>OX326956.1:74532818-77242818 GCA_946800325.1 Luzula sylvatica | reverse complement strand
CGATCGCACCAGATCCGATAGGTACGAATCCGCCCCGCACAAATCCGTCCGCACCGGAGCTCCACCCGCGTCCGCCGCCTAAGACCGCCCCGCGACCAACCGGGCCACCTCTGACCCCGTCCGCACCTGCCACGATTGCGCCCGATGTTGGGGAATATCCTCGACCCCGGGCCCGCGCAGCGGATATGTAGGCCCGGTTCGATTCCCCGATTCCCGAGATCACGCCACGACTTCGAGGGTACGATGCGAATAGAAGGACAGATTCATACCAGTGCCAAATTGATGGCACACGAAGGGTTGATCGCCGCCTTCTATTTCCTTCGGTGTCACGTTGGTGACTAGCCCGTACGTCCCATACCGCACGTCTCCCACCGTTTCGACATGCCTCGGGTTGTCTTCGTGCGTTCCATGCCCGCATGATTCCACAGCCCGTTACTCGATTACTTCTCCGGTTTGATCACAACGAAGAGCCACATGTGTCGCTCCTCTACCCGTATCCACCGTGAGTCGTAGCACCTCGGTCGCGGATGCACCTGCCTAGACGATGCACCGGCGAACTTGCATGATTGCGTTTCGATTCTCTAGACGGAGAAAATTCTTTTCTCCTTCTCTCTCAATCTCTTCGCACTCTTTCATCAAGTGATTAGAGTCTCTTAATTTCTGGATTAATTCTAAATTAACTCCATTAATTTTCTGGTTGAACTAATCTAATTATTCAACTGGTTGGACTGATGAGAGAGAGAGAAACATCCTATATATACTCCATAGGATAAGGATGGGCCAAAATGTATGTATATCTTCTATACACCTTTTTATACAGAAAACTGCATACACCCTTTCAGTAATCTGTCAGAACGAAAATATTAAATCGTTCCAACCGACTTTGAACATTTACAAAAGTTGTAGATAATCGAATTATCTTTCCAACCCAATTTAGCCCAGCCCAATTGGAGTTCGGACCCGAACGTTACGGCCGTTTTACTGACTGTATGTCAAACTGTCGCACCCTTTCGGTATTTCATTAGAACGATACTGATACTTCGCTCAAATGAAATATATTACAACATGAAAGTTCTAGATAATCTCATTATCTAACTAACCCAATTTGAACCATTCAAATCGAAGTTTCCTACTGAAAGTTATACCAGTTTTACTAATCTGTTTCGTATGCCCACGAACGCGTACGTTCGTTTGTCCTACGTACCATTTTAGCGATGATCCAAAACTGTATTTCCTTCAGTCTCCCACTCAGTTTCAGATTTACCTAAAAGGTACTCATGTATATCACATATACACTATATCAGAGAATCTGGCCCGCGTATCAAATACGCTAAAGCCATGCACATCCAATGTGCAAAAACTTGCAATCAAGCCCGACATAGTACGACTCGTTGTGTGACCGTGTAGGTTCGTTTAACGATGGCAGTAGGCCGTTTCCATGGCACTACAAGCCCATGAGCGGGATCTAGTCACTCCATCATGGCTACCCATGTTAAAACGAAAAATGATTGTGATCATTGTGCCTATCTCGAATAGCGGTTACTAGTTCTCTTGTTTGCGATATCCGTTAATCAAAAGGCATGGTAATAGTCATCCTTATAATTTGATTAACTATACTTATTCCCCGATTCCGAATTGATTTAACAAATTTCAATCGATATTAACCATTAATATCATTGACTCTGGCCAGAGATTTCGTTAATCGACTCATCGAGCGGCGCCTAAGAGATATCTCTTCCTTTCGGAATAAACAATTCCTATCTTGGACACTCACATTGAATTCCGTGTTTCGGACAATACCCAATGATGACCCTTTTAACTCCCTGTTACGATGAGCGTAAGATCATATCAAAGCATTGTGTTACGCACGTAACGCAATCAATGATCCCCTCAAGTATGAAGAATCTAAAACCCCATCCGTCACAAGTCCATCTATAATGACTAAACCATGTCATGGACTCGCGGCTTTGGTCATATCCAATACATGTAACCTAACATATATCTACGTTCCCGATTCGACAAGCACCTTGTCCCATGATTAGCAAAACATAATCATCTCCTCGGCAAACGTACTAGTGTACGCGTTCAGTCTATCCAATAATAGAAATGCTTCTCTCTTAAGCAAGCTGATCCGCGACTAGGGATGTTTAGAAATGACACTTTAAGTGTGACGGTTTCGCTGCACATGGTCCTCAACCATGTCGACGTCCACACAAGTTCAAATCAAGGTTCATGTAACAATCATATTACACAACCCGCACACTGTTTTCATATAAGGTGAATGCATACTTAATTTAAGTAAACAAAATTTTTAAAAGGGATGCATTCATATGGACTAAGTATTTGGGTGATACAACGTTTACCTATGGGTATCTCCATACCCATAACCTGCGAGGACTATCGTATTAGATAACTACACTCTACTCTCTTCTTCCTCCTCTAGGTATCTCCATACCCATAGTCATCGCATGACAGTCACGCGCGACTAGAGAGAGCGGTTTTGTAAACGGGTCCGCACGTTGCCGCTAGTGTTAATCATCATCAGGATTGGAACATATCCAATACCTACGATCACATCTTTTCATAAAATTTCATGGATCAAATGAAATTTTCTGAGTATTGGCTAGAAGTGGTTGTGACCTCGGCATTTTTGGCTTGTACTATTGCGTCTCACGCAATAAACAACCATAAATCCGATAACTCGTGACTACTAGAGTTTGGTCATGTATCCTTGATCCATACCACTTCCTTTTGCGATTAATAACCGCAATATACTCGCCACCGTAAATAGAATCATAAACTATTGGTCTTGTGGAACCTTTCCACATAACCGTGTTTTCATAAAAGCAAAATATGTACACACTTTGTGATCGAAAGTCGTGCTACATATTTGGACGTGCTTCATCTTTGGAAACTGTTGTTTGTTATAACTCTTTATAACCAACACGTCCTCCACACCATTATAGATAATAAATCCTGAATTCTTTGCAAAGTATTCAAGGATAAACTTCACCTCTATCAATACAAATCCCGATGGGTTTTAAATATACATAACCATTATGTATATATTTGTATAACCATTATACAATCACAAGAGTTAGTCTCATGTAATCGAATTACATTCAAACTCATGTGATTCCCATGAATTTTATTGACGGTGAACTAGACGCTTTATTTGTATGACAGATAGCCACATACATATCATGACAGATATAATAGATCCTAACATCAAATGTAAGGCATCATATTATTACTTTTCGCGCTGCTTGATGTCTCACATCGAGCCGTTGAAAATTTCTGCCATTCGACATTTCGATTTATCTCCTCCAAGGAGTTTACATGTTGAAAACCATTTTCAACAATATGTCGATATATGTGCTATAACATAGAACGAGGAACTTCTTAGATCTATCCTATAGATCTTCACGCTTAATTCATAAGCAGTCTCGTCTAAATCCTTTGTCGTTACAAGAAATATAACGCAGCTCCCACTAACCTTCATGTGTACACAAAGTTTCCATTCGTTTCGACAATTTTATAACAGTTTATAATTTTGTCAAAACGAATATTCCAATTCCGAGAAGCTTTCTCTAATCCATCATATGAATCGTTAAAGCGTGCATATCTTATCCCCGATTCTTATGAATCGACAAAACCGTAAGGTTGTGTCAAGTACACATCCTTTCATAAAATTTCTGTCAAGAAATTCGGTTTTGACATCCATTTTGCCACATCACATAGTCATAATACGCGACCATGGCAAGCAGAATTTCGAGAATGGGAAAACATGGCAACAAGCGAAAACGTTTCTTCATAGTCCGACTATGAATTGCATGAAACTTTTCGCAAAAAGCCTTGTTTTACATATATGCGTATTCCTATCCATGTCGGTTCTTCATCTTGAAAAACCCACTCACATTTCACGGGTCTAACCCAGAAAGTAATGAAATCAAGTTCTGAACTTGATAATTTACATGGATCGAATCTCAGATTTCATGACACCATGTCATGTGGAATCAACTTTTCATAGCATCCTTGTAGGATATCGAATCATCATATGATTTCGATCTATCATCATTAGCCTCGATAAATCCGTATTTACCGGCTTATGATATAGCCTACTTGATCGACGAAAAATTCCTTTGTGTGTTCGACTTGCGTTCATCAACTCTTGATGAAGCCATGTCAACTTTCATCGGTACAATGTTCATTTTCAAATCACGAACTCTTTCGAGATTTATTCTACTCCCACTAGCCCGCATAGAGATAAATGACACCAAGTTCCAAACTTGTGCGCATCTAGTCCTCCTCCAAGAAGGCATCTCTTCGAGCCACGAAAATCTAATTTTCGTCGGGACGTTAGAACTAATACCCTTTAGTTACCTTAAGGATAAACGAACAATTTCCAGATTTGGGATTGAGTTTAACCGAAACAAATTTCGAAATACACTCACATCCTCAAATCTGTACAAGTGACAACTTCGGAACCATTCCGATCCATATCTCATATGGCGTCTTTTGTACCGATTAGAAGGTTTATGGTTCATATCTTAATGCAACCATTCATTAGTGCCGCTGTCTCAAGGGCGTATCCCCAAAATATTTTTGGGAGATCCTATTGACTTATCATTTATCGAACCATGTCCAACATGCGTTCATTTCCTCTTTTCGGACACATCTCAATGTTCCGAATAAAGGCAATCGTGAAACGATTCCACAATCATAAATGATCATCAATATTCATAACTCAAATATCGCCTCTTCGATCCTATCGAAAGGTTTAGCTCAAATACTCGCCTTCTCGATCCTATCGAAAAGCTATGATTTTCTTGCTAAGTTGATTTCGTATTTCGTTTTTGAAACTCTTTGAACCTTTCAAAAGTCTCCGTTTCGGCACGCATTAAATAGATATTTCCATATCTACTTTAACCGTCCATAAACATAACAAAATACTGATAGCCTCCTCTTGCCTCGGAACTTATCGGATCATCTACATGTGAATGTAAGTTCCAATAATTCGTTGGATCTTTCTCCAACCATTGGAGAATGATGCCCTTTGTCGTCTTGCCTAATAAATAAGTATCGCATTAATCAATCGAATCTAATTCGAATGATTCTAGCAATCCATCATATGGAATCTAGATACGCGAATCTCGTTTATATGGCCAAGACGGCAATGCCAAAAGAAGCAATCAAATACTAGGTTTAATCCTCCTCGGATTTCACCATTTTTGAGTCATTAGTTTGGACAACTCCTTGTCCGAACTTTCTGTTTGGAAAATATTTTCCCAAAATACCCTTAAACATATATTTCTTTCGATCCCGCTTTTGAATTACAAGGACATCCACGCATCTATATGCATTGGATTCCTCGGATACTCTGAGCATCTCCAATTCAAATTTAAATCGCATCATATGCAATTTCGGGATCGACTTATCTATCGGATGCATATGATATTCGGTTACGAAGATAAAATATCGTACCATCAACACACGTGTGTTAATCAAAGACCCATAAGGCGTCGTAAAATTAACCTACTCTTTGAGCCGCATCGAACCATTCAACGCGCTCTAGCTCTTGAAACTATTTCATGAGCGTTGTGTTTTACTTTCATATACACCCGAATTCTCAAAACAATTTTTGAGAAATTTGCGTCTATACATGCCACCACAAGGCACGTAATATCGTTCGATTCCTTCTTAAAGTTTATCGAACCCGGCTTTCTCTAAAGCCATAGCATTGAGCCCCGAATCTACCATTTCCGTGTCCAACACGTTCCTTTAAGTCTAAGAACTATTCTTTGACTATCAAGGTTAATAACGGTAATTCCGGCCCAAAAGCCATCTATCATATCGATCTCATCGATATATTTGGTGTTGCTTGAAAACATAATTCTAAACGGATGATGAAGATTAACTCCTAACCGTGCGTACTTAATATATATGCTTATATGATGATTATATGATAGTGTTATTTTATCGAATCGATAACCCTCATACCGATACGGGACTCCAAGTCCATAACACTCAAGACCCATATTTTACGATCCTCCCATAAGTGACTATGGCCGACAAATGAGATCTCGATATTTTAGGTAGGATTAAATCCAATCGTATCCAATACGACTCTTGTTCCTTTATAGAATTTCGGTGACGAATCGTATCCAATACAATCCATGTTCCGTGTGTGCATTCTATCTATGCCCCGAACTCCAATCGGATTGGCTTGGACGGTTAAGTCATAACCATATCCATCGTATCGTTCAATTGAACTACTCACGTGCCCGACTATGGCCTGAAACCACGTGAGTCCCCAATTAACGCTTACCACCCGCACCAATATATACAATAGTACGTGCCCGACTATGGCCTGAAACCACGCACTATGTCATATCAATCTCGATGGTTGTGGATATGGAAGGCATTTCCATGACTTAAATATTATGAGGGATCATGCCATTGCATGTTTCTAAATCCGTGACATAATCCAATTATATCACTATCACAAGATTTTCTATATGCATATGAATTTATTTGGGAATCTAATTATTCTAAATAATTATCTAATTATATGCTAGTATGATTGATGCCGATCAAATCGATATAAAGAACTCAAAATTCCGAGCTTCGTAGCCAAAGTTATCGCGAAAACAAAAACAGCATCCAGAGAAGGGTCCGTTATAACGGACTGCCCCATCCGTTGTAACGCTGGGGCCGTGGGGCGCGAGAAAACCTCGCCCGGGACGCGTCCGGGGCGCCAAAAACTGCCCCCGGGGCGGCAGAAAACCTGTTTTTCTGCACCCTTTCGTTATTTCATTAGAACGACACTAATACTTCGCTCAAATAAAATATATTACATCATGAAAGTTCTAGATAATCTAATTATCTAACTAAAACAATTTGAACCATTCAAATCGGAATTTTCTACTGAGAGTTATACCAGTTTTAGTAAAATACGAACAAACGAAAAGGTAAGTATATCCAATATACACCTTTTGAACCAGAAAACTACATACACCTTTTCAGTATTCTGTTGAAACAAAAATATTAAATTGTTCCAACCGACTTTGAACGTGAACGAAAGTTCTATATAATCTTATTATCTAATTAACCCAATTGGATTGGACTCAATTGGAGTTTCGATGCGACATATACGGACGTTTTAGTCTCTGTATGTCAAACAGTCGCACCCTTTCAGTATTCCATAAAAACGACACTGATAATTCGTTCAAATGGAAAAACTTTCTGTATCAAAGTCATAGATAATCTCATTATCTAACTACACCAATTTGATCCAATCAATTTGGAGTTTCCCACTGAAAATTATCTTAGTTTTACTCACTGTTTCGTATTCTAACTTTCTGCAGATTTTGCCGTTTCGTCCGTTTTCGCTCGTTTCCAAAACGATAAATCATGAAACTTTTTCATGATCATTCCTAGATACTCTCAATCAACTTTTGATCGATCTCTAGCGAATTCCACTTGTGATTTTAACGGAATTTGACTTTCTCTATATGTAACATCATGCAAACGGGTACGAACTTTGATAATCCGTGCGTATATCTAATATACGACTATGATTCGACCCTCGAATCGATGGCGATCGCTCTGATACCACTGTTGGGGAATATCCTCTGTTGGTTAATTCTAACCTAGAGGGGGGTAAATTTGGCAATCTAACTTATACTTACTTTAGATTTAAACCTAATTTACGGTGCGGAATAAATAATAATTTAGATGATAAAGATGATACCGTACAAACACTTTGACACAAGATGTTTGTTTACGAAGTTCGGTAGGTGGTTGCTTTGTAGCTTTAACTCACCCTTTACTCGCTTAATTGACCGACTCAATTATTTGCGAGTACCTACGTCTCCGGGAATGCCTTGTGCCTCTTTTTGGCTTTCGATTGAATTCCAACTCAACTCGATTACAAGGATTTGCCTAGATCGATTTACACGCTTCTATCGATCTATAGCTTAGGCTCTTTACACTTTGTTGCACTAGCCTATTACACTTTTTCACTAATCGAGCTACAACGTGATCGGTCACGTGAGTGGGATACGATTAGTGGAGAATATCGAAAGTAGATCAATGATCTAAAGAGGTTTCTCAAGCTATCAATGGATATAGATAATCACAGCTTAGGGTTTCTCTCTTTTTAGGTTTTAATGTTTGAAAATGAAGAGTTGGGAGAGAGAGACCCATGAAGGATTCTATTTATACTCTCTATAGAAATCCTTCAGAAAACTTGCAGTGCGTTCGAACGCATTACAGTTCGTTCAGAACGCACTTGAAGTTTGCACTAGCCGTTTCAAAATAACGTGCAAGTACATCTTGGGTCCGTTCGAACGTACAATGTCCGTTCGTAACGGACTCAATTATACATAGCATTTTGCGTTCACAGGAACAAGAGTCCGTTCAACGCACTTAAAAGTGGGTGAACGGATTCCAGGTTGTCCGTTCGAACGCACATGGATGTTAGTTCGAACGCACACATTCCTGTGACATTTTCCGTTCACAGGAAGGATTGTCCGTTCAACGCACTCAGAAGGTGTTTGAACGGATTCTAATTATCCGTTCGAACGGACATGATTCTTCGTTCGAACGCACACATCCCTGTGACACGTTTGATTCTAATCAAGCTTTTTAAGTTTTGATATTTAGCAAGTCCGTTCTGAACGGACTTTGAGTTCGTTCAGAACGCACTTCCTGCTTGACTGAACTCTTTGTTATTTTGAACATGATTTTACTTGAGTTCTACTAGGTTTGTACCTATGGTTTATTTGTGGCGTATCCCACTCACGGAAGGCTTCAACATCTTGAGTCTTGATGTATTCCAATGGCCTTCCATGTTTTCTTCTTTTCTTGTTTATCTTGAGACTTCATGTCTTGATTCTTGATGTAATCCAATGAAGTCCTCCTTCACAAGTCCTCCTTCATCTTCGTATCGTACCTATGTTATCCTGCACTTTTCTGGATGTAAACATTAGTAATGACAGTGTTTTGAAATAATCAAACTATCAGGAAATTTGAACCAACATCCTCGACCCCGGGCCCGCGCAGCGGATATGTAGGCCCGGTTCGATTCCCCGATTCCCGAGATCACGCCACGACTTCGAGGGTACGATGCGAATAGAAGGACAGATTCATACCAGTGCCAAATTGATGGCACACGAAGGGTTGATCGCCGCCTTCTATTTCCTTCGGTGTCACGTTGGTGACTAGCCCGTACGTCCCATACCGCACGTCTCCCACCGTTTCGACACGCCTCGGGTTGTCTTCGTGCGTTCCATGCCCGCATGATTCCACAGCCCGTTACTCGATTACTTCTCCGGTTTGATCACAACGAAGAGCCACATGTGTCGCTCCTCTACCCGTATCCACCGTGAGTCGTAGCACCTCGGTCGCGGATGCACCTGCCTAGACGATGCACCGGCGAACTTGCATGATTGCGTTTCGATTCTCTAGACGGAGAAAATTCTTTTCTCCTTCTCTCTCAATCTCTTCGCACTCTTTCATCAAGTGATTAGAGTCTCTTAATTTCTGGATTAATTCTAAATTAACTCCATTAATTTTCTGGTTGAACTAATCTAATTATTCAACTGGTTGGACTGATGAGAGAGAGAGAAACATCCTATATATACTCCATAGGATAAGGATGGGCCAAAAGGTATGTATATCTTCTATACACCTTTTTAAACAGAAAACTGCATACACCCTTTCAGTAATCTGTCAGAACGAAAATATTAAATCGTTCCAACCGACTTTGAACATTTACGAAAGTTGTAGATAATCGAATTATCTTTCCAACCCAATTTGGCCCAGCCCAATTGGAGTTCGGACCCGAACGTTACGGCCGTTTTACTGACTGTATGTCAAACTGTCGCACCCTTTCGGTATTTCATTAGAACGATACTGATACTTCGCTCAAATGAAATATATTACAACATGAAAGTTCTAGATAATCGCATTATCTAACTAACCCAATTTGAACCATTCAAATCGGAGTTTCCTACTGAACGTTATACCAGTTTTACTAATCTGTTTCGTATGCCCACGAACGCGTACGTTCGTTTGTCCTACGTACCATTTTAGCGATGATCCAAAACTGTATTTCCTTCAGCCGACCCGCTCGCCCCGGCTCCCCACCCGCGTTCGCTGCCCAAGACCGCTCCACGACCAACCGAACCCTGCCCACGTCCCCTCTCGCCTCTGACCGCCTCCTCTCCTCGACCAAGAACCCTCCTTTCTCCAAGATCGGTTCGATCCGGATCGGTTTCGTTGTTTGCATTCAGATCCGATCCGATTGGGATTGCGGTGTCGGTTCGATCATTAGATGCAACGGGTTCGATAACCGATTTATCCCGATTCGTGTTTTCGAACCTCGCAAGGTATCGTTCTAGCATCCCCGTCATCCTTACTTCCATGGACTTACATTCTTTTAACACACTCGCGATTGATTCGGTATTTTCTTTAATTCCCGCCTCTATGCTCGTAATTCTTTGATCCGTCTCTTCTCGTGATTTAAGAGATTGATCTCGCAGCTCGTTAATTTGAACTCGTAGATCCTCCATCGTTCTCGTTCGTGTAACTAAGCTCTTTTGTTTCATTCACGATCCAAGAACCGCTCAAGAAAATTTCGCGCCTCGTAGATCGCTCGCTCTGATACCAATTGTCGAGTTCCTCGATAAAAACCCGCAAAGAACCCACTCACAAAAGCTCAAAATCACACAAAAATGGCTAAATAAAAGAAGAAATAGAAAGAGCTAAAAATTACTAATTGAAAGAGAAAGTGGTTTACAATACTTAATGCCTAATCTCTCTCTCCTCACACTCTCTTCCTTTTAACTACCCACTCCTCCCAATAACTATTTACAACCCCACCCTTAAATTTAATAATAATTACATAACTATCATTGTCATGATAGTTAAAAGTCAATAACAAATAAACATAATAAATATATACAAAAATAATTAAGATACATGTTAGTGATATATAAATTAATTAATTAATTTATATACACCAACCTAATATAATTCGATTCATGACACCGTCGTCAGGCTCCTCGTCTTTGCAACGGTCGTTGACTTCAGCGGCTGCCAGCAAGATGAAGAAGGCGTTGGGGCTCAAGTCGAAGAGTGGAAAGCACGGCGTGAATGGTACTAAGACTCCTACTAAGAAAGCAGCTACAATTGGGGAGTTGATGCGGATCCAGATGCGGGTTTCCGACCCGGATCCGAAGAGGATTGCTTCAAATTGCGGCTGGTCAGGTTAGTTCAAGCTAGATCTACTCTTTTTGTTCCTTCATTTATGCAAAATTTGAATTTGAATCAGTTCAATTTGAAAATCATTTGCAAATTTGCTACTTTTTAGCATTGTCACTTCAGATTTGAGAAAGTTTCCAATTTAGTTCAAAATTCAAATAGGTTTAAATTCAACTGCTCTTTTCATCTACTTATTTGAGAGTGATGATGTGCACTGAAAGTTTAACTTGTTCTTAGATCTACATATTCATAATTCTAACTTTTTATCTTCGATTCTTTTCTCTTTGCATATTTTAACCAGTTGGGAAGGCGAGTGGAATCAATGGTTATCCCGAGGACAGTGTATTGTGAATATGGTTAAAACAGGGGTGATTTTTAAAAAAAGAGGGAGGAATAGGCCAGGTGTAAGGAGAGGGGGGATAACCATAAACTGCTAAATATATCTTCATAGGTGGTGTCGGCCAAAATATAAAAGGTGGTGTCGGCCCAAATATAAAGGGCCGACGGGAAAAAAAAATCTCTCTGCCGTTTCTCTCTCTCTCTCTCTCTCTCTCTCTCTCTGGGTCTCTGGTCGTGTTTGTCTGAATTTCGGAGTAGATCGCATCTGTAATTTGTCTTGGCCTCACTCGCCAAGTTTGATCTGTAATTTGCTTAGTGTCGATCGGATCGGAGTGGTCGCTTCTGTTTTCCGTAGATCTGTTTCCAATCCGAAAAGGTTATTTTCATCTGTTGCTCTTTTGGATTTTTTTTTTTTGTGTGTAGAATTAAGTTGAATTATTTGTGTTTATAGTTTTGTTTATCGTTTTTTTGACGTTTTGTGGTTTTGTGTCATGATCCAAGGGGGTTATGACTAAATAAATATAATAGGGGGTTATATTTGCTTATTTCCAATTAATAAGGCTGGTGCTAGTGTATGGGAGAAGTTGGGTGGCGTTAGTATATTACAGTACTGTAGGGGTCACAATGGGAGATGTGTAGGGTTCAAACACTTGTTTGAATGGAACCATATTATGGTACAGCATCAAACGGGTGGGACTCAGACCAGGTCCATGGACCATGTGCTAGAAGAGAAGGATGAAGGCTGGTGTTGATGAGCCAAGAGCAAGAAAGAATTGAAGAACAATCTCATGTCAGATGCTAACCGAATGGCAGAGGTATAAAGAGAAAGGAGAGAGAATTGAGATCTTTATCTTTAGAGTTTATTCTTCTTGAGATCCTGTTTTTGAATCTTGATTAAGACAGAGATTTATGAGCTTGTAATTGAACTCTTATTTGTTAAATTGATTCAATTCTTGTTCATTCTGAATTTCGTGCTTAATTGGGGTTAATTCCGTAACAATTCATCTCGAGTTGTTACATTTGGTATCAGAGCAATTAGATCCGAGCTTTTGTTGCGTGCGTTAATGGCAAAGAAAGGAGCTGTAGAGATGGATGAGATTTGGAGGATTGATCTCGAAAATCAACAAAACCGAGATCAAATCACGCATCTCACTAAAGAAACCCACACCTTGAAAATGATTTGTGAAGAGAAATTCGGCAGCATGGATGCTCAATTTGCTGAGATAAAAAGCATACTCTTGCAAGTGCCGAAGAAAGGAGGAACGAGTTTGATGAATAAAGAAACAGATGCCAATAGTGTGCAGGCAAAAGGAAAAAGATCGGCGATCCATGAAGGAGAGTCCAGTCACTCAAAACAACAAGCAGAGAATGGGGGAAGAGCTGATCGGTGGGGAGAAGAAGATTATGGAGGCAGATTAGATCGTAGAGGAAGGGGTAGAGGAAATGAATTCATGCCGAAATCGAGAGTAGAATTGGCTCACTTTTCTGGAATCGGACCGAGGAATTGGTTAAAGAAATGTGAACGATTTTTTCGAGTATGTGCGATTCCCGATTGGCAAGCCGTTGACATAGCCGCTTTGTATCTCACCGGGGCTGCCGAAGACTGGTTTTATGCGTATCAAGCGACGGAACCTCATCCGCCTTGGAATACGTTTGCGAGGGATCTCTTGAGGCGCTTTGAGAATCAATTGCTCAATGGGATGAGTGGAGAGTTTCATTCACTTAAGCAAGAAAATTCTGTTGAAGAGTATTGGGTGAAATTTGATCAATTGAGAGGGTTGTTGCTGAGAAAATACCGAGATTTGGATGATGAGTTTTTTCGGCAATGTTTTGTAGTGGGGTTGAGTGATAAACTGAGATCGGGAGTGACAGTGACGAGACCCAAGAGTTTAATAGAAGCTTATGAAAACGCTCTTCACAACGAGAAAGAATTTAATGGTCCTAGAAAAATGAAGGCGATAGAGAAAAATTCGGGTAATACTACCGCAACAACGAATTCGAATCGACTCACCGGGACAGCTTGGGAGGCGTTAAAGGAGCATAAGCGAGCTCGCAACGAGTGTTTTAAGTGCGACCAGAAGTGGAGTCCCACGCATAAGTGTCAAGCAAAATTCGGGAATAAAAATTCGAATCACATTTTGGCAATTGAAGGTATTGAGGTACAGTCAGAGGAAGAACGGGTGGATGATGAGAGTGAGGAGATTCCATACAAAGAAGATGAGCTTAATGCCGAGTTAATGGAGATTAGAACCGAATCAATGGGGTTGCGAGGTCATCACCAAACCCTGAAAATCACAGGAACGTCGAAAAAGAAGCTTTTCTCAGTCCTTATCGATAGTGGGAGTTCCCATAGCTTCATAGATCCAAAATTCGTGAAGATATTGGGCCTAATTCCGGTTATCGCGACACCCCTTTCCCTTACTGTCGCTAATGGGTCTCAATTGGTGTGTGATGGTGTTTGTACCGGGTTCGAATGGACCATGGGAGGTGAAAATTTCGAATTTGACATGAGAGTGTTGGAATTGGGGACTGTTGAGGTCATTCTCGGGGTGGATTGGATGGAGAAACATGGACCGGTGAAGTTTGATTATGAGAGGAAGGAGGTCACTTGTCGCAAAAATGGAGCAGCCATGGTGTTGAAGACGGACTCGAAGTTCAGAGAAGATGATGAGTTGGGGTTGTGGATTGAAGGGGTGGAATTGGATTCCTTGATATCCAGGAATCAGATTTCTTGGTTAGCCAGGATTTCGGATTGGGAAATGACGTCCGGGATTGAGAAACGAGAAACCAAAGGCGAAATTTGCTGGATCCAGGAAACAGAATCGGGAAAAGAGAATAATGACCAAGGAAGGAAACCGAAATTGCAAGCCCAGAATCGAGAAGAAGGATTTAGAAGAACTCGGGAAAAGGGGTTCATGAATCAAGAAAACCAAGACTCCAATTCTAAAAAGATTTTCTCAGTTTTTAACCAAAAACCAGAATTTGAAAACGAGGCTCTTAATTCCGAAATTGAAAGAAAACAGGAAGTGTTTAATGGATCCAATAAAAAGATAGCGGGTCTGGAGGTGCTGATGAGAGAATATGATGAGATTTTTAACGAACCCAAGGTGTTGCCCCCGGAGCGTTCTTGTGATCATGAAATACCGTTGATAGTGGGAGCGAAACCGGTACAACTACGTCCTTATCGGTACTCGCATTTTCAAAAGGAAGAAATTGAGAAGATGGTGAGAGAAATGATTCAAAGCGGAATAATAAGGAGTAGTAAGAGTCCGTTTGCGTCACCGGCAATTTTAGTGGGAAAAAAAGACGGAACTTGGAGGCTTTGCATCGACTATCGTCAATTAAATGCATTAACGGTCAAGGATAAATATCCAATACCGATTATAGATGATTTGCTCGACGAGTTGAAGCATGCTAAGGTGTTCTCAAAAATTGATCTTCGATCCGGGTATCACCAAATTAGAATGGCCGAGGGTGATGTTTATAAAACGGCGTTTCGAACTCACTCGGGTCATTACGAGTTTCTCGTCATGCCGTTCGGGTTGTCCAATGCACCATCCACGTTCCAAGCCTTGATGAATAAGATTTTTGAAAATTATTTGAGAAAATTTGTGCTTGTTTTTTTTGATGATATTTTGGTGTTTAGTAGGAATGGAGAAGAGCACGAGAATCATTTGAAGGAGGTGTTCGAGATTTTGCGGACGAACCAACTTCTTGTGAAGAAATCCAAATGCGCTTTTGGTGTCGAGCAAATCGAGTATCTCGGGCATATTATATCGGGCGAAGGCGTAGCAACGGATCCGAGCAAGGTGGAGGCAATGACGAGGTGGCCGAAACCTAAATCGTTGAAGGAATTGAGGGGTTTTCTCGGACTCACCGGTTATTATCGGAAGTTCGTCAAAGGATACGGGACGATAGCAAAACCGCTCACCGATTTGCTCAAGAAGGACGGATTTAAGTGGGGGGAGAGAGCGGATGAGGCTTTCGAGTGTCTAAAAAAGGCGATGTCAACAACTCCGGTTCTAGGACTACCGGATTTTTCAAAAGAATTCGTAATCGAGACCGATGCGTGTGGCTATGGGATAGGAGCCGTGTTGATGCAAGACAAAAGGCCTTTGGCGTTTCTTAGTAAGGCATTGTGTCCACGAAATTTGGGCCGATCGACGTATGAAAAGGAGCTTCTCGCGGTGTTGTTAGCGGTGGAGAAATGGAGACATTATCTCGTGGGTGGTCGGTTCATTATTAAAACCGATCACGAGAGCTTGAAATTTCTATTGGAGGGACGAGTTACGACTCAACTACAACACAAAGGTTTATCAAAGTTGTTGGGTTTGGATTATGCGATACATTATAAAAAAGGAGTCGACAATAAGGTGGCGGATGCACTATCAAGAGTTCGAGAAGAAAAGAGTGCGGATAAAGGAGAGCTCCAAATGGTTAGTGTGGCGAAACCGGCATGGTATTCGGAGGTGGAGGAATCTTATGAGGGTGATGATATATTTCGGCCAATCGTGGAGGGTATTATTGTGAAGCCGGAGGAATTTCCGGGTTACAAAATTAAAGGAGGGATCCTTAGATATAAGGGGCGGCTTTGTGTGGGCAAAGGGTCGAACCTTCGAGCTAAAATCTTATCCGAGTTGCACGACTCGGCGGAAGGAGGTCATTCGGGAATGCTTGGGACTTATCAACGAGTCAAGAGAATTTTTTATTGGGTGGGTATGAAGAAGGACGTGCAAGAATACGTGCAAAAGTGCGATTGTTGCCAAAGAAACAAGGGTGAGCACGTGGCGAGCCCCGGGTTACTACAACCATTGAGCATTCCCGAGGAGGCGTGGAGATGTGTGAGCATGGACTTCATTGAGAAGCTTCCGAAATCGAATGGGAAAGACACGATCTTGGTGGTGGTGGACCGTCTTACGAAATACGCGCATTTCATTCCATTGGCGCACCCGTTCTCGGCCCAACACATCGCCAAAGAATTTTTCGAAAATGTTTGCAAGTTGCATGGGGTTCCGAGAGGGATTGTTAGTGATCGAGATCGAATTTTTACGAGTACATTTTGGAGAGAGTTGTTCAAGTTGCATGGAACGCAATTGCAACTTAGTACGTCGTATCACCCACAAACCGATGGACAAACCGAGCGGGTGAACCAATGCCTCGAAACATACTTGCGATGCATGGTGGCAAACGTTCCAAAAAAATGGTGCTCGTGGATCGCTCAAGCGGAATGGTGGTACAACACGAACTATCACTCGTCCCTTAAATGTAGCCCGTTTGAAGCGCTTTATGGTTACATACCGCCCCGACTTGAACTTGGGTCGAGTCCAAATTCGAAGGTAGCCGCGGTGGATGAATGGATGAAAGAGAAGCACGCCTCTCTTCAATTGATCAAGGATAATTTGGTGAAGGCGCAAGAGCGAATGAAAATGTTCGCCGATAAGAATAGAAGCGAGAGAAAATTTGAGGAAGGCGATTGGGTGTATCTCAAGCTCCAACCTTATCGGCAAACGTCCTTAACACTTAATAAGGGTACAAAGTTACATTCGAGGTATTATGACCCGTATGAGATATTGGATAAGGTGGGAGAAGTGGCTTACAAGCTTAATCTTCCAAACGGGTCGCAAATTCACCCGGTTTTTCATGTCTCGCAACTAAAGAAAAAGATCGGAGAGAGTAGGGAGTCTATTCAAACGTTGCCTCTAATTGGAGCCGATGGTGTTCTTAAGGTAGAACCGGTAGCGGTAATGGATCGTAGAATGGTCAAGAAGGGAAATGCGGCGGAGGTACAACTTTTGATTCGTTGGTCGAATTTACCCGATGAAGATGCGACGTGGGAAGATTATGACGTGATAACACGTCAATACCCTAATTTTAAACCTTGAGACAAGGTTTTAAGTAGGGGGTATTGTCATGATCCAAGGGGGTTATGACTAAATAAATATAATAGGGGGTTATATTTGCTTATTTCCAATTAATAAGGCTGGTGCTAGTGTATGGGAGAAGTTGGGTGGCGTTAGTATATTACAGTACTGTAGGGGTCACAATGGGAGATGTGTAGGGTTCAAACACTTGTTTGAATGAAACCATATTATGGTACAGCATCAAACGGGTGGGACTCAGACCAGGTCCATGGACCATGTGCTAGAAGAGAAGGATGAAGGCTGGTGTTGATGAGCCAAGAGCAAGAAAGAATTGAAGAACAATCTCATGTCAGATGCTAACCGAATGGCAGAGGTATAAAGAGAAAGGAGAGAGAATTGAGATCTTTATCTTTAGAGTTTATTCTTCTTGAGATCCTGTTTTTGAATCTTGATTAAGACAGAGATTTATGAGCTTGTAATTGAACTCTTATTTGTTAAATTGATTCAATTCTTGTTCATTCTGAATTTCGTGCTTAATTGGGGTTAATTCCGTAACAATTCATCTCGAGTTGTTACATTTTGTTGTTTTGATCGTTTTTGGGGTGTGTTGAGAATATTTGGAATTTGAATGTTGATTTTTGGATTGGTTGGAAGGTTGTTTTTCTAGATCTTCGATCTGGATTGATTTCATTCGAAATTTGTGTTTTTGTGAATTTTTACTATGATTAGATGTAAGGATCAAGTCTTTTCGAGTCATTTTATTTACGGGAGCAACTGGTAGAGGCTTGCATATCGAAATTAGTTTTTTTTTGTTATTTTCATATTAATATTGGATTTTGTTAAATAAAGTTGTAGATTGATATGTGCTTGTTCACTAGTCTGTCTTGGACCTTGATTATAATGTAGAAAAACTATATTACCCGATTCACAAATTTCTGTGCTTGATTCGCCCTGAATTAATAATTATGAATTTCCGATCTGTTACTTTCGTTACAGTTTAATGCTTTATTCTCCAATTATAGAAACTAAATTATTTCGCATCTGTTTTTATTCCATGCAAGTATAAATATTATCCGATTCACAAATTCCCCCTCTTGATTTGTCTAAAATAATAATTCTGAATTTCCAATCCGTTATTTTCGTTAAAATTTAATTATTCTCCAATTATAGAAACTAAATGATTTCACATCCGTTTTTAATCCATGCAAGTATGAATATTGCCGATTCACCAATTCCTGCGCTTGATTCGTCCTAAATTAATAATTTTGAATTTCAAATCTGTTACATTCATTAAAATTTAATGCTTTATTCTCCAATTATAGAAACTAAATGATTTCGCATTATTCCTTGCAAGTTTATCCAATATTTTACTAAAATTAAATAAGGCTCGTAAGTCCTAACACATTTCCTTTTTTTTTCTTTCTTCCAGGAATGGGTATGGAGATTCCCGTGAGTGACATCAGCATGACGCCCGAAATCGAAAAGGAGACCATAATCCCCGAAAAGGAAACCATCGCCGTCGTTACTCCTAACGAAAGCGACCCAATTGCTTCCGTACCGGAAAAGGAATTCCCAAAATTGAAGAAGCGGATCAAGCCAATGCGAATTTACCGCCAAAAAACGCATCTGATCAGTGGGACCAACCTGAAAAGATCCAAAAGTTTTATATCCCCAAAGTCAGGCCTCTTGACGACCCAAAAATCAAGACCAAAGTCGACCAAATGAACAAAGTCATGAACAACAATAAGGAACTCAAGGGCAAGCTTTTCAAGGATTTATCCGCCAAAAAGTACTTATTTATTTCATTTAATATTTACCTTATTTGTATTCAAAGTCTCGCATTTATAATTTATTCATATTTTATTGAATATTTTGCAGAGAGGAGCGAGATAATGGAGGTGTTGATTCCACTGAGAGATAAACT
This sequence comes from Luzula sylvatica, assembly GCA_946800325.1. Taxonomy (NCBI): domain Eukaryota; kingdom Viridiplantae; phylum Streptophyta; class Magnoliopsida; order Poales; family Juncaceae; genus Luzula; species Luzula sylvatica. Next base: position 77,223,426 of record OX326956.1, on the reverse strand, counting down.
AAGGAAATTAAACAAAACGATCAACCAAAAAAAGACTGAAATGGCTCCAGTTAAGGAAGGCTTAGCCAAAATTCGCACCGATAATTTCGCAATCAAGGAAAAAGGCTTCGGCTTGTGCTCTTCAGTCGAAGATCTCAATATGCTCGTAATTCCACTCAAATTAAATTAAAATTAAATTAAATTAATCCCCCTTCCTTTTTATTTTTATTCTAATTTTATGTTGTTGATAGTTGAGGAGCTTGGAATATAAGATGAGTCACGAGGAGCAAAAGACTCCCATTGAGGAGGCTATTAAGGCTTTGGAGGCAGAAAAAAATGCAATTAAGGCTTATAATACTCCCAATGAGGTCTATATGCTGAAAGAGATGCTTTGGTATGTTTATTCATTTATTCGCTTATTTATTTATCTATTTATTTATCTATTTATGATTCTAAGATTCTATTTATTTTCATTTTTGTAGAATAAATGCTTTACTAAGAATCGCCAGTTATTAGTGCATGCCAAGAATCTCGCTGCTCAGAAGAATGTTTCTGCACTAGAAGCCCTTACTGAATCTGAGGTCTCTTTCTCTCTCTCTCTCTCTCTCTAGAGAAAACATATTAACTAAAAAATAACAAATTAACAAGTATTTATTTTTCTTTATCTCTCTAGACGGAGAAGTTCATGAGCGAATGGACGACGAAAAAGGCGTTTCATGAGGACTACGAGAAGCGAATCCTCACCTCGTTAGATTTCCGCCAGCTCAGCAGAGACGGACGCATCCGAAACCCTAACGAGAAGCCCATCGTCCAACCCATCACACACGAGCCCGCAGTGCCTGAACCCGCACCGATTTTCAAACCCGCTCCGCTTAAGAATGAGAAGGCAACGACAAAGCCTGTCGTCGTTGTTGTCGCCAAGGCAGAGAAGGAAGAAGAGGAAGAGGAGTATTATGGGAAAGGGAAGAAATCTGAGGGTGAAAGTGTAAAAAGGACAGGGAGATTGATGTGAAGAAATTGAAGGAGATGAAGAGAGGAAGAAATTGCTAAGAACAAAATCGCTCTCGAGAGGAAGAAGAAACTCGCTGAGAAAAACGCAGCTAAAGCCGCTGCTAAGGCTCAGAAAGAAGCCGAAGAATAACTCAAGGTCTCTCTCTCTCTAAAATTGTAACATATAATAAATTGATAATATAATTATTTATTGTTGATTTAATTGATAATATAGAAAAAGGAGGCGAAGAAAGCAGCGAAGAAGAAGGTTGATGGGTCCGACGAGGCGAACGAACCCGAAGCCAAGTCTGACGAGTCGGTCGAGCTCGAATCCGAGTCCAAGGAGGAGACCGAGTCGATTCCTCCTCCGACGAAAAGCAAGCAAAGAGGCGGGAAGAAAGGACAGAGCAATAACGCGGCTCAGCTTCCTAAGGTTGTCTTGAAGAGGAAGAAGTCTTCTCATAACTACATGGCGTGGGCCCCACTTGGCGTGGCGGTATTGGCCGCTCTTCTCGTTGGTGGATTCGCGGTTTATTATAAGTTTTATCTTAATAAAGAGGTTGAGGCGTAAAAGGTTTCGAGGGGCGTTGTTGTAATATGCGAGGAAGTTAAGGGCCGAATTTTGCAGCTTTTCTCGTAGTCTCTCAGTTTTTTTATTTAAATTAAAAAAATGTTTTTTTTGTCTTTTTGTATGGGTGCAAACTAAAATGCGTGTTGTTGTAAGAGAGGATAAATTATTAATTTTAAGGGAGTTTAGTTTCGTTGTCATATTGTTGTTGTAGACGTACAGTAGAGTGTTATGACAGGCTCGGAATGTGTGATTTCAAATAAAATAATTTGGAAAATTTGAAACTCATTATTTGGCTTCTTATCTATCTATATACTAATGCAAGGGGATTTGCTGCCTCCTGGTGCAGCCACGTCACCAGGGGCCTATTCGTAAATTTTTTTTTTTTTTATATTTTGGTCCTTTTTTATTTACAAATTGGTCTTTTTTTTTAAAAAACAAATTATATTTTAGTCCTTTTTTTTACATTTTGCTCTTTTATATTTGTATTTTGGTCCTTCGAAGTTTTAATATTCACATTTTGGTCCAGGGGCCTCAAATTGGTCCTGTTTTTAAAAAAAAATTACATTTTGGTCCTTCTTTATCACATTTCGGTCCTTTATATTTGCATTTTGGTCCTTTTTCCGAAAAAAAATTACATTTTGGTCCTTTTTTTACATTTTGGTCCTTTATATTTGCATTTTGGCCCTTCGAAGTTTTGAAATTTACATTTTAGTCAAGGCAGCCACGTCACCAGGGGTCTATTTTACATTCTGGTCCTTTTTGATTTACAAATTGGTCCTTTTTTTAAAAAACAAATTACATTTTGGTCCTTCTTTTTTACATTTTGGTCCTTTATATTTGCATTTTGGTCCTTCTAAATATTTTTTTTACATTTTGGTCCTTTTTGATTTACAAATTGGTCCTTTTTTCGAAACAAATTTACATTTTGGTCCTTTTTTTTCCATTTTGGTCCTTTTTTATTTACAAATTGGTCCTTTTTTCGAAAAAAATTTACATTCTGGTCCTTTTTTTTCTCATTTTGGTCCTTTATATTTGCATTTTGGCCCTTCGAAGTTTTGAAATTTACATTTTAGTCCAGGGGCCTCAAATTGGTCATATTTTTGTCCTTTTTTCACATTTTGTTTATTTTCAGGAAGGGAGGCCTTATTTTTTGAGGTAACTAGCGTTGTACCCGCGCAGTTGCGCGGGGGCTGATTTTTTTTTTTTTTTCTCTTGTTTTTAATTTTAATTTTCATAATTTTTTTTTGTTGCCAAAGTTATATATTTGTTGTGTCATTAGTTTGTTTCTCATCCAGGAATGGTATTCCTAGCAAGTTGTGTATTGTTGTATTATTTTTTTTCTTTAGAGTTCCATATGTTGTTCAACGACTTGTATCATATGGACACAACATACTGAATATTCAAAAAATTTAAAACCTTTTGAAAAAAGAAAAAAAATTAAATACAAAATAAGTTGAACAACTTGTATCTTCTTTATCACGATTTCTAGACCTCACTTCTCTTAGAAAACCTTTTCTAAATAACCCTACACGTTTGTTGCATTTGCTGAATCGTTCCTGGACCAAGCTGTTGAACCGAAACCATTGTGAAGGGTCCAAATAACCCTCCGAATTGCTAAAATTTTCAGAAAGGAAAAAATATTGCTAAAAATTCCTAAAAAGGCTGATAATTATATAAAAAAAAAAACGCATTAAAATGCTGAAAATTTTATATCATGGATGCCCCTAAAAATTAAAGAACCCTAAATTTCTGGAAAAAAACTGATATTCTTTAAACATAAAAATTTTAAAATAAAAAAAAAATCAGTTTTCTAAAAGTACACAAACAGTTCTCATTTTGAGAGTTGAAAAAAGCAGTTTAAAGAAATTTAAAAACAAAAACTAATTTAAATTGAAAAAATCATACATAAAATTAAGAAGTAAAAAACATTTTGCGTTTCGAAATGAATATAATTGAATATACAGAAATACAATTTAAGAAATTCAAAATTGAAAAATTGAAAAAAAAACTATATTGAAATTAAGAAAGAATCATTTACCAGTTAGCATGAACGGAGAAATTTGAAAAAAAACATAAAAATATCGAAAATACCCCTGTAGATTCTAAAAATTTGAAAAAAATAAAAGAATATCCTCTTAAATTCAGGAAACATCCAACCTATTCAAAAAAATGTTACAACTTGCAAATATTTCAAATATTAAGAAACTTTATGGCACCCAGTGCAAATCGTATAAAAAATTGGAGGATCAATTCAGAAAAATGAAACTTTACAGAACCATTTCCAAGAAATACCTTGCTAAAATTAGAAGGCACGTTTTAAGAAAGCATTATAACTATTGGTATATCTTACGGAGATGCAAAGGGTGAAAAAATTAAACCTAAAAGCTAGTAAGTTACTTACAAAAACTTCAATTTCATGTATACCTCCTTAATTTCAAATATATCACATATCTGTGTATATATCTTCAGAATATATTTGTATAAAAAATATATTTCATGTATACCCCTGCAGAAGTTCAAAATATCACCTATATCCCTGTAAAATGTGCTTTTAAAACCAACATTTAAAAAAATTCATTTGTACCCCTCCGAAAAAACAAAATATAACATTGTGTTTAAAAATGTAAATTAAAAAAAAAACATGAAATTTCATGTATACCCTTTAAATAGTCTTGAGAGAGCTTCATAGAGTCGAAATCAACTTCTTTGTCCTCTTTTTGGTTTGATTTGTACGGGTCGTACAATGACCGTCAAGTCCTCGTTCTCTGATTGTTAAAGGGGGAAATATGAGGGGTATTTTGGTCAAAGAGAAGAATTAAATGGATGGGTGGGTGGCTATTTGAGATATACCTTTTTTGACTGGCTTCGATCATGTTTTCAATTTTTTCGAGGATTACGCTGCAAACTTCGCAAACGTCTACGAATTCGTCGTGTCGTTTTGAATTGTGTTCGCATATATCTTCGTCTTCTTCTTCTTCTTCTTCTTCTTCTTCTTCTTCTTCTTCTTCGTCGTCGTCCTTCTCCTCGGCTTTTTTCTCCTCAGCAACATCAGGCTAATTAAACAAATAATCAAAATTCAAGGGGTATAATTGTATAAAGTCAGAAACACTAACAAATCATTACCTTGTATCATTGCATGGCCAAAGCCATATCTTTCCAAGTTGAAATCATCGGTCTCGAGCTCCTCTATTTCATCCTCGTGGGGGGGCTCGAAAGGAGAGCATGTGTTGCTGGCCACGGGGTCCATTTCTCGCGAGCCCTCAACTGGACACTCCATTTTGTAAAGATATCGCCTCTATTTCGCTGAAAGATTTGAGTCAAAATTCCTCGAAACCTAAAATTAAAATGTTGTAAATTTAATAAAATTATTATAAATTTATATATATGCAGTATCGAGGAATTTTGACTTGTACTAAAAAATCGGTTTACGAACCTCGAACCTCGAACCTCGAACCCTAAATAGATCCAAGTTGGCCTGAAATCGGTTTAACTTGTACTAAAAAATCTATATATATCAGGCCTCGAATAGATATGCAGTATACATGCAGTATCGGTTTAACACACATTCAAAAAGAGGAATTTATATATCCAAGTTGGCCTGAATAGTACAAGTTGGCCTGAATTTATATATCAGGCCTCCGATTTCAGGCCTCGAATAGATATGCATATATAGATCCAAGTTGGCCTGAATAGTACAAGTTAAATCGGTTTAACACACATTCAAAAAGAGGAATTTATATATATGCAGTATACGAACCTCGAACCTCGAACCCTAAATAGATCCAAGTTGGCCTGAAATCGGTTTAACTTGTACTAAAAAATCGCGAATCTCAAAAAGAGCACTAACCGGTGTTTGTTTCCAGTCTAAGAAGCTACGTCCTAACATCTGAAGCCGGATCGAGGTTCGTATACCCTCGTCGATCCATCCGAAACCACCGAAAAGTCCAAGAAAACCCTATGCGTCGCGTCCGAGCAATTGCCTTCTGGCCGTACGAACAAACTGGATCGGTTTCTCCAGCGTCTGGCTCCCCTTTCTTCGCTGCTAGGGTTTCGCAAATGAGCACAGTGTGCTTTTTTTTTCCTTTTTTCGTTGCTCGAAGGAGAAGAGAGTAAGAGGAGAGAAGAGAGAGAGAGCAGTGAAACGAAGAAACCCTAAACCCTAAGCAAATACAGCGGGATTTTGCGGCCCAATCAATCCGATTAGAACTATTATAGATTATAGATAGATATGAGCAATTATCAATGTTTTTACCAAAATACCCCTCATAACTTTAGCATGTATTTCAATCATAATATTTCATTAATTTATTTTTCGGCATATCTTCTATCTATATACTAATGCAAGGGGATTTGCTGCCTCCTGGTGCAGCCACGTCACCAGGGGCCTATTCGTAAATTTTTTTTTTTTTTTTACATTTTGGTCCTTTTTTATTTACAAATTGGTCCTTTTTAAAAAGAAAATTTACATTTTGGTCCTTTTATCTATATACTAATGCAAGGGGATTTGCTGCCTCCTGGTGCAGCGACGTCACCAGGGGCCTATTCGTAAATTTTTTTTTTTTTTTTAACATTTTGGTTCTTTTTTATTTACAAATTGGTCCTTTTTTAAAAAGAAAATTTACATTTTGGTCCTTTTTTTTACATTTTGGTCCTTTATATTTGCATTTTGGTCCTTCGAAGTATTAATATTCACATTTTGGTCCAGGGGCCTCAAATTGGTCCTGTTTTTAAAAAAAAATTACATTTTGGTCCTTCTTTATCACATTTCGGTCCTTTATATTTGCATTTTGGTCCTTTTTTCGAAAAAAAATTACATTTTGGTCCTTTTTTTTACATTTTGATCCTTTATATTTGCATTTTGGCCCTTCGAAGTTTTGAAATTTACATTTTAGTCCAGGCAGCCACGTCACCAGGGGTCTATTTGTAATTTTTTTTTTTTTTTTACATTTTGGTCCTTTTTTATTTACAAATTGGTCCTTTTTTCGAAAAAAATTTACATTTTGGTCCTTTTTTTCCATTTTGGTCCTTTTGTATTTACAAATTGGTCCTTTTTTCGAAAAAAATTTACATTTTGGTCCTTTATATTTGCATTTTGGCCCTTCGAAGTTTTGAAATTTACATTTTAGTCCAGGGGCCTCGAATTGGTCATATTTTTTAAAAAAAATTATATTTTTGTCCTTTTTTCACATTTTGGTCCTTTATATTTGCATTTTTGTCCTCCGAAATTTTAAAATTTACATTTTGGTCCTTTATTATTTTTCTTGAAAAACTAAAATAAAATTATAATAAGTTGAACAATATTAATAAAAGAACATCTTGCAAATATTTAAAAATAAAATATCACAAAACTATTAAAAAATACATAAAAAGAAAACTAAAATAAAAAATAGATGTTTAAATAGATATTTTCTATGAATATATTTGCAAGGTGTTTATTTATTATCATTTAATGTTAGTTTTTTTTATGAATAAAGAATGTAATATTAAAATTATATAAACAAAATATGTAATAATTTAAATTTTTTTAAATCACTACGTGTTAAGAAGTGTTTATGAATTTTCTTAAAATTAATAAAAAATAACAAAAATAAGTTTTAATTATTACATATGAGATTTGGAGGGTATTTTGGAAAAAAAAAATTAATATCATCCATAAGGAGTATTTTAAAATAAAAGTTTGGTAAAGAGTTTTTTTTTTTGGGAGTATACGAAAAGATAGAGAATTTTTTATAATATCCAAAAAAAATTAGGGGGTTAAAAATATACCAAATCATGGATGTGCGAATAATCATGACATAATTTAAATTAAAGATTCGAACGAAACGGTTAGCGATGACATCGTCAAACTTTGTTGTTGGCTGACCACACAAAGGACGAAAAATATTTGTACTAAATATGTAGCGAAATTAAAGATTTGTGAAATTAAAAATACTCTTTTTTTCAGCAATGTTTTCTGAACTATTATGTTCTTAATAAATTTCATGACGACTCATTCGTTCTTTTTCCTTATTTTACTTATGAAGTATAAAATATAGATAATTTTTTTAGCAATAACCGTTTGAATTATTCAAGAAATCCGGCTCTTAAAATTTTCAAACGATTTTTGCTACAAAATTTCACTCGCACACAACACACTAAATTACACATATAATAATGATTACAAAAAGAAAGTCACATACACAAAACGAACAACAATTTTTTTCTACTACATTACTTATAAACCCGAACAGCCCCGCGCAATTGCGCGGGGGTAATGCTAGTATTATCTTAAATTAGGATTGAAAAAAATTTAAAATGTTCGTAAACGAAATAAATAATAATCCAACATTAATATTTTGAGATAACTTGTAAACCAACAATATTATTCATATATTAATAATACATTGTATTTAATATGCATTCTATTTTTATGTTGTTAAATTAAAAAAGAAGAAGAAGAGAAATTTAACAAATTAATGCGTAACTAAGGAGGGCAAAATATAAATAACCGTTCGAGACGAAGAAATATTAGCTCTAGAAATAGCGCTATCCTTAGAAATTTATATTGTTTTTAACTAGTTTTGTTTTGCTTCAATTCTTCGAACAAAACGGACGAAACAGACCACAAATTCTTAGCTAGTTTGGGATTATATGAGAGTGACGAGGACTTCAAAGTCCTTCCTTTTCCAACAAAAAAACATTTTCCTGATGCCTCCTGTAAACAAAATAATTAAATTATTAAATTTATGGAGGGGTATATCCGATATATTATAAAGAAAGAAAGATTACATGGGGAGCCAAAGCCGCATCGATAATGCAATTAACACCGATTTCAGGGGTTTGAGATACTCGTAGAATTCTAAGGACAAAAAATGCGAATCTTGATAAAATTAGAGGAATTTCGCGCATTATATTGGTCTCTACTACTCCTGGATCTGCAGCCCTAAAAAAAAAAAAGATTTAATTCGAGGAAAAAAACACACAATTATATAATTTAAAGGGCATACATTATAGAGACAGAATGATCAGGGTCCATGATGTAAAATCGCCTGTGAAGCTCGTACGTAAAAAACAGGATACACACTGTATGTAATAACAAAAAAAGAAAAAAATTAAGAAATTCATAACTTATTTAAGATGAAAATATAAAAAGTTACATTTCGAATGCTCGTAGATCGAAACAAAAGGATAGCTCGAAAAATTTCTCCTTCCAAATAATAATGCCTCGTGCGCGTCAAAATCTAATACTGTACAAAAAATAATTTAATGGTGAAATATATTAGTAACTAGTTATTCTAATAGAATAAATAATAAATGTGATAAAAAACAATATTTGTTCGTACCGCATCTGTGAGTAAAAGAGGTAACATTAACAATCCTTGAACGTATCGTGCTATTTTTAATTAGAGGCATTAAAAGATTTGTCAGAATAAATGGACCGATATAATTTGTCTGCATCATCCTAAAAAAATCAGAATTAAACCATTACGATTAAAAGCAAGCAAAAAGAAGTATGAAATTTTATTGGAGAGGATTACTCATCAAATCCATCAGGGGTTTTTCGGTAATTTTTGGCCAGAATTCCCGCATTATTAATCAGTATTTGTATGGATGGATGGAGATTTGAATCTGAGAGTCGTTTCGTTAAAGAAATTACGAAGTTTTTTATCGAATTATATGATGACAAATCTACTTGAATTCCATCTAAATATGCATTCTTCTCTTGCTCTTTAATCTCCTCAATAATCTAATTTCACCAAAAAAAAGACAACAGTAAAATTTGCAATTACTCAGTAATTACTTGGATTAAATAGAATATTGAGAATGAAGCTAAAATGTACCTTTAACAGCAAATCAGAGTCCCGTGCCGCTGGTGATTGCCATACGTGGTAAAAGTAAAAACTTTCAATTATAAAAACATATAAAATGTAAAGTTGCATAAGAAAATTACCACAAAAAATATCATAAAAAAAAATATACATTCACTATAATCTATACCATACCAATAATTACTTGATAACCTTTCCTCGCAAATTCTCGAGCCGACGCTTTGCCCAATCCAGACGTGGCCTTCACAACAAACAATCAATGTATCTTTAATCAAACACAGCGAAAAATTAGCAAAGAAAAAAGCTTAATTACTCCCGTAATGACACAAACAGGACGAATGACCCCACAAGTTGAATCAAGCGAGAACTGGAGGCGAGTGAATCGTGGAGAACTGGAGGTGAACAGGAGAAGCAAGTAAGAGTGCAGGATGGACGCGGTCCACAGAATTGCCATGCGCCAAAACTGTGTCGAGAAAACCATCTTCATGGCTTCCCTCACCATGTTGTATGCAGAACAGTAATGCTTCAATTGAAATGGCTTTGGAGAAGAAGAGGAGGATGAGGAAAAGCCCAATAATATCTTTGAGCCTATAAAAAAAGCTCAAAAAATAAGAAAATTGCTTACTATTTCATCTCATATCTCCTTATAATACTCATCCGACGCAACCCGACCCGTTTATTTATTTCGGGTTTTAAATTTATTGTAATGGCCCGGTACAGATTTTAAATAATCTGAAACGAAATTGAGATTAAGAACTCGTAATAAACCGTGCCAACGCTTAGCATGTTTTTATGAATAAGAAAGATCATATAAATTAAAAACATTAACGAAAATACATAAAATATATAATAATTGTTGAAAAAAATACAACAATATTTTTCAAAAATAAATATTAATTTAAATTTAGAAAGATATAATAATATTTTTCAAAAAGATATAATAATTGTAGAAAATTATATTTTACTATTGAAAAAAACTCATTTTTGCTTCCTAAACTCATTTTTGCTAAATTAACCTTAATTTGACTGAAACTTTTCTAAATTAACCCTAATTTGACTGAAACTTTGCTAAATTAACCCTAATTTGACTGAAACTTTTCTAAATTAATCCTAATTTGACTGAAACTTCGCTAAATTAACTAATTTGACACTAAACCCTAAATTCGACTGAAAATTTGCTAAATTATGGTAATACGACTGAAAAATTAGCGAAAAAAACAAAAACGAGAGAGCGCGAGAGAGAGAGAGAGAGAGAGAGATTGAGGTACTTACAAGTTCAGCGGCGACAGAGAGAGGGAGAGAGTACGCTAGTGGAGAGAGTTCGCGGAGAGAGGGGCCTGGAGAGAAGAGAGTTGGCGGAAAGAGAGTTGGCGGCGACAGAGAGAGGGAGAGAGTACGGAGTTCGCGGAGAGAGGGGCCTGGAGAGAAAGAGTTGGCGGAAAGAGAGTTGGCGGCGACAGAGAGAGAGGGAGAGAGTACGCTAATGGATCGGGTTTAATTTGAGAGAGAGAGTGATTTTTAATATATAATAATATATAAGTATAGAAAAATAAATATTTTTGCGTGTCATATGTTGTGTCAGCAAAAAAAAATATCATGTCATCTATCCACATTATCAGTTAACTGATGATTAAGTAGTTAACTGATGGAATGGATAAATGTGAGAAAAATTGAGAGTTTAGGAAGTAAAAATGAGCAAATTAAAGTTGAAAATGTAACTTTCACTTTTTTTAAAGAGTTTAGGAAATAAAAGTGAGTTTTTTTCTTTACTACTTATGTATTATGTATTATAATATTATAATATTTAGGTATTATTTATTATAATATTTGAATATATATGTATTGTTTATTTTGTAACAATTATGTTATTTTTACATAATATTTTAATCTATAATTATACATGCATTATTTATTAAATTATGAAAATTTATAAACAAAAATTTGGGGGTATAATGGTCATTTTTTAGAATATAACAAAAATGTAGGGATTTTTTAGAGGACCTAAAAATGTTAAGGGAGTTTGGAGGAAACGAAAAATATAGGACATTTTCGAGAAAATTAAAAAAATAAGAGATTTTCATAATTTTCAAAAAAATTAGAGAGTTTCTGAGAAATTCTTCTATTCTATTATATTAAATTATATGTTTATTATTTCGTACTTATAATACTAATTATATGCGCAAATAAGGTATTAATTATATAAATCTTATTATGTTAGTTTTTTTAAATTGCCATAAAAAGATAAAAATATTAAGATGAGTTACATAACATTAAATATGAAATAAAAGGTTATTTGGTCCCATCTTTTTAGACACCATTCAAATATAATTTTAATTTTAATCCCTATTAAGAGTAAATAAAAATGAAATCTTGGTTAAAGATTTATTTAGGAGTATCAAAGACTATGTTGCGCATATACTTTAAAAATCAACCGTACCAGTATCTCATATGTACCGGAGATACATATCCGGCTCCAATACGTCACATGACGTATCACACTATTTGAATATTAAAATTTGAATGGATATGTTTCAGTATGACACGATACATTTCCGATGCAGCTATGATACAGGAACGATAATGATTCATTATTTTAAAATTTTGATCCAACATAAAAATGCATAATATTCTTAATACTCAATAGTATTTTATATTACATTTTTTTTCCATAAAATATTCAAATAAATAAATAACATATTATTTTTTTAATAATTTATTTAAATATATAATCAATTTTATGAAAATATTAAATAATATATATAAACATATTGTATCATATATTTTTTGAAAATTATCATATTGTTATCTTTGTTTTCGTATCCATGCAATATAAATCACATATGAGTTTTTTTTTAATATCCCAAAAAAATTAGATTTACTATTATTTTTTTTTGCCATGTCAGCGAATTTAGGTGACTGGATGGGATAGCTTAACATAAACAATTAAAACAAAATATTTAACCAGAAAAATTAAAAATGTAATAATAATCGATCCACGAAAATGCCAGCTTAATTACAGACTGTTGGTTCAAATTTCCGATTGTTTAATTATCTCAAAAACAATGTCGATACTACTAACAAAATCTATCGAGAAAAATATGTAGGAGATATAGGTACAAAATGCAAATGAGAAGATCAAGATAAACATAAGCAAAAATCAATCAAGAATAGCAAGGATCAAGACGTCGAAGAATCGCGAAGAAGATCAAGACGTAGAAGAGCCAAGACTTCGAAGAATCGGAAAGAAGATCAAGACATAGAAGATTCCGCAAGTTGGGATATCAATTCAATCACCAAAACATATTATAGGTATCCCTAAACTTGTTTATGAATGATTAAAGCTCAAATTAAGTCAAACAAATATATTCGAAATCCATCAAACTGATAAATTAAAACAAAAGGCTGAAATAAGAATGTTCGTTACAACGGAACTCAGTGTCTGTTATAACAGACATACTCGTCCTATACAAGAATGAAAACACAGTATAGTCCGTTACAACGGATTAACCAATCCGTTGTAACGGACACCAACAAAACGTTATAACGGAAGTATGTACGTTTTAACGCTAATTAATTTCAAACTTGATGGATTTCACATATCGATGTTCGTTGTAACGGACATTCCTGTCCGTTATAACGGACAGTAAACTCACTTCAGCACAACACTTTCTCTACATGTCCGTTGTAATGGATCAACCAATCCGTTACAACGGGATGTCACTTACCGTTGTAACGGAGAATTCTCCGTTGTAACGAAAATTAAAATCAATCTGAAGTGAAGTCCCAGTATGATGTCCGTTGTAACGGACTCGTTGGTTCGTTGCAACGAACCTCATAACACAGACTTACATTATAATGGACATGACTTCCGTTATAACGGACTGTGTGATAATTCGAATATATTAGCCGTAACGGCTAGTTTTGACTTATGGTTCGTTATAACATACTTGGTGTCCGTTATAACGGACTATGCAGAAAATATAATTTTTTGGAAGGGTCTATGTGTTCTATAAAGAGAATCTTTCCCTATTCTCTCTCTGAACTTTAACTATCCAAATTTTACAACACAAAGAGAGAATATTTGCTAATCCTTCTTGAGCTATTAATCTTCTAAACATTCTTAGAGATTAATCCTTTCTCATCCACCATCAAATACGATTCCCAACTTGCGTGATCGATCACGTTTTAGTTCGTATTAGATTTGTAATAGGCTAGTACAACGAGTGTAAACCCCCCTATAGATTGATAGAAAGACGTGCAAATCAATCTAGGCAAAACCTTGTACGAGTGATTCGGGAATTCAATCGAAAGCCGAAAAAAGCACAAGTAGACGATGAGTTAAAGCTGAAGGAAATACAGTTTTGGATCAACGCTAAAATGGTACGTAGGACAAACGAACGTACGCGTTCGTGGGCATACGAAACAGATTAGTAAAACTGGTATAACTTTCAATAGGAAACTCCGATTTGAATGGTTCAAATTGGGTTGGATAGATAATGAGATTATCTAGAACTTTCATGTTGTAATATATTTCATTTGAGCTAAGTATCGGTGTCGTTCTAATGGAATACTGAAAGGGTGCGACAGTTTGACATACAGTAAGTAAAACGGCCGTAACGTTCGGGTCCAAATTCCAATTTGGCGGGGCCAAATTGGGTTGGAAACATAATAAGATTATATACAACTTTCGTGAAGGTTGAAAGTCGGTTGGAATGATTTAATAGTTTCGTTCTGACAGAATACTGAAAGGGTGTATGCAATTTTCTGTTTGAAAAGGTGTATAGTAGATATACATACCTTTTGTCCCATCCTTATCCTATGTAGTATATATATGATGTTTCTCTCTCTCTCTCTCTCTCTCTCTCTCTCTCTCTCTCTCTCTCTCTCTCTCTATATATATATATATATATATATATATATATATATATATATATATATATATATATGACAATTAATGGAATTCATTCAGAATTTATCCAGAAACTAGGAGAATACTCGCGCTACGCGGCGAGAATATTAATTATGTTTTTCATTGTAATACAAACACTACAACAGATGGGCTTTTTAGCGATGGTACCCTATTTTCAGCGACGGGCTGTCGCAAATATCAGGCACTTTCACCGACGGGCCGTAGCTAAATGTGTATTTCCGACGGTAAATATTTCCGACGGCCCATAGCAAATACCGTCGGCCCGTCGCAGAAGGAAAGCCCGTAGCTGATAAACACCTACGGCCTGTCGCAGGATCAAAAACCGTCGCTGATGGACACCGACGGCCCGTCGATAAAATAAAAAAACGTCGTAGAAACACACCGACGGCCCGTCGGAAATGAAGGCCCGTCGCAGAAGGGTGAAAAAAAACCGCCTGATTTCAAAACATTTCTGTCGGCCCATTGGCCCGTCGGTAAAGCTCACCGACGGCCCGTCGGTAAACTAATAAACCGTCGCAAATGAGCAACGTCGGCCCGTCGGAAAAAAATGGCCCGTCGCTGATAATTTCAAAAGCCCGTCAGAAATGTACCTTTCTCCGTCGGCCCGTCGGCCCAGGTTAAAAACCGTCGGTAATAATACCGTCGGCCCGTAGCAGAAATACTTTACCGTCGGTGAAGTTTTAGGCCAGCCCATATAAACCCTGGCCCGCCCCCTTCTCTCTCTTCTTCCCCATTCGCCCAGCCGCCCCCCTCTCTCCTTTCTCTCTTACCCTTCGCCCAGCCCAGCCCAGCCCCTCTTCTCCTTCTCTCCTCTTCCCCCTTCTCACAGCCCTCTTCCCCTCTCCTCCCCCTCTCTGCTGTCGCCTTCGCAGCCCCCTTCTCTCCTCTTGCCCCTTCGCCCAGCCCGTCCCTCTCCTCTTCTCGGTTGGTTGCACGTTTCTGGTGGATGAATTCCGGCTTGCTCCTCTCGGTTTGAAGGTGTGTTTATTTCACCATTTGATTAGTTTTTTTTTTTTGATCTTTCGTGTCGATTTCTAGGCTTAATTATCTCATTCGTATTTCAGTTTTTTTAATCTATCTTTTTTTGAACAAATTCGTGTAACATTTATTTTTGAATTGATTTTTTAAATCTGTTTTTTAAGGTCTGATTTTTGGATGTTTTATTTAGATCTGATTTTGTAAATTTTTTTCGTAAATCTGTTTAAAATCTGTTATAATTGTGTTTAGTTTAGGTCTGATTTTTTTAAATTTGTTTTTTAAATTTGTTTTTTTAGGTGGAAGTCATAAATCTCGGCTGCTCTCTCGTCACTCGGGTCTGGTGTGGTGGAAAGTCTCCTGCTCTCTATTGGTTGAAGGTACGTTTATCTTTCTCGGCTTAGTTAGGTTAGTTTTAAATTTAAATTTAGGTTTAATTAGGTTTAAAAAAAATTTAATCTGGATTTTACATGAGCATTTTAAATCTGGACTTTTAGGATTAAATAATTATTTTATTTAGGAATTTTGAATCTGTTCTAAATTTGATATAGGTATTTTAAATATGGATTTTTAGGGTTTGTAAGTATTTTATATCTGTATTTTATATATGTATTTTAAATATGGATTTTTAGGGTTTGTAAGTATTTAAATCTGGTTTAGATGTATTTTTGAAATAGTTTTTTAAATTTTGGTTTAAATTTGTTTTTTTAGGTGGAAGTCCTAAATCTTGGCTGCTGTCTCGTCTCTCGGGTCTGGTGTAATCCGACAAACTCTCTTGCTCTCTCTTGGTTGAAGGTATGTCTATATATCTCGATTTAGTCAAGTTAGATTTAAATTTAAAAATAAGTTTAATTAGGTTTAAAAATATTTGAATCTGGATTTTTCATTAGGATTTTAAATCTGAAATTTTAGGCTTTAATACCTATTTTTTTTAGGAATTTATGGATTTTTATGGTTGTTTAAATTTGGAATTTAAATATGTTTTGAATATTTTAAATCTGGATTTTTTTTAATCTGATTTATTTAAAATCTGATTTAAATTAATTTTAAATCAATTATTTTTAATTTTGTTAATTACGTTTTTTGAAATCTATTTAATTAGTTCTTATTAATTTAGGAAATTTGGATTTCAGACTTTTTGGCGAATTAATTAATCAACTCCAGACCAAGGTTAATAATAGTTTCATTTTTATATTTTATTTGTTGATATTGTATGTGTGAAAAATGCGAAGTTTATAACTTAGTTTGGATTTAGGATTTTAGAGTTATTTGGATGTAGAAAAATATTAGTTTTAGATTTAGGTTTTTATTGTTGTTTTGGATGTAGTACTTTATTTGTTGCGATTATATCTTAGTGTATAAAAATTTAACTATATTTTATGAAAAATGTATAGTTTTTTATAAATTATTTTGTTACTGTATGTGCGAAAAATGTGTAGTTTTTGTAAATTGTCAAGTTGTGAAATTATTAATATATATTTGATAATAAAAAATTAAAAAACATTGAAAAAAGATAAAAGTATTTATATGGTATTAAATATATTTGCAATATATATTTAAAAATATTTGTAAATTAAGTATGAATTCAAAAAAATTATATAAGTATGAATAAAAAACATCGAAAAAATATATGTATTAAATATATTACAATATTTAACTAATTATATTTAAAAATAATAAGTATGAATACAAAAAAATTTACATAATTTTAAAAATTGAGATTTTAAAAATTATGAATTATAATTTAAGCTCGGTTTGTATGTCCAAATTATATATATGTAAGGAAATTAACTAATTTTATTATTTTGTATGATATTAAAAAATTATATATATTAATTTGTAATATTATTTCGTGTATACAAATTCATATTGGTCGTTCAAAATATAAATATAATTATGATAGTTTTTTGAAATATATTATGTTATTATTTCGTATTACAAATTTGTACTCCATCCAAACAAATCTTAGTTGTTAGAAACCATTCTAAAGAAAACTTCGGTTGAGTTTTGGAATGGAATGGTGTTAGAAACCATTTTGAAGAAACCATTCTAAAGAAATCTTAGTTGTTAGAAATCATTCCAAAGAAAACACGCGAGTTCAAAACCAGTCAAAAAAAAAAAATCATCGGGAGTGTTGTTATTCCAAATTTCTTTTCCCCAATTCATTTTCTTAATACCTATTATTTTCAATATTAGAATATCAATGGACACTGATCGTTCTTGGATGTATAATCATTCTCTTACGATTGAGTTTTGGAATGGAATGGTTGATTTTCTTAATTTTGCATTCGCAAATCTCGAGACATTGCCAATCAATAGCCAAGGAAAACAATGTACTTGGTGTCCATGCCAGAATTGTCAAAATTCTTTTCTTCGTGTTCATGATGACATAGCAACCCATTTAAGTAGTGTCGGTTTTATGCCGGACTACCTAATTCGCCAAGTAAAACAATGTACTTGATTTTCAGAATGTACTGCGGTCTCCTTTCCCACAGATGTTCATGGCGAATATGTCGCAGCAGAATCAGGACACATTGACCCGACCATCGAATGTATGTATATGTTAAATAAAAAATATATAATTATTATAGTAGTATAGTTTCATATAACAATTCATTAAATTCAGGAGACATCGACCCGACCGGCGAATTTTGGTCCGGCAAATGATTTTCTTGGAGGTTTCGATGGTGATAATTTGAATCAGAATTAGAGAGAGTTTATTTGACTGTTGTATTTGGATTGTTGTATTTGTGGATTGTCGTATTCGGATTGTTGTATTTGTGGATTGTGGTTTCATTTTCTGGATTGTTGTATTTGTGGTTTGTCGTTGCTTATTTGGATTGTTTGTATTTGTTTAATTGTCGT
This sequence comes from Luzula sylvatica, assembly GCA_946800325.1. Classification (NCBI taxonomy): domain Eukaryota; kingdom Viridiplantae; phylum Streptophyta; class Magnoliopsida; order Poales; family Juncaceae; genus Luzula; species Luzula sylvatica. The sequence continues at coordinate 77,205,308 of OX326956.1, read as the reverse complement.
GGGTTTATTATAATTATTAAAATATTATTAATATAAATTTAATATTATTTAATTATTTATTTAATATTTATATATTATTAATATTATTTAATATAATTTAATTATTTATTAATATTATAATTATTAAAATAAATTTATTATTATTTAATTATTTATTTTTATATTAATTATATATATTTAATATTATTTAATTATTTATTTTTATATTAATTATATAAAATTAATATTATTTAATTATTTTTTTATATTATTAATATTAAAATATTAATATTACAAATTTAATATTATTTAATATTATTAATAAAAATTTAATATAATTTAATTATTTATTAATATTATAATTATTAAAATAAATTTATTATTATTTAATTATTTATATTTATATTAATTATATAAATTTAATATTATTTAATTAATTATTTATATTAATAATATTAAAATATTAATATTACAAATTTAATATTATTAATACAAATTTAATATAATTTAATTATTTATTAATATTATAATTATTAAAATAAATTTATTTTTATATTAATTATATAAATTTAATATTATTTAATTAATTATTTGTATTATTAATATTAAAATATTAATATTATTTAATTATTTATTTTTATATTATTAATATAATTTAATTATTTATTAATATTATAATTATTAAAATAAATTTAATATTATTTAATTATTTATTTTTATATTAATTATGTATATTTAATATTATTTAATATTATTAATACAAATTTAATATAATTTAATTATTTATTAATTTTATAATTATTAAAATAAATTTATTATTATTTAATTATTTATATTTATATTAATTATATAAATTTAATATTATTTAATTAATTATTTATATTATTAATATTAAAATATTAATATTACAAATTTAATATTATTAATACAAATTTAATATAATTTAATTATTTATTAATATTATAATTATTAAAATAAATTTATTATTATATTAATTATATAAATTTAATATTATTTAATTAATCATTTATATTATTAATATTAAAATAGCGATACCCATTTCTAGTCTCGACACTCATCGGTCCACATACATCGGAATGTATGAGAGCCAACACATATTTCGATCTTTCTCCCTTTTTGGAGAAAGGTGTCTTTGTCATCTTACCCATCAAACAAGATTCGCAATTTTCTATTGACTCTAAGTCAAAAGAATCTAGCACTCCATCCTTTTGGAGTCTAGCAATGCGTTTCTCGTTTATGTGTCCGAGACGACACTGCCATGAGTATGTTTAATTAGTTTGAGTAGTATTTATGTTATAAATGGACTGATTATTGTTGTTATTTTCTAAATCCAAGACATATAGACCATTTTCAACTAGAACATTACTAAAGAAAATGTCATTCTTGCGAATAAAACAATCATTAGTACCAATAACTAATTCATATCCATCCGCAATAAGTCTCGAAACAGAAATAATACTCCTACTCTAAGTAGGTACATAACAACAATTATCCAAAACTAAAATAAGTCCATTTGGCAAAGTTAAATCATACGTCCCTTCGGCTAATGCTGCTACTCGAGCTCCATTCCCGACGCGTAAATCAACTTCGCCACGAATCGAATATCTTCGACTTCTTAGGCCCTGCATATTATTACAAATATGAGTCCCACATCCAGTGTCCAACACCCATGATGATAAAGTAAAGAAATAAGAATCGATAACAGAAATACCTGATGCCGGTGTGTCCAAGGAAGCGGTCTTTTGCTTGCTCTCCCTCAGGAAGATCTCGCAATCACGCTTCCAATGCCCCTCCATGAGGCAGTGGAAACACTTCTTGTCATCCTTGGCTTTCTTGCCCACTGGCTTAGGTGCAACCTTGTTGCCCTTTGCCTTCCTCTTCTTGTTTTTGTTCCCATTGCTTGGACTCTTCCCTTCAACCACCAATACATCCGAAGTCCTAAACTTCATGTACCGTGGTTTCATGTCACTTTCGAATGTTCTGAGCATTCCGAAAAGCTGGGGAATGGTCCTTTGCATGTCTGACATGTGGAAATGTGAAATGAACGAATCGAAACTTGGTGGCAGTGACAACATGATCAAATCAGTTTGTAACTCCACCTCGAAATTCATGCCTAGCCTCTCAAGATGATCGAAATATTCTTTCATCTTGAGAAGATGCGAGCTAACGGGTGTACCCTCTTGCATCTTGCATTGCGTCGCATTGCCAAGAGCTTGATACTTCTCCACCCTTGCTTGTGAAGGAAATACAGTTTTGGATCATCGCTAAAATGGTACGTAGGACAAACGAACGTACGCGTTCGTGGGCATACGAAACAGATTTGTAAAACTGGTATAACATTCAGTAGGAAACTCCGATTTGAATGGTTCAAATTGGGTTAGTTAGATAATGAGATTATCTAGAACTTTCATGTTGTAATATAGTTCATTTGATCGAAGTATCAGTGTCGTTCTAATGGAATACCGAAAGGGTGCGACAGTTTGACATACAGTCAGTAAAACGGACGTCACTTTCGGGTCCGAACTCCAATTGGGCTGGGACAAATTGGGTTGGAAAGATAATAAGATTATCTACAACTTTAGTGTTAGTTGATTTTCTGTCAGAGGAATTTACGATTTTCGTTCTGACAGATTACTGAAAGGGTGTATGCAGTTTTCTGTTTGAAAAGATGTATATAAGATATACATAGCTTTTGGCCCATACTTATCCTATGGAATATAAATAGGATGTTTCTCTCTCTCTCTCATAAGTTGAAGAACCAGATCAGTTCAACCAGATAATTAATGGAGTTAATTCAGAATTAATCCAGAAATTAAGAGACTCTAATCACTTGATGAAAGAGTGCGAAGAGATTGAGAGAAAGAGAAAAGAGGAGAAAAGAGTTTTCTCCGTCTAGAGAATCGAAACGCAATCATGCAAGTTCGCCGGTGCATCATCTAGGCAGATGCATCCGCGACCGAGGTGCTACGACTCATGATGGATACTGGTAGAGGAGCGACATCTGTGGCTCTTCGTTGTGATCAAACCGGAGTAGTAATCGAGTAACGGGCTGTGGAAGCATGCGGGCATGGAACGCACGAAGACAACCCGAGGCGTGTCAAGACGGTGGGAGACGTGCGGTATGGGAAGTACGGGCTAGTCACCAATGTGACACCGAAAGAAGAGAAGGATGAGAGCGATCAACCCGTCGTGCGTGATCAATTTCACGCAGGTAATCGTCTATCCTACTTTGCATTGTACCCTCGATATCGAAGTGTGATCTTGGATTTAGGGAACCGGACCGGGCCTTCATATCCGCTGTGCGGGCCCGGGGTCGGGATAATTCCCTACAGTGGTATCAGAGCGATCGCTGAGATTCGAGGGTCGAATCATAGTCGTATATTCGATATACGCACGGGTTATCAAAGTTCGTACCCGTTTGCATGATGTTGCATATAAAGAATGTCAAATTCCGATAAAATCACAAGTGGAATTCACTAGAGATCGATCAAAAGTTGATTGAGAGTATCTAGGAATGATCGTGAAAAGGTTTCATGATTGATCGCTTCGAAAACGGGCGAAAAACGGCAAAAAACGGCGAAAAACTGCACGAAAACAGGGTTTTCTTCGTCTCCAGGGGCCAGTTCGTTCGAACTGACTGGACAGTTCGTTCCGAACGAACCGGGGCTGCGGGGATGCGACCGGGGGCCTTAAAAGACGGGTTTAAGTTCGTTCGAACGGACTCCAGTTCGTTGGAACGAACTGCCCCCTGGTTGGCAGAATGCTGTTTTTGTTTTCGCGATAACTTTGGCTACGAAACTCGGAATTTTGAGTTCTTTATATCGATTTGATCGGCATCAATCATACTAGCATATAATTAGATACTTATTTAGAATAATTAGACTCCCAAATAAAATCATATGCATATTGAAAATCTTGTGATAGTGATATAATATGATTATGTCACGAATTTAGAAACATGCAATGGCATGATCCCTCATAATATTTAAGTCATGGAAATGCCTTCCATATCCACAACCATCGAGATTGATATGACATAGTGCGTGGTTTCAGGCCATAGTCGGGCACGTATTATTGTATATATTGATGCGGGTGGTAAGCGTTAATTGGGGACTTGAAAGAAAATATGGCTTAAGAATTAACTTGGAAGAATTTATATAAATAGGCAATTATGCAGTCAGAATTAGGTTCGTTCGAACGAACTATATAAGTGCGTTCGAACAGACTTATTCGTGACAGTCAGATTTGGGTTCGTTCGAACGAACTACTGAAGTGCGTTCGAACGAACTGGGTTCGTTCGAACGAACCATTTAGGTGCGTTCGAACGGACTGAATTCCTATATATATAGAATTCTGATTTCGTTTTTGACCTAAGTTTTTCTAGGGTTTTGAGCCGTCTTTTCTCTCTCTTCTTCGACAGAAATTCCAGATTAGATCTGGGCTAAATTGAGAGGGAGAATTGAGCAAAGGATTTGAGAGATTCAATCGTAACGTCGACTAGAACGGCGTTGGCGATTTCCGATCGGTCGAAATCGAGGTGGACACAAGTAGAGGGACTGCACGAGCATTCCTTGGAGAAGGTTCACGGATTTGGAGAAGTAATCGACACGTACTAACTTGTACGAGGTAATTATCTCCAACTCTTCCTTTTTCGGTGGTTTTCGGGCGTGATCCCGGTAGAATTAGGTTACGCATGCGAAACTAATTCCGCTGCACACTTTGATAAACATGTGCGTAACCCTACAGGACTCACGTGGTTTCAGGCCATAGTCGGGCACGTGAGTAGTTCGATTGAACGATACGTTGGATATGGTTGTGACTTAACCGTCCAAGCCAATCCGATTGGAGTTCGGGGCATAGATAGAATGCACACACGGAACATGGATTGTATTGGATATGATTCGTCACCGAAATTCTATAAAGTAACAAGAGTCGTATTGGATACGATTGGATTTAATCCTACCTAAAATATCGAGATCTCATTTGTCGGCCATAGTCACTTATGGGAGGATCGTAAAATATGGGTCTTGAGTGTTATGGACTTGGAGTCCCGTTTCGGTATGAGGGTTATCGATTCGATAAAATAACACTATCATATATTCATCATATAAGCATATAGATTAAGTACGCACGGTTAGGAGTTAATCTTCATCATCCGTTTAGAATTATGTTTTCAAGCAACACCAAATATATCGATGAGATCGATATGATAGATGGCTTTTGGGCCGGAATTACCGTTATTAACCTTGATAGTCAAAGAATAGTTCTTAGACTTAAAGGAACGTGTTGGACACGGAAATGGTAGATTCGGGGCTCGAGGCATTGGCTTTAGAGAAAGCCGGGTTCGATAAACTTTAAGAAGGAATCGAACGATATTACGTGCCTTATGGTGGCATGTATAGACGCATATTCTCAAAATTGTTTTGAGAATTCGGGTGTATATGAAAGTAAAACACAACGCTCATGAAATAGTTTCAAGAGCTAAAGCGCGTTGAATGATTCAATGCGGCTCAAAGAGTAGGTTAATTTTGAGACGCCTTATGGGTCTTGGATTAACACTCGTGTGTTGATGGTACGAGATTTGATAGTCGTGACCGAATATCATATGCATTCGATAGATAAGTCGATCCCGAAATTGCATGAGATGCGATTTAAATTTGAATTGGAGATGCTCGGAGTATCCGAGGAATCCAATGCATATAGATGTGTGAATGTCCTTGTAATTCAAAAGCGGGATCGAAAGAAATGTATGCATAAGGGTATTTTGGGAAAATGTTTTCCAAACAGAGAGTTCGGACAAGGAGTTGTCCAAACTAGTAACTCAAAGAATGGTGAAATCCGAGGAGGATTAAACCTAGAAGTTGATTGCTTCTTTTGGCATTGCCGTTATGGCCATATAAACGAGATACGCGTATCTAGATTCCATATGATGGATTGCTAGAATCATTCGAATTAGATTCGATTGATTAATGCGATACTTATTTATTAGGCAAGACGACAAAGGGCATCATTCTCCAAAGGTTGGAGAAAGATCCAACGAATTATTGGAACTTACATTCACATGTAGATGATCCGATAAGTTCCGAGGCAAGAGGAGGCTATCGGTATTTTGTTACGTTTATGGACGGTTAAAGTAGATATGGAAATATCTATTTAATGCGTACCGAAACGGAGATGTTTGAAAGGTTCATAGAGTTTCAAAAAAAACGAAATACGAAATCAACTGAGCAAGAAAATCAAAGCTTTTCGATAGGATCGAGAAGGCGAAGATTTAAGCTAAACCTTTCGATAGGATCGAAGAGGCGATATTTGAGTTATGAATATTGATGATCATTTATGATTGTGGAATCGTTTCACGATTGTCTTTATTTGGAACATTGAGATGTGTCCGAAAAGAGGAAATGAACGCATGTTGGACATGGTTCGATAAATGATAAGCCAATAGGATCTCCCAAAAATGTTTTGGAGATACGCCCTTGAGACAGCGGCACTAATGAATGATTGCATATAAGATATGGACCATAAACCTTCTAATCGGTACAAAAGACGCCATATGAGATATGGATCGGAATGGTTCCGAAGTTGTCATTTGTACAGATTTGAGGATGTGGGTATATTTCGAAATTTGTTTCAGTTAAACTCAATCCCAAATCTAGAAATTGTTCGTTTATCCTTAAGGAAACTAAAGGGTATTAGTTCTAACGTCCCGACGAAAATGAGATTTTCGTGGCTCGAAGAGATGCATTCTTGCAGGAGGACTAGATGCGCACAAGTTTGGAACTTGGTGCCAGTAAAAAGTTGAAATTTTTTTTTCTATCGTTCGTTCGAACGAACTTGGAGTTGCGTTCGAACGAACATAATTCTGGACAACAAATTTTTTTTTCTGTCAAAAATGCCCAATAATTTAAATTTTTCAATTTATAAATTCGATACGGTATAGCATATAGCCTAAAACGGGAATGATTGTCTGTGAATGCTTGTATGTGTGTTGTGTGGGGGCCGGTGAGCTTTCCAAATTGTATTTTATTTAATTATGTGGGAACCGGTGAGTCTGCCAAAGTTGTAATAAAATAAAATAGGTTTAGTTTTGAAGAAGGACCTTCAAGGCAAGACGACACGACACGAAGATTGGATCTTCACATGAAGCAAGGAATCATCTTGGGTTTTAGGGTTGGGAATTTTAGGGTTTTATGATTCCTCATAAAACTAAAAGGCCTATATGCTATACCTTAATTTTATTTGTTATTGTGAATGAATAAAATAAATGATTTTTAAAAAAAAGAAAATCCTCCCACGTAATTATCAAGTTATTTGCCTCCCAAAGTGGAACCTTCAAGACTAGTACTTGTTTATTTGTGTTGCATGGCCTTCGTCTGGCACAGATTTACACGTACATAGCATGGAAGACATGCATTGATTAGGAGTTGACGTGTTGCATGGCCTTCGTCTGGCATGTCAATTCGCTAATTGAATGATACTCCACTTGTGGTTTGGACTTGACCAATTCGCTAGCTAGGCTAGGATTTGGGGCAAGGAGTGAGGTACACACACACTGGTTTTGAGTTGGACTCAATACCAGTCCTCACGAACAAAGCAAGAATCGTCTTGGAGATGATTGGACATTGTCCTACCCAACGTAACGTATTTTCTAAGTGGTTGGCCTTCGTCACCTTAGAGATACGTTAAATAGGGATCTTGTCCATTATGAGATTTAAGGTATCAAATCTCCGTTTCAATAGTGGGGGCTATTTGAAATGATAAAATAATGGGTATTTCAAGTTATTTAAAAATGAATTTTAATATTAAAGACCACGTTATTAATTACATTATTTTTCAAAATTGTAGAATTCATGGCTTTACCAACTAGTAACCGCTTTAGTTTGCGTTCCATTTTGGAAAGGGAACGAATGAACGGAAAGAACTTTCTCAACTGGCAGAGGAATCTGGGATTCGTTCTGAAACAGGAAGGAAAGGCACATGTCTTGGAGACGCCTCTCCCTCCTGTGCCAGGTGATGACGCAACTGAGGATGATGTATTCGAACATACGACCATTATGGAAAGTTCGAATGATGTCAAATGCCTCATGTTGGCTACTATGACTCCTGAATATCAAATCCAGTTTGAGAAACAGGATGCATACGAGATTATGAAACAACTCAGGGAGATGTTTCAGGTTCAAGCAAGGGTGGAGAAGTATCAAGCTCTTGGCAATGCGACGCAATGCAAGATGCAAGAGGGTACGCCCGTTAGCTCGCACCTTCTCAAGATGAAAGGATATTTCGATCATCTTGAGCGGCTTGGCATGAAATTCGAGGTGGAGTTACAAACTGATTTGATCATGTTGTCACTGCCACCGAGTTTTGATTCGTTCATTTCGCATTTCCACATGTCAGACATAAAAAGGACCATTCCCCAGCTTTTCGGAATGCTCAGAACATTCGAAGGTGACATGAAACCGCGGTACATGAAGTCTAGGACTTCGGAAGTATTGGTGGTTGATGGGAAGAGTCCAAGCAATGGGAACAAAAACAAGAAGAGGAAGGCAAAGGGCAACAAGGTTGCGCCTAAGCCTGTGGGCAAGAAAGCCAAGGATGACAAGAAGTGTTTCCACTGCCTCAAGGAGGGGCATTGGAAGCGTGATTGCGAGATCTTCCTGAGGGAGAGCAAGCAAAAGACCGCTTCCTTGGACACACCGGCATCAGGTATTTTTGTTATCGAATCTTATTTCTTTACTTCATCATCATGGGTGTTGGACACTGGATGTGGGACACATATTTGTAATAATATGCAGGGCCTAAGAAGTCGAAGATATTCGATTCGTGGCGAAGTTGATTTACGCGTCGGGAATGGAGCTCGAGTAGCAGCATTAGCCGAAGGGACGTATGATTTAACTTTGCCAAATGGACTTATTTTAGTTTTGGATAATTGTTGTTATGTACCTACTTTGAGTAGGAGTATTATTTCTGTTTCGAGACTTATTGCGGATGGATATGAATTAGTTATTGGTACTAATGATTGTTTTATTCGCAAGAATGACATTTTCTTTAGTAATGTTCTAGTTGAAAATGGTCTATATGTCTTGGATTTAGAAAATAACAACAATAATCAGTCCATTTATAACATAAATACTACTCAAACTAATTAAACATACTCATGGCATTGTCGTCTCGGACACATAAACGAGAAACGCATTGCTAGACTCCAAAAGGATGGAGTGCTAGATTCTTTTGATTTAGAGTCAATAGAAAATTGCGAATCTTGTTTGATGGGTAAGATGACAAAGACACATTTCGCCAAGAAAGGAGAAAGATCGAAAGATGTGTTGGCCCTCATACATTCCGATGTATGTGGACCGATAAGTGTCGAGGCTAGAAATGGGTATCGCTACTTCGTGACTTTTACTGACGATTATAGTAGATATGGATATCTATACTTAATGCGTCACAAAAGTGAAATTTTTGAGAAATTCAAAGAGTTTCAACACGAAGTAGAACTTCAAATGGGCAAGAAAGTAAAAGCCATTCGATCGGATCGAGGTGGTGAATACTTGAGCTATGAGTTTGAGGACTATCTTCGAGATTGTGGTATAGTATCACAATGGACTCCACCCGGTACACCCCAATGGAATGGAGTGTCTGAGAGGAGGAATCGGACCTTGTTAGACATGGTTCGCTCGATGATGAGTCGAACGGAGTTGCCAAAGTCATTTTGGGGTTTCGCGCTTCAAACGGCCGCTCATATACTGAATAAAGTTCCGTCCAAATCTGTTGAAAAGACACCATATGAATTATGGCATGGCAAGGTGCCATTATTGTCTTATTTTAAGATTTGGGGCTGCGAGGTATATGTCAAAAGACTATTGACAAGTGTTTATTTGTTGAAAAACTCGAGCCAAGATCAGACAAGTGTTTATTTGTGGGGTATCCTCAAGAAACTAGAGGATACTACTTTTACTTGCCTAGCGAAAACAAGGTTTTCGTGGCTCGACGAGGACACTTCTTAGAGAAGGAATTCCTAGATCGTCAAGCCAGTGGGAGTAAAATTGATCTCGAAGAAATTCGAGAACCACAAAGTGAACAAGTTGATCTGGAACAAGATTCTGAGTTACCATTGGATGGTGAACCAGAATCTAGTACACAAGCTATACGTAGATCTAGTAGGAATCGTCAAGAACCTGAGAGATATGGATTTCTCATTAGTAATGACGATGATGAGTTGACTCTAGATGACGAGCCAACCTCCTACAAAGGTGCTATGTCTTGCCTGGATTCCTCGAAATGGCATGAAGCCATGAAAACCGAGATCCAGTCCATGAGAACTTGATTTCATCACTTTCTGGGTTAGACCCGTGAAATGTGAGTGGGTTTTTCAAGATGAAGAACCTACATGGATAGGAATACGCATATATGTAAAGCGAGGCTTTTTGCGAAGAGTTTCATGCAATTCATAGTCGGACTATGAAGAAACGTTTTCGCATGTTGCCATGATTTCACATTCTCGAAATTCTGCTTGCCATGGTCGCGTATTATGACTATGTGATGTGGCAAAATGGATGTCAAAATCGAATTTCTTGACAGAAATTTTATGAAAGGACGTGTACACTAGTACGTTTGCCGAGGAGATGATTATGTTTTGCTAATCATGGGACAAGGTGCTTGTCGAATCGGAAACGTAGATATATGTTAGGTTACATGTATTGGATATGACCAAAGCCGCGAGCGAGACCATGACATGGTTTAGTCATTATAGATGGACTTGCGACGGATGGGGTTTTAGGTTCTTCACACTTGAGGGGACCATTGATTGCGTTACGTGCGTAACACAATGCTTTGATATGACCTTACGCCTACCGTAACAGGGGGTCAAAACGGTCATCATTGGATATTGTCCGAAACACGGAATTCAATGTGAGTCTCCAAGATAGGAATTGTTTATTCCGAAAGGAAGAGATATCTCTTAGGCCGCTCGATGAATTGATTAACGAAATCTCTGGCCAGAGTCAATGATATTAAAAGTTAATATCGATTGTAATTTGTTAACACAATTCGGAATCGAGAAATAAGTATAGTTAATCAAGACATAAGGATGACTACCACCATGCCTTTTGATTAACGGATATCGCAAACAAGAGAACTAGTAACCGCTATTCGAGATAGGCACAATGATCACAATCATTTTTCGTTTTAACATGGGTAGCCATGATGGAGTGACTAGATCCCGCTCATGGGCTTGTAGAGCCATGGAAACGGCCTACTGCCATCGTTAAACGAACCTACACGATTACACAACGAGTCGTACTATGTCGGGTTTGATTGCAAGTTTTTGCACATGGGATGTGCATGGCTTTAGCGTATATGATACGCGGGCTGGATTCTCTAATACAGTGTATATGTGATATACATGAGTACCTTTTAGGTAGATCTGAAACTGAGTGGGAGACTGAAGGAAATACAGTTTTGGATCATCGCTAAAATGGTACGTAGGACAAACGAACGTACGCGTTCGTGGGCATACGAAACAGATTTGTAAAACTGGTATAACGTTCAGTAGGAAACTCCAATTTGAATGGTTCAAATTGGGTTAGTTAGATAATGAGATTATCTAGAACTTTCATGTTGTAATATATTTCATTTGAGCGAAGTATCAGTGTCGTTCTAATGGAATACCGAAAGGGTGCGACAGTTTGACATACAGTCAGTAAAACGGCCGTAACGTTCGGGTCCGAACTCCAATTGGGCTGGGACAAATTGGGTCGGAAAGATAATAAGCTTATCTACAACTTTAGTGTTAGTTGATTTTCTGTCAGAGGAATTTACGATTTTCGTTCTGACAGATTACTGAAAGGGTGTATGCAGTTTTCTGTTTGAAAAGGTGTATAGAAGATATACATACCTTTTGGCCCATCCTTATCCTATGGAATATAAATAGGATGTTTCTCTCTCTCTCATAAGTTGAAGAACCAGATCAGTTCAACCAGATAATTAATGGAGTTAATTCAGAATTAATCCAGAAATTAAGAGACTCTAATCACTTGATGAAAGAGTGCGAAGAGATTGAGAGAAAGAGAAAAGAGGAGAAAAGAGTTTTCTCCGTCTAGAGAATCGAAACGCAATCATGCAAGTTCGCCGGTGCATCGTCTAGGCAGATGCATCCGCGACCGAGGTGCTACGACTCATGGTGGATACGGGTAGAGGAGCGACACCTGTGGCTCTTCGTTGTGATCAAACCGGAGTAGTAATCGAGTAACGGGATGTAGAAGCATTCGGGCATGGAACGCACGAAGACAACCCGAGGTGTGTCAAGACGGTGGGAGATGTGCGGTATGGGAATTACGGGCTAGTCACCAACGTGACACCGAAAGAAGAGAAGGATGAGAGCGATCAACCCGTCGTGCGTGATCAATTTCACGCAGGTAATCGTCTATCCTACTTTGCATCGTACCCTCGATATCGAAGCGTGATCTTGGATTTAGGGAACCGGACCGGGCCTACATATCCGCTGCGCGGGCCCGGGGTCGGGATAATTCCCTACAGCTTGAACCTGAAACATCTCCCTGAGTTGTTTCATAATCTCGTATGCATCATGTTTCTCAAGCTGGATTTGATATTCAGGAGTCATAGTAGCCAACATGAGGCATGTGACATCATTTGAATCGTCCATAAACTATGTATGTTCGATCACATCATCCTCAGTTGCGTTATCCCCTGGCACAGGAGGGATAGGCGTCTCCAAGACATGTGCCTTTCCTTCCTGTTTCAGAATGAATCCCAGATTCCTCTGCCAGTCGAGAAAGTTCTTTCCGTTCATTCGTTCCCCTGGCAAAACTAAAGCGGTTATTATTTGAAACAGCCATGAAATCTACAATTTTGTTTGAAAAATAATGTATTTAATAACGTGGTCTTTCATATATTAAAATTCATTTTTAAATAACTTGAAATACCCATTATTTTATCATTTCAAATAGCCCCCACTGTTGAAACGGAGATTTGATACCTTAAATGTCTTAATGGACAAGATCCTTATTTAACGTATTTCTAAGGTGACTATGACCAACCACTCAGAAAATACGTCACGTCGGGTAGGACGGTGTCCAATCATCTCCAAGATGATTCTTGCTTTATTCGCGAGATCCGGTATTGAGTCCAACTCAAAACCAGAGTGTGTGTACCTCACTCCTTACCCCAAATCCTAGCCTAGCTAGCAAATTGGTCAAGTCCAAACCACAAATGGAGTATCATTCAATCAGCGAATTGACATGCCAGACTATGGCCATGCAACATGTCAACTCATAATCAATGCATGCCTTCCTTGCTACATACGTGTAAATCTGTGCCAGACTATGGCCATGCAACACAAATTAACAAATACTAGTCTCGAAGGTTCCACTTTGGGAGGCAAATAACTTGATAATTACGTGGGAGGATTTTCTTTTATAAAAATCATTTATTTTATTCATTCACAATAACAAATAAAATTATGGTATATCATATAGGCCTTTTAGTTTTATGAGCAATCATAAAACCCTAAAATTCCCAACCCTAAAACCCAAGATGATTCCTTGCCTTGAAGATCCAATCTCCGTGTCGTGTCGTCTTGTCTTGAAATTTGCACTTCAAAACTAAACCTATTTTATTACAACTTTGGAAGACTCACCGGTCCCCATAATAAAATAGAGTACAATTTGGAAGATTCACCGGTCCCCATAATAAAATATAGTACAATTTGGAAGACTCACCGGTCCCCACACAACACAAATTACAAGCATTCAAGGACAATCATCCCTGTTTTAGGCTATATGCTATACCGAATCGAATTTACAAATTGGAAATTTTAAATTATTGGGCATTTTTTTTTTTTTTGTACAGAATTCAGTTCGTTCGAACGCAACTCCTAGTTCGTTCGAACGCACGACAGAAAAATTTTCACCTCAGGTTCGTTCGAACGCAACTCCAAGTTCGTTCGAACTAACCCTAGGTTTCGTTTAGTCCGTTCGAACGAACCTGGTTTCTTTGTCTGAACTCCAAGTTCGTTCGAACGAACGTTAATCTGTCAGTTTTTCTGAAAACCTGATTTCTTTGTCGTTTCGTTCCGAAAATCCAATTTTCAACAGATCCAATCTGTTTAACATTTTAATAACATACAAATATCTAATAATTGATTTATTAAAGGTTTTCCTATCATGTATTTTTGCTCAATTTTGTGTAATTTTGCAATTTAGCCCAAAAATTCTAAAATTTTCTAAATTCGAATTAAAACATCAATTTTCGATGGTTTTAACGAGCGATTGCTCTGATACCACTGTAGGGTTACGCACACGTTTATCAAAGTGTGCAGCGGAATTAGTTTCGCATGCGTAACCTAATTCTACCGGGATCACGCTCGAAAACCATCCAAAAAGGAAGAGTTGGAGAAAATTACCTCGTACAAGTTAGTACGTGTTGACTTCTTTTCCCAATTGGTGAACCTTCTCCAAGGAGTGTTCGTGCAATCCCTTTACCCGTATCCACCTCGATTTCGACCGATCGGAAATCGCCAATGTTGTTCTAGTCGACGTCATGATCAAATCTCTCAAGCTCTTTGCTCAAATCTCCCTCTCAATCTCTCCAGATCTGATCTGAATTTCTGTGGAAGAAGAGAGAGAAACGGCGGCTCAAAAAACCCTAATTTTCTGTCAGAAAAATTAAGTTAAAACAAAATAAGAATTCTATATATATAGGAATTAAGTCAGTTCGAACGCACCCAGTTCGTTCGAACGCACCTAAATAGTTCGTTCGAACTAACCCAAATCTGACTGTCACGAATATGTCCGTTCGAACGCACTTATATTGTTCGTTCGAACGAACCTAATTCTGACTGCAGAATTGCCTATTTATATAAATTCTTCCAAGTTAATTCTTAAGCCATATTTTCTTTCAGATGCACAGGCGAACTTGCTCGATTAGATTGATTCTCTATCACCGAGAAAACTCCTTTTCTCGGTTTCTCTTTTTCTCTCGAAAAGGTGTCTCACTTGACAATGGATGATCAATTATCTTGATATTACTTTCTTCCACATCAACAACTGAACCACCACCCCTGAAGAGAGAGAAATATCCTATTTATACAGTCATAGGATAAGGACATCCAAAAGGCACTTTTTGGACTCACAAAATCGTGTGTACCAAAACTGCCAGAAAACAGCGTTTTAACACAGTCCGTCATGACGCACAATAAGCTGCGTCATGACGCACCATGTATAAAACTAACTTTTAACCGTGTCCATCATGACGCACGAAGCTATTTTTCCTGAATTTGGCTAAGTCCACAAACCAGTAGAGAAACACAGTAGGTGCGTCATGACACACCATATTGTGCGTCGTGACGCACTGTGTTATTTTGCCCAATTCTGCACAATCCTATTATGCATTTTATGTCTTCTCGAATGCGTACGTTCGTGTGTCCATTTGTACACTTTTACGGTTGACCTGAAACTGTATTCCTTTAGTCTCCCACTCAATTTCAGATCTACCTAAAAGGTACTCATGCAAATCCAATATGCACGATCTTAGAGAATATGGTTCGCGTATCAAAATACCAAACCATGCACATCCTATGTGCCAATACTAATAATCAAGCCCGACTTAGTACGACTCGTTGTGTGACCGTGTAGGTTCGTTTAACGATGGCAGTAGGCTGTTTCCAATACACTACAAGCCCATGAGCGGGATCTAGTCACTCCATCATGACTACCCATGTTAAAACAAAAAATGATTGTGATCATTGTGCCAAACTCGAATAGCGGTTTCTAGTTCTCTTGTTTGCGATATCTGTTAATCAAAAGGCATGGTGGTAGTCATCATTATAATTTGATTAACTATACTTATTTCCCGATTCCGAGTTGAGTTAACAAATTTCAATCGATATTAACCATTAATATCATTGACTGTGGCCACAGTTTTCGTTAATCGACTCATCGAGCGGTGCCTAAGAGATATCTGTTCTTTTCGGAATAAACAATTCCTATCTTGGAGACTCACATTGAATTCCGTGTTTCGATCAATACCCAATGATGACCGTTTTAGCCCCTGTTACGGAAAGCGTAAGATCATATCAAAGTATTGTGTTACACACGTAACGCAATCAATGATCCCCTCAAGTTTGAAGAATCTAAAACCCCATCCGTCGCAAGTCCATCTTTAATGACTAAACCATGTTATGGTCTCGCGGCTTTGGTCAAATCCAATATATGTAACCTAACATATATCTACGTTCCCGATTTGACAAGCACCTTGTCCCATGATTAGCAAAACATAATCATCTCCTCGGCAAACATACTAGTGTACACGTTCAGTCTATTATCTGATAATAGAAATGCTTCAATGATCGTTGGACCGCTCTCCGACCTTGGAGAATGACGCCTTTGTCATCTTGCCAAGTAAACAAGATTCGCAATTCCCAAATGAATCGAATTCAAATGAGTCTAGCATTCCATTTTTATGGAGCCTAGCAATGTGTTTCTCATTCACATGACCAAATCGACAATGCCAAAAGAAAGTACGATTAGCAACTTTAGGTTTAATCCTTTTCGCATTAGCGTTATACACGGACTCATAATTTCCGTGATCGAGATCCAATACATAAAGACCATTTTCTAACAGAACATTTCCATAGATAATTGAATCCTTACATATCGTAAATTCATTATTCCTAATAACAAATTCATAGCCATCCTTGACTAATTTCGACACACTTATTATGTTCTTACATAACGACGGTACAAAATAACAATTATTTAGTACTAATATGAGTCCACTTGACAAAGTAAGATTATAAACGCCGACGGCTAAAGCAGCAACCTTTGCTCCATTCCCGACGCGTAAATCCACCTCGCCTCGCGCCAATCTTCTACTATTACTTAGATACTGCATATTACGACAAATATGAGTTTCATACCCGGTATCTAATACCCAGTTATTCATAGTTCAAAGATTAACTTCGATAACGTTAATACTTGAGAGTCCGGCTTCCGAAACCGTCTTGCCCTTCTTCACCTCCTCGAGGAAAGATTTGCAATTGAGTTTCCAGTGTCCAGCCTTGTGACAATGGTAGCACGTCTCATCCTTGGATTTCTCCTTTCCCTTTTAATTCGGCTTCGAACATTTCTTAGCCGAACTGCCCTTGGACATTGATCTCTTGTGATCCTTTTTCTGAATCGTGAGAACATTTCCAACAACTCTTGCCTTGTTCTCCACGGATGTCTTCAACATCTCCAACTCAAAATTCTTGAGCATTCCATGAAGCTCAGGGATCATCTTATCCATCGAATGCATATGATAATTAGTCACAAACAGAGAAAACATTGGAGGAAGTGCACACAAAATCAAATCTCGTTGCATAATCTTCGACATACGGTCCTCGAACTATTTTTGAAGACTTGCGTCCATACACGCCAACATGAGGCATGTAATGTCATTTGAGTCCTTCTTAAGTTTCTCAAACGCGACCTTTTCATCAGCCGTAGCACCGGGGCTCGGTTCCACTAGTTTCGTATCCAATACGTGGCTTTTATCCTCTTGCCTAAGAACAATTCTCAGGTTTCGGTGCCAATCTAGATAGTTCCGACCCACTAGCTTATCCTTTTCTAATACCGATCTAATCGATAAGGTGTTGGTGTTATTAGAAGACATGTTCTACAAATGAAATAAAAAGATTGTATTACTAACGTTGCGTACTTATTGTAGGGAATTATCCCGACCCCGGGCCTGCGCAGCGGATATGAAGGCCCGGTCCGGTTCCCAAATCCCGAGATCACACTTCGATATCGAGGGTACGATGCAAAGTAGGATAGACGATTACCAGCGTGAAATTGATCACGCACGACGGGTTGATCGCTCGCATCCTTTCTTTCTCCGGTGTCACGTTGGTGACTAGCCCGTGCATCCCATACCACACGTCTCCCACCGTCTTGACACGTCTCCGGTTGTCTTCGTGCGTCCCATGTCCACACGCTTCGCACTTCTTCGTCGCCGACAGATTTTGCTCGTCCGGTTCGATCACAATCGAAGACCCACAAGCGTCGCTCCTCTACTCGTATCCACCTTGAGTCGGAAGACGTCGGTCGCGGGTGTAACTGCCTAGGCGAAGCACCGGCGAACTTGCTCGATTAGATTGATTCTCTACACCGAGAAAAACTCTTTTTCTCGGTTTTCTCTCTTCGCACTCTTCCATCACATGATAAGAGTCTGTAATTTCTGGATTAATTAGTCTTAATTGACTTAATTGAACTGATTAGAGAGAGAGAGAGAGAGAGAGAGAGAGAGAGAGAGAGAGAGAGAGAGAGAGAGAGAGAGAGAGAGAGAGAGAGACATCTCATTTATTCAACATAGGATAAGGAATGGCCAAAATGTATGTATATCAAATATACACCTTTTCACACACAGAAAAACTACATGTACCCTTTCAGTATTATGTCATAACGAAAATGTTAAATCATTCCAACCGACTTCAAACCTTGACGAAAGTTGTAGATAATCTTATTATATTTCCAATACAATTTGGCCTGGCCCAATGTGAGTTCGGATGCAAAAGTTACGGCGGTTTTACTAACTGTATGTCAAACCGTCGCACCCTTTCGGCATTCCATTAGAACGACACTGATACGTCGCTCAAATGAAATATATTACAACATGAAAGTTCTAGATAATCTCATTATATATCTAACCCAATTTGAACTATTCAAATCGGAGTTTCCTACTGAAAGTTATGACAGTTTTACTAAAACGGCTTAAACTGAATTTTCTGATTTTCTTAATAAAACATTTTCTTATCAATTTAACTATGTATATCCAATATACATATGTGCATCTAATATACACATTATTTATGCCTATGAAAGCGTACGTTCGTTTATCTTTGTGTACATTTTACGGTTGATCCGAAACTGTATTTCTTTCAGTCTCCCACTCAATTTCAGATCTACCTAAAAGGTACTCATGCATATCCAATATGCACGATCTTAGAGAATATAGCTTGCGTATCAACATACCAAGCTATGCACATCCTATGTGCCAATTTTGTAATCAAGCCCGACATAGTACGACTCGTTGTGTGACCGTGTAGATTCGTTTAACGATGGCAGTAGGCCGTTTCCAAGGCCCTACAAGCCCATGAGCGGGATCTAGTCACTCCATCATGGCTACCCATGTTAAAACGAAAAATGATTGTGATCATTGTGTCTATCTGGAATAGCGATTATTAGTTCTCTTGTTTGCGATATCTGTTAATCAAAAGGCATGGTGGTAGTCATCCTTATGTCTTGATTAACTATACTTATTTCTCGATTCCGAATTAAGATAACAAATTACAATCGATATTAACTTTTAATATCATTGACTCTGGCCAGAGTTTTCGTTAATCAATTCATCGAGCGGCCTAAGAAATATCTCTTCCTTTTGGAATAAACAATTCCTATCTTGGAGACTCATATTGAATTCCGTGTTTCATACAATACCCAATGATGACCGTTTTGGCCCCCTATTACGGTAGGCGTAAGGTCATATCAAAGCATTGTGTTACGCACGTGACGCAATCAATGATCTCCTCAAGTGTGAAGAACCTAAAACCCCATCCATCGCAAGCCCATCTATAATAACTACACCATGTCATGGTCTTGCGTCTTTGGTCATATCCAATACATGTAACCTAACATATATCATGATTAGTAAAATGAATGAGAATAACTAAAATGGATGGAGGTCGGGCCTATATAACTAAGTACTAACCCACATTTCAGTGAAAAAGAATATGTACTGAGATAGAAAAATGTGGAAACCGAGTAATAAGAAAAAAATGAAGTATTCACATGTTGGTTTATTTGTATTAAGAAATTGGAGAAAATCAATTAAGTTGGATTGGCCAGGGATTTATACGGCGTAGTCCATATAATAAAATATAATCGTAGCGATAAGAACCGCACGTTTTGAACATACTCTCATGCCTTCCACGTAACTTAGGGTGTTCTTTTCTTTGTTTCGGTTCAAACCGAACCGAATAAGACCATATCAATTTCAATCGAACCGAATTAAATTTAATGTAACGAGAAGGAATTGGTGACACCATATATCCTCTCTTTTAATTAAGATTTTAGTTTCGTTATAATATAACAATTAATTTTATTAAATTAAACAGGTACGATACTGGAGATAGGACACGAAATCAGCAACATCGTTCCAGTTTACTACGGGTGCGCGTTGCCACATGTAGTTATAGACACTATTGTAAAAAACGGTGAAAAACGGTGGAAAAATGGTGTTTCGGTGCAAAAACATTTCGTTTTTTACAAGACGGTTTGAAAAAAAGGTCAAACATTTTTTTACCGTGTTTGACCGTTTTTTTTGGGAAAAAACGTTTTTTGGTTCGAAAAACGGCCGTTTTTCACAACAAAAAAATTAGATTTTTGATTATTTATCGTTTTTCAGCCCATTTTTTTTCCAGCCCAATAAAATTTTCATTTTTTTTACTTACGGTCGTCCCGAATGATGTTAATGATTTTACTATTTATTTTATATTTGGATTTGAGTTTATATTTTGATGTTACGTTTTGTCGGACATTCGTTTTGATGTTACGTTTATGTTAGACATTCATTTTAACGTTATGTTTTATGTTGGATATTGTTTATGTTATTTTCTTACTATTAAAATAATTAAATAATTATATATTTTTTTGGTTTCATCTACACATTTTAATTAAATTATTATCGATTTCGATAACCCTTTTTTAACCGTTTTTCCACCATTTTTTTTACCGTTTTACGATAAACCCATTTTACTGTCCCCGACTGTTTTCCGTATTTTACAACATTGGTTGTAGATATCGAGTGGGCTGGTAAAAAAGTTGAGGACGCCGTAAAAGACTGTTTAGTAAAAAATGGATACAATAACGCTGCTCGGAGACCAAAGTCAGTTCGAACGGCCAAAGAGAATTTACTTTGTGTAAACCTAACTTCTGACGAGGATTTTGCGGAGGAACTTTCTTATGAGTTGCCGGATGGACAGCTCATCACATTAGGGAAAGAGCGGTTTGAGTGTCTCGACAAATTTTTTAAACCGGAAGAGTTTGGACCTCACGTGATTGGCACTACCGACGGTCTAATTAAATCTATTCGGAAATGTCCAGATAATTTACACAATGATCTTTATGAAAATATTATTGTTAGCGGAGGAACAACCCTAATAAAAGGATTCGTAGATCGAATGCGTTTTGATATCCGATGTACCGAACCAAGAAGGGATATCAATGTGATACCGCATCCCAAAGGTAAATACGGTGTCTGGACGGGAGGATCGATTCTCGCCACAACCCATAATTTTGACCAAGTACGTTTTTTATTGTCCGTTCTAAAACGTTAATTTATAAATTATGTATTGATTATTTGTAATTAATTTTCAGATGTGAGTTCAACAGGCCGATTACGAGGACATGGTCCCAAAGCAATACATCGTAAATGCTAGTCTATGGAGTATCACGTGTTTGGACGCATTATGTTTGAATAATGAATGTTTTTTTTTGTATATTGTTCGTAATTAATTTTTAATTTGGAGTATCACGTGTTTGGGCGCATTATGTTTGAATAATGAATGCTTTTTTTGGATATTGTTTGTAATTAATTTTTAATTTGGAGTATCACGTGTTTGGGCGCATTATGTTTGAATAATGAATGCTATTTTTTTGGATATTGTTCGTAATTAATTTTTAATTTGGAGTAGCACGTGTTTGGGCACATCATGTTTGAATAATGAATGCTATTTTTTGGGATATTGTTCGTAATTAATTTTTAATTTGGAGTAGCACTTGTTTGGGCGCATCATGTTTGAATAATGAATGATATTTTTTCGGATATTGTTCGTAATTAATTTTTAATTTGTAGTAGCACGTGTTTGGGCGCATCATGTTTGAATAATGAATGCTATTTTTCGGATATTGTTCGTAATTAATTTTTAATTTGGAGTAGCACGTGTTTGGGCGCATCATGTTTTAATAATTAATGCTATTTTTTCGGATATTGTTCGTAATTAATTTTTAATTTGGAGTAGAACGTGTTTGGGCATATCATGTTTGAATAATGAATGCTATTTTTTCGGATATTGTTCGTAATTAATTTTTAATTTGAAGTAGCACGTGTTTGGAGAAGTCTTCGTACCATAACATTGTGTGTCGTAGTAGCAGCCGTCGTCGTGGTCCGTCGTCGCTAGGATTCCCATCTCATATGCGCGTACTAGGGTTTCTGGCGCTTTTTTTTTTCTTTTTCGCGTCATGAAATATGAGGAAATGTTCCATCTTCGCACATTATCCCGAGACTTCACTTCAGATTGGTTTTAAATTCCGTTATAACGGAGAACACTCCGTTACAACGATAAAAGCATTTCCGTTGTAACGGATTGGTTAATTCGTTACAACGGACATGGAGATAAAATGTAGTGTATTGAAGTGAGTTCAATGTGAAAGAAATACAGTTTCGGATCAACCGTAAAAGTGTACACAAGGATAAACAAATGTAAGCGTACATTTATAGCCATAACTTTCAGTAGGAATATCCGATTTGAATGGTTCAAATTGGGTTAGATAGATAATAAGATTATCTACAACCTTCTTGTAGAAATATATTTCATATGAACGAAGTATCAGTGTCGTTTATATGAAATACCGAAAGGGTGCAACAGTATGACATACATTTAGTAACACAGTCATAACTTTTGCATACGAACTCCAATTCAGCTGATTCAAATTGGGTTGGAAAGATAATAAGCGTGTATACAACTTTCATGTTTCATGATTTTCTGTCAGAGGAATTTACCAATTTCGTATTGACAGAATACTGAACTGGTTTTATACAGTTTTCTGTATGAGAGGGTGTATATTGGATATACATGCATTTTGGCTAATCCTGATCCTATTAGGTATAAATAGGATCATTTTCTCTCACCTCACTAAGCAATTAAACATTCAGCCATACACCAAAAAGAAGAGAGAATCCTGAATTCAAGGGTGATCTCTTTCAAGAGTGAAAAGAGGCGAAGATAGAGAAACCGAGAAAAAACTGCTTTTCTCGGAGAAGAGAATCGGTTTATTCGAGCAAGTTCGCCGGTGCATCGTCTAGGCAGTTGCACCCGCGACCGACGTCTTACGAGTCAAGGTGGATACACATAGAGGAGCAACAATTGGGGCTCTTTCAGTTGTGATCGATTCGGACGAGTAAATTCAGTCGGAGACGAAATCGAGTGAATCGGCAAAGTCGACGAACGGTGAAAGACGCGTGGGCGTGGGGCGCGCGGATTGTCACCAACGTGACAGGAGAAAGAAGGCAGCGATCAACCATTCGAGTGCAATCAATTTTGCACCGGTATGAATCTGTCCTTCTATTTGCATCGTACCCTCGAAGTCATGGCGTGATCTCGAGAATCGGGGAACCGAACCGGGCCTACATATCCGCTGCGCGGGCCCGGGGTCGGGTATATTCCCCAACACAATGTTCATTACAACGGACATAATTATGTGGTTTTTCTTCAAGTTTGGATTAATTAGCGTTGTAACGGTGATACTTCCGTTACAACGCTTG
Organism: Luzula sylvatica; assembly: GCA_946800325.1. Lineage (NCBI taxonomy): Eukaryota > Viridiplantae > Streptophyta > Magnoliopsida > Poales > Juncaceae > Luzula > Luzula sylvatica. The sequence goes on along the minus strand of OX326956.1, from coordinate 77,181,713 downwards.
TGGTGTGTCCGTTATAACGGACTGGTGAATCCGTTGTAACGGGCTATACTGTTTTTGCCATTCTTGAAGAGGACGAGAAGGCTCAGTGTCCGTTATAACGGACATATTTATGTCAGCCTTATTTGTTATTTCATCATTTTGATGGATTTCGAATACATTTCTTTGACTAATTTTGAGCTTAATAATTTCATAAACAGGTTTAGTGATACCTATAAGTTGGTTCGGTGATTTGTATGAATTTTCAACTTGATCTTCGATGTCTTGATTCTTTAACGCCTTTGATATTCCTTGTGTGTCTTGTTTCATTTTTTGATCTTTTTGCGGGTTTTGTCTTTTATCTCTATAATTGTCACTTATGCAAATCGATTAGTAGTATCGACATTGTTTTGAGATAATCAAACCCTAAAATATTTGAACCAACAATAATACTATACGGAGAATTTTCCTATCTTCTCAAATGTTTTCTTTTCCAATTTCTTAATTTGTCGAGTTGCTAGAAATCTTCATACCATAACAGTGTGTGTCGTAATAGCAGCCGTCGTCGTGGTCCGTCTTCGCTAGGATTCCCATCTCATCTGCGCCCACTAGGGTTTCTGACGCTTTTTTTTTTCTTTTTCGCGTCATGAAAAATGAGGAGAGAGAGTAATGGTGTGAGGCCCAGAAATAGATTGTCTAGACTCGATTCATGTGAACCGTACCACAATAATATATATATGTTACCATCAGCTGTTGGGGCAGTTGGATGGTACTAAGGCTACCCTATGTGCCACCGGGGTTCGAGACCCGGTTGAGGAGGAGTGTGCCTACGGACCTTTATCAATATATATATATATATATATATATATATATATATATATATATATATACAGAGAGAGAGAGAGAGAGAGAGAGAGAGAGGTGTCCACAAACCTCAAGTTCACTCAAATATGGACCGTCTAGTTTTGATTAGAGCTGGTCGAACGGCCCAGGCGTGTATGACGTGAATGGATGGAATTTTGTTAAAATTAAACATAATCTATAATTTACCACTATTAAAGAGAAAAAAGGTTAAATTCAAATGCACCAAATCAAATAGGGATGGGCATTCGGTTGAACCAAACCGAACCGAATAAGAGCAAACCGAATTAAACCGAACCGAACTAGATTTAAACCGAACCGAACCGAATAAAATTTGAACCGATTTAAAACCGAACCGAATAAACCGAATTTATTATTCGGTTTATTCGGTTAAACCGAATTAGAAGTTTTATAATGTTAAAATTCAAATGTTATTTAAAAAAAATATAGAAACAAATCATATAAAATATACTTACTTTATTTCTAATGTTACAATATTTAGTTTTAATATTTTTAAATGAATATAATAGAAAAAAGTGGAAAATAGTATTAATTCGGTCGGTTCGGTTTAATCGGTTCTGAAAACACCAAAACCGAACCGAACCGAACCGAATAAACCGAATAATATCAATTTTTGAACCGAACCGAACCGAACAAACCGAAAAACCGAACCGATTAAACCGAATTCGACCGGTTCGGTTCGGTTCCCAAATAAACCAAACCATTTGCCCACCCCTAAAATCAAATGAATCATGTTTGATAGGTAACAACCAAAATTTTATTTATCAGCATATTAATTTCGTTTGTCACTTGCCCACTAGCCCAATAAAATGTCCCAAGAAAAAAAAAAATAAGACCCTCAAAGAACACATAACTTCATAAAAAAAACAAAAAAACACATAATTGGCCACACATTATCACTCGTTTTCCATTATACCCAATCATTTTTTTCAAAAACAAGGACCCATAACGGCTAATTAGGTCGGCCGATATGCTTAGGGTTTTTCTTCTCCATTCTAATTCCAATATGGACATGTCCATCTTCCCTTCAGTGAACCTAACATGTGGTAGCACATACCAACCCGTTAATAAATGTAAAATGTACACATCCTGCACTGATTTACTTTTCAATCTCACTGAGAATTTCACAAATTTAGATTATATTATTATTATTATTATTATTATTATTATTATTATTATTACTCTATTTATCCTTCAAACTATGTTCTCAAATCTCAGCTGCTCATGAGTCATGAACAAGAACAACACATGACAATAGAAAATACATTATTCTAAATTTAAATAACCATAATTCAAATATATATATTTGATCGTCTCATTTGTCCACATTTTATTTAATTGTCTCTAGTTAACAAATGAATGGAGAGGAAAAACACCCTTATGAATAACAAAGCGTGTTAGGCCTCTCTTTTCCATTTCCATGTCTTCTCTTCTTCTACCTAAGCATTTGCCTCCTCTTTGTCCAACACATATCATGCCTATTTCGCCTCTTACAATCTCATCCGTCCGGTTATGATCCAACAGTTATCCTTGGATAGAAACCATCCTTGCTATTATTTGGCTGCACTTGGTGTACACAAATAGTTCTGTACATCCTTTTAGTGATAAATAAATAAATAACTCAAATATGAAATTTTAAGCATTTAAGGGTGGAGTAGGTCTAGGTGTTGTGTTAATTCAAAATGAGTGGCAATGGCTTCTTCTTTCCCCTTTCTTGCTAACAACAAACAAATGAGTCCCATCTTTTGGCGCCTAACTCTAGAGAGAGAGAGAGAGAGAGAGAGAGAGAGAGAGAGTGGGGGTATTTAATGGGGGGAACTATCACATTTTTGCCATTCTTTGGAGTTTTAATGGAAGGCCAATTAACTGGAAAGAAGCTTCGAAAACCATACACCATTACTCGTCCTCGCGATCGCTGGACTTCTGAAGAACACGATCGCTTTCTCGAAGCTCTTTTGATGTACTCTCTCTCTCTCTCTCTCTCTCTCTCTCTCTCTCTCTCTCTCTCTCTCTCTCTCTCTCTCTCTCTCATACAATATAGGCATTAAGTGAAAGAGAACTCCAATGTGTATATGTAGAAAATACAGTTTCTAGGACATCCATGATCTGATCATTTGTTTGTAGATTTGGACGAGACTGGAAGAAAATTGAAGATTTTGTCGGCACGAAAACAACAATTCAGGAAATTTCTAACTATTATTCATTCAATATATCAATTTAAATTATACCCAAATCATTCTGATTTTCACTGATTTTACCCTCTTTGCTCTTTTTTATCTTAAAAGTGTTTATGCATAACATCTATAATTTCATAATTTTCAGATAAGGAGTCATGCACAAAAGTATTTCTTAAAGATTCAGAAAATTGGATTGGCTGCTCATGTTCCGCCACCTCATTCAAAACGCAAAGTCGGTCCACATCACCAGCCTCGAAGCTCCTCCACTAACGGTACTTAATTTCTCTCTTTTTATTACAATTAAAACCCTCCATATTATGGATATTACCTAATACAAATAATTTCTGCTAATTATAAATTTGTAGATGTATTACAGTCGAGGGCTCCAATACCTCTACCAATGGGGCCAACAAGCTTCATGAATCCATGCAATACGTGGGACCCACCTTCTACTTGTACTTCTTCGAATAATTCGATATATTATACACCAAATGATGCAAGAGCCCTAACCGATTGCTTCAGTGTCGTTCCTCAAATTATAGATGGTATGGTTAAATATCCAAAAAAAAGAAAAAAAATTTGGTTCTACATTTCGATTTTGAGGAAACATTTTTGAAAATTCAGGTGAAGGTGACCCGATGGGATTAGGGACGGCAAATTTGTATGATCAAAATTTGAATTGGGTGCCGAATTCGAGTCAAACATGTTTAAACAACTACGTACCAGATCCATCCATTTCAAACCCGCTTCCCTCTCTTCCTGGTATTATTTTTCACTATAATTTCTTTTCAAATTCTTCATGTTGAATACAAAAAATAATGTGTGAAAATTTAAAAAAAAATTACTTTCTCCATTTAGGATCTTCTCACTCGTATTTATGTGTTATTTTATTTTTTGTAGTGGCACCGAATTTCAGTCAAGTATGTTCATTCATTGGAAACATGTTTGATCCTGAGACGACTCGGCCTTTACAAGTCTATTATGAAAAACTGCAGCAATTTGATCCCGCTACAATGCAAACAGTAAGGACCCAATTTTTTTTTTCTGTGTTAAATTTGAACACCTACTTTTTTTTTAATTAGAAATTTGAACATTTGCTTGTTTTACCTAATTTTGTTGTGCAGATATTGATAATTATAAGGAATCTAACTACAAATCTATTGAAACCTAATTTTGAGTCTCTTGTAAGTTATGCAATCTCTTCACCAAAATTTCCAGTAATTGATCTTTGTGTAGTAAGTACACACACACACACACACACACACACACACACACTCATTCACTCATTCACTCACTAAGTACTCACTCTGTTAATTCTCTTCAAAACAGGGGAGGTGGCTCTCTACATATAATTCACAAACAGAAACAATTGGAGTGTACAACAATGCTCTCTCTCCACCTCTAATTGATGTACATTTTTTGTTGAAACTTTTCATTTTGATAATTTACTAAGTTATGCATTTTGATTTCTTTTTACTAACAGGGGAGATGGGAACAAGAATACCAAGGATGTACAAGCAGAAAGCAATTCCATTAATTAATTTTCCTAAATACACAAACTCTGGAGGGGGAACAAAAAGCTCTGGAGATATAACATTTGTACATAGTATATATTATTTTTGAAGTGAAACCTCTCTGATCCATGAATCATGGATATTATTGGTTTCATTTTCCATTTGCGATATCAATGGAACTTAAATGTTTGATTTTTGGTATCTTGTACTAAACACTTTATCACTAGATTAAGGAGCCATTGGTATACATAATATATATTATTATATAGTTCAATTATATTAGCCTGTATTATACTAATATTATTACTCTCTCTGTGGTAGTGCACTTACTATCTACAAAAATAAACAATAATAATACCACAGATAGTATATTGTGCCACACTATATGCTTTTTTGAGACATGTAATATGAAACCTCTTCTCATATGCTATTTATTTATTATATAAATAATGCAATTTTTTCTCTTTCATGTTTATTCATTGTTTTTTTTTTTTTTTTTGTAATCTTGAACATAAAAAACAAAATAAAACATTAGGGTTTTGTAGAAACAAAAAAAAATATAACCAGAAACAGTATTGAAACACAATCTATATATAAAAAGTTACAAACATACCGATTCTTCGATTCCAAAATAACACGATGCATTAACAAACATTCGGATAACAACACCACGAAACATCATATAACCAACAACAACACCACATACATTTCACACTCACAATTCTCAAACCTTGTTGCGATTCCCGCTCGCATCGAAATCCGTGCCGTAGACCTCTCCATACTCGCCCTTCACGTCGCTTTCGCCAAAATAATCCTGTCTGGCGTTGAATGCTAACATTTGACAAACGAGCCAGATCAGAGAAGCATCCAAGGCTATAAATGCGGCCCCGCCGAATAAACCCTTTTTTGCAGTGGGACAATCGTAAGAGAGATTATGATGGACATTTCTAGAGAGATGAAGCGCCTCTGTTATCGTCGCCCATGCAAGAAGAACTATCGCCAGAGCCGTTACCAGCCTGATTAAAAAAAAAAAGTAAAAATATCACATATACAAAAACATTGTGATATTTTTAGATGCTTACTCAGCAATAATTAAGAAAACTGCCAAATTTGCACTTCCAAAAAGGGCATTTTTGGGGACCGATTTTCCTTTGTAAGGGTAGAAGACGGCAACATGACCCGCTACGCAGGAGGCCACGAGAGCGAGGATAGAGATGATGCCGAGCGCCACACTTGGATCCGTTGGATATTTGCATGTTATCACATCTGCTCCCTTCACTGGTGTTCCAGATGCAGGCTAAAATAAATTCAAAATGACAAAAAGAAAGAAAAGAGGATAAATTAAATTGAGGTTAAATTAAAAGTCTACAACTGCAAGAACAAAAAGAAGAAGAGGGAAATACCTTTTTGTGTTCCGCAATGACAGCAATTAAGAAGGACAGAAACCCAAAGAATGAAATTATCAGTGCAAAATTCAATCTAGAATTTTCCGCCATTTCTACGAAACAAAGTAAATTGACAAGTCAATTGTTAATCGACAAAACTTAGGACTATAATAATGATAAATCGTATTTAATCTTAAAAAAGGTCGAAAATTAACGGACTACAGTTTCCGTTTAAGGACTTTTATTCCTTTTTTGGTGCTTTTAAGGATTTTTAGTTAATTATCATTAATTGAGTGGTATTTTTTGGCTTTTGACCAATCAACAGATGCCCCAAAAAGTATAATTGCAACAATGATACTGTTGCATAACAAAGTTCCGAGCTTTGCCTAAAATTAAACATATCTTTTTGAATGATTTTAAGTCGAGTCAGAAATCAGGTGGAATTACAATTCACAGTTTAGAGATATGATTTTCTACTTCAAATTAGAGAAATTCAGAAGGAAGCGGAACAAAAATTGAAGGTTTTATTACTAATAAATCGCACCCAATTTTCAGTGAACTTCCACCGAGAATATAATTACAACATCTATTATTTCTGCTCGATTAAAGACTAACAAACGGTAGGTACAGGCTTCGGAATTCAGATCACTCCAAACCTCCGCTTAATAAAAACCCGAAAAATTCACAATATCAAAACTCAAACCGAATTTGAAATTTGGGTACCTCTCAAATCGCCTTCTTCAGTTCTCAATGGAGATTGACACGCCGAGCAAGCAAAGAGTAAATAGAAAAAACCAACACGATGAATTATAGACTGTCCGTCCGATTGTTAGCTGGATTCCGTGGAATCTTGAAATGCGTATTTTTCGATCAAACTGTTACAATTGCTATAACTATTTCTGTAACGAGTCATCATTTGATGATATGACTAGTAGGGGTTCGTGGGGATGTTCAAACGGTTCGATTTATTTGGATACCGGACCGAATCGGCCGAATTCGGTTTAACTGGTTCGATTTGTCGGTTTATTTGGTTCGGTTCAATTCGAAAAATGGTATTGTCCGAATTATTTGGTTCGGATCGGTTTTGATGTTGTGAAAATCGATTAAACCGAACCGACAGAATAACATCTCATTTTTCATAAATTTTTTAATATGTTAATGTTAAATTATGAAAATTGATATAATAATCCTATAAAATAATATAATTATATTTTATAATATGTATTTATATTTTTGACAAATAAAATATAATTTTTTTTATATAGTTATTTTTTTTTTTTGAAATTATAATGTTTTTTATTCGGTTTAACCGAATAAACCAAGTTCTTAAACCGAATAAGAATTGGGTTTATTCGGTTCGGTTTTTAATCGGTTCGAAAGTTAAAACAATTCGGTTCGGTTTGAATTGGTATGTCATTATTCGATTCGATTTGAACCGAGCCGACCAAATGAACACCCCTATTCGGCAATGATGAAAATTGAAAAACAATGAAATAAGTGGTTTCTTCGGTTTAAGAACTTACGTTCTTAAAATGGTTTGATTGGCTATTGGCTATTCCTCTATTCTTCTATTTCATCGTTTGTCGAACAATGTTGGGGATAAAATGATTTAATTGGCTATTCTTAAAATGGTTTAAGAACACCCCATTCATTCCTTTTAAACTTACGTTCTTATTCCATTAACTTTGCCAAACAATGTTGGGATAAAATGGTTTAATTGGCTATTCCCTATTACTCTATTCTTCTATTTCATCGCTTGTCGAACGGGCCCAAAGACTCTTTCCTTAACATGCTTTTTTTGAATGGTCCGTTACAACAGACTCAAAGTCAAACTAGCTGTTACAGCAAATATATTCGAATATTTCATAGTCCGATATAACTGAGAGTATGTCCATTATAATCGACATTTATACATGTATTTGGAGGAGAGTAATTTTTTTTTTAATATCAGTTTACTGTTGATGCGTTGGAAAAAATATATAAAATTTTATTATACTCCAAAATGTACCTGTCGTATTCTCCATATTTGTACTATTGCATTTAATTAACCTGATAATTAGAACATATCATTAAATATTCATTAAAATTTATTCATATTTATGAATTTAAATATATATTAATTATGCATTAAGTTAATATCTAACACATACTAATTATCATTTTAATTAAATATACTAATTATAACATAGAGGATGTTATGGTACAATATGAAAAAATATATCATATTTTGAATTAAAATCAACCTCTCCACTTTTCAAAAATCGAGAGGTTTGTCAATTGTAATTAAATCTATTTAAGAATTCTCGATTTTTCAAAAGTCGATCATTTTAACATCTCTCGACTTTTGAATCTCAGGAATTATAAAACGATGTTGTCTATTTTGATAATTTGCAAATTTATTTCGTTTACAAATCAAAATTTCCCCTAAAAAAACAGAGAAAAGTCTTACATTTACCTAAACCGAGAAATAGAATCCATGATTTTGAAACTTGGGATTTGGATGAGCGGGAAATCAAATCCGGATCATTCTGACATAAACTTCTCTCGTCTCTTCCCTTCCAATTCACTCCTCAGTTACTTCTCTGATTTTCTCAAGCTCTGACTTTTCGATCTCGAGGTATCCACCGAGATGTCGTCGTGGTTAAGGAACGCCGTCAGCAAGGCAGTCGAGGCGGGTGGGAAGGTGAAGAACTACGCCGATACGGTTGCTGCGCAAGCTGGCAGCGCTGTCACCGGCGGCGCCAAGCTTCTTTTCCAAGATCCCCTCGTATTTCTCTTCGTTCTCATTAATTCATACTTTTTTCCTCTAATTGGAGGTCTTTTTTGGTGTATTTTAGTCTTGGAATTAATTATTTCTGGAATCGTAGAAACTTTTTCAAATTGGTTAGTGTAAATCCACAATGGTTGCCTTCAGTTGACTAATTTGAACTGTTTTCTTCTGATTTTGAGCTTGCTTCTCCTCTTTCAAATCGATTTCCAATTAGTACATGAATTGATCACGAATTTCCAATTTGGTGCCTTCAGTTGACCCCTTAATTTCTATTTTTCTTCTTTTTAAGGGAATGAGAAACTATAGGAATTTCAAGCAAACTGTTAAAAGATTAGAAGAAGCAGCAGTTTCATTCAGGGGTGAAGAAAGAGTTCAACTTTTGAAGCGCTGGTTAATGGCACTAAAAGAAATTGAAAATTTCGGAAGTGCCCCTAATGATGAGAAAATTACAGAAACGCGCTCACAGGCTTCAAATGAACCAACCACTTCTCCTAGAAAAGCTCCCTTGGTGAGTTTTTTTTTTATATTTATACAAAATTTAATTTAAAATTTTTTTTTGTCTTTTTTTAGGTTTTGTTTTATGATCCAGAAAGTGGAGAGGAACCAATGAATTTTCGCGATGTGTTTTTATACAGCCAAGCTCTGGAAGGCATTACTTTATCCATGGTAAATACAAATTTTAGCCTTTACAGTTTATACAGAAAAAGAATATTCTTTTTTTATTAATCTATTTCAGCTTTATTTGTTTTGTATAGATTTTGGAAGCTCCAACAGAAGAAGAGGTTTCACTTCTCTTAGATATTTTCAGGTGATTTAATAAATTTCATTTTACCTTAATTTTTATCTCATTATCAACAATGATCATTAATAATTGTAACTTTTTTTTGGTCTCAGTCTTTGTTTGACTGGTGGAAAAGAGATTCACAATGCAGTAATAAGTAGCATACAGGATTTAGCTAAAGTTTTCTCTCTCTACGAAGATGAAGTCTTGGTACACTTTTTAAAAAAATAAATAATTATAATACTAACAATAATGATCTTAAATGTTATTTTTTGCATTTTGAAGGTGAAAAGAGAAGAACTGCTACAATTTGCTCAAGGAGCAATATCAGGACTGAAATTCAATGCTGACGTGTCGAGATTAGATGCCGAGGCCTCAAAGATTAAACTGAAAATTGAAGAACTGGAGGTAAAGAGAGGAAAATCCACTGGAGAGGACGATGATAAAGCATCTGAAAAGTCTGCTCTTCCTTCTGTAGAGGTATGTAGTATGTACTCTTTAATTTTATTTTTGAAACTTAATTATTTTATTAAGAGCGCATTTATTCATGGTAAAATAGGAACTGAAAAACATACTCAGCGAGGTGAGGCTTTGCTCTAGAATGGAAGGAATTGCACTGAAGAAGAATTCCGTCTCTATTGGTGATTCACTAGAAGTCCATTCTCAAAGGGCAAGTTTTCTTTAAATTTGCTAAAGAATTACAAGAAGAATTCTTTTGCGATTTTCTATATTACAAGGGCTTTTATGCAATTTAAGAATTATGCGTGCTTTCTTTTTTCAAATTTGCATGACAACATTATTACAGGTTGATAAGTTGAAGGTGTTAGCACAGTCTCTTGCGAATTCTTCCTCCAAGTCTGAAAAGCGTATTTTAGATCACAGGTATTAACTTCATTTCTTTTTAAAACCCTAATTTTTTAACTTCTGCGTGATCATTAATATTGATTTGATTCATATATATATATATATATATATATATATATATATATATATATATATATATATATATATATAAAAGGCGTCAGAAAGAAGAGGCACTCAATTTCCGCGCAATAAAAGCCAATGAAGTTAATGTTGTTGAAGAGGTTAATAAATACATTTATATTATTAGTAGATTGATTAAATATGAGTATTTATAATTTGATTTGTGTTTTCTTTAAAGGAATTGATTGCTGAGATTACCGAGCTTGAGAAACAGAGAGACGAACTGGAAGCTCAGCTCGAGAAGGTATATTAAATTTTGAAACTTTAATTATGGTTATTTTTGTCGTTTCAAACTTTTGAGGTACTAATTTGAAAAAATGGCAGGTTTATATTTCGTTACACGCTTCAACTTCTCGCCTGAAGAAAACAAGGGAAGAAAGAGACCAATTTGATGAAGCCAGCAATCAAATTGTCGTCCATCTCAAAGCCAAGGTTTTATATTTATTATTTATTTGTAAGGCTAGTTTTGTGAATAAAAAGTTTGGAAGGATTAAAATGCAAAAAATGTAGGAGGATGAGCTGGCAAAATCGGTGGCTTCATGCAAAATAGAATCGGATATAGTCAACACTTGGCTCAATTTCTTGGAGGACACCTGGCGCCTCCAGTCTTCTTATACCGAAACTAAAGATAAACAAACCAAGTATGTACCAATTATTTTTTTACTAATTTATTATTATATTATTATTACCCTGAATTAAATATTCTTCAAAAAACAATTATAATGAATTATTCGATTATTTATTTTAATTTTGTATTTTTTGTGCTTTTATTATGAAGTGATGAATTGGAGAAAAGTACAAAGCAATTTTCTGAGATAACCAAGCATCACCTCACTGAATTCAAGGTACACATTTGCATATATATATATACCCCTGCAAAATTCTAAATCGCAGTGCCAAAGTCATTTTGAAATTTGAATGTTACAGTACTAATTATTTTGTTTAATTGTATAGGAAATGCTGACTCCTGCTATTGAACGAGTCAGGACTTTTGTTGACAATTTACATGCGTTTAACAACAGGTACTTTTTTCAGTTATACCCTTGATTTTTCAATAATTTTGTCATGATACTTCTGTTTGTAGATTTTTTAGCTAACCATAATTTTGCATGTTTTTGCTAGAACTGAAATTATAGAAGAGATAAATCCACAGAAATATCTCGAGGAGGAATATATGGACAATGAGAGAAAAGTACTTTATACTAAAATCACATTAAAAATATTTGTATTAATCTTGCTTATTTGTATTGATTTTTTTCTAATATATAATTTTTAAAAAATTAAATAATTTCAGATTGTTACATTATTTGCTGTTGTGGATCGGATGAAAGATCTCTTTTATGCCGAACAAGGGGATGCTTCTAGGTATCAAAAATTATTACTTTTGAATCAAATTTGAAATTTAATTGGAAAATATCATTTGAAATTCACTGATTTTAATTTTTTTAATTTTACCTTTTTTATAGGAAAGAAGACGGTGAGATCAAAGTTCTGTTTGTCGAGATAGAAAAATTGCATGAAGATTTTGATTCCATAGAAAGGCCAAAATTAGAAACTGAATTCCCGATTGAAAAGTTAAAATCAGAAGAAAAATCACAGACAAGTTCATCTTCTACTGAAATCAGGCCCCCAAATTCACCCAAAATTGAGTCCCCGAAAGTCAAAATTGGATCCCCGAAAGTCAAAATCGAGTCCCCAAAATTTGGGGATGCTGAATCGGATCACATGAATTTTGAATTGGAATTTGGAAAAGGGGGAAAAGATTATTCGGCAGATGAAATTAGTGGTTGGGAATTTGATGAGCTTGAACAGGAGTTAAGGTCCGAATCCAAATAATTTGAAAACAAAAAATTATTGTTTATTACTTTACAAAACAAGTATTTTATTATTTCTGAAAAATGCAATAGACGAAGTTTTAATTGTTCGAGACATATTGGGTTGTTATGAAATGCGAACTGTTGTAAATAATTTGTTTCACTGTAAAATACAATTATATATACTATATATTCGTAATTTGGGTTTCTTTTTATTCTAATTTATATTTTGATCATTTAAAAATAATTTAATTTAACTAGGAGGTACCCGTGCTCCTTTTCGAAAAACACAAAATAGAGAATTTATGATGCGAATTATTACTTTTCTTTTATAATTTGTATTTTAGAAAATTATAAAAAAATATTATCTTTTATTTTTATTATGGAATTATGAAATGATCATGTTATGTATTTTAAATTTTATTTTGATTGTTGTTACTTGTGAGATTACTAAGATATTTCAGTTCATATTTTGTTATAAATTATGTAATGATATACATGACTCATTATATTATACATATGTTCTTATTGTTTTATTTTAGCTGACAATATTATATTATACTTATGTATAAAGTTGGAAGAAATGTAACTCATACATGAGGCCACTTCATCAAGAGCTTTTTTGTAAAAAAAAATAATTTAAATTTACATTTTAGTACTTTTTAGTTTAAAAAATTACATTTCGGTCCTTTTTATTTACATTTTGGTCATTTTTAGTTTAAAAAATTACATTTGGTCCTTTTTATTTATATTTTGATCCTCTCTTATTTACATTTCGGTCCTTTTTTATATTTTTGAATTTACATTTTGGTCCTTTTTATTTATATTTTGGTCATTTTTAATTTAAGTTTATATTTTGGTCCTTTTTAATTTACATTTCAGTCCTTTTTTACATTTTAATTTATATTTCGGTCCTTTTTATTTATATGTTGGTCCTTTTTAGTTTTAATCTACATTTTGGTCTTTTTTATTTACATTTCGGTTTTTTTTTTACATTTTTTACATTTTACATTTGGTCTTTGTTCCTATTTTACATACATATTAAAATTTGTGAATATGTCCTGATTATATTAATCGAATTTAGAAGCACCTGAGCAAATGCTATTTATACAAATTATATTAGAAAATAATATTCGTGATAGACTAATTTCGTGAACCTCATACATCTATTGACATCATGATATTTGCAAATATGTCGTGATTAGATTAATTTAGTTCAAACGCATGCGCGTTAATTCGCACACGCGTTAATTCTATTTAAATAATTATATAATAAACATCCCGCGCAATTGCGCGGGGATAAAGCTAGTATATACTATAATTTCAAGAATAAGAATAAATATTTTTTTTTTCAAATAGAATTAATTTCTTAATTCTTGTCTAAATATTTTCAAATGAAAAATATTATTTATTTTTTTACAATAAAATAGATATATATGATTTTTCTCATTTCCCTTTCAATGTGGCATAAATACCCTTTTAGAATTGCGTACAAATTATACTATGGATTTATTTATATATATTAAAATAAGTATTATTATTAAATTCTTAGATATTAATATTATATTAAAATATACTATCAATTTATTTATATATTAAATTAAGTATTAATATGAATTTATTTAGATATTAAAATAGTATTAATATGAATTTATTTATATAAATTTAATACATTCATTTTATTTGTCCATTATTGTGTCTCGTTACACGACTGGCTACAAATATTATGCAACAGTGAATCTCGCTCATAATTGTGACTCGTTACACTATTAGCAACAAAAATAATAGAACATAAAATAAAAATGACACATGTCATGTTTTTGTTAATTTGGCATTATTTTGACTCGTTACACGATTGGCTACAAAAGTTATGGAATACTATATCTTGATCATTATTATCATTCGTTACATGATTGGCTACACAAATAATAAAACAAAAAATGTGGAAAATGGACACTTGTCATGTCCTCAAGCATTTGAATCAAATTTGAAATTTAATTGGAAAATGGAAAATATCATTTGAAATACACTGATTTTAATTTTTTTAATTTACCTTTTCTTATAGGAAAGAAGATGGTGAGATCAAAGTACTGTTCGTCAAGATAGAAAAATTGCATGAAGATTTTGATTCCATAGAAAGGCCAAAATTAGAAACTGAATTCCCGATCGAAACGTTAAAATCAGAAGAAAAATCACAGGCAAGTTCATCTTCTACTGAAATCAAGCCCCCGAATTCAGGAATGCCGAATTGGATGTCACGAATTTCGAGTTGGAATTTGAGAAAGGGGGAAAAGATTATTCGGCAGATGAAATTAGTGGTTGGGAGTTTGATGAGCTTGAACAGGAATTGAGGGCCGAATCCAAATGATTTGAAAAACAAAAAGATTATTGTTGATTACTTTACAAAAACAAGTTTTTTATTATTTCTGAAAAATGCAATCGACGAAGTTTTAATTGTTCGAGTCATATTGGTGGTTGTGAAATGCGAACTGTTGTACATAATTTGTTTCACTGTAAAATACATGTTGGTTATATTTCAATAAAATAATTAAATAAATAACTAAATAATTATTTAAATAAAATAATATGAATAAAATTCAAGACAAATCTGGATGTAGTCGTGCGGTCGTGTCACTACTGTCATAAAGACAGATTAACGTCTTTTTGTGCAGGATATTTCCGTTTCTCAATCTCCAAAATCTACACCTCGAGAGCTTATCTCGTATCCGTTCCGTTAGCACAGTCGAAAATAGATGTTTTTCATTTCTAAATAAATGAAGTTGTACACCGATTTTTTCGATCCGAGTTGATATTTAGAATAGTTTCATAGTTAAAGAAAAATAACTATCATTGTTGTTTATTTGAAAGAAAACTAGAGAGGATATATCATTTTTATATAATATATTGATCATTATATTTTCAATGGAAGAGAAAGACAGATTTCCTGTCAAATCAGATCAGAAATAGAAGCAAAAGAGAGAGTGAGACTTTGTAGCTTCCATTGATATTATATAATTAAAATGATATAATAATGTTTGGGTTTTCAATTGTGGAATATAAATGAAATTAATTATAGACTATTTATTAATCCACATATCTTACATAGTCCTAATCGCGAACAGATGAGGAGAAATTGACACGTGTCCCAATACTATTCATCACTGTTCACAATATCATCACTGTTCACAACACTGTTCAATTACTGTTTATCACTATTTACAACACTGTTTACAAATGTTTTTACTGTTCGATTTTACCTTTTTTTTAAAAAAATTTAAAATTACATTTTAGTCCTTTTTATTTACATTTTGATCCTTTTTTGTTTGAAAAATTACATTTTGGTCCTTTTTATTTACATGTTGGTCCTTTTGTATAAAAAATTATATTTTGGTCCTCTTCGTCACCAGGGGCCTTTTTGTAAAAAAATTCGGATTTTGAAGAATTCAAATGGTACTTGCTGTAAAAATTATAAATATCATGTTTTACTGAGGCAAACATATAATACTTGCATTATTTTATTATTCAATGAAAAGTTTAGATGTATTTAATTGTGTATTATTTTTTAATTATTTAATTAATTAGAACTATATATATTGTTGTAATTTTTTTGCTTCTTTTATTAATAAAATTCAAATATTATTGTCTGTTTCTTAGTTACGAAATACTTATGTTTTGTTTATTGTATTCTTATATGTTATATTCTACATATGTTCATAATTTGTTGATATCATGTCCGCAATCAACATATGTGATATATTTATTTACATTCGAGCAATTATACTGAATTGCAACATTAAATACGAAATAAAATATAACAGAAAACAAAACAAAAAATTAAAATTAATATATAAAAAAAGATAGTCTCAAACTCCAGAATACTCGGGAAAATCCCGCGCAAATGCGCGCGGGTAAAAGCTAGTACATATACAAACCGATGCAATTAATTAAAATATTTCATTCCTTTTAGAATAAAATCTTCTCATAATTTAATTATGGTCATAATTATATTTGTGGAAATAATCAAATTATTTCATCAAATAAATAAATTTATGTTTTAAAATTTTATAGTATTATTTCTAACAAATAATACAGTATTCGTCCTCAAATTTTAAAATTTTAATTTATATAGAGTTAAAAAAAAATTCTCCAAAACTCGATATCTACTACGCATCGATATGGGTGGACGTAGCCTTGAACCCACACTAGTGTTGATCATATAGGATCGAGACTGCATGGTGAACTAGGTCTTGAACCATGCGTCATTTAACCAATCTTTCACAATCACACACATATTAGGAAAAATTCATTGGTGTTTTTGCGGATGTGCGCTATTTATGGCCATGCGCTAACCTTGATTTTCATGAGAATATATTAGAATTCTGCCCGTATCATTTAGTCACGGCCCACGACAATTCTCACATAGGTAATTCCTCAAAGAGTATACGGTGTGGAAATATACCCTATTAAATTATTTAACATAATATATGCATTTTTTTAATGTATATTTTCTTTTTGGAATTATTAAGAATAATAATATTCAACCTAACCATCACCTCACAAACTTTTCGAGTCTAAATTGTGTTTCGAAAGTGTCACATCAGTCGCTTCGTTCACCTCTTGAACCATTTGTCCGGACCAGACAACCACAATGGTAGGGACCCCACTCCTGATTGAAAGAAAATATGGCTTAATAATTAACTTGGAAGAATTTATATAAATAGGCAATTCTGCAGTCAGAATAGGGTTCGTTCGAACTAACTATTTAAGTGCGTTCGAACGGACTTATTCGTGATAGTCAGAATTGGGTTCGTTCAAACGAACTATTTAAGTGCGTTCGAACGAACTGGGTTCGTTCGAACGAACCATTTAGGTGCGTTCGAACGGACTGAATTCCTATATATATATAATTCTGATTTCGTTTTAACCTAAGCGAATTTCGAGTTTTAGGGTTTTGAGCCGCCATTTCTCTCTCCTTCTTCCACAGAATTTTAGATTAGATCTAGAGAGATTGATAGGGAGATTTGAGCAAAGATCTTGAGAGAATCGATCGTGACGGCGACTAGAACGACGTTGACGATTCCGAGCGGACGAAATCAAGGTGGACACGAGTAGAGGGATTGCACGAGCACTCCTTGGAGAAGGTTCACAGATTTGGAGAAGAAGACGTCACGTACTAACTTGTACGAGGTAATTTCTCCAACTCTTCCTTTTTGGATGGTTTTCGAGCGTGATCCCGGTAGAATTAGGTTACGCATGCGAAACTAATTTCGCTGCACACTTTGATAAACGTGTGTGTAACCCTACACTGATGACAATCATATGGGCATAAGCCTCCCCCCCCCCCCCCCCCCCCCCCTCGATGAACAAGATATTGTAGGATCTTTTGTTATTTGATAGGTTAAATTATTTTTCCGATCATTTAAAATTCAGTGATATATCACATTTATTATTATTATTATTATTTCACTCGTTTTAGTATTTAATACAAATGCGTGCCTATTTATTTAATGATTCATAATTTATTAATTGATCAGATCGATCATTATATTTGAATCAAAATGCATATGCTAATAATTAATTAGGCACTTTAGGAATTTTCCAAAATGAATTCCTAAGCCAATTTAGGCAAAATATAGTTATTTATTTTTCATATTTAAGTTATTTTTAAATAAATATCAGATTAACCAAAATTTCACCATTGATATTATTGGTGAACTAACATCATTAAAGATGTTCCAAATTACAATATTATGTATGTATTCATATATGATCACAAAATTAGTGAAATCCAAATTAAGTAATAATGAAGATATAATTTGATATAGGATCACAAAATTAGTGAAATCCAAATTTAAATTTAATATGTGCAACTTGTATTCATATAGGATCACAAAATTATTGAAATCCAAATTTATATAAAGAGATAATTTCTCGAACTATATATATTATTTTGGAATAACAAAATTATTTAATAGATTGCAAATGTAATGCAATATATTTAAAATTATTGCTGAATTCGTTGGTATCGATAATGTCATGCATTACAACCTATGTTGTGCGGATACTTCAAAAAACCGAATTTAGCCGTATCGTATCCTAAATCATATGTTAAATTGCCATATCGCCGTATCCGATACGCGTAGCCGTATCGGTGCAACACAAATTACAACCAATAGCAAGGCAATGAATGTCAAATTTGACATATCTCCTGTAATTTTGTTATGGCTGAACTAGCCAACAAATATATATATTCTTATTTTATAACAGAACATTCATAAACTAACGTCCTCACTTATTTATGTCAATTAAGGAAATGAATCCATTAGTTATCAATGATTTTCTGAACATCTCACAAATTTAAATCATGGATCCAGCGCAATATTGTTTGCAACCAAAATAATGACATGATTAAACCATTTCAATTTGTTATCGAGTACTGGTCAAATATTAATTTGTGCAATAAACAGGGCCGGCTCAAGCTTTTTGGAGGCTCTCAGCAAAAAAAATTAAAAGGTTTTTTCTTGTTATGTACGATTTAACATAATCAAAATTTTATAACACTATAAATACTAAATAAAATAAAATCTTATGAAATAAAATGAAAATACAGATATCTTAAGAGTATTATTTGACGTTAACATCGACACATCCAAATAAAACACCAAATTCAAAGAAAGAAAAGAGCATCATTTTTTCAAGCGACTTGACAAGATCCTCAATGCGAAATATCTTCAAATGCCTCTGCAAGTACTAATAAATTGCGCAATTTTATATCAATTTCTTTCCATTGTCCAGGATCATAAATATTTATGTGTTGAATTAAATTGTTCATTTTTTAAATCTTCATCATCAAAAGATAAATTTTCATTTTCTAATTGTTCAGAAATAATATTTTCAGTTTGAGTATTTGTTTTAGTTTGTTCAGATTCTATAATTTGTGTCGGTAATTCTTCAACATGTGTATTAATTTCAATTTCTGATTCTTGTTGATTTGAGTTTAATTTATTATTATCATTGAAGTACTTTTTAATAGCCCCTTTTTGAGATTCAACTAAACTTTCTATCCTTCTTTTCTTTTTTAGTTTGTCGTATCCACTTTGATACTTTCTAGTCGACATTTTAATTGAAACGATAAAAAAAATTAAATTTAATATTAACTAGAGCAAAAACACCTTGAATGTGAGAGGTCCCGATCGAATTAGCCTTCCGAATCGAGTCAGTGAAAGCCAATAAACTCTCAAACCTACAAATTGTGACAAATAAATAAGAAAAATCAGGTCGTGATATCATTAATATTAAATTGTATTAAAGTGATTCTTGCCTTGAATTTGTGCATAATTACCAAATTGTCTTCATGAGCCCAACGTTGATTTGCATCCGAAATTTCATAATATCAATCAAAGCTGAATAAGGGAAAATTTAATTAACATAATTTGTGAATCTGAAATTGATTAATGCCCGATTAATACCAGAAATTGATCAATTTGAACAAATTTAGATTGAAAGAACTTGAATTGCACGACAATTCAAATATACATAAATCCAAGTGGCTAAACCGAATTGAAAAACAAGAAAAAATGTTAATTCGACAGTACTTAATTAGAAATCGAGAAGAATCGAATTGAAATCAATTGCAAAATCTGGAGAAAAATAAGAAAAGAAAAATACCAAGTACAATAAGAAATTTGATTGGAAAGAAAATTAATTCTTGGTGTTATAATATTGGGAAATCAAAGAAAAATAGAATGGGTAAGAAACTTACCAATTATGCATGTTCACCAATCAAGAAATTTGGGATGAAATATATCAGACAATATTTTGGCTGCTTGAGAATTTAGGAGGGTACCAAATTTGCTATGGTAAACAAGGAAATTGGGCATCTATCTATCTATATACTAATGCAAGGGGATTTGCTGCCTCCTGGTGCAGCCACGTCACCAGGGGCCTATTCGTAAAAAAAAAAAATTTACATTTTGGTCCTTTTTGATTTACAAATTGGTCCTTTTTTTAAAAAAAAAATTACATTTTGGTCCTTTTTTTTACATTTTGGTCCTTTATATTTGCATTTTTGTCCTTCGAAGTTTTAATATTCACATTTTGGTCCAGGGGCCTCAAATTGGTCCTGTTTTTTAAATAAAATTACATTTTGGTCCTTCTTTATCACATTTCGGTCCTTTATATTTGCATTTTGGTCATTTTTTCGAAAAAAAATTACATTTTGGTCCTTTTTTTTACATTTTGGTCCTTTATATTTGCATTTTGGCCCTTCGAAGTTTTGAAATTTACATTTTAGTCCAGGCAGCCACGTCACCAGGGGTCTATTTGTAAAAAAAAATATTTTTTTTACATTTTGGTCCTTTTTGATTTACAAATTGGTCCTTTTTTTTAAAAAAAAATTATATTTTGGTCCTTCGTTTTTACATTTTGGTCCTTTATATTTGCATTTTGGTCCTTCGAAATTTTAATATTCACATTTTGGTCCAGGGGCCTCAAATTTGTCCTGTTTTTTAAAACAAATTACATTTTGATCCTTTTTTATCACATTTCGGTCCTTTATATTTGCATTTTGGTCCTTCGAAGTTTTCAAATTTACATTTTGGTCCTTTATTATTTTTCTTGCCTGGTGCAGCCACGTCACCAGGGACCTATTTGTAAAAAAAACAAATTTTTTTGATATTTTGGTCCTTTTTGATTTACAAATTGGTACTTTTTTCGAAAAAAATTTACATTTTGGTCCTTTTTTTTCCATTTTGGTCCTTTTTTTTTACAAATTGGTCCTTTTTTCGAAAAAAAATTTACATTTTGGTCTTTTATATTTGCATTTTGGCCCTTCGAAGTTTTGAAATTTACATTTTAGTCCAGGGGCCTCAAATTGGTCATATTTTAAAAAAAAAATTATATTTTTGTCCTTTTTTCACATTTTGGTCCTTTATATTTGCATTTTTGTCCTCCGAAGTTTTAAAATTTACATTTTGGTCCTTTATTATTTTTCTTGAAAAACTAAAATAAAATTATAATAAGTTGAACAATATTAATAAAAGAACATCTTGCAAATATTTAAAAATAAAATATCACAAAACTATTAAAAAATACATAAAAAGAAAACTAAAATAAAAAATAGATGTTTAAATAGATATTTTCTATGAATATATTTGCAAGGTGTTTATTTATTATCATTTAATGTTAGTTTTTTTATGAATAAAGAATGTAATATTAAAATTATATAAACAAAATATGTAATAATTTAAATTTCTTTAAATCACTACGTGTTAAGAAGTGTTTATGAATTTTCTTAAAATTAATAAAAAATAACAAAAATAAGTTTTAATTATTACATATGAGATTTGGAGGGTATTTTGGAAAAAAAAAAATTAATATCATCCATAAGGAGTATTTTAAAATAAAAGTTTGGTAAAGAGTTTTTTTTTTTGGGAGTTTACGAAAAGATAGAGAATTTTTTATAATATCCAAAAAAAATTAGGGGGTTAAAAATATACCAAATCATGGATGTGCGAATAATCATGACATAATTTAAATTAAAGATTCGAACGAAATGGTTAGCGATGACATCGTCAAACTTTGTTGTTGGCTGACCACACAAATGACGAAAAATATTTGTACTAAATATGTAGCGAAAATAAAGATTTGTGAAATTAAAAACACTCTTTTTTTCAACAATGTTTTCTGAACTATTATGTTCTTAATAAATTTCATGACGACTCATTCGTTCTTTTTCCTTATTTTACTTATGAAGTATAAAATATAGATAATTTTTTTAGCAATAACCGTTTGAATTATTCAAGAAATCCAGCTCTTAAAATTTTCAAACGATTTTTGCTACAAAATTTCACTCGCACACAACACACTAAATTACACATATAATAATGATTACAAAAAGAAAGTCACATACACAAAACGAACAACAATTTTTTTCAACTACATTACTTATAAACCCGAACAGCCCCGCGCAATTGCGCGGGGGTAATGCTAGTGGTTTAGAAAGAAACGCCCAAAAAATATGTGGGGGTGAAATTATCAAGGAATGGAATCTGAGTATGATTCGGTCTCACAAAAATGTACCCAATAACTCAACACCATATATAACATGTATACATATGTAGGGGCCTGGTATAATTTGGGGCTCTCAACCATAGTCTACATGGCTTCCATAGTTGGGCCGGGCCTGGCAATAAATATATGATTTAATTCATACAATAATTGATTCAAGTGATGATAAAATTCTTTGCATAATTTTGTTAAACAAAAGTAATCATCAATAGGTTAATAGGTTTACAGGATCAGCATATAAACTTTATAACTTTATCTGAAATAATTAAACAATGTCATGATTGTTTTATTACCTTGATAGAAGAGATAATAATATTATCAAAACTTCACATGATACTTATTGTATTTGTCCATAAACTGGATAAAGATAAATATGAATGTTTATATGATTTGAAGCCATACTATAATATATAAAAAAAACTTTAAATATAAAATTGGTCATGCCAATATCTTTACTGTTAATTTCATATGTATCCTAAATCCTAAATATTAGGAACACAAAATAACCATGATTCATCAAAATAAATTTATTATCATCAAGATTTAATTTTATCAATTAACCTATACATTATTATTCATTTTAGAACAACATATAGGTTTTAATTAAAATTCTTAATAAGTGGAGATAGGAATGATTTAGCACAAACGTGAACATAACCACCATAATCAAACCACAAACTAAAATAAGATAATTAAAATATCAAACTTGAAATTTCGGATATATTATCCGTGTCTTTTGATTTAATAATATTCTTTAGAATCATTAAGTCATTTTGATATTATTTATTTAATGACAATTTGATCATAAACACTATAAACAGTGTAGTAATATCTCCTTATTATATGGAGGTATTAAATATATATTAACAGACAATTTACCAACCCCTTTATTTTGAACCCATCGTTATGCAATCTTCTCATGCCACATCATCACAATTATTTCAACCATTAGATTATGATATGTGACAACATATAAACCATGAATTGACCTTTGATTTTGTGTGATTATGTTTTATTTGTAGACATTTATGTGTCTCTTATTTTACACATAGTTTTAAGCAATTTTAGAAGGGCACATCACCTTACACTGATGATGTGTCAAAATATTATTCGTTAGGTTCATGTTGGACCAGTTGTATTTGATTTTGAATTTTTTCACAATATGTTACATGATCATTGTGAATACAAAAGTCTTGATTGCACTAAATTATGAAGATATAATTAATAAAGTGAAATTTTTTTGTGAAATTACTCTGTTGCTAGGATTAATAATATACAATGTCGTGTACTGATTAGCTTAACTGCGAGGCAACACCTGAATTAAAAGAAAAAAGAAAAAAGAAAAAAGAAAGAACAAAATATTAGTATTTAATAGTGAAAAATAATATAATTTTTTTGGTTCTGGTCTGTGCCCCTATCGTTCGATCCGGTGGCCAACTTGAATTCTGCTTTCGCTCGATCGGTCCCTCACTCTCTCTTTTATGGTTCCATACTGATACAGTAACAGCATAAGGCTCCCTCTCTCTAGAGGCGCGGATCATGTTTCCCATTACATCTCTAGTCATGGAACATGTCTCTTTCTCCATTAAAAAGTAAGAAAAAGAAATGTGAATAAATATTCTCTAATCTTTTGTCTGTTGAAAAGTAAAAAAAATATATAAGTGTGAATAAATGAGTGGCTCGGATTGTTTCACTTTTATCAAACGGTTAGTAAGAAATATCCGTGAATGCTTGGTATTGGAAAATTAATAAGAGGGTAAATTTGGAATTTGACGAAGTTCATCATTCAAATGAATTTTTATAACTCTATAAGGAGCAATTCAAATAATGTCACAGTTCTTAAATTTGTACGAAGAGACGATCATGAAACTTCATATTATAATACGATAGTATTCAATAAATATACATTCTCTGGATCAATTGTTAGATCCAAGTATATATCAAAATCATAGAAATAAACATAATCAGAATTTTATTTCTAACTAATGAGAATTAATCTGTCTTTAGATTGTTAGTTATATTTCAATAAAATAATTAAATAAATAGTATAAATAAATAATTAAATAATTATTTAAATAAAATAATATGAATAAAATTCAAGACAATCCTGGATGTAGCTGCATGGTCGTGCCACTGTTATCCTAAAGACAGATTAACGCCCTCTTGTGCAGGGTATTTCCGTTTCTCCATCTCCAATGTTCTATTCCCTCTTGTCGAGAATGGGATGTTCTTCATTTCTAAAGAAATAAAGCCGGACATTGATTTTTTCGATCCGAGTTGATACTTAGAATAATTTCATAGTTGAAGAGAAATAACTATCATTGTTGTTTATTTGAAAGAAAAGGGAATTTTACTGTAGTAACCATGTTTCGAAATAATATTCCCGAAATAACCAAGTTTTGAACATAATTTCCAAAATGTCTTTTGCGGGGTTTGGAATTTCGCCGGGCGAGGTTTGGAACTTCGCTTTTTTCAATCCATCATTAAGTGGAGTTAAACAGCAATTAAGATAAATCGAGGTTTGGAACCTCGCCAGGCGATGTTGTGAACCACGCCATTTCCCAATGATCGGTAATTAGGGTAAAAATAGTAATTAACAGATGGCGATGTTGGAAACTTCGCCTAGCGGCATTTAAACCTTCGCTTTGTTATTTTAAAAAACCCCTGCCTTTAAGGGAAATTTTTAAAAAACCCCCAATCTTTCCATACTATTTTAATTAAGGGAAATTTTTAAAAAACCCCCTATCTTTTCTTGATATTTTAAAAAACCCCCTAACTTCTTTGAATCTACAAAAAAAACCCCTATTCCAAACTTCTCTTTGTAAAGACCCCCCTACCATTAACTTTGAGATTTTAAATTTTGTAAATTCCCATTTTACCCTTACATCTTTTTTCTTTAAACTAATTAAAATACTAAGTGTTATATTTTCTTAATTATGAAATTATCTTCCAAGCAATTTATTTTTGGAAAATTTTCAAAAAAACCCCCAACTTTTTTTCAATATTCGAAAAACCCCTCACTTTTGAGAAACTCCAAAAACCCTATATGGATTCGAAAAACCCCTCACTTTTTTTCAATATTCGAAAAACTTTTTTTCCATATTAGAATATTGAAAAAAGTTAGGGGGTTTTTTAAAAATTTCCCTTTAATTAAATTTAATTAAATTGTTGTTACGATATTAATTGTGATTATCTAACAAACCATAACAATATAATCTAATAATAATAAACTAAACATATAAAAACACCCCAACATAATCTAACAATCATCTCTAGGTGCATTCTGTGTCGGGTCGAAAAAGTCATGATGACCACTATATGGAACACGACCATATGAAGTACCGACTCCACCATAGTCCGTGAAGGGGGGTTGTGCAGGATCGCCATAATTCGGTCGCGACGTAGAAACATAGTCCGTGAAAGGGGGTTGGACAAAACGATCGTCATCATTCTGAGAATCGTCCAAAGATAATGCCTCTAGCAAAACCGGCATCCTAGTGGCCATTTGATCCAAGATCATGCGACATTCGCAATTTTGTGCGCACCGTGCACCTTGTCTAGCACGTCGAATATCAAGTTGGACCTCATTGACCTATAATGAAAATGAGGTAAGTTATAAAAAAATTATATTACTATATTTAATTAAATTTGAATAAAATACCAAGGATCGCAAAAGTGGACCACTAGGTCGGAAGCTCACATCAGGAGGACTAATGTTGGTCACTATCCACCGTCTCGTGATTTGCCAAAACCATCTCATATAATCCTGAAAACCATCTCAATACGGTGAAAATAATGTAATGAAATTGCGAAAACAATATTTGTACCTTTCTAGTAAACCCGCCGTTCAATACGGTCTCGTCTTCCTGAACAATATATGTACCTCGCTGCTCCCACATGTGGATATAACGCGCCATTTGTGAGTTCTTTAATTTTCCACGAGGTGCCATATTAGGGTTTGGAGGGATGTGTTGCCGAAAACCGAATTGGACCATCACCCTATCCGGTAGGTGCATCTGCACCGTGTTAGCACATATCAATGGGATTTTGGCCATCCAAAACATAGAACCAACAAAGCATTCTGGCGATAAATTCGCCGTCAACTCGTCAGTATAAGGGCTCCAAGTAATCTGAAAACAAAATTTTTAATTAATATAATTATAAGTAATTAATTATAAATTTTTTCCTTACTTGTTCTGCTCGTAATTTGTCGAACTCGTCAGAAAAATATATGACCGCACTTCCTCTATTCCTCTCTCTGTAACTGTGGGCACCCACATAATAGTTCATGAGTGGGTTCCCAACAATCGATCCCGGAATACTCATGTGAGGCCATGCATTGGCAAAATGAAACCAAGCCCAAATCTATCAAAGATTTTTATAATTAATTTGTAAATACACTTTTATAAATAATTATTTTGTATAAATAAATGAATGAAAAATTACCTGAACAAGTGAGAACCATCCCGCCGCTGTAGTTTGGCCAATCTGGCATGCATCTCCCAAAGACTTGTACAAATGCGCGAGGATGGCGGTGAAAGAAATACAGTTTCGGATCAACCGTAAAAGTGTACACAAGGATAAACGAATGTAGTCGTACATTCATGGCCATAACTTTCAGTGGGAAAATCCAATTAGAATGGTTCAAATTGGGTTAGATAGATAATGAGATTATCTACAACCTTCATATAGAAATATATTTCATATGAACGAAGTATAAGTGTCGTTTCTGTGAAATACCGAAAGGGTGCAACAGTATGACATACAGTTAGTAAAACAGTCATAACTTTTTCATACGAACTCCAATTGGGCTGGGCCAAATTGGGTTGAGTAGATAATAAGATTATCTACAACTTTCGTGTTGGTTGATTTTCTGTCAGAGAAATTTATCAATTTCGTCTGGACAGAATACTGAACAGGTTCATACAGTTTTCTGTGTGAAATGGTGTATATTGGATATACATGTCTTTTGGCTAATCCTTATCCTATTAGGTATAAATAGGATTTTCTCTCTCATCTTCACTAAGGAATTCAGAAGTAATTCAAAGCAATATTCTGCCCAAGACACAAGAAAAAGAGCAAATTCAGATTTGATCTTTTGTGAGTGAAAAGGCACGAAGAGAGATTAATAGAGAATCGATCGAGATCAAGCAAGTGCACCGATACATCGTCTAGGCAGGTGTATCCGTGTCCGGCGTCTTCCGACTCAAGGTGGATACGTGTGGAGGAGCAACACTTGGGGCTCTCCGTTGTGATCGAACCGAAGGATCGAAGAACGGGAACGAACGGTGAAGGACGCACGGTGTGGGACGCGCGTAAAGTCACCAACGTGACCGGAGGAATAGGAGGCAGCGATCAACCCTTCGTGTTCCATCAATTTGGAACTGGTATGGATCTAACCTTCTATTTGCATCGTACCCTCGAAGTCGTGGCGTGATCTCGGGAATCGGGGAACCGGACCGGGCCTACATATCCGCTGCGCGGGCCCGGGGCCGGGGATATTCCCCATCAGTGGTATCAGAGCGATCGCCATCGATTCGAGGGTCGAATCATAGTCGTATATTAGATATACGCACGGGTTATCAAAGTTCGTACCCGTTTGCATGATGTTACATATTTAGAATGTCAAATTCCATTAAAATCACAAGTGAAATTCGCTAGAGATCGATCAATAGTTGATTGAGAGTATCTAGGAATAATCGTGAAAAGGTTTCATGATTGATCGTTTTGGAAACGAGAGAAAACAGCAGTTCAAAAATCGCAACGGACACTGTAGCAGATACAGGAAATTGAGAATTTTTCGAAAAAACACATATTCCGTTATAACGGACTTGGTGTCCGTTGTAACGGACCCTGTATAGGATGCGGGGGTGTGAGGAGGACCGTGAAAACTGCATATTCCGTTGTAACGGACTTGGAGTCCGTTGTAACGGACCTTGTATCTGATACGAGGTTGCGGGGATGCCTAGGGTGTCTATTGGAGTCCGTTGTAACGGACTGGGTCCGTTGTAACGGAGCTCTACACAGTTGGTCCGTTGTAACGGACTGTATGTTGCGTTGTAACGGGCTGGTCTCTGGAAATTTGGACGAAAGTTTGCAGAAAATAGCGTTGTAACGGACCTAGGTTGCGTTGTAACGGACATGTTTCTGGCAAAATTTGGCCAAACTCCGAAATAAATAGCGTTGTAACGGACTGGACTTCCGTTGTAACGGAGTACCAAGTATACTGGAGGTCCGTTGTAACGGACTATGTTGCGTTACAACGGACTGGTTTCTGGTTGCTGATTTTGTTTTCGTGATAAATTTGGCTACACAACTTGGAATATTGAGTTCTTTATATCGATTTGATCGGCATCAATCATACTAGCATATAATTAGATAATTATTTAGAATAATTAGACTCCCAAATAAATACATATGCATTTATGAAAATCTTGTGATAGTGATATAATTGGATTATGTCACGGATTTAGAAACGTGCAATGGCATGATCCCTCATAATATTTAAGTCATGGAAATGCCTTCCATATTCACAACCACTATGATCGGTACTACGTCTCACATGGGTTAAGGCCAAAGCCGACATGGGTTATTGTAGTCATCGACGGGGTGGCAAGCGTTAAATAGGGACTGATAAGGATTAAGGCCAAAGCCGACTTATTAGTAGTTTATTTGAACGATACGATGAGTATGGTTGTGACTTAACCGTTCTAGCCAGTAAGGGTTGAGGCCAAAGCCGACTTGATTGGAAGTTCGGGGCATAGATAGGATGCACACACGGAACTGGGATTGTATTGGATACGATCCATCACCGAAATCCTATAAAGGTTCAAGAGTCGCATTGGATGTGATTGGATATAATCCTACCTAAATAGCGAGATCCCATTCGTCTGCCAAAGCAACTTGTGGGAGGATCGTAAAATATGGGTCTTGAGTGTTATGGACTTGGAGTCCCGTATCGGTATGAGGGTTATCGATTCGATAAAATAACACTATCATATAATCATCATATAAGCCATATAAGATAAGTACGCAACGTTAGAAATCAATCTTTTATTTCATTTGTAGAATATGTCTTCTAGTAACACCAACACCATGTCGATTAGATCGACTTTAGAAAAGGATAAGCTAGTGGGTCGGAACTACTTTGACTGGCACCGAAACCTGAGAATAGTTCTCAGGCAAGAGGGCAAGAGTCACGTATTGGATACGGAACTAGTGGAACCGGGCCCCGATGCTACGGCCGAAGAAAAGGCCGCGTTTGAGAAACTTAAGAAGGACTCAAATGATGTTACGTGCCTCATGTTGGCATGTATGGACGCTAGTCTTCAAAAGCAGTTTGAGGACTCGGATGCGCACATCATAGACGTTGTGCTCAAGGAAATGTTCCAAGAGCAGGAGCGTATTGAACGGTTCAGTACGCTCAAAGAGTTGGTAAACTGCAAGATGCCTTCGGGGTCTTCGGTTAGCTCTCACGTTTTGAAGGTGCAAGCTCTCATAGACCGTCTTGAGAAGCTAGGAGAGAAATTGTCGAAGATTATGCAACAAGATTTGATCTTGTGTGCACTTCCTCCAATGTTTTCTCCGTTCGTGACTAACTATCACATGCATTCGATGGATAAGACGATCCCTGAGCTTCACGGAATGCTCAAGAATTTTGAATCGGAGACGTTAAAGTCGTCCGGAGAGAACAGGGCAAGAGTTGCCGGAAATGTTCTCACAATTCAGAATAAGGATCGTAAGAGATCAAAGTCCAAGGGCGGTTAGGCTAAGAAACGTTCGAAGCCGAATAAAAGGGGAAAGGAGAAATCCAAGGATGAGACGTGCTTTCATTGTCACAAGGCTGGACATTGGAAGCGCGATTGCAAGTCTTACCTCGAGGAGGTGAAGAAGGGCAAGGCGGTTTCAGCGACCGGCCTCTCAGGTATTAACGTTATTGAAGTTAATATTTCAACTATGACTAATTGGGTATTGGATACCGGTTGTGGGACTCATATTTGTCGAAATATGCAGGTTCTTCAAAATAGTCGAAGGTTGGAAAAGGGTGAAGTCGATCTACGCGTCGGGAATGGAGCAAGAGTTGCTGCGTTTGCCGTAGGAGTAGTTAATTTGACTTTACCTAGTGGACTTATTTTAGTACTAAATAATTGTTATTATGTACCGACATTATGTAAGAACATAATAAGTGTGTCGAAACTGGCCAATGATGGCTATGAATTCGTTATTAGGAATAATGAGTTTTCGATATGTAAGGATTCTATTATCTATGGAAATGTTCTGTTAGAAAATGGTCTTTATGTGTTGGATTTCGATCATGGAAATAATAAGTCCATATATAACGTTAATGCAAAAAGGATTAAACCTAAAGTTGATAATCGGACTTTCTTTTGGCATTGTCGTCTCGGTCATGTGAATGAGAAACGCATTGCTAGACTCCATAAAGATGGAATGCTAGACTCATTTGAATTGGATTCATTTGGGAATTGTGAATCTTGTTTGCTTGGCAAGATGATTAAGGCGCCGTTCTCCAAGGTCGGAGAGCGGTCCAACGATCTATTGGAACTCATACATTCCTATGTGTGTGGACCGATGAGCATCGAGGCAAGAGGAGGCTATCGATACTTTGTTACGTTTACGGACGATCATAGTAGATATGGATATATCTATTTGATGCGTACTAAAGCGGAGACCTTTGAAAAGTTCAAAGAGTTTCAAAACGAAGTTGAAAATCAACTTGGCAAGAAAATTAAAGCCATTCGATCGGATCGAGGTGGCGAATATTTGAGCTATGAGTTTGAAGATCATCTAAAAGATTGTGGAATAGTTCCACAATGGACTCCGGCAGGAACGCCACAATGGAATGGCGTGTCCGAGAGGAGGAATCGAACCTTGTTGGACATGGTTCGATCCATGATGAGTCAAACTTCCCTTCCAAAATCGTTTTGGGGATATGCCCTAGAGACAGCGGCTTACTTATTAAACCGCATACCTTCTAAATCGGTACCTAAGACATCATATGAGATATGGACCGGAAAAGTTCCGAAATTGTCTTACGTTAAGATTTGGGGATGTGAAGCTTATGCCCGCAGATTAATCGCGGATAAACTCGATCCCAAATCTGAAAAATGTTTATTTGTAGGTTATCCCAAGGAAACAAAGGGATATTATTTCTATCATCCATACGAGAACAAAGTGTTTGTTGCTCGTGGAGGTACCTTCTTAGAGGAGGAATTTATATCTAAAAGAATGGATGGATATGAAATAGATCTCGAAGAAATTCGAGAACCGCAAACAAACGTTGAACCGATGAACGTTGATCCGGTTTCCTCAAATATTGAGGATCCAGAGTCAAGTGCACAAGGCGCAATTCGTAGATCGGGTAGGATTCGTCAAGAGCCTATACGATATGGTTTTATCGTGGCAAATGACGATGAAGTCGTATTCATAGATGATGAACCGACATCTTATCGCGAGGCTATGAAAAGCGAGGATTCCGATAAGTGGCAAACTGCCATGAAATCCGAGATTCAATCCATGTACGATAATCAAGTTTGGAACTTGATTGATCCACCTCCCGGGGTTAAACCAGTGGGAAGTAAGTGGGTTTTCAAGAAGAAGACCGACATGGATGGGAATGTGAACACTTATAAAGCACGGCTTGTGGCGAAAGGTTTCAAACAAATTCATGGTGTCGACTATGAAGAAACGTTTTCACCAGTAGCTATGCTTAAATCCATACGGATCTTACTTGCTATCTCTGCGTATTATGACTACGAGATTTGGCAAATGGATGTCAAAACCGCATTCCTTAACGGGAACTTAGAAGAGGATGTGTACATGACACAGCCCGAGGGTTTTGTCGATTCGAAGAGTCCGAATAAAGTGTGCAAGTTGCAACGATCCATTTATGAATTGAAGCAAGCTTCTCGGAGTTGGAACATACGTTTCGATGAAGTTATACGAGAATATAATTTCGTGAAAAACGTAGAAGAACCTTGTGTATACAAGAAGGTTAGTGGGAGCCGCGTAGTATTTCTTGTACTATATGTAGACGACATCTTGATCATAGGAAACGACATTCCGATGCTTACGGATGTTAAGAAGTATTTAAATACTCGTTTTGCTATGAAAGATTTGGGCGACAAAGTGTTGAAACAGTTTTCAATGCAAAATTCGAAGAAAGGACTTCTTCCAATGTCGAGTGGCATATCGTATTCTAAAGCTCAATGTCCGACATCGAGCGAAGATAAGAATGCGATGAGTATTGTTCCATACGCTTCGGCGGTTGGATCAATTATGTATGCCATGATTTGTACGCGCCCCGATGTGTCGTATGCATTGAGCGTCGTTTCGCGTTACCAATCTAATCCAGGGGATATGTATTGGATCGCGGTTAAAAACATCGTTAAGTACTTACGAAGAACTAAGGATCAATTTCTAATTTATGGTGGAAAGACATCCGGGTTGGTCATCAATGGATATACCGACGCCAGTTTCCAAACATGTGTCGATGACTTTCGATCACAAAGCGGATACGTGTTTTGTCTAAATGGTGGAGCGGTAGTTTGGAAGAGTTCCAAACAACCCACGATAGCAGACTCTACAACTGAATCGGAGTATATTGCGGCTTCCGAAGCAGCAAAGGAGGCGGTTTGGATCAAGAAGTTTGTGTCGGAGCTTGGTGTAGTCCCGAGCATCTCGGAACCTGTAGTTGTGTATTGCGACAATACGGGCGCAATAGCACAGTCCAAGGAACCGAGGGCACATCACCGCTCCAAGCACATACTCAGAAAATTTCACTTGATCCGTGAGATTTTGCAAAGGAAGGATGTGATCATTGAGAAGATTGATACTGACAGGAATGTTGCGGACCCGTTTACTAAGCCACTCTCGCAAGCTAAGCACGATTATCATGCGAAAGCTATAGGTTTGAGATACCTAGAGGAGGAAGAGAGTAGTTAGTTATCTAAAACGATAATTTCGTAGGACGAGATTAGTCTAATAGATTAGTAAACGTTGTATCACCCCAAACTTATCTTATAGTAATGCAATTTCAGAATTTTAAAATTTTTTCATTTTGCATCTATCTTATATGAAAACTGTGTGCTGGGTTGTGTAATATGATTGTTACATGAACCTTGATTTGAACTTGTGTGGACGTCGACATGGTTGAGGACCATGTGCAGCAAAACCGTCACACTTAAAGTGTCATTTCTAAACATCCCTAGTCGCGGATCAGCTTGCTTAAGAGAGAAGCATTTCTATTATTAGATAATAGACTGAACGCGTACACTAGTACGTTTGCCGAGGAGATGATTATGTTTTGCTAATCATGGGACAAAGGAGTTTGTCGAATCGGGAACGTAGATATATGTTAGGTCACATATATTGGATATGACCGAAGCCGCGAGACCATGACATGGTTTAGTCATTATAGATGGACTTGCGACGGATGGGGTTTTAGATTCTTCATACTTGAGGGGATCATTGATTGCGTTACGTGCGTAACACAATGCTTTGATATGATCTTACGCTCACCGTAACAGGGAGTTAAAAGGGTCATCATTGGGTATTGTCCGAAACACGGAATTCAATGTGAGTCTCCAAGATAGGAATTGTTTATTCCGAAAGGAAGAGATATCTCTTAGGCGTCGCTCGATGAGTCGATTAACGAAAACTGTGGCCACAGTCAATGATATTAATGGTTAATATCGATTGAAATTTGTTAACTCAACTCGGAATCGGGGAATAAGTATAGTTAATCAAATTATAAGGATGACTATTACCGTGCCTTTTGATTAACGGATATCGTAAACAAGAGAACTAGTAACCGCTATTCGAGATAGGCACAATGATCACAATCATTTTTCGTTTAACATGGGTAGCTATGATGGAGTGACTAGATCCCGCTCATGAGCTTGTAGGCATTGGAAACAACCTACTGCCATCGTTAAGTCGAACCTACATGGTCACACAACGAGTCGTACTAAGTCGGGCTTGATAATAAAATCGGCACATTGATGTGCATAGCTTGGTATTTGATACGCGAGCTATATTCCCTAAAATCGTGCGTATTGGATATGCATGAGTACCTTTTAGGTAGATCTGAAATTGAGTGGGAGACTGAAAGAAATACAGTTTCGGATCAACCGTAAAAGTGTACACAAGGATAAACGAATGTAGTCGTACATTCGTGGCCATAACTTTCAGTGGGAAAATCCAATTAGAATGGTTCAAATTGGGTTAGATAGATAATGAGATTATCTACAACCTTCATATAGAAATATATTTCATATGAACGAAGTACAAGTGTCGTTTCTGTGAAATACCGAAAGGGTGCAACAGTATGACATACAGTTAGTAAAACAGTCATAACTTTTGCATACGAACTCCAATTGGGCTGGGCCAAATTGGGTTGAGTAGATAATAAGATTATCTACAACTTTCGTGTTGGTTGATTTTCTGTCAGAGAAATTTATCAATTTCGTCTGGACAGAATACTGAACAGGTTCATACAGTTTTCTGTGTGAAAGGGTGTATATTGGATATACATGCCTTTTGGCTAATCCTTATCCTATTAGGTATAAATAGGATATTCTCTCTAATCTTCACTAAGGAATTCAGAAGTAATTCAAAGCAATATTCTGCCCAAGACACAAGAAAAAGAGCAAATTCAGATTTGATCTTTTGTGAGTGAAAAGGCACGAAGAGAGATTAATAGAGAATCGATCGAGATCAAGCAAGTGCACCGATACATCGTCTAGGCAGGTGTATCCGTGTCCGGCGTCTTCCGACTCAAGGTGGATACGTGTGGAGGAGCAACACTTGGGGCTCTCCGTTGTGATCGAACCGAAGGATCGAAGAACGGGAACGAACGGTGAAGGACGCACGGTGTGGGACGCGCGTAAAGTCACCAACGTGACCGGAGGAATAGGAGGCAGCGATCAACCCTTCGTGTTCCATCAATTTGGAACTGGTATGGATCTAACCTTCTATTTGCATCGTACCCTCGAAGTCGTGGCGTGATCTCGGGAATCGGGGAACCGGACCGGGCCTACATATCCGCTGCGCGGGCCCGGGGCCGGGGATATTCCCCAACAGTATCATAAAACTATCATAAACTTGTTCTAGAAATATTTTAGAACTAATCTAGAAGTATCCTAGAAGTATCATAAAACCACCAGTGCTTGTAGCATCTTGGATGGTAATAAGGGCTATCACACGCACGACCTGGGTTCGAACCCGGTCAAGAGCATGGGAAAACAAATAGGGTAGTCTCAGTAGGGGTAGGGGTTAAGGGGGGGGGGGGGGGGGGGGCCTACGGGCAATCTCATCAAAAAAAAAAAAAAAATTATGGGCCAAAATATATAATGGGCCGAAGTATCCTAAATGGAGTATCCCAGCCGTATCCCCAGCCGTATCCTGCCGTATCCTGCCGTATCCCCGCCGTATCCGAAAAAAAAAAATATTAAAATATTCGGATACGCCACGTGGCGTATCCGATACGTATCCGAGCCGTATCGCACCCGTATCCGTATCGGATACGCGTATCCTCAGGATACTTCTGCGTTTTTGAAGTATCCGCGTAACATAGGATATAATCAAAGCTACTTAAAAAAAATGAGAATTTGATTCAGATTTCGGCTAAAAACCCAAATCCAAACCCAAATTTGATTCATTCTTAATCGAGCAGGTCTCGGTCATGCTCGACATAATATAGCAAAAATATTTCATACCAAAAAAATTCAATATGTAATATATTAACAATACAAATACATAAACATCACAATTACTATAAGTCGTGACCTTTAAAGAAGAAGAAAAATTCACTTTTATTTCCTAAATTATTGCTAAATGTTCAATGTGCCTTCGTATCATAAAAAAA
Organism: Luzula sylvatica; assembly: GCA_946800325.1. Taxonomy (NCBI): domain Eukaryota; kingdom Viridiplantae; phylum Streptophyta; class Magnoliopsida; order Poales; family Juncaceae; genus Luzula; species Luzula sylvatica. The sequence continues at coordinate 77,145,477 of OX326956.1, read as the reverse complement.
TATTTTTATTGTCATGTCATAGTTTGTTAGTGGGGTTGGGTTGTTTTAATATGAGAAATTTTGAAATAATCCCCTGTTTTTTTTTTTTTATTTGTAAAAAAAAGTTACTACAAACAAGGTTTCATTTTCAATTACCCCCTATAAGGATATTTCACGGTTTACAATTTTTTAAGACCAAAATATCCCTCTATTTTTCAAATTTAAATTTATTCAACCTTTTTTTGGATTATTTTATTAATTTAAAAAATTTCGTAAATATTTTTTAACATATACTAATTTTCAAAATTATATATCATATACATAATTTTAATATTTATTTTATTGTATATTTTGTCATACAAAACTAAATTAAATAAAAAAATAAACAACGATATAAAAAATATTTCTGAAAATATCTTGACAAAATAATATTATTTTAACATTTAGTTTTAATTATTAATAGTTGTTAATAAAAAATAGTTACAAAAAGACTAGCTGCTGAAATCAAATTAGCTGTTGAAATTAAAACCCGACAATATTATTTTAATGCTAGTTTGAATGTTCATTCATTCATTCGGTTTTAATTTGACAAGAAATATTATTTAGTAACTAGTTTTTATTAACATCTATTGATAATTAAAACTAAATGCTAGAATAATATTAATTTTTCAAGATATTTTCAAAAAAAAAATTATATCATTTTTTTATTTAATGCTAGTTTCGCATGGACAAAAACATATAATAAATAAAAGATTAAAATTATGTATATGATATTTTTTTTTCAAATCAATAAGTTAAAAAAAATTCATGGTGATTTTAAATTAATAAAATAATACGAAAAAAATTTAATAAATTTAAATATGAAAAATAGAGGGGAATTATAATCTTACAAAATAGTAATACCGTGAAATATACCTATAGGGGGTATTGAAAATGAAACCTTGTTTGTAGGGGGGTTTATGGAGTTTTCCAAAAATTAGGTTCTTTTTTTTACAAATTTAAGAAAAGATAGGGGGTTATTTGAAAATTTCCCTTAATAAGTTAATATTTTAATATTTGAATTTTTGGGTTTAAATATTGTTAGATTTGGATACAAATTGTTTGAATGTATTATATTATATAACTTGTTGTTCTTGTATATCTTACATAGTCCTAATCGCGAACAGATGAGGAGAAATTGACACGTGTCCCAAAACTGTTCATAACACTGTTCGATTACTGTTGACGGAACTGTTTACTAATTAATGATATACTGTTCATAAAATTTGTTACTGTTCACACTTACTGTTCATAAATATAGTTACTGTTCGGTTTTATTTTTAAATTTTTTTTTTTACAATTACATTTTGGTCCTTTTTATTTACATTTTGATCCTTTTTTGTTTGAAAAATTATATTTTGGTCCTTTTTATTTACATGTTGGTCCTTTTGTATAAAAAATTATATTTTGGTCCTCTTCGTCACCAGGGGTCTTTTTGTAAAAAAATTCAGATTTTGAAGAATTCAAATGGTACTTGCTGTAAAAATTATAAATATCATGTTTTACTAAGGCAAACATATAATACTTGCATTATTTTATTATTCAATGAAAAATTTGGATGTATTTAATTGTGTATTTTTTTTAATTATTTAATTAATTAGAACTGTATATATTGTTGTAATTTTTTTGCTTCTTTTATTAATAAAATTCAAATATTATTGTCTGTTTCTTAGTTACGAAATACTTATGTTTTGTTTATTGTATTCTTATATGTTATATTCTACATATGTTCATAATTTGTTGATATCATGTCCGCAATCAACATATGTGATATATTTATTTACATTCGAGAAATTATACTGAATTGCAACATTAAATACGAAATAAAATATAACAGAAAACAAAACAAAAAATTAAAATTAATATATAAAAAAAAATAGTCTCAAACTCCAGAATACTCGGGAAAATCCCGCGCGAATGCGCACGGGTAAAAGCTAGTTATATATATATATTTATAAATGAATAGGCTGAATATAATTAGGTGAAAAGTGGAGCTCGAAATAAAAATGAAAAAGTTACATACAATATAGATTCAATAAGTTTACCATCTCTCGTCTCCGAACCAATTATTCTTCTCTTTGGGGCCAGTGGGTCCTTCCTCTTTATACAACTCGCAAGGCAACAAATTAAAAAACCTCTCTAAACTACACCTTATTCTAATCGGTAAATACCCAATTATCCTATCCACTTCTCTCCTATAATCATAAACCACTTTAGGACCCCACTCCCTCATATACTGCAACCAATCAGGCTCCGCCACCTCATCACCCAAATACTCCGCAGCCACGATTTCATACTTCTCGCTCGAATCCAAAACTAAATCACTTCTCTCCGCATCGTTTCTTATTCCGATTCCAATTGCTTGAGATCCTTGGAGATAAAGGCCGCCACGTGGATAACTCGCGTGGCCATTTTTTGACGAATAAATTACCGCTTTATTATCGGTATGAAATTCTAATTCTGGCGTATCGACCCAAATACCGCCACTATGTTGAGAATAATATATTCTCCATAATTCACCGTTAAAATTACTTATTCGTAGCGTGAAATGCTCCCAATCACCCACGTGTTGTCCAATTTTACCTAACGAAATATTTACGGTACCGATTTTTACCGTACCGGGCCCGTTGAACGGGCAAAAGATCCACATTGCGATGTCAGTAAAAGTACCACCGTATACTTGTTTTACGTGACAATATAATTTAGCACTCTGTAAATTTCCAAATTTTATGTATTTTTTGGTTTTATCGGTAGGTAAATCGATCCAATATTGGCAGTCGTTTTGTCCATTCGGCGGTAAATTCGAACCGTCAGAAACAATTGATTCTGCGTCTGAGTTCGATTCTCCTTTTGAATGTAAATTCGCGCCATTTTCGAAAAACCAAGATACTGACGAGGGTAAAAACGTCTCTTTTGGGTGAAAAAACATCGTAGGACCGTAATGTTGTATCAAAGCATGGATTTGATGCAATTTCGGCATTGCATTTAATTCCAAATCCAAAATTTTCAAGCAAACAAGGGAGTTCAACTTATTATCTATATTATGTTTGCAACTGGTACAGAAAAATGTACCAACTGGTATGCCACGTCCATTCATGCCTCGATGCGAAGGTCTCGTGGTCCAAACTCTGAATTGCGGCACTTCAGTTGAAATCGATTCAATATCAAGAACTAAATTATGAATTTCGGAATTATCAGTTAAGTCTGATCTGACGCAAACCGTTTCGTCAAGTGAGGGCTTGTCAGAATTTTTCGTGACCAAAATGCCCATGGCTTTATACCCTTCTGGTGCACAAGGTACCCAAAAATAGGCATTGGTATCTTCTTCATTTGTTTCTTTTTTCGAGCAACTTGAATTCCATGTAAGTTCATAATCTACGGGATTTCTAAGTGCTGGTTCTGTAACGGGTTTTATTTCGCAAGTGGTTTCTCTCACTGCGAGAACAAATCCGTGTAGAGATTTTCTGTTTGATTGACAATAATGGCCAAAAATGGAGAAACCATTCGGGACTCCAATTGGTTTGTAAAAAGTCGCCCCTTTTGTGATTTGTTTCAGTGGCATGCAGCTCCAAATCTTCTCAAATTTTGAAATTTGAAAGAGTTCTAGTTCTCCTAGTTGGATCCTTCCTTTTGCAAAGCCTCCACCTAATTTATTTAGAAGAATTGCATTATGGTAAAATAATATAGAAAGCATATCAATTGAAGGGTCAATTCATCAAATAAAATTTTGTTTGAATTAGTTGAAAAAATCCCTTATAAATCAACAAATTCGCACATGTGACATTGAGCTAAAACTGTAATTATACGAAAATTTATTATGCAGTATTTAATTTTAAGAATTTGTTCATCTAAAGATCGTACCTTGTGGCCATTGGGGCATTGGCGCAGGCAGAGAAAAGGGTTCTGGTTCTACAGAAATATGATTGTCTCTTGCTTTTTCATTGGGAATATCATTGCCAAAGCATAATCTTTTCAACGTCTCCATGTCCCCTTTTATTCCAGAAATTCAACCAAGATAAATTTTCTCTGAAGTTTCAATCAAAACATACTTCAATTCATGGTTCGATCCGAATTTTTGGCTGTTTATTGAAGAATTTTTGCTGGTAGAATTTGTAGAGAACAAATTTGGGGGAAAACGAGTGTAAAGTAAGAAAGAGACAAAGGTCTCGTTGGCGTTGAAATTTGCGAAATTCGGTCCTAGATTTTGTTTCTATGGGAGTATCCAAAATCGGGATTTCAAATCTCATTTTAGAAATAATCCGGGAATTTATATCCCGGTTTTCAATTCCCAGTGGTTTTGTCCCTCAGAGACGATAAGCCCAGTTGGTCTGTACATCGGAGCTCGCAAACAATGGCGGCCTCTCTCCTTCGCGCCACCCCTTCCGTCCTTCTTGCACGCCTCAAACCCCTCTCACGTACTCTTTTCATGCTTAGGCCGGTAACACGTGTCTCTCACTTCATCATCGCTTCTTCTTCTCCGTATTCTTCGTCTTCTACTACAATTGAACCGCAAAATGTATACGATGAATCAGATACGTCGTCATCTAAGCTTTCTCCATTGGAATGGGTCAGTAGAAATGCCAATTGTGGCGATTTAGGGCTGAATGACGTTGGAAATCGCGTCAGACTTTGTGGGTGGGTCGCTTTGCACAGGATTCATGGAGGTTTAACTTTTCTTAATTTAAGGGATGCTTCTGGTATCGTACAGGTTGATAAATTATCCCTTTTTGTGTCTGAAAATACTCATTTGATGCCAAAAGTAATCATCTTTGGTTTCAATTCGAATTTTTTTCGAATTTTTTCAGATCACCACTCTACCAGATAAATTTCCCGAAGCTTATTCTATCGCAAATAAACTTCGGGTCGAGTATGTAGTAGCTATTGAAGGGGTCGTAAGATCAAGACCAACCGAATCATTAAATGCTAAGATGAAAACCGGTTCAATTGAGGTATATTTTGATTATGAATATGATTAATCATATTATTTTAATTTTTAATAATATTGGTATATTTATTTTGTAGGTCGTAGCAGAGAATGTACAAGTGTTGAACCATGTAAGAGGTTCACTGCCATTTCCTGTCACCACTTCTGAAGATGCGAAAGAAATTGTAACAGAAGAAATTCGATTAAGGTTTATTATTTAAATTTACCAGTAACAGGGCATATTTGATATATTCTGAGTTTTGAAGGGGTAAATTTGATATTTTGTGTATAGATTTCGAGTTCTAGACTTGAGGAGACAACAAATGCAGTCTAATTTGAGACTTAGACACACGGTGGTTAAACTATTAAGACGTTATTTAGAGGATAATCATGATTTTATCGAGGTATTTTTCATTAAATATGATTATACTTAAATATGAATGTAATTATATGAATGTATTTAATTAAGGTAGATTGAGACCCCAATTTTATCTAAATCAACACCAGAAGGAGCCCGTGATTATCTTGTTCCTTCACGAGTTCAGGTAACTTTATTAATATTTCCTTTAACGCACCTTTACATTCTAGACCCTGAATTTATTGATAATTAATTTTTTTATTGGGGGGCGGATTTATGAAGCCAGGGACTTTTTACGCATTGCCCCAAAGTCCACAACTTTTCAAGCAGATGTTAATGGTCTCCGGATTTGAAAAATATTACCAAATTGCAAGGTAGTATTGCATTTTCTTTTACTGTATTTTTCTTTGAATGAAGTATGGTAATTTTACAAAAATGACCCTTGAAAATAGGTGTTTTAGAGACGAGGATTTGAGAGCAGATAGACAACCAGAATTCACGCAATTGGATATGGAATTATCTTTCACTCCTCTTGAAGATATGTTGAAACTCAATGAAGATCTCATGAAACATGTATATAAATATCTTTTTATAATTTTGTTAATACCTTTATTATTATCTTATTTTTTATCTAAACTAGATGTACTATTTTCATTATGGGCAGATATTTCAAGAAATAATAGGAGTTAAACTACCAAACCCATTTCCAAGAATTACGTATAATGAAGCTTTGAGCCGGTACGGTACCGATCGCCCTGATCTCCGTTTCGATTTAGAACTCAAAAATGTAATTTTCCTTATTTTATTTCATTTCGAAATAAAAAAACATATTTATAGAACCCCCCCTAACTTTTTGGAATTGTCAAACACACTAACTTAAAACTTTTTTGACCATGCAGGTTGGTGATATTTTCTTGGGATGTGATTTTAAGGTTTTTGCCGATACATTAGAAAAAGGGGGTGTAATTAAAGCTCTCTGTGTGCCAGCTGGCACACAGAAATTTTCTAATACAGCCCTTAAAAAGGGCGATATTTACAATCAAGCTATAAAATCTGGTGCAAAGGGTTTGCCTTTTCTCAAAGTTTTAAATGATGGTAACAAAATAACAATATTATACTCTTTTAAATCAAAATTTTATTTTACTTTGTATAATCTAAATTTTATTTCATTTTGATTTTTTACAGGTGAGTTAGAAGGGATTCAAGCTCTAACATCAAGTTTAAATACCGAGAAAAAAGAGAAATTAATAAATATTTTAGATGCTAAGAATGGTGATTTAATTTTATTTGCAATTGGAAATAATTCAAGCGTAAATAAAACTCTTGACAGGCTTAGGTCCTTCGTCGCTCATGAATTAGGCCTAATAAACCATGTAAACTTTTTCATTTTTTCTTTATCCCAAGTTATAATAAATATTAATATTAATATGAATTTTTAATAATAATATGAATTTTATTTTTTGGAAATTTCAAGGAGGCACATTCAATTCTTTGGGTCACAGACTTCCCTATGTTTGAATGGAATGATTTAGAGCAGAGATATGAGGTTCTTTTTAACTTTTTCTTACATGCATTAATATTATTATAAGGTACATAAATATGATTATATTAAATTTAATATTTTTAGGCGTTACATCATCCATTTACTGCACCAAATCAAAATGACATGCACGACCTCCCAAATGCACGCGCTTTAGCTTATGATATGATTTATAACGGTGTTGAGGTACCCTTTTTTATTTTTATTTTTCTACATTTTTCTTGACATATTTTTATTTTTTTAATTATTTGTTTTTTGTAAATTTTAGATTGGTGGAGGGAGTTTGAGAATATATAAAAGAGAAGTGCAAGAAAAGATTTTTGAAATTATTGGTCTCTCTCCAAAACAGGTATTTCTCTTAAATTAATGAATATTTTTATGTCTTATTTCAAAAATTATTATTTTAATTTAAACCTATTGTTGGTTTTACAGGCGGAAGAAAAATTTGGATATCTTCTAGAGTGCTTCGACATAGGAGCCCCACCACACGGTAACTTTTGTATACATGTTAATTGTTGAATTTTGTAGGGGCGTAAATGAAATAATTCATAAATATATTTTTGTAAATGTAATGCAGGTGGAATTGCGTATGGATTGGATAGGCTTGTAATGCTATTGGCTCGCGAAAATTCAATTAGAGATGTGATTGCATTTCCAAAAACCACAACGGCACAATGCGCACTTACAAAAGCTCCATCCCAAGTGGATCCTCAACAATTAAAAGAGCTTTCTTTTCCTAATAATTCTCAAATTAATTAATTCATTTTGATCGCTCCGAATCTATTCAACTGATTTCAGAGAAATAAATCCAGTTTTGTTAATTGTTGTAATAGTTGATACTTTTTATTGTAGAGAAAAATGAGTTTGCTTGTGTTGGAAAATAATTTATGGTTTTGTTTGAATAAGATTTCGAGTACATACGAACATTTTATAATTCTTATTAATTATTTATAAAATGATTATTTTAATTTCAAGCATGATTTTGAATAAATGGTGGAAAATAAAAATCATTGAAGTGACAATTTAAATAAATTGTTTATAGAACTATTTTGTACAAATATATTGAAAGAACGGAAACTGATGATCAAAATTAATAAATATTTATGAATAATAATATGATATATTTTAACAATTAGTATTAGTATTAGTATATATATAATTTTATTTTAAATGTGTGTGACACATTTTTCATAGTACTTGATATACATTTTTGAATAACAACATATCTTCTGAATATCTATAAATTGATTTTTATTGGAAAAGGACCTCGACCATCTCAAGTCTCAAGATTTTGGGGTAATATGAAAATTTGAATATATTAAATTAAATATGACGTATACCTTAATTGAAATTGATGTATATTTCTTTTGTGAAGATCTCTTTCGCGTATCGCGTATCGCGTATCGCGCAGATCGCTCTGTTGTTATGTTTTGTTTTTTGCCAAGAAATCCGGTGAAGATTTTTACTTATTAGTTAGCGCGAAGACTTGACCACGAGTCACGGTCAACTTTTCACCATTGACTCAGGACTCGACAACACTTTATTTAGGCAAAGATTCGTGTTTATTACCCAAATAACCCATTCACTATTCGCCTAATAATATTTATATTTATATTTATAATGTCCACTACTCCTTCTCCTTCAGATACAATCTTGCCCAAAATTTAGGGGTCTCCTAATTTGTGCATATCATAAATACCTAATTATGGACTTCTATATCCAACCACAATGCTTACCGTTACGTCTATTGGCATGACATGTTGTAATAATAATAATAATAATAACAATAACAATAATAATTATTAATTTATTATTATTATTATTATTATGGGAAGCAGGTTAGCATAAATAAAACTGTCACAAAGCAATAATAGAGAGGAACATATCTATCCTCAATCTATCTTTGCATAAAATGATAAAACTATATTGAGTCACCAAATAGAAAACTAAGTCAGCTCAATAATGCACCCAAATATACTAAATTCATAAGTAAAGTAGACAAAGCTCCGAAGTCCGAATTGGAAATTTTCAAACTTGTAGGAAGTAGGAAATCAAGAGGCCTTTTTGCATATATACCCCTAGAAACCTTCCAATTTGGCACTTTCCATAGTACAAGTTTAGATAGAAAAATAAACACAAGAAAATCCAAATCATCTACCAAACAAAATGAAACTCTATGTGGGTTTGACTATTTCAATTTTCATATCAAGTATAGTTTATTTTCATTCTAAACCTTTTATTATCACAGTATTACAAAAAATAGTTAATAAAATTACATGATGTAATGATCCTATGTGACAAATTGCATTATGCAAAAAGTTCTCATTAGAAATCATAAAAAATTATGCACGTAAATATCTGTTTTGTACAAGAATAATAAACTATCCATCCATTTTATTCTTTTGTAACAACAAGAAAGCATGGAGATCCTCATAAAAAATTCAAGTCTTCTCATAAGAATTACCGCTCTGTTTTTCAGATAAAATATAGCCAATAATGTGCATTTAAATAAATTTGATCTTATTCAAAGCACAAATAAATCTAAACCCTTTGTCTCCACGCAAATTCCATGATCTATCATTTAAATATTATCCAATTGCAATCTATATACTATTGCAAACTGTATTATTTAAATTAACCAAGTATATTCAATTGATCTCTATATAAACCAAGTTCCCAACTTGCTTTTCAATTCAAACTGTATTATCCATGGCAACGGAGAAAAGAGTACCTAAAGGCTTCGTACCGGTACTCGTAGGGAAGGGAAAGGAGATCGAAAAAGTTTTGGTACACACGAAATTGTTCAAACACCCGTGTTTTATCATATTGCTCGAGATGGCCAAGGAAGAATTTGGTTACAAACAACAAGGAATACTTCGAATTCCATGTGGAATCGAGCAATTTCAGAAGGTGATCAATGCATTAAAGATTGGAAAATCGTGACATCAATTTGATCATGTTTTCCTTTTTCTTTTCTCTAGATTTTTTTTTTCTTTTCTTTTTTTGTTTTGTTGATGAATGGATTAGTGTAATTTAGATGTGAATTGAATTCTTATTTGTATTGTTGAAATTTGGCGTGCTTCAAAGGAAGTGCCTTGAAGAGTGAATATCATGAAATTATCCATTGATATCATATTTTGGGTGTTATTTTCTTTTTTTTAAGGAGGTTTGACAATGTGTCGAAACCTCGAATATATTAGATCAAAGAAGCGAAACGAAAAAAAAAGTTTGGGGAGAATATATGAGACAATATTCTTATTTTTTTTGAAGAGAATACTAAGCCAAGAATCGTGGCTATTATATGTTTTTTTTTTTTATATTGATGCCGTCGGGATTCGAACCCACTTTTGGGTGTTATTTTATATGCACAGTTACATACTTGTATATAATCCTTTCCATGGCCATCCTTATTAAGGTCTAGTTAAATTGCAAATGTTGATGTAGTTTCCAATGACTCATAAAAATTCTACTTGCCAATACTGATTCGAGTTTAGTATAAATAAATGGAAAATTATACCGTGCCCCCATTTCCCCCCACTCATGGTAAATTATATTTTGAATTAACAGTTAATACAAGAACCCCATAATTAATTATTTCAATTAACAATTAATTCAAAGCACTATTAATTGAGTGGGGAGATTTTGGGAGATGGAAATGATCCCCCCATTAATGGTGACCTCATGGTGATTCATGGGGGAGGACCATATATGCCCTCTAAAGAAATGCATCAATGGACGAGGACACACCGAACCTTCTTCATTTACTCATTTAATATAAAAAAAACAGCAAGCATGGTTGATCCCGATATTTTGGATGTTCCGAGTTTGTACCCTGTATCCAAAATATCAACAAAATAATGTAACAACCTATTATTTTCAAAAAACAAAATTCAAAATACCATTTAGTCGAAATTATTTTTTCATTGACCATTATTATAGTTTTCTCTTGAAAACTAGCAAACACCTTATGGATAATAAAAAAGATTTTTTTGATGATAAATATAAAATTTACCCACACTCTTATTTTGGACCAATTTTTGCGTATTTTTTTTGTGCCACATCATCATATTAATTTCAACTATTGGATTATAATATGTGGCAAAATTTATACCATTGCTTATTCATTGATTATTTATAATCATATTTTTTTTGTAGTCATTTAAACGTTCATTATTTTACACTATGTTTTAAACATTTTTAGAAAATCACATCATCCCACATTATTGAAGTCTACGCTAGCCTCCCTACCGAAGTATACAATGCATTGTCTCAAGCTCCCCAAAAACAACACTCAACGGATCAACAAAATGATAAGATCCTTCTTATGGAGTGGGAACGACTCGACAAATCCGGGGAAATGCCTAGTCTCTTGGGATAAAGTAAGTCTTCTAAAAAAGAATGGGGGACTAGACATACTATATCTGGAAACATTCAATCAAGCACTTCTCCAAAAATCTATTTGGAAATTAGATCTAAACGACAACAACACATGGAAGCAATGTCTCTCCAAATGCTACGGAATCTCCAATTCCGTCGAGCTCCTCGACCGGGACCCGAGGCAACTCTCATTCTTCCTTCAATCGCTCCAAAAAATTGCCCCTCATATCGAACATCCCTCACTTTTGCAAATGAAGCCCGTTGGATGAGGACGACGACAAAATGCTTCACCACTTCCTCCGCATATGCCTTCCTCCGAGACCCGGGAGTCCGGACAACACGGCACAAGATGTTGTGGTCCACTAAAGCCCCACCTAAGATCCTCTTCTTCTTATGACTAGCAATCCTCGACGCAACACATCGGACATTCTTCAGCACAAAGATTGGACCCATAACCCATTATGCTCCTTATGCCATTTATATTTTGAGACCACCACACATCTCCTCATAGAATGTCTCTACACCATATCCATCTGGAACAGAGTAGAGGCCCTCACGAAGCCCCCGATATCAATCGAAATACTAGATACCCTCCTGCAACGACCAAAGAGGCACTTGGGACTTGCTTCGGGCTTCAACCCTCTGGCAGGTATGGCTCGAACAAAACAGACGTATCTTTCGTGACAAGACAACATGCTCGGAGATTGTTGCGGCGAAGGTGGTGGAAGAAGTCATCACTTGGCAAAAAAGCCGCTTGCTAACTACGACTTGAAGCACACTGCCCGTTCTTCTCTTTTGTTGTTTGTTTTTGTCTATTCACTCTGTAAATTCATTTGTTTCTTTCATTTGTAAAATTGATCACGGCTACCCATTGGGTATCCGACTTCAAAAAAAAGAAGTAATTATGACCTGTAAACCCTCTCTTTTTCCTTCTGCTAAATTTGAAATTTGAAATAACGAAAAATATAGCCGGAACCAAAACAACTGCTATGGATATAATGGCTATTACGGCACCTGTACATCATGAGAAAGAAAGTCATAACAAATTCCCATGCTTTATATGGTATACTTTTTTAAGAAAGAAAATTAGACCATTCAAATTAAAGTAATATATTAAATATCCTGTTATAAAATGAAGAACAAAACAGAAAATTTGGAAAAATAATATTTTCATTGAATGGGTTGAATCAATACAATAGCCACTATCCCCTTTATATAGGAGAGGGTGAGTTCAGGCCAAGAAATCTCTTGTCATATAAATCGCTATAATAGAAAAAAATAATACAATATCAAATATGCTAAATATCATATAATTAATGTCTCAATCTCTACAATATTTGTTGTTGGACATTCATATATTATATTTATAACATATCCATCATTTAACTAGAATTACATTTTAGTATGAATTGTTTAGATTCAATTTATGGTATAATTTTTTTTTTGGAACAAGGATGCACTCAAATCTAACCTAAGATTCAGCCTTTCGCATCAATTAATAAAATTGTTCAAGGCCATCAAAATATTTGATGTGTACCTGAATTAGAATTTAAAAGAACATAAAAAGTTCTGTAACTAAAATTTGACCCTAATTGAAAATGTTCGGATCCTTGAAACAAACTAGATACAATTCTCATAGAAATGATAAAACTAAAAAAAAAAATGATGTAAAAAATCTCCCAAATCAAACATCTTCAGTACAAGTGCCGTACAGATTCAGTCTAACATATCCTATATCAAAATCTCCCAAATCAAACATCTTCAGTACAAGTGCCGTACAGATTCAGTCTAACATATCCTATATCAAAATCTCCCAAATCAAACATCTTCAGTACAAGTGCCGTACAGATTCAGTCTAACATATCCTATATCAAAATCTCCCAAATCAAACATCTTCAGTACAAGTGCCGTACAGATTCAGTCTAACATATCCTATATCAAAATCTCCCAAATCAAACATCTTCAGTACAAGTGCCGTACAGATTCAGTCTAACATATCCTATATCAAAAATCTCCCAAATCAAACATCTTCAGTACAAGTGCCGTACAGATTCAGTCTAACATATCCTATATCAAAATCTCCCAAATCAAACATCTTCAGTACAAGTGCCGTACAGATTCAGTCTAACATATCCTATATCAAAATCTCCCAAATCAAACATCTTCAGTACAAGTGCCGTACAGATTCAGTCTAACATATCTGTTGTATAATTTAGACCTAGAGAGGGGTGAATAGGAAGTCCTAAGGTCCAATTTTCGCGGTAATGGAATACAATTACAATTTGGTGCGGAAGCGTAAATAAATTAGAGGAAGAATACAATACCAAAACAAATAACACAAGATATTTGTTTACGGAGTTCGGTAGGTGGTTGCTTTGTAGCTTTAACTCACCGTCTACTCGCTCAATCGACCGACTCGATTGATTGCAAGTACCTACGTCTCCGGGGTTGCCTTGCGCCTTTTCGGCTTTCGATTGAATACCCAAATCAAGCAATTACAAGTTTTGCATAGATCGATTTACACGCTTCTATCGATCTATGGCGGGCTTTACAATCTTTGCACTAGCCTATTACAATTGTCTAATACGAACTACACGTGATCGGTCACGCAAGTGGGGAATCGTATTTTATGGAATGAAAAGGGATCTAATAATCTCTAAGAATGTTTAGAAGATTAAGCTCAAGATTTAAAGCTAGGATTTCTCTCTTTTGATTGGGAAAATATATTGGTTGAGATGATGAGAGAGAATGAGGGAAGGGTTCTATTTATAGAACACATAGACCCTTCCCTTAATATGCTTTTTCTGCATAGTCCGTTATAACTGACCTGAGGTCCGTTACAACGGACTCAAAGTCAAACTAGCCGTTACAGGCAATATATTCGAAAATTCCATAGTCCGTTATAACTGAGTTTAGGTCCGTTATAACCGACCTACTCCGTTACAACGTAGTTTAAGTCCGTTATAACCGACATTGTACTGTGATCAGATTTATTCTATAGTCCGTTATAACTGAGTTTAGGTCCGTTATAACCGACCTACTCCGTTACAACTGAGTTTAGGTCCGTTATAACCGACATCTTACTGTGACTTCACTTCAGATTTATTCTATGGTTCCGTTATAACTGAGACTCTTCCGTTATAACGGTTAGTATATGTCCGTTACAACGGATTGGTGATTCCGTTACAACGGATGATTGGTTATTCTGAAGTGAGTTCACAAGTCCGTTATAACCGAGTGTAGGTCCGTTATAACTGACATACTCCGTTATAACTGACATGAGGTCCGTTATAACGGACATGCTCTTATTAACACGGTTACTGTAAGTCCGTTATAACTGACATGAGTTCCGTTATAACTGACAGGATGTCCGTTACAACGGACATGTAGTCCGTTATAACGGACATGCTCTTTTTAACAGTATTTATGTATGTCCGTTATAACTGACCTGAGGTCCGTTATAACCGACATGCTTCTGAAAATCTGTTTTGTTATTTCATCATTTTAATGGATTTCGAATATATTTCTTTGACTAATCTTGAGCTTAATAATACATAAACAAGTTTAGGGATACCTATAAGTTGTTTTGGTGATTTATGTGATACCCCAACTTGCGAAATCTTCGATGTCTTGATGTCTTCACTTGATCATGCGTTTTCGTGCCATCGTTTCTTCACCGTCTTGACTTCCGACGTCTTGATTCTTCTTTTGATCCTTTTGTGGGTTACGTATTCTATTTCTATAAATGTCACTCGCACATATAGATTAGTGATATCGACATTATTTTGAGATAATCAAACCCTAGGAAATTTGAACCAACAATATCCTATATCAAAACATATCCTATATCAAAATCTCCCAAATCAAACATCTTCAGTACAAGTGCCGTACAGATTCAGTCTAACATATCCTATATCAAAATCTCCCAAATCAAACATCTTCAGTACAAGTGCCGTACATATTCAGTCTAACATATCCTATATCAAAACATATCCTATATCAAAATCTCCCAAATCAAACATCTTCAGTACAAGTGCCGTACAGATTCAGTCTAACATATCCTATATCAAAATCTCCCAAATCAAACATCTTCAGTACAAGTGCCGTACATATCCTATATCAAAATCTCCCAAATCAAACATCTTCAGTACAAGTGCCGTACAGATTCAGTCTAACATATCCTATATCAAAATCTCCCAAATCAAACATCTTCAGTACAAGTGCCGTACAGATTCAGTCTAACATATCCTATATCAAAATCTCCCAAATCAAACATCTTCAGTACAAGTGCCGTACATATCCTATATCAAAATCTCCCAAATCAAACATCTTCAGTACAAGTGCCGTACAGATTCAGTCTAACATATCCTATATCAAAATCTCAATCGGCACTTGAACCATGTTGGGCAACAAATACAATTCTTTTTCTAGAAATGAAATACAATAAATCTCCAACAATTAGTTCATTTACATACAGTACTCACATTATTATCGTCCTAATTTGCTCGAAAAATTGGACATGTCATTTATACTAGACATGGAAGAATCAAAATCGAAATGCGTCTCTGCGCCTGCAATACTTCTTGAATGCAAAATAGCTAGCTTCTTAGGCCTCGGCAAAACTATACTTTCTGTATTTAGATAAGCACTTATATCCGGCATTGTTGGGCGATCAGATGGATCTTCTTGTACGCAAAGTAGTGCTATGGTGATGTACCTTTCTATCTCCTCCTTCGATATTTTGGTTAGAGAAGAGTCGAATAACTCTTCACATTCTCCTCCTTTCCATTGCTCCCATACCTAAGCAAACAAAAAATTGTTACACTATTGAACCCCAAAAAAGAAAATGTTAGCATTACGAATCAATGTTGCTTACGTGTCCGAGAGAGAAACCCATATTTTTCTTCCCGCATACTATCTCGAGAAGCATTACCCCGAAACTAAACACGTCGGACTTTTCAGAGAAACACCCCTCCAAAGCATATTCTGGAGCCATATAACCACTGAAAGAAACATGTCGAGATGGTTACTCCGGCTTAATCAAGCTCAAATTGTTAAATGAAGTTAATTATACCCTTAAGCATAAGTATATATATTATAGGATGATTTTATCGTAGGATCTTTCTAAAATGGTATTTTAGATATTTGTAATTAATTAGATTTTTTTTATTTTATCAAGTGGAAATTGATTTCGTATTCAAGCATTACGTTAATTATTAATTGAAATTGATGATTGAAAGATATTAAAAATATCCTTTTTAATTTGAACAAGACTTGTAAAAAGGTTCTACCATAGAATTCTCCATTGAATTGATTCGAGTTGATTTGATAATTCGATAGTAGTATGTACTTACCGTGTGCCAACAAGTGTAGTTGCGCTTGCTTCGAGTTGATCCGCGCCAAAAGTTCTAGCGAGTCCAAAATCCGATATCTTAGGAGTCCAATCGGTAGCTAGTAAAATATTGCTCGTCTTCAAATCTCGATGTATAATTCTCGGTCTCGAGTGCCTGTGTAGATAGAGAAGCCCTTGCACAATCCCATTTATTATCAAAACCCGCTTTTCCCAATTTAACGACAATTTTTTTGTTTCATCTGTTAACAAGCAATATATGAATTAATTCTAGCATTAATTATGTTTTGAGATGTGAACTAGAACATGCATAATGAAGAAGTACCGAAAAGAAAGTGATCGAGGCTCTTGTTAGACAGGAACTCGTAGACGAGCATTTTCTCTGCTCCTCGAACGGACCAACCAACTAGCCTAACTAAATTTACATGTTGAACTCTTGCAATTAGTTGAATTTCATTTTTGAATTCCACGGCCCCTTGCCCTGAACGTGTAGCGAGTCTCTTGACGGCGATCTCAAATCCATTTGGCAGCACACCCTGGATTGTAGAAATAATATTTTTATATCCACTGTTACACTAATTGGACCCTTTTTATTAATGTATATCACAAATTTAAACAGAAACAAAATAAAAATGAATTTTTTATTCGGGAATTAAAGACCAAAGAGTACCTTATAAACAGGTCCAAATCCACCTTCACCGAGTTTTGAATCGAAGTGATTTGTGGCACTCTCAATCTGTAAGAAAGTGAATAGCGACAACTCAGGACCGTTATCTTCATTTCTTCCGGTACTGGCCCTTATTTCTTCAAGAATTGCAAGTTCTTGAGAACTCTCATAATCTGAATTATATATTGAAGTATGCATGTGTTTTAGAAAAAAGATAAATTCTCAGTGGATTTAGAACCAAAATATTAAGAGTAATTAATTATTACCTGTAAGCCCTCTCTTTTTCCTTCTGGCAAATTTGAAAATGACGAAAAATATAGCCGGAACTAAAACAACGGCTACGGATATACTAATGGCTATTATGGCACCTGTACATCATGAGAAAGAAAATTACAACAAATTCCCATACTTTATATAGAGTCATAGACCATTCAAATTAAAGTAATATTTTAAATATCCATTATTTAACCAGATTTACATTTTAGTATGAATAGCTCAGATTCAATTATCGTATAATTTTTTGAGTTAAGGATGCACTCAAGTCTAACCTAAGATTCAGCCTTTCGCATCAATTGACAATTAATTAAATTGTTCAAGACAATCAAAATATTTCATGTGTACATGAATCAGAATAAAAAATAAAATAAAAAGTTCTGTAACTAAAAATTGGGGTTATATATTCAGTCTCATAACATCAAAAAATAATCTTGGTGAGGTGGCAAATGATGATTAAGTGGGTTGATTATTATTAATTAATTCGATTAATTATTTAATGGACCGTTTAATCAAATTGAAGTGTCAATTAATATGTACTAATATAATATATTGTTGTGTCAATTAATAATTAATTGAGTCAATTAAAAAGATTAATCAACTCACTTAATTTTTTTTGTCATCTCATCAAGAAACTTGGGAAAAAATTGGAGGGGTCAATTATAGTTTCCCCTAAAAATGGACCTAATTGGAAATGTTCGGATCCTTGAAACAAACTATATACAATTCTCATAGAAATGATAAAAGTAAACAAAAAATGATGTAAAAAACTTGGAACTTTTATGATTTTCTAACCTAGGGGAAGAGGAGATGAGGATGAAGGAGGAGCAGGAGTGGAGGTGGTCTCAGGAGGAGGCGGCGGCGGCGATGGCACCTGTCCTTTAGTGCCGGACAGAAAATCAGGTTCCCCTGAAAAGAAGATATAGCTCTCATATCTCACACTACATCTATTTCCCAAAATTCGCCCTCCTTCATTCCCATCAAACCATTGGGTAATGTTATTACCCAAGATTTTTAGGCAACTAAGACAATCACTTGACGGCATGTCAGGAGTGCACTGAGCGAGGCCGTATATGACCGGAGCATTTGTTATATCCATCATGCCGGTACCGAACCGCTTAGTTGAGTTGTTAGCCGCGTATTGAGAGGTACCGGTAAGTAAAGAATTCACCAGAAAATTGAATTGGCTTTTTGCCGTGTCATTTGACGCATCCCATCCTTTAAATTTATCGGTGGTTACATTTTGTGCGTTATACATACTAATAAGGTATGAATTGTCGTACGTAGAGATGAAGTCATCTTGCGAGTACCGCAGAAAGCAGAAATCATACCAAGTCATTGCAAACATAGTGTTCGGGCAGGAATTCAGTATGTCTTTGAAAGCTTGATCGATACACGAGCTACAATTACCAGCATCCACATCGCCACGGCAAAGGAAGAGACCGTATACTTGGCCCCGCGATGAACCAACCGAGATCTTATTGAAACCAGCTGAGATGGCAGTTTGTGTCGGGAGAGACACGAAGAGTTGTTTGAGGTTAGTTTGATACGTGCTACCAGCCGTGTAGTTACCGTTTGTGCCGCACCATGCATAGAGTGGATCGGAGGATGCAGGACTGGGGAGGAGGAATAGCAGGAATACAGCAATGAATGAGGAGGAGCAAATTAGACTAGTCTGCATATTCGTTTTTGTTTTCTTTGAAGTTGTTGAACTTTATATGAGGAAGAGGAACGAGGGCAATTTTATAATAATGACGAAATTGGCATGAGTGAAAATGTGAAATGCAAATTAGAGAAATAGTTTACTTGGTCTTTCAAAGAGTGTTTTTGTTAATGAATTTATCCTTCTATATATTTGTTTTTCCAAACCATTGACTTGGAAGTTTATCTGAAAGATTGTTTCTACAAAAAGCAAGAGACATTTTCTTTGTCTATTATCCCGAACCACCTCTAAACGCATTTCAAGAACTTTTTATTAAAAAATAATAATTGTGGAAAATAGATATCAACAACTCCTCATATCAAGTATTATTTATTATGTTAAGGAAGACGAAGTCTCATGAAAGAGAAATATTGCCTAAGAATTTAAATGACCGGTTTGCGCAAATTAAATTAATTTATTTTTATATGATCAATATAAATGGGAATTGCGAATATAAGTAAAAAAAGAAACCCAAATTACGAAAATATAGTATCCATAATTGTATTGTTGTATTATTTGTTATAAATAATACTATAAAATTTTAAAACATAAATTTATTTATTTGATGAAATAATTTGATTATTTCCACAAATATAATTATGACCATAATTAAATCAATAATGATATGCACATAAATTTCACACCTCGATTTCATCTAGAAGCATACGTGGCAAATTGATGTTTAGCCACATCAAACTTTTAAATGGAAATAAAATTTTAGAAATTCTAAATTTGATTGCCACGTGTATTTCTCGGTGCAAATCTAGATAAAAAATATAGGTGCATATGATTATTGTAATTAAATTATGAGAAGATTTTATTATAAAAGGAATGAAATATTTTAATTAATTGCATAGGTTTGTATATGTATATGTGAATTAATAAATGACCTATAATTAATTTCATTTATATTTCACAATTGAAAACCCCAACATTATTATATCATTTGATCATATAATATCAAGTGAAGCTACAAAGTCTCACTCTCTCTTTTGCTTCTATTTCTGATCTGATTTGACAGAGAAGAAATCTCTCCCTCTTCCATTGAAAATATAAAGATCAATATTGATTATATAAAAATGATATATTCTCTCTAGTTTTCTTTCGGAAATTTTACTGTAGTAACCATGTTTCGAAATAATATTCCCGAAATAACCAAGTTTTGAACATAATTCCCAAAATGTCTTTTGCGGGGTTTGGAACTTCACCTGGCGAGGTTTGGAACCTCGCTTTGTTCAAGCCGTCATTAATTGGGGTTAAACAGCAATTAAGCCAAGGCAAGGTTTGGAACCTCGCCAGGCGATGTTTGCAATTTCGCTTTTGTCCAACGGTCGGTATTTAGGGTCAACATAAAAATTAATGAAAGGCGAAGTTGGAAACTGCGCTTTTTTAACGAGGCGATGTTGGCAACCTCGCCTGGCGAACTTTGAAACTTCGTTTTGTTTTTTTATCAATTTCCCGCCTCCTTTCTTTCTTTCTTCCTCGGTCTCTCTCTCTTCCCTCCCCTTTCTTCCTCTTTTTTCTCCTTTTCTCTCCGATTTGAGCTTCAAAATTCTTCTTGTAACAGGTGTGTTTTGTTGTTTTTTCTTCTTGTTTTGTTCAAGATTGACTAAATATTGATTATATTTTGAGTTAAATGTGTCAATTTGTTGTTTTAAGTGGCAGATCTGAAGTTATAACGTCGTGATTTTTGACGAATTGGACTAGAAATTGAAGATTTTCATCTTGCATTAGAAGGTAAATTTCTTATTTAATTGTTTTATTGTACATGTAAATTAGGATTCTAGTATTGTAGAATATATATAATTGTAGAATAGTAGAAGTATAGAATTGTTATAATTGTACAATTGTAGTTATTGTAGAATTTTAGAAATGTAGAATTGTAGAATATCTAAAATAGTATAATTGTAGAATTCTAGAATTCTAGAATTCTAGAATTGTAGAATATCTTAAATAGTATAATTGTTGGATTGTAGAATTAATTGTAGAATTGTAGAATATCTAAAATAGTATAATTGTAGGATTGTAGAATTGTAGAATTATGATTGTAGAATTCTAGAATTTTAGAATATCTACAATAGTATAATTGTAGGACTGTAGAATTATAAATTTTAGGATTATAGAATTGTAAATTGTAGGATTGTAGAATGTGTACAATTAGGATTGTAGAATTGTAAATTGTAGAATTTTAGAATGTGTAGAATTGTAAATTGTAGAATTGTTATGATTGTAGAATTTTAACTAATTTTTTTTTCTATCTTGGACAGATGGATAATCCCGGACCCGTTGATGCTTCCGTTTTAAGGGATCAAATGAACCACGTGTCCAACGAGATTGAAAAACCTGAGATTATGATATTTCAGGGTGGTCGCGACTGGACCCATTGGACGCTGACGACTCCGGAAATGGAGGCCAGACTTATGCGAGCAGGATTTTATGTCCCCACGCGGGCCGCGTACGTAAAGTTGAATCAGCCATTTCTGACGGCATTGATTCATAGGTGGCGTCCGGAGACGAACACCTTTCATATGCCACATGGAGAGATGACTATTACCCTACGTGATGTTTCTTTGTTGACTGGTTTCGTAGCGGACGGTGCTCCGTTGTTTAGGGCTATCAGCGGGGAGGACGATGTAGGAGCTGATCTGACCCGTCTGCTTGGGGTTTGTCCGCCTGGTAACCGTCCTACATTGCCGTGGTTGCGTAGGACATTTCACATAGTACCCACTGATCCCACGGAGGAAACGTGGGACCGACTCACGAGGGCTTACATCTTGTACTTCCTGGGTTCGATGGCTTTGGCCAATCCCACGAAAGGCCGAATCAGTCCAGGTTACATATATTTTTTGGAGGATTTTGATACATGCGGGAGGTATGCTTGGGGTCCCGCCTGATGGGGAATATCCCCGGCCCCGGGCCCGCGCAGCGGATATGTAGGCCCGGTCCGGTTCCCCGATTCCCGAGATCACGCCACGACTTCGAGGGTACGATGCAAATAGAAGGTTAGATCCATACCAGTTCCAAATTGATGGAACACGAAGGGTTGATCGCTGCCTCCTATTCCTCCGGTCACGTTGGTGACTTTACGCGCGTCCCACACCGTGCGTCCTTCACCGTTCGTTCCCGTTCTTCGATCCTTCGGTTCGATCACAACGGAGAGCCCCAAGTGTTGCTCCTCCACACGTATCCACCTTGAGTCGGAAGACGCCGGACACGGATACACCTGCCTAGACGATGTATCGGTGCACTTGCTTGATCTCGATCGATTCTCTATTAATCTCTCTTCGTGCCTTTTCACTCACAAAAGATCAAATCTGAATTTGCTCTTTTTCTTGTGTCTTGGGCATAATATTGCTTTGAATTACTTCTGAATTCCTTAGTGAAGATGAGAGAGAAAATCCTATTTATACCTAATAGGATAAGGATTAGCCAAAAGACATGTATATCCAATATACACCCTTTCACACAGAAAACTGTATGAACCTGTTCAGTATTCTGTCCAGACGAAATTGATAAATTTCTCTGACAGAAAATTAACCAACACGAAAGTTGTAGATAATCTTATTATCTACTCAACCCAATTTGGCCCAGCCCAATTGGAGTTCGTATGCAAAAGTTATGACTGTTTTACTAACTGTATGTCATACTGTTGCACCCTTTCGGTATTTCACAGAAACGACACTTATACTTCGTTCATATGAAATATATTTCTATATGAAGGTTGTAGATAATCTCATTATCTATCTAACCCAATTTGAACCATTCTAATTGGATTTTCCCACTGAAAGTTATGGCCACGAATGTACGACTACATTCGTTTATCCTTGTGTACACTTTTACGGTTGATCCGAAACTGTATTTCTTTCAGTCTCCCACTCAATTTCAGATCTACCTAAAAGGTACTCATGCATATCCAATACGCACGATTTTAGAGAATATAGCTCGCGTATCAAATACCAAGCTATGCACATCAATGTGCCGATTTTATCATCAAGCCCGACTTAGTACGACTCGTTGTGTGACCATGTAGGTTCGACTTAACGATGGCAGTAGGTTGTTTCCAATGCCTACAAGCTCATGAGCGGGATCTAGTCACTCCATCATAGCTACCCATGTTAAACGAAAAATGATTGTGATCATTGTGCCTATCTCGAATAGCGGTTACTAGTTCTCTTGTTTACGATATCCGTTAATCAAAAGGCACGGTAATAGTCATCCTTATAATTTGATTAACTATACTTATTCCCCGATTCCGAGTTGAGTTAACAAATTTCAATCGATATTAACCATTAATATCATTGACTGTGGCCACAGTTTTCGTTAATCGACTCATCGAGCGGCGCCTAAGAGATATCTCTTCCTTTCGGAATAAACAATTCCTATCTTGGAGATTCACATTGAATTCCGTGTTTCGGACAATACCCAATGATGACCCTTTTAACTCCCTGTTACGGTGAGCGTAAGATCATATCAAAGCATTGTGTTACGCACGTAACGCAATCAATGATCCCCTCAAGTATGAAGAATCTAAAACCCCATCCGTCGCAAGTCCATCTATAATGACTAAACCATGTCATGGTCTCGCGGCTTCGGTCATATCCAATATATGTAACCTAACATATATCTACGTTCCCGATTCGACAAACTCCTTTGTCCCATGATTAGCAAAACATAATCATCTCCTCGGCAAACGTACTAGTGTACGCGTTCAGTCTATTATCTAATAATAGAAATGCTTCTCTCTTAAGCAAGCTGATCCGCGACTAGGGATGTTTAGAAATGACACTTTAAGTGTGACGGTTTTGCTGCACATGGTCCTCAACCATGTCGACGTCCACACAAGTTCAAATCAAGGTTCATGTAACAATCATATTACACAACCCAGCACACAGTTTTCATATAAGATAGATGCAAAATGAAAAAATTTTAAAATTCTGAAATTGCATTACTATAAGATAAGTTTGGGGTGATACAACGTTTACTAATCTATTAGACTAATCTCGTCCTACGAAATTATCGTTTTAGATAACTAACTACCCTCTTCCTCCTCTAGGTATCTCAAACCTATAGCTTTCGCATGATAATCGTGCTTAGCTTGCGAGAGTGGCTTAGTAAACGGGTCCGCAACATTCCTGTCAGTATCAATCTTCTCAATGATCACATCCTTCCTTTGCAAAATCTCACGGATCAAGTGAAATTTTCTGAGTATGTGCTTGGAGCGGTGATGTGCCCTCGGTTCCTTGGACTGTGCTATTGCGCCCGTATTGTCGCAATACACAACTACAGGTTCTGAGATGCTCGGGACTACACCAAGCTCCGACACAAACTTCTTGATCCAAACCGCCTCCTTTGCCGCTTCGGAAGCCGCAATATACTCCGATTCAGTTGTAGAGTCTGCTATCGTGGGTTGTTTGGAACTTTTCCAAACTACCGCTCCACCATTTAGACAAAACACGTATCCGCTTTGTGATCGAAAGTCATCGACACATGTTTGGAAACTGGCGTCGGTATATCCATTGATGACCAACCCGGATGTCTTTCCACCATAAATTAGAAATTGATCCTTAGTTCTTCGTAAGTACTTAAGGATGTTCTTAACCGCGATCCAATGCATATCCCCTGGATTAGATTGGTAACGCGAAACGACGCTCAATGCATACGACACATCGGGGCGCGTACAAATCATGGCATACATAATTGATCCAACCGCCGAAGCGTATGGAACAATACTCATCGCATTCTTATCTTCGCTCGATGTCGGACATTGAGCTTTAGAATACGATATGCCACTCGACATTGGAAGAAGTCCTTTCTTCGAATTTTGCATTGAAAACTGTTTCAACACTTTGTCGCCCAAATCTTTCATAGCAAAACGAGTATTTAAATACTTCTTAACATCCGTAAGCATCGGAATGTCGTTTCCTATGATCAAGATGTCGTCTACATATAGTACAAGAAATACTACGCGGCTCCCACTAACCTTCTTGTATACACAAGGTTCTTCTACGTTTTTCACGAAATTATATTCTCGTATAACTTCATCGAAACGTATGTTCCAACTCCGAGAAGCTTGCTTCAATTCATAAATGGATCGTTGCAACTTGCACACTTTATTCGGACTCTTCGAATCGACAAAACCCTCGGGCTGTGTCATGTACACATCCTCTTCTAAGTTCCCGTTAAGGAATGCGGTTTTGACATCCATTTGCCAAATCTCGTAGTCATAATACGCAGAGATAGCAAGTAAGATCCGTATGGATTTAAGCATAGCTACTGGTGAAAACGTTTCTTCATAGTCGACACCATGAATTTGTTTGAAACCTTTCGCCACAAGCCGTGCTTTATAAGTGTTCACATTCCCATCCATGTCGGTCTTCTTCTTGAAAACCCACTTACTTCCCACTGGTTTAACCCCGGGAGGTGGATCAATCAAGTTCCAAACTTGATTATCGTACATGGATTGAATCTCGGATTTCATGGCAGTTTGCCACTTATCGGAATCCTCGCTTTTCATAGCCTCGCGATAAGATGTCGGTTCATCATCTATGAATACGACTTCATCGTCATTTGCCACGATAAAACCATATCGTATAGGCTCTTGACGAATCCTACCCGATCTACGAATTGCGCCTTGTGCACTTGACTCTGGATCCTCAATATTTGAGGAAACCGGATCAACGTTCATCGGTTCAACGTTTGTTTGCGGTTCTCGAATTTCTTCGAGATCTATTTCATATCCATCCATTCTTTTAGATATAAATTCCTCCTCTAAGAAGGTACCTCCACGAGCAACAAACACTTTGTTCTCGTATGGATGATAGAAATAATATCCCTTTGTTTCCTTGGGATAACCTACAAATAAACATTTTTCAGATTTGGGATCGAGTTTATCCGCGATTAATCTGCGGGCATAAGCTTCACATCCCCAAATCTTAACGTAAGACAATTTCGGAACTTTTCCGGTCCATATCTCATATGATGTCTTAGGTACCGATTTAGAAGGTATGCGGTTTAATAAGTAAGCCGCTGTCTCTAGGGCATATCCCCAAAACGATTTTGGAAGGGAAGTTTGACTCATCATGGATCGAACCATGTCCAACAAGGTTCGATTCCTCCTCTCGGACACGCCATTCCATTGTGGCGTTCCTGCCGGAGTCCATTGTGGAACTATTCCACAATCTTTTAGATGATCTTCAAACTCATAGCTCAAATATTCGCCACCTCGATCCGATCGAATGGCTTTAATTTTCTTGCCAAGTTGATTTTCAACTTCGTTTTGAAACTCTTTGAACTTTTCAAAGGTCTCCGCTTTAGTACGCATCAAATAGATATATCCATATCTACTATGATCGTCCGTAAACGTAACAAAGTATCGATAGCCTCCTCTTGCCTCGATGCTCATCGGTCCACACACATAGGAATGTATGAGTTCCAATAGATCGTTGGACCGCTCTCCGACCTTGGAGAACGGCGCCTTAATCATCTTGCCAAGCAAACAAGATTCACAATTCCCAAATGAATCCAATTCAAATGAGTCTAGCATTCCATCTTTATGGAGTCTAGCAATGCGTTTCTCATTCACATGACCGAGACGACAATGCCAAAAGAAAGTCCGATTATCAACTTTAGGTTTAATCCTTTTTGCATTAACGTTATATATGGACTTATTATTTCCATGATCGAAATCCAACACATAAAGACCATTTTCTAACAGAACATTTCCATAGATAATAGAATCCTTACATATCGAAAACTCATTATTCCTAATAACGAATTCATAGCCATCATTGGCCAGTTTCGACACACTTATTATGTTCTTACATAATGTCGGTACATAATAACAATTATTTAGTACTAAAATAAGTCCACTAGGTAAAGTCAAATTAACTACTCCTACGGCAAACGCAGCAACTCTTGCTCCATTCCCGACGCGTAGATCGACTTCACCCTTTTCCAACCTTCGACTATTTTGAAGAACCTGCATATTTCGACAAATATGAGTCCCACAACCGGTATCCAATACCCAATTAGTCATAGTTGAAATATTAACTTCAATAACGTTAATACCTGAGAGGCCGGTCGCTGAAACCGCCTTGCCCTTCTTCACCTCCTCGAGGTAAGACTTGCAATCGCGCTTCCAATGTCCAGCCTTGTGACAATGAAAGCACGTCTCATCCTTGGATTTCTCCTTTCCCCTTTTATTCGGCTTCGAACGTTTCTTAGCCTAACCGCCCTTGGACTTTGATCTCTTACGATCCTTATTCTGAATTGTGAGAACATTTCCGGCAACTCTTGCCCTGTTCTCTCCGGACGACTTTAACGTCTCCGATTCAAAATTCTTGAGCATTCCGTGAAGCTCAGGGATCGTCTTATCCATCGAATGCATGTGATAGTTAGTCACGAACGGAGAAAACATTGGAGGAAGTGCACACAAGATCAAATCTTGTTGCATAATCTTCGACAATTTCTCTCCTAGCTTCTCAAGACGGTCTATGAGAGCTTGCACCTTCAAAACGTGAGAGCTAACCGAAGACCCCGAAGGCATCTTGCAGTTTACCAACTCTTTGAGCGTACTGAACCGTTCAATACGCTCCTGCTCTTGGAACATTTCCTTGAGCACAACGTCTATGATGTGCGCATCCGAGTCCTCAAACTGCTTTTGAAGACTAGCGTCCATACATGCCAACATGAGGCACGTAACATCATTTGAGTCCTTCTTAAGTTTCTCAAACGCGGCCTTTTCTTCGGCCGTAGCATCGGGGCCCGGTTCCACTAGTTCCGTATCCAATACG
This sequence comes from Luzula sylvatica, assembly GCA_946800325.1. Taxonomy (NCBI): domain Eukaryota; kingdom Viridiplantae; phylum Streptophyta; class Magnoliopsida; order Poales; family Juncaceae; genus Luzula; species Luzula sylvatica. Next base: position 77,117,476 of record OX326956.1, on the reverse strand, counting down.
TGACTCTTGCCCTCTTGCCTGAGAACTATTCTCAGGTTTCGGTGCCAGTCAAAGTAGTTCCGACCCACTAGCTTATCCTTTTCTAAAGTCGATCTAATCGACATGGTGTTGGTGTTACTAGAAGACATGATCTACAAATGAAGTGAAAGATTGATTACTAACGTTGCGTACTTATCTTATAGGGCTTATATGATGATTATATGATAGTGTTATTTTATCGAATCGATAACCCTCATACCGATACGGGACTCCAAGTCCATAACACTCAAGACCCATATTTTACGATCCTCCCATAAGTGACTATGGCCGACAAATGAGATCTCGATATTTTAGGTAGGATTAAATCCAATCGTATCCAATACGACTCTTGAACCTTTATAGGATTTCGGTGATGGATCGTATCCAATACAATCCCAGTTCCGTGTGTGCATCCTATCTATGCCCCGAACTCCAATCGGATTGGCTTGGACGGTTAAGTCATAACCATATCCATCGTATCGTTCAATTGAACTACTCACGTGCCCGACTATGGCCTGAAACCACGTGAGTCCCCAATTAACGCTTACCACCCGCACCAATATATACAATAGTACGTGCCCGACTATGGCCTGAAACCACGCACTATGTCATATCAATCTCGATGGTTGTGGATATGGAAGGCATTTCCATGACTTAAATATTATGAGGGATCATGCCATTGCATGTTTCTAAATTCGTGACATAATCCAATTATATCACTATCACAAGATTTTCATAAATATTATGAGGGAGTCTAATTATTCTAAATAATTATCTAATTATATGCTAGTATGATTGATGCCGATCAAATCGATATAAAGAACTCAAAATTCCAAGTTGTGTAGCCAAAGTTATCACGAAAACAAAATCAGCAACCAGAAACCAGTCCGTTGCAACGCAACATAGTCCGTTACAACGGACCTTCAGTATACTTGGCACTCCGTTACAACGGAAGTCCAGTCCGTTACAACGCTATTTATTTCGGAGTTTGGCCAAATTTTGCCAGAAACATGTCCGTTACAACGCAACCTAGGTCCGTTACAACGCTATTTTCTGCAAACTTTCGTCCAAATTTCCAGAGACCAGTCCGTTACAACGCAACATACAGTCCGTTACAACGGACCAACTGTGTAGAGCTCCGTTACAACGGACCCAGTCCGTTACAACGGACTCCAATAGACACCCTAGGCATCCCCGCAACCTCGTATCAGATACAAGGTCCGTTACAACGGACTCCAAGTCCGTTACAACGGAATATGCAGTTTTCACGGTCCTCCTCACACCCCCGCATCCTATACAGGGTCCGTTACAACGGACACCAAGTCCGTTATAACGGAATATGTGTTTTTTCGAAAAAATCTCAATTTCCTATATCTGCTACAGTGTCCGTTGCGACGGACTATGCGATTTTTGAACTGCTGTTTTCGCTCGTTTCCAAAACGATCAATCATGAAATCTTTTCACGATTATTCCTAGATACTCTCAATCAACTATTGATCGATCTCTAGCGAATTTCACTTGTGATTTTAATGGAATTTGACATTCTAAATATGTAACATCATGCAAACGGGTACGAACTTTGATAACCCGTGCGTATATCTAATATACGACTATGATTCGACCCTCGAATCGATGGCGATCGCTCTGATACCACTGTTGGGGAATATCCCCGGCCCCGGGCCCGCGCAGCGGATATGTAGGCCCGGTCCGGTTCCCCGATTCCCGAGATCACGCCACGACTTCGAGGGTACGATGCAAATAGAAGGTTAGATCCATACCAGTTCCAAATTGATGGAACACGAAGGGTTGATCGCTGCCTCCTATTCCTCCGGTCACGTTGGTGACTTTACGCGCGTCCCACACCGTGCGTCCTTCACCGTTCGTTCCCGTTCTTCGATCCTTCGGTTCGATCACAACGGAGAGCCCCAAGTGTTGCTCCTCCACACGTATCCACCTTGAGTCGGAAGACGCCGGACACGGATACACCTGCCTAGACGATGTATCGGTGCACTTGCTTGATCTCGATCGATTCTCTATTAATCTCTCTTCGTGCCTTTTCACTCACAAAAGATCAAATCTGAATTTGCTCTTTTTCTTGTGTCTTGGGCAGAATATTGCTTTGAATTACTTCTGAATTCCTTAGTGAAGATTAGAGAGAATATCCTATTTATACCTAATAGGATAAGGATTAGCCAAAAGGCATGTATATCCAATATACACCCTTTCACACAGAAAACTGTATGAACCTGTTCAGTATTCTGTCCAGACGAAATTGATAAATTTCTCTGACAGAAAATCAACCAACACGAAAGTTGTAGATAATCTTATTATCTACTCAACCCAATTTGGCCCAGCCCAATTGGAGTTCGTATGCAAAAGTTATGACTGTTTTACTAACTGTATGTCATACTGTTGCACCCTTTCGGTATTTCACAGAAACGACACTTGTACTTCGTTCATATGAAATATATTTCTATATGAAGGTTGTAGATAATCTCATTATCTATCTAACCCAATTTGAACCATTCTAATTGGATTTTCCCACTGAAAGTTATGGCCACGAATGTACGACTACATTCGTTTATCCTTGTGTACACTTTTACGGTTGATCCGAAACTGTATTTCTTTCAGATACTTGTATTGTTTGCTTGATATTATTTATTGCCATGATATTTAATTTAAAAATATAATTAATTAATTATTTAATTTATTACTTATTTATTAATTATATATAATATAAATATATTAAATTGCCGTATCCCCGTATCCGTGATTTTTTGAAAATTGCCGTATCGCCGTCTCCGTATCGTATCGGATATACTACCCGTATCCGTATCCGTGCAACATAGATTATATCCCATTAACAAGTCCCAAACTCTAATAGTCTCAATATTTCATGCATATCGCAAGATTAAACAAAACAGAAAATCTCAATAAGCCCAAATAAAAACACAGCAATATCTCCACTTCCATACAAAAAACATACCAAACCAAAACACCAATAAACTCAAAACATCTCTACTAAATATCCAAAATTAACCCTAACTTCAGGGAAAATTACATTTGTTCATCTCAATTTAGTAGAAAAATCCAAGAACTTTTCCACCAACATTCTTTCTCCTCGCCTCCTCATGATCCATAATACCAGCAGAAGTAGTCAACACAATTTTACCAAACTGCACAAATTCCAAATAGTTCAAAATAAGAAGACTACTTTTCATCGACCAAAAAGTTTGTCAAAATTACACTAACCTGTCTCGAAGGGAGAAGTCTAGCAGTCCATGGCTCGATATCCTGAACACCAACATCGAAACGGGGACTAATAACTCCACATTTATTCAATCTTCCATTCAATTCCACCACTATTTTACCAGCTCTGTGATCATCCACATACTCAAATTCGCCAATATATCCTGCAATTTTCATTATTCACACAAAGAAGGTTGATTATACAGTGAGATATGCCAATCACAGAGGTATTAATTAAATCATGTTATAAATGAAAAAAATGTAAAATAAATTTGAAAAAGAATAATACTAACCGTGCTTTTGCATGACAATAAGGAACTTAATGATGACTTTCGAAGAGGGTCGAATCATGACTTGGCGTTTGCCTCTCTTCTCAGCATTGTACATGCTCTTTAATGCATCGTTCAATACACTAACCCTCACCATCTTCGATCCAAATCGTACACCTACATACCCAAAATATTCGTTCTCATTAACAATACAGATAAAATCTAGCTATAATTTGATCTCAATAAAAACTCAATAAAGAATGAAAATTCAAAATATTTCGATAAAAATCGAATTTCGCTTCGATTTTCTACAGTCATCAACGAAATAAGCAATAAATTCGATCTGTATTATAGAAATTTGAGATGTAGAAATTTCACCTTCACGCTCGGATCGGCGGCTAGAGCTAGGGTTTTGGAGAAGCTTATGAGGGTGCAAAGCCTTCGAGCTTTTATATAAGGTTTGTTATAGCGGGTTCTGCGTCCAATTAATAAACCGAGAATCCAAATCAGGATTTCTAGAGAAAACGCACGAATTAAACTCTCGGGTTCTGTTAGCAGACCCAATAATTTAATATTCCTGTTCTTTAAGGTAATTCGGAAATACAAATCTTGGGTTTCAATCAAAACCTTGATCATCCTCATCCAATTCTGGAATATTGAGAAAATCGGAGAAATGAATTCCTAACTCAGGGTCGAGTCTTTTTCTTCATTTCTCAGTTCCTCTTCTCTCTCTCTCTCCAAGCTCAACAATGCGTCCACTGGCAGACCACCAAATCCACCGGGCACTCATGGTGATCCTCCAATCAGGTCGTCGCGCCTGGCCGCTCCGCTTCCGTTCCATTGCCCCTCTTCTTACCTCTCACCACCTCGACTCTCACCTCCTCTCCATTGCCCTACCAGGCTCTCCAGACCATTTCACAAACTTTTATAATTTCTACTGTCCATGTGGTTTCTATCTCACCCTTTCCCCTTCTCTTCCCTTCCCTCTCTCTCCTCTCTCTTTCTCACTCCTCGCCTTTACCCTTCCTTCATCTCCATCATACTATACATCGCTCGCACTTTTCGAATCTTTTCTTTCTGCACATCCTTCTTTACAACCTTCAGCAATCTTTTACCTTTTTCTCAAAACCCAAGTTCACATCCAATCTCCCAATTTCCCTTCACCTCTTGATTACCTCGTGCAATGTTATCTTTCTCTCCGGCAGCCAATGAGTGCTTTCCACGTTGCTATGTTGTCCCTAGACCATTCGATTTTTCTCAAAACGATGACTTTCAGTGATGTTATGTTTTCTTTGTTAAAAATCAGGAAGTTTTCTCTAGTAGCCAACATGTTCGATAAATTGCTCCATAGAGGAAACTTGAGGCTTTGTACCGATGAATATACTTTTACTGCAGGGATAAGAGCTTTTTGCGAATTGAAGCATTTTGACGACGCAAAAAATGCAATTTTAATAATGGAGAAAGAAGGGTTAGAGGTGAGTGCAGTTCCTTACAACACTATAATGTATGGATTTTGCAAAAACGGGAGGGTGAAAGAGGCAATTTCAATAAAGGAAGGGTTAAAACGCAAAAACGTAACTCCTGATGAGGTTACTTACAGAACTTTATTATATGGTCTCTGTAAAGTCGAATTCTTCGATCAAAGTTTGAATTTAGTGAATGAAATGCTCGAATTGGGTTTCTTGCCTTGGGAGAGTACTTCTTCTCTTTTAATCGATGGACTTAGAAGAAAGGGGAAAATTAAAGAGGCATTTGAACTTGTTAACGAATTAGCAAAATTTGGCTTAATCCCAAATTTATTTGCGTATAATGCTTTAATGGATTCGTTATGTAAAAACGAGAAATTTCAAGAGGCTGAATTGCTTTTTGAGAAATTAAGAGAGAAAAAATTAGTTCCTAATGAAGTTAGTTATTCCATTTTGATCCATTCTTTTTGCAAGAGGGGCAAAATGGTACATGCACTCAATCTGTTTGATGAAATGCGGGTTGAAGGAGTAGAAGTAAAATCGGTTTATCCTTATAATTCCTTGATTCATGGATATTGCAAGGAGGGTAATTTGGTAAAATCAATGGAGATTTTGAAAGAATTGAATCATAATGGTATTAAACCTCATGTTTCTACTTATACTACTCTAATAAATGGATTTTGTAAACAAGGGGATTTATCAATTGCTTTAGAGCTTCATAATGAAATGCCTAAATTGGGTTTGAAATGGAATGTTTATTCTTTTACTTCATTAATTTGTGGGTTCTGTAAATTTGGTAAAATGGACGAAGCTTTTAGGTTTTTTGATGAAATGATTTCTTTGAATATTGCCCCAAATGAAGTCACGTTTAATGTTTTAATTGAAGGGTTTAGTATGATTGGAGATTTAAAAAGAGCATTTGAATTGTTTGATTTAATGGTTCAAAAAGGATTTCAACCAGATAATTATACTTATAGGGCTTTGGTTAAAGGATTGTGCTTAACGGGTCGGGTTAACGAAGCTCGTGAATTTGTGTATGATCTAGAGAGAGACAATGACAATACTAATACTAATGGCATGAATCATATAACTTTTAGTGAGCTTTTAAATGGGTTTTGTAGAGAAGGAAGAATCGATGAAGCATTAAAAATATGGAATGAAATGGAAAAAAGAGGTCTAAAATTGGATGTAGTAAGCTTTACTATATTAATAAATGGGCTTCTTAAAAGATCCAATAAGGAAGAAATATATCCGTTAGTAAAAGAAATGGTTTTAAAGGGTTTACAAATGGATAATGTGTTTTATACAAGCATAATAAATGCGTATTCTAAAGAAGGAAATGTTACAAAGGCATTACCTTTGTTGAAAAAAATATTTTCAGAGGGTCTTTCTGCAAATGTGGTCGCAAGCTCAGTATTAATAAATGGGTTTTGCAAAGCGGGTCTTTTGGATAAAGCAGAGCTGGTACGAGACAAAATTTTGGTACCGAATGAAATAATATACGGTTCTTTTATGGACCATTTTGTAAAATTAGGTGAATTGGACAAAGCAATGGATTTACACAAGGAAATGCTTAATGGATCTTTAGCAAACTCGATTTCGTTTAACATTTTAATTAATGGGTTATGCAAGTTTGGAAAAATCCAAGAAGCAATTAATATGTTAAATGATATGGTCAAATTAGGGGTTTCACCAGATTGTATAGGTTATTCAACAATTATATACGAGCTATGCAGAAAGGGTGAAATGGAGAAAGCAACGAGTTTATGGGGTGAGATGGTAAATAGTGGGATAAAACCGGACTTAATTGCATATAATATTTTGCTCCATGGATGTAGTGTTAATGGGGGCCTCGAGAAAGTTTTTGAATTGTATAATGATTTGATTAAAAGGGGTTTAAGGCCTAATTTGAGTACATACCAGGCTGTTTTTAGTGAAAATCGCTTTATCGGTCCATGTAAAAATGAGACTTTACTTTTAAGCCGTTGATTTTTAAAAGACTTATTTGTAATTTGTAATTTTTGTTGGATTTTTGTCTTTTGCATATAACTTGTTAAATACAAAGTTGTTTATTTTCATTATATTTATATATTTACTGAGCTTATAGACGATTCACAAAATCTAAAGATACCAACAATAGCCCGCGCAATAATTGCACGGGACTTCATACTTTTTTTTTACATGTTTTTGTATAATTTGTTTAAATAGAATTTGTGCGTGTACGTTTAAACTAAATTATATAATCATGATATGTTCGCGAATATATTGATGTCAATAAATGCATTATAATTAATAAATGTTCATGAAATTTGTCTATTATGAATATATACATTATAATTAATAAGGGTTCATGAAATTGATTCATCATTATAAATCAACACAAAATAAATAAAATATTGTGATTATTTTGGGGGTCAATTATATTTTTTCTTCCATACGTGGGTGTAAGTTGGGTTGCAATAAAAACAAAACTATTAAAAAAAATATATTGTGCTGACACGTGTCAATTCATTGTGATATGTTCTCCCTTAGGAATTTAGGACTATATATAATATAACTAGAAATCATTCTCATAACAATTTGTTTTCCCCCAAAACTAGTAAATAACAATCTCAATTCAATCTTCTTTTGTAATTTTCACATGTTTGGTATTTATTGAGCCGAATTAACGAGCTCTTCCCAAAAATTTTTAGCCAAGGTTTCGTCCGACAATTAATAATTTTAATAAAATAAACAAATAGAAATATTTGAAGAGAGTTCAAGTGAAAATAAAAGACAGACTCGTAAGAAATAAAGAATGCCTCGTGAGATTTGTCATGATCAGACGACCAGGATGAACCGAGTTCACGATAATATTTGCACCTTCATCCTATTTCATTAATTTAAATTAAAAAGATAATTCGATATGATTGATTTTCGTAACAAATTAAACAAAGAAGCAATTCAAATCTTTTTTTTATTATTAAATGGAGAAGGTTATTTGTCCTCCATTTATTGATGTCAATGAATATTGAATCCGTGATTTATGATTTATTATGTTATGCACTCAACCATTTAAATAGTTAAACTATGGGCAGGTTGGCACAATTAAAATCTTAATTTTACTAATATTTTACTTTTTAACTTGGCTAAAAATGTATATACCTTTAGGCGTCTCGAGAGCTCATTTGCACGAAGTAAATTAGCAAGTTTATGCCGATATGCTTTCTTGCCAGAATGTTTGTATAAAACATTTTCACATTTATTTGAAATAATCATAGAAAATTAAACTGGTGAAATGGCATACATGGATTCACCAATTCAGGGTCGGCCTAAGCTATAGGCACAAGAGACCTGGATTTCGTGTACAATATTTTAAAAATATATGATTTATATAATTAAAAATAAATATAATTACAATGAAATTATTAAAGATCTTAATTAATAGGGGCAATTTCTTTTGTATCCCTTGCTAATTACAAATATCACATTTATCCCTCCAATTTAAACTTATATCAAATTTGTCCAAAATTAACATTTTCCATTACCTTTAACAAAAAAATAATATGAAAAGACAACCATACCCTCATTTATCTTCTCCTCACTATAGCAGCTCTGTCCACGTTCTCTAAAGGGCTCATATATGGAACCCCCCAGATCCACCCTGGTCATGCCGATTGAATCAGCATGACGCAGGACCGTTAATGCTAATGGATCGCTAATTGACCACTAATCCCCCGCCCCCCCTTCTCTCTCCCTCCATTAATCACACTCACGACAGACAGCACACACACCGCACACACCCTCCTCTCTCATTTCATTCAAAACTCACGAAATCCCAAACCCTAGCACGGCGATTGATGGTGAAACCCTAGAATCGAGCGGACGACGCCACCAATGGAGCTGGCGATTGACGATGGAGACGGCGACTGACGATTGACGATGGAGCTGACGATGGAGCGGCCGATTGACGACGGAGCTGACGATGGAGCTGGCGATTGACGACGCCACCAATGGAGTTTGTTCTCTGATTAGCGTCAAATGGAGGTCTCTTCTGCATCATTTTCTAGAAGAAGCATCGTCTTCCTTCTTCGTTAATTTTCATTAATGGAGATCAAGCTTCGATGTTAATGGTAAGTGATTTTTTGTTCATTGAAGTGATTTATTATTAATCCAACCTCAATTTCTTAGGATTTCGATACTGGTACAAGAGTAATTGTTCCTGTTTTTATTTTTTATTTGTTGTTAATCGAACCTCAATCTCTGAATTATTGATCAATCCGCACCAGATCTGTTTGTTTGTACTGACAAATGGGTTTATTTAAGTCTGGAACTTTATATTATCTGGTACTTATCTGTTAACCAGCAATTAGCAGCTAATTAAGTGTATTTCAGTCAATTAAGTCGATTTATTTCAGTCAATTAAATCAATTAAGTTTATTTCAGTCTATTTCAGCTAATTATTCTGGTATTTTGATTTCTTATATTATCTGATAAGTTAATTAAGTCTAATTATGTGGTATTTAACAGTTTAATTGCTCGTCAATTTGCAGTTTAACAATTAGCAATTGTCGAACTAACGGTTAATTTGGACTGGTACGGTTGAATTGGCGAAGACTGGTGCGGATTCTGGTACGGCGTCGATTGCTGGTACGGTTTGATTGGCGAGGATGACGACGAGGATGAGGACGATGGCGACGAGGATGAGGATGAGGACGATGGCGACGAGGATGAGGAGGAGGACGATGGCGACGAGGACGACGACGAGGGCGATGGCTGGTACGAGGACGAGGACGAGGATGAGGACGATGGCTGGTACGGCGAGGATGAGGATGATGGCGACGAGGAAGAGGATGAGGACGATGGCGACGAGGATGACGACGAGGACGATGGCTGGTACGAGGACGAAGACGAAGACGAGGATGAGGACGATGGCTGGTACGACGAGGATGAGGACGATGGCGACGAGGATGAGGATGAGGACGATGGCGACGAGGATGACGACGAGGATGACGACGAGGATGACGACGAGGGTGACGACGAAGATGACGACGATGGCTGGTACGGTTCGATGGTTGGTACGGTTCGATGGCTGGTACGGTTTGGTTAGGTCGCGAGAATCGAGTTGATTGTGAGCGAGATTATTTGTTAATTAATATGTGTATTATTTTTTGTTAATTTGTAAATGTATTTTTTACACAATATTTGATTAATTTAGTTAATGGTGGTATTCATCGATTTTCAGAGATTAATGATTGTATTAATAATTAATTAATTGTATTAATTAGTTGATTAATTTGTGTGAAATAATAATGATATTTTGAAATGATTAATAATGGAATGGATTTTTATTAACCTTTAATTGGAAATGATTTATTTGGAATTTGAGATAATTAATAAATTGATTTTGATAATTACCAATTTTTTGGATATATGTTTGCAATTATTAATAACTATATAATAATAATATTTTGTTAATTGAATTAATTTTATGAACTAAATAAAATCCTTAACATAATTTAATTAATTCGGTTAATTTAATTTTGTTATTACTTTGTTTTGTTAATTGAAATGATTTATTTGAAATTACAATTTTCAGTGAATTGTTGAATGTTAATTAATTAATTTGGTTAATTAACGGTCAATTGTCCATTAATTAATTGAAATGTTAATTTTCAGTGAATTGTTAATTACTATAATATTTGTTAATTAACGGTCAATTATCCATTAATTAATTGTGTTGTATTTACATTAATTAATTGTCAAAATATATTTCTTTGTAAATGAATTAACCAACAATAGAAGAGTAAATAAATTGAGGGGGAAATTTGAATTGAAGTTGGGGTTACCTATCAATACCATGCCCCCCCCGTGACGAGAGATGATTCAATCGTCAAGGTGGGAGTGAGTTTCAGGGGAAGAGTAAAATTACCCTTCTCTAAATTCACATATTTTGCTCCCTTGTCGCCCTTGCTAATTCAAGCTCCTCTGCCGATGCTCCAGTAATATCTCATTCGAACTTGGAGGTTGTGGAGCCGTTCGAATACTTTGTTGTTTCGTAATAACACTTCGTCTTTAACTAGTTCGAGTAAAACTTTTGCACCAAAAGGAGTGTCTTCTTCCTCCTTCCATAACTTCAAAGAGAAAATCAACAAAACCGTTTCTTAAGAGAAATAAAAGCGAAGTTTATTTTCAACAGTTATACTGAACATAACAACTTGTTCTACGACTCAAAGATTCGAAATTTCTCAAGGCTTTAGATTTGAATCCCGGTGGTACTGAATTGGATGGTAAATCCGTTTTACCAGGTGAATATGTCATAGTGAGGGGAAATGGATAGTCAATCCGTGAACAGAGCAACTTTTTCGCTAGCGTCTTAGTGATTTTTCAATGGAGGAAATGAATGTTGTGGTAAAACTTGTTGAATATGTGAGTTGTGTCAGGATTTAGGAAATATGAAAGCTAAATTATGTGATTTATTAGTAGAAGCAGAAGTAGAGAACAAATAAAATTTGGGAGTTGGCTCATATGAGAAGACAACCAAGTTAGAGATTTTGAAATAATTTGATCACATGGATGTCATGGAGGATTTGGGGTTTTCTCTGATAGCATGAGTTTCTCTTCCGAAGCAAGTGAAAGAGTTGAAGAGTCGTTTGAGGAGAACAAATAAATTAAAGAAGAGATTCACGATAGCGAGCAGAAGTGTTCTTCCAAAGTTAATGAATGAAATTTAAAATCATACGTTAATAAAGAGAGAGGGAGAGGGTGAGATGTGCTCCAATGATTTTGGACTTGCAATTGAGATCTGTACAGATCTTGAGAGAGAGAGAGAGAGAGAGAGAGAGAGAGAGAGAGAGAGGCTAAATAGTTCAGAAGGGGGGGAGCAAGTTTAACAGAAAAGGTTAAGTATGCACAAATTTGATACAAATTGAGTTTTAAAGGGATAAATATGTTATTTTTAATTTTATAGGGATAAATATGTTATTTAAGTGTTAATGAGAGATATGATAGTAATTCTTCCTAATTAATATTGTGGTTCATTGGTAGAACAATTACTTCTCTTGTAGAGATCATGGGAATTCAAATCTCCATAAGATATAATTTAAGAATTTTTTTTCCAAAATACAATTAAAATATGAAAAAAATTGGTTTATGCGAGATTTGAACCTTGAATAATATATTGGAAAAAAAAAATCTAGAACCTCAATGAATAAACCACACAATTACATGTCACTAAATTCGTTAATCTCTCTTCAAATAATTAATTAGAAACGACATACGGGTCTACTTTCAAACTAGGCTTTGGGTACAAGAAAACCGGGACGCATGTTCATCATTGAGTTGGTCGAGAAGTAGTCCTTTATCCTAAGTGCGTACATGCGCAATAGATGACAAATTTACGATTCTACCCTCGATCCCCTATACTTTCTGCAGTGTTCTTCATTTTCTCCAAAAGCAACTCCCTTGGTAAAAAATGCCGTGTTGTATTATCTATCATATATAATATAATATACATTATAAAATAAATATCACATATGCTTTTATTAACTTGTAATAATGATAATTAAGTTATATAATACCGAGATGATTTGTAGCCATTTGAAATTCGAAACCATCTTGAGAGAGTTCAAAAGGACAAAACATAACACCAGCATTATTTCTGAACAACAAAAGAAACAAACTAAATCCCCTCCAATTTGAGAAGTTATTTTTTTCTTATCTTACATCAAGATGTGGAGAGGATGGCCATGGATAAATGACTACTTCTCGACCAACTCACCAACATATGTGATATTATCTATCATATATGTTTTCGAAAATAAGGATGGCCATGGATAAAGGATTACTTCTCGACCAACTCACCAACATATGTGATATTATCTATCATATATGTTTTCGAAAATAAGGATGGCCATGGATAAAGGACTACTTCTCGACCAACTCACCAACATATGTGATATTATCTATCATATATGTTTTCGAAAATAAGGATGGCCATGGATAAAGGACTACTTCTCGACCAACTCACCAACATATGTGATATTATCTATCATATATGTTTTCGAAAATAAGGATGGCCATGGATAAAGGACTACTTCTCGACCAACTCACCAACATATGTGATATTATCTATCATATATGTTTTCGAAAATAAGGATGGCCATGGATAAAGGACTACTTCTCGACCAACTCACCAACATATGTGATATTATCTATCATATATGTTTTCGAAAATAAGAATGGCCATGGATAAAGGACTACTTCTCGACCAACTCACCAACATATGTGATATTATCTATCATATATGTTTTCGAAAATAAGGATGGCCATGGATAAAGGACTACTTTTCGACCAACTCACCAACATATGTGATATTATCTATCATATATGTTTTCGAAAATAAGGATGGCCATTGATAAATGACTACTTCTCGACCAACTCACCAACATATGTGATATTATCTATCATATATGTTTTCGAAAATAAGGATAGCCATGGATAAAGGACTACTTCTCGACCAACTCACCAACATATGTGATATTATCTATCATATATGTTTTCGAAAATAAGGATGGCCATGGATAAAGGACTACTTCTCGACCAACTCACCAACATATGTGATATTATCTATCATATATGTTTTCGAAAATAAGGATGGCCATGGATAAAGGACTACTTCTCGACCAACTCACCAACATATGTGATATTATCTATCATATATGTTTTCGAAAATAAGGATGGCCATGGATAAAGGACTACTTCTCGACCAACTCACCAACATATGTGATATTATCTATCATATATGTTTTCGAAAATAAGAATGGCCATGGATAAAGGACTACTTCTCGACCAACTCACCAACATATGTGATATTATCTATCATATATGTTTTCGAAAATAAGGATGGCCATGGATAAAGGACTACTTCTCGACCAACTCACCAACATATGTGATATTATCTATCATATATGTTTTCGAAAATAAGGATGGCCATTGATAAATGACTACTTCTCGACCAACTCACCAACATATGTGATATTATCTATCATATATGTTTTCGAAAATAAGGATGGCCATGGATAAAGGACTACTTCTCGACCAACTCACCAACATATGTGATATTATCTATCATATATGTTTTCGAAAATAAGGATGGCCATGGATAAAGGACTACTTCTCGACCAACTCACCAACATATGTGATATTATCTATCATATATGTTTTCGAAAATAAGGATGGCCATGGATAAAGGACTACTTCTCGACCAACTCACCAACATATGTGATATTATCTATCATATATGTTTTCGAAAATAAGGATGGCCTTGGATAAAGGACTACTTCTCGACCAACTGACCAACATATGTGATATTATCTATCATATATGTTTTCGAAAATAAGGATGGCCATGGATAAAGGACTACTTCTCGACCAACTCACCAACATATGTGATATTATCTATCATATATGTTTTCGAAAATAAGGATGGCCATTGATAAAGGACTACTTCTCGACCAACTCACCAACATATGTGATATTATCTATCATATATGTTTTCGAAAATAAGGATGGCCATTGATAGAAACTCCCTCGATGGCCATGGATGGAAACTCGACAGCGAATCCACGCACAGATTTTAAAGAACCGAGATCGAGACTTAGGGTTATTTTCGATAAGGATGGCCATGGAAACTACACCAACATTTGCAAACTAGACCTTAATAAAGATGGCCATGGAAAGAATTATACACTAGTATGTGATTATGCACAAATAGTCTCGACTGTGCATAAATAATCTACTCGTCTATATAAAAGAAATTTAAAGAAGATAGCAAAAAGAATCCCCAAAATAAAAAAAATTCCGTTGCCGGGACTTGAACCCGGGTCTCTCGGGTGAGAGCCGAGTATCCTAACCAACTAGACTACAACGGAGATGTTGTACAGCAAGAAATTATATTGTATCAGTACCGTTTATTAAGTTTGTCAATAGATCGAGAATTGGAATCTCGGGTTGGAAGAAAACCATTCTAAATGACTATTTACTATCAAGTCCGAGAGTTTGATTCTGGAGTCTAGATAAATCCGATAGTTTAATTCTGGATTTCGACGAAAACATTTCTCTCCTTCTTCTACCCTAACAACGGCGGCTTCTCTTTTGTCAATAGTAAAACCCGAGTCGAAGCTTAAACCCTAAACCCTAGCGCTCAGGCGGTAGCTACCTCAGTTTTGATTGTTTATTTAGGAGAAGATTGAATAATGGGGAAAAGGAAGAACGTGATTCTGCCTCCAGCGCTTCCGGTAGATGAAGATGTGGAGTTATCTGACGAAGATATTGATTTTGTGCGAGAAAACACGCAATTTGCCGAATTTTTGACTAAAATCGATAGGAAAACTATTGACAGGTTCATTTTTTTTTATCTTTTATCCTTTTTCCATATTGACATGTTCATTTTGAATTCATGAAAGTAGTTCCTTTTTTTCTCTCTGGAGTATTAATTTTTGTGGAATAACTTCAAATTTTCGATCTTGCAGGCATGTGACTCGAGTTGCTGACAAGAATGAAGATGAAATTGAGAGATTATATGAACAGAGAAACAAAAAAGCTGCTTTGTCGCAATCGAACGAAGATCACTTACAAGTGGATCGAGTTGATGCGCTTCCTATTAAAACTTTAGATGGAAAATTACAATATAGGACAGGTAAATGTATTAAATATTATATCTATCTTGTTAATTTCATTTGCTTAATCTTTATAAACCCTAATTCGTAGCCAAGAAAGCAAGAACTGAATCAAAAGATGCTGAATTGAGTGGAGATGATGAGGATGAAGAAGAGAATGGCAGTAACGTAATTAAACTCACCAAAGCAGAGAGGAGGCAAAAGCTGAAAAAGGAAAGAAAAGAATCTAAATATCTCAAAAAAGACGAAGAAACTCAGCCAGAATCTCCAAAAAAAGAATTACACTCTCAAGTCCTGGTACTTGCACCTTTCTAACATTTTACAAGGGTAAATGTGATATTTCATGGGGTTTTAGGGGTATAAACGTAATTTGCCATTTTGATATGCAGAAAGAAGTGGAAGAGGAAATATCTGCTGAAGAATCATTTGCGAATAAAAAGATAAAATTGGCCGAGCTAGGGTTAGCTTTGTTGGAGGACCCAGAATCGAATATCAGATCTTTGAAGGATATGTTGGAAATTTGCGATGATGGCAACCCTGAAATTGTAAAGCTTGGATTAATGTCCATGCTTGCGGTTTTTATAGATATCATACCTAGGTATTTATTAATTTCTCTATTTTCAATTTAAACACTTTTTTTAATATTTTTGTGTGCTTTAGTTATCGCATAAGAGAACTTACAAAAAAGGAACTATCAATGCAAGTCTCTGAAGCTGTAAGGAAGACACGATTTTACGAATATACCCTTCTTCGCACTTACAAGGTCTCTTTCTCTCTCTGTAAACCTTTTTTTTTTCTAATTTTACACATCAAATAATTTTTTTCTGGACTCTTTTATACACAAAATGAACTTTATTTAGCTTGTACTAAAAAAATTGACAGATTAAAAAATGATTTCTATGATTTTAATATTCATAAAAGATAAGGGTATTTCTGAAATATTCCATTATTTTCTTTGTTTTTCAGGCGTACTTGCAAAAATTGATGGTTTTAGAAAAGAAGGCTTCTTTCAAGCAAGTTTCAGTAAGGTGTATTTGTGCATTATTAGAAGTGGCTTCGCATTTTAATTTCAGAGAAACCTTATTGGCCGGTACCGTTCGAAATATAAGTTCTTCAGATGCCTTAATAAGGTATTATCATATTATATTATTTTGCATTATTATATAACAATCTTTAATTATTTAACATTGTTTTTTAATTTTAGAAATTTGTGTTGTGATGGAATAAAATCGATATTTATGAACGAAGGGAAACATGGAGGAGAAGCGACATTACAAGCAGTTCGATTAATTGCAAATATTGTCAAAACAAATAACTGCCACTTGCAACCCAATACAATTAATGTATTTTTTTTTTAATTTATTTATTTGCTTCGTACAATTAATGCATCTATATTTATTTATTTATTTGTGATTTTTTTGTGCAGGTATTTTTGTGTTTGAGGTTCGACGAACATTTAGGACAATCCGAAAAGAAAATCGAAGAGAAAAAGAAGAAGAATGACAAGAGATGGTCTAAAAAAGATGATCCAAAAAATAAAACACAATTTAATGAAAAAAAGAAAATGAAACAAGAATTGATGGCCAAAACTAGAGAAGAGGTCTACTTCTCTCTCTCTCTCTCTCTCATCCCAAAAAATGAAATATTATTTATTATTTGCTTGTTTTATACTATTCTCTCTCTAAAATCAGGTTAATGCGGATTTCAAAGCGGTTTCGTTCGCGCCGGACTCGAAAGAGAGAGAAAGAATGCAATCAGAAACACTCGCATCCATTTTCCAAACCTATTTCCGCATCTTAAAGCATTCCGTCGACTCTGATTCCACGTACCTTTATTATAATTATTATTCAAATGTTCATTTATTTATTAAATTTACAATTAACTATAATTTTAATATATTTTCAGGGGGCACCCACTACTGGCATCGTGTCTAGAAGGCCTCGCGAAATTCTCTCATTTAATAGACTTGGATTTCATGGCTGACCTTTTATCTTGTCTCAAAGAACTCTCTGGTTTTAATAATAATAATTATAATAATAATAATAATAACGAGAATAATAATAACGGGTTGAACGTGTCAGAGAGGCTACAATGTTGTATCGTCGCGTTCAAAGTCATGAAGAGTAATTTAGACGCGTTGAATGTCGACTTGCAAGATTTCTTCGTACAGCTTTATAATCTCTTGCTCCAGTACCGTCCCCTCAGGTTTTTTTCTTTTTCTAATATACTATTTTATTTTGTAAATATATCGTTTTAACATGGTTTGAAATTTAATAGGGATAGAGGAGAGATATTGGCGGAGGCGTTGAAGATAATGTTATGGGATGGGAGACAGCATGACATGCAAAGAGCCGCTGCGTTTATTAAACGACTCGCCACCTTTTCTCTCTCCTTCGGTACCGCCGAGGCCATGTCAGGTATGTCACCTTTTATCTCTCTTCTTCTTCAATTATGTTTGTTTATTTTAAATGGTTTTGAAATTGCAGCTTTGGTGACACTAAGGCAACTCATTCAAAAAAATACAAAATGTAGAAATTTATTGGAAAATGATGCTGGTGGCGGTTCCCTCTCCGGTATAGTCGTGGTAAGTACAATATTTTTTTTTTACAAAAATACCCTCATATTATCAGAAACTTAATTTTTTTGTTTTGTTGCAATATTTTTTTGTAGAAATACCAACCCGAGGCAACGGATCCGTATTTAAGCGGTGCCCTAGCTTCGGTTTTATGGGAATTATCGCTATTAACGAAGCACTATAACCCTAATATTTCATTAATGGCTTCAACAATAATGAACATGGCAAATATGAATCCAACCCAAAATATTGTTAATCCTAATTTAATCGCGTCTAATCCAATTCAAGCGTTTTGGGACCAGTCCATTGAAAAAGAACTGGCCGCGCCAGTAGATGGCAAAATTCCATCTTTTTTGAATAAGAAAAGGAAGAGGGGAAGTGGGAAGGAATTTGTCGTTTTGGACCCTGAAGATATGAGAAATGTGGAAGAGGGGGTTGTTGGCGAGGACGAGGCGAAATTGAGGTTCGAAGCTCATTTTAAAGTGCTTAGAGATATTTCTGAGAATGAGAGGTTAAAAGGGGAATTGAAGAAAACCATGGCTTCGATTGGTTTATACGACGAGTTTAAAAGAGAGAAAAAGAGTAATAAAAAGAAGAAGTGATATAGCTCTTGATTCTTTTTTATTTGTTGTGTTCATTTATAATTTTGGTTATCTAGGGATTTTTGTGTTCATTTATTTGTTGCGAGTTCTGAATTTTTGTTTGTAATATTATTTGTTATGACATTATGTATGCATAATTATGTATTGGAAAACTGGAAATACTTTGATAGGTTATTTATTTATTGATGCCTAATAATTGGTTTTGAGTCTATACTAAAACCCAAATCAATATTGGCAAACTAGGCCTTATAATTGTTTTTTAGTCTATACCTTGATAGGTTATTTATTTATTGATGCCTTATTAAGGAGGACGGATATGTGAACTACACCAACATTTGTGAGAACATTAAATTTATAATTTTGGTTGCTTTGGGACTTTCTGTTATTTATTTGTTATGAATTATAGATTTTTGTTTGCAACATCATTGGTAGTGTGTGACATTTTGTATGTACTTGGATAGGTTTTTTCTTGATGCCTTGTAGTTGTTTTATATTAAACTCGAATCAGTATTGGCAAGTAGATTTTTTGTAAGTCATTGGCAACTACACCAACATTTGCAAACTAGACCTTAATAAGGATGACCATGGCCGAATGGATTATATACTAGTATGTAATTGTGAATAAAGAAGATAACCAAAACAGTCAAAGACCACAATGACGCAAAAAGAATTCCCAAAATAAAAAATGTTCCGTTGCCGGGACTTGAACCCGGGGCTCTCGGGTGAGAGCCGAGTATCCTAACCAACTAGACTACAACGGATTGATGTTGAATAACATTCACATTTGATTTTATTACTACTTATTTAAATTTCTCACGAGCTTAATTAACGGGTTTTGCTTTTGCCAAGCGGGTCTTTTTGATAAAGCGGAGTTGGTACGAGATAAATTGGTTGTGCCGAATGAGATAATATACGGTTTTTTAATGGACCATTTAGCAAAAATGGGCGAATTGGACAAAGCAATGGATTTGCACACGAAAATGCTTAATGGATCCAAACTCGATGCAAGTTTGAAAAAATCCAAGAAACAATTAATATGTTAAATGATAGTCAAATTAGGATTTTCACCAGATCGTATAAGTTATTCAACAATTATTTTTGAGCTATGCGGAAAGGATGAAATGAAGAAAGCAATGAGTTTATGGGGTGAGATGGTAAATAGTGGGATAAAACCGCACTTAATTGCATACAATTTTTTGCTACAAGGATGTAGTGTTAATGGAGGCTTTGAAAAAGTTTTTGAATTGTATAATGATTTGATCAAAAGAGGTATAAAATTTAATGCCTAATTTGAGTACATATAAGCTATGTTGCATGGATACTGATACGGATATAAGGCAATGCAATAATTTTCAAAAAACATAGGATAAAATACGTCTATTATATATAATATTTTATTATTTATTAAATATAATTTATAAATTTTATATTTTATATTTTTTATATATTATATTTTAACATAAAATATACTACAAAATTGTTATTACATGAATAACTTTTATTAAATAAATATTTATTATATTTAGTTATTTAATTATATGTATCACTCATTTATTTCGATTTAAATATTATACTTTTGTTTTCCAAATACATTTATTGATCTGTTAGAAGTATCCGAAACTATCCGAGAAGTACATGACATTATTTTGAAATAAAATATTCGATACGTCACGTGACATATCTAATACGTATCCGACAAATAATGATACGGCTTAATTTTTGAAGTATCCACGTAACATAGCCTACAAGTATGTTTTTAATGAAAATCACCTTATTGGTCCATGTACAAGTGAGAAATTACTTTTAAATAGTTGATTTTTAAAGGATTTATTTGTATTATTTGTTGGGTTTCGTGCCTTTTGCGTACAACTAGTTAAATAGATGATTCACAAAATTCAAATATTATTATAACTAGAAATCATTCTCATAACGACATAATCACCACAATTCCAAACAAATTACCTCACCCCAAAACAAATAAATAACAATCTCAATTCAATCTTCTTTTCACAATTTTAACACATTTGATATTTATTGAGCCGAATTAACGAGCTTTTCGCTTACTTCCCACAAATTCTTAGCCAAAGTTTCGTCTAATGCAAAAGCACTTGGCGTGTCTTCATTGCAATCTAAAAAATATTTTCCACTTTTGCCCTTCATGCTTGGGTGTAACGCTACATAACATGTCGTAGCCGCACCCTATCAAAAAAATAACAAAATTATATATTAGATACATATTTTAGCATAAATGAGGGTCTAAAATGCAAACCTGTGGAACGCTCTTCCAAAACATGAGGGTGAATACTTTGAGTATCCCTACAAGAAAAAATACATATAGTAAAAAAGAAATATTATAATTATTTAAAGAGGGTGGGTTTAATTGAAAATAAAATACATACTCATAAGAAATAAAGAATGCCTCATAAGATTTGTCATGATTAAACCAGGATGAACCGAGTTCACGATAATATTTGCACCTTCATCCTATTTCATTAATTCAAATAAAAAAGATAATTCGATATGATTAATTTTCATGACAAATTAAACAAATAAGCAATTCAAATCTTAATTTTACCAATCTTGGCTAAAGAAGTATATACCTTTAGGCGTCTAGAGAGCTCATTTGCATGAAGTAAATTAGCAAGTTTAGATTGTCCATATGCTTTCTTGTCAGAATATCTGTATAAAACATTTTCACATTTATTTGAATAATTATTAAAAATTAAACCGGTGAAATGGCATACATGGATTCATCATTGAGTTGGTCGAGAACTAGTCCTTTACCGTAAGTGTGTACATGCGCAATAGATGACAAATTTACGATTCTACCCTCGATCCCTGTACTTTTTGCAGTGCTCTTCATTTTCTCTAGAAGCAACTCCGTCAGTAAAAAATGCCCTGTTTTATTATCATATCATATATAATATACATTATAAAATAAATATCACACATGATTTTATTAACTTATAATAATGATAATTAAGTTATAAAATACCGAGATGATTTGTAGCAAATTGCAATTCGATACCATCTTGAGAGAGTTCGAAAGGACAAAACATAACACCAGCATTATTTCTGAACAACAAAAAAAAAATACGAATTACATTTATACCCCTCCATTTTTCAATATTTTTTCAAACTTACATCAAGATGTTGAGAGGAAGACCCATTGATAGAAACTCGTCAGCGAATCCACGCACGGAGTTTAAAGAACTAAGATCGAGTTTTAGAGCATCGACACGAGACTTAGGGTTATTTTCGATAATAATATTTTTCGCAGTATTTGCTGCTTCCATATTTCTCGCTGCGATTATGATGTGGGCCCCTCTTAGTGCTAGAACTCTTGCTGTCTCTAGACCAATCCCACTTGCCCCTCCTATTTATCAAAAATTAATAATTTAATAAACTTGTAATTTGGTAATTTTCGGGGGCGTTTTTGTAATTTCGCAAGAAAGTTCAGAAGTCCAGGAATTATGGAGAAGCACAAAATTGAATGGAAAGGACATTTTGTAACACAGATGTACAGACTGGATTTATGAAATCTTTAAATGCGAGAAAATATAGGGATAATGTCTCTGAAAACAACTTGTTCTTTTAGGGTTATATATGAAATTATGTTTTTGATTTGGATAAATACTTGAGGTGCATGTGAATGGATATAAATACTCGAAGAAGCAATAAATTAAAATTCTTTAATTCTAGAGGACAAAAAGTGAAGAAAAAGAAACCTATATTCGTCTTATTGCAGAACTCATCAATCAAGAAAATAACATTCAACTCAATTAAAAATGCAAGATTTAAAAAAATCAAGATTTTCTTTAAAATCTTTCGTTGCAAAACTGAAATAAAGATTCAAGAAAAGAAAAGAAATAAAAGTATTATAACAAGCGAACAAACCAGTGATGATGGCAGTTAACTTGCTGCCATCGACTCCTTCAGTGACTTGTTCTGCCGTGCTGGCGGATCCGAACCCGCTTGCACCCGGCAACCCGGTAAGGAGACCGAAGATGCCCATTCTATATTATGAGAGAGAGAGAGAGAGAGAGAGAGAGAGAGAGGTTATGTTATATATATATATATATATATATAGTTATGGAAGTTAGTAGTTGGAATGTTGATGGGGGACTGGTAAGAGAGATAAAGAGAGAGGCCTTTGAATTAAATAAATAAACATAAATAAAAAAGACATTAATTGAATGTGTGGGGATGAGAGTTGGATATGAAATGATTTGACGGACTTGAAGCAAATGTACTGCTGCCATTTAATTTAATTGGGATGATAAAAGTTAATACTCTACAGTGAAACCAAACTAATTTTAATTCTAATTCTAATTTTGAAAAATAATTTTAGTAAATATATTGAATATCATGCAAATAGCAAGCATTATGTTGTCAACCATAAGAAGGTTCATTTCTACTGTGGGCTTTAAATGTGATATTCTTTTTGATTATTCAAACAAATTATTAACTATTCTCTCAAAGAGTAGTTGCAACTATATCATTATTCACATTGAATTATAATCATTTCTAAAATTAGTATTTATGTAATGCTCATCATCTACATTCATAAATTGGGCACCAAAAGTAGATTTTGGAAATTAAAAACAATAACAGATATGGAAATAGTAGAAGTGAATCATTAATAAGTCCAAGTAATAAGAGTTATGCAATAAATGCTGAGATGAAAAGTTAGATAAAATTGGCAATGAACCTAACATCAATGAAAAAAAGAACCAGTATTGTGCTCAAATTGTAACAAAAAATAAACCTTTAAAAATCTTCTGGTACCAACACTGGTACCTATACATTATATAACCTTCAATTTTAATCCCAAATTAAGCACAATTAAGTCTCAGTTGAATTAAATTTCCCTTGATTGTATATCTATTGGGCAATTATACCTTTAATGTTTCCTTAATTTAACAAATACCAGCACAATTAAACAAAAGAAAATGCAAATTAAAGGCAAAATGGTACCAAATTAAACTCATACCTGACCTCGCCAAACTGGTAGCGTACTCTGCCGGTAAATGGTATAGATTAAATCTATTTTCTTACAGCGATAAAAGAAGATATTGATATTGATATGAATGAGAAAACCATGAAAATGAATTAGCTTGTGAAATTGAAAGAAATAAGAAATTGGTGGCATTAGATTGCAAGGTTACTTTCGCTGAAAAGATGACGCCATTAGCACCTGAAAAGAAGGTATTGGTGTCATCTCTCCTGCGAATGCAACCTTGCTTTCTACAACTTGTTTGAACTAATTAATCGTTCTAATGTCTAACCCTCCATATTTTTTAAGCGATAACGAAGAGAACAGCAAATCTGTAAAATGGGATGGGTTCATCATCGACCAAACCAACAAAGAATAGACACGTCACCCGATATATGACGTGGCTTGTTTCCATTGGCTCGGTGTATTACAACCATGCCACGTGATACTTGTTCAAGTTCTATAAATCAACCCTCCATATTTTTTAATTTCAGGTCAAAGGGGAAACTTTGATCGAAATATAAATAAAAGTGTTGAATGAACACACAAAATATAAATAAATATGATCTTGTGTGGATTTAAAATGATTATATTTTATGTGCCTGAATTTCTATAGTAATAACGTATTTATGAGAATATTTTGATCGAGTTATGATTTTGCAATCCCACGTAAATTCGCTAATGTATGCACATTAATTAACTATACAGTAAACATAATTTGTTTTTAAAAAAGAATATTAGTATTGTTAATCAAACATGAAATTATGAAGTTAAAAATTATTTAGTTGAGTAAAATTAATATTTAAGAATCATTAATATGTTTATGACTAAAAAGGCATCGAAATCATGAGGCCCATCAAGCTACCATATCCGTATGATAACAAATTTGGGGCTTGATCCGTCTTATTCAGAGAAATTTCATAACTTTTGAGCCCAAAATAAAATAAGGCTGACATTAATCACTATGATCTTATCTAAATACCATTTTTGATATCATCTGATTTGCCACCTACGGCTACAATTTTGTTTGACAAAAACATCACTGTTAAAAATATCTTTGGAAAACTTAGGCAAGAGGATATGAGTCGTATTGACTCAATTTCAATTTCAATTTCAATTTCAATTTCAATTTCTAGCCCCACTTGGCTTCAATTTCAATTTCAATTTCGATGTGGGCTTCAAATGGATAAGAGTCGTATTGACTCAAAAACCAAACTTAGCAAAGCATCCAAATTTGCATTATTGCCTATTGGTATGCTCAGGAAAGATTTCATTTTCAATACATTCTCAAATTCTCAAATTTCTTGTTAGGAAATATGCAAGCCTCGAACAATAACGCTGAAATTGCCAAAAAGGAAAATAATAAATCCATGCATTAATTGCCAGAATTTGAGAAAACTCCTTTGCAAATTTAAGATTTTTTTTTTTCCTTTTCATTTTGGCACAATGCATGAATTTTTCCGCCCAAATATTATAATATTATAATATAATCATGCTTAGTCATAACCATTTTTATTTTATCAAGGATCATAATTGAGATTGCAAATGCACTCATGCTACTTTTCGTGATAAATAAGAAGCGAACTTTATGGAGAATGGAAGTAAAAATATATTAGAGCTTTGATTTCTCTCATTTTCTACATGATTTTAGGGATCTCTGTCATTTTCACTCTATATCATATCATAGTAGCTCGTGTGCAGCGTGGCTTATTTTTATAATGGAGAATTCTTAAAAAAAAACTCCTATTTTTTGAATATTTTCATATTTTTGATACTCCAAAAAACACTTTCAAAATGAAGTCTTCTTTTCAAATACTCTCTCATATATGTTAAACTTAAATTCGTACAATATTATATTTTTTGAACCAAAATATTCTTTATTTTTGTAATATTTAATTTAACTAAATAGTTTTTTATTTTTTAAAAAAAAATCATAAATATTTAATAATAAATTAATTATATTTTAGCTCGTATAATTATACATTAGCTCGTATATTTACAAAACTATACAATATTTGATATTATAATTTATTCAATTAGTAACGTATAATAAATATATAATTAACAACAAAATATTTAAATATCTTGAAAATATTAAAAAATTATATAAAAATAGAATGTACATTAAAAACAAGATGATAAAAAAATATTTTTCTGTCTAGATATTTTGTAGTTGATGATATTTTGTTCATCTTTGTTTATTATTTGTTTATTATTTATTGTTATTTCCTATAGAAAAATATATAATAAACAAAATATTAAAATTATATAAATATTACATATAGTCTCATTTTTGTTTTGTTTTAAATTAATATATGTTTAAAAAGATTATGATTTTTTGTAAATAATAAAAAATTAGCAAAACTGGTTTAGTAAAATTAAATATTGCAAAAATATAGGAGTATTTTGCGCCCAAAGAAATTTAACATCATACAAAATTAAGTTGACACTTATACGGAATTATTTGAAAAATAAACTTTGTTTTGACGGGTTCTTTTTTGGAGTACGCAAAAGGCGAGAAGTTTTTTAAAAATATTCAGAAAAGTTATTTTTTTAAAGGAATTTCCCCCCTTGTATAATTTAAGAAACCTTAACAAAAAGTCATGCTTATAACTTATTGTTCTCCTTTAGCCATTTATGTATATCATGATTTTTTCAAGTTTTGTGGACTTGGTGGAGGTTGGAACGAACAGCATGTGATGAAAGAATCATTTACGAGTAAATATGATAATGTATTCCAACCACCAAATTTGTATGGGAATTAAAGATGTTATATCCATTAATAGCAAGACCAAATTGATCAATCATATCAATTTATTGGTCAATTTTTTCATCACCATTGCCAATGACGAAGAACATGTCTTCTCTGTGCGAATGACACCATTGTTGATTAATTTAGACCTAGATGGGGGTGAATAGGAAGTCTTAAAATCCAATTTTCGCGATAATATAATACAATTACAATTTGGTGCGGAAGCGTAAATAAATTAGAGAAAGAAATACAATACCGAAACAAATAACACACGATATTTGTTTATGGAGTTCGGTAGGTGGTTGCTATGTAGATTTAACTCACCGGCTACTTGCTCAATCGACCGATTCAATTGATTACAAGTACCTACGTCTCCGGGGTTGCCTTGCGCCTTTTCGGCTTTCGATTGAATACCCAACTCAAATTTTACAAGGTTTTGCCTAGATCGATTTACACGAATCTATCGATCTATGGCGGGCTTTACAAATAGTAACTAGCATATTACAATTTACTACAAACGAACTAGTCGTGATCGGTCACGCAAGTTATCAATCGTTTAGTAGAGGGAAATGAAATAGATCAACGATCTAGGGTTTTTGTCTAGAGAATTTAGAGCTCAAGATCTAGGCTTAGTTTTCTCTCTTTTAATGGAGTTGTGATTTTGGCAAAAATAGTTAGAGAGAGAAAGATAGGAAGGGTTCTATTTATAGAACACATAGACCCTTCCTATTTTTCATCTTTTCTGTACAGTCCGTCATGACGGACATAATGGTCCGTCGTGACTGATTGCAAGTCAAACTAGCCGTTACAACATGAATATTCGAAAAACTAGTCGGTTCGTCATGACTGGCTTAATGTCCGTCATGACTGACGTTCAGTATACCTGAGGTCCGTCATGACTCTTGAATGGTCAGTCACGACGGACTATCACTGTAAGTTTGATAATTATCAACTTGTAGTCCGTCATGACTGAGGAATATGCATCATGACGGAACTCATAGGCCAGTTACAACGGATTGGTTCATCCGTTGTGACGGACAGTGTGTTCAGTCTCAGATATGAGTCGAGGTCTGTCATGACGTCTTGTTGTCAGTCATGACGGCCCTCTTCTGTAACTTTGCTTAAGAACTATTTGTATTGTCCGTCGTGACGTTTATGTGTTAGTCACGACGGACTTTGTGGCTCAGTCATGACGCTTTGGTGAACCGTCATGACTGACATGTTGAGTGGTTTAGTTCTTAAGTTATTACATGTATGTCCGTCAGGACGGACCTATGGTCCGTCGTGAAGGACATACACAGTTTCCACACTTAGTGTATTTTATGTTTTCGAATATTTGTTTCATAATCTTAAGTTAAATTCAAAGATAAGGCTAGGGATACCTATGGTTATTTTGATGATTGTGATATCCCAACTTGCGGAATCTTCGATGTCTTGATGTCTTCACTTGATCATTCGTTTTCTTGCAATCGTTTCTTCACCGTCTTGACTTTCGACGTCTTGATTCTTCTTTTGATCCTTTTGTGGGTTACGTCTTCTATCTCTATAAATGTCACTCCCGCAAATAGATTAGTGGTATCGACATTATTTTGAAATAATCAAACCCTAGAAAATTTGAACCAACAAACTCCCCCTTTTGATTCATTTCAAAATAATGTCGATTTGGAGTGTTGAATCGATTACCGAGTAACTTTCCATATGATTTTCTCTTCTCCCCTTTTTTGAAAAGGATCAAAAGGGAATAGAGCGTAATCATACGAGAAGCTCCCCCTAAATCGTTATTTTTTTGCAATTTTAGGCTTGTATATAGATGAATTTCGCAAATTGATGTTTGAATTTTTCATTTTGTAAAGATGTATGAAAAGGTTTTTAGTGTAAAATAGGTTTTAACAAAAATTCTCAACCTTTGCTATATATTCAAAAATAGCCGAAAACTTAATAAATTTTGAAACTCAAATGTAATTCTCAAGAGTATGCATACCTAGCTCGAGCCATGGACTCGAGTGATCTTGATCTAAAACACACGACTCCTCGAGTGACACTTCTCAACATCCATTTATGTCGCGACATTAGCTCCCTTGATAGTGCAAGGTGATGATGTTGAGTTTGGTACGCATATTTATTTAACGTTATTGCGTCTTCCCGATTCGTTTTCCATTTAGCATACCTACATACTAGTCAAAATACCTTTCTCGTCTTTTTGTAAGTGTATAGATGATTGAGTTATCAAGAAAAGAAAATGGTCAAGAGTTTCGAATCAACTAAACCCGAGTTTAGTGATGCGAATTCTTGTATTAGCACTCCCCCTCAAACTATGGCTAAGTTTACACGTGGATGAGGGAGTGCGTTGTCCATGACTTAAGTCATTTTCGGACACACCCCATTTGAGGTCGAGGTGCTTGCCATGTTTCGATCTTTTCGAAGCCACAACCAATTGGAATTTGGTTGCGGTTTTCGAAGGGCACAACCCATTGAAATATGTCCCATATTGCAACAATAGTTACAAAATGCGCGAGTTGGTTTATTTATGTTTTCCGAACTCTTGACAAAATGAGATTGGAAATGGTTAGAGTAATCTTTCTTTTGAGTTATCGGATTTGTCGACTTTGTACAATAATTATTAGATTTGTTAAATCGTTGTGTGTTTGTGAAATGTTTGGGAGTACGTTTTTGGTTATTTAGCGACATGTGGTGAACTCACCTTATAGAAGTAACCATTTGATCTCCGTTTGTATAAACATTCGGTTCGTCCCTTATGGTTATCTCTATATGATGAGTGAGGTGCGTAATGATCAATCCTATCATAATTTCTAACATTTTTAGATTGATTAATTTTAGCACTTTTACCCTTATTCGAGTCACGGTACATGAAAGCATTTCCGCGACTCGTGTTGGTATTGTACTCCCGTTTACCTTTTTGACCTTGAGATTTTGAAGACACGGGTTTATGACCGTTAGTCTTCTTAAATCCTAGACCCGTCTTATCATTGAGATTTTGTCCCTCCAAGATTTTGTCCAATGAAGAAGTGCTAGGTGTAAGTGATACACATGCGCTCTTCAAGGACTCATTTACAAATTTCAAATTTTGGATTTCAACTGTTAAGGACGAAATCTCGCTTTTTAGAGCTTGACACTCGCATTTAGAAAATCCGTTAAATTCGGTTAATTGTGCTTTGTGCGACTTTACCGACAATTCAAGAGAAGATACCTTAGCCTTGAGATTTAGAATCATGCTCTCTTTTTCAATTTCACTTTGTCGAAGTCGATTGACTTCTCGCATTAGACTCTCGCGAGAGTCAAATTCTAGCTCAATTTCCGATTCATCGGATGAGCTAGAATCTTTCTCTATCGAAATTGATTTAAGTTTAGAGTTTAGGGTTACCTCATGACCGGGGTCATGCGAAACATCGATGTCGGAAGTATGTGGAATGACTTGAGGAGCAACATAGGCAATTGGTTCCGGAAGAGGAATTTTGCGCATGAGCATTTCTTGAATGGCTCGCTCGACTACGTCATTCACGATTGGTGGTGTATTCGCCATTAGCCCCACATTCATACCTTCATTGTCGTATAGGTATTCCGAGTCGGTGGATGTGCTAGAGCACTCCGAATCTCCCCATGGATCTGAATCGACTATGAAAGCATTCGTCTTTCTGGATTTCTTCACCTTATTTTTGTCTTTGTCGGTTTGGTCTTTATGCTCGTGTTTTCGTTCGCACCTTGAATCCTTTGTATCCTTACCTCTTGGATTGCCTTCGCGTTTGTTCCATGGTGCGTGTTCGGGATGTATGGTCCAACACGTGTCGGTCGTGTGACCCATTTTCTTGCA
The DNA here is from genome assembly GCA_946800325.1 of Luzula sylvatica. NCBI lineage: Eukaryota > Viridiplantae > Streptophyta > Magnoliopsida > Poales > Juncaceae > Luzula > Luzula sylvatica. Next base: position 77,087,063 of record OX326956.1, on the reverse strand, counting down.
CTCGAAACACACCGGTTTCAAGTGTTGGCGCTTTCGGTCATCGTTGAATTTGCGCTCTTGTTCCTTTAAATCCTCGTGTCTACTTAGCAACAAAGACATCTCGTTTTCGTTTTTGTTTGTGTCGATAACGAAGTTGGCTTGTTGTTCGAAATATGAGGTGCTCGCCATATTGTCGCTTCGTTGGTTCATGCGTGCCTCGAAATCCCGGAGATAACTTACGAGAATTTCCGAAGTGATGTCTTGGGTGGCCATCATGGTTTCCAAGGCGACGAGGAGAGTTTCCCAATTCGACAGCATAACTCGAATTAGCTTACCTACAACTCGAGAATTTGTTAGTGTTTCTCCTAGAGCGATGAATCCGTTTTTGATATTGCATCATTCGTGAGTACATATCATCTACGGATTCATTCTCGATCATTCGGAAAAGATCAAATGATTGTTCGAGTCTCACTAATTTGGTTCTCTTGATTCTATCGTTTCCTTCAAATCAGTCTAGGAGCGCTCGCCACATAGAATGAGATGTGGTACATCCATCCACAAGTATGGAAAGTGACCCGACGATAGTTGTTAGAATAAGGTTTTGGGCATATGTGTCGGCGGTCACATCGAGATCGGTGCCGTGGCATATTTTTCTTGTGGGATCGGTTTCAGAGGTGCTTACCGTGTAAACCTCAAAACCTTTTTCCACCACCGATCTCAATTTTTGGATAGTGAATACATTTAGCATGCATCTCTTCCAAAGATTCCAATTATTTCCATTTAATTTATCGGGGTATGTAATTTGGTTCCTATTACCGATTGAGGCCATGGTCGTATACAAGTTTGTCTCTTATACAAAGAGACGGTTTGTATTTTGCTCTGATACCCAACTCAAATTTTACAAGGTTTTGCCTAGATCGATTTACACGAATCTATCGATCTATGGCGGGCTTTACAAATAGTAACTAGCATATTACAATTTACTACAAACGAACTAGTCGTGATCGGTCACGCAAGTTATCAATCGTTTAGTAGAGGGAAATGAAATAGATCAACGATCTAGGGTTTTTGTCTAGAGAATTTAGAGCTCAAGATCTAGGCTTAGTTTTCTCTCTTTTAATGGAGTTGTGATTTTGGCAAAAATAGTTAGAGAGAGAAAGATAGGAAGGGTTCTATTTATAGAACACATAGACCCTTCCTATTTTTCATCTTTTCTGTACAGTCCGTCATGACGGACATAATGGTCCGTCGTGACTGATTGCAAGTCAAACTAGCCGTTACAACATGAATATTCGAAAAACTAGTCGGTTCGTCATGACTGGCTTAATGTCCGTCATGACTGACGTTCAGTATACCTGAGGTCCGTCATGACTCTTGAATGGTCAGTCACGACGGACTATCACTGTAAGTTTGATAATTATCAACTTGTAGTCCGTCATGACTGAGGAATATGCATCATGACGGAACTCATAGGCCAGTTACAACGGATTGGTTCATCCGTTGTGACGGACAGTGTGTTCAGTCTCAGATATGAGTCGAGGTCTGTCATGACGTCTTGTTGTCAGTCATGACGGCCCTCTTCTGTAACTTTGCTTAAGAACTATTTGTATTGTCCGTCGTGACGTTTATGTGTTAGTCACGACGGACTTTGTGGCTCAGTCATGACGCTTTGGTGAACCGTCATGACTGACATGTTGAGTGGTTTAGTTCTTAAGTTATTACATGTATGTCCGTCAGGACGGACCTATGGTCCGTCGTGAAGGACATACACAGTTTCCACACTTAGTGTATTTTATGTTTTCGAATATTTGTTTCATAATCTTAAGTTAAATTCAAAGATAAGGCTAGGGATACCTATGGTTATTTTGATGATTGTGATATCCCAACTTGCGGAATCTTCGATGTCTTGATGTCTTCACTTGATCATTCGTTTTCTTGCAATCGTTTCTTCACCGTCTTGACTTTCGACGTCTTGATTCTTCTTTTGATCCTTTTGTGGGTTACGTCTTCTATCTCTATAAATGTCACTCCCGCAAATAGATTAGTGGTATCGACATTATTTTGAAATAATCAAACCCTAGAAAATTTGAACCAACAAACTCCCCCTTTTGATTCATTTCAAAATAATGTCGATTTGGAGTGTTGAATCGATTACCGAGTAACTTTCCATATGATTTTCTCTTCTCCCCTTTTTTGAAAAGGATCAAAAGGGAATAGAGCGTAATCATACGAGAAGCTCCCCCTAAATCGTTATTTTTTTGCAATTTTAGGCTTGTATATAGATGAATTTCGCAAATTGATGTTTGAATTTTTCATTTTGTAAAGATGTATGAAAAGGTTTTTAGTGTAAAATAGGTTTTAACAAAAATTCTCAACCTTTGCTATATATTCAAAAATAGCCGAAAACTTAATAAATTTTGAAACTCAAATGTAATTCTCAAGAGTATGCATACCTAGCTCGAGCCATGGACTCGAGTGATCTTGATCTAAAACACACGACTCCTCGAGTGACACTTCTCAACATCCATTTATGTCGCGACATTAGCTCCCTTGATAGTGCAAGGTGATGATGTTGAGTTTGGTACGCATATTTATTTAACGTTATTGCGTCTTCCCGATTCGTTTTCCATTTAGCATACCTACATACTAGTCAAAATACCTTTCTCGTCTTTTTGTAAGTGTATAGATGATTGAGTTATCAAGAAAAGAAAATGGTCAAGAGTTTCGAATCAACTAAACCCAAGTTTAGTGATGCGAATTCTTGTATTAGCACTCCCCCTCAAACTATGGCTAAGTTTACACGTGGATGAGGGAGTGCGTTGTCCATGACTTAAGTCATTTTCGGACACACCCCATTTGAGGTCGAGGTGCTTGCCATGTTTCGATCTTTTCGAAGCCACAACCAATTGGAATTTGGTTGCGGTTTTCGAAGGGCACAACCCGTTGAAATATGTCCCATATTGCAACAATAGTTACAAAATGCGCGAGTTGGTTTATTTATGTTTTCCGAACTCTTGACAAAATGAGATTGGAAATGGTTAGAGTAATCTTTCTTTTGAGTTATCGGATTTGTCGACTTTGTACAATAATTATTAGATTTGTTAAATCGTTGTGTGTTTGTGAAATGTTTGGGAGTACGTTTTTGGTTATTTAGCGACATGTGGTGAACTCACCTTATAGAAGTAACCATTTGATCTCCGTTTGTATAAACATTCGGTTCGTCCCTTATGGTTATCTCTATATGATGAGTGAGGTGCGTAATGATCAATCCTATCATAATTTCTAACATTTTTAGATTGATTAATTTTAGCACTTTTACCCTTATTCGAGTCACGGTACATGAAAGCATTTCCGCGACTCGTGTTGGTATTGTACTCCCGTTTACCTTTTTGACCTTGAGATTTTGAAGACACGGGTTTATGACCGTTAGTCTTCTTAAATCCTAGACCCGTCTTATCATTGAGATTTTGTCCCTCCAAGATTTTGTCCAATGAAGAAGTGCTAGGTGTAAGTGATACACATGCGCTCTTCAAGGACTCATTTACAAATTTCAAATTTTGGATTTCAACTGTTAAGGACGAAATCTCGCTTTTTAGAGCTTGACACTCGCATTTAGAAAATCCGTTAAATTCGGTTAATTGTGCTTTGTGCGACTTTACCGACAATTCAAGAGAAGATACCTTAGCCTTGAGATTTAGAATCATGCTCTCTTTTTCAATTTCACTTTGTCGAAGTCGATTGACTTCTCGCATTAGACTCTCGCGAGAGTCAAATTCTAGCTCAATTTCCGATTCATCGGATGAGCTAGAATCTTTCTCTATCGAAATTGATTTAAGTTTAGAGTTTAGGGTTACCTCATGACCGGGGTCATGCGAAACATCGATGTCGGAAGTATGTGGAATGACTTGAGGAGCAACATAGGCAATTGGTTCCGGAAGAGGAATTTTGCGCATGAGCATTTCTTGAATGGCTCGCTCGACTACGTCATTCACGATTGGTGGTGTATTCGCCATTAGCCCCACATTCATACCTTCATTGTCGTATAGGTATTCCGAGTCGGTGGATGTGCTAGAGCACTCCGAATCTCCCCATGGATCTGAATCGACTATGAAAGCATTCGTCTTTCTGGATTTCTTCACCTTATTTTTGTCTTTGTCGGTTTGGTCTTTATGCTCGTGTTTTCGTTCGCACCTTGAATCCTTTGTATCCTTACCTCTTGGATTGCCTTCGCGTTTGTTCCATGGTGCGTGTTCGGGATGTATGGTCCAACACGTGTCGGTCGTGTGACCCATTTTCTTGCACTCGAAACACACCGGTTTCAAGTGTTGGCGCTTTCGGTCATCGTTGAATTTGCGCTCTTGTTCCTTTAAATCCTCGTGTCTACTTAGCAACAAAGACATCTCGTTTTCGTTTTTGTTTGTGTCGATAACGAAGTTGGCTTGTTGTTCGAAATATGAGGTGCTCGCCATATTGTCGCTTCGTTGGTTCATGCGTGCCTCGAAATCCCGGAGATAACTTACGAGAATTTCCGAAGTGATGTCTTGGGTGGCCATCATGGTTTCCAAGGCGACGAGGAGAGTTTCCCAATTCGACAGCATAACTCGAATTAGCTTACCTACAACTCGAGAATTTGTTAGTGTTTCTCCTAGAGCGATGAATCCGTTTTTGATATTGCATCATTCGTGAGTACATATCATCTACGGATTCATTCTCGATCATTCGGAAAAGATCAAATGATTGTTCGAGTCTCACTAATTTGGTTCTCTTGATTCTATCGTTTCCTTCAAATCAGTCTAGGAGCGCTCGCCACATAGAATGAGATGTGGTACATCCATCCACAAGTATGGAAAGTGACCCGACGATAGTTGTTAGAATAAGGTTTTGGGCATATGTGTCGGCGGTCACATCGAGATCGGTGCCGTGGCATATTTTTCTTGTGGGATCGGTTTCAGAGGTGCTTACCGTGTAAACCTCAAAACCTTTTTCCACCACCGATCTCAATTTTTGGATAGTGAATACATTTAGCATGCATCTCTTCCAAAGATTCCAATTATTTCCATTTAATTTATCGGGGTATGTAATTTGGTTCCTATTACCGATTGAGGCCATGGTCGTATACAAGTTTGTCTCTTATACAAAGAGACGGTTTGTATTTTGCTCTGATACCAATTGTTGATTAATTTAGACCTAGAGGGGGGGGGGGTGAATAGGAAGTCATAAGGTCCAATTTTCGCGGTAATGGAATACAATTACAATTGGGCGCGGAAGCGTAAATAAATTAGAGAAAGAAATACAATACCGAAACAAATAACACACGATATTGTTTACGGAGTTCGGTAGGTGGTTGCTATGTAGCTTTAACTCACCGGCTACTTGTCAATCGACCGATTCGATTGATTACAAGTACCTATGTCTCCGGGGTTGCCTTGCGCCTTTTCGGCTTTCGATTGAATACCCAACTCAACTTTTACAAGATTTTGCCTAGATCGATTTACACGAATTTATCGATCTATGCCGGGATTTACAAATAGTAACTAGCCTATTACAATTTACTACAAATTAACTAGTCGTGATCGGTCACGCAAGTTGGGAATCGTTTAGTAGAGGGAAATGAAATAGATCAATGATCTAGGGTTTTTGTCTAGAGAATTTAGAGCTCAAGATCTAGGCTTAGTTTTCTCTCTTTTAATGGAGTTGTGATTTTGGCAAGAATGGTTAGAGAGAGAAAGATAGGAAGGGTTCTATTTATAGAACACATAGACCCTTCCAAATTTTCAGCTTTTCTGTACAGTCCGTCATGACGGACATAATGGTCCGTCGTGACTGACTGCAAGTCAAACTAGCCGTTACAACATGAATATTCGAAAAACTAGTCGGTCCATGGACCATATATTTACTTCATGTAGATTCGCATTCGAAGTATGGTCCTCCATCAATAAAAAATACATGGCCACCCGATTAACAAACTTAGTGCCCGTACTTCAACAATTACCATCTCATTCCGCTAAAACCGTATTACAACAAATACTATTGACTTTCATTTGTCATGTGTGAAAAGAACAATGTAATCGTATCTTTCAAGAATCAGTAATAAATGTATGGATGATGGCTTCACTTGTTACATACGAGCTTACAAATTGGAGTCGATATATATACAACAACAAACAACTTTATTTTATTTTATTTTTTCTAACTTTCAAAATCATATATCTAATTCAAACTAACTACTAGTGTCTCTAATCAACTCGATTTGAGATGCTTGCGTGTACATACGAATATTTTATTTTATTTAGATGCAGGATTTTAAGCCTACTTCTTAAAAAATAGTCAACTCAATTTTTCTTGATAGTCATGAAATTTAGAAATAAAATTGCCATATATTTTTGTTCTTCCATAATAAGTCACTCCATTACAATATAATATTATTATCATATGTATATGTGTCAAAATTTCGATTCAAGTCTTATAATTTTACGATTTTACGATTCTAACGAGACAAAACGATTCAAGTCGGATATATAATATTAAACAAAATATTCGGATAAGTCACGAGAAATATTGGTTAAGAGTATGGGTAGGTTGATTCTCAAAATATCCCCGCCGCAACGCAGGCTAATATATATACGAAGAAACTTCCACAATGGTGTTTTACTGTTATTGTATTATTATTATTATTATTATTATTATATAAAACAATAACAGCATGATGAGAGCTTAAGAAAGTATAATTTTATATTTTATATTATGTGCATGTGCGTACGTATATAAACAAGCAACCATACATACATTGTAACATTGTGTGTGAGCAAAGTAGGTCAACCCACCAATCTCTCTGTTCTTTTGTGTCCACATTTATATTCATCTATGTAACTTTCACAATACATTAAATAGCGGAAACAGAAAAAATATATCTAAAAACGTTATTAGTTATGATGTTGTTGTAAAGAACAATAACGTAAATCACTAGTAAATCGTAACAAAACGCTACGAATCGTTACATCACAATTTAAAACATTGATTTAATTTGATATTTCGAATATATGTACAATTTAATTTGTAAAAAAAATTCTTACATAATCTAATTAATTTGTATTATTTATTTATATAACTCGACTTTACTTGCAAGTTTTAGAAATTAGACAGACATACACAATTTTATTATGTGTAGTTTTTTTTTTTCTTTTCAATAAAATTATTTGGTGTTAAAGTTTCAAATACTACCTTGCAAAAAAGGATTGGTTAATGTTGTGATTTTATTTTTCTTGGTTCATTAGCTTTCATCATAAGACATAAAAGATATTTTTTGGGTGCAAGGGAATGATATTGATTGTTGCACGATTTTGAGCCTTAGAAAAACCAAAATCATCTTAATTATTTTCAATCCTCTGAACCTCCAATAATGAATAATGATGGTCCCATCTATACATTGCACATGAAACAATACAAACATACACCAATCCCAAACCTCCAAAAGTCACAAACCTTTAAATTTGAGCCCCTTGACAATAATTTTACATATTTTGGGGCCGAAACAAAAAGTTAAATCATGTACTCATCATCTCTCCTATTCCTCCTCCTAATCTTAGGATTCTCACACCTCCAAACCAATGCTCAACCAAATGAATTTCTAACACAAGCCCAACAACACGATTTAATTGCCCAATTGCCGGGTCAACCCGGTCCGGTCAACTTCACGCAGTACTCCGGCTATGTAACGGTTAATTCGACAGCCGGCAGAGCATTGTTTTATTGGTTACAAGAGGCCCAAGGTGGGGACTGCGTGTCCGATACGGTGCCGTTGGTTTTATGGCTGAATGGCGGGCCCGGTTGCTCCTCGGTTGCTTATGGAGGTTCGGAAGAACTTGGTGCATTTCGGATAAAGTCGGATGGAGAGACGCTTTATTTGAATAATTTTGCTTGGAATAAAGGTAATTCTTTTTGAATTTTTTTTTGGAATTTGGTTTCTTGGTATTCTGTGAGAAACAGGGAACATGTTAACTATTTTTTATTGAACAAATTTTGGAGAGGACTTAATATTCATGTTAACTATTTTTTTATGAAATTAGCAGTTTTTTTCAATGGAGCAGGATTTTTTTTTTTTTTTTTTTTTTATATAAAAAGCAAATGTTAAATTAGATTATTAGATATATATTTTTTATATAAAACAGCTTAAGAAGCCAGCTGTGATTTGTAAACAAAATAAGGCAAATTGCTCTGGATAACTTTAATCACTCCTAAAGAAATTTTTTTTATTTGACACTTTGGTCAACACTTCCTTGGATCTCAGTGTTTTGTTTCTATTTCCCTTAATTGGATCTCAATTGGAATTTTACTTGCTATGGTTCTTTTTTCGAAGAGTGTACCAGCTATAATTGATTACAGATAAATTTGTGATATTTTTTTGGCTCACATGACTTTTATATAACACACACACACACACACACACACACACACACACACATATATATATATATATTTTTTTTTTTTATTTATTTATTTTTTTTTTTTTTGAGGGAGTAATATATATATTTTTGTTTTATGTGAAAGCAGAAATATAGTTAAAACTAAAAGTAAGGAAAAAAATGTTGTATTTAGTAATTATTTTTGGAAAAAGACAGGTATATTAGTAAATACTAAATAGTAATTACGAAACAAATTCTCTTTTTGCTTATATATATTTACCAACAATTGTTTGAAATGTTAGCGGCGAATGTGCTTTTTTTGGATTCCCCTGCGGGAGTCGGCTTCTCGTACACCAACACTACCTCCGATCTTTATACTGCCGGTGATAACAGAACTGGTATCTTTTTTTTTGTATGGAAATAATATTTAGAGTAACTAATGGTTTAATTAATTAATTATGTTTTCACTAATTCTTTTGCCATAAATAAATAATTGTCCTGCATTGATTAGATCCAATTTTATGTTTTACTATTTTTTTTATAGCTTGGGATGCATATACTTTTTTAGTGGAATGGCTGGAAAGGTTTCCAAAATATAAATACAGAGATTTCTACGTCACCGGAGAGAGCTATGCCGGTAATGTTTTCATTCGCATATGTATCGTTATAAAATTGAAAATTGTGCTCTTAGTTTTTTATATTTCAGAAGAATAATGATGTATACCCCATATAACTCTTTTCTAAAAAAACTTAATACATGATTTAACATCTTAATTTAAAATTTGACATTCAATTAAGATATTAAACCATGAATTAATGAATTAATATGTTAATTCATAAGACTTGCTAGGGAGAGTTGGGGCTATGTCCCAACATTTTTTTATTTAAAAAATGAAATATATTTGAGGAACTAATCTATAATTGCAAAAAAATTTCAGGTCATTATGTACCTCAATTGTCCCAAATTGTATATGAGCAAAACAAAGGCATAGAGAATCCCATTATCAACTTCAAAGGATTCATGGTAATTTATTTGTCCATTTGCAAATTTCTACTTTGCATATTTGCTTCTCTAATAAAATTGACGCAAATGATTTCAGGTTGGAAATGCCGTGACAGACGATTACCACGATTACATCGGGACATTTGAGTACTGGTGGACACACGGGCTGATCTCTGACGAGATCTATCAAACCCTAAAAATAGTTTGCTCATTCGACTCATCAGAACACCCCTCCGATGCCTGCGAGAAGGCCATCGATGCTGCATATGCCGAGCAAGGTAATATCGATCCTTACAGCATCTACACGCCCGCTTGCAACCAATCAACTCAACTTAAGCGCAAAGGAAAATCCCACTATGTGAGAATTTCTATCATCGATATATTTTAGTTACGTTAAACTTCACATTTTCTAAGTTATGAATGAATAATTTCTGTTTAAATTATTTATGTGTAGCCTTGGATGTATAGAGGCTATGACCCATGTACTGAGGTATACTCTACCATATACTACAACCGCCCTTCAGTACAAAAGGCTCTTCATGCAAATGTTACTGACATTCCTTACTCTTGGCAAACTTGCAGGTTACCCCCTAGAAACTCTAATAATTATTTTTCTCTATTTTGTTTTTCGTATGCGTCCCTTGAATAATCGGTTTTTATGCGCATATTGAAATAGTTGTTCATAATATAAGTATATTACGAATAGCTGATTTTTTTAATCTTTTTTTTGTTGGAATAGTGATATTGTAGGAGTTTATTGGGCAGATTCGCCGAGAAGCATGCTGCCTATATATCAAGAACTCATTGATGCCGGTCTCAGGATATGGGTATTTAGGTAAAATAATACATATGAATTATGAACCCTGAATCTATTGAAATTCCTAAATATTTCTTTTGAATTGAACTTCTTTTTTTTCTTCTTTTTTTCTCAATTTGACAGCGGAGACACAGACTCCGTGGTGCCTCTGACGGCAACTAGATACTCGATTGATAGCTTGAATCTTACTACTGTTAATAATTGGTATCCATGGTATTACGATGGCGAAAAGGTAATAAAAACAATCAGTTTCTTTTCTTTCATGTCACTATTTCGATTTTCAGTTAACTTCAGCCAATATATCAAAAATGTCAAGAAAATCCAACAAAATCTGAACTACTGATTTTACAAGTCTTTTTGGTATCAAATATATCAAAAACCTTTACAATAGGCCCATTATACCTTAAAATCATGAGTATTATTCTAGAAAGAATGAAAGATACATAATTAGAATAATTAACGGTATTATTCAGGTCGATAAATTTATGTTTATATAACAGGTTGGTGGGTGGAGCCAGGTGTACAAAGGATTAACATTTATAACGATTAGAGGTGCCGGTCACGAGGTTCCTCTCCACAGGCCGCGTCAGGCCTTGATTATGTTCAAGCATTACTTGGAGAATAAATCAATGCCTACGGAGTCGATGTCGAAAAAAATTTAAAAACATACCCAAACACTCCAAAAGACCAGAATTAAACGACCAGCTATTTTTCATTTAGTCAATTATTAAAGAAATAAATCATTTTTTTAGGTTCATGTAAATTATTCAGTTCAGAAGGATATAATTACATGCTAAGGTTCACTAGTCAAAGTGCAAGTTAAGGAGTACTTTTTTTTTACATATAGCATCAAAATAAATCAAATTTGTAAACGGTAGTGCTGGACTAGTTCAATTTACAAAACTAACATTTTCGTCAGCTGGTTTGGTGAATTTTTTTCTTCTTCGACAAATCCCTTGACGAAAGTGCTAATCAATGTCAAATGGTGTTAAGAATGGTCAAAACAAAAAATTAAAACCACATTTAATCACTCTAGCCCGAGAGGTTGGCGAAAGTGCCCGCATGCATGCAAATTCCTGTGAGTCCTGATGGAAATATTGTGTGCATGTGACCGGGCGCACCCACCCAAACACACACACACACACACACACACACACCCAAACAAAAAACTTGATCTACATAGAAGAACATGTTTCTCATCTCTTCGATACATATTTTTTACTCTTTTACTTGTTAAAAATACTAAATAATTTAATTAAGATTTAAGTTGTTTTATACTAAGAAATAAGTTATTTTTTAGTTAGTTTGGTTAGTTCAATATTTAGTTTTGTCTAAATTACTTTGATTACTTTCATTTTTTCGTTCCTTTGATTTTTTTTATAGATTTTTTGAAATTTTTTCAATTTTTCTCAATGAAATTAGTTTATTAATTATTTACAAATTTTTAACTTATTTTTAAATTTTCAGAAATTATTGTAATACTTTTTAAAATTAGTTTATGTACTCAATACTATATTACTATTATATTATTATTATTAATATCATAATTATAATTATAATTATAATTATAATTTATTGTAATTGTTATAGCTATATAATATTATTATATTTTCAACTTGTTCTGATGACGTATGGTGCGAGCGCTAGTGATAGTCATGTTGTCGAGGAGGAGCAGGACTACGTGTTCGGACTCGGGGCACAATCCGACGAGGAGGAGGCGTATCCTCCGACACTTTCACTCCAGGATTTACACTGGTTCCCAGCCTTCCAGGTTTTAGGTCTCGTTGCTTCTATACCGACGCGTCCTCGCCACCACAACATGAAGCTAGAGTGGCAATCCCTACACGAGCAATTTTTTCGAACAATGGGATTTCTCTAGTGCTAGAGGCTGGACTGTCATGACGTGGATGCCATTTTGATACAATTTGGTAGAGCGCCGGTGGCAAGAGACCCTCACTTTTCACATGAAGCATGGGAAGATGATAATTACCCTGCATGACATCTCTTGTCCCCTGGATTTCAAATTTGGAGGAAACTAGCGTTGTGCCCGCGCAGACGCGCAATTGCGCGGGATTTACTTCATGTTCTAAATTAATATATTTAATTAACATGATAACTAACAAATGTTAGTCATTAATTTAATACGTAATTGACATTAGTTCGAATTTATAAATTTAAATCAATATTAATGAATATTTAATGATATGTTCTAATTATTACGTTAATTAAATGCAATAGCACAAATATGGAGAATACGGCTGGTACATTTTGGAGCTTCATAAAATTTATATTTTTATTATGAATAATATTAAAAAAAAAATACTTTGCTCCAAAATGTACCCGCCGTATTTTCCATATTTGTACTATTACATTTAATTTAATTTAAAAAAAAACTATTACATTTAATTAACTCGATAATTAGATCATATCATTAAAAATTTATTAATATTGATTTAAATTTATGAATTCGAACTAATGTTATTTACGTATTAAATTAATAACTAACATGTGCCAGTTATCATGTGAATTAAATAAATTAACTTAGAACATAAAGCATGTTAGGGTAAAATTTGGGGAAGAATATAAAATTTTCAATTGAAAATTAAAAAAAAAGGGACACATGTCACATTTTCATGATATGTTACAGATTATAACTATGTATAATTACCGATAGAAATTGGGCACAAATGGAAGATGTAGTGTCCTAGGCCTACGTAATAGTTACGAGGGATTGACTAATGCAACGTTATTTATTGAGTAGAAATTTCTTTAGATTTGTTTAAGTGCATCTGGTTTTGATTTTAAAAAATTGAAATAAAAATCTGAATGATAATCTTGATCACATCATCAAAGTACGTGACTTTGGATAGTGAAACTATGAGTCAAAGCAGATGTCATTTTAAATGAAGTCCCTAGTAGTACATATGATGTTTTTGGAGACAAACATACATGCCTATGAAGCTATGTACTCACACTGGTATGTTTGCAAACTGATGATCACGTTTTACTCATCATTGATAATTGTTATCAAGTATGGAGCATGGGTAAGTAAGTCATAGAGACTACATACTGGACAAGACCACTAGATGAGAATATGCGTGGTTGATATCATCAACAATTTCCATGAATAGTTTTGGTAAATCCTACGACCTGAGGTTGTCATGGATTCCGGTGTGTAGCTTGATGTTTCGATACATTTCCATGCTGTCATGACTGATGATTGATGGGGTGTTGTAGGGCATTAAGTAAAGCACGACGAGGGATGTGAGCAGCCAAGACGGCATTTGTTCCCCTCTCACGGAAGATACTCTTTGGCCACCCATTGAGTTGAGACTGAGGAAATGCATGGCCATGCCCAGAATGATGTTAACATCTGTTGGTAATTAATTATGTATTTTGTTAGTATAATTCTGAATCGGGATAAGGATACTAATCAAACCAAGGTTGGCATAATAACCATGCCTTGTGATTAGTAAGTATCGCAGAACAAAAAGATTTGACCAGTTAACTATCTCGTTTGGAAATGATCACAAATCATTCGATGTAATTTGGATGATAATAATGCTTTACTAGAAACCGTTTATGATTTACGAACTAAGTAGTATATTTGTTTATCAATTAATCGAATCTACTAGGTCACACCATAATGATAGTCTCATTGGACGAATCAATATTCTCTATCATGTATATATGAGATAGCTATCTATAGATGATGATTACATACATACATACATACATAGCTATCTATCGAATCTTTCACTACGTAACTTTTCACCAAATTGTAAAAACACTAAGAGAGTTTTCTTTTCGATTCATAGCAATCTTTTCACATTTTGAGGAGTTCAAATAACTTGTTTTTTAGATCATTTGTATCGTATCTTTTACTACATAACTTTTCACCAAATTTTACAAACACTAAGAAAGTTTGTTTTTCGATTCAAAAAAATCTTGTAACGTTCTAAGGAATTCAAATAACGTGTTTTTTAGATGGTTTGGTTCGAATCATTCACTATGTAACTTTTCACCAAATTGTAATAACACTAAGAGAGTCTTCTTTTCGATTATAGCAATCTTTTTACGTTTTGAGGAGTTCAAATAACTTATTTTTAAATCATTTGTATCGTATCTTTTACTACATAATTTTTCACCAAATTGTACAAGCACTAAGAAAGTTTTCTTTTCGATTCATAGCAATCTTTTTACAATCTGCGGAGTTCAAATAAACTGTTTTTGAGATGGTTTGGATCGAATCTTTCACTACGTAACTTTTCACCAAATTTTACAAACACTAAGAAAGTTTGTTTTTTGATTCAAAACAATCTTTTAACGTTCTGAGGAGTTGAAATAACGTGTTTTTTAGATGGTTTGGATCGAATCTTTCACTAAGGAGTTCAAATAATGTGTTTTTGAGATGGATTGGATCGAATATTTCACTATGTAACTTTTCACCAAATTGTAAAAACACTAAGAGAGTTTTCTTTTCGATTCATAGCAATCTTTTTACATTTTGAGGAGTTCAAATAACTTGTTTTTATATCATTTGTATCGTATCTTTTACTACATAACTTTTCACCAAATTTTACAAACACTGAGAAAGTTTGTTTTCGATTCAAAACAATCTTTTAACGCTCTAAGGAGTCGAAATAATGTGTTTTTGAGATGGTTTGGATCGAATCTTTCACTAAGTAAATTTTCACCAAATTGTATAAACACAAAGAAAGTTTTCTTTTCGATTCATAGCAATCTTTTTACGCTTTGAGGAATTGAAATAACGTGTTTTTAGATCATTTGTGTCGTATCTTTTACTACATAACTTTTGTTGAAATTTTACAAATACTAAGAAAGTTTGTTTTTCGATTCAAAACAATCTTTCAACGATCTGTGGAGTTCAAATAACGTGTTTTTGAGATGGTTTGGATCGAATCTTTCACTACGTAACTTTTCGCCAAATTGTAATAACACAAAGAAAGTTTTCTTTTTGATTCATAGCAATCTTTTTGCGCTTTGAGGAGTTCAAATAACATGTTTT
Organism: Luzula sylvatica; assembly: GCA_946800325.1. Classification (NCBI taxonomy): domain Eukaryota; kingdom Viridiplantae; phylum Streptophyta; class Magnoliopsida; order Poales; family Juncaceae; genus Luzula; species Luzula sylvatica. The sequence continues at coordinate 77,071,833 of OX326956.1, read as the reverse complement.
TAGATTATTTGTATTGTATCTTTTACGACATAACTTTTCATCAAATTTTACAAAGACAAAAAAAATTTGTTTTACGAATCAAAACAATCTTTTAACACTCTAAGGAGTTCAAGTAATGTTTTTTTGAGATGGTTTGGATCGAATGTTTCACTACGTAAATTTTCAGCAAATTTTACAAACACTAAGAAAATTTTCTTTTCGAATGATCGCAATATTTTTACGCTTTGAAGAGTTCAAATAATGTGTTTTTAGATCATTTGTATCGTTTATTTTACTACATAACTTTTCACCAAATTTTACAAACAATAAGAAAGTTTGTTTTTCGATTCAAAACAATCTTGTAACGTTCTGAGGAGTTCAAATAACGTGTTTTTAGATCATTTGTATCGTATCTTTTACAACATAACTTTTCACCAAATTTTACAAACACTAAGAAAGTTTGTTTTTCGATTCAAAACAATCTTTTAACGCTCTAAGGAATTCAAATAATGTGTTTTTAAGATGGTTTGGATCGAATCTTTCACTACGTAAATTTTCACCAAATTGTACAAACACTAAGAAAGTTTTCTTTTCGATTCATAGCAATCTTTTTACGCTTTGAGGAGTTCAAATAACGTGTTTTTAGATCATTTGTGTCGTATCTTTTACTACATAACTTTTCACGAAATTTTACAAACACTAAGAAACTTTGTTTTTCGATTCAAAAAATCTTTTAACGATCTGTGGAGTTCAAATAACGTGTTTTTGAGATGGTTTGGATCGAATCTTTCACTACGTAACTTTTCGCCAAATTGTAATAACACAAAGAAAGTTTTCTTTTCGATTCATAGAAATCTTTTTACGCTTTGAGGAGTTCAAATAACTTGTTTTAGATCATTTTTATTGTATCTTTTACAACATAACTTTTCATCAAATTTTACAAAGACTAAACAAGTTTGTTTTACGAATCAAAACAATCTTTCAACACTCTAAGGAGTTCAAGTAATGTGTTTGTGAGATGGTTTGGATCGAATGTTTCACTACGTAAATTTTCACCAAATTTTACAAACACCAAGAAAGTTTTATTTTCGAATGATCGCAATATTTTTACGCTTTGAGGACTCCAAATAATGTGTTTTTAGATCATTTGTATCGTATCTTTTACTACATAACTTTCCACCAAATTTTACAAACACGAAGAAAGTTTGTTTTTCGAATCAAAACAATCTTTTAACGATCTGATGAGTTCAAATAACCTATTTTTGAGATGGTTTGGATCGAATCTTTCCCTACGCAACTTTTCACCAAATTGGACAAATACTAAGAAAGTTTTCTTTTCGATTCATAGCAATCTTTTTACTCTTTGAGGAGTTCAAATAACTTGTTTTTAGATCATTTGTATCGTATCTTTAACTACATAACTTTTCACCAAATCATACAAACACTAAGAAAGTTTGTTTTTCGATTCAAAACAATCTTTTAACGTTCTGGGGAGTTCAAATAACGTGTTTTTGAGATGGTTTGGATCAAATATTTCACTATCTAACTTTTCACCAAATTGTAAAAACACAAAGAGAGTTTTCTTTTCTATTCATAGCAATATTTTTACATTTTGAGGAGTTCAAATAACTTGTTTTTATAAAATTTGCATCGTATATTTTACTACATAACTTTTCACCAAATTTTACAAACACTAAGAAAGTTTGTTTTTCGATTCAAAACAATCTTTTAACGCTCTAAGGAGTTCAAATAATGTGTTTTTGAGATGGTTTGGATCGAATCTTTCACTACGTAAATTTTCACCAAATTGTACAAACACTAAGATAGTTTTCTTTTTGATTCATAGCAATCTTTTTACGCTTTGAGGAGTTCAAATAACATGTTTTTAGATAATTTGTATCGTATATTTTAATACATAACTTTTCACCAAATCTTACAAACACTAAGAAAGTTTGTCTTCAAACAATCTTTTAACGATCTGAGGAGTTCAAATAACTTGTTTTTGAGATGGTTTGGATCGAATCTTTCACTACGTAACATTTCACCAAAATGTAGAAACACTAAGAATGTTTTCTTTTCATTCACAGCAATCTTTTTACCCTTTGAGGAGTTCGAATAACTTGTATTTAGATCATTCGTATCGTATCTTTTACTACATAACGTTTAACCAAATCTTACAAACACTAAGAAAATTTGTTTTTCGATTCAAGACAATCTTTAACGTCCCGAGGAGTTCAAATAACGTGTTTTTCAGATTGTTTGGATCGAATATTTTCCTACGTAACTTTTTACCAAATTGTACAAACACTAAGAGAGTTTTATTTTTGATTCATAGCAATATTTTTACGTTTTGAGGAGTTCAAATAACTTGTGTTTATACCATTTGTATCGTATCTTTTACTACATAACTTTTTCACCAAATTTTACAAACAGTAAGAAAGTTTGTTTTTCGACTCAAAACAATCTTGTAACGTTCTGACGAGTTCAAATAACGTGTTTTTTAGATGGTTTGGATCGAATCTTTCACTACGCAACTTTTCACCAAATTGTAAAAACACTAAGAGAGTTTTCTTTTCGATTCATAGCAATCTTTTTACGCTTTGAGGAGTTCAAATAACGTGTTTTTAGATCATTTGTGTCGTGTCTTTTACTACATAACTTTTCACGAAATTTTACAAACACTAAGAAAGTTTGTTTTTCGATTCAAAACAATCTTTTAACGATCTGAGGAGTTCAAATAATGTGTTTTTGAGATGGTTTGGATTGAATCTTTCACTACGTACATTTTCACCTTTTCGATTCATAGCAATCTTTTTATGCTTTGAGGAGTTCAAATGATGTGTTTTTAGATCATTTGTGTCGTATCTTTTACCACATAACTTTTCACGAAATTTTACAAACACTAAGAAAGTTTGTTTTTCGATTCAAAACAATCTTGTAACGTTCTGAGGAGTTCAAATAACGTGTTTTTTAGATGGTTTGGATCGAATCTTTCACTACGTAATTTTTCACCAAATCGTAAAAACACTAAGAGAGTTTTCTTTTCGATTCATAGAAATCTTTCTACACCTTGAGGAGTTCAAATAACGTGTTTTTATATCATTTGTATCGTATCTTTTACTACGTAACTTTTCACCAAATTTAACAAACACTAAGAAAGTTTGTTTTCGATTCAAAACAATCTTTTAACGATCTGAGGAGCTCAAATAACCTATTTTTGAGATTGTTTGGATCGAATCTTTCACTACGTAATTTTTCACCAAATTGTACAAATACTAAGAATATTTTCTTTTCGATTCATAGGAGTCTTTTTACCCTTTGAGGAGTTCAAATAACTTGTTTTTAGATCATTTGTATCGTATCTTTTACAGCATAAGTTTTCACCAAATCTTACAAACACTAAGAAAGTTTGTTTTTCAATTGAAAACAATCTTTTAACGTTCTGAGGAGTTCAAATAACGTGTTTTTGAGATGGTTTGGATCGAATATTTCACTATGTAACTTTTCACCAAATTGTAAAAACACTTAGAGAGTTTTCTTTCCGATTCATAGCAATCTTTTTACGCTTTGAGGAGTTCAAATAACGTGTTTTTAGATCATTTGTGTCGTAACTTTTACTACATAAGTTTTCACGAAATTTTACAAACACTAAGAAAGTTTGTTTTTCGATTCAAAACAATCTTTTAACGATGTGCGGAGTTCAAATAACGTGTTTTTGAGATGGTTTGGATCGAATCTTTCACTACATAACTTTTCGCCAAATTGTAATAACACAAAGAAAGTTTTCTTTTCGATTCATAGCAATCTTTTTTATGTTTTGAGGAGTTCGAATAACTTGTTTTTAGATCATTTTATTGTATCTTTTACAACATAACTTTTTATCAAATTTTACAAAGACTAAAAGAATTTGTTTTTCGAATCAAAATAATCTTTTAACACTCTAAGGAGTTCAAGTAATGTTTTTGAGATGGTTTGGATCGAATGTTTCACTACGTATATTTTCACCAAATTTTACAAACACTAATAAAGTTTTCTTTTTGAATGATCGCAATCTTTTTACGCTTTGAGGAGTTCAAATAATGTGTTTTTAGATCATTTGTATAGTATATTTTACTACATAACTTTTCACCAAATTTTACAAACACGAAGAAAGTTTGTTTTTCGATTCAAAACAATCTTGTAACGTTCTGAGGAGTTCAAATAACGTGTTTTTTAGATGGTTTGGATCGAATCTTTCACTACGTAACTTTTCACCCAATTGTAAAAACACTAAGAGAGTTTTCTTTTCGATTCATAGCAATCTTTCTACGCTTTGAGGAGTTCAAATAACGTGTTTTTATATCATTTGTATCGTATCATTTACTACATAACTTTTCACCAAATCTTACAAACACTAAGAAAGTTTGTTTTTCGATTCAAAACAATGTTTTAACGATCTGAGGAGTTCAAATGACGTGTTTTTAGATTGTTTGGATCGAATCTTTCACTACGTAACTTTTCACCAAATTGTACAAACACTAAGAAAGTTTTCTTTTCGATTCATAGCAATCATTTTACGCTTTGAGGAGTTCAAATAACGTGTTTTTAGATCATTTGTAACGTATCTTTTACTACATAACTTTTCACCAAATTTTGCAAACACTAAGAAAGTTTGTTTTTCGATTCAAAACAATCTTTTAACGTTCTGAGGAGTTCAAATAACTTGTTTTTTAGATGGTTTGAATCGAACCTTTCACTACGTAACTTTTCACCAAATTGTAAAAATACTAAGAGACTTTTCTTTTCGATTCATAGCAATCTTTTTACGTTTTGAGGAGTTCAAATAACTTGTTTTTAGATCATTTGTGTCGTATATTTTACTACATAACTTTTCACCAAATTTGGCAAACACTAAGAAAGTTAGTTATTCGCTTCAAAATAATCTTTTAACGTTCTGAGGAGTTCAAATAACGTGTTTTTGGGATGGTTTGGATCGAATATTTCACTATGTATCGTATCTTTTACTACATCACTTTTCACCCAATTTTGCAAACACTAAGAAATTTTGTTTTTCGATTCAAAACAATCTTTTATCGATCTGAGGAGTTCAAATAATGTGTTCTTGAGATGATTTTGATCGAATCATTCACTATGTAACTTTTTACCAAATTGTACAAACACTAAGAAAGTTTTCTTTTCGATTCTTAGCAATCTATTTGCCCTTTGATGAGTTCAAATAACTTATTTTTAGATCTTTTGTATCGTATCTTGTACTACATAACTTTTCACCCAATTTAACAAACACTAAGAAAGTTTGTTTTTCGATTCAAAACAATCTTTTAACGCTCTAATGAGTTCAAATAATGTGTTTTTGAGACGGTTTGGATCGAATCTTTCACTACGTAACTTTTCACCAAATTGTACAAACACTAAGAAAGTTTTCTTTTCGATTCATAGCAATCTTTTTACACTTTGAGGAGTTCAAATAACTTGTTTTTAGATCATTTGTATCGTATCCTTTACTACATAAGTTTTCACCAAATCTTACAAACACTAAGAAAGTTTGTTTTTCGATTCAAAACAATCCTTTGACGATCTGAGGAGTTCAAATAACGTGTTTTTGAGATAGTTTGGATCAAGTCTTTCACTACGTAACTTTTCACCAAATTGTAGAAACACTAAGAAAGTTTTCTTTTCATTCATAGCAATCTTTTTACCCTTTGAGGAGTTCAAATAACTTGTTTTTAGATCATTCGTATCGTATCTTTTACTACATAAGTTTTCGCCAAATCTTACTAACACTAAGAAAGTTTGTTTTTCGATTCAAAACAATATTTTAACGTTCCGAGTAGTTCAAATAACGTGTTTTTGAGATTGTTTGGATCGAATCTTTCACTACGTAACTTTTCACCAAATTGAACAAACACTAAGAAAGTTTTCTTTTCGATTCTTAGCAAAAAAATTTACCCTTTGTGGAGTTCAAATAACTTATTTTTAGATCATTTGTATCGTATCTTTTACTACATAACTTTTCACCAAATTTTACAAACACTACGAAAGTTTGTTTTTCGATTCAAAACATTCTTTTAAAGCTCTAAGGTGTTCAAATAATGTGTTTTTGAGATGGTTTGGATCGAATATTTCACTACGTAAATTTTCACCAATTCGTACAAACACTAAGAAAGTTTTATTTTCGATTCATAGAAATCTTTTTACGCTTTGTGGAGTTCGAATAACGTGTTTTTAGATCATTTGTGTCGTATCTTTTACTACATAACTTTTCACGAAATTTTACAAACACTAAGAAAGTTTGTTTTTCGATTCAAAACAATCTTTTAACAATCTGAGGAGTTCAAATAACGTCTTTTTGAGATGGTTTGGATCGAATCTTTCACTACGTAACTTTTCACCAAATTGTACAAACACCAAGAAAATTTTCTTTTCGATTCACAGCAATCTTTTTATCCCTTGAGGAGTTCAAATAACATGTTTTTAGATCATTTGTATTGTATATTTTACTACATAACTTTTCAACAAATTTTACAAACACTAAGAAATTTTGTTTTTCGATTCAAAACAATCTTTTAACATTCTGAGGAGTTCAAATAACGTGTTTTTGAGATGGTTTGTATCGAATCTTTCACTACGTAACTTTTCACCAAATTGTACAAACACTAAGAAAAAAAAATTCGATTCATAGAAATCTTTTTATGTTTTGAGGAGTTCAAATAACTTACGGATACGAGTAACGTATTCGATACGATATAAATACGACGATACAGTAATTAAAACAAAACATAAGATATATCAATACGATACTATATCATTTGATTTTTAACATAAAAAATATTCATTATTATCCACCCTAAGATAGGTGCCTACGTATATAAACAACCAACCATGCATTGTGTGACTACTGATCACTTGTGTCCTGTGTGTGTGACCAAAGTAGGTCCCCCCCCCCATTCCTTTGTTGAGAAAATGTTATATCAATTAATAGCAAGACCAAATTGATCAACCATATCAATTAATTGATGAATTTCTTTATTTAGTGCAAAAGAAGATCCAATGTAGTGATATGCTAATATGCATCATCTTTTTCTGAAATAAGTCACTTCATTTTTCTTGATAGTCATGGATCAGAAATGAAATTCATGTTTTAGTTGGTCCAAAATAACTCACACCATGACAAAATAATGTTGTTACATGGACTATAATATATCAGAAGGAACTTCCACAATGGTGTTGTAATGTTATAATATTAAACAAGAACATAAACATAATTATCAAAGCTTAAAAGTATAATATTATATGCCTACCTTCGTTGCACATGTACGGATACTATGTACGGATACGAGTATCTTATTCGATACGATATAAATACGATGATACAGTAATTAAAACAAAACAAAACATAAGATATATCAATACGATATGATATCATTTGATTTTTAACATAAAAAATATTCATTATTATCCACCCTAAGATTGGTGCCTATGTATATAAACAACCAACCATGCAATATTGTGTGACCAAAGTAGGTCCACCCCATTCCTTCGTTGAGCCCAACCCACAATCTCTCAGTTTTCTTGTGTCCGTTTTGAAATGGATCTATGTAACATTGAAACAATACATTAAATATCAAGTCCTAAATTGTACTTTTCTTTTAATTTGAATAATTTCTAAATAAAATATGATATAAATACAAAATATTTCAGAAACTCATCATTTAATTTCATTCAATAAATTAAATAACGGCACAATAACGTTGTTGTAACACAAATATCGGAAAAATATATGTGAAAACATAAAAACACAATATATTAAATAGCGATGCTATGATGCCATCATAAAAACACAATTTATTACACAATCTATGTAAATCATACCAAAAAATTACGGAGTGCTTCAATTTAAAATATTAATTTAATTTGATAATTTGTACATTTTGTGTATTTAAAAAATAATAAAAAAATTTTGTGCATTTAACTAGTAAAATATTTGGTAAATATGATCATATATTCTAACTCTATAATATGACAATAATCTACTTGATATATTCTATTTCTTAAAAAAATTATTTATATATCTCAACTTTACTTGCAAGTTATAGAAATTAAACACACACATTTCTGTATTTGTAGTTTCTTTTTAACAAAATTATTTCGTGTTTAGTTTTAAATACTACGTTACAAAAAATTATTTTTCAATGTTGTGATTTTATTTTTCTTGTTTATTTTCTTTCATCATAAGATATAAACGAGATTTTTTTGTGTGCAAGGGAGTGATATTGATTGTTGCACGATTTCGAGCCTTAGAAAAACCAAATCATCTTAATTAATTTTCATCCCCTCTGAATCTCCAATAATGATGCTCCCATCTATACATTGCACACGAAACGACACAAACATGCACCAATCCCAAACTTCCAAAAGTCACGAACCTTTAAATTTGAGCCCCTTGACAACAATTTTACATATTTTGGGGCCGAAACAAAAAGTTATATCATGTACTCATCATCTCTCCTATTCCTTCTCCTAATCTTAGGATTCTTACACCACGTTAACAATGCTCAACCAAATGAATTTCTAACACAAGCCCAACAAAACGATTTAATTGCCCAATTGCCTGGTCAACCCGGTCCTGTCAACTTCACGCAGTACTCCGGTTATGTAACGGTTAACTCAACAGCCGGCAGAGCATTGTTTTATTGGTTACAAGAGGCCCAAGGTGGGGACGGCGTGTCAGACTCGGTGCCGTTGGTTTTATGGCTGAATGGCGGTCCCGGTTGCTCCTCGGTTGCTTATGGAGGTTCAGAAGAACTTGGTGCGTTTCGGATAAAGTCGGATGGAGAGACGCTTTATTTGAACAAATTTGCTTGGAATAAAGGTAATTCTTTTTGAATTTTTTTTTTTGTTATATATTTTTTTATTTTATGTAACATGCACCCAAGGCCAAGGGCTTTGCGAAAAGCACAAATAATAATATAGTTAAAACTTAAATTAAGGAAAAAATGTTGTATTTAGTAATTATTTTTGGAAAAAGACAGGTATATTAGTAAATACTAAATAGTAATTACGAAACAAATTCTCTTTTTTCTTATATATATTTACCAACAATTGTTTGAAATGTTAGCGGCGAATGTGCTTTTTTTGGATTCCCCTGCGGGAGTCGGCTTCTCGTACACCAACACTACCTCCGATCTTTATACTGCCGGTGATAACAGAACTGGTATCTTTTTTTGCATAGATGTTTTCACTAATTCATTTGTGATAAATAAATGTCCTATAATGATCCAATTTTCTATTTTATTGTTTTTTTTGTAGCTTGGGATGCATATACTTTTTTAGTGGAATGGATGGAAAGGTTTCCAAAATACAAATACAGAGATTTCTACATCGCCGGAGAGAGTTATGCCGGTAACGTTCTCATTCGCATATGTGCCGTTATAAAATTGGAAATTGTCTTCTTAATTTTTTTTTTGCATATATAAGAAATGAAATATTTTTGAGGAGCTAATCTATAATTGCAAAAAAAATGTCAGGTCATTATGTACCTCAGTTGTCCCAAATTGTATACGAGCAAAACAAAGGCATAGAGAATCCCACTATCAATTTCAAAGGATTCCTGGTAATTTCTTTCTCCATTTACAAATCTCTAATAAAAATGATATATTACTAAAATAATCAAAACTTCATGGAAATGAACATAATCCAATATGAAAAGAAACTTATAAAATGAATGATTTTAGGTTGGAAATGCCGTGATAGACGATTACCACGACTACATCGGGACATTTGAGTACTGGTGGACACACGGGCTGATCTCTGACGATGTCTATCAAACCCTAAAAATAGTTTGCTCGTTCGACTCATCAGAACACCCCTCCGATGCCTGTGGGAAGGCCCTCAATGCTGCATTTGCCGAGCAAGGTAATATCGATCCTTACAGCATCTACACGCCCGCTTGCAACCAATCAACTCAACTTAAGCGCAAACAAAAAGCCCACTATGTGAGAATTTCTATCATTGATATATTTTACATTAAAATTCACATTTTTTAAGTAATGAATGAATAATTTCTGTAAAATTATTTATTGTGTAGCCTTGGATGTATAGAGGTTATGACCCATGTACTGCGGTATACACTACCGTATACTACAACCGTCCTTCGGTACAAAAGGTTCTTCATGCAAATATTACAAACATTCCTTACTCTTGGAAAACTTGCAGGTTACCCCCCCAGAAACTCTTATAATTATTTATCTCTATTTTGATTTTTGTACGCGTCCCGGAGAATTGGTTTTTTTTTTGCGCATATTGAAATATTTGTCCGTTGGAATAGTGATATTGTAGGAGTCTATTGGGCAGATTCGCCGAGAAGCATGCTGCCTATATATCAAGAACTCATTGATGCCGGTCTCAGGATATGGGTATTTAGGTAAAATAATACATATGAATTATGAACCCTGAATCTATTGAAATTCCTAAATACTCCTTTTGAATTAAACTTCTTCTTTTTCTTCTTTTTTTCTCAATTTGACAGCGGAGACACAGACTCCGTGGTGCCTCTGACGGCAACTAGATACTCGATTGATAGCTTGAATCTTACTACTGTTAATAGTTGGTATCCATGGTATTACGATGGCGAAAAGGTATATCAAAAACCTTTCCAATAGGCCCATTATATTATACCTTAAAATCATGAGTATTATTCTAGAAAGAATGAAAGATACATAATTAGAATAATTAACGGTATTATTCAGGTCGATAAATTTATGTTTATATAACAGGTTGGTGGGTGGAGCCAGGTGTACAAAGGACTAACATTTGTAACGATTAGAGGTGCCGGTCACGAGGTTCCTCGACACAGGCCACGCCAAGCCTTGATTCTGTTCAAGCATTACTTGGAGAATAAGTCGATGCCTGTGGACTCAATGCCATAGGCGATGTCGAAGAACATTTAGAACAAAAGATACCTAAAAAGGCCAAAATTAAACAGCAAGCTATTTTAATACTTTTCATTTAGTCAATTATTAAAGGAATAAATCATTATTTTCTTCTTCTTGTTTTCGAGGGTTATGTAAGGTATTCATTTTAGAAGGATAGAATTACTTGCTGAGATTTATCTGGAACGCTAGCCAAAGGTCCAAATGACAAATTTAAGTAGGGAAATTTTAGTTGATAATTAACAAGATACACCACCATATCCATTATATCGCTAATTAGGGTACTTAATTAATTGATAATTAACAAGATACACTAGATTAACAGTTTATTAATATTAATCATTAATTGTTAATTCGTGAGTGAGTGAGTGAGTATGTTAAATATATACTACCACCATATCCATTATATCGCTAATTAGGGTACTTACACATACACAAGGATACACATGATGAATCGTTATTTCTTTACATACACATGATGAAGGAAATACAGTTTCGGATCAACCGTAAAAATATACACAAGGATAAACGAACGTACGCGTTCGTGGGCATAAATAATGTGTATATTAGATGCACATATGTATATTGATATACATTGTTAAATTAATAAGAAACAGTTTTTATTAAGAAAATCAGACAATTCAGTTTAAGCCGTTTTAGTAAAACTGGCATAACTTTCAGTATGAAACTCCGATTTGAATGGTTCAAATTGGGTTAGATAGATAATGAGATTATCTAGAACTTTCATGTAGAAATATGTTTCATTTGAACGACGTATCAGTGTCGTTTTAATGGAATACCGAAAGGGTGCGACCGTTTGACATACAGTTAGTAAAACGTCCGTAACTTTCGCATCCGAACTCCAATTGGGCCAGGCCAAATTGGGTTGGAAAGATAATAAGATTATATACAACTTTCGTGAATGTTCAAAGTCGGTTGGGACGATTAAATATTTTCGTTTCAACAGAATACAGAATACTAAAAGGGTGTCTGCAGTTTTATGTCTGAAAAGGTGTATATGAGATATACATACCTTTTGGCCCATACTTATCCTATGTGATATAAATATGATGTTTCTCTCTCTCTCTAGAGACCAGATCATTCAGACCAATCTATGGTATTATTCAGAATATTCCAGAAATATAGAGAGACATCTTTCTAGAGAGCGAAAGAGTGCGAAGAGAGAAAACCGAGAAAAAGAGTTGGTGTAGAGAATCGATCTAATCAAGCAAGTTCGCCGGTACAGCGTCTAGGCAGTTGCATCCGCGACCGACGAACTCCGACTCACGGTGGATGTTGGTTCAAATTTCCCAATGGTTTGATTATTTCAAAACACTGTCATTACTAACGTTTACATCGAGAAAATGTGCAGGATAACACAGGTACGACATGAAGATGACGAAGAATCTCGAAGTCAAAAGAAGCACAACTAAAAGAAGATTAGAAGGAAGGCCCTTGAAGCATATCAAGAATCAAGATGTCGAAGCCTTCCGTGAGTGGGATTCGCCACAAATAAACCTTAGGGAAAAACCAAGTAGATCTCAAATAAAATCATGTTCAAATAACAAAGAGTTCAATCAAGCAAGAAGTGCGTTCTGAACGAACTCCAAGTCCGTTCAGAACGGACTTACCACATATCAAAATATCATCTCTTGATTAAACCACTTGTGTCACAGGATTGTGTACGTTCGAACGAACAAACATGTCCGTTCGAACGGACACTTAGAATCCGTTCACTCACAATTTAAGTGCGTTGAACGGACTATCATCACTGTGAACAACAAAAGCAATGTATAAGTGAGTTCGTTCTGAACGGACTTTGTTCGTTCAAACGAACTAACATATGTACTTGCACGTTATTTTGAAACAGCTAGTACAAACTACAAATGCGTTCAGAACGAACATTGTGCGTTCTGAACGGACTTACGGTTTTCTGAAGGATTTCTATAGAGAGTATAAATAGAATCCTTGAAGGATCTTTCTCTCTCAACTCTTCACTTTCATACATTCAAAACAAAAGAGAGAAAACCTAAAGCTGTGATTATCTATATCCATTGATTGCTTGAGAAACCCCTCTTTAGATCATTGATCTACTTTCGATAACCTCCACTAATCGTATCCCACTCACGTGACCGATCACGTTGTAGCTCGATTAGTGAAAATTTGTAATAGGCTAGTGCAACAAATTGTAAAGAGCCTAAGCTATAGATCGATAGAAAGCGTGTAAATCGATCTAGGCGACACCTTGTAATCGAGTGAGTTGGAATTCAATCGAAAAGCCAAAAAGAGGCGCAAGGCATTCCCGGAGACGTAGGTACTCGCAACTAATTGAATCGGTCAATTAAGCGAGTAAAGGGTGAGTTAAGGCTACATAGCAACCACCTACCGAACTTCGTTAAAAAACATCTTGTGTTCAAGTGTTTCCGGTATCATCTACTTTATTTAAATTATTATTTATTCCGCATAGTAAATTAGGTAATTAGCTAAAGTAATTGTACGGTAGATTACCAAATTTACCTCCCTCTAGGTTAGAATTAACCAACAGAAATGACCTTTCGAGGCTGTTCTCGAAGGAACTCATAGCATCTCTGCACCAATTCTGAAAATAATTTAGATCAAATAATTAACAAAATAGATTGGATTATACAGAAAGGGGCAAATGAAAGACAAAGATTCGGATCATGAATCCATAAGGAATTTTAGCAATGATGACGGCTACAAGAAAACTCCAATAATTCTATCGATTCTCATAAAATACAAAAAATGAAGGAGAAACACTTACGGTCTTGTGTCAGTCCGGTAACGAATCTCACGTTAACCATGGAAATCGTCCATTGAAGCGGTGGCAGTCCACGAGTTCAGATTTCTTCTCAACTTCCGATTCCAAAAACCCCAATAATTCCTTTGCCGCAGCTCCAACAATGCCTACAAACAAAAATTGAACCAAGTAAATCATTAAAAAAATGCAAATAAATAGTAATTAGATTTAATTGACAGACTTAGATACAACGAAATGCTTGATTGACGAACCTTGCAATAACTACCAGGTCAATGACGAGGACCGAAAGGGAAGCAATGATGAAGACCGAAGGGGAAGCAATGATCATATACGTATACCAACGCCATAGAACATTGGGGCATTGTCGACGAGAGAGAGCAAGAGAGCGTCGTCCACGAGAGAGACAAGACACACTGAGAGAGCAAGAGAGAGGAGCATTTCTGCCAGTAACCCAGTTTGAAAAAATATTTCGAAAAATAACCTTATTTCACAAAATATTTCAAAACTAACCCAAATCGGATTTTAAAATCCCGGTGTCACCTGGTTTTAAAAACCCGGTGCTTTAATTAAGTTTAAATCGTGATTTGATGGCAGGCAGAATTGCATGGTGAAGTTACGGGATTTTAAATCTCGGTATTCAATTCAAATAAAAAGCAAATAAGTGTCTCCAAATTGTATCCATCATGTTTTTTGTATTTTAGTTAGCGTATTTAATTAGCAAAGTAAGCAACACAAATTATGTAATTAACAATTAATTTAATATATATTTAACCTAATTTGAATTCATAATTTAAATTAATATCAATTAATTATTAATGATATATTTTTTAATTCTTATGTTAATTAAGTATGTTAATTTAAATATGGAGAATTCGACAGGGAAATCTTGGGGCAAAATAAATTTTCCATTTTTTTAATAACACACTTCTCAGAAAACAAATGGGAAATTATATTCTTCCCCAAAAGTTTCCGTAGCAAAATCACATCCAGAACTCCAACCTTACATTAAAGACAACAACGCAATTGTTGCGACAATGTTCTCAACAGATTTTACAAGCACACACCTAAAATCCAAAGCACCAATCCAAGCCAAATTACTACTAGCTCGAATTGCAACTGCAAACACCATCCCGTTATCCGACATGCCAGATAGAGTGACATGGGGATTGAACGCTGTCGGAACAACTAACGGCAGCTTCTCGGTTAAAAGCCTTTACAATCTGATCGCAGACACGGGGGTTCATATCCCATGGGCTAAAAACTTTTGAAAAATTAAAGCACCGCTCAAGGTCAAATTTTTCACATGGTTATTACTTCATAACAAACTAATGACCCAAGATCGCCTGCAAAGACGCGGATGGCCGAACTCGGGGGGGTGGGTCCTTTGTAGCACTCACCAATCTGAAGATCACAATCACCTCTTTCTCCATTGCGATTTCACGGTTAAGGTGTGGCGAGAAACGACAAATCTTCTACGCCATCCGGAATGGGCATCAAGCCAACTTAAATTCTGGGAGAAAAACGGGAATGAGGCAGACAAATTGCAATTGGTACCAAGAAATAAATGGAATGTTTATTGGATGGCCTCGCCATGGAACATTTGGAAAGCTAGAAACGATGTGATCTTCAACGACAAGTCTACAACACCAAGGACCACATCCGACAGAGCAAGGAATGATGCACTTCTATGGATCGCTAACTGCTCCTAGTTTTAATTTTCTATTTTAAATTTTTTAAATTTTAAATTTTGTGAAAGTGTCAAAATCCTACACAACCTAGGATTATCTCTGTAAATAACAATATTTTCTCTTTCTTTAATTAAATCTAGGCAAGCAATTGTTTGACATTCAAAAAAAAAAATCAGGTCACTTATACAAATTTTGTACTGGAAACTCTCAAACACTCACCAAATTTTGTACCGCTGACTTTTTATGTAATATTTTTCTTTCCCTCTTATTTTTTATTTTTATTTGTTTTGCCAGCATTAGTCCAGGATAACAAAATTTTGAACAGCAAAAACCAGAAATTAATAAATTGTCAGAATAAATATTTCTCGATTAATTGGTAAATTAAATACAAATACAAACATTCTGTTTTCATGTCCGAGAAAACCATGTGGGTTTACTTCTGTTTTTTTCTTAAAAAAGTTGGAAAAGAGGGAATATTGAATTAGCACGACCAATTGAGAACAAACATAAAACCTTTCAAAAAGAAAGAAAAAGACTCAAAATTCATAACCATAACAAATAATGAAATGGCGAGCCTCACGAACCAGCTTTGGTCAAACGCCTTGTATTCATTTTTGGTGCCGAAATTGATCGATGATGAGACAAAACCGAAACACTTTTCTTTGATCCATCCTTTGTGCCACTACTTGTAACTGCACCAAATTTCGGCCTAGGTACAGCACGTGGAGATGAGAGACCTCGCGAAGGATTAGGTTCTGTCAGATTCGAAATGGAGCGTGTCAATGAATTAAAACCTTTTTCCATGTCTTTATTTGCAGTTAAAGTTGCCACTCTCGGCACCCTTGGTGACAAAATTGAAGGCTTTGTTTCCACCAATCGTGTATTGACACGTGGCAGAATTTTGTGTGGAGGCATAGGACCAGTACCAGATGTACCGAGGCTACTTCTTCTACCAAATGGTATAGAACTTGAAGTTGAATGAGTTGGACTCATAATGGGTGAGGAAATAGAACGCCTAAAATTTGGGGAACGAGGGGGCGTCGAAGAACTTCTAAAAGTTTTAGGGGGTTTATCCGAAATATTTTTATCTCCATATATGAGTTTAGCAACCTTTGATTCTACATTGGTTCTAGGAGTTGTCGATCTCTTGGGTACTATTGTAATTTTGCTTTTCGGCGTAGTTTGCTTTGGTTGGTCTAATACGGTTTCGAGTTTTCGGTTGTTTTTTACGAGTTTAATAGGCGGCGGTATCTTAGGAGGCAACCAAGATTTTCGAGGTGAATTTTTTGTAGTTCTATCTGATTTTTCACCTTCGCTAATGCATATTTTTTGTTCAATTACGTGGATATCAGATAATTTTGATTGACCGTCATCCTTTAAATTATCAATTTTAGTTTTTGTTTCATTGTTTAGTTCTAATTTGATCTCGGGTTCACGGTTACTTGTTATTTTGACAACATGGATATCGAGTGGAAATTTAGGGTTTGGTTTAGGGATAGATGGATCATTTGCGATTATTTCTTCCGAATCGAAGAATTCGTCTGGTATTTCAGTTGAAAATGATTCTATTTCGTCTTTTTCAGTAGACGGTTCTTGTGTTGGGTTATTATCCCGCTCGGAGAGTATAGGGTCTGAAACGAATACCTGTTTGGTCGAAAGATATATGAATTTAGAAGTTCAAGATTTCGCTTCTCCCCCAAAAATGAAAGTTCGAAATTAACAAACTAAAGAAAAATGCCGAAATTCAGCATACCTCAATTTTGAAATCCTCTTGAAATGTGTCCTTGCCATTCCAAGCAATATCCAACTCATCTCGAGTGAACGTAACCATGTTGGACTGGAGAAATCTAGTGTTAAACATGAAACTAAACATAATCTCTTCTCGGGACGAATCCTCTTTTGCCACATGTAGACACTCTACGACGACATCTCCTTGAATATGACAATTGGCATTAAGCTTAATTACCATATTATTCTCTCCCTATATATCATTAAGAAAGATTAAAAGTACTCATAATCAAAACAATTAGAACTTACATACGTATCTTTTAAAAGTACAAAATATTCCTATATACCCTTCCAAAAATAAAAAATATGATATTTATCCTTTTGAAAATCTGTAATATTATATTTTATCTTTTTAATGAAAATCTATAGTATATAACTTTTGGTTAATTGGTAAATATGATATTTTACCTCATTTATTGGAGGATAAATGATATTTTCAGTCTTTTTAAGGTTAAATGTTTTTTTTTTTGAGAAACATAAAAAGTACCTGTTTATAGTACTTGATCCTTCTCTTGAAATTTGCATCACCAAGTAATAAAGGATCCAAACCATGAATCCTTAATAATGGTCTACATCCTCTCTCTCCATCAAAATTAGGTATACTTCTCAAAATCACACACTCCAAGATAACATGTGATTCTCTAAAGTCTGATAATCCCCTTAACTTATCCACATAATGCAAATATCTCAAATGAGAAGGTTGAGGATTTAATGCCAAGTTTAATTGTAAAGTCTCTTTAGAAACCCTTCTATAAACCATTTCTAAAGTCTTGTTCTCACAATTAGCCTCTTTGTTATAAACAAGAAAGGATGATAACACAAAAGCTACTAGTGGCCATGAATTCTTTTCACAATGCAATAATAAGATGTTATTGCTAGTTTTGTCGAAAGATAACCATTTCTGGCTGGATTTTAAGATATGGAGGATTGAGTCGAGGGGGAGTAAAGGGCAGTTTTGGTAATTCAAAGGGTAGTCTGTTACGCTTACGCCAAAATGTGAGAATATTTCTAGGGTTTTTTTTCGAGTTTGATTTTGCATGAAGTTTAGTACCATAAACGATGCGTCAGAATAGAAGTTTTTCAATTGGATCATTATGGTGGTTAAATTTTCCCTGTGCTGTTTTTCTCCGAGGATTTCAGTCGATAAACAACAGTTTAGCACTAGAAATAAAAAAAAATATGTTAAATTTGAGTACTTTGTGTTATAATATCATGCAAATTTATATAGAATTTATATATTTGATTACCATACAAATCAAATTTTAACTGAAATAGAAGAACACTCATATTATATATAAAAAAACTGAAGTATAAGAAATCAATGCCGAATCCTTGAGAAATTATATTTGACCAATAAATCCAAATAAATATATGTAAATTTCTTGTTCCCGATTCTTAACTGGAGCAAAGCGATATATTCCAATCAACAGACAAAATTTGAGCCGATTAGATCAAATTACCAAATAACAAGTAAATAAGGCACGATTACATGATACATCACAATTAATCTAATTAAGGACATACCATAAACTCGGTCAGAGATCTGGAGGAGACCATCGAGTGCTTTTTTCGCAAAAAGCTTCCTCAACAGAGACATGATTTCTTCTTGTTTTTTTTCTTCTTCAACTTGCAAAAAAGTTACATCAAAGATTAAAGGGATGCCATAAGTCCAGAATGATCAAACTTAAACACGGGGATTAATAATTCTCGAAGAAGACCAAGTGTTGCATTAGCTTTGAATTTTGTAGCTTTTATTTTATTTTATGCACAATGTTGTAATTTTTACATTTATAGTTTTCGCATTTGACTTTTCCTTTTTTATTTGCACATGTACCCCTACAAAATTTCAAAATATAACGTTAAATATCAGTAACACCCCAACAAAATGTTATGTCACTATGTGATCGTGATTTATAGTCGATATGGATATATCTGAATCTGATACTTATAATTTTTTGAGGGGTATTCATAACATTTTTTTTTATTTGCATATGCATTGTCCAGAAATTGGTTCCATGCGCAGATTATGTATTACATAATAATAATAATTAAAAAAACTTAGAGAGATATTTACGCAATAACGTTTATATTTCTTTGTGAAGAATAAGATCGTGTCATGCGAAGCATCAAGTAGGTCTTTAGTTTGTTTTGCATGATAATGATAATGATAATGATATGCACATCAATGTATACAGCTGGAGAAGACCATTTTAGGCCATAGCCTTTTTGTGTTTTGAAGACAATTAGTGGAGAAGGGCTCTTGTGGGCTGGCCTTAAATTGTACTACTATATTATTTGAGGACAAAGACAAGCGCGATACGCGTTCGATCCAATCAAAATTGTACTACTATATTAATAATATTAATATTAATTAAATCAAAATAAGAACCACAAGAGCGCTCCAGGTTCTACTTAATATTAATATTTAATATTAATTAAATTGTTCTACTTAATATATATTCGTGAAATGAAAAAAGAAATATTAATATTGTAATTATAATATATATATATTAAGGAGAGGTACTACTTTTATGTGGTTAAAATGATCTACTAATATCTACTAATATAAAACTAATGAACTATGAATTCAAATTTAATTAAATTATCTCAATGAATTCAAAGTATATTTTTCATTATGAAAAGAAAAATACATATAAAATGAATAGAATACAAATTCAAAAAACAAAATAGAAGGTACAAAATCCTTCAAATTCAATCTTCACATCAAAACAAATAACACATACCTTAAGTATCAAAACTCAATATTCAAAAACCCCACCAAACAAAAACAGAAACAAAACCAACAATACCCATTATCATGGCATTCCCATCTAACGGAGGCCCCGCTGCAGAGGCATCAGTGCTATCCACATCAGCATCACTGCTTGGTCCGTCAGCAGTGGATTTCTTCTTTTTCTTCTTCGCTTCTACCGGAGCCGGAGCCGGTGCCGACGTGTGGGGCCCAAATATAGCGAGAGGGAGAAGAACTTGATCGACCTGATATACTGCCAATTGTCCATCCGAGAAAATTGAATTGTCCATTGTCGCATTAACTACACCCGTCGATATGTTGACCTGGTTACCTGTTTCGTGGTCTCGTATTACTTTTACTTTCATTTTAAAAAAATGAAAATATATAGGTTCTTATATGCTAACGTATTTGTACCTGTTGCAGTTACATTAAGTGGGTATTGCCCATTTTCTGAGTTCCCTGCCTGTGTCCTAAGCGGGTTGGTGGCGGTTTGGAATTGTGACGTTGACATATAATTAGAAATGATGTGGAATTGAATGAGTGCCACTTTTTGTTCATCGGTAAGCTTATTTAGGGTTCCGGCAGGAAGTGAGGTGAAGGCATTATCAGTCGGCGCGAAAATCGTCATACCCGAATACGAATTGTTGAGTTGGTTGCTTATTTGATCCGCAACTTGGGTCGTTTTCATTAATCGGAGGAGCGTATTGAATTGACCAGCTTTTGTGAGGATTGCGGTGATGTTTGGCGGTCCGGCTGGACCCGGCGCAGCCGCAGGCTGTGCCCAGGTCGTACCGAGGAGGAGAGAGAAAAAAGAGAGGAGGAAAAAGGTGCTCATTGTGATATAGCTTTTCAGTGTGAGTGGCAAGTGTATACAAGTGAGAGGGTGAGTTAGGGTTTTTATTGTGAAGAGAGAGAAAGAGAGAGAAAGTAGGTTGGTGGAGAGGGGGTTTCGAGTACCAAACTTGAATAAGGTGGTAACAACTAGATTGCTTTGCAATGCAGCTAACCCAGCAAAGAAGTGTACTCTTCAAGGTTGCTATTGGTTCGGGTTCGGGTGTTACCGATATAATTTTACTTTACAGCTTGTATAGTTATATCTGAGAAAAGGTTTCGGGTTATCAAAGTCGGATCTAAACCCGTTTGATAACCTCACACATGGAGTCATGCAGATGTAGACATGGATTTGAGGCAAGGTTCCTTTTCTGAGTGATTTATTGCATTGCACTGTGAAGAGAGAGAAATGTGAATACTTGACATTATACTTATTATACTTCTGGAATGTTTTTTGTCCACCTTTTAGAACATCATAGTAACTCCATGAAATTGATAAGCCTTAAATCTTACTTTCACAAAAATGCTAAAATTAAAAAGGAAATGAAAAATGAAATTATCATTTGGCATAATTTGGTGGTGGGTCTGCCCTAAAAAAGATTTCAAATAATATTGGTTGGTAGGATGAAAGCTATTTTTCTTCTCACAATGCACACACAATTATTTACTTTCAAATATATCCTTTTGCTTTTCAAAAGCAAATTTTCAAGTACTGTTTCATTACAATTATTTCCTTTCTCCAGTTCTTTTTTAACAGTATTGCATCTTTCATCTAACTTATTCAATCCGTCCAGCACGGATCTCGAAGCAAAAGGCACAAAATGTAAATTAGAGGCGGCTTCGAGTTGACTTTCCAAAAATGGCAGGTTTAAAACTCGCAATGCCGGTGATCTCTCTTCCAGTTACCAGACTGTTTATATCGTATGTTCCCTCATACGAGAAAATCGGCTCCAAATCACAAAACGCCTAACAAAGAAAATTATAATTATTATAAAATATATCTAAATAAAAGGTAATTCTATGATTCGGAATATTTTAATTTTGAAGAAATATTGATATTTGCCTAACAAAGAAATATTGATAATTATTATAGTTTTTGAGTCATTAGGGTTCTGATCTTTCTTCAAATTGTAATTATGCAGGGATCTTTTTGTGATTCATGCATAATGCAGGGGCCTTTTTGCAAATTCAATAAGCTAGTTATAATAAAGTAATGTTTGATACCTTAGCGACGAGAAAATCAGACAAAATTCCATTTCCACCCATTAATTCTCTTCCGAGAGAAACCACCTCTCTTGCCTTCAACGAAGTCCATGCCTATAAATTAATTAACCAAAAACATTTACTTTCGCAACTAAAAAACATGATAAGGGCATTTATGTAATTTTACCTTGCCTAAGCTGGCTTGGCCAGGTGTCATTTTGCCAGATTCGTATAATTTACAAAGACGCCATCCTACTAAAAACATGGCTTGTATATTTCCAAGCATTCTCACTAATTTCTCTTGGTTTAACTGAAACGATGCTAATGGTGCTCCGAATTGTTTCCTCTCCTTTAGATACCTAAATATTTCATTATTTTCAATTTAAATATTTCATTAATTTTGAGTCCTAAAAAATTAGAAGTTCGGAAGTTGAAGGGCTAAAGTGTAAAATGGCAACAGCAATCATGTTATTATTGTACCTGTGACAAATGTCAAAAACGCCCATTGCTATGCCGATTGGTTGCCACGCTACCATAACACGCGAAACAGCAAGGACCTATTTGCAAAGAAGATACAATAATTACTAATATTTAAATATAATTTAGAATATTCCAAAATGAATTGTGACCTTGTTGGTGTCTTGAAAAGAATTGACGCCAGGTAAGCGATCTTCGTCAGGTACGAAAAGATCTTTCATGACAATATCTCCATTTTGCACCATTCTCAGTCCAATTTTGTTCTCTATTTTCGACACTTTTAATCCTTCCGCACCTTTCTTAACGATAAATCTGAAAAAAGAAGAAAAAAAAAAAGGGGGGGGGGGGGGGGGAATTAGGGTTTTATACAAATTAAATTTGAAGAAATTACAAAAATACCCGTTAATTTGATTGGTGGTGGTGTTACGTGCAAAGATAACGAGTACATCCGCAAATGTGCTATTTCCAATCCACCTTTTTTGTCCATTTAACACCCACCCCCCTGAAACCTGTTTTTTCACAAAAAATACAAACAAACAAACAAAAGATTAAATAATAATAATATGTTAATAACACAAATAATAAAGATAAAAATATTAAAATGACAAGACCTTTGTAGCAGTAGTTTTAAGAGAGCTCGCGTCGCTTCCATAGTCGGGCTCAGTCAAGGCCTGTTCAATGTTTTACAACTAAATTACAAAATCAATAATTTCTAAAATAAATCCAGTTAAATTGACAATATATGTAATTGTCCTTAGGGAAACGCAAATATGACAAACAATAGGGGGCCTTTTTGTAAAAAGTAAAATGTTAAAGTTTGAATCGAACTAACCCAACATGCTATTGTATTGAGTTTAGCCAATGAGGGCAAGTAGTTTTCCTTTTGTGCCTCTGATCCACATAACGCTATGAAAACAAAAAAAATAACAAAGTTAGAAATATAAAGAGCAAAAATGTATGCCAATATATTAAGACGTAATTTTATATCTATCCCTGAAAATTCTCAAAGTGTTGCGCATACCCCTACAACATAGGAAATATAATGGATGCCCCTACAAAATACAAAAAAAATATCATCTCTACCCCTCATTTTTTTATTTACTTGATTCATTATCAATTGTTTATACATTAATTGAGTGAGATAAGAGGGGTAGTATATAATATATATCTTTTTCAAAAATCTAGGAGAAGATAGGATGTAGGTGATATTTTTCATACTGTGTAGGGGTATTCATGATATTCTACATTTTTTAGGGGTATACATGAAATTTGTACACATAAAATTCGGCCTAAATTAAATTACCAATAGTGAGCATAGCAAGAGAAGAATGAACCAAAATGAAAGTGGAACAACTCGCATCGACTCTTGCAATTTCGGCAGTTGCAATTGCATTCCCCGTTATAGACATTCCTGGACACCCAAAACCCTACAAATACAAGGACCCAAATGAAAAAAAAAAATCCAAAAAAAAATAAAAATTTTAAAAGAGGGGCTTTCTTGCAATTTTCAATAATTCGGGGGCAATTTTGAAAGTTTTCATTAAGTATGGATGAAACATGAAAGAGTATTACCTTGATTGTACCACCTGCGACATAAAGGCTCCCGAGTTTTGGAACTATGTGAAATGGAAATTCTGCTTTCTCCCAATACTAAATAATTAAATTAAATTAAATTAGATAACGAAATAAGTGCGGAAATAGAGAAATAATTAAGAGAAAATACTAAATAAGTTGGAAAATACCTCGGCCATTATAGGGGCGACTTCTTTCTCCATTACAGCTCGGACCTTTTTGCGAATATTTTTCTCTTCGGGACTCAAAAGATCATCAAACTGATAATAGTCCGAAACTGCATGTGAAATCACAGAGATTTCATTTCACAGAGACAAATTATCAAGTTTAATTATTAGACGGTTAATTAAACGTAATTCAGGGTTTGGGAAGGTCAATTACTAAATTGAAGCATCAAATATCTAAATTTAAGTTCTTCAATTGAATGAAAAGAATCAATTTAACTTTCATTCTTCAATTGAAGTACAAATTGGGTAAATTATTAACATGTTCTTATTAACAACTCAAACGTATTTTTAATTACAAACTCTGACAGTGAGCACGAAACATTATATTTAATCTGAAAGTACAAAAACTAAAAGCAACACACAATTTACCGAATTAAGTTCTTACCTGCGGGTGGAAAAATGGAAGCTGGCGTCGCTTGAGGAAAAGCAACTGAGATGTCCAGTGCCGGGAGCCCAATCTTTTGCGCATTAATCCCTTAAAAAAACGATTTTTCATATTCCAAACATCAATTTAATACTCAAAAACCAATACAATTGAACCCAAAATCGTATTCAAAAGAAAGAAAAAAGAAGAAGATCAAATTGACAATCGTAAATCAATCCTTACGATTTGAATCAGCCATAGCTAATGATTTCACGTCTCTTTCTCGATTCAGTAAATCAGAATGCGTTTCTTGTATCGAGTTTCAGAGAAAGAAGGAGAAATCAAATCTTAGTACTTCAGTTAACAGAGGATGTAAAAATTAAGATTAAAAAAAAAAACATAGGATGTAAAATTGAGTAAACCTGTTCTTCTAATAAGTAATTACACCCAGAAATACGTACAAGTAATAATCCATTTTATATTAAAAAATAAAAAATAATTTTATGTAATATATTATTATACTTATATTATATGTGTCACAAAATGATATATATTATAAGAATATATTATGTATAAAATAATACAATAGTGAAAATATTATATTCGTTCATTTATTTTTAATAATGTTATTATTATTTTACAGTAACAAATGAAATGTTAGAAACTAAAATGAAGTATCGAGATTTGTATTAAAGAATAATAGTGGAAATAATATATTAATTTTTGTGATAGATTAAAGAGAAGTTTGGGGTACATAAATAAATAAACCAGGTGTGGCTAGTAGATATTATTAATCTTGGGATTATCTTGGGGTCGAAGAAGATAAATATAAATACGTATAATACTAGATCACTGCTATGTATGATATTTGTGGATTATCTGCATGCATATATGTTGTATTTATGTATGTAACGAATCATTACGGTATATTTTGATGATACTACTACACAGATGACAAGGACCAACGACTCTCATTTGATGCATTCTCGTCATCTTGCATCGTTTGATTGGATAAGTCATAAGACTCATAAGACTGTTTTGTTTATCTGCAGTAAAGTTAGGCAGAATCATGAGAATCATGTTTAAAAGAAACATTTAATTGAGATTATGATTTATGAGGATTGCATTGTTGTACATACTACATACATGAATGATGCATGCTAAAGAAAATAAATTGACACTTCCACTTTTGTTGACAGAAAAGTGGATGTTGGGATTAATCATATTATATGCCAAGCTATAATGTTTAGGGTTAAAATCAACCAAATAAAATTATTTATTTATTCTCTAAATTGTGCATGCCTCGTTTTGAATTCATAAAATATCTAAATTATTCTACTCCTAAATAATGACCAATAAAATATGAAAGATTTATCATATAAATAAATATTAACTCCAGACATATTTACATTCAAATTCAAAAATATATCATATAAAATTGACAAGGTACTTTCGATTCGTTATATTTTAATTATGTATGTATTAAGCCACAAAAAGAAGATAATTTGAGGTGGCAAGAGAATTGAGCAGTATTATTAATTGACTAGATTAACGATTGAATTGACACGTCAATTCACATTTATTAATATCAACATATTATAAATTATTAACGTGTTAATTAAACGTGTCAATTAACATTTAATTATTTTAACTAGATATGTTAAATCAATGTATTTTGTCATCTCATAAAAAATAGAGTAATGATGTACTTTCTCTAGTTATTCTAAAATACATTGGTTCTGTATTTGATATTGAAAATGGAAAAATTCTCGACCAATATGAATATAATTTGATTGTACAAAAAAATACTATGATCATGTAGATTTATTAATTTTTATTCTTAATGCAGAGAGGATTAGTTTGCATGAGTAGTATTCCAAAAAATTAATATTCACTTGACCAAATGCAAAATTTTAATATTTTCATTTGACCCAAATAATCTTTCGGAATTGAGAAGCATCACAAAATCATTTAAAGTTTGTTAATAAAATAAAATATGTCTTATCACTTCGAGGAATATAGATTTGTAAAATGCTCTTGTTAAAGATTGAAGAGTTAATTTATAAGGATAGAGATGTGAAGAGATAGAGTGGAGAAAAAAAGGACAAACATGAGAGAAAAATGTCAATAAATTGGAACGTAGATGAAAAAAGAAGAAGAAATAATGGAGAACATCAACAATGAATTAAATGAAAATATGAGAAATAAAATTAATCTAAAATGTCTTTTTTAAAAAGAGCCTACGATAGAAGTTCCCCAATTCAAAATTTAATATATTCTAGTTTATTGGATGTAATACATGTTAAATAGTATATTTGTGAAATGTTAAAAATGAGTTATGTGCATCTGTTTAACATATGTTGCATATTTGATTAATCTAGTTCAATAACTCATTTTTCAAATTAATAAATTTGAATTTAATTAATTATGAATGATGATAAAAAATCACATTAAAAATATGAAATACATCAATATTTTGTGATAATATTTTTTTCCTCTTAGTGATGAAATACTCGGTTTAGTTTTGAGTAAGTAGGGTCTTCCCTCTTAGTTGACCACGTATATTTTTTTCCTCTTAGAGAATTTCTTCTAATTGCAAGGTGGATTCTAGTATGTTTTGCATATGTGTGGTCATTGCCCGTGGATTCGCTAATTGTTCTTATTGCATTGAAATTTCCTACTAAGATCCATGGTACGTTTTGGCTATTAATATTCGCTATTTCTCTAAAGAAATCTTGTTTTTTATTCTCATCTGTCAGTCCATAAATATTCGACAAGAGAAATTGATATTTATTTTTAAGGGAAATAATTTGTGTTTCGAGAGAATTCATTTTGTTTTGTTGTCATAAGTTCAAAATTATTTGACCAAGCCGTCATTATTTCTACTTTTGATCCATTTGAATTTTTGAAAGTCGCATTTTTAATATAAGTTTGACAAGTTTTTTTCATGTCAAATAAGTTCGGATCATTTAACTTTGTTTCATGAAAGCAAATTATGTTGCATTTAGCACTAAGTTTTTAATTTATTTCCTTTTTCTTTTTCTTGCCAATTCCTCTCACATTCCAACGGAAAATTGAGATGAAGTTTGAAGAACATAAAATAAAAATACTTTCTCAAAAATGAGCTAAAGCTCCAAAATATGATCACTTCAAACCGATCATTTTAAATCCAATCATTTGATGACCTCGTCCTCCTTCCGATAGTTTTAAAATGGTTTGAGTTGGACTTTTCTTGTTATCTTTTTCGATTTAACATGTTTTTTTATCGATTTCTATCGGGCCTTTAGCCTTTAGCATTTACTGTCTTATTTTTCGATTGCTCGAATTTGCCTCACTTCGACATCTCGATCCAGTCCATCGCCATCGGACCTCACCCTGGCATACGGTACGGCGGAATAATTTCCATGTCGGTCGTTATTTGATATCCGTACAATTCTATTTCATTGGTTGTATTATCTGTAAAGTATATTAATGTATTCATTCCGCATATTACATCACGTTCAGGTCATCTTTTAATATGTATGAATCCACCACATATATATTTAGGCAATTGTTCACAACATGTAATCACTGAGTATACAAATAGTCATCAAAGATCATGATTATTTCCAAATTATAAGGAAAAAAATAAAAAAATAAAACATGAAATTAAAAAAAAAAATTACTCTTGCAAACCAATGATGTGCAAATATATCAAATTCAAAAAATCTAATTAAGAAATCCCAAATTATAGAAATTTTTTTTTAAAACCCATGAAATACATATTTACGGAAAAGAAATGTTTACTTTTCAATAACAATGACGAACAAGTGTATCAAATTCAAAAAATCTGTACATATTGACCTCACAAACAATGAAATTTTTTTTGTTTCCTAATTGAAAATGATGTCTATCCATTTTATTTATTTTTATTTTGGACAGGTTATTTTAACGTGTTGTCTTGCCGATGATGTATTAAGATATAAATAGATCGTAATTTGTGAAATCCCTTAATTGTACAGGAAAATCGGATCATGTATAATTATGATATTTTCATCTTACTATCTTTGGGGATCCATATATATATTGAGGCAATTAATTTCATAAAATAATACATGCAACCAATTCAATTCAAATGAAATATATAAATGACTTAATTTTGTCAAAATTATAAGATTGACATTTTGAAGATCAATTTTCTTTTCTTGCAAATTTGATAAAAAAAGAGTTTTTTTTTTTTTTGTGACAAACAGGAAGGATTAAGGTTTTCTATTTGCAAATTAGTTTAGATGTAAATATTAAAATATTTTTCAGAAATCAGAGTTTTTTCTTGCAAATTCCCGCATTTCAGACTGTTTCATCGTAAAAGCTGTATAGGGATATATTTTATAATTTCAGATTTTGCATGGTTTTATTTTATCTTTTCAGATTTTACAAGGAATTGGCGTTTATTGATGTTGCTAAAGGCGTGAGATTGTTTCTCCAAACTTAAGGTTTTGTTTATTTTTATATTTTAGTTTAATATATATTTTTTTAATTTTAATGATTTTAATTAATTGTTTTCTGATTTGGAGGCACGTGCATAGCAGTGGTGGAGAACATGTGTTATTTCGATGCTGATGGGAAACAACATTTTCCTTTCGGTGAAGGCTCTGGGATTCAGGTAAATTTACAAAAATGTCCCTGATATTTCTGATTTTTATTAGTAAGGAAAATATTTAGTTCAGGTTGTTTGGCAATTTGGAATTCCGCACCTATTTGCCATCTCCATTCGCCCCAGTAAATTATAAGAACTATTTTTTTATAATATGAGGCTGTTTTTGTAATATAAAAAATAAGGGACTGAAGTGAAAAAATGTAATATTGGATAGTTGTCAGCTTCTGGAGATAGCGGGACCTCGTAATTGGTGAGGAACCCACAAGGTGACGTGGCTAAAATATTTTGGGACCTCCGTGTTTGCGTCGTTAAACGATGTGCTAAAATATGCCAACAAGATATTTTATTTTAGAAATTTCGAGGACCTTTTCGTAAATAAAATAATTTTATGTGTTGTTTTTGTAACAGTGTCTACTGCGGTTTCGTATGATAAATCGATGTAGGCAATCAGAGTAAAAATACCGGACTCGGTTGAAGAATTCTTCTTGCAGCCTGCAACTGTGAGGCGAAAAGACCGTTCTGCCCAAGCATGGTATTTATAATAATTATTTACTTAATTCTTTTTGTTGAATAATGAAATGTTAAGAGTATTGTAATTATGAAGGATGACTGGACTGGAGAGGAAAAAGTACAATGGGGAGCATATGATGATATAGAGCCTGAAGAAATAAAACCAATGGGGAATTATGCTGTAACATTACTTGGCCCGATGGTTTCAATCAGGTTAAATTAAATTTTCTATTTTTCTAGGGTCGTATTTACAAATTAATATATTAATATGATTTTTTGCGTGTGAGTTTTCAGATTGCGCTTTATGATCAATTGGGAACGATTGAGAGACGTACTCTTTTGATCAATGTCATGATTGGGTGAAGAAATATAAACGCCTCAGTAGAAGTAATTATTTCGCATAAAATTTGCATAAAAATCACTGTATTTTGCTTAAATTCATATTTGTTGGTTTAATAATTGTATTATCTTCAAAATTTCAGGAAATTTCTGCTGTGTGAATAAACGTAGAATGTTAAATACATTCAAATGCAAGTATGGTTTAATTTTCTGGAAATAGAACAATTATTTGTCCTAATAGGACTATGTTTGATAAATGTCCATTACTGAATCAAAATTACGCAACTCCGTTATGTCAGGATCATGTGATGTCTGCACACATTAAACACAATTACAATTGCATTTTGTTTTTTCGACTGATCTATAATATTAATATTAACCATGATGCATCAATCAAGCGACAAGCAAACCATTCACACTGTTGTAATAATACATTTCTTAATTAAGGTGAATTGAAAGATTTGACTTTGGTAAAGACTGAGGTGAAGAATACACTAGAGCAAATTCAAAATAATCAATAGATTAGAGAAAGTTCAATCGCACATACCTAAAGCAAACGCGAGGCAATAAGTTCTGGAGACACGAAATCAACAAAGAGCAGCCACGCAATTGAAGAGACAGGATTGAAGAGGAAATGATATAACTGAAATCAACAAAGGCTAGATGTCGTCTGAAATGGAGCAGAGAGATGGCAGAGAAAAGAGAAGGTTTACTAGAAGCCAAGGAGAGAGAAGTTGGCACTCAAAATTTTGCGGCAAAGTTTCGCTCTAGCTTTTTGGCGAGCCAATATTTGGGGGTTTTTGTAGAAATAGAAAGTGGAGCATCCTTTGATTCGTGTCCATGAAGCAGCTACCAAACAAAGAACTAAGAGGAGTAGAATTATAAGATCCCGCTCGCACCAAAATTCCTCCATGCCAAACAGGCCCTTAGGAATATATGAACGATTTTTTTTTTTTTTCACAGAACATGAGATGAATTTTTGAATAAACAAATTGATTAAGAAATCCCGATTTTTGGATCCGAACTTCGAATTTCAATAATTCATACAAATTTAATTCATAAAGAATGTTTATATGGAAATATAGATAAACAAATATAATTCTAATTCTAATTAGATGTTTAACAAAAGTAATTGATCTGAACTCTAAATTCTTGAAAATTAACCTATAATCAGACCATCAAAGAACTGACATTTTCTACGCATCTTCATCACTTTCGTCGCTAAAATAGCTAGCTTTCTTCTCTCTCTTCTTCACCTTCTCACCTTCGAATTTCAACTCCTTCGCAATCTCCTCTTTCTCTCTCATTTCCACTACCGATGCCCAATCATCCATCTCGAATATCGCTGTATCGTCTCTATCTCCGTCTCCATCAACATCTCCTTTACTTTGCGATGTATCATGTCTCGATCGCTTACTCGGAACCGGCTTTTCTCGAGGCCCTAGTTGGTTTTTCGGGCAATCATAAGACAAATGCCCTAATTCCCCACATTCGTAACACCGCGATTTATCTTTGTACTCCCTCCTCCTGATGAACTCCTTCGCGCGGCCATTATCGAACGCGATTGAAGCAGTGATCTTTCGACCATTGAGGATTTTCCCATTCATTTCCTTGGCAGCCTTGCAGGCGTCCTGGAGAGAGATGAAGAGGACGAAGGCAACGCCTTGACTGAGACGGGAATCGCGGTCTTTTAGCACAGTAACTCTCGCAACTCGGCCGAAGGTTGAGAATAATTGGTGAAGATCGGAGTTCGTGAGTGAAAAATCCAGATTGGAGATGTAAACCGTAGATTTTGACGGGGCCAGACCGCCCGAGCCACCGCCACAGCCACCGCCTCCGCCCGAGCCACCAGAAACACTGGAGGATCCAGCGGTAGAGGAGGCGTAGGAGAGAGGGTAGCGGTACAGAAAAGTGTCATACTCGTCGATTTCGCGCTTCGCCATGGATTTTGGATTTTGTTGGTGGTTTGCTTCGGAACTCTGATCAGGTTCAATGGTTCTCTCCGACGGTGATATCTGCGACGGGCCGAGGTAAGTTAGTATGTGCGACGGGACGTATCTTCGACGGGCCGAGGTAAGCTGTTATTTGCTACCACGGTCCGAGGCAGGGCCGGCCCAACGATTTCACGTACCCGAAGCCGAATTGAAAAATGAACCCTTAAATTAATTAACTTGCTAGAAGATATCAAATATATAATTCAAAATCGAAATGTGAAATGACCCGTAAATTAATTAACTTGTTCTTATAAATACATCAAACTAGTATTAAAAAAATTTAAATGTAAATAAAATGAAAAATTAAGGTTATTATCATGAAGGAGAAATTAATCGAGGAGATATCCACATAACTTTCCGAACCCATATCTTTCTCTCTCCAACCCAAATCCAAACCATCATTTTTCTACATAAACAAAATCAAACAAATTATTTTTAAAACGAACGAGAAAAAAGAGGGACTTTTGTGTAATTTAGCTTACATTTGCAATTGGTACTGAAATAGAGCTGGTGGTACTAGTAGTGGTAGCTTCATGATTACTGGCCGAGTTCGTATTTTGATTATTCGAATACGAATTCGAAATCAGATTCGAATTTTGAGAAGAATTATGTGTTTTGACCTGAAACATCTCCAAAGAACCGATGTGTTTTGACCTGAAACATCAATTTATATATAATTCAGGAGAACATTCGCAAATATCCTTTATTTTGAAAAATTAAAGTTACTACTAATAATAATGATTACCTCAGAGGCTCCATTCGTACAGAGTCTCATGAATTCATCATGCGTGAGCAACCTTCAGAAAATAAAAATGAAATATTAAGAGAATATAAAAAATAAATAAGTGGTAAAAAATAAAAAAAATATGAAACCTGTTGATTAAATCTTTGGCTTCGTACGAAATCACGGTCGGAACATCAGGCCAGAATTCTCCTATTCAATATATCATCAAAAATCCTCTGCAAAATAATCAGTTAACAAAATTAGGGTTTATTTTTTCTGATTTTCAACAATGTAGGGGCCTTTTTACAAATTTATGTTAATAAAAAACAAAAAGAGAGCGAATTTTCTATTTACCCTATTCCTAATTCAAAAAATCATGTTTATATACAATATAGATGTCACTAGAGAATAAAACAGAGAGAAAACCGATTATAATCGTCTGAAAATGTAAAATTAGAGCACCCGCCAGAAATCTAGTCGAAAAAACCGAAAACCCTAGAGTCGCCGGTCAAGAAATCCAGTAATCCGGCCGTTAAGCACCTTTCCAATCGTCAGTCGGGTCGCGGGGCGGGAAGAGAGTCGCCAGAAACCCTAGTCACGTCGCAAGAGAATCGCGAGAACATAATAGAACATAAGAGAAACCCTAGTCGCTGAGAGAGAGAGAGAAAGATAAAGAGGGACGCGGGTCGGATTGCGGGTCGCGGGTTTGGTACGCTGCGGGTTGCGGGTCGGGCTGTAAATTAGTCCATTTATCTTATGTGTACTGTAAATTAGTCCATTTATCTTATACGACAGTATACATACACATACACTAAATTTTTTTTTTTTGGACACCCCTACAAAATGGACCCGAAGCCCATGCTTCACGGGCCTTACACATGGGCCGGGTCTGAACTCCGACCTTCCCCCACGGGCGGACGCACATTCCACGGCCGCTACCAAATAGGAAGCGACCTAGTTCATACACAGATCTGTCCTAGTGTTTTCAACTTCAAAAAAATAAAAATATATTTATTCTACACAATGTACACAGTGATTGTATTTAGACAAGACAATTCACTATATTCAATATTCAATGTTATCATCGTATTTTTACTTTATGTAACAAAATTACAAGGAAAAAAAATAAAAATACATGAAATACATATACATAAAAAAAAAGTCACTCTTTGCAAACCAATGATGTGCAAATATATCAAATTCAAAAAATCTAATTAAGAAATCCCAAATTATAGAAAAAAATCAAAAGCCATGAAATATATATTTATGGATTTTTTTTTTTTTCACTATTCAATATGATGAGCAAGTGTTATCAAATTCAAAAAATCTGCACATACTGACCTCACATTTCACAATGAAAAATTGAGAATCGAGAAAATTTTGTTTCCTAATTGAAAATGATGTCTATCCATTTTATTTATTTTGGACCGACTATTTTAACGTGTTGTCTTGCCGATGATGTATTAAGATATAAATAGATCGTAATTTGTGAAATCCCTTAATTGTACATGAAAACCGGATCATGATTATGATATTTTTCATCTTACTATCTTCGGGGATCCATATATGTATGAGGCAATTAATTTCATAAAATAATACATGCAACCAATTCAAATGGAATATATAAATGACTTAATTGTGTAAACAAATTGTACGAAGCTAAAATTAAGTTCCGACAGAACAAAGAACTCATCTGCTTGCAAGTGCTTTTAGAAAAATTAGAATTTTTTTTATTGAAATGAAAAATAGTCCTCAATGAATCTCTCTATATTAAAAAACAAAAATTACAAACATCTAATAAGTTTAGTATTTTGGGCTTTTTGAGATTTTTGTGGTTTCACTAGTATTTATCATGAAAATTAGAAGTTCTTTGCCAGGAGTGAATTATTGTTTCATTTATGGTGAGACTGAGAAGATTGATTTATATTTGTCCTTCAATATAATTTCTTTGCCTTTCATCAGAAGAAAATGAATTATCTAAATATTACTATATTAGCATTAATATTAACCATAGAAGTAAATATTGTTATTAAATACAAAGTATTGACTGTTGCTTGACATTGATGAAAGAGACTATCAAAATTACATATATATTAGAGCTTGTACCATGTATATATATATATTAGAGTTTGTACCACTTTTCTTCGATCCCATTTACGCCCATTTGTCATTAATGCGGTACAGTTGAATCCATGAGCTTGTACCGCGTTTCTTCAACCCCGGTTACACCCATTTGTATCTCTATTATTGTATGGAGCGGTACCTATAATAAACAAGGGGGCTTCTATCATACACATTTTTTCTTATGATACATCCATTTTCAAGGGTATTTTGAGTAATTATCCATTAATGAGTATTTAAGGTAAATTTTCAAGTGTATTTATCAACTAAATGTTTGGCTAAATAGAAATTATTTGTTGTTCATTTAAAAAATAAATTTCCTAAAATATAAATTTTATGATACACCCTTTTAAATACCCAAAATACCCTTTTAAAAGGGTGTATGATAGAACTCCCCAATAAACAATTACTATTATATCAGAACTAAATTGTACCTAATTAAAAAATCCAAAAGTATTAATAAAAAAGGATACCTCGATATCAGGAACTTCCCTCAAGGGCCTATCTGCGAAATATGCATACAGCGCTCTCAACACGGCCTACATTAAACATTACCAATTTCACAGATTAAATATAAGATCCATATAAGTTAACAAATTTTGAGAGTGAAAAAGTAAGACCGAAAAAGTGAAGGTTGTTCGTGCAAAATTACCTGGTGAGATATGACTACCACGGGTGCACGTTGCCTTTCGAGCTCAATTATGACCGGTTCTAATCTATACATACAAAACATAGTTTAATAAGTTATACCCGACTCATTATGAACAAAAAAATACTTCAAAATAATAAGTATCCAATTTAATTTACCTTTGGATAACATCAAGATAAGACTCGCCACGTGGATACCTATATCTCAACTTGTCCTTCTTGCGTGATCTACAATAAAATTCTTTTTCTTAGCGCAAAATGACAAATACGCCCCTCTAAACTCAATAATTTGTTTCCTATGTTTTCGAATGGAATAAAAGTGGTATTAAGATTAATGATAAGTAGAAATGCATACTCATATTCTTCGGGCATATTTTTCTTGATTTCTTCATATGTCATCCCATCACATACTCCCGAATTTATCTCATCTAGGGCGCGCCATTGGATCTTCAAAAAAATAAAAAAAAATAAAAAAAAAAAAAACATTACGGCTCTGGAATCAGTGTGTGTGTGTGTGTGTGTGTGTGTGTGTGCGTGTGTGTGTGTGTGTGAGAGAGAGAGAGAGAGAGAGTACCTTTGGAAAACCAACAATAGGGCTTGCAGTAAGAATAGTTCTCTGAAGAGTGCTTGTCCATATCTATCAACACAAGAAAGTACTGATAAATTATAACAAATATTTGAGAATCAAAAGCACATAAAGCAGCAAAATTCGAATTAAATTATGACTCACGGAAGCGGTTTTCTCAGATTTGAGCCTCTTTTCCACAAAATTCGCAAGCTTCTTCGAATATAGCTCCCCTGCTTCACTGCATTTCATTTCATTCAAATTAAATTCAAAATTGGTATACTCGTATTATTTTCATAAAGAAATGTATAAATATATATAGAAAGAGAACCTTATAACAGTATCGCCGCCAATTCTTCCTCTTACGTTGTGTAAACTCTCGCCGTGCCTTGTCAACAGAATTGGCCGAGGCGTCAAATGAGCATTAACCTACACCAAAAATAAATAAATATGAGTTTAATAAATTCCTTGTTTGTTAAATATCTATGACATATTTACCAAGAAGAAGACGATTCGGCCTGGAAGATAACCACTTATGTTGTTCACCTGAATTTCGAAAAAAGAAAAATATAAAGGAGTAAAAGGGTTATGAAATAAATAATGGAAAGAATAGGGGTTTGAGTGTAATTTACTCGAAATAATAAAAATAAAAAACTCACTTGAAGCTGTCCGTCTTGTCCACTAACCATGTCTATCATTTTTATATAGGAGCCCTCTTCGACTGGTTCATACACCTTCATAAATTCATATCAACCCATATGTATTTTATTCATACCAAAATAAGTGAATATTCAACATGATACAAATTGAGAAGTATAAAAAGTAACCTTTTCATAATTGGCCAATCGTTCCTTGAAATCTCGTAACCCAGCTTCATAATCAGTCCTGTGTAATTTGTAAACGTGCAAATTTTCAGAATAGGCCCCCAAAAAAGTTAAATTGCAAAAAATGAATAATGTGATGTTTCTCACACTTCCGAGTAATCAGGGCTTTGTTGGATTTTCAACCGAATATTCCTTTCAATTATTCGCTCATCGTTGCATATTGTTTCCAAGAATATAATCTAAAGAGTAAAAAGTCCAAATGAAAATTAGAAAACAAAATTTTATAATTATATGAAAAGGTTAGTAAATAACTAAATTAATTAATTAGTAAAGATATAGTTGGGAAAAAAAGATCACCTTGCAGTTACCTTCAGCCATTTTCATGAGCATGGTTCGCCTTTTTCTAGTACTATTTGTCGCATCAAATATACCCACCTAATTAATACCAATTTAAAATCAAATAAAGTAGTACACGAAAATAAATAAAAAACAAAAACAATTTTTTAGTTAGTTTTAAATAAATATTAAATAAGGAAGCAAATTTACCTTTCCACCCTCGTGCATCCATGCTATCATATCTTCCATTGCTAAAGCCGCCACCTAAATAAAATAAAGTCCAATACATATATCAAGACAAAAAAAATGCAAAAAGATCAAAATGGAATTTGTAAAAGAAAAATCAGTACCTCGTTTCGGGCCTCTAAACCTTCTGGATTATCAGCACGGAAGAAATCTGCACACTGAAGAACAAAATGGAAATTATTGAATATACATATATTCATTTCCATAAAAAAATAAATAAATAAATAATTTCATGTTACGCATACCTGATTCGTTCCATGCTTAAGCCTACGATACTACAAACATAATGACAAAAAAATGTTATTTTTAAGGATCTACGAGTAAAAGGTAAAAGTGAAAAAAGAAGGAAGAAAAAGACGCTCACCTTGCCAACGTTGAAATGCTTGGTTTCGTGACCTAACCATCTTAAATATCTCGTAAGTTTGGCCGCGGTAAATGTCTTTCCTCTTGCTGGTAAACCAACCTAAAATAAAAGGGCATAAATATTTATTACTTTTTATCACCATCCTTAATACAATCAAAGAGCCACATAAATGCATAAATAAATAAATCAATATAAAGTGATATGCTGAAGCACATATATTAGATTAATAAATTAAAGAATTAACTAATTTATATAAAAATACCAAAACAATGGCGAGTCTGAGATCCTCTTTGGGTGCATGCATCCGATCCGCTACTGCTGCTGCCGCCACTGCTCCCGCCGCTTCTGGCATCGTCTTTTTTCATTTCAACAAAATAATTATACTTCGAAAAATACTATTTTCCTAAAAAATAAATGAAATATAAGTTGAAGAAAGTACTTTGGCTTCGTGGTCCAAATTGAGATTCGTAGTTAAAGCACTTGCGCTAGCCGATTTGACGAGTCTGGGAGACCCCACGCCTCTATCTACAAAAAGACCTTTTTGCCCCTCTTTATTTTGCACTGGACAGAATGTGCCCACGGATTTCGACTCCACCATGGTCGATGGAACCAAAGGCCTCGATCGCTCCACCTCATTTTCCTAAAAAATAAATAAAACAAATATATTTTAAATATACCGAGCATATCTTCCAAGGGTAAATTTGATATTTTTAATTTTCTATACCCAGGTATTATTAGTGGCATTGTCAACGATGGTAAATGAACTGGAGTTGATCGAACCGTTTGGAATAATATTAGTATTTGTCGAAACGAGTTCATTTCTCCATGAATTTCCAACTTGAAAGAGAGATTTAGGAGTCTCGGTCTTGTTAGCCGCGTAACCAGCTGGACTCGGTGCAGGAATTATGTAGTGCTCCAAATCCAGCTCCAAATGCATCCCCGATCCATCCTATCCCCCCCCAAAATATAAAACATATTATTTATTATTAATTATAATAACAACAAAATATACTAACAATAGCATAATAGATGAAAATAAAACCTCGTTGGATCCATCAGGGGCGACATTAATACTAACATCAGGAATGCCACGAACCCTAGAAGGCTGTAAATTCTCTTTGTAAGCTCGCCAGCTGGCAGCGAGATCTAATGGAGAGACAAGATCAGCCTTCATGAAAACTCTGTATTCGAGCACTTCTTCTTCTCCGTCATGATCGTCCTCTCCATTTATTCTGAACAGTGCTGGTCTTGCGTCACCTTCCAGGACGCCTCCAGTTAGGAGTCTGTCTGGGCCTTGTTCGATTGTGCATGGAGTATCGCCGTCCTTTGGCTTCAGGAGAAATTTGAAGTGTAGGGGTTCTGTCGGGAGTATTGAGGTTAGGGTTACTTTTTTGGAATTTTGGAATGTTTTAGGGGTGTGAATGTAAATATTTTGAAAAGTTTACCGTGATCTGGAGGAACGACAAAGCTGAGCTCCCACATTGAAGCAAGTTCCCTCTCCATTGAGAGCTATAATAGAAAGTAAAAAAGTTAATAAATGAGAAATTGTACCGATAATTATGAAATAAGTGGCTCAACAAAAGAATAAAATAAATATCCATCCACCATTAAATGGAATTTGATAGTAAGCATATTACAAACAAATGGGTATGTCCAGAATAAGAATTAAAGAATTGATTCTGAAAATGAAGCAAAGTTACTCCAATTGACAAATTGGTACATGTAAGAGAAAATTGCATAAAAATTTCACGAAACCACAAAGTCCTACATAATATTTGTATTCCTCAGAAAATCCCCAAAGAGTTAACTTTTCTATCATATTATAAGCAAAAATATAAATTAAACGCTTCTAATAGCATTATATGTAAGATTTCAGAAAACTCCAATTTATATTTGAAAGGAAATCATCGAAAGAAATCACATGCAGTTTTTGGATAATAAGAACCCAAATTACTATTTCGAGGGACTAAATGCAAAACAATTCAAAGAAGTTCGATTCTTTACGAGGCGCATTAAGAGAAATTAAAAATACGAAACGACATACAGCTTTGGAA
Organism: Luzula sylvatica; assembly: GCA_946800325.1. Lineage (NCBI taxonomy): Eukaryota > Viridiplantae > Streptophyta > Magnoliopsida > Poales > Juncaceae > Luzula > Luzula sylvatica. Next base: position 77,031,884 of record OX326956.1, on the reverse strand, counting down.
GGATCCCAAGACCCAATAATGGGCACAGAGCCATAAACATGAGGCACGAGAAGGTCTCCTTTGATCTTAAATTTCTCCATTTTCAGAGACACATAGAGCTGAGCCCCACCTTCTCTGTACGACCCGCCATGGCTACTATCCGTACTCCTCGACGCTGTCGTCCCCATTGCTCTTCGGAGGAAGGAAGAAAGCTCCGTACTTTGTATTATTTTGTTGTGTATTTTGAGTTTCCTTCAATTTTTGGTACTTATCGCTTGGTTATGGTCCTATGGAGAGAAGAGTAGGTTTTTTAATGGTGGAGAAATGGATTGGGGTTTAATGGAGATCAGGACATGCAACAGAAATATTGTAATTGTCTGTGCTTCTATATGTTAAACCTGTGAAGTGGGTCATAATTATTTTTAGCATAATTTACAAATTTATTATTTATTTATTTTTAAATCGAAACTATCATATTTATTTTTCCAAAATAAAAATATTGTATTAATATCATATTTATTTTCTTGAAAATCCTAAACATCATTCGTAATCATTTTAATTATATTTGCAAAACTAATCGAGTATATGAAAAAAACAATATAAATATAAATGAACAATCTGAATATCTTTTATGTTTTATAACTTCCGAAATGATAAAATTGATATTGTCTGATGTAAATCCTCCGTAATTTTGAAATGAGATTGATTTGGTATTTTCATGACCAGTTACATGAAGAAGTATGTATATGTTATCGCATTAGAATTAGAAATTGATTTATTTGCGAGGGAAATGTGACAGTGATAGTGTGCTCTCAACTCTCAACTCTCAAGTCTGAAAAGTGTGTGAGAGAAGGAAAGTGGTCCCACGTGTCAGATTTTATTTTTGTATTTTTATGTTGTTCTGGTCTTGTGTGTTCTTTTTTTTAATTTTTAATTTTTATTTCAAGGATAAATTTCACTCGTATACACCGGCAAAATACAAAAATACACGTATACATATAATTCTCTTTTATACACGCATACATATCTATACATATCGGTGTTTTGTTAATTTTGTACTATCTAAACATTAAATAACTAATTTTGTACGACATTTATTACACTAAAATATCTAAAATTAATTCAAAATTCTACATTGATGAACAATAAGAAAGATCAACGTTGTGCGAGACAAAGATCAAAACATCTTTTGATCACGGATCACCAAGAAACGGAATCCTAGTTGGAGTACGTGAGAGAAACGGAAATAAAAGAATTTGTATATGGACGACAGGAAAAAAATAAACGAATAGTCCAATTCTAAAAATTTAATATGACTCAAATTTAAATCGTTCCAAATCTTTACAAACAAATTTTATTGGATGAAAAAAAATATATTCAATCCCATATGAGATAAAAAAAAAAAAAATCAAATCACTTTACATGAAAGTTTACGGAAGAATCTCATAATTGAAAGGGTTTTTGACAATTAAAAAAAAAATAGAAATAGAATCTTTTTTCAAGAACTCCAAAAGAATTAGGGGCATTCTTCAAAACCCCCTAACGTTTTTTGGGATTTATCAAAAATTCCCTAACATTTAGATTACTTGAAAAAAAAACCCCTATAAATTGAGTTTATTTCTTCAAAATCCCCTATAAAGGTTAACTTTAATACTCTATCCAATTTTTTTTTTTTTTTTGGACAAAAATATCCTTCTTGATTTTAATATATTAGCATAGTTCGTACATCCCATTTTCCATAATTTGAATTTGTAAAAATATTATGTAAAAAATACAATGCAAAAAAATGTATTTTTACATAACATAATTTTAATATTTATTTACATAATAGAACTTTAAGTGTTAATATTTATTTAAAAAAAATTATAACTATAATAATCCCATATAATGCTAAGTTGATTATATTTGTGTTATCAAACCAATATAATATTAAAAAAAATAGTTTATCCATCTAAATAACTTCTTAAACTTGTAACCACCTATCAAATAGTATTGTTATTTTTAAAAATATAAATTAAAAAAAAGATCATATGATATAAAATAATTTATGTTTATGTTTATGCTAAATTAAATTTTTATATTATTTATTAAATTATTTTCACTATTAAGTTTGATATTATTAATAATTTTTATTGCATTTTGAATAAATAACAAATTATTAGTACTGTATAATTAATGATACGTTACTACATATGTCGTATGATTCATTATTTTTATATTTGATATTGTATGAATATTGTGAACAAAAATGATATAATGTTTTTTGTTATGTTTTTTCATAAAATTGTGTTGTACCTCATATATTATTAATATAATATATAATTATGTTAGTATAAGTGTTATTATTTGATTAATAAAATAAGATTTTTTGCTATCATAATATAAAATAATTGTAAAACATATGCATAATCATAGATAAATAAGTCTAATAATTTTATTATGAAATGATATTATCAATATTATCATACTAATATGTACTTTATATTATAATGAAAAATATAATTAACATTGTCGTCGCGCAACGCGAGTATTCTCCTAGTATAAGAAAAAAGTTAATAGTATCTAAAATTTGAGAACGTTCAGGCAATAAATTAACACCGTAATAGTTTACAAAAATTAAGGTAAAGCAATTGTATCATTACTAAGTTAACATAACATATAATTCATCTCAACGAATTAAAATATCATACAATAAGCCAATTGTCACATATCTAGTTGGTTGTGTATTTGACATAATAAAATCCCATGTTGTAAATGTTACGGATTCGATTATCATCGACATTATATAAAAAAAATATAAGTACCAATAGCGACAAGCGGTCGTTTGTTGCGTATCATTAAAAAAAAAACATATCATATAATAAAACCTTTTGCTTTCAATTACACCGCAAAACAACAAAAGTAGATCACTTCAAGAAACAACACATTCATACAACTCAACATACAAAAAGAAACAAAATAAAAGACCCGAAAAAAAGAAACACGACGCGTCGACGCCTTGATGGATAATTTTAATATATCTCATTCTTTTTCTCGTCCTCGATCAATACTGGTATGTTGGCGCACAAATATGTGGCCTGAATGAAAGCGGACCCGATGCATAGACCACCGTATCATAATCGGTACCGTTAAACTTCTTACCTTCATATCTTATGGGCCCACCAACAATACCATAATTGATATTGGTCAAGTCATTGCAACTCGAGTTCGGAGAAGAAAGCAACCTTACGAAGCATGCCTTTGTAGGGTCACACGAGAAATAATCCGAAACCAAAGCCACGTCAAAACTGGCCCAGAAATATCCATTGTCGTCGGTATCGACTGCCTGATAACCAGCCGGTCTATTTTTGGAGTCACGGCACGTAATGCCGATTTTGGCACCCTTGATTGCTTTCGAGTCTGTCAGTGCCCAAGTTCCACGTGTACAACAATCTTGGCATAAAACTACACCTTCAATAATGACTAATAGTTTTTTATTGGCATTTTCTGGTACGTAGGTTTCGGTGGGAGCCATTGGTGGAGCCGGGGCATCAGGAATATCGCCAGATACTGGGCCTGGCGCTGAGTCTGGAGGTGAGGCCGGAGCCGATGAATATTCGTCGGCATAAACAAGGAGAGAGGATGAGAGAAGGAGAGAGAAGATTAGTAGGGTGGCCATGTCTTTGTGTTTTTTTGTGAGAGAATTTGGTTTGTGTTGTTAGGATTTGGTAAGGGTTGAATAGGTTTATATACAAAGAGGGGATTGTGTTAAGTTGTCCCGTTAGGAATTTTTTGAGTAGGTCTATATTTGTTTAAGGAGATGTGAATGGCCTGCATTATTAGCATTGTGCATATCGAATAAAATTGGGAGAAACTATACATCGAATGATAAGATTGAATCTATTAAATTACATAATAATCATATATTATTGATAATTGCTCATTAAAAATACAGGCTTTGTCAAAAAAAGACGTGCACCCCAAATAGGGCTACGTGAATACATGTTTATTTGGCTTTGAGAGAAAACGAGAACATAACAGATTATTATACCAAGCCTGCTTATTTATTTGGTTTTGTCACTTTGTGAAGAGCCATAAGAGAAAATACAGAATATTATTAACCAGGAAAAGTCAAAATCAGATATTGAAAACATACTTTATACGATTCATTATCATTGATAGGAGTCAGGACTGTTATCGAAATCAATATCTTTTTTTTGAATGAATATCAAAATCAAAATCAATATTTAATTTGATCCTATCGCAGAATATCAAAAGTAATTTTTGCACCTCCTATTCAACTCCGTTTCATGGCATACAAGTGCAAAGAAAAAAAGTTGAATTTCGAATTTAAATTATTATGGCCAGCAAGAGTAAACAAAAAAAAAAAAGACATTGCAATAACAATTTATCAAATATGATGAAATAGAAACCCAGTATAACATGATCCATACCGCTAAAGGCTTTTAACTATAATAACATACATAAATGTGTGTGGCCATTTAATTTGCAAAACAAAAACAAAAACAAAAAAAAAATCAAGTAAAGAATATAATTCTCTTAAACACAACTAATATGAATTTACTCTCACAAAGGTTAGAACTACAATACTGGAAACCAATTGAAGAAAAATTTGAGTTCCCAACTTTCTTATATATCAAAGCGGATTATGAAGCCAAAACCCTAGCTAATCATATCTTATAAGAGATTATTAGTTTCATCATCAAACATAAATAAGCAAGAAAATAATAAATTCAAGTACTCACCTGAATATAATTAACAATCTCAAAACTTACCACAGCAAAGCCTAGCAAATTATCTGCAACTCTAAAAAAACAAAACAAGAAACAAAAGAGAACACGAAAAATCCATACAAATTTAAATGAGTCTCTTAGAATATAAAAAGACCAAAACACCCTTCCTTGAGCACTAAAGGGAGGAAGTAATACGATAAACCTACCTTTAGGCTTTTATGCTTTTCGCATAGCGATCATACAACACAGAGAATTAGGGTTTATTTCATAGTACACATTTGTTTTTAGGGTTTTAGTAAGGTTTTGAACGATGACCACCTCCAAAGTGTCTATCTGGCCCACCACCGTCTCTTCTCCTATCTCCCCCACCTCCACGACCACCCCTATTCAAAAATAGAATATTCAAAATATTAAAGCTATATTCGTAGCATTACATATACTACAATATGAATTTGAAAGAGAAATAATCAAATACCCATGGCCACCATACGAGGCTTGAGGTTTAGGAGCGGATTTCTCGGCCATCACGACACTTATTTTGTGCCCTCTCATATCATAATCTACAAACGAAAACAACAATATTTTCAAAATTAAAAATATATTATTGTGAAATAGTATTCTTTCGAAATGAAATGAAATGAAATAAAACATACTGTTGTAGAAACCACTGGCAGAATGAGCCGCAGAAGGGTCTTCGTAAGCAAGGCAAGCATCTCCTTTATTTTTTCCATTATCGTCCGTGTAAATCTTGATATTATACGGCCATTGATCCTTGTATCCTCTCTTTTGTTTTATTCTCCCAACCTTCAAAAATATATTCATCGAATAAAGTTCAGTAAATTATAATAAGAGATTTGAATGATTGATGAGAGAGAGAGAGAGAGAGAGAGAATCGTACCAGGCCAATACCGCCAAAAAGCTCTTGCAACTCATCAACAGAAACATCTGGGGGCAAATTGGAGATGTAAATCCTAGCATTGTCACAAGTATCCCCGCAATTCTCATCACACTGCTTAACCTTCGCCGGCAGAGCCTCCACTTGCGGCTCCCTTCCCCCTCTCTCGTACCCGCCAGCTGGCGCTGGAGCAGCATAACCACCGCCAGCTGGTGGTGGGTACGATACGTAACCTTGTGGGGCCGGAGCAGGCACGCTATTGTATGAATTATTTACTCCGTATGGATCAGGGTACGAAGGTTGCTGAGCTGGCGGAGGTACTTGGGAGAAATTACCGTCTTGCCCTCCGTAACCACCAGTGGTATCTCTGTCTCTGCTATTATAGCTTCCATCTCTGTCTCTGTCTCTATCTCTACTGCTGTAACTACCACTATCAGTTCGGTTTCGATCGTGTCGGTCTCCACCACCACTCCGGCTCCGATCGTACCGGTCACCTCCTCCTCCGCCGCCCCTGTCACCACCTCTGTCACTTCCTCTGTCACCACCGGAGTTATAGTCTCTTCCTGTAATGAACGGAATAACTTAATCATTACCTATATATATATATATATATATATATATATATATATATATATATATATATAGAGAGAGAGAGAGAGAGAGAGAGAGAGAGAGAGAGAAATTTTATCCACATTTCTTGACAAAAAAATATTACCACCACCACGATTATATCCACCGCCACCGCCACCGCCTCCGCTGGACCTGTTGTAACCACCATCACCATGGCCACCTGTGTTTCCTTTGTTTGCGGCAGTTGGATTAGGGGTTCTGCATTTATTGCATTCGGTCCTTCTTGCAAAGTTCACATTCCCACAACTGGTATAAAATATATAATATATATATTAAAATGTCCGAATAATATAAATTTAAATGAGAGACTTGCAGATAAAAAAGTTAAAATAGCTGGAATTTAAGTAAATTAAAAGGTTTGGAGAAAAAAATAAGACCTAGGATCAGGGCAAGTCCAGTCACCATCTCGGCTTCCACCATCACGGCCTCCCCCACCTCCCCCACCGCCTCCCCGGCCGCCACCATATCCGCCTCCACCACGACCTCCGCCGCCATATCCCCCGCCACCTCCCCGACCCCCGCCGCCATAACCACCCCCACCGCCTCGTCCACCTCCGCCTACAAAACAAACACCAAATCAGCTCAGATCCAATCAAAACTTCAAGTCACCGTACGAAATAACTCAATAAAAAAGACCAAAAACCAAACATAAACATTTCGACCACCGTACCTCTACTGTCATAACCGCCGCCGCCGCCGCGATCGTAACCTGACATGGAATTACAAACTTTTTCCCAAGACTCGAATTCGGAATTTGTTATAGTACGGAAGACTCGAACTAGGGTTAGAGAAGAGAAAGAGCGGCTCGAACTACACGGAGAAAAATCTGATTAAGGTCCGAAGTTAAAAGCTATAAATCCTCGCCAGTTTTAGAAAATTGGAGACGTACAGTACTCATATTCACCGTTGGATTTTGTCTCTTTGATGGACCCATCAAATTAAAAGGATCAATCTCAACCATCCATTAAGATCAAACGGCCCATAATAAATAGGCCTGGTAAACAAGTGGGACCTACTAAACATATTATTCATTTCAATTTCTTATAGCAAAATAAATAAAAATATAATAAATTTAAGACAAAAAGGCAATATTTTTGATAAAATAAATAATTTGGAGGAAAGACAAATAATAGAAATAAATTACACCATAAAAAAAACTTATTTTCTGATTGTCTTATCACTTTTAGCATGACTCTTCCACGAGTTTTTCATGGAACTCTTCTTTTTAGGCCCATTAGGCTTTTTGTTCATCGCAACCTTCTTTTTATTGGCCCCCTTAATTAATCTCTCACTAAACTCGCCCTCGTCGCTTTCTCTCTCCTCCTCATTCTCGCCGCCGAATCCCATCAGTCTCTCGTATTCCTCCTCGTCAATCGCTCCTTTCTTCAACTTCTTCAAAAGCCTGTACTCATGTTCTAACTCGTCGAAATCTTCCTTGCTTTGTATTGCTTGCCTTTGTTTCCCTGTTTTCTTCCTCTTAGGGTTATTTTTGTCTTTTCCATCTTCGTTCCTTTTTGCTCTCTCGGGTTTGGGTTCTTGGTTCTTCTCCTCGGACTCCAATTCCTTCTTCTTTAAGTTTCTTTGCCTTTGTTTTTCTCGGGTTTTATCTCTACATTTTGCAAATCAAAGTTAATTAAACCCTAAAAGGTATATTTAGTAAAAAGTACAAATTGTTACTTGTATTTAATTAGGGTTAGGTCGACGTCATTAACGGGAGAAAATCCTTTAGTGGAGAGAGAATGGTGCTTCACTTCGGGCATTAAAGGAATTTGCAATAATCCATATCCCATTGCTAATTTACCTACTTCTAAATGTTTCCACCTTCACCAAAAAAAGAGTAAGAAAACAATTCAGAAAGATGAGGGACTAGATTGAAAAATAACGCACCTGAAAATGTATGAGCAATGGTGCTCTTTATAAGCACGCATGAATGATACAAATGCTTTGACGCCTTTTTCCATTACGTCTCTATCTTCCTTAGCCACACATCTTATCTGAAAAAAAAAAAAGAGAATTGGTAAGAAGATGATATATTTGATATTTTAAGTTTTTGCAAGGGCGTATATGAAATTTTATGCATGAAAATTTGCAACGATACTTGCCTGTGGTATAACATCAATTGCATCTGAAGAGCATTGTCTCTCTTCAAGTGGAACCCTCCTAAGATTGAGAAATTCCACATAAGCTTCTTCCTGCAAAAATCATATGCAATTAGAGAAAAAAATAGAGATATTTCATACATAACCTTCCCACACTTATAAAATTTGACCTTCCAAAACAAGAAAATATAAAATTAACTTTTAAGAATAAATATGGTTTCAAACCTTAGGCAAGAGAAAAACAATTGCACTGCCTTGCCTTCCAATACGTGCCGTTCGTCCTACTCTGTGTATAAAAACATTCGGATCCTGCGGTGGATCATACTGCATAAAAACAATCAAATATTATCATTAGAGAATTTTGCAAAAAGGCCCTCCATAATCCAAAATTATTACCTGGATGATCCAATCAACACCAGGTATATCGAGCCCTCTAGCTGCAACATCGGTACATAATAAAATACCACTTGGAAGAGACGAAAAGGAAGACAGTGCTTTTTCTCTATTCACCTATTGAACAAAACAAGTATTAAGTGGAAAATTAGAAAAATTGAAGGTCTTTTTTGCAAAAAAAAAAAAAAAAAAAAAAACTAATTTAATTTTTCTGACCTGTTTCATCTTTCCGTGAAGGGCAATTATTTCAGACCCTTTAAGGGCACTAATTTGAGGGAGAACTAAGCCCCAATAATCTACACTTGCACATGTCATAAAGTATCTGCAAAAATGAAATAATTAAAAATAAATTGACAATACATAATACAAAGTACCATCTGAGAAAAAATAACTATTATCGAGAAATTGTAAAAAAATCTCTCTTTGAATAATGAGAGTAGTTAAGTGGAGTCAACTTTATATAATTTCTTGATAGTAAAAGATTACTTTTGCAAAAACTTCAAAGAAAAATATGATGAATATGGTTGAAAAAGTTGATTCGTACACAATTATTTTTTTGGATAAATATTGCGACAGGAAGGCAACAAGCTGAGACGACTTTTCAGGTGCTTCGCATATCATATACTACAAAAAAAAAAAAAAAAAAATCAAATTAAAAAAATGGTAGTAAAATTAGAGATGTACCATACAGATTACAGAACCCTAATGAAATCCCCAACTTGCCCTAAACCCAAATCCTAAACCCTAGAAATCTTAGATATGTACCACCTACAGATGCTCAATAATATTCACCCTATTTCTCGTTAAATACCTCCATGTGAAGCCCTATTGGAGTTTTGGAAGAAGAAGATTGATGTGAAATACCCAAATTGCCCCTAGATTTGACCTCAGTCTTGACTTCGACCCTAACTGGGTTTCTCAACCCGGCCTGTGATAATTCTTCCACAGCTTCAGTCTGAGTGGCTGAGAATAAACCGGTACGACGCTGCTTCGGTAACCGTGCGAGAATGGAGGTGAGTTGCTTTTGGAATCCCATTTCCAGTAGTCTGTCTGCCTCGTCGAGGATCAAAATCTGTTTTAGAGAGAGAAAGTTAGGCAGGGTTTAAAATGCTACTTTTAGATAGAGAAAGATATAGAGAGAAGGAAAATTTGTTATATCTTTTTAAGTTTTTGACCAGGTAATTTGAAATTTGCATCTTGCAATTTTTGAAGGATAATTTTGAAAAGTTACCTCGAGTGAACGAAAATCAAGAACAGCAAGGCGGTCCATTATGTCGTATAATTTGCCAGGCGTACCAACCAAAATATTGACCCCTTCTTCCTCTATTTTCGCCAGCTCTGCTTTAATATCGACTCCTCCAACTAAAAGCATAGATTTCAATTTGGGCATTTTCGTAAAAAATGGCTCTGCCACGTGGTATATTTGCGAAGATAGCTCCCTTGTTGGAGATATTATCATCCCCAATACCTAAAATGAAATATTAATTAATCAAAATCCATCAATATTTAACCAAATGTTCTTTCAAAATAGAAATTGAATCAAACCTGATGCTTCTTTGGAGAAGAATCAGCACAGGATCTCATGACGATTTCCAGAAAAGGAACTAAAAAAGCTAGGGTTTTTCCAGAGCCAGTGGCAGCATCTACAGCCACGTCTTTGTGACTTAGAAGGAGCGGTATAGTAGCCTCCTGTACCGGCGTGCACCTTAAGAAACCGCCGTCGTTTAGGGTTTGAAGTACCAGTTCGGAGAGAGGTGGTTTTAATCCGGAGAAATGTGTCGAAGTGAGGGTTCCGGTAGACAGATCAGCCGTCTCCGCCATTGCTAGGTTGATTACTGAGATCGAACAGAGCAAGGGCCAAGGGGTTTACGAAGAGATTGGGTTTAACAAATTTTAATGGGCCGGATGGATCCGAGTAATGATATTTATTTTGATTCAGAATTATGATATGTTTGGGTCATAAAACGGTACGGTAGGATTGATCATTATTTTAATGTTTTCTGTAAAACAATTAAAAAATAATAACTATAATTGATAATATTTTATAGCAATTATAATTAAAATTTAAGGATAAAACAAACAAAAAGGTGACCTAAACATAATTTGATCTAATTTGGATTGAACAAAATTACAAATTACAAATTTTCAATTTTCTAAAAAATTTGAATTATGCAAAAAACAATATACATATTTGAATTGAGTAAACAATCACAAAACTGTCATTCCTCGCATTAGAAAAAAAAGCCATTGATGTACTCACATATTTCAATTGAGTAAAAATTTTTTTGACCTAATTACAGATTTTTCATTTGAGTCCTAAAGTTGCGAAAAATGAAAAGTTGAAAATATGTGAAATCAAATTCAACAAATAATTAGTTTCCAGTAAACTGGTACGAAAAATTTAGTATATATGAGATTGCGAGTGTTCATGATAATCGATGATATTTGTATATATGAGATTATGATGCGAAATTTAATCTTTGGACGGATAGAGCATACCGAGTTTTAGTCTTAGGACGGCGAATTGAGCAAATGGTAGAGCTTTAGTGAAGATGTCGGCGATTTGATCGAGCGTGTCTACCCATTCGAGTTTGACGTCCTCTTTTTCCACGTGATCTCGGATGAAATGATGGCGGATGTCTATGTGCTTTGTTTGCGAGTGGTGTACGGGATTTTTCGAGATGCATATTGCGCTATTATTGTCTCACAATATGGGGATTTTTCGAAAGTTTAGCCCGTAATCGCCAAGAGTTTGATTTAGCCATAGTAGTTGGGCACAACAACTTTCCGCCGCTACATATTCGGCCTCGGCCGTTGATAGGGCAACGGAATGTTGTTTTCGGCTTGACCACGAGACGAGTGACCCGCCCAAGAATTGGCAAGTTCCACTCGTACTTTTGCGGTCAACCCTAGAACCGGCAAAGTCCGCATCCGTGTACCCTATCAAGGTGAGATTTCCACTATGGCCATACCAAATCCCTAAGTCGATAGTCCCCTTAAGGTATCGAAAGATGCGTTTTACCGCGGTATAATGAGATACCTTAGGGTTTGCTTGGAACCGGGCACATAGACATACGGCAAACATAATATCGGGTCTACTTGCCGTCAGATATAATAAACTACCAATCATACCTCGATATTCCGTTATGTCGAATGATTCTCCATCCTCATCCGCATCTAACTTGGACTCCTTAACAATGCACTACAACAGATGGGAGTATCAGCGACGGGCGTATGCCATCAACGACGGCCCGTCGCTGATAAAACAACCTTTCTGCGACGGCCCATCGCAGAAGAGCATTACCGACGGTTTTATTAGCGACGGGCCGTCGGTGATGTTCAAATTTTTCCGTTGGCCCGTCGCTAAACTTCAAAACCATCGCTAATAGTTTGCGACGGCCCGTCGGTGATGCTAGTCCCGTCGCTAATAACCTTCCCACGGCCCGTCGGTGAAAGAATCCCCGTCGCTAATACATTTTCAAAAAAAACCGCCAAATTTTCAAAAATTCTCCGACGGCCCGTCGCTAATACGTTTCCGAAGGCCCGTCGGTGATGTTGTATACACCTTCTTATATACCCCGCTGGTCTCCTTCTCTCTCTTTTAACCCTAAACCTAAATTCGCCTCTTCTCCTCTTCGCCTCCGACGCCTCTCTTCCCCTCATCACAGCCCCTCTTCCCCTCTTCGCTTCGATGCCCCTCTTCGCCTCCGACGCCCATCTTCCCCTCTTCGCTCCGACGCCCCTCTTCCCCTCTGACGCCCCTCTTCCCCTCTCCTCCACAGCCCCCCTGTAAGTTCATTTCTGTTTGTTAACTTAGTATAATTTGGGTTTAATTAGGGTAATTTTAAATTAGGGTTTAATTAGCTTTTAATAAGGGTATAATTTAGGGTATAATTTAGGGTTTAATTAGGGTTTAATTTAGGGTATAATTAGGGTATAATTTAGGGTATAATTTAGGTATAATTTAGGGTTTAATTAGGGTATAATTTAGTTCATTTATGTTTGTTAATTTCTGAAATGATTAGTATATTAATATTATTATATTTTTCTATTATGTTTAATTTTTTTATTTTCAGAAAATAATATTTTTAATTAATACGTAATTTTATTGTGTTATTTTGCAGCTTGTCTTGATGACGTCCCATATGGGTGTATCACTCGTCTTTGTTTGATCTAATCCGAATCGTTTGAGAAGTTCGCGAGTGTATTTGGATTGGTTGACGAATATTCCCTCGGATGATTGCTTGAATTGAAGTCCAAGAAAAAATGTGAGCTCCCCCATCATGCTCATGGCAAATTCACTATGCATAAGAATGGAAAATTCTTCGGCAAGTGCCGGGTCACTAGATCCAAATATAATATCATCGACATAAATTTGAATAAGCAAAATAGAGTCTCCCTTTTTACGTGTGAAGAGAGTAGTGTCGGTTTTACCACGCTCGAATCCGTTAGATAATAGGAAGGTTGATAGGCGCCCATACCATGCTCGAGGGGCATGTTTCAACCCATATAAGGCTTTCGAAAGCTTACACACGTGATTCGGGTATTTTGGATCTTTGAATCCCGGGGGTTGCTCGACATAGACTTCTTCTTCAATTTCCCCGTTTAGGAACGCACTCTTCACATCCATTTGATAAAGCGTGAATCCTTCGATGGTGGCGTAAGCCAAGAGTAGTCGTATCGATTCCAAACGAGCGACGGGAGCAAACGTCTCTTCGAAGTCAATACCTTCTTGTTGTTTGAAACCTTGAGCTACAAGTCTCGCCTTGTTTCGTACTACGTTTCCGTGCTCGTCTATCTTGTTTCGATAGATCCATCGAGTGCCGATTATGGACCTTGTCGTTGGTCTTGGTACCAAGGTCCACACTTGATTTCTCTCAAATTGCTCTAACTCCTCTTGCATGGCCAAGATCCAATCATCGTCGTTGTTGGCCTCTTTGAATGATTTCGGTTCGATATGCGAGAGGTACGCACAATGAGCTACGTAATTGTGAATCCGAGACCGAGTCCGAACACCTTCCCTTGGGTCTCCTACAATGTTAGAGATAGGATGAGCCGATACTTCCCTAAGGACTTCGGGAATTTGGTAGTGAGATTCCATTTCTTCTTCCTCTTGATCTTCATGATCCTCTATTTGATTTTCCACTTCATCAAGAGTGATGTCGAAAATTTTTCGCTCGAGTGATTTGGATCCTTGAGGTACCTCTTCATTTTCTTCTTCTTGAGTACCTACATTTTGAATATCTTTCACGGCTTCTTTGTTAGTTTCATCGAAATGCACATGTACGGACTCACACACTATACGTGAGGATTTTATGTAAATCCGATAAACTTTACTTGTACTTGAATATCCAACAAATATTCCCTCAAGCGACTTTGGATCAAGTTTGTCTATATTATTTGATTCATCTAAAATGAAACTTTTACATCCAAATACTCCCATATATGAGATATTCGGATTTCTCCCGTACCATAGCTCATAGGGCGTTTTCTTCAAAAATGGCCTTAGGCTAAGTCGATTTACGACATGACACGCGGTGTTAACCGCTTCGGCCCAAAGATATTTTGGAGAAGGATGCTCATTTAGCATGGTACGAGCAAGTTCAATTAATGTTCGGTTTTTACGCTCAACTACACCGTTTTGTTGAGGTGTGCGAGGAGCGGAAAATTCACGTATATATCCCTTAGTGTGGCAATACTCATCAAACTTTGAATTTTTGAATTCACCTCCATTATCACTACGAATTGTAATAATGGATGTGTTTCTTTCGTTTTCAACACTCTTGCAAAATTTGATGAATACGTCACACGTTTCACTTTTGTGAAGTAAATAATATACCCAAGTAAAACGTGAATAATCATCAACAATTACGAAACCTTTTATTACCTAGACTCGAGACGCTCATTGGTCCGCAAAGGTCGAGGTGGATGAGTTGGAGTGGTCGATTTGTCGTGACGGTATCTTTGGATTTCAAACCGGAGGACTTCGTGTGCTTACCTTTTTCACACGCATCGCATAGTCCCTCCAATTTGAGTTTATGTGATGGCAAACCCCTAATGAGTTCCTTTTTGGATAACCGGTGAATCGTCTCCATGCATATATGGCCTAGTCTCCTATGCCACAATCGTGAAGTCGATTCCGATGCGGTGAGACAATGGATTCCCGGCACGAAGGATTCAAAATCGAAGTAGTACAAATTTTCATGTCGGGTTCCTTTGCACACCGTAGTATTGTCTATAGTTTGATCAATTAAACACGATGATTGATCGAATTTTACACAATAACCGGCATCACATAATTGGTTTATGCTAATTAAATTATGTTTTAGCCCTATCACAAGGTAGACATTTTCTAGAGTCCAATTAGTGGTCCCTATAGAACCGATACCGACAATTTTACCTTTTTGGTTACCTCTGAAAGTTACGTCTCCTCACTTGAAGGGTTTGAGAGATTTGAACATTTCTCGGTTCCAAGTCATGTGTCTAGAACAACCACTATATAGACACCATTTTGATGACTTGTTTGAAGAACTTAGGCACATCTACAAGAAATCCACATTAGTTTAAAGTTCATAAGAAAAATTAATCTAATATGAATGAAAGAAATACAGTTTCGGATCAACCGTAAAAGTGTACACAAGGATAAACGAATGTAGTCGTACATTCGTGGCCATAACTTTCAGTGGGAAAATCCAATTAGAATGGTTCAAATTGGGTTAGATAGATAATGAGATTATCTACAACCTTCATATAGAAATATATTTCATATGAACGAAGTATAAGTGTCGTTTCTGTGAAATACCGAAAGGGTGCAACAGTATGACATACAGTTAGTAAAACAGTCATAACGTTTGCATACGAACTCCAATTGGGCTGGGCCAAATTGGGTTGAGTAGATAATAAGATTATCTACAACTGTCGTGTTGGTTGATTTTCTGTCAGAGAAATTTATCAATTTCGTCTGGACAGAATACTGAACAGGTTCATACAGTTTTCTGTGTGAAAGGGTGTATATTGGATATACATGCCTTTTGGCTAATCCTTATCCTATTAGGTATAAATAGGATATTCTCTCTCATCTTCACTAAGGAATTCATAAGTAATTCAAAGCAATATTCTGCCCAAGAAACAAGAAAAGAGCAAATTCAGATTTGATCTTTTGTGAGTGAAAAGACACGAAGAGAGATTAATAGAGAATCGATCGAGATCAACCAAGTGCACCGATACATCGTCTAGGCAGGTGTATCCGTGTCCGGCGTCTTCCGACTCAAGGTGGATACGTGTGGAGGAGCAACACTTGGGGCTCTCCGTTGTGATCGAACCGAAGGATCGAAGAACGGGAACGAACGGTGAAGGACGCACGGTGTGGGACGCGCGTAAAGTCACCAACGTGACCGGAGGAATAGGAGGCAGCGATCAACCCTTCGTGTTCCATCAATTTGGAACTGGTATGGATCTAACCTTCTATTTGCATCGTACCCTCGAAGTCGTGGCGTGATCTCGGGAATCGGGGAATCGGACCGGGCCTACATATCCGCTGCGCGGGCCCGGGGCCGGGGATATTCCCCAACAATGAATTCTTATACTCATACTCCCCCTCAATATTTGGCTTATGGTAGTAGGATGAGGGAGAGAGTTGTCACACATGACTTAGGTCATTTGTGGTCCAACACCATATGAGGTGGAGGGACCCATTGTGTGTCTATCTTTACGCATCCATACAAGGTTGGATTTGAGTTTTGGGTTGCGTAGATCACAACTAGTGGAGATGTGTCCTAATTTACAACAATAATTGTAAAATGCAATCGTTGGTTTGTTGATGGTTTCGGAACTCTTGACAAAATGATTCGAGAGTTGGTTTGAGTAGGTTTTCTTTTGAATTACCGGTTTGGTCGATTTGGCACGATAATTTTGTGTTTGAAATTGTTTTTGTGAGTTGTTGAAATGTTTGGGAGCCCTTGTTTGATATGAGTCGTCGGTGTGGTAATTCACCTCATAGAAATACCCATTTGGTCCCCGTTTGAACAAGCAATCGGATCGTCCCAAATTGTTACGCCTATGAGATGAGTTTTGTGTAAAATGATTATTCCTATTATTATAACTAACACTTTTAGGTTGTTCCATTTTAACACTTTTACCCTTGTTATAGTCACGGTACATGAAAGCATTTCCGTGACTATTCGTTCGATTGTTCTCCCATTTCAATTTTTGATCTTTAGATTTCGAAGGATCGGGTTTATTACCGTTATCCTTCTTGAATCCTAGACCCGATTTGTCATTGGGCTTTTGTCCCTTTGACGACCCTTTCAAAACTTGATCCAATGAAAGAGTGTTAGATGCAATGGATGCACAAGCCTTCTTCAAGGATTCATTTACAACTTTTGAATTTTGAAGTTCGACTTTTAGGTGTGATATCTCGCTTTTAAGGGCTTAACATTCACATTTTGAAAAACCTTGAAATTCATTCAATTGTGCTTGGTACGACCTAACCGATAATTCTAAAGAAGCTACCTTTGTCTTGAGAGCTAGTATCGTGCTCTCAACCTTACCCTCATTTTGACAAGGTTCATCGACATCTCTTAATAGTGCGTCGAGGGATTCAAGCTCTAAGTTTGAGTTGAATTCAAATGAGGAACATGAATTTGAGGTTTGCTCTATTGAATTAATTATGGGTTTGAGATATACCTCATGACCTAGGTCATGTGACGAGTTGGATGTAGAGGCGAGAGAAGTGACTCTCGGAGAGTGATGCACACGGGGTTCTGATATTGGCGCTCGTTGGAGGAGCATCGCTTGAATTTCTCTTTCCACATGATAAGGACTATTTTAAGCATATTTTAAAGGGTTAAAAAGGGAATTTTACCACAATATATCACTTAGTTAACATATAAATTGTTAATCATTTTAATATCATTGGAAATTGCTTGACTATTTGAATTTATGTTAATTTCAGGGTTAAATATGGCAATTTGGAGATCGTGGCTGAGAAGGAAGTAAAGAGAGAGAAAGTGTGACCTACTTGTGGGCCCCACATGAAGGCGTAAATTTTCTACTTCGAATCAAGTAAAACCAAGACCAGATCTGGATTCCCCTCGCTCTCCTGATCAAAATGATATATTCACATTAATTAATTGGATGAAGGATGAGAGAGAAATGAGGAGAGAGAAAGTAGAAAGAGAAAGATAAAGTGGGTCCCACACCAGAGTGAATCGTTACACCAAAGCCTACACAGAACAGCCCACAGAAGATCCACTAATGACCCATTAAATACCCATCTAAATAACTATTTCCTTGATTTTCTGTGGCCCAGATACCCTACAGTCCAAACTGAAGCCCAATATACCCTTTTAAATAGATCCTTGCACGAATCGCTACACAGGAAAGTCCACAGAAGATCATACAAGAACACACCTTTCAGCACAATTAACGGATCTAACCGTCACTACAAGCCCTCCATTTCATTCAAAATGGACGTCTCCATTTATATTCTGATGTGTTAATTTGAACTGAATCGACTCAGTACCAGATTTCTCGACGAAATCACTGGAGAGGACGTAACTTCCTCTCCGGTGCACCAAATTCCACGATCTGGTACTTGAAACGATCGTGGGAACGTGAGGAATGTGATCATGGAGTTGTTTTGGTTGGATTTGGTCCAGGAACGCCACAGTTTCCATAAAAAAGCGACGGGTTGAGCTCAAATTGGAGAGAGACTTCGGGGGTGGTTTTCTTTGCCACTTTTCCACTTCACACACCTTCCTCACAGCCCTCTTAAGCCATTCCAGCATTAAAGTCATTTTCTTTAACCCCTACTAAAGATTTCACCTTTACCGAAGCGTTTAGGGTTTTCGAAAGGGTTAACTGAGAAATCAAGGTGATTGGCTCCAAATTGACGAAGACATACTCTTCCTCAAGCAGTATTGGAACAAGGGCTACCTCGAGACTCACTGGTTTGGCAAGATCCTCCTTCTCCAGCTTCAATTAGGTGTTGTTTTTCTATTTTTAAGTCTTTAATTAGTTAATTGTTTGTTATTTCTTGTAAAGAATTGATCTTTTGTGATACTTGTTGCTTAATCTAAGTTTAGTAACCATTTTTCCAATTTTATGGATTTTAGTTTAATTTAATTTTTCAAATTTTCATAAAAAACAAAGAAAACGTCATTTTGTTGACAATCGTTTTCGCACAACAAAAGATTTTATAATAAAAGTAGTATTGGATAAATACGGGTATCGATCCACAAGGAAATACGTAAGTTAATTAAGATTATTAATTCATAAATTTCGAATATTTATTTCAAATTCTCACAATTTGTTTTCTATGATATTCTACAGATTTGGTACAATTTTTGTGCAATTTGGATTTATAGATAAAAAGTTATTAAGTATTTACAAAACAGTCCTTGGAATATTTGTGACAATACCCAGTTAAGTTTTCGAAGGAATATCAGTTTTGAACTGATTTGCAAATTAAATAACTAAAGATTTATACTTCCAAATGATATGATAATGGTATATAATTGATATATGGAACTATTACTGTATAGTGGTGAACTAGATTTGGTCTACACTAGTCTAGGTATTTTACAATTCATACACAAAATTAGACACATGCAAAGATTGACACAGTTTTACAAACAAGTCCTTAATACAGAATATAAATTCCAATATTCAAAATGGTATATCAAATGGAAAATCCAACCAATCAAGATGATTCTAAAAGGTATTGAAAATAGATTGATTGATCTTGAATATAAACTATCTGGATTGATCCATATCAATATATAAATTAATTAAAATTAACCAAGAAATGTGCTCATTAAATTCAAATTCTGACAAATTAGGTCAAAAACAGTTTTCAGAAATATTTGTTCTCAAGTTTGGGATATCATTTCTCGCAAACTTGATGATTACATGAGATTAGATTGATTTTAGCTGAAATTATGGTGTAAATAATATCTGAAAAGAGTTCTTGTTTGATTTAAAAAGATCTAAAATGCTCACAAAAATTACAACAAAAGTACCAGATGAACTCACTTCACAGTGAGTTAGGGTTTTTATCAATTTTATAAATTCATATTAAATCGACAATAATTCCAAATTCGATTCTGCAAAAACTGAGTGAAAGAAGAGAACACAATATATACATAAACGATTCAACTTGAAATTAAACAGTGCTGGAAAAGTTACCAATCAATTAACAAAGTAGACAGTGATTAACACAGAATTAGGGTTCGTGAAGTTGGAAAATTCAAATTAAATTAAACTAAAATCCATAAAATTGGAAAATACTTGTGAAAATATTTGTGAAACAGTCCCTTATATCCATAAAATCCATCAAATTAAATTAAACTAAAATCCATAAAAAGTTACTAATCAATTAACAAAGTAGACAGTGATTAATACATAAAAAGTTATTGAGTATTTACAAAACAGTCCCTGGCATATTTGTGAAAATATCCAGTTTAAATTTTCGAATCAATATTAGTTCTGAACTGTTTTGAAAATACTCAATAACTTTTTATCTACAACTTCAAATTGCACCAAAATTGTACCAGACCTTATGTATATGCAAATGAACATAATTGGAATGTTTCATGACTTTTCATAAAATTTTGAGAACGGACACTGTAGCAGATACAGGAAATTGAGAATTTTTCGAAAAAACACATATTCCGTTATAACGGACTTGGTGTCCGTTGTAACGGACCCTGTATAGGATGCGGGGATGTGAGGAGGACCGTGAAAACTGCATATTCCGTTGTAACGGACTTGGAGTCCGTTGTAACGGACCTTGTATCTGATACGAGGTTGCGGGGATGCCTAGGGTGTCTATTGGAGTCCGTTGTAACGGACTGGGTCCGTTGTAACGGAGCTCTACACAGTTGGTCCGTTGTAACGGACTGTATGTTGCGTTGTAACGGACTGGTCTCTGGAAATTTGGACGAAAGTTTGCAGAAAATAGCGTTGTAACGGACCTAGGTTGCGTTGTAACGGACATGTTTCTGGCAAAATTTGGCCAAACTCCGAAATAAATAGCGTTGTAACGGACTGGACTTCCGTTGTAACGGAGTGCCAAGTATACTGGAGGTCCGTTGTAACGGACTATGTTGCGTTACAACGGACTGGTTTCTGGTTGCTGATTTTGTTTTCGTGATAACTTTGGCTACACAACTTGGAATTTTGAGTTCTTTATATCGATTTGATCGGCATCAATCATACTAGCATATAATTAGATAATTATTTAGAATAATTAGACTCCCAAATAAATACATATGCATTTATGAAAATCTTGTGATAGTGATATAATTGGATTATGTCACGGATTTAGAAACATGCAATGGCATGATCCCTCATAATATTTAAGTCATGGAAATGCCTTCCATATTCACAACCACTATGATCGGTACTACGTCTCACATGGGTTAAGGCCAAAGCCGACATGGGTTATTGTAGTCATCGACGGGGTGGCAAGCGTTAAATAGGGACTGATAAGGGTTAAGGCCAAAGCCGACTTATTAGTAGTTTATTTGAACGATACGATGAGTATGGTTGTGACTTAACCGTTCTAGCCAGTAAGGGTTTAGGCCAAAGCTGACTTGATTGGAAGTTCGGGGCATAGATAGGATGCACACACGGAACTGGGATTGTATTGGATACGATCCATCACCGAAATCCTATAAAGGTTCAAGAGTCGCATTGGATGTGATTGGATATAATCCTACCTAAATAGCGAGATCCCATTCGTCTGCCAAAGCAACTTGTGGAAGGATCGTAAAATATGGGTCTTGAGTGTTATGGACTTGGAGTCCCGTATCGGTATGAGGGTTATCGATTCGATAAAATAACACTATTATATAATCATCATATAAGCCCTATAAGATAAGTACGCAACGTTAGTAATCAATCTTTTATTTCATTTGTAGAATATGTCTTCTAGTAACACCAACACCATGTCGATTAGATCGACTTTAGAAAAGGATAAGCTAGTGGGTCGGAACTACTTTGACTGGCACCGAAACCTGAGAATAGTTCTCAGGCAAGAGGGCAAGAGTCACGTATTGGATACGGAACTAGTGGAACCGGGCCCCGATGCTACGGCCGAAGAAAAGGCTGCGTTTGAGAAACTTAAGAAGGACTCAAATGATGTTACGTGCCTCATGTTGGCATGTATGGACGCTAGTCTTCAAAAGCAGTTTGAGGACTCGGATGCGCACATCATAGACGTTGTGCTCAAGGAAATGTTCCAAGAGCAGGAGCGTATTGAACGGTTCAGTACGCTCAAAGAGTTGGTAAACTGCAAGATGCCTTCGGGGTCTTCGGTTAGCTCTCACGTTGTGAAGGTGCAAGCTCTCATAGACCGTCTTGAGAAGCTAGGAGAGAAATTGTCGAAGATTATGCAACAAGATTTGATCTTGTGTGCACTTCCTCCAATGTTTTCTCCGTTCGTGACTAACTATCACATGCATTCGATGGATAAGACGATCCCTGAGCTTCACAGAATGCTCAAGAATTTTGAATCGGAGACGTTAAAGTCGTCCGGAGAGAACAGGGCAAGAGTTGCCGAAAATGTTCTCACAATTCAGAATAAGGATCGTAAGAGATCAAAGTCCAAGGGCGGTTCGGCTAAGAAACGTTCGAAGCCGAATAAAAGGGGAAAGGAGAAATCCAAGGATGAGACGTGCTTTCATTGTCACAAGGCTGGACATTGGAAGCGCGATTGCAAATCTTACCTCGAGGAGGTGAAGAAGGGCAAGGCGGTTTCAGCGACCGGCCTCTCAGGTATTAACGTTATTGAAGTTAATATTTCAACTATGACTAATTGGGTATTGGATACCGGTTGTGGGACTCATATTTGTCGAAATATGCAGGTTCTTCAAAATAGTCGAAGGTTGGAAAAGGGTGAAGTCGATCTACGCGTCGGGAATGGAGCAAGAGTTGCTGCGTTTGCCGTAGGAGTAGTTAATTTGACTTTACCTAGTGGACTTATTTTAGTACTAAATAATTGTTATTATGTACCGACATTATGTAAGAACATAATAAGTGTGTCGAAACTGGCCAATGATGGCTATGAATTCGTTATTAGGAATAATGAGTTTTCGATATGTAAGGATTCTATTATCTATGGAAATGTTCTGTTAGAAAATGGTCTTTATGTGTTGGATTTCGATCACGGAAATAATAAGTCCATATATAACGTTAATGCAAAAAGGATTAAACCTAAAGTTGATAATCGGACTTTCTTTTGGCATTGTCGTCTCGGTCATGTGAATGAGAAACGCATTGCTAGACTCCATAAAGATGGAATGCTAGACTCATTTGAATTGGATTCATTTGGGAATTGCGAATCTTGTTTGCTTGGCAAGATGACTAAGGCGCCGTTCTCCAAGGTCGGAGAGCGGTCCAACGATCTACTGGAACTCATACATTCCGATGTGTGTGGACCGATGAGCATCGAGGCAAGAGGAGGCTATCGATACTTTGTTACGTTTACGGACGATCATAGTAGATATGGATATATTTATTTGATGCGTACGAAAGCGGAGACCTTTGAAAAGTTCAAAGAGTTTCAAAACGAAGTTGAAAATCAGCTTGGCAAGAAAATTAAAGCCATTCGATCGGATCGAGGTGGCGAATATTTGAGCTATGAGTTTGAAGATCATCTAAAAGATTGTGGAATAGTTCCACAATGGACTCCGGCAGGAACGCCACAATGGAATGGCGTGTCCGAGAGGAGGAATCGAACCTTGTTGGACATGGTTCGATCCATGATGAGTCAAACTTCCCTTCCAAAATCGTTTTGGGGATATGCCCTAGAGACAGCGGCTTACTTATTAAACCGCATGCCTTCTAAATCGGTACCTAAGACACCATATGAGATATGGACCGGAAAAGTTCCGAAATTGTCTTACGTTAAGATTTGGGGTTGTGAAGCTTATGTCCGCCGATTAATCGCGGATAAACTTGATCCCAAATCTGAAAAATGTTTATTTGTTGGTTATCCCAAGGAAACAAAGGGATATTATTTCTATCATCCATACGAGAACAAAGTGTTTGTTGCTCGTGGAGGTACCTTCTTAGAGGAGGAATTTATATCTAAAAGAATGGATGGATTTGAAATAGATCTCGAAGAAATTCGAGAACCGCAAACAAATGTTGAACCGATGAACATTGATCCGGTTTCCTCAAATGTTGAGGATCCGGAGTCAAGTGCACAAGGCGCAATTCGTAGATCGGGTAGGATTCGTCAAGAGCCTATACGATATGGTTTTATCGTGGCAAATGACGATGAAGTCGAATTCATAGATGATGAACCGACATCTTATCGCGAGGCTATGAAAAGCGAGGATTCCGATAAGTGGCAAACTGCCATGAAATCCGAGATTCAATCCATGTACGATAATCAAGTTTGGAACTTGATTGATCCACCTCCCGGGGTTAAACCAGTGGGATGTAAGTGGGTTTTCAAGAAGAAGACCGACATGGATGGGAATGTGAACACTTATAAAGCACGGCTTGTGGTGAAAGGTTTCAAATAAATTCATGGTGTCGACTATGAAGAAACGTTTTCCCCAGTAGCTATGCTTAAATCCATACGGATCTTACTTGCTATCTCTGCGTATTATGACTACGAGATTTGGCAAATGGATGTCAAAACCGCATTCCTTAACGGGAACTTAGAAGAGGATGTGTACATGACACAGCCCGAGGGTTTTGTCGATTCGAAGAGTCCGAATAAAGTGTGCAAATTGCAACGATCCATTTATGGATTGAAGCAAGCTTCTCGGAGTTGGAACATACGTTTCGATGAAGTTATACGAGAATATAATTTCGTGAAAAACGTAGAAGAACCTTGTGTTTACAAGAAGGTTAGTGGGAGCCGCGTAGTATTTCTTGTACTATATGTAGACGACATCTTGATCATAGGAAACGACATTCCGATGCTTACGGATGTTAAGAAGTATTTAAATACTCGTTTCGCTATGAAAGATTTGGGCGAGGCCGCCTATATATTAGGCGTGAGGATTTATAGAGATAGATCCAAGAAGTTACTCGGCTTGAGTCAAAGCACGTACATCGACAAAGTGTTGAAACGGTTTTCAATGCAAAATTCGAAGAAAGGACTTCTTCCAATGTCGAGTGGCATATCGTATTCTAAAGCTCAATGTCCGACATCGAGCGAAGATAAGAATGCGATGAGTATTGTTCCATACGCTTCGGCGGTTGGATCAATTATGTATGCCATGATTTGTACGCGCCCCGATGTGTCGTATGCATTGAGCGTCGTTTCGCGTTACCAATCTAATCCAGGGGATATGCATTGGATCGCGGTTAAGAACATCCTTAAGTACTTACGAAGAACTAAGGATCAATTTCTAATTTATGGTGGAAAGACATCCGGGTTGGTCATCAATGGATATACCGACGCCAGTTTCCAAACATGTGTCGATGACTTTCGATCACAAAGCGGATACGTGTTTTGTCTAAATGGTGGAGCGGTAGTTTGGAAAAGTTCCAAACAACCCACGATAGCAGACTCTACAACTGAATCGGAGTATATTGCGGCTTCCGAAGCGGCAAAGGAGGCGGTTTGGATCAAGAAGTTTGTGTCGGAGCTTGGTGTAGTCCCGAGCATCTCGGAACCTGTAGTTGTGTATTGCGACAATACGGGCGCAATAGCACAGTCCAAGGAACCGAGGGCACATCACCGCTCCAAGCACATACTCAGAAAATTTCACTTGATCCGTGAGATTTTGCAAAGGAAGGATGTGATCATTGAGAAGATTGATACTGACAGGAATGTTGCGGACCCGTTTACTAAGCCACTCTCGCAAGCTAAGCACGATTATCATGCGAAAGCTATAGGTTTGAGATACCTAGAGGAGGAAGAGAGTAGTTAGTTATCTAAAACGATAATTTCGTAGGACGAGATTAGTCTAATAGATTAGTAAACGTGAAAGAAATACAGTTTCGGATCAACCGTAAAAGTGTACACAAGGATAAACGAATGTAGTCGTACATTCGTGGCCATAACTTTCAGTGGGAAAATCCAATTAGAATGGTTCAAATTAGGTTAAATAGATAATGAGATTATCTACAACCTTCATATAGAAATATATTTCATATGAACGAAGTATAAGTGTCGTTTCTGTGAAATACCGAAAGGGTGCAACAGTATGACATACAGTTAGTAAAACAGTCATAACTTTTGCATACGAACTCCAATTGGGCTGGGCCAAATTGGGTTGTGTAGATAATACGATTATCTACAACTTTCGTGTTGGTTGATGTTCTGTCAGAGAAATTTATCAATTTCGTCTGGACATAATACTGAACAGGTTCATACAGTTTTCTGTGTGAAAGGGTGTATATTGGATATACATGCCTTTTGGCTAATCCTTATCCTATTTAGGTATAAATAGGATTTTCTCTCTCATCTTCACTAAGGAATTCAGAAGTAATTCAAAGCAATATTCTGTCCAAGACACAAGAAAAGAGCAAATTCAGATTTGATCTTTTGTGAGTGAAAAGGCACGAAGAGAGATTAATAGAGAATCGATCGAGATCAAGCAAGTGCACCGATACATCGTCTAGGCAGGTGTATCCGTGTCCGGCGTCTTCCGACTCAAGGTGGATACGTGTGGAGGAGCAACACTTGGGGCTCTCCGTTGTGATCGAACCGAAGGATCGAAGAACGGGAACGAACGGTGAAGGACGCACGGTGTGGGACGCGCGTAAAGTCACCAACGTGACCGGAGGAATAGGAGGCAGCGATCAACCCTTCGTGTTCCATCAATTTGGAACTGGTATGGATCTAACCTTCTATTTGCATCGTACCCTCGAAGTCATGGCGTGATCTCGGGAATCGGGGAATCGGACCGGGCCTTCATTCCGCTGCGCGGGCCCGGAGTCGAGGATATTCTCCTACAAAACGTTGTATCACCCCAAACTTATCTTATAGTAATGCAATTTCAGAATTTTAAAATTTTTTCATTTTGCATCTATCTTATATGAAAACTGTGTGCTGGGTTGTGTAATATGATTGTTACATGAACCTTGATTTGAACTTGTGTGGACGTCGACATGGTTGAGGACCATGTGCAGCAAAACCGTCACACTTAAAGTGTCATTTCTAAACATCCCTAGTCGCGGATCAGCATGCTTAAGAGAGAAGCATTTCTATTATTAGATAATAGACTGAACGCGTACACTAGTACGTTTGCCGAGGAGATGATTATGTTTTGCTAATCATGGGACAAAGGAGTTTGTCGAATCGGGAACGTAGATATATGTTAGGTTACATATATTGGATATGACCGAAGCCGCGAGACCATGACATGGTTTAGTCATTATAGATGGACTTGCGACGGATGGGGTTTTAGATTCTTCATACTTGAGGGGATCATTGATTGCGTTACGTGCGTAACACAATGCTTTGATATGATCTTACGCTCACCGTAACAGGGAGTTAAAAGGGTCATCATTGGGTATTGTCCGAAACACGGAATTCAATGTGAGTCTCCAAGATAGGAATTGTTTATTCCGAAAGGAAGAGATATCTCTTAGGCGCCGCTCGATGAGTCGATTAACGAAAACTGTGGCCACAGTCAATGATATTAATGGTTAATATCGATTGAAATTTGTTAACTCAACTCGGAATCGGGGAATAAGTATAGTTAATCAAATTATAAGGATGACTATTACCGTGCCTTTTGATTAACGGATATCGTAAACAAGAGAACTAGTAACTGCTATTCGAGATAGGCACAATGATCACAATCATTTTTCGTTTAACATGGGTAGCTATGATGGAGTGACTAGATCCCGCTCATGAGCTTATAGGCATTGGAAACAACCTACTGCCATCGTTAAGTCGAACCTACATGGTCACACAACGAGTCGTACTAAGTCGGGCTTGATAATAAAATCGGCACATTGATGTGCATAGCTTGGTATTTGATACGCGAGCTATATTCTCTAAAATCGTGCGAATTGGATATGCATGAGTACCTTTTAGGTAGATCTGAAATTGAGTGGGAGACTGAAAGAAATACAGTTTCGGATCAACCGTAAAAGTGTACACAAGGATAAACGAATGTAGTCGTACATTCGTGGCCATAACTTTCAGTGGGAAAATCCAATTAGAATGGTTCAAATTGGGTTAGATAGATAATGAGATTATCTACAACCTTCATATAGAAATATATTTCATATGAACGAAGTATAAGTGTCGTTTCTGTGAAATACTGAAAGGGTGCAACAGTATGACATACAGTTAGTAAAACAGTCATAACGTTTGCATACGAACTCCAATTGGGCTGGGCCAAATTGGGTTGAGTAGATAATAAGATTATCTACAACTTTCGTGTTGGTTGATTTTCTGTCAGAGAAATTTATCAATTTCGTCTGGACAGAATACTGAACAGGTTCATACAGTTTTCTGTGTGAAAGGGTGTATATTGGATATACATGCCTTTTGGCTAATCCTTATCCTATTAGGTATAAATAGGATATTCTCTCTCATCTTCACTAAGGAATTCATAAGTAATTCAAAGCAATATTCTGCCCAAGAAACAAGAAAAGAGCAAATTCAGATTTGATCTTTTGTGAGTGAAAAGACACGAAGAGAGATTAATAGAGAATCGATCGAGATCAAGCAAGTGCACCGATACATCGTCTAGGCAGGTGTATCCGTGTCCGGCGTCTTCCGACTCAAGGTGGATACGTGTGGAGGAGCAACACTTGGGGCTCTCCGTTGTGATCGAACCGAAGGATCGAAGAACGGGAACGAACGGTGAAGGACGCACGGTGTGGGACGCGCGTAAAGTCACCAACGTGACCGGAGGAATAGGAGGCAGCGATCAACCCTTCGTGTTCCATCAATTTGGAACTGGTATGGATCTAACCTTCTATTTGCATCGTACCCTCGAAGTCGTGGCGTGATCTCGGGAATCGGGGAATCGGACCGGGCCTACATATCCGCTGCGCGGGCCCGGGGCCGGGGATATTCCCCAACAATGAATTCTTATACTCATACTCCCCCTCAATATTTGGCTTATGGTAGTAGGATGAGGGAGAGAGTTGTCACACATGACTTAGGTCATTTGTGGTCCAACACCATATGAGGTGGAGGGACCCATTGTGTGTCTATCTTTACGCATCCATACAAGGTTGGATTTGAGTTTTGGGTTGCGTAGATCACAACTAGTGGAGATGTGTCCTAATTTACAACAATAATTGTAAAATGCAATCGTTGGTTTGTTGATGGTTTCGGAACTCTTGACAAAATGATTCGAGAGTTGGTTTGAGTAGGTTTTCTTTTGAATTACCGGTTTGGTCGATTTGGCACGATAATTTTGTGTTTGAAATTGTTTTTGTGAGTTGTTGAAATGTTTGGGAGCCCTTGTTTGATATGAGTCGTCGGTGTGGTAATTCACCTCATAGAAATACCCATTTGGTCCCCGTTTGAACAAGCAATCGGATCGTCCCAAATTGTTACGCCTATGAGATGAGTTTTGTGTAAAATGATTATTCCTATTATTATAACTAACACTTTTAGGTTGTTCCATTTTAACACTTTTACCCTTGTTATAGTCACGGTACATGAAAGCATTTCCGTGACTATTCGTTCGATTGTTCTCCCATTTCAATTTTTGATCTTTAGATTTCGAAGGATCGGGTTTATTACCGTTATCCTTCTTGAATCCTAGACCCGATTTGTCATTGGGCTTTTGTCCCTTTGACGACCCTTTCAAAACTTGATCCAATGAAAGAGTGTTAGATGCAATGGATGCACAAGCCTTCTTCAAGGATTCATTTACAACTTTTGAATTTTGAAGTTCGACTTTTAGGTGTGATATCTCGCTTTTAAGGGCTTAACATTCACATTTTGAAAAACCTTGAAATTCATTCAATTGTGCTTGGTACGACCTAACCGATAATTCTAAAGAAGCTACCTTTGTCTTGAGAGCTAGTATCGTGCTCTCAACCTTACCCTCATTTTTGTAGGGTTACGCACACGATTATCATAGTGTGCAGCGGAATTATTCACGCATGCGTAACCTAATTCTACCCTGGATCACGCCCTAAAACCAACGAAAAAGGAAGAGTTGGAGATAATTACCTCGTACAAGTTAGTACGTGTCGATTACTTGTCCAAATCCGTGAACCTTCTCCAAGAATCGCTCGTGCAATCCCTCTACTCGTGTCCACCTTGATTTCGACCAATCGGAAATCGCCAACGCCGTTCTAGTCGCCGTCACGATCAATCTCTCAAGATCCTTGCTCGAATCTCCCTCTCAATCTCACCAGATCTGATCTGGAATTCTGTGGAAGAGGAAAGAGAAACGACGGCTCAAAACCCTAGAAAAACTTAGGTCAAATTCCGGAATCAGAACTTTATATATATAGGAAACAGGTCAGTTCGAACGAACTTAACATAGTTCGTTCGAACGAACCCAGTTCGTTCGAACGCACCTAAATGTTCGTTCGAACGAACCCACTTCTGTTTATCACGAATAAGTCCGTTCGAACGCACCGATATAGTTAGTTCGAACGAACCTTATTCTGACTGCAGAATTGCCTATTTATATAAATTCTTCCAAGTTAATTCTTAAGTCATATTTTCTTTCAAACTCCCTCTTGGATTAAGACTTAATCAACTTGGCCATATGTCCAACATATGTCGTGAGATCTAATTTCACGTGATTCCATTTTGTTTGCCCAACAAACGTATTGGTGAGCAAATATCTTGAGAATCCGATATATTACGAAATCTTGGTGTGACCGTGTAGGTTCGTCTAAAACTGGCAGTGGATATGGCAGCAATCCACAAGGTATTGCGAGCACTAGACTGCCGTTAATACCTACCCAGAATTAGCACGAAAAAGGTGGAGAACACCTTTATGAAGATGCAGTACATCTTCATACCTAACTCAGATAAGTGTTACTAGTCCTCTTGTTCGCGATATCTTCCGATCAAAAGAGTCACGGTGAAGCCTAAGACTTCAAGTCATTCTCTTTTCTTTTTGATCAGATATACTCTTTCTCGATAAGAATTAGATTGATAATAACAATGCGAACTCTATTGAGTTCCATCGAGCTTGGCCAAGCATTTCATCAATCTCAATTTAATCGAGGGGCCCGAGAGATATCTCCCTCTATCCTTTTTCAAGGTTAGAAAGGAACAATTCCTATCTTGCAACCTCACGTCCTTTGCCTATGCTAAAAACAATACCCAATAGTAATCTCTGCTACACAATTACGCGTAGGGTTAATTACATCAAAGCATTATCTTTTCACATACTAGGTATCCGTGAGATCACTCAAGTATGAAGAACTAAAACACACTATCTGGATATGAGTTCGTCTCCAATGACTCTGACCATGTCACAAACTCATATAGTGGTCAGTCCAATATACGACGCCGCATATATCCATATTCTAGAATCGACGCTACCGTCCCAGATCAGTAAAACCTGATCATCTCATCTACGAATATGCCAGTGTATGTAAAAGTTTCCATTCAGTGAATGGACTACCTGGTTCAAACCTATGAACAACTTTATACACCAGGGACGTTTTAGAATTATATTCATTCCGTTTAGTGGTTTTACTATCATTCAATTGACGAATCAATATGCCAGACTATGGCCATGCAACATATTATTCTCAACTGACTCGATGCACTAAACTAGAATAAAATTCAAGGTCTATCCGATTATTATAATCGAATAACCTCACACACTTTCTTGTTATTTAAAATTTTTGAAATATGAAGGTTTAGGTCATATGAAGAATAATAATATAAATATCTGTCTCATAAACAAATACAATCCAAATAACACGCCTAGGGCATAATAAATGTTCTCCCACTTGCACTAGGCAGATCGAATCCCCTTATACAATAAGAAACATAAATAAAACACCCAAACTAACACTGCGATAGATATCCCAATCCTATCGCCCTAGCATGCTGCTCATGCTTGGCACGTGATAGTGGCTTCGTAAATGGATCGGCCACGTTATCATCAGTAGGTATCTTCATTATTCTCACGTCACCTCTCTTCGTAATCTCACGAATCAAGTGGTAACGCCGGAGTACATGCTTGGACCTGTGATGCGCTCGCGGTTCCTTGGATTGTGCTATCGCTCCGTTATTGTCACAATATACATCCATGGGACCCGAGATGCTTGGCACAACGCCAAGTTCCATCACGAACTGTCGTAGCCAGACAGCCTCCTTTGCGGCTTCCGAAGCCGCGATGTATTCCGCTTCAGTTGTAGAATCAGCCACCGTCTTCTGTTTGGAGCTTTTCCAAACAACAGCTCCGCCATTGAGCGTGAAGACGTAACCACTTTGAGATTGGAAATCGTCCGGGCAAGTTTGGAAACTAGCATCTGTATATCCTTGGATAACCAGATCTCTTTCCGCACCACCATAGACAAGAAACATATCTTTAGTATTCCTGAGATACTTAAGAATGCTCTTGACTGCGGACCAGTGAACTTCCCCGGGATCAGACTGATAGCGGGAAGTCACACTCAACGCATATGCGACATCTGGCCTAGTACATATCATGGCATACATGATCGATCCTATAGCCGAAGCGTATGGGATCCGACTCATTCGCTCACGTTCAGCGTCTGTTGAAGGACACTGATCCTTTGTGAGAGAAATGCCATGTGACATTGGCAGAAATCCTTTCTTGGATTGCTCCATGTGAAACCTAGTTATCACTTTGTCAATATATGTACTTTGACTTAGTCCGAGAAGTCTCCTCGATCTATCTCTATAGATCTTCACGCCTA
Source organism: Luzula sylvatica (assembly GCA_946800325.1). Taxonomy (NCBI): domain Eukaryota; kingdom Viridiplantae; phylum Streptophyta; class Magnoliopsida; order Poales; family Juncaceae; genus Luzula; species Luzula sylvatica. The sequence goes on along the minus strand of OX326956.1, from coordinate 76,999,347 downwards.
AAATATAGGCGGCTTCTCCTAAGTCCTTCATTGCGAATTGACTACCCAAATATGCCTTAACCTGGTTAAGCATTGGGATGTCATTTCCAATGAGTAAGATGTCGTCCACGTACAAGATGAGGAATACGACCGAACTCCCACTGAATTTCTTGTATACACAAGGTTCCTCGATATTTTGAATGAAACCATACTTTGCGATGACCTCATCGAATCGTATGTTCCACGCACGAGATGCTTGCTTTAATCCATAAATGGATCTCACAAGCTTGCACACTTTATTCGTATTCTTTGGATCGACAAAACCCTCGGGTTGTGTCATATACACATCCTCGGTAAGGTTCCCGTTAAGAAAAGCGGTTTTGACATCCATCTGCCATATCTCATAATCGTGATATGCAGCTATTGCTAGAAGAATGCGAATACTTTTGAACATGGCTACTGGAGAAAACGTTTCATCATAGTCTATACCATGAATTTGCTTGAAACCTTTCGCCACCAGTCTTGCTTTAAAAGTGTGTACATTACCATCCATGTCGGTTTTCTTCTTGAAAACCCATTTGCACCCAACGGTCTTAGCACCACTAGGTAGATCAATAAGATTCCAAACCTTATTATCATACATGGACTGGATCTCGGTTTTCATGGCGTCATGCCATTTCGAGGAATCCAGGCTAGACATAGCACCTTTGTAGGAAGTTGGCTCGTCATCTAGAGTCAACTCATTATCGTCATTACTAATGAGAAATCCATATCTCTCAGGTTCTTGACGATTCCTACTAGATCTACGTATAGCTTGTGTACTAGATTCAGGTTCACCATCCAATGGTAACTCAGAATCTTGTTCCAGATCAACTTGTTCACTTTGTGGTTCTCGAATTTCTTCGAGATCAATTTTACTCCCACTGGCTTGACGATCTAGGAATTCCTTCTCTAAGAAGTGTCCTCGTCGAGCCACGAAAACCTTGTTTTCGTTAGGCAAGTAAAAGTAGTATCCTTTGGTTTCTTGAGGATACCCCACAAATGAACACTTGTCTGATCTTGGCTCGAGTTTTTCCGTCAATAACCTTTTGACGTATGCCTCGCAACCCCAAATCTTTAGATAAGACAATGATGGTACCTTGCCATGCCATATCTCATATGGTGTCTTGTCAACTGATTTGGTCGGAACTTTATTCAGTATATGAGCGGCCGTTTGAAGCGCGAAACCCCAAAATGACTTTGGCAAATCCGTTCGACTCATCATCGAGCGAACCATGTCCAACAAGGTCCGATTCCTCCTCTCGGACACTCCATTCCATTGGGGTGTACCGGGTGGAGTCCATTGTGATACTATACCACAATCTCGAAGATAGTCCTCAAACTCATAGCTCAAGTATTCACCACCTCGATCCGATCGAATGGCTTTTACTTTCTTGCCCAGTTGAAGTTCTACTTCGTGTTGAAACTCTTTGAATTTCTCAAAAGTTTCACTTTTATGACGCATTAAGTATAGATATCCATATCTACTATAATCGTCAGTAAAAGTCACGAAGTAGCGATACCCATTTCTAGCCTCGACACTCATCGGTCCACATACATCAGAATGTATGAGGGCCAACACATCTTTCGATCTTTCTCCTTTCTTGGAGAAAGGTGTCTTTGTCATCTTACCCATCAAACAAGATTCGCAATTTTCTATTGACTCTAAGTCAAAAGAATCTAGCACTCCATCCTTTTGGAGTCTAGCAATGCGTTTCTCGTTTATGTGTCCGAGACGACAATGCCATGAGTATGTTTCATTAGTTTGAGTAGTATTTATGTTATAAATGGACTGATTATTGTTGTTATTATCTAAATCCAAGACATATAGACCATTTTCAACTAGAACATTACTAAAGAAAATGCCATTCTTGCGAATAAAACAATCATTAGTACCAATAACTAATTCATATCCATCCGCAATAAGTCTAGAAACAGAAATAATACTCCTACTCAAAGTAGGTACATAACAACAATTATCCAAAACTAAAATAAGTCCATTTGGCAAAGTTAAATCATACGTCCCTTCGGCTAATGCTGCTACTCTAGCTCCATTCCCGACGCGTAAATCAACTTCGCCACGAATCAATGATCTTCTACTTCTTAGGCCCTGCATATTATTACAAATATGAGTCCCACATCCAGTGTCCAACACCCATGATGATGAAGTAAAGAAATAAGATTCGATAACAAAAATACCTGATGCCGGTGTGTCCAAGGAAGCGGTCTTTTGCTTGCTCTCCCTAAGGAAGATCTCGCAATCACGCTTCCAATGCCCCTCCTTGAGGCAATGGAAACACTTCTTGTCATCCTTGGCTTTCTTGCCCACAGACTTAGGCGCAACAGTGTTGCCCTTTGCCTTCCTCTTCTTGTTTTTGTTCCCTTTGCTTGGACTCTTCCCTTCAACCACCAATACTTCCGAAGTCCTAGACTTCATGTACCGTGGTTTCATGTCAGCTTCGAATGTTCTGAGCATTCCGATAAGCTGGGGAATGGTCCTTTTCATGTCTGACATGTGGAAATGAACGAATCGAAACTCGGTGGCAGCGACAACATGATCAAATCAGTTTGTAACTCCACCTCGAATTTGATGCCAAGCCTATCAAGATGATCGAAATATCCTTTCATCTTGAGAAGGTGCGAGCTAACAGGCGTACCATCTTGCATCTTGCATTGCGTCGCATTGCCAAGAGCTTGGTACTTCTCCACCCTTGCTTGAACCTGAAACATCTCCTTGAGCTGTTTCATAATCTCGTATGCATCCTGTTTCTCAAACTGGATTTGATATTCAGGAGTCATAGTAGCCAACATGAGGCATGTGACATCATTCGAATCGTCCATCATGGTCGTATATTCGAATGTCTCATCCTCAGTTGCTTTATCCCCTGGCACAGGAGGGATAGGCGTCTCCAAGACATGTGCCTTTCCTTCCTGTTTCAGAACGAATCCCAGATTCCTCTGCCAGTCGAGAAAATTCTTTCCGTTCATTCGTTCCCTTTCCAAAATGGAACGCAAACTGAAGCGGTTATTACTTGGTAAAGCCATGAATTCTACAATTTTTGAAAAATAATGTAATTAATAACGTGGTCTTTCATATATTAAAATTTATTTTTAAATAACTTGAAATACCCATTATTTTATCATTTCAAATAGCCCCCACTATTGAAACGGAAATTTGATACCTTAAATCTCATAATGGACAAGATCCCTATTTAACGTATTTCTAAGGTGACTATGGCCAACCACTTAAAATTACATCACGTCGGGTAGGACGGTGTCCAATCATCTCCAAGACGATTCTTGCCTTATTCGTGAGGTCCGGTATTGAGTCCAACTCAAAACCAGAGTGTGTGTACCTCACTCCTTGCCCCAAACCCTAGCCTAGCTAGTGAATTGGTCAAGTCCAAACCACAAATGGAATATCATTCAATCAGCGAATTGACATGCCAGACTATGGCCATGCAACACGTCAATTCCTAATCAATGCATGCCTTCCTTGCTACGCACGTGTAAATCTGTGCCAGACTATGGCCATGCAACACAGATAAACAAACACTAGTTTAGAAGGTTCCATTTAGGGAGACATAAGACTTGATAATTACGTGGGAGGATTTTACTTTTTATTAAAATCATTTATTTTATTCATTCACAATAACAAATAAAATTATGGTATAGCATATAGGCCTTTTAGTTTTATGAGCAATCATAAAACCCTAAAATTCCCAACCCTAAAACCCAAGATGATTCATTGCTTCATGTGAAGATCCAATCTTCGTGTCGTGTCGTCTTGCCTTGAAGGTCCTTCTTCAAAACTAAACCTATTTTATTTTATTACAACTTTGGAAGACTCACCGGTCCCCACATAATTAAATAAAATACAATTTGGAAAGCTCACCGGCCCCCACACAACACACATTACAAGCAACACAAACAATCATCCCCGTTTTAGGCTATATGCTATACCGTATCGAATTTATAAATTGGAAATTTTAAAATTATTGGGCATTTTTGACAGAAAAAAAATTGGTTGTCCAGAAAATTGTTCGAACGATCGCAACTCCAAGTTCGATCGAGAAACGTCAGAAAAAAAATTTCAACATTTTTACTCTGAAGTTTTTTTTGAACCAGAAATAGGTCCGTTCGAACGCAACTCCAAGTTCGTTCGAACCGATCAGTCCGTTCAAACCGAACACTAGGTTCGTTCGACCAGACCAGTTCGTTCGAACGCAACTCCAAGTTCGTTCGAACGAACCCTATTCTGCCAGCTTTTCTAATTTCTGAAATTCAGCCCTAAAATTCTAAAATTTCCTAAATTCGAATTAAATCATCGATTTTCGATGGTTTTAACGAGCGATTGCTCTGATACCACTGTAGGGTTACGCACACGATTATCATAGTGTGCAGCGGAATTATTCACGCATGCGTAACCTAATTCTACCCTGGATCACGCCCTAAAACCAACGAAAAAGGAAGAGTTGGAGATAATTACCTCGTACAAGTTAGTACGTGTCGATTACTTCTCCAAATCCGTGAACCTTCTCCAAGAATCGCTCGTGCCATCCCTCTACTCGTGTCCACCTTGATTTCGACCAATCGGAAATCGCCAACGCCGTTCTAGTCGCCGTCACGATCAATCTCTCAAGATCCTTGCTCGAATCTCCCTCTCAATCTCACCAGATCTGATCTGGAATTCTGTGGAAGAGGAAAGAGAAACGACGGCTCAAAACCCTAGAAAAACTTAGGTCAAATTCCGGAATCAGAACTTTATATATATAGGAAACAGGTCAGTTCGAACGAACTTAACATAGTTCGTTCGAACGAACCCAGTTCGTTCGAACGCACCTAAATGTTCGTTCGAACGAACCCACTTCTGTTTATCACGAATAAGTCCGTTCGAACGCACCGATATAGTTAGTTCGAACGAACCTTATTCTGACTGCAGAATTGCCTATTTATATAAATTCTTCCAAGTTAATTCTTAAGTCATATTTTCTTTCAATTTTGACAAGGTTCATCGACATCTCTTAATAGTGCGTCGAGGGATTCAAGCTCTAAGTTTGAGTTGAATTCAAATGAGGAACATGAATTTGAGGTTTGCTCTATTGAATTAATTATGGGTTTGAGATATACCTCATGACCTAGGTCATGTGACGAGTTGGATGTAGAGGCGAGAGAAGTGACTCTCGGAGAGTGATGCACACGGGGTTCTGATATTGGCGCTCGTTGGAGGAGCATCGCTTGAATTTCTCTTTCCACATGATAAGGACTATTTTAAGCATATTTTAAAGGGTTAAAAAGGGAATTTTACCACAATATATCACTTAGTTAACATATAAATTGTTAATCATTTTAATATCATTGGAAATTGCTTGACTATTTGAATTTATGTTAATTTCAGGGTTAAATATGGCAATTTGGAGATCGTGGCTGAGAAGGAAGTAAAGAGAGAGAAAGTGTGACCTACTTGTGGGCCCCACATGAAGGCGTAAATTTTCTACTTCGAATCAAGTAAAACCAAGACCAGATCTGGATTCCCCTCGCTCTCCTGATCAAAATGATATATTCACATTAATTAATTGGATGAAGGATGAGAGAGAAATGAGGAGAGAGAAAGTAGAAAGAGAAAGATAAAGTGGGTCCCACACCAGAGTGAATCGTTACACCAAAGCCTACACAGAACAGCCCACAGAAGATCCACTAATGACCCATTAAATACCCATCTAAATAACTATTTCCTTGATTTTCTGTGGCCCAGATACCCTACAGTCCAAACTGAAGCCCAATATACCCTTTTAAATAGATCCTTGCACGAATCGCTACACAGGAAAGTCCACAGAAGATCATACAAGAACACACCTTTCAGCACAATTAACGGATCTAACCGTCACTACAAGCCCTCCATTTCATTCAAAATGGACGTCTCCATTTATATTCTGATGTGTTAATTTGAACTGAATCGACTCAGTACCAGATTTCTCGACGAAATCACTGGAGAGGACGTAACTTCCTCTCCGGTGCACCAAATTCCACGATCTGGTACTTGAAACGATCGTGGGAACGTGAGGAATGTGATCATGGAGTTGTTTTGGTTGGATTTGGTCCAGGAACGCCACAGTTTCCATAAAAAAGCGACGGGTTGAGCTCAAATTGGAGAGAGACTTCGGGGGTGGTTTTCTTTGCCACTTTTCCACTTCACACACCTTCCTCACAGCCCTCTTAAGCCATTCCAGCATTAAAGTCATTTTCTTTAACCCCTACTAAAGATTTCACCTTTACCGAAGCGTTTAGGGTTTTCGAAAGGGTTAACTGAGAAATCAAGGTGATTGGCTCCAAATTGACGAAGACATACTCTTCCTCAAGCAGTATTGGAACAAGGGCTACCTCGAGACTCACTGGTTTGGCAAGATCCTCCTTCTCCAGCTTCAATTAGGTGTTGTTTTTCTATTTTTAAGTCTTTAATTAGTTAATTGTTTGTTATTTCTTGTAAAGAATTGATCTTTTGTGATACTTGTTGCTTAATCTAAGTTTAGTAACCATTTTTCCAATTTTATGGATTTTAGTTTAATTTAATTTTTCAAATTTTCATAAAAAACAAAGAAAACGTCATTTTGTTGACAATCGTTTTCGCACAACAAAAGATTTTATAATAAAAGTAGTATTGGATAAATACGGGTATCGATCCACAAGGAAATACGTAAGTTAATTAAGATTATTAATTCATAAATTTCGAATATTTATTTCAAATTCTCACAATTTGTTTTCTATGATATTCTACAGATTTGGTACAATTTTTGTGCAATTTGGATTTATAGATAAAAAGTTATTAAGTATTTACAAAACAGTCCTTGGAATATTTGTGACAATACCCAGTTAAGTTTTCGAAGGAATATCAGTTTTGAACTGATTTGCAAATTAAATAACTAAAGATTTATACTTCCAAATGATATGATAATGGTATATAATTGATATATGGAACTATTACTGTATAGTGGTGAACTAGATTTGGTCTACACTAGTCTAGGTATTTTACAATTCATACACAAAATTAGACACATGCAAAGATTGACACAGTTTTACAAACAAGTCCTTAATACAGAATATAAATTCCAATATTCAAAATGGTATATCAAATGGAAAATCCAACCAATCAAGATGATTCTAAAAGGTATTGAAAATAGATTGATTGATCTTGAATATAAACTATCTGGATTGATCCATATCAATATATAAATTAATTAAAATTAACCAAGAAATGTGCTCATTAAATTCAAATTCTGACAAATTAGGTCAAAAACAGTTTTCAGAAATATTTGTTCTCAAGTTTGGGATATCATTTCTCGCAAACTTGATGATTACATGAGATTAGATTGATTTTAGCTGAAATTATGGTGTAAATAATATCTGAAAAGAGTTCTTGTTTGATTTAAAAAGATCTAAAATGCTCACAAAAATTACAACAAAAGTACCAGATGAACTCACTTCACAGTGAGTTAGGGTTTTTATCAATTTTATAAATTCATATTAAATCGACAATAATTCCAAATTCGATTCTGCAAAAACTGAGTGAAAGAAGAGAACACAATATATGCATAAACGATTCAACTTGAAATTAAACAGTGCTGGAAAAGTTACCAATCAATTAACAAAGTAGACAGTGATTAACACAGAATTAGGGTTCGTGAAGTTGGAAAATTCAAATTAAATTAAACTAAAATCCATAAAATTGGAAAATACTTGTGAAAATATTTGTGAAACAGTCCCTTATATCCATAAAATCCATCAAATTAAATTAAACTAAAATCCATAAAAAGTTACTAATCAATTAACAAAGTAGACAGTGATTAATACATAAAAAGTTATTGAGTATTTACAAAACAGTCCCTGGCATATTTGTGAAAATATCCAGTTTAAATTTTCGAATCAATATTAGTTCTGAACTGTTTTGAAAATACTCAATAACTTTTTATCTACAACTTCAAATTGCACCAAAATTGTACCAGACCTTATGTATATGCAAATGAACATAATTGGAATGTTTCATGACTTTTCATAAAATTTTGAATTAAATATTAATTTAATAGTGCATATATTCTTCGTGGACGATAACCCTATTTGTCCAATACTACTTTTATCATAAAAATCTTTTGTTGTGCGAAAATGACCCTCAACAAAATGGCGCCGCTGCCGGGGAGATATTGATTTAAGTTTTTTTTTTAAGATTATTTTATTCTCATTATATTTACTCACATTTTTATTTTGTTTGATTATTTTACGAGGTACCATCAAGATGAATTCTCAAGGAAGGCCCTTGACTTTTGGAGAGTTGCTAGAACAAGACGAGCAAGAGTGGTTTAAAAGAGCAAGAGAGGAGAAATGCAAAGGAGCTATGAAGGACACCGAAAGATTGACTTTTGGAGAGTTGCTAGAACGAGACGAGCAACGTGGCGTAAAAGGGAACTTCCTCGGTCTAAAATTTTTCAAGCAATAGATGAACGTCAAGCCTATCACGAAACCTTTCCAAATTACTTCCAAAACCCCCCTTTCAAGCCTTATCAAAACTTCTCTTATCAAAATGAATATCGACCCTACTATGACTCACAACCTTATACCGAGACCCTCACAAGCGATTGTTATCTCAACCAAAACCCCATTTATGAATCTCCCCAATTCGAAGAACCTTCGATTAATTACTCCAAGTTAGAAGCAATGTGTGAAAAAATGATAAAGGATTTCAATGAAATGATATCGAGCGAATGCAAGGAAATAAGAGAGATAATCAGCAATTCTTTTCGGAGTTCTTTCAATGATGATGAAGAATTAAGCGTGGGGGTTTTCGAGGAACCTCCACCACAAATCGATGAATCTCCATGTGAAAACGATTCACCCCAATCTTCTGCAATTGATCTCATACTAGAACAAATGAAAATTTGTATGGAAACGTTAGATGAATTTGAAGGGGGACGTGAACGGTTTCTTGAACAATTCCATATCTACCTAGTGAACGTGGGAAAAAGCTTCAAAGGAGAAGAAAATCTCGACAACTCGGATATTAAAGCTTTCTTCCGCATTGCAAATCGACAAATCGAAGAAAGTTCTAAACAAAGAATCGAAACGAGTGATTCCGTGATGGTTTCAACGGAGGTGGTTGATGATGATAAAGGCTCAAGTGTGGGGGGAACCGAAGAAGAAGTCAAAAATGAGCTAGTAATGGAAGAAGTTTTGGTGGAAACGAATCTCGAAGCGACAATTCAAATCAATCCAAAAGATCAAGTTATCTCCAAAGATCAAGAAAATGTGTCTCAAATTCTCCAAGGTGAAAACATTCCTTTTATTATCAATTCTAAAATAATTAAGAACTATGATACTTCTAATGAAAGGAATGATCTTCTAATTATAGATATATCAAGAAAGGAGAATAAATTCGAAATGCTCACACCTCTCCAACAAAGGCCTTTAGAAGAAACGCTTAAAAAAATTCAAGATGAAATAACGAAACTCTTCACGCCAAGTTTAACTTACGCTAAACGAAAAATACACATGGCAATCTCCCAAGTCTCCAATCTCTTAATGAGACTGCTCAAAGGCAGCCGTAAAGCCGCAATAAGTATAAGCGCCTCATATAATCTGGAAATAGACTAACTTTGGGTGTCTATCCCAAAGACGTAAAAGAAAGAGCACTAGTTGGGAGGCAACCCACGCATCAAAATTCAGGTTTTATCTATCCTTTATACTATTTCTATTTTATTCGACAATTTTATTCGTATCTTTTCGCTTGAGGACAAGCTTGGAAATAAGTGTGTGGGGGGGGGGGGATAATATTTGGATTTTCTTTGTATATATTCGTTTTCTTGAGCGTACCTATATTGAACACAATTTTCTTTGAGATTGCCTTGTGCATTTTTCGATTAACATTCGTCGAAATTGGCTTGAAAAGTTTCGTTATCTCCTCTTGAATTTTTTTTTCAAACATTTCTTCCAAGACCCTCCCTTGAGAATTCATCTTGAGTGTACCTATATTGAACACAATTTAAAAAGTTTAGAATTTAAGATAAAAAGTTTGAACAAATATATAATTTAATAATTTAAACATTAATTCCCCGGCAGCGGCGCCATTTTGTTGAGGGTCGTTTTTGCACAACAAAAGTTTTTAATGATTAAATTAGTATGTGATAAATACGGGTATCGATCCACGAGGAAATACGCAAGTTTATTAAGATTATTAATTCAGAAATTTCGAATGTTTATTTCAAATTCTCACAATTTGTTTTCTATGATATTTTACAGATTTGGTGCAATTTTGGTACAATTTGGAGTTGTAGATAAAAAGTTATTACAGATTTACAAAACAGTCCCTGGCATATTTGTGAAAATATCCAGTTAAGTTTTCGAATAAAGATTATTTTTGAACTGTTTTACAAATTGAATAACTGAAATTATATGTCTCCAAACGGGATGATGTTGGTATTGAATTAAAGTATGGGACTAGTACTAGACAGTGGTGAACTTGGTTTGGTCTAAAATTGTCTAGATATTTCACAATTTATGCACAAATTTAGACACATGCAAAGATTCACAAAGTTTTACAATTTAGTCCTTAATCAAGAATATAACTACCAATATTCAAAATTGTATATCAAATTGAAAATCTAACCAATCAAGATGATTCCAAAAGTTACTGAAAATAGATTTAATGGTCTTTAATATCACTTAACTGGATTGATCAGATAAATTTAAAATAACATATAATTAACCAAGAATTGTGCTCATTAAATTCGAATTCTGGAAAATTAGGTTAAAAACTGTTTTCAGAAGTATTTTTCCTCAACTTTGGGATATCATTTCTCCCAATGTTGATTATCAAATTAAATTATATTAATTTTAACTGATATTATGGCATAATTAATATCTGAAAACAGTTCTTGTTTGATTTACAAAGATCTGGAAATGCTCACAAAAATTACAACAATAGTGCCAGATGAACTCACTTCACAGTGAGTGAGTTTTTTTTTATCAAATTTAGAAATTCATATTAAATCGAAAACAATTCCAAATTAAATTCTGTAAAAAGGAGATCGATCTTCGAAATGATTACTATATTTACAGTGATTAAACTAAGATCAAGATGTTAACAGTAATTCAATAATCAATTCACAATGTCAGAACAGAAAAAGGCAGAATTAGGGTTTGTGAGTTTGGAAAATTCAAATTAAATTAAACTAAAATCAAGAAAAATAGGAAAAAGGTTCGAGAACTTAGATTAAGCAATATTTAACACAAAATATCAATTCTTTACACACAATTCAACAGAATTTAAAAATTAAAGAGTAAAATAGAAAGAAAACACCTAAAAGAGTCGAGGGATGAGGTTCTCTTGATGATCCAGCGAGTCTTGAGGTAGCACTTGTTCCACTATTGCTTGAGGAAGGTTGAGAGTCTTCAATTTGGAGCCAATCACCTCAATTTCTCCGATTTACCCTTGTGAAGACCCTAAACACTTCGGTAAAGGTGAAATCTTTGGTAGGGGTTCAAGAGAGTGACTTTAATACTGGAATAGCTTGAGAAGGATGAGAAGAAGGTGTGTGAAGTGGAAGAGTGGCAAAGAAACCACCCATCAAGTGTATCTCCAATTTGAGCTCAACCCGTCGCTTTATATGGAAACTGTGGCGTTCCTGGACCAAATCCAACCAAACCAACTCCACGATCACATTCCTCACGTTCCCACGATCGTTTCAAGTACCAGATCGTGGAATTTGGTGCACCGGAGAGGAAGTTACGTCCTCTCCAGTGAATTCGTCGAGAAATCTGGTACTGAGTCGATTCAGTTCAAATTAACACATCAGAATATCAATGGAGACGTCCATTTTAAGTAAATGGAGGGCTTGTAGTGACGGTTAGATCTGTTAATGGTGCTGCAAGGTGTGTTCTTCTATGATCTTCTGTGGACTTTCCTGTGTAGCGATTCGTGCAAGGATCTATTTAAAAGGGTATATTGGGCTTCAGTTTGGACTGTAGGGTATCTGGGCCATAGAAGATCTCTCAAATAGTTACTCAGATGGGTATTTAATGGGTTGTTTTGGGATTTGTTGTGGGCTGATCTGTGCAGGCTTTGGTGCAACGAGTCACTTGGGTGTGGGACCCACTTTCTCTCTCTGCTATCTCTCTCTTCGTTTCTCTCTCATCCTTCTTCCAAATAATTAATGTGAATATACCATTTTGATCAGAAGAACGAGAGGAATCCATATCTGGTCTTGGTTTTGCTTGATTCGAAGTAGAAAAATTACGTCTTCATGTGGGGCCCACAAGTGGGTCCCGCTTTCTCTCTCTTTACTTCCTTCACAGCCACGATCTCCAAATTACCATATTTAATCCTGAAATTAACATAAATTCAAATAGTTAAGCAATCTCCATTGATGTTAAAATTATGAACATTTTATATGTTAACTAAATGATTTAATGTGATAAAACCATTTTTTTAACCCTTTGAAACATGTCTAAAATTGCTCTTATCAAAACCCCCACACTTAGCTTTTGTCGTCCTCGACAAAATAAAACATAAGAAAAGATTTTATGCACAAAAAATACAAGTTAGGTTTTGTTAAATTTGTAATCACACTATCTCATAAATTGGAATTTCACAAGAAATATTATACTCTTTTAATCACATGTTATTTCAAGAGAAACAAAATATCAAACTTCTATAATGAGAATCTTTGCCAATTTTTAAGATATTTATTAAGAAATGATTTTCACTCGAAAAAGGTAGTTAAACACCACAATAATGAACGTAACACCACATAATTAAAGTGGAAAAATCTTATAAAAGTATTAATAAAACCATTTTCTTCATTTTTAGAAAAGTTGACCTTAAATGTAGGTAATTCACTTTTATAACCGCTCGGTACATAAATACTTGGGTCTTCCTTAAATCCAACCAAATTTCCTTCAATTTTGCTCAAAAATATTTTTATATATTTATATTTTCTTTCTCTTTTCTCTTTTTTTTTTCTTTCTTTTTTTTTTTCTTTTTTTTCTTTCTTTTTTTTCTTTTTTTTTTTCTTCTTCTTTTTTTTTTCTTTCTTTTTATTCTCATCTTTCTACATTTCACTTCATTTTTTTTTGAAATATTTTTATATAAAAAGCTTGGAAGATCAAAATTCAGGTTTTATCTAAACCGTACTCATGATCGGTTCGAAACATTGTGAATTCGTATTTTATATTAAAATATTAAAAAAAAAAAAATGAAGTGAAATGTAGAAAGATGAGAATAAAAAGAAAGAAAAAAAAAAGAAGAAAAAAAAAAAGAGAAAAAAAAAAAGAAAAAAAAAAGAAAAAAAAAAAGAAAAAAAAAAAAAGGGAAAAGAGAAAGAAAAGAAAAGAAAAGAAATATAAATATATAAAAATATTTTTGAGCAAAATTGAAGGAAATTTGGTTGGATTTAAGGAGGACCCAAGTACTTACGTACCGAGCGGTTATAAAAGTGAATTACTTACATTTAAGGTCAACTTTTGCAAAAATGAAGAAATTGGTTCTATTGATACTTTTATAAGATTTTTTCTCTTTAATTATGTGGTGTTACGTTCATTATGTGGTGTTTAACTACCTTTTTCGAGTGACGTACCGAGCGGTTATAAAAGTGAATTACTTACATTTAAGGTCAACTTTTGCAAAAATGAAGAAATTGGTTCTATTGATACTTTTATAAGATTTTTTCTCTTTAATTATGTGGTGTTACGTTCATTATGTGGTGTTTAACTACCTTTTTCGAGTGAAAATCATTTCTTAATAAATATCTTAAAAATTGACAAAATCCTCATTTAAGAAGTTTGATATTTTGTTTCTCTTGAAATAACATATGATTAAAAGAGTATAAATAATTCTTGTGGAATTCTAATTTTTGAGGTAGCGTGATTACAAATTTAATAAAACGTAACTTGTATTTTTTGTGCTTAAAATATATTTTCTCAAGTTTTATTTTGCCGTACAGCCCACACCAAATCCGAAACTGACGGTGTGACCATTCGTGTAACAAGTCATTTAGGTGTGGGACCCGCTTTCTCTCTCTACTTTCTCTCTCTTCGTTTCTCTCTCTTTCTTCATCCAAATAATTAATGTGAATATACCATTTTGATCAGGAGAACGAGAGGAATTCAGATCTGGTCTTGGTTTTGCTCGATTCGAAATAGGAAATTTACGTCTTCATTTGGGGACCACAAGTGGGTCCCACTTTCTCTCTCTTCATTTCTCTCTGATCCCTTCTCCGAATTTTATGATATTTTATATCAAATTCATCAGAAAAGAGAGAGGAATGCAGCTGTCATCTCGAAATCGGCAAATTCCTACTTTTATCCCTGAAATTAACACGAATTCAAATAGCTAAGCAATTTCTAATGATATTTAAAATTATTATAATTTATATGTTAACTAAATGATTCAATGTGATAAAATCCCTTTTTTAGCCCTTTAAAACATGCTTAAAATAGCTCTTATCACCACAACATCGTCTACCGACGGAGTGATTTCCGCCATTAATGCTAAGTTTGCGGTCTCGAGTTCTGAGTTGCACTCCGAGTCGGATGAGATGCTTGACGCATCCGATTCTGCCCATCTTCCTACATGAGCTTTATATGCTTTTTTCTTTTTGAAATATTTACCTTTGTCCTTGTGTCGTTCGTCGCGACCTTTGTCTTCCCGTCGCCTTTCATGTCGAGGTTCGCGCCTTTCCTTATCTTTGCGCTCGTCATCCTTTTTGTTCCAAGGAGCGTGTTCGGGATGAAGGGTCCAACACATCTCGATTGTGTGACCCTTCTTGTTGCACTCAAAGCAATATGGCTTCAAGTTTTGTCGTTTGCGGTTGTCGTTGAACCGCCTTTCGTGTGACCTAAATTCACGAAATTTTCTTACCAAGAGAGCTATTTCACTTTCATCGTCGCTAGCATCCACTGTGGGTAATGCGATGGCTTTCGGGCGTGATGTCGAAGGATTCTCTTGGTTGAGTTGCGTGAGACGAGCTTCGAAATTTCGAAAATAGCTTACCAAGTCTTCAGGCGACATGTCTTGGGTAGCCATCATCGTCTCCAAGGCCACTCGTAGAGTCTCCCAACTTGTTGGCATCGCTCGAATCAATTTACCTACAACTCGAGAATTTGTTAGGGACTCTCCAAGTGCGGTGAATCCGTTTTTGATATGATTCATTCTAGTGTACATATCATCTACGGATTCACCCTCGATCATCCGAAAACTATCAAATTGTTGATCAAGTCCTATTAGTTTGGTTCTCTTCATTTGATCGTTTTCTTCAAATCGATTGAGGTGAGCACGCCACATTTTATAAGAAGTGTCACATCCATCTACTAAGACGGAGAGTGATCGTACCATGTTGGTGAGAATCAAATTTTGGGCATATATATCGGAGGTTTCATTAGATGAGGCCTCGGATGTTAAAGTCTGTTTATCGTCGGCCCCGGTAATTGTAGTGAATACGAAACCCTCTTCTACGACTGATTTTAGCCCTTGGATGGTGAATACATTAAGCATGCACCGTTTCCAAATATTCCAATTTTTACCATCCAATTTGTCGGGATAGGTAAGTTGCATTTTGGAAATGGTATTGTTGGCCATGATCGTATACAAGTTGTCAATTTACGCAAAGAGACGATTAGTATTTCGCTCTGATACCAATTGTTGTTTAATTCTAACCTAGAGGGGGGTGAATAGGCAATCATAGTGTACAATTTTCGACTATGGTATACCGATTCGAAATTCGTGCGGAAGCTAAAATGATATAATTGAAATTAAGAAAATACCGAACAATTTGAACACGCGATGTTTGATAACGGAGTTCGGTAGGTGGTTGCTTTGTAGCTTTAACTCACCGTCTACTTGCTCAATCGACCGATTCGATTGAATACAAGTACCTACGTCTCCGGAGATGCCTTGCGCCTTTTTCGGCTTTCGATTGAATTCCCGAATCACTCTTACAAGGTTTTCCCGAGATTGATTTACACGTTTTTCAATCAATCTCTAGCGGGCTTTATACTCTTGATGCTAGCCTATTACAATATATAATACGAACTAAACGTGATCGGTCACGCAAGTTGGGAATCATATTTGATGGAGGAATGGAAGGAAATAATCTCTAAGAATGTTTTAGATGATTATAAGCTCAAAGGATTTTGCAAATAATCTCTCTTTTGAATAGTGGAAAATGAGATTGAAAAATTAGGAGAGAGAATGAGGGAAGGGTTCTATTTATAGAACACATAGACCATTCCCAGAATTTGCATTTTCTGCATAGTCCGTTATAACGGACTGCATGTCCGTTATAACGGACCATAAGTCAAAACTAGCCGTTACGGCTGTTATATTCGAATTGTTACACAGTCCGTTATAACGGAACGTATGTCCGTTATAACGGAAGTCTGTGTTATGCAGTTCGTTGCAACGGCCTAGCATGTCCGTTGCAACGGACATCATACTGGGACTTCACTTCAGTTTGGATTTAATTCCCGTTATAACGGAGCATACTCCGTTACAACGTTAAATGATATTCCGTTGTAACGGATTGGTTAATCCGTTACAACGGACATGGAGAGAAAGGTGTACTACTGAAGTGAGTTCAATGTCCGTTATAACTGACATATATGTCCGTTGTAACGGACATACTTCTGTGACATCCTTCAAGTTTGAAATTAATTAGCGTTGTAACGGACATTATTACGTTACAACGCTTTTATGGTGTCCGTTATAACGGATTGATTAATCCGTTGTAACGGACTATACTGTGTATTTCATTCTCGAATAGGACAAGTATGTCCGTTATATCGGACACAGAGTTCCGTTGTAACATACATCCTTATTTCAGCCTTTTTCATTAATTCATCAATTTGATGGATTTCGAATATATTTATTAGACTTAATTTTGAGCTTAGTCATACATAAACAAGTTTAGGGATACCTATAATGTGTTTTGGTGATTAGATTAATATCCCAACTTGCGGAATCTTCGATGTCTTGATTCCGTGATTCTTCGACGTCTTGATCTTCTTCGCGATTCTTCGACGTCTTGATCCTTGTTATTCTTGATTTATTTTTGCTTGTTTATCTTGATCTTCTTATTGCTTTTTGTACCTATGTATCATATGAAGGAAATA
Source organism: Luzula sylvatica (assembly GCA_946800325.1). NCBI lineage: Eukaryota > Viridiplantae > Streptophyta > Magnoliopsida > Poales > Juncaceae > Luzula > Luzula sylvatica. Next base: position 76,982,178 of record OX326956.1, on the reverse strand, counting down.
CATTTTCGGATAAACGAATGTATCAACCGTAAAAGTGTACACAAGGATAAACGAATGCAAGCGTACATTCGTGGTCATATCTTTCAGTAGGAAAATCCAATTTGAATGGTTAAAATTGGGTTAGATAGACAATAAGATTATCTACAACCTTCGTGTAGAAATATATTTCATATGAACGAAGTATCAGTGTCGTTTCTATGAAATACCGAAAGGATGCAACAGTATGACATATAGTTAGTAAAACAGTCATAACTTTTGCATATGAACTCCAATTGGGCCAGACCAAATTGGGTTGGGTAGATAATAATATTATCTACAACTTTAGTGTAGGTTACTTTTCTGTCAGAGGAATTTACCAATTTCGTATGGACAGAATACTGAACAGGTTCATGCAGTTTTCTGTGTGAAATGGTGTATATTGGATATACATGCATTTTGGCCCATCCTAATCATATGTGATATAAATATGATACTTCTCTCTCTTCTATTTAGTTGAATCATTGGTATTATTCAGAATAATCCAGAAATTGAGAGTGATCTCTCTCTCAAAGTGAAAGGGTGCGAAGAGAGAAAAACCGAGAAAAACTGTTTTTCTCGGAGAAGAGAATCAATCGATCGAGCAAGTTCGCCGGTGCTTCGTCTAGGCAGTTGCACCCGCGACCGACGTCTTACGAGTCAAGGTGGATACAAGTAGAGGAGCAACATCTGGGGCTCTTTCGGTTGTGATCGATTCGGAGGAACGAAATCTGTTGGAGACGAAAACGAGCGAATCGAAAACGGGACGCATGAAGACAACCGGAGGCGTGTCAAGACGGTGGGAGACGTGTGGTACGGGACGCATGGGCTAGTCACCAACGTGACACCGAAGGAAGAGAAGGATGCGAGCGATCAACCCATCGTGCGTGATCAATTTCACGCTGGTAATCGTCTATCCTACTTTGCATCGTACCCTCGAAGTCATGGCGTGATCTTGGATTTAGGAAACCGGACCGGGCCTTCATATCCGCTGCGCGGGCCCGGGGTCGGGCGAATTCCCAACATCATATACAATATTCTCGATAGATTTTGTTAGTAGTATCGACATTGTTTTTGAGATAATCAAACAACCGAAAATTTGAACCAACAAGATCAAATTATGAAAATCACACGAAATTTATTCTACAATGTATATCTATATGATATTGATCATATCTATACGGATGGATATTGATTTTCAATTACCGATTAAGAATAAATAACTTCGTTGGCCAATGTTGGCCATACAAGGGTGTTGGTAATTGAGCCTAGTCCATATATATATATATATATATATATATATATATATATATATATATATATATATATATATATAGAGAGAGAGAGAGAGAGAGAGAGAGAGAGAGAGATATATATATATATATATATATATATATATATATATATATATATATATATATATATATATATATATATATATATATATATATAAGGGGGCGTTTGGTTGGAGTTTTGAAGAACGCCTTGGCATAAAGTATGCCAAGGAATTCAATGCCAAGACATACTATTCCTTAGAATACTTGATTACCATGTTTGGTTAGAAATTTATTTATTCCATGACATGCTAATTCATCACAAATGTAAAATTTTTAAACATTATATATTTGAAAAACTAACATATTTATACTAAATTTTTGTTATAAAATAAATAACTCATCCAAACAAATAATTCAAATTATAAAAATAATTATTTATTGTCAACAAAATATTATAAATTAAGCAACATATTATTATAAAATTGATTCCTCAAAATATTACTACTTGCAACCACCAAGCACCCAAAGTACATATTCTTCCTTCACATTATCTGATAGTGTGAAAAAGTAATTTGTCATGCTTGTATCTTTTGAAATAAGGGCTCCTGCTTTCATGCGATCTTGACTCGTTAATCCTGGTAATTTCATTAGCTTTTCAAATACTCTATCTTTCTTTGCTGCATCTTCAGACTTAAATTGAAAACAATTTACAAGTTTTGCAATATTTTCATTTGCATTGCTAAACATATTCTCTATAGAACATATTGATTTGCCAATCGACTCGTTGAACTCATCTCCAGCTTGGATTTTTCTTTTTCTGGACTTTCTAGGTACAGATGAAGTATTTGTTTGCGTTCCAACAGGACTATCAACAAGGCCTTCCTCCAAATCGTCTAAACTAACTGTGTTATTTCTTGTAACATTATTTGGCGGTGGAGGAGAATTTGCTTCTTCGAGGTCGATTTGTTCAACCGCATCAGCAGGACACTGTGCCCCTAATCCGTTAGCACAATCTTTACCAAAAACAATAGTCCACTCCTCTAACAATGGAAGAACAATCTCAAGAAAATAATTTATTTCAGTCGACGGATGAGATAGAGAAAAATCTCAAGAAAATAATTTATTTCAATCGACGGATGAGATAGAGAATAATCGAATTAGACATATCGAAACAAGTGACGAGTGGACACATTGGAGAGATACTCTAGCCGAACAAATGTTTAATCAGTGGAGGAATTCAAGGAATATTAATTAAACCAATTTAGTTATTTCGTATTTTGACGAATTATTAATTTTATTATTGCAATGATATATTTTGTTGTATTTTTATTTTATTCTAGTATATTTTATGACAACAATTTAATATAAATATATTAATTTAATGAATATGTTGTTTTTATAAGTACAATATGATATGACATGTAATTTCTTTCCCATGGGAATAGAGAAAAGCCATCAATTTTGGTGGTAATCCTATTCCCATCAATTATGCCCTAGGGAATGGAGTATTCCGTTACTTTATTACCTAGCGCGCAAACCAAACATGGGAATGGAATCCATGCTGGAGTATGCCAAGGCATTCTCATTCCAAAGCTCCAACCAAACGCCCCCTAAAGGTATAACAAACATATACATATGATAGATATAAAAAAGATACAACATGTATTGTATATTTTTTTTAAATATATCTTACATCTAAAAGATATAATATACATCCATATATCATATTTTTTTTTTTTTTGAGCAAATTTGGAGAGAGCTCAAGACTCTCATCCAAATAATAAATAGCATAAGCAATAAGATTACATCAAAGGTTGGTTTAACCAAACCAATGTTCACCAGATCACATAACCAAGAACAAAATATACCTACTGCCTATTACATTTTTTATATATAAGACCAATAAAGCAAACATACAAAAACTAATAAAAAGGCCCACGATTTTTATTCATCAAAAAAGCCCAAATGACTTTCTTCTCCTGTTGCTTTACTTTCCATCTAACCCCAAACACCAAGTACACATCATAGCACATGACATGTACTTGTGTTTCACTTTCCCCTTTCTTCTCCACCTCTCTTTCTAACCTTCATGGCAAACTCTTCGAAAGAAATGGTGTTTGATTCACTGTGTCTGCTCTATCCTTCGATTTCGTTTCTTCAAAATCTCCCAATCCTCCATTATCTCATCAATCAAAGGTGATCCCTCTTTCTTCTTCTCGGAAAAAGCTCTCCTACATCTTTCTCTCCAAATACAATAAAAGAATATCGCAAACAATTGATTGCTTAATTGATTCTTCCTATTGCAGATTAACTCCTCCATCATCTCTTCTATCTTGACTTTGAGTGGAAACATGGCGAATTCACTGACTATTAATTCCCAATGGAGCTGCACAAAGCTGCAACCTTTACTCAAATGACAAACCGACTCAGACTGCTCTTTACACAGGAAGCATCGATTTATCAGGTACATTCCTCTCTTAATTAGGGTGTCTTGAGTCAAAATTTTATTTTGTTTTAATAACCAATAAAAAACTGTCAATTTTCCTGGAATTTTTAAATTCCATAAATTCCCCAATTCACTATGTGAATAAACTCCCTTAACTATCATTTCATATGCATTTTTTGTTGTATATGTCTTACTTTCATTCCATTTCCATTGCACTCTATCTGATATTCCATGATTTAAATTTAATACCTTTAATTTCTCCTCCAACCATAGAAATTCTTTACTTGCAACCCTGCTTAGAGAATCATTAAAAGCCAACCTTAATGAACTTAGAGATTTAAAATCTTTAATGGATCCTCTTTGTTTCTTGGCTTCCTTGAACAAATTAGGTAATTCTTGAAATAACAACCCTTCTCCCCAATCATTAAACCATAGGTTAGTCTTAGCCCCATCTCCAATTATAAAAGTAATTGATCTCCAGAAAAAATTAAGGTAAGACTGTAGATCACTTAGAAAGTGTGAGTCTTTCACATTTCTGTCTTCTTGAATAAATTTCTGAGTTAATGGCACCATTAAAGATTGCCAATTTACTCCCTCCTTTCTCATATAGTATTTCCATAACCACTTTTGCATTAATACCCCATTAAATACCTCTAAATTAATCACCCCTAATCCTCCTATCTCCTTTGGTCTACATACTGCATTCCATGAGGCTAGGTTAAATCCCTTATTTTCATTTCCCTTCCATAAGAAAGTTCTTCTTAATTTCTCTAATTCCTTCAAGGCCCATTTGGGAAATTTGATGACCTGAAAAAAGTAAACTGGAATAGATGTTAGTACTGAATTAATTAGTACCAATCTCCCTCCAATTCCTAGCAATGCCCCTTTCCACCCTTCCAATTTTTTTTCAAATTTTCCAATTATACCCCTGATATCTTCTTTCCTAGGTTTCCTGTCACTCAATGGAAATCCTAAATAAGTGAAAGGCAGATTTACAAAGGGGCAACCCAATTCCTCTTTTATTCCATTTAGATCTTCCTCTCTGCTAGAGATAATAGTAAATTCAGATTTTTCATAATTAATAATTAATCCTGCACTATTTCCAAATGAATCCAGAATGAATTTTATCCTTCTTGCTTGGATCACACATGGTTTAATCATAAAGAGTGAATCATCTGCATAAAATAGTGCAATTTCACTATTTATTAGGGGCTTTTCTATAAAAGATTTTCTGCTTAATACTTCTAATAATCTGGCTAAAGTATCCACTGCCAAAATAAATAAGTGAGGAGAGAGAGGATCTCCTTGCCTCACTCCCCTCCTTATATACACAGTTTTTCCTGGAATTCCATTCAGAATTATCTTCGTGGATCCATTGAATACCCAAAATTCTATCCAATTAAGCCAATTTTTTCCAAACCCTCTAATTTTCATAACTTCTAAAATGAAATTCCAAGCCACTGTATCAAAGGCCTTGTGAATATCAGCCTTGAATATCAATAATGGGGTTTTTTCAGTTTTTGCTTTAAATATTAATTCCCTTGCATAAACATAGCATTCCCCTATCTCTCTTCCAGCTAGAAACCCTAATTGATTAGGTAATATCATTGCATTAATCACTGACTTCATTCTGTTAGCCAATACTTTTGATATGATTTTTTGCATACTAGATATTAAGCTTATGGGCCTAAAATCCTTGGCCCAACAAGCATTTTCCTTCTTTGGTAAAAGGGTAATATAGGAAGCATTAAATTTCCCTAATCCTCCTGAGACCTCTTGATTAGTAATAATTTCATATATTTCTTCCCTTAATATGCTCCAATATTTTTTATAAAATTCCCCATTTAGTCCATCAGGACCTGGGGATTTTCCCTTTTTCCAACTCTTAATTACCTCATCCAATTCTTCTATTTTTATAGGATCATCTAAACCATCCAATTCTGCTCTTTGATTTGCATAAATTGAGGCAACATTGAGTAGAGGTTTATTTACATATTTCTCAGAGTCTTTTCCAAATAGATCCTTATAAAAATTAAATAATAACTTTGCCTTTCCCTTATGATCATTCACCTCCTCATTTACAATTGAGTCCTTTAAAACAGCTATCATCATTTTATTTTTTTTAATAGTGGCATAATTATGAAAAAATTTTGTATTACAATCACCTTCTTTAAGCCATTGATGTTTTGCCCTAACTTTCCAGTATTCAAAATCCTCTTGAATAATATCTTCCATTCTTTTTTTAATAATTTTTTCTAACCATATTTCTAGAATAGTTAATGGCAATCTTTCTTTCTTTTTACTCAACCAATCAAGTATTTCATTGCAATTAGCCTTATGCACCTTATAATTCTTCCTTCTATTGTTACTCCATCTTCTCAATAAAATCCCCATTTTTTCCATTTTTTCATAGAATGCATTATAAGAGGTAGTTTTCTGACTGTTAATCTGATCACAAATAATTTTATTTGCTTCTTCATTATCCACCCAGCTACTTTCAAATCTAAATCCTTGAAAAATTGGAAAAGTAGTAGTGGCCTTAAGTAGTATAGGAGAATGATCTGAGTTAGGGTTTGTCAGAGCTATTTGTGATCCATTAGGGTAATTTTTTGACCACACTAAATTAAATAAAAATCTATCAAGCCTTGCCATGGTTGTTGAATTTTCCCAAGTAAAATCCTTTCCTTGTAGAGGGAGATTAATCAGATTATTATTATTTATAAATGAATTGAACAAATTCATTCCCTCAAAATGCCTGTTCTCAATATGCTTCCTATCTTCCCTAATCGAAGTCATATTAAAATCCCCTAAAATAATCCATGCATTGATCATGTTATTTCCAATATCATTTAATTCTTCTATGAATTCCTCTTTTTCAATTTTTAATTGTGGTCCATAAACCCCTGTCATTAATATTTTCTCATTATTCCATTTGCATATTAGTTCCACTGTTATAGAATATTTTCTTTTATTTACATGATTTTCCTCAAAGAAATTACCATTCCATGCCACTATTATCCCTCCTGATGTGCCCTCAGCATTTAAAGTATTAAATTTATTTAGATTTTTCCCCAAAAATTCTTTACTTAATCTTCCATCACAATTACTCAGTTTGGTTTCTTGCAAGCAACATAAATCTGGATTTATTTCCATTAAAAAATCCCTTATTTGTATTCTCTTCTTTTTTGCATTTAGCCCCCTCACATTCCAGCTTATTATTTTAAGATTTTTGTACTTCATTTAACCTGAGTTCCTCCTCTACCTCTTCTACAAATTCATCATCCTCTTGAATTGTTGATAATTTGTTTGATATTGTTTCATTCATGATTTTATCACTAGTTGAACTCATGGATTTAATTATATCTTGCATATCTTGATTCACAATAATTCCAACAGAATCCAATAGTGTATAGATATCTTGCTCTTCTAAGAATAATTTCTGTGGATCCATCTTAACTTTTGAACCTTTTCTTGATTTGTGATGAGCTTTTTCAAAACCATGAATTTTTTCTTTGAAGTTTATTAATTCTGGTTCATCTTTTTTGTTCTTTAACCTATCACTTCTTCTTGGTAAATTATAGGTAACCATGGATTTACTGACTGAAGAATTCTCTCTCAATATCCCCTCAAAACTGGAGGAAGATATCTCTTCATGAGTTATTGGCTGTGGAAGATCAACAGTGAGTTCATGAGGCTCTTTTTCTCTTGTTGGCATTTCTTCAAACACCTTGTCCTCACTTTCCAAATCTACCTTTTTTGATTTATTTTCTTTTGATTCTTTAGTGATTTGGATTGAAGAAGTGCTTGTCTCCATAAGAACATTTTCATCTAATCTTACTGGAGAGGAAAATCTACTACCATTTTCCACTGGAGAGGATTGATTTTCCAGGTAAATTACTAACTCCTTACAATGGTTTTCAATTCCTTTGAGTTCATTGATCACACTTCTTTCCTCCCTATTTGTCTCCTCAAATTCAAGATCTATTTCATTTTGATTATTGAATCTTTCAACAGGTCTCCATTCTTTAGCTTTAGGAGGGTTCATAGTGAAGGCTCTCTGAACTTGGAATTCGAATGATGAGTTACCATTTTCAACCTGGATAATCCTATTGGTAAAATTTTCATTCTTAAGACATTCAATCTCCAATACAATTTCCTTCAAATTTGAGCTTCCTCTTACACTTATAATTCTTTTGATTTTTCCCAATGTTATTACCAAAGAAGACAGGTCCTCTAGGCTACAATACTGAACTGGGATTCTTCTCAGGCAGATCTTCAACACCATCCAAGATTGATTCTCAAAACTATTCTTTTGTGCATCTGAATGGGATAATAAATCTCTTGTAATATATATGATCTCCTTTTTTACCCATGTATTATTATTTGTTGCTTTTGAGAAGTAATTAGTTCCAGTATTGTAATAATTTTCATCTCCTTCTTTAGTTAGTTTTGAACCATCCGAGTTTATTTCCTCCCTGCAATAAGATGAAATATGTCCATTTTTTCCGCATTTTCTGCATCTAATGGGGTCTCTACACACCCTCTTTATGTGACCAAACCCTAGGCATTTGTAACATTGAATTTTTCTTCTCGTAAAATCCTGATTCAGAGAAGTGTTCATCTTTGGAGACTTAATCTCGGGATTGCTTTCTAGTGCTTCCTTAAACGATCTGGAGATACTAGACTGAGAATTATCAAGAGAGTGATTATGTGAGAAGAGGTGAGGGTCAAGGAGAGGATCCCCGGAGGAACCCTCCCCCGATTCAAATCTCAGTCCTAGAATTTTTTTCCCCCAAATCGCCTTATTTTTCTCCCCCAAATCGCCTCCTCGTCAACCCCCTCCCAAAAAAAGAAAAGTTTTCATATATCATATTTAATCTTGTGTATATTTTTAACATATTTGCTCATCTCACGCAGTGCCACGTCAGCAGCTGTCTCACAATTTTCTTCGTTGATTTTATGTCGTTGTAGCCGTGTAAACCTGTGTTGTTTTTATTGTGGCCGTGTGATTGGATCTGGTGTGTATTGGAGATGATTCGTTCAGAACCATCTGATTGTTGAAAGGGTTTGTCGGTTGATTTTCTTTTGGTTGGTTCGTGGTTTATGACAATGTTTTAAAAACCGGACCGGACACCGACCCGGTCGAGTCTCGGTTCACCGGTTCGCCGGTTGGACCGATGGGTCAACCGGTTCGACATCATGTTTTGAAAGTGTAATTAAAAATTTATCATATCTAGCAATGTATATTTCAAATACCATGCATAATAACTTTGATAATTCATAATTCATAATTCAATACAAAATCTTACATTTTAACATAGTAATCAGCACAAAAATTGTACCATCCCGTACATTTCATACAATAATCTTAAACTTTAAGATATTTCAATACAAAATCTCCCAATCATATCATTTATAATCTATACTTTAAGACATTTCATACAATAATCTTTATACAATTTCAAATTTATAATCCTTAATCATTTATATACATACATACCAATCATATCATTTATACCAAGCACACACAAATTTATAATCCTAAACCTGGCAGTGACTATTACATCAATCTACCTCGCTCAGTGTCAAACTTTTCCTCTCAAAAAGTTACAATCATGCAAAGCATCACAAACAATCATATATACACTGAAACCCTCCATATCATATCTTGACCTGTTCAAATATAAAACCTTTCTTCTACTCCCATGAAAAAGATTAAAAAAAAACACATAAATATATCACATCTTAATTTTATTGGTTGGTTGAAATAGAAGTCAAAACCTAGTCAATTACAAGCAATATTCAAGCCTTCAAACCAGGAAAATCGAAGCAATTGCTCGAAAATCAAGCACCTAAAAGCAGAGTAGAGCTTGCGAAATACCTTCGACAACATCAAGATTTGCAATAATTCTACTTACATTTGGAACTAGTAGTTGCCGCACCATACTTCTCTGCAGTCTTCCTCTTTTGTCTCGACTCCATTCTCTTATAAATCAAGAAAATTAAATCCAAATTAACAAAATACGAAAAAAGACAAGCTTTTGATTAACAGAAACAAAACGAATCGAGTTGTCAAGTTATTTTCCTACAATATGCATAATGTACTTTCTAATATTCAAATTGGTACCTGCTACCGTACTAATTGTGAACTAGAGTATGATAAATTGATTATCCATAATTCAACTGGTATCATATCCTAAATATGGTCCCTAACCAGCATTGATACTCTATTGTTTTAACTTTTACATCTAAATTGGGCAAACTTTCAAGATTAATAAAACTTCTTAGGAGTTCAAAAGAAGAATTCAAGGGTTGAAGACACTGATTTACAAGTCCTAGTGGATAAATACGAGAATAATTTACATTCCCAAACTCAAAGGTTGGACACATTAGTTTCAAATACTTCAGAAGAATAAATACGAGAAAATCAGGAGGATCAATAAGTAAATTGATAGAGAATAAACCTCGACAGGAGATCTGGTGGTGCTCACGAGAGTTTCAAGTTCTTCCTTTTCTCATTTCTTCTTGCTATTACATAGTAATCTCCTATCTCTCTGATATGCGTTTAGAACACCGATTCCTCCAGTTTCTCTGCGTCCAGAGCACTGATTGATGGATCGATTGATAGTGTATAATATTAGATCTGGATTGAAGGATTAAAAAATGAATCAAAAAGACAAGTGAGAGTTAGCGATAGCAATAGCTACATATTGTGGTGGAGGTGGACAACCTTCATTTCTGAAGATATGGAGTTTAATCATGAATTTGTGCGAGATTTAGATCCGAGGAAGGTGGGGAGGAGAGGAAGCTCTTCTCATACGATGGAGAGGACAAAGGAAACAAATCGTGAGAGAATGGAAAATGAATAAACCGTCCGGTTTTAGTTGATCCGGTCCGGTCCGGTTTCACTGATAAAACCGTCCGGTTCAAGCTGATTTGGCCGGTTCACATGTAAATCCGATCTTTTAATCAACCCAACCCGTTTTTTGAACCGGTTCCGAGTTTTTTGGGTGAACCGGCCGGTCCGGTCCGATTTTTAAAACACTGGTTTATGGTCTTTGCTCTGTGTTTGGTGGCTGTATGTTTTGTATGCTCTTGGTCTAAGTGTTCCGTGTCTTGGCTCTTCTTTGGTCTATGGTACATCCGTTTTTTATGTATATAAATCTCGCTTCACCTCTTGGTCTTCTCCGTTCGGCGGCTGCTTCTCGGTTTTTTCTCTTCTGTGCAGGTCGGAGCTCGGAGGTTGCGAGGTAGTGTTTCTATCTTGCTTTGTGAATATGCCAATCAGTGTTTATTGCTACATATTTGTTTGTGTTAATTTCTGTCAGTGTGTACAAGGTTTCTTGCGATTTTTGGTTTCCTCTTTGCCTATGCCGATGGTTTTGTGCGTTTTTTCGTTTTGTTTGCGCGTCTTCATTTCGAGAACGGGTTATCTGAGTTGTTTTGTGCCACGTTCGGCCGTTCATGAACACTGATACCTTATTTCTCGGTTTTTTGCGTCTAGGGTTTCGATTTGTTGTTTTTTGTGTTCTTTTTTCCCTTGGGGCTGGTCCGTTTTGCTGTGGTTGGCTATGTGTGGGTTCGTTTTTCGATTCTTTTTAGGAAAGCTAAGCATATTGTTGTGGTTGTATTGTGTTCGAAAATTTATGAACACTGATATCTTTTCGAATTTGTTTCCTCTGATTCTATCTTTGTGGAAAAGTCTTTGGCCTTCAAGAACACTTGCGTGCATGTACATAATTGATATATCTCATGTTTAACCATGAAAAAAATTTGTGTCCTTTTGTGACCTTTCAAGTACACATAAGCAAAGAATGTTTCAATGGTTGTTACTTTGCTGACAAAAACATGGACTCTAATCCTTTCTTTCGCAATGAAACACAAATTATATTTTTTCGCCGATAACGTATGTAAAAAAATGAACTGTGTTGCAATTTGTGAAATATCTTGATCCGGATCTTGAACAATCAAGATATTTTCATCTTACGGTACTATAAAATCCCCATAAACTGAGGCGCTTGAATATACTCATGTCATCCTAATTGTTTACCATCTGAATTCATGTAATTGTATTACATTGGTCGTGTGCAATACAAATGAATATATAAATCCTTAATTCATATTTTTACTACGATTTGTATGATTTCATTGTTGATATTCATTTGATGCTGCTTTGTTCTCCATCTGAATTCATGTAATTGTATTGCATTGTCGTGTGGAAAATGAATGAACATATGAAGGCATACTGAAGCGATTGATGCTCATGTCATCCTAATTTGTGTAGGATCTGATCTCATGCGATTGTATTAAATTGATTGTGCGCAAAATAAATGAATATATAAACCCTTATTCACATTCTTGCTGTGATTCCTATGATTCCATTGTCGATATTCATGCGGTGCTACTTTGTTTACCATCTGAGCTCATGTAATTGTATTGCATTGATCTGGCATGTAGAAAATGAATGAAAATATAAAGCCCTATTGGTATTCTTACTATGATTCATGTGATCTCATTGTATCTGATGATTGTAAAATACATGAGCATGTACAAAATTGTTCATATCATCATGACAATATTGTATTCACGTAATTTCCTTTTTCTAGATATTAGCTTTCATATGTACACAGAGCCAATATATGTTTCAGTGGTTATTTATTTACTCACAATGACGAACTCCAATCCTTTCTTCCACAATGAAAACCTTAATTTCTTTTGTTCCTAATGATGTATGTAAATAAATGAGCTTTCATGTACACAGAGCCAACGTATGTTTCAGCGGCGATTTACTTACTCAGAACGACATGAACTCTAATCTTTTCTTTAACAATGAAAGCAAAATTTTGTTTTGTTGCCGATGATGTGTGAAAAAATAAATTGTATTGTAATTTGTGAAATATCGTGATTGTTCAAGAAAGCCGAATCTTGAACATCCAAGATATTTTCGTCTTACCATACTATAGGATCCATATAAACCGAGGCGATCGATACTCATGTCACCCTGCTTTGTTTACAATCCAAACTCATGTAGTTATATTTTATTCATCCTGTGCAAAAATCAAAATGAATGAATTCATAAACGTTTATTCACATTCTGACTATGATTCACATGGTCCATTGTATGTGATGACTGCAAAATAAATAAATATGTATAGAATCACTTCCATGATAACAGTTAATCCATGTAATTTTCTTCTTTCCCAAATATGCAATTTCCATGAATACATAGACAAGTACAAATCCATGTAATTCTTGCACTGTATGATGCGTACAAAGAAAAAGACCACACAAATTTATTCACATCTCCATGACGACATTTGTGAATTCTATTTTTTGAATATGCAATGTGAATGAATATATTGCTACCTATAAAATAATATCATTGTATTTTATTTATCATGTCAACTCATGTAGTCCTGGTTTATTCACCATATACAAAATTAATGAACACATAAAGTCATTGCAAAGTAAACACTCTGTATACACATTTATTTAGGTCTTCATGATGACATCGAACTCATGTAACTCCATTTTTTTAGCATACAACATGAATGGATACATAAATAGCTATAAGTTGTAATCATTGTATTTTATTCACCATCTTAATTCACGTAGCACTGCTTTGCTCGTCATATACGAAATCAGTGAATGCATAAAATGCTATTCATATTCCTGGTATGATCCATATGATTCCATTGCACATCGATGAATCCATAGACAAGTATAAATCCATGTCATTCTTGCACTGTTTATGATGCGTAGAAAGAAAAAGACTATACACAGTTATTCACATCTCCATGATGACATTCAATTCACGTAATTTTTTTTTTTTAATATCCAATGTAAATTAATATTAATATATAGCATGAAATCTTAACGGAGTTATGAAATTCATGTGAACCCGTTGTATTCATTGTTTGCAAAGGGATTGAATATCCGTGAACTTATTATTTAGTAGATCAAAAACCATATTACAAAATCACTTTACATGTCCTACCAGGGCAAGCTAATAAGGAATTTTATTGGCTCAAAAGGAAAATTCAGCAAATTGATATCATACCAGATACCTCAGACAGAATTTCATGGAATTGGAATGAATCAAAGAAATTTTCGGTGAAAAGTGCCTATCAAATGCTAGTACAAGGGGTTTATTCGTGTAGTGACTTGGGGGGTTTATGGAATCTGAAAATTCCAGCTAAAGTGATCATTTTCTTGTGGTTATTAAAACAAAACAAAATCCTTACACAAGATAACTTGATTAAGAAGGAGATTATACTGGTAAATAGGTATTATCTACCAACTATAGTTAGCCTAGTTGGTCACACTAGGGAGCGAGATGTGTGGGGTTCGATTTCCGGCAGGGACACTGGATTATAGATTAAATGTTAAATGAGTGAATAAAGTGTGTGGCCTACGGATTTGAAAAAAAAAAAAAAAAAAAAAAAAATTGTGTTTGCAAGTGGGACTTTGAGTCCTCTCCGAATTTACTCAAAAAAAAAAAAAAAATAGGTATTATCTGTGTGAATCGGGGGCCGAATCGGTGAATCATCTGATCTCTGAGTGCGACTTTGTAATTCTACATTGGGAAGCTTGGATTTCGGAGTTTCCAGCGATAGCTCTTTGCAACCTTCTTCTTCTGCTTGTGGCGTGAGAGATGCCGTCGAGCCTTATCTGATAGAAGAAAGGAGAGAGCCTCATTGCTGGGAGAGGTGTGGGAGGACTGGAGATTCTTGAGAAAGAGAAACGAGAGGAGGAGTGAAGATGAAGATGGGGGAAGTGCTGTACTATCGGGAGGAGATAGAAGAAGGTGAAAGTACACATGTTGGATGTGAGTAACTAAAAAACGTTGGATGAGGATGGTCTATGTTGGCGGGTGTGGACCAAAGCACCAATTTTGAGTTCTTTTTTATTATTAGACTTTCTTTCAAGCTGAGAATTTGTAACTATTAGTTAAGTTTGCTATTTAGGTTTTTATGGGTATTTTTTATTGGAACTTGGGTTGTGAAATCAGCCCATGCTGTAATTATTTTTTGTTTTTTGCTATTTTTTATTAATGTTTGGATGTGAGCCTTTGAACTCTCTCCAAATTTACTCAAAAAAAAAAAAAAATCATTTTACATGACTACAGTAAACATTCAAACATTCGTTGTTTAAAAAGACCGAATCTTGAACAATTAAAACATTTTCATTTTACAATATAAAAATATCTATATATAATATATAATGAGGCAATCTTAATTCGTATATTTTTATTGTGTTCATTGTGTTCAAACTTCAAAGTAAACGAATAACTAAAGAACTATTGTTTTCTGAACTTATGTTCTACATATGAAATTAATTTGTAGTGCGTTGCATGTGATGTATGCAAAAAATAATTATATTGTATTGTGTGAAATATCTTCGTTGTTCAAGAAGGCCAGATCTTGAACAATTAAAATATTTTCATTTTACAATATAAAAAGATCTATATATAATATATACGTACTGAGGCAATCTTAATTCGTATAATTTTATTGTGTTCAAACTTCAAAGTAAACGAATAACTAAAGAACTATTGTTTTCTGAACTTATGTTCTACATATGAAATTAATTTGTAGTGCGTTGCATGTGATGTATGCAAAAAATAATTATATTGTATTGTGTGAAATATCTTCGTTGTTCAAGAAGGCCAGATCTTGAACAATTAAAACATTTTCATTTTACAATATAAAAAGATCTATATATAATATATACGTACTGAGGCAATCTTAATTCGTATAATTTTATTGTGTTCAAACTTCAAAGTAAACGAATATCTAAAGAACTATTGTTTTCTGAACTTATGTTCTACATATGAAATTAATTTGCAGTGCGTTGCATGTGATGTATGCAAAAAATAATTATATTGTATTGTGTGAAATATCTTCGTTGTTCAAGAAGGCCAGATCTTGAACAATTAAAACATTTTCAGTTTACAATATAAAAAGATCTATATATAATATATACGTACTGAGGCAATCTTAATTCGTATAATTTTATTGTGTTCAAACTTCAAAGTAAACGAATATCTAAAGAACTATTGTTTTCTGAACTTATGTTCTACATATGAAATTAATTTGTAGTGCGTTGCATGTGATGTAGGCAAAAAATAATTATATTGTATTGTGTGAAATATCTTCGTTGGCCAAGAAGGCCAGATCTTGAACAATTAAAACATTTTCATTTTACAATATAAAAAGATCTATATATAATATATACGTACTGAGGCAATCTTAATTCGTATAATTTTATTGTGTTCATTGTTCAATGTAAACGAATATCTAAAGAACTATTATCTGCCAAATCAATGAATGGACATGTAGTTATTACATACTATGAATATGCTTTACGTATAATTTCAAGTAGCCCGCGCAATAGCGCGGGGTAAAAACTAGTATCTTAATAAAGTGTAAGGTTAAATAGAGGGTGTAGGAGGGAAACGAGGGGTTATTTTATATGGCCTCTATTTATTTCCAGGCTAATAATCTACCACGTTGTTCCAACAAAACCGAGCCACTCGAATCTTTGGCTGGTTAGTTCGAAGTTGTCCCTTGTGACTTGAACCGATATAAATTATATAACAGAGACAATTTGTTCATTGTCTTATTATCTTCTTATTTTTGTCTTATTATCTTCTTATTTTTGTCTTTTTGTCACATGATATCTGACTGTTGTATATATTATATTATATGTATTGTTATAATGTAGTAAAACAATCGATCAGGCTAATAAACTATCATGTATGTATTAGTTACTTCTTATTTTTGGACTTTGTCACTTTCTTCTTCTAAGTGTCCAGGTAAATCTTGCTTATGTAAATAATCATGAATCATGAATTATTTTTGTGGGGGATTGTGGGGGAATTACATGGCATGATATATGTCCTAAAATAAATATGTGGCAACAGTACAGCTGAAATTATATTAAGAATTGTTAATTCATATGTATGTTATTATATATTAATTAATTGTTAATCGGATGTTCCTTTTTAATTACTACCTTAATTAAGTGTGTTAATTAGAATAAAGAGGATGTGGTGGTGAATTGTGGGTAGGGTAAATGGCCTTAATCACCAGTAAATTATATTTTGCTTCTTGTTAATATTGATGATAGTGACAGAACAACTACAGCATATAGTCGTTAGTAATTTAAATTACATATATAACCAATAATATTTCATTTAATTCTAAGTTGACTACGGGCCGTTTAATGCAAAAAAAAAAAAAAAAAAAAATTCTAAGTTGACTTAATTCATAGTTTGAAGCACAAGTTCATTATATAAAACATATCCAAGGGAGAGGGATTCTGAACCTACATCAAGCAATGGCAGAACTTATGAAAAAGAAAGCCAGTTCATACAAATATGAGTCCGGTATGTTCGAATTTGAGTTTTGTAAGTTGTCGCTTATGAAGCAAATTCCTGAAAACAAGTGTATCACATCGAACGTCTTTAAGGTATGCGAACGTGAATGGCAAGTTGAATTATATCTAAATGGATACGAAATAGGCAATGCTAAATATGGACAAGCCATCTTTCTCCGACTAGTAGATTCACAGCACAGGGCGACAGAGGTGAAGTCAATGTTCTCTATAGGGATGCTAACTGAAGGAAATCAAGATGAAACTGTGTTGCTAGATGTTCCTACGTTATGCTCCTTCACTCGTGCTTGGCCATGTTGGGGTAAGGACGTCCCAGGACAATTATTTCAGAGTCAAGTGACCATGAAATTCAGGTGTCATCTATTGGTGCACAAAAATGACGGAACTGATACGGCCCCAATATATTGATAGCTACCTATGTGACTATGTCTTATAAGTAATCTTCAAAATATGTAATTTAAATTCTAATGTCAATAAGTTGCTTTGCAACCTTTGTACTTCTTTCATGGAGTATATGTATTCTGCTTGCTGAAATGTATTTCTATCTAATTCATGTATCCAATACATGAATGGTTGTCGTTGCAGTCGTGAATTAGGGTTGTGACTTTTGTTCGTCAATGTTCGTTCCATAATTGTTCAAATTCTTATCGAATCGAACCGAGCATGTCCGATAACAAATGAATCGAAGTCAAAATACGATGTGTCTGTTCGAATATTTGATACGAATTACACATGAACTTATATAAATAAAAGCCTAGATAAATTATAATTATAATCTAATCTAATAATTCATATCATTAGACCGGATGCTGAACCGGTGTAAAGAAAAAACCGGCTTACAAATCTTGAATATTTGACATGTTTATAAATGGAGTTATATATTCAGCTCCCCAAACTCAAAATAACACCCTTGATGAGGTGGCAAATGAGGATAAGTGAATTGATTAATAATATTAATTCACTTAATGAGTGATTTAATTGACCGTTTAATTAAATTGACACGTTAATTAACATGTACTAATATTAACATATTATAAATTATTTACGTGTCAATTAAACGTGTCAATTAATATTTAATTGGTCAATTAAAAAAGCTAATCAATCCATTGAATCATTTGTTTCTCCCTCATCAAGAGCAATGGGATGAGTTTGGGGGCCAACTAGGGGTGGCCAAATGGTTCGGTTTATTTGGGAACCGAAACGAACCGGTCGAATTCGGTTTAATCGGTTCGGGTTTTCAGTTTATTTGGTTTGGTTCGGTTCAAAAATTGATATTGTTCGGTTTATTCGGTTCGGTTCGGTTTGGATATTTTCAGAATCGATTAAACCGAACCGACCGAATTAATACTATTTTTCACTTTTTCTATTATATTCATTTAAAATAATTAAAATTAAAAATAACGTAAGTATATTTTATATGATTTGTTTTTATATTTTTTTCCTAAATAACATTAAAATTTTAATGTTATAAAACTTCTAATCCGGTTCAACCGAATAAGCCGAATAAGAAATTCGATTTATTCGGGTCGATTTTAAATCGGTTCAAATTTTATTCGGTTCGGTTCGGTTTGGGTCTAGCCTGGTTCGGTTTAATTCGGTTTGCTCTTATTCGGTTCGGTTCGGTTCGGTTCAACCGAATGCCCACCCCGGCCAACTATATTTTCCCTTTATAAATTAGTTTACAGTGCATTTAATTTTGACCGGTATGACAAATCGGTTAAAAAATTAAGACAAACCCTAGCAAATAAATACCCAAAATTTTGTTTCCCTCCACTCCCATCCAATGCTACATATATCGCATATCAGTTACGGATCGGTCAGTCACCGTTAAAAGATATGATCGACATAGCGGAAAATATCAATGATATAGCGGTTATGTACTTTTTTAATATTAATATATTAAATTGATTATTATAACATTAATTTTTATATTAAGTTTGTTAACCTAATTTTAATTTTACATGATTAATATTCAAAATTCAACAATACAACGTAAATTTCAAGTTAAACTAAAAATACATGTATGAGTAATCAGATAAAGTATGGAAAAAATGGAATGAATTATGCCAAAAATATTAATAAAAATATTGTTAAAAGATGGGGTAATCCAAAATATATTATGTTTTAAATTTAAATCGGTTCAAACCGGTCCAATATCGGCCCATATCGGTCCATGTATCGGTCGACCGATTTACTCAACTGATACGTGGGACATATCGTAACGGAGGGACACTGATTAGAGATATGAAACCGACGTATCGGCCTATGTCTCATTTATGTCTTGATTAAAAATTAATACAAAAAAATGATTGTTTTTAATTCAAAAATAATTAATTATAAAGCAGGTTTAACAAAATAATTTTTTTTATGAAAATATTCTATGACCGGTTAAAACCAGTGTAACATT
Source organism: Luzula sylvatica (assembly GCA_946800325.1). Classification (NCBI taxonomy): domain Eukaryota; kingdom Viridiplantae; phylum Streptophyta; class Magnoliopsida; order Poales; family Juncaceae; genus Luzula; species Luzula sylvatica. Next base: position 76,962,635 of record OX326956.1, on the reverse strand, counting down.
TAATGTTTTTTTTTTTCAAAAACTTGAATATTTAAACCGGTTAAAACCGGTGTTAGATTTTTTTAAAAAAATATTTCAGAATTTTTTTTTAAACCGGTTTAAACCGCTGTAAAGATTAATGAATATACACTTGAAAATTGCGTCTAAACATGGTTTAAACCGGTGTAACAAACGGGTGAAATATTTACTAACCGGTTTTTGAATCTGGTAAAAAGAGAGTTGCCATCGTCACCATAACACCGGATAACAATCCGGTGTTAAAAGCGTTTTAGAGCGATTTTAACCGGTCTAACATTTTTTCCAAACCGCTGTTAAAAACGTTTTTTGTAGTGGTGACATTTCAATTTTATGTAGTACATGAATCCATATAAAGTCAAATAACATTTTTTCATACTATTTTGAAATTATTGGTTTTAAGTTTTATTTTTTTGTAGATTTATATTTTGTGGACCGTGAATGTCATTTTATTCTTTTTATGTTAAATAGTCAGAATTTAGTTTTATTGATATTTTAATTTTTTTAATTGGTATATTTTTATTAGTGAAACATAAATGAAAATGATTAAATTTAAAATTTTATAAATTTTCGAACTAATAACAAACAGAACTCGAACATTGAAAAAGTATTTGAAACATATAACGGACCAAACCCAACATTGATCGATAAGATTACGAACCGAACTCAAACATAATTTGATTCGTTCAAGTTCGTTCGTTAGCAATCTAAGTTGTATTTGTCCATGTTTCATGTATAGGCATGTCATTACTGTTGCTTTATAGTTAGATCGACAAATATAATGTTATGATCGACAAATATTTAATGTGGATGTGCATTTCATATGCGCATAATTTATAGAAACACGATACGTGAAAGTTTGACTTTTAATCGAATATATTTTTATTAATCATCATACTAATTAATTATCAATTAATGATTAATTGGTGTTATAGAGGATGTGGTGTGGGGAAATGAGAGAGAATGCTATAATTATCCAAATAAACACATACATGCTGTCGATGTGTAACTTTTTTGGTACGTCCATACATATGTTAAGTTTAGTTAAATGCATGCATGTCCTGGCCCCCAATTTGTAACTGATAATACATCATTAGAAAATACTTTTACAAAAAAGTAGAAGTAAAAAATATTATCAAAACAATTTAACATGTTATTGTTTCGTGAAAATAAAAATGTTATGAAATCGTAATTGTTTTTAATTCATCATTATTATATAATTAAAAAAAAAACATTATGAACAAATAGAAGAAGATTATTTTTAATTTTTTATATATATATATATATATATATATATATATATATATATATATATATATGGCTAGATTCAATGGCCAACATCCTTGTTTGGGCAACTCGGCCAACAACGCTTATTTCTCAAATTACATAAATGAAAATTAATGCTTAACCGTATATATGTAATCTAGAGGGAGGCTAAACTACTTAATTAAGTACCAATATTTTGGTACTTAATATTTTTTCACCATTGAATTTGCATTAATATTTGTATTTTTTCATTATGATCATGAAAGTTTGTGCACATCATTAAATGCACAAATCTCAATGCAAATATAATGGTGAAAAAACATTAAGTACCAAAATATTGGTATTTAATTAAGTAGTTTAGCCTCCCTCATAATCATTTAGATATGTTGTAGAACAAATTTTGTTTAATTTGTATTTTTCTATCTAACAAAACCGATAACCTATTTTCACAATCGTTTATTTCGGTATTTTCTTGGATTTCGTTGAAAGAAAAGTCGAAACATTGTAAAAATTAATCTAAAGTCTATCTATTTAATTTAAATTAAATCCAATAAAAAAATTCGAATTTTAAAATTGATTTCTTGATGAATCATGTTGTAAATATTGTCACCCGTCAATATCTTTATGTATCGTGATGGAGATGACAAAAATATTTATTTATCATGAAATTAAATCTATAACATTCTCAAGTGATGTATATCACATTTATGCGGTTGGATTTTTATTTTCATGTATATATTGTGAGAAATAAGCGTTGTTAGTCGCGTTGGCCAAACAAGAATGTTGGTCATTGAGCCTAGCCCCATATATATATATATATATATATATATATATATATATATATATGTGTGTGTGTGTGTGTGTGTGTGTGTGTGAAAAGGTATAACAAACAAATACATATCATAGATATAAAAAATATATAACATGTATTGTATTTTTTTTAAAATATATATTACATCTAAAAGATATAATATACATCAATATATCATATATCTAAATAAAGTGTAACATTTGAACGAGAAACATCATGCGTTTTGGAATGCGCTGGAACGCACAATAAATTGGTCAAAATTTAAAAAAATCAATTGTCACATATTGTTTTTTTTTATTGATGACGTGTTTATAGAAGTGTACACTCATAGAATGCATAATTTTTTTTTCAAATGATAATTAAAGAAAAATTCTAACTAATTGAAAATATCCAAATTATGGTTTTAAAAAGATCCTATCATTCAATCACCCTTAATATTGCTATTACCCAAAAAAAAATCGGGTAAAAAGACCATTGGATTCAAAACAAGAAATAAAGAGATTTATACATAAAAAAATTCAACGATCCAGATACACTAATATCAATAAATATTCAAAATAACCATCACGACTTTAATCTCCATGTGTTTGTTTGGTGTGTCCATTTTTTACTTCAACTTGAATCTTCATTTTCTGACATTTCTATGTTTAATTTTCATATATTCCTTAAGTTTTCGTATGTTTGTACGTTTTTTAACTTGATCTTGAATGTTGATTCATTTCACATACTTAGATTACAGATTTAACAAACTCAGCTTGATCAATAAAACAAGAAAAATATGATCATCATTTTGCTAATACATAATCACAAAATCTTGTTAACCAAACAGGCCTCTCTCAATTACCGGTTAATCTCCAACACCGAGTATGGATCAAACTATTCCAATTACCGCCTCAAGGTTGGTTCTTCGACGATCTGGCTTCCTCTCTCATTTCAGCAGGAATAGTGCTGAATCACGGACCTCTCGCCAACCTGAATTCAATGGAATATCTCATGGTGGTAATTGGTACGACAGATTTGAAAAAAATACCTAGGTCAATCGGGTTGTGGGCAAACGGTCTTTGGCATAGAATCCCCATCCAAGTGGCAGGCAGAATTACGTAGGAATTCATATCCTACAACCCCCCTGACCCGACCCCTACTCAACAAGAGTATGATGAGATCATGCTTAATATAATGGAATCGGGTAACGGCCACTCAAACTCAAGCTCGGACGACACAAACGGGTTTTCGTAGAGACGCGGCAGTGACAGCTCGGACAGCCCCGGCGAAACGAGACACCGCAGGAAAAGAACAAGGGAATCTCGGGGCCAGGTCCTGGTGGATGTGGACTTGATGCAAAAACTGTGTCGTCTCGCCAAACGGACATGGTCAGATCAGTCAAAGGAGTGCACCCCTGCCATTACTCGGTCCACGATACGTGGTGAACCGAGTCCAGGAGATGGTCCACGAAATAGTACACGTACAACAAATACAAGAGAAGTGGGCATCATCATTCGTGAGCCATCAGACATGCAATTAAATGACTCGGGAACGAAAGTAAGAGGGAGCAAGAATGTGTTAGATGGGACAGATTGTGCGGCTCGAAACAAGAAAGGAAAGGCATTAATGACGAAGGGAGACTTTTCTGAAGACAGTGATGAAGAGACAGACAACTCGGACTTCTCCAATTCGGCCAAAGGTACCCCCTCAGCACCTCTCAATTCATCTTTATTTTGTAATTTAAAAAATGGACCCCTATTCACAGTGCTAGTAAAGCCCACTCAAAGGAAAAAAATATTCAATGGTCAAAGGCCCAAACAAATTCCAAATAGCAAAACTGAGCCTTTAAAACTTAAGGTAAATGAGATGGCCCACTTTGACCAAGGAAAAATGTCATTAATTACGAGTGGACTAAGAACCATCGTGCCCCAGAAAAAACAAAAAGATTGGCCATGTAACTTATATACTAGTTTACCAGAGGATGATCCATCATCCTCGCAACTGGTCTTAAGCACCGTGGTGCAAGGGATTCAGAATAGGGTACCACGAGATCCCACGAGGCAGAATAACCACGAAAATAAGGAACGTGAAGCTCGTCCGTCTAAATCCATCCAGAGGGCGATGAAAAGGGCGGGTATCCTCCAATTGTTAGAAGAGGACCTGGACGGTCAATTTAGTCTATCAGCTCAAACTATATCCAAAGTGCACCAACTTTGCGGTATAACAGGACCGAATACGAACAACGACTTTAACAACAACAAACCATCCTCCTCGATCGATCTAAATATGCCAATTGTGCTTCTCAAAAGGAAAAAAGAAACAAAGGCATCTAATAAAACAAAAAGTGAACTCGTACACAACATGAACAAGCTAGACACTAATGAAAAAGATGATGGTCTCGACCAAGTCGACTACGACTAAGGCCTAATCCTCTAGCTTTAAGGATAACTATCTAGTTTAAATGTTTTGTACACCTTTTGAAATTATGACGTGGAATGTAAGGGGTCTTGGTAGGCTTAACAAATGTAATTTGATTAAGAACTCAATTAGAGACGCTAAATGTAACATCATTTGTTTTCAAGAAACAAAATGGTCCTCAACTTCTATTTTCGGTCTGAAACTTATTTGTCCCTTGACTTTTTCCAACTTTGAGATAAAAGAAGCTGAGGGCTCAAAAGGAGGTCTATTGACCACATGGGATCACAACTACAAGCTATGCCACTCTTTCGCTCTATCCTTCTCCCCAAAGACAATACTTAAAAATGACAAAGGCAATTCTTTTCTAATAACAAATGTCTATGGTCCAGTGGATGACAATAAAAAAGAAACATTTCTTAACGAACTAGCACAGATTAATTCTAATAATGAATTACCATGGATTATTATAGGAGATTTCAACTTGATTCGATTCAACCACGAATCAACAGGAACCTCCCACTCTATAGACTCAATGAATGCTTTCAATGACACAATTGACTCCTTACAGCTAATCGATATCCCATTGTCCGGAAGGTGTTATACCTGGTCGAATAAAAGGCGCAAACCGACGTTATCAAAATTAGACCGAGCCCTCGCCACGGCTCACTTCTTCCAAAGGAACTCGACTCAGTTCTTTCGAGATCTTCCGGCGACAACATCCAATCATGCTCCACTTAAACTATCCATCTCAAATATTCAAAAGAGACCCAAACCATTACCCAAAATAGAACGATACTGGTTGAACCATAAAGAAATGGATCAGCTGGTCATCTCATTTTGGGCCGAAACAGACCAACTCCTAGTATATGGCACGAGTATGGGTATAGACATGGCATCCATATATGGACAAAGGATTAGAGAACTTACTAACCTGCACAAATGGGCGGCCTAGAGAAAGAACAAGGAAAATGCACAACTAATTAAATCCAAATTGCTGGTTCAATGGTTAGACCAAAAAGAGGAAGGAATTGAGCTTTCGCAAGACGAATTCAAACTTCAAATCGACCTAAGAACAAGAATAGAACAATTGTCTTGCGAAGAGGAGTCTAGATGGCAACAAAGATCCTCTTGCACGTGGTTAAAATTGGGGGATAAAAACACGGCTTACTTCCATGCAATAGCCTCGGCAAAAAAATCCGCAAATAGGATCCACACCTTGTCAGTAGAGGGGCGACAAATATCGGACCCAAAACAAATCGCTAAGGAATGTAGTAATTATTTCAAGCAAATTATGGGCACCGATACCCCCTCATACTATTCATACAATCTCTCCATCCTCTACTGGTCAAGGCACAATGCACCAATCTTAAGAACATTGGGGGACCACATCACAACAGATGAAATGGAAAAGGTGATAAGGGAGCTACCGAAGGGCAAGGCGTCCGGCCCGGACGCCATACCCGCCGAGTTCGTACAAAAATATTGGCCGAACCTCAAGTCAACTTTCATTCTTATGAAAGACAAATTCAATGATCACGCGCTAAACCTAAGGATAATCAACCAAGCATCCATAACCCTAGTGCCAAAGAAGGACGGGGCCGTTTCCCTACAAGATTTTCGACCGATTAGCTGCATCAACTTACCGATTAAAATATTCTCGAAGATCCTGGCTAATAGATTACAACCGCTAATGCCAAGCATCATATCGAAGAGGCAAACCGCTTTTGTAAAGGAAAGATCTATCATTGAAACTTTCATCACAACAAGGGAAATCATCTCTCTCTATAACCGCAAAAACATCCCGGCGGTGATGATTAAGGTCGATTTCAAAAAAGCTTTCGATAGCGTATCTTGGAGCTTCCTTGACAAATTACTAAGCGCTAGGGGATTCCCGTCAAAATGGTCCCGATGGCTAAAGGACATTCTAGTATCCTCGACTTCATCCGCGATCGCAAATGGTTGGAGAGGCGACTCCTTCCGCCACATGAAAGGGTTAAGGCAAGGGGATCCTCTATCTCCCTCCCTCTTTAACATTATCTTGGACACTCTCCAAGTAATGATAAAAAATATATCTCCACTTCTCTCATCATCTGCAACTATCGCACCACAATCACTCCAATACGCAGATGATACCATCATCTTGGTCGAAGCAACCCCCTCAAATCTAAATATCATGACAAAGGTCCTGGCCCTCTTTAGTCAAATTTCGGGCCTCGAAATCAACTACGACAAAAGTGCATTTGTCCCGATTGCGGTGCCGGAACAATATCACCAATCGATAGGAAACATCTTGAGATTCCAAAAGAAGAGCCTACCTATCCTCTATCTCGGGTTGCCTCTGACCATAAGGAGGCCGACGAAAGTAGTATACCTCCCACTAATTAATAAAGTGCGGAAGCGACTAGCTACATGGAAAGGAAAAATGCTATCACTCGGGGGGCGACTAACCCTCGCCAAATCTGTCTTAAACGCCCTACCAACTTACTTCATGCAAGCGTTCCGCTTACCGAAATGGACAATAAACGAGTTGCAAAAAATTACGAGATCTTTTCTATGGAAAGGAAAAGAAACGTGTAGCGGAGGATCGTGCCTAGTAAATTGGGAAAAAGTGTGTTTGCCAAAGGAAAATGGCGGGCTAGGATTGACGCACCTAGAGACGCAAAATACCGCTCTCCTAACAAAGTGGCTTTGGAACCTCGATACGAAAAAAAACGATCTTTGGGCGGAGACCATAAACATAATCTATGGAACAAGCCAGGAAGGTTCACAAACTATGAGCGGCCTCTCCACAAAATCATTCTTCGTGAAAGACCTCATCGCTTGTCTCCCTTTCTACAAAGCCTCGACTTCCTTGACAGGAGCCGAGACAAGATGGATTTGGACGAGCAATGGGAAATTCTGTACGGGAAGTGCATACAAAATTCTAAGGAACCCGGGGATAAAAAGCGATTGGAACACCAAACTATGGAAAACAAACACACCTCTGAAAATAAGATTTTTCGCCTGACTTTGGTTCCAAAATCGTCTACTAACGGCGGATAATCTCCAAAAAAGGGGTTGGCCGAATAACGAGATGTGCCCTAATTGCTCAACCGAATACGAATCGGCCCAACACTTATTTTTGGAATGCACTTTCATCAAATGGATGTGGAACAGACTTCTTCACCAATTCAACTTAACCTGCCACATAAACACACCCGAACCGGCACAATTTTGGAAATCATCCCGATCTCTGGTCAAGAAGGAACTCAGGAAAATATGGGACGCAAAATTTTTTGCAGCGACATGGCATGTGTGGAAGGAGCGAAACGCGAGGATCTTCAATGGACGGGGAGATTCACCGAGCATAACATACAACAAGGCTATGCTTGAGGCACAGCTGTGGACGAATTCATTCGCAACAAACACAACTCGGGCCGGATAAAGACACTGGCCTCTGACCTACATTACACCCTGATGGCGAGGAAACTATCACTTTTTTCTTTTTCTTTCTCTCCCTTTATTAATCTACTTCGCTCTATTTACGTTCATCGCAACGATCTGTAACGGAACCTATTCGGACTCTCTTCCTTAAAATATTCTATACAATGAGCTCGGCAATTCGCCGACCTCTTTTCAAAAAAAAAAACCAAACAGGCCTAGCTCCATTGGTAAGCCCACGAGACCCAGATCTCAGGTCCTTTTCCGTGAGGACTCCAATTTTTGTTGCTAGCATTATATATACTAGGAAAATTCTCGCGCGCTTTGTTGCGGGTTTTTCATGCAATAAGTCAAATATGATTACTTTTTTTTTATAATCAAAATGATAATTTGTAAATAGATAATAGTAAAGAAACTAAAACAATTTAAACACAAACTTAAAAGATAAATGACCATTATTACAAACATACTAAAAACACAAAAAAACATCTAGAATTGTGCCTCCTAACTCCTAAGTCCTAACTAACTTGGAAATAATAATAAAACCTTGCAAAAAGATGAATTAGCATACAATTGTCATGTTGAATCAAACTTCAATTTCATCGGCACAACCCTCGTTAACAGAACATCTAATTCTTTTATTTATCAGCTTGTAAAGTTTTAAGAAAATGAACAACAACAAAATCGCGACACAAACCAGCAAACTTCAAATTCACTGAAATATATTTTTAAGAAATAAAAAAACAATACAAGAATATAATTTTTCTTCAGAAAAATGTTGCAATATTTTGCTTAACATGATAATAATTTCTTTAAGCATTATCTTCATAATGGAAACCAAAATTAATGGAACAAAATACCCATTATCTGCAATTGTTGCAAACAAATAGATTACAGTAAACAAAACAAACTTACATGTACCTTCATATAAATATACCAAAGAAATTTAATTACGTGGGAATGTATTTATATCACATTTCAATACATACCTTAGCCCATTTCGTCTTTTCGAAACTCCCACTTTTAAAGTATCCCCGATCCTCCCCGCCTCTTTCAAGACCATATTCAGAAAGATTACCCGATCAATTATACTATTAGTAAATTGAGAAAATTAAAAAAAAAAAAAAATACAGAAATTAATTTACCAGTAAGTAGCTTTTCACTTCCATCATTTGTTCACCCAACCATCCTTCTTAATTCTCTAATTTGTTTTGGTGTATGCAACGAAAAACATTTCTCCAAAATGTAATATAGATCAAAATTAAAACTGAAAAATAAATAAGAATTAAGATTATATAATTATATAACTAACATAAAATAAGTATAATTGATTTGACCTAAATTATTAGGACGACATTACAATATTATACATTTACCTATTGCTGCCCTAAAGTAAAAAGGAACAAAATTATTTATGAAAAAGTACCTAAACACTAATATTACCCAAAATATTTGTAGTACCTAAAAACCTCTCAAGAGATGGCCGTACGCGGCTCTGAGTGCAGGAAAGCTAGGTCCCACTGAGTTTTCCATACTTGTATACCTTCTTCTCCTTCTCAATAATCTTTGTATTCCTTTCAATTCATCATCAAAAGAAAAAAAAACACAAATATAGAAAGAAATTGAATTAAAAAGTTGAAAGAAAACATGAATTCGTAGTTAAAATTACCATCTTCAATATAAAATACAAAAATATTGAAGATAAAGATTGATGGCGATGAATGAATTGACTTATTAGGTTTATTTGAAATGAAAAAGACACACAATGTACATGATGGTCATACGGAGAATGAATTGACTGATTATGTTTATTTAAAAAGAAAAAGAACATACACAGTTCATAGTACATGATGGTCATGCTGAGCTGACAAAAGAATACTGAATTAAAAGTAAAATAAAGCTTTAGTTTTATTTTTTAAGTGGAGTACATGAGTTGAAACAAAAGGAGACGTGAGCCCCATTAAAATTTCAGATCTATGGTGTACTAAATGAATATAAAAGAAATATTAAAAAATATGACTTAGTTGGAATCACTGTTCTAAATATAACTGATATGAACCGATATGTCGGTTTCATATCTCTAATCAGTGTCCATTCGTTACGATATGCCCCGTATCACTTGAGTAAATCGGTCGACCGATACATGGACCGATATGGGCCGATATGGGCCGATATTGGACCGGTTTGAACCGATTTGGACTTGAAAAATAATATATTTTGAATAATGATTTGGGCTGGCCCATTTTATAATAATATTTTTGCAAAAAAATTTTGGCCCAGTCTTTTCATTTTCTTCTTTTCTTATTCTAATTACTTCACAACGTGAGAGAGAGTATATTTTCTTCTTTTAACCTAATACTTCCCCGACAAAAGAACCCAAATGAATTAGGGTTTGGCTTGAAACCTAATTTTTTCTTTCTCCTTTCATCTACAAATCTTCACTTCAACGAGCAAGAAATTCACAACATCACTCGAAGGTGTGCTAGTTTCACTTTGATAACCTCCAAGAACTCCGATTGCACGACTTCACACTCACATTCCGATTAAAAACTGGTATGTTTCTGTTAAATTGATTGATTTTCGATTGAATTGATTGATTTTTTATTGAATTGAGCGACTTTCTAATTATTTCATTTTTTTATTGAATTGAGCGACTTTCTAATTATTTCATTGAATTAACTGATCTTATAATTTTCAGATTTTAGAGTTAAATCCATGGCCACTAGTTCTTCAATGGCTTCGAATTCTAGTGCATCAGTGGGAGAAACAGAAAGTCGACGAATACAAAGAGAATCAAAGATGTTGGGTGCAAATTTGATCATTGTATGGATGATTAATGAACACGGGGTTAGATTTTCATTGGGGGCATCCGCATATCTATCGATGGTTAATGAACACGATTTCGTGATTTAGTTTATTATATTATTTATGAATTTTATGGTATAATTTTAAATGTATTTTTAATTTAACTTGAAATTTATGTTGTATTGTTGAATTTCTAATATTAATCATGTAAAACTTAAATTAGTTTAAGAAACTTAATATAAATTAATGTTATAATAACTAATTTAATATAATAATATTAAAAAGTACACAACCGCTATACCACTGATATTTTCCGCTATGAATCCGCTATGTCAGTCATATCTCTTATCGATGATTGACCGATCTGTAAGCGATATACGCTATCTGTAACATTGGTTGGAATTACTATTAACCGGAGAACAAAATAGAAGGTACAACGATGAGGAAATTTTCTCCAGAATTGAAGGAGAAAATATGTACACACTTCGAAGTATACAAAATAATTTGTATCAAGTACATAAATATATATAAAATTACTAACTTGAAGGTAGCCATATTAAACCACAATCTGGTATATTTCCTGTTGGTTAATTCTAACCTAGAGGGGGATGAATAAGTAATCATAACGTATAATTTTCGACTAAGGTATACCGATTCTAATTTATGCGGAAGCGTAAAATAAATAGAAATAGTATAATGCACAATACCGAACAAGATGAACACGCGATGTTTATTACGGAGTTCGGTAGGTGGTTGCTTTGTAGCTTTAACTCACCCTTTACTTGCGTAATCGACCGATTCGATTAGTTGCAAGTACCTACGTCTCCGGGAATGCCTTGTGCCTTTTCTGCGTTCGATTGAATTCCAACTCACTCGTACAAGGTTTTGCCTAGATCGATTTACACGTTTTCTATCGATCTATGACGGACTTTACAATCTTTATACTAGCCTATTACAATTCTAAATACGAACTACACGTGATCGGTCACGCAAGTTGGGAATCGTATTTGGATGAAGAAAAGGAAGACTAATCTCTAAGAATGATTTAGAAGATTATTTAGCTCAAGGTTATAGCAAGATTTCTCTCTTTGGAAAGTGTAATTTGGATAGATGAATTGAGGAGAGAGAATGAGGGAGGGGTTTTATTTATAGAACACATAGTCCCTTCCCTCACTTGCTTTTTCTGAATAGTCCGTTGCAACGGACATGAGTTCCGTTGCAAACGGAACTAAGTCAAAACTAGCCGTTACGGTTTTCGTACTTGAATTTATTGCACGGTCCGTTGCAACGGAATACAGTCCGTTACAACGGAAGTCTATGTTAACCAGTTCGTTGTCACGAACTTGTAAGTCCGTTGTAACGAACTTGTTACTGAGACTTCACTTCAGTTTGGATTCAATTCCCGTTGCAACGGAGAGCTTTCCATTACAACGTTGTGAGGAGTTACGTTACAACGGATTGGTTAATCCGTTGTAACGGACTTATGTGTAAGTTTACACTGAAGTGAAGTTTTGATGTCCGTTACAACGGACTGTGATATCCGTTGCAACATACATACTTCTGTGACAGGCTTCGAGATTGGAATTTAAATTACGTTACAACGAGGATACTTACGTTGCAACGTACTTGTTCGTTACAACGTATTGGTGATTCCGTTGCAACGGAATATATTGTCAATTCCAATCTTGATTAGAATGAGTAGTTCCGTTGCAACGGACTGGGAGTTCCGTTGCAACGGACATACTTATTTCAGCATTTCAATTCTAAGTATGTTTTATTGAGCTTTAATCTTTTAAAGACAAGTTTAGAGATACCTATATTTACTATTGGTGATTTGGTAGATATCCCAACTTGCGGAATCCTCGATGTCTTGATCTTTTCTTCTAATCTTCGGCATCTTGATTCTTCTATGTCTTGATCTTCTTCTCGATTCTTCGATGTGTTGATCATTGCTATTCTTGCTTAAGTTTTGATTGTTTGTCTTGATCTTCTCATTCTATTTTGTACCTATGTGTCCTATACAATATTCTCGATAGTTGTTGTTAGTATTATCGACATTGTATTTGAAAGAATCAAACACTAGGAAATTTGAACCAACAAACTCTCCCTTTTGATTCATTTCAAAACAATGTCGATTTGGAGGGATACATCGATGATCGGTATCTTTCCAATATGATTATCCTTTCTCCCCCTTTTTGAATATGGATCAAAAGGGAGCGAAGCGGAAAAATCATGAAGGGAAAGCTCCCCCTCAACAGTTGCATATCGCAATTGTATAGGCTTCGATGTAGGTGAAAAATTTCTTACGTCATGAATGATTTTGATTTAGAAATACAATATAGTTTTGATTTTGGAGAAGTGTTACATAATTAAATTTGAAGATAATTTAACACACATATGTCAAAGCAAAAGTCAATATATAAAACACAAGTTCATACATTTTTTAAAGCAACCATGCAATGCATACATAAATATTTAAAAGAGCAAAATATAGATTTTAGCACACAAGCAAACATTTCATGCATACATCATTAATAGATTTTGAAAAGAAATTTAGGCTCTAATGAGCTAGTAGGGACACACGCCTCTCTAATCATCTCTGGGTGAGTCTTCGTCATCGGGATTGTTGTTGGATTGGAAACGACGGTTCATTGTCTCTAATTGGGTATCGACATAGTCATATAGTTCGGCACAGAGTTGAACCGCATGGCTTCGGGTGAGAGCGTTATCAACCAAGACCTCGTCGCGGGCCGCAAGAACGGTATCGCGGGTCACGCGATTGTCGGCGAAGATCTCATTGCGTATTGATTCGTCGTGAGTGTTTTGTTCGAGGGTTTGTGCCGCGAGAAGTGCTTGTATTGAAAGAAAATATGGCTTAAGAATTAACTTGGAAGAATTTATATAAATAGACAATTCTGCAGTCAGAATTAGGTTCGTTCGAACGAACTATATGAGTGCGTTCGAACGGACTTATTCGTGACAGTCAGATTTGGGTTCGTTCGAACGAACTACTGAAGTGCGTTCGAATGAACCGGGTTCGTTCGAACGAACCATTTAGGTGTGTTCGAACGAACCATTTAGGTGCGTTCGAACGGATAAAATTCCTATATATATAGAATTTTGATTTCATTTTTGACCTAAGTTTTTCTAGGGTTTTGAGCCGCCGTTTCTCTCTTCTCTTCCACAGAAATTCTAGATCAGATCTGGAGTGATTGAGAGGGAGAATTGAGCAAGGATCTAGAGAGAAGTAATCGTGACGTCGACTAGAACGGCGTTGGCGATTTCCGATCGGTCGAAATCATGGTGGACACGAGTAGAGGGACTGCACGAGCATTCCTTGGAGAAGGTTCACGGATTTGGAGAAGTAATCGACACGTACTAACTTGTACGAGGTAATTATCTCCAACTCTTCCTTTTTGGATGGTTTTAGAACGTGATCCCGGTAGAATTAGGTTACGCATGCGAATCCTATTCCGCTGCACACTTTGATAAACGTGTGCGTAATCCTACAGTGGTATCAGAGCAATCGCTCGTTAAAACCATCGAAAATCGATGTTTTAGTTCGAATTTAGGAAATTTTAGAATTTTTGGGCTAAATTGCAAAATTACACAAAATTGAGCAAATATAAATGATAGGAAGACTTTTAATAAATCAATTATTGGATATTTGATGTTATTAAAGTGTTAAACAGATTGGATCTGTTGAAAAATTGGATTTTCGGAACAAAACGACAAAGAAATCAGGTTTTCAGAAAATTGACAGATTAACGTTCGTTCGAACGAACCCTAGGGTTCGTTCGAACGGACTGAACGAAACCTAGGGTTAGTTCGAACGAACTTGGAGTTGCGTTCGAACGAACCTGAGGTGAAATTTTTTTTTTGTCATGCGTTCAAACGAACTTGGAGTTGCGTTCGAACGAACAAAATTCTGGACAACCAAAATTTTTTTCTGTCAAAAATGCCCAATAATTTAAAATTTTCAATTTATAAATTCGATTTGGTATAGCATATAGCCTAAAACGGGGATGATTGTATGTGAATGCTTGTATGTGTGTTGTGTGGGGGCCGGTGAGCTTTCCAAATTGTATTTTATTTAATTATGTGGGGACCGGTGAGTCTTCCAAAGTTGTAATAAAATAAAATAGGTTTAGTTTTGAAGATGGACCTTCAAGGCAAGACGACATGACACGAAGATTGGATCTTCAAGAAAAGCAAAAGATCATCTTGGGTTTTAGGGTTGGGAATTTAGGGTTTTATGATTTCTCATAAAACTTAAAAGCCAATATGCTATACCATAATTTTATTTGTTTTGTGAATGAATAAAATTAAATGATTTTTTAAAAAAAGAAAATCCTCCCACGTAATTATCAAGTTATTTGCCTCGCAAAGTGGAACCTTCAAGACTAGTGTTTGTTTATCTGTGTTGCATGGCCATAGTCTGGCACAGATTTACACGTGCGTAGCAAGAAAGGCATGCATTGATTAGGAATTGATGTGTTGCATGGCCATAATCTGGCATGTCAATTCGCTGATTGAATGATACTCCATTTGTGGTTTGGACTTGACCAATTCGCTGGCTAGGCTACGATTTGGGGCAAGGAGTGAGGTACACACACTCTGGTTTTGAGTTGGACTAGTGTTTGTTTATCTGTGTTGCATGGCCATATTCTGGCACAGATTTACACGTGCGTAGCAAGAAAGGCATGCATTGATTAGGAATTGATGTGTTGCATGGCCATAATCTGGCATGTCAATTCGCTGATTGAATGATACTCCATTTGTGGTTTGGACTTGACCAATTCGCTGGCTAGGCTACGATTTGGGGCAAGGAGTGAGGTACACACACTCTGGTTTTGAGTTGGACTCAATACCGGACCTCACGAATAAAGCAAGAATCGTCTTGGAGATGATTGGACACCGTCCTACCCGACGTGACGTATTTTCTGAGTGGTTGGCCATAGTCACCTTAGAAATACGTTAAATAGGGATCTTGTCCATTATGAGATTTAAGGTATCAAATCTCCGTTTCAATAGTGGGGGCTATTCGAAATGATAAAATAATGGGTATTTCAAGTTATTTAAAAATGAATTTTAATATATGAAAGACCACGTTATTAATTACATTATTTTTCAAAAATTGTAGAATTCATGGCTTTACCAAGTAATAACCGCTTCAGTTTGCGTTCCATTTTGGAAAGGGAACGAATGAACGGAAAAAAAATTCTCGAATGGCAGAGGAATCTGGGATTCGTTCTGAAACAGGAAGGAAAGGCACATGTCTTGGAGACGCCTATCCCTCCTGTGCCAGGGGATGACGCAACTGGGGATGACATATTCGAATATACGACCATGATGGACGATTCGAATGATGTCACATGCCTCATGTTGGCTACTATGACTCCTGAATATCAAATCCAGTTTGAGAAACAGGATGCATACGAGATTATGAAACAACTCAGGGAGATGTTTCAGGTTCAAGCAAGGGTGGAGAAGTACCAAGCTCTTGGCAATGCGACGCAATGCAAGATGCAAGATGGTACGCCTGTTAGCTCGCACCTTCTCAAGATGAAAGGATATTTCGATCATCTTGAGAGGCTTGGCATAAAATTCGAGGTGGAGTTACAAACTGATTTGATCATGTTGTCACTGCCACCGAGTTTCGATTCGTTCATTTCGCATTTCCACATATCAGACATGAAAATGACCATTCCCCAGCTTATCGGAATGCTCAGAACATTCGAAGGTGACATGAAACCGCGGTACATGAAGTCTAGGACTTCGGAAGTATTGGTGGTTGAAGGAAAGAGTCCAAGCAATGGGAACAAAAACAAGAAGAGGAAGGCAAAGGGCAACAAGGTTGCGCCTAAGCCTGTGGGCAAGAAAGCCAAGAATGACAAGAAGTGTTTCCACTGCCTCAAGGAGGGGCATTGGAAGCGTGATTGCGAGATCTTCCTGAGGGAGAGCAAGCAAAAGACCGTTTCCTTGGACACACCGGCATCAGGTATTTTCGTTATCAAATCTTATTTCTTTACTTCATCATCATGTGTGTTGGACACTGGATGTGAGACTCATATTTGTAAGAGAAAAGTCTGATTTTGGTCCCTGAAAAATACCAAAATATTCAATTTGCCCCCTGACATTTTTTTTGGGTCATTTTGCCCCCCAATCTTTCAATTTTGTTCATTCTGCCCCCCAATTTTTTTAATTTGGTTCAATATGCCTCTTCCGTCTAAATTTGCCGTTAAATGGGTGTCAGTTGGGGGGCATATTGAACCAAATTAAAAAATTTGGGGGGCAAAATGAACAAATTTGACACACATTGAACAGTAAAATAACACCAATTTAATGGCAAAATTAGACGGAAGGGGCATATTGAACCAAATTAAAAAATTTGGGGGGCAGAATGAACAAAATTGAAAGATTGGGGGGCAAAATGACCCAAAAAAAATGTCAGGGGGTAAATTGAACATTTCGGTATTTTTCAGGGACCAAAATCAGACTTTTCTCTATTTGTAATAATATGCAGGGCCTAAGAAGTAGAAGATCGTTGATTCGTGGCGAAGTTAACTTACGCGTCGGGAATGGAGCTCGAGTAGCAGCATTAGCCGAAGGGAAGTATGATTTAACTTTGCCAAATGGACTTATTTTAGTTTTGGATAATTGTTGTTATGTACCTACTTTGAGTAGGAGTATTATTTCTGTTTCGAGACTTATTGTGGATGGATATGAATTAGTTATTGGTACTAAAAAAAATATCATGCCATTTGATTTTGAAGATCAAAACATGGCATAGTACATGCAGATGCAATCCATCAAAGCTATATTATACTAGCGCTGAACCAGCGCATTTGCGCGGTTTTTTTTTTTTTTAAAGTTTGATGTTTATGTTTTGTAGTCATGTATTGGATAACATGATAGTTTAATTTGCGGGCAGATATTAGGTTAGTGAAATGTAGAGATGAATATAATTGTTGTCATGAAGTACTTTTTAGACACAAATGTGCAATGTGAAGGAATGAATAAGCGTTAAGTGCATCATTTGAAATAAAAGATAAGAAAAGAGGATATTAAATGCACGAAGTTTAATTTTTCTCTGAATCTTTCAGTGTTGTAAAAAACGGCGAAAAACGGTGAAAAACGGTGAAAAAACAGTGTTTCGGTGGAAAAACGTCCCGTTTTTTGCAACACGGTTTGAAAAAACGGTCAAACGTTTTTTTACGTGTTTGACCGTTTTTTTTTTGGCGAAAAACGTTTTTCGGACCGAAAAACAGTCGTTTTTAGCTTGACATTGAATGGGCTTTTGGTTATTTTATCTTTTTTCGGCCCAAATTATTTCCAGCCCAACTTTTTTTCATTTTCTTTTCAAGCGCACGCACATTCGTTTCTGGTCCTCTTACGCACAACCTTCTTCCAATTTGTGGTCTACTCTCACGCACTCACGCACAGCCTTTTCTCTCTCTCTCTCGATCTCGATCTGGACTCACGCACAGCCTTTTCTAATCTCGACCTCGACAGTGAAGCGAAGTGATGCGATCTCGACCTTGCACAACCTGCTCTCTCTCGATCTAGACCTCGCACATCCTTCTCTTGATCTTGATCGGCGACTAGCTTTTTCTGCGATCTCGGCTGACGTGGTTGCGATCTTGATTCTCTGGTACATTGGCTAATTGAATTAATTTAGAAGTATAAACTATGAAGTGATGACTGAAGTGAGATTTGAGAAGTGAATTAATTTCGAACTGTCAATTGAAGTTAATTGAATTTGTCTTTGAAATTAGTGTGTTTAGAATCAAGATTGGGAGTGGGTAATTGGCAGTGTGTAATCTTGCTTCTTCATTCTCTGCTACAGTAGCTTAATCTATATTTTGAAATTTATAATTTCTAATAAATGTTTAGTTGTAATTATGGCAGTGGGTAATTGACTTCGAGTCTATGTTTAGAATCAAGATTGGCAGTGGGTAATTGGCAGTTTGTAAGTGTGTAATTGGCAGTGTGTGGAATTCTCGAGTTTATATTTTAGTTGGAATTTATAATCTATGTTTTGGTTGTAATTGGAAACTATTTTTTTAGTTTTTAAAAATCAAAGTCTTCATTCAATGTATGTTATATTTTTATTATTAAAAAATAAATTATTATATATTTTTTTGGTTTTATGTATAAATTTTAATTAAATTATTATTGATTTCGTTGACCGTTTTTTCACCGTTTTTTCACCGTTTTTCGACCGTTTTACGATAATCCCGTTTTACGGTCCCCGACCGTTCCGTACCGTTTTCCGTATTTTACAACATTGGAATCTTCTCTATACTAAGTTTTAAGTGCATTGTTTGAAACAAACTATGAGAAAAGAGGCCATTAATTACATAGAATGAAATTTTTTTCTCAATCTCCGCTGCTAAGGAATATAGAAGAAAAAAATTTAAGAGTGCATTCATCGTTTGAAACAAACTATAAGGAAAGAAGGTACTAATCACACAAAACCAAAATTTCCTCTCAATCTCCCTTAGTAAAGAACATAGAACAAAATATGAAAATATTACATATTTGAAAGGCATCACAAAATATTAGAACAACAAACTATAAGGAAAGAAGGTACGAATCACACAAAACCAAAATTTCCTCTCAATCTCCCTTAGTAAAGAACATAGAACAAAATATGAAAATATTACATATTTGAAAGGCATCACAAAATATTAGAACTGCTTCACATTGTATCGTCCAAGGCTTTTTATGCATCATCTTCGTCAGACCTAAGCAAAGCAAGAGGTAGGATGAGTTAGTTTTGCGTATGCTTTTGGCTAATTTTTTTGATAGTTCACCTGATGATGAGTTTTTGCGCAGGGTTTTTTTTCGGTGTTGAGTTTTTTGTTGCATCGCTAGTTTTTTCCTTACCACGCGAATTGCTTTGTGTTTATAAAAAATGATGTGTTAATTTTTCGTCAATAAAATTGTCAGTATTGTAATCGATTGAAATTTTATACCTTTCAAGTGGCCTTTTAGATCCGGTGAGCTTGGTAGGTGTTTTGCCTGTGGGCGATATGGCTGTTGCTCGAGCTCTTGTTGTTTTTGGCGTTGGTATAGAGGTTTTCAATTCATCAACATTTTCTTGCATGGAGGGAGTTGTTTTTGGGACATTCATGTTTGTGACTTGTACAACTGTGTAAGTGGGATGCTTGTTTGATTGAGGCATGAGCGAGTATTTAACTTGGAAGGAGCATTCCTTGTTAGCTAATTGCTTTATTCGGAGAGGCGTTTTTCCTTCTTTGTCGGGGTTGTGTTCGCTTATCAATTTTTCAATTGGATAGCCAATAAAATTTTCAGCTTGCTCGCCTAAGAGCACAAATCTGATCTCATCACTATCGTTGTCGGATACGTAAGCAGTAATTTTATACCTGCAAAAGAAAATGAACGTTTTTATATGAACCAAATTTTTTTTTGTTTGTACATAAAGAAGTTGTACCATGGTACTATTTTTTCTGCCCTGCCTCGACAGTTATCGCAGTGGTATCCATCAATATCTTTCACCTTTTTGGGATGTATGTCGCATGCTTCGTATTGCCAGCCTGCGGGTGCATCGATTGCTGTGATCTTTGCAAGGCAACAAAATTCTTTGTTTTGGAACTGCAGAAAGTGAAAAAATAGTAATTATAGAGTTGTATTGCTTTGCAAGCATAGTGTTTTTAGTAAGCGCTTTTTGTTCACCTTTTTTTTTTGTAGTAATTGGACAGTTCTTCAATTGTTGCGTATGGAATTTCGTTACTTTTTTGGGAGGTTGTTTGGTTGTATGAAATGTCTGCCATTATAGTTAATGACTCGTATCTGCAGAATGAGAAGTAGTAATACTTTTCTAAAGTTCAGTGTAATTATTTTGCAATTTTACCTTTTTATTATGCGTTAATAATTAGGAATATGATCGTTCAACATGATGCGTGTAGCAGGATACGTGCTTAGATGAAAACCTGTTAAGAGGAAAAGAGAGCCATATTAGATGTGTTTCAGTGAAGAAATTGCGATGATACTACTTAAATTCAGATGGACGTCAAATACCTTTGTAGTATTTTATCTGAACATCACTGAAGGCAATTAAGACAGACAAGTTTTTAGATTGTTCTATCAGTGAGGCAGGGTCTAGTTGATCACAGTGATTTCCCCAAAGCGATACTCGCATTACATTGTTCCTTTATATATATATATATATATATATATATATATATATATATATATATATATATATATATATATATATATTTTGGTGATTAATTCAGTTGCATAATTTTTGTTTTGATCATTTTTTTTTACCTTTCATTAGCTATGTTCACGTCACGTACGTTGGTTGTGTTATTTGGAGTTGTAACTTGGCGTGGTTTGTAGAGGTTTATAATTTGACCGAAGACATCTGAAAAAAAGAAATAATTTTTTGGTTATTAGCGAAAAATATTTCATGGGGTTTATATTTGTTTATTTGTTTGGCATACCTATAACTTTGTGGCCATCTATTTCATCAGATTTTATTTTATCTAATGAGATGAAGTCAAAAAAGACGCGGGGAATTTGATGCAAATCTGGTTGAGGAGTGATGTTTGTTGTCCTGGTTAATTTGACGTGATAAGGGTATTCTAGAGTTCGATATTTTTCTTTTTTGTCAGCCACAATGAAATCACTAATGTTATAGACTCGTCCTTCAGTTAGATGGGGCGTCACATATGGCACATCTTCATTTTTGATTGTTGCTTCTATTGCTGTACCTTGCAGGTTATCATTCTTATTTGAGATCAGATGCAAATTAAATGAGAGTGTATGAATGTATTTTGATTTGGGAAATGTATTAAGTTCAAACCTCTTCATCAAATAGTACACTTTGAAATCCATATTTTTCACGCGTTACTGGATGCAGGGCTTCCCAGATTTTGAAGACACGCATTGGTATGGTAACATCTCTTGTGCGTTCATTGAGAAGTGCAAATATTGTTTTGTTGTTGAGTTGAGCCATCTTAAAAAAATGAAGCAAGAAATATATATATATATAAATTATTTTTATATGTGTTTATTTGAACAGCATGAATTAGATGGACGAATTAAATTTGGTAATTGCATGAATTGGTTATAACATAATTAAGAAGGAAAGTTACCCCGTTCTGTTGTCTTTCTCTGTGGATTGAGTGGCGAGAGTAAATAGAACGCAGAAGCAAGACTGGGTTGGCTCTTTGGTACTGTTGAGCATGGAGATGGCAAGCTTTTGTACTTGCAAATAATGTTTTTGATTGGTTGTTGAGCAGGCTGTTGCAGGGGAATGATGGTAACTTTGTTGATGTGAGAGGGGTTTGTATACGTGTGTCATTATTGGAGTAATAGGGTGATTAGGTTAGCTTAGATCGTTGAAAAGAGAGTTTGCAAGGGAGAATGATGGCTGTGGCAGGGGAATGATGGGGGCTGTGTTGATGTGAGAGGGGTTTGTATACTTGTTCTTTGTTGGAGTAATAGGGTGATTAGGTTAGCCATGAGTTGGCTATATATTTGCCATAGAAGTATTTTCTTTAACCAAACGTATGGGCTGTATATATTATGGATTTTCTTTGTGCACTCGAATGGGCTTTGTGGGCTGTATATATGTTCTTTGCATCTTATATATCTATATATTTATCTATTTCGTAAAAAAAATATTATATGCATTGTAAATCAACAATAGCCTAAAAAATATGCTCAAATCAACAATACTCACCAAATCGAAATTCTAACTTGATAGTTACGAAGAATGGAAACGCTAATTTGGCAATTTACCTGGGAAATATTCTCCATATTGCTTCGGGTGGTGCTATATATCAACAATCGAGATAAGTTGTAATTTCGTCTATTTCGCTACTGTTAAGGTTGTGTTTTTTTTGTTGTTTTTGGATGCAAGCGTATGTTCGATCGTTCCCTTTGCAAATATATTTAAATAAGTATTTTATTAATTTAGAAGTGTAACATTTTTCAACGTTTATATGGGCCTCGTATTTTAGTAATAAATCGATGTTATGAGGAACAACGTAGCGATTGTCTAGATGCATTTCTTTTCTATTGATATATATACCCGAATTTAGTCTTTTATATGTGATTGTTCCATCATCTGAAATGTTTGTTTCGCTTTGAAAAGGTTTAGGAAAACCTTTGGTACATATTCCATCTTTGGTACAGCTGGCTTTGTTGTTCATCGAGCCACAGGGGCCATGTATCATGAATTTAGTGGTTGCTTCAAATTGTGCGGGATGTTTTTGAGGATCCGGTATTTGTGCATTGATGTATTTGTCAATTGCTTGTGGAGTTCTTAGTTTAGCAGTATTTGATAACCAAACAATAATATGAACATGCGGCAATCCTCTTTTTTTGAATTCTATAGTGTATATTACTGTTAAGAGGGACGAAAACGAAGAAAAGATACTGATTAAAATCATTTGAAGGACACGTATGCAGATATTACAAAATTTGATGATCTTACCTGCAATTGCCGTCTCGAAATAATTTCGATCCTTGATGTCTCTTATTAACTCATCTAATTTAATTTTGAAAATACGTGAAACTATATCTGGTCTATCTTCGGGTTTGTCCCTGGGACCCAATGCTTCTTTGAATTCTTGCCAATGCGGGTTGCATGTGAAAGTTATAAATAAATCTGGTGGACAATAATGTTTGCAAATAGATATTGCATCATGATAGTTCTGAAACATGTTTCTAGGACTACCGACGTGAGTAGCAGGTAAGATAATTCATTTTCCTATATTTTTGCCAAGCATGTCTCCTTGAGCAACCGAGTTTTGAATATTATGATATGTTTCTGATCTTAGAGAAGCTTGATTATACCTCAGAAAAGCTAATCGCTCTTGTTCTATTGAAAGGTATGCATCCACGATGAATTGTTGAAAAAGTCTGCCAGATTTGAACATTGTGTTTGGTTGTGATTTTCTTGGGTGTAATATGTATGCGTAACATTCAGCCATGGTTACGTATGAACGTTTTGTTTTTTTTCTACCAACAGAATTTTCAATGTACTTAATTTTATCGTGATAACCATCTTCACCATAAGGGAATAGGAGTGGATATTGAAGTGCCATGAAACTTGGGGGGTTGTGTTTTATTCGTTGTAATCCATGCCCTCGTTTATGTACAATAATATCACGATATCGTTCTTCAGAAGTGATATCGTCAACTACCAAACCCACAACTTCACTTGCCGATGGCATGGCATAGTGTGATGATGTTCCTGAACGATCTCCAAGTATACGTAGTTTTAAATTTGGAATGTCTTCTTCAGAAAATTGTTGATAATAATTTCGAAAAGCATGCACAATAATATTCGATTCATTTAACATTTTTATAAGGAGCAAAACAATTTCAGGTCTTGCGACAGTATTGGCATTTTGAAGCGAATTTAATCTGTTTTCAATTTCATTCGATGTGTCGTACATATACAGTTGAGCATATGCGGGGTTTTTTCTTGGTTCGGGTAGTAGAGAGCCCATTATGTGGCAATTTTGACCTGACACTTTGAATATGTATGATCCGTGTCCATCATTTAGTTTATCATCAATTTTTACACCCATAGAAGTAAAAGAAAATATTGAATTATACATCCGTATATTGTCTTTGAAATGCGAGAAATGTAATGTGTTTTCTGGGTTAAGTAAATCTAGCATAGTTTTCGGAGATTGATTAGAAGCAGATAAATAAACTCGACCTTGACGACAACAAAGGTTGTATTTATTTGCATCAAGTCTTGACGTATTTTTGCATCTTTCTTCGTCCCAAAAATAGGATGAACAATATGGGCAAATATGATCAGGCAATCCAATATTGTATACGTAGGGGGAAGAAGCGGCTGGTGTAACTACATTGTATGATAAATGATTGTAATAGGCACATAAGGAAAGAAGAAAATTTGTTTATATACATGATAACACGTAAAACCGGTCGTTTAAAATGTGTAATTTCAATCTTACAAGTTAATCAAAACAATTTATAACAAATACTAAGTATAATGCTAAGTATAGGTTCGTTCCAAGAAAATTTTGCGTATCATCGAGTGTTTCAATTCTAGAATTATTTATACTGATCCAGAGACTATAATATTTTGTCACAATCAAGATATAAACTTTATAAATCTCTGGTAAAAATTTCACTTTCACACACACAATTTTCGAATTTATGAAATTTATAGATCACAAGGGTATTTTAGGCACTAATCAAATTCCAGAAAAATATAGATCGTAAAACAAGATCTCAAATTTGGCACAAAGATTCACAATTTAATACTAAGAGAGAGAACAGAAGAATTTCACAGGGTTGATATTTCAGTAAAAAGTAATGAGTGAATTACAAATAGGTGCCTGGAAGATTACAGAATAGTCCATGCAGTTTTGAGATTGAGTAACAGATTTCAAAAATTCAGATCAAATAGGAAATTGATTGATTCCAAATGTATGTTAAACTAGAGATTCAGATCTAAATAGTGATGACAAACAATGAATCTTATCAGATCTAAAAGTTCCTCAAACAGATCAAACAAATCAGCACCAGAATTTGAGTATTTCACAAAGAAAAAATAGGAAAAATGCAAGAAAAATTCCACAAACTATATTTCACAGTATATAACAAGTTCACAAAGAGATTTCAATCAGATCTAACAATTCCTAATTAAAATCCTAAACTAGAGAAAGAAAATACCGAAAAAGTGATGAAATGGAGTCCAAGATTGGATCTTGGAGAGGTCATCGAACCTTCACGCCTTGAGAGGAGGTGAGAGGTGGAGGAAAACAACTTCGTATCCGGTTCGGAGAAGGTGGAGAGAGGAAAAGATCCTCGGAACGGCCTCGAAAACCGTGCGGAGACACGATCTTCTCGGCAAAATGGCTCGACGACGAGCGAGAGAAGCATGAGAGCTTCTTAACAATGGAGGGGGAAGAGTCTAAGACCTTACCTTCCCCCTAGAATGGAGGGTTGACCAATGAGGACCAAGGATGATTTGAGAGAGGAATTTTGAACCTTATTTATAGGAGAAAAGAGGGGGAAAGGATTCAAAAATTCCAGATCTGAGAATTCCACTTGCATGAGTAGGTAACACCACTTGTGCTGAATCCAACAGTCCAAAAATCATCAAATTCTTACATCGGACGGTCGAGAAAACTTGAAAATACAATCACAAAGCTTCTCCACGGATCCAGATTAATTCATTTTAATTCATCCGAAAATAGCTGAATATCTTTGGCTTCATCTCCAATTGGGGCAGAAATAGAGAGAGAGCTGGGCTGAGGCCTATTTAATATCTTCATTAAATGCTTGAAATGGAGAGTGCGGTGTAGGGATTAATAGAGAGGAATTGTAGCTGATTGGCTCCAAAAATTCAGTTCAAACAGCCCGTCTCGATTCTCTGCGAATAGAACCGTGCAGTCGATCGTGTAATACCGCGAAGAAGAGAGAGGCAGAGGGTTTTGAGTGTGCGTCACACATTTCACATGCCACAGAATATCCGGAGTCAAGAATCTTTGACAAGCCAGCCCACGAGATCATTTGTGTGCTAAGGTTGTATGGCCCCAGTGTAGTGAATAGAGGAAAGTCAGATATTGACCCGCTGTACGAGTTACACCATCTAGGGTCCACTTAAGATCACGTGGCAACTGATCATTAAACAATCATTGCGCGTCAGGTCGTTAAACAACGGCCAAGGATTTGCTGTGGGGGTGATTGTGCTGGCTGATCTGTGACGGGTCAGGAGGTAGAATGTGAAATGAGTCACTACACGCGGGTCAGAGGGTCTCAGCACGTACGGAATCCTGTACGAATCAGTTCTTTGACTTCTTTTACAGGGGATTTGGTGTATAGAATTCGGTGTAGCTTTTATGGGGCGAATCAGAATAAGTGGGTTTAGGCTCATCATTTTGGGCTGCACAGTTCTGTCAGCCACAGAGGATCTGGAGATTATTTTGATGAGTTACGCCATGGGTTTCTTCTTGAAATGAGTCACTTTTGACCCGTTTGGAGTAAAACCTTGATTTCTCTCTCATGCTTACATAAAATTTCATCATATGATATATCAAATTAATCGGCAAGACTAGACGGTTCCATATACAGTCCTGGATTTGCGATATTCTGTAGTTTTCACCTGTAATAACACAAAAACACATCTTAAAATATTTTATCTCAATAATTTGGAATTATGAATATTTGGTATACTTTAATCATATTTATGTGTTTAAATTCTATATTTTGTGCATGTAAAAAGTGATGAAAAATCTCCTTATCAAATCTCCCCACACTTAAGCCTTGTTTGTCCTCAAACAAAAATAGAATAAAATATAGAATTTTAAAATCAAAGAGAATTGCATGTTTAGGTTTTGTTAAAAATATATTCATCGATCTCAAAGTTCAATTTCCCCAAGAAAAGATTTTCACTCTCATTTCATCATTTATGCTTTATATTGAAAAAATTTAATGAATCTTTTTAGAATCTATTTTCAAATGAAAGTTTCACAATTTCAAAAGTTTTTAGAGAAAAATGGTCTCATGCGATAAAGATGATTAAACACTACCTTTTTGTTGGTTAATTCTAACCTAGAGGGGGGTAAATTTGGCAATCTAACTTACTTAGTTTAGATTTAAACCTAATTTACGGTGCGGAATAAATAATAATTTAGATGATAAAGATGATACCGTACAAACACTTTGACACAAGATGTTTGTTTACGAAGTTCGGTAGGTGGTTGCTTTGTAGCTTTAACTCACCCTTTACTCGCTTAATTGACCGACTCAATTATTTGCGAGTATCTACGTCTCCGGGAATGCCTTGTGCCTCTTTTTGGCTTTCGATTGAATTCCAACTCAACTCGATTACAAGGATTTGCCTAGATCGATTTACACGCTTCTATCGATCTATAGCTTAGGCTCTTTACAATTTGTTGCACTAGCCTATTACACTTTTTCACTAATCGAGCTACAACGTGATCGGTCACGTGAGTGGGATACGATTAGTGGAGAATATCGAAAGTAGATCAACGATCTAAAGAGGTTTCTCAAGCTATCAATGGATATAGAAAATCACAGCTTAGGGTTTCTCTCTTTTTAGGTTTGAAAGTTTGAAATTGAGGAGGTGGGAGAGAGAGACCCATGAAGGATTCTATTTATACTCTCTATAGAAATCCTTCAGAAAACTTGTAGTGCGTTCGAACGCATACAGTCCGTTCAGAACGCACTTGAAGTTTGCACTAGCCGTTTCAAAATAACGTGCAAGTACATCTTGGGTCCGTTCGAACGGACAATGTCCGTTCGTAACGGACTCAATTATACATAGCATTTTGCGTTCACAGGAACAAGAGTCCGTTCAACGCACTGAAATTCATCACAGAGTTCGTAACGTGCAAGTACTTTTGGTCGAAGTCTTTTTATCGCGCCGTCTATTTTGCATAATTCATCACATATGAGTTCCGTCATTTTCATTTGTATTTTTTTGTTATCGTATACTGATGGTAACATTTCGAAGAGTTGTTCAACAATGGACTTGTGGTAAAGAATCTTTTGGTGAAATGAGAGATTTTGGTATGAATATGTGTTTGAAGAAGTTTCGGATTGCTCTTGTAGCATCATCGTTTGTTCTCGAGAATCCATTTTGATTGTACCTCGTAAAATAAGAGAAAAAGAAAGTGAATTAGAAAAATTCAAGAATTTCAAGATTTCGAAAATACTTCAACAAAGTTTCCCTTAGAGTATTTTAACATGACAATCATGACAAAATATTAATCTTAATGCAAATCTAACAATTAAAAAATCTTGAGTATGATGAGTCCACTATTCACTTAGAGTATTTTAACATCACTTAATCTAATATGATCTTTCGACTGTCATGGTTTACTAATCTAATATTAACAACTCATACACAGACATATATGTGTGGTAAATAAACAAATCACATAATCTAAGCCTAATCTTATTGACCTGCGGCAGTATAATAGCTCAAGAAAAAACTATGACGAAATTATAGGCATCTGCAACAGTACTGTGTCGCAAAACATGTATCTGCAGTTGTCGATATGGTTACCAGAAGTTTATCCGCAAAACATGTATCTAAGACAATCATTTTTTTTAAGGAGATAGGAGGAATGGGAGTTAAAAATCTGAGTCATTTTAATGATGCATTGCTATTAAAATGGCTGTGGAAATATAATACTAATAATCAAGGAATAAATTGGCAGAAACTAGTTACTAACCCTATGCAAGAAAATAAATGGGTGAGAGGAAAGAAAACTGATTCACATTTCTGGCAAGCAGTGAAAGTAAATGCAAATTTGTTTTATGCTAATGTTAGTGTTCAAATAGGAAGGGGGAATCAAACTAGCTTATGGGAGGTTAATTGGGGGTATGGAAGAATGAAATACAAGTTTGAAAACCTATATACCTTCAGGACAAGAAAAGATTTAACTATACTAGAAGCAAAAACCCTAATTAGGGAAGAGGGGGAGATAGTAATAGAAGAAAAATCGATAAAGGCTGAGGAAGAGTGGACCAAACTGAAAAATTTACTGATTGAAGAAATAAAACTAGGAGAAAGTAATGATAGATTTGTTTGGAATTGGGAAAAAAATGGGAATTACACAGTAAAAAGTGCGTATGACCTAATGGCGAAAGGTGTATATACGCATAATGAGCTGGAACGGATATGGAAACTCAGGGTACCGTTGAGAATAAATATTTTTATTTGGTTGTTGAGACATAATAGAGTCTTAACAATAGATAACTTAATAAAAAGGGGCATGAGCATACCTAATCGATGTTCCATGTGCAAATCCAGCTTGGAATCAGTCCGTCACTTGATTGAGCAGTGTGATTTCGTCGACAAAGCATGGGCTCTATTCAGATCCGGTACCAGTAGAGAATCAAAGCTTAAGAGAAGTCTCAGCGAGATGATCGACAAAATCTTCCAGCCGGGGCTGGACAGAGAATCCAAAGAGTTGACGGCCACATTCGTATTTGGGATGTGGCGGGACAGATGTAGAAAACACTTCACCGTGCAAAATCAGTCACCGACGAAATTAGCGGAAGAAATCATCGAGGAGTGGGGCTTCTTACAGATAGTCAAGAGATCGAAGGTGGGTATCTTAAAGAAGAAAACGATGCAGGACGAAACGGAGAAAGACTGATCGAGGGAAAGAAGGAGGAGGAGAAAAGGATCTGTCGGCTCACGATGAAAAAAGGAAATAGGAGATGAAAGCGAGATTGAAGTCACTTCTTGAAGTGGAAAGAAACTTATGGGCTTTTTTCTTTTTTTTTTCGTTTTGGGCTGATGGGGTGTAAAAGTAAAATCTAATGAGAAATATTAAAGTGGGAAGATATTAGATTTAGTTAGGTAATCTGTAAATTATTACTTAATTAATAAAAAATATTAGATGGGGGATGTTTAAGCCCTCTCTAATTTCATCAAAAAAAAAAAGACAATCATTTTTTGCAGTTGTAGATATTGTCACTACAAGTTTATCCATCGGGGCCTGGTCATTAAAATTGAGTATTTGAGTAACGAATATCATGATGTCATATGACATCAAGGATAAAAATCGTGAGTTGTGGAGACATAGTATATATTGCCTCAATAATAATCCATTTTTTGTAAACTAAAAAAATGTGGGTAATTTAACAAAATACATCCAAATCTTTAAAATCAGAGAGCTTTTTCTATCACAGCAAGGATATTTGGAGGATTATGACAACCAAGTCGAAGGCGCATCTTGAGCACGGGCCACTCTCCAATGAGCTTGAACAAGAACATAAGCAAGCTCGACAAGACTAATATAAGAACTGCTAGCCACACGCTCTTTGGTTCTAAAACTGTGTACAAGCCGGTCCCAAATGCTGTTGTCACCCCGCAATAGGCACACCACAACATGGCCCTCGTTGATTTCCTATAATTAAGTAAGAAATCCAAATCCTGCCAAGTTGCCAAGATGCAAAGGAATGCTACTGCTAGAGAACAACACATGGCTATGGTGTCTGAGATTAAGAAAATCCAGAAAGCTAGTTTCCTTGCGAAAACATGACGACCATCATTGGGCGGGTCGTTACTGTATCCGCCTGGTAAACTGAAAGCAGCAGTAAAGGTGATAGTGGCGAGAAGAACTGCGACTAAAGAAGTGTTGGTGGTATATTTTTTGGTTAGCGTCTTGATCTCCGTTTTGGCCTTTCCTATGAACTCCTCCGTTGCTCTTTCTGGTGCTAATCTCGAGATAACAGACGGGATCGCATTTGACAGCAATGTGAAAGCCTCCGTCTGTGGGGTAATAACAGAAGATGTGAATGAAAGATAAATATAATATAGAATTAAAAGGAATTGAAGAGAATGTAGATGTACCCATTTCAATGTTTTCCATAATTCTGTTTTTTCGAAGATTATGTTCAAGGCATTCAAGTTGTCGGAATTAACAGCCGAGTAGTCTTGCACTTTGTGCGATATCAGAGACCGGAGAATCTCCGGATTGCACTTTCGAGCAGCACAGTGAAGGGGCGATTCACCAAATTTGTTTTGTTCATTAATTAGCCTATGAAGTTTGGGGCATTTGAGGATAAAATTAACAAATTCTGATCTCTCGTTCGTGATAGCTACATGAAGAGCGTTGGATCTGTCTTTTTCTGTGGTACAATAGGCAGCATCTGGGCAATGACTCATTATAACTTCGGCAATCGACACAAAACCTCGGAATGCTGCTGCTAGAAAAGGAGTAAAACCGCCACCCCCAGATATATAATAAGCCTGATCAGGGTTATGGTTTAGCAGACTCTCTGTCATCTCTAATTTGTCATGAATTACCTGTAATAATATACAAATTGGCATCAAATTTCATTGGGAAACAAAATTTAGAAATTTTTTACAAAAATATTAGTACTTCCGAAAAATTACTAACAATATTAACCCTCATATTTTTGAAAAAATATAATTATATTATTTTAATTAATTATTCATAAACAAAAATTACAAAAAAAATCATGCAAATACTTTAAAACATGTTTTTTTGTTTTACAAAAACAACTCATACAAAAATTAAAAAATTATAAGTTCATGAAAACAATAATAAAAAAATATGTTTATTAAAAAGTTTGTGTATTATACAAAACTTAGATCAACATATATCGTAGAACAAAGAAATTATGTTACAATATATTTGATAGATTATGATTACGTATCATTCATTTGATTTGGATATGATCATAATTCTTTTCTAGAGTTCGCTCATGATTTACCAACTAAGATTAATTCACCACCATCACTAAATGAACATACAAGTCGTTGGTATACAAATGATGTATAAAATGATTATGGAAGTTGCAACATGATTGTTGCAAAACATTGCAAAAAATACATTATCTCTAAATATCATGTATTAAAGATTTTCAGAAACATGCTGATTTGTTCGATCGGAAGTAACAATGCCTACGGGGTCGTAAAAATAAAAATAAAATAATGCACCAAAAATCTGTTAATCTTCCAAACCCTAGAATTTTCTCTTATAAATAGGTGTCTAAAAGCCTTCTGCAAGTTTTAAGTGCAATCTGCTTACAACTTTTAAGGCATTCAATTTTATTTAAGATTTGTGTTTTTAATGATAAACACAAAATTATGTATTAATGCATTAAAGTTTATGCATAACATCAAAAATATAAATCTCAAAATAAATTTAATTGTTGAAAAATTACAAGCAAATCTCACTCAAAACGTGTACACATTTTTTATTCTCTCTATATATATATATAATCTCTCTCTGTAAGTACATTCATTTTTGTAACTAGGCTTTTTAGTTTTGGAATTTGTGTTTCTTCGTGATAGTTTTGAAAGTTTGGACTCATCACTAAAAAATTATATCTCAATACAAAATTTAATGGTTAAAAAATTTGAAGTACCAAACAAATATTTAATTGAAGTATCTTAGTTTTCCTTAAAGAAAATTATATATTTATTTTTAATTACAAAATATATGACATTATGTGCAGTAAGTAATGGACAATTTGTATATGTCATTTGAATACGAACACTACAAATAAATATACGATAAAAAAATTATTTGACTCCTTGAATATCCCCTCAATATGTGTTGGTAACAAATAATAAATCCATTAAATGTTAAATTGTATTAAATAGTAAATTATAATGGATGTCAAACCGTATTAATTAGGCGATGAATTATATTTATTAGGTGGCTAATCAAATTATTAAAAAATAATTTGATTTCTTTAAGTTTTTTTATTGTATTTAATTTTACACATGATAAGTCATATTTTTTTTTGAACAAATATTTAATTATTTTATCACATCCAAAAATCCCGGTCATCAACAAGGCCCGCTCGATTTTTTAAAAAACAAAGTAATTTCGTTTGTATTTTGTAGATTTTTGCGAAATTATTATTTTTATTTTCGTTCTTATATTTTTGTTAACTTGTATGATAGTTTCATTTTGTAAAATTTTCGACAAATTCTAATGTAGGTGTGAAACAGTGGAAATGATTCCGTATATCCGTTTAACACGTGTTTAACGGTGAAAATGAGTCATGTGTATTTGTTTAACACGTGTTAAACGGTGGATTAATTATGTCCAATACTTATTTCTTCCAAATTTATAAATTTAGATTTGATTAAATATTTTTCAAACGAGTCAAATGTACCATTTAACTCTTGGCAAATAGTCAATTAGTCATGCTCAATAACTTCCACATTAGTAAATTTGGATTTAGTTACAAATTGATGATTGTAAAAAAGGAATAAATACATTAATGATGTGTGAAAATGCTAAAATTTAATTTCATCTCATCCTATATTGGATGGTCCAAGATAATTGATGCACATGTCAACACATTAGCCATTCCGAAATAAATATATTTATGATTCAACACTACAATTAATATTTTAAACAAGTTTGTTTACCACCATTTATAGTATTAATAATCAAATTTAAATCTATAAATTTGGAAAAGAAGTTATTTGACCGAATTAATACACCGCTTAACTTGTGTTAAACGGATACATATGAATAAAATATCATAAAAAATAAACAAAAATATAACATTAAAAATAAAAACAATAAGTTTGCAAAAGTTAGCAAAATAAAAATGAAAATACTTTGTTTCTAAAAAAGATTGAAAATAAAATAACAAAAATTTATTAATATAAATATGACTTGTCATGTGTAAAATTAAATATAATAAATAATTAAATAAACCAAATCATTTTTTAATAATTTGATTTACCACATAATAAATGTCGTTTACCATCTATTTAATACAATTTTGCCACCTAATTAATATCATGTATTAATTTGCATAATTTTATTATTTATCATGTATTAATTTGAATTTAACATTAAATTGAGTCAATTAAATTATTGCCAACACATCAATGATTGTGGGGGAATATAAAGGGGACAAAGAAATTTTTTCTTTTGTAAATAATTAGCATGTAAAATAAAAAAAGAAACAATTATCCACACTTTAAAATTTAAATTATTTTTGTTGTTGTTGTTGTTGTTGTTGTTGTTGTAGTCATGCCGAAAATCCGATTGCATTTATGCCATACCATCATTCATCATGTTTAAATATTTTGTGGAATTCTTCATGTTATTTTGGTACATTACAGGAGTACATTAGTATCTTCAATATAGGAACATATGGGCACGAGATCATATGAGCATGCGATTTATTCTACTCGGATCAATTAAAATGTGAAAGTAATTACGTGATGTTGGGCCAAGGTTGAGCATATAATCAGTTCCGGTTCTAAATTTTCAAGTATTCGAAATCTCATTTGAAAATGGACTCCGTATATAATTAATTTATTTCAAAAGAAAGATTCAACGAAATCAAGAAAAAAAAAACACACCAAATATTTGTGTTTGTATATAATTAGGAAAATGTTGGGCATACTCTCAAAATCTTTCCTTATAAGATTTGATGACGTAGTTATGATTTGACACCTTAAAAATTAACATTTGTATTAATGATTTGACATCTTAATTTGTCAAACCATAACTTAAGATATTTTATTGTTTTGACTATTATAAATGCACAAAATTTGTATCTATTGGAGTTGTCACGTGCCGGAAAACAGGTAAATATAAAAAAATAAAAAAAAAGATTTTTTGTTTATAGACACATACAAGGTAACAATTACAAATATAGACAATTTACAAAACAAATTACAAAACTAACACTCTGGACCTTCGAAACCGAGATGTATAAAGTTTTGATTCTCCCTGTTATAGTGTAATACGACTTCAAATTGCCCCATTATTTGTACCCAAAATTTATATTATTTAAGAAAAACTAAATATCTTATTTTATATCCAATCTTAGAAAATCATAGTTATTTGTAAAAAGTTTGATATTTTATAAAATAATATATCTAAAATTATTTTATTTTGTAAATAAAAATCATATTTTTCAAAGAAATATTCTGGGATATTTTTTTTCAAAGATAGACAACTATAAAATAAAATAGTATTACATTTGGGTGTAATCATAAATTATATTTTCATTTGTTAATTTAACAAATTAATCAAGCGAAATAACCTCAATAATAAATAAATAAATATAAATATTGATTTTTTAGTATTCTCAAAATTGTATAATATGTTGTCATTCTTATAAGATACGTAAATGTTAATTTTATTTTAAACTAGTTCCGATTTTCTAAGAATTGACAATGAAATTTAGTATTTAGTATTAATTATATTTTGATATTTAGTTTTTCTTAAATAATATAAAATTTAGATACGGATAATGCTGCAATATGGGATAGTATAACAAAAGTTCTACAAATCTCGACCTTCAAAGGTGGAGAGGGTGTTAGTTTTGTAATTTGGTTTGTAGATTGTCTATACTGATAATTGTTAACTTACCACCAACAAAAAAATTCCTAAAATAAAATAGGGCATATTGTGAAATTACCGCAGTATATAGTGCATAGAAGCCATTATCATTCGGTGTAGAAGCCAGCTGGGGACGCTCATTTAGCAATTCTCGGACAATACCTGATGATGAAATCTTATTAAGAATTAAATTTGTGAATTCTCACTTCTTAACGAAAACAAAATTCATGAGTACATATCTTACTAATGTGGCCATATTTTATAGCTGCATCTAGAGCCGACTCTCCGTTTGGGCCGAAATGCGGCGAGCCTTCTATTTGAATCAACTTACATACCACTTCGAGGTATCCTCTTCTACAAGCCATATGCAAGGGTGACTCCCCATTATCATTGACTTGCATTGATAGTCCAGGTTCACGCGTCAGAAGAACGACAGCAATATCACTAAATCCATTTCGTAATGCATGGTGTAATGCGTTATCTCCACGTTTATCAGCCGTCAGAAGCATTTTTTTGGATATCCTTTCACCATGTTCCAAATCATTACTAATGACTCTGGGTTTAAACTCGATCAGGAAAGAAGCCAAAGAAGCATTAGCTGCCATCAGAGCCGCAATCAACGGCGTCCGGTCTTCTAAATTGGTCCCCAAAAGGAGCGATAAGGCTTCTTCTTCGTTGGAGTTGCATACCTCCCGGACAAATTGATCATGCCCGAGCATCACACCTATGTGAAGACAATTGTTCTTATGAGGAGTCGTGGAAAATAACAAATTAAGCTCTTCCTTAATCAAATTTTGTAACTCGGTGGCATTCCCATTATTAGCTGCAATTAACAGCTGACGATCAGTAGGTGTGCCATTTGTGGTAGTCATTGCATGTCCGGAGCACGGTGCACTCACACGCCAGTTTGTCGGAAATGGTATACCCAACAATTGGGCAAGATCTGCATTAAGAAAATAATTAGACGAAATCTTCAGAGAGAAAAATCAAGAGTTAAGAAAAAAATTAAAATTAAATAACTAAATCAATAGCGGCGGAGTAGTGCATTGTATTTTTTTGATATGGAGCATAGCGGACAGCCGGACACTATACTTCTACACTTGGAGCATTTGATATATAAGGAACGTATAATTATCACAAAAAAAAAGTACACTGTATTTTAATAATCTCAACTTTCATCTATAATTACTTTCACAAATGAATATAATGATCTCTTAATGATCAAGTTACATTTTGGTAAAATACAAGGACTATATTTTTATGCATTATCCTTGTGTTTGTGATTAGTAGAATTATAGCAACAAAAGGGAACTAAAATTATAATATTCAAAGTTCAAATAATAATCCGTCAAATCAAGTTGTCGACATTTCAACTAATAAAACTAAAATAACGCCGAAAAACAAAATTTATAACACTAAACAGGAATCCAACAATTTGTTACGGTCAATTATATATTGACAATAAAATATATAAAATTTAATATACCACAATCGAGGCCAAAAACTTTATACGCTTTAAATCGGAGTAGCGTTTGTTTTAATCTCCAAACCATTACAGCTTCAGAATTTAATTCAACAAGGAAACGAGTAATCAGTTATATCAGGGATAAGTAATGAGGAATTTAGCTTCTTAAAGTCATCTCAGAGT
Organism: Luzula sylvatica; assembly: GCA_946800325.1. Classification (NCBI taxonomy): domain Eukaryota; kingdom Viridiplantae; phylum Streptophyta; class Magnoliopsida; order Poales; family Juncaceae; genus Luzula; species Luzula sylvatica. The sequence goes on along the minus strand of OX326956.1, from coordinate 76,925,407 downwards.
TTGTAGAAGATATAAGGAGAAAAGAGAGAGGAAATGGTGAGAATAAAATAAGAAAGGAACATGTTTAAAAAGAGAATAAAGGAATTAGATAATAAGGGTGGAAATGGGTATTTTCATTCAATAATGTGTGCAGCTTTTTTATCTGACACACTTAACTTTTGCCTTAACAGTGACACGCTCACTTTTGATTAACACACTTATTCGCAGACATATGGAAAGAGGCAAACAGAAAAACAATCTATTCTCTATTTCCATGCACTATTGATGTATTGATGATAAACAAAACAAAACACACACACACATAATTAAAATATTTTATATGTTAAGCCGGGTTTATTTATTATTTAACTACGTACTCATTTAACAAAAGGAAATTTTCAAAAAAAAAATAATAATTTGGATATTGTAAAAAATTCCTATCTTTTTGGAAATTCCAAGAAAAATACTCAAATCAAATTTTTGTTTTCAAATACGCTATGAAGATTAAATTTAATTTTGAACGGGGTTAAATATTTTTTTACCAAAATATCTTTTTAATTTTCGTATGAGAAATGTTAGTGTGCTCACCACTCACTCCAATAATGTTGATGTTGCGATCCAAAATGATCAATTAATTAAAATGGAGGCACGTATGTCGAGCAAAAATGGACAATGGATTTGGAAAGATTCAACAAAACCTTGTGTTTGAAATGGCTGAAACTATACTCATAACATCCGGAAAGAATTATTTTTACATGATACCTGAAAATATGCAATGAGCTATATGATATCGTCAAAATTATGGCATACTTGCCTGCGACGTGGATACACTACAGCTCATAAATTTTAGGCAAAATTATGACATGTTAAAAATAAAAACGTGATTAATAAGTGGAAAATCAAATTTTAGAAGTGTATAATCAAAATTTTAAAGAAAGTATGAACAAAAAGGGTTAAGAGTCAGAGAAACAGTTTCCGAGGAGTGCATTAATGTGGCCACTAATGCAGAAGGAAAAGCTTTGCTAGCTCAGAAACTGGGCATCAATGGCGAAAATGGAACTTCCTCGGAAATGGAGCACGCAACGCTGCAAACGACACCACTCAGGGTACCGGTCCTGTCGCAGCCTGACAAAATGGTCATCATGTTAGCTAGATTATCAATGACTGTTGGTGCGACCTTGTAATAGTTGGTTTCAACCATCCCTGTCTTCATAGCTAGATTATCCCCCCGCAAAATGGTCATCATGTTAGCTATACCCCAGCAAAATGACTGGGCATTAATGATCGAATTTTAACAGCCGACAATCTACAAAAGAGAGGATGGACGAATAATGGGGGATGTGCACTATGTGCACAACATCGAGAGGAGACGAACCATCTGCTTATCCACTGCCACTTCGCGTCGATAGTATGGTCGTCCATAATGGCACGCCTAGGAAAGCAACGACTGAGGAGTGACAGTGATATCCTATCTATATGGTGGGAAAATAGGAACATAAGTGACAAGGGCAAAAACAACGAGTGGACGGCGTATTGTTTCTTGGTGGTGTGGAATCTATGGAAAGAAAGAAATCGTAGAGTTTTCTCTCTCAAAGGGCTGTCGTGCACGAGCTTGCTCGTTCTGATAAGAACGGATGCCGAGAGATGGATAGCAAATTGCTAATGAGGATGTTCCGTCGGCAATTAATTAACTAGCAGGAACATTTCGAGTTTTATTTCTTTTTTTGATAACTACGGTTATTTTGTATAGACCCACCTCGGGTCTAATTGTAACCTGTAAGAACATTTTATTTTTTATAAATTATGCGATAATGTCTCCTTCAAAAAAAAGAGTCAGAGAAACCACAAAAAATCACTTACTATCTACAAACAAAATCAAAATTCATTAAAAAATGTGAATAATCACATTAGAAACTAAAAATGTAAAAGGGCATGGAGAGCTAAGATAGATTTGAAGGCCATCTACAAGGGTCTTCCAGCCTGCGAGTATCTGAAGGTTGAGGACCGGAGTTGGAGATCGGATTTGGACATTAGGATGGCATATTATAATTATAATGGCTCGTTATCTTGTAGTCGCCTCATCTCGTCCGTCACCAAACTGTCAGGCATCCGAGGGAGGCATGATAATTAGGTTTGGAACAAATGATAATTTTGATTAGAAGAATCATATCATCACTCGAAACATGGATCGTACAAATAAATTGACATTTATGTCATCATGACTAAACACAAGTTCTATATCAAAACATTTTTCACTAAACAATAAACAAAGAGATGCAACATAAAAAATAGCCACCAATTAGGAATTGACTCGACCTAACCACACTAACTGCATAAATTACTTCCTGTAACTACTATTTCGAAGAAAAAGAAAAGTGAATTTCATAAACGATCCTCAAAAGAAAAATGTAAAAACTTAAGAATTGAAGTTTGGTTCAATCCAAACACAATTTGTCGGTTCAGTAAGACCGTATAATTTGGGACGGTAGTTTTTAGTTTCTATGGAATAAAACCACCCATACTTGTTATTATCGTCAAATCTGGGAAAATATATTCTTTTAGCACAATTTTTCATCAGAGAACGCTTGGCTATAGAATTTCGACAGCCTGAAAAGAGTGTGAAATCTCCCAAGTCATCTAGCTCAATCCAATCCATTTCAAATTGATCCAACTTAAATACTCGGATAGGTTCACCATCGATATCTTCATTCCATACAAACACAAAAATTAATTCCCCTTCTAGCTCCATCAGATAACAATCTTCTATAGCTTCATCTTCGTGAATAGCTTTTGGACTATCAAGAACTTAGCACTGAATCTGTTCACGTGAACATCAAGATTCCCGGCTCTCCCTAAACAATACATTTTTCCATGAAAGAACACGGGATTGTTGCAAGCAAATTCGAATCCAACTGGAGTGTTTGAACGGGTGACCCTATTCCACATTTTGTCTCCAAGTGTCCACGTGAACATCTCATAATTGCAAATACCGAAGAGTCGAAGACCATGAAATATGGAGATGTCGGTACAGAAGTAAATACATGAATATGTTCGTGGTTTGTACAATAAGGAGGAAGTTCGATCGTGTTTCCTGTGAATGGGATTATCACGAAAAAGTTTCTTCTCTCTCCGCACGATACAAGAACCCAACCATCTTTGGAGAAAATAGAAATGGAGGGTAATTTTGTCAGAGCCGAGGAATTTTATGTCCGTGCAATATTCCTTGCCATACATACAATGGATCAACAAACTTACCTGAACTAGCTGCATCTTTGGGGCAATACATGATACATACAATGAATCAACAAACTTACATGAACTAGCTGAATCTTTGGGGCAATACATGAGAAATGGCCACACGCTTGCCTCGTGAATAAGATTGGGAATAGAGGACCTCAGGACCAAGCCTTGCAAATGGTGGGAATATATATACAATCCACTACGTTGAGCTTCTGAAGGAGCAACTCTACCAATTCTATTGGCATATCAGCCCATTGTCTCGCTACATCACTAGGGTACTCTTCTTCTTTGGAATCGTCCATTGCATTGTTCTCAAAATATTTAAAGTGTTCGGATTATTCTTTTGCTCAAATAGATAAAGATACGTATTAAATGCATCATTAAAAACTCATAAATTGATACAAAATTTAATTCCAGTCCATGATAAAAATTCAAAGAGTAACCAAAATAAATGGACGGACCTTAATAGATCTTATGGCGCGAGATGATCTATCAATGTCCCTCTTGGTCCTGTGTGTTCTGCAATATATTTATGTTTGTTTGTTTACTTGATCATCCATAAAGAAAATTTAAGAAAAAAATCAGGAGCCAATTCACCTCGACGGCACAACCCAACACCAGGTATCAAATAGAAACTGAACGTTTGATTATCCATGTCGATCTTATAAAGCAACTCTTTATCATGGAATGAGCGCAAAATACATATGCAATCATGTTGTATCATGATTTGTAGTGAATGATACGTTGTTACTCCCGCCCAAGAAAAAAACGCAACGGTCAATACCTCTCTCTCGTCCCCAACCAAGCTCTCCTTTCTTAAGAATTTTCAAGGAAAATATAGCAACCTCAACTACAGTTGTTCGATAAAAAATAATATTCACTGAGAATACATATTAACATAATTCATACATATCATTTTCCATAATTTTAATTTGTAAAAATAGAATGTAAAAAATGCAATGCAAAAAGTGCATTTTTACAAAATAAAATTTTAATTATTTATTTACATAATAGAATATTGAATATTAATATTTATTTTAAAAAATTATGATCAAACAAATTTAATATTAATCCTTTTGAAAAATAATAGAAATAAAAAAAATTATCCATCGAAATAATTTCTTAAATTTATAAACACTTATCAAATAATATAATAATGTTATTTTTAAAAATATTTTTTTTAAAAAAATCATATGATATAAAATTATTTATGTTTATGCTAAATTATTTTTTATATTATTTATTAAATTACTTTCACTATTGAGTTTGATATATTATTTATGATACGTTACTACGTATGTTGTATGATTCATTAATTTTATATTTGATATTGTATGAAATATTGTGAACAACAATCATATAATATTTGTTGTTATGTTTTTTTTTTTTGTAAAATCATGTTGTACCTTATACGTTATTATTATACAATGACATTAATATAAGTGTTATTATTCAATTAAGAAAATGAAATTTTTTCGTCATAATGCAAAATAATTGTAAAACATATACATAATCTACAAATTAGTAAAAATAACTATATTATGAAGTGGTATAATCAATATTGTTATATTTATATGTACTTTATATTACAATAAAAATATAATTAATATTCTCGCTGCGTAGCGCGAGTATTCTCCTAGTATTAAATAAATTTATACATGTGTTTTTTGCATATCGTCGAAACATCATGCAAGATAACAAGTTTGCGTCGCAAGATTATTACTCTTGTAGGATATGTTTGCTCCAGTCCATCTCCACATCAGTGGCAATGTTTCTTCGACAAGTGTTCAATAAGCAACAACCTTAGGTCTCCCCGGCAATAAATGAAATCAAGACCAGGCCTGTCATATTATATTAAAAAATTAATATTTTTCTTAAATAAAAAATCATGTTTTTTTTACCTGAAGAAGAGAAAACCATCCATATGCATGATCATGACCAATCACGTCAGCAAATGAAAGCGCATTATATATATGCGCCAAAGCAGCGGCTCCCCATGCGTATGTTCTAGATGCATCAAAATCTTCCAAAAACATGATAAACCTTGCCGGTATCGAATCAGTGGTGGAGTCATGAAACACGACACTACCCAAAAATAGAGAATATAAGCACGAGCTTGCTGATCACAATATTCCTCGTCTCGACCATCGCTCGTTGCTCCGAAATTCAAATTTAACCACTTCAATTTCAATCGGGGTTTTTCTTTCGCCCAAACATTTGGACATCGTCCGAGTAGTCTAATTACATCATTTTTTAAATTAAGTGGAGAAATAAATGGAGTTATCACGGGGTTACCGTCCACGCACAATCCAGTTAGAAGTGCGACATCACGAAGAGTTACGGTCATCTCGCCACACCTCATGTGAAAGGTGTTCGTTTCGGGACGCCACCTTTCCACCAAAGCGGTAAGAAGTGGCCAGGCATTCTCGTTGACCGCACACTGCATAATCGGATAAAATCCAGATCGCCTTAGTCGCATCACTACTCTTGGATCAGAAATTTGCCATTTTTTCCATTTGGTGGATTCATGTTCAAATCGAATTGACTTTCTGAACGAAGCAGCATTTTCGGACCGATGAGTTTGTTGTGAAAATAATACGTCCGTCTCGATCGGACCCGATAAAATTTCATCATCAAAATACATTATTTTGATTAAAATAAGAAGGGTATATATATATATATATATATATATATATAGAGAGAGAGAGAGAGAGAGAGAGAGAGAGAGAGAGATAGAGAGAGAGAGAGAGAGAGAGAGAGAGAGAGAGAGAGAGAGAGGGAGTGAGGGGGCTTGGTTTATATAGAGCAAATTGCTCGACAATTCAAAAGTCGAGAAATTTTAATGTTGGCTGGTGGAAGGTAGCGGTTGGGAGGAATGATAAATGAGGCTTGTGTTCCCGAGGAGGTGACAACAAGGTCTTGACTGCAATTATGTTCAGGAGACCTCATATCACCTACCGGCAGCATGCTCGTATGTTAGAACCATTTGGTCAGGGATTCAACAATACTTGCATATCGCAATTGCAAATGAAATACAAATTGCAGACCTCCTGATGAATACGAGAGAATTACAAGGAAAGGAGAAAAGGGGAAAATTCGATACGATGATGCTGGCGGCAATCTAGGGGGTTTGGAGGGAGAGAAACGAAAGAATTTTCAGACACACACAAACCCCGACGGGAATACTCCTCGCAAGGATTACGGCAGAAGGCGGACACTGGTGGAAAAATAGCTGAAGAAAGGGCATCGACGGGCTTCTATGATTTTCAGGATTCTACCTATAATACCTCATCTTAGGATCTTAGAAATTTAGGATATTACATATTTCATGTATAACAAAACAATGTATTTAACCTTGCTTAAATATAATTGAAAGAAGCAGTCTTCTAATTTTCAAAAAAAAAAAAAAGATAGGAAAGTCTCGACATTTGAAATGTCGATAGCTTTGACTTGACTCGACAATTGAAAAGTCGGGAGGTTTTAGCCTTAAATACACTGTTTGTTGTTAGTAAAAGTTGAAGAAGTAATATAAACTGCTCAACATTTCAAATGTCGAGAATCATGAAAACTCTCGACTTTGTCTTGACTCGATAGTTTTGACTTGACTCGACAAAGTCGAGAGTGTTATTATGCAAAAAATTTAACTATGTTGTCTATTTTGAATATTATCAAACTTATTTCGTATATATACAAAAAATTTCCTAAATATAAAGCATACCCCTAAAAAGATGTACTATGATTTATAAATTGACCCTTCCCGTTAAATTTATAAGAATTTGGCTCAACTCCAGCTGGACACGGCATCAATCACTGTTCGTCGACACTGTTCATTCATCAATATTGTTCATGGATTATTGTTCATCATCAATTACTGTTTATCAATAATTACTATTCATGTGAGCATATATAATTAAAAAGGTCTACATTTGTTCATCGATCGGGTCGTCGCTGAATATTTAATATTCTTGATTTGCATAACAATGTCATTTTTTAATGAAATATATATATATCAAGCATATTGATTTATTATATGATTAAATTCGCAGCGAAGAGCGGGTAATTTTTCTAGTAAATAAAAGAGGAAAAGTGGAAGGAATTCAAGGAAAAAAAGTGCAATTTGCAAATAACTTTTTTTCAAAAAAATATTGCAAGGAATTTTTTTTTTCAAATTCCGGCACAATCATTTTTTTTTTTTGGCAAACTTCCCTGTAAATCCTTTTTCTCAGCTAAAATTGTGGCTTGCCATTTTTTAGAAAGAATCTTCTATATAGACAACTCAATCCCAAATTGGCGAAATATTTTATTACTATACATAATTTTCGAAATCAATCCATGGATGCGAAGGTTAAGAAATAATATTTGTAGAGATATAGAAATGAAATATTAGAGAAGATTGAAAAACAAAATACATGTATTTTTTATGTCTTATTTCTTCTTTTTGATTTTCTTGTCGCTTCGTATGTTTCTGATTAGTTATTCATTTATTTACGTACTCAATATCTCTATTTTCTTAAAACCGGTGATATATTAGATAATTGACAAATCCAATGGAATTAACAATGAATTAGTATTCATTTGAATTAATAATTCTTAACTCATATTAATTACATGTATTTTTTTACGTATCATGTTTATTATATTTTCTTAAAACCGGTGATATATTAGATAATTGACAAATCCAATGGAATTAACAATGAATTAGTATTCATTTGAATTAATAATTCTTAAATCATATTAATTACATGTATTTTTTTACGTATCATGTTTATTATGTGTGCTAATTAGGGTATACATTATATGCAACGGCAAAATCTAGGGACAAATGATTTGTTAGCACGTGATAAATAGTAAATATACACATCTTCTCACAACATTATAGAAACATATCTTGTTGGCTTTGTATTTTCTTGATGCGGTATAGTATTATTGTATGAGATTTTATATGTATTTGCCAACTCAACATCCTGCTATCAATCATGTTATGTTATCCTCGCTACTCCTTGGTAAATATAGATAGCAAATGAGAGGAGTTTTTTTAACTACTCGTATAGACCAATGAAAACAATATTTGAGCTTTCTGTTGGTCGATGGGTCTGTAATGAATATTCACCATACATGATTTATAGACGGGAATAATTAAGGAAAATGGACCGAAACAGATTCGAGTATTTAAGACTACCAAAATTTTAATAAATTGATGATTTTTATATTTTTATATTTTTTTTAATTAAAGGCAGTGCCTTTGTAGTTTATATAATAAAAAGATGGGTTACAAGATAGAAATATTGGCAAGGGAGAGTTCTCCTTGCTACTGCTGCTGTGGGCTATCTCTAGTCTAAAAAACTAAAATTTAAGTAAAATTTTCAGTTATTATATCTAATCCACAAATTGTAATCTTGTATTACTATAGCCGCCGTTATCCTTGGCGTCTTGGTCTTGTTTGAAAAGACTCTCCCATTTCTTTCTTTCCAAATCGCCCAACACATAGAAGCCCACGCCGTGTCTTCTTTCTTCTTGTCTTGTTTAGTTAGGGGGGTTCTTCTCTCGATCCAATTATCGAACATGTCCGTATTTATTGATATCTCGGAGATCGGTAATCCGTCGCTTTTCGCATAAGCCCATACATCCTTCGTGAAGGGACAATGTAGTAGTAAGTGATCTCGGTCTTCTTGTTCATTTGAACATAAGGGGCACATAGGCGGGTGGGGCCATCCTTTTTTAATGAGAATATCCGTCGTATTAATTCTTTTGTGCATGGTCAACCATAGAAAGAATCTAACTTTTAAGGGGGCCCTAATTTTCCAAATTTTTGCTTGCCACCGATTAATAATACCGGTGTCCCTTAGTATTTTATAAGCGGATTTGACCGTGAACTCGTTGGCATTGTTCCATTTCCATATTAAAGATTGACGATCTTCGGACGGTGCTGTGGAGAAGCTATAGAAAGGGAGTATCGATTTGAGATCTTTAACGAAATATGATGCTTTATTTATTGGAATATTGCCTAGATCATTTGCATTGTCGATGCCATATAAAATACTCATGTATTTAGCCCATAGACTATTAGGGTCGTTATCTATTTTCCAAAGGAGTTTGTATAGGAGCGCATCATTCATCGTTTGGAGATGTAATATCCCAAGACCCCCATTTCTCTTTGGAAGGGTAGCGGTGTTCCAATTAATTAATGCTTTACCATTAGCTAAAGTGTCTTGCCCGCTCCAAAGAAAGGCACGCATTAGCTTTTCTATTTCTTTTTGGACTCCGATCGGTAGTCTTAATGCTTGCATAAGATACGAAGGCAATGCATTCAACGTGGCCTTTATAAGTGTTATTCTACCTCCGAAGGAGAGTAGTTTACCTTTCCAATTTGTTAATTGTGTTCTTACTTTCTTGATGATCGGGAAGAACGATCTTTTGGTTGGCTTTTGAATGGAGAGCGGTATTCCTAAGTAAGTTATCGGAAAATCTTTTTTACGGCATCCTAAAATCGTAGATATTGAGTTGTCGAAACTTAACGGCGTTTGTATAGGGGTGAAGGAGCTCTTTTCCCAATTTATTGATAGACCCGTTATCTCGTGGAAGGAGTCGAGTATGATATTTATTATTTGGAGGAAAATGCAATAATAAATGCCGGAGATATAAACATCGAGCAATTAATTATTGTTCATTTGAAGACTTCTTTACTTCTGCTATAACCACAGTTATGTCATCCAGCTTACCACCTGAAAGAATAAATATAGCCGTTACAATATCATTCAATTAATTAAAATACAAAAATGACAAATTTAATAATGTTACAAAAAATACAAAAAATATCACAATCATTAGATTACCTGTTAGTTTCTTTCCAAGTATCTTCTGATACCATTTAACATCAAAACCCTACAAAAAAAATTTCCAATAGGTATAATCAATAATGTTAGGAAAATGACACTATTAATGATAATATCACAATCCATTCCAAAAACAAAAAATTACGTACTCTTTTTCGTGCTTCTATTGTGTAGGGTGAATCGAAATATAAATCTTTTGAATGATTATTCGCTAGCTCAGCTAATCCTTTAGCTAAAATAATTTATATTACTTCTCTATCAATTCATTAAGTAAATTTAAAATTCAAGTAATTTCTCTAATTAATAAATAAAAACTTACCGGCCTCGTTCATGTCTTGAAATTTAGAGATTTCAGAGAGAATCTCGTCGTCAAAAACGTTATCAAAAAGCCCATCCGAACCCAATACAATTATATCCCCTTCTTTTAATTTTGCATTAGATACCTATACAAAAAGCCGATTTTTTTGTTATATCATCATTATAATTTTTTGTTTCTTTTTAAAAAGTGAATTAATATGTATATACAGTTGCATCTTGATAAGTTTGACCAATTGACTCGGAGCTTAATTGATAAGGACAATCGAAGTAATGATCTTGAGGGCATGTGGCGAAAATCAATTGGCCTATAACAAATTAAAAAGAAATGAACATACAATAAATTAATTTTCAAAAGAAATGTAAATAAAAAAAATACTAGATCATATGGAGTACCTTTACGAATTATTCTCAAACCGCAATCTCCAACATTAGCAATTTTTAATGTTCCATTCTTCTCCATCAAAGCAATTAGCCTTTTTAATCACAAAAATAACCCCAAATAAAATTTAGATCTTTTGGTGGGATTGCATATGGAAGAAGATAATATATGTGCAAATAAAGGCTTATATTGGGTATATCTGAAAAAGGTCCAAAATATTTACACTGTGGCAGAACCAATAGAATTGGTTGCTTCATGAGATTTCCGCAAGAGTATTTGGGGATCATAATTGACCTATATAAACACACAATTTTGAATTCTAGTTAAGACTTTTTTTTAATAATAAGAATGACAATTTTGCCCTCGTCGGTATTGCTCCATTTTGAATTTGTCTGGCACGCAATTTTTGAAACTTTGTACCTACCGCCCGTCGGTAATAACTATATTATTTAAATAATATATTAATTAATTAATTCAGTTATTATTTAATTATTAATAAATGAGGTTATTATATTAATCAGTAATACATTAATGAGGTTATTATATTAATTCAGCTATTATTTATTATATAATATATTATTTATAATCTTTATTTTATACAATTATTATTTATCATGTATAATTATTATTTATATTATTTATTATTATAAGACATCAAACAATACATAATACAAAAAAATGAAAATAAATAAACATAAACACATAATCTCACAAATATACAAATTCAACGCCTCTCCTCGTCCTCACCGTTCAAAATACACAAATAATTAACACAACATAATTACTTAACAAAACACACAAATATTCGGTTTCTCTTTAGGACTCGGTCCTGCCAATTTGTGATGCACAAACTAAATAAATTACATTTCTGAATAGAATTAATAAAACCCTAATACAAAACCTAATAAAAAACAGTAAGCAAGTTTATTACTTGAATAGAAGAGGCAATGTCTTTCAAAAGAGCAACCTCTATGAAGATAAGTGACTCCCCTAAATTATAACACAATATATAAAAAAAAATGTAAGTTAATAATCTCGAACAAAAAGAAAAATAAATAAAATATTTAAACAGAATTTAAATATTAAATATTAAATATTTTAAAACATAATTTAAATATTAAATAAATTAAATAATAACAAGAAATTACAAAAATTAAAACAGGATTTAGAAAAAATTAAAACAGAATTTAAACAAAATTAAAACAAAATAAAAAAAAACGAGGATTTAGAAAACGAAATTAAAAAAATAATTATGAAGCAGAAAAAACACAGTAAATACTTACGGAAGCGAGAAGGATGAGTGATGCGCCGAGGCTTGCTTGCTTGGAAGATGGTAAGTGACCCTCGTGGATCTGGAGCTTCGTGGGTCTGGATAGCTGCAGCTGCAAATAGACAGCAAAAAAAAATAAGTGAAAAAAGAAAGAAATCCTATTTATTTCAGAAATGAAAAAAAGAAAAAAGAAAACGACACAAGATATACCTAGGTCAATAGCCACCCTTCAGATCCTCCACTGCCACAGCTGAGATCTTCCAAGACCAAGCTCCAAGCTCCAAGCTCCAAGCTCGAGATCTACTCCACGGCCAACCACCAAGCTCCAACTCGACCACTCTACTCCACCAAGCTCCATCGCTGAGAGGGAGAGAGAGAGAGAGAGACGGAGATAGAGAGGAAGAAAGAAATAAGACAGAGAGAGAGGAAGAAAGAAGAAAGAAGAAAGATGTCGAGAGAGAGAGAGAGTGTGAGGAAAGAGAAATGGCAAGGCAGCGGGATAATAGGTAAAACATCATCGACGGGCCAAGGCAACAACAATTATCGACGGGATTATTACCGACGGGCCGTACTAATTACTTATTACCGACGGGTCTAGCATTACCGACGGGCCGACACAAGAGCATTACCGACGGTCCGTTGGTGATTATCCATCGCACAATTTTCAAAAAACTTTAGCTACGGGCCGTCGGTAATAAAAACCGACGCTAATACATGTTTGGGACGGTTTTGTGTATTGGGACGGGCCGTCACAGATATTTGGGACGTATATCATTATTGGGACGGCCCGTCACAGATGTTTGGGATGGTTTTTTATTATTGAGACGGCATGTACCAATTTGGGACGTTATTTGGGACGGCCCGTCCCTATTTTGACAGAATTTTGCGACGGCCCGTCCCAAATGGACAGATATGTTGTAGCGCACTATTCAACTGGTCATGTCTTTTTTCTTCTTTAAGAACACATAATCAGTTCAATTTTTTTGACAACTTAATCATAAATTAAAAAATTCAAATTATAAATTAAGATATCAAAATTATGAATTATTTGCTCAAGACATAACAAAATTCTATGTCAATAAGGTGTCAAAATTAAGATTGCAAAAATTAAATCATATCATGTCATTAAAAATTGTGAGGGAGAATTATATGGGATTATAAATCACTACTCTAAAAAATACTTATTACGGTTAACAAAATAAAAAGAAGAAGAAAGGAGGCTTTGAATTGAACTAAACAAAGTAGAGGTCATATATGGCGCCACCCATATTCCCCCAACCAATGCTGATTAAATCAGCTTGACCTCGTGTTGTTAATTCATATGGACTGTGTAAAGAATTACTTCTTATCAATGTTGTAAAAAACACCGAAAAACACCGAAAAACGGTCAAAAAACGGTGATACGGTGAAAGACCGTACCGTTTTTTACCGTACCGTTTCAAAAAATGGTCAAACGTTTTTTAACCGTGTTTGACCGTTTTTTTGACCGAAAAACGTTTTTAACCCGTTTTACTTACCGATTTTTTCTTCTAATTATTTTTGGCCCGAATTTTTTTAACTTTTTTGGCCAGCTTTTTTTCTCGGCACGTGACTTTTTTTTCACCGAGTCTCCGATTTAGTTCTTTTTCATCTTCGCGACAATGCTTGGGATGTTCCATTCTTCCGTTCTTCTTCCGATTGACTAAATAATGATGAGAGCTCAGTTTAATTTACGACAATAACTGCTTTTTTTTTCACGACAAAGATTAATTTTTTCTCCGCGAATTGTGATTGTGAGTGTTAATTTGATTCAATTTGTGAGTCAAGTGATTGTGTGTTATGATTGTTTAGGGTGATTTGATTATGTGTTATGATTTGATTATTTTTTACTTTTTATGTGATTATTATTATATTTTTGTACTTTTTTGTACGAGAATCAAACAAGTATTTAAATTGTGAGTGTTAATTGAATTTATTTTCTTGTCTAAATTTTTTGTCTTTAAATTTTAATTATAACTGATATAAAATATTACCAATTTAACTGACCGTTTTTTTACCGTTTTTTAACCGTTTTACGACCGTTTTACGGTAAAATACTAAAACGGTGACCGACCGTACCATACCGTTTCCCGTCATCTACAACATTGCTTCTTATAAGGGGCTGAGTGGTGCATTGAATTCACCCGTTCTGCGATTAACAGTTAATCGGACGGGCCTTTGCAGATGTATTAATATTTAATTTGAGTTTACATGTGTATATATATATATATATATATATATATATATATATATACCCAAACCCTAATATTCTCTTTCCTCTCTCTCATTCTCAGTCGTCACACACACACACATGCACACGACCCCTCACCCATCCCATCCTCTCTCTCACACACACAAACAAACCCTAGCCGTCTCACACACCTTTCTCTCGTTTTTTTTTTAGAAATTTTGGACGATTTCGTTTTTGTTTGTTTTCTTGGAGATGTTTGACCGATTTCTTGGTGAGTTTTGGGATTTTTTGAGCGATTTCTTGCGGAACACCGTTCTCTCATTTTTTGTTGTTGTTCAAATCCCTGTTGTAATATTCAATATCTTGTAATATTTAATCTCTGATGTAAAATGTAATATATGATGCACAACTCTAGTTTATTTTTAATACAAAAGTGAAAGAGGCAATCGCCTCCTCCTTCAATATATATATAAATTGAAGGAGGAGGCGATTGCCTCTTTCACTTTTGCATTAAAAATAAACTAGAGTTGTGCATCACAGATTAAATATTACATCTGATATTAAATATTACATCAGAGATTTTATATATATATCGGCAATATTGCGGCGTATTGCGGATATTGCGGGCTGAGATTTATAATCGCTATATCGCAATGAAGTATTGTGAAAATATCGTTTTTTGAGAAATTGTGGAGATTGCGGCGAAATATCGGCAATATTGCGGCCATATCAGGTCAAATATTGCTGATAATATTCAAATCATTGTAAGTTTCTCATTCTTCCACCAAATTACATGAAATTTATATCGAAACCGCTCGTCCCGGCGAGAGGAATGCAATGATGGACTTGAATTTGTGAAATTTTGTCTTTTAACCTGAATTAAACACAAAATACACGTTAAAGTAATTTTATCTAGAATTATTTAATATAAATATTATAACATAAATTTTGTGATTATTTAATACTTAGTTTCCATGTTTTATTATCAAAATATTTGATAAAATATGCTCATAACATATATATAACTTCTAAAATATGTCATTTTCATTTATAAATGTATGAATTTAATAATTTTCATTGTATTTCATTGATGTTTCGATTTAAAATTTGAGTTATAGTGTTTTGATATTTTTAGGATGTTGACAAAAAATTCTTCAACAAAATACAAATCCAAAGATCCCGTATAGTTGTCATTTTAATGAAAATTTTATGATCAACTTTTATTTACACTGAAAAGGTTCCTGGACAATCAACTTTTTTATTCTTTTTAGAAGAAAATTATGAAGAAAATTTTATGATATTAATGGTGATAAAAAATATTGTGAAAAATATATTTAAACAAACTATTATTTTTACATAATTTAAATTCGCAACGACTGTCCGCAATAAGGTCAATGCGCCGCAATTGCGTCCGCAAACGCAATCCGCTGCAAAAAAGACCCGGCCGCAATGGACCGCAATATCGCCATTTAAAACATTGCTATATATATATATATATATATATATATATATATATATATATATATATATATATATATATATATATATATATATATATATATATACATATAGATATATATATATATATATATGTATATATATATATATATATATATATAGGATAGGATCATTGGCCAACACTCTTGTTTGGCCAACGTCGGCCAACACCACTTATTTTACTAAATCTAAATATTATAATCGAATTTTAACCGTATAGATGTGTTTTATATCATTTAGATATGATGTAGAATAAATTTTGTACAATGTTGATTTTTGTATCTAACAAAATCGATAACATATTTTCACAACCGTCCATTTCGGTAAATTTATAGATTTCCATGAAGAGAAATTCGAAACCTAGTAAAAATTCATCCTTAGCCTATCTATATGATTTAAAATACATCCAAACCAAAAAAAATTGAATTTCAAAATTTATTTAATGATGATTCATGTTGTAACTATTTTCGACCGTTCATTTTTTTGAAGTATTATGATAAGTATGATAGAAATTTTTATTTTTCATGAAATTAAATCTACAACATTCTCAAATAATATAAATCATATATATACGGTTAAAATTTGATTCTCATGTCTAGATTTAGTGAAATAAGTGGTGTTGGCCGACGTTGGCTAAACAAGAGTGTTGGCTATATATATATATATATATATATATATATATATATATATATGTATATATATATATGTATATATATGTATGTATACATATGTATACATATGTATGTATATATATATATATATATATATATATATATATACATACATACATACATATATAGATACATACATATAGAGGATGGCTAAGATATTTAATTAAGTATCTTGAGTTTGGTACTTAGGATTTTTTTACCATTGGATTTGCTTTGAGATTTGTGCATTTAATGATGAGTATAAACATTTATGGAAACCATTAATAATGAATATAAATATCTTTAAAAATCACCAAATCTCAAAGTAAATCTAATGGTCAAAAATTCCTAAGTACCAAACTCATGATACTTAATTGAGTATCTTAGCCATCCTCATATATATATATGAAGCAGAAGAAACGAGGCATTGAATTAAACTAAATAGGACAATTATACTTTTTCCCCCACATTTCTCTCACAATTTTCCCACACTAATTAATTTCTTAATTAGCAAAGTGGATTAATAATTAATTCATGGTTACTAAAAATTTAATATGGAATTAAGGTCCATACTAATTAATGATTAATTCTAAGTATTTCAAAATAAATAATTATGAATTAGTCGTTAATTCAAAACACTAATTATTGAATTAATCATGAATTAATCGTTAATCATGAATTTCGGGGACATGATATATGTCCTCAAATAATAATTTTTGTAAACCCTAAATTAATTTCTTTTCGAAAATCAGGGGCTATTTTGTAATTTGTAAAATCAGGGTTTTTTTTTGTAATTTTAAAAATCAGGTGCATTTCGAAGAAGATGAATTTATAATAATTAAGTCAGGGGCTATTTTGAAATTACGGCAAGTTCTTACACGAGGTATTCATTAGAGATCACAAAATTATGTCGAGTTTTTGCGTTTCTTACCTTGCTAAATCGTGAAATTACTTTCGAACGCAGGTGGATAATGATCTGAAAGGGGCGGAGGAGATGTACGGCAGGGCATTACTGGAGAATCCAGTAGACGGAGAGGTGCTTATGCTGTACGGAAGACTGTTATGGGAGAAATACAGGATAAAGGACAGAGCTACAGCTTACATGGACAGAGCTCAGCAGCCTAATGACAGGTACGTCCATCCTTCTCATCCATTTCTCGAAATTCCCTCCATTATTGAGTAAATATGAATTTGTGCAGTGAGGTGCTGAGAGCTCGAGCCCTGTTTCTGTGGGAAACAGACGAGAACGACGACGAAGAAGAAGAAGAGAACAATCTGTTTAAATCTCAGCCGTTGGTTGCGGCATTTTGATCTGACTGGAGAGGAGTGATGAATATTAGGGTAGTTTACTAACAAATGGAGAGGAGTATTAGTAAATAAATAAGTATGTTAAATAAACTAATAATGGACAAATTTGAATTAGAAGAATATTAGTAAATAAATAAGTAATCAACTCTGATTATTCACTGAATTTTTTTTTTTTTTTTTTTTTTTTTTTTGACACTGCCAAAACGAATTATTTATGGCCAAATGGAATATTTACTAAATTAGAGACAATTATATATATAGGGCTATTTTCTTTTCTTTTTAGAATAATGCTTTTTTGTATCAAACGAGATATTTACTAAATTTCAAATTTTTATAAAATAATTCTGAAATCTGGAAAAAATTATCAGCGGGGGTACCGCCGGTGATAATAATCCCCGCCGGTGATAATACTCGAAGGCGAAAGAAAAATACCGCCGGTGATAACAGCACCGCCGGTGATAACTGCCGACGTTGAAAATATTAAGTACCGCCGGTGATACGTATACCGCCGCTGAAACTATTCGACGGTGAAAATAAGCTCACCGCCGGCGATATTTCCCACCGCCACTGAATACAGTCGACGCTGAAAGTTTCAATACCGCCGGTGACAAATTTACACCGCCGGTGAAAGTACCGCCGCTGAAAATGTTAACCTGATTTGCTTATTTTCAGCGGCGTTATGGCTACCGCCGGTAAAATAAAATTTTACCGCCGCTGAAAACCTTTACCGGGGGTACCGCCGGTGATACTCATTTTTAGCGGCGGCTTATCTGTGGCGGTGTATCAGCGGCGGGTCTCCGCCGCTAATAGTATCACCGGCGGTTTTTTCACTTTCAGCGGCGGTAAAGCACCGCCGGTGATAGTGTAGTTTCTAGTAGTGAACAATACATGTATGTGGCAACAATATAGATGAAAGGGAGAAGACCAATCACAAAAAAAATTAGTGGAAGCAAATTGGTTATAATAGGTTTTAGCAACCAGCAAGAGACGGATTCTTACCGGTTTGTGAAAAACAATTTGAGAAATTATACTTTTGCCCCCAAGAATTGACCACCACATCCTCTATATTCTAATTAACAAGCCTAATTAACATGGTGATTGGCAAATGACACACTATTAACCGTTAACTCATGTTTATTAAGAATTGCTAATTCATATGTATGCAGGGGCGGATCCAGGGGGGGGCGAGCGGGAGGCCCGGCCCCCCCCCCCCCCATGAAATCGAAAACGAAAAATTTAGTGAAGAATGAAGGTGATTTCGTTGGTTTCGAAGTAATAATTATGATAAATTTGTCCATATTTCACAAAGATTAAGGTAGTGTAGTGGTAAAACATGTGTTTAGGAAGTGTGAGGTCTTGAGTTCGAAACCCTCAGGCTACGTATTCTGAATTTTTTTTTAATTCGGCCCCCCCTATAAAATTCGGCCCCCCCTATATATTCGTTCTGGATCCGCCCCTGTATGTATGTTAATTATATATTAATTAACTATTAATCGGATGTTTCTTTTTAGTTACTACCTTAATTAAGTGTGTTAATTAGAATAAAGAGGATGTTGTGGTGAATTGTGGGTAGGGTAAATGGCCTTAATCACCAGTAAATTATATTTTGCTTCTTGTTAATATTGATGATAGTGACAGAACAACTACAGCATACTGTCGTTAGTAATTTAAATTACATATATAACCAATAATATTTCATTTAATTCATAGTTTGAAGCACAACTTCATTATATAAAACATATCCAAGGGAGAGGAATTCTGAACCTACATCAAGCAATGGCAGAACCTATGAAAAAGAAAGCCAGTTCATACAAATATCAATATGAGTCCGGTATGTTCGAATTTGAGTTTTGTAAGTTGTCGCTTATGAAAAAAATTCCTGAATACAATTGTATCCCATCGAACGTCTTTGAGGCATGCGGACGTAAATGGCTAGTTGAATTATATCTAAATGGATACCAAGGAAGCAATAATAACTATGAGCAAGCCATCTTTCTCCGACTAGTAGATTCAGGGTTTAGGGTTTAGGGTTTAGGGTTTAGGGTAAATTGACCAATAAATTGATTAGGATTGATCAATTTGGTCTTGCTATTAATGGATATAACATCTTTAATTCGCATACAAATTTGGTGGTTGGAATACATTATCATATTTAATCGTAAATGATTCTTTCATTACATGCTGTTCGTTCCAACCTCCACCAAGTCCACAAAACTTGAAAAAATCATGATATACATAAATGGCTAAAGGAGAACAATAAGCTATAAGCATGACTTTTTGTTAAGGTTTCTTAAATTATACAAGGGGTAAAAAAGTAACTTTTCTGAATATTTTTAAAAAACTTCTCGCCTTTTGCGTACTCCAAAAAAGAACCCGTCAAAACAAAGTTTATTTTTCTCAATAATTCCGTATAAGTGATCAACTTAATTTTGTATGATGTTAAATTTCTTTGGGAGCAAAATACTCCTATATTTTTGCAATATTTAATTTTACTAAACCAGTTTTGCTAATTTTTTATTATTTACAAAAAATCATAATCTTTTTAAACATATATTAATTTAAAACAAAACAAAAATGAGACTATATGTAATATTTAGATAATTTTAATATTTTGTTTATTATATATTTTTCTATAGGAAATAACAACAAATAATAAAAAAAAAAAAACAAAGATGAACAAAATATCATCAACTACAAAATATCTGGACAGAAAAATATTTTTTTATCATCTTGTTTTAATGTACATTATATTTTTATATATATATTTTTTAATATTTTCAAGATATTTAAATATTTTGTTGTTAATTATATGTTTATTATACGTTACTAATTGAATAAATTATAATGTCAAATATTGTATAGTTTTGTAAATATACGAGCTAATGTATAATTATACGAGCTAAAATATAATTAATTTATTATTAAATATTTATGATTTTTTTGAAAAAAAAAAGAAAAAACTATTTAGTAAAATTAAATATTACAAAAATAAAGAATATTTTGGTTCAAAAAATATAATATTGTGCGAATTTAAGTTTAACATATATGAGAGAGTATTTGAAAAGAAGACTTCATTTTGAAAGTGTTTTTTGGAGTATCAAAAATATGAAAATATTCAAAAAAAATAGGAGTTTTTTTTTTAAGAATTCTCCATTATAAAAATAGGCCACGCTGCACACGAGCTACTATGATATGATATAGAGTGAAAATGACAGAGATCCCTAAAATCATGTAGAAAATGAGAGAAATCAAAGCTCTAATATATTTTTACTTCCATTCTCCATAAAATTCGCTTCTTATTTATCACGAAAAGTAGCATGAGTGCATTTGCAATCTCAATTATGATCCTTGATAAAAAAAAAATGGTTATGACTAAGCATGATTATATTATAATATTATAATATTTGGGCGGAAAAATTCATGCATTGTGCCAAAATGAAAAGGAAAAAAAAAATCTTAAATTTGTGAAGGAGTTTTCTCAAATTCTGGCAATTAATGCATGGATTTATTATTTTCCTTTTTGGCAATTTCAGCGTTATTGTTCGAGGCTTGCATATTTCCTAACAAGAAATTTGAGAATTTGAGAATGTATTGAAAATGAAATCTTTCCTGAGCATACCAATAGGCAATAATGCAAATTTGGATGCTTTGCTAAGTTTGGTTTTTGAGTCAATACGACTATTATCCATTTGAAGCCCACATCGAAATTGAAATTGAAATTGAAGCCAAGTGGGGCTAGGAATCAAAAGAAGAAAGAAAGATGCTTGGACTAGAATCAATTGTTTCACTTTCAGTTTGCCTTTTTCTCCATGATTCATATTTCATTGCGTAAGTTTTCCAAAGATATTTTGAACAGTAATGCTTTTGGCAAACAAAATTGTAGCCGTAGGTGGCAAATCAGATGAGATCAAAAATGGTATTTAGATAAGATCACAGTGATTAGTGTCAGCCTCATTTTATTTTGGGCTCAAAAGTTACGAAATTTCTCTGAATAAGACGGATCAAGGCCCAAATTTGTTATCATATGGATTTGGTAGCTTGATGGGCATCATGATTTCGATGCCTTTTTAGTCATAAACATATTAATGATTCTTAAATATTAGTTTTAATGAACTAAATAATTTTTAACTTCATAATTTCATGTTTGATTAACAATACTAATATTCTTTTTTAAAAACAAATTATGTTTACTGTATAGTTAATTAATGTGCATACATTAGCGAATTTTTTTTTTGAGAAAAACATTAGCGAATTTACGTGGGATTGAAAAATCATAACTCTTTCGTTGGTAAGCATGGTGATTACTGATTGGTGAGTGAAGAAGATATAATCATAGTTTTCTCATGTGTATAAGCCATAAGGTTTATAAGATTTATAAGACCCCATAATTACGAAAAAAATAAAGTTTTGTAATGTTTCTATAAATATAATGAAAAATTACCTTGTAAAATTTCGATTCAATTGTTCTAAAAAGATGTTATTTGAAATCTCTAAGACCTAAGTAGATTCCTATAATATGATGAAAAAATATGTTGTAAATATTTCGATCAAAATGTTCTCATAAATACGTTATTACTATAGAAATTGAAGCACATAAAATATAATCATTTTAAATCCACACAAGATCATATTTATTTATATTTTGTGTGTTCATTCAACACTTCCCCCTTTGACCCGAAATTAAAAAATATGGAGGGTTGATTTATAGAACTTTAACAAGTATCACGTGGCATGGTTGTAATACACCGACCCAATGGAAACAAGCCACGTCATATATCTGGTGACGTGTGTATTTTTTTGTTGGTTTGGTTGATGATGAACCCATCCCATTTTACAGAGTTGCTCTCTTATTTCTTTCAATTAGGCTTTAGAAGGATTATCATCGAGTAACAACAGTAAATTAGTAGAAAGCAAGGTTGCATTCGCAGGAGAGATGACACATTGACACCAATACTACCATGACGTCATCTTTTCAGCGAAAGTAACCTTGCAATCTATCCTCCATCCTTCTTATTGAGCTTTTCTTATTTCTTTCAATTTCATAAGGTAATTCATTTTCATGGTTTTCTCATTCATATCAATATCAATCTCTTCTTTTATCGCTGTAAGAAAATAGATGAATTTGGTACCAGTTTGGTGAGGTCAGGTATGAGTTTAATTTGGTACCATTTTGCCTTTAATTTGCATTTTTTTTTTGTTTAATTGTGCTGGTATTTGTTAAATTAAGGAAACATTAAAGGTATAATTGCCCCATAGATATGTTAATGATTTTCAAAATAAATTTTATTTTTAATAAAATAAATTTTGTTTTAGATATTTTATTATAGAAAATTAACAATATTTATTTGACTTGTATAATAAATTTTGTTTTAGATATTTTATTATAGAAAATTAACAAGATTTATTTGACTTGTATATTTATAATTTCTTAATGACATGATTATAATGTCATAAATATCATGGTGAAATTTAGATGATATCATGTGTTATATTATATCATGACAAAATATATATATATGACATTATGTGTCATGATATTAATAATGTAGAAATTATATGTCATGACATGAATGAAAGTTAACATGCATATTATATGATTGTTATATATTATGGGCATCATCCATGGTATTATACCCATGGTATTTATATACTATATGCACCATCCATGGTATTGTACCCATGGTATTGTAAATTTCCATGGTATTGTAGATTACCATCCATGGTTTTGTGTGAGGCACCACCCATGACTATGCTATATATATACCCTCCTTTTCATTGTAATGGATGTGAGTTCAAGGAAAGAGAATTGAAATTATTCATTCTCTTATCTTTCTTTCTTGATTACTCCAAATAAAGAAAAGACACCACAAATTTATGAGAAAGAAAGAGGAAAAAGAATACCATTCAAGAAAGAAAGAGAGAAAACAAGAGATACAATCTCATACAAGTATTATACTTCTCGGTTAATTTTCTTACATATCTACTTCAAATAAATTACTGCAGAATTTATTTGGCAAGTGTTACGATAGTCCTGATATTTTCGAGTTGGTGTTTGGATCTGATTTCGTTTGTGCAAACGCAGTCAGAAAGACTGCTGTATCCTGGAAGGCTATTCGTTGGACCCGTTGCACACCAAATAATATAATTGGTGGGGACGAATAAGTCTTTAAGGACAGCGACATTGTAACGCGAATAGTAGCCATCTCTAATTACCATTCTCTTTGATTTATCCACTTAACATCTATAAGTGCCATTATCTCAGATTTACCATACCACTACCATCAACAATCTTAAAGACTTTTTCGATATAATGGCACCAATTAACCACAAAGAGATGTATTATGATATTGTGAAATTAGAGAGGTTTGACGGTGGTCACTTTATCCGATGGCAACGAAAGATGCGGTTCTTGCTAACCACTCTTAAAGTTGACCATGTGTTGAATACCACACCACCGATGATGAAGGATGGTGAAACACTATCCGATATCAGAAATAGAACAAAGATCGAAAGCGATGATTACGTGTGTCGTACTTATATCCTCAATGCCTTGGCTGATGGTTTGTATGATATCTTTCAAACCGCTACCACTGCAAAGGAACTCTGGGACAAACTAGAGGCAAGGTACTTGTCTGAGGATGACACAAGTAAGAAATTTATAATTCATCATACCAATCATTTTACCATGGTAGATAGTCGATCAATCATGGGACAATTTACCAATGATGAGCAAAAATCTACTTTTGGTGCCAAATTTAGGAATGTAGATGATAAGCATTACATAAATACTAATTTTAGAAATGATTATAATTCAAGAGGGAGGCTAAACTACTTAATTAAGTACCAACATTTTGGTAATTAATGTTTTTTCACCATTGGATTTGCATTGGGGTTTGTGTTTTTCCATGATGATCATGAAAGTTTGTGCACATCATTAAATGCACAAATCTCAATGCAAATCCAATGGTAAAAAAACATTAAGTACCAAAATATTGGTACTTAATTAAGTAGTTTAGCCTCCCTCATAATTCAATGTGAATAATGATATAGTTGCAACTACTCTTTGAGAGAATAGTTAATAATTTGTTTGAATAATCAAAATCACATTTAAAGCCCACAATAGAAATGAACCTTCTTATGGTTGACAACATAATGCTTGCTATTTGCATGATATTCAATATATTTACTAAAATTATTTTTCAAAATTAGAATTAGAATTAGAATTAGTTTGGTGTGAAGCACAAGAAATCATATGTTGTGAGAGGTTGTGGGTTCGAGTCTCATTGACACCAATGGATGGAGGACCACCGAACCTTCTCTATTTACTCGTTTTTTTTAGAATTAGTTTGGTTTCACTGTAGAGTATTAACTTTTAGAGGGCATATATGGTGCCCCCATAATTCCCCCCGCAATCGACGATTGAATCAGCGTGACGCACCTCGTTAATCCGAACGGACTGGGCTTTCGATTCGAGTACCAGGCCCTTATCAGGCCGTGGCGGAAGGTCGATTAACTCAGCCCCGTATTACCGATTAACCGGGACCGCATTAAATGTGGCCATTAACTACCGCCGTGCGGATGTAGGTTTCAGTCCTTGTGTCGGATAAGCATTACTTTCCTGCAATGATGTTAAATGGTAAGGTCAATTCAGCATTAATTGTGTACATGATTTTGAATTTTGAATAAACTTGAATATATATGAAAGCAATTCCCCCATTTTCATTTTTCATTGTCCAGATACAAGATTTGAGATTTTGGAATATGTTCATGGCATTAATGGCGAAAGAGGATTAATGGCGAAAGAGAAATTCCCCCCTTTTGATTAGTAAGTAATTTGTTTCTTTCAGTTATTTATATGGATTAATGGCGACAGAGGATTAAATATTAATTGGATATCGTTTATTCAACATTGTATCAGTATAAAGGTTTACATAAATTATAGGTGGAAATTTTTTAAAATATAGTTTAGTAATATGAGTAGTATTTGTGTTGTGTAGGCAGAAGAGATAAGTGAGGGGAAATAGTACATCAATGGGTTCAGCTTGTTCAATTGGTACCAACTGAGGTAATTTGAAAGTAATGAAAAAGTTAGGAATTCAAATAAAATGTAATAACTGGTACGAAATGTTTGAATGAAGTGTTCAATTAAGGAAAGAAGAACTTAATTGTGGAGTGTTTAATGAAATCATTTATGAACGGTTCAATTTTGCATTGAGATCGGATTTAACACGCATATAAAAAAAATGGTACTTCGTATGGAGAGTTCAAGCCGGTACAGGTTTATCGTAAATTCATTACGAAAGGAAAGCTTGAATTAATTACTTTTAATTTCATTAATCCTGAACTCTGAAATTTATTGCAAACCGAATCAATTGACCGAGAATTCCCGGGGACAGTACATGGGTGGCCCAATTGAATGGTAACTCCAATAGTATTTTAATATATCTATAACAAAACATAATTGAACTAGTATTAGTTACTTAACGAAGCTCTTAAATCATTCAATTTTGCAGGAAGTAAGTACGATTTGGACCGAACAAAGCACGCATTGACTGTCGCCATGACCCACGAATTGAAGGTATTAATTTGGTCCATTTTATTATGAGGTAATTCCTGATATCCTGGATGTTGACTCCTCAGTTGCATGAACAGTTAATAACAGGTACCCATTTAGGTTAATATGTTGCCCTTTTAATTTAATCTGAACTTAATTTGTAAAATTGGAATGAAATTAATTATGAACGGGTGACGTTGTAATGACAGTAAATGTGCGTATAGGTTAATGGTTAATGTGTTAATGCCGGAGGGAATTTGGAGTTCATTTTGTAGGAATTGCATTAATTCAACAGGCAATCAATTGACAGGGTTAATGTGCGTATAGGTTAAAGGTGCGGACACATTGACGGGTATGTAGTATTGATAGGTAATCAGTTTGTAAAATGCACAATTGTAATAAAATTGAGATTTTACAAAACAATTATTTTAATTTTACAGGATGTAATGACGATGTGGATCGAACAAAGGACGGATTGAATGTCAATTCGAAGTTGCACAAATTCGTTTTACCCTAAAATTGCATTATGTTATCAATTTTGGATAAATATTAGTACTCGGTTAATTGAATAGGGTATGTAGTAATATACTTGGTATTAACCATTAATTTACATTTCAATAAGAATGCAATAAGGTTGTTGAGTTGTTTCCAAACAAAATCATTGTAAGTTTGTATTGAGATGTAAGTGTGATATTTGTGAAATATTAGTGGGATGAAAAAGTACTGTTCAGGACGAAGCAAAATGATTATTTATTAATGGCAGTAAATCAATAAAGAAATAGTGGATTCCAATTGATCCATAATTAAATTGACTTAACAAAACATAATTATATTAAAGTGACTTAAAATAACATAGTAATATTCAAGTCGTACAACCAAATCGAACACAACAAATATCGTTCACAAAAGCATACTTAATTAAAAAGGACTCGTGAAAACCAAAAGATATCGTTAGTCCTTGAATTACTTAGTAATGGACCGTCAGTCCTTGAATGCATTAGGAAAGAAAGCCGCCGAAATCAAGTTATAGAATATCCTACCGCGGTCTCCTGTTACTTCATCTTTAGTAAACCATATGGGGCGAAGATTAATCATGCAATCGACTATTTTCAGAGTGTACAAGCCACAATCAAGGTCCATACCTTGCTTGGGCCCACCAATCCTTTGAATCTCCCAATGTAAAATGTCGGGCCTTTGGAGAGATGTGCTTAGGAAATTCTTCCATTCCCCGCTCATTTCTTCAACTACCGCTCTGTACTTTTCTTCATATTCGATAGAATTGTAGTACTTCACCTTGCAATCGTAGAAATCGAATAGCACAAGAAAGCAATGTCGGTGAGAAATAACGGGAATGAAGAGCCATCGAAGCTTCCTTAAGTTGTCAGGGATAAGTGCCTTGAACATTGGTCGCAGTAGTTCGGTTTTGCTCATGTTGGGTATAGAGTACTGAAAAATTGGTAATTAAGTAATTAAGTTTGACATAAGGACGAAATAATTAAACATTAATATATGACCTATAGAATTGAGTTAAATGAATTTACCGTATGGGTTGAACGAACAAAGGTCCACTCTGACGCAGGAAGTTGAACAAATCGGTGCATTATAAAGAGGCAAGCGTCTAGAACCTGAACAATTATAGGGAAATAATATACTATAAATAGTACTGTTGAACAAGAATAAATTGCAAAAGGAATATTACCGAAGGAGTGAGGGCAAGATCGTTGAGTATTGCACGTGCATCCTGCCTATTAACTGTTATACCACCTTGGTTGAATGCAAATTCACCTTCAGGAGAGAGGAATCATTTGTACCATGCATAAATTGCCCTTTGCATGTATGACGGAATCTTCCCTTTGGACTTGTAGTTGACATCTCAGCCATGATGGTCGTAAGGGATTGTCGGTTCGTATGGGAAGTCATTTCCAGCTTGTAACAGTTCATCTTCACCGAACAGTGTCCTACAGTATCTCCTCGCTACGGTGAAAGTGTTGTTAGGTTGATTCAAATCTGAAGAAACAGATGACTCGGTAATTCGACATGTTCTTGGGCTTCCAGAGAGAGAAGAACCTGTTAATTTCATTAAAAAAAATAGAGTTAGTATGTAATTAAGGTGTTTCATTATTAAATTCGAATAAATTTTAATTCCATTGGAACTGTACTGACCGGATTGTGCGACACGCATCTTCAGAGTATTGAATAGTCTCGGGTTCCTTTTGGGAATTGCCTTCTTAAAAATCCTTAAATATTCACCTTTTGGGTCATCCGTGGTATTGTCGCCTTCCTTACGGTCTTCTGGTTCTGAGTCCCGATCAGTTGGTTCTTCAGAGGGAAAGAGATTGACTGCGAAGATTGGGATTAGCATTGACAATAACGTGTAGTTAATAATTAATCCGGGGAGAAGAGCAGAAAAAATTTATGCATGGGAATGAAAAATCGTATTACCAATAGTAATTGGAGAGTTCCCTTGTAAGGTTCCTGATGTGTCATATATTGGATCAGCAGATTTGGCTAATTGGGTGGGACCAGAAGTATCGTACATCGGCATGTTCTTGGTTGTGCTATGGATCATCACACCACTTGACGAATCTGACAACCGAGAAACATGTGGCTTCGTCGATCCAGTAGGATTATTCCCCGAGAAATCAAAAGATCTGGATATTGATTTAGAATTAATACTGAATGTACGTTCAATAGGGTATGTCATTCCAGAAATCTTGACAGGCGGAGCTTCTTGCAATACATCTGTACGACATTGGAACATAAATTAGGCAATTACTTAAGGGAGTTCATATGGAATTGGAACTTACCGGCTGAGGCTCTCATAAGTTTGGAGGGAGATGTTGCCGGAACCATTAGATCGTCAGGGTCAGATGGGTACATTTCATCGTACCGCCTTTCATCGTGAATAGGATCATCTTCAGGGGTGCAAAAAGATCCTTCTACTCTAGATGGTACAGGTCTAGGGATTGTAGTAGTGGGTGGTGTACATGTTTTGGTTTGTGAGGCCGGTTTTTCCTTCTTTACAACGTTCATCGGAGCATCAAGTTTCTGACACTTGTTACTCGGTACACCTTCGGGCGATCTAAAAATCCTGCCCCGTCTGGTACTTCCCCGTGGTATCGATCGGACTATGCTTTCGTCCCATTTTGGGGAGGGGTACAAATCAACATCAACAACTTCTGCACTTCGTTTCACAAGGATTTCTGTCGAAGAATAAATTAATACAAGTTAGAATAAAATTAATGCATTGTCAATTATGATTGATTTTGTTCAAATTATATGAATACCTTGTACGGCAGTAAGATCACTTTTGAATGGTTTAGTTTCTTTAGGCGGAGTGCAAACTGAAATGATGAAATTAATTCAGGAAAATGTTAATTAAATGAAATTGGAAGGGCATTAGAAATAATCATTAACAAACTTACAAGAATGAACAGATGGATTTGGTACATCTTCGTTTATCTTTTCCACCTCTGAAATTCCAAAACATGAATCCATAAATTTGAAATACAAATGGCAATTATATAAAATATAAGGGGGGATCTTCGAATTGATTACCAATTGGGGGTAAATTGTCCGATACTGCTGTATGAGCTGTTGATTAATTTAATGAAGACGTCAACACTTATACATGGGTATTAATTACAAATTGCCAAATTAGATACTTCTCTTACCCGGAGCTTTACCAGTTCTTCGAGTACTGCGGCGAAGAGTTGTGGCAGGATCTGTCTGTTGAGAAGAGGATGATCATGTATCTTGATCAAAACTGGTACCGAAATATTCCATATATCCCTGGGCCGCTTTGATTGTACTGATCTGGAAAACATATTCCTCTTCCTTCGTTGGTACGAGAGATCCATCTGTGATGTCTTCATTAGAGAGGGTGCCGAGGTGTAATGTGAAAATATCCCTTGTAGAATTCGATTCGTACTTCCAATTCAGTACCCGAGGTATGCGTAACTGATTCAATCGGAGCTGTTCAGGTCTAGTATGAAAGGAAACTGGCGAACGAAGAAATTATTACCAGTAGTGCGAATGGACATCCAACAAATGTGGGATTGGAATCAATCTCGTTGACGGCGTTGTAACCTATGTCAGGAAACTGGCGAACGAAGAAATCAAATACGGCCACTCCCCAGGCGTAATCCCACAATTTGGTTGAGTCTTCGACGAATTCCCAGAACTGCATTGGGTAGTGGGCATTGCTCATTGAGAAGAGTACTGTCGAGAAGAAATACATGGTGAAGACAGAAATCCATTCTTTGGGAGTGGCGGATTCTTCACCAACAATCAAATTGTTCGTCAGGAATTCTTCAAAATCCTTGAAATTGATGTGCGTGACATGGGAGAAGAACTTGACAACCAAGTTGGATGTTTTCTTCACTAGGGTTTTTGGAGAAACAGAGTGTCTGAAGGGCCAGTAACGCATGAGATCGGTTAGATATCCCTTCGGGAGATCAATTTGAAGGAAGGACAACAAGTGTCTCAAGGGCCACCGATCCAATTCTTCCTTGTACTCTCCTTTCATCCCCTTTTTAAGATGACTGGTGAAGAAACGCAAGAACCTGGCAGGGTAACATCGTGTACTGACCGTACAGCCGGAGCCCGGTGTTGCTTTTCTACGACCCATGGTTTTTGTCGAAATTTTTGGAGGGAAAATGCGAAGATGTATGTGCAGGAAGAGGGGAAACGGTAGGGGTGAGAGATGGCAAGGGTTTGATAGTAGGGGGTACAGGGAGGGAAGGTGTCCTTAGGAGTGATGATGACAATGGCGTAAGACTGTTGGGGAGAAGGAGCGGTGAATAGACGTTTCGTCTCGGGAAGCCAATGTCACAATTAATCAAGGATATCGGAAAGAATGTGTGCTCTTTCGTGTGTTGAAAACAAAATCATACATGAATTATTCAATTGAGAGTGGTGGTATTCAAAGCTGTTATATGTATGGTTCACAATTAATCAACAATGCACATTTAAAAAAAAGCTGCAATGGATCGTGTAGTATCTTATGATATAGTCCTGAATAGATTGGGTGTACCAATTAATACATATGAACCAGCAGTTATGTTGTGTAATTGGTAAATGTATTAATAATTAAATTGTATTACATGTTTATATGCAATTATTTGAGATGAGAGTTACTAATTTCGAATTGATGTTTAATTGGGAGTATAAATTTGGAGGCACGGGCCTATTAGGGAACGGATATTTCAAGGCCCATGGATTGGTGGTTAATTGGGGGATAAGGATTAAAACTTACGACCAAGAGAATTGTATAACTGGGCCTGGGCTTTTAAGTTGATGGGGCCGGACGTGAGGTTAAAAAAAAAATATGTTTTTAATTACAAATGTAGTTTTGATTGATTGAGTAAAATTGAACTGTAGTTTTGCTTGAGTTGCTTTAAATAGGGAAAAAAAATTGCAGGCGCATGGCTTATAGAAGATGGGTTTAGAAATGAAGTGACGGAGCCATGTGCATTGATGAACAATTGGGAATACCATGTGCATGAACTGGAAATGACTAATTAAGGAAACTGACTAAATTGGATTAATTAAGGGAAATGATTGATTGATACAAATGAGTAGAATTGAAATTAACTGATGATAGAAATTTAAGGAATATAAAAATGGATTGATAATTTCGTTAAAATTAGGATATTGATGAAGTGAAATAGTAAGCTTAAGATGTTATCAATAGAAAGATACATGAGTACTGAATTTAATACATTATGAAAATAAGGA
The DNA here is from genome assembly GCA_946800325.1 of Luzula sylvatica. Classification (NCBI taxonomy): domain Eukaryota; kingdom Viridiplantae; phylum Streptophyta; class Magnoliopsida; order Poales; family Juncaceae; genus Luzula; species Luzula sylvatica. Next base: position 76,893,431 of record OX326956.1, on the reverse strand, counting down.
GGCATGAAAGAGTAGAGGTGAAACAGTCGATCAAAAGGAGGGGTCGAACAAAAGATGACTGGACCAAGAGTAGTATTACAAATTGAGAGAGATTTAGATATGAAGTTCGACCAGGCCGTGGTCGTCAATTTGGGACATGTTATGCATGCGCATCAGAAGCCCCGTATGGGTCATATTTGCAAGATCGTCGCGGATGCGGAAGCTTCTTGCACCGTCAATAGGGGGATCATGCAATTGGGTAGGAGGATGTGAGGTTGAGGAACCCGGTTTAGCCGCCCTTGCACGCTTGGCCCTAGATTGGGTTGTTGGTTTAGGGTAATATGGAGGGGGGACCTGTTGCATCAGTTAGTAATGGACGGTAAAGTTAGTGAAGTAAAAATATAACAATTGAGCATATTAAACAAAGATATTAGTACCTTTTGGGAATTCTTTCGACGAGAACTACCTTCACCAGATGAAAGGATCCTTCTATTGCTGGGCCTTCCGACCCTGGTAACAGTAACTGGATCCATATAATCATTGAGTGGTGGGGGATCAGGAATTTCTGGAGGTGGTGGAGGAATTACAGGTGCAGCGTTGTCATGTGGTATAATGTTGCATTCGTTCGCTAAGGATTGAAGACGGTTCAGGATATGAGGATGGAGGTTTGCGTGAGGGGAGGAGGATTCGACTATGCTGAGTAGGATTGCGTGAGAAGCGGTGTACAGGGAGTCATAGCTGTTGAGGTTTCGAAACGTTATTGGGGCTGGAACTCCTAAGGTTGTGTGTGTGCGCAGAAGATCCTTACGCCAACGATCGAGAAATAGACTCGATGGGAGGTTATCGATACCCATCTGTCTAAATGCACACAATGCATGACAGCAAACGATGCCGCGATATGCGAATAAATGACATGAGCAATTAAATTCCTTAGTCTCGGTATTGACCGTGACTTCTCTTGTTATTTGGTTCGTACCAGTTACTGAGAAGACGGAATCAGTACCGTCGTTTGATATAATTTCTGAGTTAAGATTCATCAATTGTTGTACTTCTTTCTGGAACACATAAAATACAAAGCGAGTATACGCCATTGCAAATTGCTTCTCATAGAAATGACCGGAAATGAGTTTAGGACGAGTTTTGAAATCATTGAAATCTTCCTGACTTTCTTTGTGCCAACGAGAACGTAGTGCGTCTTCGTACCTCTCAGCAAAGGTTGTTAAATTGGTAGTGGAGTTAACGAATCCATCAAAGAAAGAGTTAATACTCTCGCTACGTTGAGTGGTTTGCATTCCTGCCCAAAATTTCTCATGCGTAAAAATGGGAACCCACTTGCGCCGAATGCCAAACATGAATTCGAACCATACACGCTTGGGATTTGAAGGAGGGAAGGAATCTGTTAATTCAATCCAACCATAGTCGAATTCTTGGGTTGTTTGGGACTCATAAACAAGTTGTCGTACCGTTTGTAAAAGTTGAAGTCCGGCCGGCCCAGTTCTGCACTTTTGAGGGAATTTTTTGGCAATGTGCCAAAGGCATAATCGGTGACGAGTATTGGGAAATACCTAGGCGACCGCATTGCCGATGGCTTGACATTGGTCAGTTATAATCCCGTTAGGAGGGACGCCACCCATTGATTCCAACCATGTTTTCAATACCCAGACGTAAGTCTCGGTGGTCTCGTTGGGGAGCAGCGCACATCCTAATAATGTGGACTGTCCGTGATGATTTACACCGACAAAGGGTGCAAAAGGCATTTCGTACCTAATGAAAATGAGTAGAAATGAGGATTAATTAGTTACATTGTAATAAGCATGTTGCATAAATTGATTAATACGAAATTGCATACTTGTTGGTGAGGTATGTAGTGTCGAATGTAATGATGTCCCCAAAGTACCTGTACGCTGCCCGAGCTCGGCCATGAATCCAGAAGATACAGGAGAGACGGCCTTCTTGGTCGAAAGAGCAGCGGTAAAAGAAAGACGGGGACTTAGCCTGTCTTAACTTGAAATAACGCATTAGAGAATTGGTGTCTCCATCTCCGAGATGCAATTTGCGAATAGACTGAGCGTGGTTGTAACAGTCCCTCTCGTTGAAGGAGCAGTTATTGATCCCTCCAGACTGTGCAAAAACCGATTTGATGGATTGCGATTGCGGCATACCAGAAGCATCTTTAATACCCAATTGTGCTTTGACAAATTGAGGTAAATGACGATGGGCCTTGAAGTAACCAACGCTCCTGGGATTGAGAAGGTGGTTGTGGTCTAGCACCACCTTTTCAATCTCCCATACACCATTGAGCATCTTGTCGGTAATGACAATCTGACACTGGCAATTAGTCCGATGTTCCCCCCGCTTCCTTTGCTCGAAACCAGATGGGGGGGTGACGGCTGTAACATGATGCGGGTCATGTTTTTGTTCTTCTGATTGAGGCTTGCGAGACCGGCTGCATGCAAACGTTGCCTTGTAAACTTCATTGGTGAGGCGGTACAGAGAGCAACGTTGAGGGGAAAATCCGGTCCGTAACGCATATAACCTGTAAAATGCATACGCTTCGTCCCTGGTGATGAACTGCATCCCGATCTCGGGGACAATAATTGTGTCAGAGTCGGACATAGCGGTTCTCGATGAATGCAGTGGGGGAGGTTCGCTGGGGATTACGGGACGCTTACCTTTGGGGTCTGCGTTCATATTATCTCCTTGATCTGTACTGTCACTGGTGACGGGTCCATCTATCAGAACCGAAATCAATGCTTGCACTTTGGGGTCTGCAATTAGAAATTGAGAAGATCGCACTTGCATTAAATAAAGATTTGTAGATGGACATCCTTACAATTAACCATGAATTGAGAAGATCCGGAATTAAGGAAGAAGGATTTTGGAAGGTAATTGAGAATTGATTGCAGTTGACAGTGACTTGAGAAGGGACAATTGTCAGTGAATTGAGGGGTTCAAATTAACAGGGAATAGGGGATGTCAAAGTTGCAATTCCCAGTGAATCCAGAATTGGAAGCTGTTGGACGTGGTAATATGAAGGGAATTGACTGCAGTTGGCAGGGAATTGAGAAGGGAATAGAGAGGTTCAAATTAACAGGGAATAGGGCATGGGTGCAATTACCATATAATCTATAAGGGTCGGGTTGGAATTAATTCGTGACAATTGCCGGTCAATGGATGGGTAGAAATTAACAGGGAATAGAGAGGGTCAATGTTGTCAATGTTACTTGAAATTAACAGTAATGCTTGCATTTACCAAGGGCAGAATAGGTAACAGAGTAATTAACAGAGTATTTAAAGTGGAAGGAAGTATGAAATAATTTTGGATTTCAGATTTGGGAACAAGGTTTGAAATATTTAACAGTGAAAAACATTATGTAAACAAGGTTTGAAATTTGAGATGGAGGTATTTTAATTGTAAAAGAGGAATTAAATGGAAGAAGCAAACAAATAATTAGCAATTAATGAATGAGGTATTTAATTTGTAAATGATTGAATTTATGAACCAAAATATTTATTGCAAAGTAGTTAATTGCTAATCGGATAGGACAACTGAAATAATTCATGCGTATATGAAGATTAATTGCAAAGTACTTACAAGAGGAAGCAATTAATTGCAAAGTAGAAGAGGAAGACAAAAAATAGGGAAGAAGATGGTGGTAACGTAGATGAAGATTTCATCTTTTCTGTTTACTGAAGTGAAAATTGTAAATAAAAGAAGATCAAACAAACTTACATACAAACGGGGAACTAGAGGAAGCAGATGAACAAACAATGGTAACACGCACAGTAATTTGAAGTGGTAAATAAAAGAAGATTTGAAATGAATGGTGAACCAGAGGAGATTTCAAATTTGGGTGGGATAAAGATGAGGACTTGAGCTTACTGTGGTCATGGGGAAATGGCGAACATAGTGATTTGAAGTGGTAAGTAATGGGCATGATGGTAACACAGGTTAACGGTACAGTGTCAGACAACAATGATGCCTACATGACTTGACAAGTCTGCAAATATTAAAATCCACTCACGTTAACCACCAAAAACAATTAACCATTAATCCGGGATTTCATGGGCCTTAAATAGGACATCCAATGTGAAGGAAAGTCAAGTGAGTAGCTCCGAATTAACACAACACGTCAGCGTGATTCAATCGTCGATCACGGGGGGAAACTGAGGGGAATAACAAAATTTCCCTAACTTTTATCATCCCAATTAAATGGCAGCAGTACATTTGCTCCAAGTCCGTCAAATCATTTCATATCCAACTCTCATCCCCACACATTCAATTAATGTCTTTTTTATTTATGTTTATTTATTTAATTGAAAGGGCTCTCTCTTTATCTCTCTTACCAGTCCCCCATCAACACTCCAACTATTAACTTCCGTAACTATATATATATATATAAAGCAGAAGAAACGATTTTAAATTAAATTAAATAGGATAATTATACTCCCCCCCCATTTCTCCCACAATTCCACTACACTAATTAATCTCTTAATTAGGAAAGTGGATTAATGATGAATTCATGGTTACTAAAAATTTAATATGAAATTAAGGTCCATACTAATTAATGATTAATTATAAATATTTAAAAATAAATAATTATGAATTAATCGTTAATTCAGACATTAATTATTAGATTAATCATGAATTATTATTGTGGAAGATTGTGGGGGAATTTCAAGGGCATGATATATGTCCTCAAATAAATATGTGGCAACACTACAGCTGAAAGGGTCAAGACCAATCACAAAAAAATTTAGTTGAAGCAAATTTCTCCTCCCATTAAATTTCCACCAATTTGGAGCCAAACCAAAAGGCCACGTCGCCATTATTGTTCACCCGGTACTGTTCACTTCCTGTTCACCCCCGTTTACTGTTCACTCCCCCATCGTTTTTTTCCATATGGAATTTTATTTTATTTGACATGTCTTGTGTTCTAAATAAAATATTTGAATTTTTCATCATATTAATAAATATAATTTGTATACTACAATTTTACTGTTCATTATTTATGCTGTTCATCGTTTACAGTTCACAGAAATACTTTTTGTTAGCCTGAGCTTGTATTATTGTTTTTTGTGCTTATTATAACAGTTTTGATTGGTACCAAGCTGCGTTTTTTTTGTGTATTATTGTTTTTTGTGCTTATTATAACAGTTTTGATTGGTACCAAGCTGCGTTTTTTTTGTGCTTATTATAATATTTTTGATTGGTACCAAGCTGCGTCTTTTATGTTTTTTTGTTTGTCTTTTTCTGCGTCTTTTATGTTTTTTGTTTGTCTTTTTCAGAATTTTATTTTATTTGACATGTTTTGTATTCTAAATAAAACATTTCAATTTTTTTTTTGGAACATATGATATGCTTTGAGGAGGAAAAATATTTGTATTTATTGCATAATACTTGTGAGACTGTTTAATATCAGATTTTTTTTTAAATTAACAGTTATGAATATTACTTTTGTTTTGCACTTGTAACGTTTTAGATAAAATTATTATTTTATGATCATAAAAGATTTTGAAAAATCGCAGTGAAGCGCGAGAAATATTTCTAGTTGGTTATAATAGGTTTTAGCAACCAGCAAGAGAAGGATTCTTACCGGTTTGTGAAAAACAATTTGAGAAATTATACTTTTGCCCCAAGAATTGACCACCACATCCTCTATATTCTAATTAACAAGCCTAATTAACATGGTGATTGGCAAATGACACACTATTAACCGTTAACTCATGTTTATTAAGAATTGCTAATTCATATGTATGTTAATTATATATTAATTAACTATTAATCGGATGTTTCTTTTTAATTACTACCTTAATTAAGTGTGTTAATTAGAATAAAGAGGATGTGGTGGTGAATTGTGGGTAGGGTAAATGGCCTTAATCACCAGTAAATTATATTTTGCTTCTTGTTAATATTGATGATAGTGACAGAACAACTACAGCATACTGTCGTTAGTAATTTAAATTACATATATCACCAATAGTATTTCATTTAATTCATAGTTTGAAGCACAACTTCATTATATAAAACATATCCAAGGGAGAGGAATTCTGAACCTACATCAAGCAATGGAAGAACCTATGCAAAAGAAAGCCAGTTCAGACAAATATGAGTCCGGTATGTTCGAATTTGAGTTTTGTAAGTTGTCGCTTATGAATCAACTTCCTAAAAACAAATGTATCACATCGAACGTCTTTGAGGCATGCGGACGTAAATGGCTAGTTGAATTATATCTAAAGGGATACCAAGCTGTAAAAAGCAATAGCCATACCAATACTAACTATGATGGGCAAGCCATCTTTCTCCGACTAGTCGATTCAGAGCCCGAGGCGACGTCAATGTTCTCTATAGGGATGCTAACCGAAGGAAATCAAGCTGAAACTGTGTAGCTAGATGTTGATACGTTATGCCCCTTCACTCGTGCTTGGCCATGTCGGGGTAAGGCCGTCTCAGGAGAATTATTTCAGAGGCAAGTGACCATGAAATTCAGGTGTCATCTATTGATGCAGAAAAAGGGCGGAAATAATCCGGCCCCACCATAAGTAATCTTCAAAATATGTAATTTAAATTCTAATGTGAATAAGTTGCTTTGCAACGTTTGTACTTCTTTCATGGAGTATATGTATTGTGTTTGCTGAAATGTATTTCTATTTAATTCATGTAACCACGTTTGTACTTCTTTCATGGAGTATATGTATTGTGTTTGCTGAAATGTATTTCTATTTAATTCATGTAACCAATACATGAATGGTTGTGGTTGTGGTTGCGGTCGTGAATTAGGGTTGTGAGTTTTGTAAATCAAAATATGTAATTTAAATGAATCGAAGTCAAAATAAGATGTGTCCGTTCGAATATTTGATATGAATTACACATGAACTTATATAAATTAAAGCCTAGATAAATTATAATGTAATCTAATAATTCATATCATTAGACCGGATGCTGAACCGGTGTAAAGAAAAAAATAATGCACGCTTTTTAAACCGGCTTACAAATCTTGAATATTTGACATGTTTATAAATGGAGTTATTCAGCTCCCCAAACTCAAAATCACACCCTTGATGAGGTGGCAAATGAGGAATAAGTGAATTGATTAATAATATTAATTGACTTAATGAGCGATTTAATTGATCGTTTAATTAAATTGACACGTTAATTAACATGTACTAATATTAACATGTTATAAATTATTTACGTGTCAATTAAACGTGTCCATTAATATTTAATTGGTCAATTAAAAAAGCTAATCAATCCATTTAATCATTTTTTTCCAGCTCATCAAGAGCGATGGGATGAGTTTGGAGGCCAACTAGGGGTGGGCAAATTGTTCGGTTTATTTGGGAACCGAAACGAACCGGTCGAATTCGGTTTAATCGGTTCGGGTTTTCGGTTTATTTGGTTCGGTTCAGTTCAAAAATTAATATTGTTCGGTTTATTCGGTTCGGTTCGGTTTTGATATTTTCAGAACCGATTAAACCGAACTGACCGAATTAATGCTATTTTTCACTTTTTCTATTATATTCATTTAAGAAAATTAAAATTAAATATTATAAAATTAGAAATAACGTAAGTATATTTTATATTATTTGTTTTTATATTTTTTTTTCTAAATAACATTAAAATTTTAATGTTATAAAACTTCTAATTCGGTTCAACCGAATAAACCGAATAAGAAATTCGGTATATTTGGTTCGGTTTAAAATCGGTTCAAATTTTATTCGGTTCGGTTCGGTTTGAGTCTAGTCCGGTTCGGTTTAATTCGGTTTTCTCTTATTCGGTTCGGTTCGGTTCAACCGAATGCCCACCCCGGCCAACTCTATTTTCCCTTTATAAATTAGTTTACAATGCATTTAATTTTGACCGGTATGATAAATCGGTTAAAAAATTAATACAAACCCTAGAAAATAAATACCCAAAAATTTGTTTCCCTCCACTCCCATCCAATGCTACATATACCGCATATCGCTTACGGATCGGTAAGTCATCGTTAAGAGATATGATCGAAATAGCGATTCATAGCGGAAAATATCAGTGATATAGCGGTTATGTACTTTTTAATATCAATATATTAAATTGATTAATATAACATTAATTTATATTATGTTTCTTAACCTAATTTTAATTTTACATGATTAATATTCAAAATTCAACAATACGACGTAAATTTCAAGTTAAACTAAAAATACATGTATCAGTAATCAGATAAAGTAAGGAAAAAATAAAAAGAATTATGCCAAAAATATTAATAAAAATATTGTTAAAAGATGGGGTAATCCAAAATATATTATGTTTTAAATTTAAATCGGTTCAAACCGGTCCAATATCGGACCATATCGGTCCATGAATCAGTCGACATATTTACTCAACTGATACGTGGGACATATCGTAACGGAGGGACACTGCTTAGAGATATGAAACCGGCGTATCGGCCCATGTCTCATTTATGTCTTTATTATAAATTAATACAAAAATGATTGTTTTTAATTCAAAAATAATTAATTATAAAGCAGGTTTAACAAAATAATTTTTTTTATGAAAATATTCTATGACTGGTTAAAACCGGTGTAACATTTAATGTTTTTTTTTTCAAAAACTTGAATATTTAAACCGGTTAAAACCGGTGTTAGATTTTAAAAAAAAATATTTCAGAATTTTTTTTTAAACCGATGTAAAGATTAACGAATATACACTTGAAAATTGCGTCTAAACACGGTTTAAACCGGTGTAACAAACCGGTCTAATATTATATTTACTAACCGGTTTTTGAATCTGGTAAAAAGAGAGTTGCCATCGTCACCATAACACCAGATAACAATCCAGTGTTAAAAGCGTTTTAGAGCGATTTTAACCGGTCTAACATTTTTTCCAAACTGCTGTTAAAAACGTTTTTTTGTACTGGTGACATTTAAACTTTATGTAGTACATGAATCCATATAAAGTCAAATGACATTTTTTCATACTATTTTGAAATTATTGGTTTTAAGTTTTTTTTTTTTTTTTTTGTAGGTTTATATTTTGTGGACCGTGAATGTCATTTTATTCTTTTTATGTTAAATAGTCAGAATTTAGTTTTATTGATATTTTAATTTTTTAATTGGTATATTTTTATTAGTGAAACATAAATGAAAATGATTAAATTTAAAATTTTATAAATTTTCGAACTAATAACAAATCGAACTCGAACATTGAAAAAGTATTTGAAACATATAACGGACCAAACCCAACATTGATCGATAAGATTACGAACCGAACACAAACATAATTTGATTCGTTCCAGTTTGTTCGTTAGCAATCTAAGTTGTCTTTGTCTATGTTTCATGTATAGGCATGTCATTACTGTTGCTTTATAGTTAGATCGTAATGTTGGTTTGTGATTAGTCTGTATTGTTATTAAACAAAATGATTAAAGGAATGTTCTGATCGACAAATATTTCCTTTGGATGTGTATTCATATGCGCATTATTTATAAAAACATGATACGTGGAAGTTTGACTTTTTTCAATTTATATCGCATTTGTGTATTCCAAACGCAAGTCGCTAAAAATATAAATCGTTATACAAAAGATATAAATTCGATATCCTCGTTTAAATTATTTTGTCTTAAAATGTGTGTGTGTGTGTCTATATATATATATACAGGGCTGCTAAGGAGAATCCAAAATTCGAATCCAGAAATCGAATCCACCAGGCGGAGGGTTATTTTCGTAATTATCCAACTTCGTTACTTCATTTTCATTTTGCTTCTCGCTCTTCTTCCTTACTTCGGGCTGTGCGAAGACATGGTCGCGCTTAGAAAAGGCTGGGCAAGGTGCCATCTCTCCATCTCCAATCTCCACTCTTCCCCCCTTTCCCCGACACAGCGGCGGCGCTGGCGCGAGCGGCGACGGCCGTCGACGGAGCAGGCGTTGCAACGGATCCACGTCGCGCCTTCCTCTTTCAGACACGTGGATCAATTAGAAAATACTACCCGCGCCCTCTTGCCCGTGAACAATGCAACCCTTCTTCTTCTACTCGCTGGAATCACCTTTCTTTTCTTTGGCGATGGAAGAAGTGGATGCCCTCTCTCTGGCGACCCAGAATATGGTGAAGCAGAATCTGGCGAGACAAATATTTTCTATTTATCTCTTTCATGGGAGCATCTCTCTCTTAGTAGGCACACACTCTTCATTATCCCTTCTTGTTAAGTTAATTGGCTCCCAAATTAGGTATAAACTCATGGACTAAATGGAACTGGATTTAGGTTCGAATTTATTACTTAGGGCTGATTTTTTTTTTTTGCAAAGTAAGGGTGGATTAGAATTGATTGGGGATTATTTGGAAAATTGGATCATAATTAGGGAGCAAATGTGACTGAAATAGACTGTACTTAGGCTAATTTGGTAAATTGGGGCTGAGGTAGGGATAAATATGACTCAGTTTTGTTTCAATTGACCGAGTTAGGGTTTACATGAAAATCAGAAACACTTTGTCCCACACCGTGTATTATTTGATCATGTATGTGTTCTTTTCGAAAATTTATTTTTCCCGAAAAATCAAATATGATATTATAAATGAAAATTTGAAAGACTTTTTCTTTTCGTACGTTCAATTTAATTTTACTTTAATTAATACAAGGAGACCAATTGTATAATGGAGGATCGAAATTTCAATTTTGGACAGTACCGGCACCAACACTGCTGTGGGCGGGATGATTTTGGCTGAAAAGTTAAGGAATTCTTTTTGTAAGAATATTTCGAAATTTTTATTTTCAATATTTATGTAGGGGTATTGTTTGTATAATGTTAAAAGATAATTAATATGAATATATATGATTAACAATTTCAATTTTGTTTACAGTATTCTAACTCCGGCACCGTGGTGTATGTTGGATGCAGAGAAAGAGGAAATGGCTGAGGTAAAAAAATACTTTTTAAATTTGACAGGGTCAGAAATAGTTGCTGAGGTGGAGATTAGTAGTCGTGTATATCATACACATTTGGTCTTGCTCGTTGGGCATTGTGTGTCAGGTGGACAGAATTTAACAAATGAATCAGGTTTTGAAATTCATATTTGAATTAGCATTTTTCAATCTTATGTACTCAATTATTTTAATTTGTACAGAATCTCATATCTACAAGAGTGGTGACGCGAAATGAATTTTTGGTCGATATTTGGTGATTGCGAGTCTAGGGGACTGCGAGTGTAGGGGCATGTTTGCAATGGAGGAGATTAGTTAGGGTTGATATTTGGTGAATAGGGCACAAATCTTATTTTCAGAATTGGAATTGATTTTTGGATAATTACGCATTGTCATTTTTTTTAATATGGTTTATATTTAATTTATGCAGATTGGTGGGATTTTAGAAGAGTTTTTTTGTTATTTATTTTGCTTTAATTTTTCTTTTTTAAAATTGTACAAAGAAGGGTACACAAAGATTTCTTTTACAAAACTGTACAAAGAAGGGTACACAAAGAGATCTATGTAATATGTGATTTGTTCTATTTTTTAATGAGACATATTTCCTATTAACTATATTTTTTTTACAAAACTGTACAAAGAAGGGTACACAAAAGATTTCTTTCAGCTGAAATTAATGATCGTATTCATCGGATAATTAACTATATTTTAGAAAATTCAATCGTATATTCTGTGCAATTTAATCGTATATTTTGCTAAATTCAATCATATATTTTGGTGAATTATATGAAATTAATGATCGTATTCATAGGATAATTAACTATATTTTAGTAAATTCGATCGTATATTCTGTTAAATTTAATCGTATATTTTGCTAAATTCAATAATATATTTTGTTAAATTATATGAAATTAATGATCATGTTGTATTTTGCTAAATTCAATCATATATTTTGCTAAATTTAATCATGTATTCTGTTAAATTTAATCATATATTCTGTTAAATTTAATCATATTTTCTGATCAATTTAATCATATATTCTGTTAAATTTAATCATATCTTCTATTAAATTTAATCATATATTTTGCAAAATTCAATAATATATTTTGCTGAATTATATGAAATTAATGATCGTATTCATCGGATAATTAACTATATTTTAGTAAATTCAATCGTATATTCTGTGAATTTAATCGTATATTTTGGTAAATTCAATCATATATTTTGGTGAATTATATGAAATTAATGATCGTATTCATCGGATAATTAACTATATTTTAGTAAATTCAATCGTATATTCTGTTAAATTTAATCGTATATTTTGCTAAATTCAATCATGTATTTTGCTGAATTATATGAAATTAATGATCGTATTCATCGGATAATTAACTATATTTTAGTACATTTAATCATATATTATGTTAAATTTAATCGTATATTTTGTTAAATTCAATACTATATTTTGGTGAATTATATGAAATTAATGATCGTATTCATCGGATAGTTAACTATATTTTAGTAAATTCAATCGTATATTCTGTTAAATTTAATAATATATTTTACTAAAATCAATCATATATTTTGCTGAATTATATGAAATTAATAATCGTATTCATCGGATAATTAATTATATTTTAGTAAATTCAATCGTATATTCTGTTAAATTTAATCATACATTCTGTTAAATTTAATCACATATTCTGTTAAATTTAATCATATATTCTGATAAATTTAATTATATATTTTGTTAAATTTAATCATATATTATGTTAAATTTAATCGTATATTTTGCTGAATTTAATAATATATTTTGCTGAATTATGTGAAATTAATGATCGTATTCATCGGATAATTAACTATATTTTAGTAAATTCAATCGTATATTCTGTGAAATTTAATCGTATATTTTGCTAAATTCAATCATATATTTTGGTGAATTTAATAATATATTTTGCTGAATTTAATAATATATTTTGCCTTTTAACAATAATTAACTAACCATTCAATATAATTCATAACATAAGCAAAAATTAAATACAACTGAAATAAAAAAAATCAAATATATTCATAATGCACCATAGCACATAATACAACATATCAATCCATACATGTATTAAACCATAGCATCGCCTCTCTCTATTCTCGCACACCTTCACATATATTCCTTATATACAATTTCTCCAAACAAGTTATCTTTTAACTGTACCTATATTCGAAGGGCAAGATCGTAAAAAGATGCGGAATTCTTCTTCCTCCTCATCCTCGTCAGAAGCGAGGCCGGCAGGCTTTTCGTCTTCTGAGTCGATCTACTCCTCTTCTTCGTTTGGTAAATCATCGTCCTTCCGAGTCAATGTACTCCTCTTCTTCTTTTTAGTTAGCACTATTATCAAATCGAGACACTTTCGCTGGATCAATCACTCTTGACTCGACCAAATTCTCGTACTTGTTCGTCATCACGTTGTATCCAAAGAAATATAGGGTAAATCAAATAGAGTCACTTTCGCCGGATAGATTACTCCGCGAGATCGTCCCCGAGATTGTCTCAGGATCGCGCCAAAATCGTCGCCGTGTTCGCCTCATAATCGCGTTTGAGGCACATAAACGTGGAGAAGACCAGCATGTCGTCTCGTCGCCATTGGGAGGCGCTGAACCGATTAGAAGAGCGTCTCGTTAGCATTGGGGTTGTACGAAGATCAGAATCGCGCCAAAATCTTAGTTTCTCGTCGCCTCGTCGTCTCTGGGCAGAGTGGGGTTGTATTGATTTCTTTGAGATATTTTGTTGTGAAATTCCTCAATTGAGGATTAATCGGGTCTATCTGTAATTTCAATTGAGGCAAATTTGTGAGATTCAGTAAAGACTCGAAATAGAAGTAAATAGCTACTAGTTGGATGTATGACAAAAAATCAGCAATTTTGATCCCTAATTCAACTGTTACAAAACAAAAGAAATAGTAAAACTGTTACGAAACAATAAAACACAGATTTTGATGGGATACATGTGTGACTAAAAGTGTATAAAATCACCTGCTTCGAGGAAATGGGGTCCTCGAGAAAGGAATCTGAAGATTGGGTTCTCTGAAAGCTCAAACAACCAAGAAAATAAAATCAATGATGTAAAATCGAAGAATAGAGACATACCTTGGCGTCAGATCTGGTTTGGCGGAGGTATAGAGGTACGACGCGAGATCAACCACGGGTATCGATGGAGATAAAGTGACCGCATCGGAGTAGAGCTCGATTAGGGGAGAAGGAGGACGCGAGAAGGGAGGCTTGCTCGTCGCCACTGCTTCATATTTATCGATACTTTCCATGCACATTTTCATCTATACCCCTGTCAAAATTGCTCACTTTTTATTTATTTATGAATTTCCACAGGGGCATTTATTTTAAATACTAGGAGTTGTCAAAATTGCTCACTTAATCGATGGAACCATCACTGGCTGTGCTTTAGATGGAACGGAGGGCCCATGATGGATGGAAGCCTGGGTATAAATTACATAAATACCCTTCCGAATTTAGGGTTTATGCTTTTCATGGTTTGTTTCGGTACCGGTACCTTGACGACCACTCCCAGCGCGAACATTTTCGTGATTTGCCTTTCAAAAATCAACTGAAATAAATGTGAAAATGAGGATATATAGAAGACATGCTTCTAGTTTTTCAGGAATTTTGCCTTTCTCCCACATGAAAAAAGCAAAATTAAAATTCATAATATTAATTTACAAAGAATTCGCTAGTATTCATACCAATATCCTAGTATCCAGCTTCAATCGTGGCTATAGAAATTCAATTTGTGTCCAGCTCCAGTCGTCCTCGGCCCCCGTTCGACTTCAACTCCATCCGTCTCTAGCTCCAATCGTCCCCAGCTCCGGTTCTTCTGCAGCTCCGACCGTCTTCATACAGTCTTCGTACTCGCTAGAATGAGTTTTTCTGTCACCAGAATAGAAATAAATCGCAAGTATGAGAAGGAAGGTTGGGGGTTTAGGGTTGGGAGGATCGTCGGTTTGGAGAGTTGCGAGGGTTAGGGTTGGGAGGATCGTCGGTTTCTTTGTTGAGAGAATAACTTCTGTGGAGAAGAAGATCGTGAAGGTGGGTTAGTATTTTTACAAAAACATCCCTCCGTCTCTTACTTTTGGCCCATCATTTACGAAAAAACCCTTCCGCCTTTACGAATATATAATTTTAATCCTTGGATTCGTTTTGTGGATTCTTATTGTGGATTCTATTTAGCATTTCTCTATATATATATATATATATATATATATAAAAATTTGGAAGAAATGGAGCTCATACATGAGGCCACGTCATCAGAGAATTTTTTGAAAAAAAACTATTTTTAAATTTATATTTTGGTCCTTTTTAGTTTAAAAAATTACATTTTGGTCCTTTTTATTTATATTTTGATCCTTTTTACTTTAAAAATTTACATTTTGGTCCTTTTTATTTATATTTGATACTCTTTTATTTACATTTCGGTCCTTTTTTTTATATTTTTGAATTTACATTTTGATCTTTTTTATTTATATTTTGGTCTTTTTTAATTTAAGTCTATATTTTAGTCTTTTTTATTAACATTTTGGTCCTTTTTTATTTGCATTTCAGTCCTTTTTTACATTTTAATTTATATTTCGGTCTTTTTTATTTATATGTTGGTCATTTTTAGTTTAAGTTGGAAGAAATAGATCTCATACATGAGGCCACGTCATTAGGGGCTTTTCTGTAAAAAAATAGTTTTAAATTTACATTTTGGTCCTTTTTAGGTTAAAAATTACATTTTGGTCTTTTTTATTTACATCTTGGTCCTTTTTACTTTAAAAATTTATATTTTGGTCCTTTTTATTTATATTTTGATCCTCTTTTAATTACATTTCGGTCATTTTTTACATTTTTGAATTTACATTTTGGTCATTTTTATTTATATTTTGGTCCTTTTTAATTTAAGTTTATATTTTGGTCCTTTTTATTAACATTTTGGTCCTTTTTTATTTACATTTAAGTCCTTTTTTACATTTTAATTTATATTTCGGTCCTTTTTATTTATATGTTGGTCCTTTTTAGTTTTAATTTACATTTTGCTCCTTTTTATTTACAATTCGGTTTTTTTTTATATTTTGATCATTTTTTCTTATTTTACATTTGGTCTTTGTTTCCTATTTTACATAAATATTAAAATTTGTGAATATGTACTGATTATATTAATCGAATTTAGAAGCACCTGAGCAAATGCTATTTATACAAATTATATTAGAAAATAATATTCGTGATAGACTAATTTCGTGAACCTCATACATCTATTGACATCATGATATTTGCAAATATGTCATGATTAGATTAATTTAGTTCAAACACATGCGCGTTAATTCGCACACGTGTTAATTCTATTTAAATAATTATATAAAAAACATCCCGCGCAATTGTGCGGGAATAAAGCTAGTATGTATATATATATATATATATATATATATATATATATATATATATATATATATATATATATATATATATATATAGTGTGTGTGTGTGTGTGTGTGTGTGTGTGTGTGTGTGTGTGTGTGTAAAAAGGTATAACAAACAAATACAGATCATAGATATAAAAAAGATATAATATGTATTGTATTTTTTTGTTAAATATATCTTACATCTAAAAGATATAATATACATCAATATATCATATATCTAAATAAAGTGTAACATTTGAATGAGAAACATCATGCGTTTTGAAATGCGCCAGAACGCATAATAAATTGGTCAAAATTTTAAAAAATCAATTGTCACATATTGTTTTTTTTTTATTGATGACGTGTTTATAGAAGTGTACACTCATAGAATGCATAATTGTTTTTCAAATGATAATTAAAGAAAAATTCTAACTAATTGAAAATATTCAAATTATCGTTTTAAAAAGATTCTATCATACAATCACCCTTAATATTGCTATTACCCAAAAAAAATCGGGTAAAAAGACCATTGGATTCAAAACAAGAAATAAAGAGATTTAAACATAAAAAAATTCAACGATCCAGATACACTAATATCAATAAATATTCAAAATAACAATCACGACTTTAATCTCCATGTGTTTGTTCGGTGTGTCCATTTTTTACTTCAACTTGAATCTTCATTTTCTGACATTTCTATGTTTAATTTTCATATTCATATATTCCTTAAGTTTTCGTATGTTTGTACGTTTTTTAAGTTGATCTTGAATGTTGATTCATTTCACATACTTAGATTACAGATTTAACAATCTCAGCTTGATCAATAAAACAAGAAAAATATGATCAGCATTTTGTTAATACATATAATCACATAATCTTGTTAACCAAACAGGCCTAGCTCCATTGGTAAACCCACGAGACCCAGATCTCAGGTCCTTTTCCGTGAGGACTCCAATTTTTGTTGTCCTAAAATTTTCGGCCCAATTACAAAAAAATTCAGATTCAGACGCATTTTACCAGAAATAAAACGACCCATGCTGAAAATCTCCTCCTTGAGCCGTTTCTCTCCTTCTCTCGTGTTCGCAAAAACGAGTCAGATCATGATCGTCTTTCTGACGAGAGATCCCTACACGCACATTGTCGGTCACCCAGAGAAGAGAACCAATCAAGCATTTCGTCGAGCATGTTATATGCATCTGCAAAATCGGTTTCAAGTGCGCCAAAATCATTTAACTAACTCATATATAACCTCTTCTCCTAATCCTCGTGCAAATCCATACACAATCTTTTCAGGTCCAAGACTCCCATCATTATCAGCAGCTATAATGCCATAATAGCACTAGTAACAATCTGAACCCCTTATATTTTAGTTCAATGCAACTGTTCTCAAAATTCGAGTTTGGTTAGAATGTATTTTCATAAATTAATAATTGCAAGTATTTGGTTAGTAGGGGTCTTTTCCACTGGCGGATTTATTAATGAACTAGAGGGACAGCGGCTTCCTTACAATCATGATAAAATACTAATCTTAATGCAAATTTAATGATTAAAAAATCTTGAGTATGATGAGTTCATTATTCACTTGAGTATTTTAACATCACTTAATCTAATATGATCTTTGGATTGTCATGGTTTACTAATCTAATATTAACAACTCATACACTTAGACATTTATGTGTGGTAAATAAACAAATCACATAATCTAAGCCAAACCTTATTGACCTGCGGCAGTATAATAGCTCAAGAAAAAACTATGACGAAATTATAGGTATCTGCAACAGTACTTTGTCGCAAAACATGTATCTGCAGTTGTTGATATTGTCACTAGAAGTTTATCCGCAAAACATGTATCTAAGACAATCATTTTTTGCAGTTGTAGATATTGTCACTACAAGTTTATCCATCAGGGCCTGGTCATTAAAATTGAGTATTTGAGTAATTAATATCATGATGTCATGTGACAACATCAAGGATAAAAATCATGAGTTGTGAGGACATAGTATATATTGCCTCAATAATAATCCATTTTTTGTGAACTGAAAAAATATGGGTAATTTAACAAAATACATCCAAATCTTTAAAATCAGATAGCTTTTTCTATCACGGCAAGGATATTTGGAGGATAATGACGACCAAGTCGAAGGCGCATCTTGAGCACGGGCCACTCTCCAATGAGATTCGACAAGAACATAAGCAAGCTCGACAAGACTAATATAAGAACTGCTAGCCACAGGCTCTTCGGTGCTAAAACTGTGTACAAGCCGGTCGCAAATGCTGTTATCGTCCCGCAATAGGCACACCACAACATGGCCGTCGTTGATTTCCTATAATTAAGTAAGAAATCCAAATCCTGCCAATTTACCAAGATGAAAAGGAATGCTACTGCTAGAGAACAACACATGGCTATGGTGTCTGAGATTAAGAAAATTTGGAAAGCTATTTTCCTTGCGAAAACAGGACGACCTTCATTGGACGGGTCGTTACTGTATCCGCCTGGTAAAGTGAAAGCAGCAGCAAAGGTGATAGTGGCGAGAAGAGCTGCAACTAAAGAAGTGTTGTTGGTATATGTTTTGGTTAGCGTCTTGATCTCCGTTTTGAACTTTCCTACGAACTCCTCCGTTGCTCTTTCTGGTGCTACTCTCGAGATAACAGACGGGATCGCATTTGACAGCAATGTGAAAGCCTCCGTCTGTGGGGTAATAACAGAAGATGTGAATGAAAGATAAATATAATATAGAATTAAAAGGAATTGAAGAGAATGTAGATATACCCATTTCAATGTTTTCCATAATTCTGTTTTTTCGAAGATTATGTTCAAGGCATTCAAGTTGTCGGAATTAACAGCCGAGTAGTCTTGCACTTTGTGCGATATCAGAGACTGAAGAATCTCCGGATTGCACTTTCGAGCAGCACAGTGAAGGGGCGATTCACCATTTTTGTTTTGTTCATTAATTAGCCTATGAAGTTTGGGGCATTTGAGGATAAAATTAACAAATTCTGATCTCTCGTTCGTGATAGCTACATGAAGAGCGTTGAATCCTTTCTCTTTTGTGGTACAATAGGCAGCATCTGGGCAATGACTCATTATAACTTCGGCAATCGACACAAAACCTCGGAATGCTGCTGCTAGAAAAGGAGTAAAACCGTCATCCCCAGATATATCATAAGCCTGATCAGGGTTATGGTCTAGCAGAATCTCTGTCATCTTTAATTTGTCATGAATTACCTGTAATAATATACAAATTGGCGTCAAATTTCATTGGGAAACAAAATTTAGAAAATTTTTACAAAAATATTAGTACTTCCGAAAAATTAGTAACAATATTAACCCTCATATTTTTGAAAAAATATAATTATATTATTTTAATTAATTATTCATAAACAAAAATTACAAAAAAAAATCATGCAAATACTTTAAAACATGTTTTTTGTTTTACAAAATGAACTCATACAAAAATTAAAAAATTATAAGTTCATGAAAACAATAATAACAAAATATGTTTATTAAAAAGTTTGTGTATTATACAAAACTTAGATCAACATATATCGTAGAACAAAGAAATTATGTTACAATCTATTTGATAGATTATGATTACGTATCATTCATTTGATTTGGGTATGATCATAATTCCTTTCTAGAGTTCGCTCATGATTTACGAACTAAGATTAATTCACCACCAACACTAAATGAACATACAAGTCGTTGGTATACAAATGATGTATAAAATGATTATGGAAGTTGCAACTTGATTGTTGCAAAACATTGCAAAAAATACATTCTCTCTAAATATCATGCATTAAAGATTTTCAGAAACATGCTGATCTGTTCGATCGGAAGTAGCAATGCCTACGGGGTCGTAAAAATAAAAATAAAATAATGCACCAAAAATCTATTAATCTTCCAAACCCTAGAATTTTCTCTTATAAATAGGTGTCTTAAAATCTTCTGCAAGTTTTAAGTGCAATATGCTTACAACTTTTAAGTCATTCAATTTTATTTAAGATTTGTGTTTTTAATGATAAACACAAAATTATGTATTAATGCATTAAAGTTTTATGCATAACATCAAAAATATAAATCTCAAAACAAATTTAATTGTTGAAAAATTATAAGCAAATCTCACTCAAAACGTGTACACATTTTTTATTCTCTCTATAAGTACATTCAGTTTTGTAACTAGGCTTTTTAGTTTTGGAATTTGTGTTTCTTCGTGATAGTTTTGAAAGTTTGGACTCATCACTAAAAAATTATATCTCAATACAAAATTTAATGGTTAAAAAATTTGAAGTACCAAACAAATATTTAATTGAAGTATCTTAGTTTTCCTTAAAGAAAATTATATATTTACTAGTTTTATCCCCGCACAATTGCGCGGGATATTTTTTATATAATTATTTAAATAGAATTAACGCGTGTACGAATTAACGCACATGTGTTTGAACTAAATTAATTTAATCATGACATATTTGCAAATATCATGATGTCAATAGATACATAAGGTTCGAGAAATAAGTCTATCACGAATATTATTTCCTAATATAATTTATATAAATAGCATTTGTTCAGGTGCTTCTAAAATCGATTAATATAATCAGCACATGTTCGCAAATTTTAATATGTATGTAAAATAGGAAAAAAGACCAAATGTAAATAAGGACCAAAACGTAAAAAAGGACCGAAATGTAAATAAAAAGGACCAAAATGTAAATAAAAAAGGACTAAAATATAAATTAAAACTAAAAATGACCAAAATGTATACAAAAAGGACCAAAATATAAATTAATAAATGTAAAAAAAGGACCGAAATATAAATAAAGAAGGACCAAAATGTAAATAAAAAGACTAAAATGTAAATTAAAACTAAAAGGACCAAAATATAAATTAAAAATATCAAAATGTAAATAAAAAATATTTTTTTACACAAAAATTCTTTATGACGTGGAAGCTTATAATTGCAAGAATTTTGTTTAACTTATATATATGATATAATATATATAAAAAGGACTAAAATGTAAATTAAAAATATTTTTTTACACAAAGGCCCCTGGTGGCGTGGAGGAATGTAAAAAAGGACCGAAATTTAAATAAAAAATGACCAAAATGTTAATAAAAGTACCAAAGTGTGAACTAAAACTGAAAAGGACCAAGATATAAATAAAAAGACTATATTCAAAAATGTAAAAAAGGACCGACATTTAAATAAAAGAGGATCAAGATGTAAATATAAATGACCAAAATGTAAGTTTTTAAACTTAAAAGGACCAAAATATAAATAAGAAGGACCAAAATATAATTTTTTCAACTAAAAAAGACCAAAATGTAAATTAACTTTTTTTACAAAGAGGCCCCTCGACCAAAATTTAAGTTTTTAAACTTGAAAGGACCAAAATATAATTATTTAAAGGACAAAAATGTAATTTTTTTTCAACTAAAAAGGACAAAAATGTAATTTTTTTTCAACTAAAAAGGACAAAAATGTAAATAAAAAAAGACCAAAATATAAATTTAAAATTTTTTTACAAAGAGGCCCCTGATGACGTGGAAGCACAGATTTCTTCCAATTCTTCTTACTTTACACATAAGAAGAATTTTTAATTACAAAATATATGCAATTATGTGCAGTAAGTAATGGACAATTTGTATATGTCATTTGAATACGAACACTACAAATAAATATACAATAAAAAAATTATTTGACTCCTTGAATATCCCCTCAATATGTGTTGGTAACAAATAATAAATTCATTAAATGTTAAATTGTATTAAATAGTAAATTATAATGGATGTCAAACCGTATTAATTAGGCGATGAATCATATTTATTAGGTGGCTAATCAAATTATTAAAAAATAATTTGATTTCTTTAAGTTTTTTATTGTATTTAATTTTACACATGATAAGTCATATTTTTTTTGAACAAATATTTAATTATTTTATCACATCCAAAAATCCCGGTCATCAACAAGGCCCGCTCGATTTTTTTAAAAACAAAGTAATTTCGTTTGTATTTTGTAGATTTTTGCGAAATTATTATTTTTATTTTCGTTCTTATATTTTTGTTTACTTGTATGATAGTTTCATTTTGTAAAATTTTCGACAAATTCTAATGTAGGTGTGAAACGGTGGAAATGATTCCGTATATCCGTTTAACACGTGTTTAACGGTGAAAATGAGTCATGTGTATTTGTTTAACACATGTAAAACGGTGGATTAATTATGTCCAATACTTAATTTTTCCAAATTTATAAATTTAGATTTGATTAAATATTTTTCAAACGAGTCAAATGTACCATTTAACTCTTGGCAAATAGTCAATTAGTCATGCTCAATAACTTCCACATTACTAAATTTGGATTTAGTTACAAATTGATGATTGTAAAAAAGGAATAAATACATTAATGATGTGTGAAAATGCTGAAATTTAATTTCATCTCGTCCTATATTGGATGGTCCAAGATAATTAATGCACATGTCAACACATTAGCCATTCCGAAATAAATATATTTATGATTCAACACTACAATTAATATTTTAAACAAGTTTGTTTACCACCATTTATAGTATTAATACTCAAATTTAAACCTATAAATTTGGAAAAGAAGTTATTTGACCGAATTAATACACCGCTTAACATGTGTTAAACGGATACATATGAATAAAATATCATAAAAAATAAACAAAAATATAACATTAAAAATAAAAACAATAAGTTCGCAAGTTAGCAAAATAAAAATGAAAATACTTTGTTTCTAAAAAAGATTGAAAATAAAATAACAAAAATTTATTAGTATAAATATGACTTGTCATGTGTAAAATTAAATATAATAAATAATTAAATAAACCAAATAATTTTTTTAATAATTTGATTTACCACATAATAAATGCCGTTTACCATCTATTTAATACAATTTTGCCACCTAATTAATATCATGTATTAATTTGCATAATTTTATTGTTTATCATGTATTAATTTGAATTTAACATTAAATTGAGTCAATTAAATTATTGTCAACACATCAATGATTGTGGGGGAATATAAAGGGGACAAAGATAATTTTTCTTTTGTAAATAATTACATGTAAAATAAAAAAAAGAAACAATTATCCACACTTTAAAATTTAAATTATTTTGTTGTTGTTGTTGTTGTTGTTGTTGTTGTTGTTGTTGTAGTCATGCCGAAAATCCGATTGCATTTATGCTATACTATCATTTATCATGTTTAAATATTTTGTGGAATTCTTCATGTTATTTTGGTACATTACAGGAGTACATTAGTATCTTCAATATAGGAACATATGGGCACGAGATCATATGAGCATGTGATTTATTCTACTCGGATCAATTAAAATGTGAAAGTAATTACGTGATGTTGGGTCAAGGTTGGGCATATAATCAGGTCCGATTCTAAATTTTCAAGTATTCGAAATCTAATTTGAAAATGGACTCCGTATATAATTAATTTATTTCAAAAGAAAGATTCAACGAAATCAAGAAAAAAAAAAAACACACCAAATATTTGTGTTTGTATATAATTAGGAAAATGTTGGGCATACTTTCAAAATCTTTCCTTATAAGATTTGATGACGTAGCTATGATTTGATATCTTAAAAATTAACATTTGTATTAATGATTTGACATCTTAATTTGTCAAACCATAACTTAAGATATTTTATTGTTTTGACTATTATAAATGCACAAAATTTGTATCTATTGGAGTTGTCACGTGCCGGAAAACAGGTAAATATAAAAAATAAAAAATAAAAAGATTTTTTGTTTATAGACACATACAAAGTAACAATTACAAATATAGACAATTTACAAAACAAATTACAAAACTAGCACTCTCGACCTTCGAAACCGAGATGTATAAAGTTTTGATTCTCCCTGTTATAGTGTAATACGACTTCGAATTGCCCCATTATTTGTACCCAAAATTTATATTATTTAAGAAAAACTAAATATCTTATTTTATATCCAATCTTAGAAAATCATAGTTATTTGTAAAAAGTTTGATATTTTATAAAATAATATATCTAAAATTATTTTATTTTGTAAATAAAAATCATATCTTTCAAAGAAATATTCTGGGATTTTTTTTTTCAAAGATAGACAACTATAAAATAAAATAGTATTACATTTGGGTGTAATCATAAATTATATTTTCATTTGTTAATTTAACAAATTAATCAAGCGAAATAACCTCAATAATAAATAAATAAATATAAATATTGATTTTTTAGTATTCTCAAAATTGTATAATATGTTGTCATTCTTATAAGATACGTAAATGTTAATTTTATTTTAAACTAGTTCCGATTTTCTAAGAATTGACAATGAAATTTAGTATTTAGTATTAATTATATTTTGATATTTAGTTTTTCTTAAATAATATAAAATTTAGATACGAATAATGCTGCAATATGGGATAGTATAACAGAAGTTGTACAAATCTCGACCTTCAAAGGTGGAGAGGGTGTTAGTTTTGTAATTTGGTTTGTAGATTGTCTATACTGATAATTGTTAACTTACCACCAACAAAAAAATTCCTAAAATAAAATAGGGCATATTGTGAAATTACCGCAGTATATAGTGCATAGAAGCCATTATCATTCGGTGTAGAAGCCAGCTGGGGACGCTCATTTAGCAATTCTCGGACAATATCTGATGATGAAATCTTATTAAGAATTAAATTTGTGAATTCTCACTTCTTAACGAAAACAAAATTCATGAGTACATATCTTACTAATGTGATGATATTTTATAGCCGCATCTAGAGCCGACTCTCCGTATGGGCCGAAATGCGGCGAGCCTTCTATTCGAATCAACTTACGTACCACTTCGAGGTATCCTCTTCTACAAGCCATATGCAAGGGTGACTCCCCATTATCATTGACTTGCATTGATAGTCGAGATTCAAGCGTCAGAAGAACGACAGCAATATCACTAAATCCATTTCGTAATGCATGGTGTAATGCGTTATCTCCACTTTTATCAACCGTCAGAAGCATTTTTCTGGAAGTCCTTTCATCAAGCTCCAAATCATCATTAATGACTTTGGAATAAGACTCGATCAGGAAAGAAGCCAAAGAAGCATTAGCTGCCATCAGAGCCGCAATCAACGGCGTCCGGCCTTCTAAATTGGTCCCCAAAAGAAGCGAAAAGGCTCCGTCGGAGTTGCATACCTCCCGGACAAATTGATCATGCCCGAGCATCACACCTATGTGAAGACAATTGTTCTTATGAGGAGTCGTGGAAAATAACAAATTAGGCTCTTCGATAATCAAATTTTGTAAATGGGTGACATTCCCATTATTAGCTGCAATTAATAGCCGACGATCAGTAGCTGTGCCATTTGTGTTAGTCATTGCAAGTCCGGAACACCGGGCACTCACACACCAGTTTGCCGGAAATTGTATACCCAACAATCGGACGATATCTGCATTAAAAATTAACAATTAGATGAAATCTCCAATATATATGCACTGTATTTTAATAATATCAACTTTCATCTATAGTTACTTTCAAAAATGATCTCTTAATAACACTAAACAGGAATCCAACAATTCGTTACGGTCAATTATATATTAAGATTAAAATATATAAAATTCAATATACCAAAATTGAGGCCAAAAGCTTTATACGCTTTAAATCGGAGTAGCGTATTGTTTTAATCTTCAAACCATTACAGCTTCAGAATTTAATTCAAAAAAAACCGCCAGAATCCGCCAAAATTCCCGTCTTCTCAGAGTTTGTAGAAGATGTAAGGAGAAAAGAGAGAGGAAATGGTAAGATAAGAAAGGAACATGCTTCTTTCAAAAAACAAAAAAAAAAAAAGAACATGTTTAAAAAGAGAATACAGGAATAATAAGGGAGGAAATAGGAGAATGTTGTTCTTCCCCCACTGCACGTCCCCCACAATTCTTGATGTGTTGGCTATGAATTAACACCCTACAAATTAACACAAAAACATGAGTTAACATCAAAATTTGCGTGTTATTTATATTATGTTATGATTTAACATCAAATTAAGGTGTTAAGTCATATACTTGTGTGTTAATTTTTAGTGGTGACACGTCATCAAGAATGGTGGGGGATGATAGTGGGAGATGTACATCATCACTCGAGGAAATAAAGTGTTAAAGGGTACCTTCATTCAATAATGTG
Organism: Luzula sylvatica; assembly: GCA_946800325.1. Taxonomy (NCBI): domain Eukaryota; kingdom Viridiplantae; phylum Streptophyta; class Magnoliopsida; order Poales; family Juncaceae; genus Luzula; species Luzula sylvatica. Next base: position 76,866,952 of record OX326956.1, on the reverse strand, counting down.
TTCAACTTTTTTGAGGCCATTTACCGTGCCCCACCATTTCCCCCCAATTTAACAATTGGGGGGAAATGATATACATCTCCCGATTGATATTTCTCGTCATTTGAATTGATGATTAATTGAAATTATTAATTATATTGATGACTAATACAATTATATTAATCGTTAATTGTATTTGAATTAACCGTTAATTCAAAAAACAATTAATCGTTAATACAATGGAGAATGTAAGTTGGAGGATCGTATTAACCCTCAAATGCACTATTCATCCTGTACGGATCGAGGATGTTTTTGTGCATTTGAGGGGCACGGAATAATTATCCAACTTTTTTATCCAACACACTAACTTTTGCTTTAACACTGACTCGCTAACTTTTGATTTAACACACTTATTCGTAGACATATATCGACACTTATTCGCAGACAAAATTTCATGGAAAGAGGCAACCAGAAAGAAAAAAAAATCATTTTATATTTTCATGCACTATTGATGTATTGATGATAAACAAAACAAAAAAACACATAAATATATATAAAATTAAAATATTTTATAGGTTAAGTCGGGTTTATTTATTATTTAACTACGTACTTATTTAACAAAGGGAAAAAATATTTTTTGGAACCTCAAAAAAAAAGAACCTCAAACCAAATTTTTGTTTTCAAATATTACTACGAGGGTTCAATTTTATTTTGTATGGAATTAAATATTTTTTGGATCAAAATATTTTTTTATTTTCATATGAACAGGTTCGGTCTTGTAGATTTGAAGACCCCAAACGAAAAAAAAATATGAATATAAATACTCATAAATTATAAAAACGACAAAAATATCAATGTAGTTAAACATAAATTATAATATTATTATTATTACTCATGAACGAGATATTAGAGGAATGGGATATGTACGCTAAAGCAAGGAGAAAAGAGACTGTCAATGGCGAAAAGAAATAAAGGAGAAGAACAGAAGAATAGGAGGGAAGATGAATGAGTGTAGAAAGAGAAGAAAAGGGGGTCGTGAGCAAAGGAGGAGTCAAAGGAGACGGTCCATGTGAAGAGATGTGGAAAAGAGTGTGAGAAATAACAGTGGTGGCAAGAATCTTGAGGCAGTAGGGGTAAAGACTAAGAGAAAGAGACAAAAAACAAAATAGAGAGTAGGTGTATGATGTGCAGTACCAAAAGAGTTGAAAAGCCAAGACTACTATATGGGCCATGCGTGGTGATTTTTTGCATGCTTAGGAGAAACATGGTCCGTGATTTATGCTAGGTTACATTGTTTTGCATTTTTTCTTCGAAAATTAATAAATAGTTAGGGGAAAATGTAAGGGGAAACAGAATCTAGGAATTTGTAAAATTTCTAAGTATTAATATAAAATTGGATGGAGGATTTAAAGCCTTCTCCAATAATTTTTCAAAAAAAAAAATATATATTATTATTATTAATACTATTAAATTATTAGTTATTAGCCATGAAAATATGTTATTATTTTAATAAATATTTGATCATGCGTTTTATTTTGGAAATGTTATTGAAATATCACATAACTAATCTCTATCGAGAACAATAACTTCTACTATCGGAGACATTGTAAATAAAAAAAATCTCAAACATAAATTGTAAGTTTTATTTTATGGCAAAAAAATATATAAAGTTTTTTCCATTTAAGAAATTTTATATTTAGTAAGCAAATTAATATGATATCATTTCCACCGGCTTTGTTGTTTTCTAAATGAGCCTATGTGATATGACTTAATTTCCAGTTATTTAGCCATTGGAGTTCACAAAGTGATATTTTTCTTTCCACCGCTCACCACTCACTCCATATGAAAAATGTTAGTGTGCTCACCACTCACCACTCACCACTCACCACTCACCACTCACCACTCACTCCAATAATGTTGATGTGGCGATCGAAAATGATCAATTAATTAAAATGGAGTCAAGTTATGTCGAGCAAAAAATGGAGGATGCATTAGATATAATGGATTTGGAAAGATTCAAGAAAACCCTGTTATTGAGATGGCTGAAACCATACGGTCCAGCTCATAACATCTGGAAAAATTATTGTTGCATGGTACCTGAAAATATGCAATGAACTATATAATATCGTCAAGACTTCGACACATCAAAAGAAGGAATAATAATGACAAACACCAAGTGGTTTTGACGGGGAGAACGAGAAAGCAGAAACAACCGGGGTATGAGTATAAATTGATAAAAACCCACGATGAAATGAGAGAGAATAAGAAAATAAAACTACTCGCCAATACAAAACCTTCAATTTGCAGATGATACGGTATTCATTACACAAGGATCCAGAGAGAATCTACAAATGTTTAAACTGATTACGGATATACTATGTCGAATCACGGGCCTAAAATTAAATAGCTTCATTAAAATGAACATTCCTGATACACTAAGCAGATCCATTGAATATATACTCAAATGCAAAGAAACATGCTTCCCCATAACCCATTTGGGCCTTCCGCTAATCATTAAAAAGCCAACGAAATCATCGTACATGAGACTAATAGATTCTGTAAGAAATAAGATCGGTGGGTGTAGTGCCCGTCTACTATATCTAGGCGGCCGAATAACCCTAATTAACTCGGTTTTATCATCACAACCCCTCTACTTCATGCAAGCCAATCTACTACCGCAATGGGTAATTAACAAAATTGACCAATTACGTAGGAATTTCCTCTGGCAAGGAAACGAGCACTATAAAGCAGGAAAAAATCTAAGTAGTTGGTCAAAAATTTGCTCACCAAAAACTTGTGGGGGTATGGGAGTAATTAACCTAAAATTACAAAACATCTCCTAACAAAATGGGTTTGGAAACTGAAACAACCAGGAGATAGTTTGTGGAAAAATACCTTACGCGAAATAAATGGTGCCACGCGACTACTGAGCGATATTCCGATTAACCAAAGTTCGTATTTCATCAAAGATCTAAGCAAACTCGAGCAACCAAACTTTGGCAAACAAATATCCGACTATAGCACCATACCTCATCAACCATCACGCGACGGTTAGGGACACATTGGGACATGGCACCCCCCACATACCAACTACCAACACCCTATCACAACAAGCTCAACAGGAATTATCCACACTTTTCAATACATCTTTTGATCCGCTAACAGAGGGGGTAGACACGGTTATGTGGGGCATCCAAGCACCCGGCACCCCCAAAGGTGACTTTTCAGTCAAGGATCTTTACTATTTACTCGCAAATAGCGGCGTTATGGTCCTCTGGGCTTCAAAATTCTGAAAAATAAAAGCGCCAGCGAAGGTCAAAGTTTTTGTGTGGCTACTCTTAGATCAAAAACTGCTTACACAAGATAGATTAGCTCGAAGAGATTGGCCAAACGAGGGGTGTTGCGTTATGTGCAACTGTAATCGAACGGAGGATCACCAGCACTTGTTCCTACATTGTCCCTTTGCGGTACGATTATGGAAATTAGCATTCGAAAAATGCGGAATTACAAATAACGAATGGACTACTTCTCAAGTCAAATTCTGGGAGAGAAATGCTACCATGGTGAAGGACGAGAAAAGGGATCTTTGGAATGCTACGTGGCTGGCTTCCCTCTGGAATATATGGAAATCTAGAAATGAGAAAATTTTCGATGATAAACCTCCAAGTACCGAGATCACTATCAATAGGGTTATGTTAGACGCCCAAGCATGGGTTGAAAACTGTAATAGGCCATAGCTACGCGTATTTTCATTGTAAATAGTTTGTACATAACTTTTTTATTTATTAATATATCATCTCTAGTAGGCAATTGCCTACTATTCAAAAATAAATAAAAAAATAAAACTACTCATAGCACAAACAATCAATCAGACGGCTGACACAAAACCATCAACGTTCCGAGAATTATACATAACATATGATATTATATCACACAGTTCATATCGGAGAGCGACGTGGATACCTTACTGCTCATAAGTGGAAAATCAAATTTCAGAAGTGTATAATCAAAATTTTAAAGAATGTATGACCAAAAAGAGTCAGAGAAACAACGAAAAATTACTCATTATCTACAAAGATAATCAAAATTCATTCAAAAAACGTCAATAATCACATTAGAAACTGAAAATGTAAAAGGGCATGGAGAACTAAGATGGCAAATAATGGCTGCGACTATCTGAAGGTTGAGGACCAGTGTTGATCAGATTTTATCACTAGGATGGCAAATAATGGCTCGTTCTCCGCTTCCGATGGAATCGCTTCGTGTGAGACAGGCATCCGAGGGAGGCATGATAAGTAGGTTTGGAGTTGGATAAATGATAATTGTGATTAGAAGAATATAAAGGGAGGTTCACTTCATAACATCACTCAGAAAACATGGAAATAAATCGACAGTCTATAAAGAGATGCAACATAAAAAATATTTTTCACTAAACAATAAACAAAAGGCCAAATTTCATATGTACCCCTACAAAACCCCACAATTTCACGTATACCCCTGTAAAACGTGAAATATCATGAATACCCCTACAAAACTACTAAAATTTCACATATGCCCTTTTTGTTAGATTTCGGTTAACTATTCCCTAAGATTACCGCTAATTGGTGCTTTTTCGATTTTTCCAACATAAATATTATTCCATATTTACATAGGGAGTAAAATCGGAAAAGCAAAAATTAGTGATAATCTTAACGAATAGCTAACCGAAATCTAATAAAAGGGTATCCATAAAATTTTAGTAGTTTTCTAGGGGTATTCATGATATTTCACGTTTTGCAGGGGTATACGTGAAATTATGGGGTTTTGTAAGGGTACATATGAAATTTGGCCTAAACAAAAAGATGCAACGTAAAAAATAACCACTAATTAGGAATCGACTCGACCTAACTACGCTAACTGCATAAGTTACTTCCAAGAACTACTATTTCAAAGGGGAAAAAAATGAATTTCGTAAACGATCCTCAAAAGAAAATGTAAAAACTTAAGAATTAAAGTTTGGTTCAATCCAAACACAATTTATCGGTTCGGTAAGACCGTATAATTTGGGACGGTAGTTTTTAGTTTCCATGGAATAAAACCCCCCGTACTTGTTATTATCATCAAATCTGGGAAAATATATTATTTTAGCGGAATTTTTCATCAGAGAACGATTGGCTATAAAATTTCGACAGCCTAAAAAAAGTGTGAAATCTCCCAAATTATCTAGCTCAATCCAATCCATTTCAAATTGATCCAACTTAAATACTCAGATAGGTTCACCATCGATATCTTCATTCCATACAAACACAAAAATTAATTCCCCTTCTAGCTCCATCAGATAACAATCTTCTATAGCTTCATCTTCATGAATAGCTTTTGGACGATCAAGAACTTCGCACTGAATATGTTCACCATGAAATCTGGAGATGTCGGTACAGAAGTAAATACATTAATATGTTTGTCATTTGTATGATAAGGAGGAAGATCAATCGTGTTTCCTGTGAATGTGTTTATCACGAAAAAGTTTCTTCTCTCTCCACATGATACAAGAACCCAACCATCTTTGGAGAAATGGAGGGTAATCTTGTCGGAGCCGAGGAATTTTAAGTCCATACAATATTCCTTGCCATACAATGGATCAACAAACTTACATAAACTAGAATCTTTGGGGCAATACATGAGCAATGGCCACACGCTTGCCTCGTGAATAAGATTGGGAATACATATGAGCGCCAACCCAGCACGAGTTATTTTGAACCGCACCAGATATCACATTGAAACTGAACGTTTGATTATCCATGTCGATCTTATAAAGCAACTCTTTATCACGGAATGAGCGCAAAATACATATGCAATCATGTTGCAATGTATCATGATTTGTTGTGAATGATACGTTGTTCCTCCCGCCCAAGAAAAAAACACAACGGTCAATACCTCTCTCTCGTCCCCAACCAAGCTCTCCTTTCTTTAGAATTTTCAAGGAAAATATAGCAATCTCACCAACAGTTGTTCGATAAAAAATAATATTCACTAAGAATACATCAGCTCGAGAGACCACCAAATGACTCACTTTCTCTCTCTCTTATAGTAGGACATTCTGTAGAAGCAAACAACTTCTGCAAGCGACACCGAAATGTCCGTCCAACTAGCAATTTCGTTAACCAACGAGTGAACAGTAGTAAAGGACACGCCAACTTGCCAACAAAACAACGTAGATGAATAAAGGGCATAAAATTTTCCTTCACGATCTCACCATCAAAAGAATAATCCTTCGGTAAATTGCACGATACCTTTCTCCACTTTTGGTCCTTTGGCCTACAATGAAGGACGATGTTTTGGCTCTTCACGACAAAAATGACGGCACACTTGGGAGAAGTTGGAGATGAGGTTAAGACACAACCACCAAGTGTTTCGAAAGGCACTAACATACGAGGAAGATGAATTTTTGAATCTAAGTTGAGGTTTAAGAAAAACATTTCTTTGGTTGATACATCCAACAATAGAAACCACTCTCCAAAATACCCGAAACATTGTTTTGCTTGCAACTCTGGTATTTTTCTAGTCTCGGTAATCCCATCAAATGGGTTTATGAACTTTAGAGAGCCTTTCTTAGCGCCAGGAGTTTGTACAAGGCTTGGTTGAGAACCGAAATTCAATGGAAATGGTGATTCTTTCGAAGAAATTGGCTCTTCCCTGAGTTTAGGCTTCATCACCTAAAAATATTTACAACAATAAAAATCCACTTCAGAACAGATCAAATCCACAATAAAATTGAAATTCTAGGTCAAGAGGAAAATTGGCAAGACAAATGAAAAGAAAAAAATAGAATCAAACCGTCACCTTATGAAAGGGGTACTTTTTGAAGATAAAATGAGACTCGGTGATAGACGATGTTTGAAGAGAAATTAGCCCCCAATTGTAACAAAGAAAGGAAATTGAAAATAAATGGATTGGAAACGATGAGAATACGAGATCCGATTAGAGACGATGTTTCCTCTCTTCTTCAAAAGTTTTCTGCTTTTGCCCTCCTTCCAAAACTGCCTTATTTTTGTATATTGGATAGGATTCGAGGATACGAGATCCAATAACCCATATGTTGAACCAATACCAGGGTTTGAACTTCAGAAATTAGAATCATGGGAATAGGAATAGAAATTGGCATAGGAATATTGCACTTTAAACCTGAAAAATATATAAATATCAAGCATACCCCTAAGAAGCTGTACTATAATTTATAAATAAATAAAAAAGGAAAAGTGGAAGGAATTCATGGAAAAAAAAGTGAAATTTGCAAATAACTTTTTTTCAAAAAATATTGCAGGATTTTTTTTTTTTTAATCCGGCACAATCATTTTTTTTTGGCAAACTTCCCAATAAATCCTTTTTCTCAGCTAAAAGTGTGACTTGCCATTTTTTAGAAAGAATATTTCTATATAGACAACTCAATCCCAAATTGGCGAAATATTTTATTACTACACATCATTTTCGAAATCAATCCATAGATGCGAAGGTTAAGAAATAATATTTATATAGATATAGAAATGAAATATTAGAGAAGATTGAAAAACAAAATACATGTATTTTTTATGTCTTCTTTCTGAATACAAATGAGATCTGAAGTTATTTCTTCTATTTGATTTTCTTGTCCCTTCGTATGTTTCCGATTAGTTATTCATTTATTTACGTACTCAATATCTCTATTATATAATTGACAAATCTAATGGAATTAACAATGAATTAGTATTCATTTGAATTAATAATTCTTAATTAATATTAATTAATTATTAATTACATGTATCTTTTTACATATCATGTTTATTGTGTGTGCTAATTAGGGTATACATTATATGCAATGGCTAAATCTAGGGACAAATGATATGTTAGCACGTGGAATAGAGGAATAGCGGAATAGATAATAGTGTCTATTCAACTTTATTTCAATAACGTTCGGTAATATTAGTAGAATAAGATTATTGCTTTAAAAGATATTAATTACTAATGATCAAACTACCCTTGTTCATAATTTAACAAGTTAAGAAGCTTAAAACAAATATCATGACAAAATGAATTATTTTAATTAATTAAAACAAGTACCATAATAATAAAAAAAAAATAATGGCTCAAATTATAGTTTCATTTGAACTATTCATTGGAGGGAGAATATATATTATAATTTAATCCACGTAAGCAAATGGGAAGGGGCAAGATATAAATATATATATCACTATTTAATCCACATTAGTAAGAAAAAGAATAGATGAGGATATTTTTGTCACAAAAAATGCTTAATCCATGGAATAGTCAAATTCCATGTTTGCCTGGAAGAGTCAAATTCCACTATTCTGCCTATTTATTCATTGTTCTTTTCATCTTGTTCGACAGGAATAAGAAGGATTAAAATATATATTCATTGCTATTCCATGATTGCCGAACATCATCAATCAATGATAGCACTTACCCTTGGTAAATATAGATAGCAAACGAGAGGAGTTTTTTAACTACTCTTATAGACGGATGAAGACAATATTTGAGCCTTCTGTTGGTCGATGGGTCTCTAATGAATATTTACCGTACATGATTTATAGACGGGGATAATTAAGGAAAATGGACCGAAACAGATTCGAGTATTTAAGACTAACAAAATTTTAATTAATTGATGATTTTTGTATTTATTTATATATTTACGGAACGAAATAAAAGAAAATATAATAATAAATGCCGGAGATATAAACATCGAGCAATTAATTATTGTTCATTTGAAGACTTCTTTACTTCTGCTATAACCACAGTTATGTCATCCAGCTTACCACCTGAAAGAATAAATATAGCCGTTACAATATCATTCAATTAATTAAAATACAAAAATGACAAATTTAATAATGTTACAAAAAATACAAAAAAAAAATCACAAATTCATTAGATTACCTGTTAGTTTCTTTCCAAGTATCTTCTGATACCATTTAACATCAAAACCCTACAAAAAAAAATTCCAATAGGTATAATCAATAATGTTAGGAAAATGACACTATTAATGATAATATCACAATCCATTCTAAAAATAAAAAAATGTGTACTCTTTTTCGTGCTTCTATTGTGTAGGGCGAATCGAAATATAAATCTTTCGAATGATTATTCGCTAGCTCAGCTAATCCTTTAGCTAAAATAATTTATATTACTTCTATCAATTCATTAAGTAAATTTGAAATTCAAGTAATTTCTCTAATTAATAAATAAAAACTTACCGGCCTCGTTCATGTCTTGAAATTTAGAGATTTCAGAGAGAATCTCGTCGTCAAAAACGTTATCAAAAAGCCCATCCGAACCCAATACAATTATATCCCCTTCTTTTAGTTTTGCACTAGATACCTATAAAAAAAGACGATTTTTTTGTTATATCGTCATTATAATTTTTTGTTTCTTTTTAAAAGAGAATTAATATGTATATACAGTTGCATCTTGATAAGTTTGACCAATTGACTCGGAGCTTATCTGATAAGGACAATCGAAGTAATGATCTTGAGGGCATGTGGCGAAAATCAATTGGCCTATACAAATTAAAAAGAAATGAACATACAATAAATTAATTTTCAAAAGAAATGTAAATAAAAAAAATACTAGATCATATGGAGTACCTTTACGAATTATTCTCAAACCGCAATCTCCAACATTAGCAATTTTTAATGTTCCATTCTTCTCCATCAAAGCAATTAGCCTTTTTAATCACAAAAATAACCCCAAATAAAATTTAGATCTTTTGGTGGGATTGCATATGGAAGAAGATAATATATGTGCAAATAAAGGCTTATATTGGGTATATCTGAAAAAGGTCCAAAATATTTACACTGTGGCAGAACCAATAGAATTGGTTGCTTCATGAGATTTCCGCAAGAGTATTTGGGGATCATAATTGACCTATATAAACACACAATTTTGAATTCTAGTTAAGACTTTTTTTTAATAATAAGAATGACAATTTTGCCCTCGTCTGTAACTGAAATTTTATAAATATCAATCAACTAGATCTCATGTAATTAACAACTATAGAGTATCTCCGAAATCAAATATTACAATCGTTTGAAATAAATATTTTGCTAAACTAATTTTATACTCTGAAAAATCCTATCAAACTTACGAATATATTAGCAATTTAAGTTATGTTTGATTGGGAATTAGTAAGGAAATTTTGATTTAATTAGAGTTTTCTAGAATTTTGACTAGGATCTAATAACGTGAGATAAATAAACAAATCAAATCAAATATAAGAATAATAATGCAAATAATCATTAGTTAATTTTCTAAGTTGAAATCAAATATTGGAGTTTCTTTTTTGTTAATTACATGAGATCTAATTGATTGATATTTAAAAATATCAATTATGGGCCAAAATAGTCATTGTTATTAAAAAATATTGACCGATTTGTTAATAGTAATTTATAGACATGTAATTATTACTATCCTGAATCAATTATAGAGATATAATTAGATAATTGCATAATTTATGCTAAATTAATCCTCCAATAAGATTACCTCTTCATCTTTAATAAAGGTCGAGGCACGAGACACTAATTCTCTAGAAAATAATGCGGGATTAACATTCCTCTCTGCCCAACTGCGAAATTAAATTACACAAAAGCTAGAAAAATACAAGTTAACAAATTATTTGTATCAATCATAATCGATATATTAAATTTCTTACTGAAATAAAGAGAAAATATCACGACAATCCAACCAAATTTAAGAAATATCATCAAAACCCTTTTCGAAACATAGGAAATAAATAAAATAGTATATGGGTAGTATACGGGCTATCGCTGAAATATTTGGTAGTATATGGGTATTGGGTATGCATGATATTTTCATATTTTGCAGGGTTGTATATGAAATTATCCCAAAATAGTAAAATGTTATCAATCTTACTTACGCTGAAACACCATCTGCAACTGCGAGAACTCCATATTCACTACTCACAAAAAAGGCATCCTCTCCTCCAGTTTCGACCTTTCAAATTCGGCAAAAAAATAGAAAAAGTTTGTAATTTACATTCTTTTGAAGAAAAAGCTGAGAAATAGTTTCATACAATTCGTTAGGGTGAATAAGAATTACCTTTTTAGGGTGTGGAATGATATGAACTCCGATTGATAAAGAGATTTCCGACCTATAAAACACGAATGAAATTCGCCATTGTGATGAAAAAACAAATTACAAGAGAATTGAGAAGCTGCTAAGTAGCCTAAGTACCTACCTGACCCTGACTGAACGAGCAATGGAGAGGTCCAGTCTCCTTCTCCTCTTGGCCTTACACGACGGATTTACAATGGAGGTGGACGTGCATGCAGAGATGCTCGCCATTTCTCGTTCTCTTTACCAGAGATATCTTGCCGGTTGTTTAGAGATGCCAGAAGAGGCCACGGAGAGAGATTAGCACGGGATTAGAAATCTAAGTTTTTTTAAAAATCGGGAAATAAATTCCGGTTTTAGTTTGGACATTCAAACCCGAGAAATGAACTTCTAGATTTTGACTCTTTTGAAGGTCTTGCTGGCTTTCCTTTTCCTGTTTTTGGATACTTGGATTCATTAAAAGCAAATCTATATTGTTCTCTTGAGAGAGGAAGATTGTTCTCTAGAGAGAGGAAGAAGAAAGAGAAATCTTGCTAGTAGCAGCCATGTCGCGATCAAATAGACGCTTACTGCCTCCTCCTCAGGCCGTTAGTTTCTCTCGCTCTCTTCTTTATCGTATTTGAAAGATGTACTTTTATTGTTCAATTGAAAGTTATAATTTTTATTCTTTTGAGGAATTCAATTGTGGGTGAATTAAATTGGATTAAAGGATAAAAAATGCTTAGTTTGGTAATAGAGATTCATTAGTTGAAGTGCAATTTATTTGTGTATGCATTTATTTTTTCTGTGAATTTTAGTCGATAGAGAAGTTGGAGGCAATGGTAGAATCAGGAAGTTACTATGAGGCCCAACAGGTGTACAAATCTACTAGTGCCAGGTACAACATAAATTTTATTTCATCTTGTTTTTTATTTTCAAAATTGAAATTTTGACCTTGAATTAATTTTATTAACAGGTATGTAGCGGCACAGAGATATTCTGAAGCCTTGGATATTCTCGAATCTGGTGCTCTTGTCCAATTGAAGCATCAACAAGTTTGTCTTTATGTAGAATTTATATATATTATGCAAAATCATGCTATAGTCTAAAACATTATATTCGATTCCTCTTATTCATTAAAAAAAAACCTTTTTAAGGTAACATGTGGTGCTGAGCTGGCAACCCTATTCGTTGAAACCCTAGTTAAAGGCAAATTTCCCTGCAATAAGGAAACCCTAGGTGCTGCATCGTCTCTTTCTCCTCCTTAATTTATTCATGTCACTTATAATTTATTTTGTTGCGAAACCCTAGGTCGAGTGGGGAGGATATTCGAGATATTTCCAAGAATCTCTCTACCTTTTGAAGTAATTGACGATGATGCAGACATGCAAAAGCTCCAAGAAGCCATGGTTGCAGCAAAGGCCCGCGTCGAGAACTGCTCCACTTTTTTAAAAGCCGCTATTAGGTAAGTACGCTTTTAACCCCCCCCCCTTCAATTTAAAATTACGAAAATGCCCTTTGGGTACTGTAGCAGCAAAATTCTCACAATATAACGTTATACCCCTACAAAATAGGAAATATCATTAATATTTAATACCTCTCTTCATATGAAGTGAGAACCTTAGAGGCTATTTGGATATGTTTTGTAAGGATATCTGTGATATTTTGAGAATTTGAAGGGGCAAACATGAAATTTCACTTGCAAAATTATTATTATTTGTTAGGTGGTCGGTTGAATTTGGGGCTTCGAAAAATGGGGCTCCAGAGCTTCATGAAATGATTGCAGATTACATGTACTCTGAATCCCCTGAAACGGTACTTTTGTTTCTTTCGTAAGAGTAAATTTACATTTAGGTCCTTCAAGTTTTGCATGTTTTGCATTTTGGTCCATGAACTTTTCATTTGTTTGCAGGACATGTTGAAAGTCTCGAGTTATTTTGTAAGAGGGAATGATCCAAAAAAGTTTGCTAAGAGAATTGTCGACTTCTTGGGCAAGGTAAATTTATTTAATTTTATTCTTTGGTTTACTTTGAATTATTGAAATAATTTTTCATAGAGATTGATGGTACGATTCTTGTATACACTGGAATAACTGGTACGAAAGTCTCGTGATTTTCTCTTTGAACACATTCTTTGTTCTTATTTTTCTCAAACAGTGTTATCCTGAGGAAGATGATGCGGCAATTGCTCGTGGCGTCTTAATGTACGTTTCATTTTGGGAAAATTTGCAAATAAATCCCTGCATTTTGCCTAAATTGCAAAAGAAAACCCCTATATGATCGAAAAATATAAAAAAGTCCCCTCCATTCTTAAAGAAATTGCAAGAAGAACCCTTGTGATTTTGGCAAGATGCAGGATTTTTGTTCTTTTAATTAATTAATTTATTTATTTATTGCATCCCTAAAATTATTTAATTATTTAATGGAAGGTATCTTTCACAAGGGAATCTAAGAGATGCAAATATCTTAATGGATGAGATCAAAAGGCTTGTAGAATTGGCTGAACAGGAATTACCACAATCTGAATTAATGCAATTTATTGAATTTTTGTTGCTCACGTAAGTATATCTAATAATAATATTTGCCTAGATCAAAATGAATTAACTCGTGAAATTATCATAAACACGAATTAAAAAATTATCATTGCTAAATTTTTTTGGTGAAATTGGGTAAATTTTAGGCTGCAAAGAGATGCGTATCCGCTAATGAAGATTTTAAGACAGAAATTCCAGTCCAGTATTGAACGTGAACCTTTGTTCGATGAGGTAATTATTACATATTATAAATCAAGTATTTATTCTTTTCTTTTTTTCTTTTTGTTATTTCTTGGCCCATTTTAGGGTTAATTAGTATATACTCTGAGCTGATGATTTGTCGAAATATGATTGGTACAGCTGTTAGATGAAATAGCAGAGAAGTTTTACAATGTGAAACGCCGAGCTGGCGGTTTACAAGGAATTTTTGGAGATCTTTTTAAGGTAGATTTTTAGTAGTTAATTATTTCTCAGGTCCTTTGTTTGTCTTTTTTTTTCTTTTTCTTTTTTTTCTTGTCACTGCAAATAAGATATAAAATAAATTTTCTTTAAACAATAACAAATGAATGATTAATTGTCATTTGTATTTCGATGCTTCATAAAAATTTGAAATTGATAAAACTAACATTTGTATCATAATTTTTTTTGTGATTTGGAAATTTCTAACAATGGATATATATATTATTTTATTTTCCTTTTTCAGATGCCTATGATGTGAAATTGCATTGATTTGGAGAATTATAGAGAACTTCATTTTGTAACCTTATGATATGTGGCTTGTAACGATGTATACTTTTTTTCTGCTTTCTACAATTTTGGCTGTAACATTATTAGAAGATAAATTATTTTTCTATTAATATCATAAATGCAATGGACTTATTTATTTGAATTTAGTACAATATCAAAAGGCTAAATATTTTTTTTATATACAACTCAAAAAACTAAAAACACAAATTCCTGTATATATATACAAGTTAAAAAAAAACCTAATATTTTGAATAAACCCTAATTAGTTACCTTAGCAGTTCATTAAACAAGAAACCCTCTCCCTTAGCCTCTCTATTGACTGCATTTCAAAAAATAAATTATCGGAACATATAACAATATCACAAAAAATGAAGGGTGAAAATGTAATAAGATATTTTGAGATCTTACGGCTTGGGAGGTTTTGGCCCATTTCTCTGCTGATTTGGCAGCCTCTTTTAAATGGGAAGAATTATTTAAGCTTGAAAAGAGCGAATATGTAGAATATTCTGTGGCCTCGGCTATCCATATATTTTCGCTTTGGTCCCTCGCACGCTTTATGAGGTTCAAAAAACCTACCTGTTTAGAAAAATCAGAAAAGGATGAAAATTATTTCACAGAAGATTTTTAATTTAATGATAAATTTTCAAAAGAAAAATAGCATTGTGCCTAATTGCTGAAAATAACTTTTCTTAAAATGCAGATCTTTTTTGCAATTTTTTAATAATGGAAGGTCCTTTCCGTAATTTAGGCATAACAGAAGCTTTTTTTGCAAATTTACCTAATTTTATTTTTTTGAAGACATCCCAAGAATGGTATAAAAAATTACTTTATATTTTAAGAATCACATATTTTCTAATAGGGATTTGTGTGTTTTACCATATGGCAGTCACAAAATCCAATTATTCAAGGGTGTTTGTGCAAAAGAAACGTAGAAAACAACTTACAGTGCTTCCTTGAAGGGTGTGGTTAAATAATTTCAAAGAAGCGTCTTCATCATGTGTTAATGGCGTGAAGAAATTAACAGCCAAAATGGAGTCACAAGCATCTTCTAAATGGGTTTCGGGTTCAAATCTGGACCCGTCTGTAATAAAAACCCATTGCTTTTTTTGCTGGTCAGAATAGTAAATATCTCCCACAAGCAAAATTACACCTGCTATGTCAAATTCACTAAAAACATAATAAAGAGTTAATCTTTTGAGAGATATAAATTAATTACGGAAATTTGCAAAGAGAAGTCCCTGTATTAATCATAATCGCAAAAAAGACCTCTATTCTTAAGAAATTCAAAGTAATTTTTATGTGTAACTAACAGTGTTAGCGGTAGGTATAATACAGGTTTTTATTTGCAATTTATGTATAATGGAGGGGCTATTCTGCATATTTCACACAAATAAATAAATAAATAAGAAATAAGAAAAAAACTAACCTTGCAAGAGGAACCTCGCCTAAATTACATAATTGCACTGCAATTCGAGGTGTGAAAAATGGTCTAATTCATAACCAAAAAAAAACAATGAAAAGTTAAAACACTCGTACAAACTAATCAAATATTGGACACAATAAATCTAATAATGTTGGATATATATGGAAAAAAAATCTTAATTTAATGTTACGTACTCGAAATGATTGGATTGTAGAGAAGGTAAAGGATTCCAAATTGTAGAGGATCCTCTTGCTTGCAAATAAAGAATATCTCCTCCATAAAGTAAGGGCACCAATCCCATTACTCTATACATTTTTCCCTCCACCAGTTCCATTTTCTACTCGAAATATAAATATTAAAAAATATATTAATAAATGTTGATAATCATACAATTTTTATATACAATAGCTTATTAATTAATTAATTATAATGAATAAAGAAAAAGCTTACCTGTTTGTCAGTAGGATTCCATATAGTAATTAGCCCTTCCATATTTCGGCCCTTTTTAGATGAATTTTTGCAATTTAGCCCAGTAATTCTTAATTTCATGAAGGGAGACACGTCTCTTGAGCCAAGGCCCGCTTTTTGTAAGGCTTGTTCTATTCTTTTACCCATTTCTCCTTGCCTAATCTCCTTCATTAACAAAAAAAAAATTATAATTCTAGGGTTATACACACAAGTTCCAGTTACTTGACTTGATCATATTTTATGATTTGGAAAGGGCTGAAGTAAATATGAAATAAATTGTAGGGGTGTGAATGCAAAAAACAGTACCATTTGCTTGGTTTGATAAGAGGAGAGAGAATGGAGCTGCTCTGATGTCATACCAGCCAATAGAACTTCCGGTTCTGCAGATCTCTCGATTATTTTTGAAATTTTCGCCCCTTCACAATTATCACTTGAATTTGAATTTGAAGATATTTCTTGCTGTTTCGAAATAATATCCTCAGCAATATTGTTTCTCCTATAATACACAGTTTCAGAGGCAACAAAATGATTTTTCTGAAGAATGGATGGGCTCTTTGCAATTTTCAATATTGCAGGGGTTTTTTTTGCAAAGTATCTATATAACGTTTTATTAGTTTTCAGACAAAAAAGACCTTTGATGGTATAATTGAAGTGCAGTTTGTTCCATCCTTTCTGACCTCACTATGGACCCTCCATTACTAAGCCTGAATTTCAAATATCATAAAAAATTATACACAAACAAACCATAATAAATACTTAATGTAGATAAATATATGCAAAAATGCCCAAAAAAGTAAACAAACTTTATCACCTCTCTTTGTAAAGAAGTGGATATATCCTTGAAATACCAACAAGAGTCAAAGGAATCATACCGCCCGAACTTTTAATGCAATTAAATGCTAATGGAGGCCCAATTTTCTTGCCTACAATTATTTAACATTTCGAAATTTACAAATAAAATTTACTTAAAAGCAAAAAAAGTAAACAAAATTAAGGGTGAAAATATATAATTTTCATACAGAATCCTAGAGGTTCGTCCCAATTTGCTCTATAAGTCCCGTTTATATGCAATGATAAGCTAACTGCACCATTTGCCTAAAAAAGCAAAAAAAAAAATACACAATAATATTTAACTAATTATTAAGTTAAAATACATAATAATTGTACAAAGTGAAAGTTCACAGAAATAAACCTCGAGAAAAGAAATAGGACCGGCCCAACCACATAGAGAAGCTCCGCAGATCTGCAAATAAATTTGAAATATGCAAATTAATAATTTAGCATCATTGTAAATTTACGCATATGCCCTCGAAAAAACGATATTTGTCAGTTAATTACCCGAAACTTCTGACCGACAAAAATCTTCTTAGCAAATAGTTGTTTAGTAAGTAACACATCCAAGGATGCCTCTAATGAATACCTATTATATGTTAACAAAATACTTGTAATTGGTACAAATAATTAGGGTATAAACAAAAATACATATTAATTATGTTCTTACCATCCATCTGTTAATATAATCTTAGCAGTAGTAGTAGGGTTAGTTTCGTGTTTTAAAATCGAATCATTATTCGAATTTGAAATTGAATCATCAATTTTTGAAATAATTTTGGAAATGCATAGAATCATCATAGAGGATGAAGATGCATCTCCATCTAATATTTTCTTTATTGCGGATCTGTGACCATGATTTGCCTCCCTTTCATACCTACAAAAGTTATATATTCTCATTTATTTTATCAAGAAACCCTAGTTTTTTAAATATTTTGGGTGTTATTTGCGAATAATAATAGTAATATCAAATGATGTAGGGTGGTACATGCAAAAATGTGAAATATGATGTTTTGAGCAAATACAATACTATTAGATTTAATACGCAAAAAGTGAATAATAAATAAACGCACCTGTACTTTAGTTCTTCTAGAACATTTGAGACCGTTAAATATTTTCCCAAAGGAATAATTGCATAAAACCTCTCATAACATGCAAGCTTCCATACGATCCATTTATAATGATTGGAAACCCACCTATAACAACAACAAAATAATTAAATACATTAAACCAATTTATTTAAGATTGTTTTTTGTTTTTTTTCCTCTTTTTGCATTTTTTTAATGATTATGTATGAAGTGTGTGGATATGAAAAAGCAAAAGAAAAAAAAGTAGTACTCTTTTGTTGCATGTGATGACGTGGCACCAGACTGAATTAGCAAATCCCGAAATTCGTCAGACCCGACAAGATCAAACTCAAACCCTAATTTTATGGGTTCATTTCTAAATACAAAATTCTCAGCATTATCCGAATTAATTTTCTTTATTTCATCTGGTATGTTCTCCTAAACATAAACAAATATCTATCAATCCATATGAAAGTAGATGTGTTTGCAAATAATTGTATACTGAAATGAAATAAGAAAAACATTAGGGTCTGAAGTGAAAAATGTACATAGTTTTTGAATGAAGGTTGCGGACCAAAGAGTTCTTTAAGAGTCTTTCTTTTGCGCTGAAATGGGTAACGGGTCGATACGCGTGTTTTCTGGCATCCATTTTGTAATTTAGTTAATGAGGAAGGACCTAATTGCAAATTGTCCACCATTTAGAGAACTACAATTAAGTAGCTAATTTGGGAAAAAAAGGGTCACGGTATTACTCTTAATGTTTTCAGAACATCAAAAATAAATAAACAAAACTTTCATTCCATTTTCAGAAAAGAAAAAAAAATGTACATTGAAACTGAGAGAAAGCAAATTGGTCCAATTTATTTAACATAAGTACCAAAATGAAAAATGGCTAAAGTCTATAGGGTCCATTTACATACCAGGAGGAATGAAAGACGCAGAATTGTTTAAAGGAGTGATAAACCTGAATAAAAACACAATGAAGACCTTGTGAAAATTGCAAAAGATTGTTTAGGAAAAAAGGTTTTTTTACATATATGTCCCTAATACTTTAAATTCAGGTAAATTAGGTCATACCTGGAGCTACGAGGTCTTTTAAAAGGAGAAACTCTGCTTATTTTTCTCTTTTTAGAGACGAACATACTATCATTCCCTCTCCCAATTTCATTACTCGATTCAATTGAGGGCCTACTTGCAATAATAACATTATTATCTCCCTTAATTACATGCAAGTCCTTACTTTCTTTCCTCTGAAACATCTCATTTCCCAAATTAGGGTTTCCCAATAGGCTCTCTGCACGATTAAGGGCACTATTTGGCCCTCTTTCTAACATTTCTTCATTGAAAAATATCCCATTTTCCAAATTAGGGTTTCCTAAGAGGCTCTTTGCACGATTAAGAGCATCATTTGAGACTAAAATGGGCCTCCCACTTGCAGTGCTAAGTCCTTGAAGGCCTTGGCACGGATCTCGATGCGACTCGATTTGGGACACAATTAAATTACTATTATCATTATTATTTGTTGCGTGGTTGAAAATTTGTGTGGCAGAAACGTCGTTTTCGTCCAGACCCAGTAGTGTTGTTGCCCTTGAAATACCTTCAGAATGAAATTTTGCAGATTTTGAGGGTGTTTTTTGTAAATTTGTCAACATATGAGTTTGTTTAGCATTGATTTCTCCATGCAGCTCCCCTATAAGAAAAACAAAAATTAGTTTTCTTTTCTACAGATTATATTCTAAAAGCCAATAAGGAACAAAATACAACAAAAAACTCACTAAAAATTATAATATATTAAATAATGATTAAACAAATAAAAATTTCGGTACCATTTTTAGTTTCAAAAACTGCCCTTGCTTTATTAATTGAAGTCTCGCTAATTAAAACAGGTCGCCCTAATCCAGCTTGAAATAATGGAAGATCTTCATTTCTTGTGCCTAGAGGTAAAAAATTCTTATCGATTTATATTAAATTGTAAATAAAAGGAAGGATATATATGATATTTCTTATGTTTTGTAGGGGTATACAATATTCATACCATTTCCTAAATTTCTCTAGGGGTATCCATGATATATCTCTTTTTTTCAAGGAAATGTTCCTAAATTATATAAATCAAAAGTGGAAAATATATTTGGTACCTAATTTTGTGTTATTTCCTGCCTCGAGAAGACGTTTTGCTTTTTTAATTGAGTTCTCACTAACTGGTACGGGTTTCCCTAATCCAGTCTGAAACATTTGCATCTTGGCCTCTCCCTTTTTTTCATTTTCCAAAAGTGCCCTTGCTTTTTGAATCGAGTTCTTGCTCACCGAAATGGCTCGTCCTGACGCAGTTTCGAACATTTGCTCTAGTAACATAAGTAAAAAATCAGATTCATAATTCATATATATTTTAATATTTAGAAGTAACTTTATCGAGAGAGAAACAATTTTGTTATACCGCTTTTGTCATTTTGCAGACGTGTCCTTGCCTTTTGGATTGAATTCTTGCTCACCGAAACGGGTCGTCCTGACCCGGTTTCAAACATTGGTATATCTTCACATCTTTCCTCTAATGTTGTGAGTTTATACAAGATTGATAACCGTGTGAGATAATAATAATAATAATAATAGTAAGGACAAATGGTGCACATTTTTTATGAAATGGGCATTTATAAAAAAATAGATAACGGTGTAAGTTTGTTTGTTAATATAAGGACAAATGATGCGCATTGAAAAGTATAGGGATTTAAATGTCAAAATAAATAGTAAAAGGATTAAGTTGCAATTATATTAAAGTTCAGGGACTAACTATGGACTTATCTCTAAAATTATAAACCATGCTCATATATTTGATAATTAGAAAATATCTACTGAGAGAACAAATTTTTATACCATTTTTGCCATTTTCCCAAAATGCCCTTGCCTTCTGGATTGAGTTAGCACTCACTGAAACGGGTCGACCAGACCCAGTTTCAAACATTGGAATACCTCCACATTTTTCTTCTATTGTATAGCATAAATAAGAGCTTAGATTCATACTTCATGCCCAAGTCAAAATTCACAATTAAAAAGCAATTTCATACCACTTATGTAATTTTCCAAAATTGCCCTTGGCTTGTGAATTGAATCTTTATTCAGCGATCCAGTTTCAAGCATAGGAATATCTCGATATACTTTCGCTACCAACAAAAGTAAGAAATTAGATTAGATTCATATATCATGTATTTCAAAATGTAAAAAGTACCAATAACAAATAAAAAATAAGGAAATGTACCATTTTTCTCATTATCTAAAACTGAACTTGCCTTGTGAATTGCAATCTCACTCACCGAAACGGGTTGTCCTGACCCGGTTTGAAACAATGAAGCATCTTCATGTACTTCCTCTAGTAAAATAAGTAAGGAATTAGAAACCATAATTTCAAATTTGTGCATTTTAATATCTCAATAAATAAGTCATTTCAAATCTTTTCATACCATTTTTATGATTTTCCAAAACTTCCCTTCCTTTTTTTGTTGAGTTTTGATTCACCGAAACGGGTCGACCCAAGACGGTTTGAAAGAGTGGAATATCTTCAATTATTTCCTCTACAATTTACACACTCAGCATGAACAAAAGGATATATAAAATTAAAATAATATTCATCTACTATACCACTTATATGATTTTCGAAAACTGTCCTTGCCATGTGAATTGAGTTTTGATTTATCGAAACGGGTCGACCCGACCCAGTATGAAATAGTGGAATATTTCCAATTAATTCCTCTACAATTTAGACACTCAGCATAAAGTAAACGATAAAAAATAAATAAAGTTCAAATTTAGACTGAAAAATTACAGAGAAAAATTGTACCATTTTTGCCATTTTCAAGAATCGGCCTTGCCTTATTAATGGAGCTTTGGTTAACCGAAACGGGTCGACCCAACCCGGTTTGAAATAGTGGTTGATCGCCACTACCTACAATTCCTTCCTCTACAATGTATGCATAAATGAAAAGATTAATATAACTCAATTTAAAAATTTAGACTAATTTTAAAGTAAAATGAGAAATGCTTAATGTTTATACCTTTCTGGTCATCTTCCAAAACTGCCCTTGCCTTGTCAAGAGAGCTCCGTTTCACTGAAACGGGTCGACCTGACCCGGTTTGGAATATTTGAAATTGACTGATACCCTCTAAAATTCCACCATCTACAATCATGGTACAATTCATAATGATTTAAACAATAAATAAACTATATAAATAATTGTATTAAACGTACTAAGCAAAAAGAAAAGAGAAGTAATATTCAAATCGTACCTGTGTTTTCAATTTCGAAAAATGCCCTTGTCTTCTCAACGGAGCTCTGTTTAACTGAAACGGGTCGACCCAACCCGGTTTGGAAAATTGGAATTTGAGCCGTACCATCTCGAGCTCCTCTATCTATAACCGGTATACAAGGTAAATTAGCTATAAAAACTAAGATAATAATGTTATCTTGAATATTTGTCTACATAATTATAGAGAGAGAAATTCAGACCAATATCGTGATTTTCCACAAAAGCCTTTTCCTTGTGAATGGAACTCATAGATGTTGAAACGGGTCGAACCGACCCATTTTGAAGCATTGGGAACTGTTCATGTCTAATACCATACACTTCATCTGCCAAATTACAAAAAACATAAAAGAGGTTCAATCATAATAAAACTAAAAACAAAAGAAATTGAATGAAAGAGAAAAAAATATCGAACCTGTGTTAGACTCGAATAGTGATTTTGCCTTCTCAATAGAACTTTTGCTCATTAGTACCGCTCTTCCTGAACCGGTACGAAACATTGTATTCCCCACCTCATTGCCTACTTCAAAAAATAAAATATTTACGAGTGAATAATAACAAAGCCGATGTCTTAATTGAAATTTATGGTCCAAAAATGGTCGAAAGCTGTGGAAGTAATCTCGTCTTTTTAAGGGTATAAACCAAAGAAAGAAAAAGGAAAAATTGTTTACTTGTCCTCTCAATTTCTTGCATTTCTGCTGGCTCAGATACACAATTGTCTTCTAGAATCTTCGTTAAAACTGAGAAATTAGGGCGAAAATGTTAATTTCACAAATTAACTTACTGAGTACATGCAAAACACCAAACAATTTCCCAATTAACCAGGGGATGTGCACATTCAGGTGATAACTCATATCTGTATTAGATGCACACTCTCGTTGTCTTTTGTCTGTTTTGAATTTGCAATAAACAAAACCATTTCGATATCAGTATAGGATTTAAGAGCATAAGTTCAGGCACCTTCACGCCCCATATCATCCATTGAAGTAAAGGTTCCCTCCGGCGGCGGCAATCGAGAGACGTGCCGCCGATCACCAGCCACGGACACCAAGTCGGCGTTGTCCGGCGCCGGTAGGATTCGCCACCGCTGCATCTTTCTCTCTCTCCCTCGCTTCTGTATCACTCTCTAATAGTAATGCGAAAATAATGTTTACTAGCATATGTCAGTGTAATAATGTGCGGTATTAACTGGTGATCCATGTTCAAGGAAAAATTGTTCAGTATATTTGGCGGGAAAAAATAATGTGGGAAACAAAAAATGCAGAGTTCTGTTCCCGGTTTTAGAAAATGGGAATATGTTTCTCGTCATTAGAAACGGGAATCCGTAGTCCGTTTTTAAGAAACGGGTATTCATTTCCCGGTTTTTTTAAAAACAGAGAATTTACATATATAAGCAGAACCATAACTGATACACTTGAAGTTGAACACATTCATTATTTACATAAACATCCATACTAAAAAGCATAATATATAAACTAATTATTAGTTAACTTTAGGAAGGGTGAGAGTGAGGCATTCGGCAAACTCGAGGCATCTAGTCTCGGTGTAAGAGCTCCTTTGCTTGTTAGGCCAATAAGTTAACCAAATCCACCCTCTAATCTCCCATTGCATAGTTTTACTTGCGGAATCTCGACAAACTTTCCAATTTACGCTGTCTCCGTATTCATCCCTCGCAAACACGACTCCGCCTTGCCTCGTGAACGGGCTGTATGAATTGGCATATCGATCCCTGAACCAGGCCCTCGGTTGAAGAATCGAGAATTTCGAGGGCTTTGTCGAAGCAACCTGCATATAACAATATGTGCAAGTAATTAGGATTTATATGCAACTACAATCCCTCCAAAAATTGATCATTTATTCAGTTAATCATCATGCACGACCTCACGTCCGTTGAGCCCGTCATGTAACGACCAATCTAACACGACGCTGCTTCCACGTGCGGATTGTTCGAATTTCCATGGTTTCACGCTCAAGACTAAACTATCATTAGCCCCGATTTTTAAACCGAGATGAGCGTTAGGTGGCTCGAAGGATCCCTCGAAGGTTCTTTCAAATCCGATTTCGTGTGTTGGGTTGTCTGAGGATTTCGTCACCGAGGTTGAAAGTATGTTTGATTGTTGAACCGGAGTAATTTGTAAAGATATGCGCGAAGGGAAGTGTTTTTCGTCTGATCCATATCCGCGCTCGGCCATAAGAGTATTAGATACCAGCGTAGTCACGTCACACCTAAAATTCAAGAGTTTCATTACTTGATTGATCAAAAGTAAAAATCTGAAGAACATATGGAAAACACAATAATGTTAATCTTACCTTATATTGTCCACATTAACCACGATATCAATATAATTCGCTGTCAACTTGGCCCTGTAACCAAGTTGTACGACCCCTTCAACTTGTCGGTACTTCAAAGAAAAAGCCAACTTCTCATCTTGTGGCGTCGAGCTAGATTCCTCCATTTTCATCGCAATAACAGGGCAATACAATTGCACCTTCCATAAACCGCTAGCAGATATAGCGTGCGAAAACAATATTGATGGTGTTCTATAAAAACTGCCTGTCGTCTGAGACTCACTGATCCAGTTGGTCGCCGCAAGATTCAATCCTCTCATCCATTCTTCTTCTAGATTTGGACCGATGATCCATACAAGATATTTTGACGTCTCCTTGGCATTTGGGCTCATTAATTGGTGCTTTATAGCATCGACGCAACCTCGTCTAAGGTCGTCAGGAGCCTCGTAGATGCAAATCAAGAAAACTAGGGTTAGGAATACTAGGTTGAACACGTCCTTGAAGTTTTCTCGGATTTGAATTGCTGGTAAGCGGAAAGATGTTTTCCTGTTAGGACCATATCTAAGATGCACAATTTCATTCATCGCGTATTAGATGATAATTAAGTTGCTCTGTAGTATATATACAAGAGAAATTGAATAATTTCATTAATTGATAAATTAATTTTAACCGTAGAATAAACCTGAGTGCAGAGTTGACCATGTAGACAAATAGTCGAACCAAGTCTTGTTCACCAAGAAATTGCTGGTCCGTCATGGTGAGGTGCACAGGTGACGAGGTCCATAGGGAAACCGGCATATGGAAATCGGCTATTATAGCAAGAGTTAAATAAGATGGCTGGTTCGTGGAGTTTTTGGTAATTGACACTTTCATTGTAGATCTTTTTGAGTTTGAAGTGCAAATGCAAAGAGATAATGAGTTTGTTCTCCATTCAGAGAATGAAGGTTGGTTTTTTATCCATGTCCATATGTCAGGGATAAATGCTGAATTCGTAGCCATTGAATTGAATTGGCTTGGACAGAAGTAGAGAAGATTGGAGTTATTTATAGTGGTATAAAGGCAAAAACCAAACTTGTTAGGTTCCATCTTTCTAGATTAGGAACTTTGCTTGAAAGTTAGATTCTTCATCTAAATTTCAATGAACCTAAAAGGAAGAGTGCTTTCTTTGTTCATCTAACTTGAAAGAGGTTATATATGGTGCCCCCAACATCCTTGATGTATATCATGGATGCGTCAATCGAGGTTGATTTAATGGATTGATTGGATTGATTAAGTATTAAATCAACACTTAGTTGGATTGATTCAATTAAAAGGGATAATCAATCTAGTAAAGCATCTTCGATTGACGCATCAAGGATGTTTTATTGAGTTTGGGGGCTACTTATATTTTCCCAACTTGAAATTGCCTCGAGTTAGCAATTTGCATCAAAGCTAGTTCAATGTTGATTTGGAATTCTCACTATTACATTATCTTTTTACTATCACGTAATTGGATAAGAATAAGATGCTTTCCGAAAAGAAAATGCAGTCTATAGAGAATCATTGAAATTTTGACATAAATGAACTCGAGAACCTTTATTCCCCTAATATATAGTTCTGAATTGAGCACATGCATCTTCTTAATGAAGCTCAAATGAAACATCAAGAAGCCCTAACTCATGCATAGTTAGGCAAGGTTGAGAATTAGGATTATATTCTCCAAAAAGTAAACTCTCCTCTTCCAAACACTTGAAAAAAGATTTACAAAAAGAGTAGAATATTCTTGCAAAGCAACCTAAACATTCAGATTAACCTCAAAAGAGTGAAGAAGAAAAAAGCACTCATTCAACCCATCTTAAGAGAGTTTTAAGACCTAAAAAGCCCTAGAATCTAATTCCAAAACGAAGCCTCATATACAAGAAAACTCCCCAAAAATACCTCATATCTATTATTTACGCAAACAGAATAAAACCTAAAATTCTGCTACTCATACGACTTCATGCAAAAAGGACTACTAGGGCCACTAGTCAGAGTTTTGGTCCGAGTTAGAGAGTAATGGCAGAGGTGAAGCACCGTTTCCCTACAGACTTGAATCCAGGCTCGTACCATCCGGTTCTTTGATTGAAGCACTCCACCTTACAATTACACAAAAAAAAGTTGAAACAAGTGATATAAAAATCAAAACATAATATAATAAAATTGAAACAAGTGAACTTACATTATCTAAGATTTTGTCTCCCATAGAGAGACCCCCGAAAACATAGAAATTATCATCCAATATGGCGGAAGCAGCATAGCCTCTGGGATTTCGCATGGGCCTCCCAGGGACCCAAGTTGTCAAACGCGGATCAAATGTCTCCATGCTCGACACCATCTTCTCCCCGTCATATCCTCCCACACAATATCTATAATATTCCAATTCCACGTTAAGATAAGAACAAAGAGTCAACAAAGAAAGACCAGGTTCATGCTAGAGAGAGAGAGAGAAACAGAGAGAGAGTCTAGCTGGGCTTACAGGAGTACACCGAGGACGGCTAAAGAAGAGCATCCCCTTCTTGTGTTCATGCTAGGAATCCTCATCCAGTACCCCTCTCTCGGGTCATATCTCTCTGCCGTCCTAATCAAATAATAATAACAAGTAAATAATAATATTACCTATACATTAATAATGAGAATACCAATTATTATGTAATAGAGAGAGAGAGAGAGAGAGAGAGAGAGAGAGAGAGAGAGAGAGAGTTACTGCAAGTAAACTTTGCCATCATATCCTCCGACAGTATATATAGACCCGTTAAATTCCACCGCAGCAGGAGCAAATCTCTGCAAACAAAATACCAAAATGTTACAAACAAAACAGAAACTAGACAAATTGAAGAATATTTCATTCATCGATCTGAATAAACCCGGCTCATAGTGAACCGGATTGATTAATTGATAATAATACCTTTTCGAGCATGGATTGGGTTTTGATCCACTTGCCGAGAATAGGATCGAACATCTCAACCTCTGACAAGCAAGTTTGGTCGTTGCCTCCTCCTATCGCGTAAATCTTGCCGTTCAGAGTTAGTCCAGCTAGACTCCCCTTTGCACTGCTTAGTGACGGGCATTGCACCCACTCATCAGTATTCCTCTTGTAACACTCCACTATCAAAATCAAAACATACAAAATTATAAGCACACACATTCTTTACAAATTAGAATAGGAGGGGTATTTGTGATATTCTGATGTTTTTCACGAGAATTTTTTCTTTTTTCTTTTTTTGAATCCCTAAATATTATTCTTACCAGTATCGAACCAAGAAGAGCCATCTCCGCCGCCACAGACAAAAATTCCGTCTCCTAGTGCGGAAACCGATGCATAGGATCTAGAGCAGCTCATTGGCATAAGAGACTTCACGCTATCTTCAGACGGAGAGAAAGAGTCCAAAGAAGATAGCCATTTCACCCCATCATATCCCCCAATGAAATATATAGTTTTGTCTGACTGAGCATATTGAATGGATTTAGTCGAAACTATATTCGATTCCAACTCAGCAACACGATTCTCTAATATGAACACATTTTTACTCGATTTGATCACCATGGCATTTAGCCTTTCGATTTCTTTCTCTGATTCAACCTGCATGGAAAAAATAAATTAGGGTTTAAGGTTAGATTTTGCTGCACATTGAAAAATTAGGGTTTTTGTTCTGATGGCCTAGTACTAACCTGTTTCTTCTCCATTTCGATGGTCTTAAGCTTCAATTGCTTAATAATTTGTATGAGCTGAACAAAAAAAGAAGAAAAATATTAAGAATACATATATAAAGCAAAAAGTATATAATTTGTATCACCTCGATATTCTTTTTAGGTAGGTTGAGATAATCGATATCAAAGGGCTCTTCAGGAAACTTCATTTCTTTCTCACTGACACATCCTTTTAACTCTTCTTTCTCCAAAACTATGGCTCTTAGTTTAGTCAATGCAGCCTCGTACACATTATTTGTATCAACATTAGGGTCGTAAACACCCCATTCATCATGCTTAGTCTCTTCATACACATTCTTATCTTTAACATTAGGGTCATAAGAACACCACATGTTATCCTTTGTGTCTTGCTCATACACCCCATCACGCCATTCATTGTCCTTGCCAAACCCTATTTCTGCATCATTGTTATTATTATTATTATTATTATTATTATTATCTTCTTCGTCCCCCCATTTAACTTGATTACTTGTCCAATTAATCTCATTAGGTGGCGTCTTGAATTGGTTACTATCACTCTCATTATAATTCCCATTATAATTTTCGTTACTGGCCCAATCATTATTACCATTGTTATTATTTTCACTCTCCCATTCAACTTGATCAGCCCAATTATTTCCCCTACTCCATTCATTGTTGGTCCAATCATTCTTATTTTCCTTTTCGTTAACCCACTCTTTAGTATCATAATTTTCAGTTTGGTCCTTGAGGAGGGTTTTCTTATAGGAAACTGTTGACTTGGTTTTGCTCGGTACGATTTTGATGGGACGGATTTGGGGAGGCACGTGGCCGGTACAGGGTTTGAAAAGAGATATCAAGTGTTTGGTTTGGTTATGGTCCAGTTCAAAACAGAAATGGAAATCCTTGTAGTAATTATCTTTTATTATTTTCTTGAATTGGCCCTCTGGTACTGGTATGCAAGTGGTCCTTGTATACATACGCACCTGTAGAGAAAAAGAGAGGTTAATCATTCCACAAAAATACAATTAAAATAATTAATAATAAATAAAAATAATTACTTGAGCGGGAAAAGGGGTTCTGATCTGGCCATCCTCGGACCAAGCATAAGGGTCTACATTCATTTGACCGGGCCCCGCAGCCTCGAAAATGCCGTGGAGATGCCGATCACTATAGTTGAATAGAAACAAGGGTAATCCTTGTTCTATGTTCCTTATGTACGAATAGTGGATCGATGGCAATCCTGAAATATTAACAAACATGTTTAGTAAATACAATTCAAATCTGCAATTGGGAATTTAGTTAATGCGTAATTGCATCAATTAAACCTCAAATCGTGCAATTATGACTCAATTGATGAAAAACAGGACTACATTGGGCTAATTCAGAGCAATTATGACTCAATTGTATGTCATTAATGATTTAATACTTACCGAAAAGCTGTTTGGTGAGGCATTCTTTGATGGTGTTATGCTTGCAGCCAAAGATTACGCCTCCTAAATCACTTTTACGGAGGTTACGAGATGGCAGCACGTAATTGGCCGCCACCCCTTGAGGTAGCGTCCGGTTCTCATTTTTCCTTGGAGTTTCCATTCTGTAAAAAGAGAAATATAAAGTAATATATCAGTTCATGAATCTTGCTATCAGAATTTTGCAAAGAATAGTAATTTGAAGTATCAGGATTATATTACTACTTCAAATCATAAAATGAATGGTATCTGAAAAAGTACAGAGATTTGGGGCAACTATTACAGCTTTAATGGTGTAAATTCGCAAATAACAAGAAAATCGGGTGTAAATAAGGCGGATTGCTCAACAATTTCAAGAAAAATTTCAAAATCAGTCACAAAACAAAGCATAAACAGCTGCAAAATTGAATCTTGGACTATCTTGAAATTTCAAAGGACAAAAAGTTCCAAAATTGGGTAATAAAACAGAAAGGCAAAATCTGTCAGAGTACAAGAATCTCCGATCAAAGAAAACAACAGATAATTCATCAAAACCTTGAATTTTCTTGAAATTACGAAATCAGGATTGCCTAATTTCAATTTTTTGAAAATCGTGATCTCAGTTTCTATTCAGAGAGAAAGACGGACAAAAACACCAGTCTGAATATTAAATGTTTGATACTACGATTCCATCTATATCACGCAAAGAGAAGGAAATAAAAAAAAAAAGATTATCCGATTCCCTATTTACCATACATAAAAACATTAATCTACAACAATTCCTAGCAAGCTATTACGAGAAAGAGGGAGAGAAATTACAAGAATGGCAATGATTTAGTGTTGGATCGGAGTGCAAAGAGGTGCGAAGAGTACAGATTTAGAGAGAGGGAGAGGAGACTGAGAAGTTCTTGCTCTCTTTCTACTAACGGGAATTTTGGTGACGAGAGAGAGGGAGGAGGAGAAGAGGGGTTTATATGGTTTTTCAATAGGGTATCTTTTACATATATACCCCCGATACTTATTTCAATTATATTCCTATGTTATATCTATTATACACATAGAACCCTTCAAGAACACATTTTCTGTTTCTTTAAAGAAATTTAAGTGCAGCTGTGCAGTGTCAGTCAAGTGTTTTTAATTGATGATATTTGTAAAAAGATATTTAAACTTAATTCTTTTTTATTTTGTTTAGAAAGCCTGTAATCAGTGATGAATGATTCATGAATGTTGGCTACTGGTTGAAACAAAGATTTTAATTTTCGGTCAAAAGAAAATATTTTGGGAAACACATATTTGTGGATGTGTTTATCCGTTTAGGTCTTTAAAATACATTGTATCCGATTCAAACTAAAAGTTTTGGTGAAACAATGTATTACTCATTTTAGGTAGAAAAAATTAATGAATTTATTTTCACATTAATGCATTTAAATTATTTCTAATTTTGAAAACAAAAAAACTATGCATAATGATATAATTTAGTAACACAGGATAAGGGCTATGAATTTCTTTTAATGTAATTATGGGGAAAGAAAAAATTAAATCATCATTCTAGTTTTCTTTTCTTTTTTTAAAATTGACACTTTAAAAAAAAGATGATAAATTATATGTGATCCAAATATTATATTATTACGTCATGTGATTTTGTATACATAAAATTATGTTGTTTGCCTTCTAGCCATTTGTACTGTTGATTGAATTGTTTTTATTGTGACCTCGAAATATTTATATCAAGATCCGTCGCTGATGCCGCAAGCAATATTTGCGACAAACTTATCGATTGACTTGCGAAAACGTGTTGAGAAATCCAACAAAATGAACACATATTTTGAGTAAATTATGGTAAAGTACCTGTGAATTTCTGGAAAATTTCCTAGACCGCCCATTCCAAGATTAGTATTATTTAGCTCCTGATGCAAAACAAGCTTAGAAAGCTCCAATAATTTAAGAGAACATAAGAGAAGCAAAGTTAACATTGAGATTTGGTTAAAGTCTCAAATTTTACAAAGAAGAGAAAAAAAAGGTATTGATGGGGGAAATATCAGAATGAATGTGTGCTCTTTTATAGCAAAAAAAGAAATGAAAAAAGAACAGAGATAAAGCACAGGATTTTCTACATTCATTTTTTGTGGATAGCGTGCAATGAGTTTATAACATCGAAGCATATATCATTATTCATTATTCATGTAGTTGATAATATATGACTTGTTTGATTTGTTGTATTTTGAAATCATGTATATAAAATTCTTTGTTAGATTATTTGGTGCAAAATTCATGATTTTAATATTTAATCGTTATTATATAATATCATATTTCTTTATATTACTTATACTATATTATATTATATTACATTATTTGATATTATATGATATGATATTGTTTTATATTATATTGTTTTTTGTTATATTATGTTGTTCTGTGTTATATTATATTATATTATATTGTTTTGTTTTGTTTTGTGTTATATTATATTATATTTATTTATATTAGATTATATTAGATTGTTTATATTGTTTATATTGTTTTATATGATATGATGTGGTATTATATTGCTTCAAATTACATTATATCTATTATATTATATTATATTATATTATATTATACTATATTATACTATTTTATATTATATTATATTGGTTTAAATTATTTTTTATTAATTATATTTTAATCTTTATATTATATTATTTTATATTACATATTGTTTTTAGATTATATTAAATTAAATTATATTGTGTTACATTATATGATAGTATATAATATTATATTATTATTTTATAATATAATATAATATAAATATAATTATAATTATTGTTCTAATTTGAAAAAAATATATTATAATGAAATACATGGATAGTTATATTCATGTATTTGAAATACCAAAATTTTGTGTGTATTTCAATATCCACCTTATAATTCATGATTTCACCAAAATACATCAAATCAAACAATTAATTGTATTTGAAATCATGAATATCCAAATACAATCCACCTTAATCCACCGAATCAAACATGCCAGTTGTATTTACGTAATCACAAACTATGTTACACATATACTTTAAATAGGCCTACGATATTTTTCGTAATATTTGTATCGTCATGATATTTAATCAAAAAATATTATTAATGTATTTGTGTCTCTTGTATCCGTTCAATATCATAAAGGATGACTATGCATTATTTCAAGAAGTCCCACGAAAAAATTCATTTTGTATGTAGTGACCAGATGTAAGTTTTTGAAATTAGTTTTTTTTGTTATTTCGAAAAAGAAATCGGTTCATACCAAATTCAATGAACCAAATAATGGAAATCAATACACACAAAAAAGTGTTCAATGAATCTAGTCATCCAAGCAAAACATCAAATTTGACTCTATAAAATATGAAAATTTAATTTCGATATTAGAATCAAGTTTGTTTCCTCTTTTATCTACGATGCCTTAAAATAGAATTGCAACTTTCAGTTTTCAAAATGTACAATTATTATATATAATACGATATATATATTATTATATTAATTATATGAATATAATTACTAAAAACATACTAAACGCACTATTATATTACTATAATGTTATATTTTATCCTTATATTAATATAATAATATATATAACTTTATTATAATTCAATATTTTATCCATATATCAACGTAATATAATATTTCATATTGATTAGTAATTATAATATTATTATAATATTAATTTAATAATTAAATGAAGATCCTTCACTTCGACACTCTAATTTTTATTGAAATTAAAATTTACAACGATAATGAAATAACGAAATACTTCATCATCTAATTCGGTTTCTAATTTTATATGTCAAATAAAAAGAAATACTTCATCATCTACTTCGGTTTCTAATTTTATATGTCAAATAAAGAATTGCATTATCATGAATCTTAAGATTCAATTATACTAGCATTGCCCCCGCGCAATTGCGCGGGGCTGTTCGGGTTTATAAGTAATGTAGTTGAAAAAAATTGTTGTTCATTTTGTGTATGTGACTTTATTTTTGTAATCATTATTATATGTGTAATTTAGTGTGTTGTGTGCGAGTGAAATTTTGTAGCAAAAATCGTTTGAAAATTTTAAGAGCCGGATTTCTTGAATAATTCAAACGGTTATTGCTAAAAAAATTATCTATATTTTATACTTCATAAGTAAAATAAGGAAAAATAACGAATGAGTCGTCATGAAATTTATTCAGAACATAATAGTTCAGAAAACATTGCTGAAAAAAAGAGTGTTTTTAATTTCACAAATCTTTAATTTCGCTACATATTTAGTACAAATATTTTTCGTCCTTTGTGTGGTCAGCCAACAACAAATTTTGACGATGTCATCGCTAACCGTTTCGTTCGAATCTTTAATTTAAATTATGTCATGATTATTCGCACATCCATGATTTGGTATATTTTTAACCCCCTAATTTTTTTTGGATATTATAAAAAATTCTCTATCTTTTCGTAAACTCCCAAAAAAAAAACTCTTTACCAAACTTTTATTTTAAAATACTCCTTATGGATGATATTAATTTTTTTTTTCCAAAATACCCTCCAAATCTCATATGTAATAATTAAAACTTATTTTTGTTATTTTTTATTAATTTTAAGAAAATTCATAAACACTTCTTAACACGTAGTGATTTAAAAAAAATTTAATTATTACATATTTTGTTTATATAATTTTAATATTACATTCTTTATTCATAAAAAAATTAATATTAAATGATAATAAATAAACACCTTACAAATATATTCATAGAAAATATCTATTTAAACATCTATTTTTTATTTTAGTTTTCTTTTTATGTATTTTTTAATAGTTTTGTGATATTTTATTTTTAAATATTTGCAAGATGTTCTTTTATTAATATTGTTCAACTTATTATAATTTTATTTTAGTTTTTCAAGAAAAATAATAAAGGACAAAAATGTAAATTTTAAAACTTCGGAGGACAAAAATGCAAATATAAAGGACCAAAATGTGAAAAAAGGACAAAAATATGATTTTTTTTAAAAAATATGACCAAACTGGACAAAAATATAAATTTCCAAACTTCGAAGGACCAAAATGCAAATATAAAGGACCAAAATGTAAATTTTTTTCGAAAAAAGGACCAATTTGTAAATAAAAAAGGACCAAAATGTAAAATTTTTTTGAAAAAAGGACCAATTTGTAAATCTAAAAGGACCGAAAAGTGATAAAAAAACGACCAAAAAGTAATTTGTTTTAAAAAACAGGACCAATTTGAGGCCCCTGGACCAAAATGTGAATATTAAAATTTCGAAG
This sequence comes from Luzula sylvatica, assembly GCA_946800325.1. NCBI lineage: Eukaryota > Viridiplantae > Streptophyta > Magnoliopsida > Poales > Juncaceae > Luzula > Luzula sylvatica. Next base: position 76,831,831 of record OX326956.1, on the reverse strand, counting down.
GACCAAAATGCAAATATAAAGGACCAAAATGTAAAAAAGAAGGACCAAAATGTAATTTTGTTTTTAAAAAAAGGACTAATTTGTAAATAAAAAAGGACCAAAATGAAAAAAAAATATTTTTTTTTACAAATAGACCCCTGGTGACGTGGCTGCCTGGACTTAAATGTAAATTTCAAAACTTCGAAGGGCCAAAATGCAAATATAAAGGACCAAAATTTAAAAAAAAGGACCCCAATGTAATTTTTTTTCGAAAAAAGGACCAGAATGCAAATATAAAGGACCGAAATGTGATAAAGAAGGACCAAAATGTAATGTTTTTTTAAAAACAGGACCAATTTGAGGCCCCTGGACCAAAATGTGAATATTAAAACTTCGAAGGACCAAAATGCAAATATAAAGGACCAAAATGTAAACAAAAAGGACCAAAATGTAATTTTGTTTTTTAAAAAAGGACCAATTTGTAAATCAAAAAGGACCAAAATGTAAAATAAAAGGACCAAAATGTAATTGTTTTTCGAAAAAAGGACCAAAATGCAAATATAAAGGACCGAAATGTGATAAAGAAGGACCAAAATGTAATTTTTTTTTAAAAAAGGACCAATTTGAGGCCCCTGGACCAAAATGTGAATATTAAAACTTCGAAGGACCAAAATGCAAATATAAAGGACCCAAATGTAAAAATAAGGACCAAAATGTAATTTGTTTTTTAAAAAAAGGACCAATTTGTAAATAAAAAAGGACCAAAATGTAAACAAAAAGGACCAAAATGTAATTGTTTTTCGAAAAAAGGACCAAAATGCAAATATAAAGGACCGAAATGTGATAAAGAAGGACCAAAATGTAATTTTTTTAAAAAACAGGACCAATTTGAGGCCCTTGGACCAAAATGTGAATATTAAAACTTCGAAGGACCAAAATGCAAATATAAAGGACCAAAATGTAAAAAAAAGGACCAAATTGTAAATTTTTTTTTAAAAAAAGGACCTATTTGTAAATAAAAAAGGACCAAAATGTAAAAAAATTTTTTTTTTTTACAAATAGGCCCCTGGTGACGTGGCTGCACCAGGAGGCAGCAAATCCCCTTGCATTAGTATATAGATAGATAGATATCTAATATCTAATTTCATGTCTCCCAACACTCCCTTATATTTCCAAAACACAAATTCCTTGTTTGGTTATCAAATGAATTGGAACTGGAATTATATGTTGCCTCAAATTGTGAATCTCGACACTCCTTGTAAAATGTCAAGGAGAAATAATTCTGTTGTATCTAAATATGAGTAAATCTTAATTCGATGATACATACAATATCATATGTTGTATCTAAATATGAGTAAATCTTCCGTTCGGACGGAACGAAAGTCAAATTAAAATTTATAAAATAATTATTCGAATTCTCGCGCTTCGTTCGAACGGGGTGTGAAGTTTCCTTCGAACGGATTGATGATTTCGTTCGAACGGAGTTTATGATGATTTTGAATTGCAAACATATCTTTGGGACAATTTGGCTTCCGTTATCCGTTCGAACGGAAAGAGTTATGTTTGTAGTCTTTACAAACTTCTCATTTTTCACGTTTCAAACAAATTAACTATTGAGCGAATTCACGGAAGTTTTCGACGGAAGTCTTCGACGCGTATGATATCTATGGGATACCTATGGATTTTTTTTTAAAATTGAGTCTAAGGATATCTATGGATTTTTTTTTTAAGTGTATGATATCACAATTCACGGAAGTCTTCGACGTGTTGATTTCTTCACTTGAGCGAATACTTTCGTCTTTATATTTTATCGTCGTTTTGATTCTTCAATGTCTTGAATCTCATTGATGGCTATTGTTCAAGTGCTCACTCTTGTGTATGTGCGTATTTTTTTTTTTGATCTCGTTTGCGGGACATACCTATATCTCCTACAATTGTTACTTAAAAAGTTGATTAAAAATATCAACATTATTTTGAAATAATCAAACAACTAGAAATTTGAACCAACAAATCTTCCACGTAATCTCAAAAATCTAGACATCCATTTTGATGATTCAAGGATTGTACTCAATATAAGCACTTGATTTTTATAAATAAACATGATTTTGTATACCCAAGAATCTAAAAAAAAAATCATTCACCTATTTCATAGACCATATGTCCATACAAATAAATGTTTAAACATTTTTATGGTAAAACTTTTTGTTTTTGAAATAACTATATTTTTAGTTTTATTTTTATGTTAACTAGCTATAACCCTGCGCAATTGCGCGGGGCACCCTGATTTTTTTTTTTTTTTTTTATGATTTATGCTTTTTCTGTATTTATTTTTCGGCAGCGTTGTATTGGCCAGTGATTCGATTTGTGTGGTGTTATGGAATTTTCAAACTGAGAAGGACCGAAATGTAATTTTTCAAACTGAAAATGACCAAAATGTAAATTAAAAAGGACCAAAATGTGAATTAATTTTTTTTTTCGAATTAAAATGTGTAAATAAAAGAGGATCAAGATGTAAATATGAAGTACCAAAATGTAATATTTTAAACTTGAAAGGACCAAAACAAAAATAAAAAGGACCAAAATATAGTTTTTTCAACTAAAAAGGACCAAAATGTAATAAAAAAAGGACCAATATGTAAATTAAAAATTTTCGTACAAAGAGGCCCCTGGACCAAAATGTATTTTTTATACTTGGAGGACCAAAATGTAAATAAAAAAGGACCAAAATGTAATTTTTCGAAAAAAAAAGGACCAAAATGTAAATTATTTTTTTTTTTTACAAAAAGGCCCCTGGTGACGTGGCTCAACGAGGAGCCAGGAAAAAGTATAGAATTATACTAATTATAATTTCTTTCTATTTGAAAACAGTTTTATAAAAGTGTTATTTCAAAACCTTATTTTAATTGTTTCGTTTAAATTCTTTGTAACTATAAGTCATAATTTTATTTTGCTCGAATGAATAATATGATATTTTTAGGTTTTTGGATGGGTAAATATGATATTTTTATTTCTCGGATGATAAATATTATATTTTGGGTTTTATGAGGGTAAATATGTGTATCCACTTTGTATCGTTATTATTATTATTTTCGATTTTTTTTATATTTTATAATTTTTTCAAAGATAAATACGATGGTGTGGATTTTTCGAAGGGTAAGTATAATGTATTTTATTTGTCGAATGATAAGTATGATATTTTGGGTTTTTAGGATGTTAGATAAGTATGATATAAATTTCATTAATTATAGATGGTGGTAAACAAAGTTGTTAAAAATATTAAATAAATTAATGATTTGTGAAACAGTGAATTTTTTTTTACCTTCTTTTCTTATATAAGATGGAAAAAAAAATAGTCATGGTTTACCACTCTAGGAGAGTTTAAGGAGGATATGCATCACCACTCTATACTTAATGATAATCTTATACATGTTTTCTTCTCTCACAATAAACCACGTTGCTTCATCTAAACCGTTTATTTTAAATTTTTAATACATGATCTATGCCTGTGATCAATTATAGCACCGGATTTTTTTAGATAGACATAGTCTAATAAATCCAAGTAAATGTAAACAAAATTATGTACCAATTATGAGCACCATGTCTAACCAAATTATTTATCTCAATGTCTATCCTCTCTCTCAGTTTAATCAATGACTCAATGTTGATGATAAATCGGTAATTAAATGAAGATAAATAAATAGTGTGTTATGTTAGATCATGTGTATCTTTTGTGCTCTTTGTAATTGAGAAATTTGTATCGATTTCTCTATGTTTACGATCTATGTTTCTCATTTATACAAATAATGGATAAATTTTTGTAATTGAGATATTTATTTTTATCCATTCTTGATATCTCCAAAAGATTGTTCATTCATACAAACATTTGATGTGCTTATCCCGGTGTGAATGCTTTTATTATTTTTTGTAATTGAGATTCATGTGTATCCAGTTCATAGTGTTCAATTTGATGGTGGTGCGTCACCTTAATAGTGTGTACTGTATATGTATGCATGTATGCATTAATGTATATACATGTATATATGTAAGTATAAATACATATATACAGACAATATTATAATTTTTGTAAATACAACACATAAATAAGAGAAGAAGAAGAAATATTTAATTAAAAAATTTTGAGTTCCTTTTTTTTTACCATTAAAAAAAAAAGTGAGTTTTTTATTTTTTTTAATAAAAGATATTTTGAAAATTTTAAAGGGTAAATAAGATATTCATATTTTTGCAAGGGTATACATGATATATACGAATTTGAAAGGGTACAGACGATATTTATAATTTTTACTTGGTAAACATGATGTTTTTGATTTTGGAATAATAATAACATTATATTTGATACCCCGGGAAGGGTAAATATGATATTTCAGATTTTCAAAAGGACAAATGAAATTTTAGATATTGAGAAGGGCGAATGTGATAGTTTAGAATTTAAGACGGGATAATATGATACTTGAGAAGGGTAAAAACAATATATGTATAAATGATAAACACGATATTTTTTGTATTATACAAAGATATATATGATATTTGCAGATTGCTAAAAGGGTAAATATGATATTTCATATTTCTAAAAAGATACATACGATATTTCATATTTTTACTAGAGTACATATAATATTTTGATATGTGGAAGGGCCTATATGATATTTTGTATAATTTAGATGATAAATATGGTGCTTTGGATTTTTTTAATGTTAAATATGATATTTGAAATTTTTGGACGGGTAAATATGATATTAAACATTGAAAAGGGTAAATATGATATTTGAAATTTTGACAAATGTCAATTTGATATTTTAGATTTTAAGACTGATATGATATTTCAGAATTTTACATGGACAAATGCAATATTTCTAAAAATGACAAATTCGACATTTAAGATTTATAAAAGGTTAAATATGATATTTCAGATTTTTACATGTACGGGCAGAAGACATAATTTTATTTTTCAAACAAAAACTCGCGGAATTTTCGCGCGCGTCCGGCTAGTTTTTTATGAATTGTTCCTTGTTTAATCACTATGTTAATTAGAAGTGTTAATTATGATACAGGGGATGTGGCGGTGAAATATGAGGGTGTTAAAAGTGTTTCCCCATTGAGGTAGAAGTATGCAAGAAAAATGAACGTGGAACTGGACGAACTAGATCTAGTCGTATTCCCTTCTTTGTTTCCCATCCTTCCTGCTTTCATGAGAAAATTATATACGCAAAATAAAGAAAATATTTCCAGTCATTTATGAGAGTAAATACTACTCATTTACAATTGTCATTTTCAAGTTGCGCGCGCGTGCGCGCGCACACACACACACACATATAGGATGGTTAAGATACTTAATTAAGTATCATGAGTTTGATAATTTGGATTTTTTGACCATTATATTTGCTTTGAGATTTGTGCATTTAATGATGAACACAAACTTTTATGGAAATCATTAATGATGAGTATAAAAAAATACAAATCTCAAATCAAATCCAATGATCAAAAAATCATAAGTACCAAACTCATGATATTTAATTGAGTATCTTAGTCATCCTTATATACATATATATATATATATATATATATATATATATATATATATATATATAGAGGGAGCCTATATAGCTTGTACAAGCAAACCTTCATCTTTGCTTGTAACTTTTTAGCCCTTGGATCCAACAAGATCTGTGCACAGGATTAACTTAACAACTCCGTTATTATTTCACTAACTCTCATTAACTTCACGGCAGAGAAGAGACTAAATTCACGGCAGAAGAAGAGATGTGTGCTCACGGTGTGTTAATAAAAGTAATAAAAACAGAGGATTTCTCTACATGCCAAATATACCCTGTTTCCTTAATTAACTTTTTAGCCCCTGTTTTCTCAAGTAATTTAAGAAACAAAAAATGAAATTTCTGAAAATTGCAAGATCTGATCTTGACAGCAAACAATTTTTATATCGATAATGGTACGGACCAGTACCGATATCATATCGACATTCAAAAAACACACATACAAGATGAATTATATTACCCTTTCATGTTATATTCACTTTTACATTTGCATATCGACATTCACATTACCCAGTGCCGGTATCATATCGACATTCACATTTTACATTTACATTCAATCGTAAAAGTATCTTACCCTAAATACATCCATATTCTTCTTATTTACAAAAAAACTCATCAACGCAGCTCTTGTCTCTGAAAAGCGGGCCCGCCACGCTTCCTCTCTTCAAGCTCCAGTCTCTGAAAAGTGAGCCCGCAACACTTGCTCTCTTCAGCTCCATTATCGGGTCCCGAGCTTCTTCTCCTGTCTCTGAAAAGCAGGCCCGCCACACTTCCTCTCTTCAGGCTGCATGATCGAGTCCCAATCTTCTTCTCCAATCTCTGAAAAGCGGGCCCACCACACCTCTCTTCGAGCTCCATTATCGAGTCCCAAGCTTCTTCTCCATTCTCTGAAAAGGGGGCCTGCCACACCTCTCTTCAAGCTCCATTATCGAGTCCCGAGCTTCGCATCCAATCCTGAGTTATATCAAATTCGTAATCTGAAAATTAGTTCAAAAATTAAAATTGAACTCAATATTATTAAGCAAAAGCAATAATTCTCAATTTCAGAAAAATCCAGTTAGTGCCTTAAAAAGAACCTAATAAACCCTAATTTGACCCAATCATTCGTAGAAATCCAAACATAGCTTATTGAACCCTAATTAGCCTATAATCATCCACCAACCCAGCAAAACTAGCCCCGACACACAAAACACAACCCCTATATCAATTGAATTCACTGATAACAACATGAATTAAGACCCAATTCATCTAAAATCAGACAAATTAGACAATATTAATCAAAAATCAAATGAATTAAAGCATGAACGTTGCTGGAAACTAATAAATTCGTACAAAACTGAAACTTACTTCGGATAGTATGAGGCCATCGAGAGTGAGATGTCGCTTTGGAGCCAATTCATCTATAGCCGCTTGAGAGCTATCGCACACGGAGAGAAGAGAGCTATCGCCTCGGAGAGAAGAGATTTGTCGCCTCAGATTCGGTCACTTGAGAGAAGAGATCGCTTGAGAGAAGAGCTCGGATTACCTCGGAGAGAAGCTTTGTGTGTGAGAGAGAGAGACCTCGCGAGCGTTTTGATGGAGAAAGAGCTCGCTAGGGAGGGAGGGTTCAGACGGTGTTATGGGTTCAGACGGTGTTAATCCTGCTTTAGCACTTAGCGTGTGTATTTTAATTGTGCACGGATCTTATAGCACCATCCAAGGACTAAAAAGTTACAAGCAAAGACGAAGGTTTGCTTGTACAAGCTATATAGGCTCCCTCTATATATATATATATATATATATATATATATATATATATATATATATAACAACAATGTTTAAATTGATCACACATCAATGTTTAAATTGATTACACATCAAAGTACAGACAAGTAATATAACATCAAATAAATATTAGGTTCTGTAAAATATTACCTTGTCACAATAAACATGTGGAATATGATCAATCTTGTATCTATCTTTTCCTAGACATGTTTCCCCCAGTGTTTTGCAGTGAGAAATTTCTAAGGTCTTCAAAAATACAAGGCGTTGGATACTTTTGGGAAGGGAATCCAATTTATAGCAATCATGGATGGTTAGCTCCTCCAACGAGGTGAGGTTTCCCAAAGATTCTGGTAATGATTCCAACACTAGACGCTCAATGGATAGTTTCTTCAACGAGCCGAGACCTCCCAAAAATTCTGGCAAAGACGTCAGCAATCGACAACCGATAATGGATAGTTTATTGAGGGAGACAAGTTCTCCCAAAGATTCCGGCAATGACTCTAACTCTGAACATTCAATGACTAGTTCCTCCAACAAGCCAAGGCCTCCCAAAAATTTCGGCAAAGACACTATCTTTTGGCATTCATAATGATCATGTATGGAGGCTACATCTTCAAAACTGTAGGATGGGTACATTTTTCTATTAGCACGTGATGAGATTGAAAATCTCTTTAGCGAGGTGATGTATTTCATATTATCACCTAATTCAATTTTGCAATCTTCAAACCATAGTGACTTGAGGCATGTCAAGCACACAAAACTTTTTGTAAGAAATTCTATCTCACACTCGTGGAATTCAATATCCTCTAGAGAAGATATGCCACCTAAAGATTGTGGAAAATATCTGAAAGGACCACTTTTCGATATTTTCAATTGCTTCGGTGAAACGAGATATCCAAAATTTTCACCCAATTTAACCAAATTCTTGCAATCATGTATTTGTAGTGATACAAGGGATGTAAGACCTCGAATGCTCTTCGGCAAGCTTTTCAAACCATCAGAGTTTTCTATACGTAAAGTTCTAAGGGATAAGAGAGAATTCAGCAATTCCCATCTATTACTAGGCATTATAGACAATCTGATTTCTAAATTCAATGTTTTACAATCCAAAAGCCCCACAGATCGTCTCGACAATAATATGCCATCACTCCTTGATATTCTTAACTTGACACATTCCGGTAAAAATGGCTCAAATTTCAATTTACTACACTCTTCAATCACCCATTCTTGTAAGTTAGGGAAGAATGATTTATTTTCCTCGTCATCATGTGGACTATTTGTAGACCACATTTTGAGGTTCGGCATATACTCAATGTTAAACACTCTGAGCCTTCCGAATGGATTTTTACCTCCAGCAAATGCCTTATCCACATTCTCGATTCCAGGCAGACTTGTAATGTAAAGTTCTTGGAGGTTAGGCAACTGTCCAAAGGGAGGAAGATTCTTGCAATACGGTAAACCATATAAAGTCATCTTAGAAATATTTGGGAGATAAGTTGAAACATTCATCATCCAATTTGGAAATGCATTAGCTGGATAATTCTGAAGATTGAACGATTGTAAATTTCGATGAGGCCTTAATTTTTCTAGTAAAGTGTAGGCACCTATGTGTTCATCTTGAGCATTTTGATTGTCACATTGATTCCAATTGAGAAACAAACTTCGGAGTTTTGATTTATAGCATAACAATGTGTTATCTAAATGTTTTGTTTTTTCTGCATCTTTAAGATTATAAATAGATAAACTCCCCTCTAAACTATTCAGTTGTTGAACATCTCTAATATTGCTATCAATCACACCATCTTGGCCAATTGTTGCTTCAATAAAAAATCTTTCAAGATTTTTAAGGTGAACAAGTCGAGAAATACATGGAAGAGCCGTAAATTTTTGAGTGTCCAATGTAAGAATCTCTAATTTTGTTAGTTCACCTATGTATGTAGGTACCGTATAAACTTTACACATTGATAGGTGTTGGTTCAAATTTCCTAGGGTTTGATTATCTCAAAATAATGTCGATACTACTAACGAATTTGTGTAAGCATCAATTGTAGGAGATATAGGTATGCCCGCAAAAGGATCAAAAGAATAAATAATCAATCACACATACGCGAGCAAGATAACAAGAGCCAAGGAATATCAAGATCACTCAAAAAGACTCAAGACGTCGAAGAATCAAGAGGACATCAAAGAATAAAGATGTCGAAGAATCAAGGAATCAAGACATAGAAGATTCCGCAAGTTGGGAAATCATACAAATCACCAAAACAACTTATAGGTATCCCTAAACTTGTTTATGTATTATTAAGCTCAAAATTAGTCAAAGAAACATATTCGAAACTCATCAAATTGGTGAAATAATGAAACAGACTAAAAGTAGGATGTCCGTTACAACGGAACTCACTGTCCGTTATAACGGACATGCTCGTCCTATTCAAGATTGGAAAACACAGTATAGTCCGTTGCAACGGATCAACCAGTCCGTTGTAACGGACACCACCAAAGCGTTGTAACGGAATAATGTACGTTATAACGCTAATTAAATCCAAACTTGAAGGATGTCACAGAACTATGTCCGTTACAACGGACATATCTGTCCGTTATAACGGACATTGTTCTCACTTCAGTATAACACATTCCTCTGCATGTCCGTTGTAACGGATTAACCAATCCGTTACAACGGAAAGCCTCAGAACGTTGTAACGGAGTATTCTCCGTTGTAACGGACATTAAAATCAATCTGAAGTGAAGTCTCAGTACGATGTCCGTTGTAACGGACATGTCAGTTCGTTGCAACGAACTTCCTAACACAGACTTCCGTTATAACGGACATGTATTCCGTTGTAACGGACTGTGTAATAATTCGAATATAACAGCCGTAACGGCTAGTTTGACTTATGGTCCGTTACAACGGACTTGCAGTCCGTTGTAACGGACTATGCAGAAAAAGCAAATTAAGGGAAGGGTCTATGTGTTCTATAAATAGAACTCTTCCCTCATTCTCTCTTAGGATCTCAACTAATATATTTTTCCAATCAAAAGAGAGAATCCTAGCTTTAAATCTTGAGCTTAATCATCTAAACATTCTTAGAGATTATTAGATCCAATTTCAAATCCACTACTAAACGATTCCCAACTTGCGTGACCGATCACGACTAGTTCGTTAGTAGTACAATTGTAATAGGCTAGTTACTATTTGTAAAGCCCGCCATTGATCGATCATTTCGTGTAAATCGATCAAGGCAAAACCTTGTAATTGCTTGAGTTGGATATTCAATCGAAAGCCGAAAAGGCACAAGGGCATCCCGGAGACGTAGGTACTTGCAATCAATCGAGTCGGTCGATTGAGCAAGTAGCCGGTGAGTTAAAGCTACAAAGCAACCACCCACCGAACTCCGTAAACAAATATCGCGTGTTATTTGTTTCGGTATTGTATTTCTTTATCTAATTTATTTACGCTTCCGCACCAAATTGTATTTGTATCCATTACCGCGAAAATTGGACCTTAGGATTACCTATTCACCCCCCTCTAGGTCTCAATTCAACAACAATTGGTATCAGAGCAAAATACTAACCGTCCTTTTTAGTAAGCGACAACTTGTATAACGATTATGGCCTCAATCGGTAATAGGACCCAAATTTTATACCCAAATAAATTAGATGGAAAAAATTGGAATCTTTGGAAGAGATGCATGTTAAATGTATTCACTATCCAAAAATTGAGATCGGTGGTGGAGAAAGGTTTCGAGATTTACACGGTAAGCACTTCCGAAACCAACCCCACACGAAAAATATGCCACGGCACCGATCTCAATGTGACCGCCGATACATATGCTCAAAACCTCATTCTCACAAATATCGACGAGTCACTTTCCATACTTATGGATGGATGTACCACATCTCATTCCATGTGGCGAGCTCTCCTAGACCGATTTGAAGGACACGATAGAATGAAGAGAACCAAATTGATGGGACTCGAACAATCATTCGATCGATTCCGGATGATCGAGAATGAATCCGTTGATGACATGTATTCACGAATGACACATATCAAAAATGGATTCATCGCTCTAGGAGAATCACTAACGAATTCTCGAGTTGTAGGTAAGCTTATTCGAGCAATGCCGTCAAGTTGGGAAACTCTTCTCGTCACCTTGGAAACCATGATGGCCACCCAAGACTTCACTCCGGAAATTCTTGTGAGCCACCTCCGAAATTTCGAAGCACGCATGAACCAACAAAGCGACGCTATAGCAAATACCTCACATTCCGAGCTTCAAACCAAACTCGTTATCGACACGAACGAAAACGGGAATGAAATGTCTTTGTTGGTTAGAAGACACGAGGACTTGAAGAATCAAGAGCGAAAATTCAACGAGGACCGAAAACGCCAACACTTGAAACCTATGTGTTTTGAGTGCAAGAAAATGGGTCACACCACCGACACGTGTTGGACCATACATCCCGAAAACGCTCCTTGGAACAAACGCGAGGAAAATCCAAAACACAAAAAGAAGGTAAGAGATCTAGGCAAAACCAAGGCGTTAATGGTTGATTTGGATCCATGGGGAGATTCGGAGTGCTCAAGCACATTCTCCGACTTGGAGTGCAACCTCGAGCACAAAATCACCAATGTGACCTTAATGGCGGAAATCGACAATCCAATTGACGATGTGGTTGAACGAGCTATTCAAGCGATGATCCGTCAACAAGTGTCACAATCGGAACCGCAAGAAATCAAGATTCCGAGTATCACATTTCCTCAAGACGATCCACATATCTCCGACATCGAAACTTCACATGATTCCGATCATGAGGTACATCCAAACTCTAAATCAAAAACTATTTCGATAAAGAAAGATTCTAGCTCATCCGATGAATCGGAAATTGAGTTAGAATTTGAATCTCACAAAAGTCTAATGAAAGAAATCAATAGACTTCGACAAAGTGAGATTGAAAAAGAGAGAACAATTCTAAATCTCGAGGTTAAGGTATCTTCTCTTGAGTTGTCGGTCAAGTCGTATAAAGCACAATTAACCGAATTTAATGGATTTTCAAAATGCGAATGTCAAGCCCTAAAAGGTGAGACATCCTCTCTAAAAGTCGAAATCCAAAATTTAAAATTTGTGAATGAGTCCTTGAAGAGTGCGTGTGTATCACTTACACCGAGCACTCCGTCATTGGACAAAGTCTTAGAGGGACAACGTCCCCATGATAAGACGGGTCTAGGATTTAAGAAGACTAACGGTCATAAACCCGTGTCTTCCAAATCTCAAGATCAAAAAGGAAAACGGGAGTACAATGCGAATACGAATCGCAGAAATGCTTTCATGTACCGCGATTTCAACAAGGGTAAAAGTGCTAAAATTAACCAACCTAAAAATGATAGAAACTATGATAGGGTTAATCACTATGCACCTCATTCATCATATATAAATAACCATACGGAACGAACCGAATGTTTATACAAACGGGGATCAAATGGTTATTTCTATAAGGTGAGTTCACCACATGTCGCTAACTATCAAAATCGTACTCCCAAACATTTCACAAGCACACAACGATTTAATAAATCAACGTATAATTGTGCTCAACCGACAAAACCGATAACTCAACCAAAAGATTACACAAACCATTTCAAATCTCATTTTGTCAAGAGTTCGGAAATTACAAATAAACCGACTCGCGCATTTTGCAACTATTGTTGCAATTTGGGACACATCTCAACGGGATGTCCTCTTCGAAAACCGCAACCAAATTCAAATTGGTTGTGGCTTCGAAAAGATCGAAGCATGGCTAGCACGTCCACCTCAAATGGGGTGTGTCCTAAAGGTACTTAAAGTCATGTTTCCGCACTCCCTCATCCATGTTTAAAATTGGCCACAAGTTGAGGGGGAGTGCTGATACAAGAATTTGATCGCTAAACTCGGGTTTAGTTGATTCGGATTTCTTGACAATTTTTTTTATAGTTCAATCATCTATACACTTACAAAAAGACGAGAAAGGTATTTTGACTAGTATGTAGGTATGCTAAATGGAAAACGAATCGGGAAGACGCAATAATATGTTAAATAAATATGCGTACCAAACTCAACATCATCACCTTGCACTATCAAGGGAGCTAATGTCTCGACATAGGTGGATGTTGAGAAGTGTCACTCGAGGAGTTGTGTGTTTTAGATCAAGACTCGAGTCCATGGCTCGAGCTAGGTATGCATTCTCTTGAGAATTCCATTTGAGTTTCAAAATTTATTACGTTTTCGACTATTTTTGAATACATCGAAAATGTTGAGAATCTTTGTTAAAACCTATTTTTACACTAAAAATCTTTTCATACATCTTTACAAAATGAAAAACTCAACATCAATTTGCGAAATTCATCTATATACAAGCCTAAAATTGCAAAAAGCAACGATTTAGGGGGAGCTTGTATGTAGGGGGAGCTTCTCGTATGATTACGCTCTATTCCCTTTTGATCCTTTTCAAAAAGGGGGAGAAGAGAAAATCATATGGAAAGTTACTCGGTAATCGATTCAACTCTCCAAAATCGACATTATTTTGAAATGAATCAAAAGGGGGAGTTTGTTGGTTCAAATTTCCTAGGGTTTGATTATCTCAAAATAATGTCGATACTACTAACGAATTTGTGTAAGCATCAATTGTAGGAGATATAGGTATGCCCGCAAAAGGATCAAAAGAATAAATAATCAATCACACATACGCGAGCAAGATAACAAGAGCCAAGGAATATCAAGATCACTCAAAAAGACTCAAGACGTCGAAGAATCAAGAGGACATCAAAGAATAAAGATGTCGAAGAATCAAGGAATCAAGACATAGAAGATTCCGCAAGTTGGGAAATCATACAAATCACCAAAACAACTTATAGGTATCCCTAAACTTGTTTATGTATTATTAAGCTCAAAATTAGTCAAAGAAACATATTCGAAACTCATCAAATTGGTGAAATAATGAAACAGACTAAAAGTAGGATGTCCGTTACAACGGAACTCACTGTCCGTTATAACGGACATGCTCGTCCTATTCAAGATTGGAAAACACAGTATAGTCCGTTGCAACGGATCAACCAGTCCGTTGTAACGGACACCACCAAAGCGTTGTAACGGAATAATGTACGTTATAACGCTAATTAAATCCAAACTTGAAGGATGTCACAGAACTATGTCCGTTACAACGGACATATCTGTCCGTTATAACGGACATTGTTCTCACTTCAGTATAACACATTCCTCTGCATGTCCGTTGTAACGGATTAACCAATCCGTTACAACGGAAAGCCTCAGAACGTTGTAACGGAGTATTCTCCGTTGTAACGGACATTAAAATCAATCTGAAGTGAAGTCTCAGTACGATGTCCGTTGTAACGGACATGTCAGTTCGTTGCAACGAACTTCCTAACACAGACTTCCGTTATAACGGACATGTATTCCGTTGTAACGGACTGTGTAATAATTCGAATATAACAGCCGTAACGGCTAGTTTGACTTATGGTCCGTTACAACGGACTTGCAGTCCGTTGTAACGGACTATGCAGAAAAAGCAAATTAAGGGAAGGGTCTATGTGTTCTATAAATAGAACTCTTCCCTCATTCTCTCTTAGGATCTCAACTAATATATTTTTCCAATCAAAAGAGAGAATCCTAGCTTTAAATCTTGAGCTTAATCATCTAAACATTCTTAGAGATTATTAGATCCAATTTCAAATCCACTACTAAACGATTCCCAACTTGCGTGACCGATCACGACTAGTTCGTTAGTAGTACAATTGTAATAGGCTAGTTACTATTTGTAAAGCCCGCCATTGATCGATCATTTCGTGTAAATCGATCAAGGCAAAACCTTGTAATTGCTTGAGTTGGATATTCAATCGAAAGCCGAAAAGGCACAAGGGCATCCCGGAGACGTAGGTACTTGCAATCAATCGAGTCGGTCGATTGAGCAAGTAGCCGGTGAGTTAAAGCTACAAAGCAACCACCCACCGAACTCCGTAAACAAATATCGCGTGTTATTTGTTTCGGTATTGTATTTCTTTATCTAATTTATTTACGCTTCCGCACCAAATTGTATTTGTATCCATTACCGCGAAAATTGGACCTTAGGATTACCTATTCACCCCCCTCTAGGTCTCAATTCAACAACAATAGGTTCCGTAAATTTTCGAGTCTTCCTAAAGATTCAGGAATATTTTTTAGTCCGCTACAATTCCTTATATTGAGTTTTTCTAAGCCCACAATCTCACAAATAGAGTTTGGCAATGACTCGAGCCGGGAACAATTACTCAAGTCGAGAAACTTAAGATTCTTAAGATTGCCCAATGAATTGGGGAGTTCCACCAAATTTCTACAAGATGACAAATCCAACATTTCCAAATTGATGAGGTTATTGAGAGGTCCGGGCATTGCTAGAAGCCGATCACAGTCCCTTAGATTCATAGATCGAAGGTTGCAAAGATTGATAAAAGATTCCGGTAATTCTTGAAGTTTTTTACGCCCTGATAGGTTCAAAAATGAAAGATTGTGAAGATATCCTAAGGTTGCAGGAAGTGTTTCAAGCTCTTCACAATGACTTAGGTCGAGATGTTCTAATCTCTCAAGTTTCATGATTGATTCGTTTAGTTTTTGAAGCTTGGAACAACAACGTAGGTTCAAGAAACGGAGGTGGCTTAGTTTTCTAATGCAAATTGGCACCTTTTCAAGAGAAGTATATGAAAAATCTAGTGCAACTAGTTTATCCAATAGAGAGATAGATTTATGAATTGTACTGATATTTGAATTTTGAACCCTATGATATCTTAATTGTTTCAGCTCACGGATGGAGTTTGGTAGCTTTTCGATAACACATTTATTCAAGCATAGTATACGCAACACCTTCAAATTCGAGAAAACATTGCTATCCTTTGAAATACAACCAGCATCCAAATAAAGAGCTCTTAAATTTTCAGGAAGAAGCTTAGAAACCCTTGTTGCTTCATTGTAATTGATCATGTGAGCATAGAGCCAGTATGAGGTATCGAAATTGCAATTCTTTGTACCATCAAGAAATAGAAGTTCATCTTTTGTAATAGACATTGCAAGATCATGCACCAAATCATGCATGCACAATGATTCATAATCATCATCATATTGGAAGAAGGATAACCACATGAAGTGCCTGATATACTCTTCACCAATTTGTTCTACATTTAATCCTTGTTTTTCCCGAATAAACCCCAAAGCTATCCATTCTTCAATAAGTGTGCACTTAGATATAGAGCAACCTTTTGGGAAGATAGAGCAATATGTAAAGCACAACCTCAAATATGGTGGCATATTATAATAGCTTAATTTTAAGGAAGGTAGTATCTTGTTTTGAGTAGATGAAGATCCACTTTCTTCCTCTAATTTCCAAATTTGGTTGTCCCTCACCGCATACCATGAATTGATATCCTCTTTAGAACACATTGTATATCCATGTGCTATAGCAGCTAAAGGTAGCCCCTGGCATTTTCTAACTATTTATTTACCAACTTCTACAAATTTCTCATTGATTCTTTCCAATTATGATTCAATTGCTCTTTGCGAGAACAAAAACCAAGATTCTTCATCGGATAAACCCTTTAGATTGTGTGGCTTGTTGGCGCATATCATTTTTGCGACAATTTCACTTCGTGTTGTTAAAATAATCTTACTGCCATTAACACTGCTTCGTAACATATCCTTTAACTCCTCTAATTTTTTTCCATCTTCTTCCCAAGCATCATCCAAAATGACCAAAAACCGTTTTCCCTTAAGCTCTTCTTTAACTTCGTTACATGCAATATTTTTGGAACCATAAATGCAGTGCTTTCTTTTAAGGCATTCAGTTAGATCCTCTGCAATTTTCTTCAAATCAAATTTTATTGAGACGTAAACCCATGCTTTGGAATTGAAGGCTCTTTCTACCATCTCATCATTGTAAAGTAATTTGGCAAGAGTGGTCTTGCCAAGACCTGTCGACAACAAGTGTAGAAAATTAAATAACTAATAATGCACTATAAAGTAAGTGTGCAATATAAAATTGGAAAATGATTTCTAAGAAAATAAAATTGGAAACCAACTATTGCTTGAAAAGAAACTCGATATTCCCTGAAGAAAATTTAATTTTACCCTTGTTTTGAACTGGTTAACCCAATACAGACATGCGATGCGGCCTGGTCAAAGCCTGTCCGGTCGCAAGAAGACTCCTAATTGACCAGACCAGAAATCAATTTCTGCTTTGGAAGATTGATTTCCAGAAAAAATGATTCACATGTTTATTCATTATAATCAGCTAGAGACATCACAATTATTAAATGATTTTAGGATAAATCAACTTCTTGGACTAAAATATACAATGTTATTATATTGGTACTTCTAATCATGGCCGTTTATTGACTCGGTCGAGATAACATATACTCTGCCTACTCAGTCTCGTTCTAGAGTTTTGGCGAGTTTGTAATTTTTTTTTTTTTTTTTTTTTTTGAAGATGGTGTTATTTTGTAAATGTGGCTAGTTTGACATAAACATGATGTGTGAATTTCTTTTTGTTTAAGTTTGTAGATGTGGCAAGTCTTAGTTTTAGTGGAAGATATTTAAATGTGGAAAATTTGTATATGTGTAAGTTTTGTTAATTTTTTAAATACTTTTTTATATATATTTTTCATTTTATAATAATTTTTACTTTATAAAAAAATTCGACTTTCTGATCCAACTCGGCCGATTTCTGAGTCGGTTTCAGTTACCGAGTCCAATTTCGACTTTCAGAACCTTCTAATCGAAAAAAACAAATAGGAGAATGTGTTTACATTTACCCAAAACAGCTTACAAAGCTTCAACCCGATTCCCAAAATGAAGAAAAGGAAAAGTTGAAAATATAAATAAATAAAGTAGTAATGATTAAGTCAATATGTGTAAGCATGTAGTTTCGAATTTGGATTAGAATGTAAAATGGACATACCTCCTAATCCAACAATAGGAATAATGGTAACTTGCTCGTTGCTATCATCTAGCAACAACCTGATTAGCTCTCCTTTCTCCGCATCCCTTCCGATTACAGTATTTTCAGCAATCAATGAGGTGGTTTCTCGTTCTCTGTGATGGACATCCTCTTGCTCAGCTGAACGGTTCGAGCCACTACCAATACTGAAGTTAAATTTGGCGTGCTCTTCTACAATGAAATTAAGTTTCTTCCTCATCTCATATATCTTATTGGCCATTGCTCTCCGCAATTGGACCTGATTGGAGGAGGAGAACAACAATCCTGCATTTTGCACCAGGTTATCCAAGACCTTGTCCTTCTTCTTTGGTGTATTGTCTTCGAAGTCGCAAAGCATGTCATCAATCTTGTCACACGAACAACAAAATTAGATTAGTTTCAATTTTATCTTACTATTAAATACAATTTAGAACTAATTGTACACATATGGATTATGGAGTGATTGATTGATAACAAATTCGGCCAGAAGGGACCGTAACAAACCTCATAAGCAGCTATCTTGAGTCGTTTGAGCCATAGTTGCACGACCTCACCATTTTCCCTCTTAGTTTGCCTCTCCGCATCCTTGAGGACGGCGCCCAACGTGCTAAGCGTCTGCTTTATCTTCTCCAAATCATCAGTGAAATTCCAAATCGATCCAATTTCCGCCACAATAGCGGAGCTGAGCTTATTGACCAACAGCTTCACCACCGCCCCTACAACCGCCTCGCCAACAACAAAAGCCATCGGATTCAGATCTCTCTCTCTCTCTCTCTCTCTCTCTCTCAAGTCAACGTTTGGTGAACTGAAGTGTGAAAATAATATGTTAGACTAATGGAGCATCCGTTAAGCTAATGGATGATCCATTTAGATTTGTGTTATTATTCATTTTAGTCCTTGCGTATTTGGTTTTTGTGTATTAGTTTGAGAGAGTATAAAAACAAAATGTCGTGTACTGTTCATTACTATTCACGAAATTTATTTTCTCTCTCTCTCTCTCTAACTCTTTCATGGTATCACGAGCCTCCTAGCGAAATACGGCGAATTTTTTTCTTTCTTCTTCCTTGCGGCAAATCATGGCGCAAAACTCCTCTACATCGCCTCCTCCTCCTCCTACGGCGACTTTCGACGAAACCCTAGCCGTCATCTCCATGGCTGCCGAGCAAACCCTAGCCGCCTCTCCGACTGTGCAGCCGCTGCCGCTGCCCATCCCCTCCACCCACTCCCACACAGCCCCTATGCGCCCACAGCCCCTATGCGCCCACACAGCCCCTATGATCCCCTATGCGCCCAGCCCCTATGCGCCCTGCACCCAGCCCCATGCCCACACAGCCCCTGGCCAGCCCCCCCACCCGCTCGGGCCACACCCCTCACAGCCCCTCGACCTTCTCGGCCATCAATCTCTCGCCCGAAATCCTCTCGGCCAGCACCCCTACTCGCCCACTTCGCAGCGAGCCTCTCCCTCTTTTCCGCCCGGGTTTCCCGCTCCACAAAACATCCATCAAGCTTCCGCCTCTCTTTTTCCACCGGCCGCAACCTCCTCCTTTGCGCCCCAACATCTCTACTCCTCTCCTCTTGCTCCGGCCGGATCGTTCGGTTCTCAATTTGCGCCCCCACTTGGCACATACGGTCCGCAAATATCTCATCCAACTCCGCCGATTAGTGCCAACCTCTCTTATTCGGGTGATCCACCTCCCTCTCGCTCACCGATTACCTTCAATCACCCGCTCTCGATCAAGTTGAATCGCGAAAATTTTCTCCTTTGGAAATCGCAAGTCATTCCGGTTCTAACCGGTTACGGACTCATGCATTTCGTCGATGGTTCTCAACTCTCGCCTCCCGCGCATATTACCGTTCAAGAAGGCGAATCTTATTCTTTTGTCCTCAATCCGCATCACGACTTGTGGAAACGTCAAGATGCTCTCATCCTTGCGTGGCTTTTCTCATCCCTCTCCGAAACGGTACTTGTTCAATTTGTAAATTGTGGCACGTCCTTGGATCTTTGGCGAGTCATCCATCAATTATACGCAAATCCGGCGATGTCCTCTCTCCTCGAAATCAAGCAACTTCTCCACTCGACCAAAAAGGATCCATCAATTTCTTGCTCGGATTACGTACAAAAGATGCAAACATTTGCGGATCGCCTCGCTTCTTTGGGGTCCCCAATTTCGGAGATGGATCTTGTTCTCCACATCCTCAACGGACTTGGCCGCGAGTACGACGCCTTTGTCATGAATGTTTCCATGCGTCCGAATCCGTTGCCTCTCATGGAGCTTCTCGGTCATCTTCGTTGCCTCGAGCGTCGCATCGACTCTCATGATGCTATGCCGCCGATTGCCCAAATTGCCGCCGCCAAACCTAAGGTTCCGAATTCTTTTGCAGGTTTACTTCCGACACCGGTTCACACCGCACCTCCCCGGTTTTCGAGGCCTCCTTTTCCGAATCGTGGTCGTGGCAATGGTGCACGTGGTGGCCGACATGGTCGTGGGGGACGTAAATCCGAAGACGTGTGCCAAATTTGCGACAAGCCGGGCCATGTTGCGACGCAACTATTCAACCGATGACGAATGCTTCGCCTCAAGCTCAAACCGCGCAAGCCATCTCCACCGATGCCCCACCTAACTCCGTCGTTCCCACCGAGTGGTTTCTTGATACGGGTGCCACGCATCATGTGACGGCCGATCTCAACAACCTCTCGACACATTCCATGTATCTCGGCCATGATCAACTACGTGTCGGCAATGGTGAAGGTTTAAAAATTCTTAATCTTGGGTCTTCTCGTATTTCTTCTCCATCTAAATCTTTTATTTTAAAAGATATTCTTCATGTCCCGTCCATTACTCAAAATCTTTTAAGTATCTCTCGTTTTACTCGTGACAATAATGTTTATCTTGAATTCTATTCTTCTCTTTGTTTTGTCAAGGATCGAGCAACGCACAAGGTGCTTCTTCAAGCCACTCTTGTTGATGGTCTTTACAAGCTTTCTTCTTCCCTAGTGTCCTCGCCCCTAGCTTTCTTGACGAGTCGAGTTTCCGCCGATACGTGGCATCGTCGGTTTTGTCATGCGTCATCTTCCACCACCGCTCATCTTTTAACGAAGTTTTCTCTTCCGACTATGTCTAAAACTATTTCTTTTTGTAACGATTGTTCTAAAGCGAAAGCACACAAATTACCGTTTTCTCGTTCTATTTTTCGTGCTAAGTTTCCTCTTGATGTTGTTCATTCGGATTTGTGGGGTCCGTCTCCGGTTGTATCGAATTCGGGTTATAAGTATTATGTCATTTTTGTCGATGAATTCTCTCGATTCACTTGGTTATATTTTCTTTCTTCCAAGGACCAAGTGTCGGTTGTGTTTGAGAAATTTAAAAAGGTTGTGGAAAACTTGTTTGCTAGATCCATCAAGGTTCTCCAAACGGATGGTGGTACCGAATACAAGCCGATTTTTCGACTTCATCCCGACATCACGCCTCAACTCTCATGCCCTCACACCCCCGAGCAAAACGGTGTAGCCGAGCGCAAACATCGCCATATCCTCGAGCTTGCCCTTTCGTGCATCTCCTCGGCTTCCATCCCTCTCGAATATTGGGATGAGGTATTTTCAAGCGTTATTTTCATTATCAATCGCTTACCTATATCCTCGCAAAAATCCCCTTTCGAGCGTCTTTTTCAGCAAGAGCCGGATTATGCGTTCTTACGAGTCCTTGGATGTGCATGCTTTCCGAACTTGCGCCCCTACAATAAGAACAAGCTCGAATTTCGCTCGCTACCGTGTGTCTTTATGGGGTATTCATCGAGCCACAAAGGATACAAATGCCTTCATCTTGAGCGGCAAACGGAAATGTTTGTTCGTCGAAGGTGACATCACGACTAATGTACACTCGATTCGTCTCAAGATGAAGGCATTTGTATCCTTTGTGGTGCGATGAATACCCCATAAAGACACTCGTCGAAGGTGACCCGCCTTCCTCTCGGACTATTGATACGTTTTACTCTCCTCTAACGGTTTTGCCATTTTTTAGGGACACTCGGGAGGACATTGCTCGGCATTCGACGTCGACACCCGTCCCTCATACTCGCGGTGCGGACTTGCGCGGTGGTCACTCTCATGTTGAGGAAATTCGGCTGGTTCCTTCGCGCACCACCGGTACCACCGAGACCGTACCACATACCCCTCCTAGTCCGCCGAGACCGACGTGCCCTACCGAGTCCGCCGAGCATACCTCGGTCTTACCCCCCGACGTGCCAAACCGAGACCCTCCTAGTCCGCCGAGATCGCTGACCACCACCGACCTCGCCCAGAATACCTCGGTCTTACCTCCCGACGTGCCCCTACCTTCTTCCTCGTCTATGTCGACACTCGTCGTTCCCGCTTCTCGACACCCAATGATCACTCGTCAACGTGCCAACACGCGTCGCCTCAAAGACCTCTCCGATTACCACCTCTATACGGCCACGAAGCATCCCTTGGCCTTCTCCGTATCCGTGGATGATGACGAACCGACGTGCTTATCGAATGCCAACAAGCATCTTCCTTGGCGTCAAGCCATGGCCCATGAACTCGATGCGCTCGTTCAAAACAAGACGTGGATTCTCGTACCACCACCCTCCAACCAAAACGTCGTGGGATGCAAATGGGTGTACAAGCTCAAACGGCGTTCGGATGGGTCGATTGAACGCCACAAGGCGCGGTTGGTCGCCAAAGGTTATAACCAAACCGAAGGTGTTGATTATACGGAGACATTTAGTCCGGTGGTCAAACCGGTTACAATTCGGGTGGTGCTCTCCATCGCAATTTCACGCGGTTGGTCCCTACGACAACTTGATGTCAACAATGCCTTTCTTCACGGGGATCTTCATGAGACGGTATACATGTCTCAACCTCCCGGTTTTATTAACTCGGAATTTCCCAACCATGTGTGTTTGTTGAAAAATGCACTTTACGGTCTCAAAGAAGCGCCACGTGCGTGGTTTCATAAACTTCGCTCGGCCCTCCTTAGTCTCGGCTTCATCGTGTCTTCATCGGATTCATCTCTTTTCATCCGTACACGCGATGACCATACGGTATTTCTTCTTGTGTATGTTGATGATATCATTATTTCGGGTAGTGATGAGTCCATCGTCGACACCCTCATTCGCGAACTTGGTGCTCAATTCTCGTTGAAGGATCTCGGTGTCCTCTCGTACTTTCTCGGAATCCATGCCGTTCAAACCCCCAACGGCATTCACCTCAACCAAGCTCGCTATATCTCCTCGCTTCTCGCGAAAACAAAAATGGATGGAGCCAAGCCGATTTCTTCTCCTCTTCCGTCGGGCTCGGTTCTCTCCAAGTACGAAGGTAAACCTCTCGACGATCCTTTTGAATATCGGAGTGTTGTAGGTGCACTTCAATATGCCACTATTACCCGACCGGACATTTCCTTTGCGGTCAACCGGCTCTCGCAATTCATGCATTGTCCCACCGAGCACCATTGGATCGCGGTGAAACGGGTACTTCGCTATTTAAAAGGATCCCCTACTCACGGCTTGCATCTCTCCAACCTTGATGCTCCGACCCTTCATGCGTATTCCGATGCCGATTGGGCGAGTTGTCCCGATGATCGCCGCTCCACGACGGGATTTTGCATCTACCTCGGACCGAATCTCGTTTCTTGGAGCTCAAAGAAGCAACATACCGTTGCTCGGTCAAGTACCGAATCGGAATACCGGAGTCTCGCCATGGCCACCGCCGAGGTAATTTGGCTCCAATCTCTTCTCCGTGAGCTCAATTTTCCTCTTCTATCCTCGCCGGTACTTTGGTGCGATAACTTGGGTGCAACCTTCCTTGCGTCCAATCCCGTCTTCCATGCTCGAACGAAGCACATCGAGATTGATTTTCACTTCATCCGTGATCGCATTGATTCCAAGCAATTACAAGTGAAATTCATTTGCTCCTCCGATCAAGTCGCGGATGTCCTCACCAAAGCTCTTCCCGCTCCGCGTTTCAGTGTTCTTCGTTCCAAACTCACCGTTCATGCCTCCCCGGTTTCGTTTGAGGGGGGATGTTAAGACTAATGGAGCATCCGTTAAGCTAATGGATGATCCATTTAGATTTGTGTTATTATTAATTTTAGTCCTTGCGTATTTGGTTTTTGTGTATTAGTTTGAGAGAGTATAAAAACAAAATGTCGTGTACTGTTCATTACTATTCACGAAATTTATTTTCTCTCTCTCTCTCTCTCTAACTCTTTCAGGCCAACAAGAAAGGGGGTTTGGCGAGAGGTCTTAATTTCTGGAAAAGGACTGAAAATAATAGGCCAACAAGAAGTCCAGGAGGCATTTTTCTAGGAGGCCATTTAGCTGCTCCCAAATTTCAACATCACTTCTTAATATCTAAATTGCACGGATCGTGTATGGTATCTAATAAGATAAAAAAATACGACGATATAATAAGAGGCATTTTACCATGTCCTCATATTGTACACATCAAATCATGATGTTATCACGATGACATCGCGATTAAATGAGAGCTCCAATTTACATTCAAAATGTTCCCCAATTAATTTTGTAATTTTAGTTTAATTATTTTAATTGAAAATTAATTCATTGAACCATCGATTAGTTTAAGGGTAACGCTATTTCAAGAGCTATTTTTTTTGAATCTAAAGTAGTAATTCGTAAACTTTACCAAAATACCCCTACTTAATTTAAAGTATATTATATTTAAAATAATTAAATTATAATTTGTTCCTCATATCATAACGAAACACTACAATGCAAATAAACAAAAATCAAAATTAATACTTTGAAAAAATTTCATAAACCAAAAAATATTCTTGTTTTCCAAAAAAATACTAAAAATAATATTCATTCATATAAAGTACTTCTTTCAAAGTATTAACCGGTTTTTTATTGTTTACATAAATGATTGTTTATATTTTTGATAAATTAATTTAAGGAACATATAATAAAGAAATTATTTAATGAGTACGTTTTAAATACATAATATAATTGAACTTTTAATTGTATTTTATTTAGGTGTTAATTGAATGTTTAATTAATTGAGTGCAAATTGGATGGGTGAATTGGTCAATATGACAAAATGATTTCATACTTACCTCATCACGATTTGATGGGTGAATTTGAGAAGAGTAGTATAATTTTCCATATAATAATTTTCAAAATTACTAGAATACGAATACAGTACGTTTATATATATTAGTTAATAAACTAAATATATATATATATATATATATATATATATCAATGTTTTAAATTGCGATATAGCGGTCTATTGCGCTTGAACGATAATTTACACATGATCCCCGATATTGCGTCATATTGCGCCATATTGCGGCGATATTGCGGCGCTATATAGCAGGTTGCGGTGTTGCGTTTTGTGGATATTTATTGCGATTTGCGCTATTGCGGCGCAATTGCGACGCAATTTAAATCATTGATATATATATATATATATATATATATATATATATATATATATATATATATATATATATATATATATATATATATATATATATATGTTTTTAACTAAAAATATATTCAAGATACAATGAGTTATATGATACTGATTTTAGCTTAAAAAGTACAAACATTATTATTTTGAAATGACTCGTTACATGTAAAATTGTGTGTAATATGTCACAGTCCGGAACAAGTATATCAAGTATAATCACCGCTAGGGGTGTTCATTCGGTCGGTTCGGTTCAAACCGAACCGAATAAGGCCAAACCAATTTAAACCGAATCGAACTAAATTCAAACCGAACCGAACCGTTTTAACTTTCGAACCGATTAACAACCAAACCGAATAAACCGGATTCTTATTCGGTTTATTCACTTTAAAATAAAAATATATTTATCAAAAAAATATATTTTATTTATCAAAAAATATAAATACATATTATAAAATATAATTATATTATTTTTTTATGTTTTAATATTATTATATTGAAAATTACGAAAAATGAGATGTCGGTCGGTTCGGTTTAATATGTTTTCATCATATCAAAACCGAACCGAACCGAATAAACCGAACAATACCATTTTTTGAACCGAACCGAACCAAATAAACTGAAAAATCGAACCGATTAAACCGAATTCGACCGGTTCGGTTCGATATCCGAATAAACCGAACCTTTTGAACACCCCTAATCAACGCCTAAAACTCGGTTTGCAAGAAAAACTAACACCCCATCACATTTAACCTATGTTACGTGGATATTTTCAAAATGCAGAAGTATCCTAAGGATACGCGTATTCGATACGGATACGGATGTGATATGTCTCGAATACGTATCGGATACGCCACATGACGTATCTGAATATTGTAATTTTTTTTCTTCCGGATACAGCGGGGATACGGCATGATACGGAAGGATACAACTGGGAATACGTCCAGAATACGGGTGGGATACTCCATTTATGATATTTCGGGCCATTATATATTTTGACCCATAATATTTTTAAATAAATTATATATAATATTTCTAGGATACTTAGGGCATATTTGATTTGGGGGATATTGATATGCATGGATACGTAATCCAAGATTTGAATATTTGTTGATCCATGTCAGTTGTTTGATTTGTTGTATTTTGAAATCATGTATATCAAACCCCTTGTTTTATTCTTTGATACCAAATCCAAGATTTGAATATTTGAAAATTTAATTCTCATTATATAATATAATATTTATATTTATATTATATTATATTTCTTTAATTTCTTTTTATTATATTATATTATATTATATTATATTATAGGGAATATCCTCGACCCCGGGCCCGCGCAGCGGAATGAAGGCCCGGTCCGATTCCCCGATTCCCGAGATCACGTCACGACATCGAGGGTACGATGCAATTAGAAGGACAGATTCATACCGGTGCAAAATTGATTGCACACGAAGGGTTGATCGCTGCCTTCTATCTCCTGTCACGTTGGTGACAATCCGCGCGTCCCATACCACGCGTTCTTCACCACTCGTTAACTACGCCGGTTCACTCGATTTCGTCTTCGTGCGTCCAAGCGTTTCCACCGTCTTTCTTACTCGAGTCGATCACAATCGAAGAACCACAAACGTCGTTCCTCTACTTGTATCCACGTTGATTCGTAAGACGTCGGTCGCGGATGCACCTGCCTAGACGATGCACCGGCGAACTTGCTCGATCTAATCGATTCTCTATCACTCGAGAAACTCTTTTCTCGATTTCTCTCTCTTCGCACCTTTTCACTCACGAAAGATCAAATCTGAATTTGCTCTTTTCTTGTGTATTGGGCAGAATAATCAATTGCTTAGAAATGATTCAACTATATTGATGAGAGAGAAAATATCCTATTTATACCTAATATGATCAGGATTAGCCAAAAGGCATGTATATCCAATATACACCCTCTCACACAGAAAACTGCATGAATCTGGTCAGTATTCTGTCATTTCGAAATTGGTAAATTTCTCAGACAGAAAATCACCCAACATGAAAGTTATAGATAATCTCATTATCTACACGAACCAATTTGGCCCAGCCCAATTGGAGTTCGTATGCAAAAGTTATGACTGTTTTACTAACTGTATGTCATACTGTTGCACCCTTTCAGTATTTCACATAAACGACACTGATACTTCGTTTATATGAAATATATTTCTTCATGAAGGTTGTAGATAATCTTATTATCTATCTAACCCAATTTGAACCATTCAAATCGGATTTTCCCACTGACAATTATGGCCACGAACGTACTCCTACATTCGTTTATCCTTGTGTACATTTTTATGGTTGATCCTGAAACTGTATTTCCTTCATATATTATATTATTTAATATTGTTTTATGTTATATTATATTTTATGATATTATATGATGTTATATTATATACTATGTTGCGCGTATACTTCAAAAATCAGGCCGTATCGTATAGGATGCCGTATCGGATACCGATACTCGTCGGATACTCATCGGATACGTATCAGATACTTCACGTAGCGTATCCGAATATTTTATTTCAAAATAATAGCGGATACTTTTCGGATACTTCCAGATACTTGCAGGATATTTCTTACGTATACAAAAATGTACTTGAAAACTAAAAATAAAAATTTGAAATCGAAATAAATAAGTAATACATATAAATAAATAACTAAATAAAATAAATAAATATTTACTTAATAAGAAGTTATTTCTATTAAAACAAACTTTTATGATATTTTATGTAAAATATAAAATATATAAATTATAATTAATAAAATAATAAAACATTATATATAATGACCGTATCGTATCTTGTGATTTTTGAAAACTGTTATATCGTCGTATTAGTATCGTGTCGGATACGATACTCGTATCGGTATCCGTGCAACATCGTGTCGGATACTTACCTCTGATTGATCAAACTCTACTTGTTGACATGCCTAGATAAGATTAATAAATTTTTTATTTGGTAAAAATAACACGACTTAAATTATACATGATATCATATTTAAGTAAAAAAATATTAAAATAACTTAACATAGACATTTGACTAAACAAAGCAATTAGAAATTGTGTTAATATGAACTGATGTTTTTTTAATTATATGTGCTTTAATAAGTAGATGTCTTTCATTAGTTGTGATTTTGAGGGTTTGTAGGGTACAGATAACTCTCCACCACTAAACAATAAGCGCAGAAATCCACACGAAATCTTCTCCTAATTCCGAGCCAATTACCCTTTTCCTTTCCCAACTGAGTACCCAGTGGCCAGTAATACCACGCCACGCTCGCATAACTACCTTATTTGTCAATCGGCACTGATTGCTCCCCTCCGTTATTTTCTCCCTACACCCGTTCTCATAGACCAAACATGACATTTACACCTCCGTTCTACCAAATATAAATAGAACGGGTTCATATTGTATTTACTTTACTTTCATCGTCTTTGTCAACCTCCTCTCTGAGAAGCATCGTAGAGAGAGGGGAAGGTAAGATCTGAGCTAAAAAGCTCAAGAGTTTAGAGAGAAGCTACAGAGAGGAAGACGATCTCAATGCGAAATTAAGAAGTAGTAGTAGTATAATACAGAGCTTGTCGGAAGTGCCTGAAGGTTTAGAGAGGGAGAATTGAGAGAGGATAAATGGGGAATTGTATATTTAAGTTTTTGTGTGGGAAGAGTTCCGATGGTCGACTTGAGAGTGGGGAGCCTCACAAATCGTTTGGGCCAATTAGATTATCTGCCGGCGCGACTGGTGTGTCGGTTTTGGCTGCCGATTTGTTACATTTCGACATGACGAATCAGGTATTTTTTTCTTCAATTGATTGATTGGTTACTTTTGATTGAATTCACTTTCGATTTGGCCCTTGTTGTGTTATTAACGTGTAATTGAGTGATTATCATTATCTGCTTAATTCTGGGTATAATTAAATCATTCAGTGCTTAACAAAGACTCTGTCTTTTGATTTGAATCTAAATTAGGAACAAAATTAGTAGCACTGGATATCAAAATCAATAATTCCCTTTCTTTTGATATTCTAATTTGCTTATTTGATGATTTTGCTACAGGTACCAGATGGTTTGAGTGAACACGTGGTCTCATCCCAAAAAGCTCAAGCTAATTGGTACATAAAAATTCCTTCTTTTTCCTCTCTCAATTCAATTCCTGCTTCGCTGTCATAATTGATTTCGAATAATGTTAATTAAGGTACACGAAACTAACAGAGGCATGGAGAGAAACAAAACCGCCTCCGAAAACACCACAACAAGCTACTGATCTCATTATCCAAACTCTCAAGCACCATCAAAAGGCCGATGTAGAGGTAAATCAACACTTCATTTAATTACTTATTACCCATTATAATTAAAAAAATTCAATAATTTTATTTTTGTTTTATTTAATTAAGGGCTTATTAGCTTATTACCGTCTTCCTTCAACGAACACAAGTTCCGAATCGCCTCCAACTACTACTTCAACGCCCAAACCTAAACCAGGCGTAAAATACGAACTCAACACTCTCCCTGTAAGTCTCTTTCTCTCTAATAAAGCTAATAATAAATTTAATATAATAATATACCGTTTTTTATACAGGTCGACTTGAAGTCGATTGCAGATGGGGATACGGTGACAGTATACGTGGATGCGACAGTGCCGCACGAATCGTGCAAAGTGCCTCGCGACATTACTAAAGCGGCTAAAGAGAGAACCAAAGCACGTGCTGCGAAAAATTACCAAAAAGCCGACGCCCTTCAGAAGACTATTGTTGCTGCTGGTTATAGGTACGTCAATTTAATGTCCTTTTAATTCCAAATTAACATCGATATTTATTAACTTAACTCTTTATTTTTTTCAGGATGGTTCCTTCTAATGGTGGAGAGCTACTAGCGAAAAAACATCGTATAAGACTAAGGTAAACAAAACCAAAACCTTTTTTGAATTAATATTGTTGAAACTATGATGATTAAATTAATTAATTGATTAATTAATTAATAGCGGGATAGATTCACCAGAGAGTAAGATGCCATACGGACAAGAGGCCAAGGAAGAAATGGTGAAATTAGTGCAGGGTAAAAAATTGAAGGTTTTGGTGTATAATGATGATCGATATGGGAGGTCTGTTGGCGATATTTATTGCGGCAAAATCTTCGTCCAAGTAAGTTATGAGTTTCTTTTTTTTTAATATTAAGAAACTTTAGGGTGCTTTTGAGAAATTTATGTAAATTAAAATTATTGAATTTGGTAGGAACATATGTTGAAGAAGGGATTAGCATGGCATTACACCGCATATGATCATCGCGATGAGCTTGCCACTGTAAGTAAACGTTATGAAAAGTTCATTTGTACCCTTATAAATATGAAAATATCAAACATAGGTTATAAGTTACTTATGATTTGATGAAATGAAACAGTGGGAAAAAAATGCACGGGCAGCGCGAGTAGGGTTATGGGCGCAATCGAATCCTGAGAAGCCATGGGAATGGAGAAAAGAGAAACGTAACGGTTCATAATGTTATTTAATAAATACGCGTAATTGTATTGATGTAAATTGAACTTAGAGTGGGTGATTAATGATTGTAATTTTATTGATTATTATTGGCTTTTAATGTGTAAACTTATTATTCTTGTTTATTAATAAATAACATAATAGTGAGAGAGTTAATCTGGTTTGATATGTATCAATGTATGTTTAATGTTTAGTATTAATTATTTTATAAAGCCAAATAATTTGTGTACTGAGTGGAAAATAATATGTTTTTTCCAATTAATAAAAGGACTTCTGTGCTAATCGATTTTTTGTGGGGATCAATTTGATATTTTATTTTTACTATTAATTAATTTCAAATCTCGGATACTGTTTCTCGATTAGTACGTTTACCTGTGAAATATGGATTTGAAATACCGATTATATACCCGGAACTCAACTGCGGATTACCTTAAACCGAAGATTTCAAATTCCGTGTTTTATCCAGTATTTCAAACACCATTTTATTACCTTCCTCCTCGTTCGTTGGTTTCTCTTTCGCCTCTGGTACCTTTTTGCAAACAAACACTCTAAAATATCTGTAATTGACGAAATTGTGATCGTTCGCATTCATCTCATTTCGTGTATTGCAATGAATTGCAGATTTGAGATTTTTATTTCAAGTATTCAGGCTAGGAATCGTGTATTGCCCCTGTATTCCAAAGTATAGTCTTTTTTCAGCTAGTAAGCTTGTTCCAGGTATTTGTTTTTGTTGTAGGTATGAAATGTTAGTTGCAGATTTTTCATTTTTGTCTTTTAAGGCTGGATTTTAGGTCAATTAGACAAAATGAAGGCCTAAATAAAAAAATCGGATAAAAATTCGAGTATACTATATCATACCCTGATGAATTTTTTTTTTGAATGAAGTAACTAATGATAGAATTAATCAATTTACGCAGGTTAATATTCCGATCAAAATTATCTCGATTGGACAACATGAAAATGAGACAAAAATCTGTTGATAAATACCAGTACTTGCGAAATGACGAAAATGCCCTCTCTAAATCAATAGATGTGAAATGTTAGTTGCAGATTTTTCATTTTTGTCTTAATTAAGGCTGGATTTTAGGTCAATTAGACAAAATGAAGGCCTAAATAAAAAAATCGGATAAAAATTCGAGTATACTATATCATACCCTGATGAATTTTTTTTTTGAATGAAGTAACTAATGATAGAATTAATCAATTTACGCAGGTTAATATTCCGATCAAAATTATCTCGATTGGACAACATGAAAATGAGACAAAAATCTGTTGATAAATACCAGTACTTGCGAAATGACGAAAATGCCCTCTCTAAATCAATAGATGTGCATGATGTGTTCATCAAGAAGAGCAAATTTAGGGTTTTCTTATCATATCTGAGCTGCCTTTTTCTTATCATAAATATTGTACTAACATTGTTTGCCAAGGTATGTAATAATATTTTCTCCAATCTTTAGCTTTGACTTTTTTTATAATTTATAAAAATATTACATTAGTATATAATATAAGGTTTCTTTTGTAATTTCAGGAAAAGTTAAATGTTGGATCCTTTTGGGGTTTACTCGTGAGCGCTATTTTTGCCAAATGTTTGCAATATAAACCAGTCAAGAAAGGTTAGTATTAAAATTTTCTGTAAAATGCAGGGGCATTTTGGCAATTTATGCATAATCCATGGTCTCTTTTGCAAATTTCCAAACCATTATTTCATTGACAAAATAGTATTTTTTTTTCATATTTTGTAGAGTCTGTGGTAATTATACCATCATCTGGTATGCAACTCAAAACTCGTTATTGGAGGTACTTAAAAACTATTTACTTTCAGATTTTATGTTTTTATTCAAAAAGATCAAAAAACCGTCGCTTATTATTATTTTTTAATTTTTTATTTTTGCTATTCGTCTTTTAGTGGGAGAGAGGATAAAAGATTTATACGACTGGAGAAGATATTAAAGATTTTATTTTTATTTTCTTTAATTAAGGGCTTATTAGCTTATTACGACTTTCCTTTGACGAATACTAAACCCACATCAGGCATAAAATACGAACTCAATACTCTCCCTGTAATTCTATACTCTCTCTAATAAAGCTAATAATGAATTAAATTTAATAATATACCATTTTATATACAGGTGGACTCGAAGTCGATTGCAGATGGGGATACAGTGACAGTATACGTGGACGCGACAGTGCCGCACGAATCGTTCAAAGTGCCTCGCGACATTTCTAAAGCGGCTAATGAGAGAACCAAAGCACGCTCTGCGAAAAATTACCAAAAAGCGGATGCCCTTCAAAAGACTATTGTTGCTGCTGGTTATAGGTATATATCAATTTAATTTCCTTTTAAGTGCGAATTAACATAAATATTTATTTACGAAACTCTTAAATTTGTTTAGGATGGTTCCTTCTAATGGTGGCGAGCTACTAGCGAAAAAATATCGTATAAGACTAAGGTAAACAAAACCAAATTTGATGGATTTAATTTAATAATGTTGAAATTATGATGATTAAATTAATTAATTAATTAATAGGGGAATAGATTCGCCAGAGAGTAAGATGCCATATGGACAAGAGGCCAAGGAAGAAATGGTGAAATTAGTACAGGGCAAAAAGTTGAAGGTTTTCGTGCATGGTGATGATCGATTTGGGAGGTCTGTTGGCGATATTCATTGCGGCAAAATCTTTGTCCAAGTAAATCTTATTTTTTCATATTAAGAAATTTTAGGGTGTTTTGGAGAAATTTATGTAAGGTAAATTATTTGGTAGGAACAAATGTTAAAGAAGGGATTAGCATGGCATTACAGTGCATATGATCATCGCGAAGAGCTTGCCATTGTAAGTAAATGTTACTAAAAGTTCACATGTACCCTTATAAATATGAAAAATGTCAAACATACCCCTGCAAAACATAGACATGATTCTCATGCTTTAGCGGGTATATGTGAGGTTTTCATGATACATAGGTTATAAATTAATTAAGATTTGATGAAACGAAACAGTGGGAAAAAGATGCACGAGCAGCGCGAGTAGGGTTATGGGCGCAATCGAATCCTGAGAAGCCATGGGAATGGAGAAAAGAGAAACGTA
This sequence comes from Luzula sylvatica, assembly GCA_946800325.1. Classification (NCBI taxonomy): domain Eukaryota; kingdom Viridiplantae; phylum Streptophyta; class Magnoliopsida; order Poales; family Juncaceae; genus Luzula; species Luzula sylvatica. The sequence continues at coordinate 76,797,480 of OX326956.1, read as the reverse complement.
ACGGTTCATAATGATGAATATGCAAATACAAAAAGATTTCTGAAGGAGATGTACATTAAACTTGAGAGTTTATGATTAATGATTGTAATTGTATTGATTATTAGTGGTTTATTATGCATAAAATTATTATTATTATTCTTTTTTAATTTATAAACAACCTAGATAGAGATATTTGGTTTGACATGTATTATTGTATGTTTAGTATTGATTATTTTATAAAGCCAAATAATTAGTTTGCTAAGTGGAAACATTTTTTTCCCCAATTATTAGGACTTCTGTGCTAATTGTTCATTTACGGGGATCAATTTGATATTTTATTTACTATGAACAATCAAATTATCTCCTTCGGATCCATATATTTTGATTTGGAACCCATGATTCCAGATCTCGGATTCCGTTCACTGATTAGTAATTTAAACCCGAGATTCCAAATACCGTTATTCCCGGAATCAATTGTGGGTTACATTAAACCCGAGATTTCAATTTCCGTGTTATATCCAGTATTTCGGACGCCAGTTTATTCCCCACTTCGTCACCTTCATTGGTCTTTCTCTTTCTCCTCTTTAATGGGCTTCTCTTTCGCCTCTGGTACGTCTTTGTAAACCCTCTAAAATCTCTGCAATTGACGAAATTATTTTCGTTCGCATCCATCTCATTTCGTGTATTGCAATGAATTGCAGATTTGAGATTTTTATTTCAAGTATTCAGGCTAGGAATTGTGTATTTACCCTTTCATTCCAAATTATATTATAATCTCTTTTCAATTCGTAATCTTATTCCAGGCCTTTTAGTAGTAGGTATGAAATGTTACTCTGAACTTACATTTTTGCTTAATTAAGGCTCAATTTTTGGTCAATTAGAGAAAACAAAAGCATAAGTGAAAGAATCAGATAAAAATTGGAGTATACTGTATGATACCCTGATTAATAATTTTTTTTTTAGTGAAGTAACTAATGATATAATTAATCAATCTACGCAGGTTAATATTCAGATCAAAATTATTTCGATGCAATAACATGAAAATGGAACAAAAATCTCTTGATAAATACCGGTACGTGCGAAATGACGAAAATGCCCTTTCTAAATCAATAGATGTGCATGATGTGTTGTTCATCAAGAAGAGCAAAATTAGGGTTTTCTTATCATATCTAAGCCGCATTTTTCTTTTCATAAATATTTTACTACCAGTACTTGCCAAGGTATCCAATGATATTTTCTCCCATCTTTAGATTTGAACTATTTGTTTATATTTAATATAAAATTTGCATTAGTATAAAATATAAGGTTTCTTTTGTAATTTCAGGAAAAGTTAAATGTTGGATCCTTTTGGGGTTTATTCGTCAGCGCTATTTTTGCCAAATTTTTGCAATATAAACCAGTTAAGAAAGGTTAGTATTAAAATTTTCTTTAAAATGCAGGGGCATTTTTGCAATTATGCATAATTGCAGGGTCTCTTTTGCAAATTTTCCAACCATTCTTTCATTAGTTATTTATTTATTGAAAAAATGGTATTTTTTTTTGCATATTTTGTAGAATCTGTTCTAATTATACCATCATTTGGTATACAACTCGAAACTCACTATTGGAGGTACTTAAAAACTATTAACTTTCAGATTTTTTGTTTTTTATTCAAAAAGATAAAAAAACTCATCTCTTATTATTATTTTTTATTTTATTTTTGCGATTCGTCTTTTAGTGGAAGAGAGGAGAAAAGATTTATACCACTGGAGAAGATATTAAAGCCAGTGTTAAATGAATGCATAACTCCAGTTACTTGTTACTGGACTCTCTCTTTGATATTGCGTGATGAAGATGAACTCACTTTGGCTTTTCAGGTACTTATTATCAGTGTTTTAAATTGCGGCGCAATTGCGGAAATTGCGGTGGGCAATTTAGAATCGCAATTTCCCAATAACATATAGCGAGATATTGCGTTTTCGAAAAATTGCGGGCATTGCGGCGCAATTGCGGGCAAAATTGCGCTAATTGCGGGTAAAATTGCGGGATAATATTCAAATCGTTGTAATTTTGAAATCCTTCCACCAAATTACATGAAATTTATATCGAAATCGCTCGTCTCGACGAGAGGAAAGCAGTGATGGACTTGAATTTGTGAAATTTTGTCTTTTATCCTGAATTAAACACAAAAAACACGTTAAATTAATTTCGTCGAGAATTATTTAATATAAACATTATAACATAATTTTTGTGATTATTTAATACTTAGTTTCCGTATTTTATTATCAAAATATTTGATAAAATATGTTCATAACATATATAACTTATAAAATGTGTCATTTTCATCTATAAATGTATGAATTTCACAATTTTCATTGTATTTCATTGATGTTTCGATTTAAAATTTGGGTTATAGTGTTTTGATATTTTTGGATGTCGACAAAAAAATTCTTCAACAAAATACAAATCCAAAGATCCCGTATAATTGCCATTTTAATGAAAATTTTATGATCAATTTTTATTTATACTGAAAATGTTTCTGGACAATCAATTTTTTTATTCTTTTTAGAAAAAAATATTGTGAAAAATATATTTAAACAAACTATTATTATTACATAATTTAATATCGCAACGACTGTCCGCAATAAGGTTATTACGCCGCAATTGCGCCCGCAAACGCAATCCGCTGCAAAAAAAGATCCGACCGCAATGGACCGCAATATCGCAATTTAAAACATTGCTTATTATTCATAAATTCAAGTTTAATTAATAATTATGATTTCTTATGCTTATTGGCTAATAATTTTGAATTGAATTTTGAAAATGTAGAAATTGAGACCACCTTTGAGAATTTTAGTACCAGTCTGGAGGGAATTATGTAAAACCACAAATTGTGAAAAAGGTACGCAATTATATGGATTATAGTTCAGTACAATTGAATTAAATACATTAAATTTCATTCAAATTTAATGAAATTTAGTTGCTTGGAATATATTTTTTGTCCTTTATTCCCTTTCGACTTGCTTTACATTATGTATTTGTTTTATATTAATTTGGTATATAGTATAATTTTTTTTCTATTTAATTTCAATTAAAGAGGTAAATTACCAAAATCCACAAAGTTAAAATGGAATTGGTGAATTTTTTTGTGTTGGCCATGCAATGCACATCATGTTATTAATGGAAAAATAAGGTGGTACTATCATAGGATTAGTTAAAGTGTCAAATTTCTTTCACTAGCTCAAAATAAAGCCTTTTGCATCGTGTACAAGTTTAGAACATAACATTTTGAAAGGAATGTATCTGAGGTTTTTGTTCAACAATCAATTTGAAATGTCTAATTCACAAAATTGTTCATAGTAATTATAAAACACATCATAGGATTTTGTTCGACAACAAACTAGTCTTGGAAAGTGATAACAAAATTTATTATGAAAGGCATGCTTCATTAGGGGGATTCTAGAAATTGTAATCTCAATAATGTGATTTGGCACACTAAATTTTTGTTTGATTTTACATACTGGGGAATTCTTAAAAAAAAACTAGTTTTTTCAGTATTTTGAGAAAACTTCTTACCTTTGGGATACTCCAAAATAGTTTCTCAATTTTTTTTTTCAAATATCCCATATAGGTGTTAAAGTTCTTTTAATGGTGTTAAAAAAAATTGGACCAAAGTACCCTTTCATTTTGTAATATTTGATTTTACTAAATAATATTTAGTAATTTTTTATTATTTAAAAAACATTCATAAATATTTAATAATTAATTAATTATATATTTAAGGCAATGTTGCAAATAGCGTTAGTGTTTAGCGTCGCGTAACGTTTAGTATTTTTTTTGCATCGAAATGCGTGTAGCTGACGCTATAGCAACGCAACATTTTTGCAGCGTACAAAATTAATAAATATTTTGTATTATGTAACATGATGTATATTATAAATAGTTTCATGAAAAATCTCGTTCATGAATATTCAGAGATGAATCATTGTTTAATTATTTTTGAAGTTATTTTTCAATGAATTTATTATTTTTTCATGTATCCAATTAAAAAAAAACTCATCGAGAATTTAGAAAACGCAATAAAACTGCAGCGTGCAACGTTTAGCTTCGAAACAACGCTATATCACGTTATAGCAGTGCTACAACGAGTTATTTGCAACCATGATTTAAGATTAAAAGTCCATTTCTTTTGTCATATTTTACAAAAAAAAGAAGAAGTAATATTACATCAAAATGCACTATCTCATACTCTTGTTTGTTGTCCTGACCTCAGTTACCTTCCTTCCTTTCTTTAATTATTTATTTTGTGATTCTTGATTATAATGTACATCTTAAATTAGAGGACTACTATACATTAATTAAATGACTACTATACATCAACAAATACATGATATATATAGGGAATGGATCAATGGACAAAAAATTGGACAATTAGATATTTTCAACCATTGATTAAACCATGATAAACAGTTGTGATTAACATAACCACCCACTTGTTCCTCATCCAAACATTTCTAACCATTGATTGATAGTTGTGTTCAAATTTTTGTTTAATTTTTTGTCCATGGATCCGGCCCATATATATATATATATATATATATATATATATATATATATAGAGGATGGCTAAGATACTTAATTAAGTATCATGAGTTTGGTACTTAAGATTTTTTGACCATTAGATTTGCTTTGAGATTTGTGCATTTAATGATTATCATAAACTGATATGGAAATAAATAATGATGAGTATATATAGCATTAAAAACAGAAATCACAAAGCAAATCTAATGGTTAAAATATCCTAAGTACCAAACCAATGATACTTAATGGAGTATCTTAGCCATCCTTATATATATATATATATATATATATATATATATATATATATATATATATATATATATATATATATATATATATATATAGGGAGGCTAAATTACTTAATTAAGTATCAACATTTTGGTACTTAATCCTTTTTCACCATTGGATTTGCATTGAGATTTGTGTTTCTTCATGATGATCATGAAAGTTTGTGCACATCATTAAATACACAAATCTCGATGCAAATCCAATGGTGAAAAAACATTAAGTACCAAAATGTTAGTACTTAATTAAGTAGTTTAGCCTCCCTTATATATATATATATATATATATATATATATATATATATATATATATATATATATATATATATATATATATGAGGAGGTAGTGAGAGGTCATGTTAATCACAACTATTTATAATGGTTTAATCAATGGTTGAAAATGTCTTGTTCATTTTTTTTGTCCAATAATTTGTCCATTGTTTCATTCCTATATATATATATATATATATATATATATGAGGGAGGCTAACCTAATTAATTGAATACAAGAAATTTGGTACTTAATGTTTTTCCAACGTTGGATTTACATTGAGAGTTGTGAATTTAATGATGTGCACATAATTTCATGATCATCATAAGAAAACACAAATCTCAATGCAAATTCAATGGTAAAATAGCATTAAGTACCAAATCTCTTAGACTCCTATATATTTGAAATACCAAAAATAAGTGGTTTGTATATTTATCCATTTTCACGTGCATATGCTCCGTATTTCTCATTTGATTTATTTTCTTGTGTGGACATGTATAATATGCTCATACTTCTTTCTAGAATTTGATATAGCTACCTAACTATATTAGAAAATGGCACAAAAATCTTTTGAACTTTTCTTAGTTAAGACTTAGGGCTCTAATTATGAAGTTCATTTAGTAATTAATGCATATACTCCTTATGTGAAACAAAATGTAAAGCATCCTTGTAGGGACTAGGAATTGGAAAAAGCCAATAGCAAGTGCACAAAATAAAGTTGTTTAACAAGGAATAAGTTAATAACCAATTATTAATGCAAACACAAAAATACAAACCCTAACTATTTTTTAGGATATTTGGCTAGGGAAGTAGGTCCTTGAGTCCCCAATCAAAATCTTATCAATCCCCTTAAATATATTCATTAATTGGTTCATGTTATTAAGAGTGTAATAATTGTTTACAATCAAGTAGTTTAAGTTTAACATTGTACCTAAAATAGGCGATAATGTGGATTTAGGAGGGAAAATTTGCAAAAATAAAATTTCACAAGGCACTTTATCGTATTATCAACTTTAGACTAATGCACTGGTTACCTATAAAATATACAGCAGGTTATAATCACTATACCTTTTTGGGATTATTAGAATTTTTTAACTTATGTATAAGACTTGTATACATTTTCTCATTGGTACCAAATAAGGAAAGAGACTAGCTTGATTTAAAATTAAGTAAACTTGAGCGAAATTAGGAAGCAAATACATCATTAAGAGTCTAAGAGCACCATTTAAGGATATTTTGCTGAAAACACAAGTCATTACTTTGGTTATTGCAAACTATATGTGTGGTCAAATTTCACTCAACATCAATTATTCAATTATTCATAAAGAAGGTCTACATCACTCAAATCTAAATAATACACTTATCTATTAAATAGTGGTATAATTAACGACCGTAGTACAAACATGTCCGGTCCTGTATTTTTGGAAGCCTGTGACAATTATTATAACGAAACCTTAAAATAAAAAAAAAAACATTCTTGAATTGTGCTAAAAATCTCTTACTAAAAATCACTGATTTTTTTCGGAAATTTGCTGAAAACTAACTTGAGTTTGCTCAAATTTTACTGAAAATTTCTTATAATTTGCTCGAATTACACCGAAAGGACCGAATCCTGGATTTTGCGTGTGCGTAGCGTAGCTCGCGCCTCTCAGAATCGTGCGTAAAAGAATAGACGTGCGTCAAGAAATCGTGCTTGGTGATTTTTGAAAAGCTTAAGCTATAATAATAATAATAATAATAATAATAATAATAATAATTAATAATAATAACCACATCTTAATTGTTATTTACTTGTCTTGGAATTTTCGCATGTACCCATTTGTTTGGGAACAGATAAAAATAACTACTGAAATAACATTGTAAACTTTTTTTCTTGTAGTGATAACATATATTGAGGTATCCATGAGTTCATGACATTTCGAGATTTTTTTTTTTTTGAATAGGCAAAAAACTGCCTAGTGTTTGTATATATAAGTGAAAAGAGACCACTATAGTGATCTTCGGGTTACAGAGTATATTTCAAAAAGAAAGACAAAATGAAACATATAGAAAGTAAGATCTACACCTAAGAACCTATTAGGTCGACTGTAGGACCACCCTTCTGTTGGAGTTGCGCCACATGATGGTGTCTTGGATGGCTTTGTTAGCTACCGTTTCCGGATTACGGATTTTATTTCTAAAGATTCTTGCATTTCGTTCTTTCCAAATTTCCCAAGTTGTTAGAAGAAATAAAGTGTCCCAAATCGCCTTGTTTTGTTTGCCGAGAGCTTGCCTAGATACAGTCCATTCCTCGAGGAAAGTACCGTTGTGTTGTAGTGTGGATGGGGCTAATGTTTTGTTTTGGATTAGTCTCCATGTTGCCTTCGTGAAAGGACATTTCGAGATTTTTGGGTGGTGTATTTATGAAATTCACGTTTTTGAAGGGTATACATGAAGTTATAACGTTTTTGTACGGGTACACAAGAAATTCAGCCAAAATAGGGTGAGTTTTAAGTTTTAATACAGAAAGCCATTTCATAAAATGAATTGAACTTTACATAAGAAAAGAACATAAGGGTCGTTTGGTTCGTGTTTTAAAATACACCATGAAATACTGTATTTTAAGAAATTTCATTCTATGAGATGATAATTCGAGACATATATTATTAGGGTACCGATATTTCTAGACTTGATATCTCTTTGTCTAGAAAAGTTGCTCATATTATTACAAAAATCTCCGAAATATCCCTCCTTAATTATGATAATGTATTGCAAACAAATAATTCGTTGAATATCATGCTTTGTGAATTATATAAATCAAGAATAATATTCGTTCGTATACTCAACTTCATCTAATATTAGCTATATTGTTGTTATGTTGATTTTTAGAAATGTTTGATTTCCAAACTAATAAAATTAACTGTAACACCATAAAAAAGAAAATACTTATTAAATTAATTTATTATTAATATATACATGAATAATCTGAATGTATTATTGTTGAATTATTGTTTATTTGAATTAGTGATTTTTTATATTTTTTTAATACTATTTAATAAAGATATAATCCATGATAAATTAATGAAATATTATCATTTGGTCGATGCATCAATTTACGAATTACTATATATTGAAAGTTCTATATCTGTGTAATCTATATAAATCTTACAATTTAAGTAACTATGTCAAATAAATTATTTTTATAGAATATTTTTAGCACTTAATATTTGGAAGAAACAAAATTAAATAGAGAAAATTCATCAATTTTGATAATAATATTATTTCTAGAAAATGTCTTGAAAATCTTAAATGATATCACTTAGTGTACAAAATAACCACACTGACCAGATAAATTAATGCAAAAAAAAATGCTAAATTCAAAGCTTGAACCAACTCCTATAGGGTTGTTGACTTGTTGGTTTTAAGGGGAGTTTATTAGTTGAACGCTATGCATCCACTTTCTTTGGCATTAACTAATTTGGCATTAACTAATTATTCTTTGGAATTCTCTAATTAAGTAGCGAATTAATGAAAATTCCGCAATTACAATATTCTCAAGAATACAGTTTTACACATCATTAATGTATTTACTATTTTTATTGAATCTAAATTTACAAATTTGAAAAAATAAGTTATAGAACACGATTAATTGATTTTTTATCGTGTGTTAAACATGTATAGTTGAGAAGTTTATATTTCCTAACGCATGTTAAATTCATAATTTCACACATCATCAATGCTTTTAATATTTTCAATAACATTGTTTACCAACATCCATATTCAATTAACTCTAACTTTGTAAATTTTGAAAATAAATCATTGGGTTAAATTAATCCAACGGTTAACACGTGTTAAATGAATGCACATATAATTAAAAAAATAGATGAACAAATAATGAATGCAATTAATTTGTATGTGGTAAATATTTTTAACATCTGTTAGACTTGCCACATGATAAAGACTCATGTATACAAGAGTCTTAGTTCATTAATTTATTGTTTGTGGTATATATTAAATTGGACTTAGCATTAAATTCGGTTAATGAAATTTCCGTCAACACATGAAGTATTGTGGGCAAATATAATTTTTCTATTCTCAAATTAATTATTTCAAAATAAAGAAATGAATACTCTAGCTATATAAATTATCTTTATAATTTTAGTAGCTGAATATTTTATTTGTGTGGAATTATAGTATATTTTGTTTCAATTTATATAAAATTTAAATTGTTATCACATATATAAACTAAACAGGTAGGTCAGTGATTCCGATTTAATTTATTACGCAATTTTAGAAAAATGGGTACTCCTATAATAGCCAAAATGAAAGTAAATAAGTTAAATTTATAATACAAATAATAAATATTATATTTTTGTTGTAATATATATATGGAGTTATATATAACCCTTTCATCTGGCTGCCCTGCAATCAAATTTAAATTCATAATGCAAGTCAAATTAAACAAATCGAGTTAACTAATACACATATAACCACTGTTACGTGTTTACCAATGTTTTCTAACCACACTTGTTTTCTTGAACTAGATGAACTTCTAATCTGACACACACCAGTCATCAGGACAACAAAAAATATACATAATGAAATTAATGTTTTTAATGTATCTATTTTTACGTATTTATGTAATATATAAATTAGTGTTGTGATTAATTAATGTATGAATAAGAAATTAGTGCGTAGTTGGATACAAATTAGAATGCTATGTAGGATTGTTTTATTCATTTAATTGTAAATAATTGTTTTGAGAAGGTGCATGCGAATTTATAAATGTAAAATATCTCATATATTGTAATTGATAATTTTAAGAGAAAAAAAAAGAGGGAGAGATCACGAACGAAATAATCTAAAACTAAATTAATTAAAGAGTAATAAGTGTTGAAAACAATTTCATCCTTATTATGTTTGATTGTATTTATCTATTTAGTGTGTGTAATTTTTGGGTGTTTGTATCATGTATTCAATTAAAAGGCCGGAACTTTTTTTCTCGTGTTATTCAATTAAGATTTGTTATCCATCCCCAACCCATTCCCAACACCAAACCCCAAAATCTTCTCGAATATAGAAATCAATAAATCCAAATCCTAAAATCCCAACAAAATATGCATATTAATTTGTTAACAAATGAGGGGGGTGCAGTGCAGGGCAAGAGAGATTTTATTGAACACTATTATTAAGTTATTAACATAACACAATTAAACTTGCTCTATCACAAACCTTACACAATTGCACACCAAATAACAACTAAATCGATTCAATTAATGATTCTCCTGTATATCTCTAATCATCTAAAACATAAATCCAAATACAAGATTCACCGCTGTGATTTGAAGCACAACATCGATACATGAAAATCGTCAATCTCTCTATCTTTCTTACAAGATTCACCGCTGTGAAGAAGACGAAGACGAGGAAGAATATCTATGTGAAAAGCGGATCCTTCTGAGATTGACGAGCTTAGGAAAAAGGATGTGAAGAAGGCTTTGTGACCTAGTTTTCTTCTTGCAGTTAGGGTTTGAGTAGTAGAAATAGGAGGGCGGTGGAGTTAGAGGAGGGGGAAGGCTAGAATGGTCATTTGAAAATTTAGGGTTTTTAGGTGTTCCTGGTCTAGACTCCCAATGGAAAGGGATCGAACCGGTAGCCTCGCCGTAGTACACTCTGAATGAAGGGTTTGAGATGGTCTCCCTTGAGATGAGCTTCTCATGGAGGGGCTTCTTGTGTGGGGACATCATTGTTGGCTTGAGAGAGAGAGAGAGAGAGAGAGAGAGAAAGAATAGGAGTATAAAAGAGAGAGACTAGAGAGAGAGAGAGAGAGAGAGTAGGAGTATAAAAGTCTATATATAGGGCATAGAATACCCTAATCTCCACAAGGTTTGCTTTTATATTGTGAAGAGGGGGCCTAGAGAAAAAGGAAGTACAAAAATGTCCAAATCCATATAGGGAAAATATAAGGAATTCCCAAACTCAATAAATCATTCTTGATACGTCAATCGAGGATGTTTTATTAGATTGATTATTTTTTTTAATTGAATCAATCCAACTAAGCATTGATTTAATACTTAATCAATCCAATCAACCCATTAAATCAACCTCGATTGACGCATCCATGATATACATGGAGGATGTTGGGGGCACCATATATAACCTCATCCATATATTACATATGCAAAATTTGGACTAATGATCTGTTATAATTAAGCAATAATAATATAAACCTTGCCTTTTAATCATTCATCAATTTTTGTACATAAATATAAAGAAAGTTGTCATATATAAATTTCCTTGTATTCGTGTGAAAGGTATCAGAATTTTTCCTTAATATTTATGTGCAAGATTTGGTAGATGATTCCAAAACAGGGATATCATTATTGATAATTTTATGTATAATCACTCATTTTAAACTAATTACACTTTAAAATGTTAAAATATTTAATTATACATATCGTATTTAAGATAACTAGCGATTATCACATATTTAATTCAAGGAATCATAGTTATTTTGAAGAAACCATTTTGGTTGATTGAGTCAATTATGCTATTTTCTTTTTATGTAAATTAGTCAATTTGTCAAATTAATTTTGTGCAAATTGTCATACCAAATTGGTAGTAACCATTAATCTCAACCAAGAAAAGTAAAAATTGCTGCAGTGAGGATAAGAATAAGTTAAAGTCTGATTAAAAAGTTCAACGAACTTAGACAATAACATTAAATACAAAATTACCTTGGCCAACTAATAATTTATTATCACATGATTTAACATTAGCCAATATCGCCATCTATTCCCAAATGAAACAATCAAGATAACATTAAGTATTAAATTCCTAAGTTTGATTTTAATATATACCAGCTAATTCTTTTTCATGGTAGGTAGTAGATAGGACTTAGGAGTAGACCCCAAGTTAGAGAAGGCTCTGATTAATTGAAAGGGAATTTTCTAAAATCCCCCTAACATATTATACATGTAAATATTATCTTGATTAGACTAACATGGATGGTTAATAATAATCCAAGGGATCAGCCATTTAGGGTTGTTGGTAGAGACCATTAATTTGGTTGGCCAAAGAGGAAATGAATAGAAATATATCACTAAGTGGTAGATTAATTTGTATTTGTATCCTATCTAAAAGCTAAGTCTTAGTCTATTGTGCATTTTTTTTTGGGTTTAATTGAAGATCTATTAATTAAGTTCAAGTGGAGAGTTTGTTGAAGATTGAGGTTAAGGAAAATTCCATGGGAGACCCAATTATTTATGATACATGAATTATGTATACTTTGTAATCATCTAATAAGCTAAAAACAATATGATCATTTTCTTAGACTTATTATGTGTTTTTTTAACCTATTGGATGATTTGGAAACACATATCAAAAAAATATTTGCAAATTAATTAGTAGTGTTACAACTAAGCCATATTTGCAAATCAACAATAATAGACACCTAAATTTTTTATCTAGATTTGTACTTAGAAGTATACGTGGCGATTAAATTTGAAACTCTCAGAATGTTTTTTTATTTAAAAATTTGACGTGTATCCACTGTGATTTGTCACGTATATTTCTAAATAAAATATAAATGCGAAATCTAGATGCCTCACATTATTGATTTCCAAATTAATCTTTCTAGCAACATAAATTGATTATTTCAATCTTCATTTCATTGTCATTATGAAACTAATTTTTCATCATGTAAATTAGTAGTTAATCTCTAAGATAATAGAATGATTCAAAGTATTTTCTCATCAAATACAAAGCAATTTAAATTAACATAAGCCTGTTTAATAATATTACATGAATTTAAGCTTCGTATAATTTAGTTTTAAATAAATAAGGTCGATATGTCCGAGTGGTTAAGGAGACAGACTTGAAATCTGTTGGGCTTCGCCCGCGCAGGTTCGAACCCTGCTGTCGACGTTTCTTTTTTATGTATTTTCAGTGTTTTTTTGCAGGAGTATAAATGATCATTTCAATGTTTTGTGATTGTTTGTACATTTACGAAATTATGCCAAAGAATAAAGTTTTAAAAGGCTTTGTGCCCCCAAATATTGAAGTTCTTTTTATGGGCCGAAATTTTGCAAATTGGTAATATATCTTTGCATAAATAAAACTATTTTTTTTAATTTTTATACAACAAGGATAATATGGTTTTTACTTTTTACTCCTCCCAGACACGAGTCATTTCTGAAGTCCTTTGATCCTATCTACTTGGAAGCTCCACTGTCCACAAACTCACTCTTACTCTCTCTCTTCTTCTTCCCTGACAAATCAAAGGTTAGAATCTAAAAATTGAAGAAATCAAATTGTTGGTTTGTAATATTTTCTCCCAATTTACGTTTTCTTTTTTTCTATTTTACTGCTTCAATTTATGGTTTATACTGCTTTATTTTGTTCTGTTATGTTTGGATCTGCCATTTCTCTTTTTTCTTCTTCTTCTGATAAACTGTTTTTGCCCCTTTAGTTACCAATTAGTTGTCTACTTGTTTAATTTTGGTTTAATTTTTTTTATTTTGTTGGTTAATTTTCTTGTAATTTTTGGGTATTTGACAGGTGAGATGGAATTACGAGTAATGTTCTTGTTGGTACTGGCATTAGTAATTTTCTGCCCAAATTCTGAAGCAAGAAGTTTGGAAAAATTCAATATTGCTGGTAATTAGTTAATATTTAGATGCTCATTTCATTTTCGTTAATATCTCTCTCTCTCTTCCTCTCATGATTAATATTTTATTTTCTATCAGCTTATAGTAATGTTGCAAGTGGAGAACTATGTGAAATTTGCGAAGAATATTCAACTGAAGCATTATATTATCTTAATCAAAACGAGACCCAAACAGAGATACTCTCTCTTCTTCACCAAACCTGTTCAAAACTCTCCTCTTTGAGCCAACAGGTACACAATAATTTCACTAAATTCAACATCAAATTGCACAAATTGAGATTCAATCGAGAAAAAATTATGTTAATTTGTCGTATATTTATGCAGTGTGTTACAATGGTGGATTACTACGTGCCACTTTTCTTCATGGAGTTTTCTAACATGACCCCTGAGGACTTTTGTGCAAAAGTTCATCTCTGCAAGGGTAATTCTGTAATTAGACTCCGTTCAAGTGAAGATACGTGCGAGGTGTGTGACCAATTTGTTGCGAAACTTCTTACCAAACTTAAAGACCCTGATACACAGGTGAAGATGCAATTTAAAAAGTTTGAAATGTCAAAAAAGAGTTTTTATTTTTATTTTTTATATTTCAGGTTATTTTTTAATTAGGTAAAAGCAAAAGGGTTTATTTGACAAAAAAGTGTTTATAATTGGCAGGTTGAGATAATTGAGATGCTTATTAAAGGATGCACCAAGGTTAAAAATATGATTCCAAAGGTTATATACCATCTCTCTCTCTCTCTCTAGCCTTGCCTTTTTATTTTATTTTTTTAATTTGGATTGTGGTTTTGTCATGCAGTGCAACAAGTTAGTGTCGCAATATGGTCCAGAAATAATTGTTAATGCCGAAACATTTGTGGAGACAACTGATATTTGTGCTTCTACCCTTGCGTGCAAAACCGGCGGCACAAACGAAAATATTCACTCTCTCTCTTAATTCTACATGGATTATTTGGTGCAATGTTTAGTCAATTTGGTATTTCATAAATACTGTAATTTCGTATCTACTTAATTTTATTTGGTGCAATGTTTACTCAATTGGATTTTTATATGGTTACTTTTAAAATTAAAGCACATTATGTATCTACTATATCTGCATATGACCTTCAAGTTCAAGTTTTTACCAGACGCTGTGAGAGCTTTCAGAGACCAAATATTTTTTTGTTTAAAAAGTTCAGGTACAAAACCTTGAATTTTGCATTATTGTCATACAAATTTGAGGTATTCAGATTTACTTTATTTTCTCTCCCTTTCTAAATCAAGAAGATAACCAATTCGAACAGTGAACTTCTCAAATATATTAGGGAGATATAATGAGAGAAAGAACTAATTAAAAAACCTAAATGCTAAACATAAAATTTAATCAATTATAAATTATTCACACTAAACAAAAGGTGAAAATGCACAAAGCCCAACAAAGAGCAATTAGCGCAACAAACTAAATTATTCTTTCTTTATATACATCGACAAAAAACAAACTTAGCATATATCAACAATAACTTCAAAACTTCAAAATTCAAAATATCGTGTCTATAGTGAGCTTCCTCTTAGTCTTAGGCGGCGATTTCTCTATTATTTGCTTTTGCAAATCCATGAATCTCGCTCCTTTCGGCGCGAATAATCTCCTCAGATTTATTACTGACAATTCACTAAATTTCGCCACCGCTAAATCAGCCTGTACCAACTCATACCTATTTCCCCCAAAAAAAATATATAAATGAAAATAATTACGTGATATTTTGAGGTTTTATAGGATATTATATATTTTAAAAAATTAAAATAATTACGCGGGGTGGGCGCCAATTAACGCAACGGCCATCATAGTACAATTATGAGCAGCCGTTATGGCTCTTGGATCGTCTTCAAATACTACACATTTCGAAGGTTTTCTATCCAACTGTGAACACCACAAAATAAAATTTATATATTTAATTATATTTATATAAACATGTGAATAAAATAAGAAGAATAATTTACCTTTAATGCGGCGGAGAGGAATCTATGAGATATAGATTCCATTCCATCCTCTTCCGTCACAATTGCCTTCACAAAAAAATATAAAATAAATGTAATGCATATATATGATAAAAAAAATACTCGTATAAATAAATGTATTACTTGGAAGTATTTTCTGAGACCCATTCTTTCCAAAGCTTCGACCATGTATTTTCTATCGAGACAGGACACGACTGCACATGGTGCGCCAGCTGTATGCACCGCGTCTAGCCATTCTTTTATTCCTTGTACCGGTACCTCAACCTACAAAAATAAATAATAAAATAAATAAAATAAAATGGATTGAAGGGAGAAGGAGATAAAGGAAATGATATTAACTTTTTTAAGATTATCGAAGTATATTTCGGAGAGTCGAGATTTTAATCTTTGAAATTCTTCTTCGTCCCTCGTCCAAAACAAAACCTATATATAAATTATACGAATGAATTTCATAATAAATGTGTAGTACCGATAAGATTGAGTAATATTATAATGAATGAAAGAATTATGAACCTTTCTAAGAATATGATCTGCGGATCCTTGAAGCATATTTCTTTTCACATGTTCATTTATTGGAATTTCCTTTCCTACCCAAAAAAAAACATAATTACAATCAGAAAAAAAAAACAATATATATAATTTCTAGAATAGGGAAAACATGATAAAATTTCATGTACCTTCTTCAAAAGCAAGTTGTTTCCAAGAATCCAATTTAACAGAACGTGTATCGGCCTATGAAATGAAATAATAATCATATTAAAATTAAAATATGTGGTGTAATTTTTTGAAATAGTCCCTAAAAAAAGATGAATTGCGTACCACTACATTGTCCCAAGAGAAAATGAGACCGATTGCTTCATCGGGTTTCATAGCATGCCTTATTCTTTGAAGAAAGCATTGCTGCAATTTGTCATTTAAATAATCCTGAAGGGCCAAAATGAAAAAAAATCGCATTACCACCTTAAACAATACAAATATTTATCGTATGTATTATATGTTAATTATTAAGCTTACCACATCAACTTTTAAAGGGCCATCCATGCGAAATGTTTCGAACCCTTCTCCATATTCAGCCCCAATTGCCTGTTAATAAATAAGAAAACAATTAACAATGTGAATTTGACTCAAATTCTTATTGTTTTCTTAAAAGAAACAAAAAAAATAATAATTTACCTCCTGATTGAAAAAATTACACCCGTTTTCTCTATCTTTACCACCTGATAAAGCATTTTTCACCACCGTTCTCCTCTTTTCTACACTTTTACCCTTCAATCTCTAATTATAAGAAAAATAAGTATAAAAATTATATACTATATAATAGAAATTAATCAAAAAACATAAAAATATGACACAATATTAAGGAAATAACTATAACAAAAAAACGATAATAATTTTCCAAAAAAATAACCCAAAAAACATGAAATTTTCACAGAGAGAGGAAATTACCGTGAAATTGATGCTAGAAGGGACGCGAGAGGGTGAGAGATGGGGAAGCGCATGGTTAATTGGAGGAGAAAAAGATGAGGTGCTTCTCATGCTCAAGCTAGGGTTCATGGCGAGCGGAGATTGCAGAGAGACAACTCTTGACGAGGGAAACAAACAAATGATTCGTCAGTCGTAATTTTAGCGTGTTTGCCCCTTTAAAAAGTAATATTCACATTCCAGTCCTTCAACTTCCGAATATCTACTACTGTGTTTGTAAGGGAGGAATATCCTGTATATATCTGTAAAGAAATATCCACTTAATCCAATTTATTCTTTTTTTTTTTTGAAATTTATCTGAGCACTTAATCCAATTTATTCTTTTTTTTTTTTTGAAATTTATCTGAGCACTTAATCCAATTTATTCATTTCTTATATTATTTGCTGTGTGATTATGTTGAATTGAGACAAATAATTAAGTCAGTGTTTAATTTATAATAATAATTAATTTATATCGTTTATTCAAGCATGTGTTAATTTTTTATTGGATTACTAGTATTTACCTCGCTCCGCTTCGGCACAATTTTTTTTCATTATTTTTGAACATGAATTTTTTTTTCAACATGTAGTATTTGTTTTTTTCATTGAATTTGAATTTAGTATAATTAAGGTTCCAACTATTTTCATTGCACTTACAATGTCGCGAAAAATTAATTATATACTAGGGGGATCTCGCTCCGCTTCGACCGACTTAAATTTAATTTGGAATTAAAATTATTTGGATTGAATTATATATATATATATATATATATATATATATATATATATATATATATATATATATATATATATATATATATATATATATATATATATATATATATCAGTGTTTTAAATAGCGGCGCTTCAGCAGCGCTATAGCGGATTTTAGGAGGTAAATGCTGCATCGCTTCGGAATTTATCTCTGTAGCATTTTTTCCGCTGCAACGCTATAGCGGACTGCTATAGCATGAAGCGTTCAAATATAGCGGCCGTAGCGGCGCTATAGCGTGCTTATTATTATTATTATTATTATTGTTGTTGTTGTTGTTGTTATCATTATTATTATTATTATTATTATTATTATTATTATTATTATTATTATTATTGTTGTTGTTATTATTATTATTATTATTAAATCATAATAATGTTAAATCTAATAATAACAATAGTAATAATAAAAATATAATAAAATAATAATAGTAATAGTACGAATAATAATAATAATAATAATAATAATAATAATAATAATAATAATTATTATTATTATTGATATTGTTATTAAATAATAATAACAATAATAATAATCATTATTATCATTACACAATAATAATTGTTATTAAATAATAGTAATAATAAATAATAATGATAATAATAATAATAATTATTGTTATTATTATTATGTGTATTAAATAATAATAATTAATATTATTATTAATTATTATTATTATTATTATTATTATTATTATTATAGGAAGAATAAGATCAACAACAACTATTATTAGCATTATTATAATTACAAACAACATGATAATAAAATAAAAATAAAAGTTATAATAATAATAATATATTTTTCTTAGAGATGAATTTTTAATTTATGTTAGTTTGTGAGGTTGATATAAATAAGCATTTGATATAATTTTGTTTATAATATTGGGCCGCTAAATTATATTTATATGCATATTTAGTATTATAAAAATAATAATTTTGATCAAACTCCGCTGCGATGGTGAAGCGGCGCTATATCGCCCGCTAACGCTAACCGCTAAATCAAATGTCAGAAACGCTGCGTGCCGCTACACGCAATTTAAAACATTGATATATATTAAAGTAAACAATGATTAAAAATTAGACAATAGAATTTTTTTAAGAATGTACACCACATTTCGAGAGTTATAATCGCATATATAAAATTGATTGCAAGGGCAAAAATATTTTTCAAATTATAGAAGAAATTATTTTGATAATTAGATTGCATAAAAATATAGTTTGATATTTTGTAGTGTTTAATCATAATTTTGACTCTATAAATTTCTATTTATTTTCTTCCACAATAAAAGAAGATATTTTTCACATTTAGGCTTTAATTATAATTTTAACCTTTTTCATTTAATTTTATTGGACAATAACCCTTTTTTCAAATTATATCTAAAATTATTTTGATAAATAATACTGTGAAAAAATATAGTTCGATATTTTTTAGGATTTGATTATAATTTTGACTATTTTAGTTTCTATTTATTTCCATGGGACCATAAAAAATATTTCTCAAATTATAGAAAAAATTATTTTGATTAATAATATTGCGCAAAAATATAGTTTCATATTTCTTATAATTATATTTTTACTATTTTATTTTCTATTTATTTTCATGGACAAAAAAAAGTAGTTTTCAAATTATAAGACAAATGTTTTTGATTAATAATAAGATTTAAAAAAAAAAATTTGATTAATAAGATTGTGAAAAAATATAGTTCGATATATTTTAGGATTTGATTATAATTTTTACTAATTTAGTTTCAATTTATTTTCATGGGATCATAAAAAATATTTCTCAAACTATAGCAAACATTATTTTGATTAATAATATTGTGCAAAAATATAGTTTGATATTTCTTATAATTATATTTTTACTCTTTTATTTTGTATTTATTTTCATGGATAAAAAAAACAGTTTTCAAATAATAAAACAAATGTTTTTGATTAATAATATTTTGAAAAAAAATATATTGTGTATATGTTGGAGTCATGAATCAATAAACTATTATATAACACATTTTGATCAAGACATGTGTTTGTTGGAGTTCTCAATCATTTCCTATTTTAAATCACATGAACCATTCAAAAATTTAAATGTTTTCACACGGACTCGAACCTCGGTCTTCAACATGGCGAGCTAGAGCTCTTACCATCCTACCATCCGCACTATGCATTTCCTTGTGATTTACTTTTATTTTGAATGTATATATACAATCAGGATACGCTAAAAAAAAGAGATTTTAGGGGGAATCGAACTCTCGACCTCACATATACAACGCGACATTACACCCACTGGACCACAAAGTCACATATGTTTTATCATTTCTTTTAATGTATAAGTATATTTAGGACACGTGTCATAATTCTGTGAAGTGCGTTAACAAATGCTCCCGTCCGGATTTAACCAACAGAGCTAGAGGAATTTGTTGTGTAAATCATAACTTTTATTAATTTATCATATCCGGACACGTGTCAACATTACACCCATCTCATTAAACTTTAATATATAGTATAATTACATTTACTGATTTTTTGGTAAAAATAGAAATTTTTTCCAATCATTTCATACATGACACATGTGACAATATGTAAACACTATAATACTAAAAATGCAATGAAATAATATATAAACTTTTTGGGAAATTCTAGGATACATCTTTTTTAAATGTTATCTAATGTATTTTTTCAATTAGGTAGATATTCTTTATTATGTAAATGGTAAAAAATATCATACTTAAAAATGACACGTATATGCGGTTGAAAATTTCCTCGAATCATCTTGTTTAATTTCAATATTGTTTCAGAAAAATGTAAATATTTCTTTTTTAATTTCTATTTTAAGATTGTTTTACATAATATATTTTTTCATATATCATAGTTACTTTAGTTTTGTAGCGAGAGAAGAAGATATATCGTAGAGAAACTTGTATTAAAACAAAAATTCTTATGAATTAATTATTAGATAAGTAAAATTTGATAAAAAAATACTTGAAGAAATAAATTTGGCATAATTAAATATTAAAAATAGTTAATAAAAAGTTTGTGTAGAAACATGTAGAATTCAAAATTATATTATGTGATACATTAAAAAAAATATTCAAAAAGATACATTAAATTTAATATGCTTTGCATGGATTTGGTAAACTTTACATGAACTAAAAAAATTAATATTTTAATTTTGCAGCACAAAAAATCAATATTTTAAGACATAAATTTGGCATTATACTATAGTAATACTATGAAAGAAGCATTACAAAAATATTGAAAATGATACATCAAAATAAAATATACTTTGCATTGATTTGATAAATTATACGTGAACTACAAAATCAATATTTTAATCTTGGATTAATTTGGTAATTTATATTATAGAATGAATAAATTAATTTTGCATTAATTTGGTAAATTATATTATAGAATCAATATTTTAGTTTTACATGAACTATAACATCCATTAGGCTCATATAGTTCAACTTCAAAGCATAGGTCCACAGTCAAACCTTTTTTTGTGCAGAAAAAAGTATGTGCTATATCGCGGTTTCGAACCTGTGACCTGCGGTTCAAGCATGAGCGTGCAATACCAACTGAGCTAGCCGAACCTCATGATTATATTCTAATTTTACAATACTTATACACTATCGTCGTTAAATAATGGTATTAGACAAGGCCCATTGGATTCAGATTCATGAGGCCTGTTTACTTGCTAAATAAACACAAGAAATAAAGAGGAGGAAAAATGGATTGAATTATTTGTGTGTATAAATAATTACATAAAACATGATTATATAAAAACGAACATAACATTTTTTGATTCAATATGCATATTTTCATATCAATACATCTTCAGTGATATCCAACATTTTACACTCATACATAATCATATACATAACATATTAAGTTATAATTAATATATTCATATTTATAACAATACCATTCTTCTTGAATGTACTAATTTTGTACACATAAAAATTAGCCTCGTTAAAACCTTACCAAGTAAAATCCAAAGGAACAAAAATCTTAGTGAAGAAAAAACAGTGTAATATTATTATGTTTCATACGCAACATAAGATGGCTCATTAAAAATCTTGCCAGGCAAGCTCGGTGGGGAATAATCATGACCAAAGACAAAAAACCGCACTGCGTATCCCCCCCCCCCGGATACAAATATTTCATAAACTAGTTGTTTGAAAACTTATTTGCTAATGATAAACAAATTCCTTCTGAGAAATATTAAACATATTTGTAATCCAAAACAATATATTTAATATCCAATATCTATCATCTCAAATTAATTTGTTTTTTTTTTTAATTCTTCAAGAGTTTTGATAATCATAAATGAAAATATAATTGATTTGCAATAATTACGCATCTATTAATTTTGATCATTGATATGGACATATAGTCTTTATTCAATATTAAAACAAATATATCGTACATGCTCATATTACTTAAATTTATACAAAGTGTTAAAAAATAAATGTCAACAACAAAAAAATAGAGGAGAGAGAATTTGTTTCTCAAATGGATCACTCAATACAATGACCACTACCCTCTTTATATAGTTGAGGGTATGTTTAGGTCAAAAGAAAAGTTACAATACAAGGAATTAATGCTATACTAATTACCCTATTATAATTACAATGACATCCATATTATTATTTCATAACACTCCTCCTTGGATGTCTATATTTCATATGAATAAGAATCTACCTTATGAAAAACTTTGTCAGGAAAAAATTATGTGGGATAAAATCCTGATCAAAGAAAAGAGTGCAGTGCATACTGATTCTCCTCCTCATTTATACAAGTATCCTTGAGTTGACGAAATCCAATTTTATAGACAAACTTCTTGAAAGTTGAAGTTGACAATGATTTGGTGAAAATTTTTGCTACATTATCACATGATCGAATATGTTGAACATTTATCTCGTCATTCCTTTGAAATTCATTCGTCGATTTTTTTTTTCTTCCGGAAAAGTGTGTTTTCTTCTACTTCATTTGATATAACAATTATTTATTTGAGTAATACTTGCATCATCATTTTCATATTGGTGAGGTTCTTCTTCAAATGATCGATTATACTCAAATATTGTACTTCGTATTATGATCAACATTTGTGTCAGCAATAACTTTGATTTCAACCTTCGAGGCAACATTAACTTTTTGGAATGGAATAAAATCAATCATCCAACTAATTTGTTTCAACAAAGAAGACATGATAAAATGAATTCAAATACTTCTTAAATTCTCTTGTTTGTATTTGCCTTTTCATGAGCGAATTTCTTACGTTATAACTAGAAAGATATTTATCAAGAGTATCTTCAATACTTTATTTCTTCTGCCAATATTTATTGATATCAAGCCTTTAATATTGGCTAAATATATTACATATTTGATACTCTTGCAACTCCCGGTGTTTTCAATAACATTATCAACTTTGTTAAATAATCTTTAACTTTTAACATCGACAATTTCATATTGAAACTCCGGCTTCAATAAGACGAATTACAAACATTGTGCGCATTAATAAACTGGATTTCAACTACATGTGAATATATAAATAATAATAAATATGCTAAAAATGAATGTACGAAAAACTAATAGTACGAAAAAAAAAAATGTGTAAAAAAAATGTACATAAAATAAACGTACAAATAATAAATATAAAGAGTTACCTTGAAATATTGATAATTATAAATTCTACCTTTTGGAGCGAAGTTATTGTTTTGTGTTTTAAACCTTGAAATACTCAATTGATTAGAGTTTCGTGCTGATAACGTGTTATAAAATAAATGTCAACAACATGAAAATAGAGGAGAGAGAAATTTTCATATTCAAATGGATCACTCAATACAATGATCGCCACCCTCTTTATATAGTGGAGGGTATGGTTAGGTCAAAAGAAAAGTTACTATACAAGGAATTAATGTTGTACTAATTACCCTAATATAATTACAATGATATCCATATTATTATTTCATAACACAAAGATATTTGTTATTAATATAATGTGCTCCCGGCATATCTCTCGAGAGATTAAATAATACGCTTCGCGCATTCTAAATCCTTCAGAAAATTTCATGAATATTGTAATCCAATGAGAATATGAAAATTTATTACAATGTATACATAATATATTTTTAGTTCTTAACGGACATTCATACTATTTTTACATACAAATAAATTTTTATCACTATGATAAGGTGTTTTTCGGACTCCGAGTCCACCAACTTCACTTTACAATTATGACTAATAATTGTATTTGTCGATATTTTACAATTGATTTAATCATAGATCATCATTTACATTGATTATCAATTGTAAGTGCATATGCAATTGTATCAATAACTATAGTCTCATTTCGGTTTCATCTTTTTTCTAGTAGAGACATGATTTTAACATTCCAATATATTCAACATTGTCAACTTTGTGAGGTACCTGAACAAATTATTCATTCATTCACGTTATCCACCCATTTCCGATATCCTTTTCAAAATGATGTATTGTATTAGAAGTATTAACAACATCTATTATGCAAAAAAATTATCATGCTGTTTATTATTCCCTGGATTTTTATTGTTGGACCGAATGGTCGACCACACTTCGGACTTATATCAAACTCAAAATTATCCAAGAATATTTTTATTTTATTTTCTAAGTTTTTCAAGGCTAAAAATGATATTTTGGATCTGTGAAAGGGTAAATATGATATTTTAATTTTTCGAATGATAAATATGATATTTTTTATTTTTAGGAAGGTAAATATGTAAATCACCTTTTTAATTTATTCATTATTACTATAATAATAATAAAAAAAATAATAATAATAATAATAATAATTATTATTATTACTACTACTACTACTACTACTACTACTACTACTACTACTACTACTACTACTACTACTACTACTACTACTACTATTGTTCGGAAAATTTTCAAAAAAAACCCTATCGTTTTTTTGTTATTTAAAAAATTCCCTATCTTTTTGGAAACTCCAAAAAAATCTCTCTACCAAACTTTTATTTTCAAATACACCCTATGGAGTTAAAACTAACCATGAATGGTGTTAAATTTTTTGGTACGTCCAAAATACCCTTTTTTTTACATATGTAGTAATTACAAGAATATGTATTTGAAGGAAATACAGTTTCATGATCAACCGTAAAAGTGTACACAAGGATAAACGAATGTAAGCGTACATTCGTGGTCATATCTTTCAGTAGGAAAGTCCAATTTGAATGGTTCAAATTGGGTTAGATAGATAATAAGATTATCTACAACCTTCATATAGAAATATATTTCATATGAACGAAGTATTAGTGTCGTTTATATGAAATACCGAAAGGGTGCAACAGTTTGACATACAGTTAGTAAAACAGTAATAACTTTTGCATACGAACTCCAATTGGGCCGGGACAAATTGGTTCGTGTAGATAATAAGATTATCTACAACTTTCGTGTTGATTGATGTTCTGTTAGAGGAATTTACCAATTTCGTATGGACATAATACTGGACAAATACATGCAACTTTCTGTGTGAAAGAGTGTATATTGGATATACATGTCTTTTGGCCCATCATAATCCTATGTGATATAAATAGGATAATTCTCTCTCATCTCAGTGGTTCATTCAGTTAATTAATTCAGAATATTCCAGAGAATTGTAAGACAACTTTCTAGAGAGAGAAAGGGTGTAAAGAGAGAGAAACCGTGAAAATGTGTTTTCCGGTATAGAGAATCAAACAATCAAGCAAGTTCGCCGGTGCATCGTCTAGGCAGTTGCACCCGTGACCGACGTCTTACGAGTCAAGGTGGATACACGTAGAGGAGTCACGACTGGGGCTCTTTCGGTTGTGATCGAATCGAACGAGTAATTTCTGTCGGAGACGAAATCGAGTGAATCGGCGACGTTAACGAACGGTGAAAGACGCGTGGTGTGGGACGCGCGGATTGTCACCAACGTGACACGGAAAAGAAGAATAGCAATCAACCCTTCGTGTGCAATCAATTTTGCACTGGTATGAATCTAATCTTCTTATTTGCATCGTACCCGTCGAAGTCATGGCGTGATCTCGGGAATCGGGGAACCGGACCGGGCCTACATATCCGCTGCGCGGGCCCGGGGCTGGGTAGAATCCCCAACAGTATTAATTTTTAAAAAGTCCAATTTTTTTTTCTTATGATAATTTAAAAAAAATAATTATCATATGTTATATTTATATAATTTTAATATTTCATACATTATATATATTGGAATGTTTTTCTTCTGAAAAACTAACATAAAATAATAATAAGATGAACAACAATATTAAAAAAACACCTTGCAAATATTTAAAAAATAAAATATCACGAAACTATTAAAAAATACATAAAAGAAGAACGAAAAAAGTAGATGCTTAAAGAAATATTTTTCAATCAATATATTTTCAAGGTGTTTATCTTATTATTATCTTATGTTAGTTTTTCCTGAATAATAAATAAAATATTTAAATTATACAAACGCATCATTTAATAATTTTATTTTTGTGAAATCACTACATGTTAAAAAATATTTTATGAATTTTCTTAAAACAAATAAAATTAATGAAAAAATGACAAATATTTTTTTTAATAATTACGTATGAAAATAGAAGGGTATTTTGGTCAAATTTTTTTTTAACACCATCCATGGTTAGTTTTAACCCGTATAGGATGTATTTGAAAATAAAAATTTGGTAGAGAGAATTTTTTGGAGTTTCCAAAAAAATAAGGTTTTTATTTGAAAATTTCCCTTATTATTATTACATGAAGGTTAGTTTTCCTTATAAAAATTCAAAATATGTATGATATATTAACGACGAATAAAATAATACTATGAAGGATTTGCTCGACTTATAAAAGAATCTCACATGCCTTCTACTCCTTGATTGATTGTCGAGGTAATCTATATATTTGTGGAGAGTTTGTGTGAATGTCAAATTGTTTATGATTATTTGAAAAATGCAACAATTGCATAGACCGGGTATGGTTTGTTTTTATGCGAGTCGATTAAATATTGCGTGACATACTGTTTAAGGATTGAGAAAAAATAATGTTTTATGTTGGAAATTAATGATAATTATGAGACTTGATTGTTCAATATAAAACAGAACAATTTATAAGTTGAACATGACAAGAATGTATCCAACAATTTTATAATTATTCAATATTTATGTCTCTTCGTTGGGTAAATAATTAATGGTCCAATTCGTTGGATACTAATACATATTGAGAAAGACGTGCGGAATTTTTCGCGCGCATTATGCTAGTATATGAAAAGAAGAGGGGGTTTGGAGCTTCCAAAAATAAAAATAAATTATATCATGAAAAGCTAAGGAGTTTTTTAAAAATTTAATGTATTCATACTTAATTTTATTTTTTTCTCAAAAGCCCTTAGGCATAAACTTAATACCTTTAACTCGATGGAATAAAGCAAAACTAAAACTTCTCAACAAGCAAAGGAAAAAATAAAGATTCCTCGAACAAAAAGAAGAATGCAAAGATTCTCAATACACGAATTCGTAGCTTAGTTGCTTTCCTATATATATGTATGTTGTAAACAAATAAAAGAAAGTAGAACATACATAGATCCATTGCATTTTTCTTGAAGAAATATGGAGATAAACAAAGTAACGGCGGTTGCGGCACCTGCTGTCGAGGATGCTATACCCGATGCACCCGTTCCTGCTGGAGGAGAACCTGTCCTAGGTTATATGTACATACCCAATGATTATTCTGGTTAGTGTATGCTTATATATATATATATATATATTTTGTGCAATATATGTTTGATATTCTCGAACAAAGGAGAAAGAACAAGATTTTTATAGACTAATTTAGTGATGGAATTTGTTTTTTCTTACATTTAAACGAACAACATTATGGAAAAGGTTAGCCTAATTTAGTGATGGAGTTTGATATGGTGTCAAACTAAAATAATGTTTAAACACTTGAACATCCTTAATGCATTAATCGAGAATGTTTAAATAAATTCAGTAACACCTGAAATAATGATTACATGAATTGATTTAATTAATGTGTCTAATAAATTCAATTAAAA
This sequence comes from Luzula sylvatica, assembly GCA_946800325.1. NCBI lineage: Eukaryota > Viridiplantae > Streptophyta > Magnoliopsida > Poales > Juncaceae > Luzula > Luzula sylvatica. The sequence goes on along the minus strand of OX326956.1, from coordinate 76,769,446 downwards.
AATTTCGATTTACACATCAAGAGTGTTTAAGTAAGAATGATGACGTATTATATTTTCCTTGAGAGGCCATGATGTGTAAATTGATTATACCATGTTCATTTAATATTGGGGACTTGTTTAGATGGACAGGAAATTTACATTATACGATATTAGTTATTTTTAGAATCTGAGATTTTAAAATCTCGAAACCTGTAGGAATAAATATAGGGACTTGTAAAGTTATTGTTTGGATAAATCTTTACAAATTTATAATTAAAATGATTTTTTAGTCTCGTCACAATTTTCCATGTATGATTACAAGAAAAAAAAACTTGCCAATCACTTCCTAGAAATAACTCATCAAAAAGATGAGTTTTATACTTTATTCTTTTCACAATTTCTAAACAAAAATTACTATAATTTTCTTGGCTATAACATTTACCATTTTACCTTGTTTTTCCTAAGTTGCATCCGGACTACCTATAGTAAAAGCAACCTGAACTTTTCCTTACCTATAGAAAACTTGAGATTCCTTGACCATCGAAACAAATTTCAGGAACGGAAGTATGTGAATTTTATCATGAATGTATAACTATAAATTATGCCTTCAATTATATGATGTCTTACGAATATTGATGTCTTAGTCGGGAGTAAAGTCTTCCAGAACTTATAATACCGTCAAATTTCAACGATTTCATGAAAGATTTTTTTTTTCTTCCCTTAATGCGATAATAAGAAAAAATATGATCTAACATATGTTTTAGGGACTCTAGTTAATCAAAAGAACCTTTGACTCTTAATTTGGTTATTTCTATTTTGGTTCGACATAAACACATAAATTATAAATATAATATTCTACATATCAAGTCCCGGCTTATATTGACACATTAATGTATAATATTTTAACTAAATTGGTCACTTTAATTTGATCATACACAATAATGAAATACAAAACAATTATATGTATAAGTCCACCGTTGAAATAACGTTTTAACAATCTCACTTGGACTATATCCTTGTTTGCACCAATCTCTAAGTTTGTCAAGAAGACACATCGTGGTGCTTATTAATGATTATTTTACCATTAGTAATTTTATTTTTGATCTTTTAATAGTTCTATTTTGTGTGATTAGATGTATGTTTTAATTTGAATTGTTATATATTTGTGATATGGTGTTATCTCGTTCATTAATTATGCACGGTTTTTTGAAAAACAAATTTTATATAATCATTTGCATGCCACATTTTAAAATATTTTTTTAGACATCCAGTTAAAACATGTCATATTTGATATTTGAAAATCGTAAAGTTAAAATCGGACGATTGATATTAAATATAATATTCACATGACAAAGAATATGAATGTTATGTTAATTCTTTGACACACACAAGTTATATTCTTTTTCTATTTGATAAATTTTTTATTAAAATTTAATATTTATTACATACGTTTTTAATTTTCAAAAATTCGTCAAAAAATGAATTTTCCTTTTATTTTGACATCCATATTAGTATAGTTCATATATAAACATTTCTCTAATTTGAATTTGTGAAGATATTATGTAAGAAAATATATTGCAAAAGAACACGTATTTAGCATTTAACTAATTATTGAATATTCGGTATTATTGTTATATTTTTAAAAACTATAATAATAAGATTCATATATATTATTAAGCAGATAATATTTCTTAAACTTATAAATATATATATCGAATATAATTGTTATTTTTTGTATATTAAATTTAAAAATACCATATGTTATTAAAAAAATTATGTTTTTGTTTAGTTATAACTTATAATATCGGCATTGAATGGATTTCATAAAATAAATAACTGAAATTTGAATTTCTAATTTTAATCTGAATTATCTAGTTTTAAAGTAAAATTAGATTAGATTTCTTATTTTCAGTTTATATATTGTTATTAGTCAATGGACTTATAATCAAGTTGGTTGAGTATTTGACACAAAAAAATCATATATTATTGAAGGCATCTATCATCAAGATTTGGTCTGAGACCTGTCAATTTGTTTTTAGTTTGATTCTCGACCACTCCTCCACAGCATATGGGCATTTAACAGTAAGCACTCTGCCGTTTCAAGATTACAGGCGCACAGCTTGCCTAGAGGATCATTTGGCCAATTCCTCCTTATCAGATGGTCCTTCGTTAAGATCTTTTTTCATAAAACCCAGTTTTATGGTCCCAACTAGGGATGTCCCAAACCGTATCCGAAAAAAATATCCGAATCCGAAAAAAATCTCCGGATTCGGATCCAGATCAGGATACTTTTAGTCAGATCCGGATCCGAATCTTTTTTTCGGTTTTATTGTCGGATCCGAATCCGGATCCGGGTATTTTCCCCGATCCGGTACTCGAATCCGGATACGGGTACCCGGATTTGGATCTGAATCTGGATATTATATATTTTTGTATGTTTATTATTTCATATTAGTTTGAAAAAAATATAGATAATTAATGATTTATGAATGATTTAAAATTGTAATCATGAAATTAAGCTTAAATAGAGTAACTTAGATTGTTGATGTCGTAAATTATGAATCTATATAATTAAAAAATATATTATATTATGATATAATAATATCCGTTTTAATATCCGAAAAAATTTGTATCCGTATTCGTATCCGACAATATACGAACGGTATCCGTATCCGTATCCGTATCCGTTTAATATCCGTACCGTATCCGGATCCGAATTGTTCCGTATCCGAATATACGAATCCGAAAAATATGGATACGGATCTGGTATGACCACTATCCGAACCGGATCCAAACCGTTTACACCCCTAGTCCCAACACTTTTACATAGATCAACTCATAAACACCTGATCCGGCTCAATCATAAAAAACTATTTTTTTTTCTATAATCAAAACTTGAAGTTCTCGTAAAATTCCCGATACCAAGTCTAAACATCAAATTCCAAATCATTAGAACTTTTTTTTCAAAAAAAAATCATTAGAACTTCAAGAAACTGGGAAATAAAATAATTTCTCTTCCAAACATGTTTATCCAAAAACTGTCGTCCGTGGACGATGATGCTTTTCAATGACCGGCAATCACACGATGATCGCCAGCCTGCAATGAATTGAGTGATTAGTGAGAGCAGAAGTATGATTTAACCAAAAAAAATTGTTTTCTTTCTTTCTAAATCATACTATGTGTTTGTGAATCGCTATCCTTTAAACTCCAAATTTATCGAAATTGAACGAGAAAAAACATTATACTCTGAAGTTTTAAACTCCAAATTTATCGAAATTGAACGAGAAAAAACATTATATTCTGAAGTTCATATTTGTTTCATGTAAATATTGATTCATCATAGTATTCTTGTGGTGTGTCCCGTACTGAAAATCTCTATGACCGGAATTATGTGAATTATATCATAAATCGTAAATAATAAATTGTATCTCAAACCGTATGCGGAAACTTACTTTAATTATCTCAATGTCCCATTTACAATCGCCGCCGGTCACAATTGCAATCAAGACATTGGAGGAAGCAGCACTATGGAAAGAAAACACATAGGTCTTTTGATTTTTCTTTTTTTCCTTCTGAACTAAGGATTCCACCACCTTTTTATTATTTAATGGAACTCATTGGTATACCGAAAGGTAACCAAACTTTCAAAAAAAAAATGTCCCATTTACAATGTCTCGTGTATGTCAATACACTTGTCGCAAATAGAACTTTGTGCAATATGAATTCTATTGAAAGATATATTTTATTATTATTATTTTTTTCTTGACTTTTTTTTTCTCTCTTGATGGGATCAGACCCGGTCTCAGATTTTCAAGTACCTGAAACATAGTTTGAAAGTGGACCTCGTATACGATTAATTTATTTGAAAAAAATATGAAGTATTTAGTCACAATTGATTGTGTGGGTTGATGGTTAAGGCTTTAATTTTGTTCTAATAAATTTGAGGTTCAAATTGCATAGACCAATTTACCAACCCTTTATTTTGGACTCATCTTTATGCAATCTCCTCATTCTACCTCATCACAACTCATGCCACATCATCATAATTATTTCAACCATTAGATTCGGATATGTGGCAACATATGAACCATATATTAACCTTTGATTTTGTGTGGTTATGTTTTATTTGTAGATATTTATGTGCCCCTTATTTCACACATAGTTTTAAGTAATTTTAGAAGGTCACATCACCTTACACTGATGACGTGTCAAAATATTATTTGTTAGGTTCATGTTGGACCAGTTGTATTGATTTTGAATTTTTTTCACAATATGATACATGATCAATTGTGAATACAAATAGAATGTGAAGAATTTAAATATCTAACATTAATAAATTAATATATAATATAGTAAAACCTACATCAATTATTGTTAGTATTTTCATAATATAATTTAAAAAAATTAAGAAATATATTCGCTGGAATTTTATCTTTATTTTGAGATCCATATTATCATATATTTAATATTTTTCTCTAACTTAAAATTTTGAAAACAATTATGTACAAAAAAGATATAAAAATGAATATAATTACATTAATGACTTGTAAGACTAATTATTATTAATATTAAAATTATAATTCAAAAAAATTGCACATACTACTAAGTATGTTATTATCATATATTCAATATTTTTCTTTAACTTAAAATTATGAAAACAATTATGTAAAAATGACATAAAAATAAATATAATTATATGAATGGCTTGTAATCCTTATTATTATTATTTTTAAAAATATAATAGAAATTTTTTTGCATATCCTAATTATTATTATTATTTTTAAAACAATTATGTTATATTTGTATTTGTACTTAAAACAGTTTCATGTTAATCTTAAAAAAAAAAAATAATGAAAGATATTTATTTACTAAACACAAATAATTTGTTTAACTTATATAATATTTTTCAATAATAAACATGAAACTTTAAATTTATCAGACAAAAATATTTTTTTTAAACTTTTACATTGTTATTATTGTTAATTTTAGATATGAAAATTTAAAAGATCATATGGTTTTGATTTTTGTTTATGTCCAAGCATGTTGTTTTATTATTTTATAGTGACATTTATTCTTTTTTGGATGTGTTGCATTAAAGTGCTAAATAAATATTTCGCAATGTGTCATATTAAAAAATAGTATAATAATTTTGTCATCATAAAACTTCCTTAATCAATATGATATTTATTTTCATAAAGTCTTATATTTGATCCCGAAAAATCATAACTATATATTATGTGTATATATTACGTGTATGGTAAAACAAATGAAATAAAACCGTCGCGAAGCGCGGGTAATCTCTTAGTTTTTTTTTTTAATATTTTCATTGTATTTTGGAAAAAAAAAATCTAAAAATATATTTTGTGAGATTTGAACCCATGACCCATAAGAAAAGAGATATTTGTTTTACCAATGAACCACAAGATTTTTTATAATCATTGACAATTTTATTGTAATTGAACTTGTTTTTAACTAGATAAATCATGTTTTTCAAAATTTTGGAACCCTTGAAATTTTGGATTTGAAACCCGGGCCTCTTGGACCTTTAGTTAGGACCGGGCCTGGATGGGATACCAATTAATATCTATGTTGCGCGGATTATTCAAAATATTGACTGCACTCATATTGTCGTATCTGGATCGTATCCTAAATCATATGAAAAAATGTTATATCGTCGTATCTGATATGTATCAGTTAGATTACATGTAGCCGTATCCGTGCAACATAGGACGTTTATTTCATTATTTTATGGACCAAAACTTCAATAATCAAAAATATTTTCGGCTTTTAATTAGGTTATTCGTATTTTAGCCCATCATAAAAGTAGAAAAAAATGGTTCCAAATACGAATTAAATGGCGCTTCGTGTGGAAAGGAAAAGAGAAAAAAAGAAGAAGAAAGAGAGAGCTTGGGGGTGGGGGATAACACACACACACACACACACACACAAACCCCCCCCCCCCCCCCCCCCAAACTCTGCCACGACTTCACCCGCATCATAACTTCGCGTCTCCTCACCATTAACCACCTCCCAACCCCACCCGAGCTCTATCTCCTCTCCATTCTATTACGTCCTTCTCTCGAGCTCCATCACCCAACCCCATCTTCACGGCCAAGATCGTAACGAGACTACCACATCTAGGATAAATCTCTACACAACAGACCAAGCAATTTGTGCTGTAATTTTTCACAAATAACATGTTAGTTGAATGACTATATTTGTTGATTAGTAATATAAAAATTACGGGTTCAATTCCCACCATCAGTATACATGCATTTTTTTTTAATTTTTGTCTGTACATAATAGTTTGAAGTCATGTTCCGTCTGGCAATATCATCTCACTTTAATAATGTTTTCCATTAATATCTCATCTCATGTTCGTTTTTTATGCTGATCCAACAGATAAAGAATCAGACGAAGAAAAAACTAGAAAAGGAAAGAAAGGGACCACATCGAAACGCGTTGGAGGCCAAGAGCACTTGAAGGTTTTGATTCGAAAGAGGCTCCATACCGTACAAAAAAATCTAGATACTCACCAGCCGTTCACCATCTTCCGCGCCCGAGCTTTCTTGTGCGAAAAAGCAAAATATATGTACGAACCAGAAATGGTGTCAATAGGACCATACCATAACGGTAAAGAGAGATTACGAACCATGGAGGAGCACAAATGGCGATTCCTCTACGACTTCCTTGAACGGAATTCCAAAATCGGCGTAGAGGAGTACCTCGAAGAGATGAGGGCTTTAGAGATGAGGGCACGCCGATGTTATAGTGAAAGAATTAAGACCGACAGTGATTCGTTTGCCCTTATGTTGTTATTGGATGGTTGCTTTATTCTTGAGTGTTATTACAAATGCAAGGATGGGCACTCTGATATCTTGGTTAATTCCGGTTGGTCCACGATAGATACCGACTTGATTTTATTGGAAAATCAAGTACCATTCTTTGTTATTCATAAATTAGCTTCCTTGGCAGATCCCTCTATCTATCAGAATTGCGGAGACCAGTGCCGCCTTCTTAATTTTATCTTTCAGTTTCTTCCAAACGTTGAATGGTTAAGGAAGCCTACCATGGCTTGTGACAAGGTTGATCACTTGCTCCACTTCTATTATGAATGCATGGTACCCGAGTTTGATAACGAGGCGAGCAATTCATACAGCCGCCAACCCCTCTCAATGAAATCAAAGTGTCTATCGTGGCTTAGGTCTCGGCTTCCCTCAATAGCAAATGCAAAACAACAATCAGAAACAAATGTATTCCCTTGTGCAACTGTACTACATAAGTCGGGTGTGACATTCGTGAGGAAGAAAAATCCACACGGTATGTTTGACATAACCTTTGATGATGGCATCATGGAAATGCCTCTTTTGAGTATGGATGATCATACAAAGGTCATCTTCGCAAATCTTAGATCTTTCGAGCAAAGCAGTGACAGCGGTAAGACAACCTTCACAAGCTTTCTAACTCTGATGGATTTTCTTATAGATTCGGGAAATGATGTCACTTTACTCAAGAAGTATGGTATCATCGAATCCTTGGTAGATACCGATGAAGATGTTGCTACATTAGTCAATGGAGTTGGCGAAGGGAATCGGTTGGATTTTAGTAGTCATCATTTTGCTGGTTTGTTCAAGCAAGTGTACGAATATAGCAACTCGACGTGGCCCAAATACAGGGTAAGGCTGAAGCATGATTATTTCTCTAATCCATGGACTACTATCTCTGTTTTGGCCGGAGTGACTCTTCTGGGTCTTTCGGCTACACAAACCTATTATACCGTCTACTCGGCATATCATAAGTAATTGTCTAAGTTCTGAATGCCGTGTGAAGTACTATCGCTTCTCACCACCCTCATATTCCATATTCTTGTTGTGAGTTCTTTGTCCTCCTTTGGTTTGTGATTGTTGGAGGAAATTTGTTATGTATTATGTTTGAAGATTATAATAAACTTTTGTAATTGTTTTTTCTATGTATTAAAGTTTGAAGATTGTAAGGAACATTTTGTTTGATATTTTTTTTTGTCAAAGTATTAAAGTACACTAAATCACTAATTATATACACTATTAGAAGGATCCCAAGATTTTATATAGATCCGTCCATGCCGTCACGTATTATTTGTTTTACGATAAATATAATGTTAAATGACTAGGTGATTATACGTCATTAAAACAAGAAATTATAATTCATGCAGCTTAGTTTGCTCACAATGCAAACTTTTTTGAAGGCAAAAAGTTGCAATGACTTAAAATTCTAAACATTGACTTAAAATTGTAGGAAATATGCGACTCGTGTTTAACAAATTATTCATAATCTCAATTTTCGAAGTCTTTCGATTTCCTTGACCATTTGCCAATGTTCCAATGATAAGCTTTTCTCGCCAAAACTCGCAGCCATTAGCTGTGCCATTGTCATCCATCTACAAATAATAAAAATTTAGAAAATATTTTTGTTTAATTTGCTAAAAATGTTTCATAAATACAAACCTGCTGAGGTCTGCAGAACCTAGAGTCCTATCTTCCCGCATGGCCTCGACCATTTCATTTTGTAGATTCTACAATGCAACGCAACAAAATTGATTATTTTAACACTAAATTAGACTTAATTGAAAAATTGGATGATTAAATGGAGAAAGAAAAAAAATACCTCACAAATATTAGAATCGGTAGAGAGAGAAACTGATTTGATAGTAGCCAAGTACCATCTCCATGCTTTGAGTTGCTCTTCGCTTGGCTTAATTGCATTCACCGCAGAAAAGCATACCGGCACCACTAAATCTGCCGGGAGAATATTCGACTTGCCTTCAGAAATAATCATGAATTGAGCTTCCGTTGCCATTTCTAACTTGTAGTACTCGAAATCATATTCCACCTGCGAAATTAAAAGTATAAAGCCTCTCAATTTTGTACAAAATGGAGATCTCCTTTTAATATTTTTCTGACAAGAAATATATAAATTACTGTTTGGCCCTCCATTAAATGCTTGAGCAATTGCACATTATCGAGCCCTTTGGAATTGAGTGTACCGGATTGCAGAGATGTCTCGTCAAATGTTAAGTGGGTCCCGTCTGCCAGCTGTAAGGCTCCCATTATCAACCTAACATTATTTTGTCACTTTTATATTTTGGATTTACGTGAATATGAATTGCTTTATTATTCGAATAAAATATGTACCTTCCAGCAAGGTTATCTTTCTTTGGTTGGAGATTAGCAGTATTGAGGTAGTCTACGGTCAGAGGAATTGCGTGAGAGAAGGGCAAAAGCGTCTTTATGGCAATGTTTAAATGGTTGCCGAAAATAGAATTTGTTTCGCTTGTAAATCCAGTGAGGTTTAGTGAGAGCCTGCCAACTGTCGCCAGCTCAGATTTTGTTCGAAGCTATAAATATGAAGTTAATTAAAATGAAAGTAAAAAAGAAAAATAAGAATATAAAAAATTAAGATAAAATTATTACTTTGGAGAGGAGATGTAATAGAAGGCATTGTGCGGCTAAAGCGTCATTTCCCAATATACTATTTAAATAGTCAAGTAAAGAGTTTCTAATTTCTCTTATTGTGTTAGGTAAAGGCTGTATTAAACAAAAATTAATAACATTAATGTTAGTTCAAAGAATATACTTTAGTGATTTATCATTTATGTAACTTTAGGTAAAAATTACCTCAAAGTTAGGAGAAGAAATAAAATCATGAGTGGATAATTTTCGTGATATCAAACAATGGAGCCTTGGCACCTGAATAAAACAAAATTAATACAAGATAATAAGAAAAATAAATAAAAAGCTAATGGAAATTCGAACCTTGCTGGGAGGTAGATGAGTTGCCACGTCGTCGATAAAGTCAAACATCGTGACATCATCACCATTCTCGTCTTTATTGTCATTTATATTAAGTTCAGGGTCGAATGTGTAAATTCCAATGAACTCGAATACTTCGTTCAGTTTCAACTGCCTCTCTGGATTGTCATAAACCTACATACAAATTGAAAATTCAATTAAAAGAATCCATTAATTTAATCAAAATGAAAAAAGAAATTTATAGTTACCTTTATTAAACATGAAAAGGAATTAGAAGGAAAGCTTAATCCGTTATTTATTTCTACTATCTTATCATGATTCGCTGATTCATAGTCTTTCTGTAAATCAAAAAAATATTTGTATCAGTTAAAACATAACCAGTAAGAGGTATCTTTGCATATTTCTGCAATACCATACAAAATAGAGGGACTGAAATGTAATTACGTTTCCTAAAATACCTGTTTCTTATTGCTTGGAGAGGATTCTTCATCATCACAACACAAATCCTGCACCGTCAAAAATTAAAATCTTTACTCAATATTTGTTCAAAATTGAGGCTACCAAAAAGGAAAATAATAAATAAAGAAAAGATAATTACGTCAATGCCATTGGAAACTCCATCCCTTCTACGCTTCTCCCCATGCTGGCCTGGCGATTCATTCGAGATACAATTTCTTTTAATTGGATAAGGGGTTGATTCCAGTGTCCATGAATTTTGACCAGGTACCTGTTACAAAAAAGACAATTGTTAATATGTTGCGCATTGGTACCGGTACAACAACGAAATACATAAATTCTCAAATAAAGTGTAACTTTAATTATATATATTCTTATAAGATAATACATACAGGTACGCAATGAAAGAGATTTCGCTCCCAAAGAGTAGTTTCGGGTACAGGAGTCATTGGATATGATGAAAAATCTGCATATTTATTTGTTCTCCATGCACAACCATCCTAATTAAGAAAAACACAATTAAAAAATCACAAATGCATAACAAATAAAGCAATAAATAGATAAAATCATAATTCTTGGCAAGATTTATTACCTTGAAAGCACCAACAAATAATTCATTTCCGAGCATATCTTGTACCATTCCTCTGAAGCGAACCAGCGTGTTTGGTTGAATCCATTTCTGAGTTGACGCGTCGAGAATTGGGACCTAAGAAATATTAATGAAACATAAAATATCATAGTAAGTACCAAAAATATTCAGTAATAGGAACCTGATAATGGCGAATTTATAGTTAATTCTGGATAATCGGGGCTGATTTGGGTGAATTACTGGTGGAAATGTGATTAATTTTGGATTCGACTGGAGAGAGAGAAACAAGACCAAATAAACAAAAATCCTTATTCTGCTATACCTGAGAAAGGCCGCCTTGCTCAAAGAGGAACTGATTGAACAAATCAACAACGCCCCAATCTTTGCCTCTGTAAAGAGCAGTCGGGTCCAGATCCGATGCCTGAGATGAAGCCGCCGCCTTGTCAAATGTCTGGCGAACAGCTCCTAGAGGATTGAGTAGCAGATCGTACTGTGGCCCCATCTCTCTCTCTCTCTCTAATATATATGTCGCTCCCTTTATCGCTCACTCACTCTGGAACCGTAGTGCGTTGGAAAGGAGTCGTCTCTCTGTAGAATGACTGAGAAGCTTAAAGAGAAGGACTGAAACTTCCCGCCATAATAAGACTTCTTCCCGCCAAAAAAAAAGCCTCTACTTTTCCCGCCATTTTAGGAGTCGGGTGTGATCCAATCAGAGAAGACCCGTTATCACTATCTTTGATTTTTGCATGAATTTTTTTTAGGAACATTTATGCACATGATACATCCGATTTTTTTAATAATGATGTATGCCTCTTAGTACTCTCCTCTACATTTTTTATGACGTGAATATAATTTAACATCTTCAAAATTAACACATAAATGCATGATTTAATATCTTAATTTATAGTTTAATTATCTAAATTTTTGCGTCGGGTGTGATCCAATCAGAGAAGACCCGTTATCACTATCTTTGATTTTTGCGTGAAATTTTTTTTAGGAACATTTATGCACATGATACATCCGATTTTTTTAAGAATAATGATGTACACCCCTTAGTACTTTCCTCCACATTTTTCATGACGTGAATATGATTTAACATTTTCAAAATTAACACATAAATACATGATTTAACATCTTAATTTATAGTTTAATTATCTAAATTTTTGCGTCAGGTGTGATCCAATCAGAGAAGACCCGTTATCACTATCTTTGATTTTTGCGTGAAATTTTTTTTAGGAACATTTATGCACATGATACATCCGATTTTTTTAAGAATAATGATGTACACCCCTTAGTACTTTCCTCCACATTTTTGATGACGTGAATATGATTTAACATCTTCAAAATTAACACATAAATACATGATTTAACATTTTAATTTATAGTTTAATTATCTAAATTTTTGCGTCGGGTGTGATCCAATCAGAGAAGACCCGTTATCACTATCTTTGATTTTTGCGTGAAATTTTTTTTAGGAACATTTATGCACATGATACATTCGATTTTTTTAAGAATAATGATGTACACCCCTTAGTACTTTCCTCCACATTTTTGATGACGTAAATATGATTTAACATCTTCAAAATTAACACATAAATACATGATTTAACATTTTAATTTATAGTTTAATTATCTAAATTTTTGCGTCGGGTGTGATCCAATCAGAGAAGACCCGTTATCACTATCTTTTATTTTTGCGTGAATTTTTTTTTAGGAACATTTATGCACGTGATACATCCGGTTTTTTTAAGAATAATGATGTACATTCCTTAGTACTCTCCCTCACATTTTTGATGACTTGGATATGATTTAACATTTTTAAATTAACACATAAATACATGATTTAACATCTTAATTTATAGTTTAATTATCTTAATTTATAATACTCGAGCAGGAATTTTTTTGTAAATTTTTTACGAAACTTGGAATAGTTACAGTGAGCTGAAAAAGGGACAGAAAAAAGAGAGAGCAAGGCAGTGAAGAGGGACTCGACAAGCCCACAAGATTCTTCAAAAGTGCGAGGAAGATTTGGGAAAGTAATTGAAAGAATGGTACCAGTACTGACACTCACAATACACGTTTGATATCTAAGCCTTGATAGTAGTCGGGTCGAATTAGAACTAGTGAGAATGAAGTTCTAGATGATGATTTGAGTTAATTTGAGGTCAAATATATGCTTAAGATTAGATTTGATATGGTAGTTGAATTATAAAGTCTAATTTTTCTCTTTAACCATTACTTTCGGAGTCGATAGTTTCGAAACACCGCAATATCTATTATTTATGAATCTCGAAGAAATTCAAAAGATAACATAAAAATAAAAATAAACTCGACAATATCCATACAAGAATGTTGAACATAAAAAAAATTAAAAAGTTCTTGCAACAAAATTCGGCTCTGGCATAGGAGGATCCTTTTCTGTCTCTCTCAAGTCTCAAGTAAATGGCAATCGAAGCAGCGACCAGTGACCAGCTCTTTGAGAAATCATTTCATAAATTTCGGCTCAAATCCTTGTAATTGTATAGTGGAGAATTGAGATTGTTATTACCTTGATTACTCTAGCAAAGCGATAAAATTGGCTTGCTTGACAGGATTACATCTAAGTCTAATTTGTCTTTCTCATTTGCACGTATTTCGGTGGTATCCCTGCACGAGAGATATTTAGCATGAAAATGCAAAATGTTTCTTTTTCTCAAAAAATTGTTCGAATTATTTGTCAGTTTATTCCAAAATTTTGCATATCATGAATTTTATTGGCCAAATGGCTTCCATCTTAAGTACCAATTCCCACACTTGCTTTTGCAAAATAGAGAACTTCTCCTCTTCTAGATTTTTGACTAGCCAAACTTTTAATTGCATATTATTTTATTCAATTTTTTTTTTCTTTAGATTAAAAGAACGGGTCCCGAGACTCATTTTGCAGTTATGACCGAAATCTCTGATAGCATTCTTAGGGCCTGTTTGGCAGTAGGAATTTAGAAGGGAGCGGCGTTTTGGATTCCTGCAAAGTTCAAAATTTTTGTTTGGCAACATTCCTAATAATGGAATTAAATAGTTCGGCAAAAAAATTGTTCAGAGAAGAGGCAAAAACGTTTTCTCCTAAATTGGTCGAATACCAAGGTGCAGCATCTCCAACTCAGCATGAAATCTTTCTCTCTCCCCTTTAGCAAATTTTAATAATAATAATTTGACTTGGGATATGTGTTAAATAGTTAATATGTATATATTTAATTATATTATAATTCTTAAATCCCTATAATTAATATAATATTATATAGTTAATATAATATGAATATATTTAATTATATTATAATTCTTAAATCCCTATAATTAATATAATATTATATATTTAATATAATAATATGTATATATTTAAGTATATTATAATTCTTAAATACCTATAATATAATACATTTATTACTTTTATAATAATATATTATATGAATATGATTAATATAATACTATATATTATTATAATAATATATAATAGTTATATTACAATGATAAAATAATTATATTATAATAAATATATCCATATTATTAAAATAAAATTATATATATGATTATAAAAATATTATATATTTTTGTAATAATATATAATTATCATATTATAATGATAAAATATTTATATTATAATAATTATATCCATATTATTAATATAATAATATTATTATAATATATTATTATAATCATATATAATTATTATATTATAATTATTGTATCCATATAATTACTATAATATTATATATATGATTGTAATATAAAATATATATTATATTTATTAAATTGGTAATTTTTTGTACCAACTTTAATTAAATATTATTTATACATTTTCAATAACAAAATTCCAAAAAATTCTACTCAACCAAACAAAGAATTATATTTTCCAGCATCTTATAATTTAGACATCCAAACAAACTGTGGAATTATTAATTCCAGAACTTTTTTCTCCTCCACCTCATAATTCGATTCCACTCTACTAATTCCACTTGCCAAACAGCCCCTAGATGAAAATAAACAAACGATTTTCTTCTCAGAAATTTGAAATTCTTTTTTATTATATTTATTTTTTGAGCTTTTCTTCCGTACACCAATTTTTTCTTCTTCTTTTATGATTGATCTCATCTTGACCATTGATTAACACAAGGGTAATTTTGGAAACTTTCTTCAACCGGTAATTTCTTTTTCCTATTTCCAACATTGTCATTATTTCTCATTCTCCTTAAATTTTCTCTTCGTAATTGATGATATTAGGAATTCGGATTACATATGGCCAATTAATTGTTTGTATTATTTGATTAATTAATTATGCAGTCAAATTTTCATGTGTATTTTTTTTTATTAATTGAGGCGGGTTCTAAGTCCCGCACCCAAACTATATTTTGATTAAATATAGTACAAAGGCATACTGTGGTACTTACAATGGTATTTACCGACAAATTTTCATGTGTATTGGCATCGAACACAATATATTAAACTCGAAAAATACATACTAATATTAAAATTTGGATGATGTTAAATTTTTTTGAACCAAAATATCTTTTTATTTTCATATTTTCAACCTATATAATTTCAAGATGGTTGTTTTTTTTAATATTATTATTTGATGTTATTTTTTTTTAAACAAATAATGAAATATTAAAATTATATAAGTAACATATAATAATTATTATTTGATGGGCATCTAATAATTTATTGTTATTATATGCACAATATATATGATCATGTATTAACAAGATTAGACATATCACATGTACATTTAATGTTTTTTTTAGCAAAATAACAATTATGAGAGAATGAATGCTATCAATTTGTTATTATTGACCCTCACATATATATCCAATTTTCATACAACCGTATATCTATATTTAAAAAAATAATATCAGTACTGAAAATTATGTATCAAAATGAAAATAAAATATTATCGTTGTATAGTGCATATTAGCACTAAAAACGGTATATAATGATTAAAATATTTTTTTCGACATTAAAAATTATATATTTATTTCTAATATTAACATTTATTGGCATACTATATATTAATACTAAATTTGGTATACTCACATATCAATAATATATTGCTATCACAAATAATATATTAATCCTATTAGTTTTCAAAATAACACACTTGTGCCCAAAAGCTTACTAGCACAAATATATATTAACAGTGAAATGGAAAAATTGTTTTGAAAAAAATTTGGCTGTAAATGTTTATGTTTTTAATGAAAAATGTATGTTGATACACAAAATGTCATGTTAACACCCAACTAAAAATTATTTATTAAAATCAAACTAGTATATTTCACAAAAAATTGTATACTATACATGACAATATGTGAACATTAAATAATATTTTGGTAATAAAAATGATATGATGACTCAGTACCAATAACATATATTAGCATTAAAAATGATGTATTACTATAAAAAGTGATAAATTAACCATAAAATGATATATTAATGTGGAAAATGATATATTAATGAAGAAAATAATATATTGGCAACAAAAACGATATATAAATTATTAAAACATATATTAACATTGAAATGAGATATTGGCATTGAAAATAACAGTTTGACATTATAAATTGTACATGATTTATTGACCGTGAAATACGAAAGTGATAATATTAATATCTAAAATAGTATCTTATTGTTGAAAACAATATATTCTCACCGAAAATAATATACTTAAGTTGAAAACAATTTATGTGCACTGAATATTTTTTACTATAATTATAAATTTTACATGTTTATGGACATCGAAAGACAAAAGTGATATATTTATATTGAAAATAGTGTATTATTGTTGAAAGCAATGTTTTCTCAGTGGAAATGATATACTCGAATGAATATTGTTTCTTAGCACTCTAAAATTTGCATAATTTATTGATAGTGAAATGCAAAAATGATACATTAATATCTAAAATATTATATTACTGTCGGAACAATTGTATTGTCACGGTAAATAAAATATTATTTCAAAATAATAATAATAATTTTCAAAATAATTACAAAATATGAACTTCTAAATGATTTCAAAATTGCTATAATAATAATAATAATTTTCAAAATATTATCTAAAAAAATGCTATAATATTCCCTAACATGATTCAAATAGTATAATATTTTATGATATATCTGATTTAATTTTTCATTGTTTTCGTGATTAAGCTTCTTTTTTCTTTTTAAAAAAAAAACTCATATTTTGATGACCAAAAAAAATAAAAAATGAGAAGGCATATATATGTTTATAAATAAATTTATTCACATGAATTAACAAAAAAAATAATATGAAACTACACATCTAATCACATGAACTATAAATTTCATACATCTAAAACTAATCATAGAAAATGAACGGTTAGAAAAAAGTTGGTGTATGAAAGAAAAACTCTTATTTTTTGGTCCTATTTGAAGGTGAATGGATTTCACCAAGGTATAATGAGATTGGCAATGGAGCCATCTGTTTTAGGGTTAGTAATAATGAATGGTTGTCCCGGTGATGAGTTATCAATTTAGTTATTTAAATTAACTTCTTAACTAAATAATTTATAGTAATTAGTAAAATATGAAAAATGAAGCTATATATTGAAGGCTATTTACAAGGCATGTTGGCTGTTAAGAACAAACTCGAATTTAAAGTTGGTATCAATTTGTGTTGTTTCATTAATTAATTTGTTGTTATTTCATTACTCTATGCATCAACTTAGAGCTACTATTTCATTACTCTTACGGTAAATGTCATCAGAAAATAATTCCGATTTCATTTATTTTAAGTAAACGTAGAATTAAAAAATTTATTTATATTTGTTGTAATTCAATTCATGTTTTGAGCTATAAATTAGATATAATTTTTTGTATGGGACTAATAAGGGGATTGGGGATGATTATTGATTTTTGGTACGAGACCAATATGAGGAATGGTAGTACAAATGAGTTTGTGGTATCTGGTCCTCGTGAACAATGCAAAATTGGCTATATTCAAATGTTTTGAGTTTTAAAAAAGCTATTTATTGTATGAATACAAACAAATGAATTGATGAAACAACTCGTTTGTTATTCACGCAATATTTCTAATTACTTGTATTAATAGAATATAAAATGTATATATTTTTAGCAATATTTTCGTGATAACCATGTAATTTATGATTTATAAATTTTTTTACGCTATTTTATTGACATTCATCAAATATCATGTGTGCTTACTTAATGTCATTTGTTATATATCTAACTAGATTCTCTCTCCCGCGCAATTGCGGGAGGTGCAGGATTCTTGTCGAGTTTTTGATTTTTTTTTAATATGTTATTTTTGCTTTGGTTTATTTTTCGGTTTTCTTTTTGGTGGTATTTCTTTTTTTATTTTAAGTTGTACTTTGCTACAATTTTTCGAATTTAAATAAACATTTTATATGTCCTCATTGTGCACATCATATCAACAAATTATGAACACATCGTACGTAACACAAATGAATATAATACAAAAATATAGCGTACGTAACACAAATGAACACATCGTACGTAACCTGTAATAATAAAAGAAACCCAAAAATTACAATAGTATAAAGTTTTAATTAATTGTGTTATCACGAAGTTACACAATTGAGTATATCGGAACAAAGAAATAATTTTACTCAAGAATAAAATCTATAAAAATTATATGTTTGCCTCAGTAAATCATGATATGTATAAATTTTACAGTAAGTACTATTTGAATTATTTAAGAGCCGGTTTTCTTGAACAATTCAAATAGGCCTTGTTGTAGAATTTGCCTATTTTTTATACATCATCGGCAAAATGGAGACAGCGACGGTGGTGATGACGACGATGATGATGATGATGATATGATGATGATGGTAATTATATGATGATGATGATGATGATGATGATGATGAAGTTGGTGATGATGTTGATGCTCGTTTTTGTGTTCTTTATTGTTTCGTAATGGTCTTTGTGTCTCGGTTCATACCTACATTTCGTATTTGTTTTTTGTATTCGTGAGTATTGATTCATGAGTCTATCACTATTCAACGTGGTATGATACATGTGATTTATATATTATATTTGTATTTCGAATTCATCTTGGTATTTCATATTAATAGATGTACCCATGTTTCGAATTTCGAATTCAACAATCGTTGTTGTTCATGTTATTGCGTTCATGGTATTATTTTGTTGATTTACTCGGAGCTATCCAATATGTATGGTTATTTCATCACGAAATATGCAAATAATTAAAGTCCGAGTTATAAATATTTATGATTATTTAGTGACTAAATATTTGCATCAATAATATGACTCGAGAGTGGATGTGTATGTTTTTTTTAATTTTCATGAAGAAGAAACAATGCAGAAGTTTCGAACAAAATAAGAAATCTCAAGCGTCACAACATATTGATTTATTTTTTCTACAAAAACTTCAATATTTCTATTCATGTTTATACTCGTTGTCATATATTTTTTTCAGTGTATATTTGTCTTTGGATATAACTTTTCTCGTTTGTATTCATGATTAATTGTTGTCATATATATTTTTCAGTGTATATTTGTCTTTGGGTATAACTTTTCTCATTTGTATTTATGATTCATTGTTGTTCGTTCATAATCGTGTTTGTAATATGATAACATGGGTTAGATAACATGTTCAATGAATTTATACACTTGACATGTCTGATATATTCATATAAACTATATTTAAAATTTGAATAAATCTTCGAGATATTCGTTTATTTTGTACATTTTATATTATATATAATAAACACAGTGCAAATTTCATGAGTTACACATACAAAATACAACAAAAACAATTTCATGAACATAAGAATGTTGATTACCAAAACATCATGATCATAATTTAATGTTTAATGAGTTTATATACATGAGTAACATAGTTCGATAAATCTCGACATATCCATTTACATTGTGCAGAACAACCACTATACAATTTCATGAGTCATACTAATCCAAAACAATTTAATGAGTCATAGAAAAGACAATGTAAACAATTTCTTGAGCATAATATTGGTCGTTACAATAAGAGCATGATCATGATTTATTTTTTAAATTTGGATTGATCTCAGATTTCCCAATTAGCCATTTATGTTCGTATATATATTCCTATTATTTTCCGGGGAAAATCATCATCGATCTGAGCATAAAGCAACCAAAAAAGAGACTCGTATCCCGTGCGTTGATTAAATCGTAGGCCACCAGAAAAAGATGCGTATCCCGCAAATTCGTTAAATCCGAGGATTAACATTTGATTATGACATGTGACAATATTTTGAACCCATCTTTATGCAATCTCCTCATGCCACATCATCACAATTATTTCAACCATTAGATTATAATATGTGACAATATATGAACCATGAATTAACATTTGATTTTGTGTGATTATGTCTTATTTGTAGACATTTATGTGTTCCTTATTTTACACATAGTTTTAAGCAATTTTAGAAAACCACATCACCTTACACTGATGATGTGTCAAAATATTATTCGTTAGGTTCATGTTGGCCCAGTTATATTTGATTTTGAATTTTTTTACAATATGTTACATGATCAAGTGTGAATACAAATATAATGTTATGAGTTTAAATATCTAACATTAATAAATTAATATATAATATCATAAAACATACACCAAATATTGTTAGTATTTTTGATAATATAATTTTAAAAAATTAAGAAATATATTCACTGGAATTTTATCTTTATTTTGAGATCCATATTATCATATATTCAATATTTTTCTCTAACTTGAAATTATGAAAACAATTATGTAAAATAATATATAAAAATGAATATAATTACATTAATGACTTGTAAGCCTTATTATTATTATTTTTAAAACTATAATTGAAAAAAATTACACATACTACTAAGTATGTTATATTTGTATTTTCATTTAAAACCATTTCATGTTAATCATTAAAATAAATAATAAAAATAAAACATATTTATTTACTAAACACAAATAATTTCTTTAACTTATATAATATTTTTCAATATTAAACCTGAAACATAAAGTTTATCAGACACAAATAATTTTTTTGAACTTTTAAAATGTTATTATTCTTATTTTTAGATACGAAAATTTAAAATATCATATGGTTTTGCTTTTTATTTATGCCAACACATGTTATTTTATTATCTTATAGTAACATTTATTATTTTTGTATGTGTTATATTAAAATACTAAATAAATATTTCGCATTGTGTCGGATTCAAAATAGTATAATAATTTTGTCATCATCAAACTTTCTTAATTAATATGATTTTTATTTTCACACAGTTTTATATTTGATCCAGAAAAATCATAACTATATTCTATGTGTACGTCAAAACAAATGTAACAAAACCGCCGCGAAGCGCGGGTAATCTCCTAGTGAAAAATAAAAGATTGAGTTTAATTCTATCAAACCATCCAATCCAACCGGTTTTTAAAGAGGCGACGTTTGACATTTTCCTTTCAATAAATTTTTTATTTTTTGTTGAATTGCTAATTTAATTTATGAAATGTTAACTTTATTGATTACCCACAAATGAATTAGTACACTTCTAATTTATAAAACAATCACATCACTATCAATCATCGCAAATTACTCAAATACACGTAAACATTATATTCCCTTGAAAAAATTGACCTCCCTTTAAATTGACAAACATCAAGCATTTACAGTGGCCACGTTCATCTTACATCCACCCTTAGATAAAAATAAATAAATCTGAAACACTCATTTTTTCATCCTTATCTTTTTACTCATCCACCGTACGACCCATACCTCCCATACCTAGACCAGAGAGACAATGAGACATGTATCTCCTTACCGAACCAATACCTCCCCATCCACTAAACTATGCACCCCTCTTCTCGCCTCTTTTGTACATCCTCGTCGTTTGCTATTTTCTCCTCTCCCCACTCTTTCTGTCTGCCGTCGCCGCCTAGAGGAGAAGCGGACGAAGGTCGGAGATTCTCTAACGCCTAGAGCAGAAGCGAGGAGCTTCGAGGCGTTCCTCAATCAGTTTGTCGGCGGCACAATAGGACAATTCGTCGGCGGTACAATAGGGACGACACAGCAAGTAAGCTCCTCATTCAGCAATCGGAAACACTATCTCAACTTTTTCCGGGCTAACGTCTCGTCTCTTTCTCAATTTATTGTTGGTACCGGTACGAACAATCCACATGAATTATCGATGAAGATACCTTAACTCTTCTTTATTAGCTCTTTGTCAAATGATGAACTGGTTCATGTTTTTCTGCAGTACATTGTGCGGGAGCTTCTGGCGATCTTGACTGTATGACTGTCCAGTTTGAGCAGACAGAAAGAGTGACGAGAGATGCACATCAAAAGTGTACATCTTGTGCGGTAAATCCTTACGATCATGATATCCTCTCGGATTTGGAGGACTATGTCGATTAATAGATTCAATTTTAAGTTTTTCTCTTTGATTACATATTTTTCGTCGGTTTTGCGTGATTTTCAGTGACGTTATTCTTCTAATCTAAAAGAATGATTTTTTGAATTGTGTATGACTTTATTTCAGATCGCAGCTAATAGTACAATTTGGATAATAATCTCGGTCTTCTTTGTCTCTATCAGGTAGCAAAGTCATTAATTTATCTTTTCGAAACATGTTTATTTCACTAATCAAAGCTTTTGCAATTTCGTTATGGTTCGAACCAGAGAGAATGAGCGCTCAAATTGGGGCTCGCATTCTAATCAAAGTACACTAAAGAGTAAATATTCATAATTATTCAATTTAATTCTAAATTTCCCTTAATTTCTTTGATCCTGATTTTATAATTTGTATATAATGCCAGGTTTTAATGGAAAATGCCACCTCTGCTTACTGTTGGTCCCTGAACAAAGTGGTTTAAGTCAAAATATTAAATTTATTTAATTTCCCTTTGAAGCAGTTGCGGGACTCATGACCACTGCAGTGCTTAGGAGAAAATGAGAGTCGTTAACACTCAAGGAACTTGTACGTCAACTCCCATTTACCATTTAAATATTTTTATGAGATATTTTCGGATATGCCCCTTTAAATACTGATTTTTTTTCGGTATTTTATTTTGTTGAAGACCATGATGCGATGAGGAGAGTTGTGAGGAGAGCATTGCTTACCGTGTTGGCAGCATGTGAAATTGGGAGAGAAAATAGAAGCCAGCAAGTTTATGATTTGGTTAGTGAGCCTTCTAATAGTTGTGTCCATGTGATTCATAGCCATGAAGAGAGTTTGATTCTACCAAAATTTTCCCCGCCTTGTTTTGGTTCTTTTGTCAGAGATATTGTGTAGATTGTTTCAAGTAGGATTATCTTCTATTTAGTAATTCACAATTAATTAATTAATAATGTTGGACGCCTGATTCATTTAGACTTGATTCTCTAAATATTAAGATAGTTCAAACTTATTTCTCAGTATTAACTTAAATTTCGTAAATTGAATTGCTTCATTTCCACCGAATTACGAATTGCATCGTGCCTAATGATGTGAGGCAAATGGAACACGTTTTACGAGTCTTATTTAGGGATTTTAGCCTTGTGAAGTTATATTCTATGCCTTTATGATACATATTTCAAACATCATGAATATTTCTACACTAATGTGTTCTTTACCCATTTTCAGAAGATAGAAGAATAATTTGGGAAGTTGGTCAGCACCATTGCCTCCGGCACGCTGAAGACAGTCAAAACGATATATCACATCGATATATTCGGTGAAGGATCGAGGCGGGAAAGGCAAAAACAAAAGAAGAAAATCACCAAACTGTTGCACCGCATAGGGGCAACAGTGGGCCTGGCCGCAGAGGCAAATCTGCCAGCCCTGCACTGGCCACAGTGGCGAAATCTACAGCCCACAGCCCAGCTCTCAGTCCATACGCAGCCCCAACAAAGCTGAATTGTTGCCTTCTTTAGAATTGAATTGTTTCCTTCTTAAGGAATGATTTGTTGCCCTCTCAATGATTTATTGGTTGCCTTCTTTGGTGGATTTGTTGCTGCCCTAAAACTTTCATAATTACCCTTGCCAATTAAGAGGAGCATCAAGCCTATAAATAAGACCCTAAGGCCAAGGGCAAATCATGTTCTCTTCCCCCTCCTCTGTTTGCCTTGGGGGCAAGCCTTTCTCCTCCTTCTCTCCACCACAAACTCCACCAAGGCACAAACAAGATTCTATCGAAGCTAAAGATCGGAACTGGAGGTTCGGAGCGTTTCCGACTCGAGCTCCACCTTGTGAAGATCTTGGAGTAGCAGCGTTTGTGATCCAATTTCGACACGAGACCGATCAATCGATTATTGAAAAGCGTTTCTTGCAATTCGAGAGGATCTAGCACAAGAGGAAGAGGCGATTTGACGGGAGCGTTTCTTGCACTTCGCCGGGGAAACTTCGGAATCAAGATATCGAGCGTTTCGAGTCTTGAATAGGTTGTTTCTATCTTTTGTGTTTGAATTCGGTAGTTTCTTTTAATAAATCTTTGCGTGGATTAATAAATGTGGATTGAATTGGTTTAAAGCTTGTTTCTTGGCAATTTTCCGTTTAAATTCTCTTAATCTTGCTAGTGTTTACTTTCTTGCACACAAACCCCCTTCAATTATTCTTTTACTGTACAAAGCTTTTTTCGAGCTTATTCTTTTGCGTGTTTGATTCGTAATTTCGATACTTGCTCCCCGTGGACGATCCTATTATACTTGCTCTATACACTTTTGAGTTATCCACAATTTTGTTAAACTTTACTTCTTTGATTTTCGGTTTTCGGACTCAACGATTGGCGCATTAATTTGCATACACGAAAAACCCGTTATCAAAATGGCGCCGCTGCCGGGGAGCAGTTTTTAAATCGAAATTATAAATCATACTCGCAATCTTGAGCGTTATTCGAATTGAATTTTATATATTTGAACTTCATATTTCACCCATTGTGAGATTTTTTTTGTTGCAAGGTACAAGATGGACAATCAAGAGAGACCCTTATCGCTTCGGGAATTGATGAGACTAGCGAAGATCGAAATGGGATATTCCGAGTCCATGTCGAACGAAGAGTTCATAGAGAGAGAAATTAATCGTTTGGAGCTAGGAGAGCAAGATTTGAGAGAAGAAGAAGATGAATTGCTCTCAATGATTTCACCAAACCCCATAGACGAATCTCAACTCGAAATCGAAAACCCAAATTCACGCTTTCAATTCCAAAACGACGATCAATACCAAGAATTGAAAAGAATGATGGAGGAAATGATGGCAATGATACAAGATTTTAGCCAAAAATATTCCAAAGAAGAGATCGTAGAGATTGAAAGTGGCATGAGTTCAAGTGTGGGGGGATTCGAAGAAGGCATCGAGCTAAGGTCCAATATTTCTCTCATTCCAATAGACGAACCTCCCCCACGCAAACACGAATTCCCAAAAGCCAAAGGATTCGAGCTAATCGGAGACCCGATTTACGATGACTACACGGATGAATACAAATTCAAATTCGAGAGTTCAAGTATGGGAGGATTCGAAGAAAGCACCGAGACGGTCTTGAAAGAAGAAGAAAAGGAGTCGGTAGACTCAACTCTCCAAATGGTGGTCCAACTTACTCGAATCGACGAAACCGAGCAAGAAGATAAATCTCCAACTCTCCAAGGTGAATTCTTTCCATGCATCATCAAATTAAATTCAAATAAGAACTATGATGCTTCTAATGAAAGAAGTTCTCCTTGTGTAGATATATCTAGAAGTTCAAATATAATCGAGACACTCACGCCGCTCACCACTCCGCTTCGTCAAAGGCCTATACACAAATCAATTCGAAGCAAGAGGAGGATGCCCTTGGAGAAATTTTCGACAAAAGCTTCGAATGTGCCAATCTCAAACATCTCGAAAGGAAGGATTCGAGGCGGTCGAAGAAGAGCAATCCAAGTGAGCTCCTCATTCCACTTTCAAGGAGGGTAACACCGGCATGGTCGAGCTCAAGACCCAATAAACAAGAGCGCTAGCGAGGGAGGCAAGCCCACGCATCAAAGGTTGTATCTTTTCATTATCCTATTTTTACATTCTATATTCCATATACTTGAGGACAAGTAAAACCATTAGTATGGGGGGGTAACACAACCTTTGAACCTGCATGTGCCCAAATTAAAACGAAAAATATTGGGAATATTTTTTTTTATTTTTCCCTTTTTCTGCGAATAAAATAGAAAATTGATGAAACTTAAATCTCGGAGCACGTCTAGTTTTCAACTAAGGACAAAATTGCACAAAAAGATTTTTCTCCACCTCATTTGAAACAAATCGTTGTTTTTCAAACAAAATTTCATTTTAATACGATTTTTACTCTCAAAATTGAATGTTGCAAAATGTTTTGGAAATTTTGGTCACGAATTTGAAGAAATCTTTTGGGATTCCAACCCATACCAATAACTTCGCAATTATCACGAGTTTTCGACAATCAATGGATTCATGATTTACGTGACACACTACTTTTCGAATGATTTTAGCACAAACATAAATATAAATTATTTTATATCGTATGATTTTTATAATTTTATATTTTTTATAACACTTATATTAATGTCACTGTATAGTAATAATATAAGAAGTATAACATGATTTTACAAAAAATATAACAAAAAATATTATATCATTGTTTTAGAAAACAAGATGTTAGCTTCATCTATTTTCGTCTCTATCACCACTATTAGCTGCACGGAATGTTATTGCCGACTCTATCTCGTTTTTAACAGTATGTAGTTATCATCTCGCCTTAATAGTATTATTGGCGACATGTTTGTAGCCAACATAGTTATTGGCGAACGGTCTATTAGATACACAACTCTACCGTTGCTAGTAGAACTATTTGCTTCGAGGCTATTCTCGTCGCCACCAATTATTTTAGCTACAGTACCAGAGGTTGTAGCTAATATTTTTTTACAGCCTTAGCGAATACAACAATTCTTTTATTGGCGTCGGAATTATACGTTGTATCCAAAAATGTTATTAGCGACAGGATAGAGTTATTGGCTACATTCTTTCCTCCACAACCAATATTGTGTATTACTGTTTATTTATAATTTTAAAATTCGAAAAAATATTTAAAAATCAGAAAATAAATTAAAAAATCAGAAATTAAATGAAAATTTCCAAAATGTCAAATTATCTTCATTATCATAAATCTGGAATTGTTAATCACCGAAACCTTTGCCGAGACAACATACTCGCAAGAGGAATACACATATACACACATATATATACACTATACTATATTCGACACTCCATCACAAAACAAAACAAAAAATCTCCCAAATCTAACATAAGCCCTACTAAGCGAGACGCATGACATCATTGTCTACGAAGAAGGGGTTCAAAAATGCCCTTCCTATAAATTCCCTTCCTAAAAATGAATAACTAAAATTGGAAATATCAAAAATACTCATTGGCCAAAATTGGAAATATCGAAAACATCCTTCTAAAGTAACTAAAATGCCCTTTCCAAACCCTAAAATTACCACAATGCCCTTACAGAACCCTAAATGTCATTTCCAAACCCTAAAATGACTGAAATGTCCTCCCCCAGAATAAATGAATAAAACTAAAATATCAAAAATGCCCACTGACCAGATTTGCTAAAACTGTCATTCTAAAATGACTAGAATGTCTTTCTTAACAAACATGACTACAATGCCCTTTCGAAATCATGAATGAATGACGAAAATGCCCTTGAATGACAAACTCATTAAGAGAATGAACTAACCGTTTGAAGCGTTTGAAACGATGCATGCAAGTGTGACGGAGTGCTGAAATTTGCCATCACCAAATTATTTGGCTTCATGTTAACAAAAAATAAATGGATGAAATAATGAAAAAATGTATGAGTTGTAAAATTGAAAAAATTAAAATATAAATTACGAACCGAATGACCCGTTTGAGGCGAAATGCTTTGGTTGACAGGTGGTTGCATCGTCGCCATTGCTTGTGACTGCGTAAATACAAATGGAACGCGAAAACGGGAAATTACACTAAAAAAATCCCAAAACCTTATCATAAACCCTAAAACCTAACAGCCCTAAAATCCGAGAAACCTAAAACTTTAAAATCGTAAAAACCGTGGAGTACTTTTAAACTATATAAACAGTTAAACCCTGAAAATGAGAAAAACAAAATTGTACGAACCGAATAACCCATTCGTGTCGGCGACATGCTTTGACATGATCGTTGCGTCGATGGCCCTTGAATGTTAGTCATTATATGTCCCCACTCCGAACCCTGATTCGACGTTGGTACGAACATCTGGGACCATGAAATACGGCACGACACCGCCTACTCAAAACGGTAGACGGGACCAGAGAGAGAGGCACGACACGGTCTAGTCAAAATGATAAACGGGAGGAGAAAAAGAGACATGATGCCGCCTACTCAAAATGGTAGACGGGACCAGAGAGAGAAAGCCACGACACCGCCTACTCAAAATGGTATACGGGTCCAAAGAGAGACGCACGACACCGCCTACTCTAGAAAAATGACTCACTGGATCAAGGAGGAAGCAACACGAATTATACACGAAGCAAAGCACGAAAAATGAAAACCAAAAAAATAGAGTAAGCATGTGACGTGGATGAATGGGAGAGGGGATATTTCCCTAGAAATGGACACATACTCAAAAAAGAAGACGGCAAAACTCAGTCCACGCAACCCCGAGAACTCAAGAGAGAACACGGCAAATATCATAAATACCCCTGAAAATCGATTAATATGACCTAAATCCCAATAAAAGCAAAATTATAATTTAGCATGTATTGAACTTTATGAAATATAAAAAAGAACAAATCTTCGAAACGCTCAATAAGTACTAAAAGGACAAAAAAAACATACCAATTAGTTGAATAACTCTTTATTATATTCGCTCACAACAAGTTGACCCGCAAGCCATGGTACCGAATTCCATCTCGAATGCGACCCACATTCATCCTCTGAAAGCATGGCAGAAAACATCATAAACAGTCCTGAAAATCAAATAACATAAAATAGCATAAATATTCCTGAAAATCGAATAATACATCAACAAATACACATGTAAGCACTAATTGGAATAACTTGATAAGTTGAGATAAATCCTAGATCCTAAATCTACTTTCGAAACCTTCCATCTTGCGGTCCCAACTTACGTGACCGATCACGTTAGTTCGTAAGTATATTTGTAATAGGCTAGTGCAAAGATTGTAAAGCCCGCTATAGATCGATAGAAATACGTGTAAATCGATCTAAGCAAAACCTTGTACGAGTGATTCGGGAATTCAATCGAAAGCCGAAAAGGCACAAGGCATCCACAGAGACGTAGGTACTTGTATTCAATCGAATTGATTGAGCAAGTAGACGATGAGTTAAAGCTACAAAACAACCACCTACCGAACTCCGTCATCAAACATCTTGTGTTCAACTTGTTCGGTATTTGCATATTTCAATTCATATCATTTTAGCTTCCGCATTAATTTAGAATTTGTATACCGTAGTGAGAAAATTGCACACTAGGTTTACCTATTCATCCCTCTCTAGGTTCAAATTAACCAACAATCCTAAACAGAAAATAGGAAATAGGAAATACAAAAAATGAATTACAAAAATAAAATACGAATTATGAAATATGTATTACGAAATACCAAACAAAATACGAGTGCCAATACAAATAGGAATACGATATGAATGGAAATATGAATATATACGAAAAACGAATACCCATATGAACACCAATACAAAATAACAAATTACGAATGACGAAATAAAAAATACGAAATATTTGAACTTTGGTCCTCAATAAATTTTACGACGACTACTTGGCTCATTTTTTGATTTTTCCAATGATATATAATAGAATAAACAAATTTTAAAGCAATAACCGTTTGATTTGTTCAAGAAAATGAACTCTTGAACAATTGAAACAATTTTTGCTCTAAAATTTATAAAAATCATGATTTACTGAGGCAAACACGAATACTAATACACATACAGACTATA
The DNA here is from genome assembly GCA_946800325.1 of Luzula sylvatica. Lineage (NCBI taxonomy): Eukaryota > Viridiplantae > Streptophyta > Magnoliopsida > Poales > Juncaceae > Luzula > Luzula sylvatica. The sequence goes on along the minus strand of OX326956.1, from coordinate 76,739,640 downwards.
AAATACAAACCCAAAATACAAATACAAATTTCCATAAAAATACAAATACACATTTGAATTAAAAGACGAAATACGAATTATGAACTAAAAAATATAAAAGACGCAATAAAAATATGAAACACGAAAATGAATACGAATACTAAAACGAAAAACATACCGATACCAATACCAAAACCAATACAACCTATGAACTTGGAATGAATAATTAATTTGGAATTATGAATTATGAAATGCGAAAAAAAATACAAAATACGAGCACAAATATGAATACGAAAAAATGCTAATATGAATGATAATATGAATGTGGAATCCGAAATACAAAATACGAAAATGCTAATATGAATGATAATATGAATGATAATACGAAAAAATGCTAACACAAAATACGAGCATGAATAAGGAATAAGAATGATAATAAAAAAATATTTGATAAAATGCTAATATGAATACGAATATGATTACAAGTGGCGAAATCCGAAATATAAAATACGAAACATTTTAGCTTTCGTTCTCAAAATACAAAACACAAATAATATGAATGTGTAGTAGTATCATCATCATCATCAGCATCATCATCATCATCATCATCATCATCATCATCATCATCATCATCAATTGATCATTATCATCATCACCATCATAAATTTTACCGATGATGTATATAAACTAGACAAATTTTACAGTAAGAACTGTTTGAATTCTTCAAAAAAAATCGGCTCTTGAACAATTCAAATAGTACTTACTGTAAAATTTTCAAATATCATGATTTACTGAGGCAAATATACAATACTTCCGCATTTCATGCTCGAATGACAATGATCATTCGTTCGGATGTATTGGATTATGTTTTTAGTAACATAACTAATTAAAATTTTATATTGTTGTAAGCTGATGTTTCCGTTATTATGAAGAGTTGTGTATTGTTATCTTCGTTTCGGACTGCCAAATAGTTATACTTTCCGTATTACATTCTTATGTGTCGTGTATAATATACTCATAATTCGTTCACATCGTGTGTACTATCAACGTAAATTATATTCGGCGGCAAAACTAAATAAAAAATGAAACATCAAAAGAAAAAGAAAAATTAGATATGACACAAAATTTACGAATTCGAAAACACACACAAAACTCTCGCGCAATTGCGCGGGATTAGAAGATAGTTATTATATAATGATACTAATATAAGTATTATTATTTGATTAAAAAAAAAAAATTTGTTATCATAATGTAAAAATAATTGTAAAACATATGAATAATTATAGATAAATGAATTCAAATAATTTTATTTTAAGATGATATTATTAATATTATCATACTAATGTGTAATTTGTATTACTATAAAAATATAATTTACATGCTCGCCGCAAAGCGCGGGTATTTCCTAGTCAAGAACTAAAATAGGGATATAATCTCAGATGAAATATTGAAGTTATATCATGAAAGTTGAAACATATTAATATTTATATGATTTAACAAAAAATTTAATTTTTCATCTACAAATGATGATTAAAGAATGAAAAAAACTAGCAAACAAATGAGATAATTGTATATATAAAAAGAACAAGTAATCCAATTTTCTGATTCATCTCAAACCTCTTTCCAACTCTTCATCATCTCAAGCAAAATCGCGTTCCATGTGTCGATCGGTCCGGGCATGCACCAGTGTATACAATCATTCTGCATTTTCCCCTGAATCCCGTTTTTTAACGGATCCGGGTTCATATACGCACCCGGGTGCCCATCAGGCCGCAAAAACGTTAGTTTTGTCACGTCTAATATCTCGATATTTAGCCTTCCGTTCATTTCTTTCACCTCTTTTACTGTTTGTTCCACTGCCTCCACCTCTAATTTCCTCATTTCTTTCTCTCCATACGACATTTTGACTTCACCTTCTTTATAAGGTTCAGTCCTCGAACACGCTCCGAATTTATCCCAGTCGCCAACAAAATGCCCAGCTGTAAAAGTGGTCACTATAACATTTTTATTCGACGCGAAAAATCTCTTTCCAACCTCACTTAGTGTAGTATGTATCACTTTTCTAAACGCGTCAAAAATATTATAATCCGTGCAATTTAATCCCTGCAAGAAGCTGCAACCGACCGGTTCGTTCTTTTCGTAGTACAATATTCTGTGGAAAAACCAATGACCGCCAGAAAATATCACCGTGTCGATTTGATCTAGTTCCGAAGCCCATTTTTCATCGACCGTGTCTAAGTGCAAGGAGTGATGTTTAATGCCCTTTGTTTCGACTTTTTCGACAGCTTGTACCAAAAAGGCAGACCAATAAATTGATACGGTTGCATTGTATTCGCGAAAAACCCAACGACGAAACTTCTTTTCGTCTTCCCCATCTTGGAAGAGTACCTAAATATCGCAACAAATTTATTAAGATTTAAATTGTTAGAATTATTGAAATATTATTGTTACTATCAATGAGTATTTATTAAAGGAATGTGTTGGCAACAACTTCAAGTGATTTGTCCACAACTCTTTGGAATATTATTAATTACTTATATAGATATTAAGTAATAAAAAAGGTATAAATTAATTAAGAAGTAGAAGAAGAAGAAGAAGAACAAGAAGAAAACAGAAGAACCATGTCAGGCTGACTTGAACTGCTGAGGAGGCACATTAGAGACTCGAGTTGGTTTCTGGCAAGCGAGTCGCCAACAAAGGCAAGGTGTTTATTCTGTATCAATCTAAGAAAATATACAGGATCAAAAACCGGCACATCACAAAGTTCGTCTTTAGGTTGCCACCGCCAGTACAGATAACCAGTATCAGGTCGACCATGAGCCATGCAATTTTGAGCTTCTTTAATGGTACCACAACTTGTGCCATTGTAAAGTGGTCCATTTGAGGTTCGGACCCAATTTCCATTGGAGTAGTCGCAACTAACCCGTTTGTTCAGCTCAGTTCCTTTACCTGAAAAAATCAATCAATAATTTTCTTGATAAACGTAGGAAACCACAATAACTTTTATAGAATGTATAATCATTTAAAAAAAATGATGATCAATTACCTCTAGGAGTCATGGCGGTTTCTAGTTTTGGGGAATATGATTGCAATGGGAGAATGGGGAAGATACAGTAATGGAGGAAAGCTAGAGGGATCAATATGAAGATAACGCATGGTATGAATTTCTTTAATTGGAAGTGATGATTTTGCGGAGTTTGTTCGAGGATTACTCCCATGATAAGACTAACAAAGCAATTGGGTTAATGTATAGAGAGAGAGAGAGAGAGAGAGAGAGAGAGAGAGAGAGAGATTTTGATAAATGGTTCTCACTAATGCCAGAATATAAATTAACATGGACATGATGTAAGTCTTGGTGATCCAACATTTCAATGGAAATTGTTTTTCTATGAAATGTTGCAATATATTTCTAATGAGTAAAATTAGTGAATTTTAATCAGTGCTCCAAATATCGCTGATATGGACTGATATATATGTTTTATATTATTAGTCGATGTGTGTGCGTTACGATATGTTTCATATCGGTTCACTAAATTGGTCGACCAATATATAGATCGATATTGGTCGATATATGATTCGATATGGGCCGATTTGAATCGATTAATTTGGATTTGAATTATAATCTTTTTCAACATTTAATTTTGGACCGACTAGTTATTACACTTTATTATATTATTAATGAATTTTATATAATATTTTTAATATATTTTTAGTTTAACTTGAAATTTATTTTGTATTGTTTAATTTTGACTATTAATAATGTAGAAATTGAATTAATTTTAGAAATTTAATATAAATAAATATTATAAAAAATTATTCAATATAATATATATATTTCATATTAAAAAAATACAAAAGCGATATACCGATGATATAGTCCGATATGAATCCTCTATATTGATCATATCGTTTATTGATCGCCGACCGATAATGCGATATATATAAATTTATTTTAATAGAGTAATTTTACACAATATTCTCTCGTTACATGATTCGCATTCGCTGCATGATGTTAATCCGACATTAGATATTGTATTCCCCTCATAAATTAGTTTAGATAATTTCAATCCAGATCCTACCGAATCATGTAACGAGATTGCGTAGAATTACTCATTCTAATAACAGGGGAAAGAACATACCCAAAACAACGAAGAAATGAGTTTTTTTTAGGAAATATTTTATGCTGTTTTACTTGCATAACTGGTCCAAATAAAGCTATCATTAAAGGACAGAATGAAATTCGTGCACTCCATTTCCTCAGCCCGTACACACTCATATGACAATAAGAGGGAGCAATTACGTGCTTACCAGTTACCCCTACAAAATCACAAGTATGGCAAAAAGATACCCCTGCAAAAAGGGAATATCACAAAAGATCTTGTAAAACTAGAGGTGTATATTAGGGATGTACGCAGAATTCTTCAACCCCTCAACCCGTCCAGTCCGATCCGACCTGACTCGTTGGATGTGAAAGTTGTTGGTCGGATCCGGATCGACACTTTGAATAACCCGAAAATATGAGTTGGATCCAGTCCGAACAACTTCAAATTTCCAAATATTTATTTTCATTTCTATTATAAAATTGTAATGGTATGAAGCATGTCTATTTTCTCGAATCTGACGTGGCATCTAACGGTGTGCCACTTCACTTAAACTAGTCTCATTCAAAAGAGCACGCCTTAAAAAAAAACATAACTTAGGTCAAAGGAAAAGAGAAAGGATAAGAGAGGGAGAAGGAGAAACACTCGCCGCCTCGAAGCAACTTCCATTAATCTAGAGCAAGAGGGAGATGGACCGCGAGCCACTAGATTGGGTATCTCCTCACCCGATTGTGAACCACCTGTCACAATTTTAAAGAAAGAAAAACCAAGATTTTGGGTCGTCCAAATTGCCGGAGAAGTCACCGGATCGCTGGAGAAGCAACGGCCATGAATCGAGAATTTGTGAACCCACCAGATTTCCATAAAATGGTATTTTTCTTCAAAATTATTGTTCTTTTGAATTGAAATTAGTATTTTCTTCCAAATATTATATCATTATCGTTCACAATATTTCATACAATATCCAATATAAAAATAGTGAATCGTACAATATATATAGTAACACATCATAATTATATGATACTAATATATTTTTTATCGATTTAAAATGCAATAAAAATTATAAATAATATCAAACTTAATAGTGAAAGTAATTTAATAAATAATATCAAAATTTAATTTACCATTAACATAAATATACATTATATTTTTAAAAAATAACAAAACTATTTTGATAGGTATTTATGAGTTTTACAAGTTATTTAGATGGATAAATTAATTATTTAATGTCCATTATTTTTTTTAATTTTAATATTAAATTTGTTTGATTAAAAATACAAATATAGTGTACTTAGTATTATATGAGATTTTTACAGTTATAATACAAAAAAATAAATAATAATACTTAAAATTGTATTTTGTAAATAATAAATATGCATTCTTTTGAATTGTATTTTCTTACATAATATGTTTACAAATTCAATGAAAAATGGTATTTACGAACTATACTAATATATTGGAAGTCAAAATAAAGAGAAAAATGGAACGGATATATTTGATGAATTTTTAAAATTTAATTCAAAACAATAATATTATTATGTTGTATGTTTTATAATATTACATATTATGTTATTAATATTTCATATATAAATATTTTATCTTCCATTACATTAACATTTGATCACGTGATCTTATGTTAAATGATAAACAATTGAACATATTAAGTTTAAAGTAAACATGTCCAATAATAATAACCCACATCATTTATGTAGGATGATGTGACATACGGAAATATACACAAAGGTCTTATATATGTTTTTTGTTATTTTTTATGTAGTCTAGCTATGAGTTTTGTAATATATATGAAGTTCATCTTAGTTCACTACACGAAATACATACGGAAATATACCCAAAGAACACAAATTACTCTTCAAATCATCGTTTATTTGGCCCAATAAAAATAAGGATCAAAATGCACTAATACTTCAATTTGTTTTACAATAAAGAGTATAGTATTTTTCATAGAATATCAACCATACATGAATAAAAACTCAAAAAAGAAAAGACACAGAATTAAACCTATGACCTTTGATTTGCGGAAATTGTTCAACACCACTTGAACTACACTGTCTTTTGTGATTTATTTATGTTTTCGATTATATATCACTTAGCGCGACGTGTTATACTTATACATGTATACAAATATTATTATTTCTTTTTGTAATCATAGGATCATTTTCGGTGCATTTGTAACAAGATTTTTTTTCATATTAATATTTTAATATAAATTTAGGAATTAAGATTTGTGTAATTAATGATTTTTATGTTTGAAGTAGAAGTAGTTACATTGGAGATTGGATGAGATATTAATTATGTATGTTTGATTATGATTTGTGTGTTTGTTAGAGATATTTGTACGATTTATTTAAAAAAATATTTCTCGTTGTATACTTTCTTTTCAACATATTAAGCTTACATCGTAATAATATATAAATATAGACATATAGTTAGAAAAAACGGGTGAATCCTCTAAATCGCTCAATCCGTTCAAAGTAGGGTTGAATAATTTTGTAAGTATTATGAATTGAGTTGAGTTATAAAAATCATAAATCTTTCTAACTAGATTGAGTTATAATTTCGATGAAAATCCATCCAATCCGGTTTATGTACCTATGCAAAGCACAGTAAATTTTGAAAAATAATTGTGAGCTACAATGTTCAGCAATAAAATCATAAGAATTTACCGTGATGAGACACGTGACATTTGTTTTTTCATTTGTTATGGGATGAAAATACATGTTGTTTCGTCATGTTACTCGACGAAACATAATTATTTTTTTTGTTTCGCCAAATAAAATGACGAAACACATCCCCTCGTGTCACCGATTAAATTGACAAAACAGACTAAATTAATATCTTTGGATTTTGACTTTATTAAGATCTTTTGATCCAGCTTGACAAATGAAAATAAAATATAAGTTAACCTCGTCCTCTAAAATTGCAAAACAGACCAATATTTCATCTTACACGACGAAATAACCAATTCTTCACATTCACTCGAATCAACGTTACTTCAAGCCTTCAAGGGCAGTTGAATTGAAAAAAGGACATATTACTTTTTGGTCCAAAATGGGCCCAAATTCATTTATTCTGGTAAAATTCCAAAATTTTTTGGAATGGCAACGTGAGATTGCTAATTATTGTTGGTCGTTAAAAAGTGTTAATAGTTACCACCAGTGCTTGTAGCATCTTGGATGGTAATAAGGGCTATCACAAGCTAGACCTGGGTTCGAACCCGGTCGGAAGCATGGGGACAAACTAGGGTAGTCTAAGTAGGGGTAGGGGGTAGGGGTTAAGGGTTACGGGTGACATTAAAAAGTGTTTTTGGATCGTAGTAACGTGAAATGGTAATTATATTTGTTGGAACGTAATTTTCGAAAATGACATTTTCAATATAATATTTGTGTTTGGTTAAAATTTTGAATTTCAAAAAAGTTAATATGTCCATGTTTATTTTAACACTATGATTATTTAATAAAGTGAATGAAATGACAATATTTTTTTTTATAAAATAATAAAAACTAATCGATAGATTCATGATACATAATTAATACAAACTAATAAATATAAAAATGTTAATACTTTCAAAATATAAAAATAGCATACATATACTAGCACTTTTAACCAAAATATAACAAACAATAATATTCTTTAAAAAAAATATCATCCAAGAAAAGTATAAACCGGAGAGAGAAAAGTAAATGGTAATTTAGAGAAATTAATTGCGAATATAATATTCTCATCAGTTTTTTGCGATAATCACTTTCCAATGAATATAAGAAAATTGTCATCCCATGGTGATTTCACAATACTGTCGCGTAGGATATTCGCGATGTACCGAATATGATAATCACATTTCCATGACCCAATTTTCCTTGGAATGTTCGGTCATGGAAAAGTGATTACCATGTCTCGTATGACATGAAAATCTTACGTGACGGTAATGTGAAATTATCACGGAGATGCAAGTTTCCCACATTCATTGAAAAATAATTCCCACCAAAATTAATGGTAATCTTACATTCTCACTAAATTAATAAATTTTAATTATATTCGTCTAAATTATCCTTGCTTATTTATTTCTATCTCTTCAATGTATTTGAATAATTTATTTCCTGATATGTTTAAATTAAGTGTTTTGTTCGTTGATATAATCATACTAATTTTATTTTATACTTTTAATTATCAAAACTGCAATTATTTATTAGTTTATGAACTATATTATTTATTTTTATAATGATGTATCAAAACACAATGTCGTGTAATTATTTTTATTTTAAAACTCTAATTAATTAATTTTGATTTTTAAAACTGTAATTATTTAATTTTTAAAACTATGATTTATTAGTTTATGTGTATGTTTAAATTGAAGGTAATATAATTGTTTCATTCACTTTACATACTAATTATATATATATAATGTCAAAACAAACATAGGAATACTATTTTTTTTGGAATCAAAAAAATTAATCAACCACAAATATTATTATTTTTTGGCGAGAATTACTTTCCAATGAATATGAGAAAATTGTCATCCATGATAATTTTAGATTACCATCAAGCAAGATTCTCACGATGTAATAAACATGGTAATCAAAATCTCATTACTCAATTTTTCTTGAAATATTGGGTCATGAAAAAGTGATTATCATGAGAATCTTACGTGGAGATAATGTGAAATTAGCATGGAGATGCAACTTTTCCAGGTTCATTGAAAAATAATTAAGTGATAATCTCACATTCTCACTAAATCAATTAATTTTAATTATATTCGTCCAAATTATCCTTGCTTATTTATTTCTATCCCTTCAATGTATTTCAATAATATATTTCCTGATATGTTTAAATTAAGCATTTTATTCATTGATACAATTATACTAATTTTATTTTATACTTTTAATTTTCACTAATTATTTATTAGTTTATGAACTATATTATTTATTTTTATTAATGATGTATCAAATCATAGTGTCATTTAATTATTATTTTTATTTTTAAAACTCTAATTAATTAATTTTTATTTTTAAAACTATTATTTATTAGTTTATGTTTATGTTTAAATTAAAGATAATATAGTCGTTACATTCATTTTACATACTAATATAATTACCATTCAATGGAAAAATCATTCCCTGAAATCACATTCCAAGAAATTTTAGGTGCATTGTGTTGTGTGGTCTTATTTAATATGAATATTTTGTTATCATCATCACAATTATTATATATGAAAATGAAAAATATAATTAGTTGCGTGCTGCCAGTATTATTTAGTAATTTTAAATAGTAAGATTTAAAAGGTTACTCCATTTGCTAAAAAGAATATCTTGTATATATATTTACAATTTTATTGCAATAAATATATAAGCGTATATACATGATCTAAATGTTACCAAGTCCTTTTATGATGAATCATTTGCCAGATATGTACTATGAATGAATACATATGTCCAAATATGTATAAATACAAACATTAACCAAAAAACACTAAAATAACTTCATTATTACATTTTGGTCCAGAGAGGGACCTAATTTAGTTTATTCATACAAAACCCTAGACATTTACAAAATGGCACCAGTCCACCATTAATGCAAAACACATAAACCTGGTCCTGTCAGCAAATACAATGAACTGGCATGTTATTATTGGTTGCTTGAATTAAATCTGTATTTCCCTGATAAATACTAAAAATATCATATACTACTAGACCGTTGTTTTTATTGTATTTTTTTTTTCTCTCTATTTTCCCGTCTCACACTAATCAGATCTGACTTGCAGAATCCGCAAATCCCCAAAATAGCCAAATCCCGAAAATCTCGAAATTCGTAGAGAGCTCTCAAAATTTCAACAAACTGAAGCTGACCCAGATCCTCATTTTACGTTTTTGATCTAGATTCGTCGTCAATTTATCCGTTTTGCAACGAATTTGAGCTTGGTTTGGAGACTGTCTTGGATTTGGGCGAGAGATGGGGGAAGGGGAGAGGTTTCAACTGGGCACAGTTGGGGCGCTGAGTCTCTCAGTGGTTTCTTCTGTTTCAATCGTTATTTGTAACAAGGCGCTTATCAGCTCGCTTGGATTCACCTTCGGTACTATTTAGATCTGAGTTTTTCTTTTTTTCTTAAAGTCTTCACCTTTTTTGTTGTTCTTTGTAAGATGGATATCGTGTACTGTAATGGCGGTACACGATAACATCATTCTAGATCTCCATACCGGTACCACTCAGTCTTACTGGTACTGATACTGGTACTGGTGTGTCAATGCCTACCAATAATTACCTTGTAATTACTTTTTTCCATATTTATACAGCAACGACACTGACAAGCTGGCATCTTTTGGTCACGTTTTGCTCATTACACGTGGCACTATGGATGAAACTCTTCGAGCACAAAGCATTCGACGCCAGAACAGTCATGGGTTTCGGCATACTAAACGGCATCTCGATTGGCCTTCTAAACCTCAGTCTCGGGTTCAACTCCGTTGGCTTCTATCAGGTCCCTCCCCACTTCAAAAACATAAATTAATTTATTATTTATTATTATCATTAATTTTTGGAGATATTTAATTTTTGGGTTTTCAGATGACAAAACTGGCGATTATTCCATGTACGGTTCTACTGGAGACTCTTTTCTTCCGCAAAAAATTTAGCAGGAGTATACAGCTGTCACTATCGGTGCTTCTATTAGGAGTTGGAATTGCGACGGTAACGGATCTGCAATTAAATACGCTTGGATCCGTTTTGTCTCTCCTTGCTGTCCTCACCACTTGCGTCGCTCAAATCGTATCCTTCCTTATAAAATTTGTTTTTTAAAGATTCTTTTACTGTCGTATCTGCATCGAGGTCCGTGCAGTTGGCATAATTGATATACCCGTTTTGAATTTTTATTATTTACCAAAATGATTATGTGAATTTTGTGGTAATTATATGTTATTTGTAGTTAGGGTAATTTGCAAAAGAACCCCCTGCATTTTGCCTAAATTGCAAAAATGTCCCTACATTCTTCAGAAAATTAAAAAATAGCCGGTGCGTTATTTTTTATTTCCTTCAGAATATAGGGTCTTTTTTGCAATTTCATAAATAGGGGATCTTTTTACGGTTTAGGCATAATGGTGGGCTCTTTTGCAAATTTGTCTATAGCATATCATACCTAAGATACATTGCATGCTTATATAAATATTATTATTATTATTATTATTATTATTTCTGGTTTTTGGTATTGTTAAAGAAGAAATATCCTTAACCCTAGATGAAAACAGATGACAAATACGATACAAAAGAAATTCAAGGTTTCGTCAACCCAGCTCCTGTACCAGTCTTGCCCGTACCAGGCCTTGACGCTATTCGTAACGGGTCCTTTTCTCGACGGCTTTTTGACAAACCGAAACGTTTTCGCTTTCGACTACACTCCTCAAGTCTTGGTAAACATCTCACTATTTCTCATTTTACAGGGTTACGAACGAAACTTTCCCTAATTTTTTTATAATCCATTTTCGTGCAGTTTTTTATTGGGTTATCGTGCTTAATTTCCGTGTCGGTGAATTTCAGCACGTTTTTAGTAATTGGAAAGACCTCTCCAGTTACGTACCAAGTATTGGGCCATTTAAAAACGTGTCTAGTTTTGGCCTTTGGGTATGTTTTGCTACATGACCCCTTTAATTTGAGAAATATCCTCGGGATCCTCGTCGCTTTAGTCGGCATGGTTTCGTATTCTTATTATTGCTCGAAACAGACTCCAGCGAAACCCACCGACTCATCCAGCCAATTATCACAGGTAAATTAATTTTTAAATAAATATATAAATTGTTGATAATTAATATTTTTTTTTTTTTTTTTTTTTTTTTAAGGTGAAGGAGGGCGAATCGGACCCGTTACTTTCGATAGAAAATGGAGGTGGAATGATTTCTGAAGGGGCGCCGAAAGCTCCAGCGAGAAATTCAAATAAATATATGCAATGAGGGCCTAATATAAATTAGGAGGCATTGTGATGTTTTGGAAGGGCTACGATACTACTATTATATTTTTAGTTTATGCAATTGATTATTTTTGCTACTTTTACTATTGTTTAATAACATAAAAAACACTGTATTTTATTGTTGGTTATTTTTGCAGTATTTTTGTACAAGTCGTTAGTAAAAAGTATTTCTATCGGCTATATTTGTTAGAATTTCTTATTGGATGTATTATTAAGGACTTGATGCAATATTGTTTTGTTCTTTTTCAGAAATATTGGTACTGTTTTTGGGTAAAACTATATTATATTATAGAGTTATGCAATTGAGTATTGTTAGTATTTACTTTTAACTTGCAAATTAATGAGGAACCCATAATACAACAATAATGAATCATTTTTTTTGAAATGAAAGAGTTTGAAATAATTAAAAATTGTTAGTATGTTTCCAAATCTTAATAGTATTTTTTTGCATTTGATCATCTCAATTACTGGTTCAATTATTTCATAGACAATTAATTGCACATGATGATGCCAACCCATCAAAATTAAATAAATCTGAAATAGTAGGAATTTCTAATTATATTGACTTTCAAGATGCTGATTGCTTGAATTTATTTTGTCGGTAGCAAACCAATGGGACCGCGCCACGTCATGAAGATGCTGACAAGGCATGTTCTTATTGGCCCTGATATGCTGTCTTCTGAGTTGTGATTTTACTGAGTAGGCAACTTCCTCTCCACTATCTCCAAATCACCCTTTATAAACCCTCCTTAATTTCTCATAAACTCAAAAATCAGAGAGAAAAAAGTTTCAGAATTACCCACAAAACCATGGTAATAAAAAGTTTTGATAAAGAAGTAACAAAAATCCATGGTAAATTGAGAAACACGGTTCACGATGAAATCGTCGCAATTATCTTGCGCAAGGGAGATGAGAGGGTTAAGTACTTGTCAGGTCTCAGTAAAATAAATACGAATGAATTTCCACGATCTCAAAGCCTTAGAGGCGAAAGAAGCGAACCTCATAAGCTCTTCTTTCCATACCATCGGGATAAAGATCGCAGAGATCTTCCTAAGGAGAGCTTTGCGATGACAAGATCCAAGGTTCGTGCATTTAATAATGAGAATTTTTTTTTATAAATGTGACAAAAATGTTTGGAATAAAATTAAATATATCTAATTTAGACCATATTATTATGTTATGTTATGTTGTCAAATCACTTTATATGTGCATATTCTAGACCAAGATCTACCAATTAAATATATAGATTTTTTTTTTTCATTTTTCCTTTAAAATAAGTTAATTCTAAGAAAAAAATCTTGTGAGGAAATCAATAACATTATCTGTTTATTATTGAACAGGGACGAGATAAAAAGGTGGTCCGTATCGCAAGAGTTAAAACCAATTGACCTCTTGAAGTTCATTACCAAACATGGAATGAATGAGAAAAGGACAAATGAGTTGGAAGAAACACACCATACTCCCTACAAATGAGGGAGAACATGACCAAACGAACTTCTCAAAAGTAATTAATAGATCTAGATAACAAGTTAGCTAAAAGGTCAAGGAGCATTATCGTATGAAATTCGTTAGTTTATTGAAGAAGATAGCCTGAAGATATTTCTTTAAATACTACGTCTGATTTTGTTTAACATTGTGCAAAAAGTTGTGAAATCCTGTTCTTAAAAAAATGTCTCTGTTATGAATAATAATATTAATAAGTGTATGAATATTCGTGCACATACATATATGTTTTGATATTTTTATTTAATATGATTAAATGTAATTAATGTATTGTTTAGGAGTTTCCAATCCATATAAAATTATAAATATAGACCATGCTATGTACTATGTAGATGATTCATTTGAATAAGAATTTTATCTCTCCAAATTCTCTCTTTTTGTGTTATTTATTTTGTTATATTTTCAACAGCCTCGAGTTTCTTCTTAAAAAGATTTTGTGTTATCCTGCAAAGCGCAAAGCAGATGACAAAATATGTCAAGTGTATTGTGTATCATAGTAATTTGAATGTAAAATGAATTATATATATTAAGATTTATATTTTCACGCAAATCAAGTAGTTAGAAGTGTAATACAAATCTCTTTAATCTTAAGTAAAGAAAAACAATAGCACCAGCTCTGAGGTGAGCTGGATGGTCCAAAGGGCTGCCACACAGAAGACCCGGGTTCGGTACCCGGTTGGGAAAAGGGGTTACTTTGGATAGTCTTGTAATAATAGAGTAATAATAGGGGTGGGTTGCCTACGGGCTACATCATCAAAAAAAAAAAAGTAAAGAAAAACAATACATAGTTTTTTTTTTTTTTTTTTTGAAAAACTAAAGAGGCGAACCCTCTTTTAATATATTAAAGCAAAATTTAATACATTGGTGCGATTTTACATGATAAATGTAAAAAATTAGTTTCGCAAAAATAAATTATAATTGCAAAAGTAAGATACATGCTGAGAGATGATTTGCCACGCGAGCTCGGATTGTCATCGAAGCTGTCACCGTCGCTGTCGCGGCCCGTCGCTCTCGGACTCGCCCCCAGACTCGCCCCAGACTCGGCCGTCGCTCTCGGCCTCGCCCCAGACTCGCCCCAGACTCGGCACCAGCCTCGCGATTTTTCGATTTCCCTTTTTCCCTTCCCGCTTTTTCCTTTCGTCGCCCTTTTGCCTCCACCCCAAAATCGGCCCGAGTTTTTGCTCTTCGAGGAGCTCCAAAATCGCCCCGATGGCGGCCAGGGTTTCGCCCCGATCTGTTCCATACACACACGACAAGGATAGGGCGTATCCTGGGTTTTGCCCCGATCTGTTTCGCCCCGTCGTCGCCAGTCGGTGCGCCTTTCGATCTAGGGCCTCGCCTCGCCGTCCTCGCTAGCTGTCGGCCCTCGCTAGCACAGCCCTCGCTAGCTTCGGAAATCCTAGCCGCCGCCGCTCGCTAGCTTCGGAAACCCTCGCCGTCCGCCGCCGCCGCCGTCGGATCTGCGTCGAAACCCTAGCCGCCACCCTCGCCTCGCCCTCCGAGTCGCCTCACCCTCAAAGTCGCCTGGCGATCGCCCTCAGAGTCGCCTCGCGGCTAGGTCGCCCTCGATTCGCCACCGTCGGACGCCTGTCTGCGTCGGATCGCCCTCGATTCGCGGCTAGGTCGCCCTCCGAGTCGCCTCGCCCTCAGAGTCGCCTCGCGGAAACCCTAGCGGCCAACTTCTTTTTTTATTATTTGATGATGTAGCCCGTAGGCAACCCACCCTTATTATTACTCTATTATTACAAGAGTATACATTTAATTAGAATGAGAACTAATATATGTTAGTTATTAACTTAATACATAATTAATATTTATTCGAATCCATAAATTTGAATAAATTTTAATGAATATTTAATTATATATTTCAATTATCACGTTAATTAAATATAATAGTTCAATAATGGAGAATTCGGCAGGTACATTTTGGAGTCAATTTTTTTTTTTTTTAATATCAACTCTACTGTTTGAACATGTGAAAAAAAGTATAAATTTTATTTAACTCCAAATTGTACCCGCCGTACTCTCTATATATTTGTATCATTGTATTTTTTTTAACGTGATAATTAGAACATATCATTAAAAAATCATAAATATTGATTCAAATTTATGAATTCGAACTAATTTTAATTACGTATTTTATTAACAGCTAACATGTACTAGTTATCATGTTAATTAAATATATTAACTTAGTTAAATATATGAACATAAATAATGTAGGGAAAAAATATATTTACTCAAAGAAGAATTTGGGGATGATATTGGGGAGTGAAAACACCGAAGGTGGGTGTAGAGATCTTTTCGACCTTTGAAAGGTCGAACTCATATTAGGCTCTTTAATCAGGGGTTTAGATATTTGGGGTAATTAACGAAACGTCCGACTTTTGAAAAGTCGGTTATTTTAAATCGCTCGACTTTTCAAATGTCGACAGTGTTATAACTCAAATTTTGAAACTTGGTTGTCTATTTTAGGTAATTCTAAACTTATTTGGTCTACATATCAAAATTTCCCTAAAATACATAAATGAAGAACATGGAATGCATTAATAGAAGCATCATTGTTCGTGCCCATATTTATAAATAATTAAATTAAATTCGAGACGTGGCACATCATGCTAACCCACCAAAATTAATAAATTTCAAGTTACACATTTTTATAATAACATTGACATTGCATATATCAACTGATTGATTGTTATCAGTTAATCACTTTGTAACCTAGCCAATAAGAGCTTGCCATGTCAATCAACTGGTGACGTGTCATCATGTTATTTGAGAGGGTGCTTTCCACTTTTTCTCCATCTCTCTCTATCCCTTTATAACCTAAACATAGCCATCAAAATTTTCTCAGACAAAAAAAAAATCAGAGAGAAATTGTTCACCGAAAAACCCGATTTTGAAGTCAGTTAACCATGACATTGAAAAGTTCCGATAAAAATGTAATAAAAATGCATGGAAAATTGAGAAAGATGGCTCGCGAAACTGTTATGATTATCTCGCGGAAGGGAGATGAGAGGGTTAAAGAGTGGTTAGATTCGGATCCGTATAAGGATTGCTAAGATCTCAAAAAGGAGAGCGCGGAGACGACAAGGTCAAAGGTTAGTGTTAAACACTATAATTACTTGGTTCATTTTCAAATTTTTTTTAGTAGAAATAGAACTTCGAAGAAAAGAAATTAATTGCTTATAAACTTTGTCTATTTTTACAACAGGTTCGAAGTTAGACGTGTCTTTTACATTCTTATATGGTTAACTATTTCGCAATCATTTTACTCTGCAAAAATCTTCAATTCGTAAACAAACATGGAATGAAAGGCACGGAATAAATGAGATTGAAGAAATGTACCGTATGAACTTCCATTGTTGAGTTAAAAAGAAAGCTTAGAGTTTTTTCTTACGGTTAGCAAAAATATGCAAAGTGTAATATATTAATGAGCTATGCTTCCATACACCATATTTGTTTGTTCTTTTTTAGATGGATTTAATCGTGGCCTTCCAATCATACAAGGGTATTATGGGAAAATAAAAAATAACCGGTTATTTAAGGAGGAAAAAAAAGTTGAGCGCAATGTCCTTCTTTTCGGGAATGATAATCTTAAAAGTTTGTTGAGCAAAATTTGACCTCTTTTTTGGAAATTGTGTAAATGATGGTGTATTCATTTGGCAAAAAATATATTATCATAAACTTTGATTATTTATTGATACTGGTATATTAACATCAATACATTAACACATATTAGTAATTTAATTATATTTCCATAACATATAAAATTGAAATTAATATATTAAAAATAAAATAAATATTAATACTAAAATCATATATGAACATTAACACTTATATATTAGCAACAAAAATAATATATTGTCTTGCACACAAAATATATAATCAGTAAAAATAATATAATATCTTTACAATAGTAAAATAATATAAAGTCTTAAAAATAATAACATAAATTATCAATAAAAAATATATAATGCCTCGATACTAGTGTCATGTATTAGCTATAAAAATAAGGGTAATTTTACCGAACCCTCGAACCCACTTTGGCCTTGCCGATATGGGTTTGAGGAGAATTCTCATCCCCAAATTGCACCTCCAAAATTCAATTGATGGTTAATTGAAATTTGAATTAACGATTAATTCAAAGTTAATTATCGGTTAATACAATTGTACTATTTATTAACAAAAATTAATAATTTTAATTAACAGTTAATAGAATCTTGGGTACACGAATTGGGGACACGAATCAATCCCCCCCATATCGGCACACCCGTGGTGGGTTTGGGGGTAGGATAAATGGCCTCTAAAAATAATACATCAATGCCCCAAAAAATATATTGATATCACAAATAATATAAAAAAAAAATCCTAGTGGCATGAATCTAACATATTATTTGAACCCGATTAACCTTAAATCGGAACAACGTATTGTCAACAAAAATGTTATATTAAAACTTTAAGTAATATATTTTTAGTAAAAATTATATATTAACACTAAAAATGATATATGAACATTAGGAACCATGTATTGTCAACAAACATGTTATATTAAAACTTTAGTAATATATTTTTAATAAAAAATATATATTAACACTAAAAATGTTATATGAACATTAGGAACAATATGTTGTCGGTTAAAGTGATATACTGATTATTGATTTAACACTAGTAACGTAAATTAGACTAAAAATGATATACTAATTATTGATTTAACACTATAACTGGTATAATGATATATAAAAAAAATATTTGTATCACAAATTAAGTATTATCAAGAAAGAAAAGCATACTAAAATGGTTTATTGATAATGAAAATATTGTACTCTCGATGAAAATGATATATTAAAACTTTAAATAGTATATTTCCCCTAAAAATTATATATTAACATTAAAAACAACATGTTTTATTTGTTCTGATTTATATTAAAAATAGTATGTTGACAGTTAAAATGATATATTGATATTTGACTTAACACTAGTAACATATATTAACCTAATATACTAACAATAAATTTGATATAATGACATCAAAATTAACATATTTGCATAAAAAAATTATGTATTACCACAAAAAAGAGTATATTAATGTCGAAAATGATAAAATTATATTGCAAAAATTATATTAGCACCACAAAATATATAATAGTATTAAAAATGTATATTGACATTTAAATGTTATATCTGTATGTGAGCATCGAAAGTATTACTTTTTGCATTAATCCGTTTATTGATAACGAATACAATGTATTGACACAAATATGAAATATTTACACTACAAATAGTATATTGTTGTTGAAAATAATGCATCATTATATATTTACACAAATATGTTATATCAACCAAATAGTATGTTAGTTCTTAAAACAATTGCCACAAAAATGATATATCGACTTAACACTTCCCACTTCACGCGGGTTTAACAGTAATGTATTAATAGTAGAATACTAAAAAATAATATAATGGCACACACATTATATATTGGTACTAAAAATGATGTATTAAATATAAAAATGATATATTAATGCTAAAAATGATGTATTAAATATAAAAATAATATAATGATACAAACATTATATATTAGTATCAATACATCATTTTAATCTTGAATGTACCATTTTCATTATTTGTACGTAGTTTTTGTAATCAATATATACCAATTTTTTTTTTGTGAGTGTACTCATTTGATTGTCAATATTTGGTGCTAATATGCATTTTAGGGTTTGTATAATATATGATTTTTGTGTCAATACACTACTTTTAATGCTCATTATATATTGAATAATAATATATTATTTTCATTTTAAACATATCAATTTAATGTCAGAATGCATTGTTCTCGGTCCTAATATAACTTTTTAGGGGTTAATATAAGATTGCGATGACAATATATTATTTTAATACAATATACTAGTTAATCCAAAATTATAATGATCATACCCAACTATCTCAATTGTTCCAAATAATCCCAACAATTATAATATTATTGAAAAATTTAATAATGAATATACTAGAAACAAAAATCGCTATAAGTTATAGCAAAAATTAATTTAATCTTTCATTCTCTAGAAAACATTAATGATTAGTAAATCAAAAATTATCCCAATTAGTTTTACAGATCCAATTAAAATCTCCCAAAAATTATATTATAATATATACATCACATCAAAATTTTGAATTATGACTATTTATTAACAATACTCACCATTTTGAACCTATACACTATGATTATCTTGAGTTGCATTTGAACAGCCTCATATATATCTCTAACAAAAATATTTAAAAAGAAATGTATATATCTCTACTTCAACTCAATCACTGCTTTTGTGAGATATTCTCTCTCAACGTAAAAAATAAAACTAGTAGTTGGGACTCCCATGGAGAAGATGGAAGGGAAAGAAGATGAAGTGAAACATGTGATAGTATTTGTTTTATTGTTGTTCTTTCAAGAACGTGGGGGAGAAGAGTTCGAGAATGTGGTGGTGTTGGGTGAGGGAAGAGTATTTATTTTCACTTGCTTGTAAAATGACTTTTATACCCTTTAACTTAAATTTAGTAACCTGTTGAAAAAACTTTTTTACCCACTGATTCGTTTTATCCGGTACCTCAAGTGAATTTAAACCACATGATTAAAAAGAATGGAGGGTCGAGAAACTTTTGGAGTATTGAAGAAATTCTCTATATTAATTTCGATTCTTGATTGATGGAATCTTGCAAAGCGGATTGCAAAAAAAAAAAAAAAAGTGATGCGGGTTGCACAATTTTGGTTCTTAGATGAAAAAAAAAGTTTGAAATATTTGTTTTAAAGTAATCTAGAAGTAGTTATAAATACAAATTGATGTGTACATCATTCTCGATTATTAAGAAAATTGAAAATGATAAAATTTATCCTCTTTTTTTTGACGAGAAAAAAATATTTTCTTGGTATAACGGTTAGCAAAAAATTGAATGTGTACTAATTCAATATAATCATGTAAACTCAAGAAAAATTATACTCCCCTCTCTCCGTCTCTGGCGAAAAAGAGGCGATAACCACCTCCAGTCCCAGCCCCCTTCCGACGATCGATCGCCGCCCCTATACCGGTCTCTTACCCGATCCTGCCATCGAGCGAGTCCCTACCGTGAAACCCTAGATAGAAGAGGCATCGGGAGCAAGAAGGAAGCATCGCAAGCAAGGGCGATTCGAGCGGCGAAACCGCCTTTCTAGGGTTTTGCAGTGAATCGCGATTCGAACGGCGAAACCCAGGAAGAGTACAGAGGGGAGACGCGGTGATAGACGGTGTACAGAGGGGAGAGCGGCGAAGCGACGACGAGGAAAATAATTTGGTTTTCTGATTGTGTTTTTCAGGATAGAAGAGGTGACGTTTTTAGCAACGAAGAAATCCTAGATCGGTGCGAAGCGGAGCCTGTTTCGACAGTTATTTTCTTTCGACAGTGATAGTTCCTTTGACAGTGCACTCTGTGCGAACCCGAATTCATCTGCCCTCGGTCTTCCTAAGAAAAAATTGGGGCTTACAATCTTTGATCGGCCACCGCCATCTACTATTTCGACCTCGATCAGCCCCAGTGCGGCCTACAGATCTACGATTCCACCCCGATCGATCTCCGAGCCGACCAATTTTCTCCATTATCTCCAATTTCTCGTAACAAGCAAATTCAGAGAAAACCGAAAACCCTAGATCGAAGCTGCTCTGATCGCCGGAACTGACGGTCTTCTCGATCACCCAGCGTCACACGCCCCCGTTGGTGGTCGACGCTTCCGATTGACGAGAGAACACCAAGACTTATGAGACGACTTACAGTGCACATTCCGTGCAATTCGAAGCCCTGCCGATTTTGAAACAGTGATTTTGACCCGATCTCTCCTCTACAACCTCCACGCTGCCCTGCCTTGACCCGATCTCTCCTCCCGATCATCAATTGACCCTCAAACAGTGATTTTGAAATGGGGAGATCGGGTCAATTCGAAGCTCCACGCTGCCTTGCCACGACTTACAGTGCACATTCCGAGTGGCCGAGAATGAGAGAAAGATTCGCTCGCGCCGCTTCACTCGTTTTGACCGATGCACTTTCATTTTATACACAAAACTTGATCAGAAATTTTTTCTCGATTCACAATTATTGTCCTATTGGAGTCTTCAGGAAACCGAGGTTTAAGCATCGTCTATCGATGCCATATCTATGAAGACAATTGTGAAGAAAATTCATTTCGAGAAATTTTTCTTGTATTAGAGTTTATGTACTAGATCCTCATATATAGAGTGTCCGTTTTGTTTATGTCACTAAATAGTCATACGATATTTATATGTAAGGGTGACTTTGTAAATACTTTTGCCTACGGGCTGTTAATGCAAAAAAAAGAAAAAGAAAAATTATACTCTGATTCCAAATTCATCCAATATTACCCATACATCAACATGGATAATTAACTATCTAACTAAAATATAATTAGCATGTAACACATAATTAACATGAAATGTACGCTCGTAAAATGACCTCTAAACTCAATTAACAGTGCATTGTTTAAGTGAATTTATATGGGTAGTTTACCATCTTAAAAATATAACTAATTATATTTAGAAAAATGTAATGCTTGATTCAATTAGGGATTTATAATGTTTTATTTATGTGATATGTGGGGTAGCACAATTTGCATTTGTAGCCGGGGCCGGCCGTGATTATTTTGTTGTCCTAGCCCAATACGAAATAATCGTCTTTCGCAAAACAAGAACAAAGAAAAAAAAAATCAACTTGTAGTATAAATATACAACTTTTAAAGTACAAGTCCTAATTCTCATTTGCGTGTAGAATTCAAGAATACTTAAAAGTTCAAACATAAAATATGTTTAAAAAAGAATATTAAAAGAAAAAGTCTGAAAAACATAACAAATATTGTTTTAAGAAAAGAAGAAGAAAGTACATCATAAACTAATAACAAGACCAAAAATGAAAAAACTAAAGTACTCATATTGAAAAAAGCTTGGATCGGCATGGCTCCAGGATTCGAATTAAAGGGCGATGGCAGGGCGACTTCATGGCGACGGGGCGGCGACTCCACAGCGACGACTTGGCGGCGGATAGAAAACGGAGACTCAAGGACGACGGCTCCGCAACTCCACGACAGTGCTCCTGGTGCGACCAACTCGCCAGGTAGAGACAAGCTCCGACCGGTACCAAATGGAGAGGGTTGGTTCTTGATGACAAGACAACCTATGATGTCCATTCTTTCACTCCTTTCACCTCTAGCTCCTCTTCCCCATGCCCCTCACAACCCGAGTACACCCTACCCCCTCTCAACCTCTCACTCAACCATTCACACTCCACCTCCCCTTCATCATTTCCCCTCTCTCTCTCTCTACTCTTCTTCCCCAACCTTTCCCCCCCTCCCCTCTTTAACTCAAGCTCCAACAATGGCGGCAAAAGGCAAACAAGTGATGACCCTCTCGGATGAGGAGGAGACTTTTCACCAAATTTCACAAACGTTAAGAAAGTTTGTTTTTCGATTCAAAACAAGATTTTAACGCTTTGAGGAGTTCAAATAACGTGTTTTGAGATCATTTGTATTGTATCTTTTACTACAAAACTTTTCACCAAATTTCACAATAACTAAGAAAGTTTGTTTGTCGATTCAAAACAAGATTTTAACGCTTTGAGGAGTTCAAATAACGTGTTTTTAGATCATTTGTACCGTATCTTTTACTACATAACTTTTCACCAAATTTCACAAACACTAAGAAAGTTTGTTTTTCGATTCAAAACAAGATTTTAGCGCTTTGAGGAGTTCAAATAACGTGTTTTGAGATCATTTGTATCGTATCTTTTACTACATAACTTTTCACCAAATTTCACAAACACTAAGAAAGTTTGTTTGTCGATTCAAAACAAGATTTTAACGCTTTGAGGAGTTCAAATAACGTGTTTTTAGATCATTTGTATCGTATCTTTTACTCCATAACTTTTCACCAAATTTCACAAACACTAAGAAAGTTTGTTTTTCGATTCAAAACAAGATTTTAACGCTTTGAGGAGTTCAAATAACTTGTTTTGAGATCATTTGAATCGTATCTTTTACTACATAAGTATTCACCAAATTTCACGAACAGTAAGAAAGTTAGTTTTTCGATTCAAAACAAAATTTTAACGCTTTGAGGAGTTCAAATAACGTGTTTTGAGATCATTTGTATCGTATCTTTTACTACAAAATTTTTCACCAAATTTCACAAACACTAAGAAAGTTTGTTTGTCGATTCAAAACAAGATTTTAATGCTTTGAGGAGTTCAAATAACGTGTTTTTAGATCATTTGTACCGTATCTTTTACTACATAACTTTTCACCAAATTTCACAAACACTAAGAAAGTTTGTTTTTCGATTCAAAACAAAATTTTAGCGCTTTGAGGAGTTCAAATAACGTGTTTTTAGATCATATGTATCGTATATTTTACTACATAACTTTTCACCAAATTTCACAAACACTAAGAAACTTTGTTTTTCGATTCAAAACAAGATTTTAACGCTTTGAGGAGTTCAAATAACATGCTTTTAGATCATTTGTATCGTATCTTTAACTTCATAACTTTTCACCAAATTTCACAAACACTAAGAAAGTTTGTTTTTCGATTCAAAACAAGATTTTAACGCTTTGAGGAGTTGAAATAACGTGTTTTTAGATCATTTGTATCGTATCTTTTACTACATAACGTTTCAACAAATTTCACAAACACTAAGAAAGTTTGTTTTTCTATTCAAAACAAGATTTTAGCGCTTTGTGGAGTTCAAATAACGTGTTTTGAGATCATTTGTATTGTATCTTTTTCTACATAACTTTTCACCAAATTTCACAAACACTAAGAAAGTTTGTTTTTCGATTCAAAACAAGATTTTAACGCTTTGAGAAGTTCAAATAACGTGTTTTTAGATCATTTGTATCGTATCTTTTACTACATGAATTTTCACCAAATTTAACAAACACTAAGAAACTTTGTTTTTCGATTCAAAACAAGATTTTAACGCTTTCAGGAGTTCAAATAACGTGTTTTTAGATCATTTGTATCGAATCTTTTACTACATAACTTTTCACCAAATTTCACAAACACTAAGAAAGTTTGTTTTTCGATTCAAAACAAGATTTTAACGCTTTGAGGAGTTCAAATAACGTGTTTTGAGATCATTTGTATCTTATCTTTTACTACATAACTTTTCACCAAATTTCACAAACACTAAGAAAGTTTGTGTTTCGATTCAAAACAAGATTTTAACGCTTTGAGGAGTTCAAATAACGTGTTTTTAGATCATTTGTATCGTATCTTTTACTACATAACTTTTCACCAAATTTCACAAACGCTAAGAAAGTTTGTTTTTCGATTCAAAACAAGATTTTAACGCTTTGAGGAGTTCAAATAACGTGTTTTTAGATCATTTGTATCGTATCTTTTACTACAAAACTTTTCACCAAATTTCACAAACACTAAGAAAGTTTGTTTTTCGATTCAAAACAAGATTTTAACGCTTTGAGGATTTCAAATAACGTGTTTTTAGATCATTTGTACCGTATCTTTTACTACATAACTTTTCACCAAATTTCACAAACACTAATAAAGTTTGTTTTTCGATTCAAAACAAGATTTTAACGCTTTGAGGAGTTCAAATAACGTGTTTTTAGATCATTTGTATCGTATATTTTACTACAAAACTTTTCACCAAATTTCACAAACACTAAGAAAGTTTGTTTGCCGATTCAAAACAAGATTTTAGCGCTTTGAGGAGTTCAAATAACGTGTTTTGAGATCATTTGTTTCGTATCTTTTACTACATAACGTTTCACCAAATTTCACAAACACTAAGAAAGTTTGTTTTTCGATTCAAAACAAGATTTTAACGCTTTGAGGAGTTCAAATAACGTGTTTTGAGATCATTTGTATTGTATCTTTTACTACATAACTTTTCACCAAATTTCACAAACACTAAGAATGTTTGTTTGTCGATTCAAAACAAGATTTTAACGCTTTGAGGATTTCAAATAACATGTTTTTAGATTATTTGTATCGTATCTTTTACTACATGAGTTTTCTCCAAACTTCACAAACACTAAGAAAGTTTGTTTTTCGATTCAAAACAAGATTTTAACGCTTTGAGGAGTTCAAATAACGTGTTTTAGATCATTTGTATCGTATCTTTTACTACACAACTTTTCACCAAATTTCACAAACGCTAAGAAAGTTTGTTTTTCGATTCAAAACAAGATTTTAACGCTTTGAGGAGTTCAAATAACGTGTTTTGAGATCATTTGTATCGTATCTTTTACTACATAACTTTTCACCAAATTTCACAAACACTAAAAAAGTTTGTTTGTCGATTCAAAACAAGATTTTAGCGCTTTGAGGAGTTCAAATAACGTGTTTTTAGATCATTTGTACCGTATCTTTTACTACATAACTTTTCACCAAATTTCACAAACACTAAGAAACTTTGTTTTTCGATTCAAAACAAGATTTTAACGCTTTGAGGAGTTCAAATAACGTGTTTTTAGATCATTTGTATCGTATCTTTTACTACACAACTTTTCACCAAATTTCACAAACGCTAAGAAAGTTTGTTTTTCGATTCAAAACAAGATTTTAACGCTTTGAGGAGTTCAAATAACGTGTTTTGAGATCATTTGTATCGTATCTTTTACTACATAACTTTTCACCAAATTTCACAAACACTAAGAAAGTTTGTTTGTCGATTCAAAACAAGATTTTAGCGCTTTGAGGAGTTCAAATAACGTGTTTTTAGATCATTTGTACCGTATCTATTACTACATAACTTTTCACCAAATTTCACAAACACTAAGAAACTTTGTTTTTCGATTCAAAACAAGATTTTAACGCTTTCAGGAGTTCAAATAACGTGTTTTTAGATCATTTGTATCGTATCTTTTACTACATAACTTTTCACCAAATTTCACAAACACTAAGAAAGTTTGTTTTTCGATTCAAAACTAGATTTTAACGCTTTGAGGAGTTCAAATAACGTGTTTTGAGATCATTTGTATCGTATCTTTTACTACATAACTTTTCACCAAATTTCCCAAACACTAAGAAAGTTTGTGTTTCGATTCAAAACAAGATTTTAACGCTTTGAGGAGTTCAAATAACGTGTTTTTAGATCATTTGTATCGTATCTTTTACTACATAACTTTTCACCAAATTTCACACACGCTAAGAAAGTTTGTTTTTCGATTCAAAACAAGATTTTAACGCTTTGAGGAGTTCAAATAACTTGTTTTGAGATCATTTGTATCGTATCTTTTACTACATAATTTTTCACCAAATTTCACAAACACTAAGAAAGTTTGTTTTTCGATTCAAAACAAGATTTTAACGCTTTGAGGAGTTCAAATAACGTGTTTTTAGATCATTTGTATCGTATCTTTTACTACATAACTTTTCACCAAATTTCACAAACACTAAGAAAGTTTGTTTTTCGATTCAAAACAAGATTTTAACGCTTTGAGGAGTTCAAATAACGTGTTTTGAGATCATTTGTATCGTATCTTTTACTACATAACTTTTCACCAAATTTCACAAACACTAAGAAAGTTTGTTTTTCGATTCAAAACAAGATTTTAACGCTTTGAGGAGTTCAAATAACGTGTTTTGAGATCATTTGTTTCGTATGTTTTACAACATAACTTTTCACCAAATTTCACAAACACTAAGAAAGTTTGTTTGTCGATTCAAAACAAGATTTTAGCGCTTTGAGGAGTTCAAATAACGTGTTTTTAGATCATTTGTACCGTATCTATTACTACATAACTTTTCACCAAATTTCACAAACACTAAGAAACTTTGTTTTTCGATTCAAAACAAGATTTTAACGCTTTGAGGAGTTCAAATAACGTGTTTTTAGATCATTTGTATCGTATCTTTTACTACATAACTTTTCACCAAATTTCACAAAACTAAGAAAGTTTGTTTTTCGACTCAAAACAAGATTTTAGCACTTTGAGGAGTTCAAATAACGTGTTTTGAGATCATTTGTATCGTATCTTTTACTACATAACTTTTCACCAAATTTCACAAACACTAAGAAATTTTGTTTTTCGATTCAAAACAAGATTTTAACGCTTTGAGGAGTTCAAATAACGTGTTTTTAGATCATTTGTATCCTATCTTTTACTACATGACTTTTCACCAAATTTCACAAACGCTAAGAAAGTTTGTTTTTCGATTCAAAACAAGATTTTAACGCTTTGAGGAGTTCAAATAATGTGTTTTGAGATCATTTGTATCGTATCTTTTACTACATAACTTTTCACCAAATTTCACAAAAACTAAGAAAGTTTGTTTGTCGATTCAAAACAAGATTTCAGCGCTTTGAGGAGTTCAAATAACGTGTTTTTAGATCATTTGTACCGTATCTTTTACTACATAACTTTTCACCAAATTTCACAAACACTAAGAAAGTTTGTTTTTCGATTCAAAACAAGATTTTAGCGCTTTGAGGAGTTCAAATAACGTGTTTTGGGATCATTTGTATCGTATCTTTTACTACATAACTTTTCACCATATTTCACAAACACTAAGAAAGTTTGTTTGTCGATTCAAAACAAGATTTTAACGCTTTGAGGAGTTCAAATAACGTGTTTTTAGATCATTTGTATCATATCTTTTACTACATAACTTTTCACCAAATTTTACAAACAATAAGAAAGTTTGTTTTTCGATTCAAAACAAGATTTTAACGCTTTGAGGAGTTCAAATAACGTGTTTTGAGATCATTTGTATCGTATCTTTTACTACATAACTTTTCACCAAATTTCACAAACACTAAGAAAGTTTGTTTTTCGATTCAAAACAAGATTTTAACGCTTTGAGGAGATCAAATAACTTGTTTTGAGATCATTTGTATCGTATCTTTTACTACATAAGTATTCACCAAATTTCACGACCAGTAAGAAAGTTTGTTTTTCGATTCAAAACAAGATTTTAGCGTTTTGAGGAGTTCAAATAACGTGTTTTGAGATCATTTGTATCGTATCTTTTACTACATAACTTTTCACCAAATTTCACAAACACTAAGAAATTTTGTTTTTCGATTCAAAACAAGATTTTAGCGTTTTGAGGAGTTCAAATAACGTGTTTTGAGATCATTTGTATCGTATCTTTTACTACATAACTTTTCACCAAATTTCACAAACACTAAGAAATTTTGTTTTTCGATTCAAAACAAGATTTTAACGCTTTGAGGAGTTCTAATTACGTGTTTTTAGATCATTTGTATCGTATCTTTTACTACATAACTTTTCACCAAATTTCACAAACACTAAGAAACTTTGTTTTTCGATTCTAAACAAGATTTTAACGCTTTCAGGAGTTCAAATAACGTGTTTTTAGATCATTTGTATCGTATCTTTTACTACATAACTTTTCACCAAATTTCACACACACTAAGAAAGTTTGTTTTTCGATTCAAAACAAGATTTTAACGCTTTGAGGAGTTCAAATAACGTGTTTTGAGATCATTTGTATCGTATCTTTTACTACATAACTTTTCACCAAATTTCACAAACGCTAAGAAAGTTTGTTTTTCGATTCAAAACAAGATTTTAACGCTTTGAGGAGTTCAAATAACGTGTTTTGAGATCATTTGTATCGTATCTTTTACTACATAACTTTTCACCAAATTTCACAAACACTAAGAAAGTTTGTTTGTCGATTCAAAACAAGATTTTAGCGCTTTGAGGAGTTCAAATAACGTGTTTTTAGATCATTTGTACCGTATCTATTACTACATAACTTTTCACCAAATTTCACAAACACTAAGAAACTTTGTTTTTCGATTCAAAACAAGATTTTAACGCTTTCAGGAGTTCAAATAACGTGTTTTTAGATCATTTGTATCGTATCTTTTACTACATAACTTTTCACCAAATTTCACAAACACTAAGAAAGTTTGTTTTTCGATTCAAAACAAGATTTTAACGCTTTGAGGAGTTCAAATAACGTGTTTTGAGATCATTTGTATCGTATCTTTTACTACATAACTTTTCACCAAATTTCCCAAACACTAAGAAAGTTTGTGTTTCGATTCAAAACAAGATTTTAACGCTTTGAGGAGTTCAAATAACGTGTTTTTAGATCATTTGTATCGTATCTTTTACTACATAACTTTTCACCAAATTTCACACACGCTAAGAAAGTTTGTTTTTCGATTCAAAACAAGATTTTAACGCTTTGAGGAGTTCAAATAACTTGTTTTGAGATCATTTGTATCGTATCTTTTACTACATAATTTTTCACCAAATTTCACAAACACTAAGAAAGTTTGTTTTTCGATTCAAAACAAGATTTTAACGCTTTGAGGAGTTCAAATAACGTGTTTTTAGATCATTTGTATCGTATCTTTTACTACATAACTTTTCACCAAATTTCACAAACACTAAGAAAGTTTGTTTTTCGATTCAAAACAAGATTTTAACGCTTTGAGGAGTTCAAATAACGTGTTTTGAGATCATTTGTATCGTATCTTTTACTACATAACTTTTCACCAAATTTCACAAACACTAAGAAAGTTTGTTTTTCGATTCAAAACAAGATTTTAACGCTTTGAGGAGTTCAAATAACGTGTTTTGAGATCATTTGTTTCGTATGTTTTACAACATAACTTTTCACCAAATTTCACAAACACTAAGAAAGTTTGTTTGTCGATTCAAAACAAGATTTTAGCGCTTTGAGGAGTTCAAATAACGTGTTTTTAGATCATTTGTACCGTATCTATTACTACATAACTTTTCACCAAATTTCACAAACACTAAGAAACTTTGTTTTTCGATTCAAAACAAGATTTTAACGCTTTGAGGAGTTCAAATAACGTGTTTTTAGATCATTTGTATCGTATCTTTTACTACATAACTTTTCACCAAATTTCACAAAACTAAGAAAGTTTGTTTTTCGACTCAAAACAAGATTTTAGCACTTTGAGGAGTTCAAATAACGTGTTTTGAGATCATTTGTATCGTATCTTTTACTACATAACTTTTCACCAAATTTCACAAACACTAAGAAATTTTGTTTTTCGATTCAAAACAAGATTTTAACGCTTTGAGGAGTTCAAATAACGTGTTTTTAGATCATTTGTATCCTATCTTTTACTACATGACTTTTCACCAAATTTCACAAACGCTAAGAAAGTTTGTTTTTCGATTCAAAACAAGATTTTAACGCTTTGAGGAGTTCAAATAATGTGTTTTGAGATCATTTGTATCGTATCTTTTACTACATAACTTTTCACCAAATTTCACAAAAACTAAGAAAGTTTGTTTGTCGATTCAAAACAAGATTTCAGCGCTTTGAGGAGTTCAAATAACGTGTTTTTAGATCATTTGTACCGTATCTTTTACTACATAACTTTTCACCAAATTTCACAAACACTAAGAAAGTTTGTTTTTCGATTCAAAACAAGATTTTAGCGCTTTGAGGAGTTCAAATAACGTGTTTTGGGATCATTTGTATCGTATCTTTTACTACATAACTTTTCACCATATTTCACAAACACTAAGAAAGTTTGTTTGTCGATTCAAAACAAGATTTTAACGCTTTGAGGAGTTCAAATAACGTGTTTTTAGATCATTTGTATCATATCTTTTACTACATAACTTTTCACCAAATTTTACAAACAATAAGAAAGTTTGTTTTTCGATTCAAAACAAGATTTTAACGCTTTGAGGAGTTCAAATAACGTGTTTTGAGATCATTTGTATCGTATCTTTTACTACATAACTTTTCACCAAATTTCACAAACACTAAGAAAGTTTGTTTTTCGATTCAAAACAAGATTTTAACGCTTTGAGGAGATCAAATAACTTGTTTTGAGATCATTTGTATCGTATCTTTTACTACATAAGTATTCACCAAATTTCACGACCAGTAAGAAAGTTTGTTTTTCGATTCAAAACAAGATTTTAGCGTTTTGAGGAGTTCAAATAACGTGTTTTGAGATCATTTGTATCGTATCTTTTACTACATAACTTTTCACCAAATTTCACAAACACTAAGAAATTTTGTTTTTCGATTCAAAACAAGATTTTAGCGTTTTGAGGAGTTCAAATAACGTGTTTTGAGATCATTTGTATCGTATCTTTTACTACATAACTTTTCACCAAATTTCACAAACACTAAGAAATTTTGTTTTTCGATTCAAAACAAGATTTTAACGCTTTGAGGAGTTCTAATTACGTGTTTTTAGATCATTTGTATCGTATCTTTTACTACATAATTTTTCACCAAATTTCACAAACACTAAGAAACTTTGTTTTTCGATTCTAAACAAGATTTTAACGCTTTCAGGAGTTCAAATAACGTGTTTTTAGATCATTTGTATCGTATCTTTTACTATATAACTTTTCACCAAATTTCACACACACTAAGAAAGTTTGTTTTTCGATTCAAAACAAGATTTTAACGCTTTGAGGAGTTCAAATAACGTGTTTTGAGATCATTTGTATCGTATCTTTTACTACATAACTTTTCACCAAATTTCACAAACGCTAAGAAAGTTTGTTTTTCGATTCAAAACAAGATTTTAACGCTTTGAGGAGTTGAAATAACGTGTTTTTAGATCATTTGTATCGTATCTTTTACTACATAACGTTTCACCAAATTTCACAAACACTAAGAAAGTTTGTTTGTCGATTCAAAACAAGATTTTAATGCTTTGAGGAGTTCAAATAACATGTTTTTAGATCATTTGTACCGTATCTTTTACTACATAACTTTTCACCAAATTTCACAAACACTAAGAAAGTTTGTTTTTCGATTCAAAACAAAATTTTAGCGCTTTGAGGAGTTCAAATAACGTGTTTTTAGATCATCTGTATCGTATATTTTACTACATAACTTTTCACCAAATTTCACAAACACTAAGAAACTTTGTTTTTCGATTCAAAACAAGATTTTAACGCTTTGAGGAGTTCAAATAACGTGCTTTTAGATCATTTGTATCGTATCTTTAACTTCATAACTTTTCACCAAATTTCACAAACACTAAGAAAGTTTGTTTTTCGATTCAAAACAAGATTTTAACGCTTTGAGGAGTTGAAATAACGTGTTTTTAGATCATTTGTATCGTATCTTTTACTACATAACGTTTCAACAAATTTCACAAACACTAAGAAAGTTTGTTTTTCTATTCTAAACAAGATTTTAGCGCTTTGTGGAGTTCAAATAACGTGTTTTGAGATCATTTGTATCGTATCTTTTTCTACATAACTTTTCACCAAATTTAACAAACACTAAGAAAGTTTGTTTTTCGATTCAAAACAAGATTTTAACGCTTTGAGAAGTTCAAATAACGTGTTTTTAGATCATTTGTATCGTATCTTTTACTACATGAATTTTCACCAAATTTCACAAACACTAAGAAACTTTGTTTTTCGATTCAAAACAAGATTTTAACGCTTTCAGGAGTTCAAATAACGTGTTTTTAGATCATTTGTATCGAATCTTTTACTACATAAGTATTCACCAAATTTCACAAACACTAAGAAAGTTTGTTTTTCGATTCAAAACAAGATTTTAACGCTTTCAGGAGTTCAAATAACGTGTTTTTAGATCATTTGTATCGTATCTTTTACTACATAACTTTTCACCAAATTTCACAAACACTTAGAAAGTTTGTGTTTCGATTCAAAACAAGATTTTAACGCTTTCAGGAGTTCAAATAACGTGTTTTTAGATCATTTGTATCGTATCTTTTACTACATAACTTTTCACCAAATTTCACAAACGCTAAGAAAGTTTGTTTTTCGATTCAAAACAAGATTTTAACGCTTTGAGGAGTTCAAATAACGTGTTTTTAGATCATTTGTATCGTATCTTTTACTACATAACTTTTCACCAAATTTCACAAACGCTAAGAAAGTTTGTTTTTCGATTCAAAACAAGATTTTAGCGCTTTGAGGAGTTCAAATAACTTGTTTTGAGATCATTTGTTTCGTATCTTTTACTACATAACGTTTCACCAAATTTCACAAACACTAAGAAAGTTTGTATTTCGATTCAAAACAAGATTTTAACGCTTTGAGGAGTTCAAATAACGTGTTTTGAGATCATTTGTATCGTATCTTTTACTACATAACTTTTCACCAAATTTCACAAACACTAAGAATGTTTGTTTGTCGATTCAAAACAAGATTTTAACGCTTTGAGGATTTCAAATAACATGTTTTTAGATCATTTGTATCGTATCTTTTACTACATGACTTTTCACCAAACTTCACAAACACTAAGAAAGTTTGTTTTTCGACTCAAAACAAGATTTTAGCACTTTGAGGAGTTCACATAACGTGTTTTGAGATCATTTGTATCGTATCTTTTACTACATAACTTTTCACCAAATTTCACAAACTCTAAGAAAATTTGTTTTTCGATTCAAAACAAGATTTTAACGCTTTGAGGAGTTCAAATAACGTGTTTTTAGATCATTTGTATCATATCTTTTACTACATAACTTTTCACCAAATTTCACAAACACTAAGAAAGTTTGTTTTTCGACTCAAAACAAGATTTTAGCACTTTGAGGAGTTCAAATAACGTGTTTTGAGATCATTTGTATCGTATCTTTTACTACATAACTTTTCACGAAATTTCACAAACACTAAGAAATTTTGTTTTTCGATTCAAAACAATATTTTAACGCTTTGAGGAATTCAAATAACGTGTTTTTAGATCATTTGTATCGTATCTTTTACTACATGACTTTTCACCAAATTTCACAAACGCTAAGAAAGTTTGTTTTTCGATTCAAAACAAGATTTTAACGCTTTGAGGAGTTCAAATAATGTGTTTTGAGATCATTTGTATCGTATCTTTTACTACATAACTTTTCGCCAAATTTCACAAACACTAAGAAAGTTTGTTTGTCGATTCAAAACAAGATTTCAGCGCTTTGAGGAGTTCAAATAACGTGTTTTTAGATCATTTGTACCGTATCTTTTACTACATAACTTTTCACCAAATTTCACAAACACTAAGAAAGTTTGTTTTTCGATTCAAAACAAGATTTTAGCGCTTTGAGGAGTTCAAATAACGTGTTTTGGGATCATTTGTATCGTATCTTTTACTACATAACTTTTCACCATATTTCACAAACACTAAGAAAGTTTGTTTGTCGATTCAAAACAAGATTTTAACGCTTTGAGGAGTTCAAATAACGTGTTTTTAGATCATTTGTATCATATCTTTTACTACATAACTTTTCACCAAATTTTACAAACACTAAGAAAGTTTGTTTTTCGATTCAAAACAAGATTTTAACGCTTTGAGGAGTTCAAATAACGTGTTTTGAGATCATTTGTATCGTATCTTTTACTACATAAGTTTTCACCAAATTTCACAAACACTAAGAAAGTTTGTTTTTCGATTCAAAACAAGATTTTAACGCTTTGAGGAGATCAAATAACTTGTTTTGAGATCATTTGTATCGTATCTTTTACTACATAAGTATTCACCAAATTTCACGACCAGTAAGAAAGTTTGTTTTTCGATTCAAAACAAGATTTTAGCGTTTTGAGGAGTTCAAATAACGTGTTTTGAGATCATTTGTATCGTATCTTTTACTACATAACTTTTCACCAAATTTCACAAACACTAAGAAATTTTGTTTTTCGATTCAAAACAAGATTTTAGCGTTTTGAGGAGTTCAAATAACGTGTTTTGAGATCATTTGTATGGTATCTTTTACTACATAACTTTTCACCAAATTTCACAAACACTAAGAAATTTTGTTTTTCGATTCAAAACAAGATTTTAACGCTTTGAGGAGTTCTAATTACGTGTTTTTAGATCATTTGTATCGTATCTTTTACTACATAACTTTTCACCAAATTTCACAAACACTAAGAAACTTTGTTTTTCGATTCAAAACAAGATTTTAACGCTTTCAGGAGTTCAAATAACGTGTTTTTAGATCATTTGTATCGTATCTTTTACTACATAACTTTTCACCAAATTTCACACACACTAAGAAAGTTTGTTTTTCGATTCAAAACAAGATTTTAACGCTTTGAGGAGTTCAAATAACGTGTTTTGAGATCATTTGTATCGTATCTTTTACTACATAACTTTTCACCAAATTTCACAAACGCTAAGAAAGTTTGTTTTTCGATTCAAAACAAGATTTTAACGCTTTGAGGAGTTGAAATAACGTGTTTTTAGATCATTTGTATCGTATCTTTTACTACATAACGTTTCACCAAATTTCACAAACACTAAGAAAGTTTGTTTGTCGATTCAAAACAAGATTTTAATGCTTTGAGGAGTTCAAATAACATGTTTTTAGATCATTTGTACCGTATCTTTTACTACATAACTTTTCACCAAATTTCACAAACACTAAGAAAGTTTGTTTTTCGATTCAAAACAAAATTTTAGCGCTTTGAGGAGTTCAAATAACGTGTTTTTAGATCATCTGTATCGTATATTTTACTACATAACTTTTCACCAAATTTCACAAACACTAAGAAACTTTGTTTTTCGATTCAAAACAAGATTTTAACGCTTTGAGGAGTTCAAATAACGTGCTTTTAGATCATTTGTATCGTATCTTTAACTTCTTAACTTTTCACCAAATTTCACAAACACTAAGAAAGTTTGTTTTTCGATTCAAAACAAGATTTTAACGCTTTGAGGAGTTGAAATAACGTGTTTTTAGATCATTTGTATCGTATCTTTTACTACATAACGTTTCAACAAATTTCACAAACACTAAGAAAGTTTGTTTTTCTATTCTAAACAAGATTTTAGCACTTTGTGGAGTTCAAATAACGTGTTTTGAGATCATTTGTATCGTATCTTTTTCTACATAACTTTTCACCAAATTTCACAAACACTAAGAAAGTTTGTTTTTCGATTCAAAACAAGATTTTAACGCTTTGAGAAGTTCAAATAACGTGTTTTTAGATCATTTGTATCGTATCTTTTACTACATGAATTTTCACCAAATTTCACAAACACTAAGAAACTTTGTTTTTCGATTCAAAACAAGATTTTAACGCTTTCAGGAGTTCAAATAACGTGTTTTTAGATCATTTGTATCGAATCTTTTACTACATAAGTATTCACCAAATTTCACAAACACTAAGAAAGTTTGTTTTTCGATTCAAAACAAGATTTTAACGCTTTCAGGAGTTCAAATAACGTGTTTTTAGATCATTTGTATCGTATCTTTTACTACATAACTTTTCACCAAATTTCACAAACACTAAGAAAGTTTGTGTTTCGATTCAAAACAAGATTTTAACGCTTTCAGGAGTTCAAATAACGTGTTTTTAGATCATTTGTATCGTATCTTTTACTACATAACTTTTCACCAAATTTCACAAACGCTAAGAAAGTTTGTTTTTCGATTCAAAACAAGATTTTAACGCTTTGAGGAGTTCAAATAACGTGTTTTTAGATCATTTGTATCGTATCTTTTACTACATAACTTTTCACCAAATTTCACAAACGCTAAGAAAGTTTGTTTTTCGATTCAAAACAAGATTTTAGCGCTTTGAGGAGTTCAAATAACTTGTTTTGAGATCATTTGTTTCGTATCTTTTACTACATAACGTTTCACCAAATTTCACAAACACTAAGAAAGTTTGTTTTTCGATTCAAAACAAGATTTTAACGCTTTGAGGAGTTCAAATAACGTGTTTTGAGATCATTTGTATCGTATCTTTTACTACATAACTTTTCACCAAATTTCACAAACACTAAGAATGTTTGTTTGTCGATTCAAAACAAGATTTTAACGCTTTGAGGAGTTCAAATAACGTGTTTTTAGATCATTTGTATCGTATCTTTTACTACATGACTTTTCACCAAATTTCACAAACGCTAAGAAAGTTTGTTTTTCGATTCAAAACAAGATTTTAACGCTTTGAGGAGTTCAAATAATGTGTTTTGAGATCATTTGTATCGTATCTTTTACTACATAACTTTTCGCCAAATTTCACAAACACTAAGAAAGTTTGTTTGTCGATTCAAAACAAGATTTCAGCGCTTTGAGGAGTTCAAATAACGTGTTTTTAGATCATTTGTACCGTATCTTTTACTACATAACTTTTCACCAAATTTCACAAACACTAAAAAATTTTGTTTTACGATTCAAAACAAGATTTTAACGCTTTGAGGAGTTCAAATAACGTGTTTTGAGATCATTTCTTTCGTATGTTTTACTACATAACTTTTCACCAAATTTAACAAACACTAAGAAAGTTTGTTTTTCGATTCAAAACTAGATTTTAACGCTTTGAGGAGTTCAAATAACGTGTTTTGAGATCATTTGTATCGTATCTTTTACTACATAAATTTTCACCAAATTTCACAAACACTAAGAAAATTTGTTTTTCGATTCAAAACAAGATTTTAACGCTTTGAGGAGTTCAAATAACGTGTTTTTAGATCATTTGTATCGTATCTTTTACTACATAACTTTTCACCAAATTTCACAAACACTAAGAAAGTTTGTTTTTCGACTCAAAACAAGATTTTAGCACTTTGAGGAGTTCAAATAACGTGTTTTGAGATCATTTGTATCGTATCTTTTACTACATAACGTTTCACCAAATTTCACAAACACTAAGAAATTTTGTTTTTCGATTCAAAATAAGATTTTAACGCTTTGGGGAGTTCAAATAACGTGTTTTTAGATCATTTGTATCGTATCTTTTACTACATGACTTTTCACCAAATTTCACAAACGCTAAGAAAGTTTGTTTTTCGATTCAAAACAAGATTTTAACGCTTTGAGGAGTTCAAATAATGTGTTTTGAGATCATTTGTATCGTATCTTTTACTACATAACTTTTCGCCAAATTTCACAAACACTAAGAAAGTTTGTTTGTCGATTCAAAACAAGATTTCAGCGCTTTGAGGAGTTCAAATAACGTGTTTTTAGATCATTTGTACCGTATCTTTTACTACATAACTTTTCACCAAATTTCACAAACACTAAGAAAGTTTGTATGTCGATTCAAAACAAGATTTTAACGCTTTGAGGAGTTCAAATAACGTGTTTTTAGATCATTTGTATCGTATCTTTTACTACATAACTTTTCACCAAATTTCACAAACACTAAGAAAGTTTGTTTTTCGATTCAAAACAAGATTTTGACGCTTTGAGGAGTTCAAATAACATGTTTTGAGATCATTTGTATCGTATCTTTTACTACATAAGTATTCACCAAATTTCACGAACCGTAAGAAAGTTTGTTTTTCGATTCAAAACAAGATTTTAGCGCTTTGAGGAGTTCAAATAACGTGTTTTGAGATCATTTGTATCGTATCTTTTACTACAAAACTTTTCACCAAATTTCACAAACACTAAGAAAGTTTGTTTGTCGATTCAAAACAAGATTTTAACGCTTTGAGGAGTTCAAATAACGTGTTTTTAGATCATTTGTACCGTATCTTTTACTACATAACTTTTCACCAAATTTCACAAACACTAAGAAACTTTGTTTTTCGATTCAAAACAAGATTTTAACGCTTTGAGGAGTTCAAATAACGTGTTTTTAGATCATTTGTATCGTATCTTTAACTACATAACTCTTCACCAAATTTCACAAACGCTAAGAAAGTTTGTTTTTCGATTCAAAACAAGATTTTAACGCTTTGAGGAGTTCAAATAACGTGTTTTTAGATCATTTGTATCGTATCATTTACTACATAACTTTTCACCAAATTTCACAAACACTAAGAAATTTTGTTTTTCGATTCAAAACAAGATTTTAACGCTTTCAGGAGTTCAAATAACGTGTTTTGAGATCATTTGTATCGTATCTTTTACTACATATATTTTCACCAAATTTCACAAACACTAAGAAAGTTTGTTTTTCGATTCAAA
Organism: Luzula sylvatica; assembly: GCA_946800325.1. Classification (NCBI taxonomy): domain Eukaryota; kingdom Viridiplantae; phylum Streptophyta; class Magnoliopsida; order Poales; family Juncaceae; genus Luzula; species Luzula sylvatica. The sequence goes on along the minus strand of OX326956.1, from coordinate 76,700,218 downwards.
ACAAAATTTTAACGCTTTGAGGAGTTCAAATAACGTGTTTTTAGATCATTTGTATCGTATCTTTTACTACATAACTTTTCACCAAATTTCACAAACACTAAGAAATTTTGTTTTTCAATTCAAAACAAGATTTTAACGCTTTGAGGAGTTCAAATAACGTGTTTTGAGATCATTTGTATCGTATCTTTTACTACATAACTTTTCACCAAATTTCACAAAAACTAAGAAAGTTTGTTTTTCGATTCAAAACTAGATTTTAACGTGTTGAGGAGTTCAAATAACGTGTTTTGAGATCATTTGTATCGTATCTTTTACTACATAACTTTTCACCAAATTTCACAAACACTGAGAAAGTTTGTTTTTCGATTCAAAACAAGATTTTAACGCTTTGAGGAGTTCAAATAACCTGTTTTTAGATCATTTGTATCGTATCTTTTACTACATAAGTATTCACCAAATTTCACAAACACTAAGAAACTTTGTTTTTCGATTCAAAACAAGATTTTAACGCTTTCAGGAGTTCAAATAACGTGTTTTTAGATCATTTGTATCGTATCTTTTACTACATAACTTTTCACCAAATTTCACAAACACTAAGAAAGTTTGTTTTTCGACTCAAAACAAGATTTTAGCACTTTGAGGAGTTCAAATAACGTGTTTTGAGATCATTTGTATCGTATCTTTTACTACATAACTTTTCACCAAATTTCACAAACACTAAGAAATTTTGTTTTTCGATTCAAAACAAGATTTTAACGCTTTGAGGAGTTCAAATAACGTGTTTTTAGATCATTTGTATCGTATCTTTTACTACATGACTTTTCACCAAATTTCATAAACGCTAAGAAAGTTTGTTTTTCGATTCAAAACAAGATTTTAACGCTTTGAGGAGTTCAAATAACGTGTTTTGAGATCATTTGTATCGTATATTTACTACATAACTTTTCAACAAATTTCACAAACACTAAGAAAGTTTGTTTTTCGATTCAAAACAAGATTTTAACACTTTGAGGAGTTCAAATAACGTGTTTTGAGATCATTTGTATCGTATCTTTTACTACATAACTTTTCACCAAATTTCACAAACACTAAGAAACTTTGTTTTTCGATTCAAAACAAGATTTTAACGCTTTGAGGATTTCAAATAACGTGTTTTTAGATCATTTGTACCGTATCTTTTACTACATAACTTTTCACCAAATTTCACAAATACTAAGAAAGTTTGTTTTTCGATTCAAAACAAGATTTTAGTGCTTTGAGGAGTTCAAATAACGTGTTTTGAGATCATTTGTATCGTATATTTTACTACATAACTTTTCACCAAATTTCACAAACACTAAGAAACTTTGTTTTTCGATTCAAAATAAGATTTTAACGCTTTGAGGAGTTCAAATAACGTGTTTTTAGATCATTTGTATCGTATCTTTAACTACATAACTTTTCACCCAATTTCACAAACGCTAAGAAAGTTTGTTTTTCGATTCAAAACAAGATTTTAACGCTTTGAGGAGTTCAAATAACGTGTTTTGAGATCATTTGTATCGTATCTTTTATTACATAACTTTTCACCAAATTTCACAAACACTAAGAAAGTTTGTTTTTCGACTCAAAACAAGATTTTAACGCTTTGAGGAGTTCAAATAACGTGTTTTGAGGTCATTTGTATCGTATCTTTTACTACATAACTTTTCACCAAATTTCACATACACTAAGAAACTTTGTTTTTCGATTCAAAACAAGATTTTAACGCTTTGAGGAGTTCAAATAACGTGTTTTTAGATCATTTGTATCGTATCTTTTACTACATAACTTTTTACCAAATTTCACAAACGTTAAGAAAGTTTGTTTTTCGATTCAAACCAAGATTTTAACGCTTTGAGGAGTTCAAATAACGTGTTTTTAGATCATTTGTATCGTATCTTTTACTACATATATTTTCACCAAATTTCACAAACGTTAAGAAAGTTTGTTTTTCGATTCAAAACAAGATTTTAACGCTTTGAGGAGTTCAAATAACGTGTTTTTAGATCATTTGTATCGTATCTTTTACTACATACCTTTTCACCAAATTTCACAAACACTAAGAAAGTTTGTTTTTCGACTCAAAACAAGATTTTAGCACTTTGAGGAGTTCAAATAACGTGTTTTTAGATCATTTGTATCGTATCTTTTACTACATGACTTTTCACCAAATTTCACAAACACTAAGAAAGTTTGTTTTTCGATTCAAAACAAGATTTTAACGCTTTGAGGAGTTCAAATAACGTGTTTTGAGATCATTTGTATCGTATCTTTTACTACAAAACTTTTCACCAAATTTCACAAACACTAAGAAAGTTTGTTTGTCGATTCAAAACAAGATTTCAGCGCTTTGAGGAGTTCAAATAACGTGTTTTTAGATCATTTGTATCGTATCTTTTACTACATAACTTTTCACCAAATTTCACAAACACTAAGAAACTTTGTTTTTTGATTCAAAACAAGATTTTAATGCTTTGAGGAGTTCAAATAACGTGTTTTTAGATCATTTGTTTCGTATCTTTTACTACATAACTTTTCACCAAATTTAACAAACACTAAGAAAGTTTGTTTTTCGATTCAAAACTAGATTTTAACGCTTTGAGGAGTTCAAATAACGTGTTTTGAGATCATTTGTATCGTATCTTTTACTACATAAATTTTCACCAAATTTCACAAACACTAAGAAAATTTGTTTTTCGATTCAAAACAAGATTTTAACGCTTTGAGGAGTTCAAATAACGTGTTTTTAGATCATTTGTATCGTATCTTTTACTACATAACTTTTCACCAAATTTCACAAACACTAAGAAAGTTTGTTTTTCGACTCAAAACAAGATTTTAGCACTTTGAGGAGTTCAAATAACGTGTTTTGAGATCATTTGTATCGTATCTTTTACTACATAACGTTTCACCAAATTTCACAAACACTAAGAAATTTTGTTTTTCGATTCAAAATAAGATTTTAACGCTTTGGGGAGTTCAAATAACGTGTTTTTAGATCATTTGTATCGTATCTTTTACTACATGACTTTTCACCAAATTTCACAAACGCTAAGAAAGTTTGTTTTTCGATTCAAAACAAGATTTTAACGCTTTGAGGAGTTCAAATAATGTGTTTTGAGATCATTTGTATCGTATCTTTTACTACATAACTTTTCGCCAAATTTCACAAACACTAAGAAAGTTTGTTTGTCGGATTTCAGCGCTTTGAGGAGTTCAAATAACGTGTTTTTAGATCATTTGTACCGTATCTTTTACTACATAACTTTTCACCAAATTTCACAAACACTAAGAAAGTTTGTTTGTCGATTCAAAACAAGATTTTAACGCTTTGAGGAGTTCAAATAACGTGTTTTTAGATCATTTGTATCGTATCTTTTACTACATGACTTTTCACCAAATTTCACAAACACTAAGAAAGTTTGTTTTTCGATTCAAAACAAGATTTTAACGCTTTGAGGAGTTCAAATAACGTGTTTTGAGATCATTTGTATCGTATCTTTTACTACAAAACTTTTCACCAAATTTCACAAACACTAAGAAAGTTTGTTTGTCGATTCAAAACAAGATTTCAGCGCTTTGAGGAGTTCAAATAACGTGTTTTTAGATCATTTGTATCGTATCTTTTACTACATAACTTTTCACCAAATTTCACAAACACTAAGAAACTTTGTTTTTTGATTCAAAACAAGATTTTAATGCTTTGAGGAGTTCAAATAACGTGTTTTTAGATCATTTGTTTCGTATCTTTTACTACATAACTTTTCACCAAATTTAACAAACACTAAGAAAGTTTGTTTTTCGATTCAAAACTAGATTTTAACGCTTTGAGGAGTTCAAATAACGTGTTTTGAGATCATTTGTATCGTATCTTTTACTACATAAATTTTCACCAAATTTCACAAACACTAAGAAAATTTGTTTTTCGATTCAAAACAAGATTTTAACGCTTTGAGGAGTTCAAATAACGTGTTTTTAGATCATTTGTATCGTATCTTTTACTACATAACTTTTCACCAAATTTCACAAACACTAAGAAAGTTTGTTTTTCGACTCAAAACAAGATTTTAGCACTTTGAGGAGTTCAAATAACGTGTTTTGAGATCATTTGTATCGTATCTTTTACTACATAACGTTTCACCAAATTTCACAAACACTAAGAAATTTTGTTTTTCGATTCAAAATAAGATTTTAACGCTTTGGGGAGTTCAAATAACGTGTTTTTAGATCATTTGTATCGTATCTTTTACTACATGACTTTTCACCAAATTTCACAAACGCTAAGAAAGTTTGTTTTTCGATTCAAAACAAGATTTTAACGCTTTGAGGAGTTCAAATAATGTGTTTTGAGATCATTTGTATCGTATCTTTTACTACATAACTTTTCGCCAAATTTCACAAACACTAAGAAAGTTTGTTTGTCGATTCAAAACAAGATTTCAGCGCTTTGAGGAGTTCAAATAACGTGTTTTTAGATCATTTGTACCGTATCTTTTACTACATAACTTTTCACCAAATTTCACAAACACTAAGAAAGTTTGTTTGTCGATTCAAAACAAGATTTTAACGCTTTGAGGAGTTCAAATAACGTGTTTTTAGATCATTTGTATCGTATCTTTTACTACATAACTTTTCACCAAATTTCACAAACACTAAGAAAGTTTGTTTTTCGATTCAAAACAAGATTTTGACGCTTTGAGGAGTTCAAATAACTTGTTTTGAGATCATTTGTATCGTATCTTTTACTACATAAGTATTCACCAAATTTCACGAACCGTAAGAAAGTTTCTTTTTCGATTCAAAACAAGATTTTAGCGCTTTGAGGAGTTCAAATAACGTGTTTTGAGATCATTTGTATCGTATCTTTTACTACAAAACTTTTCACCAAATTTCACAAACACTAAGAAAGTTTGTTTGTCGATTCAAAACAAGATTTTAACGCTTTGAGGAGTTCAAATAACGTGTTTTTAGATCATTTGTACTGTATCTTTTACTACATAACTTTTCACCAAATTTCACAAACACTAAGAAACTTTGTTTTTCGATTCAAAACAAGATTTTAACGCTTTGAGGAGTTCAAATAACGTGTTTTTAGATCATTTGTATCGTATCTTTAACTACATAACTTTTCACCAAATTTCACAAACGCTAAGAAAGTTTGTTTTTCGATTCAAAACAAGATTTTAACGCTTTGATGAGTTCAAATAACGTGTTTTTAGATCATTTGTATCGTATCATTTACTACATAACTTTTCACCAAATTTCACAAACACTAAGAAATTTTGTTTTTCGATTCAAAACAAGATTTTAACGCTTTGAGGAGTTCAAATAACGTGTTTTGAGATCATTTGTATCGTATCTTTTACTACATATATTTTCACCAAATTTCACAAACACTAAGAAAGTTTGTTTTTCGATTCAAAACAAAATTTTAACGCTTTGAGGAGTTCAAATAACGTGTTTTTAGATCATTTGTATCGTATCTTTTACTACATAACTTTTCACCAAATTTCACAAACACTAAGAAAGTTTGTTTTTCGACTCAAAACAAGATTTTAGCACTTTGAGGAGTTCAAATAACGTGTTTTGAGATCATTTGTATCGTATCTTTTACTACATAACGTTTCACCAAATTTCACAAACACTAAGAAATTTTGTTTTTCGATTCAAAATAAGATTTTAACGCTTTGGGGAGTTCAAATAACGTGTTTTTAGATCATTTGTATCGTATCTTTTACTACATAAATTTTCACCAAATTTCACAAACACTAAGAAAATTTGTTTTTCGATTCAAAACAAGATTTTAACGCTTTGAGGAGTTCAAATAACGTGTTTTTAGATCATTTGTATCGTATCTTTTACTACATAACTTTTCACCAAATTTCACAAACACTAAGAAAGTTTGTTTTTCGACTCAAAACAAGATTTTAGCACTTTGAGGAGTTCAAATAACGTGTTTTGAGATCATTTGTATCGTATCTTTTACTACATAACGTTTCACCAAATTTCACAAACACTAAGAAATTTTGTTTTTCGATTCAAAATAAGATTTTAACGCTTTGGGGAGTTCAAATAACGTGTTTTTAGATCATTTGTATCGTATCTTTTACTACATGACTTTTCACCAAATTTCACAAACGCTAAGAAAGTTTGTTTTTCGATTCAAAACAAGATTTTAACGCTTTGAGGAGTTCAAATAATGTGTTTTGAGATCATTTGTATCGTATCTTTTACTACATAACTTTTCGCCAAATTTCACAAACACTAAGAAAGTTTGTTTGTCGATTCAAAACAAGATTTCAGCGCTTTGAGGAGTTCAAATAACGTGTTTTTAGATCATTTGTACCGTATCTTTTACTACATAACTTTTCACCAAATTTCACAAACACTAAGAAAGTTTGTTTGTCGATTCAAAACAAGATTTTAACGCTTTGAGGAGTTCAAATAACGTGTTTTTAGATCATTTGTATCGTATCTTTTACTACATAACTTTTCACCAAATTTCACAAACACTAAGAAAGTTTGTTTTTCGATTCAAAACAAGATTTTGACGCTTTGAGGAGTTCAAATAACTTGTTTTGAGATCATTTGTATCGTATCTTTTACTACATAAGTATTCACCAAATTTCACGAACCGTAAGAAAGTTTCTTTTTCGATTCAAAACAAGATTTTAGCGCTTTGAGGAGTTCAAATAACGTGTTTTGAGATCATTTGTATCGTATCTTTTACTACAAAACTTTTCACCAAATTTCACAAACACTAAGAAAGTTTGTTTGTCGATTCAAAACAAGATTTTAACGCTTTGAGGAGTTCAAATAACGTGTTTTTAGATCATTTGTACTGTATCTTTTACTACATAACTTTTCACCAAATTTCACAAACACTAAGAAACTTTGTTTTTCGATTCAAAACAAGATTTTAACGCTTTGAGGAGTTCAAATAACGTGTTTTTAGATCATTTGTATCGTATCTTTAACTACATAACTTTTCACCAAATTTCACAAACGCTAAGAAAGTTTGTTTTTCGATTCAAAACAAGATTTTAACGCTTTGATGAGTTCAAATAACGTGTTTTTAGATCATTTGTATCGTATCATTTACTACATAACTTTTCACCAAATTTCACAAACACTAAGAAATTTTGTTTTTCGATTCAAAACAAGATTTTAACGCTTTGAGGAGTTCAAATAACGTGTTTTGAGATCATTTGTATCGTATCTTTTACTACATATATTTTCACCAAATTTCACAAACACTAAGAAAGTTTGTTTTTCGATTCAAAACAAAATTTTAACGCTTTGAGGAGTTCAAATAACGTGTTTTTAGATCATTTGTATCGTATCTTTTACTACATAACTTTTCACCAAATTTCACAAACACTAAGAAATTTTGTTTTTCAATTCAAAACAAGATTTTAACGCTTTGAGGAGTTCAAATAACGTGTTTTGAGATCATTTGTATCGTATCTTTTACTACATAACTTTTCACCAAATTTCACAAAAACTAAGAAAGTTTGTTTTTCGATTCAAAACTAGATTTTAACGTGTTGAGGAGTTCAAATAACGTGTTTTGAGATCATTTGTATCGTATCTTTTACTACATAACTTTTCACCAAATTTCACAAACACTGAGAAAGTTTGTTTTTCGATTCAAAACAAGATTTTAACGTTTTGAGGAGTTCAAATAACCTGTTTTTAGATCATTTGTATCGTATCTTTTACTACATAAGTATTCACCAAATTTCACAAACACTAAGAAACTTTGTTTTTCGATTCAAAACAAGATTTTAACGCTTTCAGGAGTTCAAATAACGTGTTTTTAGATCATTTGTATCGTATCTTTTACTACATAACTTTTCACCAAATTTCACAAACACTAAGAAAGTTTGTTTTTCGACTCAAAACAAGATTTTAGCACTTTGAGGAGTTCAAATAACGTGTTTTGAGATCATTTGTATCGTATCTTTTACTACATAACTTTTCACCAAATTTCACAAACACTAAGAAATTTTGTTTTTCGATTCAAAACAAGATTTTAACGCTTTGAGGAGTTCAAATATCGTGTTTTTAGATCATTTGTATCGTATCTTTTACTACATGACTTTTCACCAAATTTCACAAACGCTAAGAAAGTTTGTTTTTCGATTCAAAACAAGATTTTAACGCTTTGAGGAGTTCAAATAACGTGTTTTGAGATCATTTGTATCGTATATTTACTACATAACTTTTCAACAAATTTCACAAACACTAAGAAAGTTTGTTTTTCGATTCAAAACAAGATTTTAACACTTTGAGGAGTTCAAATAACGTGTTTTGAGATCATTTGTATCGTATCTTTTACTACATAACTTTTCACCAAATTTCACAAACACTAAGAAACTTTGTTTTTCGATTCAAAACAAGATTTTAACGCTTTGAGGATTTCAAATAACGTGTTTTTAGATCATTTGTACCGTATCTTTTACTACATAACTTTTCACCAAATTTCACAAATACTAAGAAAGTTTGTTTTTCGATTCAAAACAAGATTTTAGTGCTTTGAGGAGTTCAAATAACGTGTTTTGAGATCATTTGTATCGTATATTTTACTACATAACTTTTCACCAAATTTCACAAACACTAAGAAACTTTGTTTTTCGATTCAAAATAAGATTTTAACGCTTTGAGGAGTTCAAATAACGTGTTTTTAGATCATTTGTATCGTATCTTTAACTACATAACTTTTCACCCAATTTCACAAACGCTAAGAAAGTTTGTTTTTCGATTCAAAACAAGATTTTAACGCTTTGAGGAGTTCAAATAACGTGTTTTGAGATCATTTGTATCGTATCTTTTACTACATAACTTTTCACCAAATTTCACAAACACTAAGAAAGTTTGTTTTTCGACTCAAAACAAGATTTTAACGCTTTGAGGAGTTCAAATAACGTGTTTTGAGGTCATTTGTATCGTATCTTTTACTACATAACTTTTCACCAAATTTCACATACACTAAGAAACTTTGTTTTTCGATTCAAAACAAGATTTTAACGCTTTGAGGAGTTCAAATAACGTGTTTTTAGATCATTTGTATCGTATCTTTTACTACATAACTTTTTACCAAATTTCACAAACGTTAAGAAAGTTTGTTTTTCGATTCAAACCAAGATTTTAACGCTTTGAGGAGTTCAAATAACGTGTTTTTAGATCATTTGTATCGTATCTTTTACTACATATATTTTCACCAAATTTCACAAACGTTAAGAAAGTTTGTTTTTCGATTCAAAACAAGATTTTAACGCTTTGAGGAGTTCAAATAACGTGTTTTTAGATCATTTGTATCGTATCTTTTACTACATACCTTTTCACCAAATTTCACAAACACTAAGAAAGTTTGTTTTTCGACTCAAAACAAGATTTTAGCACTTTGAGGAGTTCAAATAACGTGTTTTTAGATCATTTGTATCGTATCTTTTACTACATGACTTTTCACCAAATTTCACAAACACTAAGAAAGTTTGTTTTTCGATTCAAAACAAGATTTTAACGCTTTGAGGAGTTCAAATAACGTGTTTTGAGATCATTTGTATCGTATCTTTTACTACAAAACTTTTCACCAAATTTCACAAACACTAAGAAAGTTTGTTTGTCGATTCAAAACAAGATTTCAGCGCTTTGAGGAGTTCAAATAACGTGTTTTTAGATCATTTGTATCGTATCTTTTACTACATAACTTTTCACCAAATTTCACAAACACTAAGAAACTTTGTTTTTTGATTCAAAACAAGATTTTAACGCTTTGAGGAGTTCAAATAACGTGTTTTTAGATCATTTGTTTCGTACCTTTTACTACATAACTTTTCACCAAATTTCACAAACACTAAGAAAGTTTGTTTTTCGATTCAAAACAAGATTTTAACGCTATGAGGAGTTCAAATAACGTGTTTTGAGATCATTTGTATCGTATCTTTTACTACATAACTTTTCACCAAATTTCACAAACACTAAGAAAGTTTGTTTTTCGATTCAAAACAAGATTTTAACGCTTTGAGGAGTTCAAATAACGTGTTTTGAGATCATTTGTATCGTATCTTTTACTACATAACTTTTCACCAAATTTCAGAAACACTAAGAAAGTTTGTTTTTCGACTCAAAACAAGATTTTAGCACTTTGAGGAGTTCAAATAACGTGTTTTGAGATCATTTGTATGGTATCTTTTACTACATAACTTTTCACCAAATTTCACAAACACTAAGAAAGTTTGTTTTTCGATTCAAAACAAGATTTTAACGCTTTGATGAGTTCAAATAACGTGTTTTTAGATCATTTGTATCGTATCTTTTACTACATGACTTTTCACCAAATTTCACAAACGCTAAGAAAGTTTGTTTTTCGATTCGAAACAAGATTTTAACGCTTTGAGGAGTTCAAATAACGTGTTTTGAGATCATTTGTATCGTATTTTTTACTACATAACTTTTCACCAAATTTCACAAACACTAAGAAAGTTTGTTTGTCGATCCAAACCAAGATTTCAGCGCTTTGAGGAGTTCAAATAACGTGTTTTTAGATCATTTGTACCGTATCTTTTACTACATAACTTTTCACCAAATTTCACAAACGCTAAGAAAGTTTGTTTTTCGATTCAAAACAAGATTTTGGCGCTTTGAGGAGTTCAAATAACGTGTTTTGAGATCATTTGTATCGTATCTTTTACTACATGACTTTTCACCAAATTTCACAAACGCTAAGAAAGTTTGTTTTTCGATTCAAAACAATATTTTAACGCTTTGAGGAGTTCAAATAACGTGTTTTGAGATCATTTGTATCGTATCTTTTACTACATAACTTTTCACCAAATTTCACAAACACTAAGAAATTTTGTGTTTCGATTCAAAACAAGATTTTAACGCTTTGAGGAGTTCAAATAACGTGTTTTTAGATCATTTGTATCGTATCTTTTACTACATAACTTTTCACCAAATTTCACAAACGCTGAGAAAGTTTGTTTTTCGATTCAAAACAAGATTTTAACGCTTTGAGGAGTTCAAATAACTTGTTTTGAGATCATTTGTATCGTATCTTTTACTACATAACTTTTCACCAAATTTCACAAACACTAAGAAAGTTTGTTTTTCGATTCAAAACAAGATTTTAACGCTTTGAGGAGTTCAAATAACGTGTTTTGAGATCATTTGTATCGTATTTTTTACTACATAACTTTTCACCAAATTTCACAAACGTTAAGAAAGTTTGTTTTTCGATTCAAAACAAGATTTTAACGCTTTGAGGAGTTCAAATAACTTGTTTTGAGATCATTTGTATCGTATCTTTTACTACATACCTTTTCACCAAATTTCACAAACACTAAGAAAGTTTGTTTTTCGACTCAAAACAAGATTTTAGCACTTTGAGGAGTTCAAATAACGTGTTTTTAGATCATTTGTATCGTATCTTTTACTACATAACTTTTCACCAAATTTCACAAACACTAAGAAAGTTTGTTTTTCGATTCAAAACAAGATTTTAACGCTTTGAGGAGTTCAAATAACGTGTTTTTAGATCATTTGTATCGTATCTTTTACTACATGACTTTTCACCAAATTTCACAAACACTAAGAAAGTTTGTTTTTCGATTCAAAACTAGATTTTAACGCTTTGAGGAGTTCAAATAACGTGTTTTGAGATCATTTGTATCGTATCTTTTACTACAAAACTTTTCACCAAATTTCACAAACACTAAGAAAGGTCGTTTGTCGATTCAAAACAAGATTTCAGCGCTTTGAGGAGTTCAAATAACGTGTTTTTAGATCATTTGTATCGTATCTTTTACTACATAACTTTTCACCAAATTTCACAAACACTAAGAAACTTTGTTTTTCGATTCAAAACAAGATTTTAACGCTTTGAGGAGTTCAAATAACGTGTTTTTAGATCATTTGTTTCGTATCTTTTACTACATAACTTTTCACCAAATTTCACAAACACTAAGAAAGTTTGTTTTTCGATTCAAAACAAGATTTTAACGCTTTGAGGAGTTCAAATAACGTGTTTTGAGATCATTTGTATCGTATCTTTTACTACATAACTTTTCACCAAATTTCACAAACACTAAGAAACTTTGTTTTTCGATTCAAAACAAGATTTTAACGCTTTGAGGAGTTCAAATAACGTGTTTTGAGATCATTTGTATCGTATCTTTTACTACATAACTTTTCACCAAATTTCACAAACACTAAGAAAGTTTGTTTTTCGACTCAAAACAAGATTTTAGCACTTTGAGGAGTTCAAATAACGTGTTTTGAGATCATTTGTATCGTATCTTTTACTACATAACTTTTCACCAAATTTCACAAACACTAAGAAAGTTTGTTTTTCGATTCAAAACAAGATTTTAACGCTTTGAGGAGTTCAAATAACGTGTTTTTAGATCATTTGTATCGTATCTTTTACTACATGACTTTTCACCAAATTTCACAAACGCTAAGAAAGTTTGTTTTTTGATTCAAAACAAGATTTTAACGCTTTGAGGAGTTCAAATAACGTGTTTTTAGATCATTTGTATCGTATCTTTTACTACATACCTTTTCACCAAATTTCACAAACACTAAGAAAGTTTGTTTTTCGACTCAAAACAAGATTTTAGCACTTTGAGGAGTTCAAATAACGTGTTTTGAGATCATTTGTATCGTATCTTTTACTACATAACTTTTCACCAAATTTCACAAACACTAAGAAAGTTTGTTTTTCGATTCAAAACAAGATTTTAACGCTTTGAGGAGTTCAAATAACGTGTTTTTAGATCATTTGTATCGTATCTTTTACTACATGACTTTTCACCAAATTTCACAAACACTAAGAAAGTTTGTTTTTCGACTCAAAACAAGATTTTAACGCTTTGAGGAGTTCAAATAACGTGTTTTGAGATCATTTGTATCGTATCTTTTACTACATAACTTTTCACCAAATTTCACATACACTAAGAAACTTTGTTTTTCGATTCAAAACAAGATTTTAACGCTTTGAGGAGTTCAAATAACGTGTTTTGAGATCATTTGTATCGTATTTTTTACTACATAACTTTTCACCAAATTTCACAAACACTAAGAAAGTTTGTTTGTCGATCCAAACCAAGATTTCAGCGCTTTGAGGAGTTCAAATAACGTGTTTTTAGATCATTTGTACCGTATCTTTTACTACATAACTTTTCACCAAATTTCACAAACGCTAAGAAAGTTTGTTTTTCGATTCAAAACAAGATTTTGGCGCTTTGAGGAGTTCAAATAACGTGTTTTGAGATCATTTGTATCGTATCTTTTACTACATAACTTTTCACCAAATTTCACAGACACTAAGAAAGTTTGTTTTTCGATTCAAAACAATATTTTAACGCTTTGAGGAGTTCAAATAACGTGTTTTGAGATCATTTGTATCGTATCTTTTACTACATAACTTTTCACCAAATTTCACAAACACTAAGAAAGTTTGTGTTTCGATTCAAAACAAGATTTTAACGCTTTGAGGAGTTCAAATAACGTGTTTTTAGATCATTTGTATCGTATCTTTTACTACATAACTTTTCACCAAATTTCACAAACGCTAAGAAAGTTTGTTTTTCGATTCAAAACAAGATTTTAACGCTTTGAGGAGTTCAAATAACTTGTTTTGAGATCATTTGTATCGTATCTTTTACTACATAACTTTTCACCAAATTTCACAAACACTAAGAAAGTTTGTTTTTCGATTCAAAACAAGATTTTAACGCTTTGAGGAGTTCAAATAACGTGTTTTTAGATCATTTGTATCGTATCTTTTACTACATAACTTTTCACCAAATTTCACAAACGCTAAGAAAGTTTGTTTTTCGATTCAAAACAAGATTTTAACGCTTTGAGGAGTTCAAATAACGTGTTTTGAGATCATTTGTATCGTATCTTTTACTACATAACTTTTCACCAAATTTCACAAACACTAAGAAACTTTGTTTTTCGATTCAAAACAAGATTTTAACGCTTTGAGGAGTTCAAATAACGTGTTTTTAGATCATTTGTATCGTATCTTTTACTACATAACTTTTCACCAAATTTCACAAACACTAAGAAAGTTTGTTTTTCGACTCAAAACAAGATTTTAGCACTTTGAGGAGTTCAAATAACGTGTTTTGAGATCATTTGTATCGTATCTTTTACTACATAACTTTTCACCAAATTTCACAAACACTAAGAAAGTTTGTTTTTCGATTCAAAACAAGATTTTAACGCTTTGAGGAGTTCAAATAACGTGTTTTTAGATCATTTGTATCGTATCTTTTACTACATGACTTTTCACCAAATTTCACAAACGCTAAGAAAGTTTGTTTTTTGATTCAAAACAAGATTTTAACGCTTTGAGGAGTTCAAATAACGTGTTTTTAGATCATTTGTATCGTATCTTTTACTACATACCTTTTCACCAAATTTCACAAACACTAAGAAAGTTTGTTTTTCGACTCAAAACAAGATTTTAGCACTTTGAGGAGTTCAAATAACGTGTTTTGAGATCATTTGTATCGTATCTTTTACTACATAACTTTTCACCAAATTTCACAAACACTAAGAAAGTTTGTTTTTCGATTCAAAACAAGATTTTAACGCTTTGAGGAGTTCAAATAACGTGTTTTTAGATCATTTGTATCGTATCTTTTACTACATGACTTTTCACCAAATTTCACAAACACTAAGAAAGTTTGTTTTTCGACTCAAAACAAGATTTTAACGCTTTGAGGAGTTCAAATAACGTGTTTTGAGATCATTTGTATCGTATCTTTTACTACATAACTTTTCACCAAATTTCACATACACTAAGAAACTTTGTTTTTCGATTCAAAACAAGATTTTAACGCTTTGAGGAGTTCAAATAACGTGTTTTGAGATCATTTGTATCGTATTTTTTACTACATAACTTTTCACCAAATTTCACAAACACTAAGAAAGTTTGTTTGTCGATCCAAACCAAGATTTCAGCGCTTTGAGGAGTTCAAATAACGTGTTTTTAGATCATTTGTACCGTATCTTTTACTACATAACTTTTCACCAAATTTCACAAACGCTAAGAAAGTTTGTTTTTCGATTCAAAACAAGATTTTGGCGCTTTGAGGAGTTCAAATAACGTGTTTTGAGATCATTTGTATCGTATCTTTTACTACATAACTTTTCACCAAATTTCACAGACACTAAGAAAGTTTGTTTTTCGATTCAAAACAATATTTTAACGCTTTGAGGAGTTCAAATAACGTGTTTTGAGATCATTTGTATCGTATCTTTTACTACATAACTTTTCACCAAATTTCACAAACACTAAGAAAGTTTGTGTTTCGATTCAAAACAAGATTTTAACGCTTTGAGGAGTTCAAATAACGTGTTTTTAGATCATTTGTATCGTATCTTTTACTACATAACTTTTCACCAAATTTCACAAACGCTAAGAAAGTTTGTTTTTCGATTCAAAACAAGATTTTAACGCTTTGAGGAGTTCAAATAACTTGTTTTGAGATCATTTGTATCGTATCTTTTACTACATAACTTTTCACCAAATTTCACAAACACTAAGAAAGTTTGTTTTTCGATTCAAAACAAGATTTTAACACTTTGAGGAGTTCAAATAACGTGTTTTTAGATCATTTGTATCGTATCTTTTACTACATAACTTTTCACCAAATTTCACAAACGCTAAGAAAGTTTGTTTTTCGATTCAAAACAAGATTTTAACGCTTTGAGGAGTTCAAATAACGTGTTTTTAGATCATTTGTATCGTATCTTTTACTACATAACTTTTCACCAAATTTCACAAACACTAAGAAACTTTGTTTTTCGATTCAAAACAAGATTATAACGCTTTGAGGAGTTCAAATAACGTGTTTTTAGATTATTTGTATCGTATCTTTTACTACATAACTTTTCACCAAATTTCACAAACACTAAGAAACTTTGTTTTTCGATTCAAAACAAGATTTTAACGCTTTGAGGAGTTCAAATAACGTGTTTTTAGATCATTTGTTTCGTATCTTTTACTACATAACTTTTCACCAAATTTCACAAACACTAAGAAAGTTTGTTTTTCGATTCAAAACAAGATTTTAACGCTTTGAGGAGTTCAAATAACGTGTTTTGAGATCATTTGTATCGTATCTTTTACTACATAACTTTTCACCAAATTTCACAAACACTAAGAAACTTTGTTTTTCGATTCAAAACAAGATTTTAACGCTTTGAGGAGTTCAAATAACGTGTTTTGAGATCATTTGTATCGTATCTTTTACTACATAACTTTTCACCAAATTTCACAAACACTAAGAAAGTTTGTTTTTCGACTCAAAACAAGATTTTAGCACTTTGAGGAGTTCAAATAACGTGTTTTGAGATCATTTGTATCGTATCTTTTACTACATAACTTTTCACCAAATTTCACAAACACTAAGAAAGTTTGTTTTTCGATTCAAAACAAGATTTTAACGCTTTGAGGAGTTCAAATAACGTGTTTTTAGATCATTTGTATCGTATCTTTTACTACATGACTTTTCACCAAATTTCACAAACGCTAAGAAAGTTTGTTTTTTGATTCAAAACAAGATTTTAACGCTTTGAGGAGTTCAAATAACGTGGTTTTAGATCATTTGTATCGTATCTTTTACTACATACCTTTTCACCAAATTTCACAAACACTAAGAAAGTTTGTTTTTCGACTCAAAACAAGATTTTAGCACTTTGAGGAGTTCAAATAACGTGTTTTGAGATCATTTGTATCGTATCTTTTACTACATAACTTTTCACCAAATTTCACAAACACTAAGAAAGTTTGTTTTTCGATTCAAAACAAGATTTTAACGCTTTGAGGAGTTCAAATAACGTGTTTTTAGATCATTTGTATCGTATCTTTTACTACATGACTTTTCACCAAATTTCACAAACACTAAGAAAGTTTGTTTTTCGACTCAAAACAAGATTTTAACGCTTTGAGGAGTTCAAATAACGTGTTTTGAGATCATTTGTATCGTATCTTTTACTACATAACTTTTCACCAAATTTCACATACACTAAGAAACTTTGTTTTTCGATTCAAAACAAGATTTTAACGCTTTGAGGAGTTCAAATAACGTGTTTTGAGATCATTTGTATCGTATTTTTTACTACATAACTTTTCACCAAATTTCACAAACACTAAGAAAGTTTGTTTGTCGATCCAAACCAAGATTTCAGCGCTTTGAGGAGTTCAAATAACGTGTTTTTAGATCATTTGTACCGTATCTTTTACTACATAACTTTTCACCAAATTTCACAAACGCTAAGAAAGTTTGTTTTTCGATTCAAAACAAGATTTTGGCGCTTTGAGGAGTTCAAATAACGTGTTTTGAGATCATTTGTATCGTATCTTTTACTACATGACTTTTCACCAAATTTCACAAACGCTAAGAAAGTTTGTTTTTCGATTCAAAACAATATTTTAATGCTTTGAGGAGTTCAAATAACGTGTTTTGAGATCATTTGTATCGTATCTTTTACTACATAACTTTTCACCAAATTTCACAAACACTAAGAAATTTTGTGTTTCGATTCAAAACAAGATTTTAACGCTTTGAGGAGTTCAAATAACGTGTTTTTAGATCATTTGTATCGTATCTTTTACTACATAACTTTTCACCAAATTTCACAAACGCTAAGAAAGTTTGTTTTTCGATTCAAAACAAGATTTTAACGCTTTGAGGAGTTCAAATAACTTGTTTTGAGATCATTTGTATCGTATCTTTTACTACATAACTTTTCACCAAATTTCACAAACACTAAGAAAGTTTGTTTTTCGATTCAAAACAAGATTTTAACGCTTTGAGGAGTTCAAATAACGTGTTTTGAGATCATTTGTATCGTATTTTTTACTACATAACTTTTCACCAAATTTCACAAACGTTAAGAAAGTTTGTTTTTCGATTCAAAACAAGATTTTAACGCTTTGAGGAGTTCAAATAACTTGTTTTGAGATCATTTGTATCGTATCTTTTACTACATACCTTTTCACCAAATTTCACAAACACTAAGAAAGTTTGTTTTTCGACTCAAAACAAGATTTTAGCACTTTGAGGAGTTCAAATAACGTGTTTTTAGATCATTTGTATCGTATCTTTTACTACATAACTTTTCACCAAATTTCACAAACACTAAGAAAGTTTGTTTTTCGATTCAAAACAAGATTTTAACGCTTTGAGGAGTTCAAATAACGTGTTTTTAGATCATTTGTATCGTATCTTTTACTACATGACTTTTCACCAAATTTCACAAACACTAAGAAAGTTTGTTTTTCGATTCAAAACTAGATTTTAACGCTTTGAGGAGTTCAAATAACGTGTTTTGAGATCATTTGTATCGTATCTTTTACTACAAAACTTTTCACCAAATTTCACAAACACTAAGAAAGGTCGTTTGTCGATTCAAAACAAGATTTCAGCGCTTTGAGGAGTTCAAATAACGTGTTTTTAGATCATTTGTATCGTATCTTTTACTACATAACTTTTCACCAAATTTCACAAACACTAAGAAACTTTGTTTTTCGATTCAAAACAAGATTTTAACGCTTTGAGGAGTTCAAATAACGTGTTTTTAGATCATTTGTTTCGTATCTTTTACTACATAACTTTTCACCAAATTTCACAAACACTAAGAAAGTTTGTTTTTCGATTCAAAACAAGATTTTAACGCTTTGAGGAGTTCAAATAACGTGTTTTGAGATCATTTGTATCGTATCTTTTACTACATAACTTTTCACCAAATTTCACAAACACTAAGAAACTTTGTTTTTCGATTCAAAACAAGATTTTAACGCTTTGAGGAGTTCAAATAACGTGTTTTGAGATCATTTGTATCGTATCTTTTACTACATAACTTTTCACCAAATTTCACAAACACTAAGAAAGTTTGTTTTTCGACTCAAAACAAGATTTTAGCACTTTGAGGAGTTCAAATAACGTGTTTTGAGATCATTTGTATCGTATCTTTTACTACATAACTTTTCACCAAATTTCACAAACACTAAGAAAGTTTGTTTTTCGATTCAAAACAAGATTTTAACGCTTTGAGGAGTTCAAATAACGTGTTTTTAGATCATTTGTATCGTATCTTTTACTACATGACTTTTCACCAAATTTCACAAACGCTAAGAAAGTTTGTTTTTTGATTCAAAACAAGATTTTAACGCTTTGAGGAGTTCAAATAACGTGTTTTTAGATCATTTGTATCGTATCTTTTACTACATACCTTTTCACCAAATTTCACAAACACTAAGAAAGTTTGTTTTTCGACTCAAAACAAGATTTTAGCACTTTGAGGAGTTCAAATAACGTGTTTTGAGATCATTTGTATCGTATCTTTTACTACATAACTTTTCACCAAATTTCACAAACACTAAGAAAGTTTGTTTTTCGATTCAAAACAAGATTTTAACGCTTTGAGGAGTTCAAATAACGTGTTTTTAGATCATTTGTATCGTATCTTTTACTACATGACTTTTCACCAAATTTCACAAACACTAAGAAAGTTTGTTTTTCGACTCAAAACAAGATTTTAACGCTTTGAGGAGTTCAAATAACGTGTTTTGAGATCATTTGTATCGTATCTTTTACTACATAACTTTTCACCAAATTTCACATACACTAAGAAACTTTGTTTTTCGATTCAAAACAAGATTTTAACGCTTTGAGGAGTTCAAATAACGTGTTTTGAGATCATTTGTATCGTATTTTTTACTACATAACTTTTCACCAAATTTCACAAACACTAAGAAAGTTTGTTTGTCGATCCAAACCAAGATTTCAGCGCTTTGAGGAGTTCAAATAACGTGTTTTTAGATCATTTGTACCGTATCTTTTACTACATAACTTTTCACCAAATTTCACAAACGCTAAGAAAGTTTGTTTTTCGATTCAAAACAAGATTTTGGCGCTTTGAGGAGTTCAAATAACGTGTTTTGAGATCATTTGTATCGTATCTTTTACTACATAACTTTTCACCAAATTTCACAGACACTAAGAAAGTTTGTTTTTCGATTCAAAACAATATTTTAACGCTTTGAGGAGTTCAAATAACGTGTTTTGAGATCATTTGTATCGTATCTTTTACTACATAACTTTTCACCAAATTTCACAAACACTAAGAAAGTTTGTGTTTCGATTCAAAACAAGATTATAACGCTTTGAGGAGTTCAAATAACGTGTTTTTAGATCATTTGTATCGTATCTTTTACTACATAACTTTTCACCAAATTTCACAAACGCTAAGAAAGTTTGTTTTTCGATTCAAAACAAGATTTTGGCGCTTTGAGGAGTTCAAATAACGTGTTTTGAGATCATTTGTATCGTATCTTTTACTACATAACTTTTCACCAAATTTCACAGACACTAAGAAAGTTTGTTTTTCGATTCAAAACAATATTTTAACGCTTTGAGGAGTTCAAATAACGTGTTTTTAGATCATTTGTACCGTATCTTTTACTACATAACTTTTCACCAAATTTCACAAACGCTAAGAAAGTTTGTTTTTCGATTCAAAACAAGATTTTGGCGCTTTGAGGAGTTCAAATAACGTGTTTTGAGATCATTTGTATCGTATCTTTTACTACATAACTTTTCACCAAATTTCACAGACACTAAGAAAGTTTGTTTTTCGATTCAAAACAATATTTTAACGCTTTGAGGAGTTCAAATAACGTGTTTTTAGATCATTTGTACCGTATCTTTTACTACATAACTTTTCACCAAATTTCACAAACGCTAAGAAAGTTTGTTTTTCGATTCAAAACAAGATTTTGGCGCTTTGAGGAGTTCAAATAACGTGTTTTGAGATCATTTGTATCGTATCTTTTACTACATAACTTTTCACCAAATTTCACAGACACTAAGAAAGTTTGTTTTTCGATTCAAAACAATATTTTAACGCTTTGAGGAGTTCAAATAACGTGTTTTGAGATCATTTGTATCGTATCTTTTACTACATAACTTTTCACCAAATTTCACAAACACTAAGAAAGTTTGTGTTTCGATTCAAAACAAGATTTTAACGCTTTGAGGAGTTCAAATAACGTGTTTTTAGATCATTTGTATCGTATCTTTTACTACATAACTTTTCACCAAATTTCACAAACGCTAAGAAAGTTTGTTTTTCGATTCAAAACAAGATTTTAACGCTTTGAGGAGTTCAAATAACTTGTTTTGAGATCATTTGTATCGTATCTTTTACTACATAACTTTTCACCAAATTTCACAAACACTAAGAAAGTTTGTTTTTCGATTCAAAACAAGATTTTAACGCTTTGAGGAGTTCAAATAACGTGTTTTTAGATCATTTGTATCGTATCTTTTACTACATAACTTTTCACCAAATTTCACAAACGCTAAGAAAGTTTGTTTTTCGATTCAAAACAAGATTTTAACGCTTTGAGGAGTTCAAATAACGTGTTTTGAGATCATTTGTATCGTATCTTTTACTACATAACTTTTCACCAAATTTCACAAACACTAAGAAACTTTGTTTTTCGATTCAAAACAAGATTTTAACGCTTTGAGGAGTTCAAATAACGTGTTTTTAGATCATTTGTATCGTATCTTTTACTACATAACTTTTCACCAAATTTCACAAACACTAAGAAAGTTTGTTTTTCGACTCAAAACAAGATTTTAGCACTTTGAGGAGTTCAAATAACGTGTTTTGAGATCATTTGTATCGTATCTTTTACTACATAACTTTTCACCAAATTTCACAAACACTAAGAAAGTTTGTTTTTCGATTCAAAACAAGATTTTAACGCTTTGAGGAGTTCAAATAACGTGTTTTTAGATCATTTGTATCGTATCTTTTACTACATGACTTTTCACCAAATTTCACAAACGCTAAGAAAGTTTGTTTTTTGATTCAAAACAAGATTTTAACGCTTTGAGGAGTTCAAATAACGTGTTTTTAGATCATTTGTATCGTATCTTTTACTACATACCTTTTCACCAAATTTCACAAACACTAAGAAAGTTTGTTTTTCGACTCAAAACAAGATTTTAGCACTTTGAGGAGTTCAAATAACGTGTTTTGAGATCATTTGTATCGTATCTTTTACTACATAACTTTTCACCAAATTTCACAAACACTAAGAAAGTTTGTTTTTCGATTCAAAACAAGATTTTAACGCTTTGAGGAGTTCAAATAACGTGTTTTTAGATCATTTGTATCGTATCTTTTACTACATGACTTTTCACCAAATTTCACAAACACTAAGAAAGTTTGTTTTTCGACTCAAAACAAGATTTTAACGCTTTGAGGAGTTCAAATAACGTGTTTTGAGATCATTTGTATCGTATCTTTTACTACATAACTTTTCACCAAATTTCACATACACTAAGAAACTTTGTTTTTCGATTCAAAACAAGATTTTAACGCTTTGAGGAGTTCAAATAACGTGTTTTGAGATCATTTGTATCGTATTTTTTACTACATAACTTTTCACCAAATTTCACAAACACTAAGAAAGTTTGTTTGTCGATCCAAACCAAGATTTCAGCGCTTTGAGGAGTTCAAATAACGTGTTTTTAGATCATTTGTACCGTATCTTTTACTACATAACTTTTCACCAAATTTCACAAACGCTAAGAAAGTTTGTTTTTCGATTCAAAACAAGATTTTGGCGCTTTGAGGAGTTCAAATAACGTGTTTTGAGATCATTTGTATCGTATCTTTTACTACATAACTTTTCACCAAATTTCACAGACACTAAGAAAGTTTGTTTTTCGATTCAAAACAATATTTTAACGCTTTGAGGAGTTCAAATAACGTGTTTTGAGATCATTTGTATCGTATCTTTTACTACATAACTTTTCACCAAATTTCACAAACACTAAGAAAGTTTGTGTTTCGATTCAAAACAAGATTTTAACGCTTTGAGGAGTTCAAATAACGTGTTTTTAGATCATTTGTATCGTATCTTTTACTACATAACTTTTCACCAAATTTCACAAACGCTAAGAAAGTTTGTTTTTCGATTCAAAACAAGATTTTAACGCTTTGAGGAGTTCAAATAACTTGTTTTGAGATCATTTGTATCGTATCTTTTACTACATAACTTTTCACCAAATTTCACAAACACTAAGAAAGTTTGTTTTTCGATTCAAAACAAGATTTTAACGCTTTGAGGAGTTCAAATAACGTGTTTTTAGATCATTTGTATCGTATCTTTTACTACATAACTTTTCACCAAATTTCACAAACGCTAAGAAAGTTTGTTTTTCGATTCAAAACAAGATTTTAACGCTTTGAGGAGTTCAAATAACGTGTTTTTAGATCATTTGTATCGTATCTTTTACTACATAACTTTTCACCAAATTTCACAAACACTAAGAAACTTTGTTTTTCGATTCAAAACAAGATTATAACGCTTTGAGGAGTTCAAATAACGTGTTTTTAGATTATTTGTATCGTATCTTTTACTACATAACTTTTCACCAAATTTCACAAACACTAAGAAACTTTGTTTTTCGATTCAAAACAAGATTTTAACGCTTTGAGGAGTTCAAATAACGTGTTTTTAGATCATTTGTTTCGTATCTTTTACTACATAACTTTTCACCAAATTTCACAAACACTAAGAAAGTTTGTTTTTCGATTCAAAACAAGATTTTAACGCTTTGAGGAGTTCAAATAACGTGTTTTGAGATCATTTGTATCGTATCTTTTACTACATAACTTTTCACCAAATTTCACAAACACTAAGAAACTTTGTTTTTCGATTCAAAACAAGATTTTAACGCTTTGAGGAGTTCAAATAACGTGTTTTGAGATCATTTGTATCGTATCTTTTACTACATAACTTTTCACCAAATTTCACAAACACTAAGAAAGTTTGTTTTTCGACTCAAAACAAGATTTTAGCACTTTGAGGAGTTCAAATAACGTGTTTTGAGATCATTTGTATCGTATCTTTTACTACATAACTTTTCACCAAATTTCACAAACACTAAGAAAGTTTGTTTTTCGATTCAAAACAAGATTTTAACGCTTTGAGGAGTTCAAATAACGTGTTTTTAGATCATTTGTATCGTATCTTTTACTACATGACTTTTCACCAAATTTCACAAACGCTAAGAAAGTTTGTTTTTTGATTCAAAACAAGATTTTAACGCTTTGAGGAGTTCAAATAACGTGGTTTTAGATCATTTGTATCGTATCTTTTACTACATACCTTTTCACCAAATTTCACAAACACTAAGAAAGTTTGTTTTTCGACTCAAAACAAGATTTTAGCACTTTGAGGAGTTCAAATAACGTGTTTTGAGATCATTTGTATCGTATCTTTTACTACATAACTTTTCACCAAATTTCACAAACACTAAGAAAGTTTGTTTTTCGATTCAAAACAAGATTTTAACGCTTTGAGGAGTTCAAATAACGTGTTTTTAGATCATTTGTATCGTATCTTTTACTACATGACTTTTCACCAAATTTCACAAACACTAAGAAAGTTTGTTTTTCGACTCAAAACAA
This sequence comes from Luzula sylvatica, assembly GCA_946800325.1. Lineage (NCBI taxonomy): Eukaryota > Viridiplantae > Streptophyta > Magnoliopsida > Poales > Juncaceae > Luzula > Luzula sylvatica. Next base: position 76,675,675 of record OX326956.1, on the reverse strand, counting down.
GATTTTAACGCTTTGAGGAGTTCAAATAACGTGTTTTGAGATCATTTGTATCGTATCTTTTACTACATAACTTTTCACCAAATTTCACATACACTAAGAAACTTTGTTTTTCGATTCAAAACAAGATTTTAACGCTTTGAGGAGTTCAAATAACGTGTTTTGAGATCATTTGTATCGTATTTTTTACTACATAACTTTTCACCAAATTTCACAAACACTAAGAAAGTTTGTTTGTCGATCCAAACCAAGATTTCAGCGCTTTGAGGAGTTCAAATAACGTGTTTTTAGATCATTTGTACCGTATCTTTTACTACATAACTTTTCACCAAATTTCACAAACGCTAAGAAAGTTTGTTTTTCGATTCAAAACAAGATTTTGGCGCTTTGAGGAGTTCAAATAACGTGTTTTGAGATCATTTGTATCGTATCTTTTACTACATGACTTTTCACCAAATTTCACAAACGCTAAGAAAGTTTGTTTTTCGATTCAAAACAATATTTTAATGCTTTGAGGAGTTCAAATAACGTGTTTTGAGATCATTTGTATCGTATCTTTTACTACATAACTTTTCACCAAATTTCACAAACACTAAGAAATTTTGTGTTTCGATTCAAAACAAGATTTTAACGCTTTGAGGAGTTCAAATAACGTGTTTTTAGATCATTTGTATCGTATCTTTTACTACATAACTTTTCACCAAATTTCACAAACGCTAAGAAAGTTTGTTTTTCGATTCAAAACAAGATTTTAACGCTTTGAGGAGTTCAAATAACTTGTTTTGAGATCATTTGTATCGTATCTTTTACTACATAACTTTTCACCAAATTTCACAAACACTAAGAAAGTTTGTTTTTCGATTCAAAACAAGATTTTAACGCTTTGAGGAGTTCAAATAACGTGTTTTGAGATCATTTGTATCGTATTTTTTACTACATAACTTTTCACCAAATTTCACAAACGTTAAGAAAGTTTGTTTTTCGATTCAAAACAAGATTTTAACGCTTTGAGGAGTTCAAATAACTTGTTTTGAGATCATTTGTATCGTATCTTTTACTACATACCTTTTCACCAAATTTCACAAACACTAAGAAAGTTTGTTTTTCGACTCAAAACAAGATTTTAGCACTTTGAGGAGTTCAAATAACGTGTTTTTAGATCATTTGTATCGTATCTTTTACTACATAACTTTTCACCAAATTTCACAAACACTAAGAAAGTTTGTTTTTCGATTCAAAACAAGATTTTAACGCTTTGAGGAGTTCAAATAACGTGTTTTTAGATCATTTGTATCGTATCTTTTACTACATGACTTTTCACCAAATTTCACAAACACTAAGAAAGTTTGTTTTTCGATTCAAAACTAGATTTTAACGCTTTGAGGAGTTCAAATAACGTGTTTTGAGATCATTTGTATCGTATCTTTTACTACAAAACTTTTCACCAAATTTCACAAACACTAAGAAAGGTCGTTTGTCGATTCAAAACAAGATTTCAGCGCTTTGAGGAGTTCAAATAACGTGTTTTTAGATCATTTGTATCGTATCTTTTACTACATAACTTTTCACCAAATTTCACAAACACTAAGAAACTTTGTTTTTCGATTCAAAACAAGATTTTAACGCTTTGAGGAGTTCAAATAACGTGTTTTTAGATCATTTGTTTCGTATCTTTTACTACATAACTTTTCACCAAATTTCACAAACACTAAGAAAGTTTGTTTTTCGATTCAAAACAAGATTTTAACGCTTTGAGGAGTTCAAATAACGTGTTTTGAGATCATTTGTATCGTATCTTTTACTACATAACTTTTCACCAAATTTCACAAACACTAAGAAACTTTGTTTTTCGATTCAAAACAAGATTTTAACGCTTTGAGGAGTTCAAATAACGTGTTTTGAGATCATTTGTATCGTATCTTTTACTACATAACTTTTCACCAAATTTCACAAACACTAAGAAAGTTTGTTTTTCGACTCAAAACAAGATTTTAGCACTTTGAGGAGTTCAAATAACGTGTTTTGAGATCATTTGTATCGTATCTTTTACTACATAACTTTTCACCAAATTTCACAAACACTAAGAAAGTTTGTTTTTCGATTCAAAACAAGATTTTAACGCTTTGAGGAGTTCAAATAACGTGTTTTTAGATCATTTGTATCGTATCTTTTACTACATGACTTTTCACCAAATTTCACAAACGCTAAGAAAGTTTGTTTTTTGATTCAAAACAAGATTTTAACGCTTTGAGGAGTTCAAATAACGTGTTTTTAGATCATTTGTATCGTATCTTTTACTACATACCTTTTCACCAAATTTCTCAAACACTAAGAAAGTTTGTTTTTCGACTCAAAACAAGATTTTAGCACTTTGAGGAGTTCAAATAACGTGTTTTGAGATCATTTGTATCGTATCTTTTACTACATAACTTTTCACCAAATTTCACAAACACTAAGAAAGTTTGTTTTTCGATTCAAAACAAGATTTTAACGCTTTGAGGAGTTCAAATAACGTGTTTTTAGATCATTTGTATCGTATCTTTTACTACATGACTTTTCACCAAATTTCACAAACACTAAGAAAGTTTGTTTTTCGACTCAAAACAAGATTTTAACGCTTTGAGGAGTTCAAATAACGTGTTTTGAGATCATTTGTATCGTATCTTTTACTACATAACTTTTCACCAAATTTCACATACACTAAGAAACTTTGTTTTTCGATTCAAAACAGGATTTTAACGCTTTGAGGAGTTCAAATAACGTGTTTTGAGATCATTTGTATCGTATTTTTTACTACATAACTTTTCACCAAATTTCACAAACACTAAGAAAGTTTGTTTGTCGATCCAAACCAAGATTTCAGCGCTTTGAGGAGTTCAAATAACGTGTTTTTAGATCATTTGTACCGTATCTTTTACTACATAACTTTTCACCAAATTTCACAAACGCTAAGAAAGTTTGTTTTTCGATTCAAAACAAGATTTTGGCGCTTTGAGGAGTTCAAATAACGTGTTTTGAGATCATTTGTATCGTATCTTTTACTACATAACTTTTCACCAAATTTCACAGACACTAAGAAAGTTTGTTTTTCGATTCAAAACAATATTTTAACGCTTTGAGGAGTTCAAATAACGTGTTTTGAGATCATTTGTATCGTATCTTTTACTACATAACTTTTCACCAAATTTCACAAACACTAAGAAAGTTTGTGTTTCGATTCAAAACAAGATTATAACGCTTTGAGGAGTTCAAATAACGTGTTTTTAGATCATTTGTATCGTATCTTTTACTACATAACTTTTCACCAAATTTCACAAACGCTAAGAAAGTTTGTATTTCGATTCAAAACAAGATTTTAACGCTTTGAGGAGTTCAAATAACTTGTTTTGAGATCATTTGTATCGTATCTTTTACTACATAACTTTTCACCAAATTTCACAAACACTAAGAAAGTTTGTTTTTCGATTCAAAACAAGATTTTAACGCTTTGAGGAGTTCAAATAACGTGTTTTTAGATCATTTGTATCGTATCTTTTACTACATAACTTTTCACCAAATTTCACAAACGCTAAGAAAGTTTGTTTTTCGATTCAAAACAAGATTTTAACGCTTTGAGGAGTTCAAATAACGTGTTTTTAGATCATTTGTATCGTATCTTTTACTACATAACTTTTCACCAAATTTTACAAACACTAAGAAACTTTGTTTTTCGATTCAAAACAAGATTTTAACGCTTTGAGGAGTTCAAATAACGTGTTTTTAGATCATTTGTATCGTATCTTTTATTACATAACTTTTCACCAAATTTCACAAACACTAAGAAACTTTGTTTTTCGATTCAAAACAAGATTTTAACGCTTTGAGGAGTTCAAATAACGTGTTTTTAGATCATTTGTTTCGTATCTTTTACTACATAACTTTTCACCAAATTTCACAAACACTAAGAAAGTTTGTTTTTCGACTCAAAACAATATTTTAACGCTTTGAGGAGTTCAAATAACGTGTTTTGAGATCATTTGTATCGTATCTTTTACTACATAACTTTTCACCAAATTTCACAAACACTAAGAAACTTTGTTTTTCGATTCAAAACAAGATTTTAACGCTTTGAGGAGTTCAAATAACGTGTTTTGAGATCATTTGTATCGTATCTTTTACTACATAACTTTTCACCAAATTTCACAAACACTAAGAAAGTTTGTTTTTCGACTCAAAACAAGATTTTAGCACTTTGAGGAGTTCAAATAACGTGTTTTGAGATCATTTGTATCGTATCTTTTACTACATAACTTTTCACCAAATTTCACAAACACTAAGAAAGTTTGTTTTTCGATTCAAAACAAGATTTTAACGCTTTGAGGAGTTCAAATAACGTGTTTTTAGATCATTTGTATCGTATATTTTACTACATGACTTTTCACCAAATTTCACAAACGCTAAGAAAGTTTGTTTTTTGATTCAAAACAAGATTTTAACGCTTTGAGGAGTTCAAATAACGTGGTTTTAGATCATTTGTATCGTATCTTTTACTACATACCTTTTCACCAAATTTCACAAACACTAAGAAAGTTTGTTTTTCGACTCAAAACAAGATTTTAGCACTTTGAGGAGTTCAAATAACGTGTTTTGAGATCATTTGTATCGTATCTTTTACTACATAACTTTTCACCAAATTTCACAAACACTAAGAAAGTTTGTTTTTCGATTCAAAACAAGATTTTAACGCTTTGAGGAGTTCAAATAACGTGTTTTTAGATCATTTGTATCGTATCTTTTACTACATGACTTTTCACCAAATTTCACAAACACTAAGAAAGTTTGTTTTTCGACTCAAAACAAGATTTTAACGCTTTGAGGAGTTCAAATAACGTGTTTTGAGATCATTTGTATCGTATCTTTTACTACATAACTTTTCACCAAATTTCACATACACTAAGAAACTTTGTTTTTCGATTCAAAACAAGATTTTAACGCTTTGAGGAGTTCAAATAACGTGTTTTGAGATCATTTGTATCGTATTTTTTACTACATAACTTTTCACCAAATTTCACAAACACTAAGAAAGTTTGTTTGTCGATCCAAACCAAGATTTCAGCGCTTTGAGGAGTTCAAATAACGTGTTTTTAGATCATTTGTACCGTATCTTTTACTACATAACTTTTCACCAAATTTCACAAACGCTAAGAAAGTTTGTTTTTCGATTCAAAACAAGATTTTGGCGCTTTGAGGAGTTCAAATAACGTGTTTTGAGATCATTTGTATCGTATCTTTTACTACATAACTTTTCACCAAATTTCACAGACACTAAGAAAGTTTGTTTTTCGATTCAAAACAATATTTTAACGCTTTGAGGAGTTCAAATAACGTGTTTTGAGATCATTTGTATCGTATCTTTTACTACATAACTTTTCACCAAATTTCACAAACACTAAGAAAGTTTGTGTTTCGATTCAAAACAAGATTTTAACGCTTTGAGGAGTTCAAATAACGTGTTTTTAGATCATTTGTATCGTATCTTTTACTACATAACTTTTCACCAAATTTCACAAACGCTAAGAAAGTTTGTTTTTCGATTCAAAACAAGATTTTAACGCTTTGAGGAGTTCAAATAACTTGTTTTGAGATCATTTGTATCGTATCTTTTACTACATAACTTTTCACCAAATTTCACAAACACTAAGAAAGTTTGTTTTTCGATTCAAAACAAGATTTTAACGCTTTGAGGAGTTCAAATAACGTGTTTTTAGATCATTTGTATCGTATCTTTTACTACATAACTTTTCACCAAATTTCACAAACGCTAAGAAAGTTTGTTTTTCGATTCAAAACAAGATTTTAACGCTTTGAGGAGTTCAAATAACTTGTTTTGAGATCATTTGTATCGTATCTTTTACTACATAACTTTTCACCAAATTTCACAAACACTAAGAAAGTTTGTTTTTCGATTCAAAACAAGATTTTAACGCTTTGAGGAGTTCAAATAACGTGTTTTGAGATCATTTGTATCGTATTTTTTACTACATAACTTTTCACCAAATTTCACAAACGTTAAGAAAGTTTGTTTTTCGATTCAAAACAAGATTTTAACGCTTTGAGGAGTTCAAATAACTTGTTTTGAGATCATTTGTATCGTATCTTTTACTACATACCTTTTCACCAAATTTCACAAACACTAAGAAAGTTTGTTTTTCGACTCAAAACAAGATTTTAGCACTTTGAGGAGTTCAAATAACGTGTTTTTAGATCATTTGTATCGTATCTTTTACTACATAACTTTTCACCAAATTTCACAAACACTAAGAAAGTTTGTTTTTCGATTCAAAACAAGATTTTAACGCTTTGAGGAGTTCAAATAACGTGTTTTTAGATCATTTGTATCGTATCTTTTACTACATGACTTTTCACCAAATTTCACAAACACTAAGAAAGTTTGTTTTTCGATTCAAAACTAGATTTTAACGCTTTGAGGAGTTCAAATAACGTGTTTTGAGATCATTTGTATCGTATCTTTTACTACAAAACTTTTCACCAAATTTCACAAACACTAAGAAAGGTCGTTTGTCGATTCAAAACAAGATTTCAGCGCTTTGAGGAGTTCAAATAACGTGTTTTTAGATCATTTGTATCGTATCTTTTACTACATAACTTTTCACCAAATTTCACAAACACTAAGAAACTTTGTTTTTCGATTCAAAACAAGATTTTAACGCTTTGAGGAGTTCAAATAACGTGTTTTTAGATCATTTGTTTCGTATCTTTTACTACATAACTTTTCACCAAATTTCACAAACACTAAGAAAGTTTGTTTTTCGATTCAAAACAAGATTTTAACGCTTTGAGGAGTTCAAATAACGTGTTTTGAGATCATTTGTATCGTATCTTTTACTACATAACTTTTCACCAAATTTCACAAACACTAAGAAACTTTGTTTTTCGATTCAAAACAAGATTTTAACGCTTTGAGGAGTTCAAATAACGTGTTTTGAGATCATTTGTATCGTATCTTTTACTACATAACTTTTCACCAAATTTCACAAACACTAAGAAAGTTTGTTTTTCGACTCAAAACAAGATTTTAGCACTTTGAGGAGTTCAAATAACGTGTTTTGAGATCATTTGTATCGTATCTTTTACTACATAACTTTTCACCAAATTTCACAAACACTAAGAAAGTTTGTTTTTCGATTCAAAACAAGATTTTAACGCTTTGAGGAGTTCAAATAACGTGTTTTTAGATCATTTGTATCGTATCTTTTACTACATGACTTTTCACCAAATTTCACAAACGCTAAGAAAGTTTGTTTTTTGATTCAAAACAAGATTTTAACGCTTTGAGGAGTTCAAATAACGTGTTTTTAGATCATTTGTATCGTATCTTTTACTACATACCTTTTCACCAAATTTCACAAACACTAAGAAAGTTTGTTTTTCGACTCAAAACAAGATTTTAGCACTTTGAGGAGTTCAAATAACGTGTTTTGAGATCATTTGTATCGTATCTTTTACTACATAACTTTTCACCAAATTTCACAAACACTAAGAAAGTTTGTTTTTCGATTCAAAACAAGATTTTAACGCTTTGAGGAGTTCAAATAACGTGTTTTTAGATCATTTGTATCGTATCTTTTACTACATGACTTTTCACCAAATTTCACAAACACTAAGAAAGTTTGTTTTTCGACTCAAAACAAGATTTTAACGCTTTGAGGAGTTCAAATAACGTGTTTTGAGATCATTTGTATCGTATCTTTTACTACATAACTTTTCACCAAATTTCACAAACACTAAGAAAGTTTGTTTTTCGATTCAAAACAAGATTTTAACGCTTTGAGGAGTTCAAATAACGTGTTTTTAGATCATTTGTATCGTATCTTTTACTACATAACTTTTCACCAAATTTCACAAACGCTAAGAAAGTTTGTTTTTCGATTCAAAACAAGATTTTAACGCTTTGAGGAGTTCAAATAACTTGTTTTGAGATCATTTGTATCGTATCTTTTACTACATAACTTTTCACCAAATTTCACAAACACTAAGAAAGTTTGTTTTTCGATTCAAAACAAGATTTTAACGCTTTGAGGAGTTCAAATAACGTGTTTTGAGATCATTTGTATCGTATTTTTTACTACATAACTTTTCACCAAATTTCACAAACGTTAAGAAAGTTTGTTTTTCGATTCAAAACAAGATTTTAACGCTTTGAGGAGTTCAAATAACTTGTTTTGAGATCATTTGTATCGTATCTTTTACTACATACCTTTTCACCAAATTTCACAAACACTAAGAAAGTTTGTTTTTCGACTCAAAACAAGATTTTAGCACTTTGAGGAGTTCAAATAACGTGTTTTTAGATCATTTGTATCGTATCTTTTACTACATAACTTTTCACCAAATTTCACAAACACTAAGAAAGTTTGTTTTTCGATTCAAAACAAGATTTTAACGCTTTGAGGAGTTCAAATAACGTGTTTTTAGATCATTTGTATCGTATCTTTTACTACATGACTTTTCACCAAATTTCACAAACACTAAGAAAGTTTGTTTTTCGATTCAAAACTAGATTTTAACGCTTTGAGGAGTTCAAATAACGTGTTTTGAGATCATTTGTATCGTATCTTTTACTACAAAACTTTTCACCAAATTTCACAAACACTAAGAAAGGTCGTTTGTCGATTCAAAACAAGATTTCAGCGCTTTGAGGAGTTCAAATAACGTGTTTTTAGATCATTTGTATCGTATCTTTTACTACATAACTTTTCACCAAATTTCACAAACACTAAGAAACTTTGTTTTTCGATTCAAAACAAGATTTTAACGCTTTGAGGAGTTCAAATAACGTGTTTTTAGATCATTTGTTTCGTATCTTTTACTACATAACTTTTCACCAAATTTCACAAACACTAAGAAAGTTTGTTTTTCGATTCAAAACAAGATTTTAACGCTTTGAGGAGTTCAAATAACGTGTTTTGAGATCATTTGTATCGTATCTTTTACTACATAACTTTTCACCAAATTTCACAAACACTAAGAAACTTTGTTTTTCGATTCAAAACAAGATTTTAACGCTTTGAGGAGTTCAAATAACGTGTTTTGAGATCATTTGTATCGTATCTTTTACTACATAACTTTTCACCAAATTTCACAAACACTAAGAAAGTTTGTTTTTCGACTCAAAACAAGATTTTAGCACTTTGAGGAGTTCAAATAACGTGTTTTGAGATCATTTGTATCGTATCTTTTACTACATAACTTTTCACCAAATTTCACAAACACTAAGAAAGTTTGTTTTTCGATTCAAAACAAGATTTTAACGCTTTGAGGAGTTCAAATAACGTGTTTTTAGATCATTTGTATCGTATCTTTTACTACATGACTTTTCACCAAATTTCACAAACGCTAAGAAAGTTTGTTTTTTGATTCAAAACAAGATTTTAACGCTTTGAGGAGTTCAAATAACGTGTTTTTAGATCATTTGTATCGTATCTTTTACTACATACCTTTTCACCAAATTTCACAAACACTAAGAAAGTTTGTTTTTCGACTCAAAACAAGATTTTAGCACTTTGAGGAGTTCAAATAACGTGTTTTGAGATCATTTGTATCGTATCTTTTACTACATAACTTTTCACCAAATTTCACAAACACTAAGAAAGTTTGTTTTTCGATTCAAAACAAGATTTTAACGCTTTGAGGAGTTCAAATAACGTGTTTTTAGATCATTTGTATCGTATCTTTTACTACATGACTTTTCACCAAATTTCACAAACACTAAGAAAGTTTGTTTTTCGACTCAAAACAAGATTTTAACGCTTTGAGGAGTTCAAATAACGTGTTTTGAGATCATTTGTATCGTATCTTTTACTACATAACTTTTCACCAAATTTCACATACACTAAGAAACTTTGTTTTTCGATTCAAAACAGGATTTTAACGCTTTGAGGAGTTCAAATAACGTGTTTTGAGATCATTTGTATCGTATTTTTTACTACATAACTTTTCACCAAATTTCACAAACACTAAGAAAGTTTGTTTGTCGATCCAAACCAAGATTTCAGCGCTTTGAGGAGTTCAAATAACGTGTTTTTAGATCATTTGTACCGTATCTTTTACTACATAACTTTTCACCAAATTTCACAAACGCTAAGAAAGTTTGTTTTTCGATTCAAAACAAGATTTTGGCGCTTTGAGGAGTTCAAATAACGTGTTTTGAGATCATTTGTATCGTATCTTTTACTACATAACTTTTCACCAAATTTCACAGACACTAAGAAAGTTTGTTTTTCGATTCAAAACAATATTTTAACGCTTTGAGGAGTTCAAATAACGTGTTTTGAGATCATTTGTATCGTATCTTTTACTACATAACTTTTCACCAAATTTCACAAACACTAAGAAAGTTTGTGTTTCGATTCAAAACAAGATTATAACGCTTTGAGGAGTTCAAATAACGTGTTTTTAGATCATTTGTATCGTATCTTTTACTACATAACTTTTCACCAAATTTCACAAACGCTAAGAAAGTTTGTATTTCGATTCAAAACAAGATTTTAACGCTTTGAGGAGTTCAAATAACTTGTTTTGAGATCATTTGTATCGTATCTTTTACTACATAACTTTTCACCAAATTTCACAAACACTAAGAAAGTTTGTTTTTCGATTCAAAACAAGATTTTAACGCTTTGAGGAGTTCAAATAACGTGTTTTTAGATCATTTGTATCGTATCTTTTACTACATAACTTTTCACCAAATTTCACAAACGCTAAGAAAGTTTGTTTTTCGATTCAAAACAAGATTTTAACGCTTTGAGGAGTTCAAATAACGTGTTTTTAGATCATTTGTATCGTATCTTTTACTACATAACTTTTCACCAAATTTCACAAACACTAAGAAACTTTGTTTTTCGATTCAAAACAAGATTTTAACGCTTTGAGGAGTTCAAATAACGTGTTTTTAGATCATTTGTATCGTATCTTTTACTACATAACTTTTCACCAAATTTCACAAACACTAAGAAACTTTGTTTTTCGATTCAAAACAAGATTTTAACGCTTTGAGGAGTTCAAATAACGTGTTTTTAGATCATTTGTTTCGTATCTTTTACTACATAACTTTTCACCAAATTTCACAAACACTAAGAAAGTTTGTTTTTCGACTCAAAACAATATTTTAACGCTTTGAGGAGTTCAAATAACGTGTTTTGAGATCATTTGTATCGTATCTTTTACTACATAACTTTTCACCAAATTTCACAAACACTAAGAAACTTTGTTTTTCGATTCAAAACAAGATTTTAACGCTTTGAGGAGTTCAAATAACGTGTTTTGAGATCATTTGTATCGTATCTTTTACTACATAACTTTTCACCAAATTTCACAAACACTAAGAAAGTTTGTTTTTCGACTCAAAACAAGATTTTAGCACTTTGAGGAGTTCAAATAACGTGTTTTGAGATCATTTGTATCGTATCTTTTACTACATAACTTTTCACCAAATTTCACAAACACTAAGAAAGTTTGTTTTTCGATTCAAAACAAGATTTTAACGCTTTGAGGAGTTCAAATAACGTTCTTTTTAGATCATTTGTATCGTATATTTTACTACATGACTTTTCACCAAATTTCACAAACGCTAAGAAAGTTTGTTTTTTGATTCAAAACAAGATTTTAACGCTTTGAGGAGTTCAAATAACGTGGTTTTAGATCATTTGTATCGTATCTTTTACTACATACCTTTTCACCAAATTTCACAAACACTAAGAAAGTTTGTTTTTCGACTCAAAACAAGATTTTAGCACTTTGAGGAGTTCAAATAACGTGTTTTGAGATCATTTGTATCGTATCTTTTACTACATAACTTTTCACCAAATTTCACAAACACTAAGAAAGTTTGTTTTTCGATTCAAAACAAGATTTTAACGCTTTGAGGAGTTCAAATAACGTGTTTTTAGATCATTTGTATCGTATCTTTTACTACATGACTTTTCACCAAATTTCACAAACACTAAGAAAGTTTGTTTTTCGACTCAAAACAAGATTTTAACGCTTTGAGGAGTTCAAATAACGTGTTTTGAGATCATTTGTATCGTATCTTTTACTACATAACTTTTCACCAAATTTCACATACACTAAGAAACTTTGTTTTTCGATTCAAAACAAGATTTTAACGCTTTGAGGAGTTCAAATAACGTGTTTTGAGATCATTTGTATCGTATTTTTTACTACATAACTTTTCACCAAATTTCACAAACACTAAGAAAGTTTGTTTGTCGATCCAAACCAAGATTTCAGCGCTTTGAGGAGTTCAAATAACGTGTTTTTAGATCATTTGTACCGTATCTTTTACTACATAACTTTTCACCAAATTTCACAAACGCTAAGAAAGTTTGTTTTTCGATTCAAAACAAGATTTTGGCGCTTTGAGGAGTTCAAATAACGTGTTTTGAGATCATTTGTATCGTATCTTTTACAACATAACTTTTCACCAAATTTCACAGACACTAAGAAAGTTTGTTTTTCGATTCAAAACAATATTTTAACGCTTTGAGGAGTTCAAATAACGTGTTTTGAGATCATTTGTATCGTATCTTTTACTACATAACTTTTCACCAAATTTCACAAACACTAAGAAAGTTTGTGTTTCGATTCAAAACAAGATTTTAACGCTTTGAGGAGTTCAAATAACGTGTTTTTAGATCATTTGTATCGTATCTTTTACTACATAACTTTTCACCAAATTTCACAAACGCTAAGAAAGTTTGTTTTTCGATTCAAAACAAGATTTTAACGCTTTGAGGAGTTCAAATAACTTGTTTTGAGATCATTTGTATCGTATCTTTTACTACATAACTTTTCACCAAATTTCACAAACACTAAGAAAGTTTGTTTTTCGATTCAAAACAAGATTTTAACGCTTTGAGGAGTTCAAATAACGTGTTTTTAGATCATTTGTATCGTATCTTTTACTACATAACTTTTCACCAAATTTCACAAACGCTAAGAAAGTTTGTTTTTCGATTCAAAACAAGATTTTAACGCTTTGAGGAGTTCAAATAACTTGTTTTGAGATCATTTGTATCGTATCTTTTACTACATAACTTTTCACCAAATTTCACAAACACTAAGAAAGTTTGTTTTTCGATTCAAAACAAGATTTTAACGCTTTGAGGAGTTGAAATAACGTGTTTTTAGATCATTTGTATCGTATCTTTTACTACATAACTTTTCACCAAATTTCACAAACACTAAGAAAGTTTGTTTTTCGATTCAAAACAAGATTTTAACGCTTTGAGGAGTTCAAATAACGTGTTTTTAGATCATTTGTATCGTATCTTTTACTACATAACTTTTCACCAAATTTCACAAACACTAAGAAAGTTTGTTTTTCGATTCAAAACAAGATTTTAACGCTTTGAGGATTTCAAATAACGTGTTTTTAGATATTTTGTACCGTATCTTTTACTACATAACTTTTCACCAAATTTCACAAATACTAAGAAAGTTTGTTTTTCGATTCAAAACAAGATTTTAGTGCTTTGAGGAGTTCAAATAACGTGTTTTGAGATCATTTGTATCGTATCTTTTACTACATAACTTTTCACCAAATTTCACAAACACTAAGAAACTTTGTTTTTCGATTCAAAATAAGGTTTTAACGCTTTGAGGAGTTCAAATAACGTGTTTTTAGATCATTTGTATCGTATCTTTAACTACATAACTTTTCACCCAATTTCACAAACGCTAAGAAAGTTTGTTTTTCGATTCAAAACAAGATTTTAACGCTTTGAGGAGTTCAAATAACGTGTTTTGAGATCATTTGTATCGTATCTTTTACTACATAATTTTTCACCAAATTTCACAAACACTAAGAAAGTTTGTTTTTCGACTCAAAACAAGATTTTAACGCTTTGAGGAGTTCAAATAACGTGTTTTGAGATCATTTGTATCGTATCTTTTACTACATAACTTTTCACCAAATTTCACATACACTAAGAAACTTTGTTTTTCGATTCAAAACAAGATTTTAACGCTTTGAGGAGTTCAAATAACGTGTTTTTAGATCATTTGTATCGTATCTTTTACTACATGACTTTTCACCAAATTTCACAAACGCTAAGAAAGTTTGTTTTTTGATTCAAAACAAGATTTTAACGCTTTGAGGAGTTCAAATAACGTGGTTTTAGATCATTTGTATTGCATCTTTTACTACATACCTTTTCACCAAATTTCACAAACACTAAGAAAGTTTGTTTTTCGACTCAAAACAAGATTTTAGCACTTTGAGGAGTTCAAATAACGTGTTTTGAGATCATTTGTATCGTATCTTTTACTACATAACTTTTCACCAAATTTCACAAACACTAAGAAAGTTTGTTTTTCGATTCAAAACAAGATTTTAACGCTTTGAGGAGTTCAAATAACGTGTTTTTAGATCATTTGTATCGTATCTTTTACTACATGACTTTTCACCAAATTTCACAAACACTAAGAAAGTTTGTTTTTCGACTCAAAACAAGATTTTAACGCTTTGAGGAGGTCAAATAACGTGTTTTGAGATCATTTGTATCGTATCTTTTACTACATAACTTTTCACCAAATTTCACATACACTAAGAAACTTTGTTTTTCGATTCAAAACAAGATTTTAACGCTTTGAGGAGTTCAAATAACGTGTTTTGAGATCATTTGTATCGTATTTTTTACTACATAACTTTTCACCAAATTTCACAAACACTAAGAAAGTTTGTTTGTCGAGCCAAACCAAGATTTCAGCGCTTTGAGGAGTTCAAATAACGTGTTTTTAGATCATTTGTACCGTATCTTTTACTACATAACTTTTCACCAAATTTCACAAACGCTAAGAAAGTTTGTTTTTCGATTCAAAACAAGATTTTGGCGCTTTGAGGAGTTCAAATAACGTGTTTTGAGATCATTTGTATCGTATCTTTTACTACATAACTTTTCACCAAATTTCACAGACACTAAGAAAGTTTGTTTTTCGATTCAAAACAATATTTCAGCGCTTTGAGGAGTTCAAATAACGTGTTTTGAGATCATTTGTATCGTATCTTTTACTACATAACTTTTCACCAAATTTCACAAACACTAAGAAAGTTTGTGTTTCGATTCAAAACAAGATTTTGGCGCTTTGAGGAGTTCAAATAACGTGTTTTTAGATCATTTGTATCGTATCTTTTACTACATAACTTTTCACCAAATTTCACAAACGCTAAGAAAGTTTGTTTTTCGATTCAAAACAAGATTTTAACGCTTTGAGGAGTTCAAATAACTTGTTTTGAGATCATTTGTATCGTATCTTTTACTACATACCTTTTCACCAAATTTCACAAACACTAAGAAAGTTTGTTTTTCGATTCAAAACAAGATTTTAACGCTTTGAGGAGTTCAAATAACGTGTTTTTAGATCATTTGTATCGTATCTTTTACTACATAACTTTTCACCAAATTTCACAAACACTAAGAAACTTTGTTTTTCGATTCAAAACAAGATTTTAACGCTTTGAGGAGTTCAAATAACGTGTTTTTAGATCATTTGTTTCGTATCTTTTACTACATAACTTTTCACCAAATTTCACAAACACTAAGAAAGTTTGTTTTTCGACTCAAAACAATATTTTAACGCTTTGAGGAGTTCAAATAACGTGTTTTGAGATCATTTGTATCGTATCTTTTACTACATAACTTTTCACCAAATTTCACAAACACTAAGAAAGTTTGTATTTCGATTCAAAACAAGATTTTAACGCTTTGAGGAGTTCAAATAACTTGTTTTGAGATCATTTGTATCGTATCTTTTACTACATAACTTTTCACCAAATTTCACAAACACTAAGAAAGTTTGTTTTTCGATTCAAAACAAGATTTTAACGCTTTGAGGAGTTCAAATAACGTGTTTTTAGATCATTTGTATCGTATCTTTTACTACATAACTTTTCACCAAATTTCACAAACGCTAAGAAAGTTTGTATGTCGATTCAAAACAAGATTTTAACGCTTTGAGGAGTTCAAATAACTTGTTTTGAGATCATTTGTATCGTATCTTTTACTACATAACTTTTCACCAAATTTCACAAACACTAAGAAAGTTTGTTTTTCGATTCAAAACAAGATTTTAACGCTTTGAGGAGTTCAAATAACGTGTTTTTAGATCATTTGTATCGTATCTTTTACTACATAACTTTTCACCAAATTTCACAAACGCTAAGAAAGTTTGTTTTTCGATTCAAAACAAGATTTTAACGCTTTGAGGAGTTCAAATAACGTGTTTTTAGATCATTTGTATCGTATCTTTTACTACATAACTTTTCACCAAATTTCACAAACACTAAGAAACTTTGTTTTTCGATTCAAAACAAGATTTTAACGCTTTGAGGAGTTCAAATAACGTGTTTTTAGATCATTTGTATCGTATCTTTTACTACATAACTTTTCACCAAATTTCACAAACACTAAGAAACTTTGTTTTTCGATTCAAAACAAGATTTTAACGCTTTGAGGAGTTCAAATAACGTGTTTTTAGATCATTTGTTTCGTATCTTTTACTACATAACTTTTCACCAAATTTCACAAACACTAAGAAAGTTTGTTTTTCGACTCAAAACAATATTTTAACGCTTTGAGGAGTTCAAATAACGTGTTTTGAGATCATTTGTATCGTATCTTTTACTACATAACTTTTCACCAAATTTCACATACACTAAGAAACTTTGTTTTTCGATTCAAAACAAGATTTTAACGCTTTGAGGAGTTCAAATAACGTGTTTTTAGATCATTTGTATCGTATCTTTTACTACATGACTTTTCACCAAATTTCACAAACGCTAAGAAAGTTTGTTTTTTGATTCAAAACAAGATTTTAACGCTTTGAGGAGTTCAAATAACGTGGTTTTAGATCATTTGTATTGCATCTTTTACTACATACCTTTTCACCAAATTTCACAAACACTAAGAAAGTTTGTTTTTCGACTCAAAACAAGATTTTAGCACTTTGAGGAGTTCAAATAACGTGTTTTGAGATCATTTGTATCGTATCTTTTACTACATAACTTTTCACCAAATTTCACAAACACTAAGAAAGTTTGTTTTTCGATTCAAAACAAGATTTTAACGCTTTGAGGAGTTCAAATAACGTGTTTTTAGATCATTTGTATCGTATCTTTTACTACATGACTTTTCACCAAATTTCACAAACACTAAGAAAGTTTGTTTTTCGACTCAAAACAAGATTTTAACGCTTTGAGGAGGTCAAATAACGTGTTTTGAGATCATTTGTATCGTATCTTTTACTACATAACTTTTCACCAAATTTCACATACACTAAGAAACTTTGTTTTTCGATTCAAAACAAGATTTTAACGCTTTGAGGAGTTCAAATAACGTGTTTTGAGATCATTTGTATCGTATTTTTTACTACATAACTTTTCACCAAATTTCACAAACACTAAGAAAGTTTGTTTGTCGATCCAAACCAAGATTTCAGCGCTTTGAGGAGTTCAAATAACGTGTTTTTAGATCATTTGTACCGTATCTTTTACTACATAACTTTTCACCAAATTTCACAAACGCTAAGAAAGTTTGTTTTTCGATTCAAAACAAGATTTTGGCGCTTTGAGGAGTTCAAATAACGTGTTTTGAGATCATTTGTATCGTATCTTTTACTACATAACTTTTCACCAAATTTCACAGACACTAAGAAAGTTTGTTTTTCGATTCAAAACAATATTTTAACGCTTTGAGGAGTTCAAATAACGTGTTTTGAGATCATTTGTATCGTATCTTTTACTACATAACTTTTCACCAAATTTCACAAACACTAAGAAAGTTTGTGTTTCGATTCAAAACAAGATTTTAACGCTTTGAGGAGTTCAAATAACGTGTTTTTAGATCATTTGTATCGTATCTTTTACTACATAACTTTTCACCAAATTTCACAAACGCTAAGAAAGTTTGTTTTTCGATTCAAAACAAGATTTTAACGCTTTGAGGAGTTCAAATAACTTGTTTTGAGATCATTTGTATCGTATCTTTTACTACATACCTTTTCACCAAATTTCACAAACACTAAGAAAGTTTGTTTTTCGATTCAAAACAAGATTTTAACGCTTTGAGGAGTTCAAATAACGTGTTTTTAGATCATTTGTATCGTATCTTTTACTACATAACTTTTCACCAAATTTCACAAACACTAAGAAACTTTGTTTTTCGATTCAAAACAAGATTTTAACGCTTTGAGGAGTTCAAATAACGTGTTTTTAGATCATTTGTTTCGTATCTTTTACTACATAACTTTTCACCAAATTTCACAAACACTAAGAAAGTTTGTTTTTCGACTCAAAACAATATTTTAACGCTTTGAGGAGTTCAAATAACGTGTTTTGAGATCATTTGTATCGTATCTTTTACTACATAACTTTTCACCAAATTTCACAAACACTAAGAAAGTTTGTATTTCGATTCAAAACAAGATTTTAACGCTTTGAGGAGTTCAAATAACTTGTTTTGAGATCATTTGTATCGTATCTTTTACTACATAACTTTTCACCAAATTTCACAAACACTAAGAAAGTTTGTTTTTCGATTCAAAACAAGATTTTAACGCTTTGAGGAGTTCAAATAACGTGTTTTTAGATCATTTGTATCGTATCTTTTACTACATAACTTTTCACCAAATTTCACAAACGCTAAGAAAGTTTGTATGTCGATTCAAAACAAGATTTTAACGCTTTGAGGAGTTCAAATAACTTGTTTTGAGATCATTTGTATCGTATCTTTTACTACATAACTTTTCACCAAATTTCACAAACACTAAGAAAGTTTGTTTTTCGATTCAAAACAAGATTTTAACGCTTTGAGGAGTTCAAATAACGTGTTTTTAGATCATTTGTATCGTATCTTTTACTACATAACTTTTCACCAAATTTCACAAACGCTAAGAAAGTTTGTTTTTCGATTCAAAACAAGATTTTAACGCTTTGAGGAGTTCAAATAACGTGTTTTTAGATCATTTGTATCGTATCTTTTACTACATAACTTTTCACCAAATTTCACAAACACTAAGAAACTTTGTTTTTCGATTCAAAACAAGATTTTAACGCTTTGAGGAGTTCAAATAACGTGTTTTTAGATCATTTGTATCGTATCTTTTACTACATAACTTTTCACCAAATTTCACAAACACTAAGAAACTTTGTTTTTCGATTCAAAACAAGATTTTAACGCTTTGAGGAGTTCAAATAACGTGTTTTTAGATCATTTGTTTCGTATCTTTTACTACATAACTTTTCACCAAATTTCACAAACACTAAGAAAGTTTGTTTTTCGACTCAAAACAATATTTTAACGCTTTGAGGAGTTCAAATAACGTGTTTTGAGATCATTTGTATCGTATCTTTTACTACATAACTTTTCACCAAATTTCACAAACACTAAGAAACTTTGTTTTTCGATTCAAAACAAGATTTTAACGTTTTGAGGAGTTCAAATAACGTGTTTTGAGATCATTTGTATCGTATCTTTTACTACATAACTTTTCACCAAATTTCACAAACACTAAGAAAGTTTGTTTTTCGACTCAAAACAAGATTTTAGCACTTTGAGGAGTTCAAATAACGTGTTTTGAGATCATTTGTATCGTATCTTTTACTACATAACTTTTCACCAAATTTCACAAACACTAAGAAAGTTTGTTTTTCGATTCAAAACAAGATTTTAACGCTTTGAGGAGTTCAAATAACGTGTTTTTAGATCATTTGTATCGTATCTTTTACTACATGACTTTTCACCAAATTTCACAAACGCTAAGAAAGTTTGTTTTTTGATTCAAAACAAGATTTTAACGCTTTGAGGAGTTCAAATAACGTGGTTTTAGATCATTTGTATCGTATCTTTTACTACATACCTTTTCACCAAATTTCACAAACACTAAGAAAGTTTGTTTTTCGACTCAAAACAAGATTTTAGCACTTTGAGGAGTTCAAATAACGTGTTTTGAGATCATTTGTATCGTATCTTTTACTACATAACTTTTCACCAAATTTCACAAACACTAAGAAAGTTTGTTTTTCGATTCAAAACAAGATTTTAACGCTTTGAGGAGTTCAAATAACGTGTTTTTAGATCATTTGTATCGTATCTTTTACTACATGACTTTTCACCAAATTTCACAAACACTAAGAAAGTTTGTTTTTCGACTCAAAACAAGATTTTAACGCTTTGAGGAGTTCAAATAACGTGTTTTGAGATCATTTGTATCGTATCTTTTACTACATAACTTTTCACCAAATTTCACATACACTAAGAAACTTTGTTTTTCGATTCAAAACAAGATTTTAACGCTTTGAGGAGTTCAAATAACGTGTTTTGAGATCATTTGTATCGTATTTTTTACTACATAACTTTTCACCAAATTTCACAAACACTAAGAAAGTTTGTTTGTCGATCCAAACCAAGATTTCAGCGCTTTGAGGAGTTCAAATAACGTGTTTTTAGATCATTTGTACCGTATCTTTTACTACATAACTTTTCACCAAATTTCACAAACGCTAAGAAAGTTTGTTTTTCGATTCAAAACAAGATTTTGGCGCTTTGAGGAGTTCAAATAACGTGTTTTGAGATCATTTGTATCGTATCTTTTACTACATAACTTTTCACCAAATTTCACAGACACTAAGAAAGTTTGTTTTTCGATTCAAAACAATATTTTAACGCTTTGAGGAGTTCAAATAACGTGTTTTGAGATCATTTGTATCGTATCTTTTACTACATAACTTTTCACCAAATTTCACAAACACTAAGAAAGTTTGTGTTTCGATTCAAAACAAGATTTTAACGCTTTGAGGAGTTCAAATAACGTGTTTTTAGATCATTTGTATCGTATCTTTTACTACATAACTTTTCACCAAATTTCACAAACGCTAAGAAAGTTTGTTTTTCGATTCAAAACAAGATTTTAACGCTTTGAGGAGTTCAAATAACTTGTTTTGAGATCATTTGTATCGTATCTTTTACTACATAACTTTTCACCAAATTTCACAAACACTAAGAAAGTTTGTTTTTCGATTCAAAACAAGATTTTAACGCTTTGAGGAGTTCAAATAACGTGTTTTTAGATCATTTGTATCGTATCTTTTACTACATAACTTTTCACCAAATTTCACAAACGCTAAGAAAGTTTGTTTTTCGATTCAAAACAAGATTTTAACGCTTTGAGGAGTTCAAATAACTTGTTTTGAGATCATTTGTATCGTATCTTTTACTACATAACTTTTCACCAAATTTCACAAACACTAAGAAAGTTTGTTTTTCGATTCAAAACAAGATTTTAACGCTTTGAGGAGTTCAAATAACGTGTTTTTAGATCATTTGTATCGTATCTTTTACTACATAACTTTTCACCAAATTTCACAAACACTAAGAAAGTTTGTTTTTCGATTCAAAACAAGATTTTAACGCTTTGAGGAGTTCAAATAACGTGTTTTTAGATCATTTGTATCGTATCTTTTACTACATAACTTTTCACCAAATTTCACAAACACTAAGAAAGTTTGTTTTTCGATTCAAAACAAGATTTTAACGCTTTGAGGATTTCAAATAACGTGTTTTTAGATATTTTGTACCGTATCTTTTACTACATAACTTTTCACCAAATTTCACAAATACTAAGAAAGTTTGTTTTTCGATTCAAAACAAGATTTTAGTGCTTTGAGGAGTTCAAATAACGTGTTTTGAGATCATTTGTATCGTATCTTTTACTACATAACTTTTCACCAAATTTCACAAACACTAAGAAACTTTGTTTTTCGATTCAAAATAAGGTTTTAACGCTTTGAGGAGTTCAAATAACGTGTTTTTAGATCATTTGTATCGTATCTTTAACTACATAACTTTTCACCCTATTTCACAAACGCTAAGAAAGTTTGTTTTTCGATTCAAAACAAGATTTTAACGCTTTGAGGAGTTCAAATAACGTGTTTTGAGATCATTTGTATCGTATCTTTTACTACATAATTTTTCACCAAATTTCACAAACACTAAGAAAGTTTGTTTTTCGACTCAAAACAAGATTTTAACGCTTTGAGGAGTTCAAATAACGTGTTTTGAGATCATTTGTATCGTATCTTTTACTACATAACTTTTCACCAAATTTCACATACACTAAGAAACTTTGTTTTTCGATTCAAAACAAGATTTTAACGCTTTGAGGAGTTCAAATAACGTGTTTTTAGATCATTTGTATCGTATCTTTTACTACATGACTTTTCACCAAATTTCACAAACGCTAAGAAAGTTTGTTTTTTGATTCAAAACAAGATTTTAACGCTTTGAGGAGTTCAAATAACGTGGTTTTAGATCATTTGTATTGTATCTTTTACTACATACCTTTTCACCAAATTTCACAAACACTAAGAAAGTTTGTTTTTCGACTCAAAACAAGATTTTAGCACTTTGAGGAGTTCAAATAACGTGTTTTGAGATCATTTGTATCGTATCTTTTACTACATAACTTTTCACCAAATTTCACAAACACTAAGAAAGTTTGTTTTTCGATTCAAAACAAGATTTTAACGCTTTGAGGAGTTCAAATAACGTGTTTTTAGATCATTTGTATCGTATCTTTTACTACATGACTTTTCACCAAATTTCACAAACACTAAGAAAGTTTGTTTTTCGACTCAAAACAAGATTTTAACGCTTTGAGGAGTTCAAATAACGTGTTTTGAGATCATTTGTATCGTATCTTTTACTACATAACTTTTCACCAAATTTCACATACACTAAGAAACTTTGTTTTTCGATTCAAAACAAGATTTTAACGCTTTGAGGAGTTCAAATAACGTGTTTTGAGATCATTTGTATCGTATTTTTTACTACATAACTTTTCACCAAATTTCACAAACACTAAGAAAGTTTGTTTGTCGATCCAAACCAAGATTTCAGCGCTTTGAGGAGTTCAAATAACGTGTTTTTAGATCATTTGTACCGTATCTTTTACTACATAACTTTTCACCAAATTTCACAAACGCTAAGAAAGTTTGTTTTTCGATTCAAAACAAGATTTTGGCGCTTTGAGGAGTTCAAATAACGTGTTTTGAGATCATTTGTATCGTATCTTTTACTACATAACTTTTCACCAAATTTCACAGACACTAAGAAAGTTTGTTTTTCGATTCAAAACAATATTTTAACGCTTTGAGGAGTTCAAATAACGTGTTTTGAGATCATTTGTATCGTATCTTTTACTACATAACTTTTCACCAAATTTCACAAACACTAAGAAAGTTTGTGTTTCGATTCAAAACAAGATTTTAACGCTTTGAGGAGTTCAAATAACGTGTTTTTAGATCATTTGTATCGTATCTTTTACTACATAACTTTTCACCAAATTTCACAAACGCTAAGAAAGTTTGTTTTTCGATTCAAAACAAGATTTTAACGCTTTGAGGAGTTCAAATAACTTGTTTTGAGATCATTTGTATCGTATCTTTTACTACATAACTTTTCACCAAATTTCACAAACACTAAGAAAGTTTGTTTTTCGATTCAAAACAAGATTTTAACGCTTTGAGGAGTTCAAATAACGTGTTTTTAGATCATTTGTATCGTATCTTTTACTACATAACTTTTCACCAAATTTCACAAACACTAAGAAACTTTGTTTTTCGATTCAAAACAAGATTTTAACGCTTTGAGGAGTTCAAATAACGTGTTTTTAGATCATTTGTTTCGTATCTTTTACTACATAACTTTTCACCAAATTTCACAAACACTAAGAAAGTTTGTTTTTCGACTCAAAACAATATTTTAACGCTTTGAGGAGTTCAAATAACGTGTTTTGAGATCATTTGTATCGTATCTTTTACTACATAACTTTTCACCAAATTTCACAAACACTAAGAAACTTTGTTTTTCGATTCAAAACAAGATTTTAACGCTTTGAGGAGTTCAAATAACGTGTTTTGAGATCATTTGTATCGTATCTTTTACTACATAACTTTTCACCAAATTTCACAAACACTAAGAAAGTTTGTTTTTCGACTCAAAACAAGATTTTAGCACTTTGAGGAGTTCAAATAACGTGTTTTGAGATCATTTGTATCGTATCTTTTACTACATAACTTTTCACCAAATTTCACAAACACTAAGAAAGTTTGTTTTTCGATTCAAAACAAGATTTTAACGCTTTGAGGAGTTCAAATAACGTGTTTTTAGATCATTTGTATCGTATCTTTTACTACATGACTTTTCACCAAATTTCACAAACGCTAAGAAAGTTTGTTTTTTGATTCAAAACAAGATTTTAACGCTTTGAGGAGTTCAAATAACGTGGTTTTAGATCATTTGTATCGTATCTTTTACTACATACCTTTTCACCAAATTTCACAAACACTAAGAAAGTTTGTTTTTCGACTCAAAACAAGATTTTAGCACTTTGAGGAGTTCAAATAACGTGTTTTGAGATCATTTGTATCGTATCTTTTACTACATAACTTTTCACCAAATTTCACAAACACTAAGAAAGTTTGTTTTTCGATTCAAAACAAGATTTTAACGCTTTGAGGAGTTCAAATAACGTGTTTTTAGATCATTTGTATCGTATCTTTTACTACATGACTTTTCACCAAATTTCACAAACACTAAGAAAGTTTGTTTTTCGACTCAAAACAAGATTTTAACGCTTTGAGGAGTTCAAATAACGTGTTTTGAGATCATTTGTATCGTATCTTTTACTACATAACTTTTCACCAAATTTCACATACACTAAGAAACTTTGTTTTTCGATTCAAAACAAGATTTTAACGCTTTGAGGAGTTCAAATAACGTGTTTTGAGATCATTTGTATCGTATTTTTTACTACATAACTTTTCACCAAATTTCACAAACACTAAGAAAGTTTGTTTGTCGATCCAAACCAAGATTTCAGCGCTTTGAGGAGTTCAAATAACGTGTTTTTAGATCATTTGTACCGTATCTTTTACTACATAACTTTTCACCAAATTTCACAAACGCTAAGAAAGTTTGTTTTTCGATTCAAAACAAGATTTTGGCGCTTTGAGGAGTTCAAATAACGTGTTTTGAGATCATTTGTATCGTATCTTTTACTACATAACTTTTCACCAAATTTCACAGACACTAAGAAAGTTTGTTTTTCGATTCAAAACAATATTTTAACGCTTTGAGGAGTTCAAATAACGTGTTTTGAGATCATTTGTATCGTATCTTTTACTACATAACTTTTCACCAAATTTCACAAACACTAAGAAAGTTTGTGTTTCGATTCAAAACAAGATTTTAACGCTTTGAGGAGTTCAAATAACGTGTTTTTAGATCATTTGTATCGTATCTTTTACTACATAACTTTTCACCAAATTTCACAAACGCTAAGAAAGTTTGTTTTTCGATTCAAAACAAGATTTTAACGCTTTGAGGAGTTCAAATAACTTGTTTTGAGATCATTTGTATCGTATCTTTTACTACATAACTTTTCACCAAATTTCACAAACACTAAGAAAGTTTGTTTTTCGATTCAAAACAAGATTTTAACGCTTTGAGGAGTTCAAATAACGTGTTTTTAGATCATTTGTATCGTATCTTTTACTACATAACTTTTCACCAAATTTCACAAACGCTAAGAAAGTTTGTTTTTCGATTCAAAACAAGATTTTAACGCTTTGAGGAGTTCAAATAACTTGTTTTGAGATCATTTGTATCGTATCTTTTACTACATAACTTTTCACCAAATTTCACAAACACTAAGAAAGTTTATTTTTCGATTCAAAACAAGATTTTAACGCTTTGAGGAGTTCAAATAACGTGTTTTTAGATCATTTGTATCGTATCTTTTACTACATAACTTTTCACCAAATTTCACAAACACTAAGAAAGTTTGTTTTTCGATTCAAAACAAGATTTTAACGCTTTGAGGAGTTCAAATAACGTGTTTTTAGATCATTTGTATCGTATCTTTTACTACATAACTTTTCACCAAATTTCACAAACACTAAGAAAGTTTGTTTTTCGATTCAAAACAAGATTTTAACGCTTTGAGGATTTCAAATAACGTGTTTTTAGATATTTTGTACCGTATCTTTTACTACATAACTTTTCACCAAATTTCACAAATACTAAGAAAGTTTGTTTTTCGATTCAAAACAAGATTTTAGTGCTTTGAGGAGTTCAAATAACGTGTTTTGAGATCATTTGTATCGTATCTTTTACTACATAACTTTTCACCAAATTTCACAAACACTAAGAAACTTTGTTTTTCGATTCAAAATAAGGTTTTAACGCTTTGAGGAGTTCAAATAACGTGTTTTTAGATCATTTGTATCGTATCTTTAACTACATAACTTTTCACCCAATTTCACAAACGCTAAGAAAGTTTGTTTTTCGATTCAAAACAAGATTTTAACGCTTTGAGGAGTTCAAATAACGTGTTTTGAGATCATTTGTATCGTATCTTTTACTACATAATTTTTCACCAAATTTCACAAACACTAAGAAAGTTTGTTTTTCGACTCAAAACAAGATTTTAACGCTTTGAGGAGTTCAAATAACGTGTTTTGAGATCATTTGTATCGTATCTTTTACTACATAACTTTTCACCAAATTTCACATACACTAAGAAACTTTGTTTTTCGATTCAAAACAAGATTTTAACGCTTTGAGGAGTTCAAATAACGTGTTTTTAGATCATTTGTATCGTATCTTTTACTACATGACTTTTCACCAAATTTCACAAACGCTAAGAAAGTTTGTTTTTTGATTCAAAACAAGATTTTAACGCTTTGAGGAGTTCAAATAACGTGGTTTTAGATCATTTGTATTGTATCTTTTACTACATACCTTTTCACCAAATTTCACAAACACTAAGAAAGTTTGTTTTTCGACTCAAAACAAGATTTTAGCACTTTGAGGAGTTCAAATAACGTGTTTTGAGATCATTTGTATCGTATCTTTTACTACATAACTTTTCACCAAATTTCACAAACACTAAGAAAGTTTGTTTTTCGATTCAAAACAAGATTTTAACGCTTTGAGGAGTTCAAATAACGTGTTTTTAGATCATTTGTATCGTATCTTTTACTACATGACTTTTCACCAAATTTCACAAACACTAAGAAAGTTTGTTTTTCGACTCAAAACAAGATTTTAACGCTTTGAGGAGTTCAAATAACGTGTTTTGAGATCATTTGTATCGTATCTTTTACTACATAACTTTTCACCAAATTTCACATACACTAAGAAACTTTGTTTTTCGATTCAAAACAAGATTTTAACGCTTTGAGGAGTTCAAATAACGTGTTTTGAGATCATTTGTATCGTATTTTTTACTACATAACTTTTCACCAAATTTCACAAACACTAAGAAAGTTTGTTTGTCGATCCAAACCAAGATTTCAGCGCTTTGAGGAGTTCAAATAACGTGTTTTTAGATCATTTGTACCGTATCTTTTACTACATAACTTTTCACCAAATTTCACAAACGCTAAGAAAGTTTGTTTTTCGATTCAAAACAAGATTTTGGCGCTTTGAGGAGTTCAAATAACGTGTTTTGAGATCATTTGTATCGTATCTTTTACTACATAACTTTTCACCAAATTTCACAGACACTAAGAAAGTTTGTTTTTCGATTCAAAACAATATTTTAACGCTTTGAGGAGTTCAAATAACGTGTTTTGAGATCATTTGTATCGTATCTTTTACTACATAACTTTTCACCAAATTTCACAAACACTAAGAAAGTTTGTGTTTCGATTCAAAACAAGATTTTAACGCTTTGAGGAGTTCAAATAACGTGTTTTTAGATCATTTGTATCGTATCTTTTACTACATAACTTTTCACCAAATTTCACAAACGCTAAGAAAGTTAGTTTTTCGATTCAAAACAAGATTTTAACGCTTTGAGGAGTTCAAATAACTTGTTTTGAGATCATTTGTATCGTATCTTTTACTACATAACTTTTCACCAAATTTCACAAACACTAAGAAAGTTTGTTTTTCGATTCAAAACAAGATTTTAACGCTTTGAGGAGTTCAAATAACGTGTTTTTAGATCATTTGTATCGTATCTTTTACTACATAACTTTTCACCAAATTTCACAAACGCTAAGAAAGTTTGTTTTTCGATTCAAAACAAGATTTTAACGCTTTGAGGAGTTCAAATAACTTGTTTTGAGATCATTTGTATCGTATCTTTTACTACATAACTTTTCACCAAATTTCACAAACACTAAGAAAGTTTGTTTTTCGATTCAAAACAAGATTTTAACGCTTTGAGGAGTTCAAATAACGTGTTTTTAGATCATTTGTATCGTATCTTTTACTACATAACTTTTCACCAAATTTCACAAACACTAAGAAAGTTTGTTTTTCGATTCAAAACAAGATTTTAACGCTTTGAGGAGTTCAAATAACGTGTTTTTAGATCATTTGTATCGTATCTTTTACTACATAACTTTTCACCAAATTTCACAAACACTAAGAAAGTTTGTTTTTCGATTCAAAACAAGATTTTAACGCTTTGAGGATTTCAAATAACGTGTTTTTAGATATTTTGTACCGTATCTTTTACTACATAACTTTTCACCAAATTTCACAAATACTAAGAAAGTTTGTTTTTCGATTCAAAACAAGATTTTAGTGCTTTGAGGAGTTCAAATAACGTGTTTTGAGATCATTTGTATCGTATCTTTTACTACATAACTTTTCACCAAATTTCACAAACACTAAGAAACTTTGTTTTTCGATTCAAAATAAGGTTTTAACGCTTTGAGGAGTTCAAATAACGTGTTTTTAGATCATTTGTATCGTATCTTTAACTACATAACTTTTCACCCAATTTCACAAACGCTAAGAAAGTTTGTTTTTCGATTCAAAACAAGATTTTAACGCTTTGAGGAGTTCAAATAACGTGTTTTGAGATCATTTGTATCGTATCTTTTACTACATAATTTTTCACCAAATTTCACAAACACTAAGAAAGTTTGTTTTTCGACTCAAAACAAGATTTTAACGCTTTGAGGAGTTCAAATAACGTGTTTTGAGATCATTTGTATCGTATCTTTTACTACATAACTTTTCACCAAATTTCACATACACTAAGAAACTTTGTTTTTCGATTCAAAACAAGATTTTAACGCTTTGAGGAGTTCAAATAACGTGTTTTTAGATCATTTGTATCGTATCTTTTACTACATAACTTTTTACCAAATTTCACAAACGTTAAGAAAGTTTGTTTTTCGATTCAAAACAAGATTTTAACGCTTTGAGGAGTTCAAATAACGTGTTTTGAGATCATTTGTATCGTATTTTTTACTACATAACTTTTCACCAAATTTCACAAACGTTAAGAAAGATTGTTTTTCGATTCAAAACAAGATTTTAACGCTTTGAGGAGTTCAAATAACGTGTTTTTAGATCATTTGTATCGTATCTTTTACTACATACCTTTTCACCAAATTTCACAAACACTAAGAAAGTTTGTTTTTCGACTCAAAACAAGATTTTAGCACTTTGAGGAGTTCAAATAACGTGTTTTGAGATCATTTGTATCGTATCTTTTACTACATAACTTTTCACCAAATTTCACAAACACTAAGAAAGTTTGTTTTTCGATTCAAAACAAGATTTTAACGCTTTGAGGAGTTCAAATAACGTGTTTTTAGATCATTTGTATCGTATCTTTTACTACATGACTTTTCACCAAATTTCACAAACACTAAGAAAGTTTGTTTTTCGACTCAAAACAATATTTTAACGCTTTGAGGAGTTCAAATAACGTGTTTTGAGATCATTTGTATCGTATCTTTTACTACATAACTTTTCACCAAATTTCACATACACTAAGAAACTTTGTTTTTCGATTCAAAACAAGATTTTAACGCTTTGAGGAGTTCAAATAACGTGTTTTGAGATCATTTGTATCGTATCTTTTACTACATAACTTTTCACCAAATTTCACATACACTAAGAAACTTTGTTTTTCGATTCAAAACAAGATTTTAACGCTTTGAGGAGTTCAAATAACGTGTTTTTAGATCATTTGTATCGTATCTTTTACTACATAACTTTTTACCAAATTTCACAAACGTTAAGAAACTTTGTTTTTCGATTCAAAACAAGATTTTAGCACTTTGAGGAGTTCAAATAACGTGTTTTGAGATCATTTGTATCGTATCTTTTACTACATAACTTTTCACCAAATTTCACAAACGCTAAGAAAGTTTGTTTTTCGATTCAAAACAAGATTTTAACGCTTTGAGGAGTTCAAATAACTTGTTTTGAGATCATTTGTATCGTATCTTTTACTACATAACTTTTCACCAAATTTCACAAACACTAAGAAAGTTTGTTTTTCGATTCAAAACAAGATTTTAACGCTTTGAGGAGTTCAAATAACGTGTTTTGAGATCATTTGTATCGTATTTTTTACTACATAACTTTTCACCAAATTTCACAAACGTTAAGAAAGTTTGTTTTTCGATTCAAAAAAAGATTTTAACGCTTTGAGGAGTTCAAATAACTTGTTTTGAGATCATTTGTATCGTATCTTTTACTACATACCTTTTCACCAAATTTCACAAACACTAAGAAAGTTTGTTTTTCGACTCAAAACAAGATTTTAGCACTTTGAGGAGTTCAAATAACGTGTTTTTAGATCATATGTATCGTATCTTTTACTACATAACTTTTCACCAAATTTCACAAACACTAAGAAAGTTTGTTTTTCGATTCAAAACAAGATTTTAACGCTTTGAGGAGTTCAAATAACGTGTTTTTAGATCATTTGTATCGTATCTTTTACTACATGACTTTTCACCAAATTTCACAAACACTAAGAAAGTTTGTTTTTCGATTCAAAACTAGATTTTAACGCTTTGAGGAGTTCAAATAACGTGTTTTGAGATCATTTGTATCGTATCTTTTACTACAAAACTTTTCAATAAATTTCACAAACACTAAGAAAGGTCGTTTGTCGATTCAAAACAAGATTTCAGCGCTTTGAGGAGTTCAAATAACGTGTTTTTAGATCATTTGTATCGTATCTTTTACTACATAACTTTTCACCAAATTTCACAAACACTAAGAAACTTTGTTTTTCGATTCAAAACAAGATTTTAACGCTTTGAGGAGTTCAAATAACGTGTTTTTAGATCATTTGTTTCGTATCTTTTACTACATAACTTTTCACCAAATTTCACAAACACTAAGAAAGTTTGTTTTTCGATTCAAAACAAGATTTTAACGCTTTGAGGAGTTCAAATAACGTGTTTTGAGATCATTTGTATCGTATCTTTTACTACATAACTTTTCACCAAATTTCACAAACACTAAGAAACTTTGTTTTTCGATTCAAAACAAGATTTTAACGCTTTGAGGAGTTCAAATAACGTGTTTTGAGATCATTTGTATCGTATCTTTTACTACATAACTTTTCACCAAATTTCACAAACACTAAGAAAGTTTGTTTTTCGACTCAAAACAAGATTTTAGCACTTTGAGGAGTTCAAATAACGTGTTTTGAGATCATTTGTATCGTATCTTTTACTACATAACTTTTCACCAAATTTCACAAACACTAAGAAAGTTTGTTTTTCGATTCAAAACAAGATTTTAACGCTTTGAGGAGTTCAAATAACGTGTTTTTAGATCATTTGTATCGTATCTTTTACTACATGACTTTTCACCAAATTTCACAAACGCTAAGAAAGTTTGTTTTTTGATTCAAAACAAGATTTTAACGCTTTGAGGAGTTCAAATAACGTGTTTTTAGATCATTTGTATCGTATCTTTTACTACATACCTTTTCACCAAATTTCACAAACACTAAGAAAGTTTGTTTTTCGACTCAAAACAAGATTTTAGCACTTTGAGGAGTTCAAATAACGTGTTTTGAGATCATTTGTATCGTATCTTTTACTACATAACTTTTCACCAAATTTCACAAACACTAAGAAAGTTTGTTTTTCGATTCAAAACAAGATTTTAACGCTTTGAGGAGTTCAAATAACGTGTTTTTAGATCATTTGTATCGTATCTTTTACTACATGACTTTTCACCAAATTTCACAAACACTAAGAAAGTTTGTTTTTCGACTCAAAACAATATTTTAACGCTTTGAGGAGTTCAAATAACGTGTTTTGAGATCATTTGTATCGTATCTTTTACTACATAACTTTTCACCAAATTTCACATACACTAAGAAACTTTGTTTTTCGATTCAAAACAAGATTTTAACGCTTTGAGGAGTTCAAATAACGTGTTTTGAGATCATTTGTATCGTATCTTTTACTACATAACTTTTCACCAAATTTCACATACACTAAGAAACTTTGTTTTTCGATTCAAAACAAGATTTTAACGCTTTGAGGAGTTCAAATAACGTGTTTTTAGATCATTTGTATCGTATCTTTTACTACATAACTTTTTACCAAATTTCACAAACGTTAAGAAACTTTGTTTTTCGATTCAAAACAAGATTTTAGCACTTTGAGGAGTTCAAATAACGTGTTTTGAGATCATTTGTATCGTATCTTTTACTACATAACTTTTCACCAAATTTCACAAACGCTAAGAAAGTTTGTTTTTCGATTCAAAACAAGATTTTAACGCTTTGAGGAGTTCAAATAACTTGTTTTGAGATCATTTGTATCGTATCTTTTACTACATAACTTTTCACCAAATTTCACAAACACTAAGAAAGTTTGTTTTTCGATTCAAAACAAGATTTTAACGCTTTGAGGAGTTCAAATAACGTGTTTTGAGATCATTTGTATCGTATTTTTTACTACATAACTTTTCACCAAATTTCACAAACGTTAAGAAAGTTTGTTTTTCGATTCAAAAAAAGATTTTAACGCTTTGAGGAGTTCAAATAACTTGTTTTGAGATCATTTGTATCGTATCTTTTACTACATACCTTTTCACCAAATTTCACAAACAATAAGAAAGTTTGTTTTTCGACTCAAAACAAGATTTTAGCACTTTGAGGAGTTCAAATAACGTGTTTTTAGATCATATGTATCGTATCTTTTACTACATAACTTTTCACCAAATTTCACAAACACTAAGAAAGTTTGTTTTTCGATTCAAAACAAGATTTTAACGCTTTGAGGAGTTCAAATAACGTGTTTTTAGATCATTTGTATCGTATCTTTTACTACATGACTTTTCACCAAATTTCACAAACACTAAGAAAGTTTGTTTTTCGATTCAAAACTAGATTTTAACGCTTTGAGGAGTTCAAATAACGTGTTTTGAGATCATTTGTATCGTATCTTTTACTACAAAACTTTTCAATAAATTTCACAAACACTAAGAAAGGTCGTTTGTCGATTCAAAACAAGATTTCAGCGCTTTGAGGAGTTCAAATAACGTGTTTTTAGATCATTTGTATCGTATCTTTTACTACATAACTTTTCACCAAATTTCACAAACACTAAGAAACTTTGTTTTTCGATTCAAAACAAGATTTTAACGCTTTGAGGAGTTCAAATAACGTGTTTTTAGATCATTTGTTTCGTATCTTTTACTACATAACTTTTCACCAAATTTCACAAACACTAAGAAAGTTTGTTTTTCGATTCAAAACAAGATTTTAACGCTTTGAGGAGTTCAAATAACGTGTTTTGAGATCATTTGTATCGTATCTTTTACTACATAACTTTTCACCAAATTTCACAAATACTAAGAAACTTTGTTTTTCGATTCAAAACAAGATTTTAACGCTTTGAGGAGTTCAAATAACGTGTTTTGAGATCATTTGTATCGTATCTTTTACTACATAACTTTTCACCAAATTTCACAAACACTAAGAAAGTTTGTTTTTCGACTCAAAACAAGATTTTAGCACTTTGAGGAGTTCAAATAACGTGTTTTGAGATCATTTGTATCGTATCTTTTACTACATAACTTTTCACCAAATTTCACAAACACTAAGAAAGTTTGTTTTTCGATTCAAAACAAGATTTTAACGCTTTGAGGAGTTCAAATAACGTGTTTTTAGATCATTTGTATCGTATCTTTTACTACATGACTTTTCACCAAATTTCACAAACGCTAAGAAAGTTTGTTTTTTGATTCAAAACAAGATTTTAACGCTTTGAGGAGTTCAAATAACGTGTTTTTAGATCATTTGTATCGTATCTTTTACTACATACCTTTTCACCAAATTTCACAAACACTAAGAAAGTTTGTTTTTCGACTCAAAACAAGATTTTAGCACTTTGAGGAGTTCAAATAACGTGTTTTGAGATCATTTGTATCGTATCTTTTACTACATAACTTTTCACCAAATTTCACAAACACTAAGAAAGTTTGTTTTTCGATTCAAAACAAGATTTTAACGCTTTGAGGAGTTCAAATAACGTGTTTTTAGATCATTTGTATCGTATCTTTTACTACATGACTTTTCACCAAATTTCACAAACACTAAGAAAGTTTGTTTTTCGACTCAAAACAAGATTTTAACGCTTTGAGGAGTTCAAATAACGTGTTTTGAGATCATTTGTATCGTATCTTTTACTACATAACTTTTCACCAAATTTCACATACAGTAAGAAACTTTGTTTTTCGATTCAAAACAAGATTTTAACGCTTTGAGGAGTTCAAATAACGTGTTTTGAGATCATTTGTATCGTATTTTTTACTACATAACTTTTCACCAAATTTCACAAACACTAAGAAAGTTTGTTTGTCGATCCAAACCAAGATTTCAGCGCTTTGAGGAGTTCAAATAACGTGTTTTTAGATCATTTGTACCGTATCTTTTACTACATAACTTTTCACCAAATTTCACAAAAGCTAAGAAAGTTTGTTTTTCGATTCAAAACAAGATTTTGGCGCTTTGAGGAGTTCAAATAACGTGTTTTGAGATCATTTGTATCGTATCTTTTACTACATAACTTTTCACCAAATTTCACAGACACTAAGAAAGTTTGTTTTTCGATTCAAAACAATATTTTAACGCTTTGAGGAGTTCAAATAACGTGTTTTGAGATCATTTGTATCGTATCTTTTACTACATAACTTTTCACCAAATTTCACAAACACTAAGAAAGTTTGTGTTTCGATTCAAAACAAGATTTTAACGCTTTGAGGAGTTCAAATAACGTGTTTTTAGATCATTTGTATCGTATCTTTTACTACATAACTTTTCACCAAATTTCACAAACGCTAAGAAAGTTTGTTTTTCGATTCAAAACAAGATTTTAACGCTTTGAGGAGTTCAAATAACTTGTTTTGAGATCATTTGTATCGTATCTTTTACTACATAACTTTTCACCAAATTTCACAAACACTAAGAAAGTTTGTTTTTCGATTCAAAACAAGATTTTAACGCTTTGAGGAGTTCAAATAACGTGTTTTTAGATCATTTGTATCGTATCTTTTACTACATAACTTTTCACCAAATTTCACAAACGCTAAGAAAGTTTGTTTTTCGATTCAAAACAAGATTTTAACGCTTTGAGGAGTTCAAATAACTTGTTTTGAGATCATTTGTATCGTATCTTTTACTACATAACTTTTCACCAAATTTCACAAACACTAAGAAAGTTTGTTTTTCGATTCAAAACAAGATTTTAACGCTTTGAGGAGTTCAAATAACGTGTTTTTAGATCATTTGTATCGTATCTTTTACTACATAACTTTTCACCAAATTTCACAAACACTAAGAAAGTTTGTTTTTCGATTCAAAACAAGATTTTAACGCTTTGAGGAGTTCAAATAACGTGTTTTTAGATCATTTGTATCGTATCTTTTACTACATAACTTTTCACCAAATTTCACAAACACTAAGAAAGTTTGTTTTTCGATTCAAAACAAGATTTTAACGCTTTGAGGATTTCAAATAACGTGTTTTTAGATATTTTGTACCGTATCTTTTACTACATAACTTTTCACCAAATTTCACAAATACTAAGAAAGTTTGTTTTTCGATTCAAAACAAGATTTTAGTGCTTTGAGGAGTTCAAATAACGTGTTTTGAGATCATTTGTATCGTATCTTATACTACATAACTTTTCACCAAATTTCACAAACACTAAGAAACTTTGTTTTTCGATTCAAAATAAGGTTTTAACGCTTTGAGGAGTTCAAATAACGTGTTTTTAGATCATTTGTATCGTATCTTTAACTACATAACTTTTCACCCAATTTCACAAACGCTAAGAAAGTTTGTTTTTCGATTCAAAACAAGATTTTAACGCTTTGAGGAGTTCAAATAACGTGTTTTGAGATCATTTGTATCGTATCTTTTACTACATAATTTTTCACCAAATTTCACAAACACTAAGAAAGTTTGTTTTTCGACTCAAAACAAGATTTTAACGCTTTGAGGAGTTCAAATAACGTGTTTTGAGATCATTTGTATCGTATCTTTTACTACATAACTTTTCACCAAATTTCACATACACTAAGAAACTTTGTTTTTCGATTCAAAACAAGATTTTAACGCTTTGAGGAGTTCAAATAACGTGTTTTTAGATCATTTGTATCGTATCTTTTACTACATAACTTTTTACCAAATTTAACAAACGTTAAGAAAGTTTGTTTTTCGATTCAAAACAAGATTTTAACGCTTTGAGGAGTTCAAATAACGTGTTTTGAGATCATTTGTATCGTATTTTTTACTACATAACTTTTCACCAAATTTCACAAACGTTAAGAAAGATTGTTTTTCGATTCAAAACAAGATTTTAACGCTTTGAGGAGTTCAAATAACGTGTTTTTAGATCATTTGTATCGTATCTTTTACTACAAACCTTTTCACCAAATTTCACAAACACTAAGAAAGTTTGTTTTTCGACTCAAAACAAGATTTTAGCACTTTGAGGAGTTCAAATAACGTGTTTTGAGATCATTTGTATCGTATCTTTTACTACATAACTTTTCACCAAATTTCACAAACACTAAGAAAGTTTGTTTTTCGATTCAAAACAAGATTTTAACGCTTTGAGGAGTTCAAATAACGTGTTTTTTGATCATTTGTATCGTATCTTTTACTACATGACTTTTCACCAAATTTCACAAACACTAAGAAAGTTTGTTTTTCGACTCAAAACAATATTTTAACGCTTTGAGGAGTTCAAATAACGTGTTTTGAGATCATTTGTATCGTATCTTTTACTACATAACTTTTCACCAAATTTCACATACACTAAGAAACTTTGTTTTTCGATTCAAAACAAGATTTTAACGCTTTGAGGAGTTCAAATAACGTGTTTTTAGATCATTTGTATCGTATCTTTTACTACATAACTTTTTACCAAATTTCACAAACGTTAAGAAAGTTTGTTTTTCGATTCAAAACAAGATTTTAACGCTTTGAGGAGTTCAAATAACGTGTTTTGAGATCATTTGTATCGTATTTTTTACTACATAACTTTTCACCAAATTTCACAAACGTTAAGAAAGATTGTTTTTCGATTCAAAACAAGATTTTAACGCTTTGAGGAGTTCAAATAACTTGTTTTTAGATCATTTGTATCGTATCTTTTACTACATACCTTTTCACCAAATTTCACAAACACTAAGAAAGTTTGTTTTTCGACTCAAAACAAGATTTTAGCACTTTGAGGAGTTCAAATAACGTGTTTTGAGATCATTTGTATCGTATCTTTTACTACATAACTTTTCACCAAATTTCACAAACACTAAGAAAGTTTGTTTTTCGATTCAAAACAAGATTTTAACGTTTTGAGGAGTTCAAATAACGTGTTTTTAGATCATTTGTATCGTATCTTTTACTACATGACTTTTCACCAAATTTCACAAACACTAAGAAAGTTTGTTTTTCGATTCAAAACAAGATTTTAACGCTTTGAGGAGTTCAAATAACGTGTTTTGAGATCATTTGTATCGTATCTTTTACTACAAAACTTTTCACCAAATTTCACAAACACTAAGAAAGGTTGTTTGTCGATTCAAAACAAGATTTCAGCGCTTTGAGGAGTTCAAATAACGTGTTTTTAGATCATTTGTATCGTATCTTTTACTACATAACTTTTCACCAAATTTCACAAACACTAAGAAACTTTGTTTTTCGATTCAAAACAAGATTTTAACGCTTTGAGGAGTTCAAATAACGTGTTTTTAGATCATTTGTTTCGCATCTTTTACTACATAACTTTTCACCAAATTTCACAAACACTAAGAAAGTTTGTTTTTCGATTCAAAACAAGATTTTAACGCTTTGAGGAGTTCAAATAACGTGTTTTGAGATCATTTGTATCGTATCTTTTACTACATAACTTTTCACCAAATTTCACAAACACTAAGAAACTTTGTTTTTCGATTCAAAACAAGATTTTAACGCTTTGAGGAGTTCAAATAACGTGTTTTGAGATCATTTGTATCGTATCTTTTACTACATAACTTTTCACCAAATTTCACAAACACTAAGAAAGTTTGTTTTTCGACTCAAAACAAGATTTTAGCACTTTGAGGAGTTCAAATAACATGTTTTGAGATCATTTGTATCGTATCTTTTACTACATAACTTTTCACCAAATTTCACAAACACTTAGAAAGTTTGTTTTTCGATTCAAAACAAGATTTTAACGCTTTGAGGAGTTCAAATAACGTGTTTTTAGATCATTTGTATCGTATCTTTTACTACATGACTTTTCACCAAATTTCACAAACGCTAAGAAAGTTTGTTTTTTGATTCAAAACAAGATTTTAACGCTTTGAGGAGTTCAAATAACGTGTTTTGAGATCATTTGTATCGTATTTTTTACTACATAACTTTTCACCAAATTTCACAAACACTAAGAAAGTTTGTTTGTCGATCCAAAACAAGATTTCAGCGCTTTGAGGAGTTCAAATAACGTGTTTTTAGATCATTTGTACCGTATCTTTTACTACATAACTTTTCACCAAATTTCACAAACGCTAAGAAAGTTTGTTTTTCGATTCAAAACAAGATCTTAGCGCTTTGAGGAGTTCAAATAACGTGTTTTGAGATCATTTGTATCGTATCTTTTACTACATAACTTTTCACCAAATTTCACAGACACTAAGAAAGTTTGTTTTTCGATTGAAAACAAGATTTTAACGCTTTGAGGAGTTCAAATAACGTGTTTTGAGATCTTTTGTATCGTATCTTTTACTACATAACTTTTCACCAAATTTCACAAACACTAAGAAAGTTTGTGTTTCGATTCAAAACAAGATTTTAACGCTTTGAGGAGTTCAAATAACGTGTTTTGAGATCATTTGTATCGTATTTTTTACTACATAACTTTTCACCAAATTTCACAAACGTTAAGAAAGATTGTTTTTCGATTCAAAACAAGATTTTAACGCTTTGAGGAGTTCAAATAACGTGTTTTTAGATCATTTGTATCGTATCTTTTACTACATACCTTTTCACCAAATTTCACAAACACTAAGAAAGTTTGTTTTTCGACTCAAAACAAGATTTTAGCACTTTGAGGAGTTCAAATAACGTGTTTTGAGATCATTTGTATCGTATCTTTTACTACATAACTTTTCACCAAATTTCACAAACACTAAGAAAGTTTGTTTTTCGATTCAAAACAAGATTTTAACGCTTTGAGGAGTTCAAATAACGTGTTTTTAGATCATTTGTATCGTATCTTTTACTACAAAACTTTTCACCAAATTTCACAAACACTAAGAAAGGTTGTTTGTCGATTCAAAACAAGATTTCAGCGCTTTGAGGAGTTCAAATAACGTGTTTTTAGATCATTTGTATCGTATCTTTTACTACATAACTTTTCACCAAATTTCACAAACACTAAGAAACTTTGTTTTTCGATTCAAAACAAGATTTTAACGCTTTGAGGAGTTCAAATATCGTGTTTTTAGATCATTTGTTTCGCATCTTTTACTACATAACTTTTCACCAAATTTCACAAACACTAAGAAAGTTTGTTTTTCGATTCAAAACAAGATTTTAACGCTTTGAGGAGTTCAAATAACATGTTTTGAGATCATTTGTATCGTATCTTTTACTACATAACTTTTCACCAAATTTCACAAACACTAAGAAACTTTGTTTTTCGATTCAAAACAAGATTTTAACGCTTTGAGGAGTTCAAATAACGTGTTTTGAGATCATTTGTATCGTATCTTTTACTACATAACTTTTCACCAAATTTCACAAACACTAAGAAAGTTTGTTTTTCGACTCAAAACAAGATTTTAGCACTTTGAGGAGTTCAAATAACGTGTTTTGAGATCATTTGTATCGTATCTTTTACTACATAACTTTTCACCAAATTTCACAAACACTAAGAAAGTTTGTTTTTCGATTCAAAACAAGATTTTAACGCTTTGAGGAGTTCAAATAACGTGTTTTTAGATCATTTGTATCGTATCTTTTACTACATGACTTTTCACCAAATTTCACAAACGCTAAGAAAGTTTGTTTTTTGATTCAAAACAAGATTTTAACGCTTTGAGGAGTTCAAATAACGTGTTTTGAGATCATTTGTATCGTATTTTTTACTACATAACTTTTCACCAAATTTCACAAACACTAAGAAAGTTTGTTTTTCGATTCAAAACAAGATTTTAACGCTTTGAGGAGTTCAAATAACATGTTTTGAGATCATTTGTATCGTAACTTTTACTACATAACTTTTCACCAAATTTCACAAACACTAAGAAACTTTGTTTTTCGATTCAAAACAAGATTTTAACGCTTTGAGGAGTTCAAATAACGTGTTTTGAGATCATTTGTATCGTATCTTTTACTACATAACTTTTCACCAAATTTCACAAACACTAAGAAAGTTTGTTTTTCGACTCAAAACAAGATTTTAGCACTTTGAGGAGTTCAAATAACATGTTTTGAGATCATTTGTATCGTATCTTTTACTACATAACTTTTCACCAAATTTCAAAAACGCTAAGAAAGTTTGTTTTTTGATTCAAAACAAGATTTTAACGCTTTGAGGAGTTCAAATAACGTGTTTTGAGATCATTTGTATCGTATTTTTTACTACATAACTTTTCACCAAATTTCACAAACACTAAGAAAGTTTGTTTGTCGATCCAAAACAAGATTTCAGCGCTTTGAGGAGTTCAAATAACGTGTTTTTAGATCATTTGTACCGTATCTTTTACTACATAACTTTTCACCAAATTTCACAAACGCTAAGAAAGTTTGTTTTTCGATTCAAAACAAGATCTTAGCGCTTTGAGGAGTTCAAATAACGTGTTTTGAGATCATTTGTATCGTATCTTTTACTACATAACTTTTCACCAAATTTCACAGACACTAAGAAAGTTTGTTTTTCGATTGAAAACAAGATTTTAACGCTTTGAGGAGTTCAAATAACGTGTTTTGAGATCATTTGTATCGTATCTTTTACTACATAACTTTTCACCAAATTTCACAAACACTAAGAAAGTTTGTGTTTCGATTCAAAACAAGATTTTAACGCTTTGAGGAGTTCAAATAACGTGTTTTGAGATCATTTGTATCGAATTTTTTACTACATAACTTTTCACCAAATTTCACAAACGTTAAGAAAGATTGTTTTTCGATTCAAAACAAGATTTTAACGCTTTGAGGAGTTCAAATAACGTGTTTTTAGATCATTTGTATCGTATCTTTTACTACATACCTTTTCACCAAATTTCACAAACACTAAGAAAGTTTGTTTTTCGACTCAAAACAAGATTTTAGCACTTTGAGGAGTTCAAATAACGTGTTTTGAGATCATTTGTATCGTATCTTTTACTACATAACTTTTCACCAAATTTCACAAACACTAAGAAAGTTTGTTTTTCGATTCAAAACAAGATTTTAACGCTTTGAGGAGTTCAAATAACGTGTTTTTAGATCATTTGTATCGTATCTTTTACTACATGACTTTTCACCAAATTTCACAAACACTAAGAAAGTTTGTTTTTCGATTCAAAACAAGATTTTAACGCTTTGAGGAGTTCAAATAACGTGTTTTGAGATCATTTGTATCGTATCTTTTACTACAAAACTTTTCACCAAATTTCACAAACACTAAGAAAGGTCGTTTGTCGATTCAAAACAAGATTTCAGCGCTTTGAGGATTTCAAATAACGTGTTTTTAGATCATTTGTATCGTATCTTTTACTACATAACTTTTCACCAAATTTCACAAACACTAAGAAACTTTGTTTTTCGATTCAAAACAAGATTTTAACGCTTTGAGGAGTTCAAATAACGTGTTTTTAGATCATTTGTTTCGTATCTTTTACTACATAACTTTTCACCAAATTTCACAAACACTAAGAAAGTTTGTTTTTCGATTCAAAACAAGATTTTAACGCTTTGAGGAGTTCAAATAACGTGTTTTGAGATCATTTGTATCGTATCTTTTACTACATAACTTTTCACCAAATTTCACAAACACTAAGAAAGTTTGTTTTTCGATTCAAAACAAGATTTTAACGCTTTGAGGAGTTCAAATAACGTGTTTTTAGATCATTTGTATCGTATCTTTTAATACATGACTTTTCACCAAATTTCACAAACGCTAAGAAAGTTTGTTTTTTGATTCAAAACAAGATTTTAACGCTTTGAGGAGTTCAAATAACGTGTTTTGAGATCATTTGTATCGTATTTTTTACTACATAACTTTTCACCAAATTTCACAAACACTAAGAAAGTTTGTTTGTCGATCCAAAACAAGATTTCAGCGCTTTGAGGAGTTCAAATAACGTGTTTTTAGATCATTTGTACCGTATCTTTTACTACATAACTTTTCACCAAATTTCACAAACGCTAAGAAAGTTTGTTTTTCGATTCAAAACAAGATTTTAGCGCTTTGAGGAGTTCAAATAACGTGTTTTGAGATCATTTGTATCGTATCTTTTACTACATAACTTTTCACCAAATTTCACAGACACTAAGAAAGTTTGTTTTTCGATTGAAAACAAGATTTTAACGCTTTGAGGAGTTCAAATAACGTGTTTTGAGATCATTTGTATCGTATCTTTTACTACATAACTTTTCACCAAATTTCACAAACACTAAGAAAGTTTGTGTTTCGATTCAAAACAAGATTTTAACGCTTTGAGGAGTTCAAATAACGTGTTTTTAGATCATTTGTATCGTATCTTTTACTACATAACTTTTCACCAAATTTCACAAACACTAAGAAAGTTTGTTTTTCGATTCAAAACAAGATTTTTACGCTTTGAGGAGTTCAAATAACGTGTTTTGAGATCATTTGTATCGTATCTTTTACTACATAACTTTTCACCAAATTTCACAAACACTAAGAAAGTTTGTTTTTCGATTCAAAACAAGATTTTAACGCTTTGAGGAGTTCAAATAACGTGTTTTGAGATCATTTGTTTCGTATGTTTTACTACATAACTTTTCACCAAATTTCACAAACACTAAGAA
The DNA here is from genome assembly GCA_946800325.1 of Luzula sylvatica. Lineage (NCBI taxonomy): Eukaryota > Viridiplantae > Streptophyta > Magnoliopsida > Poales > Juncaceae > Luzula > Luzula sylvatica. Next base: position 76,632,298 of record OX326956.1, on the reverse strand, counting down.
AGTTTGTTTTTCGATTCAAAACTAGATTTTAACGCTTTGAGGAGTTCAAATAACGTGTTTTTAGATCATTTGTATCGTATCTTTTACTACATAACTTTTCACCAAATTTCACAAACACTAAGAAAGTTTGTTTTTCGATTCAAAACAAGATTTTAACGCTTTGAGGATTTCAAATAACGTGTTTTTAGATCATTTGTACCGTATCTTTTACTACATAACTTTTCACCAAATTTCACAAATACTAAGAAAGTTTGTTTTTCGATTCAAAACAAGATTTTAGTGCTTTGAGGAGTTCAAATAACGTGTTTTGAGATCATTTGTATCGTATCTTTTACTACATAACTTTTCACCAAATTTCACAAACACTAAGAAACTTTGTTTTTCGATTCAAAATAAGATTTTAACGCTTTGAGGAGTTCAAATAACGTGTTTTTAGATCATTTGTATCGTATCTTTAACTACATAACTTTTCACCCAATTTCACAAACGCTAAGAAAGTTTGTTTTTCGATTCAAAACAAGATTTTAACGCTTTGAGGAGTTCAAATAACGTGTTTTGAGATCATTTGTATCGTATCTTTTACTACATAATTTTTCACCAAATTTCACAAACACTAAGAAAGTTTGTTTTTCGACTCAAAACAAGATTTTAACGCTTTGAGGAGTTCAAATAACGTGTTTTGAGATCATTTGTATCGTATCTTTTACAACATAACTTTTCACCAAATTTCACATACACTAAGAAACTTTGTTTTTCGATTCAAAACAAGATTTTAACGCTTTGAGGAGTTCAAATAACGTGTTTTTAGATCATTTGTATCGTATCTTTTACTACATAACTTTTTACCAAATTTCACAAACGTTAAGAAAGTTTGTTTTTCGATTCAAAACAAGATTTTAACGCTTTGAGGAGTTCAAATAACGTGTTTTGAGATCATTTGTATCGTATTTTTTACTACATAACTTTTCACCAAATTTCACAAACGTTAAGAAAGATTGTTTTTCGATTCAAAACAAGATTTTAACGCTTTGAGGAGTTCAAATAACGTGTTTTTAGATCATTTGTATCGTATCTTTTACTACATACCTTTTCACCAAATTTCACAAACACTAAGAAAGTTTGTTTTTCGACTCAAAACAAGATTTTAGCACTTTGAGGAGTTCAAATAACGTGTTTTGAGATCATTTGTATCGTATCTTTTACTACATAACTTTTCACCAAATTTCACAAACACTAAGAAAGTTTGTTTTTCGATTCAAAACAAGATTTTAACGCTTTGAGGAGTTCAAATAACGTGTTTTTAGATCATTTGTATCGTATCTTTTACTACATGACTTTTCACCAAATTTCACAAACACTAAGAAAGTTTGTTTTTCGATTCAAAACAAGATTTTAACGCTTTGAGGAGTTCAAATAACGTGTTTTGAGATCATTTGTATCGTATCTTTTACTACAAAACTTTTCACCAAATTTCACAAACACTAAGAAAGGTTGTTTGTCGATTCAAAACAAGATTTCAGCGCTTTGAGGAGTTCAAATAACGTGTTTTTAGATCATTTGTATCGTATCTTTTACTACATAACTTTTCACCAAATTTCACAAACACTAAGAAACTTTGTTTTTCGATTCAAAACAAGATTTTAACGCTTTGAGGAGTTCAAATAACGTGTTTTTAGATCATTTGTTTCGCATCTTTTACTACATAACTTTTCGCCAAATTTCACAGACACTAAGAAAGTTTGTTTTTCGATTGAAAACAAGATTTTAACGCTTTGAGGAGTTCAAATAACGTGTTTTGAGATCATTTGTATCGTATCTTTTACTACATAACTTTTCACCAAATTTCACAAACACTAAGAAAGTTTGTGTTTCGATTCAAAACAAGATTTTAACGATTTGAGGAGTTCAAATAACGTGTTTTGAGATCATTTGTATCGTATCTTTTACTACGTAACTTTTCACCAAATTTCACAAACGTTAAGAAAGATTGTTTTTCGATTCAAAACAAGATTTTAACGCTTTGAGGAGTTCAAATAACGTGTTTTTAGATCATTTGTATCGTATCTTTTACTACATACCTTTTCACCAAATTTCACAAACACTAAGAAAGTTTGTTTTTCGACTCAAAACAAGATTTTAGCACTTTGAGGAGTTCAAATAACGTGTTTTGAGATCATTTGTATCGTATCTTTTACTACATAACTTTTCACCAAATTTCACAAACACTAAGAAAGTTTGTTTTTCGATTCAAAACAAGATTTTAACGCTTTGAGGAGTTCAAAAAACGTGTTTTGAGATCATTTGTATCGTATCTTTTACTACATGACTTTTCACCAAATTTCACAAACACTAAGAAAGTTTGTTTTTCGATTCAAAACAAGATTTTAACGCTTTGAGGAGTTCAAATAACGTGTTTTGAGATCATTTGTATCGTATCTTTTACTACAAAACTTTTCACCAAATTTCACAAACACTAAGAAAGGTCGTTTGTCGATTCAAAACAAGATTTCAGCGCTTTGAGGAGTTCAAATAACGTGTTTTTAGATCATTTGTATCGTATCTTTTACTACATAACTTTTCACCAAATTTCACAAACACTAAGAAACTTTATTTTTCGATTCAAAACAAGATTTTAACGCTTTGAGGAGTTCAAATAACGTGTTTTTAGATCATTTGTTTCGTATCTTTTACTACATAACTTTTCACCAAATTTCACAAACACTAAGAAAGTTTGTTTTTCGATTCAAAACAAGATTTTAACGCTTTGAGGAGTTCAAATAACGTGTTTTGAGATCATTTGTATCGTATCTTTTACTACATAACTTTTCACCAAATTTCACAAACACTAAGAAACTTTGTTTTTCGATTCAAAACAAGATTTTAACGCTTTGAGGAGTTCAAATAACGTGTTTTGAGATCATTTGTATCGTATCTTTTACTACATAACTTTTCACCAAATTTCACAAACACTAAGAAAGTTTGTTTTTCGACTCAAAACAAGATTTTAGCACTTTGAGGAGTTCAAATAACGTGTTTTGAGATCATTTGTATCGTATCTTTTACTACATAACTTTTCACCAAATTTCACAAACACTAAGAAAGTTTGTTTTTCGATTCAAAACAAGATTTTAACGCTTTGAGGAGTTCAAATAACGTGTTTTTAGATCATTTGTATCGTATCTTTTACTACATGACTTTTCACCAAATTTCACAAACGCTAAGAAAGTTTGTTTTTTGATTCAAAACAAGATTTTAACGCTATGAGGAGTTCAAATAACGTGTTTTGAGATCATTTGTATCGTATCTTTTACTACATAACTTTTCACCAAATTTCACAAACACTAAGAAAGTTTGTTTGTCGATCCAAAACAAGATTTCAGCGCTTTGAGGAGTTCAAATAACGTGTTTTTAGATCATTTGTATCGTATCTTTTACTACATAACTTTTCACCAAATTTCACAAACGCTAAGAAAGTTCGTTTTTCGATTCAAAACAAGATTTTAACGCTTTGAGGAGTTCAAATAACGTGTTTTTAGATCATTTGTATCGTATCTTTTACTACATAACTTTTCACCAAATTTCACAGACACTAAGAAAGTTTGTTTTTCGATTGAAAACAAGATTTTAACGCTTTGAGGAGTTCAAATAACGTGTTTTGAGATCATTTGTATCGTATCTTTTACTACATAACTTTTCACCAAATTTCACAAACACTAAGAAACTTTGTTTTTCGATTCAAAACAAGATTTTAACGCTTTGAGGAGTTCAAATAACGTGTTTTGAGATCATTTGTATCGTATCTTTTACTACATAACTTTTCACCAAATTTCACAAACACTAAGAAAGTTTGTTTTTCGACTCAAAACAAGATTTTAGCACTTTGAGGAGTTCAAATAACGTGTTTTGAGATCATTTGTATCGTATCTTTTACTACATAACTTTTCACCAAATTTCACAAACACTAAGAAAGTTTGTTTTTCGATTCAAAACAAGATTTTAACGCTTTGAGGAGTTGAAATAACGTGTTTTTAGATCATTTGTATCGTATCTTTTACTACATGACTTTTCACCAAATTTCACAAACGCTAAGAAAGTTTGTTTTTTGATTCAAAACAAGATTTTAACGCTTTGAGGAGTTCAAATAACGTGTTTTGAGATCATTTGTATCGTATTTTTTACAACATAACTTTTCACCAAATTTCACAAACACTAAGAAAGTTTGTTTGTCGATCCAAAACAAGATTTCAGCGCTTTGAGGAGTTCAAATAACGTGTTTTTAGATCATTTGTACCGTATCTTTTACTACATAACTTTTCACCAAATTTCACAAACGCTAAGAAAGTTTGTTTTTCGATTCAAAACAAGATTTTAGCGCTTTGAGGAGTTCAAATAACGTGTTTTGAGATCATTTGTATCGTATCTTTTACTACATAACTTTTCACCAAATTTCACAGACACTAAGAAAGTTTGTTTTTCGATTGAAAACAAGATTTTAACGCTTTGAGGAGTTCAAATAACGTGTTTTGAGATCATTTGTATCGTATCTTTTACTACATAACTTTTCACCAAATTTCACAAACACTAAGAAAGTTTGTGTTTCGATTCAAAACAAGATTTTAACGCTTTGAGGAGTTCAAATAACGTGTTTTTAGATCATTTGTATCGTATCTTTTACTACATAACTTTTCACCAAATTTCACAAACACTAAGAAAGTTTGTTTTTCGATTCAAAACAAGATTTTAACGCTTTGAGGAGTTCAAATAACGTGTTTTGAGATCATTTGTATCGTATCTTTTACTACATAACTTTTCACCAAATTTCACAAACACTAAGAAAGTTTGTTTTTCGATTCAAAACAAGATTTTAACGCTTTGAGGAGTTCAAATAACGTGTTTTGAGATCATTTGTTTCGTATGTTTTACTACATAACTTTTCACCAAATTTCACAAACACTAAGAAAGTTTGTTTTTCGATTCAAAACTAGATTTTAACGCTTTGAGGAGTTCAAATAACGTGTTTTGAGATCATTTGTATCGTATCTTTTACTACATAACTTTTCACCAAATTTCACAAACACTAAGAAAGATTGTTTTTCGATTCAAAACAAGATTTTAACGCTTTGAGGAGTTCAAATAACGTGTTTTTAGATCATTTGTATCGTATCTTTTACTACATAACTTTTCACCAAATTTCACAAACACTAAGAAAGTTTGTTTTTCGACTCAAAACAAGATTTTAGCACTTTGAGGAGTTCAAATAACGTGTTTTGAGATCATTTGTATCGTATCTTTTACTACATAACTTTTCACCAAATTTCACAAACACTAAGAAAGTTTGTTTTTCGATTCAAAACAAGATTTTAACGCTTTGAGGAGTTCAAATAACGTGTTTTGAGATCATTTGTATCGTATCTTTTACTACATAACTTTACACCAAATTTCACAAACACTAAGAAAGTTTGTTTTTCGATTCAAAACAAGATTTTAACGCTTTGAGGAGTTCAAATAACGTGTTTTGAGATCATTTGTTTCGTATGTTTTACTACATAACTTTTCACCAAGTTTCACAAACACTAAGAAAGTTTGTTTTTCGATTCAAAACTAGATTTTAACGCTTTGAGGAGTTCAAATAACGTGTTTTTAGATCATTTGTATCGTATCTTTTACTACATAACTTTTCACCAAATTTCACAAACACTAAGAAAGTTTGTTTTTCGATTCAAAACAAGATTTTAACGCTTTGAGGATTTCAAATAACGTGTTTTTAGATCATTTGTACCGTATCTTTTACTACATAACTTTTCACCAAATTTCACAAATACTAAGAAAGTTTGTTTTTCGATTCAAAACAAGATTTTAGTGCTTTGAGGAGTTCAAATAACGTGTTTTGAGATCATTTGTATCGTATCTTTTACTACATAACTTTTCACCAAATTTCACAAACACTAAGAAACTTTGTTTTTCGATTCAAAATAAGATTTTAACGCTTTGAGGAGTTCAAATAACGTGTTTTTAGATCATTTGTATCGTATCTTTAACTACATAACTTTTCACCCAATTTCACAAACGCTAAGAAAGTTTGTTTTTCGATTCAAAACAAGATTTTAACGCTTTGAGGAGTTCAAATAACGTGTTTTGAGATCATTTGTATCGTATCTTTTACTACATAAATTTTCACCTAATTTCACAAACACTAAGAAAGTTTGTTTTTCGACTCAAAACAAGATTTTAACGCTTTGAGGAGTTCAAATAACGTGTTTTGAGATCATTTGTATCGTATCTTTTACTACATAACTTTTCACCAAATTTCACATACACTAAGAAACTTTGTTTTTCGATTCAAAACAAGATTTTAACGATTTGAGGAGTTCAAATAACGTGTTTTTAGATCATTTGTATCGTATCTTTTACTACATAACTTTTTACCAAATTTCACAAACGTTAAGAAAGTTTGTTTTTCGATTCAAAACAAGATTTTAACGCTTTGAGGAGTTCAAATAACGTGTTTTGAGATCATTTGTATCGTATTTTTTACTACATAACTTTTCACCAAATTTCACAAACGTTAAGAAAGATTGTTTTTCGATTCAAAACAAGATTTTAACGCTTTGAGGAGTTCAAATAACGTGTTTTTAGATCATTTGTATCGTATCTTTTACTACATACCTTTTCACCGAATTTCACAAACACTAAGAAAGTTTGTTTTTCGACTCAAAACAAGATTTTAGCACTTTGAGGAGTTCAAATAACGTGTTTTGAGATCATTTGTATCGTATCTTTTACTACATAACTTTTCACCAAATTTCACAAACACTAAGAAAGTTTGTTTTTCGATTCAAAACAAGATTTTAACGCTTTGAGGAGTTCAAATAACGTGTTTTTAGATCATTTGTATCGTATCTTTTACCACATAACTTTTCACCAAATTTGACAAACACTAAGAAAGTTTGTTTTTCGATTCAAAACAAGATTTTAACGCTTTGAGGAGTTCAAATAACGTGTTTTGAGATCATTTGTATCGTATCTTTTACTACAAAACTTTTCACCAAATTTCACAAACACTAAGAAAGGTTGTTTGTCGATTCAAAACAAGATTTCAGCGCTTTGAGGAGTTCAAATAACGTGTTTTTAGATCATTTGTATCGTATCTTTTACTACATAACTTTTCACCAAATTTCACAAACACTAAGAAACTTTTTTTTCGATTCAAAACAAGATTTTAACGCTTTGAGGAGTTCAAATAACGTGTTTTTAGATCATTTGTTTCGCATCTTTTACTACATAACTTTTCACCAAATTTCACAAACACTAAGAAAGTTTGTTTTTCGATTCAAAACAAGATTTTAACGCTTTGAGGAGTTCAAATAACATGTTTTGAGATCATTTGTATCGTATCTTTTACTACATAACTTTTCACCAAATTTCACAAACACTAAGAAACTTTGTTTTTCGATTCAAAACAAGATTTTAACGCTTTGAGGAGTTCAAATAACGTGTTTTGAGATCATTTTTATCGTATCTTTTACTACGTAACTTTTCACCAAATTTCACAAACACTAAGAAAGTTTGTTTTTCGACTCAAAACAAGATTTTAGCACTTTGAGGAGTTCAAATAACATGTTTTGAGATCATTTGTATCGTATCTTTTACTACATAACTTTTCACCAAATTTCACAAACACTAAGAAAGTTTGTTTTTCGATTCAAAACTAGATTTTAACGCTTTGAGGAGTTCAAATAACGTGTTTTTAGATCATTTGTATCGTATCTTTTACTACATGACTTTTCACCAAATTTCACAAACGCTAAGAAAGTTTGTTTTTCGACTCAAAACAAGATTTTAGCACTTTGAGGAGTTCAAATAACGTGTTTTGAGATCATTTGTATCGTATCTTTTACTACATAACTTTTCACCAAATTTCACAAACACTAAGAAATTTTGTTTTTCGATTCAAAACAAGATTTTAACGCTTTGAGGAGTTCAAATAACTTGTTTTTAGATCATTTGTATCGTATCTTTTACTACATGACTTTTCACCAAATTTCACAAACGCTAAGAAAGTTTGTTTTTCGATTCAAAACAAGATTTTAACGCTTTGAGGAGTTCAAATAACGTGTTTTGAGATCATTTGTATCGTATCTTTTACTACATAACTTTTCGCCAAATTTCACAAACACTAAGAAAGTTTGTTTGTCGATTCAAAACAAGATTTCAGCGCTTTGAGGAGTTCAAATAACGTGTTTTGAGATCATTTGTATCGTATCTTTTACTACATAACTTTTCACCAAATTTCACAAACACTAAGAAAGTTTGTGTTTCGATTCAAAACAAGATTTTAACGCTTTGAGGAGTTCAAATAACGTGTTTTGAGATCATTTGTATCGTATTTTTTACTACATAACTTTTCACCAAATTTCACAAACGTTAAGAAAGATTGTTTTTCGATTCAAAACAAGATTTCAGCGCTTTGAGGAGTTCAAATAACGTGTTTTTAGATCATTTGTATCGTATCTTTTACTACATACCTTTTCACCAAATTTCACAAACACTAAGAAAGTTTGTTTTTCGACTCAAAACAAGATTTTAGCACTTTGAGGAGTTCAAATAACGTGTTTTGAGATCATTTGTATCGTATCTTTTACTACATAACTTTTCACCAAATTTCACAAACACTAAGAAACTTTGTTTTTCGATTCAAAACAAGATTTTAACGCTTTGAGGAGTTCAAATAACGTGTTTTTAGATCATTTGTATCGTATCTTTTACTACATGACTTTTCACCAAATTTCACAAACACTAAGAAAGTTTGTTTTTCGATTCAAAACAAGATTTTAACGCTTTGAGGAGTTCAAATAACGTGTTTTGAGATCATTTGTATCGTATCTTTTACTACAAAACTTTTCACCAAATTTCACAAACACTAAGAAAGGTCGTTTGTCGATTCAAAACAAGATTTCAGCGCTTTGAGGAGTTCAAATAACGTGTTTTTAGATCATTTGTATCGTATCTTTTACTACATAACTTTTCACCAAATTTCACAAACACTAAGAAACTTTATTTTTCGATTCAAAACAAGATTTTAACGCTTTGAGGAGTTCAAATAACGTGTTTTTAGATCATTTGTTTCGTATCTTTTACTACATAACTTTTCACCAAATTTCACAAACACTAAGAAAGTTTGTTTTTCGATTCAAAACAAGATTTTAACGCTTTGAGGAGTTCAAATAACGTGTTTTGAGATCATTTGTATCGTATCTTTTACTACATAACTTTTCACCAAATTTCACAAACACTAAGAAACTTTGTTTTTCGATTCAAAACAAGATTTTAACGCTTTGAGGAGTTCAAATAACGTGTTTTGAGATCATTTGTATCGTATCTTTTACTACATAACTTTTCACCAAATTTCACAAACACTAAGAAAGTTTGTTTTTCGACTCAAAACAAGATTTTAGCACTTTGAGGAGTTCAAATAACGTGTTTTGAGATCATTTGTATCGTATCTTTTACTACATAACTTTTCACCAAATTTCACAAACACTAAGAAAGTTTGTTTTTCGATTCAAAACAAGATTTTAACGCTTTGAGGAGTTCAAATAACGTGTTTTTAGATCATTTGTATCGTATCTTTTACTACATGACTTTTCACCAAATTTCACAAACGCTAAGAAAGTTTGTTTTTTGATTCAAAACAAGATTTTAACGCTTTGAGGAGTTCAAATAACGTGTTTTGAGATCATTTGTATCGTATTTTTTACTACATAACTTTTCACCAAATTTCACAAACACTAAGAAAGTTTGTTTGTCGATCCAAAACAAGATTTCAGCGCTTTGAGGAGTTCAAATAACGTGTTTTTAGATCATTTGTACCGTATCTTTTACTACATAACTTTTCACCAAATTTCACAAACGCTAAGAAAGTTCGTTTTTCGATTCAAAACAAGATTTTAGCGCTTTGAGGAGTTCAAATAACGTGTTTTGAGATCATTTGTATCGTATCTTTTACTACATAACTTTTCACCAAATTTCACAGACACTAAGAAAGTTTGTTTTTCGATTGAAAACAAGATTTTAACTCTTTGAGGAGTTCAAATAACGTGTTTTGAGATCATTTGTATCGTATCTTTTACTACATAACTTTTCACCAAATTTCACAAACACTAAGAAAGTTTGTGTTTCGATTCAAAACAAGATTTTAACGCTTTGAGGAGTTCAAATAACGTGTTTTTAGATCATTTGTATCGTATCTTTTACTACATAACTTTTCACCAAATTTCACAAACACTAAGAAAGTTTGTTTTTCGATTCAAAACAAGATTTTAACGCTTTGAGGAGTTCAAATAACGTGTTTTGAGATCATTTGTATCGTATCTCTTACTACATAACTTTTCACCAAATTTCACAAACACTAAGAAAGTTTGTTTTTCGATTCAAAACAAGATTTTAACGCTTTGAGGAGTTCAAATAACGTGTTTTGAGATCATTTGTTTCGTATGTTTTACTACATAATTTTTCACCAAATTTCACAAACACTAAGAAAGTTTGTTTTTCGATTCAAAACTAGATTTTAACGCTTTGAGGAGTTCAAATAACGTGTTTTGAGATCATTTGTATCGTATCTTTTAGTACATAACTTTTCACCAAATTTCACAAACACTAAGAAAGTTTGTTTTTCGATTCAAAACAAGATTTTAACGCTTTGAGGAGTTCAAATAACGTGTTTTTAGATCATTTGTATCGTATCTTTTACTACATAACTTTTCACCAAATTTCACAAACACTAAGAAATTTTGTTTTTCGATTCAAAACTAGATTTTAACGCTTTGAGGAGTTCAAATAACGTGTTTTGAGATCATTTGTATCGTATCTTTTACTACATAACTTTTCACCAAATTTCACAAACACTAAGAAAGTTTGTTTTTCGATTCAAAACAAGATTTTAACGCTTTGAGGAGTTCAAATAACGTGTTTTTAGATCATTTGTATCGTATCTTTTACTACATAACTTTTCACCAAATTTCACAGACACTAAGAAAGTTTGTTTTTCGATTCAAAACAAGATTTTAACGCTTTGAGGAGTTCAAATAACGTGTTTTGAGATCATTTGTATCGTATCTTTTACTACATAACTTTTCACCAAATTTCACAAACACTAAGAAAGTTTGTTTTTCGATTCAAAACAAGATTTTAACGCTTTGAGGAGTTCAAATAACTTGTTTTGAGATCATTTGTTTCGTATGTTTTACTACATAACTTTTCACCAAATTTCACAAACACTAAGAAAGTTTGTTTTTCGATTCAAAACTAGATTTTAACGCTTTGAGGAGTTCAAATAACGTGTTTTGAGATCATTTGTATCGTATCTTTTACTACATAACTTTTCACCAAATTTCACAAACACTAAGAAAGTTTGTTTTTCGATTCAAAACAAGATTTTAACGCTTTGAGGAGTTCAAATAACGTGTTTTGAGATCATTTGTTTCGTATGTTTTACTACATAACTTTTCACCAAATTTCACAAACACTAAGAAAGTTTGTTTTTCGATTCAAAACTAGATTTTAACGCTTTGAGGAGTTCAAATAACGTGTTTTGAGATCATTTGTATCGTATCTTTTACTACATAACTTTTCACCAAATTTCACAAACACTAAGAAAGTTTGTTTTTCGACTCAAAACAAGATTTTAGCACTTTGAGGAGTTCAAATAACGTGTTTTGAGATCATTTGTATCGTATCTTTTACTACATAACTTTTCACCAAATTTCACAAACACTAAGAAATTTTGTTTTTCGATTCAAAACAAGATTTTAACGCTTTGAGGAGTTCAAATAACTTGTTTTTAGATCATTTGTATCGTATCTTTTACTACATGACTTTTCACCAAATTTCACAAACGCTAAGAAAGTTTGTTTTTCGATTCAAAACAAGATTTTAACGCTTTGAGGAGTTCAAATAATGGGTTTTGAGATCATTTGTATCGTATCTTTTACTACATAACTTTTCGCCAAATTTCACAAACACTAAGAAAGTTTGTTTGTCGATTCAAAACAAGATTTCAGCGCTTTGAGGAGTTCAAATAACGTGTTTTTAGATCATTTGTACCGTACCTTTTACTACATAACTTTTCACCAAATTTCACAAACACTAAGAAATTTTGTTTTTCGATTCAAAACAAGATTTTAACACTTTGAGGAGTTCAAATAACGTGTTTTGAGATCATTTGTATCGTATCTTTTACTACATAACTTTTCACCAAATTTCACAAACACTAAGAAAGTTTGTTTTTCGATTCAAAACAAGATTTTAACGCTTTGAGGAGTTCAAATAACTTGTTTTGAGATCATTTGTATCGTATCTTTTACTACATAAGTATTCACCAAATTTCACGAACCGTAAGAAAGTTTGTTTTTCGATTCAAAACAAGATTTTAGCGCTTTGAGGAGTTCAAATAACGTGTTTTGAGATCATTTGTATCGTATCTTTTACTACAAAACTTTTCACCAAATTTCACAAACACTAAGAAAGTTTGTTTGTCGATTCAAAACAAGATTTTAACGCTTTGAGGATTTCAAATAACGTGTTTTTAGATCATTTGTACCGTATCTTTTACTACATAACTTTTCACCAAATTTCACAAATACTAAGAAACTTTGTTTTTCGATTCAAAACAAGATTTTAGTGCTTTGAGGAGTTCAAATAACGTGTTTTTAGATCATTTGTATCGTATCTTTTACTACATAAGTTTTCACCAAATTTCACAAACACTAAGAAACTTTGTTTTTCGATTCAAAACAAGATTTTAACGCTTTGAGGAGTTCAAATAACGTGTTTTTAGATCATTTGTATCGTATCTTTAACTACATAACTTTTCACCCAATTTCACAAACGCTAAGAAAGTTTGTTTTTCGATTCAAAACAAGATTTTAACGTTTTGAGGAGTTCAAATAACGTGTTTTGAGATCATTTGTATCGTATCTTTTACTACATAACTTTTCACCAAATTTCACAAACACTAAGAAAGTTTGTTTTTCGACTCAAAACAAGATTTAAGCGCTTTGAGGAGTTCAAATAACGTGTTTTGAGATCATTTGTATCGTATCTTTTACTACATAACTTTTCACCAAATTTCACAAACACTAAGAAATTTTGTTTTTCGATTCAAAACAAGATTTTAACGCTTTGAGGAGTTCAAATAACGTGTTTTTAGATCATTTGTACGTATCTTTTACTACATAACTTTTCACCAAATTTCACAAACATTAAGAAAGTTTGTTTTTCGATTCAAAACAAGATTTTAACGCTTTGAGGAGTTCAAATAACGTGTTTTTAGATCATTTGTATCGTATCTTTTACCACATAACTTTTCACCAAATTTCACAAACACTAAGAAACTTTGTTTTTCGATTCAAAACAAGATTTTAACGCTTTGAGGAGTTCAAATAACGTGTTTTGAGATCATTTGTATCGTATCTTTTACTACATAACTTTTCACCAAATTTCACAAACACTAAGAAAGGTTGTTTGTCGATTCAAAACAAGATTTCAGCGCTTTGAGGAGTTCAAATAACGTGTTTTTAGATCATTTGTATCGTATCTTTTACTACATAACTTTTCACCAAATTTCACAAACACTAAGAAACTTTTTTTTCGATTCAAAACAAGATTTTAACGCTTTGAGGAGTTCAAATAACGTGTTTTTAGATCATTTGTTTCGCATCTTTTACTACATAACTTTTCACCAAATTTCACAAACACTAAGAAAGTTTGTTTTTCGATTCAAAACAAGATTTTAACGCTTTGAGGAGTTCAAATAACATGTTTTGAGATCATTTGTATCGTATCTTTTACTACATAACTTTTCACCAAATTTCACAAACACTAAGAAACTTTGTTTTTCGATTCAAAACAAGATTTTAACGCTTTGAGGAGTTCAAATAACGTGTTTTGAGATCATTTGTATCGTATCTTTTACTACGTAACTTTTCACCAAATTTCACAAACACTAAGAAAGTTTGTTTTTCGACTCAAAACAAGATTTTAGCACTTTGAGGAGTTCAAATAACATGTTTTGAGATCATTTGTATCGTATCTTTTACTACATAACTTTTCACCAAATTTCACAAACACTAAGAAAGTTTGTTTTTCGATTCAAAACTAGATTTTAACGCTTTGAGGAGTTCAAATAACGTGTTTTGAGATCATTTGTATCGTATCTTTTACTACATAACTTTTCACCAAATTTCACAAACACTAAGAAAGTTTGTTTTTCGACTCAAAACAAGATTTTAGCACTTTGAGGAGTTCAAATAACGTGTTTTGAGATCATTTGTATCGTATCTTTTACTACATAACTTTTCACCAAATTTCACAAACACTAAGAAATTTTGTTTTTCGATTCAAAACAAGATTTTAACGCTTTGAGGAGTTCAAATAACTTGTTTTTAGATCATTTGTATCGTATCTTTTACTACATGACTTTTCACCAAATTTCACAAACGCTAAGAAAGTTTGTTTTTCGATTCAAAACAAGATTTTAACGCTTTGAGGAGTTCAAATAATGTGTTTTGAGATCATTTGTATCGTATCTTTTACTACATAACTTTTCGCCAAATTTCACAAACACTAAGAAAGTTTGTTTGTCGATTCAAAACAAGATTTCAGCGCTTTGAGGAGTTCAAATAACGTGTTTTTAGATCATTTGTACCGTATCTTTTACTACATAACTTTTCACCAAATTTCACAAACACTAACAAAGTTTGTTTTTCGATTCAAAACAAGATTTTAGCGCTTTGAGGAGTTCAAATAACGTGTTTTGAGATCATTTGTATCGTATCTTTTACTACATAACTTTTCACCAAATTTCACAAACACTAAGAAAGTTTGTTTGTCGATTCAAAACAAGATTTTAACGCTTTGAGTAGTTCAAATAACGTGTTTTTAGATCATTTGTATCGTATCTTTTACTACAAAACTTTTCACCTAATTTTACAAACACTAAGAAAGTTTGTTTTTCGATTCAAAACAAGATTTTAACACTTTGAGGAGTTCAAATAACGTGTTTTGAGATCATTTGTATCGTATCTTTTACTACATAACTTTTCACCAAATTTCACAAACACTAAGAAAGTTTGTTTTTCGATTCAAAACAAGATTTTAACGCTTTGAGGAGTTCAAATAACTTGTTTTGAGATCATTTGTATCGTATCTTTTACTACATAAGTATTCACCAAATTTCACGAACCGTAAGAAAGTTTGTTTTTCGATTCAAAACAAGATTTTAGCGCTTTGAGGAGTTCAAATAACGTGTTTTGAGATCATTTGTATCGTATCTTTTACTACAAAACTTTTCACCAAATTTCACAAACACTAAGAAAGTTTGTTTGTCGATTCAAAACAAGATTTTAACGCTTTGAGGATTTCAAATAACGTGTTTTTAGATCATTTGTACCGTATCTTTTACTACATAACTTTTCACCAAATTTCACAAATACTAAGAAACTTTGTTTTTCGATTCAAAACAAGATTTTAGTGCTTTGAGGAGTTCAAATAACGTGTTTTTAGATCATTTGTATCGTATCTTTTACTACATAAGTTTTCACCAAATTTCACAAACACTAAGAAACTTTGTTTTTCGATTCAAAACAAGATTTTAACGCTTTGAGGAGTTCAAATAACGTGTTTTTAGATCATTTGTATCGTATCTTTAACTACATAACTTTTCACCCAATTTCACAAATGCTAAGAAAGTTTGTTTTTCGATTCAAAACAAGATTTTAACGTTTTGAGGAGTTCAAATAACGTGTTTTGAGATCATTTGTATCGTATCTTTTACTACATAACTTTTCACCAAATTTCACAAACACTAAGAAAGTTTGTTTTTCGACTCAAAACAAGATTTAAGCGCTTTGAGGAGTTCAAATAACGTGTTTTGAGATCATTTGTATCGTATCTTTTACTACATAACTTTTCACCAAATTTCACAAACACTAAGAAATTTTGTTTTTCGATTCAAAACAAGATTTTAACGCTTTGAGGAGTTCAAATAACGTGTTTTTAGATCATTTGTATCGTATCTTTTACTACATAACTTTTCACCAAATTTCACAAACATTAAGAAAGTTTGTTTTTCGATTCAAAACAAGATTTTAACGCTTTGAGGAGTTCAAATAACGTGTTTTTAGATCATTTGTATCGTATCTTTTACCACATAACTTTTCACCAAATTTCACAAACACTAAGAAACTTTGTTTTTCGATTCAAAACAAGATTTTAACGCTTTGAGGAGTTCAAATAACGTGTTTTGAGATCATTTGTATCGTATCTTTTACTACATAACTTTTCACCAAATTTCACAAAGCTAAGAAAGTTTGTTTTTCGATTCAAAACAAGATTTTAACGCTTCCAGGAGATCAAATAACGTGTTTTTAGATCATTTGTATCGTATCTTTTAATACATAACTTTTCACCAAATTTCACAAACACTAAGAAAGTTTGTTTTTCGATTCAAAACAAGATTTTAGCGCTTTGAGGAGTTCAAATAACGTGTTTTGAGATCATTTGTATCGTATCTTTTACTACATAACTTTTCACCAAATTTCACAAACACTAAGAAACTTTGTTTTTCGATTCAAAACAAGATTTTAACGCTTTGAGGAGTTCAAATAACGTGTTTTGAGATCATTTGTATCGTATCTTTTACTACAAAACTTTTCACCAAATTTCACAAACACTAAGAAAGGTCGTTTGTCGATTCAAAACAAGATTTCAGCGCTTTGAGGAGTTCAAATAACGTGTTTTTAGATCATTTGTATAGTATCTTTTACTACATAACTTTTCACCAAATTTCACAAACACTAAGAAACTTTGTTTTTCGATTCAAAACAAGATTTTAACGCTTTGAGGAGTTCAAATAACGTGTTTTTAGATCATTTGTTTCGTATCTTTTACTACATAACTTTTCACCAAATTTCACAAACACTAAGAAAGTTTGTTTTTCGATTCAAAACAAGATTTTAACGCTTTGAGGAGTTCAAATAACGTGTTTTTAGATCATTTGTATCGTATCTTTTACTACATGACTTTTCACCAAATTTCACAAACGCTAAGAAAGTTTGTTTTTTGATTCAAAACAAGATTTTAACGCTTTGAGGAGTTCAAATAACGTGTTTTGAGATCATTTGTATCGTATTTTTTACTACATAATTTTTCACCAAATTTCACAAACACTAAGAAAGTTTGTGTTTCGATTCAAAACAAGATTTTAACGCTTTGAGGAGTTCAAATAACGTGTTTTTAGATCATTTGTATCGTATCTTTTACTACATAACTTTTCACCAAATTTCACAAACACTAAGAAAGTTTGTTTTTCGATTCAAAACAAGATTTTAACGCTTTGAGGAGTTCAAATAACGTGTTTTGAGATCATTTGTATCGTATCTTTTACTACATAACTTTTCACCAAATTTCACAAACACTAAGAAAGTTTGTTTTTCGATTCAAAACAAGATTTTAACGCTTTGAGGAGTTCAAATAACGTGTTTTGAGATCATTTGTTTCGTATGTTTTACTACATAACTTTTCACCAAATTTCACAAACACTAAGAAAGTTTGTTTTTCGATTCAAAACTAGATTTTAACGCTTTGAGGAGTTCAAATAACGTGTTTTGAGATCATTTGTATCGTATCTTTTACTACATAACTTTTCACCAAATTTCACAAACACTAAGAAAGTTTGTTTTTCGATTCAAAACAAGATTTTAACGCTTTGAGGAGTTCAAATAACGTGTTTTTAGATCATTTGTATCGTATCTTTTACTACATAACTTTTCACCAAATTTCACAAACACTAAGAAATTTTGTTTTTCGATTCAAAACTAGATTTTAACGCTTTGAGGAGTTCAAATAACGTGTTTTGAGATCATTTGTATCGTATCTTTTACTACATAACTTTTCACCAAATTTCACAAACACTAAGAAAGTTTGTTTTTCGATTCAAAACAAGATTTTAACGCTTTGAGGAGTTCAAATAACGTGTTTTTAGATCATTTGTATCGTATCTTTTACTACATAACTTTTCACCAAATTTCACAAACACTAAGAAAGTTTGTTTTTCGATTGAAAACAAGATTTTAACGCTTTGAGGAGTTCAAATAACGTGTTTTGAGATCATTTGTATCGTATCTTTTACTACATAACTTTTCACCAAATTTCACAAACACTAAGAAAGTTTGTTTTTCGATTCAAAACAAGATTTTAACGCTTTGAGGAGTTCAAATAACGTGTTTTGAGATCATTTGTTTCGTATGTTTTACTACATAACTTTTCACCAAATTTCACAAACACTAAGAAAGTTTGTTTTTCGATTCAAAACAAGATTTTAACGCTTTGAGGAGTTCAAATAACGTGTTTTGAGATCATTTGTATCGTATCTTTTACTACATAACTTTTCACCAAATTTCACAAACACTAAGAAAGTTTGTTTTTCGATTCAAAACAAGATTTTAACGCTTTGAGGAGTTCAAATAACGTGTTTTGAGATCATTTGTTTCATATGTTTTACTACATAAATTTTCACCAAATTTCACAAACACTAAGAAAGTTTGTTTTTCGATTCAAAACAAGATTTTAACGCTTTGAGGAGTTCAAATAACGTGTTTTGAGATCATTTGTATCGTATCTTTTACTACATAACTTTTCACCAAATTTCACAGACACTAAGAAAGTTTGTTTTTCGATTGAAAACAAGATTTTAACGCTTTGAGGAGTTCAAATAACGTGTTTTGAGATCATTTGTATCGTATCTTTTGCTACATAACTTTTCACCAAATTTCACAAACACTAAGAAAGTTTGTGTTTCGATTCAAAACAAGATTTTAACGCTTTGAGGAGTTCAAATAACGTGTTTTGAGATCATTTGTATCGAATTTTTTACTACATAACTTTTCACCAAATTTCACAAACGTTAAGAAAGATTGTTTTTCGATTCAAAACAAGATTTTAACGCTTTGAGGAGTTCAAATAACGTGTTTTTAGATCATTTGTATCGTATCTTTTACTACATACCTTTTCACCAAATTTCACAAACACTAAGAAAGTTTGTTTTTCGACTCAAAACAAGATTTTAGCACTTTGAGGAGTTCAAATAACGTGTTTTGAGATCATTTGTATCGTATCTTTTACTACATAACTTTTCACCAAATTTCACAAACACTAAGAAAGTTTGTTTTTCGATTCAAAACAAGATTTTAACGCTTTGAGGAGTTCAAATAACGTGTTTTTAGATCATTTGTATCGTATCTTTTACTACATGACTTTTCACCAAATTTCACAAACACTAAGAAAGTTTGTTTTTCGATTCAAAACAAGATTTTAACGCTTTGAGGAGTTCAAATAACGTGTTTTGAGATCATTTGTATCGTATCTTTTACTACAAAACTTTTCACCAAATTTCACAAACACTAAGAAAGGTCGTTTGTCGATTCAAAACAAGATTTCAGCGCTTTGAGGATTTCAAATAACGTGTTTTTAGATCATTTGTATCGTATCTTTTACTACATAACTTTTCACCAAATTTCACAAACACTAAGAAACTTTGTTTTTCGATTCAAAACAAGATTTTAACGCTTTGAGGAGTTCAAATAACGTGTTTTTAGATCATTTGTTTCGTATCTTTTACTACATAACTTTTCACCAAATTTCACAAACACTAAGAAAGTTTGTTTTTCGATTCAAAACAAGATTTTAACGCTTTGAGGAGTTCAAATAACGTGTTTTGAGATCATTTGTATCGTATCTTTTACTACATAACTTTTCACCAAATTTCACAAACACTAAGAAACTTTGTTTTTCGATTCAAAACAAGATTTTAACGCTTTGAGGAGTTCAAATAACGTGTTTTGAGATCATTTGTATCGTATCTTTTACTACATAACTTTTCACCAAATTTCACAAACACTAAGAAAGTTTGTTTTTCGACTCAAAACAAGATTTTAGCACTTTGAGGAGTTCAAATAACGTGTTTTGAGATCATTTGTATCGTATCTTTTACTACATAACTTTTCACAAAATTTCACAAACACTAAGAAAGTTTGTTTTTCGATTCAAAACAAGATTTTAACGCTTTGAGGAGTTCAAATAACGTGTTTTTAGATCATTTGTATCGTATCTTTTAATACATGACTTTTCACCAAATTTCACAAACGCTAAGAAAGTTTGTTTTTTGATTCAAAACAAGATTTTAACGCTTTGAGGAGTTCAAATAACGTGTTTTGAGATCATTTGTATCGTATTTTTTACTACATAACTTTTCACCAAATTTCACAAACACTAAGAAAGTTTGTTTGTCGATCCAAAACAAGATTTCAGCGCTTTGAGGAGTTCAAATAACGTGTTTTTAGATCATTTGTACCGTATCTTTTACTACATAACTTTTCACCAAATTTCACAAACGCTAAGAAAGTTTGTTTTTCGATTCAAAACAAGATTTTAGCGCTTTGAGGAGTTCAAATAACGTGTTTTGAGATCATTTGTATCGTATCTTTTACTACATAACTTTTCACCAAATTTCACAGACACTAAGAAAGTTTGTTTTTCGATTGAAAACAAGATTTTAACGCTTTGAGGAGTTCAAATAACGTGTTTTGAGATCATTTGTATCGTATCTTTTACTACATAACTTTTCACCAAATTTCACAAACACTAAGAAAGTTTGTGTTTCGATTCAAAACAAGATTTTAACGCTTTGAGGAGTTCAAATAACGTGTTTTTAGATCATTTGTATCGTATCTTTTACTACATAACTTTTCACCAAATTTCACAAACACTAAGAAAGTTTGTTTTTCGATTCAAAACAAGATTTTAACGCTTTGAGGAGTTCAAATAACGTGTTTTGAGATCATTTGTATCGTATCTTTTACTACATAACTTTTCACCAAATTTCACAAACACTAAGAAAGTTTGTTTTTCGATTCAAAACAAGATTTTAACGCTTTGAGGAGTTCAAATAACGTGTTTTGAGATCATTTGTTTCGTATGTTTTACTACATAACTTTTCACCAAATTTCACAAACACTAAGAAAGTTTGTTTTTCGATTCAAAACTAGATTTTAACGCTTTGAGGAGTTCAAATAACGTGTTTTTAGATCATTTGTATCGTATCTTTTACTACATAACTTTTCACCAAATTTCACAAACACTAAGAAAGTTTGTTTTTCGATTCAAAACAAGATTTTAACGCTTTGAGGATTTCAAATAACGTGTTTTTAGATCATTTGTACCGTATCTTTTACTACATAACTTTTCACCAAATTTCACAAATACTAAGAAAGTTTGTTTTTCGATTCAAAACAAGATTTTAGTGCTTTGAGGAGTTCAAATAACGTGTTTTGAGATCATTTGTTTCATATGTTTTACTACATAAATTTTCACCAAATTTCACAAACACTAAGAAAGTTTGTTTTTCGATTCAAAACAAGATTTTAACGCTTTGAGGAGTTCAAATAACGTGTTTTGAGATCATTTGTATCGTATCTTTTACTACATAACTTTTCACCAAATTTCACAGACACTAAGAAAGTTTGTTTTTCGATTGAAAACAAGATTTTAACGCTTTGAGGAGTTCAAATAACGTGTTTTGAGATCATTTGTATCGTATCTTTTACTACATAACTTTTCACCAAATTTCACAAACACTAAGAAAGTTTGTGTTTCGATTCAAAACAAGATTTTAACGCTTTGAGGAGTTCAAATAACGTGTTTTGAGATCATTTGTATCGAATTTTTTACTACATAACTTTTCACCAAATTTCACAAACGTTAAGAAAGATTGTTTTTCGATTCAAAACAAGATTTTAACGCTTTGAGGAGTTCAAATAACGTGTTTTTAGATCATTTGTATCGTATCTTTTACTACATACCTTTTCACCAAATTTCACAAACACTAAGAAAGTTTGTTTTTCGACTCAAAACAAGATTTTAGCACTTTGAGGAGTTCAAATAACGTGTTTTGAGATCATTTGTATCGTATCTTTTACTACATAACTTTTCACCAAATTTCACAAACACTAAGAAAGTTTGTTTTTCGATTCAAAACAAGATTTTAACGCTTTGAGGAGTTCAAATAACGTGTTTTTAGATCATTTGTATCGTATCTTTTACTACATGACTTTTCACCAAATTTCACAAACACTAAGAAAGTTTGTTTTTCGATTCAAAACAAGATTTTAACGCTTTGAGGAGTTCAAATAACGTGTTTTGAGATCATTTGTATCGTATCTTTTACTACAAAACTTTTCACCAAATTTCACAAACACTAAGAAAGGTCGTTTGTCGATTCAAAACAAGATTTCAGCGCTTTGAGGATTTCAAATAACGTGTTTTTAGATCATTTGTATCGTATCTTTTACTACATAACTTTTCACCAAATTTCACAAACACTAAGAAACTTTGTTTTTCGATTCAAAACAAGATTTTAACGCTTTGAGGAGTTCAAATAACGTGTTTTTAGATCATTTGTTTCGTATCTTTTACTACATAACTTTTCACCAAATTTCACAAACACTAAGAAAGTTTGTTTTTCGATTCAAAACAAGATTTTAACGCTTTGAGGAGTTCAAATAACGTGTTTTGAGATCATTTGTATCGTATCTTTTACTACATAACTTTTCACCAAATTTCACAAACACTAAGAAACTTTGTTTTTCGATTCAAAACAAGATTTTAACGCTTTGAGGAGTTCAAATAACGTGTTTTGAGATCATTTGTATCGTATCTTTTACTACATAACTTTTCACCAAATTTCACAAACACTAAGAAAGTTTGTTTTTCGACTCAAAACAAGATTTTAGCACTTTGAGGAGTTCAAATAACGTGTTTTGAGATCATTTGTATCGTATCTTTTACTACATAACTTTTCACAAAATTTCACAAACACTAAGAAAGTTTGTTTTTCGATTCAAAACAAGATTTTAACGCTTTGAGGAGTTCAAATAACGTGTTTTTAGATCATTTGTATCGTATCTTTTAATACATGACTTTTCACCAAATTTCACAAACGCTAAGAAAGTTTGTTTTTTGATTCAAAACAAGATTTTAACGCTTTGAGGAGTTCAAATAACGTGTTTTGAGATCATTTGTATCGTATTTTTTACTACATAACTTTTCACCAAATTTCACAAACACTAAGAAAGTTTGTTTGTCGATCCAAAACAAGATTTCAGCGCTTTGAGGAGTTCAAATAACGTGTTTTTAGATCATTTGTACCGTATCTTTTACTACATAACTTTTCACCAAATTTCACAAACGCTAAGAAAGTTTGTTTTTCGATTCAAAACAAGATTTTAGCGCTTTGAGGAGTTCAAATAACGTGTTTTGAGATCATTTGTATCGTATCTTTTACTACATAACTTTTCACCAAATTTCACAGACACTAAGAAAGTTTGTTTTTCGATTGAAAACAAGATTTTAACGCTTTGAGGAGTTCAAATAACGTGTTTTGAGATCATTTGTATCGTATCTTTTACTACATAACTTTTCACCAAATTTCACAAACACTAAGAAAGTTTGTGTTTCGATTCAAAACAAGATTTTAACGCTTTGAGGAGTTCAAATAACGTGTTTTTAGATCATTTGTATCGTATCTTTTACTACATAACTTTTCACCAAATTTCACAAACACTAAGAAAGTTTGTTTTTCGATTCAAAACAAGATTTTAACGCTTTGAGGAGTTCAAATAACGTGTTTTGAGATCATTTGTATCGTATCTTTTACTACATAACTTTTCACCAAATTTCACAAACACTAAGAAAGTTTGTTTTTCGATTCAAAACAAGATTTTAACGCTTTGAGGAGTTCAAATAACGTGTTTTGAGATCATTTGTTTCGTATGTTTTACTACATAACTTTTCACCAAATTTCACAAACACTAAGAAAGTTTGTTTTTCGATTCAAAACTAGATTTTAACGCTTTGAGGAGTTCAAATAACGTGTTTTTAGATCATTTGTATCGTATCTTTTACTACATAACTTTTCACCAAATTTCACAAACACTAAGAAAGTTTGTTTTTCGATTCAAAACAAGATTTTAACGCTTTGAGGATTTCAAATAAAGTGTTTTTAGATCATTTGTACCGTATCTTTTACTACATAACTTTTCACCAAATTTCACAAATACTAAGAAAGTTTGTTTTTCGATTCATAACAAGATTTTAGTGCTTTGAGGAGTTCAAATAACGTGTTTTGAGATCATTTGTATCGTATCTTTTACTACATAACTTTTCACCAAATTTCACAAACACTAAGAAACTTTGTTTTTCGATTCAAAATAAGATTTTAACGCTTTGAGGAGTTCAAATAACGTGTTTTTAGATCATTTGTATCGTATCTTTAACTACATAACTTTTCACCCAATTTCACAAACGCTAAGAAAGTTTGTTTTTCGATTCAAAACAAGATTTTAACGCTTTGAGGAGTTCAAATAACGTGTTTTGAGATCATTTGTATCGTATCTTTTACTACATAATTTTTCACCAAATTTCACAAACACTAAGAAAGTTTGTTTTTCGACTCAAAACAAGATTTTAACGCTTTGAGGAGTTCAAATAACGTGTTTTGAGATCATTTGTATCGTATCTTTTACAACATAACTTTTCACCAAATTTCACATACACTAAGAAACTTTGTTTTTCGATTCAAAACAAGATTTTAACGCTTTGAGGAGTTCAAATAACGTGTTTTTAGATCATTTGTATCGTATCTTTTACTACATAACTTTTTACCAAATTTCACAAACGTTAAGAAAGTTTGTTTTTCGATTCAAAACAAGATTTTAACGCTTTGAGGAGTTCAAATAACGTGTTTTGAGATCATTTGTATCGTATTTTTTACTACATAACTTTTCACCAAATTTCACAAACGTTAAGAAAGATTGTTTTTCGATTCAAAACAAGATTTTAACGCTTTGAGGAGTTCAAATAACGTGTTTTTAGATCATTTGTATCGTATCTTTTACTACATACCTTTTCACCAAATTTCACAAACACTAAGAAAGTTTGTTTTTCGACTCAAAACAAGATTTTAGCACTTTGAGGAGTTCAAATAACGTGTTTTGAGATCATTTGTATCGTATCTTTTACTACATAACTTTTCACCAAATTTCACAAACACTAAGAAAGTTTGTTTTTCGATTCAAAACAAGATTTTAACGCTTTGAGGAGTTCAAATAACGTGTTTTTAGATCATTTGTATCGTATCTTTTACTACATGACTTTTCACCAAATTTCACAAACACTAAGAAAGTTTGTTTTTCGATTCAAAACAAGATTTTAACGCTTTGAGGAGTTCAAATAACGTGTTTTGAGATCATTTGTATCGTATCTTTTACTACAAAACTTTTCACCAAATTTCACAAACACTAAGAAAGGTTGTTTGTCGATTCAAAACAAGATTTCAGCGCTTTGAGGAGTTCAAATAACGTGTTTTTAGATCATTTGTATCGTATCTTTTACTACATAACTTTTCACCAAATTTCACAAACACTAAGAAACTTTGTTTTTCGATTCAAAACAAGATTTTAACGCTTTGAGGAGTTCAAATAACGTGTTTTTAGATCATTTGTTTCGCATCTTTTACTACATAACTTTTCGCCAAATTTCACAAACACTAAGAAAGTTTGTTTTTCGATTCAAAACAAGATTTTAACGCTTTGAGGAGTTCAAATAACATGTTTTGAGATCATTTGTATCGTATCTTTTACTACATAACTTTTCACCAAATTTCACAAACACTAAGAAACTTTGTTTTTCGATTCAAAACAAGATTTTAACGCTTTGAGGAGTTCAAATAACGTGTTTTGAGATCATTTGTATCGTATCTTTTACTACGTAACTTTTCACCAAATTTCACAAACACTAAGAAAGTTTGTTTTTCGACTCAAAACAAGATTTTAGCACTTTGAGGAGTTCAAATAACATGTTTTGAGATCATTTGTATCGTATCTTTTACTACATAACTTTTCACCAAATTTCACAAACACTAAGAAAGTTTGTTTTTCGATTCAAAACAAGATTTTAACGCTTTGAGGAGTTCAAATAACGTGTTTTTAGATCATTTGTATCGTATCTTTTACTACATGACTTTTCACCAAATTTCACAAACGCTAAGAAAGTTTGTTTTTTGATTCAAAACAAGATTTTAACGCTTTGAGGAGTTCAAATAACGTGTTTTGAGATCATTTGTATCGTATTTTTTACTACATAACTTTTCACCAAATTTCACAAACACTAAGAAAGTTTGTTTGTCGATCCAAAACAAGATTTCAGCGCTTTGAGGAGTTCAAATAACGTGTTTTTATATCATTTGTACCGTATCTTTTACTACATAACTTTTCACCAAATTTAACAAACGCTAAGAAAGTTTGTTTTTCGATTCAAAACAAGATCTTAGCGCTTTGAGGAGTTCAAATAACGTGTTTTGAGATCATTTGTATCGTATCTTTTACTACATAACTTTTCACCAAATTTCACAGACACTAAGAAAGTTTGTTTTTCGATTGAAAACAAGATTTTAACGCTTTGAGGAGTTCAAATAACGTGTTTTGAGATCATTTGTATCGTATCTTTTACTACATAACTTTTCACCAAATTTCACAAACACTAAGAAAGTTTGTGTTTCGATTCAAAACAAGATTTTAACGCTTTGAGGAGTTCAAATAACATGTTTTGAGATCATTTGTATCGTATTTTTTACTACATAACTTTTCACCAAATTTCACAAACGTTAAGAAAGATTGTTTTTCGATTCAAAACAAGATTTTAACGCTTTGAGGAGTTCAAATAACGTGTTTTTAGATCATTTGTATCGTATCTTTTACTACATACCTTTTCACCAAATTTCACAAACACTAAGAAAGTTTGTTTTTCGACTCAAAACAAGATTTTAGCACTTTGAGGAGTTCAAATAACGTGTTTTGAGATCATTTGTATCGTATCTTTTACTACATAACTTTTCACCAAATTTCACAAACACTAAGAAAGGTCGTTTGTCGATTCAAAACAAGATTTCAGCGCTTTGAGGAGTTCAAATAACGTGTTTTTAGATCATTTGTATCGTATCTTTTACTACATAACTTTTCACCAAATTTCACAAACACTAAGAAACTTTGTTTTTCGATTCAAAACAAGATTTTAACGCTTTGAGGAGTTCAAATAACGTGTTTTTAGATCATTTGTTTCGTATCTTTTACTACATAACTTTTCACCAAATTTCACAAACACTAAGAAAGTTTGTTTTTCGATTCAAAACCAGATTTTAACGCTTTGAGGAGTTCAAATAACGTGTTTTGAGATCATTTGTATCGTATCTTTTACTACATAACTTTTCACCAAATTTCACAAACACTAAGAAACTTTGTTTTTCGATTCAAAACAAGATTTTAACGCTTTGAGGAGTTCAAATAACATGTTTTGAGATCATTTGTATCGTATCTTTTACTACATAACTTTTCACCAAATTTCACAAACACTAAGAAACTTTGTTTTTCGATTCAAAACAAGATTTTAACGCTTTGAGGAGTTCAAATAACGTGTTTTGAGATCATTTGTATCGTATCTTTTACTACGTAACTTTTCACCAAATTTCACAAACACTAAGAAAGTTTGTTTTTCGACTCAAAACAAGATTTTAGCACTTTGAGGAGTTCAAATAACATGTTTTGAGATCATTTGTATCGTATCTTTTACTACATAACTTTTCACCAAATTTCACAAACACTAAGAAAGTTTGTTTTTCGATTCAAAACAAGATTTTAACGCTTTGAGGAGTTCAAATAACGTGTTTTTAGATCATTTGTATCGTATCTTTTACTACATGACTTTTCACCAAATTTCACAAACGCTAAGAAAGTTTGTTTTTTGATTCAAAACAAGATTTTAACGCTTTGAGGAGTTCAAATAACGTGTTTTGAGATCATTTGTATCGTATTTTTTACTACATAACTTTTCACCAAATTTCACAAACACTAAGAAAGTTTGTTTGTCGATCCAAAACAAGATTTCAGCGCTTTGAGGAGTTCAAATAACGTGTTTTTAGATCATTTGTACCGTATCTTTTACTACATAACTTTTCACCAAATTTAACAAACGCTAAGAAAGTTTGTTTTTCGATTCAAAACAAGATCTTAGCGCTTTGAGGAGTTCAAATAACGTGTTTTTAGATCATTTGTATCGTATCTTTTACTACATGACTTTTCACCAAATTTCACAAACGCTAAGAAAGTTTGTTTTTTGATTCAAAACAAGATTTTAACGCTTTGAGGAGTTCAAATAACGTGTTTTGAGATCATTTGTATCGTATTTTTTACTACATAACTTTTCACCAAATTTCACAAACACTAAGAAAGTTTGTTTGTCGATCCAAAACAAGATTTCAGCGCTTTGAGGAGTTCAAATAACGTGTTTTTAGATCATTTGTACCGTATCTTTTACTACATAACATTTCACCAAATTTAACAAACGCTAAGAAAGTTTGTTTTTCGATTCAAAACAAGATCTTAGCGCTTTGAGGAGTTCAAATAACGTGTTTTGAGATCATTTGTATCGTATCTTTTACTACAAAACTTTTCACCAAATTTCACAAACACTAAGAAAGGTCGTTTGTCGATTCAAAACAAGATTTCAGCGCTTTGAGGAGTTCAAATAACGTGTTTTTAGATCATTTGTATCGTATCTTTTACTACATAACTTTTCACCAAATTTCACAAACACTAAGAAACTTTGTTTTTCGATTCAAAACAAGATTTTAACGCTTTGAGGAGTTCAAATAACGTGTTTTTAGATCATTTGTTTCGTATCTTTTACTACATAACTTTTCACCAAATTTCACAAACACTAAGAAAGTTTGTTTTTCGATTCAAAACCAGATTTTAACGCTTTGAGGAGTTCAAATAACGTGTTTTGAGATCATTTGTATCGTATCTTTTACTACATAACTTTTCACCAAATTTCACAAACACTAAGAAACTTTGTTTTTCGATTCAAAACAAGATTTTAACGCTTTGAGGAGTTCAAATAACATGTTTTGAGATCATTTGTATCGTATCTTTTACTACATAACTTTTCACCAAATTTCACAAACACTAAGAAACTTTGTTTTTCGATTCAAAACAAGATTTTAACGCTTTGAGGAGTTCAAATAACGTGTTTTGAGATCATTTGTATCGTATCTTTTACTACGTAACTTTTCACCAAATTTCACAAACACTAAGAAAGTTTGTTTTTCGACTCAAAACAAGATTTTAGCACTTTGAGGAGTTCAAATAACATGTTTTGAGATCATTTGTATCGTATCTTTTACTACATAACTTTTCACCAAATTTCACAAACACTAAGAAAGTTTGTTTTTCGATTCAAAACAAGATTTTAACGCTTTGAGGAGTTCAAATAACGTGTTTTTAGATCATTTGTATCGTATCTTTTACTACATGACTTTTCACCAAATTTCACAAACGCTAAGAAAGTTTGTTTTTTGATTCAAAACAAGATTTTAACGCTTTGAGGAGTTCAAATAACGTGTTTTGAGATCATTTGTATCGTATTTTTTACTACATAACTTTTCACCAAATTTCACAAACACTAAGAAAGTTTGTTTGTCGATCCAAAACAAGATTTCAGCGCTTTGAGGAGTTCAAATAACGTGTTTTTAGATCATTTGTACCGTATCTTTTACTACATTACTTTTCACCAAATTTAACAAACGCTAAGAAAGTTTGTTTTTCGATTCAAAACAAGATCTTAGCGCTTTGAGGAGTTCAAATAACGTGTTTTGAGATCATTTGTATCGTATCTTTTACTACATAACTTTTCACCAAATTTCACAGACACTAAGAAAGTTTGTTTTTCGATTGAAAACAAGATTTTAACGCTTTGAGGAGTTCAAATAACGTGTTTTGAGATCATTTGTATCGTATCTTTTACTACATAACTTTTCACCAAATTTCACAAACACTAAGAAAGTTTGTGTTTCGATTCAAAACAAGATTTTAACGCTTTGAGGAGTTCAAATAACATGTTTTGAGATCATTTGTATCGTATTTTTTACTACATAACTTTTCACCAAATTTCACAAACGTTAAGAAAGATTGTTTTTCGATTCAAAACAAGATTTTAACGCTTTGAGGAGTTCAAATAACGTGTTTTTAGATCATTTGTATCGTATCTTTTACTACATACCTTTTCACCAAATTTCACAAACACTAAGAAAGTTTGTTTTTCGACTCAAAACAAGATTTTAGCACTTTGAGGAGTTCAAATAACGTGTTTTGAGATCATTTGTATCGTATCTTTTACTACATAACTTTTCACCAAATTTCACAAACACTAAGAAAGTTTGTTTTTCGATTCAAAACAAGATTTTAACGCTTTGAGGAGTTCAAATAACGTGTTTTTAGATCATTTGTATCGTATCTTTTACTACATGACTTTTCACCAAATTTCACAAACACTAAGAAAGTTTGTTTTTCGATTCAAAACAAGATTTTAACGCTTTGAGGAGTTCAAATAACGTGTTTTGAGATCATTTGTATCGTATCTTTTACTACAAAACTTTTCACCAAATTTCACAAACACTAAGAAAGGTCGTTTGTCGATTCAAAACAAGATTTCAGCGCTTTGAGGAGTTCAAATAACGTGTTTTTAGATCATTTGTATCGTATCTTTTACTACATAACTTTTCACCAAATTTCACAAACACTAAGAAACTTTGTTTTTCGATTCAAAACAAGATTTTAACGCTTTGAGGAGTTCAAATAACGTGTTTTTAGATCATTTGTTTCGTATCTTTTACTACATAACTTTTCACCAAATTTCACAAACACTAAGAAAGTTTGTTTTTCGATTCAAAACCAGATTTTAACGCTTTGAGGAGTTCAAATAACGTGTTTTGAGATCATTTGTATCGTATCTTTTACTACATAACTTTTCACCAAATTTCACAAACACTAAGAAACTTTGTTTTTCGATTCAAAACAAGATTTTAACGCTTTGAGGAGTTCAAATAACGTGTTTTGAGATCATTTGTATCGTATCTTTTACTACATAACTTTTCACCAAATTTCACAAACACTAAGAAAGTTTGTTTTTCGACTCAAAACAAGATTTTAGCACTTTGAGGAGTTCAAATAACGTGTTTTGAGATCATTTGTATCGTATCTTTTACTACATAACTTTTCACCAAATTTCACAAACACTAAGAAAGTTTGTTTTTCGATTCAAAACAAGATTTTAACGCTTTGAGGAGTTCAAATAACGTGTTTTTAGATCATTTGTATCGTATCTTTTACTACATGACTTTTCACCAAATTTCACAAACGCTAAGAAAGTTTGTTTTTTGATTCAAAACAAGATTTTAACGCTTTGAGGAGTTCAAATAACGTGTTTTGAGATCATTTGTATCGTATTTTTTACTACATAACTTTTCACCAAATTTCACAAACACTAAGAAAGTTTGTTTGTCGATCCAAAACAAGATTTCAGCGCTTTGAGGAGTTCAAATAACGTGTTTTTAGATCATTTGTACCGTATCTTTTACTACATAACTTTTCACCAAATTTCACAAACGCTAAGAAAGTTTGTTTTTCGATTCAAAACAAGATTTTAGCGCTTTGAGGAGTTCAAATAACGTGTTTTGAGATCATTTGTATCGTATCTTTTACTACATAACTTTTCACCAAATTTCACAGACACTAAGAAAGTTTGTTTTTCGATTGAAAACAAGATTTTAACGCTTTGAGGAGTTCAAATAACGTGTTTTGAGATCATTTGTATCGTATCTTTTACTACATAACTTTTCACCAAATTTCACAAACACTAAGAAAGTTTGTGTTTCGATTCAAAACAAGATTTTAACGCTTTGAGGAGTTCAAATAACGTGTTTTTAGATCATTTGTATCGTATCTTTTACTACATAACTTTTCACCAAATTTCACAAACACTAAGAAAGTTTGTTTTTCGATTCAAAACAAGATTTTAACGCTTTGAGGAGTTCAAATAACGTGTTTTGAGATCATTTGTATCGTATCTTTTACTACATAACTTTTCACCAAATTTCACAAACACTAAGAAAGTTTGTTTTTCGATTCAAAACAAGATTTTAACGCTTTGAGGAGTTCAAATAACGTGTTTTGAGATCATTTGTTTCGTATGTTTTACTACATAACTTTTCACCAAATTTCACAAACACTAAGAAAGTTTGTTTTTCGATTCAAAACTAGATTTTAACGCTTTGAGGAGTTCAAATAACGTGTTTTGAGATCATTTGTATCGTATCTTTTACTACATAACTTTTCACCAAATTTCACAAACACTAAGAAAGATTGTTTTTCGATTCAAAACAAGATTTGAACGCTTTGAGGAGTTCAAATATCGTGTTTTTAGATCATTTGTATCGTATCTTTTACTACATAACTTTTCACCAAATTTCACAAACACTAAGAAAGTTTGTTTTTCGACTCAAAACAAGATTTTAGCACTTTGAGGAGTTCAAATAACGTATTTTGAGATCATTTGTATCGTATCTTTTACTACATAACTTTTCACCAAATTTCACAAACACTAAGAAAGTTTGTTTTTCGATTCAAAACAAGATTTTAACGCTTTGAGGAGTTCAAATAACGTGTTTTGAGATCATTTGTATCGTATCTTTTACTACATAACTTTTCACCAAATTTCACAAACACTAAGAAAGTTTGTGTTTCGATTCAAAACAAGATTTTAACGCTTTGAGGAGTTCAAATAACGTGTTTTTAGATCATTTGTATCGTATCTTTTACTACATAACTTTTCACCAAATTTCACAAACACTAAGAAAGTTTGTTTTTCGATTCAAAACAAGATTTTAACGCTTTGAGGAGTTCAAATAACGTGTTTTCAGATCATTTGTATCGTATCTTTTACTACATAACTTTTCACCAAATTTCACAAACACTAAGAAAGTTTGTTTTTCGATTCAAAACAAGATTTTAACGCTTTGAGGAGTTCAAATAACGTGTTTTGAGATCATTTGTTTCGTATGTTTTACTACATAACTTTTCACCAAATTTCACAAACACTAAGAAAGTTTGTTTTTCGATTCAAAACTAGATTTTAACGCTTTGAGGAGTTCAAATAACGTGTTTTGAGATCATTTGTATCGTATCTTTTACTACATAACTTTTCACCAAATTTCACAAACACTAAGAAAGTTTGTTTTTCGATTCAAAACAAGATTTTAACGCTTTGAGGAGTTCAAATAA
Organism: Luzula sylvatica; assembly: GCA_946800325.1. NCBI lineage: Eukaryota > Viridiplantae > Streptophyta > Magnoliopsida > Poales > Juncaceae > Luzula > Luzula sylvatica. Next base: position 76,599,017 of record OX326956.1, on the reverse strand, counting down.
CGTGTTTTTAGATCATTTGTATCGTATCTTTTACTACATAACTTTTCACCAAATTTCACAAACACTAAGAAATTTTGTTTTTCGATTCAAAACTAGATTTTAACGCTTTGAGGAGTTCAAATAACGTGTTTTGTGATCATTTGTATCGTATCTTTTACTACATAACTTTTCACCAAATTTCACAAACACTAAGAAAGTTTGTTTTTCGATTCAAAACAAGATTTTAACGCTTTGAGGAGTTCAAATAACGTGTTTTTAGATCATTTGTATCGTATCTTTTACTACATAACTTTTCACCAAATTTCACAAACACTAAGAAAGTTTGTTTTTCGATTCAAAACAAGATTTTAACGCTTTGAGGAGTTCAAATAACGTGTTTTGAGATCATTTATATCGTATCTTTTACTACATAACTTTTCACCAAATTTCACAAACACTAAGAAAGTTTGTTTTTCGATTCAAAACAAGATTTTAACGCTTTGAGGAGTTCAAATAACGTGTTTTGAGATCATTTGTTTCGTATGTTTTACTACATAACTTTTCACCAAATTTCACAAACACTAAGAAAGTTTGTTTTTCGATTCAAAACTAGATTTTAACGCTTTGAGGAGTTCAAATAACGCGTTTTGAGATCATTTGTATCGTATCTTTTACTACATAACTTTTCACCAAATTTCACAAACACTAAGAAAGTTTGTTTTTCGATTCAAAACAAGATTTTAACGCTTTGAGGAGTTCAAATAACGTGTTTTGAGATCATTTGTTTCGTATGTTTTACTACATAACTTTTCACCAAATTTCACAAACACTAAGAAAGTTTGTTTTTCGATTCAAAACTAGATTTTAACGCTTTGAGGAGTTCAAATAACGTGTTTTGAGATCATTTGTATCGTATCTTTTACTACATAACTTTTCACCAAATTTCACAAACACTAAGAAAGTTTGTTTTTCGACTCAAAACAAGATTTTAGCACTTTGAGGAGTTCAAATAACGTGTTTTGAGATCATTTGTATCGTATCTTTTACTACATAACTTTTCACCAAATTTCACAAACACTAAGAAATTTTGTTTTTCGATTCAAAACAAGATTTTAACGCTTTGAGGAGTTCAAATAACTTGTTTTTAGATCATTTGTATCGTATCTTTTACTACATGACTTTTCACCAAATTTCACAAACGCTAAGAAAGTTTGTTTTTCGATTCAAAACAAGATTTTAACGCTTTGAGGAGTTCAAATAATGTGTTTTGAGATCATTTGTATCGTATCTTTTACTACATAACTTTTCGCCAAATTTCACAAACACTAAGAAAGTTTGTTTGTCGATTCAAAACAAGATTTCAGCGCTTTGAGGAGTTCAAATAACGTGTTTTTAGATCATTTGTACCGTATCTTTTACTACATAACTTTTCACCAAATTTCACAAACACTAACAAAGTTTGTTTTTCGATTCAAAACAAGATTTTAGCGCTTTGAGGAGTTCAAATAACGTGTTTTTAGATCATTTGTACCGTATCTTTTACTACATAACTTTTCACCAAATTTCACAAACGCTAAGAAAGTTTGTTTGTCGATTCAAAACAAGATTTTAACGCTTTGAGTAGTTCAAATAACGTGTTTTTAGATCATTTGTATCGTATCTTTTACTACAAAACTTTTCACCTAATTTTACAAACACTAAGAAAGTTTGTTTTTCGATTCAAAACAAGATTTTAACACTTTGAGGAGTTCAAATAACGTGTTTTGAGATCATTTGTATCGTATCTTTTACTACATAACTTTTCACCAAATTTCACAAACACTAAGAAAGTTTGTTTTTCGATTCAAAACAAGAATTTAACGCTTTGAGGAGTTCAAATAACTTGTTTTGAGATCATTTGTATCGTATCTTTTACTACATAAGTATTCACAAAATTTCACGAACCGTAAGAAAGTTTGTTTTTCGATTCAAAACAAGATTTTAGCGCTTTGAGGAGTTCAAATAACGTGTTTTGAGATCATTTGTATCGTATCTTTTACTACAAAACTTTTCACCAAATTTCACAAACACTAAGAAAGTTTGTTTGTCGATTCAAAACAAGATTTTAACGCTTTGAGGATTTCAAATAACGTGTTTTTAGATCATTTGTACCGTATCTTTTACTACATAACTTTTCACCAAATTTCACAAATACTAAGAAACTTTGTTTTTCGATTCAAAACAAGATTTTAGTGCTTTGAGGAGTTCAAATAACGTGTTTTTAGATCATTTGTATCGTATCTTTTACTACATAAGTTTTCACCAAATTTCACAAACACTAAGAAACTTTGTTTTTCGATTCAAAACAAGATTTTAACGCTTTGAGGAGTTCAAATAACGTGTTTTTAGATCATTTGTATCGTATCTTTAACTACATAACTTTTCACCCAATTTCACAAACGCTAAGAAAGTTTGTTTTTCGATTCAAAACAAGATTTTAACGTTTTGAGGAGTTCAAATAACGTGTTTTGAGATCATTTGTATCGTATCTTTTACTACATAACTTTTCACCAAATTTCACAAACACTAAGAAATTTTGTTTTTCGATTCAAAACAAGATTTTAACGCTTTGAGGAGTTCAAATAACGTGTTTTTAGATCATTTGTATCGTATCTTTTACTACATAACTTTTCACCAAATTTCACAAACATTAAGAAAGTTTGTTTTTCGATTCAAAACAAGATTTTAACGCTTTGAGGAGTTCAAATAACGTGTTTTTAGATCATTTGTATCGTATCTTTTACCACATAACTTTTCACCAAATTTCACAAACACTAAGAAACTTTGTTTTTCGATTCAAAACAAGATTTTAACGCTTTGAGGAGTTCAAATAACGTGTTTTGAGATCATTTGTATCGTATCTTTTACTACATAACTTTTCACCAAATTTCACAAACACTAAGAAAGGTTGTTTGTCGATTCAAAACAAGATTTCAGCGCTTTGAGGAGTTCAAATAACGTGTTTTTAGATCATTTGTATCGTATCTTTTACTACATAACTTTGCACCAAATTTCACAAACACTAAGAAACTTTTTTTTCGATTCAAAACAAGATTTTAACGCTTTGAGGAGTTCAAATAACGTGTTTTTAGATCATTTGTTTCGCATCTTTTACTACATAACTTTTCACCAAATTTCACAAACACTAAGAAAGTTTGTTTTTCGATTCAAAACAAGATTTTAACGCTTTGAGGAGTTCAAATAACATGTTTTGAGATCATTTGTATCGTATCTTTTACTACATAACTTTTCACCAAATTTCACAAACACTAAGAAACTTTGTTTTTCGATTCAAAACAAGATTATAACGCTTTGAGGAGTTCAAATAACGTGTTTTGAGATCATTTGTATCGTATCTTTTACTACGTAACTTTTCACCAAATTTCACAAACACTAAGAAAGTTTGTTTTTCGACTCAAAACAAGATTTTAGCACTTTGAGGAGTTCAAATAACATGTTTTGAGATCATTTGTATCGTATCTTTTACTACATAACTTTTCACCAAATTTCACAAACACTAAGAAAGTTTGTTTTTCGATTCAAAACAAGATTTTAACGCTTTGAGGAGTTCAAATAACGTGTTTTTAGATCATTTGTATCGTATCTTTTACTACATGACTTTTCACCAAATTTCACAAACGCTAAGAAAGTTTGTTTTTTGATTCAAAACAAGATTTTAACGCTTTGAGGAGTTCAAATAACGTGTTTTGAGATCATTTGTATCGTATTTTTTACTACATAACTTTTCACCAAATTTCACAAACACTAAGAAAGTTTGTTTGTCGATCCAAAACAAGATTTCAGCGCTTTGAGGAGTTCAAATAACGTGTTTTTAGATCATTTGTACCGTATCTTTTACTACATAACTTTTCACCAAATTTCACAAACGCTAAGAAAGTTTGTTTTTCGATTCAAAACAAGATTTTAGCGCTTTGAGGAGTTCAAATAACGTGTTTTGAGATCATTTGTATCGTATCTTTTACTACATAACTTTTCACCAAATTTCACAGACACTAAGAAAGTTTGTTTTTCGATTGAAAACAAGATTTTAACGCTTTGAGGAGTTCAAATAACGTGTTTTGAGATCATTTGTATCGTATCTTTTACTACATAACTTTTCACCAAATTTCACAAACACTAAGAAAGTTTGTGTTTCGATTCAAAACAAGATTTTAACGCTTTGAGGAGTTCAAATAACGTGTTTTGAGATCATTTGTATCGTATTTTTTACTACATAACTTTTCACCAAATTTCACAAACGTTAAGAAAGATTGTTTTTCGATTCAAAACAAGATTTTAACGCTTTCAGGAGTTCAAATAACGTGTTTTTAGATCATTTGTATCGTATCTTTTACTACATACCTTTTCACCAAATTTCACAAACACTAAGAAAGTTTGTTTTTCGACTCAAAACAAGATTTTAGCACTTTGAGGAGTTCAAATAACGTGTTTTGAGATCATTTGTATCGTATCTTTTACTACATAACTTTTCACCAAATTTCACAAACACTAAGAAAGTTTGTTTTTCGATTCAAAACAAGATTTTAACGCTTTGAGGAGTTCAAATAACGTGTTTTTAGATCATTTGTATCGTATCTTTTACTACATGACTTTTCACCAAATTTCACAAACACTAAGAAAGTTTGTTTTTCGATTCAAAACAAGATTTTAACGCTTTGAGGAGTTCAAATAACGTGTTTTGAGATCATTTGTATCGTATCTTTTACTACAAAACTTTTCACCAAATTTCACAAACACTAAGAAAGGTCGTTTGTCGATTCAAAACAAGATTTCAGCGCTTTGAGGAGTTCAAATAACGTGTTTTTAGATCATTTGTATCGTATCTTTTACTACATAACTTTTCACCAAATTTCACAAACACTAAGAAACTTTGTTTTTCGATTCAAAACAAGATTTTAACGCTTTGAGGAGTTCAAATAACGTGTTTTTAGATCATTTGTTTCGTATCTTTTACTACATAACTTTTCACCAAATTTCACAAACACTAAGAAAGTTTGTTTTTCGATTCAAAACAAGATTTTAACGCTTTGAGGAGTTCAAATAACGTGTTTTGAGATCATTTGTATCGTATCTTTTACTACATAACTTTTCACCAAATTTCACAAACACTAAGAAAGTTTGTTTTTCGACTCAAAACAAGATTTTAGCACTTTGAGGAGTTCAAATAACGTGTTTTGAGATCATTTGTATCGTATCTTTTACTACATAACTTTTCACCAAATTTCACAAACACTAAGAAAGTTTGTTTTTCGATTCAAAACAAGATTTTAACGCTTTGAGGAGTTCAAATAACGTGTTTTTAGATCATTTGTATCGTATCTTTTACTACATGACTTTTCACCAAATTTCACAAACGCTAAGAAAGTTTGTTTTTTGATTCAAAACAAGATTTTAACGCTTTGAGGAGTTCAAATAACGTGTTTTGAGATCATTTGTATCGTATTTTTTACTACATAACTTTTCACCAAATTTCACAAACACTAAGAAAGTTTGTTTGTCGATCCAAAACAAGATTTCAGCGCTTTGAGGAGTTCAAATAACGTGTTTTTAGATCATTTGTACCGTATCTTTTACTACATAACTTTTCACCAAATTTCACAAACGCTAAGAAAGTTCGTTTTTCGATTCAAAACAAGATTTTAGCGCTTTGAGGAGTTCAAATAACGTGTTTTGAGATCATTTGTATCGTATCTTTTACTACATAACTTTTCACCAAATTTCACAGACACTAAGAAAGTTTGTTTTTCGATTGAAAACAAGATTTTAACGCTTTGAGGAGTTCAAATAACGTGTTTTGAGATCATTTGTATCGTATCTTTTACTACATAACTTTTCACCAAATTTCACAAACACTAAGAAAGTTTGTGTTTCGATTCAAAACAAGATTTTAACGCTTTGAGGAGTTCAAATAACGTGTTTTTAGATCATTTGTATCGTATCTTTTACTACATAACTTTTCACCAAATTTCACAAACACTAAGAAAGTTTGTTTTTCGATTCAAATCAAGATTTTAACGCTTTGAGGAGTTCAAATAACGTGTTTTGAGATCATTTGTATCGTATCTTTTACTACATAACTTTTCACCAAATTTCACAAACACTAAGAAAGTTTGTTTTTCGATTCAAAACAAGATTTTAACGCTTTGAGGAGTTCAAATAACGTGTTTTGAGATCATTTGTTTCGTATGTTTTACTACATAACTTTTCACCAAATTTCACAAACACTAAGAAAGTTTGTTTTTCGATTCAAAACTAGATTTTAACGCTTTGAGGAGTTCAAATAAGATGTTTTGAGATCATTTGTATCGTATCTTTTACTACATAACTTTTCACCAAATTTCACAAACACTAAGAAAGTTTGTTTTTCGATTCAAAACAAGATTTTAACGCTTTGAGGAGTTCAAATAACGTGTTTTTAGATCATTTGTATCGTATCTTTTACTACATAACTTTTCACCAAATTTCACAAACACTAAGAAAGTTTGTTTTTCGATTCAAAACAAGATTTTAACGCTTTGAGGAGTTCAAATAACGTGTTTTGAGATTATTTGTATCGTATCTTTTACTACATAACTTTTCACCAAATTTCACAAACACTAAGAAAGTTTGTTTTTCGATTCAAAACAAGATTTTAACGCTTTGAGGAGTTCAAATAACGTGTTTTGAGATCATTTGTTTCGTATGTTTTACTACATAACTTTTCACCAAATTTCACAAACACTAAGAAAGTTTGTTTTTCGATTCAAAACTAGATTTTAACGCTTTGAGGAGTTCAAATAACGTGTTTTGAGATCATTTGTATCGTATCTTTTACTACATAACTTTTCACCAAATTTCACAAACACTAAGAAAGTTTGTTTTTCGATTCAAAACAAGATTTTAACGCTTTGAGGAGTTCAAATAACGTGTTTTGAGATCATTTGTTTCGTATGTTTTACTACATAACTTTTCACCAAATTTCACAAACACTAAGAAAGTTTGTTTTTCGATTCAAAACAAGATTTTAACGCTTTGAGGAGTTCAAATAACGTGTTTTGAGATCATTTGTATCGTATCTTTTACTACATAACTTTTCACCAAATTTCACAAACACTAAGAAAGTTTGTTTTTCGACTCAAAACAAGATTTTAGCACTTTGAGGAGTTCAAATAACGTGTTTTGAGATCATTTGTATCGTATCTTTTACTACATAACTTTTCACCAAATTTCACAAACACTAAGAAATTTTGTTTTTCGATTCAAAACAAGATTTTAACGCTTTGAGGAGTTCAAATAACTTGTTTTTAGATCATTTGTATCGTATCTTTTACTACATGACTTTTCACCAAATTTCACAAACGCTAAGAAAGTTTGTTTTTCGATTCAAAACAAGATTTTAACGCTTTGAGGAGTTCAAATAATGTGTTTTGAGATCATTTGTATCGTATCTTTTACTACATAACTTTTCGCCAAATTTCACAAACACTAAGAAAGTTTGTTTGTCGATTCAAAACAAGATTTCAGCGCTTTGAGGAGTTCAAATAACGTGTTTTTAGATCATTTGTACCGTATCTTTTACTACATAACTTTTCACCAAATTTCACAAACACTAACAAAGTTTGTTTTTCGATTCAAAACAAGATTTTAGCGCTTTGAGGAGTTCAAATAACGTGTTTTGAGATCATTTGTATCGTATCTTTTACTACATAACTTTTCACCAAATTTCACAAACACTAAGAAAGTTTGTTTGTCGATTCAAAACAAGATTTTAACGCTTTGAGTAGTTCAAATAACGTGTTTTTAGATCATTTGTATCGTATCTTTTACTACAAAACTTTTCACCTAATTTTACAAACACTAAGAAAGTTTGTTTTTCGATTCAAAACAAGATTTTAACACTTTGAGGAGTTCAAATAACGTGTTTTGAGATCATTTGTATCGTATCTTTTACTACATAACTTTTCACCAAATTTCACAAACACTAAGAAAGTTTGTTTTTCGATTCAAAACAAGATTTTAACGCTTTGAGGAGTTCAAATAACTTGTTTTGAGATCATTTGTATCGTATCTTTTACTACATAAGTATTCACCAAATTTCACGAACCGTAAGAAAGTTTGTTTTTCGATTCAAAACAAGATTTTAGCGCTTTGAGGAGTTCAAATAACGTGTTTTGAGATCATTTGTATCGTATCTTTTACTACAAAACTTTTCACCAAATTTCACAAACACTAAGAAAGTTTGTTTGTCGATTCAAAACAAGATTTTAACGCTTTGAGGATTTCAAATAACGTGTTTTTAGATCATTTGTACCGTATCTTTTACTACATAACTTTTCACCAAATTTCACAAATACTAAGAAACTTTGTTTTTCGATTCAAAACAAGATTTTAGTGCTTTGAGGAGTTCAAATAACGTGTTTTTAGATCATTTGTATCGTATCTTTTACTACATAAGTTTTCACCAAATTTCACAAACACTAAGAAACTTTGTTTTTCGATTCAAAACAAGATTTTAACGCTTTGAGGAGTTCAAATAACGTGTTTTTAGATCATTTGTATCGTATCTTTAACTACATAACTTTTCACCCAATTTCACAAACGCTAAGAAAGTTTGTTTTTCGATTCAAAACAAGATTTTAACGTTTTGAGGAGTTCAAATAACGTGTTTTGAGATCATTTGTATCGTATCTTTTACTACATAACTTTTCACCAAATTTCACAAACACTAAGAAAGTTTGTTTTTCGACTCAAAACAAGATTTAAGCGCTTTGAGGAGTTCAAATAACGTGTTTTGAGATCATTTGTATCGTATCTTTTACTACATAACTTTTCACCAAATTTCACAAACACTAAGAAATTTTGTTTTTCGATTCAAAACAAGATTTTAACGCTTTGAGGAGTTCAAATAACGTGTTTTTAGATCATTTGTATCGTATCTTTTACTACATAACTTTTCACCAAATTTCACAAACATTAAGAAAGTTTGTTTTTCGATTCAAAACAAGATTTTAACGCTTTGAGGAGTTCAAATAACGTGTTTTTAGATCATTTGTATCGTATCTTTTACCACATAACTTTTCACCAAATTTCACAAACACTAAGAAACTTTGTTTTTCGATTCAAAACAAGATTTTAACGCTTTGAGGAGTTCAAATAACGTGTTTTGAGATCATTTGTATCGTATCTTTTACTACATAACTTTTCACCAAATTTCACAAAGCTAAGAAAGTTTGTTTTTCGATTCAAAACAAGATTTTAACGCTTCCAGGAGATCAAATAACGTGTTTTTAGATCATTTGTATCGTATCTTTTACTACATAACTTTTCACCAAATTTCACAAACACTAAGAAAGTTTGTTTTTCGATTCAAAACAAGATTTTAGCGCTTTGAGGAGTTCAAATAACGTGTTTTGAGATCATTTGTATCGTATCTTTTACTACATAACTTTTCACCAAATTTCACAAACACTAAGAAACTTTGTTTTTCGATTCAAAACAAGATTTTAACGCTTTGAGGAGTTCAAATAACGTGTTTTGAGATCATTTGTATCGTATCTTTTAGTACAAAACTTTTCACCAAATTTCACAAACACTAAGAAAGGTCGTTTGTCGATTCAAAACAAGATTTCAGCGCTTTGAGGAGTTCAAATAACGTGTTTTTAGATCATTTGTATAGTATCTTTTACTACATAACTTTTCACCAAATTTCACAAACACTAAGAAACTTTGTTTTTCGATTCGAAACAAGATTTTAACGCTTTGAGGAGTTCAAATAACGTGTTTTTAGATCATTTGTTTCGTATCTTTTACTACATAACTTTTCACCAAATTTCACAAACACTAAGAAAGTTTGTTTTTCGATTCAAAACAAGATTTTAACGCTTTGAGGAGTTCAAATAACGTGTTTTGAGATCATTTGTTTCGTATGTTTTACTACATAACTTTTCACCAAATTTCACAAACACTAAGAAAGTTTGTTTTTCGATTCAAAACTAGATTTTAACGCTTTGAGGAGTTCAAATAACGTGTTTTGAGATCATTTGTATCGTATCTTTTACTACATAACTTTTCACCAAATTTCACAAACACTAAGAAAGTTTGTTTTTCGATTCAAAACAAGATTTTAACGCTTTGAGGAGTTCAAATAACGTGTTTTTAGATCATTTGTTTCGTATCTTTTACTACATAACTTTTCACCAAATTTCACAAACACTAAGAAAGTTTGTTTGTCGATTCAAAACAAGATTTCAGCGCTTTGAGGAGTTCAAATAACGTGTTTTTAGATCATTTGTACCGTATCTTTTACTACATAACTTTTCACCAAATTTCACAAACACTAACAAAGTTTGTTTTTCGATTCAAAACAAGATTTTAGCGCTTTGAGGAGTTCAAATAACGTGTTTTGAGATCATTTGTATCGTATCTTTTACTACATAACTTTTCACCAAATTTCACAAACACTAAGAAAGTTTGTTTGTCGATTCAAAACAAGATTTTAACGCTTTGAGTAGTTCAAATAACGTGTTTTTAGATCATTTGTATCGTATCTTTTACTACAAAACTTTTCACCTAATTTTACAAACACTAAGAAAGTTTGTTTTTCGATTCAAAACAAGATTTTAACACTTTGAGGAGTTCAAATAACGTGTTTTGAGATCATTTGTATCGTATCTTTTACTACATAACTTTTCACCAAATTTCACAAACACTAAGAAAGTTTGTTTTTCGATTCAAAACAAGATTTTAACGCTTTGAGGAGTTCAAATAACTTGTTTTGAGATCATTTGTATCGTATCTTTTACTACATAAGTATTCACCAAATTTCACGAACCGTAAGAAAGTTTGTTTTTCGATTCAAAACAAGATTTTAGCGCTTTGAGGAGTTCAAATAACGTGTTTTGAGATCATTTGTATCGTATCTTTTACTACAAAACTTTTCACCAAATTTCACAAACACTAAGAAAGTTTGTTTGTCGATTCAAAACAAGATTTTAACGCTTTGAGGATTTCAAATAACGTGTTTTTAGATCATTTGTACCGTATCTTTTACTACATAACTTTTCACCAAATTTCACAAATACTAAGAAACTTTGTTTTTCGATTCAAAACAAGATTTTAGTGCTTTGAGGAGTTCAAATAACGTGTTTTTAGATCATTTGTATCGTATCTTTTACTACATAAGTTTTCACCAAATTTCACAAACACTAAGAAACTTTGTTTTTTGATTCAAAACAAGATTTTAACGCTTTGAGGAGTTCAAATAACGTGTTTTTAGATCATTTGTATCGTATCTTTAACTACATAACTTTTCACCCAATTTCACAAACGCTAAGAAAGTTTGTTTTTCGATTCAAAACAAGATTTTAACGTTTTGAGGAGTTCAAATAACGTGTTTTGAGATCATTTGTATCGTATCTTTTACTACATAACTTTTCACCAAATTTCACAAACACTAAGAAAGTTTGTTTTTCGACTCAAAACAAGATTTAAGCGCTTTGAGGAGTTCAAATAACGTGTTTTGAGATCATTTGTATCGTATCTTTTACTACATAACTTTTCACCAAATTTCACAAACACTAAGAAATTTTGTTTTTCGATTCAAAACAAGATTTTAACGCTTTGAGGAGTTCAAATAACGTGTTTTTAGATCATTTGTATCGTATCTTTTACTACATAACTTTTCACCAAATTTCACAAACATTAAGAAAGTTTGTTTTTCGATTCAAAACAAGATTTTAACGCTTTGAGGAGTTCAAATAACGTGTTTTTAGATCATTTGTATCGTATCTTTTACCACATAACTTTTCACCAAATTTCACAAACACTAAGAAACTTTGTTTTTCGATTCAAAACAAGATTTTAACGCTTTGAGGAGTTCAAATAACGTGTTTTGAGATCATTTGTATCGTATCTTTTACTACATAACTTTTCACCAAATTTCACAAAGCTAAGAAAGTTTGTTTTTCGATTCAAAACAAGATTTTAACGCTTCCAGGAGATCAAATAACGTGTTTTTAGATCATTTGTATCGTATCTTTTACTACATAACTTTTCACCAAATTTCACAAACACTAAGAAAGTTTGTTTTTCGATTCAAAACAAGATTTTAGCGCTTTGAGGAGTTCAAATAACGTGTTTTGAGATCATTTGTATCGTATCTTTTACTACATAACTTTTCACCAAATTTCACAAACACTAAGAAACTTTGTTTTTCGATTCAAAACAAGATTTTAACGCTTTGAGGAGTTCAAATAACGTGTTTTGAGATCATTTGTATCGTATCTTTTAGTACAAAACTTTTCACCAAATTTCACAAACACTAAGAAAGGTCGTTTGTCGATTCAAAACAAGATTTCAGCGCTTTGAGGAGTTCAAATAACGTGTTTTTAGATCATTTGTATAGTATCTTTTACTACATAACTTTTCACCAAATTTCACAAACACTAAGAAACTTTGTTTTTCGATTCGAAACAAGATTTTAACGCTTTGAGGAGTTCAAATAACGTGTTTTTAGATCATTTGTTTCGTATCTTTTACTACATAACTTTTCACCAAATTTCACAAACACTAAGAAAGTTTGTTTTTCGATTCAAAACAAGATTTTAACGCTTTGAGGAGTTCAAATAACGTGTTTTGAGATCATTTGTTTCGTATGTTTTACTACATAACTTTTCACCAAATTTCACAAACACTAAGAAAGTTTGTTTTTCGATTCAAAACTAGATTTTAACGCTTTGAGGAGTTCAAATAACGTGTTTTGAGATCATTTGTATCGTATCTTTTACTACATAACTTTTCACCAAATTTCACAAACACTAAGAAAGTTTGTTTTTCGATTCAAAACAAGATTTTAACGCTTTGAGGAGTTCAAATAACGTGTTTTTAGATCATTTGTATCGTATCTTTTACTACATAACTTTTCACCAAATTTCACAAACACTAAGAAAGTTTGTTTTTCGATTCAAAACAAGATTTTAACGCTTTGAGGAGTTCAAATAACGTGTTTTGAGATTATTTGTATCGTATCTTTTACTACATAACTTTTCACCAAATTTCACAAACACTAAGAAAGTTTGTTTTTCGATTCAAAACAAGATTTTAACGCTTTGAGGAGTTCAAATAACGTGTTTTGAGATCATTTGTTTCGTATGTTTTACTACATAACTTTTCACCAAATTTCACAAACACTAAGAAAGTTTGTTTTTCGACTCAAAACAAGATTTAAGCGCTTTGAGGAGTTCAAATAACGTGTTTTGAGATCATTTGTATCGTATCTTTTACTACATAACTTTTCACCAAATTTCACAAACACTAAGAAATTTTGTTTTTCGATTCAAAACAAGATTTTAACGCTTTGAGGAGTTCAAATAACGTGTTTTTAGATCATTTGTATCGTATCTTTTACTACATAACTTTTCACCAAATTTCACAAACATTAAGAAAGTTTGTTTTTCGATTCAAAACAAGATTTTAACGCTTTGAGGAGTTCAAATAACGTGTTTTTAGATCATTTGTATCGTATCTTTTACCACATAACTTTTCACCAAATTTCACAAACACTAAGAAACTTTGTTTTTCGATTCAAAACAAGATTTTAACGCTTTGAGGAGTTCAAATAACGTGTTTTGAGATCATTTGTATCGTATCTTTTACTACATAACTTTTCACCAAATTTCACAAAGCTAAGAAAGTTTGTTTTTCGATTCAAAACAAGATTTTAACGCTTCCAGGAGATCAAATAACGTGTTTTTAGATCATTTGTATCGTATCTTTTACTACATAACTTTTCACCAAATTTCACAAACACTAAGAAAGTTTGTTTTTCGATTCAAAACAAGATTTTAGCGCTTTGAGGAGTTCAAATAACGTGTTTTGAGATCATTTGTATCGTATCTTTTACTACATAACTTTTCACCAAATTTCACAAACACTAAGAAACTTTGTTTTTCGATTCAAAACAAGATTTTAACGCTTTGAGGAGTTCAAATAACGTGTTTTGAGATCATTTGTATCGTATCTTTTACTACAAAACTTTTCACCAAATTTCACAAACACTAAGAAAGGTCGTTTGTCGATTCAAAACAAGATTTCAGCGCTTTGAGGAGTTCAAATAACGTGTTTTTAGATCATTTGTATAGTATCTTTTACTACATAACTTTTCACCAAATTTCACAAACACTAAGAAACTTTGTTTTTCGATTCGAAACAAGATTTTAACGCTTTGAGGAGTTCAAATAACGTGTTTTTAGATCATTTGTTTCGTATCTTTTACTACATAACTTTTCACCAAATTTCACAAACACTAAGAAAGTTTGTTTTTCGATTCAAAACAAGATTTTAACGCTTTGAGGAGTTCAAATAACGTGTTTTGAGATCATTTGTTTCGTATGTTTTACTACATAACTTTTCACCAAATTTCACAAACACTAAGAAAGTTTGTTTTTCGATTCAAAACTAGATTTTAACGCTTTGAGGAGTTCAAATAACGTGTTTTGAGATCATTTGTATCGTATCTTTTACTACATAACTTTTCACCAAATTTCACAAACACTAAGAAAGTTTGTTTTTCGATTCAAAACAAGATTTTAACGCTTTGAGGAGTTCAAATAACGTGTTTTTAGATCATTTGTATCGTATCTTTTACTACATAACTTTTCACCAAATTTCACAAACACTAAGAAAGTTTGTTTTTCGATTCAAAACAAGATTTTAACGCTTTGAGGAGTTCAAATAACGTGTTTTGAGATTATTTGTATCGTATCTTTTACTACATAACTTTTCACCAAATTTCACAAACACTAAGAAAGTTTGTTTTTCGATTCAAAACAAGATTTTAACGCTTTGAGGAGTTCAAATAACGTGTTTTGAGATCATTTGTTTCGTATGTTTTACTACATAACTTTTCACCAAATTTCACAAACACTAAGAAAGTTTGTTTTTCGATTCAAAACTAGATTTTAACGCTTTGAGGAGTTCAAATAACGTGTTTTGAGATCATTTGTATCGTATCTTTTACTACATAACTTTTCACCAAATTTCACAAACACTAAGAAAGTTTGTTTTTCGATTCAAAACAAGATTTTAACGCTTTGAGGAGTTCAAATAACGTGTTTTGAGATCATTTGTTTCGTATGTTTTACTACATAACTTTTCACCAAATTTCACAAACACTAAGAAAGTTTGTTTTTCGATTCAAAACTAGATTTTAACGCTTTGAGGAGTTCAAATAACGTGTTTTGAGATCATTTGTATCGTATCTTTTACTACATAACTTTTCACCAAATTTCACAAACACTAAGAAAGTTTGTTTTTCGACTCAAAACAAGATTTTAGCACTTTGAGGAGTTCAAATAACGTGTTTTGAGATCATTTGTATCGTATCTTTTACTACATAACTTTTCACCAAATTTCACAAACACTAAGAAATTTTGTTTTTCGATTCAAAACAAGATTTTAACGCTTTGAGGAGTTCAAATAACTTGTTTTTAGATCATTTGTATCGTATCTTTTACTACATGACTTTTCACCAAATTTCACAAACGCTAAGAAAGTTTGTTTTTCGATTCAAAACAAGATTTTAACGCTTTGAGGAGTTCAAATAATGTGTTTTGAGATCATTTGTATCGTATCTTTTACTACATAACTTTTCGCCAAATTTCACAAACACTAAGAAAGTTTGTTTGTCGATTCAAAACAAGATTTCAGCGCTTTGAGGAGTTCAAATAACGTGTTTTTAGATCATTTGTACCGTATCTTTTACTACATAACTTTTCACCAAATTTCACAAACACTAACAAAGTTTGTTTTTCGATTCAAAACAAGATTTTAGCGCTTTGAGGAGTTCAAATAACGTGTTTTGAGATCATTTGTATCGTATCTTTTACTACATAACTTTTCACCAAATTTCACAAACACTAAGAAAGTTTGTTTGTCGATTCAAAACAAGATTTTAACGCTTTGAGTAGTTCAAATAACGTGTTTTTAGATCATTTGTATCGTATCTTTTACTACAAAACTTTTCACCTAATTTTACAAACACTAAGAAAGTTTGTTTTTCGATTCAAAACAAGATTTTAACACTTTGAGGAGTTCAAATAACGTGTTTTGAGATCATTTGTATCGTATCTTTTACTACATAACTTTTCACCAAATTTCACAAACACTAAGAAAGTTTGTTTTTCGATTCAAAACAAGATTTTAACGCTTTGAGGAGTTCAAATAACTTGTTTTGAGATCATTTGTATCGTATCTTTTACTACATAAGTATTCACCAAATTTCACGAACCATAAGAAAGTTTGTTTTTCGATTCAAAACAAGATTTTAGCGCTTTGAGGAGTTCAAATAACGTGTTTTGAGATCATTTGTATCGTATCTTTTACTACAAAACTTTTCACCAAATTTCACAAACACTAAGAAAGTTTGTTTGTCGATTCAAAACAAGATTTTAACGCTTTGAGGATTTCAAATAACGTGTTTTTAGATCATTTGTACCGTATCTTTTACTACATAACTTTTCACCAAATTTCACAAATACTAAGAAACTTTGTTTTTCGATTCAAAACAAGATTTTAGTGCTTTGAGGAGTTCAAATAACGTGTTTTTAGATCATTTGTATCGTATCTTTTACTACATAAGTTTTCACCAAATTTCACAAACACTAAGAAACTTTGTTTTTCGATTCAAAACAAGATTTTAACGCTTTGAGGAGTTCAAATAACGTGTTTTTAGATCATTTGTATCGTATCTTTAACTACATAACTTTTCACCCAATTTCACAAACGCTAAGAAAGTTTGTTTTTCGATTCAAAACAAGATTTTAACGTTTTGAGGAGTTCAAATAACGTGTTTTGAGATCATTTGTATCGTATCTTTTACTACATAACTTTTCACCAAATTTCACAAACACTAAGAAAGTTTGTTTTTCGACTCAAAACAAGATTTAAGCGCTTTGAGGAGTTCAAATAACGTGTTTTGAGATCATTTGTATCGTATCTTTTACTACATAACTTTTCACCAAATTTCACAAACACTAAGAAATTTTGTTTTTCGATTCAAAACAAGATTTTAACGCTTTGAGGAGTTCAAATAACGTGTTTTTAGATCATTTGTATCGTATCTTTTACTACATAACTTTTCACCAAATTTCACAAACATTAAGAAAGTTTGTTTTTCGATTCAAAACAAGATTTTAACGCTTTGAGGAGTTCAAATAACGTGTTTTTAGATCATTTGTATCGTATCTTTTACCACATAACTTTTCACCAAATTTCACAAACACTAAGAAACTTTGTTTTTCGATTCAAAACAAGATTTTAACGCTTTGAGGAGTTCAAATAACGTGTTTTGAGATCATTTGTATCGTATCTTTTACTACATAACTTTTCACCAAATTTCACAAAGCTAAGAAAGTTTGTTTTTCGATTCAAAACAAGATTTTAACGCTTCCAGGAGATCAAATAACGTGTTTTTAGATCATTTGTATCGTATCTTTTACTACATAACTTTTCACCAAATTTCACAAACACTAAGAAAGTTTGTTTTTCGATTCAAAACAAGATTTTAGCGCTTTGAGGAGTTCAAATAACGTGTTTTGAGATCATTTGTATCGTATCTTTTACTACATAACTTTTCACCAAATTTCACAAACACTAAGAAACTTTGTTTTTCGATTCAAAACAAGATTTTAACGCTTTGAGGAGTTCAAATAACGTGTTTTGAGATCATTTGTATCGTATCTTTTACTACAAAACTTTTCACCAAATTTCACAAACACTAAGAAAGGTCGTTTGTCGATTCAAAACAAGATTTCAGCGCTTTGAGGAGTTCAAATAACGTGTTTTTAGATCATTTGTATAGTATCTTTTACTACATAACTTTTCACCAAATTTCACAAACACTAAGAAACTTTGTTTTTCGATTCGAAACAAGATTTTAACGCTTTGAGGAGTTCAAATAACGTGTTTTTAGATCATTTGTTTCGTATCTTTTACTACATAACTTTTCACCAAATTTCACAAACACTAAGAAAGTTTGTTTTTCGATTCAAAACAAGATTTTAACGCTTTGAGGAGTTCAAATAACGTGTTTTGAGATCATTTGTATCGTATCTTTTACTACATAACTTTTCACCAAATTTCACAAACACTAAGAAACTTTGTTTTTCGATTCAAAACAAGATTTTAACGCTTTGAGGAGTTCAAATAACGTGTTTTGAGATCATTTGTATCGTATCTTTTACTACATAACTTTTCACCAAATTTCACAAACACTAAGAAAGTTTGTTTTTCGACTCAAAACAAGATTTTAGCACTTTGAGGAGTTCAAATAACGTGTTTTGAGATCATTTGTATCGTATCTTTTACTACATAACTTTTCACCAAATTTCACAAACACTAAGAAAGTTTGTTTTTCGATTCAAAACAAGATTTTAACGCTTTGAGGAGTTCAAATAACGTGTTTTTAGATCATTTGTATCGTATCTTTTACTACATGACTTTTCACCAAATTTCACAAACGCTAAGAAAGTTTGTTTTTTGATTCAAAACAAGATTTTAACGCTTTGAGGAGTTCAAATAACGTGTTTTGAGATCATTTGTATCGTATTTTTTACTACATAACTTTTCACCAAATTTCACAAACACTAAGAAAGTTTGTTTGTCGATCCAAAACAAGATTTCAGCGCTTTGAGGAGTTCAAATAACGTGTTTTTAGATCATTTGTACCGTATCTTTTACTACATAACTTTTCACCAAATTTCACAAACGCTAAGAAAGTTCGTTTTTCGATTCAAAACAAGATTTTAGCGCTTTGAGGAGTTCAAATAACGTGTTTTGAGATCATTTGTATCGTATCTTTTACTACATAACTTTTCACCAAATTTCACAGACACTAAGAAAGTTTGTTTTTCGATTGAAAACAAGATTTTAACGCTTTGAGGAGTTCAAATAACGTGTTTTGAGATCATTTGTATCGTATCTTTTACTACATAACTTTTCACCAAATTTCACAAACACTAAGAAAGTTTGTGTTTCGATTCAAAACAAGATTTTAACGCTTTGAGGAGTTCAAATAACGTGTTTTTAGATCATTTGTATCGTATCTTTTACTACATAACTTTTCACCAAATTTCACAAACACTAAGAAAGTTTGTTTTTCGATTCAAAACAAGATTTTAACGCTTTGAGGAGTTCAAATAACGTGTTTTGAGATCATTTGTATCGTATCTTTTACTACATAACTTTTCACCAAATTTCACAAACACTAAGAAAGTTTGTTTTTCGACTCAAAACAAGATTTTAGCACTTTGAGGAGTTCAAATAACGTGTTTTGAGATCATTTGTATCGTATCTTTTACTACATAACTTTTCACCAAATTTCACAAACACTAAGAAATTTTGTTTTTCGATTCAAAACAAGATTTTAACGCTTTGAGGAGTTCAAATAACTTGTTTTTAGATCATTTGTATCGTATCTTTTACTACATGACTTTTCACCAAATTTCACAAACGCTAAGAAAGTTTGTTTTTCGATTCAAAACAAGATTTTAACGCTTTGAGGAGTTCAAATAATGTGTTTTGAGATCATTTGTATCGTATCTTTTACTACATAACTTTTCGCCAAATTTCACAAACACTAAGAAAGTTTGTTTGTCGATTCAAAACAAGATTTCAGCGCTTTGAGGAGTTCAAATAACGTGTTTTTAGATCATTTGTACCGTATCTTTTACTACATAACTTTTCACCAAATTTCACAAACACTAACAAAGTTTGTTTTTCGATTCAAAACAAGATTTTAGCGCTTTGAGGAGTTCAAATAACGTGTTTTGAGATCATTTGTATCGTATCTTTTACTACATAACTTTTCACCAAATTTCACAAACACTAAGAAAGTTTGTTTGTCGATTCAAAACAAGATTTTAACGCTTTGAGTAGTTCAAATAACGTGTTTTTAGATCATTTGTATCGTATCTTTTACTACAAAACTTTTCACCTAATTTTACAAACACTAAGAAAGTTTGTTTTTCGATTCAAAACAAGATTTTAACACTTTGAGGAGTTCAAATAACGTGTTTTGAGATCATTTGTATCGTATCTTTTACTACATAACTTTTCACCAAATTTCACAAACACTAAGAAAGTTTGTTTTTCGATTCAAAACAAGATTTTAACGCTTTGAGGAGTTCAAATAACTTGTTTTGAGATCATTTGTATCGTATCTTTTACTACATAAGTATTCACCAAATTTCACGAACCATAAGAAAGTTTGTTTTTCGATTCAAAACAAGATTTTAGCGCTTTGAGGAGTTCAAATAACGTGTTTTGAGATCATTTGTATCGTATCTTTTACTACAAAACTTTTCACCAAATTTCACAAACACTAAGAAAGTTTGTTTGTCGATTCAAAACAAGATTTTAACGCTTTGAGGATTTCAAATAACGTGTTTTTAGATCATTTGTACCGTATCTTTTACTACATAACTTTTCACCAAATTTCACAAATACTAAGAAACTTTGTTTTTCGATTCAAAACAAGATTTTAGTGCTTTGAGGAGTTCAAATAACGTGTTTTTAGATCATTTGTATCGTATCTTTTACTACATAAGTTTTCACCAAATTTCACAAACACTAAGAAACTTTGTTTTTCGATTCAAAACAAGATTTTAACGCTTTGAGGAGTTCAAATAACGTGTTTTTAGATCATTTGTATCGTATCTTTAACTACATAACTTTTCACCCAATTTCACAAACGCTAAGAAAGTTTGTTTTTCGATTCAAAACAAGATTTTAACGTTTTGAGGAGTTCAAATAACGTGTTTTGAGATCATTTGTATCGTATCTTTTACTACATAACTTTTCACCAAATTTCACAAACACTAAGAAAGTTTGTTTTTCGACTCAAAACAAGATTTAAGCGCTTTGAGGAGTTCAAATAACGTGTTTTGAGATCATTTGTATCGTATCTTTTACTACATAACTTTTCACCAAATTTCACAAACACTAAGAAATTTTGTTTTTCGATTCAAAACAAGATTTTAACGCTTTGAGGAGTTCAAATAACGTGTTTTTAGATCATTTGTATCGTATCTTTTACTACATAACTTTTCACCAAATTTCACAAACATTAAGAAAGTTTGTTTTTCGATTCAAAACAAGATTTTAACGCTTTGAGGAGTTCAAATAACGTGTTTTTAGATCATTTGTATCGTATCTTTTACCACATAACTTTTCACCAAATTTCACAAACACTAAGAAACTTTGTTTTTCGATTCAAAACAAGATTTTAACGCTTTGAGGAGTTCAAATAACGTGTTTTGAGATCATTTGTATCGTATCTTTTACTACATAACTTTTCACCAAATTTCACAAAGCTAAGAAAGTTTGTTTTTCGATTCAAAACAAGATTTTAACGCTTCCAGGAGATCAAATAACGTGTTTTTAGATCATTTGTATCGTATCTTTTACTACATAACTTTTCACCAAATTTCACAAACACTAAGAAAGTTTGTTTTTCGATTCAAAACAAGATTTTAGCGCTTTGAGGAGTTCAAATAACGTGTTTTGAGATCATTTGTATCGTATCTTTTACTACATAACTTTTCACCAAATTTCACAAACACTAAGAAACTTTGTTTTTCGATTCAAAACAAGATTTTAACGCTTTGAGGAGTTCAAATAACGTGTTTTGAGATCATTTGTATCGTATCTTTTACTACAAAACTTTTCACCAAATTTCACAAACACTAAGAAAGGTCGTTTGTCGATTCAAAACAAGATTTCAGCGCTTTGAGGAGTTCAAATAACGTGTTTTTAGATCATTTGTATAGTATCTTTTACTACATAACTTTTCACCAAATTTCACAAACACTAAGAAACTTTGTTTTTCGATTCGAAACAAGATTTTAACGCTTTGAGGAGTTCAAATAACGTGTTTTTAGATCATTTGTTTCGTATCTTTTACTACATAACTTTTCACCAAATTTCACAAACACTAAGAAAGTTTGTTTTTCGATTCAAAACAAGATTTTAACGCTTTGAGGAGTTCAAATAACGTGTTTTGAGATCATTTGTATCGTATCTTTTACTACATAACTTTTCACCAAATTTCACAAACACTAAGAAACTTTGTTTTTCGATTCAAAACAAGATTTTAACGCTTTGAGGAGTTCAAATAACGTGTTTTGAGATCATTTGTATCGTATCTTTTACTACATAACTTTTCACCAAATTTCACAAACACTAAGAAAGTTTGTTTTTCGACTCAAAACAAGATTTTAGCACTTTGAGGAGTTCAAATAACGTGTTTTGAGATCATTTGTATCGTATCTTTTACTACATAACTTTTCACCAAATTTCACAAACACTAAGAAAGTTTGTTTTTCGATTCAAAACAAGATTTTAACGCTTTGAGGAGTTCAAATAACGTGTTTTTAGATCATTTGTATCGTATCTTTTACTACATGACTTTTCACCAAATTTCACAAACGCTAAGAAAGTTTGTTTTTTGATTCAAAACAAGATTTTAACGCTTTGAGGAGTTCAAATAACGTGTTTTGAGATCATTTGTATCGTATTTTTTACTACATAACTTTTCACCAAATTTCACAAACACTAAGAAAGTTTGTTTGTCGATCCAAAACAAGATTTCAGCGCTTTGAGGAGTTCAAATAACGTGTTTTTAGATCATTTGTACCGTATCTTTTACTACATAACTTTTCACCAAATTTCACAAACGCTAAGAAAGTTCGTTTTTCGATTCAAAACAAGATTTTAGCGCTTTGAGGAGTTCAAATAACGTGTTTTGAGATCATTTGTATCGTATCTTTTACTACATAACTTTTCACCAAATTTCACAGACACTAAGAAAGTTTGTTTTTCGATTGAAAACAAGATTTTAACGCTTTGAGGAGTTCAAATAACGTGTTTTGAGATCATTTGTATCGTATCTTTTACTACATAACTTTTCACCAAATTTCACAAACACTAAGAAAGTTTGTGTTTCGATTCAAAACAAGATTTTAACGCTTTGAGGAGTTCAAATAACGTGTTTTTAGATCATTTGTATCGTATCTTTTACTACATAACTTTTCACCAAATTTCACAAACACTAAGAAAGTTTGTTTTTCGATTCAAAACAAGATTTTAACGCTTTGAGGAGTTCAAATAACGTGTTTTGAGATCATTTGTATCGTATCTTTTACTACATAACTTTTCACCAAATTTCACAAACACTAAGAAAGTTTGTTTTTCGATTCAAAACAAGATTTTAACGCTTTGAGGAGTTCAAATAACGTGTTTTGAGATCATTTGTTTCGTATGTTTTACTACATAACTTTTCACCAAATTTCACAAACACTAAGAAAGTTTGTTTTTCGATTCAAAACTAGATTTTAACGCTTTGAGGAGTTCAAATAACGTGTTTTGAGATCATTTGTATCGTATCTTTTACTACATAACTTTTCACCAAATTTCACAAACACTAAGAAAGTTTGTTTTTCGATTCAAAACAAGATTTTAACGCTTTGAGGAGTTCAAATAACGTGTTTTTAGATCATTTGTATCGTATCTTTTACTACATAACTTTTCACCAAATTTCACAAACACTAAGAAATTTTGTTTTTCGATTCAAAACTAGATTTTAACGCTTTGAGGAGTTCAAATAACGTGTTTTGAGATCATTTGTATCGTATCTTTTACTACATAACTTTTCACCAAATTTCACAAACACTAAGAAAGTTTGTTTTTCGATTCAAAACAAGATTTTAACGCTTTGAGGAGTTCAAATAACGTGTTTTTAGATCATTTGTATCGTATCTTTTACTACATAACTTTTCACCAAATTTCACAAACACTAAGAAAGTTTGTTTTTCGATTCAAAACAAGATTTTAACGCTTTGAGGAGTTCAAATAACGTGTTTTGAGATCATTTGTATCGTATCTTTTACTACATAACTTTTCACCAAATTTCACAAACACTAAGAAAGTTTGTTTTTCGATTCAAAACAAGATTTTAACGCTTTGAGGAGTTCAAATAACGTGTTTTGAGATCATTTGTTTCGTATGTTTTACTACATAACTTTTCACCAAATTTCACAAACACTAAGAAAGTTTGTTTTTCGATTCAAAACAAGATTTTAACGCTTTGAGGAGTTCAAATAACGTGTTTTGAGATCATTTGTATCGTATCTTTTACTACATAACTTTTCACCAAATTTCACAAACACTAAGAAATTTTGTTTTTCGATTCAAAACAAGATTTTAACGCTTTGAGTAGTTCAAATAACTTGTTTTTAGATCATTTGTATCGTATCTTTTACTACATGACTTTTCACCAAATTTCACAAACGCTAAGAAAGTTTGTTTTTCGATTCAAAACAAGATTTTAACGCTTTGAGGAGTTCAAATAATGTGTTTTGAGATCATTTGTATCGTATCTTTTACTACATAACTTTTCGCCAAATTTCACAAACACTAAGAAAGTTTGTTTGTCGATTCAAAACAAGATTTCAGCGCTTTGAGGAGTTCAAATAACGTGTTTTTAGATCATTTGTACCGTATCTTTTACTACATAACTTTTCACCAAATTTCACAAACACTAACAAAGTTTGTTTTTCGATTCAAAACAAGATTTTAGCGCTTTGAGGAGTTCAAATAACGTGTTTTGAGATCATTTGTATCGTATCTTTTACTACATAACTTTTCACCAAATTTCACCAACACTAAGAAAGTTTGTTTGTCGATTCAAAACAAGATTTTAACGCTTTGAGTAGTTCAAATAACGTGTTTTTAGATCATTTGTATCGTATCTTTTACTACAAAACTTTTCACCTAATTTTACAAACACTAAGAAAGTTTGTTTTTCGATTCAAAACAAGATTTTAACACTTTGAGGAGTTCAAATAACGTGTTTTGAGATCATTTGTATCGTATCTTTTACTACATAACTTTTCACCAAATTTCACAAACACTAAGAAAATTTGTTTTTCGATTCAAAACAAGATTTTAACACTTTGAGGAGTTCAAATAACTTGTTTTGGGATCATTTGTGTCGTATCTTTTACTACATAAGTATTCACCAAATTTCACGAACCATAAGAAAGTTTGTTTTTCGATTCAAAACAAGATTTTAGCGCTTTGAGGAGTTCAAATAACGTGTTTTGAGATCATTTGTATCGTATCTTTTACTACAAAACTTTTCACCAAATTTCACAAACACTAAGAAAGTTTGTTTGTCGATTCAAAACAAGATTTTAACGCTTTGAGGATTTCAAATAACGTGTTTTTAGATCATTTGTACCGTATCTTTTACTACATAACTTTTCACCAAATTTCACAAATACTAAGAAACTTTGTTTTTCGATTCAAAACAAGATTTTAGTGCTTTGAGGACTTCAAATAACGTGTTTTTAGATCATTTGTATCGTATCTTTTACTACATAGTTTTCACCAAATTTCACAAACACTAAGAAACTTTGTTTTTCGATTCAAAACAAGATTTTAACGCTTTGAGGAGTTCAAATAACGTGTTTTTAGATCATTTGTATCGTATCTTTAACTACATAACTTTTCACCCAATTTCACAAACGCTAAGAAAGTTTGTTTTTCGATTCAAAACAAGATTTTAACGTTTTGAGGAGTTCAAATAACGTGTTTTGAGATCATTTGTATCGTATCTTTTACTACATAACTTTTCACCAAATTTCACAAACACTAAGAAAGTTTGTTTTTCGACTCAAAACAAGATTTAAGCGCTTTGAGGAGTTCAAATAACGTGTTTTGAGATCATTTGTATCGTATCTTTTACTACATAACTTTTCACCAAATTTCACAAACACTAAGAAATTTTGTTTTTCGATTCAAAACAAGATTTTAACGCTTTGAGGAGTTCAAATAACGTGTTTTTAGATCATTTGTATCGTATCTTTTACTACATAACTTTTCACCAAATTTCACAAACATTAAGAAAGTTTGTTTTTCGATTCAAAACAAGATTTTAACGCTTTGAGGAGTTCAAATAACGTGTTTTTAGATCATTTGTATCGTATCTTTTACCACATAACTTTTCACCAAATTTCACAAACACTAAGAAACTTTGTTTTTCGATTCAAAACAAGATTTTAACGCTTTGAGGAGTTCAAATAACGTGTTTTGAGATCATTTGTATCGTATCTTTTACTACATAACTTTTCACCAAATTTCACAAAGCTAAGAAAGTTTGTTTTTCGATTCAAAACAAGATTTTAACGCTTCCAGGAGATCAAATAACGTGTTTTTAGATCATTTGTATCGTATCTTTTACTACATAACTTTTCACCAAATTTCACAAACACTAAGAAAGTTTGTTTTTCGATTCAAAACAAGATTTTAACGCTTTGAGGAGTTCAAATAACGTGTTTTGAGATCATTTGTATCGTATCTTTTACTACATAACTTTTCACCAAATTTCACAAACACTAAGAAAGTTTGTTTTTCGATTCAAAACAAGATTTTAACGCTTTGAGGAGTTCAAATAACGTGTTTTGAGATCATTTGTTTCGTATGTTTTACTACATAACTTTTCACCAAATTTCACAAACACTAAGAAAGTTTGTTTTTCGATTCAAAACTAGATTTTAACGCTTTGAGGAGTTCAAATAACGTGTTTTGAGATCATTTGTATCGTATCTTTTACTACATAACTTTTCACCAAATTTCACAAACACTAAGAAAGTTTGTTTTTCGATTCAAAACAAGATTTTAACGCTTTGAGGAGTTCAAATAACGTGTTTTTAGATCATTTGTATCGTATCTTTTACTACATAACTTTTCACCAAATTTCACAAACACTAAGAAATTTTGTTTTTCGATTCAAAACTAGATTTTAACGCTTTGAGGAGTTCAAATAACGTGTTTTGAGATCATTTGTATCGTATCTTTTACTACATAACTTTTCACCAAATTTCACAAACACTAAGAAAGTTTGTTTTTCGATTCAAAACAAGATTTTAACGCTTTGAGGAGTTCAAATAACGTGTTTTTAGATCATTTGTATCGTATCTTTTACTACATAACTTTTCACCAAATTTCACAAACACTAAGAAAGTTTGTTTTTCGATTCAAAACAAGATTTTAACGCTTTGAGGAGTTCAAATAACGTGTTTTGAGATCATTTGTATCGTATCTTTTACTACATAACTTTTCACCAAATTTCACAAACACTAAGAAAGTTTGTTTTTCGATTCAAAACAAGATTTTAACGCTTTGAGGAGTTCAAATAACGTGTTTTGAGATCATTTGTTTCGTATGTTTTACTACATAACTTTTCACCAAATTTCACAAACACTAAGAAAGTTTGTTTTTCGATTCAAAACAAGATTTTAACGCTTTGAGGAGTTCAAATAACGTGTTTTGAGATCATTTGTATCGTATCTTTTACTACATAACTTTTCACCAAATTTCACAAACACTAAGAAAGTTTGTTTTTCGATTCAAAACAAGATTTTAACGCTTTGAGGAGTTCAAATAACGTGTTTTGAGATCATTTGTTTCATATGTTTTACTACATAAATTTTCACCAAATTTCACAAACACTAAGAAAGTTTGTTTTTCGATTCAAAACTAGATTTTAACGCTTTGAGGAGTTCAAATAACGTGTTTTGAGATCATTTGTATCGTATCTTTTACTACATAACTTTTCACCAAATTTCACAAACACTAAGAAAGTTTGTTTTTCGACTCAAAACAAGATTTTAGCACTTTGAGGAGTTCAAATAACGTGTTTTGAGATCATTTGTATCGTATCTTTTACTACATGACTTTTCACCAAATTTCACAAACACTAAGAAATTTTGTTTTTCGATTCAAAACAAGATTTTAACGCTTTGAGTAGTTCAAATAACTTGTTTTTAGATCATTTGTATCGTATCTTTTACTACATGACTTTTCACCAAATTTCACAAACGCTAAGAAAGTTTGTTTTTCGATTCAAAACAAGATTTTAACGCTTTGAGGAGTTCAAATAATGTGTTTTGAGATCATTTGTATCGTATCTTTTACTACATAACTTTTCGCCAAATTTCACAAACACTAAGAAAGTTTGTTTGTCGATTCAAAACAAGATTTCAGCGCTTTGAGGAGTTCAAATAACGTGTTTTTAGATCATTTGTACCGTATCTTTTACTACATAACTTTTCACCAAATTTCACAAACACTAACAAAGTTTGTTTTTCGATTCAAAACAAGATTTTAGCGCTTTGAGGAGTTCAAATAACGTGTTTTGAGATCATTTGTATCGTATCTTTTACTACATAACTTTTCACCAAATTTCACAAACACTAAGAAAGTTTGTTTTTCGATTCAAAACAAGATTTTAGCGGTTTGAGGAGTTCAAATAACGTGTTTTGAGATCATTTGTATCGTATCTTTTACTACATAACTTTTCACCAAATTTCACAAACACTAAGAAACTTTGTTTTTCGATTCAAAACAAGATTTTAACGCTTTCAGGAGATCAAATAACGTGTTTTTAGATCATTTGTATCGTATCTTTTACTACATAACTTTTCACCAAATTTCACAAACGCTAAGAAAGTTTGTCTTTCGATTCAAAACAAGATTTTAACGCTTTGAGGAGTTCAAATAACGTGTTTTGAGATCATTTGTGTCGTATCTTTTACTACATAAGTATTCACCAAATTTCACGAACCATAAGAAAGTTTGTTTTTCGATTCAAAACAAGATTTTAGCGCTTTGAGGAGTTCAAATAACGTGTTTTGAGATCATTTGTATCGTATCTTTTACTACAAAACTTTTCACCAAATTTCACAAACACTAAGAAAGTTTGTTTGTCGATTCAAAACAAGATTTTAACGCTTTGAGGATTTCAAATAACGTGTTTTTAGATCATTTGTACCGTATCTTTTACTACATAACTTTTCACCAAATTTCACAAATACTAAGAAACTTTGTTTTTCGATTCAAAACAAGATTTTAGTGCTTTGAGGACTTCAAATAACGTGTTTTTAGATCATTTGTATCGTATCTTTTACTACATAGTTTTCACCAAATTTCACAAACACTAAGAAACTTTGTTTTTCGATTCAAAACAAGATTTTAACGCTTTGAGGAGTTCAAATAACGTGTTTTTAGATCATTTGTATCGTATCTTTAACTACATAACTTTTCACCCAATTTCACAAACGCTAAGAAAGTTTGTTTTTCGATTCAAAACAAGATTTTAACGTTTTGAGGAGTTCAAATAACGTGTTTTGAGATCATTTGTATCGTATCTTTTACTACATAACTTTTCACCAAATTTCACAAACACTAAGAAAGTTTGTTTTTCGACTCAAAACAAGATTTAAGCGCTTTGAGGAGTTCAAATAACGTGTTTTGAGATCATTTGTATCGTATCTTTTACTACATAACTTTTCACCAAATTTCACAAACACTAAGAAATTTTGTTTTTCGATTCAAAACAAGATTTTAACGCTTTGAGGAGTTCAAATAACGTGTTTTTAGATCATTTGTATCGTATCTTTTACTACATAACTTTTCACCAAATTTCACAAACATTAAGAAAGTTTGTTTGTCGATTCAAAACAAGATTTTAACGCTTTGAGGATTTCAAATAACGTGTTTTTAGATCATTTGTACCGTATCTTTTACTACATAACTTTTCACCAAATTTCACAAATACTAAGAAACTTTGTTTTTCGATTCAAAACAAGATTTTAGTGCTTTGAGGACTTCAAATAACGTGTTTTTAGATCATTTGTATCGTATCTTTTACTACATAGTTTTCACCAAATTTCACAAACACTAAGAAACTTTGTTTTTCGATTCAAAACAAGATTTTAACGCTTTGAGGAGTTCAAATAACGTGTTTTTAGATCATTTGTATCGTATCTTTAACTACATAACTTTTCACCCAATTTCACAAACGCTAAGAAAGTTTGTTTTTCGATTCAAAACAAGATTTTAACGTTTTGAGGAGTTCAAATAACGTGTTTTGAGATCATTTGTATCGTATCTTTTACTACATAACTTTTCACCAAATTTCACAAACACTAAGAAAGTTTGTTTTTCGACTCAAAACAAGATTTAAGCGCTTTGAGGAGTTCAAATAACGTGTTTTGAGATCATTTGTATCGTATCTTTTACTACATAACTTTTCACCAAATTTCACAAACACTAAGAAATTTTGTTTTTCGATTCAAAACAAGATTTTAACGCTTTGAGGAGTTCAAATAACGTGTTTTTAGATCATTTGTATCGTATCTTTTACTACATAACTTTTCACCAAATTTCACAAACACTAAGAAACTTTGTTTTTCGATTCAAAACAAGATTTTAACGCTTTGAGGAGTTCAAATAACGTGTTTTGAGATCATTTGAATCGTATCTTTTACTACATAACTTTTCACCAAATTTCACAAAGCTAAGAAAGTTTGTTTTTCGATTCAAAACAAGATTTTAACGCTTCCAGGAGATCAAATAACGTGTTTTTAGATCATTTGTATCGTATCTTTTACTACATAACTTTTCACCAAATTTCACAAACACTAAGAAAGTTTGTTTTTCGATTCAAAACAAGATTTTAGCGGTTTGAGGAGTTCAAATAACGTGTTTTGAGATCATTTGTATCGTATCTTTTACTACATAACTTTTCACCAAATTTCACAAACACTAAGAAACTTTGTTTTTCGATTCAAAACAAGATTTTAACGCTTTCAGGAGATCAAATAACGTGTTTTTAGATCATTTGTATCGTATCTTTTACTACATAACTTTTCACCAAATTTCACAAACGCTAAGAAAGTTTGTCTTTCGATTCAAAACAAGATTTTAACGCTTTGAGGAGTTCAAATAACGTGTTTTGAGATCATTTGTATCGTATCTTTTACTACATAACTTTTCACCAAATTTCACAAACACTAAGAAAGTTTGTTTTTCGATTCAAAACAAGATTTTAATGCTTTGAGGAGTTCAAACAACGTGTTTTTAGATCATTTGTATCGTATCTTTAACTACATAACTTTTCACCAAATTTCACAAACACTAAGAAAGTTTGTTTTTCGATTGAAAACAAGATTTTAACGCTTTGAGGAGTTCAAATAACGTGTTTTTAGATCATTTGCATCGTATCTTTTACTATATAACTTTTCACCAAATTTCACAAACAATAAGAAAGTTTGTTTTTCGACTCAAAACAAGATTTTAGCACTTTGAGGAGTTCAAATAACGTGTTTTGAGATCATTTGTATCGTATCTTTTACTACATAACTTTTCACCAAATTTCATAAACACTAAGAAAGTTTGTTTTTCGATTCAAAACAAGATTTTAACGCTTTGAGGAGTTCAAATAACGTGTTTTGAGATCATTTGTATCGTATCTTTTACTACAAAACTTTTCACCAAATTTCACAAACACTAAGAAAGTTTGTTTGTCGATTCAAAACAAGATTTCAGCGCTTTGAGGAGTTCAAATAACGTGTTTTGAGATCATTTGTATCGTATCTTTTACTACATAACTTTTCACCAAATTTCACAAACACTAAGAAACTTTGTTTTTCGATTCAAAACAAGATTTTAACGCTTTGAGGAGTTCAAATAACGTGTTTTTAGATCATTTGTTTCGTATCTTTTACTAGATAAATTTTCACCAAATTTCACAAACACTAAGAAAGTTTGTTTTTCGATTCAAAACAAGATTTTAACGCTTTGAGGAGTTCAAATAACGTGTTTTGAGATCATTTGTACAGTATCTTTTACTACATAACTTTTCACCAAATTTCACAAACACTAAGAAAGTTTGTTTTTCGATTCAAAACAAGATTTTAACGCTTTGAGGAGTTCAAATAACGTGTTTTGAGATCATTTGTATCGTATCTTTTACTACAAAACTTTTCACCAAATTTCACAAACACTAAGAAAGTTTGTTTGTCGATTCAAAACAAGATTTCAGCGCTTTGAGGAGTTCAAATAACGTGTTTTGAGATCATTTGTATCGTATCTTTTACTACATAACTTTTCACCAAATTTCACAAACACTAAGAAACTTTGTTTTTCGATTCAAAACAAGATTTTAACGCTTTGAGGAGTTCAAATAACGTGTTTTGAGATCATTTGTATCGTATCTTTTACTACATAACTTTTCACCAAATTTCACAAAGCTAAGAAAGTTTGTTTTTCGATTCAAAACAAGATTTTAACGCTTCCAGGAGATCAAATAACGTGTTTTTAGATCATTTGTATCGTATCTTTTACTACATAACTTTTCACCAAATTTCACAAACACTAAGAAAGTTTGTTTTTCGATTCAAAACAAGATTTTAGCGGTTTGAGGAGTTCAAATAACGTGTTTTGAGATCATTTGTATCGTATCTTTTACTACATAACTTTTCACCAAATTTCACAAACACTAAGAAACTTTGTTTTTCGATTCAAAACAAGATTTTAACGCTTTCAGGAGATCAAATAACGTGTTTTTAGATCATTTGTATCGTATCTTTTACTACATAACTTTTCACCAAATTTCACAAACGCTAAGAAAGTTTGTCTTTCGATTCAAAACAAGATTTTAACGCTTTGAGGAGTTCAAATAACGTGTTTTGAGATCATTTGTATCGTATCTTTTACTACATAACTTTTCACCAAATTTCACAAACACTAAGAAAGTTTGTTTTTCGATTCAAAACAAGATTTTAATGCTTTGAGGAGTTCAAACAACGTGTTTTTAGATCATTTGTATCGTATCTTTAACTACATAACTTTTCACCAAATTTCACAAACACTAAGAAAGTTTGTTTTTCGATTGAAAACAAGATTTTAACGCTTTGAGGAGTTCAAATAACGTGTTTTTTGATCATTTGCATCGTATCTTTTACTATATAACTTTTCACCAAATTTCACAAACAATAAGAAAGTTTGTTTTTCGACTCAAAACAAGATTTTAGCACTT
Source organism: Luzula sylvatica (assembly GCA_946800325.1). Lineage (NCBI taxonomy): Eukaryota > Viridiplantae > Streptophyta > Magnoliopsida > Poales > Juncaceae > Luzula > Luzula sylvatica. Next base: position 76,566,061 of record OX326956.1, on the reverse strand, counting down.
TGAGGAGTTCAAATAACGTGTTTTGAGATCATTTGTATCGTATCTTTTACTACATAACTTTTCACCAAATTTCATAAACACTAAGAAACTTTGTTTTTCGATTCAAAACAAGATTTTAACGCTTTGAGGATTTCAAATAACGTGTTTTTAGATCATTTGTACCGTATCTTTTACTACATAACTTTTCACCAAATTTCACAAATACTAAGAAAGTTTGTTTTTCGATTCAAAACAAGATTTTAGTGCTTTGAGGAGTTCAAATAACGTGTTTTGAGATCATTTGTATCGTATATTTTACTACATAACTTTTCACCAAATTTCACAAACACTAAGAAACTTTGTTTTTCGATTCAAAATAACATTTTAACGCTTTGAGGAGTTCAAATAACGTGTTTTTAGATCATTTGTATCGTATCTTTAACTACATAACTTTTCACCCAATTTCACAAACGCTAAGAAAGTTTGTTTTTCGATTCAAAACAAGATTTTAACGCTTTGAGGAGTTCAAATAACGCGTTTTGAGATCATTTGTATCGTATCTTTTACTACATAACTTTTCACCAAATTTCACAAACACTAAGAAAGTTTGTTTTTCGACTCAAAACAAGATTTTAACGCTTTGAGGAGTTCAAATAACGTGTTTTGAGGTCATTTGTATCATATCTTTTACTACATAACTTTTCACCAAATTTCACATACACTAAGAAACTTTGTTTTTCGATTCAAAACAAGATTTTAACGCTTTGAGGAGTTCAAATAACGTGTTTTTAGATCATTTGTATCGTATCTTTTACTACATAACTTTTTACCAAATTTCACAAACGTTAAGAAAGTTTGTTTTTCGATTCAAACCAAGATTTTAACGCTTTGAGGAGTTCAAATAACGTGTTTTTAGATCATTTGTATCGTATCTTTTACTACATATATTTTCACCAAATTTCACAAACGTTAAGAAAGTTTGTTTTTCGATTCAAACCAAGATTTTAACGCTTTGAGGAGTTCAAATAACGTGTTTTTAGATCATTTGTATCGTATCTTTTACTACATATATTTTCACCAAATTTCACAAACGTTAAGAAAGTTTGTTTTTCGATTCAAAACAAGATTTTAACGCTTTGAGGAGTTCAAATAACGTGTTTTTAGATCATTTGTATCGTATCTTTTACTACATAACTTTTCACCAAATTTCACAAACACTAAGAAAGTTTGTGTTTCGATTCAAAACAAGATTTTAACGCTTTGAGGAGTTCAAATAACGTGTTTTTAGATCATTTGTATCGTATCTTTTACTACATAACTTTTCACCAAATTTCACAAACACTAAGAAAGTTTGTTTTTCGACTCAAAACAAGATTTTAGCACTTTGAAGAGTTCAAATAACGTGTTTTTAGATCATTTGTATCGTATCTTTAACTACATAACTTTTCACCAAATTTCACAAACACTAAGAAAGTTTGTTTTTCGATTGAAAACAAGATTTTAACGCTTTGAGGAGTTCAAATAACGTGTTTTTAGATCATTTGTATCGTATCTTTTACTACATGACTTTACACCAAATTTCACAAACACTAAGAAAGTTTGTTTTTCGATTCAAAACAAGATTTTAACGCTTTGAGGAGTTCAAATAACGTGTTTTGAGATCATTTGTATCGTATCTTTTACTACATAACTTTTCACCAAATTTCACAAACACTAAGAAAGTTTGTTTTTCGATTCAAAACAAGATTTTAACGCTTTGAGGAGTTCAAATAACGTGTTTTGAGATCATTTGTTTCGTATGTTTTACTACATAACTTTTCACCAAATTTCACAAACACTAAGAAAGTTTGTTTTTCGATTCAAAACAAGATTTTAACGCTTTGAGGAGTTCAAATAACGTGTTTTGAGATCATTTGTATCGTATCTTTTACTACATAACTTTTCACCAAATTTCACAAACACTAAGAAAGTTTGTTTTTCGATTCAAAACAAGATTTTAACGCTTTGAGGAGTTCAAATAACGTGTTTTGAGATCATTTGTTTCATATGTTTTACTACATAAATTTTCACCAAATTTCACAAACACTAAGAAAGTTTGTTTTTCGATTCAAAACTAGATTTTAACGCTTTGAGGAGTTCAAATAACGTGTTTTGAGATCATTTGTATCGTATCTTTTACTACATAACTTTTCACCAAATTTCACAAACACTAAGAAAGTTTGTTTTTCGACTCAAAACAAGATTTTAGCACTTTGAGGAGTTCAAATAACGTGTTTTGAGATCATTTGTATCGTATCTTTTACTACATAACTTTTCACCAAATTTCACAAACACTAAGAAATTTTGTTTTTCGATTCAAAACAAGATTTTAACGCTTTGAGTAGTTCAAATAACTTGTTTTTAGATCATTTGTATCGTATCTTTTACTACATGACTTTTCACCAAATTTCACAAACGTTAAGAAAGTTTGTTTTTCGATTCAAAACAAGATTTTAACGCTTTGAGGAGTTCAAATAATGTGTTTTGAGATCATTTGTATCGTATCTTTTACTACATAACTTTTCGCCAAATTTCACAAACACTAAGAAAGTTTGTTTGTCGATTCAAAACAAGATTTCAGCGCTTTGAGGAGTTCAAATAACGTGTTTTTAGATCATTTGTACCGTATCTTTTACTACATAACTTTTCACCAAATTTCACAAACACTAACAAAGTTTGTTTTTCGATTCAAAACAAGATTTTAGCGCTTTGAGGAGTTCAAATAACGTGTTTTGAGATCATTTGTATCGTATCTTTTACTACATAACTTTTCACCAAATTTCACCAACACTAAGAAAGTTTGTTTGTCGATTCAAAACAAGATTTTAACGCTTTGAGTAGTTCAAATAACGTATTTTTAGATCATTTGTATCCGTATCTTTTACTACAAAACTTTTCACCTAATTTTACAAACACTAAGAAAGTTTGTTTTTCGATTCAAAACAAGATTTTAACACTTTGAGGAGTTCAAATAACGTGTTTTGAGATCATTTGTATCGTATCTTTTACTACATAACTTTTCACCAAATTTCACAAACACTAAGAAAATTTGTTTTTCGATTCAAAACAAGATTTTAACACTTTGAGGAGTTCAAATAACTTGTTTTGAGATCATTTGTGTCGTATCTTTTACTACATAAGTATTCACCAAATTTCACGAACCATAAGAAAGTTTGTTTTTCGATTCAAAACAAGATTTTAGCGCTTTGAGGAGTTCAAATAACGTGTTTTGAGATCATTTGTATCGTATCTTTTACTACAAAACTTTTCACCAAATTTCACAAACACTAAGAAAGTTTGTTTGTCGATTCAAAACAAGATTTTAACGCTTTGAGGATTTCAAATAACGTGTTTTTAGATCATTTGTACCGTATCTTTTACTACATAACTTTTCACCAAATTTCACAAATACTAAGAAACTTTGTTTTTCGATTCAAAACAAGATTTTAGTGCTTTGAGGACTTCAAATAACGTGTTTTTAGATCATTTGTATCGTATCTTTTACTACATAGTTTTCACCAAATTTCACAAACACTAAGAAACTTTGTTTTTCGATTCAAAACAAGATTTTAACGCTTTGAGGAGTTCAAATAACGTGTTTTTAGATCATTTGTATCGTATCTTTAACTACATAACTTTTCACCCAATTTCACAAACGCTAAGAAAGTTTGTTTTTCGATTCAAAACAAGATTTTAACGTTTTGAGGAGTTCAAATAACGTGTTTTGAGATCATTTGTATCGTATCTTTTACTACATAACTTTTCACCAAATTTCACAAACACTAAGAAAGTTTGTTTTTCGACTCAAAACAAGATTTAAGCGCTTTGAGGAGTTCAAATAACGTGTTTTGAGATCATTTGTATCGTATCTTTTACTACATAACTTTTCACCAAATTTCACAAACACTAAGAAATTTTGTTTTTCGATTCAAAACAAGATTTTAACGCTTTGAGGAGTTCAAATAACGTGTTTTTAGATCATTTGTATCGTATCTTTTACTACATAACTTTTCACCAAATTTCACAAACATTAAGAAAGTTTGTTTTTCGATTCAAAACAAGATTTTAACGCTTTGAGGAGTTCAAATAACGTGTTTTTAGATCATTTGTATCGTATCTTTTACCACATAACTTTTCACCAAATTTCACAAACACTAAGAAACTTTGTTTTTCGATTCAAAACAAGATTTTAACGCTTTGAGGAGTTCAAATAACGTGTTTTGAGATCATTTGTATCGTATCTTTTACTACATAACTTTTCACCAAATTTCACAAAGCTAAGAAAGTTTGTTTTTCGATTCAAAACAAGATTTTAACGCTTCCAGGAGATCAAATAACGTGTTTTTAGATCATTTGTATCGTATCTTTTACTACATAACTTTTCACCAAATTTCACAAACACTAAGAAAGTTTGTTTTTCGATTCAAAACAAGATTTTAGCGGTTTGAGGAGTTCAAATAACGTGTTTTGAGATCATTTCTATCGTATCTTTTACTACATAACTTTTCACCAAATTTCACAAACACTAAGAAACTTTGTTTTTCGATTCAAAACAAGATTTTAACGCTTTCAGGAGATCAAATAACGTGTTTTTAGATCATTTGTATCGTATCTTTTACTACATAACTTTTCACCAAATTTCACAAACGCTAAGAAAGTTTGTCTTTCGATTCAAAACAAGATTTTAACGCTTTGAGGAGTTCAAATAACGTGTTTTGAGATCATTTGTATCGTATCTTTTACTACATAACTTTTCACCAAATTTCACAAACACTAAGAAAGTTTGTTTTTCGGTTCAAAACAAGATTTTAATGCTTTGAGGAGTCCAAACAACGTGTTTTTAGATCATTTGTATCGTATCTTTAACTACATAACTTTTCACCAAATTTCACAAATACTAAGAAACTTTGTTTTTCGATTCAAAACAAGATTTTAGTGCTTTGAGGACTTCAAATAACGTGTTTTTAGATCATTTGTATCGTATCTTTTACTACATAGTTTTCACCAAATTTCACAAACACTAAGAAACTTTGTTTTTCGATTCAAAACAAGATTTTAACGCTTTGAGGAGTTCAAATAACGTGTTTTTAGATCATTTGTATCGTATCTTTAACTACATAACTTTTCACCCAATTTCACAAACGCTAAGAAAGTTTGTTTTTCGATTCAAAACAAGATTTTAACGTTTTGAGGAGTTCAAATAACGTGTTTTGAGATCATTTGTATCGTATCTTTTACTACATAACTTTTCACCAAATTTCACAAACACTAAGAAAGTTTGTTTTTCGACTCAAAACAAGATTTAAGCGCTTTGAGGAGTTCAAATAACGTGTTTTGAGATCATTTGTATCGTATCTTTTACTACATAACTTTTCACCAAATTTCACAAACACTAAGAAATTTTGTTTTTCGATTCAAAACAAGATTTTAACGCTTTGAGGAGTTCAAATAACGTGTTTTGAGATCATTTGTTTCGAATGTTTTACTACATAACTTTTCACCAAATTTCACAAACACTAAGAAAGTTTGTTTTTCGATTCAAAACAAGATTTTAACGCTTTGAGGAGTTCAAATAACGTGTTTTGAGATCATTTGTATCGTATCTTTTACTACATAACTTTTCACCAAATTTCACAAACACTAAGAAAGTTTGTTTTTCGATTGAAAACAAGATTTTAACGCTTCCAGGAGATCAAATAACCTGTTTTTAGATCATTTGCATCGTATCTTTTACTATATAACTTTTCACCAAATTTCACAAACAATAAGAAAGTTTGTTTTTCGACTCAAAACAAGATTTTAGCACTTTGAGGAGTTCAAATAACGTGTTTTGAGATCATTTGTATCGTATCTTTTACTACATAACTTTTCACCAAATTTCATAAACACTAAGAAAGTTTGTTTTTCGATTCAAAACAAGATTTTAACGCTTTGAGGAGTTCAAATAACGTGTATTTAGATCATTTGTATCGTATCTTTTACTACATAACTTTTCACCAAATTTCACAAACACTAAGAAAGTTTGTTTTTCGATTCAAAACAAGATTTTAACGCTTTGAGGAGTTCAAATAACGTGTTTTGAGATCATTTGTATCGTATCTTTTACTACAAAACTTTTCACCAAATTTCACAAACACTAAGAAAGTTTGTTTGTCGATTCAAAACAAGATTTCAGCGCTTTGAGGAGTTCAAATAACGTGTTTTGAGATCATTTGTATCGTATCTTTTACTACATAACTTTTCACCAAATTTCACAAACACTAAGAAACTTTGTTTTTCGATTCAAAACAAGATTTTAACGCTTTGAGGAGTTCAAATAACGTGTTTTTAGATCATTTGTTTCGTATCTTTTACTAGATAAATTTTCACCAAATTTCACAAACACTAAGAAAGTTTGTTTTTCGATTCAAAACAAGATTTTAACGCTTTGAGGAGTTCAAATAACGTGTTTTGAGATCATTTGTACAGTATCTTTTACTACATAACTTTTCACCAAATTTCACAAACACTAAGAAAGTTTGTTTTTCGATTCAAAACAAGATTTTAACGCTTTGAGGAGTTCAAATAACGTGTTTTGAGATCATTTGTATCGTATCTTTTACTACAAAACTTTTCACCAAATTTCACAAACACTAAGAAAGTTTGTTTGTCGATTCAAAACAAGATTTCAGCGCTTTGAGGAGTTCAAATAACGTGTTTTGAGATCATTTGTATCGTATCTTTTACTACATAACTTTTCACCAAATTTCACAAACACTAAGAAACTTTGTTTTTCGATTCAAAACAAGATTTTAACGCTTTGAGGAGTTCAAATAACGTGTTTTGAGATCATTTGTATCGTATCTTTTACTACATAACTTTTCACCAAATTTCACAAAGCTAAGAAAGTTTGTTTTTCGATTCAAAACAAGATTTTAACGCTTCCAGGAGATCAAATAACGTGTTTTTAGATCATTTGTATCGTATCTTTTACTACATAACTTTTCACCAAATTTCACAAACACTAAGAAAGTTTGTTTTTCGATTCAAAACAAGATTTTAGCGGTTTGAGGAGTTCAAATAACGTGTTTTGAGATCATTTGTATCGTATCTTTTACTACATAACTTTTCACCAAATTTCACAAACACTAAGAAACTTTGTTTTTCGATTCAAAACAAGATTTTAACGCTTTCAGGAGATCAAATAACGTGTTTTTAGATCATTTGTATCGTATCTTTTACTACATAACTTTTCACCAAATTTCACAAACGCTAAGAAAGTTTGTCTTTCGATTCAAAACAAGATTTTAACGCTTTGAGGAGTTCAAATAACGTGTTTTGAGATCATTTGTATCGTATCTTTTACTACATAACTTTTCACCAAATTTCACAAACACTAAGAAAGTTTGTTTTTCGATTCAAAACAAGATTTTAATGCTTTGAGGAGTTCAAACAACGTGTTTTTAGATCATTTGTATCGTATCTTTAACTACATAACTTTTCACCAAATTTCACAAACACTAAGAAAGTTTGTTTTTCGATTGAAAACAAGATTTTAACGCTTTGAGGAGTTCAAATAACGTGTTTTTAGATCATTTGCATCGTATCTTTTACTATATAACTTTTCACCAAATTTCACAAACAATAAGAAAGTTTGTTTTTCGACTCAAAACAAGATTTTAGCACTTTGAGGAGTTCAAATAACGTGTTTTGAGATCATTTGTATCGTATCTTTTACTACATAACTTTTCACCAAATTTCATAAACACTAAGAAACTTTGTTTTTCGATTCAAAACAAGATTTTAACGCTTTGAGGATTTCAAATAACGTGTTTTTAGATCATTTGTACCGTATCTTTTACTACATAACTTTTCACCAAATTTCACAAATACTAAGAAAGTTTGTTTTTCGATTCAAAACAAGATTTTAGTGCTTTGAGGAGTTCAAATAACGTGTTTTGAGATCATTTGTATCGTATATTTTACTACATAACTTTTCACCAAATTTCACAAACACTAAGAAACTTTGTTTTTCGATTCAAAATAAGATTTTAACGCTTTGAGGAGTTCAAATAACGTGTTTTTAGATCATTTGTATCGTATCTTTAACTACATAACTTTTCACCCAATTTCACAAACGCTAAGAAAGTTTGTTTTTCGATTCAAAACAAGATTTTAACGCTTTGAGGAGTTCAAATAACGCGTTTTGAGATCATTTGTATCGTATCTTTTACTACATAACTTTTCACCAAATTTCACAAACACTAAGAAAGTTTGTTTTTCGACTCAAAACAAGATTTTAACGCTTTGAGGAGTTCAAATAACGTGTTTTGAGGTCATTTGTATCATATCTTTTACTACATAACTTTTCACCAAATTTCACATACACTAAGAAACTTTGTTTTTCGATTCAAAACAAGATTTTAACGCTTTGAGGAGTTCAAATAACGTGTTTTTAGATCATTTGTATCGTATCTTTTACTACATAACTTTTTACCAAATTTCACAAACGTTAAGAAAGTTTGTTTTTCGATTCAAACCAAGATTTTAACGCTTTGAGGAGTTCAAATAACGTGTTTTTAGATCATTTGTATCGTATCTTTTACTACATATATTTTCACCAAATTTCACAAACGTTAAGAAAGTTTGTTTTTCGATTCAAACCAAGATTTTAACGCTTTGAGGAGTTCAAATAACGTGTTTTTAGATCATTTGTATCGTATCTTTTACTACATATATTTTCACCAAATTTCACAAACGTTAAGAAAGTTTGTTTTTCGATTCAAAACAAGATTTTAACGCTTTGAGGAGTTCAAATAACGTGTTTTTAGATCATTTGTATCGTATCTTTTACTACATAACTTTTCACCAAATTTCACAAACACTAAGAAAGTTTGTGTTTCGATTCAAAACAAGATTTTAACGCTTTGAGGAGTTCAAATAACGTGTTTTTAGATCATTTGTATCGTATCTTTTACTACATAACTTTTCACCAAATTTCACAAACACTAAGAAAGTTTGTTTTTCGACTCAAAACAAGATTTTAGCACTTTGAAGAGTTCAAATAACGTGTTTTTAGATCATTTGTATCGTATCTTTAACTACATAACTTTTCACCAAATTTCACAAACACTAAGAAAGTTTGTTTTTCGATTGAAAACAAGATTTTAACGCTTTGAGGAGTTCAAATAACGTGTTTTTAGATCATTTGTATCGTATCTTTTACTACATGACTTTACACCAAATTTCACAAACACTAAGAAAGTTTGTTTTTCGATTCAAAACAAGATTTTAACGCTTTGAGGAGTTCAAATAACGTGTTTTGAGATCATTTGTATCGTATCTTTTACTACAAAACTTTTCACCAAATTTCACAAACACTAAGAAAGTTTGTTTTTCGATTCAAAACAAGATTTTAACGCTTTGATGAGTTCAAATAACGTGTTTTTAGATCATTTGTATCGTATCTTTTACTACATGACTTTTCACCAAATTTCACAAACGCTAAGAAAGTTTGTTTTTCGATTCGAAACAAGATTTTAACGCTTTGAGGAGTTCAAATAACGTGTTTTGAGATCATTTGTATCGTATTTTTTACTACATAACTTTTCACCAAATTTCACAAACACTAAGAAAGTTTGTTTGTCGATCCAAAACAAGATTTCAGCGCTTTGAGGTGTTCAAATAACGTGTTTTTAGATCATTTGTACCGTATCTTTTACTACATAACTTTTCACCAAATTTCACAAACGCTAAGAAAGTTTGTTTTTCGATTCAAAACAAGATTTTGGCGCTTTGAGGAGTTCAAATAACGTGTTTTGAGATCATTTGTATCGTATCTTTTACTACATAACTTTTCACCAAATTTCACAGACACTAAGAAAGTTTGTTTTTCGATTCAAAACAATATTTTAACGCTTTGAGGAGTTCAAATAACGTGTTTTGAGATCATTTGTATCGTATCTTTTACTACATAACTTTTCACCAAATTTCACAAACACTAAGAAAGTTTGTGTTTCGATTCAAAACAAGATTTTAACGCTTTGAGGAGTTCAAATAACGTGTTTTTAGATCATTTGTATCGTATCTTTTACTACATAACTTTTCACCAAATTTCACAAACATTAAGAAAGTTTGTTTTTCGATTCAAAACAAGATTTTAACGCTTTGAGGAGTTCAAATAACGTGTTTTTAGATCATTTGTATCGTATCTTTTACCACATAACTTTTCACCAAATTTCACAAACACTAAGAAACTTTGTTTTTCGATTCAAAACAAGATTTTAACGCTTTGAGGAGTTCAAATAACGTGTTTTGAGATCATTTGTATCGTATCTTTTACTACATAACTTTTCACCAAATTTCACAAACGCTAAGAAAGTTTGTTTTTCGATTCAAAACAAGATTTTAACGCTTTCAGGAGATCAAATAACGTGTTTTTAGATCATTTGTATCGTATCTTTTACTACATAACTTTTCACCAAATTTCACAAACACTAAGAAAGTTTGTTTTTCGATTCAAAACAAGATTTTAGCGCTTTGAGGAGTTCAAATAACGTGTTTTGAGATCATTTGTATCGTATCTTTTACTACATAACTTTTCACCAAATTTCACAAACACTAAGAAACTTTGTTTTTCGATTCAAAACAAGATTTTAACGCTTTCAGGAGATCAAATAACGTGTTTTTAGATCATTTGTATCGTATCTTTTACTACATAACTTTTCACCAAATTTCACAAACGCTAAGAAAGTTTGTTTTTCGATTCAAAACAAGATTTTAACGCTTTGAGGAGGTCAAATAACGTGTTTTGAGATCATTTGTATCGTATCTTTTACTACATAACTTTTCACCAAATTTCACAAACACTAAGAAAGTTTGTTTTTCGATTCAAAACAAGATTTTAACGCTATGAGGAGTTCAAACAACGTGTTTTTAGATCATTTGTATCGTATCTTTCACTACTTAACTTTTCACCAAATTTCACAAACACTAAGAAAGTTTGTTTTTCGATGGAAAACAAGATTTTAACGCTTTGAGGAGTTCAAATAACGTGTTTTTAGATCATTTGTAACGTATCTTTTACTACATAACTTTTCACCAAATTTCACAAACAATAAGAAAGTTTGTTTTTCGACTCAAAACAAGATTTTAGCACTTTGAGGAGGTCAAATAACGTGTTTTGAGATCATTTGTATCGCATCTTTTACAACATGACTTTTCACCAAATTTCACAAACACTAAGAAAGTTTGTGTTTCGATTCAAAACAAGATTTTAACGCTTTGAGGAGTTCAAATAACGTGTTTTGAGATCATTTGTATCGTATCTTTTACTACATAACTTTTCACCAAATTTCACAAACGCTAAGAAAGTTTGTTTTTCGATTCAAAACAAGATTTTAACGCTTTGAGGAGTTCAAATAACTTGTTTTGAGATCATTTGTATCGTATCTTTTACTACATAACTTTTCACCAAATTTCACAAACACTAAGAAAGTTTGTTTTTCGATTCAAAACAAGATTTTAACGCTTTGAGGAGTTCAAATAACGTGTTTTTAGATCATTTGTATCGTATCTTTTACTACATAACTTTTCACCAAATTTCACAAACGCTAAGAAAGTTTGTTTTTCGATTCAAAACAAGATTTTAATGCTTTGAGGAGTTCAAATAACTTGTTTTGAGATCATTTGTATCGTATCTTTTACTACATAACTTTTCACCAAATTTCACAAACACTAAGAAAGTTTGTTTTTCGATTCAAAACAAGATTTCAGCGCTTTGAGGAGTTCAAATAACGTGTTTTTAGATCATTTGTATCGTATCTTTTACTACATAACTTTTCACCAAATTTCACAAACACTAAGAAAGTTTGTTTTTCGATTCAAAACAAGATTTTAACACATTGAGGATTTCAAATAACGTGTTTTTAGATCATTTGTACCGTATCTTTTACTACATAACTTTGCACCAAATTTCACAAATACTAAGAAAGTTTGTTTTTCGATTCAAAACAAGATTTTAGTGCTTTGAGGAGTTCAAATAACGTGTTTTGAGATCATTTGTATCGTATCTTTTACTACATAACTTTTCACCAAATTTCACAAACACTAAGAAACTTTGTTTTTCGATTCAAAATAAGATTTTAACGCTTTGAGGAGTTCAAATAACGTGTTTTTAGATCATTTGTATCGTATCTTTAACTACATAACTTTTCACCCAATTTCACAAACGCTAAGAAAGTTTGTTTTTCGATTCAAAACAAGATTTTAACGCTTTGAGGAGTTCCAATAACGTGTTTTGAGATCATTTGTATCGTATCTTTTACTACATAACTTTTCACCAAATTTCACACACACTAAGAAAGTTTGTTTTTCGACTCAAAACAAGATTTTAACGCTTTGAGGAGTTCAAATAACGTGTTTTGAGATCATTTGTATCGTATCTTTTACTACATAACTTTTCACCAAATTTCACATACACTAAGAAACTTTGTTTTTCGATTCAAAACAAGATTTTAACGCTTTGAGGAGTTCAAATAACGAGTTTTTAGATCATTTGTATCGTATCTTTTACTACATAACTTTTTACCAAATTTCACAAACGTTAAGAAAGTTTGTTTTTCGATTCAAAACAAGATTTTAAGGCTTTGAGGAGTTCAAATAACGTGTTTTGAGATCATTTGTATCGTATTTTTTACTACATAACTTTTCACCAAATTTCACAAACGTTAAGAAAGATTGTTTTTCGATTCAAAACAAGATTTTAACACTTTGAGGAGTTCAAATAACGTGTTTTTAGGTCATTTGTATCGTATCTTTTACTACATACCTTTTCACCAAATTTCACAAACACTAAGAAAGTTTGTTTTTCGACTCAAAACAAGATTTTAGCACTTTGAGGAGTTCAAATAACGTATTTTGAGATCATTTGTATCGTATCTTTTACTACATAACTTTTCACCAAATTTCACAAACACTAAGAAACTTTGTTTTTCGATTCAAAACAAGATTTTAACGCTTTGAGGAGTTCAAATAACGTGTTTTTAGATCATTTGTATCGTATCTTTTACTACAAGACTTTTCACCAAATTTCACAAACACTAAGAAAGTTTGTTTTTCGATTCAAAACAAGATTTTAACGCTTTGAGGAGTTCAAATAACGTGTTTTGAGATCATTTGTATCGTATCTTTTATAACAAAACTTTTCACCAAATTTCACAAACACTAAGAAAGGTTGTTTGTCGATTCAAAACAAGATTTCAGCGCTTTGAGGAGTTCAAATAACGTGTTTTGAGATCATTTGTATCGTATCTTTTACTACATAACTTTTCACCAAATTTCACAAACACTAAGAAAGTTTGTTTGTCGATTCAAAACAAGATTTCAGCGCTTTGAGGAGTTCAAATAACGTGTTTTGAGATCATTTGTATCGTATCTTTTACTACATAACTTTTCACCAAATTTCACAAACACTAAGAAACTTTGTTTTTCGATTCAAAACAAGATTTTAACGCTTTGAGGATTTCAAATAACGTGTTTTTAGATCATTTGTACCGTATCTTTTACTACATAACTTTTCACCAAATTTCACAAATACTAAGAAAGTTTGTTTTTCGATTCAAAACAAGATTTTAGTGCTTTGAGGAGTTCAAATAACGTGTTTTGAGATCATTTGTATCGTATATTTTACTACATAACTTTTCACCAAATTTCACAAACACTAAGAAACTTTGTTTTTCGATTCAAAATAAGATTTTAACGCTTTGAGGAGTTCAAATAACGTGTTTTTAGATCATTTGTATCGTATCTTTAACTACATAACTTTTCACCCAATTTCACAAACGCTAAGAAAGTTTGTTTTTCAATTCAAAACAAGATTTTAACGCTTTGAGGAGTTCAAATAACGCGTTTTGAGATCATTTGTATCGTATCTTTTACTACATAACTTTTCACCAAATTTCACAAACACTAAGAAAGTTTGTTTTTCGACTCAAAACAAGATTTTAACGCTTTGAGGAGTTCAAATAACGTGTTTTGAGGTCATTTGTATCGTATCTTTTACTACATAACTTTTCACCAAATTTCACAAACACTAAGAAACTTTGTTTTTCGATTCAAAACAAGATTTTAACGCTTTCAGGAGATCAAATAACGTGTTTTTAGATCATTTGTATCGTATCTTTTACTACATAACTTTTCACCAAATTTCACAAACGCTAAGAAAGTTTGTTTTTCGATTCAAAACAAGATTTTAACGCTTTCAGGAGATCAAATAACGTGTTTTTAGATCATTTGTATCGTATCTTTTACTACATAACTTTTCACCAAATTTCACAAACGCTAAGAAAGTTTGTTTTTCGATTCAAAACAAGATTTTAGTGCTTTGAGGAGTTCAAATAACGTGTTTTGAGATCATTTGTATCGTATCTTTTACTACATAACTTTTCACCAAATTTCACAAACACTAAGAAACTTTGTTTTTCGATTGAAAACAAGATTTTAACGCTTTGAGGAGTTCAAATAACGTGTTTTTAGATCATTTGTATCGTATCTTTTACTACATGACTTTACACCAAATTTCACACACACTAAGAAACTTTGTTTTTCGATTGAAAACAAGATTTTAACGCTTTGAGGAGTTCAAATAACGTGTTTTTAGATCATTTGTATCGTATCTTTTACTACATGACTTTACACCAAATTTCACAAACACTAAGAAAGTTTGTTTTTCGATTCAAAACAAGATTTTAACGCTTTGAGGAGTTCAAATAACGTGTTTTGAGATCATTTGTATCGTATCTTTTACTACAAAACTTTTCACCAAATTTCACAAACACTAAGAAAGTTTGTTTGTCGATTCAAAACAAGATTTCAGCGCTTTGAGGAGTTCAAATAACGTGTTTTTAGATCATTTGTATCGTATCTTTTACTACATAACTTTTCACCAAATTTCACAAACACTAAGAAAGTTTGTTTTTCGATTCAAAACAAGATTTTAACGCTTTGATGAGTTCAAATAACGTGTTTTTAGATCATTTGTATCGTATCTTTTACTACATGACTTTTCACCAAATTTCACAAACGCTAAGAAAGTTTGTTTTTCGATTCGAAACAAGATTTTAACGCTTTGAGGAGTTCAAATAACGTGTTTTGAGATCATTTGTATCGTATTTTTTACTACATAACTTTTCACCAAATTTCACAAACACTAAGAAAGTTTGTTTGTCGATCCAAAACAAGATTTCAGCGCTTTGAGGAGTTCAAATAACGTGTTTTTAGATCATTTGTACCGTATCTTTTACTACATAACTTTTCACCAAATTTCACAAACGCTAAGAAAGTTTGTTTTTCGATTCAAAACAAGATTTTGGCGCTTTGAGGAGTTCAAATAACGTGTTTTGAGATCATTTGTATCGTATCTTTTACTACATAACTTTTCACCAAATTTCACAGACACTAAGAAAGTTTGTTTTTCGATTCAAAACAATATTTTAACGCTTTGAGGAGTTCAAATAACGTGTTTTGAGATCATTTGTATCGTATCTTTTACTACATAACTTTTCACCAAATTTCACAAACACTAAGAAAGTTTGTGTTTCGATTCAAAACAAGATTTTAACGCTTTGAGTAGTTCAAATAACGTGTTTTTAGATCATTTGTATCGTATCTTTTACTACATAACTTTTCACCAAATTTCACAAACATTAAGAAAGTTTGTTTTTCGATTCAAAACAAGATTTTAACGCTTTGAGGAGTTCAAATAACGTGTTTTTAGATCATTTGTATCGTATCTTTTACCACATAACTTTTCACCAAATTTCACAAACACTAAGAAACTTTGTTTTTCGATTCAAAACAAGATTTTAACGCTTTGAGGAGTTCAAATAACGTGTTTTGAGATCATTTGTATCGTATCTTTTACTACATAACTTTTCACCAAATTTCACAAACGCTAAGAAAGTTTGTTTTTCGATTCAAAACAAGATTTTAACGCTTTCAGGAGATCAAATAACGTGTTTTTAGATCATTTGTATCGTATCTTTTACTACATAACTTTTCACCAAATTTCACAAACACTAAGAAAGTTTGTTTTTCGATTCAAAACAAGATTTTAGCGCTTTGAGGAGTTCAAATAACGTGTTTTGAGATCATTTGTATCGTATCTTTTACTACATAACTTTTCACCAAATTTCACAAACACTAAGAAACTTTGTTTTTCGATTCAAAACAAGATTTTAACGCTTTCAGGAGATCAAATAACGTGTTTTTAGATCATTTGTATCGTATCTTTTACTACATAACTTTTCACCAAATTTCACAAACACTAAGAAAGTTTGTTTGTCGATTCAAAACAAGATTTCAGCGCTTTGAGGAGTTCAAATAACGTGTTTTGAGATCATTTGTATCGTATTTTTTACTACATAACTTTTCACCAAATTTCACAAACACTAAGAAACTTTGTTTTTCGATTCAAAACAAGATTTTAACGCTTTGAGGATTTCAAATAACGTGTTTTTAGATCATTTGTACCGTATCTTTTACTACATAACTTTTCACCAAATTTCACAAATACTAAGAAAGTTTGTTTTTCGATTCAAAACAAGATTTTAGTGCTTTGAGGAGTTCAAATAACGTGTTTTGAGATCATTTGTATCGTATATTTTACTACATAACTTTTCACCAAATTTCACAAACACTAAGAAACTTTGTTTTTCGATTCAAAATAAGATTTTAACGCTTTGAGGAGTTCAAATAACGTGTTTTTAGATCATTTGTATCGTATCTTTAACTACATAACTTTTCACCCAATTTCACAAACGCTAAGAAAGTTTGTTTTTCAATTCAAAACAAGATTTTAACGCTTTGAGGAGTTCAAATAACGCGTTTTGAGATCATTTGTATCGTATCTTTTACTACATAACTTTTCACCAAATTTCACAAACACTAAGAAAGTTTGTTTTTCGACTCAAAACAAGATTTTAACGCTTTGAGGAGTTCAAATAACGTGTTTTGAGGTCATTTGTATCGTATCTTTTACTACATAACTTTTCACCAAATTTCACAAACACTAAGAAACTTTGTTTTTCGATTCAAAACAAGATTTTAACGCTTTCAGGAGATCAAATAACGTGTTTTTAGATCATTTGTATCGTATCTTTTACTACATAACTTTTCACCAAATTTCACAAACGCTAAGAAAGTTTGTTTTTCGATTCAAAACAAGATTTTAACGCTTTCAGGAGATCAAATAACGTGTTTTTAGATCATTTGTATCGTATCTTTTACTACATAACTTTTCACCAAATTTCACAAACGCTAAGAAAGTTTGTTTTTCGATTCAAAACAAGATTTTAGTGCTTTGAGGAGTTCAAATAACGTGTTTTGAGATCATTTGTATCGTATCTTTTACTACATAACTTTTCACCAAATTTCACAAACACTAAGAAACTTTGTTTTTCGATTGAAAACAAGATTTTAACGCTTTGAGGAGTTCAAATAACGTGTTTTTAGATCATTTGTATCGTATCTTTTACTACATGACTTTACACCAAATTTCACACACACTAAGAAACTTTGTTTTTCGATTGAAAACAAGATTTTAACGCTTTGAGGAGTTCAAATAACGTGTTTTTAGATCATTTGTATCGTATCTTTTACTACATGACTTTACACCAAATTTCACAAACACTAAGAAAGTTTGTTTTTCGATTCAAAACAAGATTTTAACGCTTTGAGGAGTTCAAATAACGTGTTTTGAGATCATTTGTATCGTATCTTTTACTACAAAACTTTTCACCAAATTTCACAAACACTAAGAAAGTTTGTTTGTCGATTCAAAACAAGATTTCAGCGCTTTGAGGAGTTCAAATAACGTGTTTTTAGATCATTTGTATCGTATCTTTTACTACATAACTTTTCACCAAATTTCACAAACACTAAGAAAGTTTGTTTTTCGATTCAAAACAAGATTTTAACGCTTTGATGAGTTCAAATAACGTGTTTTTAGATCATTTGTATCGTATCTTTTACTACATGACTTTTCACCAAATTTCACAAACGCTAAGAAAGTTTGTTTTTCGATTCGAAACAAGATTTTAACGCTTTGAGGAGTTCAAATAACGTGTTTTGAGATCATTTGTATCGTATTTTTTACTACATAACTTTTCACCAAATTTCACAAACACTAAGAAAGTTTGTTTGTCGATCCAAAACAAGATTTCAGCGCTTTGAGGAGTTCAAATAACGTGTTTTTAGATCATTTGTACCGTATCTTTTACTACATAACTTTTCACCAAATTTCACAAACGCTAAGAAAGTTTGTTTTTCGATTCAAAACAAGATTTTGGCGCTTTGAGGAGTTCAAATAACGTGTTTTGAGATCATTTGTATCGTATCTTTTACTACATAACTTTTCACCAAATTTCACAGACACTAAGAAAGTTTGTTTTTCGATTCAAAACAATATTTTAACGCTTTGAGGAGTTCAAATAACGTGTTTTGAGATCATTTGTATCGTATCTTTTACTACATAACTTTTCACCAAATTTCACAAACACTAAGAAAGTTTGTGTTTCGATTCAAAACAAGATTTTAACGCTTTGAGTAGTTCAAATAACGTGTTTTTAGATCATTTGTATCGTATCTTTTACTACATAACTTTTCACCAAATTTCACAAACATTAAGAAAGTTTGTTTTTCGATTCAAAACAAGATTTTAACGCTTTGAGGAGTTCAAATAACGTGTTTTTAGATCATTTGTATCGTATCTTTTACCACATAACTTTTCACCAAATTTCACAAACACTAAGAAACTTTGTTTTTCGATTCAAAACAAGATTTTAACGCTTTGAGGAGTTCAAATAACGTGTTTTGAGATCATTTGTATCGTATCTTTTACTACATAACTTTTCACCAAATTTCACAAACGCTAAGAAAGTTTGTTTTTCGATTCAAAACAAGATTTTAACGCTTTCAGGAGATCAAATAACGTGTTTTTAGATCATTTGTATCGTATCTTTTACTACATAACTTTTCACCAAATTTCACAAACACTAAGAAAGTTTGTTTTTCGATTCAAAACAAGATTTTAGCGCTTTGAGGAGTTCAAATAACGTGTTTTGAGATCATTTGTATCGTATCTTTTACTACATAACTTTTCACCAAATTTCACAAACACTAAGAAACTTTGTTTTTCGATTCAAAACAAGATTTTAACGCTTTCAGGAGATCAAATAACGTGTTTTTAGATCATTTGTATCGTATCTTTTACTACATAACTTTTCACCAAATTTCACAAACGCTAAGAAAGTTTGTTTTTCGATTCAAAACAAGATTTTAACGCTTTGAGGAGTTCAAATAACGTGTTTTGAGATCATTTGTATCGTATCTTTTACTACATAACTTTTCACCAAATTTCACAAACACTAAGAAAGTTTGTTTTTCGATTCAAAACAAGATTTTAACGCTATGAGGAGTTCAAACAACGTGTTTTTAGATCATTTGTATCGTATCTTTCACTACTTGACTTTTCACCAAATTTCACAAACACTAAGAAAGTTTGTTTTTCGATGGAAAACAAGATTTTAACGCTTTGAGGAGTTCAAATAACGTGTTTTTAGATCATTTGTAACGTATCTTTTACTACATAACTTTTCACCAAATTTCACAAACAATAAGAAAGTTTGTTTTTCGACTCAAAACAAGATTTTAGCACTTTGAGGAGTTCAAATAACGTGTTTTGAGATCATTTGTATCGTATCTTTTACTACATAACTTTTCACCAAATTTCACAGACACTAAGAAAGTTTGTTTTTCGATTCAAAACAAGATTTTATCGCTTTGAGGAGTTCAAATAACGTGTATTTAGATCATTTGTATCGTATCTTTTACAACATGACTTTTCACCAAATTTCACAAACACTAAGAAAGTTTGTGTTTCGATTCAAAACAAGATTTTAACGCTTTGAGGAGTTCAAATAACGTGTTTTGAGATCATTTGTATCGTATCTTTTACTACATAACTTTTCACCTAATTTCACAAACGCTAAGAAAGTTTGTTTTTCGATTCAAAACAAGATTTTAACGCTTTGAGGAGTTCAAATAACTTGTTTTGAGATCATTTGTATCGTATCTTTTACTACATAACTTTTCACCAAATTTCACAAACACTAAGAAAGTTTGTTTTTCGATTCAAAACAAGATTTTAACGCTTTGAGGAGTTCAAATAACGTGTTTTTAGATCATTTGTATCGTATCTTTTACTACATAACTTTTCACCAAATTTCACAAACGCTAAGAAAGTTTGTTTTTCGATTCAAAACAAGATTTTAACGCTTTGAGGAGTTCAAATAACTTGTTTTGAGATCATTTGTATCGTATCTTTTACTACATAACTTTTCACCAAATTTCACAAACACTAAGAAAGTTTGTTTTTCGATTCAAAACAAGATTTCAGCGCTTTGAGGAGTTCAAATAACGTGTTTTTAGATCATTTGTATCGTATCTTTTACTACATAACTTTTCACCAAATTTCACAAACACTAAGAAAGTTTGTTTTTCGATTCAAAACAAGATTTTAACGCTTTGAGGATTTCAAATAACGTGTTTTTAGATCATTTGTACCGTATCTTTTACTACATAACTTTTCACCAAATTTCACAAATACTAAGAAAGTTTGTTTTTCGATTCAAAACAAGATTTTAGTGCTTTGAGGAGTTCAAATAACGTGTTTTGAGATCATTTGTATCGTATCTTTTACTACATAACTTTTCACCAAATTTCACAAACACTAAGAAACTTTGTTTTTCGATTCAAAATAAGATTTTAACGCTTTGAGGAGTTCAAATAACGTGTTTTTAGATCATTTGTATCGTATCTTTAACTACATAACTTTTCACCCAATTTCACAAACGCTAAGAAAGTTTGTTTTTCGATTCAAAACAAGATTTTAACGCTTTGAGGAGTTCCAATAACGTGTTTTGAGATCATTTGTATCGTATCTTTTACTACATAACTTTTCACCAAATTTCACAAACACTAAGAAAGTTTGTTTTTCGACTCAAAACAAGATTTTAACGCTTTGAGGAGTTCAAATAACGTGTTTTGAGATCATTTGTATCGTATCTTTTACTACATAACTTTTCACCAAATTTCACACACACTAAGAAACTTTGTTTTTCGATTCAAAACAAGATTTTAACGCTTTGAGGAGTTCAAATAACGAGTTTTTAGATCATTTGTATCGTATCTTTTACTACATAACTTTTTACCAAATTTCACAAACGTTAAGAAAGTTTGTTTTTCAATTCAAAACAAGATTTTAAGGCTTTGAGGAGTTCAAATAACGTGTTTTGAGATCATTTGTATCGTATTTTTTACTACATAACTTTTCACCAAATTTCACAAACGTTAAGAAAGATTGTTTTTCGATTCAAAACAAGATTTTAACACTTTGAGGAGTTCAAATAACGTGTTTTTAGGTCATTTGTATCGTATCTTTTACTACATACCTTTTCACCAAATTTCACAAACACTAAGAAAGTTTGTTTTTCGACTCAAAACAAGATTTTAGCACTTTGAGGAGTTCAAATAACGTATTTTGAGATCATTTGTATCGTATCTTTTACTACATAACTTTTCACCAAATTTCACAAACACTAAGAAAGTTTGTTTTTCGATTCAAAACAAGATTTTAACGCTTTGAGGAGTTCAAATAACATGTTTTTAGATCATTTGTATCGTATCTTTTACTACAAGACTTTTCACCAAATTTCACAAACACTAAGAAAGTTTGTTTTTCGATTCAAAACAAGATTTTAACGCTTTGAGGAGTTCAAATAACGTGTTTTGAGATCATTTGTATCGTATCTTTTATTACAAAACTTTTCACCAAATTTCACAAACACTAAGAAAGGTTGTTTGTCGATTCAAAACAAGATTTCAGCGCTTTGAGGAGTTCAAATAACGTGTTTTGAGATCATTTGTATCGTATCTTTTACTACATAACTTTTCACCAAATTTCACAAACACTAAGAAAGTTTGTTTGTCGATTCAAAACAAGATTTCAGCGCTTTGAGGAGTTCAAATAACGTGTTTTGAGATCATTTGTATCGTATCTTTTACTACATAACTTTTCACCAAATTTCACAAACACTAAGAAACTTTGTTTTTCGATTCAAAACAAGATTTTAACGCTTTGAGGATTTCAAATAACGTGTTTTTAGATCATTTGTACCGTATCTTTTACTACATAACTTTTAACCAAATTTCACAAATACTAAGAAAGTTTGTTTTTCGATTCAAAACAAGATTTTAGTGCTTTGAGGAGTTCAAATAACGTGTTTTGAGATCATTTGTATCGTATATTTTACTACATAACTTTTCACCAAATTTCACAAACACTAAGAAACTTTGTTTTTCGATTCAAAATAAGATTTTAACGCTTTGAGGAGTTCAAATAACGTGTTTTTAGATCATTTGTATCGTATCTTTAACTACATAACTTTTCACCCAATTTCACAAACGCTAAGAAAGTTTGTTTTTCAATTCAAAACAAGATTTTAACGCTTTGAGGAGTTCAAATAACGCGTTTTGAGATCATTTGTATCGTATCTTTTACTACATAACTTTTCACCAAATTTCACAAACACTAAGAAAGTTTGTTTTTCGACTCAAAACAAGATTTTAACGCTTTGAGGAGTTCAAATAACGTGTTTTGAGGTCATTTGTATCGTATCTTTTACTACATAACTTTTCACCAAATTTCACAAACACTAAGAAACTTTGTTTTTCGATTCAAAACAAGATTTTAACGCTTTCAGGAGATCAAATAACGTGTTTTTAGATCATTTGTATCGTATCTTTTACTACATAACTTTTCACCAAATTTCACAAACGCTAAGAAAGTTTGTTTTTCGATTCAAAACAAGATTTTAACGCTTTCAGGAGATCAAATAACGTGTTTTTAGATCATTTGTATCGTATCTTTTACTACATAACTTTTCACCAAATTTCACAAACACTAAGAAAGTTTGTTTTTCGATTGAAAACAAGATTTTAACGCTTTGAGGAGTTCAAATAACGTGTTTTGAGATCATTTGTATCGTATCTTTTACTACATAACTTTTCAGCAAATTTCACAAACACTAAGAAAGTTTGTGTTTCGATTCAAAACAAGATTTTAACGCTTTGAGGAGTTCAAATAACGTGTTTTTAGATCATTTGTATCGTATCTTTTACTACATAACTTTTCACCAAATTTCACAAACACTAAGAAAGTTTGTTTTTCGATTCAAAACAAGATTTTAACGTTTTGAGGAGTTCAAATAACGTGTTTTGAGATCATTTGTATCGTATGTTTTACTACATAACTTTTCACCAAATTTCACAAACACTAAATAAGTTTGTTTTTCGATTCAAAACAAGATTTTAACGCTTTGAGGAGTTCAAATAACGTGTTTTGAGATCATTTGTTTCGTATGTTTTACTACATAACTTTTCACCAAATTTCACAAACACTAAGAAAGTTTGTTTTTCGATTCAAAACTAGATTTTAACGCTTTCAGGAGATCAAATAACGTGTTTTGAGATCATTTGTATCGTATCTTTTACTACATAACTTTTCACCAAATTTCACAAACACTAAGAAAGTTTGTTTTTCGATTCAAAACAAGATTTTAACGCTTTGAGGAGTTCAAATAACGTGTTTTTAGATCATTTGTATCGTATCTTTTACTACATAACTTTTCACCAAATTTCACAAACACTAAGAAACTTTGTTTTTCGATTCAAAACAAGATTTTAACGCTTTCAGGAGATCAAATAACGTGTTTTTAGATCATTTGTATCGTATCTTTTACTACATAACTTTTCACCAAATTTCACAAACGCTAAGAAAGTTTGTTTTTCGATTCAAAACAAGATTTTAACGCTTTGAGGAGTTCAAATAACGTGTTTTGAGATCATTTGTATCGTATCTTTTACTACATAACTTTTCACCAAATTTCACAAACACTAAGAAAGTTTGTTTTTCGATTCAAAACAAGATTTTAACGCTATGAGGAGTTCAAACAACGTGTTTTTAGATTATTTGTATCGTATCTTTCACTACTTAACTTTTCACCAAATTTCACAAACACTAAGAAAGTTTGTTTTTCGATGGAAAACAAGATTTTAACGCTTTGAGGAGTTCAAATAACGTGTTTTTAGATCATTTGTAACGTATCTTTTACTACATAACTTTTCACCAAATTTCACAAACAATAAGAAAGTTTGTTTTTCGACTCAAAACAAGATTTTAGCACTTTGAGGAGTTCAAATAACGTGTTTTGAGATCATTTGTATCGTATCTTTTACTACATAACTTTTCACCAAATTTCACAGACACTAAGAAAGTTTGTTTTTCGATTCAAAACAAGATTTTATCGCTTTGAGGAGTTCAAATAACTTGTATTTAGATCATTTGTATCGTATCTTTTACAACATGACTTTTCACCAAATTTCACAAACACTAAGAAAGTTTGTGTTTCGATTCAAAACAAGATTTTAACGCTTTGAGGAGTTCAAATAACGTGTTTTGAGATCATTTGTATCGTATCTTTTACTACATAACATTTCACCTAATTTCACAAACGCTAAGAAAGTTTGTTTTTCGATTCAAAACAAGATTTTAACGCTTTGAGGAGTTCAAATAACTTGTTTTGAGATCATTTGTATCGTATCTTTTACTACATAACTTTTCACCAAATTTCACAAACACTAAGAAAGTTTGTTTTTCGATTCAAAACAAGATTTTAACGCTTTGAGGAGTTCAAATAACGTGTTTTTAGATCATTTGTATCGTATCTTTTACTACATAACTTTTCACCAAATTTCACAAACGCTAAGAAAGTTTGTTTTTCGATTCAAAACAAGATTTTAACGCTTTGAGGAGTTCAAATAACTTGTTTTGAGATCATTTGTATCGTATCTTTTACTACATAACTTTTCACCAAATTTCACAAACACTAAGAAAGTTTGTTTTTCGATTCAAAACAAGATTTCAGCGCTTTGAGGAGTTCAAATAACGTGTTTTTAGATCATTTGTATCGTATCTTTTACTACATAACTTTTCACCAAATTTCACAAACACTAAGAAACTTTGTTTTTCGATTCAAAACAAGATTTTAACGCTTTGAGGATTTCAAATAACTTGTTTTTAGATCATTTGTACCGTATCTTTTACTACATAACTTTTCACCAAATTTCACAAATACTAAGAAAGTTTGTTTTTCGATTCAAAACAAGATTTTAGTGCTTTGAGGAGTTCAAATAACGTGTTTTGAGATCATTTGTATCGTATCTTTTACTACATAACTTTTCACCAAATTTCACAAACACTAAGAAACTTTGTTTTTCGATTCAAAATAAGATTTTAACGCTTTGAGGAGTTCAAATAACGTGTTTTTAGATCATTTGTATCGTATCTTTAACTACATAACTTTTCACCCAATTTCACAAACGCTAAGAAAGTTTGTTTTTCGATTCAAAACAAGATTTTAACGCTTTGAGGAGTTCCAATAACGTGTTTTGAGATCATTTGTATCGTATCTTTTACTACATAACTTTTCACCAAATTTCACAAACACTAAGAAAGTTTGTTTTTCGACTCAAAACAAGATTTTAACGCTTTGAGGAGTTCAAATAACGTGTTTTGAGATCATTTGTATCGTATCTTTTACTACATAACTTTTCACCAAATTTCACATACACTAAGAAACTTTGTTTATCGATTCAAAACAAGATTTTAACGCTTTGAGGAGTTCAAATAACGAGTTTTTAGATCATTTGTATCGTATCTTTTACTACATAACTTTTTACCAAATTTCACAAACGTTAAGAAAGTTTGTTTTTCGATTCAAAACAAGATTTTAAGGCTTTGAGGAGTTCAAATAACGTGTTTTTAGATCATTTGTATCGTATTTTTTACTACATAACTTTTCACCAAATTTCACAAACGTTAAGAAAGATTGTTTTTCGATTCAAAACAAGATTTTAACACTTTGAGGAGTTCAAATAACGTGTTTTTAGGTCATTTGTATCGTATCTTTTACTACATACCTTTTCACCAAATTTCACAAACACTAAGAAAGTTTGTTTTTCGACTCAAAACAAGATTTTAGCACTTTGAGGAGTTCAAATAACGTATTTTGAGATCATTTGTATCGTATCTTTTACTACATAACTTTTCACCAAATTTCACAAACACTAAGAAAGTTTGTTTTTCGATTCAAAACAACATTTTAACGCTTTGAGGAGTTCAAATAACGTGTTTTTAGATCATTTGTATCGTATCTTTTACTACAAGACTTTTCACCAAATTTCACAAACACTAAGAAAGTTTGTTTTTCGATTCAAAACAAGATTTTAACGCTTTGAGGAGTTCAAATAACGTGTTTTGAGATCATTTGTATCGTATCTTTTATTACAAAACTTTTCACCAAATTTCACAAACACTAAGAAAGGTTGTTTGTCGATTCAAAACAAGATTTCAGCGCTTTGAGGAGTTCAAATAACGTGTTTTGAGATCATTTGTATCGTATCTTTTACTACATAACTTTTCACCAAATTTCACAAACACTAAGAAAGTTTGTTTGTCGATTCAAAACAAGATTTCAGCGCTTTGAGGAGTTCAAATAACGTGTTTTGAGATCATTTGTATCGTATCTTTTACTACATAACTTTTCACCAAATTTCACAAACACTAAGAAACTTTGTTTTTCGATTCAAAACAAGATTTTAACGCTTTGAGGATTTCAAATAACGTGTTTTTAGATCACTTGTACCGTATCTTTTACTACATAACTTTTCACCAAATTTCACAAATACTAAGAAAGTTTGTTTTTCGATTCAAAACAAGATTTTAGTGCTTTGAGGAGTTCAAATAACGTGTTTTGAGATCATTTGTATCGTATATTTTACTACATAACTTTTCACCAAATTTCACAAACACTAAGAAACTTTGTTTTTCGATTCAAAATAAGATTTTAACGCTTTGAGGAGTTCAAATAACGTGTTTTTAGATCATTTGTATCGTATCTTTAACTACATAACTTTTCACCCAATTTCACAAACGCTAAGAAAGTTTGTTTTTCAATTCAAAACAAGATTTTAACGCTTTGAGGAGTTCAAATAACGCGTTTTGAGATCATTTGTATCGTATCTTTTACTACATAACTTTTTACCAAATTTCACAAACACTAAGAAAGTTTGTTTTTCGACTCAAAACAAGATTTTAACGCTTTGAGGAGTTCAAATAACGTGTTTTGAGGTCATTTGTATCGTATCTTTTACTACATAACTTTTCACCAAATTTCACAAACACTAAGAAAGTTTGTTTTTCGATTCAAAACAAGATTTCAGCGCTTTGAGGAGTTCAAATAACGTGTTTTTAGATCATTTGTATCGTATCTTTTACTACATAACTTTTCACCAAATTTCACAAACACTAAGAAACTTTGTTTTTCGATTCAAAACAAGATTTTAACGCTTTGAGGATTTCAAATAACTTGTTTTTAGATCATTTGTACCGTATCTTTTACTACATAACTTTTCACCAAATTTCACAAATACTAAGAAAGTTTGTTTTTCGATTCAAAACAAGATTTTAGTGCTTTGAGGAGTTCAAATAACGTGTTTTGAGATCATTTGTATCGTATCTTTTACTACATAACTTTTCACCAAATTTCACAAACACTAAGAAACTTTGTTTTTCGATTCAAAATAAGATTTTAACGCTTTGAGGAGTTCAAATAACGTGTTTTTAGATCATTTGTATCGTATCTTTAACTACATAACTTTTCACCCAATTTCACAAACGCTAAGAAAGTTTGTTTTTCGATTCAAAACAAGATTTTAACGCTTTGAGGAGTTCCAATAACGTGTTTTGAGATCATTTGTATCGTATCTTTTACTACATAACTTTTCACCAAATTTCACAAACACTAAGAAAGTTTGTTTTTCGACTCAAAACAAGATTTTAACGCTTTGAGGAGTTCAAATAACGTGTTTTGAGATCATTTGTATCGTATCTTTTACTACATAACTTTTCACCAAATTTCACATACACTAAGAAACTTTGTTTATCGATTCAAAACAAGATTTTAACGCTTTGAGGAGTTCAAATAACGAGTTTTTAGATCATTTGTATCGTATCTTTTACTACATAACTTTTTACCAAATTTCACAAACGTTAAGAAAGTTTGT
This sequence comes from Luzula sylvatica, assembly GCA_946800325.1. Classification (NCBI taxonomy): domain Eukaryota; kingdom Viridiplantae; phylum Streptophyta; class Magnoliopsida; order Poales; family Juncaceae; genus Luzula; species Luzula sylvatica. Next base: position 76,537,822 of record OX326956.1, on the reverse strand, counting down.
TTTTCGATTCAAAACAAGATTTTAAGGCTTTGAGGAGTTCAAATAACGTGTTTTTAGATCATTTGTATCGTATTTTTTACTACATAACTTTTCACCAAATTTCACAAACGTTAAGAAAGATTGTTTTTCGATTCAAAACAAGATTTTAACACTTTGAGGAGTTCAAATAACGTGTTTTTAGGTCATTTGTATCGTATCTTTTACTACATACCTTTTCACCAAATTTCACAAACACTAAGAAAGTTTGTTTTTCGACTCAAAACAAGATTTTAGCACTTTGAGGAGTTCAAATAACGTATTTTGAGATCATTTGTATCGTATCTTTTACTACATAACTTTTCACCAAATTTCACAAACACTAAGAAAGTTTGTTTTTCGATTCAAAACAAGATTTTAACGCTTTGAGGAGTTCAAATAACGTGTTTTTAGATCATTTGTATCGTATCTTTTACTACAAGACTTTTCACCAAATTTCACAAACACTAAGAAAGTTTGTTTTTCGATTCAAAACAAGATTTTAACGCTTTGAGGAGTTCAAATAACGTGTTTTGAGATCATTTGTATCGTATCTTTTATTACAAAACTTTTCACCAAATTTCACAAACACTAAGAAATGTTGTTTGTCGATTCAAAACAAGATTTCAGCGCTTTGAGGAGTTCAAATAACGTGTTTTGAGATCATTTGTATCGTATCTTTTACTACATAACTTTTCACCAAATTTCACAAACACTAAGAAAGTTTGTTTGTCGATTCAAAACAAGATTTCAGCGCTTTGAGGAGTTCAAATAACGTGTTTTGAGATCATTTGTATCGTATCTTTTACTACATAACTTTTCACCAAATTTCACAAACACTAAGAAACTTTGTTTTTCGATTCAAAACAAGATTTTAACGCTTTGAGGATTTCAAATAACGTGTTTTTAGATCACTTGTACCGTATCTTTTACTACATAACTTTTCACCAAATTTCACAAATACTAAGAAAGTTTGTTTTTCGATTCAAAACAAGATTTTAGTGCTTTGAGGAGTTCAAATAACGTGTTTTGAGATCATTTGTATCGTATATTTTACTACATAACTTTTCACCAAATTTCACAAACACTAAGAAACTTTGTTTTTCGATTCAAAATAAGATTTTAACGCTTTGAGGAGTTCAAATAACGTGTTTTTAGATCATTTGTATCGTATCTTTAACTACATAACTTTTCACCCAATTTCACAAACGCTAAGAAAGTTTGTTTTTCAATTCAAAACAAGATTTTAACGCTTTGAGGAGTTCAAATAACGCGTTTTGAGATCATTTGTATCGTATCTTTTACTACATAACTTTTTACCAAATTTCACAAACACTAAGAAAGTTTGTTTTTCGACTCAAAACAAGATTTTAACGCTTTGAGGAGTTCAAATAACGTGTTTTGAGGTCATTTGTATCGTATCTTTTACTACATAACTTTTCACCAAATTTCACAAACACTAAGAAACTTTGTTTTTCGATTCAAAACAAGATTTTAACGCTTTCAGGAGATCAAATAACGTGTTTTTAGATCATTTGTATCGTATCTTTTACTACATAACTTTTCACCAAATTTCACAAACGCTAAGAAAGTTTGTTTTTCGATTCAAAACAAGATTTTAACGCTTTCAGGAGATCAAATAACGTGTTTTTAGATCATTTGTATCGTATCTTTTACTACATAACTTTTCACCAAATTTCACAAACACTAAGAAAGTTTGTTTTTCGATTCAAAACAAGATTTTAGCACTTTGAGGAGTTCAAATAACGTGTTTTGAGATCATTTGTATTGTATCTTTTACTACATAACTTTTCACCAAATTTCACAAACACTAAGAAACTTTGTTTTTCGATTCAAAACAAGATTTTAACGCTTTCAGGAGATCAAATAACGTGTTTTTAGATCATTTGTATCGTATCTTTTACTACATAACTTTTCACCAAATTTCACAAACGCTAAGAAAGTTTGTTTTTCGATTCAAAACAAGATTTTAACGCTTTGAGGAGTTCAAATAACGTGTTTTGAGATCATTTGTATCGTATCTTTTACTACATAACTTTTCACCAAATTTCACAAACACTAAGAAACTTTGTTTTTCGATTCAAAACAAGATTTTAACGCTATGAGGAGTTCAAACAACGTGTTTTTAGATCATTTGTGTCGTATCTTTCACTACTTAACTTTTCACCAAATTTCACAAACACTAAGAAAGTTTGTTTTTCGATGGAAAACAAGATTTTAACGCTTTGAGGAGTTCAAATAACGTGTTTTTAGATCATTTGCAACGTATCTTTTACTACATAACTTTTCACCAAATTTCACAAACAATAAGAAAGTTTGTTTTTCGACTCAAAACAAGATTTTAGCACTTTGAGGAGTTCAAATAACGTGTTTTGAGATCATTTGTATTGTATCTTTTACTACATAACTTTTCACCAAATTTCACAAACACTAAGAAACTTTGTTTTTCGATTCAAAACAAGATTTTAACGCTTTCAGGAGATCAAATAACGTGTTTTTAGATCATTTGTATCGTATCTTTTACTACATAACTTTTCACCAAATTTCACAAACGCTAAGAAAGTTTGTTTTTCGATTCAAAACAAGATTTTAACGCTTTGAGGAGTTCAAATAACGTGTTTTGAGATCATTTGTATCGTATCTTTTACTACATAACTTTTCACCAAATTTCACAAACACTAAGAAACTTTGTTTTTCGATTCAAAACAAGATTTTAACGCTATGAGGAGTTCAAACAACGTGTTTTTAGATCATTTGTGTCGTATCTTTCACTACTTAACTTTTCACCAAATTTCACAAACACTAAGAAAGTTTGTTTTTCGATGGAAAACAAGATTTTAACGCTTTGAGGAGTTCAAATAACGTGTTTTTAGATCATTTGCAACGTATCTTTTACTACATAACTTTTCACCAAATTTCACAAACACTAAGAAAGTTTGTTTTTCGATTCAAAACAAGATTTTAGCACTTTGAGGAGTTCAAATAACGTGTTTTGAGATCATTTGTATTGTATCTTTTACTACATAACTTTTCACCAAATTTCACAGACACTAAGAAAGTTTGTTTTTCGATTCAAAACAAGATTTTATCGCTTTGAGGAGTTCAAATAACGTGTATTTAGATCATTTGTATCGTATCTTTTACAACATGACTTTTCACCAAATTTCACAAACACTAAGAAAGTTTGTGTTTCGATTCAAAACAAGATTTTAACGCTTTGAGGAGTTCAAATAACGTGTTTTGAGATCATTTGTATCGTATCTTTTACTACATAACTTTTCACCAAATTTCACAAACGCTAAGAAAGTTTGTTTTTCGATTCAAAACAAGATTTTAACGCTTTGAGGAGTTCAAATAACTTGTTTTGAGATCATTTGTATCGTATCTTTTACTACATAACTTTTCACCAAATTTCACAAACACTAAGAAAGTTTGTTTTTCGATTCAAAACAAGATTTTAACGCTTTGAGGAGTTCAAATAACGTGTTTTTAGATCATTTGTATCGTATCTTTTACTACATAACTTTTCACCAAATTTCACAAACGCTAAGAAAGTTTGTTTTTCGATTCAAAACAAGATTTTAACGCTTTGAGGAGTTCAAATAACTTGTTTTGAGATCATTTGTATCGTATCTTTTACTACATAACTTTTCACCAAATTTCACAAACACTAAGAAACTTTGTTTTTCGATTCAAAACAAGATTTTAACGCTTTGAGGATTTCAAATAACGTGTTTTTAGATCATTTGTACCGTATCTTTTACTACATAACTTTTAACCAAATTTCACAAATACTAAGAAAGTTTGTTTTTCGATTCAAAACAAGATTTTAGTGCTTTGAGGAGTTCAAATAACGTGTTTTGAGATCATTTGTATCGTATATTTTACTACATAACTTTTCACCAAATTTCACAAACACTAAGAAACTTTGTTTTTCGATTCAAAATAAGATTTTAACGCTTTGAGGAGTTCAAATAACGTGTTTTTAGATCATTTGTATCGTATCTTTAACTACATAACTTTTCACCCAATTTCACAAACGCTAAGAAAGTTTGTTTTTCAATTCAAAACAAGATTTTAACGCTTTGAGGAGTTCAAATAACGCGTTTTGAGATCATTTGTATCGTATCTTTTACTACATAACTTTTCACCAAATTTCACAAACACTAAGAAAGTTTGTTTTTCGACTCAAAACAAGATTTTAACGCTTTGAGGAGTTCAAATAACGTGTTTTGAGGTCATTTGTATCGTATCTTTTACTACATAACTTTTCACCAAATTTCACAAACACTAAGAAACTTTGTTTTTCGATTCAAAACAAGATTTTAACGCTTTCAGGAGATCAAATAACGTGTTTTTAGATCATTTGTATCGTATCTTTTACTACATAACTTTTCACCAAATTTCACAAACGCTAAGAAAGTTTGTTTTTCGATTCAAAACAAGATTTTAACGCTTTCAGGAGATCAAATAACGTGTTTTTAGATCATTTGTATCGTATCTTTTACTACATAACTTTTCACCAAATTTCACAAACACTAAGAAAGTTTGTTTTTCGATTGAAAACAAGATTTTAACGCTTTGAGGAGTTCAAATAACGTGTTTTGAGATCATTTGTATCGTATCTTTTACTACATAACTTTTCAGCAAATTTCACAAACACTAAGAAAGTTTGTGTTTCGATTCAAAACAAGATTTTAACGCTTTGAGGAGTTCAAATAACGTGTTTTTAGATCATTTGTATCGTATCTTTTACTACATAACTTTTCACCAAATTTCACAAACACTAAGAAAGTTTGTTTTTCGATTCAAAACAAGATTTTAACGTTTTGAGGAGTTCAAATAACGTGTTTTGAGATCATTTGTATCGTATGTTTTACTACATAACTTTTCACCAAATTTCACAAACAATAAGAAAGTTTGTTTTTCGACTCAAAACAAGATTTTAGCACTTTGAGGAGTTCAAATAACGTGTTTTGAGATCATTTGTATTGTATCTTTTACTACATAACTTTTCACCAAATTTCACAAACACTAAGAAACTTTGTTTTTCGATTCAAAACAAGATTTTAACGCTTTCAGGAGATCAAATAACGTGTTTTTAGATCATTTGTATCGTATCTTTTACTACATAACTTTTCACCAAATTTCACAAACGCTAAGAAAGTTTGTTTTTCGATTCAAAACAAGATTTTAACGCTTTGAGGAGTTCAAATAACGTGTTTTGAGATCATTTGTATCGTATCTTTTACTACATAACTTTTCACCAAATTTCACAAACACTAAGAAACTTTGTTTTTCGATTCAAAACAAGATTTTAACGCTATGAGGAGTTCAAACAACGTGTTTTTAGATCATTTGTGTCGTATCTTTCACTACTTAACTTTTCACCAAATTTCACAAACACTAAGAAAGTTTGTTTTTCGATGGAAAACAAGATTTTAACGCTTTGAGGAGTTCAAATAACGTGTTTTTAGATCATTTGCAACGTATCTTTTACTACATAACTTTTCACCAAATTTCACAAACACTAAGAAAGTTTGTTTTTCGATTCAAAACAAGATTTTAGCACTTTGAGGAGTTCAAATAACGTGTTTTGAGATCATTTGTATTGTATCTTTTACTACATAACTTTTCACCAAATTTCACAGACACTAAGAAAGTTTGTTTTTCGATTCAAAACAAGATTTTATCGCTTTGAGGAGTTCAAATAACGTGTATTTAGATCATTTGTATCGTATCTTTTACAACATGACTTTTCACCAAATTTCACAAACACTAAGAAAGTTTGTGTTTCGATTCAAAACAAGATTTTAACGCTTTGAGGAGTTCAAATAACGTGTTTTGAGATCATTTGTATCGTATCTTTTACTACATAACTTTTCACCAAATTTCACAAACGCTAAGAAAGTTTGTTTTTCGATTCAAAACAAGATTTTAACGCTTTGAGGAGTTCAAATAACTTGTTTTGAGATCATTTGTATCGTATCTTTTACTACATAACTTTTCACCAAATTTCACAAACACTAAGAAAGTTTGTTTTTCGATTCAAAACAAGATTTTAACGCTTTGAGGAGTTCAAATAACGTGTTTTTAGATCATTTGTATCGTATCTTTTACTACATAACTTTTCACCAAATTTCACAAACGCTAAGAAAGTTTGTTTTTCGATTCAAAACAAGATTTTAACGCTTTGAGGAGTTCAAATAACTTGTTTTGAGATCATTTGTATCGTATCTTTTACTACATAACTTTTCACCAAATTTCACAAACACTAAGAAACTTTGTTTTTCGATTCAAAACAAGATTTTAACGCTTTGAGGATTTCAAATAACGTGTTTTTAGATCATTTGTACCGTATCTTTTACTACATAACTTTTAACCAAATTTCACAAATACTAAGAAAGTTTGTTTTTCGATTCAAAACAAGATTTTAGTGCTTTGAGGAGTTCAAATAACGTGTTTTGAGATCATTTGTATCGTATATTTTACTACATAACTTTTCACCAAATTTCACAAACACTAAGAAACTTTGTTTTTCGATTCAAAATAAGATTTTAACGCTTTGAGGAGTTCAAATAACGTGTTTTTAGATCATTTGTATCGTATCTTTAACTACATAACTTTTCACCCAATTTCACAAACGCTAAGAAAGTTTGTTTTTCAATTCAAAACAAGATTTTAACGCTTTGAGGAGTTCAAATAACGCGTTTTGAGATCATTTGTATCGTATCTTTTACTACATAACTTTTCACCAAATTTCACAAACACTAAGAAAGTTTGTTTTTCGACTCAAAACAAGATTTTAACGCTTTGAGGAGTTCAAATAACGTGTTTTGAGGTCATTTGTATCGTATCTTTTACTACATAACTTTTCACCAAATTTCACAAACACTAAGAAACTTTGTTTTTCGATTCAAAACAAGATTTTAACGCTTTCAGGAGATCAAATAACGTGTTTTTAGATCATTTGTATCGTATCTTTTACTACATAACTTTTCACCAAATTTCACAAACGCTAAGAAAGTTTGTTTTTCGATTCAAAACAAGATTTTAACGCTTTCAGGAGATCAAATAACGTGTTTTTAGATCATTTGTATCGTATCTTTTACTACATAACTTTTCACCAAATTTCACAAACACTAAGAAAGTTTGTTTTTCGATTGAAAACAAGATTTTAACGCTTTGAGGAGTTCAAATAACGTGTTTTGAGATCATTTGTATCGTATCTTTTACTACATAACTTTTCAGCAAATTTCACAAACACTAAGAAAGTTTGTGTTTCGATTCAAAACAAGATTTTAACGCTTTGAGGAGTTCAAATAACGTGTTTTTAGATCATTTGTATCGTATCTTTTACTACATAACTTTTCACCAAATTTCACAAACACTAAGAAAGTTTGTTTTTCGATTCAAAACAAGATTTTAACGTTTTGAGGAGTTCAAATAACGTGTTTTGAGATCATTTGTATCGTATGTTTTACTACATAACTTTTCACCAAATTTCACAAACACTAAATAAGTTTGTTTTTCGATTCAAAACAAGATTTTAACGCTTTGAGGAGTTCAAATAACGTGTTTTGAGATCATTTGTTTCGTATGTTTTACTACATAACTTTTCACCAAATTTCGCAAACACTAAGAAAGTTTGTTTTTCGATTCAAAACTAGATTTTAACGCTTTCAGGAGATCAAATAACGTGTTTTGAGATCATTTGTATCGTATCTTTTACTACATAACTTTTCACCAAATTTCACAAACACTAAGAAAGTTTGTTTTTCGATTCAAAACAAGATTTTAACGCTTTGAGGAGTTCAAATAACGTGTTTTTAGATCATTTGTATCGTATCTTTTACTACATAACTTTTCACCAAATTTCACAAACACTAAGAAACTTTGTTTTTCGATTCAAAACAAGATTTTAACGCTTTCAGGAGATCAAATAACGTGTTTTTAGATCATTTGTATCGTATCTTTTACTACATAACTTTTCACCAAATTTCACAAACGCTAAGAAAGTTTGTTTTTCGATTCAAAACAAGATTTTAACGCTTTGAGGAGTTCAAATAACGTGTTTTGAGATCATTTGTATCGTATCTTTTACTACATAACTTTTCACCAAATTTCACAAACACTAAGAAAGTTTGTTTTTCGATTCAAAACAAGATTTTAACGCTATGAGGAGTTCAAACAACGTGTTTTTAGATTATTTGTATCGTATCTTTCACTACTTAACTTTTCACCAAATTTCACAAACACTAAGAAAGTTTGTTTTTCGATGGAAAACAAGATTTTAACGCTTTGAGGAGTTCAAATAACGTGTTTTTAGATCATTTGTAACGTATCTTTTACTACATAACTTTTCACCAAATTTCACAAACAATAAGAAAGTTTGTTTTTCGACTCAAAACAAGATTTTAGCACTTTGAGGAGTTCAAATAACGTGTTTTGAGATCATTTGTATCGTATCTTTTACTACATAACTTTTCACCAAATTTCACAGACACTAAGAAAGTTTGTTTTTCGATTCAAAACAAGATTTTATCGCTTTGAGGAGTTCAAATAACTTGTATTTAGATCATTTGTATCGTATCTTTTACAACATGACTTTTCACCAAATTTCACAAACACTAAGAAAGTTTGTGTTTCGATTCAAAACAAGATTTTAACGCTTTGAGGAGTTCAAATAACGTGTTTTGAGATCATTTGTATCGTATCTTTTACTACATAACTTTTCACCTAATTTCACAAACGCTAAGAAAGTTTGTTTTTCGATTCAAAACAAGATTTTAACGCTTTGAGGAGTTCAAATAACTTGTTTTGAGATCATTTGTATCGTATCTTTTACTACATAACTTTTCACCAAATTTCACAAACACTAAGAAAGTTTGTTTTTCGATTCAAAACAAGATTTTAACGCTTTGAGGAGTTCAAATAACGTGTTTTTAGATCATTTGTATCGTATCTTTTACTACATAACTTTTCACCAAATTTCACAAACGCTAAGAAAGTTTGTTTTTCGATTCAAAACAAGATTTTAACGCTTTGAGGAGTTCAAATAACTTGTTTTGAGATCATTTGTATCGTATCTTTTACTACATAACTTTTCACCAAATTTCACAAACACTAAGAAAGTTTGTTTTTCGATTCAAAACAAGATTTCAGCGCTTTGGGGAGTTCAAATAACGTGTTTTTAGATCATTTGTATCGTATCTTTTACTACATAACTTTTCACCAAATTTCACAAACACTAAGAAACTTTGTTTTTCGATTCAAAACAAGATTTTAACGCTTTGAGGATTTCAAATAACTTGTTTTTAGATCATTTGTACCGTATCTTTTACTACATAACTTTTCACCAAATTTCACAAATACTAAGAAAGTTTGTTTTTCGATTCAAAACAAGATTTTAGTGCTTTGAGGAGTTCAAATAACGTGTTTTGAGATCATTTGTATCGTATCTTTTACTACATAACTTTTCACCAAATTTCACAAACACTAAGAAACTTTGTTTTTCGATTCAAAATAAGATTTTAACGCTTTGAGGAGTTCAAATAACGTGTTTTTAGATCATTTGTATCGTATCTTTAACTACATAACTTTTCACCCAATTTCACAAACGCTAAGAAAGTTTGTTTTTCGATTCAAAACAAGATTTTAACGCTTTGAGGAGTTCCAATAACGTGTTTTGAGATCATTTGTATCGTATCTTTTACTACATAACTTTTCACCAAATTTCACAAACACTAAGAAAGTTTGTTTTTCGACTCAAAACAAGATTTTAACGCTTTGAGGAGTTCAAATAACGTGTTTTGAGATCATTTGTATCGTATCTTTTACTACATAACTTTTCACCAAATTTCACATACACTAAGAAACTTTGTTTATCGATTCAAAACAAGATTTTAACGCTTTGAGGAGTTCAAATAACGAGTTTTTAGATCATTTGTATCGTATCTTTTACTACATAACTTTTTACCAAATTTCACAAACGTTAAGAAAGTTTGTTTTTCGATTCAAAACAAGATTTTAAGGCTTTGAGGAGTTCAAATAACGTGTTTTTAGATCATTTGTATCGTATTTTTTACTACATAACTTTTCACCAAATTTCACAAACGTTAAGAAAGATTGTTTTTCGATTCAAAACAAGATTTTAACACTTTGAGGAGTTCAAATAACGTGTTTTTAGGTCATTTGTATCGTATCTTTTACTACATACCTTTTCACCAAATTTCACAAACACTAAGAAAGTTTGTTTTTCGACTCAAAACAAGATTTTAGCACTTTGAGGAGTTCAAATAACGTATTTTGAGATCATTTGTATCGTATCTTTTACTACATAACTTTTCACCAAATTTCACAAACACTAAGAAAGTTTGTTTTTCGATTCAAAACAAGATTTTAACGCTTTGAGGAGTTCAAATAACGTGTTTTTAGATCATTTGTATCGTATCTTTTACTACAAGACTTTTCACCAAATTTCACAAACACTAAGAAAGTTTGTTTTTCGATTCAAAACAAGATTTTAACGCTTTGAGGAGTTCAAATAACGTGTTTTGAGATCATTTGTATCGTATCTTTTATTACAAAACTTTTCACCAAATTTCACAAACACTAAGAAAGGTTGTTTGTCGATTCAAAACAAGATTTCAGCGCTTTGAGGAGTTCAAATAACGTGTTTTGAGATCATTTGTATCGTATCTTTTACTACATAACTTTTCACCAAATTTCACAAACACTAAGAAAGTTTGTTTGTCGATTCAAAACAAGATTTCAGCGCTTTGAGGAGTTCAAATAACGTGTTTTGAGATCATTTGTATCGTATCTTTTACTACATAACTTTTCACCAAATTTCACAAACACTAAGAAACTTTGTTTTTCGATTCAAAACAAGATTTTAACGCTTTGAGGATTTCAAATAACGTGTTTTTAGATCACTTGTACCGTATCTTTTACTACATAACTTTTCACCAAATTTCACAAATACTAAGAAAGTTTGTTTTTCGATTCAAAACAAGATTTTAGTGCTTTGAGGAGTTCAAATAACGTGTTTTGAGATCATTTGTATCGTATATTTTACTACATAACTTTTCACCAAATTTCACAAACACTAAGAAACTTTGTTTTTCGATTCAAAATAAGATTTTAACGCTTTGAGGAGTTCAAATAACGTGTTTTTAGATCATTTGTATCGTATCTTTAACTACATAACTTTTCACCCAATTTCACAAACGCTAAGAAAGTTTGTTTTTCAATTCAAAACAAGATTTTAACGCTTTGAGGAGTTCAAATAACGCGTTTTGAGATCATTTGTATCGTATCTTTTACTACATAACTTTTTACCAAATTTCACAAACACTAAGAAAGTTTGTTTTTCGACTCAAAACAAGATTTTAACGCTTTGAGGAGTTCAAATAACGTGTTTTGAGGTCATTTGTATCGTATCTTTTACTACATAACTTTTCACCAAATTTCACAAACACTAAGAAACTTTGTTTTTCGATTCAAAACAAGATTTTAACGCTTTCAGGAGATCAAATAACGTGTTTTTAGATCATTTGTATCGTATCTTTTACTACATAACTTTTCACCAAATTTCACAAACGCTAAGAAAGTTTGTTTTTCGATTCAAAACAAGATTTTAACGCTTTCAGGAGATCAAATAACGTGTTTTTAGATCATTTGTATCGTATCTTTTACTACATAACTTTTCACCAAATTTCACAAACACTAAGAAAGTTTGTTTTTCGATTCAAAACAAGATTTTAGCACTTTGAGGAGTTCAAATAACGTGTTTTGAGATCATTTGTATTGTATCTTTTACTACATAACTTTTCACCAAATTTCACAAACACTAAGAAACTTTGTTTTTCGATTCAAAACAAGATTTTAACGCTTTCAGGAGATCAAATAACGTGTTTTTAGATCATTTGTATCGTATCTTTTACTACATAACTTTTCACCAAATTTCACAAACGCTAAGAAAGTTTGTTTTTCGATTCAAAACAAGATTTTAACGCTTTGAGGAGTTCAAATAACGTGTTTTGAGATCATTTGTATCGTATCTTTTACTACATAACTTTTCACCAAATTTCACAAACACTAAGAAACTTTGTTTTTCGATTCAAAACAAGATTTTAACGCTATGAGGAGTTCAAACAACGTGTTTTTAGATCATTTGTGTCGTATCTTTCACTACTTAACTTTTCACCAAATTTCACAAACACTAAGAAAGTTTGTTTTTCGATGGAAAACAAGATTTTAACGCTTTGAGGAGTTCAAATAACGTGTTTTTAGATCATTTGCAACGTATCTTTTACTACATAACTTTTCACCAAATTTCACAAACAATAAGAAAGTTTGTTTTTCGACTCAAAACAAGATTTTAGCACTTTGAGGAGTTCAAATAACGTGTTTTGAGATCATTTGTATCGTATCTTTTACTACATAACTTTTCACCAAATTTCACAGACACTAAGAAAGTTTGTTTTTCGATTCAAAACAAGATTTTATCGCTTTGAGGAGTTCAAATAACGTGTATTTAGATCATTTGTATCGTATCTTTTACAACATGACTTTTCACCAAATTTCACAAACACTAAGAAAGTTTGTGTTTCGATTCAAAACAAGATTTTAACGCTTTGAGGAGTTCAAATAACGTGTTTTGAGATCATTTGTATCGTATCTTTTACTACATAACTTTTCACCAAATTTCACAAACGCTAAGAAAGTTTGTTTTTCGATTCAAAACAAGATTTTAACGCTTTGAGGAGTTCAAATAACTTGTTTTGAGATCATTTGTATCGTATCTTTTACTACATAACTTTTCACCAAATTTCACAAACACTAAGAAAGTTTGTTTTTCGATTCAAAACAAGATTTTAACGCTTTGAGGAGTTCAAATAACGTGTTTTTAGATCATTTGTATCGTATCTTTTACTACATAACTTTTCACCAAATTTCACAAACGCTAAGAAAGTTTGTTTTTCGATTCAAAACAAGATTTTAACGCTTTGAGGAGTTCAAATAACTTGTTTTGAGATCATTTGTATCGTATCTTTTACTACATAACTTTTCACCAAATTTCACAAACACTAAGAAAGTTTGTTTTTCGATTCAAAACAAGATTTCAGCGCTTTGAGGAGTTCAAATAACGTGTTTTTAGATCATTTGTATCGTATCTTTTACTACATAACTTTTCACCAAATTTCACAAACACTAAGAAAGTTTGTTTTTCGATTCAAAACAAGGTTTTAACGCTTTGAGGATTTCAAGTAACGTGTTTTTAGATCATTTGTACCGTATCTTTTACTACATAACTTTTCACCAAATTTCACAAATACTAAGAAAGTTTGTTTTTCGATTCAAAACAAGATTTTAGTGCTTTGAGGAGTTCAAATAACGTGTTTTGAGATCATTTGTATCGTATCTTTTACTACATAACTTTTCACCAAATTTCATAAACACTAAGAAACTTTGTTTTTCGATTCAAAATAAGATTTTAACGCTTTGAGGAGTTCAAATAACGTGTTTTTAGATCATTTGTATCGTATCTTTAACTACATAACTTTTCACCCAATTTCACAAACGCTAAGAAAGTTTGTTTTTCGATTCAAAACAAGATTTTAACGCTTTGAGGAGTTCCAATAACGTGTTTTGAGATCATTTGCATCGTATCTTTTACTACATAAATTTTCACCAAATTTCACAAACACTAAGAAAGATTGTTTTTCGACTCAAAACAAGATTTTAACGCTTTGAGGAGTTCAAATAACGTGTTTTCAGATCATTTGTATCGTATCTTTTACTACATAACTTTTCACCAAATTTCACATACACTAAGAAACTTTGTTTTTCGATTCAAAACAAGATTTTAACGCTTTGAGGAGTTCAAATAACGAGTTTTTAGATCATTTGTATCGTATCTTTTACTACATAACTTTTTACCAAATTTCACAAACGTTAAGAAAGTTTGTTTTTCGATTCAAAACAAGATTTTAAGGCTTTGAGGAGTTCAAATAACGTGTTTTGAGATCATTTGTATCGTATTTTTTACTACATAACTTTTCACCAAATTTCACAAACGTTAAGAAAGATTGTTTTTCGATTCAAAACAAGATTTTAACACTTTGAGGAGTTCAAATAACGTGTTTTTAGGTCATTTGTATCGTATCTTTTACTACATACCTTTTCACCAAATTTCACAAACACTAAGAAAGTTTGTTTTTCGACTCAAAACAAGATTTTAGCACTTTGAGGAGTTCAAATAACGTATTTTGAGATCATTTGTATCGTATCTTTTACTACATAACTTTTCACCAAATTTCACAAACACTTAGAAAGTTTGTTTTTCGATTCAAAACAAGATTTTAACGCTTTGAGGAGTTCAAATAACGTGTTTTTAGATCATTTGTATCGTATCTTTTACTACAAGACTTTTCACCAAATTTCACAAACACTAAGAAAGTTTGTTTTTCGATTCAAAACAAGATTTTAACGCTTTGAGGAGTTCAAATAACGTGTTTTGAGATCATTTGTATCGTATCTTTTATTACAAAACTTTTCACCAAATTTCACAAACACTAAGAAAGGTTGTTTGTCGATTCAAAACAAGATTTCAGCGCTTTGAGGAGTTCAAATAACGTGTTTTGAGATCATTTGTATCGTATCTTTTACTACATAACTTTTCACCAAATTTCACAAACACTAAGAAAGTTTGTTTGTCGATTCAAAACAAGATTTCAGCGCTTTGAGGAGTTCAAATAACGTGTTTTGAGATCATTTGTATCGTATCTTTTACTACATAACTTTTCACCAAATTTCACAAACATTAAGAAAGTTTGTTTTTCGATTCAAAACAAGATTTTAACGCTTTGAGGATTTCAAATAACGTGTTTTGAGATCATTTGTATCGTATCTTTTACTACATAACTTTTCACCAAATTTCACAAAAACTAAGAAAGTTTGTTTTCCGATTCAAAACAAGATTTCAGCGCTTTGAGGAGTTCAAATAACGTGTTTTTAGATCATTTGTATCGTATCTTTTACTACATAACTTTTCACCAAATTTCACAAACACTAAGAAACTTTGTTTTTCGATTCAAAACAAGATTTTAACGCTTTGAGGAGTTCAAATAACGTGTTTTTAGATTATTTGTATCGTATCTTTTACTACATGACTTTTCACCAAATTTCACAAACACTAAGAAAGTTTGTTTTTCGATTCAAAACAAGATTTTAACGCTTTGAGGAGTTCAAATAACGTATTTTGAGATCATTTGTATCGTATCTTTTACTACATAACTTTTCACCAAATTTCACAAACACTAAGAAAGTTTGTTTTTCGATTCAAAACAAGATTTTAACGCTTTGAGGAGTTCAAATAACGTGTTTTTAGATCATTTGTATCGTATCTTTTACTACATAACTTTTCACCAAATTTCACAAACGCTAAGAAAGTTTGTTTTTCGATTCAAAACAAGATTTTAACGCTTTGAGGAGTTCAAATAACTTGTTTTGAGATCATTTGTATCGTATCTTTTACTACATAACTTTTCACCAAATTTCACAAACACTAAGAAAGTTTGTTTTTCGATTCAAAACAAGATTTCAGCGCTTTGAGGAGTTCAAATAACGTGTTTTTAGATCATTTGTATCGTATCTTTTACTACATAACTTTTCACCAAATTTCACAAACACTAAGAAAGTTTGTTTTTCGATTCAAAACAAGGTTTTAACGCTTTGAGGATTTCAAGTAACGTGTTTTTAGATCATTTGTACCGTATCTTTTACTACATAACTTTTCACCAAATTTCACAAATACTAAGAAAGTTTGTTTTTCGATTCAAAACAAGATTTTAGTGCTTTGAGGAGTTCAAATAACGTGTTTTGAGATCATTTGTATCGTATCTTTTACTACATAACTTTTCACCAAATTTCATAAACACTAAGAAACTTTGTTTTTCGATTCAAAATAAGATTTTAACGCTTTGAGGAGTTCAAATAACGTGTTTTTAGATCATTTGTATCGTATCTTTAACTACATAACTTTTCACCCAATTTCACAAACGCTAAGAAAGTTTGTTTTTCGATTCAAAACAAGATTTTAACGCTTTGAGGAGTTCCAATAACGTGTTTTGAGATCATTTGCATCGTATCTTTTACTACATAAATTTTCACCAAATTTCACAAACACTAAGAAAGATTGTTTTTCGACTCAAAACAAGATTTTAACGCTTTGAGGAGTTCAAATAACGTGTTTTCAGATCATTTGTATCGTATCTTTTACTACATAACTTTTCACCAAATTTCACATACACTAAGAAACTTTGTTTTTCGATTCAAAACAAGATTTTAACGCTTTGAGGAGTTCAAATAACGAGTTTTTAGATCATTTGTATCGTATCTTTTACTACATAACTTTTTACCAAATTTCACAAACGTTAAGAAAGTTTGTTTTTCGATTCAAAACAAGATTTTAAGGCTTTGAGGAGTTCAAATAACGTGTTTTGAGATCATTTGTATCGTATTTTTTACTACATAACTTTTCACCAAATTTCACAAACGTTAAGAAAGATTGTTTTTCGATTCAAAACAAGATTTTAACACTTTGAGGAGTTCAAATAACGTGTTTTTAGGTCATTTGTATCGTATCTTTTACTACATACCTTTTCACCAAATTTCACAAACACTAAGAAAGTTTGTTTTTCGACTCAAAACAAGATTTTAGCACTTTGAGGAGTTCAAATAACGTATTTTGAGATCATTTGTATCGTATCTTTTACTACATAACTTTTCACCAAATTTCACAAACACTTAGAAAGTTTGTTTTTCGATTCAAAACAAGATTTTAACGCTTTGAGGAGTTCAAATAACGTGTTTTTAGATCATTTGTATCGTATCTTTTACTACAAGACTTTTCACCAAATTTCACAAACACTAAGAAAGTTTGTTTTTCGATTCAAAACAAGATTTTAACGCTTTGAGGAGTTCAAATAACGTGTTTTGAGATCATTTGTATCGTATCTTTTATTACAAAACTTTTCACCAAATTTCACAAACACTAAGAAAGGTTGTTTGTCGATTCAAAACAAGATTTCAGCGCTTTGAGGAGTTCAAATAACGTGTTTTGAGATCATTTGTATCGTATCTTTTACTACATAACTTTTCACCAAATTTCACAAACACTAAGAAAGTTTGTTTGTCGATTCAAAACAAGATTTCAGCGCTTTGAGGAGTTCAAATAACGTGTTTTGAGATCATTTGTATCGTATCTTTTACTACATAACTTTTCACCAAATTTCACAAACACTAAGAAACTTTGTTTTTCGATTCAAAACAAGATTTTAACGCTTTGAGGATTTCAAATAACGTGTTTTTAGATCATTTGTACCGTATCTTTTACTACATAACTTTTCACCAAATTTCACAAATACTAAGAAAGTTTGTTTTTCGATTCAAAACAAGATTTTAGTGCTTTGAGGAGTTCAAATAACGTGTTTTGAGATCATTTGTATCGTATATTTTACCACATAACTTTTCACCAAATTTCACAAACACTAAGAAACTTTGTTTTTCGATTCAAAATAAGATTTTAACGCTTTGAGGAGTTCAAATAACGTGTTTTTAGATCATTTGTATCGTATCTTTAACTACATAACTTTTCACCCAATTTCACAAACGCTAAGAAAGTTTGTTTTTCAATTCAAAACAAGATTTTAACGCTTTGAGGAGTTCAAATAACGCGTTTTGAGATCATTTGTATCGTATCTTTTACTACATAACTTTTCACCAAATTTCACAAACACTAAGAAAGTTTGTTTTTCGACTCAAAACAAGATTTTAACGCTTTGAGGAGTTCAAATAACGTGTTTTGAGGTCATTTGTATCGTATCTTTTACTACATAACTTTTCACCAAATTTCACAAACACTAAGAAACTTTGTTTTTCGATTCAAAACAAGATTTTAACGCTTTCAGGAGATCAAATAACGTGTTTTTCGATCATTTGTATCGTATCTTTTACTACATAACTTTTCACCAAATTTCACAAACGCTAAGAAAGTTTGTTTTTCGATTCAAAACAAGATTTTAACGCTTTCAGGAGATCAAATAACGTGTTTTTAGATCATTTGTATCGTATCTTTTACTACATAACTTTTCACCAAATTTCACAAACACTAAGAAAGTTTGTTTTTCGATTCAAAACAAGATTTTAGCGCTTTGAGGAGTTCAAATAACGTGTTTTGAGATCATTTGTATTGTATCTTTTACTACATAACTTTTCACCAAATTTCACAAACACTAAGAAACTTTGTTTTTCGATTCAAAACAAGATTTTAACGCTTTCAGGAGATCAAATAACGTGTTTTTAGATCATTTGTATCGTATCTTTTACTACATAACTTTTCACCAAATTTCACAAACGCTAAGAAAGTTTGTTTTTCGATTCAAAACAAGATTTTAACGCTTTGAGGAGTTCAAATAACGTGTTTTGAGATCATTTGTATCGTATCTTTTACTACATAACTTTTCACCAAATTTCACAAACACTAAGAAAGTTTGTTTTTCGATTCAAAACAAGATTTTAACGCTATGAGGAGTTCAAACAACGTGTTTTTAGATCATTTGTATCGTATCTTTCACTACTTAACTTTTCACCAAATTTCACAAACACTAAGAAAGTTTGTTTTTCGATGGAAAACAAGATTTTAACGCTTTGAGGAGTTCAAATAACGTGTTTTTAGATCATTTGCAACGTATCTTTTACTACATAACTTTTCACCAAATTTCACAAACAATAAGAAAGTTTGTTTTTCGACTCAAAACAAGATTTTAGCACTTTGAGGAGTTCAAATAACGTGTTTTGAGATCATTTGTATCGTATCTTTTACTACATAACTTTTCACCAAATTTCACAGACACTAAGAAAGTTTGTTTTTCGATTCAAAACAAGATTTTATCGCTTTGAGGAGTTCAAATAACGTGTATTTAGATCATTTGTATCGTATCTTTTACAACATGACTTTTCACCAAATTTCACAAACACTAAGAAAGTTTGTGTTTCGATTCAAAACAAGATTTTAACGCTTTGAGGAGTTCAAATAACGTGTTTTGAGATCATTTGTATCGTATCTTTTACTACATAACTTTTCACCAAATTTCACAAACGCTAAGAAAGTTTGTTTTTCGATTCAAAACAAGATTTTAACGCTTTGAGGAGTTCAAATAACTTGTTTTGAGATCATTTGTATCGTATCTTTTACTACATAACTTTTCACCAAATTTCACAAACACTAAGAAAGTTTGTTTTTCGATTCAAAACAAGATTTTAACGCTTTGAGGAGTTCAAATAACGTGTTTTTAGATCATTTGTATCGTATCTTTTACTACATAACTTTTCACCAAATTTCACAAACGCTAAGAAAGTTTGTTTTTCGATTCAAAACAAGATTTTAACGCTTTGAGGAGTTCAAATAACTTGTTTTGAGATCATTTGTATCGTATCTTTTACTACATAACTTTTCACCAAATTTCACAAACACTAAGAAAGTTTGTTTTTCGATTCAAAACAAGATTTCAGCGCTTTGAGGAGTTCAAATAACGTGTTTTTAGATCATTTGTATCGTATCTTTTACTACATAACTTTTCACCAAATTTCACAAACACTAAGAAAGTTTGTTTTTCGATTCAAAACAAGGTTTTAACGCTTTGAGGATTTCAAGTAACGTGTTTTTAGATCATTTGTACCGTATCTTTTACTACATAACTTTTCACCAAATTTCACAAATACTAAGAAAGTTTGTTTTTCGATTCAAAACAAGATTTTAGTGCTTTGAGGAGTTCAAATAACGTGTTTTGAGATCATTTGTATCGTATCTTTTACTACATAACTTTTCACCAAATTTCATAAACACTAAGAAACTTTGTTTTTCGATTCAAAATAAGATTTTAACGCTTTGAGGAGTTCAAATAACGTGTTTTTAGATCATTTGTATCGTATCTTTAACTACATAACTTTTCACCCAATTTCACAAACGCTAAGAAAGTTTGTTTTTCGATTCAAAACAAGATTTTAACGCTTTGAGGAGTTCCAATAACGTGTTTTGAGATCATTTGTATCGTATCTTTTACTACATAACTTTTCACCAAATTTCACAAACACTAAGAAAGATTGTTTTTCGACTCAAAACAAGATTTTAACGCTTTGAGGAGTTCAAATAACGTGTTTTGAGATCATTTGTATCGTATCTTTTACTACATAACTTTTCACCAAATTTCACAAACACTAAGAAAGTTTGTTTTTCGATTCAAAACAAGATTTTAACGTTTTGAGGAGTTCAAATAACGTGTTTTGAGATCATTTGTATCGTATGTTTTACTACATAACTTTTCACCAAATTTCACAAACACTAAATAAGTTTGTTTTTCGATTCAAAACAAGATTTTAACGCTTTGAGGAGTTCAAATAACGTGTTTTGAGATCATTTGTTTCGTATGTTTTACTACATAACTTTTCACCAAATTTCACAAACACTAAGAAAGTTTGTTTTTCGATTCAAAACTAGATTTTAACGCTTTGAGGAGTTCAAATAACGTGTTTTGAGATCATTTGTATCGTATCTTTTACTACATAACTTTTCACCAAATTTCACAAACACTAAGAAAGTTTGTTTTTCGATTCAAAACAAGATTTTAACGCTTTGAGGAGTTCAAATAACGTGTTTTTAGATCATTTGTATCGTATCTTTTACTACATAACTTTTCACCAAATTTCACAAACACTAAGAAAGTTTGTTTTTCGACTCAAAACAAGATTTTAGCACTTTGAGGAGTTCAAATAACGTGTTTTGAGATCATTTGTATCGTATCTTTTACTACATAACTTTTCACCAAATTTCACAAACACTAAGAAATTTTGTTTTTCGATTCAAAACAAGATTTTAACGCTTTGAGGAGTTCAAATAACGTGTTTTTAGATCATTTGTATCGTATCTTTTACTACATGACTTTTCACCAAATTTCACAAACGCTAAGAAAGTTTGTTTTTCGATTCAAAACAAGATTTTAACGCTTTGAGGAGTTCAAATAATGTGTTTTGAGATCATTTGTATCGTATCTTTTACTACATAACTTTTCGCCAAATTTCACAAACACTAAGAAAGTTTGTTTGTCGATTCAAAACAAGATTTCAGCGCTTTGAGGAGTTCAAATAACGTGTTTTTAGATCATTTGTACCGTATCTTTTACTACATAACTTTTCACCAAATTTCACAAACACTAACAAAGTTTGTTTTTCGATTCAAAACAAGATTTTAGCGCTTTGAGGAGTTCAAATAACGTGTTTTGAGATCATTTGTATCGTATCTTTTACTACATAACTTTTCACCAAATTTCACAAACACTAAGAAAGGTTGTTTGTCGATTCAAAACAAGATTTCAGCGCTTTGAGGAGTTCAAATAACGTGTTTTGAGATCATTTGTATCGTATCTTTTACTACAAAACTTTTCACCAAATTTTACAAACACTAAGAAAGTTTGTTTTTCGATTCAAAACAAGATTTTAACGCTTTGAGGAGTTCAAATAACGTGTTTTGAGATCATTTGTATCGTATCTTTTACTACATAACTTTTCACCAAATTTCACAAACACTAAGAAAGTTTGTTTTTCGATTCAAAACAAGATTTTAACGCTTTGAGGAGTTCAAATAACTTGTTTTGAGATCATTTGTATCGTATCTTTTACTACATAAGTATTCACCAAATTTCACGAACCGTAAGAAAGTTTGTTTTTCGATTCAAAACAAGATTTTAGCGCTTTGAGGAGTTCAAATAACGTGTTTTGAGATCATTTGTATCGTATCTTTTACTACATAACTTTTCACCAAATTTCACAAACGCTAAGAAAGTTTGTTTTTCGATTCAAAACAAGATTTTAACGCTTTCAGGAGATCAAATAACGTGTTTTTAGATCATTTGTATCGTATCTTTTACTACATAACTTTTCACCAAATTTCACAAACACTAAGAAAGTTTGTTTTTCGATTCAAAACAAGATTTTAGCACTTTGAGGAGTTCAAATAACGTGTTTTGAGATCATTTGTATTGTATCTTTTACTACATAACTTTTCACCAAATTTCACAAACACTAAGAAACTTTGTTTTTCGATTCAAAACAAGATTTTAACGCTTTCAGGAGATCAAATAACGTGTTTTTAGATCATTTGTATCGTATCTTTTACTACATAACTTTTCACCAAATTTCACAAACGCTAAGAAAGTTTGTTTTTCGATTCAAAACAAGATTTTAACGCTTTGAGGAGTTCAAATAACGTGTTTTGAGATCATTTGTATCGTATCTTTTACTACATAACTTTTCACCAAATTTCACAAACACTAAGAAAGTTTGTTTTTCGATTCAAAACAAGATTTTAACGCTATGAGGAGTTCAAACAACGTGTTTTTAGATCATTTGTGTCGTATCTTTCACTACTTAACTTTTCACCAAATTTCACAAACACTAAGAAAGTTTGTTTTTCGATGGAAAACAAGATTTTAACGCTTTGAGGAGTTCAAATAACGTGTTTTTAGATCATTTGCAACGTATCTTTTACTACATAACTTTTCACCAAATTTCACAAACAATAAGAAAGTTTGTTTTTCGACTCAAAACAAGATTTTAGCACTTTGAGGAGTTCAAATAACGTGTTTTGAGATCATTTGTATCGTATCTTTTACTACATAACTTTTCACCAAATTTCACAGACACTAAGAAAGTTTGTTTTTCGATTCAAAACAAGATTTTATCGCTTTGAGGAGTTCAAATAACGTGTATTTAGATCATTTGTATCGTATCTTTTACAACATGACTTTTCACCAAATTTCACAAACACTAAGAAAGTTTGTGTTTCGATTCAAAACAAGATTTTAACGCTTTGAGGAGTTCAAATAACGTGTTTTGAGATCATTTGTATCGTATCTTTTACTACATAACTTTTCACCAAATTTCACAAACGCTAAGAAAGTTTGTTTTTCGATTCAAAACAAGATTTTAACGCTTTGAGGAGTTCAAATAACTTGTTTTGAGATCATTTGTATCGTATCTTTTACTACATAACTTTTCACCAAATTTCACAAACACTAAGAAAGTTTGTTTTTCGATTCAAAACAAGATTTTAACGCTTTGAGGAGTTCAAATAACGTGTTTTTAGATCATTTGTATCGTATCTTTTACTACATAACTTTTCACCAAATTTCACAAACGCTAAGAAAGTTTGTTTTTCGATTCAAAACAAGATTTTAACGCTTTGAGGAGTTCAAATAACTTGTTTTGAGATCATTTGTATCGTATCTTTTACTACATAACTTTTCACCAAATTTCACAAACACTAAGAAAGTTTGTTTTTCGATTCAAAACAAGATTTCAGCGCTTTGAGGAGTTCAAATAACGTGTTTTTAGATCATTTGTATCGTATCTTTTACTACATAACTTTTCACCAAATTTCACAAACACTAAGAAAGTTTGTTTTTCGATTCAAAACAAGGTTTTAACGCTTTGAGGATTTCAAGTAACGTGTTTTTAGATCATTTGTACCGTATCTTTTACTACATAACTTTTCACCAAATTTCACAAATACTAAGAAAGTTTGTTTTTCGATTCAAAACAAGATTTTAGTGCTTTGAGGAGTTCAAATAACGTGTTTTGAGATCATTTGTATCGTATCTTTTACTACATAACTTTTCACCAAATTTCATAAACACTAAGAAACTTTGTTTTTCGATTCAAAATAAGATTTTAACGCTTTGAGGAGTTCAAATAACGTGTTTTTAGATCATTTGTATCGTATCTTTAACTACATAACTTTTCACCCAATTTCACAAACGCTAAGAAAGTTTGTTTTTCGATTCAAAACAAGATTTTAACGCTTTGAGGAGTTCCAATAACGTGTTTTGAGATCATTTGCATCGTATCTTTTACTACATAAATTTTCACCAAATTTCACAAACACTAAGAAAGATTGTTTTTCGACTCAAAACAAGATTTTAACGCTTTGAGGAGTTCAAATAACGTGTTTTGAGATCATTTGTATCGTATCTTTTACTACATAACTTTTCACCAAATTTCACATACACTAAGAAACTTTGTTTTTCGATTCAAAACAAGATTTTAACGCTTTGAGGAGTTCAAATAACGAGTTTTTAGATCATTTGTATCGTATCTTTTACTACATAACTTTTTACCAAATTTCACAAACGTTAAGAAAGTTTGTTTTTCGATTCAAAACAAGATTTTAAGGCTTTGAGGAGTTCAAATAACGTGTTTTGAGATCATTTGTATCGTATTTTTTACTACATAACTTTTCACCAAATTTCACAAACGTTAAGAAAGATTGTTTTTCGATTCAAAACAAGATTTTAACACTTTGAGGAGTTCAAATAACGTGTTTTTAGGTCATTTGTATCGTATCTTTTACTACATACCTTTTCACCAAATTTCACAAACACTAAGAAAGTTTGTTTTTCGACTCAAAACAAGATTTTAGCACTTTGAGGAGTTCAAATAACGTATTTTGAGATCATTTGTATCGTATCTTTTACTACATAACTTTTCACCAAATTTCACAAACACTTAGAAAGTTTGTTTTTCGATTCAAAACAAGATTTTAACGCTTTGAGGAGTTCAAATAACGTGTTTTTAGATCATTTGTATCATATCTTTTACTACAAGACTTTTCACCAAATTTCACAAACACTAAGAAAGTTTGTTTTTCGATTCAAAACAAGATTTTAACGCTTTGAGGAGTTCAAATAACGTGTTTTGAGATCATTTGTATCGTATCTTTTATTACAAAACTTTTCACCAAATTTCACAAACACTAAGAAAGGTTGTTTGTCGATTCAAAACAAGATTTCAGCGCTTTGAGGAGTTCAAATAACGTGTTTTGAGATCATTTGTATCGTATCTTTTACTACATAACTTTTCACCAAATTTCACAAACACTAAGAAAGTTTGTTTGTCGATTCAAAACAAGATTTCAGCGCTTTGAGGAGTTCAAATAACGTGTTTTGAGATCATTTGTATCGTATCTTTTACTACATAACTTTTCACCAAATTTCACAAACACTAAGAAACTTTGTTTTTCGATTCAAAACAAGATTTTAACGCTTTGAGGATTTCAAATAACGTGTTTTTAGATCATTTGTACCGTATCTTTTACTACATAACTTTTCACCAAATTTCACAAATACTAAGAAAGTTTGTTTTTCGATTCAAAACAAGATTTTAGTGCTTTGAGGAGTTCAAATAACGTGTTTTGAGATCATTTGTATCGTATATTTTACCACATAACTTTTCACCAAATTTCACAAACACTAAGAAACTTTGTTTTTCGATTCAAAATAAGATTTTAACGCTTTGAGGAGTTCAAATAACGCGTTTTGAGATCATTTGTATCGTATCTTTTACTACATAACTTTTCACCAAATTTCACAAACACTAAGAAAGTTTGTTTTTCGACTCAAAACAAGATTTTAACGCTTTGAGGAGTTCAAATAACGTGTTTTGAGGTCATTTGTATCGTATCTTTTACTACATAACTTTTCACCAAATTTCACAAACACTAAGAAACTTTGTTTTTCGATTCAAAACAAGATTTTAACGCTTTCAGGAGATCAAATAACGTGTTTTTAGATCATTTGTATCGTATCTTTTACTACATAACTTTTCACCAAATTTCACAAACGCTAAGAAAGTTTGTTTTTCGATTCAAAACAAGATTTTAACGCTTTCAGGAGATCAAATAACGTGTTTTTAGATCATTTGTATCGTATCTTTTACTACATAACTTTTCACCAAATTTCACAAACACTAAGAAAGTTTGTTTTTCGATTCAAAACAAGATTTTAGCGCTTTGAGGAGTTCAAATAACGTGTTTTGAGATCATTTGTATTGTATCTTTTACTACATAACTTTTCACCAAATTTCACAAACACTAAGAAACTTTGTTTTTCGATTCAAAACAAGATTTTAACGCTTTCAGGAGATCAAATAACGTGTTTTTAGATCATTTGTATCGTATCTTTTACTACATAACTTTTCACCAAATTTCACAAACGCTAAGAAAGTTTGTTTTTCGATTCAAAACAAGATTTTAACGCTTTGAGGAGTTCAAATAACGTGTTTTGAGATCATTTGTATCGTATCTTTTACTACATAACTTTTCACCAAATTTCACAAACACTAAGAAAGTTTGTTTTTCGATTCAAAACAAGATTTTAACGCTATGAGGAGTTCAAACAACGTGTTTTTAGATCATTTGTATCGTATCTTTCACTACTTAACTTTTCACCAAATTTCACAAACACTAAGAAAGTTTGTTTTTCGATGGAAAACAAGATTTTAACGCTTTGAGGAGTTCAAATAACGTGTTTTTAGATCATTTGCAACGTATCTTTTACTACATAACTTTTCACCAAATTTCACAAACAATAAGAAAGTTTGTTTTTCGACTCAAAACAAGATTTTAGCACTTTGAGGAGTTCAAATAACGTGTTTTGAGATCATTTGTATCGTATCTTTTACTACATAACTTTTCACCAAATTTCACAGACACTAAGAAAGTTTGTTTTTCGATTCAAAACAAGATTTTATCGCTTTGAGGAGTTCAAATAACGTGTATTTAGATCATTTGTATCGTATCTTTTACAACATGACTTTTCACCAAATTTCACAAACACTAAGAAAGTTTGTGTTTCGATTCAAAACAAGATTTTAACGCTTTGAGGAGTTCAAATAACGTGTTTTGAGATCATTTGTATCGTATCTTTTACTACATAACTTTTCACCAAATTTCACAAACGCTAAGAAAGTTTGTTTTTCGATTCAAAACAAGATTTTAACGCTTTGAGGAGTTCAAATAACTTGTTTTGAGATCATTTGTATCGTATCTTTTACTACATAACTTTTCACCAAATTTCACAAACACTAAGAAAGTTTGTTTTTCGATTCAAAACAAGATTTTAACGCTTTGAGGAGTTCAAATAACGTGTTTTTAGATCATTTGTATCGTATCTTTTACTACATAACTTTTCACCAAATTTCACAAACGCTAAGAAAGTTTGTTTTTCGATTCAAAACAAGATTTTAACGCTTTGAGGAGTTCAAATAACTTGTTTTGAGATCATTTGTATCGTATCTTTTACTACATAACTTTTCACCAAATTTCACAAACACTAAGAAAGTTTGTTTTTCGATTCAAAACAAGATTTCAGCGCTTTGAGGAGTTCAAATAACGTGTTTTTAGATCATTTGTATCGTATCTTTTACTACATAACTTTTCACCAAATTTCACAAACACTAAGAAAGTTTGTTTTTCGATTCAAAACAAGGTTTTAACGCTTTGAGGATTTCAAGTAACGTGTTTTTAGATCATTTGTACCGTATCTTTTACTACATAACTTTTCACCAAATTTCACAAATACTAAGAAAGTTTGTTTTTCGATTCAAAACAAGATTTTAGTGCTTTGAGGAGTTCAAATAACGTGTTTTGAGATCATTTGTATCGTATCTTTTACTACATAACTTTTCACCAAATTTCATAAACACTAAGAAACTTTGTTTTTCGATTCAAAATAAGATTTTAACGCTTTGAGGAGTTCAAATAACGTGTTTTTAGATCATTTGTATCGTATCTTTAACTACATAACTTTTCACCCAATTTCACAAACGCTAAGAAAGTTTGTTTTTCGATTCAAAACAAGATTTTAACGCTTTGAGGAGTTCCAATAACGTGTTTTGAGATCATTTGTATCGTATCTTTTACTACATAACTTTTCACCAAATTTCACAAACACTAAGAAAGATTGTTTTTCGACTCAAAACAAGATTTTAACGCTTTGAGGAGTTCAAATAACGTGTTTTGAGATCATTTGTATCGTATCTTTTACTACATAACTTTTCACCAAATTTCACAAACACTAAGAAAGTTTGTTTTTCGATTCAAAACAAGATTTTAACGTTTTGAGGAGTTCAAATAACGTGTTTTGAGATCATTTGTATCGTATGTTTTACTACATAACTTTTCACCAAATTTCACAAACACTAAATAAGTTTGTTTTTCGATTCAAAACAAGATTTTAACGCTTTGAGGAGTTCAAATAACGTGTTTTGAGATCATTTGTTTCGTATGTTTTACTACATAACTTTTCACCAAATTTCACAAACACTAAGAAAGTTTGTTTTTCGATTCAAAACTAGATTTTAACGCTTTGAGGAGTTCAAATAACGTGTTTTGAGATCATTTGTATCGTATCTTTTACTACATAACTTTTCACCAAATTTCACAAACACTAAGAAAGTTTGTTTTTCGATTCAAAACAAGATTTTAACGCTTTGAGGAGTTCAAATAACGTGTTTTTAGATCATTTGTATCGTATCTTTTACTACATAACTTTTCACCAAATTTCACAAACACTAAGAAAGTTTGTTTTTCGACTCAAAACAAGATTTTAGCACTTTGAGGAGTTCAAATAACGTGTTTTGAGATCATTTGTATCGTATCTTTTACTACATAACTTTTCACCAAATTTCACAAACACTAAGAAATTTTGTTTTTCGATTCAAAACAAGATTTTAACGCTTTGAGGAGTTCAAATAACGTGTTTTTAGATCATTTGTATCGTATCTTTTACTACATGACTTTTCACCAAATTTCACAAACGCTAAGAAAGTTTGTTTTTCGATTCAAAACAAGATTTTAACGCTTTGAGGAGTTCAAATAATGTGTTTTGAGATCATTTGTATCGTATCTTTTACTACATAACTTTTCGCCAAATTTCACAAACACTAAGAAAGTTTGTTTGTCGATTCAAAACAAGATTTCAGCGCTTTGAGGAGTTCAAATAACGTGTTTTTAGATCATTTGTACCGTATCTTTTACTACATAACTTTTCACCAAATTTCACAAACACTAACAAAGTTTGTTTTTCGATTCAAAACAAGATTTTAGCGCTTTGAGGAGTTCAAATAACGTGTTTTGAGATCATTTGTATCGTATCTTTTACTACATAACTTTTCACCAAATTTCACAAACACTAAGAAAGGTTGTTTGTCGATTCAAAACAAGATTTCAGCGCTTTGAGGAGTTCAAATAACGTGTTTTGAGATCATTTGTATCGTATCTTTTACTACAAAACTTTTCACCAAATTTTACAAACACTAAGAAAGTTTGTTTTTCGATTCAAAACAAGATTTTAACGCTTTGAGGAGTTCAAATAACGTGTTTTGAGATCATTTGTATCGTATCTTTTACTACATTACTTTTCACCAAATTTCACAAACACTAAGAAAGTTTGTTTTTCGATTCAAAACAAGATTTTAACGCTTTGAGGAGTTCAAATAACTTGTTTTGAGATCATTTGTATCGTATCTTTTACTACATAACTATTCACCAAATTTCACGAACCGTAAGAAAGTTTGTTTTTCGATTCAAAACAAGATTTTAGCGCTTTGAGGAGTTCAAATAACGTGTTTTGAGATCATTTGTATCGTATCTTTTACTACATAACTTTTCACCAAATTTCACAAACGCTAAGAAAGTTTGTTTTTCGATTCAAAACAAGATTTTAACGCTTTCAGGAGATCAAATAACGTGTTTTTAGATCATTTGTATCGTATCTTTTACTACATAACTTTTCACCAAATTTCACAAACACTAAGAAAGTTTGTTTTTCGATTCAAAACAAGATTTTAGCACTTTGAGGAGTTCAAATAACGTGTTTTGAGATCATTTGTATTGTATCTTTTACTACATAACTTTTCACCAAATTTCACAAACACTAAGAAACTTTGTTTTTCGATTCAAAACAAGATTTTAACGCTTTCAGGAGATCAAATAACGTGTTTTTAGATCATTTGTATCGTATCTTTTACTACATAACTTTTCACCAAATTTCACAAACGCTAAGAAAGTTTGTTTTTCGATTCAAAACAAGATTTTAACGCTTTGAGGAGTTCAAATAACGTGTTTTGAGATCATTTGTATCGTATCTTTTACTACATAACTTTTCACCAAATTTCACAAACACTAAGAAAGTTTGTTTTTCGATTCAAAACAAGATTTTAACGCTATGAGGAGTTCAAACAACGTGTTTTTAGATCATTTGTGTCGTATCTTTCACTACTTAACTTTTCACCAAATTTCACAAACACTAAGAAAGTTTGTTTTTCGATGGAAAACAAGATTTTAACGCTTTGAGGAGTTCAAATAACGTGTTTTTAGATCATTTGCAACGTATCTTTTACTACATAACTTTTCACCAAATTTCACAAACAATAAGAAAGTTTGTTTTTCGACTCAAAACAAGATTTTAGCACTTTGAGGAGTTCAAATAACGTGTTTTGAGATCATTTGTATCGTATCTTTTACTACATAACTTTTCACCAAATTTCACAGACACTAAGAAAGTTTGTTTTTCGATTCAAAACAAGATTTTATCGCTTTGAGGAGTTCAAATAACGTGTATTTAGATCATTTGTATCGTATCTTTTACAACATGACTTTTCACCAAATTTCACAAACACTAAGAAAGTTTGTGTTTCGATTCAAAACAAGATTTTAACGCTTTGAGGAGTTCAAATAACGTGTTTTGAGATCATTTGTATCGTATCTTTTACTACATAACTTTTCACCAAATTTCACAAACGCTAAGAAAGTTTGTTTTTCGATTCAAAACAAGATTTTAACGCTTTGAGGAGTTCAAATAACTTGTTTTGAGATCATTTGTATCGTATCTTTTACTACATAACTTTTCACCAAATTTCACAAACACTAAGAAAGTTTGTTTTTCGATTCAAAACAAGATTTTAACGCTTTGAGGAGTTCAAATAACGTGTTTTTAGATCATTTGTATCGTATCTTTTACTACATAACTTTTCACCAAATTTCACAAACGCTAAGAAAGTTTGTTTTTCGATTCAAAACAAGATTTTAACGCTTTGAGGAGTTCAAATAACTTGTTTTGAGATCATTTGTATCGTATCTTTTACTACATAACTTTTCACCAAATTTCACAAACACTAAGAAAGTTTGTTTTTCGATTCAAAACAAGATTTCAGCGCTTTGAGGAGTTCAAATAACGTGTTTTTAGATCATTTGTATCGTATCTTTTACTACATAACTTTTCACCAAATTTCACAAACACTAAGAAAGTTTGTTTTTCGATTCAAAACAAGGTTTTAACGCTTTGAGGATTTCAAGTAACGTGTTTTTAGATCATTTGTACCGTATCTTTTACTACATAACTTTTCACCAAATTTCACAAATACTAAGAAAGTTTGTTTTTCGATTCAAAACAAGATTTTAGTGCTTTGAGGAGTTCAAATAACGTGTTTTGAGATCATTTGTATCGTATCTTTTACTACATAACTTTTCACCAAATTTCATAAACACTAAGAAACTTTGTTTTTCGATTCAAAATAAGATTTTAACGCTTTGAGGAGTTCAAATAACGTGTTTTTAGATCATTTGTATCGTATCTTTAACTACATAACTTTTCACCCAATTTCACAAACGCTAAGAAAGTTTGTTTTTCGATTCAAAACAAGATTTTAACGCTTTGAGGAGTTCCAATAACGTGTTTTGAGATCATTTGCATCGTATCTTTTACTACATAAATTTTCACCAAATTTCACAAACACTAAGAAAGATTGTTTTTCGACTCAAAACAAGATTTTAACGCTTTGAGGAGTTCAAATAACGTGTTTTGAGATCATTTGTATCGTATCTTTTACTACATAACTTTTCACCAAATTTCACATACACTAAGAAACTTTGTTTTTCGATTCAAAACAAGATTTTAACGCTTTGAGGAGTTCAAATAACGAGTTTTTAGATCATTTGTATCGTATCTTTTACTACATAACTTTTTACCAAATTTCACAAACGTTAAGAAAGTTTGTTTTTCGATTCAAAACAAGATTTTAAGGCTTTGAGGAGTTCAAATAACGTGTTTTGAGATCATTTGTATCGTATTTTTTACTACATAACTTTTCACCAAATTTCACAAACGTTAAGAAAGATTGTTTTTCGATTCAAAACAAGATTTTAACACTTTGAGGAGTTCAAATAACGTGTTTTTAGGTCATTTGTATCGTATCTTTTACTACATACCTTTTCACCAAATTTCACAAACACTAAGAAAGTTTGTTTTTCGACTCAAAACAAGATTTTAGCACTTTGAGGAGTTCAAATAACGTATTTTGAGATCATTTGTATCGTATCTTTTACTACATAACTTTTCACCAAATTTCACAAACACTTAGAAAGTTTGTTTTTCGATTCAAAACAAGATTTTAACGCTTTGAGGAGTTCAAATAACGTGTTTTTAGATCATTTGTATCATATCTTTTACTACAAGACTTTTCACCAAATTTCACAAACACTAAGAAAGTTTGTTTTTCGATTCAAAACAAGATTTTAACGCTTTGAGGAGTTCAAATAACGTGTTTTGAGATCATTTGTATCGTATCTTTTATTACAAAACTTTTCACCAAATTTCACAAACACTAAGAAAGGTTGTTTGTCGATTCAAAACAAGATTTCAGCGCTTTGAGGAGTTCAAATAACGTGTTTTGAGATCATTTGTATCGTATCTTTTACTACATAACTTTTCACCAAATTTCACAAACACTAAGAAAGTTTGTTTGTCGATTCAAAACAAGATTTCAGCGCTTTGAGGAGTTCAAATAACGTGTTTTGAGATCATTTGTATCGTATCTTTTACTACATAACTTTTCACCAAATTTCACAAACACTAAGAAACTTTGTTTTTCGATTCAAAACAAGATTTTAACGCTTTGAGGATTTCAAATAACGTGTTTTTAGATCATTTGTACCGTATCTTTTACTACATAACTTTTCACCAAATTTCACAAATACTAAGAAAGTTTGTTTTTCGATTCAAAACAAGATTTTAGTGCTTTGAGGAGTTCAAATAACGTGTTTTGAGATCATTTGTATCGTATATTTTACCACATAACTTTTCACCAAATTTCACAAACACTAAGAAACTTTGTTTTTCGATTCAAAATAAGATTTTAACGCTTTGAGGAGTTCAAATAACGCGTTTTGAGATCATTTGTATCGTATCTTTTACTACATAACTTTTCACCAAATTTCACAAACACTAAGAAAGTTTGTTTTTCGACTCAAAACAAGATTTTAACGCTTTGAGGAGTTCAAATAACGTGTTTTGAGGTCATTTGTATCGTATCTTTTACTACATAACTTTTCACCAAATTTCACAAACACTAAGAAACTTTGTTTTTCGATTCAAAACAAGATTTTAACGCTTTCAGGAGATCAAATAACGTGTTTTTAGATCATTTGTATCGTATCTTTTACTACATAACTTTTCACCAAATTTCACAAACGCTAAGAAAGTTTGTTTTTCGATTCAAAACAAGATTTTAACGCTTTCAGGAGATCAAATAACGTGTTTTTAGATCATTTGTATCGTATCTTTTACTACATAACTTTTCACCAAATTTCACAAACACTAAGAAAGTTTGTTTTTCGATTCAAAACAAGATTTTAGCGCTTTGAGGAGTTCAAATAACGTGTTTTGAGATCATTTGTATTGTATCTTTTACTACATAACTTTTCACCAAATTTCACAAACACTAAGAAACTTTGTTTTTCGATTCAAAACAAGATTTTAACGCTTTCAGGAGATCAAATAACGTGTTTTTAGATCATTTGTATCGTATCTTTTACTACATAACTTTTCACCAAATTTCACAAACGCTAAGAAAGTTTGTTTTTCGATTCAAAACAAGATTTTAGCGCTTTGAGGAGTTCAAATAACGTGTTTTGAGATCATTTGTATCGTATCTTTTACTACATAACTTTTCACCAAATTTCACAAACACTAAGAAAGGTTGTTTGTCGATTCAAAACAAGATTTCAGCGCTTTGAGGAGTTCAAATAACGTGTTTTGAGATCATTTGTATCGTATCTTTTACTACAAAACTTTTCACCAAATTTTACAAACACTAAGAAAGTTTGTTTTTCGATTCAAAACAAGATTTTAACGCTTTGAGGAGTTCAAATAACGTGTTTTGAGATCATTTGTATCGTATCTTTTACTACATAACTTTTCACCAAATTTCACAAACACTAAGAAAGTTTGTTTTTCGATTCAAAACAAGATTTTAACGCTTTGAGGAGTTCAAATAACTTGTTTTGAGATCATTTGTATCGTATCTTTTACTACATAACTATTCACCAAATTTCACGAACCGTAAGAAAGTTTGTTTTTCGATTCAAAACAAGATTTTAGCGCTTTGAGGAGTTCAAATAACGTGTTTTGAGATCATTTGTATCGTATCTTTTACTACATAACTTTTCACCAAATTTCACAAACGCTAAGAAAGTTTGTTTTTCGATTCAAAACAAGATTTTAACGCTTTCAGGAGATCAAATAACGTGTTTTTAGATCATTTGTATCGTATCTTTTACTACATAACTTTTCACCAAATTTCACAAACACTAAGAAAGTTTGTTTTTCGATTCAAAACAAGATTTTAGCACTTTGAGGAGTTCAAATAACGTGTTTTGAGATCATTTGTATTGTATCTTTTACTACATAACTTTTCACCAAATTTCACAAACACTAAGAAACTTTGTTTTTCGATTCAAAACAAGATTTTAACGCTTTCAGGAGATCAAATAACGTGTTTTTAGATCATTTGTATCGTATCTTTTACTACATAACTTTTCACCAAATTTCACAAACGCTAAGAAAGTTTGTTTTTCGATTCAAAACAAGATTTTAACGCTTTGAGGAGTTCAAATAACGTGTTTTGAGATCATTTGTATCGTATCTTTTACTACATAACTTTTCACCAAATTTCACAAACACTAAGAAAGTTTGTTTTTCGATTCAAAACAAGATTTTAACGCTATGAGGAGTTCAAACAACGTGTTTTTAGATCATTTGTGTCGTATCTTTCACTACTTAACTTTTCACCAAATTTCACAAACACTAAGAAAGTTTGTTTTTCGATGGAAAACAAGATTTTAACGCTTTGAGGAGTTCAAATAACGTGTTTTTAGATCATTTGCAACGTATCTTTTACTACATAACTTTTCACCAAATTTCACAAACAATAAGAAAGTTTGTTTTTCGACTCAAAACAAGATTTTAGCACTTTGAGGAGTTCAAATAACGTGTTTTGAGATCATTTGTATCGTATCTTTTACTACATAACTTTTCACCAAATTTCACAGACACTAAGAAAGTTTGTTTTTCGATTCAAAACAAGATTTTATCGCTTTGAGGAGTTCAAATAACGTGTATTTAGATCATTTGTATCGTATCTTTTACAACATGACTTTTCACCAAATTTCACAAACACTAAGAAAGTTTGTGTTTCGATTCAAAACAAGATTTTAACGCTTTGAGGAGTTCAAATAACGTGTTTTGAGATCATTTGTATCGTATCTTTTACTACATAACTTTTCACCAAATTTCACAAACGCTAAGAAAGTTTGTTTTTCGATTCAAAACAAGATTTTAACGCTTTGAGGAGTTCAAATAACTTGTTTTGAGATCATTTGTATCGTATCTTTTACTACATAACTTTTCACCAAATTTCACAAACACTAAGAAAGTTTGTTTTTCGATTCAAAACAAGATTTTAACGCTTTGAGGAGTTCAAATAACGTGTTTTTAGATCATTTGTATCGTATCTTTTACTACATAACTTTTCACCAAATTTCACAAACGCTAAGAAAGTTTGTTTTTCGATTCAAAACAAGATTTTAACGCTTTGAGGAGTTCAAATAACTTGTTTTGAGATCATTTGTATCGTATCTTTTACTACATAACTTTTCACCAAATTTCACAAACACTAAGAAAGTTTGTTTTTCGATTCAAAACAAGATTTCAGCGCTTTGAGGAGTTCAAATAACGTGTTTTTAGATCATTTGTATCGTATCTTTTACTACATAACTTTTCACCAAATTTCACAAACACTAAGAAAGTTTGTTTTTCGATTCAAAACAAGGTTTTAACGCTTTGAGGATTTCAAGTAACGTGTTTTTAGATCATTTGTACCGTATCTTTTACTACATAACTTTTCACCAAATTTCACAAATACTAAGAAAGTTTGTTTTTCGATTCAAAACAAGATTTTAGTGCTTTGAGGAGTTCAAATAACGTGTTTTGAGATCATTTGTATCGTATCTTTTACTACATAACTTTTCACCAAATTTCATAAACACTAAGAAACTTTGTTTTTCGATTCAAAATAAGATTTTAACGCTTTGAGGAGTTCAAATAACGTGTTTTTAGATCATTTGAATCGTATCTTTAACTACATAACTTTTCACCCAATTTCACAAACGCTAAGAAAGTTTGTTTTTCGATTCAAAACAAGATTTTAACGCTTTGAGGAGTTCCAATAACGTGTTTTGAGATCATTTGCATCGTATCTTTTACTACATAAATTTTCACCAAATTTCACAAACACTAAGAAAGATTGTTTTTCGACTCAAAACAAGATTTTAACGCTTTGAGGAGTTCAAATAACGTGTTTTGAGATCATTTGTATCGTATCTTTTACTACATAACTTTTCACCAAATTTCACATACACTAAGAAACTTTGTTTTTCGATTCAAAACAAGATTTTAACGCTTTGAGGAGTTCAAATAACGAGTTTTTAGATCATTTGTATCGTATCTTTTACTACATAACTTTTTACCAAATTTCACAAACGTTAAGAAAGTTTGTTTTTCGATTCAAAACAAGATTTTAAGGCTTTGAGGAGTTCAAATAACGTGTTTTGAGATCATTTGTATCGTATTTTTTACTACATAACTTTTCACCAAATTTCACAAACGTTAAGAAAGATTGTTTTTCGATTCAAAACAAGATTTTAACACTTTGAGGAGTTCAAATAACGTGTTTTTAGGTCATTTGTATCGTATCTTTTACTACATACCTTTTCACCAAATTTCACAAACACTAAGAAAGTTTGTTTTTCGACTCAAAACAAGATTTTAGCACTTTGAGGAGTTCAAATAACGTATTTTGAGATCATTTGTATCGTATCTTTTACTACATAACTTTTCACCAAATTTCACAAACACTTAGAAAGTTTGTTTTTCGATTCAAAACAAGATTTTAACGCTTTGAGGAGTTCAAATAACGTGTTTTTAGATCATTTGTATCATATCTTTTACTACAAGACTTTTCACCAAATTTCACAAACACTAAGAAAGTTTGTTTTTCGATTCAAAACAAGATTTTAACGCTTTGAGGAGTTCAAATAACGTGTTTTGAGATCATTTGTATCGTATCTTTTATTACAAAACTTTTCACCAAATTTCACAAACACTAAGAAAGGTTGTTTGTCGATTCAAAACAAGATTTCAGCGCTTTGAGGAGTTCAAATAACGTGTTTTGAGATCATTTGTATCGTATCTTTTACTACATAACTTTTCACCAAATTTCACAAACACTAAGAAAGTTTGTTTGTCGATTCAAAACAAGATTTCAGCGCTTTGAGGAGTTCAAATAACGTGTTTTGAGATCATTTGTATCGTATCTTTTACTACATAACTTTTCACCAAATTTCACAAACACTAAGAAACTTTGTTTTTCGATTCAAAACAAGATTTTAACGCTTTGAGGATTTCAAATAACGTGTTTTTAGATCATTTGTACCGTATCTTTTACTACATAACTTTTCACCAAATTTCACAAATACTAAGAAAGTTTGTTTTTCGATTCAAAACAAGATTTTAGTGCTTTGAGGAGTTCAAATAACGTGTTTTGAGATCATTTGTATCGTATATTTTACCACATAACTTTTCACCAAATTTCACAAACACTAAGAAACTTTGTTTTTCGATTCAAAATAAGATTTTAACGCTTTGAGGAGTTCAAATAACGCGTTTTGAGATCATTTGTATCGTATCTTTTACTACATAACTTTTCACCAAATTTCACAAACACTAAGAAAGTTTGTTTTTCGACTCAAAACAAGATTTTAACGCTTTGAGGAGTTCAAATAACGTGTTTTGAGGTCATTTGTATCGTATCTTTTACTACATAACTTTTCACCAAATTTCACAAACACTAAGAAACTTTGTTTTTCGATTCAAAACAAGATTTTAACGCTTTCAGGAGATCAAATAACGTGTTTTTAGATCATTTGTATCGTATCTTTTACTACATAACTTTTCACCAAATTTCACAAACGCTAAGAAAGTTTGTTTTTCGATTCAAAACAAGATTTTAACGCTTTCAGGAGATCAAATAACGTGTTTTTAGATCATTTGTATCGTATCTTTTACTACATAACTTTTCACCAAATTTCACAAACACTAAGAAAGTTTGTTTTTCGATTCAAAACAAGATTTTAGCGCTTTGAGGAGTTCAAATAACGTGTTTTGAGATCATTTGTATTGTATCTTTTACTACATAACTTTTCACCAAATTTCACAAACACTAAGAAACTTTGTTTTTCGATTCAAAACAAGATTTTAACGCTTTCAGGAGATCAAATAACGTGTTTTTAGATCATTTGTATCGTATCTTTTACTACATAACTTTTCACCAAATTTCACAAACGCTAAGAAAGTTTGTTTTTCGATTCAAAACAAGATTTTAGCGCTTTGAGGAGTTCAAATAACGTGTTTTGAGATCATTTGTATCGTATCTTTTACTACATAACTTTTCACCAAATTTCACAAACACTAAGAAAGGTTGTTTGTCGATTCAAAACAAGATTTCAGCGCTTTGAGGAGTTCAAATAACGTGTTTTGAGATCATTTGTATCGTATCTTTTACTACAAAACTTTTCACCAAATTTTACAAACACTAAGAAAGTTTGTTTTTCGATTCAAAACAAGATTTTAACGCTTTGAGGAGTTCAAATAACGTGTTTTGAGATCATTTGTATCGTATCTTTTACTACATAACTTTTCACCAAATTTCACAAACACTAAGAAAGTTTGTTTTTCGATTCAAAACAAGATTTTAACGCTTTGAGGAGTTCAAATAACTTGTTTTGAGATCATTTGTATCGTATCTTTTACTACATAACTATTCACCAAATTTCACGAACCGTAAGAAAGTTTGTTTTTCGATTCAAAACAAGATTTTAGCGCTTTGAGGAGTTCAAATAACGTGTTTTGAGATCATTTGTATCGTATCTTTTACTACATAACTTTTCACCAAATTTCACAAACGCTAAGAAAGTTTGTTTTTCGATTCAAAACAAGATTTTAACGCTTTCAGGAGATCAAATAACGTGTTTTTAGATCATTTGTATCGTATCTTTTACTACATAACTTTTCACCAAATTTCACAAACACTAAGAAAGTTTGTTTTTCGATTCAAAACAAGATTTTAGCACTTTGAGGAGTTCAAATAACGTGTTTTGAGATCATTTGTATTGTATCTTTTACTACATAACTTTTCACCAAATTTCACAAACACTAAGAAACTTTGTTTTTCGATTCAAAACAAGATTTTAACGCTTTCAGGAGATCAAATAACGTGTTTTTAGATCATTTGTATCGTATCTTTTACTACATAACTTTTCACCAAATTTCACAAACGCTAAGAAAGTTTGTTTTTCGATTCAAAACAAGATTTTAACGCTTTGAGGAGTTCAAATAACGTGTTTTGAGATCATTTGTATCGTATCTTTTACTACATAACTTTTCACCAAATTTCACAAACACTAAGAAAGTTTGTTTTTCGATTCAAAACAAGATTTTAACGCTATGAGGAGTTCAAACAACGTGTTTTTAGATCATTTGTGTCGTATCTTTCACTACTTAACTTTTCACCAAATTTCACAAACACTAAGAAAGTTTGTTTTTCGATGGAAAACAAGATTTTAACGCTTTGAGGAGTTCAAATAACGTGTTTTTAGATCATTTGCAACGTATCTTTTACTACATAACTTTTCACCAAATTTCACAAACAATAAGAAAGTTTGTTTTTCGACTCAAAACAAGATTTTAGCACTTTGAGGAGTTCAAATAAC
Organism: Luzula sylvatica; assembly: GCA_946800325.1. NCBI lineage: Eukaryota > Viridiplantae > Streptophyta > Magnoliopsida > Poales > Juncaceae > Luzula > Luzula sylvatica. Next base: position 76,497,723 of record OX326956.1, on the reverse strand, counting down.
GTGTTTTGAGATCATTTGTATCGTATCTTTTACTACATAACTTTTCACCAAATTTCACAGACACTAAGAAAGTTTGTTTTTCGATTCAAAACAAGATTTTATCGCTTTGAGGAGTTCAAATAACGTGTATTTAGATCATTTGTATCGTATCTTTTACAACATGACTTTTCACCAAATTTCACAAACACTAAGAAAGTTTGTGTTTCGATTCAAAACAAGATTTTAACGCTTTGAGGAGTTCAAATAACGTGTTTTGAGATCATTTGTATCGTATCTTTTACTACATAACTTTTCACCAAATTTCACAAACGCTAAGAAAGTTTGTTTTTCGATTCAAAACAAGATTTTAACGCTTTGAGGAGTTCAAATAACTTGTTTTGAGATCATTTGTATCGTATCTTTTACTACATAACTTTTCACCAAATTTCACAAACACTAAGAAAGTTTGTTTTTCGATTCAAAACAAGATTTTAACGCTTTGAGGAGTTCAAATAACGTGTTTTTAGATCATTTGTATCGTATCTTTTACTACATAACTTTTCACCAAATTTCACAAACGCTAAGAAAGTTTGTTTTTCGATTCAAAACAAGATTTTAACGCTTTGAGGAGTTCAAATAACTTGTTTTGAGATCATTTGTATCGTATCTTTTACTACATAACTTTTCACCAAATTTCACAAACACTAAGAAAGTTTGTTTTTCGATTCAAAACAAGATTTCAGCGCTTTGAGGAGTTCAAATAACGTGTTTTTAGATCATTTGTATCGTATCTTTTACTACATAACTTTTCACCAAATTTCACAAACACTAAGAAAGTTTGTTTTTCGATTCAAAACAAGGTTTTAACGCTTTGAGGATTTCAAGTAACGTGTTTTTAGATCATTTGTACCGTATCTTTTACTACATAACTTTTCACCAAATTTCACAAATACTAAGAAAGTTTGTTTTTCGATTCAAAACAAGATTTTAGTGCTTTGAGGAGTTCAAATAACGTGTTTTGAGATCATTTGTATCGTATCTTTTACTACATAACTTTTCACCAAATTTCATAAACACTAAGAAACTTTGTTTTTCGATTCAAAATAAGATTTTAACGCTTTGAGGAGTTCAAATAACGTGTTTTTAGATCATTTGTATCGTATCTTTAACTACATAACTTTTCACCCAATTTCACAAACGCTAAGAAAGTTTGTTTTTCGATTCAAAACAAGATTTTAACGCTTTGAGGAGTTCCAATAACGTGTTTTGAGATCATTTGCATCGTATCTTTTACTACATAAATTTTCACCAAATTTCACAAACACTAAGAAAGATTGTTTTTCGACTCAAAACAAGATTTTAACGCTTTGAGGAGTTCAAATAACGTGTTTTGAGATCATTTGTATCGTATCTTTTACTACATAACTTTTCACCAAATTTCACATACACTAAGAAACTTTGTTTTTCGATTCAAAACAAGATTTTAACGCTTTGAGGAGTTCAAATAACGAGTTTTTAGATCATTTGTATCGTATCTTTTACTACATAACTTTTTACCAAATTTCACAAACGTTAAGAAAGTTTGTTTTTCGATTCAAAACAAGATTTTAAGGCTTTGAGGAGTTCAAATAACGTGTTTTGAGATCATTTGTATCGTATTTTTTACTACATAACTTTTCACCAAATTTCACAAACGTTAAGAAAGATTGTTTTTCGATTCAAAACAAGATTTTAACACTTTGAGGAGTTCAAATAACGTGTTTTTAGGTCATTTGTATCGTATCTTTTACTACATACCTTTTCACCAAATTTCACAAACACTAAGAAAGTTTGTTTTTCGACTCAAAACAAGATTTTAGCACTTTGAGGAGTTCAAATAACGTATTTTGAGATCATTTGTATCGTATCTTTTACTACATAACTTTTCACCAAATTTCACAAACACTTAGAAAGTTTGTTTTTCGATTCAAAACAAGATTTTAACGCTTTGAGGAGTTCAAATAACGTGTTTTTAGATCATTTGTATCATATCTTTTACTACAAGACTTTTCACCAAATTTCACAAACACTAAGAAAGTTTGTTTTTCGATTCAAAACAAGATTTTAACGCTTTGAGGAGTTCAAATAACGTGTTTTGAGATCATTTGTATCGTATCTTTTATTACAAAACTTTTCACCAAATTTCACAAACACTAAGAAAGGTTGTTTGTCGATTCAAAACAAGATTTCAGCGCTTTGAGGAGTTCAAATAACGTGTTTTGAGATCATTTGTATCGTATCTTTTACTACATAACTTTTCACCAAATTTCACAAACACTAAGAAAGTTTGTTTGTCGATTCAAAACAAGATTTCAGCGCTTTGAGGAGTTCAAATAACGTGTTTTGAGATCATTTGTATCGTATCTTTTACTACATAACTTTTCACCAAATTTCACAAACACTAAGAAACTTTGTTTTTCGATTCAAAACAAGATTTTAACGCTTTGAGGATTTCAAATAACGTGTTTTTAGATCATTTGTACCGTATCTTTTACTACATAACTTTTCACCAAATTTCACAAATACTAAGAAAGTTTGTTTTTCGATTCAAAACAAGATTTTAGTGCTTTGAGGAGTTCAAATAACGTGTTTTGAGATCATTTGTATCGTATATTTTACCACATAACTTTTCACCAAATTTCACAAACACTAAGAAACTTTGTTTTTCGATTCAAAATAAGATTTTAACGCTTTGAGGAGTTCAAATAACGCGTTTTGAGATCATTTGTATCGTATCTTTTACTACATAACTTTTCACCAAATTTCACAAACACTAAGAAAGTTTGTTTTTCGACTCAAAACAAGATTTTAACGCTTTGAGGAGTTCAAATAACGTGTTTTGAGGTCATTTGTATCGTATCTTTTACTACATAACTTTTCACCAAATTTCACAAACACTAAGAAACTTTGTTTTTCGATTCAAAACAAGATTTTAACGCTTTCAGGAGATCAAATAACGTGTTTTTAGATCATTTGTATCGTATCTTTTACTACATAACTTTTCACCAAATTTCACAAACGCTAAGAAAGTTTGTTTTTCGATTCAAAACAAGATTTTAACGCTTTCAGGAGATCAAATAACGTGTTTTTAGATCATTTGTATCGTATCTTTTACTACATAACTTTTCACCAAATTTCACAAACACTAAGAAAGTTTGTTTTTCGATTCAAAACAAGATTTTAGCGCTTTGAGGAGTTCAAATAACGTGTTTTGAGATCATTTGTATTGTATCTTTTACTACATAACTTTTCACCAAATTTCACAAACACTAAGAAACTTTGTTTTTCGATTCAAAACAAGATTTTAACGCTTTCAGGAGATCAAATAACGTGTTTTTAGATCATTTGTATCGTATCTTTTACTACATAACTTTTCACCAAATTTCACAAACGCTAAGAAAGTTTGTTTTTCGATTCAAAACAAGATTTTAACGCTTTGAGGAGTTCAAATAACGTGTTTTGAGATCATTTGTATCGTATCTTTTACTACATAACTTTTCACCAAATTTCACAAACACTAAGAAAGTTTGTTTTTCGATTCAAAACAAGATTTTAACGCTATGAGGAGTTCAAACAACGTGTTTTTAGATCATTTGTATCGTATCTTTCACTACTTAACTTTTCACCAAATTTCACAAACACTAAGAAAGTTTGTTTTTCGATGGAAAACAAGATTTTAACGCTTTGAGGAGTTCAAATAACGTGTTTTTAGATCATTTGCAACGTATCTTTTACTACATAACTTTTCACCAAATTTCACAAACAATAAGAAAGTTTGTTTTTCGACTCAAAACAAGATTTTAGCACTTTGAGGAGTTCAAATAACGTGTTTTGAGATCATTTGTATCGTATCTTTTACTACATAACTTTTCACCAAATTTGACAGACACTAAGAAAGTTTGTTTTTCGATTCAAAACAAGATTTTATCGCTTTGAGGAGTTCAAATAACGTGTATTTAGATCATTTGTATCGTATCTTTTACAACATGACTTTTCACCAAATTTCACAAACACTAAGAAAGTTTGTGTTTCGATTCAAAACAAGATTTTAACGCTTTGAGGAGTTCAAATAACGTGTTTTGAGATCATTTGTATCGTATCTTTTACTACATAACTTTTCACCAAATTTCACAAACGCTAAGAAAGTTTGTTTTTCGATTCAAAACAAGATTTTAACGCTTTGAGGAGTTCAAATAACTTGTTTTGAGATCATTTGTATCGTATCTTTTACTACATAACTTTTCACCAAATTTCACAAACACTAAGAAAGTTTGTTTTTCGATTCAAAACAAGATTTTAACGCTTTGAGGAGTTCAAATAACGTGTTTTTAGATCATTTGTATCGTATCTTTTACTACATAACTTTTCACCAAATTTCACAAACGCTAAGAAAGTTTGTTTTTCGATTCAAAACAAGATTTTAACGCTTTGAGGAGTTCAAATAACTTGTTTTGAGATCATTTGTATCGTATCTTTTACTACATAACTTTTCACCAAATTTCACAAACACTAAGAAAGTTTGTTTTTCGATTCAAAACAAGATTTCAGCGCTTTGAGGAGTTCAAATAACGTGTTTTTAGATCATTTGTATCGTATCTTTTACTACATAACTTTTCACCAAATTTCACAAACACTAAGAAAGTTTGTTTTTCGATTCAAAACAAGGTTTTAACGCTTTGAGGATTTCAAGTAACGTGTTTTTAGATCATTTGTACCGTATCTTTTACTACATAACTTTTCACCAAATTTCACAAATACTAAGAAAGTTTGTTTTTCGATTCAAAACAAGATTTTAGTGCTTTGAGGAGTTCAAATAACGTGTTTTGAGATCATTTGTATCGTATCTTTTACTACATAACTTTTCACCAAATTTCATAAACACTAAGAAACTTTGTTTTTCGATTCAAAATAAGATTTTAACGCTTTGAGGAGTTCAAATAACGTGTTTTTAGATCATTTGTATCGTATCTTTAACTACATAACTTTTCACCCAATTTCACAAACGCTAAGAAAGTTTGTTTTTCGATTCAAAACAAGATTTTAACGCTTTGAGGAGTTCCAATAACGTGTTTTGAGATCATTTGTATCGTATCTTTTACTACATAACTTTTCACCAAATTTCACAAACACTAAGAAAGATTGTTTTTCGACTCAAAACAAGATTTTAACGCTTTGAGGAGTTCAAATAACGTGTTTTGAGATCATTTGTATCGTATCTTTTACTACATAACTTTTCACCAAATTTCACAAACACTAAGAAAGTATGTTTTTCGATTCAAAACAAGATTTTAACGTTTTGAGGAGTTCAAATAACGTGTTTTGAGATCATTTGTATCGTATGTTTTACTACATAACTTTTCACCAAATTTCACAAACACTAAATAAGTTTGTTTTTCGATTCAAAACAAGATTTTAACGCTTTGAGGAGTTCAAATAACGTGTTTTGAGATCATTTGTTTCGTATGTTTTACTACATAACTTTTCACCAAATTTCACAAACACTAAGAAAGTTTGTTTTTCGATTCAAAACTAGATTTTAACGCTTTGAGGAGTTCAAATAACGTGTTTTGAGATCATTTGTATCGTATCTTTTACTACATAACTTTTCACCAAATTTCACAAACACTAAGAAAGTTTGTTTTTCGATTCAAAACAAGATTTTAACGCTTTGAGGAGTTCAAATAACGTGTTTTTAGATCATTTGTATCGTATCTTTTACTACATAACTTTTCACCAAATTTCACAAACACTAAGAAAGTTTGTTTTTCGACTCAAAACAAGATTTTAGCACTTTGAGGAGTTCAAATAACGTGTTTTGAGATCATTTGTATCGTATCTTTTACTACATAACTTTTCACCAAATTTCACAAACACTAAGAAATTTTGTTTTTCGATTCAAAACAAGATTTTAACGCTTTGAGGAGTTCAAATAACGTGTTTTTAGATCATTTGTATCGTATCTTTTACTACATGACTTTTCACCAAATTTCACAAACGCTAAGAAAGTTTGTTTTTCGATTCAAAACAAGATTTTAACGCTTTGAGGAGTTCAAATAATGTGTTTTGAGATCATTTGTATCGTATCTTTTACTACATAACTTTTCGCCAAATTTCACAAACACTAAGAAAGTTTGTTTGTCGATTCAAAACAAGATTTCAGCGCTTTCAGGAGTTCAAATAACGTGTTTTTAGATCATTTGTACCGTATCTTTTACTACATAACTTTTCACCAAATTTCACAAACACTAACAAAGTTTGTTTTTCGATTCAAAACAAGATTTTAGCGCTTTGAGGAGTTCAAATAACGTGTTTTGAGATCATTTGTATCGTATCTTTTACTACATAACTTTTCACCAAATTTCACAAACACTAAGAAAGGTTGTTTGTCGATTCAAAACAAGATTTCAGCGCTTTGAGGAGTTCAAATAACGTGTTTTGAGATCATTTGTATCGTATCTTTTACTACAAAACTTTTCACCAAATTTTACAAACACTAAGAAAGTTTGTTTTTCGATTCAAAACAAGATTTTAACGCTTTGAGGAGTTCAAATAACGTGTTTTGAGATCATTTGTATCGTATCTTTTACTACATAACTTTTCACCAAATTTCACAAACACTAAGAAAGTTTGTTTTTCGATTCAAAACAAGATTTTAACGCTTTGAGGAGTTCAAATAACTTGTTTTGAGATCATTTGTATCGTATCTTTTACTACATAAGTATTCACCAAATTTCACGAACCGTAAGAAAGTTTGTTTTTCGATTCAAAACAAGATTTTAACGCTTTCAGGAGATCAAATAACGTGTTTTTAGATCATTTGTATCGTATCTTTTACTACATAACTTTTCACCAAATTTCACAAACGCTAAGAAAGTTTGTTTTTCGATTCAAAACAAGATTTTAACGCTTTCAGGAGATCAAATAACGTGTTTTTAGATCATTTGTATCGTATCTTTTACTACATAACTTTTCACCAAATTTCACAAACACTAAGAAAGTTTGTTTTTCGATTCAAAACAAGATTTTAGCGCTTTGAGGAGTTCAAATAACGTGTTTTGAGATCATTTGTATTGTATCTTTTACTACATAACTTTTCACCAAATTTCACAAACACTAAGAAACTTTGTTTTTCGATTCAAAACAAGATTTTAACGCTTTCAGGAGATCAAATAACGTGTTTTTAGATCATTTGTATCGTATCTTTTACTACATAACTTTTCACCAAATTTCACAAACGCTAAGAAAGTTTGTTTTTCGATTCAAAACAAGATTTTAACGCTTTGAGGAGTTCAAATAACGTGTTTTGAGATCATTTGTATCGTATCTTTTACTACATAACTTTTCACCAAATTTCACAAACACTAAGAAAGTTCGTTTTTCGATTCAAAACAAGATTTTAACGCTATGAGGAGTTCAAACAACGTGTTTTTAGATCATTTGTATCGTATCTTTCACTACTTAACTTTTCACCAAATTTAACAAACACTAAGAAAGTTTGTTTTTCGATGGAAAACAAGATTTTAACGCTTTGAGGAGTTCAAATAACGTGTTTTTAGATCATTTGCAACGTATCTTTTACTACATAACTTTTCACCAAATTTCACAAACAATAAGAAAGTTTGTTTTTCGACTCAAAACAAGATTTTAGCACTTTGAGGAGTTCAAATAACGTGTTTTGAGATCATTTGTATCGTATCTTTTACTACATAACTTTTCACCAAATTTGACAGACACTAAGAAAGTTTGTTTTTCGATTCAAAACAAGATTTTATCGCTTTGAGGAGTTCAAATAACGTGTATTTAGATCATTTGTATCGTATCTTTTACAACATGACTTTTCACCAAATTTCACAAACACTAAGAAAGTTTGTGTTTCGATTCAAAACAAGATTTTAACGCTTTGAGGAGTTCAAATAACGTGTTTTGAGATCATTTGTATCGTATCTTTTACTACATAACTTTTCACCAAATTTCACAAACGCTAAGAAAGTTTGTTTTTCGATTCAAAACAAGATTTTAACGCTTTGAGGAGTTCAAATAACTTGTTTTGAGATCATTTGTATCGTATCTTTTACTACATAACTTTTCACCAAATTTCACAAACACTAAGAAAGTTTGTTTTTCGATTCAAAACAAGATTTTAACGCTTTGAGGAGTTCAAATAACGTGTTTTTAGATCATTTGTATCGTATCTTTTACTACATAACTTTTCACCAAATTTCACAAACGCTAAGAAAGTTTGTTTTTCGATTCAAAACAAGATTTTAACGCTTTGAGGAGTTCAAATAACTTGTTTTGAGATCATTTGTATCGTATCTTTTACTACATAACTTTTCACCAAATTTCACAAACACTAAGAAAGTTTGTTTTTCGATTCAAAACAAGATTTCAGCGCTTTGAGGAGTTCAAATAACGTGTTTTTAGATCATTTGTATCGTATCTTTTACTACATAACTTTTCACCAAATTTCACAAACACTAAGAAAGTTTGTTTTTCGATTCAAAACAAGGTTTTAACGCTTTGAGGATTTCAAGTAACGTGTTTTTAGATCATTTGTACCGTATCTTTTACTACATAACTTTTCACCAAATTTCACAAATACTAAGAAAGTTTGTTTTTCGATTCAAAACAAGATTTTAGTGCTTTGAGGAGTTCAAATAACGTGTTTTGAGATCATTTGTATCGTATCTTTTACTACATAACTTTTCACCAAATTTCATAAACACTAAGAAACTTTGTTTTTCGATTCAAAATAAGATTTTAACGCTTTGAGGAGTTCAAATAACGTGTTTTTAGATCATTTGTATCGTATCTTTAACTACATAACTTTTCACCCAATTTCACAAACGCTAAGAAAGTTTGTTTTTCGATTCAAAACAAGATTTTAACGCTTTGAGGAGTTCCAATAACGTGTTTTGAGATCATTTGTATCGTATCTTTTACTACATAACTTTTCACCAAATTTCACAAACACTAAGAAAGATTGTTTTTCGACTCAAAACAAGATTTTAACGCTTTGAGGAGTTCAAATAACGTGTTTTGAGATCATTTGTATCGTATCTTTTACTACATAACTTTTCACCAAATTTCACAAACACTAAGAAAGTTTGTTTTTCGATTCAAAACAAGATTTTAACGTTTTGAGGAGTTCAAATAACGTGTTTTGAGATCATTTGTATCGTATGTTTTACTACATAACTTTTCACCAAATTTCACAAACACTAAATAAGTTTGTTTTTCGATTCAAAACAAGATTTTAACGCTTTGAGGAGTTCAAATAACGTGTTTTGAGATCATTTGTTTCGTATGTTTTACTACATAACTTTTCACCAAATTTCACAAACACTAAGAAAGTTTGTTTTTCGATTCAAAACTAGATTTTAACGCTTTGAGGAGTTCAAATAACGTGTTTTGAGATCATTTGTATCGTATCTTTTACTACATAACTTTTCACCAAATTTCACAAACACTAAGAAAGTTTGTTTTTCGATTCAAAACAAGATTTTAACGCTTTGAGGAGTTCAAATAACGTGTTTTTAGATCATTTGTATCGTATCTTTTACTACATAACTTTTCACCAAATTTCACAAACACTAAGAAAGTTTGTTTTTCGACTCAAAACAAGATTTTAGCACTTTGAGGAGTTCAAATAACGTGTTTTGAGATCATTTGTATCGTATCTTTTACTACATAACTTTTCACCAAATTTCACAAACACTAAGAAATTTTGTTTTTCGATTCAAAACAAGATTTTAACGCTTTGAGGAGTTCAAATAACGTGTTTTTAGATCATTTGTATCGTATCTTTTACTACATGACTTTTCACCAAATTTCACAAACGCTAAGAAAGTTTGTTTTTCGATTCAAAACAAGATTTTAACGCTTTGAGGAGTTCAAATAATGTGTTTTGAGATCATTTGTATCGTATCTTTTACTACATAACTTTTCGCCAAATTTCACAAACACTAAGAAAGTTTGTTTGTCGATTCAAAACAAGATTTCAGCGCTTTGAGGAGTTCAAATAACGTGTTTTTAGATCATTTGTACCGTATCTTTTACTACATAACTTTTCACCAAATTTCACAAACACTAACAAAGTTTGTTTTTCGATTCAAAACAAGATTTTAGCGCTTTGAGGAGTTCAAATAACGTGTTTTGAGATCATTTGTATCGTATCTTTTACTACATAACTTTTCACCAAATTTCACAAACACTAAGAAAGGTTGTTTGTCGATTCAAAACAAGATTTCAGCGCTTTGAGGAGTTCAAATAACGTGTTTTGAGATCATTTGTATCGTATCTTTTACTACAAAACTTTTCACCAAATTTTACAAACACTAAGAAAGTTTGTTTTTCGATTCAAAACAAGATTTTAACGCTTTGAGGAGTTCAAATAACGTGTTTTGAGATCATTTGTATCGTATCTTTTACTACATAACTTTTCACCAAATTTCACAAACACTAAGAAAGTTTGTTTTTCGATTCAAAACAAGATTTTAACGCTTTGAGGAGTTCAAATAACTTGTTTTGAGATCATTTGTATCGTATCTTTTACTACATAAGTATTCACCAAATTTCACGAACCGTAAGAAAGTTTGTTTTTCGATTCAAAACAAGATTTTAACGCTTTCAGGAGATCAAATAACGTGTTTTTAGATCATTTGTATCGTATCTTTTACTACATAACTTTTCACCAAATTTCACAAACGCTAAGAAAGTTTGTTTTTCGATTCAAAACAAGATTTTAACGCTTTCAGGAGATCAAATAACGTGTTTTTAGATCATTTGTATCGTATCTTTTACTACATAACTTTTCACCAAATTTCACAAACACTAAGAAAGTTTGTTTTTCGATTCAAAACAAGATTTTAGCGCTTTGAGGAGTTCAAATAACGTGTTTTGAGATCATTTGTATTGTATCTTTTACTACATAACTTTTCACCAAATTTCACAAACACTAAGAAACTTTGTTTTTCGATTCAAAACAAGATTTTAACGCTTTCAGGAGATCAAATAACGTGTTTTTAGATCATTTGTATCGTATCTTTTACTACATAACTTTTCACCAAATTTCACAAACGCTAAGAAAGTTTGTTTTTCGATTCAAAACAAGATTTTAACGCTTTGAGGAGTTCAAATAACGTGTTTTGAGATCATTTGTATCGTATCTTTTACTACATAACTTTTCACCAAATTTCACAAACACTAAGAAAGTTTGTTTTTCGATTCAAAACAAGATTTTAACGCTATGAGGAGTTCAAACAACGTGTTTTTAGATCATTTGTATCGTATCTTTCACTACTTAACTTTTCACCAAATTTCACAAACACTAAGAAAGTTTGTTTTTCGATGGAAAACAAGATTTTAACGCTTTGAGGAGTTCAAATAACGTGTTTTTAGATCATTTGCAACGTATCTTTTACTACATAACTTTTCACCAAATTTCACAAACAATAAGAAAGTTTGTTTTTCGACTCAAAACAAGATTTTAGCACTTTGAGGAGTTCAAATAACGTGTTTTGAGATCATTTGTATCGTATCTTTTACTACATAACTTTTCACCAAATTTGACAGACACTAAGAAAGTTTGTTTTTCGATTCAAAACAAGATTTTATCGCTTTGAGGAGTTCAAATAACGTGTATTTAGATCATTTGTATCGTATCTTTTACAACATGACTTTTCACCAAATTTCACAAACACTAAGAAAGTTTGTGTTTCGATTCAAAACAAGATTTTAACGCTTTGAGGAGTTCAAATAACGTGTTTTGAGATCATTTGTATCGTATCTTTTACTACATAACTTTTCACCAAATTTCACAAACGCTAAGAAAGTTTGTTTTTCGATTCAAAACAAGATTTTAACGCTTTGAGGAGTTCAAATAACTTGTTTTGAGATCATTTGTATCGTATCTTTTACTACATAACTTTTCACCAAATTTCACAAACACTAAGAAAGTTTGTTTTTCGATTCAAAACAAGATTTTAACGCTTTGAGGAGTTCAAATAACGTGTTTTTAGATCATTTGTATCGTATCTTTTACTACATAACTTTTCACCAAATTTCACAAACGCTAAGAAAGTTTGTTTTTCGATTCAAAACAAGATTTTAACGCTTTGAGGAGTTCAAATAACTTGTTTTGAGATCATTTGTATCGTATCTTTTACTACATAACTTTTCACCAAATTTCACAAACACTAAGAAAGTTTGTTTTTCGATTCAAAACAAGATTTCAGCGCTTTGAGGAGTTCAAATAACGTGTTTTTAGATCATTTGTATCGTATCTTTTACTACATAACTTTTCACCAAATTTCACAAACACTAAGAAAGTTTGTTTTTCGATTCAAAACAAGGTTTTAACGCTTTGAGGATTTCAAGTAACGTGTTTTTAGATCATTTGTACCGTATCTTTTACTACATAACTTTTCACCAAATTTCACAAATACTAAGAAAGTTTGTTTTTCGATTCAAAACAAGATTTTAGTGCTTTGAGGAGTTCAAATAACGTGTTTTGAGATCATTTGTATCGTATCTTTTACTACATAACTTTTCACCAAATTTCATAAACACTAAGAAACTTTGTTTTTCGATTCAAAATAAGATTTTAACGCTTTGAGGAGTTCAAATAACGTGTTTTTAGATCATTTGTATCGTATCTTTAACTACATAACTTTTCACCCAATTTCACAAACGCTAAGAAAGTTTGTTTTTCGATTCAAAACAAGATTTTAACGCTTTGAGGAGTTCCAATAACGTGTTTTGAGATCATTTGTATCGTATCTTTTACTACATAACTTTTCACCAAATTTCACAAACACTAAGAAAGATTGTTTTTCGACTCAAAACAAGATTTTAACGCTTTGAGGAGTTCAAATAACGTGTTTTGAGATCATTTGTATCGTATCTTTTACTACATAACTTTTCACCAAATTTCACAAACACTAAGAAAGTTTGTTTTTCGATTCAAAACAAGATTTTAACGTTTTGAGGAGTTCAAATAACGTGTTTTGAGATCATTTGTATCGTATGTTTTACTACATAACTTTTCACCAAATTTCACAAACACTAAATAAGTTTGTTTTTCGATTCAAAACAAGATTTTAACGCTTTGAGGAGTTCAAATAACGTGTTTTGAGATCATTTGTTTCGTATGTTTTACTACATAACTTTTCACCAAATTTCACAAACACTAAGAAAGTTTGTTTTTCGATTCAAAACTAGATTTTAACGCTTTGAGGAGTTCAAATAACGTGTTTTGAGATCATTTGTATCGTATCTTTTACTACATAACTTTTCACCAAATTTCACAAACACTAAGAAAGTTTGTTTTTCGATTCAAAACAAGATTTTAACGCTTTGAGGAGTTCAAATAACGTGTTTTTAGATCATTTGTATCGTATCTTTTACTACATAACTTTTCACCAAATTTCACAAACACTAAGAAAGTTTGTTTTTCGACTCAAAACAAGATTTTAGCACTTTGAGGAGTTCAAATAACGTGTTTTGAGATCATTTGTATCGTATCTTTTACTACATAACTTTTCACCAAATTTCACAAACACTAAGAAATTTTGTTTTTCGATTCAAAACAAGATTTTAACGCTTTGAGGAGTTCAAATAACGTGTTTTTAGATCATTTGTATCGTATCTTTTACTACATGACTTTTCACCAAATTTCACAAACGCTAAGAAAGTTTGTTTTTCGATTCAAAACAAGATTTTAACGCTTTGAGGAGTTCAAATAACGTGTTTTGAGATCATTTGTATCGTATCTTTTACTACATAACTTTTCACCAAATTTCACAAACACTAAGAAAGGTTGTTTGTCGATTCAAAACAAGATTTCAGCGCTTTGAGGAGTTCAAATAACGTGTTTTGAGATCATTTGTATCGTATCTTTTACTACAAAACTTTTCACCAAATTTTACAAACACTAAGAAAGTTTGTTTTTCGATTCAAAACAAGATTTTAACGCTTTGAGGAGTTCAAATAACGTGTTTTGAGATCATTTGTATCGTATCTTTTACTACATAACTTTTCACCAAATTTCACAAACACTAAGAAAGTTTGTTTTTCGATTCAAAACAAGATTTTAACGCTTTGAGGAGTTCAAATAACTTGTTTTGAGATCATTTGTATCGTATCTTTTACTACATAAGTATTCACCAAATTTCACGAACCGTAAGAAAGTTTGTTTTTCGATTCAAAACAAGATTTTAACGCTTTCAGGAGATCAAATAACGTGTTTTTAGATCATTTGTATCGTATCTTTTACTACATAACTTTTCACCAAATTTCACAAACGCTAAGAAAGTTTGTTTTTCGATTCAAAACAAGATTTTAACGCTTTCAGGAGATCAAATAACGTGTTTTTAGATCATTTGTATCGTATCTTTTACTACATAACTTTTCACCAAATTTCACAAACACTAAGAAAGTTTGTTTTTCGATTCAAAACAAGATTTTAGCGCTTTGAGGAGTTCAAATAACGTGTTTTGAGATCATTTGTATTGTATCTTTTACTACATAACTTTTCACCAAATTTCACAAACACTAAGAAACTTTGTTTTTCGATTCAAAACAAGATTTTAACGCTTTCAGGAGATCAAATAACGTGTTTTTAGATCATTTGTATCGTATCTTTTACTACATAACTTTTCACCAAATTTCACAAACGCTAAGAAAGTTTGTTTTTCGATTCAAAACAAGATTTTAACGCTTTGAGGAGTTCAAATAACGTGTTTTGAGATCATTTGTATCGTATCTTTTACTACATAACTTTTCACCAAATTTCACAAACACTAAGAAAGTTTGTTTTTCGATTCAAAACAAGATTTTAACGCTATGAGGAGTTCAAACAACGTGTTTTTAGATCATTTGTATCGTATCTTTCACTACTTAACTTTTCACCAAATTTCACAAACACTAAGAAAGTTTGTTTTTCGATGGAAAACAAGATTTTAACGCTTTGAGGAGTTCAAATAACGTGTTTTTAGATCATTTGCAACGTATCTTTTACTACATAACTTTTCACCAAATTTCACAAACAATAAGAAAGTTTGTTTTTCGACTCAAAACAAGATTTTAGCACTTTGAGGAGTTCAAATAACGTGTTTTGAGATCATTTGTATCGTATCTTTTACTACATAACTTTTCACCAAATTTGACAGACACTAAGAAAGTTTGTTTTTCGATTCAAAACAAGATTTTATCGCTTTGAGGAGTTCAAATAACGTGTATTTAGATCATTTGTATCGTATCTTTTACAACATGACTTTTCACCAAATTTCACAAACACTAAGAAAGTTTGTGTTTCGATTCAAAACAAGATTTTAACGCTTTGAGGAGTTCAAATAACGTGTTTTGAGATCATTTGTATCGTATCTTTTACTACATAACTTTTCACCAAATTTCACAAACGCTAAGAAAGTTTGTTTTTCGATTCAAAACAAGATTTTAACGCTTTGAGGAGTTCAAATAACTTGTTTTGAGATCATTTGTATCGTATCTTTTACTACATAACTTTTCACCAAATTTCACAAACACTAAGAAAGTTTGTTTTTCGATTCAAAACAAGATTTTAACGCTTTGAGGAGTTCAAATAACGTGTTTTTAGATCATTTGTATCGTATCTTTTACTACATAACTTTTCACCAAATTTCACAAACGCTAAGAAAGTTTGTTTTTCGATTCAAAACAAGATTTTAACGCTTTGAGGAGTTCAAATAACTTGTTTTGAGATCATTTGTATCGTATCTTTTACTACATAACTTTTCACCAAATTTCACAAACACTAAGAAAGTTTGTTTTTCGATTCAAAACAAGATTTCAGCGCTTTGAGGAGTTCAAATAACGTGTTTTTAGATCATTTGTATCGTATCTTTTACTACATAACTTTTCACCAAATTTCACAAACACTAAGAAAGTTTGTTTTTCGATTCAAAACAAGGTTTTAACGCTTTGAGGATTTCAAGTAACGTGTTTTTAGATCATTTGTACCGTATCTTTTACTACATAACTTTTCACCAAATTTCACAAATACTAAGAAAGTTTGTTTTTCGATTCAAAACAAGATTTTAGTGCTTTGAGGAGTTCAAATAACGTGTTTTGAGATCATTTGTATCGTATCTTTTACTACATAACTTTTCACCAAATTTCATAAACACTAAGAAACTTTGTTTTTCGATTCAAAATAAGATTTTAACGCTTTGAGGAGTTCAAATAACGTGTTTTTAGATCATTTGTATCGTATCTTTAACTACATAACTTTTCACCCAATTTCACAAACGCTAAGAAAGTTTGTTTTTCGATTCAAAACAAGATTTTAACGCTTTGAGGAGTTCCAATAACGTGTTTTGAGATCATTTGTATCGTATCTTTTACTACATAACTTTTCACCAAATTTCACAAACGCTAAGAAAGTTTGTTTTTCGATTCAAAACAAGATTTTAACGCTTTGAGGAGTTCAAATAACGTGTTTTGAGATCATTTGTATCGTATCTTTTACTACATAACTTTTCACCAAATTTCACAAACACTAAGAAAGTTTGTTTTTCGATTCAAAACAAGATTTTAACGCTATGAGGAGTTCAAACAACGTGTTTTTAGATCATTTGTATCGTATCTTTCACTACTTAACTTTTCACCAAATTTCACAAACACTAAGAAAGTTTGTTTTTCGATGGAAAACAAGATTTTAACGCTTTGAGGAGTTCAAATAACGTGTTTTTAGATCATTTGCAACGTATCTTTTACTACATAACTTTTCACCAAATTTCACAAACAATAAGAAAGTTTGTTTTTCGACTCAAAACAAGATTTTAGCACTTTGAGGAGTTCAAATAACGTGTTTTGAGATCATTTGTATCGTATCTTTTACTACATAACTTTTCACCAAATTTGACAGACACTAAGAAAGTTTGTTTTTCGATTCAAAACAAGATTTTATCGCTTTGAGGAGTTCAAATAACATGTATTTAGATCATTTGTATCGTATCTTTTACAACATGACTTTTCACCAAATTTCACAAACACTAAGAAAGTTTGTGTTTCGATTCAAAACAAGATTTTAACGCTTTGAGGAGTTCAAATAACGTGTTTTGAGATCATTTGTATCGTATCTTTTACTACATAACTTTTCACCAAATTTCACAAACGCTAAGAAAGTTTGTTTTTCGATTCAAAACAAGATTTTAACGCTTTGAGGAGTTCAAATAACTTGTTTTGAGATCATTTGTATCGTATCTTTTACTACATAACTTTTCACCAAATTTCACAAACACTAAGAAAGTTTGTTTTTCGATTCAAAACAAGATTTTAACGCTTTGAGGAGTTCAAATAACGTGTTTTTAGATCATTTGTATCGTATCTTTTACTACATAACTTTTCACCAAATTTCACAAACGCTAAGAAAGTTTGTTTTTCGATTCAAAACAAGATTTTAACGCTTTGAGGAGTTCAAATAACTTGTTTTGAGATCATTTGTATCGTATCTTTTACTACATAACTTTTCACCAAATTTCACAAACACTAAGAAAGTTTGTTTTTCGATTCAAAACAAGATTTCAGCGCTTTGAGGAGTTCAAATAACGTGTTTTTAGATCATTTGTATCGTATCTTTTACTACATAACTTTTCACCAAATTTCACAAACACTAAGAAAGTTTGTTTTTCGATTCAAAACAAGGTTTTAACGCTTTGAGGATTTCAAGTAACGTGTTTTTAGATCATTTGTACCGTATCTTTTACTACATAACTTTTCACCAAATTTCACAAATACTAAGAAAGTTTGTTTTTCGATTCAAAACAAGATTTTAGTGCTTTGAGGAGTTCAAATAACGTGTTTTGAGATCATTTGTATCGTATCTTTTACTACATAACTTTTCACCAAATTTCATAAACACTAAGAAACTTTGTTTTTCGATTCAAAATAAGATTTTAACGCTTTGAGGAGTTCAAATAACGTGTTTTTAGATCATTTGTATCGTATCTTTAACTACATAACTTTTCACCCAATTTCACAAACGCTAAGAAAGTTTGTTTTTCGATTCAAAACAAGATTTTAACGCTTTGAGGAGTTCCAATAACGTGTTTTGAGATCATTTGTATCGTATCTTTTACTACATAACTTTTCACCAAATTTCACAAACACTAAGAAAGATTGTTTTTCGACTCAAAACAAGATTTTAACGCTTTGAGGAGTTCAAATAACGTGTTTTGAGATCATTTGTATCGTATCTTTTACTACATAACTTTTCACCAAATTTCACAAACACTAAGAAAGTTTGTTTTTCGATTCAAAACAAGATTTTAACGTTTTGAGGAGTTCAAATAACGTGTTTTGAGATCATTTGTATCGTATGTTTTACTACATAACTTTTCACCAAATTTCACAAACACTAAATAAGTTTGTTTTTCGATTCAAAACAAGATTTTAACGCTTTGAGGAGTTCAAATAACGTGTTTTGAGATCATTTGTTTCGTATGTTTTACTACATAACTTTTCACCAAATTTCACAAACACTAAGAAAGTTTGTTTTTCGATTCAAAACTAGATTTTAACGCTTTGAGGAGTTCAAATAACGTGTTTTGAGATCATTTGTATCGTATCTTTTACTACATAACTTTTCACCAAATTTCACAAACACTAAGAAAGTTTGTTTTTCGATTCAAAACAAGATTTTAACGCTTTGAGGAGTTCAAATAACGTGTTTTTAGATCATTTGTATCGTATCTTTTACTACATAACTTTTCACCAAATTTCACAAACACTAAGAAAGTTTGTTTTTCGACTCAAAACAAGATTTTAGCACTTTGAGGAGTTCAAATAACGTGTTTTGAGATCATTTGTATCGTATCTTTTACTACATAACTTTTCACCAAATTTCACAAACACTAAGAAATTTTGTTTTTCGATTCAAAACAAGATTTTAACGCTTTGAGGAGTTCAAATAACGTGTTTTTAGATCATTTGTATCGTATCTTTTACTACATAACTTTTCACCAAATTTCACAAACACTAAGAAATTTTGTTTTTCGATTCAAAACAAGATTTTAACGCTTTAGGAGTTGAAATAACGTGTTTTTAGATCATTTGTATCGTATCTTTTACTACATGACTTTTCACCAAATTTCACAAACGCTAAGAAAGTTTGTTTTTCGATTCAAAACAAGATTTTAACGCTTTGAGGAGTTCAAATAATGTGTTTTGAGATCATTTGTATCGTATCTTTTACTACATAACTTTTCGCCAAATTTCACAAACACTAAGAAAGTTTGTTTGTCGATTCAAAACAAGATTTCAGCGCTTTGAGGAGTTCAAATAACGTGTTTTTAGATCATTTGTACCGTATCTTTTACTACATAACTTTTCACCAAATTTCACAAACACTAACAAAGTTTGTTTTTCGATTCAAAACAAGATTTTAGCGCTTTGAGGAGTTCAAATAACGTGTTTTGAGATCATTTGTATCGTATCTTTTACTACATAACTTTTCACCAAATTTCACAAACACTAAGAAAGGTTGTTTGTCGATTCAAAACAAGATTTCAGCGCTTTGAGGAGTTCAAATAACGTGTTTTGAGATCATTTGTATCGTATCTTTTACTACAAAACTTTTCACCAAATTTTACAAACACTAAGAAAGTTTGTTTTTCGATTCAAAACAAGATTTTAACGCTTTGAGGAGTTCAAATAACGTGTTTTGAGATCATTTGTATCGTATCTTTTACTACATAACTTTTCACCAAATTTCACAAACACTAAGAAAGTTTGTTTTTCGATTCAAAACAAGATTTTAACGCTTTGAGGAGTTCAAATAACTTGTTTTGAGATCATTTGTATCGTATCTTTTACTACATAAGTATTCACCAAATTTCACGAACCGTAAGAAAGTTTGTTTTTCGATTCAAAACAAGATTTTATCGCTTTGAGGAGTTCAAATAACGTGTTTTGAGATCATTTGTATCGTATCTTTTACTACAAAACTTTTCACCAAATTTCACAAACACGTTTGTCGATTCAAAACAAGATTTTAACGCTTTGAGGATTTCAAATTACGTGTTTTTAGATCATTTGTACCGTATCTTTTACTACATAACTTTTCACCAAATTTCACAAATACTAAGAAACTTTGTTTTTCGATTCAAAACAAGATTTTAGTGCTTTGAGGAGTTCAAATAACGTGTTTTTAGGTCATTTGTATCGTATCTTTTACTACATAACTTTTCACCAAATTTCACAAACACTAAGAAACTTTGTTTTTCGATTCAAAACAAGATTTTAACGCTTTGAGGAGTTCAAATAACGTGTTTTTAGATCATTTGTATCGTATCTTTAACTACATAACTTTTCACCCAATTTCACAAACGCTAAGAAAGTTTGTTTTTCGATTCAAAACAAGATTTTAACGTTTTGAGGAGTTCAAATAACGTGTTTTGAGATCATTTGTATCGTATCTTTTACTACATAACATTTCACCAAATTTCACAAACACTAAGAAAGTTTGTTTTTCGACTCAAAACAAGATTTTAGCGCTTTGAGGAGTTCAAATAACGTGTTTTGAGATCATTTGTATCGTATCTTTTACTACATAACTTTTCACCAAATTTCACAAACACTAAGAAATTTTGTTTTTCGATTCAAAACTAGATTTTAACGCTTTGAGGAGTTCAAATAACGTGTTTTTAGATCATTTGTATCGTATCTTTTACTACATAACTTTTCACCAAATTTCACAAACATTAAGAAAGTTTATTTTTCGATTCAAAACAAGATTTTAACGCTTTGAGGAGTTCAAATAACGTGTTTTTAGATCATTTGTATCGTATCTTTTACCACATAACTTTTCACCAAATTTCACAAACACTAAGAAACTTTGTTTTTCGATTCAAAACAAGATTTTAACGCTTTGAGGAGTTCAAATAACGTGTTTTGAGATCATTTGTATCGTATCTTTTACTACATAACTTTTCACCAAATTTCACAAACGCTAAGAAACTTTGTTTTTCGATTCAAAACAAGATTTTAACGCTTTCAGGAGAACAAATAACGTGTTTTTAGATCATTTGTATCGTATCTTTTACTACATAACTTTTCACCGAATTTCACAAACGCTAAGAAAGTTTGTTTTTCGATTCAAAACAAGATTTTAACGCTTTGAGGAGTTCAAATAACGTGTTTTGAGATCATTTGTATCGTATCTTTTACTACATAACTTTTCACCAAAATTCACAAACACTAAGAAAGTTTGTTTTTCGATTCAAAACAAGATTTTAACGCTTTGAGGAGTTCAAACAACGTGTTTTTAGATCATTTGTATCGTATCTTTAACTACATAACTTTTCACCAAATTTCACAAACACTAGGAAAGTTTGTTTTTCGATTGAAAACAAGATTTTAACGCTTTGAGGAGTTCAAATAACGTGTTTTTAGATCATTTGTATCGTATCTTTTACTACATAACTTTTCACCAAATTTCACAAACAATAAGAAAGTTTGTTTTTCGACTCAAAACAAGATTTTAGCACTTTGAGGAGTTCAAATAACGTGTTTTGAGATCATTTGTATCGTATCTTTTACTACATAACTTTTCACCAAATTTCACAAACACTAAGAAACTTTGTTTTTCGATTCAAAACTTTTCACCAAATTTCACAAACACTAAGAAAGTTTGTTTTTCGATTCAAAACAAGATTTTAACGCTTTGAGGAGTTCAAATAACGTGTTTTGAGATCATTTGTATCGTATCTTTTACTACAAAATTTTTCACCAAATTTCACAAACACTAAGATAGTTTGTTTGTCGATTCAAAACAAGATTTCAGCGCTTTGAGGAGTTCAAATAACGTGTTTTGAGATCATTTGTATCGTATCTTTTACTACATAACTTTTCACCAAATTTCACAAACACTAAGAAACTTTGTTTTTCGATTCAAAACAAGATTTTAACGCTTTGAGGAGTTCAAATAACGTGTTTTTAGATCATTTGTTTCGTATCTTTTACTACATAACTTTTCACCAAATTTCACAAACACTAAGAAAGTTTGTTTTTCGATTCAAAACAAGATTTTAACGCTTTGAGGAGTTCAAATAACGTGTTTTGAGATCATTTGTATCGTATCTTTTACTACATAACTTTTCACCAAATTTCACAAACACTAAGAAACTTTGTTTTTCGATTCAAAACAAGATTTTAACGCTTTGAGGAGTTCAAATAATGTGTTTTGAGATCATTTGTATCGTATCTTTTACAACATAACTTTTCACCAAATTTCACAAACGCTAAGAAAGTTTGTTTTTCGACTCAAAACAAGATTTTAGCGCTTTGAGGAGTTCAAATAACGTGTTTTGAGATCATTTGTATCGTATCTTTTACTACATAACTTTTCACCAAATTTCACAAACACTAAGAAAGCTTGTTTTTCGATTCAAAACAAGATTTTAACGCTTTGAGGTGTTCAAATAACGTGTTTTTAGATCATTTGTATCGCATCGTTTACTACATGACTTTTCACCAAATTTCACAAACGCTAAGAATGTTTGTTTTTCGATTCAAAACAAGATTTTAACGCTTTCAGGAGTTCAAATAACGTGTTTTTAGATCATTTGTATCGTATCTTTTACTACATAACTTTTCACCAAATTTCACAAACGCTAAGAAAGTTTGTTTTTCGATTCAAAACAAGATTTTAACGCTTTGAGGAGTTCAAATAACGTGTTTTGAGATCATTTGTATCGTATATTTTACTACATAACTTTTCACCAAATTTCACAAACACTAAGAAAGTTTGTTTTTCGACTCAAAACAAGATTTTAACGCTTTGAGGAGTTCAAATAACGTGTTTTGAGATCATTTGTATGATGAGCGGGTTTTCAATCACTTTTAATTTGAGATATCGTTGTATGTGAAAACCAATTCAATCAACAAGTTGGAAATATATGTGTATAGTGGAAATATAGAAGTTCGTTCCACGAGGAGTATATGCGCCGAAGAATGAATCAAAATAATTATTTGGAAGTTTCCAAAATAAATGAAAATTTGTGCAGAGATAGGTCTGAATATTATCAAATTTATCCTAAAATTTCAAACAATTTGGACAACGGAATAAAAAGTTATTAACGAATTACAATCAGGTCTCTGAAAAAACAGTCCCTGGAAACAGCAGGTTTTCAATTTAAGTTACAATTTTCAAAAACTCATATCAATTCAAATATTTCATGAAATTCAACGATTCAAAAAGTTCCCGAAACTAGAAATCAAGATCTACGCAATGAAAGAAACAATTTTAATAGGCAGAAACTTTTTAAGAGGCAGAAACTTAATCAAAACGAGTTAATTAAGGGCTGAAATGCAAGTGAAAGAGCAAAGATTCAATTCAAACAAGAAACATTCATTCACACAAACAAGCAAAGATTCACACTCTTTACACAAGTCCAATTCAGTTTATACTACAAGAATTTAAAGAAAGGAAAGAAAACACCTAGAGAGATGAAGAAAGCTTCGAGTCTCGTCGTATGCCTTCCTCGTTGGTTGAGATGCGTAGAAAGCTAGTCACCTCGCACAACGTGTTCCTTTTGTACCGATTCGCTCGCCGATCGAAGAAAGCTCCAAACCGGTTACGTGAACTTGAGATTTGCAAGGAACCAATTGGAAGAAAGCTCCCAATCGATTAGAGTAAGCTCGACTCCTTGCTCGTGCGGATTCGGACGAAGAAAGCTCCTATCCTAAACCTCACAACTCGATCTTCGTTGAAGTGTAGATCGATCCACCGAATGAAGAAAGCTTCTACTCGTTGATCAATCCTGGGAATTATCGTTCGTATTTGCAATTCTTGTGTGTTCTTGAAAGTTCTTGGACTTGCTTAAGAGGGAGAGAGTTCGAGAGAGAGAGAGAGAGAGAGAGAGAGAGAGAGGGCAGAAAAATGGTGAAGAGAATGTAATCCTGCCCCAAGGGCCTTTGGGGTCTATTTATAGTGCATTAGGAGCCTTCCCATTGGTCTAGAGATTGTTGAGAGGATTGAGGGTAGTTTGGTAATTGTAGGTGAGGTAGGTGGGCTGAATGGTGGTTAAAGTGTGAGTGGTTTTCGTATAGAATTTGGTGTAGACTTTTGTGTGGTAGATTTCTTGCCTCCTTCTTCATACGTGTACCGAAATGGACAGTATAATATATCGATTTTATCGGCGCGAGGAGAGGAAGACAACTACACTGTTGGAATGCCAAAAACTTTCGCCCAAAAACCTGAAATTATCAATAAAACACACTTAGTGAAGATTTATTCTTGCTATCTCAAATATGAACAATTATATATATAAAGTTGTGATTCAAAAAGGCTAAAATCCCCAAATTAGATATCAAAAAGGTGCTTTATTTTCCTCTTATCATTGTATCGTATCTTTTACTACATAACTTTTCACCAAATTTCACATACACTAAGAAACTTTGTTTTTCGATTCAAAACAAGATTTTAACGCTTTGAGGAGTTCAAATAACGTGTTTTTAGATCATTTGTATCGTATCTTTTACTACATAACTTTTCACCAAATTTCACAAACGTTAAGAAAGTTTGTTTTTCGATTGAAAACAAGATTTTAACGCTTTGAGGAGTTCAAATAACGTGTTTTTAGATTATTTGTATCGTATCTTTTACTACATAACTTTTCACCAAATTTCACAAACACTAAGAAAGTTTGTTTTTCGACTCAAAACAAGATTTTAGCACTTTGAGGAGTTCAAATAACGTGTTTTGAGATCATTTGTATCGTATCTTTTACTACATAACTTTTCACCAAATTTCACAAACACTAAGAAATTTTGTTTTTCGATTCAAAACAAGATTTTAACGCTTTGAGGAGTTCACCTAACGTGTTTTTAGATCATTTGTATCGTATCTTTTACTACATGACTTTTCACCAAATTTCACAAACGCTAAGAAAGTTTGTTTTTCGATTCAAAACAAGATTTTAACGCTTTGAGGAGTTCAAATAATGTGTTTTGAGATCATTTGTATCGTATCTTTTACTACATAACTTTTCGCCAAATTTCACAAACACTAAGAAAGTTTGTTTGTCGATTCAAAACAAGATTTCAGCGCTTTGAGGAGTTCAAATAACGTTTTTTTAGATCATTTGTACCGTATCTTTTACTACATAACTTTTCACCAAATTTCACAAACACTAACAAAGTTTGTTTTTCGATTCAAAACAAGATTTTAGCGCTTTGAGGAGTTCAAATAACGTGTTTTTAGATCATTTGTATCGTATCTTTTACTACATAACTTTTCACCAAATTTCACAAACACTAAGAAAGTTTGTTTGTTGATTCAAAACAAGATTTTAACGCTTTGAGGAGTTCAAATAACGTGTTTTTAGATCATTTGTATCGTATCTTTTACTACAAAACTTTTCAACAAATTTTACAAACACTAAGAAAGTTTGTTTTTCGATTCAAAACAAGATTTTAACGCTTTGAGGAGTTCAAATAACGTGTTTTGAGATCATTTGTATCGTATCTTTTACTACATAACTTTTCACCAAATTTCACAAACACTAAGAAAGTTTGTTTTTCGATTCAAAACAAGATTTTAACGCTTTGAGGAGTTCAAATAACTTGTTTTGAGATCATTTGTATCGTATCTTTTACTACATAAGTATTCACCAAATTTCACGAACCGTAAGAAAGTTTGTTTTTCGATTCAAAACAAGATTTTAGCGCTTTGAGGAGTTCAAATAACGTGTTTTGAGATCATTTGTATCGTATCTTTTACTACAAAACTTTTCACCAAATTTCACAAACACTAAGAAAGTTTGTTTGTCGATTCAAAACAAGATTTTAGTGCTTTGAGGAGTTCAAATAACGTGTTTTTAGATCATTTGTACCGTATCTTTTACTACATAACTTTTCACCAAATTTCACAAATACTAAGAAACTTTGTTTTTCGATTCAAAACAAGATTTTAGTGCTTTGAGGAGTTCAAATAACGTGTTTTTAGATCATTTGTATCGTATCTTTTACTACATAACTTTTCACCAAATTTCACAAACACTAAGAAACTTTGTTTTTCGATTCAAAACAAGATTTTAACGCTTTGAGGAGTTCAAATAACGTGTTTTTAGATCATTTGTATCGTATCTTTAACTACATAACTTTTCACCCAATTTCACAAACGCTAAGAAAGTTTGTTTTTCGATTCAAAACAAGATTTTAACGTTTTGAGGAGTTCAAATAACGTGTTTTGAGATCATTTGTATCGTATCTTTTACTACATAACTTTTCACCAAATTTCACAAACACTAAGAAAGTTTGTTTTTCGACTCAAAACAAGATTTTAGCGCTTTGAGGAGTTCAAATAACGTGTTTTGAGATCATTTGTATCGTATCTTTTACTACATAACTTTTCACCAAATTTCACAAACACTAAGAAATTTTGTTTTTCGATTCAAAACAAGATTTTAACGCTTTGAGGAGTTCAAATAACGTGTTTTTAGATCATTTGTATCGTATCTTTTACTACATAACTTTTCACCAAATTTCACAAACATTAAGAAAGTTTGTTTTTCGATTCAAAACAAGATTTTAACGCTTTGAGGAATTCAAATAACGTGTTTTTAGATCATTTGTATCGTATCTTTTACCACATAACTTTTCACCAAATTTCACAAACACTAAGAAACTTTGTTTTTCGATTCAAAACAAGATTTTAACGCTTTGAGGAGTTCAAATAACGTGTTTTGAGATCATTTGTATCGTATCTTTTACTACATAACTTTTCACCAAATTTCACAAACGCTAAGAAAGTTTGTTTTTCGATTCAAAACAAGATTTTAACGCTTTCAGGAGATCAAATAACGTGTTTTTAGATAATTTGTATCGTATCTTTTACTACATAACTTTTCACCAAATTTCACAAACACTAAGAAAGTTTGTTTTTCGATTCAAAACAAGATTTTAGCGCTTTGAGGAGTTCAAATAACGTGTTTTGAGATCATTTGTATCGTATCTTTTACTACATAACTTTTCACCAAATTTCACAAACACTAAGAAACTTTGTTTTTCGATTCAAAACAAGATTTTAACGCTTTCAGGAGATCAAATAACGTGTTTTTAGATCATTTGTATCGTATCTTTTACTACATAACTTTTCACCAAATTTCACAAACGCTAAGAAAGTTTGTTTTTCGATTCAAAACAAGATTTTAACGCTTTGAGGAGTTCAAATAACGTGTTTTGAGATAATTTGTATCGTATATTTTACTACATAACTTTTCACCAAATTTCACAAACACTAAGAAAGTTTGTTTTTCGATTCAAAACAAGATTTTAACGCTTTGAGGAGTTCAAACAACGTGTTTTTAGATCATTTGTATCGTATCTTTAACTACATAACTTTTCACCAAATTTCACAAACACTAAGAAAGTTTGTTTTTCGATTGAAAACAAGATTTTAACGCTTTGAGGAGTTCAAATAACGTGTTTTTAGATCATTTGTATCGTATCTTTTACTACATAACTTTTCACCAAATTTCACAAACAATAAGAAAGTTTGTTTTTCGACTCAAAACAAGATTTTAGCACTTTGAGGAGTTCAAATAACGTGTTTTGAGATCATTTGTATCGTATCTTTTACTACATAAGTTTTCACCAAATTTCAGAAACACTAAGAAAGTTTGTTTTTCGATTCAAAACAAGATTTTAACGCTTTGAGGAGTTCAAATAACGTGTATTTAGATCATTTGTATCGTATCTTTTACTACATGACTTTTCACCAAATTTCACAAACACTAAGAAAGTTTGTTTTTCGATTCAAAACAAGATTTTAACGCTTTGAGGAGTTCAAATAACGTGTTTTTAGATCATTTGTATCGTATCTTTAACTACATAACTTTTCACCAAATTTCACAAACGCTAAGAAAGTTTGTTTTTCGATTCAAAACAAGATTTTAACGCTTTGAGGAGTTCAAATAACGTGTTTTTAGATCATTTGTATCGTATCTTTAACTACATGACTTTTCACCAAATTTCACAAACGCTAAGAAAGTTTGTTTTTCGATTCAAAACAAGATTTTAACGCTTTGAGGAGTTCAAATAACGTGTTTTGAGATCATTTGTATCGTATTTTTTACTACATAACTTTTCACCAAATTTCACAAACACTAAGAAACTTTGTTTTTCGATTCAAAACAAGATTTTAACGCTTTGAGGAGTTCAAATAACGTGTTTTTAGATCATTTGTTTCGTATCTTTTACTACATAACTTTACACCAAATTTCACAAACACTAAGAAAGTTTGTTTTTCGATTCAAAAAAAGATTTTAACGCTTTGAGGAGTTCAAATAACGTGTTTTGAGATCATTTGTATCGTATCTTTTACTACATAAGTTTTCACCAAATTTCACAAACACTAAGAAACTTTGTTTTTCGATTCAAAACAAGATTTTAACGCTTTGAGGAGTTCAAATAACGTGTTTTGAGATCATTTGTATCGTATCTTTTACTACATAACTTTTCACCAAATTTCACAAACACTAAGAAAGTTTGTTTTTCGACTCAAAACAAGATTTTAGCACTTTGAGGAGTTCAAATAACGTGTTTTGAGATCATTTGTATCGTATCTTTAACTACATAACTTTTCACCAAATTTCACAAACACTAAGAAAGTTTGTTTTTCGATTCAAAACAAGATTTTAACGCTTTGAGGAGTTCAAATAACGTGTTTTTAGATCATTTGTATCGTATCTTTAACTACATAACTTTTCACCAAATTTCACAAACGCTAAGAAAGTTTGTTTTTCGATTCAAAACAAGATTTTAGCGCTTTGAGGAGTTCAAATAACGTGTTTTTAGATCATTTGTATCGTATCTTTTACTACATAACTTTTCACCAAATTTCACAAACACTAAGAAAGTTTGTTTTTCGATTCAAAACAAGATTTTAACGCTTTGAGGAGTTCAAATAACGTGTTTTGAGATCATTTGTATCGTATCTTTAACTACATAACTTTTCACCAAATTTCACAAACACTAAGAAAGTTTGTTTTTCGATTCAAAACAAGATTTTAACGCTTTGAGGAGTTCAAATAACGTGTTTTGAGATCATTTGTATCGTATCTTTTACTACATAACTTTACACCAAATTTCACAAACACTAAGAAAGTTTGTTTTTCGATTCAAAACAAGATTTTAACGCTTTGAGGAGTTCAAATAACGTGTTTTTAGATCATTTGTATCGTATCTTTAACTACATGACTTTTCACCAAATTTCACAAACGCTAAGAAAGTTTGTTTTTCGATTCAAAACAAGATTTTAACGCTTTGAGGAGTTCAAATAACGTGTTTTTAGATCATTTGTATCGTATTTTTTACTACATAACTTTTCACCAAATTTCACAAACACTAAGAAAGTTTGTTTTTCGATTCAAAACAAGATTTTAACGCTTTGAGGAGTTCAAATAACTTGTTTTGAGATCATTTGTATCGTATCTTTTTCTACATAACTTTTCACCAAATTTCACAAACACTAAGAAAGTTTGTTTTTCGACTCAAAACAAGATTTTAACGCTTTGAGGAGTTCAAATAACGTGTTTTGAGATCATTTGTATCGTATCTTTTACTACATAACTTTTCACCAAATTTCACATACACTAAGAAACTTTGTTTTTCGATTCAAAACAAGATTTTAACGCTTTGAGGAGTTCAAATAACGTGTTTTTAGATCATTTGTATCGTATCTTTTACTACATAACTTTTCACCAAATTTCACATACACTCAGAAACTTTGTTTTTCGATTCAAAACAAGATTTTAACGCTTTGAGGAGTTCAAATAACGTGTTTTTAGATCATTTGTATCGTATCTTTAACTACATGACTTTTCACCAAATTTCACAAACGCTAAGAAAGTTTGTTTTTCGATTCAAAACAAGATTTTAACGCTTTGAGGAGTTCAAATAACGTGTTTTTAGATCATTTGTATCGTATTTTTTACTACATAACTTTTCACCAAATTTCACAAACACTAAGAAAGTTTGTTTTTCGATTCAAAACAAGATTTTAACGCTTTGAGGAGTTCAAATAACTTGTTTTGAGATCATTTGTATCGTATCTTTTTCTACATAACTTTTCACCAAATTTCACAAACACTAAGAAAGTTTGTTTTTCGACTCAAAACAAGATTTTAACGCTTTGAGGAGTTCAAATAACGTGTTTTGAGATCATTTGTATCGTATCTTTTACTACATAACTTTTCACCAAATTTCACATACACTAAGAAACTTTGTTTTTCGATTCAAAACAAGATTTTAACGCTTTGAGGAGTTCAAATAACGTGTTTTTAGATCATTTGTATCGTATTTTTTACTACATAACTTTTCACCAAATTTCACAAACACTAAGAAAGTTTGTTTTTCGATTCAAAACAAGATTTTAACGCTTTGAGGAGTTCAAATAACTTGTTTTGAGATCATTTGTATCGTATCTTTTTCTACATAACTTTTCACCAAATTTCACAAACACTAAGAAAGTTTGTTTTTCGACTCAAAACAAGATTTTAACGCTTTGAGGAGTTCAAATAACGTGTTTTGAGATCATTTGTATCGTATCTTTTACTACATAACTTTTCACCAAATTTCACATACACTAAGAAACTTTGTTTTTCGATTCAAAACAAGATTTTAACGCTTTGAGGAGTTCAAATAACGTGTTTTTAGATCATTTGTATCGTATCTTTTACTACATAACTTTTCACCAAATTTCACAAATACTAAGAAACTTTGTTTTTCGATTCAAAACAAGATTTTAGTGCTTTGAGGAGTTCAAATAACGTGTTTTTAGATCATTTGTATCGTATCTTTTACTACATAACTTTTCACCAAATTTCACAAACACTAAGAAACTTTGTTTTTCGATTCAAAACAAGATTTTAACGCTTTGAGGAGTTCAAATAACGTGTTTTTAGATCATTTGTATCGTATCTTTAACTACATAACTTTTCACCCAATTTCACAAACGCTAAGAAAGTTTGTTTTTCGATTCAAAACAAGATTTTAACGTTTTGAGGAGTTCAAATAACGTGTTTTGATATCATTTGTATCGTATCTTTTACTACATAACTTTTCACCAAATTTCACAAACACTAAGAAAGTTTGTTTTTCGACTCAAAACAAGATTTTAGCGCTTTGAGGAGTTCAAATAACGTGTTTTGAGATCATTTGTATCGTATCTTTTACTACATAACTTTTCACCAAATTTCACAAACATTAAGAAAGTTTGTTTTTCGATTCAAAACAAGATTTTAACGCTTTGAGGAGTTCAAATAACGTGTTTTTAGATCATTTGTATCGTATCTTTTACCACAAACTTTTCACCAAATTTCACAAACACTAAGAAACTTTGTTTTTCGATTCAAAACAAGATTTTAACGCTTTGAGGAGTTCAAATAACGTGTTTTGAGATCATTTGTATCGTA
Source organism: Luzula sylvatica (assembly GCA_946800325.1). NCBI lineage: Eukaryota > Viridiplantae > Streptophyta > Magnoliopsida > Poales > Juncaceae > Luzula > Luzula sylvatica. The sequence continues at coordinate 76,466,248 of OX326956.1, read as the reverse complement.
TCTTTTACTACATAACTTTTCACCAAATTTCACAAACGCTAAGAAAGTTTGTTTTTCGATTCAAAACAAGATTTTAACGCTTTCAGGAGATCAAATAACGTGTTTTTAGATCATTTGTATCGTATCTTTTACTACATAACTTTTCACCAAATTTCACAAACACTAAGAAAGTTTGTTTTTCGATTCAAAACAAGATTTTAGCGCTTTGAGGAGTTCAAATAACGTGTTTTGAGATCATTTGTATCGTATCTTTTACTACATAACTTTTCACCAAATTTCACAAACACTAAGAAACTTTGTTTTTCGATTCAAAACAAGATTTTAACGCTTTCAGGAGATCAAATAACGTGTTTTTAGATCATTTGTATCGTATCTTTTACTACATAACTTTTCACCAAATTTCACAAACGCTAAGAAAGTTTGTTTTTCGATTCAAAACAAGATTTTAACGCTTTGAGGAGTTCAAATAACGTGTTTTGAGATCATTTGTATCGTATATTTTACTACATAACTTTTCACCAAATTTCACAAACACTAAGAAAGTTTGTTTTTCGATTCAAAACAAGATTTTAACGCTTTGAGGAGTTCAAACAACGTGTTTTTAGATCATTTGTATCGTATCTTTAACTACATAACTTTTCACCAAATTTCACAAACACTAAGAAAGTTTGTTTTTCGATTGAAAACAAGATTTTAACGCTTTGAGGAGTTCAAATAACGTGTTTTTAGATCATTTGTATCGTATCTTTTACTACATAACTTTTCACCAAATTTCACAAACAATAAGAAAGTTTGTTTTTCGACTCAAAACAAGATTTTAGCACTTTGAGGAGTTCAAATAACGTGTTTTGAGATCATTTGTATCGTATCTTTAACTACATAACTTTTCACCAAATTTCACAAACACTAAGAAAGTTTGTTTTTCGATTCAAAACAAGATTTTAACGCTTTGAGGAGTTCAAATAACGTGTTTTTAGATCATTTGTATCGTATCTTTAACTACATAACTTTTCACCAAATTTCACAAACGCTAAGAAAGTTTGTTTTTCGATTCAAAACAAGATTTTAACGCTTTGAGGAGTTCAAATAACGTGTTTTTAGATCATTTGTATCGTATCTTTAACTACATGACTTTTCACCAAATTTCACAAACGCTAAGAAAGTTTGTTTTTCGATTCAAAACAAGATTTTAACGCTTTGAGGAGTTCAAATAACGTGTTTTGAGATCATTTGTATCGTATTTTTTACTACATAACTTTTCACCAAATTTCACAAACACTAAGAAACTTTGTTTTTCGATTCAAAACAAGATTTTAACGCTTTGAGGAGTTCAAATAACGTGTTTTTAGATCATTTGTTTCGTATCTTTTACTACATAACTTTACACCAAATTTCACAAACACTAAGAAAGTTTGTTTTTCGATTCAAACTAAGATTTAAACGCTTTGAGGAGTTCAAATAACGTGTTTTGAGATCATTTGTATCGTATCTTTTACTACATAAGTTTTCACCAAATTTCACAAACACTAAGAAACTTGGTTTTTCGATTCAAAACAAGATTTTAACGCTTTGAGGAGTTCAAATAACGTGTTTTGAGATCATTTGTATCGTATCTTTTACTACATAACTTTTCACCAAATTTCACAAACACTAAGAAAGTTTGTTTTTCGACTCAAAACAAGATTTTAGCACTTTGAGGAGTTCAAATAACGTGTTTTGAGATCATTTGTATCGTATCTTTAACTACATAACTTTTCACCAAATTTCACAAACACTAAGAAAGTTTGTTTTTCGATTCAAAACAAGATTTTAACGATTTGAGGAGTTCAAATAACGTGTTTTTAGATCATTTGTATCGTATCTTTAACTACATAACTTTTCACCAAATTTCACAAACGCTAAGAAAGTTTGTTTTTCGATTCAAAACAAGATTTTAGCGCTTTGAGGAGTTCAAATAACGTGTTTTTAGATCATTTGTATCGTATCTTTTACTACATAACTTTTCACCAAATTTCACAAACACTAAGAAAGTTTGTTTTTCGATTCAAAACAAGATTTTAACGCTTTGAGGAGTTCAAATAACGTGTTTTGAGATCATTTGTATCGTATCTTTAACTACATAACTTTTCACCAAATTTCACAAACACTAAGAAAGTTTGTTTTTCGATTCAAAACAAGATTTTAACGCTTTGAGGAGTTCAAATAACGTGTTTTGAGATCATTTGTATCGTATCTTTTACTACATAACTTTACACCAAATTTCACAAACACTAAGAAAGTTTGTTTTTCGATTCAAAACAAGATTTTAACGCTTTGAGGAGTTCAAATAACGTGTTTTTAGATCATTTGTATCGTATCTTTAACTACATGACTTTTCACCAAATTTCACAAACGCTAAGAAAGTTTGTTTTTCGATTCAAAACAAGATTTTAACGCTTTGAGGAGTTCAAATAACGTGTTTTTAGATCATTTGTATCGTATTTTTTACTACATAACTTTTCACCAAATTTCACAAACACTAAGAAAGTTTGTTTTTCGATTCAAAACAAGATTTTAACGCTTTGAGGAGTTCAAATAACTTGTTTTGAGATCATTTGTATCGTATCTTTTTCTACATAACTTTTCACCAAATTTCACAAACACTAAGAAAGTTTGTTTCTCGACTCAAAACAAGATTTTAACGCTTTGAGGAGTTCAAATAACGTGTTTTGAGATCATTTGTATCGTATCTTTAACTACATAACTTTTCACCAAATTTCACAAACACTAAGAAACATTGTTTTTCGACTCAAAACAAGATTTTAACGCTTTGAGGAGTTCAAATAACGTGTTTTGAGATCATTTGTATCGTATTTTTTACTACATAACTTTTCACCAAATTTCACATACACTAAGAAACATTGTTTTTCGATTCAAAACAAGATTTTAACGCTTTGAGGAGTTCAAATAACGTGTTTTTAGATCATTTGTATCGTATCTTTTACTACATAACTTTTCACCAAATTTCACAAACGTTAAGAAAGTTTGTTTTTCGATTCAAAACAAGATTTTAACGCTTTGAGGAGTTCAAATAACGTGTTTTTAGATCATTTGTATCGTATCTTTTACTACATAACTTTTCACCAAATTTCACAAACACTAAGAAAGTTTGTTTTTCGATTCAAAACAAGATTTTAACGCTTTGAGGAGTTCAAATAACGTGTTTTTAGATCATTTGTATCGTATCTTTTACTACATAACTTTTCACCAAATTTCACAAACACTAAGAAAGTTTGTTTTTCGATTCAAAACAAGATTTTAACACTTTGTGGAGTTCAAATAACGTGTTTTGAGATCATTTGTATCGTATCTTTAACTACATAACTTTTCACCAAATTTCACAAACACTAAGAAAGTTTGTTTTTCGATTCAAAACAAGATTTTAACGCTTTGAGGAGTTCAAAAAACGTGTTTTTAGATCATTTGTATCGTATCTTTAACTACATGACTTTTCACCAAATTTCACAAACGCTAAGAAAGTTTGTTTTTCGATTCAAAACAAGATTTTAACGCTTTGAGGAGTTCAAATAACGTGTTTTTAGATCATTTGTATCGTATTTTTTACTACATAACTTTTCACCAAATTTCACAAACACTAAGAAACTTTGTTTTTCGATTCAAAACAAGATTTTAACGCTTTGAGGAGTTCAAATAACGTGTTTTTAGATCATTTGTTTCGTATCTTTTACTACATAACTTTACACCAAATTTCACAAACACTAAGAAAGTTTGTTTTTCGATTCAAAACAAGATTTTTAACGCTTTGAGGAGTTCAAATAACGTGTTTTGAGATCATTTGTATCGTATCTTTTACTACATAAGTTTTCACCAAATTTCACAAACACTAAGAAAGTTTGTTTTTCGATTCAAAACAATATTTTAACGCTTTGAGGAGTTCAAATAACGTGTTTTGAGATCATTTGTATCGTATCTTTTACTACATAACTTTTCAACAAATTTCACAAACACTAAGAATGTTTGTTTTTCGATTCAAAACAAGATTTTAACGTTTTGAGAATTTCAAATAACGTGTTTTTAGATCATTTGTACCGTATCTTTTACTACATAACTTTTCACCAAATTTCACAAACACTAAGAAAGTTTGTTTTTCGATTCAAAACAAGATTTTAGTGCTTTGAGGAGTTCAAATAACGTGTTTTGAGATCATTTGTATCGTATCTTTTACTACATAACTTTTCACCAAATTTCACAAACACTAAGAAACTTTGTTTTTCGATTCAAAACAAGATTTTAACGCTTTGAGGAGTTCAAATAACGTGTTTTTAGATCATTTGTATCGTATCTTTTACTACATAACTTTTCACCCAATTTCACAAACGCTAAGAAAGTTTGTTTTTCGATTCAAAACAAGATTTTAACGCTTTGAGGAGATCAAATAACGTGTTTTGAGATCATTTGTATCGTATCTTTTACTACATAACTTTTCAACAAATTTCACAAACACTAAGAATGTTTGTTTTTCGATTCAAAACAAGATTTTAACGTTTTGAGGATTTCAAATAACGTGTTTTGAGATCATTTGTACCGTATCTTTTACTACATAACTTTTCACCAAATTTCACAAATACTAAGAAAGTTTGTTTTTCGATTCAAAACAAGATTTTAGTGCTTTGAGGAGATCAAATAACGTGTTTTTAGATCATTTGTATCGTATCTTTTACTACATAACTTTTCACCAAATTTCACAAACACTAAGAAACTTTGTTTTTCGATTCAAAACAAGATTTTAACGCTTTGAGGAGTTCAAATAACGTGTTTTGAGATCATTTGTATCGTATCTTTAACTACATAACTTTTCACCCAATTTCACAAACGCTAAGAAAGTTTGTTTTTCGATTCAAAACTAGATTTTAACGCTTTGAGGATATCAAATAACGTGTTTTGAGATCATTTGTATCGTATCTTTTACTACATAACTTTTCAACAAATTTCACAAACACTAAGAATGTTTGTTTTTCGATTCAAAACAAGATTTTAACGCTTTGAGGAGTTCAAATAACGTGTTTTGAGATCATTTGTATCGTATCTTTTACTACATAACTTTTCAACAAATTTCACAAACACTAAGAATGTTTGTTTTTCGATTCAAAACAAGATTTTAACGCTTTGAGGATTTCAAATAACGTGTTTTTAGATCATTTGTATCGTATCTTTTACTACATAACTTTTCACCAAATTTCACAAACACTAAGAAACTTTGTTTTTCGATTCAAAACAAGATTTTAACGCTTTGAGGAGTTCAAATAACGTGTTTTGAGATCATTTGTATCGTATCTTTAACTACATAACTTTTCACCCAATTTCACAAACGCTAAGAAAGTTTGTTTTTCGATTCAAAACAAGATTTTAACGCTTTGTGGAGTTCAAATAACGTGTTTTGAGATCATTTGTATTGTATCTTTTACTACATAACGTTTCACCAAATTTCACAAACACTAAGAAAGTTTGTTTTTCGATTCAAAACAAGATTTTAACACTTTGAGGAGTTCAAATAACGTGTTTTGAGATCATTTGTATCGTATCTTTTACTACATAACATTTCAACAAATTTCACAAACACTAAGAATGTTTGTTTTTCGATTCAAAACAAGATTTTAACGCTTTGAGGATTTCAAATAACGTGTTTTTAGATCATTTGTACCGTATCTTTTACTACATAACTTTTCACCAAATTTCACAAATACTAAGAAAGTTTGTTTTTCGAGTCAAAACAAGATTTTAGTGCATTGAGGAGTTCAAATAACGTGTTTTGAGATCATTTGTATCGTATCTTTTACTACATAACTTTTCACCAAATTTCACAAACACTAAGAAACTTTGTTTTTCGATTCAAAACAAGATTTTAAAGCGTTGAGGAGTTCAAATAACGTGTTTTTAGATCATTTGTATCGTATCTTTAACTACATAACTTTTCACCCAATTTCACAAACGCTAAGAAAGTTTGTTTTTCGATTCAAAACAAGATTTTAACGTTTTGAGGAGTTCAAATAACGTGTTTTGAGATCATTTGTATCGTATCTTTTACTACATAACTTTTCACCAAATTTCACAAACACTAAGAAAGTTTGTTTTTCGACTCAAAACAAGATTTTAGCGCTTTGAGGAGTTCAAATAACGTGTTTTTAGATCATTTGTACCGTATCTTTTACTACATAACTTTTCACCAAATTTCACAAACACTAACAAAGTTTGTTTTTCGATTCAAAACAAGATTTTAGCGCTTTGAGGAGTTCAAATAACGTGTTTTTAGATCATTTGTATCGTATCTTTTACTACATAACTTTTCACCAAATTTCACAAACACTAAGAAAGTTTGTTTGTCGATTCAAAACAAGATTTTAACGCTTTGAGGAGTTCAAATAACGTGTTTTTAGATCATTTGTATCGTATCTTTTACTACAAAACTTTTCACCAAATTTTACAAACACTAAGAAAGATTGTTTTTCGATTCAAAACAAGATTTTAACGCTTTGAGGAGTTCAAATAACGTGTTTTGAGATCATTTGTATCGTATCTTTTACTACATAACTTTTCAACATATTTCACAAACACTAAGAATGTTTGTTTTTCGATTCAAAACAAGATTTTAACGTTTTGAGGAGTTCAAATAACGTGTTTAGAGATCATTTGTATCGTATCTTTTACTACATAACTTTTCACCAAATTTCACAAACACTAAGAAAGTTTGTTTTTCGACTCAAAACAAGATTTTAGCGCTTTGAGGAGTTCGAATAACGTGTTTTGAGATCATTTGTATCGTATCTTTTACTACATAACTTTTCACCAAATTTCACAAACACTAAGAAATTTTGTTTTTCGATTCAAAACAAGATTTTAACGCTTTGAGGAGTTCAAATAACGTGTTTTTAGATCATTTGTATCGTATCTTTTACTACATAACTTTTCACCCAATTTCACAAACGCTAAGAAAGTTTGTTTTTCGATTCAAAACAAGATTTTAACGCTTTGAGGAGTTCAAATAACGTGTTTTGAGATCATTTGTATCGTATCTTTTACCACATAACTTTTCACCAAATTTCACAAACACTAAGAAACTTTGTTTTTCGATTCAAAACAAGATTTTAACGCTTTGAGGAGTTCAAATAACGTGTTTTGAGATCATTTGTATCGTATCTTTTACTACATAACTTTTCACCAAATTTCACAAACGCTTAGAAAGTTTGTTTTTCGATTCAAAACAAGATTTTAACGCTTTGAGGAGTTCAAACAACGTGTTTTTAGATCATTTGTATCGTATCTTTAACTACATAACTTTTCACCAAATTTCACAAACACTAAGAAAGTTTGTTTTTCGATTGAAAACAAGATTTTAACGCTTTGAGGAGTTCAAATAACGTGTTTTGAGATCATTTGTATCGTATCTTTTACTACATAACTTTTCACCAAATTTCACAAACGCTAAGAAAGTTTGTTTTTCGATTCAAAACAAGATTTTAACGCTTTGAGGAGTTCAAACAACGTGTTTTTAGATCATTTGTATCGTATCTTTAACTACATAACTTTTCACCAAATTTCACAAACACTAAGAAAGTTTGTTTTTCGATTGAAAACAAGATTTTAACGCTTTGAGGAGTTCCAATAACGTGTTTTGAGATCATTTGTATCGTATCTTTTACTACATAACTTTTCACCAAATTTCACAAACACTAAGAAAGTTTGTTTTTCGATTCAAAACAAGATTTTAACGCTTTGAGGAGTTCAAACAACGTGTTTTTAGATCATTTGTATCGTATCTTTAACTACATAACTTTTCACCAAATTTCACAAACACTAATAAAGTTTGTTTTTCGATTCAAAACAAGATTTTAACTCTTTGAAGAGTTCAAATAACGTGTTTTTAGATCATTTGTATCGTATCTTTTACTACATAACTTTTCACCAAATTTCACAAACACTAAGAAAGTTTGTTTGTCGATTCAAAACAAGATTTTAACGCTTTGAGGAGTTCAAATAACGTGTTTTGAGATCATTTGTATCGTATCTTTTACTACAAAACTTTTCAACAAATTTTACAAACACTAAGAAAGTTTGTTTTTCGATTCAAAACAAGATTTTAACACTTTGAGGAGTTCAAATAACGTGTTTTGAGATCATTTGTATCGTATATTTTACTACATAACATTTCAACAAATTTCACAAGCACTAAGAATGTTTGTTTTTCGATTCAAAACAAGATTTTAACGCTTTGAGGATTTCAAATAACGTGTTTTTAGATCATTTGTACCGTATCTTTTACTACATAACTTTTCACCAAATTTCACAAATACTAAGAAAGTTTGTTTTTCGATTCAAAACAAGATTTTAGTGCTTTGAGGAGTTCAAATAACGTGTTTTGAGATCATTTGTATCGTATCTTTTACTACATAACTTTTCACCAAATTTCACAAACACTAAGAAACTTTGTTTTTCGATTCAAAACAAGATTTTAAAGCGTTGAGGAGTTCAAATAACGTGTTTTTAGATCATTTGTATCGTATCTTTAACTACATAACTTTTCACCCAATTTCACAAACGCTAAGAAAGTTTGTTTTTCGATTCAAAACAAGATTTTAACGTTTTGAGGAGTTCAAATAACGTGTTTTGAGATCATTTGTATCGTATCTTTTACTACATAACTTTTCACCAAATTTCACAAACACTAAGAAAGTTTGTTTTTCGACTCAAAACAAGATTTTAGCGCTTTGAGGAGTTCAAATAACGTGTTTTTAGATCATTTGTACCGTATCTTTTACTACATAACTTTTCACCAAATTTCACAAACACTAACAAAGTTTGTTTTTCGATTCAAAACAAGATTTTAGCGCTTTGAGGAGTTCAAATAACGTGTTTTTAGATCATTTGTATCGTATCTTTTACTACATAACTTTTCACCAAATTTCACAAACACTAAGAAAGTTTGTTTGTCGATTCAAAACAAGATTTTAACGCTTTGAGGAGTTCAAATAACGTGTTTTTAGATCATTTGTATCGTATCTTTTACTACAAAACTTTTCACCAAATTTTACAAACACTAAGAAAGATTGTTTTTCGATTCAAAACAAGATTTTAACGCTTTGAGGAGTTCAAATAACGTGTTTTGAGATCATTTGTATCGTATCTTTTACTACATAACTTTTCACCAAATTTCACAAACACTAAGAAAGTTTGTTTTTCGATTCAAAACGAGATTTTAACGCTTTGAGGAGTTCAAATAACTTGTTTTGAGATCATTTGTATCGTATCTTTTACTACATAAGTATTCACCAAATTTGACGAACCGTAAGAAAGTTTGTTTTTCGATTCAAAACAAGATTTTAGCGCTTTGAGGAGTTCAAATAACGTGTTTTGAGATCATTTGTATCGTATCTTTTACTACAAAACTTTTCACCAAATTTCACAAACACTAAGAAAGTTTGTTTGTCGATTCAAAACAAGATTTTAACGCTTTGAGGATATCAAATAACGTGTTTTTAGATCATTTGTACCGTATCTTTTACTACATAACTTTTCACCAAATTTCACAAATACTAAGAAACTTTGTTTTTCGATTCAAAACAAGATTTTAGTGCTTTGAGTAGTTCAAATAACGTGTTTTTAGATCATTTGTATCGTATCTTTTACTACATAACTTTTCACCAAATTTCACAAACACTAAGAAACTTTGTTTTTCGATTCAAAACAAGATTTTAACGCTTTGAGGAGTTCAAATAACGTGTTTTTAGATCATTTGTATCGTATCTTTAACTACATAACTTTTCACCCAATTTCACAAACGCTAAGAAAGTTTGTTTTTCGATTCAAAACAAGATTTTAACGTTTTGAGCAGTTCAAATAACGTGTTTAGAGATCATTTGTATCGTATCTTTAACTACATAACTTTTCACCCAATTTCACAAACGCTAAGAAAGTTTGTTTTTCGATTCAAAACAAGATTTTAACGTTTTGAGGAGTTCAAATAACGTGTTTTGAGATCATTTGTATCGTATCTTTTACTACATAACTTTTCACCAAATTTCACAAACACTAAGAAAGTTTGTTTTTCGACTCAAAACAAGATTTTAGCGCTTTGAGGAGTTCAAATAACGTGTTTTTAGATCATTTGTACCGTATCTTTTACTACATAACTTTTCACCAAATTTCACAAACACTAACAAAGTTTGTTTTTCGATTCAAAACAAGATTTTAGCGCTTTGAGGAGTTCAAATAACGTGTTTTTAGATCATTTGTATCGTATCTTTTACTACATAACTTTTCACCAAATTTCACAAACACTAAGAAAGTTTGTTTGTCGATTCAAAACAAGATTTTAACGCTTTGAGGAGTTCAAATAACGTGTTTTTAGATCATTTGTATCGTATCTTTTACTACAAAACTTTTCAACAAATTTTACAAACACTAAGAAAGTTTGTTTTTCGATTCAAAACAAGATTTTAACGCTTTGAGGAGTTCAAATAACGTGTTTTGAGATCATTTGTATCGTATCTTTTACTACATAACTTTTCACCAAATTTCACAAACACTAAGAAAGTTTGTTTTTCGATTCAAAACAAGATTTTAACGCTTTGAGGAGTTCAAATAACGTGTTTTGAGATCATTTGTATCGAATCTTTTACTACATAACTTTTCACCAAATTTCACGAACACTAAGAAAGTTTGTTTGTCGATTCAAAACAAGATTTTAACGCTTTGAGGAGTTCAAATAACGTGTTTTGAGATCATTTGTATCGTATCTTTTACTACAAAACTTTTCAACAAATTTTACAAACACTAAGAAAGTTTGTTTTTCGATTCAAAACAAGATTTTAACGCTTTGAGGAGTTCAAATAACGTGTTTTGAGATCATTTGTATCGTATCTTTTACTACATAACTTTTCACCAAATTTCACAAACACTAAGAAAGTTTGTTTTTCGATTCAAAACAAGATTTTAACGCTTTGAGGAGTTCAAATAACTTGTTTTGAGATCATTTGTATCGTATCTTTTACTACATAACTTTTCACCAAATTTCACAAACACTAAGAAACTTTGTTTTTCGATTCAAAACAAGATTTTAACGCTTTGAGGAGTTCAAATAACGTGTTTTTAGATCATTTGTATCGTATCTTTAACTACATAACTTTTCACCCAATTTCACAAACGCTAAGAAAGTTTGTTTTTCGATTCAAAACAAGATTTTAACGTTTTGAGGAGTTCAAATAACGTGTTTAGAGATCATTTGTATCGTATCTTTTACTACATAACTTTTCACCAAATTTCACAAACACTAAGAAAGTTTGTTTTTCGACTCAAAACAAGATTTTAGCGCTTTGAGGAGTTCAAATAACGTGTTTTGAGATCATTTGTATCGTATCTTTTCCTACATAACTTTTCACCAAATTTCACAAACACTAAGAAATTTTGTTTTTCGATTCAAAACAAGATTTTAACGCTTTGAGGAGTTCAAATAACGTGTTTTTAGATCATTTGTATCGTATCTTTTACTACATAACTTTTCACCAAATTTCACAAACATTAAGAAAGTTTGTTTTTCGATTCAAAACAAGATTTTAACGCTTTGAGGAGTTCAAATAACGTGTTTTTAGATCATTTGTATCGTATCTTTTACCACATAACTTTTCACCAAATTTCACAAACACTAAGAAACTTTGTTTTTCGATTCAAAACAAGATTTTAACGCTTTGAGGAGTTCAAATAACGTGTTTTGAGATCATTTGTATCGTATCTTTTACTACATAACTTTTCACCAAATTTCACAAACGCTTAGAAAGTTTGTTTTTCGATTCAAAACAAGATTTTAACGCTTTGAGGAGTTCAAACAACGTGTTTTTAGATCATTTGTATCGTATCTTTAACTACATAACTTTTCACCAAATTTCACAAACACTAAGAAAGTTTGTTTTTCGATTGAAAACAAGATTTTAACGCTTTGAGGAGTTCAAATAACGTGTTTTGAGATCATTTGTATCGTATCTTTTACTACATAACTTTTCACCAAATTTCACAAACGCTAAGAAAGTTTGTTTTTCGATTCAAAACAAGATTTTAACGCTTTGAGGAGTTCAAACAACGTGTTTTTAGATCATTTGTATCGTATCTTTAACTACATAACTTTTCACCAAATTTCACAAACACTAAGAAAGTTTGTTTTTCGATTGAAAACAAGATTTTAACGCTTTGAGGAGTTCCAATAACGTGTTTTGAGATCATTTGTATCGTATCTTTTACTACATAACTTTTCACCAAATTTCACAAACACTAAGAAAGTTTGTTTTTCGATTCAAAACAAGATTTTAACGCTTTGAGGAGTTCAAACAACGTGTTTTTAGATCATTTGTATCGTATCTTTAACTACATAACTTTTCACCAAATTTCACAAACACTAATAAAGTTTGTTTTTCGATTGAAAACAAGATTTTAACGCTTTGAAGAGTTCAAATAACGTGTTTTTAGATCATTTGTATCGTATCTTTTACTACATAACTTTTCACCAAATTTCACAAACACTAAGAAAGTTTGTTTGTCGATTCAAAACAAGATTTTAACGCTTTGAGGAGTTCAAATAACGTGTTTTTAGATCATTTGTATCGTATCTTTTACTACAAAACTTTTCAACAAATTTTACAAACACTAAGAAAGTTTGTTTTTCGATTCAAAACAAGATTTTAACGCTTTGAGGAGTTCAAATAACGTGTTTTGAGATCATTTGTATCGTATCTTTTACTACATAACTTTTCACCAAATTTCACAAACACTAAGAAAGTTTGTTTTTCGATTCAAAACAAGATTTTAACGCTTTGAGGAGTTCAAATAACTTGTTTTGAGATCATTTGTATCGTATCTTTTACTACATAAGTATTCACCAAATTTCACGAACCGTAAGAAAGTTTGTTTTTCGATTCAAAACAAGATTTTAGCGCTTTGAGGAGTTCAAATAACGTGTTTTGAGATCATTTGTATCGTATCTTTTACTACAAAACTTTTCACCAAATTTCACAAACACTAAGAAAGTTTGTTTGTCGATTCAAAACAAGATTTTAACGCTTTGAGGATTTCAAATAACGTGTTTTTAGATCATTTGTACCGTATCTTTTACTACATAACTTTTCACCAAATTTCACAAATACTAAGAAACTTTGTTTTTCGATTCAAAACAAGATTTTAGTGCTTTGAGGAGTTCAAATAACGTGTTTTTAGATCATTTGTATCGTATCTTTTACTACATAACTTTTCACCAAATTTCACAAACACTAAGAAACTTTGTTTTTCGATTCAAAACAAGATTTTAACGCTTTGAGGAGTTCAAATAACGTGTTTTTAGATCATTTGTATCGTATCTTTAACTACATAACTTTTCACCCAATTTCACAAACGCTAAGAAAGTTTGTTTTTCGATTCAAAACAAGATTTTAACGTTTTGAGGAGTTCAAATAACGTGTTTAGAGATCATTTGTATCGTATCTTTTACTACATAACTTTTCACCAAATTTCACAAACACTAAGAAAGTTTGTTTTTCGACTCAAAACAAGATTTTAGCGCTTTGAGGAGTTCAAATAACGTGTTTTGAGATCATTTGTATCGTATCTTTTACTACATAACTTTTCACCAAATTTCACAAACACTAAGAAATTTTGTTTTTCGATTCAAAACAAGATTTTAACGCTTTGAGGAGTTCAAATAACGTGTTTTTAGATCATTTGTATCGTATCTTTTACTACATAACTTTTCACCAAATTTCACAAACATTAAGAAAGTTTGTTTTTCGATTCAAAACAAGATTTTAACGCTTTGAGGAGTTCAAATAACGTGTTTTTAGATCATTTGTATCGTATCTTTTACCACATAACTTTTCACCAAATTTCACAAACACTAAGAAACTTTGTTTTTCGATTCAAAACAAGATTTTAACGCTTTGAGGAGTTCAAATAACGTGTTTTGAGATCATTTGTATCGTATCTTTTACTACATAACTTTTCACCAAATTTCACAAACGCTAAGAAAGTTTGTTTTTCGATTCAAAACAAGATTTTAACGCTTTCAGGAGATCAAATAACGTGTTTTTAGATCATTTGTATCGTATCTTTTACTACATAACTTTTCACCAAATTTCACAAACACTAAGAAAGTTTGTTTTTCGATTCAAAACAAGATTTTAGCGCTTTGAGGAGTTCAAATAACGTGTTTTGAGATCTTTGTATCGTATCTTTTACTACATAACTTTTCACCAAATTTCACAAACACTAAGAAACTTTGTTTTTCGATTCAAAACAAGATTTTAACGCTTTCAGGAGATCAAATAACGTGTTTTTAGATCATTTGTATCGTATCTTTTACTACATAACTTTTCACCAAATTTCACAAACGCTAAGAAAGTTTGTTTTTCGATTCAAAACAAGATTTTAACGCTTTGAGGAGTTCAAATAACGTGTTTTGAGATCATTTGTATCGTATCTTTTACTACATAACTTTTCACCAAATTTCACAAACACTAAGAAAGTTTGTTTTTCGATTCAAAACAAGATTTTAACGCTTTGAGGAGTTCAAACAACGTGTTTTTAGATCATTTGTATCGTATCTTTAACTACATAACTTTTCACCAAATTTCACAAACACTAAGAAAGTTTGTTTTTCGATTGAAAACAAGATTTTAACGCTTTGAGGAGTTCAAATAACGTGTTTTTAGATCATTTGTATCGTATCTTTTACTACATAACTTTTCACCAAATTTCACAAACAATAAGAAAGTTTGTTTTTCGACTCAAAACAAGATTTTAGCACTTTGAGGAGTTCAAATAACGTGTTTTGAGATCATTTGTATCGTATCTTTTACTACATAACTTTTCACCAAATTTCATAAACACTAAGAAAGTTTGTTTTTCGATTCAAAACAAGATTTTAACGCTTTGAGGAGTTCAAATAACGTGTATTTAGATCATTTGTATCGTATCTTTTACTACATGACTTTTCACCAAATTTCACAAACACTAAGAAAGTTTGTTTTTCGACTCAAAACAAGATTTTAGCACTTTGAGGAGTTCAAATAACGTGTTTTGAGATCATTTGTATCGTATCTTTTACTACATAACTTTTCACCAAATTTCATAAACACTAAGAAAGTTTGTTTTTCGATTCAAAACATGATTTTAACGCTTTGAGGAGTTTAAATAACGTGTTTTTAGATCATTTGTATCGTATCTTTAACTACATAACTTTTCACCAAATTTCACAAACACTAATAAAGTTTGTTTTTCGATTGAAAACAAGATTTTAACGCTTTGAAGAGTTCAAATAACGTGTTTTTAGATCATTTGTATCGTATCTTTTACTACATAACTTTTCACCAAATTTCACAAACACTAAGAAAGTTTGTTTGTCGATTCAAAACAAGATTTTAACGCTTTGAGGAGTTCAAATAACGTGTTTTTAGATCATTTGTATCGTATCTTTTACTACAAAACTTTTCAACAAATTTTACAAACACTAAGAAAGTTTGTTTTTCGATTCAAAACAAGATTTTAACGCTTTGAGGAGTTCAAATAACGTGTTTTGAGATCATTTGTATCGTATCTTTTACTACATAACTTTTCACCAAATTTCACAAACACTAAGAAAGTTTGTTTTTCGATTCAAAACAAGATTTTAACGCTTTGAGGAGTTCAAATAACTTGTTTTGAGATCATTTGTATCGTATCTTTTACTACATAAGTATTCACCAAATTTCACGAACCGTAAGAAAGTTTGTTTTTCGATTCAAAACAAGATTTTAGCGCTTTGAGGAGTTCAAATAACGTGTTTTGAGATCATTTGTATCGTATCTTTTACTACAAAACTTTTCACCAAATTTCACAAACACTAAGAAAGTTTGTTTGTCGATTCAAAACAAGATTTTAATGCTTTGAGGATTTCAAATAACGTGTTTTTAGATCATTTGTACCGTATCTTTTACTACATAACTTTTCACCAAATTTCACAAATACTAAGAAACTTTGTTTTTCGATTCAAAACAAGATTTTAGTGCTTTGAGGAGTTCAAATAACGTGTTTTTAGATCATTTGTATCGTATCTTTTACTACATAACTTTTCACCAAATTTCACAAACACTAAGAAACTTTGTTTTTCGATTCAAAACAAGATTTTAACGCTTTGAGGAGTTCAAATAACGTGTTTTTAGATCATTTGTATCGTATCTTTAACTACATAACTTTTCACCCAATTTCACAAACGCTAAGAAAGTTTGTTTTTCGATTCAAAACAAGATTTTAACGTTTTGAGGAGTTCAAATAACGTGTTTAGAGATCATTTGTATCGTATCTTTTACTACATAACTTTTCACCAAATTTCACAAACACTAAGAAAGTTTGTTTTTCGACTCAAAACAAGATTTTAGCGCTTTGAGGAGTTCAAATAACGTGTTTTGAGATCATTTGTATCGTATCTTTTACTACATAACTTTTCACCAAATTTCACAAACACTAAGAAATTTTGTTTTTCGATTCAAAACAAGATTTTAACGCTTTGAGGAGTTCAAATAACGTGTTTTTAGATCATTTGTATCGTATCTTTTACTACATAACTTTTCACCAAATTTCACAAACATTAAGAAAGTTTGTTTTTCGATTCAAAACAAGATTTTAACGCTTTGAGGAGTTCAAATAACGTGTTTTTAGATCATTTGTATCGTATCTTTTACCACATAACTTTTCACCAAATTTCACAAACACTAAGAAACTTTGTTTTTCGATTCAAAACAAGATTTTAACGCTTTGAGGAGTTCAAATAACGTGTTTTGAGATCATTTGTATCGTATCTTTTACTACATAACTTTTCACCAAATTTCACAAACGCTAAGAAAGTTTGTTTTTCGATTCAAAACAAGATTTTAACGCTTTCAGGAGATCAAATAACGTGTTTTTAGATCATTTGTATCGTATCTTTTACTACATAACTTTTCACCAAATTTCACAAACACTAAGAAAGTTTGTTTTTCGATTCAAAACAAGATTTTAGCGCTTTGAGGAGTTCAAATAACGTGTTTTGAGATCTTTGTATCGTATCTTTTACTACATAACTTTTCACCAAATTTCACAAACACTAAGAAACTTTGTTTTTCGATTCAAAACAAGATTTTAACGCTTTCAGGAGATCAAATAACGTGTTTTTAGATCATTTGTATCGTATCTTTTACTACATAACTTTTCACCAAATTTCACAAACGCTAAGAAAGTTTGTTTTTCGATTCAAAACAAGATTTTAACGCTTTGAGGAGTTCAAATAACGTGTTTTGAGATCATTTGTATCGTATCTTTTACTACATAACTTTTCACCAAATTTCACAAACACTAAGAAAGTTTGTTTTTCGATTCAAAACAAGATTTTAACGCTTTGAGGAGTTCAAACAACGTGTTTTTAGATCATTTGTATCGTATCTTTAACTACATAACTTTTCACCAAATTTCACAAACACTAAGAAAGTTTGTTTTTCGATTGAAAACAAGATTTTAACGCTTTGAGGAGTTCAAATAACGTGTTTTTAGATCATTTGTATCGTATCTTTTACTACATAACTTTTCACCAAATTTCACAAACAATAAGAAAGTTTGTTTTTCGACTCAAAACAAGATTTTAGCACTTTGAGGAGTTCAAATAACGTGTTTTGAGATCATTTGTATCGTATCTTTTACTACATAACTTTTCACCAAATTTCATAAACACTAAGAAAGTTTGTTTTTCGATTCAAAACAAGATTTTAACGCTTTGAGGAGTTCAAATAACGTGTATTTAGATCATTTGTATCGTATCTTTTACTACATGACTTTTCACCAAATTTCACAAACACTAAGAAAGTTTGTTTTTCGACTCAAAACAAGATTTTAGCACTTTGAGGAGTTCAAATAACGTGTTTTGAGATCATTTGTATCGTATCTTTTACTACATAACTTTTCACCAAATTTCATAAACACTAAGAAAGTTTGTTTTTCGATTCAAAACATGATTTTAACGCTTTGAGGAGTTTAAATAACGTGTTTTTAGATCATTTGTATCGTATCTTTAACTACATAACTTTTCACCAAATTTCACAAACGCTAAGAAAGTTTGTTTTTCGATTCAAAACAAGATTTTAAAGCTTTGAGGAGTTCAGATAACGTGTTTTTAGATCATTTGTATCGTATCTTTAACTACATGACTTTTCACCAAATTTCACAAACGCTAAGAAAGTTTGTTTTTCGATTCAAAACAAGATTTTAACGCTTTGAGGAGTTCAAATAAAGTGTTTTGAGATCATTTGTATCGTATTTTTTACTACATAACTTTTCACCAAATTTCACAAACACTAAGAAACTTTGTTTTTCGATTCAAAACAAGATTTTAACGCTTTGAGGAGTTCAAATAACGTGTTTTTAGATCATTTGTTTCGTATCTTTTACTACATAACTTTACACCAAATTTCACAAACACTAAGAAAGTTTGTTTTTCGATTCAAAACAAGATTTTAACGCTTTGAGGAGTTCAAATAACGTGTTTTGAGATCATTTGTATCGTATCTTTTACTACATAAGTTTTCACCAAATTTCACAAACACTAAGAAACTTTGTTTTTCGATTCAAAACAAGATTTTAACGCTTTGAGGAGTTCAAATAACGTGTTTTGAGATCATTTGTATCGTATCTTTTACTACATAACTTTTCACCAAATTTCACAAACACTAAGAAAGTTTGTTTTTCGACTCAAAACAAGATTTTAGCACTTTGAGGAGTTCAAATAACGTGTTTTGAGATCATTTGTATCGTATCTTTAACTACATAACTTTTCACCAAATTTCACAAACACTAAGAAAGTTTGTTTTTCGATTCAAAACAAGATTTTAACGCTTTGAGGAGTTCAAATAACGTGTTTTTAGATTTAGATCATTTGTATCGTATCTTTAACTACATAACTTTTCACCAAATTTCACAAACGCTAAGAAAGTTTGTTTTTCGATTCAAAACAAGATTTTAGCGCTTTGAGGAGTTCAAATAACGTGTTTTTAGATCATTTGTATCGTATCTTTTACTACATAACTTTTCACCAAATTTCACAAACACTAAGAAAGTTTGTTTTTCGATTCAAAACAAGATTTTAACGCTTTGAGGAGTTCAAATAACGTGTTTTGAGATCATTTGTATCGTATCTTTAACTACATAACTTTTCACCAAATTTCACAAACACTAAGAAAGTTTGTTTTTCGATTCAAAACAAGATTTTAACGCTTTGAGGAGTTCAAATAACGTGTTTTGAGATCATTTGTATCGTATCTTTTACTACATAACTTTTCACCAAATTTCACAAACGCTAAGAAAGTTTGTTTTTCGATTCAAAACAAGATTTTAACGCTTTGAGGAGTTCAAACAACGTGTTTTTAGATCATTTGTATCGTATCTTTAACTACATAACTTTTCACCAAATTTCACAAACACTAAGAAAGTTTGTTTTTCGATTGAAAACAAGATTTTAACGCTTTGAGGAGTTCCAATAACGTGTTTTGAGATCATTTGTATCGTATCTTTTACTACATAACTTTTCACCAAATTTCACAAACACTAAGAAAGTTTGTTTTTCGATTCAAAACAAGATTTTAACGCTTTGAGGAGTTCAAACAACGTGTTTTTAGATCATTTGTATCGTATCTTTAACTACATAACTTTTCACCAAATTTCACAAACACTAAGAAAGTATGTTTTTCGATTGAAAACAAGATTTTAACGCTTTGAGGAGTTCAAATAACGTGTTTTTAGATCATTTGTATCGTATCTTTTACTACATAACTTTTCACCAAATTTCACAAACACTAAGAAAGTTTGTTTGTCGATTCAAAACAAGATTTTAACGCTTTGAGGAGTTCAAATAACGTGTTTTTAGATCATTTGTATCGTATCTTTTACTACATAACTTTTCACCAAATTTCACAAACACTAAGAAAGTTTGTTTTTCGATTCAAAACAAGATTTTAACGCTTTGAGGAGTTCAAATAACTTGTTTTGAGATCATTTGTATCGTATCTTTTACTACATAAGTATTCACCAAATTTCACGAACCGTAAGAAAGTTTGTTTTTCGATTCAAAACAAGATTTTAGCGCTTTGAGGAGTTCAAATAACGTGTTTTGAGATCATTTGTATCGTATCTTTTACTACAAAACTTTTCACCAAATTTCACAAACACTAAGAAAGTTTGTTTGTCGATTCAAAACAAGATTTTAACGCTTTGAGGATTTCAAATAACGTGTTTTTAGATCATTTGTACCGTATCTTTTACTACATAACTTTTCACCAAATTTCACAAATACTAAGAAACTTTGTTTTTCGATTCAAAACAAGATTTTAGTGCTTTGAGGAGTTCAAATAACGTGTTTTTAGATCATTTGTATCGTATCTTTTACTACATAACTTTTCACCAAATTTCACAAACACTAAGAAACTTTGTTTTTCGATTCAAAACAAGATTTTAACGCTTTGAGGAGTTCAAATAACGTGTTTTTAGATCATTTGTATCGTATCTTTAACTACATAACTTTTCACCCAATTTCACAAACGCTAAGAAAGTTTGTTTTTCGATTCAAAACAAGATTTTAACGTTTTGAGGAGTTCAAATAACGTGTTTAGAGATCATTTGTATCGTATCTTTTACTACATAACTTTTCACCAAATTTCACAAACACTAAGAAAGTTTGTTTTTCGACTCAAAACAAGATTTTAGCGCTTTGAGGAGTTCAAATAACGTGTTTTGAGATCATTTGTATCGTATCTTTTACTACATAACTTTTCACCAAATTTCACAAACACTAAGAAATTTTGTTTTTCGATTCAAAACAAGATTTTAACGCTTTGAGGAGTTCAAATAACGTGTTTTTAGATCATTTGTATCGTATCTTTTACTACATAACTTTTCACCAAATTTCACAAACATTAAGAAAGTTTGTTTTTCGATTCAAAACAAGATTTTAACGCTTTGAGGAGTTCAAATAACGTGTTTTTAGATCATTTGTATCGTATCTTTTACCACATAACTTTTCACCAAATTTCACAAACACTAAGAAACTTTGTTTTTCGATTCAAAACAAGATTTTAACGCTTTGAGGAGTTCAAATAACGTGTTTTGAGATCATTTGTATCGTATCTTTTACTACATAACTTTTCACCAAATTTCACAAACGCTAAGAAAGTTTGTTTTTCGATTCAAAACAAGATTTTAACGCTTTCAGGAGATCAAATAACGTGTTTTTAGATCATTTGTATCGTATCTTTTACTACATAACTTTTCACCAAATTTCACAAACACTAAGAAAGTTTGTTTTTCGATTCAAAACAAGATTTTAGCGCTTTGAGGAGTTCAAATAACGTGTTTTGAGATCTTTGTATCGTATCTTTTACTACATAACTTTTCACCAAATTTCACAAACACTAAGAAACTTTGTTTTTCGATTCAAAACAAGATTTTAACGCTTTCAGGAGATCAAATAACGTGTTTTTAGATCATTTGTATCGTATCTTTTACTACATAACTTTTCACCAAATTTCACAAACGCTAAGAAAGTTTGTTTTTCGATTCAAAACAAGATTTTAACGCTTTGAGGAGTTCAAATAACGTGTTTTGAGATCATTTGTATCGTATCTTTTACTACATAACTTTTCACCAAATTTCACAAACACTAAGAAAGTTTGTTTTTCGATTCAAAACAAGATTTTAACGCTTTGAGGAGTTCAAACAACGTGTTTTTAGATCATTTGTATCGTATCTTTAACTACATAACTTTTCACCAAATTTCACAAACACTAAGAAAGTTTGTTTTTCGATTGAAAACAAGATTTTAACGCTTTGAGGAGTTCAAATAACGTGTTTTTAGATCATTTGTATCGTATCTTTTACTACATAACTTTTCACCAAATTTCACAAACAATAAGAAAGTTTGTTTTTCGACTCAAAACAAGATTTTAGCACTTTGAGGAGTTCAAATAACGTGTTTTGAGATCATTTGTATCGTATCTTTTACTACATAACTTTTCACCAAATTTCATAAACACTAAGAAAGTTTGTTTTTCGATTCAAAACAAGATTTTAACGCTTTGAGGAGTTCAAATAACGTGTATTTAGATCATTTGTATCGTATCTTTTACTACATGACTTTTCACCAAATTTCACAAACACTAAGAAAGTTTGTTTTTCGACTCAAAACAAGATTTTAGCACTTTGAGGAGTTCAAATAACGTGTTTTGAGATCATTTGTATCGTATCTTTTACTACATAACTTTTCACCAAATTTCATAAACACTAAGAAAGTTTGTTTTTCGATTCAAAACATGATTTTAACGCTTTGAGGAGTTTAAATAACGTGTTTTTAGATCATTTGTATCGTATCTTTAACTACATAACTTTTCACCAAATTTCACAAACGCTAAGAAAGTTTGTTTTTCGATTCAAAACAAGATTTTAAAGCTTTGAGGAGTTCAGATAACGTGTTTTTAGATCATTTGTATCGTATCTTTAACTACATGACTTTTCACCAAATTTCACAAACGCTAAGAAAGTTTGTTTTTCGATTCAAAACAAGATTTTAACGCTTTGAGGAGTTCAAATAAAGTGTTTTGAGATCATTTGTATCGTATTTTTTACTACATAACTTTTCACCAAATTTCACAAACACTAAGAAACTTTGTTTTTCGATTCAAAACAAGATTTTAACGCTTTGAGGAGTTCAAATAACGTGTTTTTAGATCATTTGTTTCGTATCTTTTACTACATAACTTTACACCAAATTTCACAAACACTAAGAAAGTTTGTTTTTCGATTCAAAACAAGATTTTAACGCTTTGAGGAGTTCAAATAACGTGTTTTGAGATCATTTGTATCGTATCTTTTACTACATAAGTTTTCACCAAATTTCACAAACACTAAGAAACTTTGTTTTTCGATTCAAAACAAGATTTTAACGCTTTGAGGAGTTCAAATAACGTGTTTTGAGATCATTTGTATCGTATCTTTTACTACATAACTTTTCACCAAATTTCACAAACACTAAGAAAGTTTGTTTTTCGACTCAAAACAAGATTTTAGCACTTTGAGGAGTTCAAATAACGTGTTTTGAGATCATTTGTATCGTATCTTTAACTACATAACTTTTCACCAAATTTCACAAACACTAAGAAAGTTTGTTTTTCGATTCAAAACAAGATTTTAACGCTTTGAGGAGTTCAAATAACGTGTTTTTAGATTTAGATCATTTGTATCGTATCTTTAACTACATAACTTTTCACCAAATTTCACAAACGCTAAGAAAGTTTGTTTTTCGATTCAAAACAAGATTTTAGCGCTTTGAGGAGTTCAAATAACGTGTTTTTAGATCATTTGTATCGTATCTTTTACTACATAACTTTTCACCAAATTTCACAAACACTAAGAAAGTTTGTTTTTCGATTCAAAACAAGATTTTAACGCTTTGAGGAGTTCAAATAACGTGTTTTGAGATCATTTGTATCGTATCTTTAACTACATAACTTTTCACCAAATTTCACAAACACTAAGAAAGTTTGTTTTTCGATTCAAAACAAGATTTTAACGCTTTGAGGAGTTCAAATAACGTGTTTTGAGATCATTTGTATCGTATCTTTTACTACATAACTTTTCACCAAATTTCACAAACGCTAAGAAAGTTTGTTTTTCGATTCAAAACAAGATTTTAACGCTTTGAGGAGTTCAAACAACGTGTTTTTAGATCATTTGTATCGTATCTTTAACTACATAACTTTTCACCAAATTTCACAAACACTAAGAAAGTTTGTTTTTCGATTGAAAACAAGATTTTAACGCTTTGAGGAGTTCCAATAACGTGTTTTGAGATCATTTGTATCGTATCTTTTACTACATAACTTTTCACCAAATTTCACAAACACTAAGAAAGTTTGTTTTTCGATTCAAAACAAGATTTTAACGCTTTGAGGAGTTCAAACAACGTGTTTTTAGATCATTTGTATCGTATCTTTAACTACATAACTTTTCACCAAATTTCACAAACACTAAGAAAGTATGTTTTTCGATTGAAAACAAGATTTTAACGCTTTGAGGAGTTCAAATAACGTGTTTTTAGATCATTTGTATCGTATCTTTTACTACATAACTTTTCACCAAATTTCACAAACACTAAGAAAGTTTGTTTGTCGATTCAAAACAAGATTTTAACGCTTTGAGGAGTTCAAATAACGTGTTTTTAGATCATTTGTATCGTATCTTTTACTACATAACTTTTCACCAAATTTCACAAACGCTAAGAAAGTTTGTTTTTCGATTCAAAACAAGATTTTAACGCTTTGAGGAGTTCAAACAACGTGTTTTTAGATCATTTGTATCGTATCTTTAACTACATAACTTTTCACCAAATTTCACAAACACTAAGAAAGTTTGTTTTTCGACTCAAAACAAGATTTTACCGCTTTGAGGAGTTCCAATAACGTGTTTTGAGATCATTTGTATCGTATCTTTTACTACATAACTTTTCACCAAATTTCACAAACACTAAGAAATTTTGTTTTTCGATTCAAAACAAGATTTTAACGCTTTGAGGAGTTCAAATAACGTGTTTTTAGATCATTTGTATCGTATCTTTTACTACATAACTTTTCACCAAATTTCACAAACATTAAGAAAGTTTGTTTTTCGATTCAAAACAAGATTTTAACGCTTTGAGGAGTTCAAATAACGTGTTTTTAGATCATTTGTATCGTATCTTTTACCACATAACTTTTCACCAAATTTCACAAACACTAAGAACTTTGTTTTTCGATTCAAAACAAGATTTTAACGCTTTGAGGAGTTCAAATAACGTGTTTTGAGATCATTTGTATCGTATCTTTTACTACATAACTTTTCACCAAATTTCACAAACGCTAAGAAAGTTTGTTTTTCGATTCAAAACAAGATTTTAACGCTTTGAGGAGTTCAAACAACGTGTTTTTAGATCATTTGTATCGTATCTTTAACTACATAACTTTTCACCAAATTTCACAAACACTAAGAAAGTTTGTTTTTCGATTGAAAACAAGATTTTAACGCTTTGAGGAGTTCAAATAACGTGTTTTGAGATCATTTGTATCGTATGTTTTACTACATAACTTTTCACCAAATTTCACAAACGCTAAGAAAGTTTGTTTTTCGATTCAAAACAAGATTTTAACGCTTTGAGGAGTTCAAACAACGTGTTTTTAGATCATTTGTATCGTATCTTTAACTACATAACTTTTCACCAAATTTCACAAACACTAAGAAAGTTTGTTTTTCGATTGAAAACAAGATTTTAACGCTTTGAGGAGTTCCAATAACGTGTTTTGAGATCATTTGTATCGTATCTTTTACTACATAACTTTTCACCAAATTTCACAAACACTAAGAAAGTTTGTTTTTCGATTCAAAACAAGATTTTAACGCTTTGAGGAGTTCAAACAACGTGTTTTTAGATCATTTGTATCGTATCTTTTACTACAAAACTTTTCACCAAATTTCACAAACACTAAGAAAGTTTGTTTGTCGATTCAAAACAAGATTTTAACGCTTTGAGGATTTCAAATAACGTGTTTTTAGATCATTTGTACCGTATCTTTTACTACATAACTTTTCACCAAATTTCACAAATACTAAGAAACTTTGTTTGTCGATTCAAAACAAGATTTTAACGCTTTGAGGAGTTCAAATAACGTGTTTTTAGATCATTTGTATCGTATCTTTTACTACATAACTTTTCACCAAATTTCACAAACACTAAGAAACTTTGTTTTTCGATTCAAAACAAGATTTTAACGCTTTGAGGAGTTCAAATAACGTGTTTTTAGATCATTTGTATCGTATCTTTAACTACATAACTTTTCACCCAATTTCACAAACGCTAAGAAAGTTTGTTTTTCGATTCAAAACAAGATTTTAACGTTTTGAGGAGTTCAAATAACGTGTTTTGAGATCATTTGTATCGTATCTTTTACTACATAACTCTTCACCAAATTTCACAAACACTAAGAAAGTTTGTTTTTCGACTCAAAACAAGATTTTAGCGCTTTGAGGAGTTCAAATAACGTGTTTTGAGATCATTTGTATCGTATCTTTTACTACATAACTTTTCACCAAATTTCACAAACATTAAGAAAGTTTGTTTTTCGATTCAAAACAAGATTTTAACGCTTTGAGGAGTTCAAATAACGTGTTTTTAGATCATTTGTATCGTATCTTTTACCACATAACTTTTCACCAAATTTCACAAACACTAAGAAACTTTGTTTTTCGATTCAAAACAAGATTTTAACGCTTTGAGGAGTTCAAATAACGTGTTTTGAGATCATTTGTATCGTATCTTTTACTACATAACTTTTCACCAAATTTCACAAACGCTAAGAAAGTTTGTTTTTCGATTCAAAACAAGATTTTAACGCTTTCAGGAGATCAAATAACGTGTTTTTAGATCATTTGTATCGTATCTTTTACTACATAACTTTTCACCAAATTTCACAAACACTAAGAAAGTTTGTTTTTCGATTCAAAACAAGATTTTAGCGCTTTGAGGAGTTCAAATAACGTGTTTTGAGATCATTTGTATCGTATCTTTAACTACATAACTTTTCACCAAATTTCACAAACTCTAAGAAAGTTTGTTTTTCGATTGAAAACAAGATTTTAACGCTTTCAGGAGATCAAATAACGTGTTTTTAGATCATTTGTATCGTATCTTTTACTACATAACTTTTCACCAAATTTAACAAACACTAAGAAAGTTTGTTTGTCGATTCAAAACAAGATTTTAACGCTTTGAGGAGTTCAAATAACGTGTTTTTAGATCATTTGTATCGTATCTTTTACTACATAACTTTTCACCAAATTTCACAAACGCTAAGAAAGTTTGTTTTTCGATTCAAAACAAGATTTTAACGCTTTGAGGAGTTCAAACAACGTGTTTTTAGATCATTTGTATCGTATCTTTAACTACATAACTTTTCACCAAATTTCACAAACACTAAGAAAGTTTGTTTTTCGACTCAAAACAAGATTTTACCGCTTTGAGGAGTTCAAATAACGTGTTTTTAGATCATTTGTATCGTATCTTTAACTACATAACTTTTCACCAAATTTCATAAACACTAAGAAAGTTTGTTTTTCGATTCAAAACAAGATTTTAACGCTTTGAGGAGTTCAAATAACGTGTTTTTAGATCATTTGTATCGTATCTTTTACTACATAACTTTACACCAAATTTCACAAACACTAAGAAAGTTTGTTTTTCGATTCAAAACAAGATTTTAACGCTTTGAGGAGTTCAAATAACGTGTTTTTAGATCATTTGTATCGTATCTTTAACTACATAACTTTTCACCAAATTTCACAAACGCTAAGAAAGTTTGTTTTTCGATTCAAAACAAGATTTTAACGCTTTGAGGAGTTCAAATAACGTGTTTTTAGATCATTTGTATCGTATCTTTAACTACATGACTTTTCACCAAATTTCACAAACGCTAAGAAAGTTTGCTTTTCGATTCAAAACAAGATTTTAACGCTTTGAGGAGTTCAAATAACGTGTTTTGAGATCATTTGTATCGTATCTTTAACTACATAACTTTTCACCAAATTTCACAAACACTAAGAAAGTTTGTTTTTCCATTCAAAACAAGATTTTAACGCTTTGAGGAGTTCAAATAACGTGTTTTTAGATCATTTGTATCGTATCTTTTACTACATAACTTTACACCAAATTTCACAAACACTAAGAAAGTTTGTTTTTCGATTCAAAACAAGATTTTAACGCTTTGAGGAGTTCAAATAACGTGTTTTTAGATCATTTGTATCGTATCTTTTACTACATAACTTTACACCAAATTTCACAAACACTAAGAAAGTTTGTTTTTCGATTCAAAACAAGATTTTAACGCTTTGAGGAGTTCAAATAACGTGTTTTTAGATCATTTGTATCGTATCTTTAACTACATGACTTTTCACCAAATTTCACAAACGCTAAGAAAGTTTGCTTTTCGATTCAAAACAAGATTTTAACGCTTTGAGGAGTTCAAATAACGTGTTTTGAGATCATTTGTATCGTATCTTTAACTACATAACTTTTCACCAAATTTCACAAACACTAAGAAAGTTTGTTTTTCCATTCAAAACAAGATTTTAACGCTTTGAGGAGTTCAAATAACGTGTTTTTAGATCATTTGTATCGTATCTTTAACTACATAACTTTTCACCCAATTTCACAAACGCTAAGAAAGTTTGTTTTTCGATTCAAAACAAGATTTTAACGTTTTGAGGAGTTCAAATAACGTGTTTTGAGATCATTTGTATCGTATCTTTAACTACATAACTTTTCACCAAATTTCACAAACACTAAGAAAGTTTGTTTTTCGACTCAAAACAAGATTTTAACGCTTTGAGGAGTTCAAATAACGTGTTTTGAGATCATTTGTATCGTATCTTTTACTACATAACTTTACACCAAATTTCACAACCACTAAGAAAGTTTGTTTTTCGATTCAAAACAAGATTTTAACGCTTTGAGGAGTTCAAATAACGTGTTTTTAGATCATTTGTATCGTATCTTTAACTACATGACTTTTCACAAATTTCACAAACGCTAAGAAAGTTTGTTTTTCGATTCAAAACAAGATTTTAACGCTTTGAGGAGTTCAAATAACGTGTTTTTAGATCATTTGTATCGTATTTTTTACTACATAACTTTTCACCAAATTTCACAAACACTAAGAAACTTTGTTTTTCGATTCAAAACAAGATTTTAACGCTTTGAGGAGTTCAAATAACGTGTTTTGAGATCATTTGTATCGTATCTTTTACTACATAACTTTTCACCAAATTTCACAAACGCTAAGAAAGTTTGTTTTTCGATTCAAAACAAGATTTTAACGCTTTGAGGAGTTCAAACAACGTGTTTTTAGATCATTTGTATCGTATCTTTAACTACATAACTTTTCACCAAATTTCACAAACACTAAGAAAGTTTGTTTTTCGATTCAAAACAAGATTTTAACGCTTTGAGGAGTTCAAATAACGTGTTTTGAGATCATTTGTATCGTATCTTTTACTACATAACTTTTCACCAAATTTCACAAACGCTAAGAAAGTTTGTTTTTCGATTCAAAACAAGATTTTAACGCTTTGAGGAGTTCAAACAACGTGTTTTTAGATCATTTGTATCGTATCTTTAACTACATAACTTTTCACCAAATTTCACAAACACTAAGAAAGTTTGTTTTTCGATTGAAAACAAGATTTTAACGCTTTGAGGAGTTCAAATAACGTGTTTTGAGATCATTTGTATCGTATCTTTTACTACATAACTTTTCACCAAATTTCACAAACGCTAAGAAAGTTTGTTTTTCGATTCAAAACAAGATTTTAACGCTTTGAGGAGTTCAAACAACGTGTTTTTAGATCATTTGTATCGTATCTTTAACTACATAACTTTTCACCAAATTTCACAAACACTAAGAAAGTTTGTTTTTCGATTGAAAACAAGATTTTAACGCTTTGAGGAGTTCAAATAACGTGTTTTGAGATCATTTGTATCGTATCATTTACTACATAACTTTTCACCAAATTTCACAAACACTAAGAAAGTTTGTTTTTCGATTCAAAACAAGATTTTAACGCTTTGAGGAGTTCAAATAACGTGTTTTTAGATCATTTGTATCGTATCTTTTACTACATGACTTTTCACCAAATTTCACAAACACTAAGAAAGTTTGTTTTTCGATTCAAAACAAGATTTTAACGCTTTGAGGAGTTCAAATAACGTGTTTTTAGATCATTTGTATCGTATCTTTTACTACATAACTTTTCACCAAATTTCACAAACACTAAGAAAGTTTGTTTTTCGATTCAAAACAAGATTTTAACGCTTTGAGGAGTTCAAATAACTTGTTTTTAGATCATTTGTATCGTATCTTTAACTACATAACTTTTCACCAAATTTCACAAACGCTAAGAAAGTTTGTTTTTCGATTCAAAACAAGATTTTAACGTTTTGAGGAGTTCAAATAACGTGTTTTGAGATCATTTGTATCGTATCTTTTACTACATAACTTTTCACCAAATTTTACAAACACTAAGAAAGTTTGTTTTTCGACTCAAAACAAGATTTTAGCGCTTTGAGGAGTTCAAATAACGTGTTTTGAGATCATTTGTATCGTATCTTTTACTACATAACTTTTCACCAAATTTAACAAACGCTAAGAAACTTTGTTTTTCGATTCAAAACAAGATTTTAACGCTTTGAGGAGTTCAAATAACGTGTTTTTAGATCATTTGTATCGTATCTTTTACTACATAACTTTTCACCAAATTTCACAAACGCTAAGAAAGTTTGTTTTTCGATTCAAAACAAAATTTTAACGCTTTGAGGAGTTCAAATAACGTGTTTTGAGATCATTTGTATCGTATCTTTTACTACATAACTTTTCACCAAATTTCACAAACGCTAAGAAAGTTTGTTTTTCGATTCAAAACAAGATTTTAACGCTTTGAGGAGTTCAAATAACGTGTTTTTAGATCATTTGTATCGTATCTTTTACTACATGACTTTTCACCAAATTTCACAAACACTAAGAAAGTTTGTTTTTCGATTCAAAACAAGATTTTAACGCTTTGAGGAGTTCAAATAACGTGTTTTTAGATCATTTGTATCGTATCTTTTACTACATAACTTTTCACCAAATTTCACAAACACTAAGAAAGTTTGTTTGTCGATTCAAAACAAGATTTTAACGCTTTGAGGAGTTCAAATAACGTGTTTTTAGATCATTTGTATCGTATCTTTTACTACATAACTTTTCACCAAATTTCACAAACGCTAAGAAAGTTTGTTTTTCGATTCAAAACAAGATTTTAACGCTTTGAGGAGTTCAAACAACGTGTTTTTAGATCATTTGTATCGTATCTTTAACTACATAACTTTTCACCAAATTTCACAAACACTAAGAAAGTTTGTTTTTCGACTCAAAACAAGATTTTACCGCTTTGAGGAGTTCCAATAACGTGTTTTGAGATCATTTGTATCGTATCTTTTACTACATAACTTTTCACCAAATTTCACAAACACTAAGAAATTTTGTTTTTCGATTCAAAACAAGATTTTAACGCTTTGAGGAGTTCAAATAACGTGTTTTTAGATCATTTGTATCGTATCTTTTACTACATAACTTTTCACCAAATTTCACAAACATTAAGAAAGTTTGTTTTTCGATTCAAAACAAGATTTTAACGCTTTGAGGAGTTCAAATAACGTGTTTTTAGATCATTTGTATCGTATCTTTTACCACATAACTTTTCACCAAATTTCACAAACACTAAGAAACTTTGTTTTTCGATTCAAAACAAGATTTTAACGCTTTGAGGAGTTCAAATAACGTGTTTTGAGATCATTTGTATCGTATCTTTTACTACATAACTTTTCACCAAATTTCACAAACGCTAAGAAAGTTTGTTTTTCGATTCAAAACAAGATTTTAACGCTTTGAGGAGTTCAAACAACGTGTTTTTAGATCATTTGTATCGTATCTTTAACTACATAACTTTTCACCAAATTTCACAAATACTAAGAAAGTTTGTTTTTCGATTGAAAACAAGATTTTAACGCTTTGAGGAGTTCAAATAACGTGTTTTGAGATCATTTGTATCGTATCTTTTACTACATAACTTTTCACCAAATTTCACAAACGCTAAGAAAGTTTGTTTTTCGATTCAAAACAAGATTTTAACGCTTTGAGGAGTTCAAACAACGTGTTTTTAGATCATTTGTATCGTATCTTTAACTACATAACTTTTCACCAAATTTCACAAACACTAAGAAAGTTTGTTTTTCGATTGAAAACAAGATTTTAACGCTTTGAGGAGTTCCAATAACGTGTTTTGAGATCATTTGTATCGTATCTTTTACTACATAACTTTTCACCAAATTTCACAAACACTAAGAAAGTTTGTTTTTCGATTCAAAACAAGATTTTAACGCTTTGAGGAGTTCAAACAACGTGTTTTTAGATCATTTGTATCGTATCTTTTACTACAAAACTTTTCACCAAATTTCACAAACACTAAGAAAGTTTGTTTGTCGATTCAAAACAAGATTTTAACGCTTTGAGGATTTCAAATAACGTGTTTTTAGATCATTTGTACCGTATCTTTTACTACATAACTTTTCACCAAATTTCACAAATACTAAGAAACTTTGTTTGTCGATTCAAAACAAGATTTTAACGCTTTGAGGAGTTCAAATAACGTGTTTTTAGATCATTTGTATCGTATCTTTAACTACATAACTTTTCACCAAATTTCATAAACACTAAGAAAGTTTGTTTTTCGATTCAAAACAAGATTTTAACGCTTTGAGGAGTTCAAATAACGTGTTTTTAGATCATTTGTATCGTATCTTTTACTACATAACTTTACACCAAATTTCACAAACACTAAGAAAGTTTGTTTTTCGATTCAAAACAAGATTTTAACGCTTTGAGGAGTTCAAATAACGTGTTTTTAGATCATTTGTATCGTATCTTTAACTACATAACTTTTCACCAAATTTCACAAACGCTAAGAAAGTTTGTTTTTCGATTCAAAACAAGATTTTAACGCTTTGAGGAGTTCAAATAACGTGTTTTTAGATCATTTGTATCGTATCTTTAACTACATGACTTTTCACCAAATTTCACAAACGCTAAGAAAGTTTGCTTTTCGATTCAAAACAAGATTTTAACGCTTTGAGGAGTTCAAATAACGTGTTTTGAGATCATTTGTATCGTATCTTTAACTACATAACTTTTCACCAAATTTCACAAACACTAAGAAAGTTTGTTTTTCCATTCAAAACAAGATTTTAACGCTTTGAGGAGTTCAAATAACGTGTTTTTAGATCATTTGTATCGTATCTTTTACTACATAACTTTACACCAAATTTCACAAACACTAAGAAAGTTTGTTTTTCGATTCAAAACAAGATTTTAACGCTTTGAGGAGTTCAAATAACGTGTTTTTAGATCATTTGTATCGTATCTTTTACTACATAACTTTACACCAAATTTCACAAACACTAAGAAAGTTTGTTTTTCGATTCAAAACAAGATTTTAACGCTTTGAGGAGTTCAAATAACGTGTTTTTAGATCATTTGTATCGTATCTTTAACTACATGACTTTTCACCAAATTTCACAAACGCTAAGAAAGTTTGCTTTTCGATTCAAAACAAGATTTTAACGCTTTGAGGAGTTCAAATAACGTGTTTTGAGATCATTTGTATCGTATCTTTAACTACATAACTTTTCACCAAATTTCACAAACACTAAGAAAGTTTGTTTTTCCATTCAAAACAAGATTTTAACGCTTTGAGGAGTTCAAATAACGTGTTTTTAGATCATTTGTATCGTATCTTTAACTACATAACTTTTCACCAAATTTCACAAACGCTAAGAAAGTTTGTTTTTCGATTCAAAACAAGATTTTAACGCTTTGAGGAGTTCAAATAACGTGTTTTGAGATCATTTGTATCGTATATTTAACTACATAACTTTTCACCCAATTTCACAAACGCTAAGAAAGTTTGTTTTTCGATTCAAAACAAGATTTTAACGTTTTGAGGAGTTCAAATAACGTGTTTTGAGATCATTTGTATCGTATCTTTAACTACATAACTTTTCACCAAATTTCACAAACACTAAGAAAGTTTGTTTTTCGACTCAAAACAAGATTTTAACGCTTTGAGGAGTTCAAATAACGTGTTTTGAGATCATTTGTATCGTATCTTTTACTACATAACTTTACACCAAATTTCACAACCACTAAGAAAGTTTGTTTTTCGATTCAAAACAAGATTTTAACGCTTTGAGGAGTTCAAATAACGTGTTTTTAGATCATTTGTATCGTATCTTTAACTACATGACTTTTCACAAATTTCACAAACGCTAAGAAAGTTTGTTTTTCGATTCAAAACAAGATTTTAACGCTTTGAGGAGTTCAAATAACGTGTTTTTAGATCATTTGTATCGTATTTTTTACTACATAACTTTTCACCAAATTTCACAAACACTAAGAAACTTTGTTTTTCGATTCAAAACAAGATTTTAACGCTTTGAGGAGTTCAAATAACGTGTTTTGAGATCATTTGTATCGTATCTTTTACTACATAACTTTTCACCAAATTTCACAAACGCTAAGAAAGTTTGTTTTTCGATTCAAAACAAGATTTTAACGCTTTGAGGAGTTCAAACAACGTGTTTTTAGATCATTTGTATCGTATCTTTAACTACATAACTTTTCACCAAATTTCACAAACACTAAGAAAGTTTGTTTTTCGATTCAAAACAAGATTTTAACGCTTTGAGGAGTTCAAATAACGTGTTTTGAGATCATTTGTATCGTATCTTTTACTACATAACTTTTCACCAAATTTCACAAACGCTAAGAAAGTTTGTTTTTCGATTCAAAACAAGATTTTAACGCTTTGAGGAGTTCAAACAACGTGTTTTTAGATCATTTGTATCGTATCTTTAACTACATAACTTTTCACCAAATTTCACAAACACTAAGAAAGTTTGTTTTTCGATTGAAAACAAGATTTTAACGCTTTGAGGAGTTCAAATAACGTGTTTTGAGATCATTTGTATCGTATCTTTTACTACATAACTTTTCACCAAATTTCACAAACGCTAAGAAAGTTTGTTTTTCGATTCAAAACAAGATTTTAACGCTTTGAGGAGTTCAAACAACGTGTTTTTAGATCATTTGTATCGTATCTTTAACTACATAACTTTTCACCAAATTTCACAAACACTAAGAAAGTTTGTTTTTCGATTGAAAACAAGATTTTAACGCTTTGAGGAGTTCAAATAACGTGTTTTGAGATCATTTGTATCGTATCATTTACTACATAACTTTTCACCAAATTTCACAAACACTAAGAAAGTTTGTTTTTCGATTCAAAACAAGATTTTAACGCTTTGAGGAGTTCAAATAACGTGTTTTTAGATCATTTGTATCGTATCTTTTACTACATGACTTTTCACCAAATTTCACAAACACTAAGAAAGTTTGTTTTTCGATTCAAAACAAGATTTTAACGCTTTGAGGAGTTCAAATAACGTGTTTTTAGATCATTTGTATCGTATCTTTTACTACATAACTTTTCACCAAATTTCACAAACACTAAGAAAGTTTGTTTTTCGATTCAAAACAAGATTTTAACGCTTTGAGGAGTTCAAATAACTTGTTTTTAGATCATTTGTATCGTATCTTTAACTACATAACTTTTCACCAAATTTCACAAACGCTAAGAAAGTTTGTTTTTCGATTCAAAACAAGATTTTAACGTTTTGAGGAGTTCAAATAACGTGTTTTGAGATCATTTGTATCGTATCTTTTACTACATAACTTTTCACCAAATTTCACAAACACTAAGAAAGTTTGTTTTTCGACTCAAAACAAGATTTTAGCGCTTTGAGGAGTTCAAATAACGTGTTTTGAGATCATTTGTATCGTATCTTTTACTACATAACTTTTCACCAAATTTAACAAACGCTAAGAAACTTTGTTTTTCGATTCAAAACAAGATTTTAACGCTTTGAGGAGTTCAAATAACGTGTTTTTAGATCATTTGTATCGTATCTTTTACTACATAACTTTTCACCAAATTTCACAAACGCTAAGAAAGTTTGTTTTTCGATTCAAAACAAAATTTTAACGCTTTGAGGAGTTCAAATAACGTGTTTTGAGATCATTTGTATCGTATCTTTTACTACATAACTTTTCACCAAATTTCACAAACGCTAAGAAAGTTTGTTTTTCGATTCAAAACAAGATTTTAACGCTTTGAGGAGTTCAAATAACGTGTTTTTAGATCATTTGTATCGTATCTTTTACTACATGACTTTTCACCAAATTTCACAAACACTAAGAAAGTTTGTTTTTCGATTCAAAACAAGATTTTAACGCTTTGAGGAGTTCAAATAACGTGTTTTTAGATCATTTGTATCGTATCTTTTACTACATAACTTTTCACCAAATTTCACAAACACTAAGAAAGTTTGTTTGTCGATTCAAAACAAGATTTTAACGCTTTGAGGAGTTCAAATAACGTGTTTTTAGATCATTTGTATCGTATCTTTTACTACATAACTTTTCACCAAATTTCACAAACGCTAAGAAAGTTTGTTTTTCGATTCAAAACAAGATTTTAACGCTTTGAGGAGTTCAAACAACGTGTTTTTAGATCATTTGTATCGTATCTTTAACTACATAACTTTTCACCAAATTTCACAAACACTAAGAAAGTTTGTTTTTCGACTCAAAACAAGATTTTACCGCTTTGAGGAGTTCCAATAACGTGTTTTGAGATCATTTGTATCGTATCTTTTACTACATAACTTTTCACCAAATTTCACAAACACTAAGAAATTTTGTTTTTCGATTCAAAACAAGATTTTAACGCTTTGAGGAGTTCAAATAACGTGTTTTTAGATCATTTGTATCGTATCTTTTACTACATAACTTTTCACCAAATTTCACAAACATTAAGAAAGTTTGTTTTTCGATTCAAAACAAGATTTTAACGCTTTGAGGAGTTCAAATAACGTGTTTTTAGATCATTTGTATCGTATCTTTTACCACATAACTTTTCACCAAATTTCACAAACACTAAGAAAGTTTGTTTTTCGATTCAAAACAAGATTTTAACGCTTTGAGGAGTTCAAATAACGTGTTTTGAGATCATTTGTATCGTATCTTTTACTACATAACTTTTCACCAAATTTCACAAACGCTAAGAAAGTTTGTTTTTCGATTCAAAACAAGATTTTAACGCTTTGAGGAGTTCAAACAACGTGTTTTTAGATCATTTGTATCGTATCTTTAACTACATAACTTTTCACCAAATTTCACAAATACTAAGAAAGTTTGTTTTTCGATTGAAAACAAGATTTTAACGCTTTGAGGAGTTCAAATAACGTGTTTTGAGATCATTTGTATCGTATCTTTTACTACATAACTTTTCACCAAATTTCACAAACGCTAAGAAAGTTTGTTTTTCGATTCAAAACAAGATTTTAACGCTTTGAGGAGTTCAAACAACGTGTTTTTAGATCATTTGTATCGTATCTTTAACTACATAACTTTTCACCAAATTTCACAAACACTAAGAAAGTTTGTTTTTCGATTGAAAACAAGATTTTAACGCTTTGAGGAGTTCCAATAACGTGTTTTGAGATCATTTGTATCGTATCTTTTACTACATAACTTTTCACCAAATTTCACAAACACTAAGAAAGTTTGTTTTTCGATTCAAAACAAGATTTTAACGCTTTGAGGAGTTCAAACAACGTGTTTTTAGATCATTTGTATCGTATCTTTTACTACAAAACTTTTCACCAAATTTCACAAACACTAAGAAAGTTTGTTTGTCGATTCAAAACAAGATTTTAACGCTTTGAGGATTTCAAATAACGTGTTTTTAGATCATTTGTACCGTATCTTTTACTACATAACTTTTCACCAAATTTCACAAATACTAAGAAACTTTGTTTGTCGATTCAAAACAAGATTTTAACGCTTTGAGGAGTTCAAATAACGTGTTTTTAGATCATTTGTATCGTATCTTTTACTACATAACTTTTCACCAAATTTCACAAACAATAAGAAACTTTGTTTTTCGATTCAAAACAAGATTTTAACGCTTTGAGGAGTTCAAATAACGTGTTTTTAGATCATTTGTATCGTATCTTTAACTACATAACTTTTCACCCAATTTCACAAACGCTAAGAAAGTTTGTTTTTCGATTCAAAACAAGATTTTAACGTTTTGAGGAGTTCAAATAACGTGTTTTGAGATCATTTGTATCGTATCTTTTACTACATAACTTTTCACCAAATTTCACAAACACTAAGAAAGTTTGTTTTTCGACTCAAAACAAGATTTTAGCGCTTTGAGGAGTTCAAATAACGTGTTTTGAGATCATTTGTATCGTATCTTTTACTACATAACTTTTCACCAAATTTCACAAACATTAAGAAAGTTTGTTTTTCGATTCAAAACAAGATTTTAACGCTTTGAGGAGTTCAAATAACGTGTTTTTAGATCATTTGTATCGTATCTTTTACCACATAACTTTTCACCAAATTTCACAAACACTAAGAAACTTTGTTTTTCGATTCAAAACAAGATTTTAACGCTTTGAGGAGTTCAAATAACGTGTTTTGAGATCATTTGTATCGTATCTTTTACTACATAACTTTTCACCAAATTTCACAAACGCTAAGAAAGTTTGTTTTTCGATTCAAAACAAGATTTTAACGCTTTCGGGAGATCAAATAACGTGTTTTTAGATCATTTGTATCGTATCTTTTACTACATAACTTTTCACCAAATTTCACAAACACTAAGAAAGTTTGTTTTTCGATTCAAAACAAGATTTTAACGCTTTGAGGAGTTCAAATAACGTGTTTTTAGATCATTTGTATCGTATCTTTTACTACATAACTTTTCACCAAATTTCACAAACATTAAGAAAGTTTGTTTTTCGATTCAAAACAAGATTTTAACGCTTTGAGGAGTTAAAATAACGTGTTTTTAGATCATTTGTATCGTATCTTTAACTACATGACTTTTCACCAAATTTCACAAACGCTAAGAAAGTTTGCTTTTCGATTCAAAACAAGATTTTAACGCTTTGAGGAGTTCAAATAACGTGTTTTGAGATCATTTGTATCGTATCTTTAACTACATAACTTTTCACCAAATTTCACAAACACTAAGAAAGTTTGTTTTTCCATTCAAAACAAGATTTTAACGCTTTGAGGAGTTCAAATAACGTGTTTTTAGATCATTTGTATCGTATCTTTAACTACATAACTTTTCACCAAATTTCACAAACGCTAAGAAAGTTTGTTTTTCGATTCAAAACAAGATTTTAACGCTTTGAGGAGTTCAAATAACGTGTTTTGAGATCATTTGTATCGTATATTTAACTACATAACTTTTCACCCAATTTCACAAACGCTAAGAAAGTTTGTTTTTCGATTCAAAACAAGATTTTAACGTTTTGAGGAGTTCAAATAACGTGTTTTGAGATCATTTGTATCGTATCTTTAACTACATAACTTTTCACCAAATTTCACAAACACTAAGAAAGTTTGTTTTTCGACTCAAAACAAGATTTTAATGCTTTGAGGAGTTCAAACAACGTGTTTTGAGATCATTTGTATCGTATCTTTTACTACATAACTTTACACCAAATTTCACAAACACTAAGAAAGTTTGTTTTTCGATTCAAAACAAGATTTTAACGCTTTGAGGAGTTCAAATAACGTGTTTTTAGATCATTCGTATCGTATCTTTAACTACATGACTTTTCACCAAATTTCACAAACGCTAAGAAAGTTTGTTTTTCGATTCAAAACAAGATTTTAACGCTTTGAGGAGTTCAAATAACGTGTTTTTAGATCATTTGTATCGTATTTTTTACTACATAACTTTTCACCAAATTTCACAAACACTAAGAAACTTTGTTTTTCGATTCAAAACAAGATTTTAACGCTTTGAGGAGTTCAAATAACGTGTTTTGAGATCATTTGTATCGTATCTTTTACTACATAACTTTTCACCAAATTTCACAAACGCTAAGAAAGTTTGTTTTTCGATTCAAAACAAGATTTTAACGCTTTGAGGAGTTCAAACAACGTGTTTTTAGATCATTTGTATCGTATCTTTAACTACATAACTTTTCACCAAATTTCACAAACACTAAGAAAGTTTGTTTTTCGATTCAAAACAAGATTTTAACGCTTTGAGGAGTTCAAATAACGTGTTTTGAGATCATTTGTATCGTATATTTTACTACATAACTTTTCACCAAATTTCACAAACGCTAAGAAAGTTTGTTTTTCGATTCAAAACAAGATTTTAACGCTTTGAGGAGTTCAAACAACGTGTTTTTAGATCATTTGTATCGTATCTTTAACTACATAACTTTTCACCAAATTTCACAAACACTAAGAAAGTTTGTTTTTCGATTGAAAACAAGATTTTAACGCTTTGAGGAGTTCAAATAACGTGTTTTGAGATCATTTGTATCGTATCTTTTACTACATAACTTTTCACCAAATTTCACAAACGCTAAGAAAGTTTGTTTTTCGATTCAAAACAAGATTTTAACGCTTTGAGGAGTTCAAACAACGTGTTTTTAGATCATTTGTATCGTATCTTTAACTACATAACTTTTCACCAAATTTCACAAACACTAAGAAAGTTTGTTTTTCGATTGAAAACAAGATTTTAACGCTTTGAGGAGTTCAAATAACGTGTTTTGAGATCATTTGTATCGTATCTTTTACTACATAACTTTTCACCAAATTTCACAAACACTAAGAAAGTTTGTTTTTCGATTCAAAACAAGATTTTAACGCTTTGAGGAGTTCAAATAACGTGTTTTTAGATCATTTGTATCGTATCTTTTACTACATGACTTTTCACCAAATTTCACAAACACTAAGAAAGTTTGTTTTTCGATTCAAAACAAGATTTTAACGCTTTGAGGAGTTCAAATAACGTGTTATTAGATCATTTGTATCGTATCTTTTACTACATAACTTTTCACCAAATTTCACAAACACTAAGAAAGTTTGTTTTTGGATTCAAAACAAGATTTTAACGCTTTGAGGAGTTCAAATAACTTGTTTTTAGATCATTTGTATCGTATCTTTAACTACATAACTTTTCACCAAATTTCACAAACGCTAAGAAAGTTTGTTTTTCGATTCAAAACAAGATTTTAACGTTTTGAGGAGTTCAAATAACGTGTTTTGAGATCATTTGTATCGTATCTTTTACTACATAACTTTTCACCAAATTTCACAAACACTAAGAAAGTTTGTTTTTCGAATCAAAACAAGATTTTAGCGCTTTGAGGAGTTCAAATAACGTGTTTTGAGATCATTTGTATCGTATCTTTTACTACATAACTTTTCACCAAATTTAACAAACGCTAAGAAACTTTGTTTTTCGATTCAAAACAAGATTTTAACGCTTTGAGGAGTTCAAATAACGTGTTTTTAGATCATTTGTATCGTATCTTTTACTACATAACTTTTCACCAAATTTCACAAACGCTAAGAAAGTTTGTTTTTCGATTCAAAACAAAATTTTAACGCTTTGAGGAGTTCAAATAACGTGTTTTGAGATCATTTGTATCGTATCTTTTACTACATAACTTTTCACCAAATTTCACAAACACTATGAAAGTTTGTTTTTCGATTGAAAACAAGATTTTAACGCTTTGAGGAGTTCAAATAACGTGTTTTTAGATCATTTGTATCGTATCTTTTACTACATAACTTTTCACCAAATTTCACAAACACTAAGAAAGTTTGTTTTTCGATTCAAAACAAAATTTTAACGCTTTGAGGAGTTCAAATAACGTGTTTTGAGATCATTTTTATCGTATCTTTTACTACATAACTTTTCACCAAATTTCACAAACAATAAGAAAGTTTGTTTTTCGATTCAAAACAAGATTTTAACGCTTTGAGGAGTTCAAATAACGTGTTTTGAGATCATTTGTTTCGTATCTTTTACTACATAACGTTTCACCAAATTTCACAAACACTAAGAAAGTTTGTTTTTCTATTCAAAACAAGATTTTAACGCTTTGAGGAGTTCAAATAACGTGTTTTGAGATCATTTGTATCGTATCTTTTACTACATAACTTTTCACCAAATTTCACAAACACTAAGAAACTTTGTTTTTCAATTCAAAACAAGATTTTAACTCTTTCAGGAGTTCAAATAACGTGTTTTTAGATCATTTGTATCGTATCTTTTACTACATAACTTTTCACCAAATTTCACAAACACTAAGAAAGTTTGTTTTTCGATTCAAAACAAGATTTTAACGCTTTGAGGAGTTCAAATAACGTGTTTTGAGATCATTTGTATCGTATCTTTTACTACATAACTTTTCACCAAATTTCACAAACACTAAGAAAGTTTGTGTTTCGATTCAAAACAAGATTTTAACGCTTTGAGGAGTTCAAATAACGTGTTTTTAGATCATTTGTATCGTATCTTTTACTACATAACTTTTCACCAAATTTCACAAACGCTAAGAAAGTTTGTTTTTCGATTCAAAACAAGATTTTAACGCTTTGAGGAGTTCGAATAACGTGTTTTGAGATCATTTGTATCGTATCTTTTACTACATAACTTTTCACCAAATTTCGCAAACACTAAGAAAGTTTGTTTTTCGATTGAAAACAAGATTTTAACGCTTTGAGGATTTCAAATAACGTGTTTTTAGATCATTTGTATCGTATCTTTTACTACATAACTTTTCACCAAATTTCACAAACACTAAGAAAGTTTGTTTTTCGATTCAAAACAAAATTTTGACGCTTTGAGGAGTTCAAATAACGTATTTTGAGATCATTTGTATCGTATTTTTTACTACAAAACTTTTCAACAAATTTAACAAACAGTAAGAAAGTTTGTTTGTCGATTCAAAACAAGATTTTAACGCTTTGAGGAGTTCAAATAACGTGTTTTGAGATCATTGGTATCGTATCTTGTACTACAAAACTTTTCGCCAAATTTAACAAACACTAAGAAAGTTTGTTTGTCGATTCAAAACAAGATTTTAATGCTTTGAGGATTTCAAATAATGTGTTATTAGATAATTTGTACCGTATCTTTTACTACATAACTTTTCACCAAATTTCACAAACACTAAGAAAGTTTGTTTTTCGATTCAAAATAAGATTTTAGCGCTTTGAGGAGTTCAAATAACGTGTTTTTAAATCATTTGTATCGTATATTTTACTACAAAACTTTTCACCGAATTTCACAAACACTAAGAAAGTTTGTTTTTCGATTCAAAATAAGATTTTAGCGCTTTCAGGAGTTCAAATAACGTGTTTTTAGATCATTTGTATCGTATCTTTTACTACATAACTTTTCACCAAATTTCACAAACCCTAAGAAAGTTTGTTTTTCGATTCAAAACAAGATTTTAGCGCTTTGAGGAGTTCAAATAACGTGTTTTGAGATCTTTGTATCGTATCTTTTACTACATAACTTTTCACCAAATTTCACAAACACTAAGAAACTTTGTTTTTCGATTCAAAACAAGATTTTAACGCTTTCAGGAGATCAAATAACGTGTTTTTAGATCATTTGTATCGTATCTTTTACTACATAACTTTTCACCAAATTTCACAAACGCTAAGAAAGTTTGTTTTTCGATTCAAAACAAGATTTTAACGCTTTGAGGAGTTCAAATAACGTGTTTTCAGATCATTTGTATCGTATCTTTTACTACATAACTTTTCACCAAATTTCACAAACACTAAGAAAGTTTGTTTTTCGATTCAAAACAAGATTTTAACGCTTTGAGGAGTTCAAACAACGTGTTTTTAGATCATTTGTATCGTATCTTTAACTACATAACTTTTCACCAAATTTCACAAACACTAAGAAAGTTTGTTTTTCGATTGAAAACAAGATTTTAACGCTTTGAGGAGTTCAAATAACGTGTTTTTAGATCATTTGTATCGTATCTTTTACTACATACCTTTTCACCAAATTTCACAAACAATAAGAAAGTTTGTTTTTCGACTCAAAACAAGATTTTAGCACTTTGAGGAGTTCAAATAACGTGTTTTGAGATCATTTGTATCGTATCTTTTACTACATAACTTTTCACCAAATTTCATAAACACTAAGAAAGTTTGTTTTTCGATTCAAAACAAGATTTTAACGCTTTGAGGAGTTCAAATAACGTGTATTTAGATCATTTGTATCGTATCTTTTTCTACATGACTTTTCACCAAATTTCACAAACACTAAGAAAGTTTGTTTTTCGACTCAAAACAAGATTTTAGCACTTTGAGGAGTTCAAATAACGTGTTTTTAGATCATTTGTATCGTATCTTTAACTACATAACTTTTCACCAAATTTCATAAACACTAAGAAAGTTTGTTTTTCGATTCAAAACAAGATTTTAACGCTTTGAGGAGTTCAAATAACGTGTTTTTAGATCAT
Source organism: Luzula sylvatica (assembly GCA_946800325.1). Lineage (NCBI taxonomy): Eukaryota > Viridiplantae > Streptophyta > Magnoliopsida > Poales > Juncaceae > Luzula > Luzula sylvatica. The sequence goes on along the minus strand of OX326956.1, from coordinate 76,422,108 downwards.
TTGTATCGTATCTTTAACTACATAACTTTTCACCAAATTTCACAAACGCTAAGAAAGTTTGTTTTTCGATTCAAAACAAGATTTTAACGCTTTGAGGAGTTCAAATAACGCGTTTTGAGATCATTTGTATCGTATCTTTTACTACATAACTTTACACCAAATTTCACAAACACTAAGAAAGTTTGTTTTTCGATTCAAAACAAGATTTTAACGCTTTGAGGAGTTCAAATAACGTGTTTTTAGATCATTTGTATCGTATCTTTAACTACATGACTTTTCACCAAATTCACAAATGCTAAGAAATTTTGCTTTTCGATTCAAAACAAGATTTTAACGCTTTGAGGAGTTCAAATAACGTGTTTTGAGATCATTTGTATCGTATCTTTAACTACATAACTTTTCACCAAATTTCACAAACACTAAGAAAGTTTGTTTTTCCATTCAAAACAAGATTTTAACGCTTTGAGGAGTTCAAATAACGTGTTTTTAGATCATTTGTATCGTATCTTTAACTACATAACTTTTCACCAAATTTCACAAACGCTAAGAAAGTTTGTTTTTCGATTCAAAACAAGATTTTAGCGCTTTGAGGAGTTCAAATAACGTGTTTTTAGATCATTTGTATCGTATCTTTTACTACATAACTTTTCACCAAATTTCACAAACACTAAGAAAGTTTGTTTTTCGATTCAAAACAAGATTTTAACGCTTTGTGGAGTTCAAATTACGTGTTTTGAGATCATTTGTATCGTATCTTTAACTACATAACTTTTCACCAAATTTCACAAACACTAAGAAAGTTTGTTTTTCGATTCAAAACAAGATTTTAACGCTTTGAGGAGTTCAAATAACGTGTTTTGAGATCATTTGTATCGTATCTTTTACTACATAACTTTACACCAAATTTCACAAACACTAAGAAAGTTTGTTTTTCGATTCAAAACAAGATTTTAACGCTTTGAGGAGTTCAAATAACGTGTTTTTAGATCATTTGTATCGTATCTTTAACTACATGACTTTTCACCAAATTTCACAAACGCTAAGAAAGTTTGTTTTTCGATTCAAAACAAGATTTTAACGCTTTGAGGAGTTCAAATAACGTGTTTTGAGATCATTTGTATCGTATTTTTTACTACATAACTTTTCACCAAATTTCACAAACACTAAGAAAGTTTGTTTTTCGATTCAAAACAAGATTTTAACGCTTTGAGGAGTTCAAATAACGTGTTTTTAGATCATTTGTATCGTATCTTTTACTACATAACGTTTCACCAAATTTCACACACACTAAGAAATTTTGTTTTTCGATTCAAAACAAGATTTTAGCGCTTTGAGGAGTTCAAATAACGTGTTTTGAGATCATTTGTATCGTATCTTTTACTACATAACTTTTCACCAAATTTCACAAACACTAAGAAAGTTTGTTTTTCGATTCAAAACAAGATTTTAACGCTTTGAGGAGTTCAAATAACGTGTTTTTAGATCATTTGTATCGTATCTTTTACTACATAACTTTTCACCAAATTTCACAAACACTAAGAAAGTTTGTTTTTCGATTCAAAACAAGATTTTAACGCTTTGTGGAGTTCAAATAACGTGTTTTGAGATCATTTGTATCATATCTTTTACTACATAACGTTTCACCAAATTTCACAAACAATAAGAAAGTTTGTTTTTCGATTCAAAACAAGATTTTAACAATTTGAGGAGTTCAAATAACGTGTTTTGAGAACATTTGTATCGTATCTTTTACTACATAACTTTTCACCAAATTTCACAAACACTAAGAAAGTTTGTTTTTCGATTCAAAACAAGATTTTAACGCTTTGAGGAGTTCAAATAACGTGTTTTTAGATCATTTGTATCGTATCTTTTACTACATAACTTTTCACCAAATTTCACAAACACTAAGAAAGTTTGTTTTTCGATTCAAAACAAGATTTTAACGCTTTGTGGAGTTCAAATAACGTGTTTTGAGATCATTTGTATCGTATCTTTTACTACATAACGTTTCACCAAATTTCACAAACAATAAGAAAGTTTGTTTTTCGATTCAAAACAAGATTTTAACAATTTGAGGAGTTCAAATAACGTGTTTTGAGATCATTTGTATCGTATCTTTTACTACATAACTTTTCACCAAATTTCACAAACACTAAGAAAGTTTGTTTTTCGATTCAAAACAAGATTTTAACGCTTTGAGGATTTCAAATAACGTGTTTTGAGATCATTTGTATCGTATCTTTTACTACATAACTTTTCACCAAATTTCACAAAAACTAAGAAAGTTTGTTTTCCGATTCAAAACAAGATTTCAGCGCTTTGAGGAGTTCAAATAACGTGTTTTTAGATCATTTGTATCGTATCTTTTACTACATAACTTTTCACCAAATTTCACAAACACTAAGAAACTTTGTTTTTCGATTCAAAACAAGATTTTAACGCTTTGAGGAGTTCAAATAACGTGTTTTTAGATTATTTGTATCGTATCTTTTACTACATGACTTTTCACCAAATTTCACAAACACTAAGAAAGTTTGTTTTTCGATTCAAAACAAGATTTTAACGCTTTGAGGAGTTCAAATAACGTATTTTGAGATCATTTGTATCGTATCTTTTACTACATAACTTTTCACCAAATGTCACAAACACTAAGAAACTTTGTTTTTCGTTTCAAAACCAGATTTTAACGTTTTGAGGAGTTCAAATAACTTGTTTTTAGATCATTTGTATCGTATCTTTAACTACATAACTTTTCACCCAATTTCACAAACGCTAAGAAAGTTTGTTTTTCTATTCAAAACAAGATTTTAACGTTTTGAGGAGTTCAAATAACGTGTTTTGAGATCATTTGTATCGTATCTTTTACTACATAACTTTTCACCAAATTTCACAAACACTAAGAAAGTTTGTTTTTCGACTCAAAACAAGATTTTAGCGCTTTGAGGAGTTCAAATAACGTGTTTTGAGATCATTTGTATCGTATCTTTTACTACATAACTTTTCACCAAATTTAACAAACGCTAAGAAACTTTGTTTTTCGATTCAAAACAAGATTTTAACGCTTTGAGGAGTTCAAATAACGTGTTTTTAGATCATTTGTATCGTATCTTTTACTACATAACTTTTCACCAAATTTCACAAACGCTAAGAAAGTTTGTTTTTCGATTCAAAACAAGATTTTAACGCTTTGAGGAGTTCAAATAACGTGTTTTGAGATCATTTGTATCGTATCTTTTACTACATAACTTTTCACCAAATTTCACAAACACTATGAAAGTTTGTTTTTCGATTGAAAACAAGATTTTAACGCTTTGAGGAGTTCAAATAACGTGTTTTTAGATCATTTGTATCGTATCTTTTACTACATAACTTTTCACCAAATTTCACAAACACTAAGAAAGTTTGTTTTTCGATTCAAAACAAAATTTTAACGCTTTGAGGAGTTCAAATAACGTGTTTTGAGATCATTTTGATCGTATCTTTTACTACATAACTTTTCACCAAATTTCACAAACAATAAGAAAGTTTGTTTTTCGATTCGAAACAAGATTTTAACGCTTTGAGGAGTTCAAATAACGTGTTTTGAGATCATTTGTTTCGTATCTTTTACTACATAACGTTTCACCAAATTTCACAAACACTAAGAAAGTTTGTTTTTCTATTCAAAACAAGATTTTAACGCTTTGAGGAGTTCAAATAACGTGTTTTGAGATCATTTGTATCGTATCTTTTACTACATAACTTTTCACCAAATTTCACAAACACTAAGAAACTTTGTTTTTCGATTCAAAACAAGATTTTAACTCTTTCAGGAGTTCAAATAACGTGTTTTTAGATCATTTGTATCGTATCTTTTACTACATAACTTTTCACCAAATTTCACAAACACTAAGAAAGTTTGTTTTTCGATTCAAAACAAGATTTTAACGCTTTGAGGAGTTCAAATAACGTGTTTTGAGATCATTTGTATCGTATCTTTTACTACATAACTTTTCACCAAATTTCACAAACACTAAGAAAGTTTGTGTTTCGATTCAAAACAAGATTTTAACGCTTTGAGGAGTTCAAATAACGTGTTTTTAGATCATTTGTTTCGTATCTTTTACTACATAACTTTTCACCAAATTTCACAAACGCTAAGAAAGTTTGTTTTTCGATTCAAAACAAGATTTTAACGCTTTGAGGAGTTCGAATAACGTGTTTTGAGATCATTTGTATCGTATCTTTTACTACATAACTTTTCACCAAATTTCGCAAACACTAAGAAAGTTTGTTTTTGGATTGAAAACAAGATTTTAACGCTTTGAGGATTTCAAATAACGTGTTTTTAGATCATTTGTATCGTATCTTTTACTACATAACTTTTCACCAAATTTCACAAACACTAAGAAAGTTTGTTTTTCGATTCAAAACAAAATTTTGACGCTTTGAGGAGTTCAAATAACGTATTTTGAGATCATTTGTATCGTATCTTTTACTACAAAACTTTTCAACAAATTTCACAAACAGTAAGAAAGTTTGTTTGTCGATTCAAAACAAGATTTTAACGCTTTGAGGAGTTCAAATAACGTGTTTTGAGATCATTTGTATCGTATTTTGTACTACAAAACTTTTCGCCAAATTTAACAAACACTAAGAAAGTTTGTTTGTCGATTCAAAACGAGATTTTAATGCTTTGAGGATTTCAAATAATGTGTTATTAGATAATTTGTACCGTATCTTTTACTACATAACTTTTCACCAAATTTCACAAACACTAAGAAAGTTTGTTTTTCGATTCAAAATAAGATTTTAGCGCTTTGAGGAGTTCAAATAACGTGTTTTTAAATCATTTGTATCGTATATTTTACTACAAAACTTTTCACCGAATTTCACAAACACTAAGAAAGTTTGTTTTTCGATTCAAAACAAGATTTTAGCGCTTTGAGGAGTTCAAATAACGTGTTTTTAGATCATTTGTATTGTATCTTTTACTACATAACTTTTCACCAAATTTCACAAACACTAAGAAACTTTGTTTTTCGATTCAAAACAAGATTTTAACGCTTTGAAATAACCTGTTTTTGAGATGGTTTGGATCGAATCTTTCACTACGTAAATTTTCACCAAATTGTACATACACGAAGAAAGTTTTCTTTTCGATTCATAGCAATTTTTTACGCTTTGAGGAGTTCAAATAACGTGTTTTTAGATCATTTGTATCGTTTCTATTACTACATAACTTTTCACCAAATTTTACAAACACTAAGAAAGTTTGTTTTTCGATTCAAAACAATATTTTGACATTCTGAGAAGTTCAAATAACGTGTTTTTTAGATTGTTTGCATCGAATATTTCACAACGTGACTTTTCACCAAACTGTAAAAACAGTAAGAGAGTTTCCTTTTTGATTCATAGCATTATTTTTACGCTTTGAGGAGTTCAAATAACTTGTTTTTAGATTATTTGTATCGTATCTTTTACTACATAACTTTTCACGAAATTTTACAAACACTAAAAAAGTTTGTTTTTCGATTCAAAACAATCTTTTAACGCTCTAAAGAGTTCAAATAACGTCTTTTTGACATGGTTTGAATCGAATCTTTCACTACGTAACTTTTCACCAAATTGTACAAACACTAAGAAAGTTTTTCTTTTCGATTCATAGCAATCTTTTTACGCTTTTTGGAGTTCAAATAACGTGTTTTTAGATCATTTGTATCGTATCTTTTACTACATAACTTTTAACCAAATTTTGCAAACACTAAGAAAGTTTGTTTTTCGATTCAAAACAATCTTTTAACATTCTGAGGAGTTCAAATAACGTGTTTTTGAGATGGTTTTGATCGAATCTTTCACTACTTAACTTTTCACCAAATTGTACAAACACTAAGAAAGTTTTCTTTTCGATTCATAGCAATCTTTTTACGATTTGAGGAGTTCTAATAACTTGTTTTTAGATCATTTGTATCGTATCTTTTACTACATAACTTTTCACCAAATTTTACAAACACTAAGAAAGTTTGTTTTTCGATTCAAAACAATGTTTTAACGTTCTGAGGAGTTCAAATAACGTGTTTTTGAGAAGGTTTTGATAGAATTTTTCACTACGTAATTGTTCACCAAATTGTACAAACACTAAGAAAGTTTTCTTTTCAATTCATAGAAATCATTTTTCGCTTTGAGGAGTTCAAATAACTTGTTTTTAGATCATTTGTATCGTATCTTTTACTACATAACTTTTCACCAAATTTTACAAACACTAAGAAAGTTTGTTTTTCGATTCTAAACAATCTTTTAACGTTCTGAGGAGTTCAAATAACGTGTTTTTGAGATGGTTTTGATCGAATCTTTCACTACGTAATTTTTCACCAAATTGTACAAACACTAAGAAAGTTTTCTTTTCGATTCATAGAAATCTTTTTACGCTTTGAGGAGTTCAAATAACTTATTTTTAGATCATTTGTATCGTATCTTTCGCTACATAACTTTTCACCAAATTTTACATAGACTAAGTAAGTTTGTTTTTCGATTCAAAACAATCTTTTAACGTTCTGAGGAGTTCAAATGACGTGTTTTTTAGATGGTTTGGATCGAATCTTTCACTACGTAATTTTTCACCAAATTGTAAAAACACTAAGAAAGTTTTCTTTTCGATTCATAGCAATCTTTTTACGCTTTGAGGAGTTCAAATAACTTGTTTTTAGATCATTTGTATCGTATCTTTTTACAACATAATTTTTCATCAAATTTTACAAAGACTAAGAAAGTTTGTTTTTCGAATCAAAACAATCTTTTAACGCTCTAAAGAGTTCAAATGACGTCTTTTTTTAGATGGTTTGAATCGAATCTTTCACTACGTAGTTATTCACCAAATTGTACAAACACTAAGGAAAAAAAATTCGATTCATAGCAATCTTTTTACGATTTGAGGAGTTCAAATAACGTGTTTTTAGATCATTTGTATCGTATCTTTCACAACATAATTTTTCATCAAATTTTACAAAGACTAAGAAAGTTTGTTTATGGAATCAAAACAATCTTTTAATGCCCTAAAGAGTTTAAATAACGTCTTTTTGAGATGGTTTGGATCGAATCTTTCACTACGTAATTATTCATCAAATTGTACAAACATTAAGAAAGTATTTTTTTTCGATTCATAGCAAGATTTGTATGCTTTGAGAAGTTCAAATAACGTGTTTTTAGATTATTTGTATCGTTGTCAGCGTAGCAATAAATATTGGAGAGAAGAAAGGTCAATTCATCATTTGCTTTGATAATTGCATTTAGTGAGAATTGTAGAATAAAAGAGCTTGTGATGTCGATACGGTCTGAGGTTGCCGTGAACACTCCTCCTCGAGAGCCAAATGCATTTTTTAAAACATGGTTTTGAAATTTTGGCGGACAAACTTTTTTGAAAGAGAAGAGGTTAGGAGAATCTCATTTAGTTTCTTGAAAACAAGTAATATTACAATCCGAGTTCGTATGAGAATCCTTAATAATATTATATTTTTCGGAACGACCCAAACCTCTAACGTTCCAAGTGCAAATAGAGACATTTTTAAATAACATTATCACCAAAAATTACTTCAGCTAAAACAGGTAGATAACGATAGAATAAAATTCCGGATCCACGACTAGGCCGCATATTTGCTGCCTCCTTCAGCCTCATCTTTAACATAACACAAGGGTCAGATTGAGTTACAATAATAGAGGAAAAATTGTCTAATTCGTAATAATGTGGGTTGGAGCCTTTAAACCAGGTTTTAAGAGTTTATTTGGGTTCCTAAATAGATTGATTATCTTTAGCTTCGAGCCTTATACTTTCTATTTGGGCTGAAATATTATCGCATATTTCATTTGTATTATGATTTATCCAATCTAGTAGTAGATTGTTTTCTTGGGCTTGTTGTTTTTTTGGGCTATTGTTTAGGTGATTAATGGAAGGTAGGAAGCCCATCGCAATTTGGATTTCCTCTATTTGATCTAATGAAAGAGGGTGTGATTTTAAGGCTTCTTTATTCAAGGTCTTTATAATTTTACTTTTCCAAGCAATTGATTTTTGAAGCGGTTTAATTAATTTTGCTTAATTGGGTCTTTATTTAAGGCTTCTATTTAGTGAAAAAGAGAGCTTGCTGTGACTTTTCCTCTATGTTTTAAAGTGATCTAGAAGTTGTTATAATTACAAATTGATGTGTACATCATTCTCGATTATTAAGAAAATTGAAAATGATAAAGTATATTCTCTTTTTTTGAACGAGAAAAATTTATTTTCTTGTATAACGGTTAGCAAAAAATTGAATGTGTACTAATTCAATATAATCATGTAAACGCAAGAAAAATTATACTCTGATTCCAAATTCATCCAATATTACCCATACATCAACATGGATAATTAACTATCTAATTAAAATATAATTAGCATGTAACACATAATTAACATGAATTGGACGTTCTTAAAATGACCTCTATACTCAATTAACAGTGCATTGTTTTAAACTTTTAAGTGAATTTATATGGGTAGTTTACCATCTTAAAAATATAACTTATTATATATAGAAAAATGTAATGCTTGATTCAATTAGGGATTTATAATGTTTTATTTATGTGATATGTGGGGTAGCACAATTTGTAGTCGGGGTCGGCGAAGATATCGTCTTTCGCAAAACAAGAACAAAGAAAAATAATCAACTTGTAATATAACTATACAACTTTTAAAGTACAAGTCCTAATTCTCATTTACGTGTAGAATTCAAGAATACTTAAAAGTTCAAACATACAATATGTCTAAAAAAGAATATTAAAAGAAAAAGTCTGAAAAACATAAAAATATGTTTTAAGAAAAGAAGAAAGTATATCATAAACTAATAATTAAGTTTGAGAGATAATTTTGCTGATTGAAACATGTACCTATAATCCATTGTTTTATTTTAATTACAAAGAAAATCGCTTAAATTAGATAAATACAAAAAATAGATTTCATCTCTACGAATAATTTATTATCCTGTTTATCTTCATTATACATGTCTACAAAAATGAACTTCGTTATACATATCGTGGTCCCGCCCTAGATGGTTGCGCAACCCCTCGGGGTTGCGCGACTTACCGAGGGCCACCCCTGTTTATAGTGATCCCCACATCTATAAAGTCAATTAACATCAAGTTGTAAAATTTTCTAATTATATTGACTTGCAAGATATTGCTTAATTGCTCAATAAAAATAATGGAACCATTTGAATATGTCCACAGGTCCACTGTGAACCAAACCAATCAGAACACAAAATATCATCCAATTGCTGACGTGGCGTGTTCTGATTGGCTATTGCAATTTCAATTTTCCTCCAGAGAGAAGGTCTTGTGCTTTCCCCTTCATCATAACTAGACATTCTCATTCAGACTAGACAATGAGAGAGAAACCAACAATGGAATCAAAAAGTTTCGATAAAAATGTAACAAAAATTCACGGAAGATTGAGAAAAACGACTCGTGATACTGTTCTAATTGTCCCGCGCAAGGGAGATGAGAGGGTTAAAGAGTGGTTACACATCGATCAAATAAATGCAGAGAAAACTCGGCGTTTTCGAAGCCTTCGAGAGGAGAGAATGAGCACTTATCAACATTTCTTTCAAAATATCTCGCTAAAGATTGCCGAGTTCTCCAAAAGAGATGCATCAACATAACATGATCAAAGGTTTGTCCATTCATCATGCAAAAGAATTATTTTAAAAATTAATTGTGCTGAATTTATTTTTGGAAATAACAGATGAGATTGAAGAAATATATAATAAGATCTACCTTACTTTTTAAGAGGTTCTCTTGATTATGCAAAGAAAGATTCGAAGCGTATTGCAAGAGCTTTCATTCTTGATTCAAAAAGATGAAAATGTTTCAGAGTTTTGCAAGATCTTTAGTGCTTGATTGAAAAATATATCCACTTGATACGCGTAGCGAGACTTTATTTGGTCTCGCAAAGGAATTTGCCAGAAAATATTCATGAACGCTTTTTTTGCTTAATTTTGGTTCTTAAATGGAAAAAAGATTGATTGTTATGTGAAGCAAATAGTCTAGGATTTATTTGATCTTAATTGCAAAGCAATTAGCAAAAATATGTAAAGTGTAATATAATAATTTCCATTCAGGAATGAAGAAGATTGCAAAATGATGTTATTGCTGGTCTCTATTTTACAATTTAAATGCATAAATAAATTTGATGGAGAATTACAAAATTGCAAAAATAAAATACATAAAAAAGAGTATTATATTCTTTTTCGCAACCGAAACAAATAAGTTTAACAACACTATTCATACTCAACTAATCTCTCTATTAAACATAAAAAAAAGGTTCTTGAATTTCATAAAAAAATAATTAAAAAAAGAAATTATTCGACCTTTGGAACTCCTCCCTCGAGCCCACTATTTTCCACTACAGTCTCTCTCACAAACCTGAAAAACAAAAATGTTCCTCGATTATATACTTATTTGCAAGAATATACCATTTTTTATAAGAAAATGGAAAAGAAAACATACTTTTCTATCTTATCTTTGGAGGATTGTAGAACGTAAATTGCGAGAACAAATGACATAAGAAGCCCTGAAACAAAGAAAAATACGAGTTCAAACTATGAGCAAAATTTTACCAATTTCATTGCAAAAAGATATTAAAATAAGCGATAAATATTATACCCGATCCAAAAAGGACATAGAATCCACCAGCAACATCTATTTCAGACTGCTCCTCCCTAATTATTAAAATTACGTATTATTTACAAGGGAATTTTCAAAAAAACCCTAATTATTTCTCTACTGAATTTTTAATATTGGTATTTAAATATTCAATATTTTGGCCTGCACACAAATGTTCGCACATTACTCTTCATTAAATGGTTAGGATTTTTTTTGTTTTTTGAATATTCAAATAGTCAAAGGGGGTCTTACAAAGTAAAAATAAAATGAATTTTTTGTATATATTTTTTAATGTCGGAACTTACCAAGTGTATCTAACAATGATATGTTTAGGCCAATTTTGAGGGCTCCAATAATTCTTTTTTATCTCTGGATGCATTTGTATATCTTCTCATAACAAAAAAAAAGAAGTAATAAGTTCAAAAGTTTAAAATTTATGATAAATATAAAATGAAAAATTGAATTTTAACATACAATTGTGAGGCATGTCTACTACTTTAGCTGTTACTCCATGTACATCATTCCCTGAATATCGCTACAAATTTTGCAAAAAAACTCCAATTTGTAAATATGCATGTATAACCCTAGAAAAAATTTGTATAAAATGAATAATACTTACTATATGAAAATCAATTAGAGGAAGTTCAGCGCTTTTGCGATTTATCACATAAAGCCAAGGTACATAGAATTTTTCATGCCCAATTTGAAATGATCTGCATATTATAATTTTGTATTTATAAAAAGAATATATAGAAAATAATAATTAAAATAGAGAGTTGAAATATTACAGTTTGTAGGGATCGGCACCAGTGAAACCAGTTGGTTTAGGAATTGGCATCAATACCTGTTTAAATTCAAAAAAAAAAATAGGGGCATATTTGTAAATACAATAATTTTCAAAAAAAAAATAGGGGCATATATGTAAATACAATAATTTTTAAGGACCGGTACAATATTTCTCGCATTAAAAGTAAATAAAAAGTAGTATCAATAATAATGTTGTAAAAGATAAAAATAAATTACCTCTCTATTGACTGCAAACATTGGACAATGTTTGCCAACAACATCAAACCATACACTTCTTGACTGTAATTAATCAAAAAAAATTGGGGAAAAAATAGGATTAAAATAAACCGAGATAAAAGAATAATTTTGATTTGTTTTATTGTATAATTGAAGAAATTCAGGCTTATTCCTGCCTAATTGAACCATATTAGTAATTGATGAGGCTTAATTTCTACTAATTTCAAATTCCCAATTGTTAATCATCCTGACAGGAGCTAAGGAAATTTCAGGTCTGATTCTTATCCAATTTGTCAAGTAAATACAATACCAATACTTCAATTTGGAAAGAAATACACAAAAATCTGATGTTACAATGTAATTTAAGATTTATTATGCCTTAATTATATATGCTTACCCCATGGTATTGACCGGATCGACTCATAGGCACAATCTCGCCAGGTCTGTAAGCGAGAGATAGCGAAGGGAGAGAAGTGATCCATACAAGTAAGCAAAAGAATCGAACTTGACGAATTGATTTGGAATAATCTCTCGCCATTGCTCGCGAGCACAAACAGACCGAGATCGAGAGAGACGACAGGCTAACTTTGCATATCACACCCTATATTTTATTGAATTTCAAATATCTAACCTTATTACTAGAGTATTTTCCATTTATGACCTTCTAAAGAAGAATATTATATTCAGACCCTTGAAAACGAGAAATGATAAAATATAAGAATATTATTTTATAGCATTTTTTTATTAATTTCTTTCAAATTTCTAAATTAATAATGTGTTATTTTAGTTTATTTATATAACAAATTGATAAACTTCCTATTGGTGACATGTTTACTAATTTGACTTTTACAAAGTTTGTATCATTATTTTTTCTAATTATATCGGTCTTTAGCTATTTTCATATTCTTGAAATGATTAAAATCTGCTGATTATAAGCTTTAATAATTTAAGATAAGCAATTATTAATATGTCTGAATTTATAAAGCTAAGAATACAACTCAAATTTTAAAATTGCACCAAAATTAGACTTAATCACCCAAATCATAAAAACCAGTCAGCATAATTATCTCTTAACAAATTCATAATGACAATCCACTATCCTATCAAACGTGTGTTCCACACTTCCACACCTCTCAATCTTACAAAAATTCATCAAAAATAAGAAATAAACCTTCAACAAGATTCTAACATTCTCTTCTTCCATATTCACATAATCAATCTCCCGTCCTCTCTCTCGCCCTCTCTGCGATGCCGAGAGAGAGATCGAGTTGCGCGTGCATGCCCTTCAAATCATGCAAGGGAGCCCTAACAATAATTTCGAAACCGATCACCTCCCTCAGATCATTCAAATTTCAAAACCTCCGCGAAGCCGTCGAGAAAAGGAGTCCGAGACGTCGCGAGTATAAATCGGTGCGAGCGGTGTTCTGGCCTATGGTATCGATGCGCGAAGAAGGTGATAGTGTTGGGGAGTTACCAAGTCTCAGCCTCACCGAGAGAAGTCGCGAACCGTTTCCTTCTCCCGTTACGCCAGCTTTCATCAAAATGGTATATATAACTCATTATTTTAAATTGCGATTTAGCGGCGTAGCGCTCGGACTGCAATTTACACAAGATCACCGCTATTACGCGCTATAACGCCAATATAGCGTCGTTATTTAGTAGACTGCAATTTATACGCCGTGTTATTGCGGTGCTATTTGAATCATTTATATAACTATACAATTATAAAATTGAGAAAAATGGTATATGTGATCCAACAAGTATCTTGACAGGTACGCATGAGGCGCCAGGCAAGTGAAGAAATGGATGTGGAAGACCCTGACGTGGAGGCCGCGTGTAAGAGTTTCGAAGGATGCTTACTCGAGATGCTCGTGGAAGACAAGAAAATGAGGGATTTGGGTGATGTGGAGGAGCTAATTTATTGTTGGGATACTCTCAAGAGCCCCGTTTACGTCGATTTGGTTTGCCGTTTCTACGGAGAATTGTGCAAGGATTTGTTCTCTGATACTGCCGATGCGGAATCGAGCATTGGCGATGAGAAAACTATTGATAATGATATTGTCGTGTAATTTTGATACATCCAACCACAAATGCTATTTATTTAGATTTATTTGGTACGAAAATTATTTCAATTTTTGCGCTTTTCGGTATGTTGATCTTGAAAATATTCTTCTTTTGTTTATTTTGTTTTTTGTATTTTTTTTAGGAGATCATGTGTAAAATTTTCTTTGCCATTCTTCCATTGGGAGTGTAGATTGAGCAACGTGATCTCCTTTGTCAAAAATCAAATATTTGATTTGAAAAGTTGTAATAAATAAATGGTCATCCTATTCTTCCCCCATCAAGTCGAAATTAGTTTTGTATGTTATGAATTGGTCATGATTATGATACAAAAGGTAATTAACAGAGTTCATTAACAATTAAAAAACAAAAAAATTATCTTTTTCTGGATTAATAAAAAGAAATTACTCACGGGTCATTGATAAACTGAGAAAATTTTAGGGTTCTACAAAATATTTTATGTGCTGTCAAAATTTCGAATTAACATGTTCTTGAAAATTTCATAAAAAAAAATAGAGTTATTCTTCCATACACCTAATATTTTTGTTTCTTTCTAGATGGATGTAATCGCGGCCTTCCAATCATACAAGGGTATTATAGGAAAATAAAATTTAACCGGTTCATTAATGGATAAATAAGTTAAGAAATTTGCTTTTTGGGAAACGATACATTCAGAACAGTTGACCAAACTTTTACCTCTTTTTTGGGAAAGGAAATATGTGTTACTTAAATGATGGTTCATTGATATTCATGTGGCAAAAATATATAATTGTAAGTTTGATTATATTATATATTACTACTGGTATGTTGGAAGTATTGTATTAGTACATGTTAATAATTTAAATAATGTATTGTCATGAAATATAAAATTGAAAACAATATTTTATCAGAAAAACAAATATTAACCTAAAACAATAAAAATGACATGTTGGGAATATTTTCAGGCAAGTGTATAATCAGTAAAAATGATATAATACCTCAGCAATAGTAACATAAATGATCACTAAAAAATGATATAATGCTTAATACTAGTGTAATGTACTGCAATTAAAATAATATATTAATAACACAAAAAATATATTTGTACCATTAATGATATATTAATATTAACAATGATATATGAGAATGAAAAAAATAACTAGTGGATACCTCACTTCGCATCGGATAACAAATATGTTTATTTACCAAACTACCTTTCTTGTATGTTTTTATTAAACCAATTAACAAATATAAATACAATCATACAACACAATAATAAAAAATAATATTTTACGCAAAACATAAATATAATTGGTATACAAAATATTTGTTGAAAATAAAATAATAATACAAATACAATCATATATTATTTGTGTAATATACTATTAAATAATAAATCAAAGCATTACAAAATATATGATAAATTACTATTAAAATAATAATACAAATACAATCATATATTATTTGTGTAATATACTATTAAATAATAAATCAAAGCATTACAAAATATATGATAAATTACTATTAAAGTAATCACACGAAAATAACATTAAAATGATGTATAAATACTAAAAACAATATAATGGCATAAAAAAATATGTCGTAGCACCAATGATATATTAACCCTAAATACTAAATAAAGTACATTAATGTTAAGATTTTGTATATGTTTTAAAATTGTTTTACTTTATGATAGCAAAAAACTAGTTTTTTAATCAAATAATAATATTTATAGTAGTGTCATTGCAGTAAAATAATATAGGAGGTATAACAAAGTTTTACGAAAAAGCTTAGCAACAAATATTATATCAATTTTGTTCATAATATTTCATACAATATCAAATATAAAAATAATGAATTGTACGACATATGTAGTAATATATCATCAAATATACTACTACTAAATTTTTATTGATTCAAAATGCAATGAAACTTATAAATAATATCAAACTTAATAGTGAAAATAATTTAATAAATAATATCAAAATTTAATTTAACATAAACATAAAATATTTATATAGTATGATTTTTGTTTTTATAAAATTCACATATATTAAAAAATAACAATATTATTTGATAGGTGTTTATAAATTTAAGAAGTTTTTTAGATGGATAAACTATTATTTTAACTTTAATTACTTTCTTAAAATTTAAATATGAAAATTGTTCAATTAAAAATACATGTATAATCAACGTAGTATATATGGAATTCTTATAGTTATAATTTTTCTAACAACAAATAATAATACTTAAAATTTCTATTATGTGAATATGACACTGAAAATTTTATTATGTAAATATGCATTTTTTGGCATTATATTTTTTACCAAATATTTTTAGCAATTCATATTATAGAAAATAATTTATATGAACTATGGTAATATGAATGTCAAAATAAAGAGAAAATTGAAACGAATATATTTGATGGATTTTTAAAATAAAATTTCTAAAAATAATATTAATATATTATTTATGTTTTATGATATTACATATTACGTTATTTGTATTTCATACATAAACTGTCCATCTTCCATAGCATGCACAATGTAATCTTGTGCGAAATGATAAACGATTGAAAATACTTAATCTAACGTGACCTATAAAATAATAATAGTTCACGTTACTAATATATGATAATGTGGACTTCTAAGAAAATTTAAAACATATTGCAAAATAATGGACATATAAATGGCTAAAAAAATTATGATTATAAAAAAATAATGATTAATTAATGGTTAAAATTTTGTGACATTTTGTAATCTAATGATTGACATGAGTGTGATGATGTGGCACAAAAAAATTATACAAAGTTTGGTTCGAATTAAGAAGTGTTCATATTCTTTTGTTTTACACATTTTTGAAAATTAGTTATATTTTAATTTGTAATATTTATATTTATTTTGAAATGATAGTAAAATTTTTGTTTAATATAATTGTATTGATTTTGTAATATATTTGTTTGTATGAAATTTTTTGGGAGATGAGTAGCATATGTTATTTATTTGAATAAAAAAAAATCCAACCCAACAAATGAACAAAATCATGTTATCAAAATTAATTGACGCGTGCGTATCATTGAAGAGAGAAAATTGATTGAAGAAGGATAAGTTACTCTTTTACCCTTTTCGTTCATTATAGCCAACCGGCTGAATAGAAATGAAAAAGGGTTTTTACCGGCTCAATAACTTTGGCCGGTTTGTTAATTTAATTTGGATCGTTGGATTAAAGAGAATGATCGGTTGACAAAGATTTGGTGTACCGAAGAAATACTCAAAAAAATAATACAGATCAATAGAACTCTTTAAAAATTTAGGCGATGTTAACAAAACTAGATCAAAAAAAATTGACATAACAAAATTTATTTATAAGTATATTAATTTCTACAGATATACTTCTTTAATCGCAACTGATTTCCGTAATTTTAGAAAAATTTCAGAATTTGCGTTTCCATAATATATTATATGCATGTTAAATTTGAATTTCTTTTCGTCAAACCTTCATAGATCTTATCTCAAATTTTAACCCGAGAAAATAGACATGAAATCACAACCTTATATATTTTTAGATTTGGCTCGTCGACGATAAGTTCTATTATTGTAGTAAACTTTCATGATGTTCTCGAAGATTGGATTGTGTGGTTCGGGGTTTTGGCTTCATAACGTGTGCGGATTAAACAATTGGTTTTCTCCAATACCTCACAAGAATTCTGGTATTTTTTTTTCGCGCAAGCAGATTAAACACATAATTTTGTACATTAGAAGGTTTTTATCAACTTTTATACAACAACAAAGAAAACAATGATTATTTTACTCACACGAATTGTGTTTCTTTCTGGTTGGTGGAGTCACGTTTTATTTGCATGGCCCTTATTTGTTTTGCAAATATTTTACCAAACTTTGAAAGAAAATTGTGACGATACATAAGTGTGTTCAAAATAATAGTTTAATTTGTCAAAGAATCGAATCAAATCGTCAATTTCATTCAATCAGTTTGATCTCTTAGATTATCTGATTTGATTTGGTTGAAAAAATTGTATTGTTTGGTTTTTTATTCGAATTTAGCGTTTTGAAAACAAATTAGACCTAACCGACAACATTATATCATATTTTCGTTTACTTTCCAATTTGTGAACTTTAATATTTTAAAAGTTGAAATATTAATTTTACACTTATCAATCTTTTTTTGTTCATGATACATTAATAAAATAAGGATTTAAAAAATGGTATATTTTCATTTTTAAATTATGAAGTTTTTTTTTCAGGTCAACCAAATGAAGCGAATAAAACGTGGTTCATTCGATTCGGTTCAATATTTAATTTGGTTTAGCTTGAAACAAATAATTTGAACATCATATAAAAATGTTGTACCAATTTTTGGTAACATTTAGTAGCAGAAATGTCGAAATTTATGCACATATCAATTTTAATTTTATTTTGCTGTGTCCTCTAACATATCAATTTTATTTTTTCTATTTCTCACTGATATTTTTGTATATGTGTTACATTATATATTTTTATATGTGTTATATTATTTATTTTTTGAACATTTTGAATGTTCATTATATATAACAATGTTTTGTGATACGATTTAGCAGTCCGGTCCACAACATTTTGGTGTGATTTATTAGTGATTTTCGTTATTGCGCTTTGTAATGCCACTATTTAATAAATTGTTGTATCATGTTTAGATATATTTTCCGTTATTTGCAATATACCGACATTATTTAATTGAATGATATATATAGTGATGTTAAAATACTCAAATTGGTAATTGTTGTATAATGTCATACCCCAAAATAAAAATGAGGCAACCCGCTGCATCACGTATACCACATACTCTCATATGACAATATCTCAAAACAAAAAATCGATAATTCGAAAACAACGCACATGTATACACAAATCACAGAAATACTATATTCTAACAGAAATATTACAAAAGCATAGACATAATTGTTTAAATCTTTATTATTCGCAAAAATAAGTCCTACAAGTACAATTTTTAAATCTTTATTATTCGCAAAAATCCATTTTTCAAAACAAATTCAAAATTTATTTTTTTTAATTGAAAACATTATCCAAATCATGTTCACTTTTCAAATCGCTAAACTCAAAGTTATATTTTCACAAATCATTTAAAAGCGTAAATCTTCACAACCAGTACTCAAATTAAAATAATCACGAGATCATGAAAAAAAATAATTTAATTTTCATAATTTAAAACATTTTTTGGATTAAAACACGTTTCGATAAAAATAATCAAAATACACAAAATTTACTGTCTTGATAACATATGTGTGAATGACACTCATATGATTAAGATAACTAGATTAACAACAAGATAAAATTTAAAATCTCACTCCGAATTCGAAAAGGGTTACATGAATCCCTGAATATCTTATAAAATGTAGGAATTCACTTTTCACAATCTTATTCTTAGAAATTAATCATGGCTAGAAAAAAACTAGTTCATGCAAACAAACTCATAAATTTCTAAATTATAATAATTCTATGCTAGTAACAATTATAATATGTATTCACAACAATTTGTAAAATTTTCAAATTATACAAAATAAATAAGTGGGATGAGTCATGCATGATAGAATATTTTTGGAATATTTGCGAAAAGGGATTATTTTTGGAATATTTTCGAAAAGGGGTTAGTTTTTGAATTTTTTTTCTAAAAGGAATTACATGCAGAAATGCTCCTAGAATAAACAAAATAATTTATTTAGTATAACAAATATGAAGTTGTTTATCAATTATTATAATCTATAACGGGTTATACTATAAGCAAACCAAAACCCGCTACATAAATAACTACAGTTAAAACATACATCAATTCGAAGAATACAAAGGCGCCTTTATTTCCAATTTCGAAAAATTAAGAGCCTAATCCACCTAAACCTCTCTCATCACGATCTCTCTTTATCAAAGAATGAATAATCTAGCCGTAAAGCCACCCAAAGCATGGACGACGATCGTCCGATGCAGATCCAAGGGTCTAGATTTACGCTTGGAAGCAGATAACCTCTTCCCCAATTGGGGCACCGGCGGTGAGCGAATCTCTCTTTTCTTCCATCTCAAGCGGATATTTTTGCTCGATGTTGAATCCGTGTTCAGAGATCCGACTAGAAATCAGAGGAAGGGGAAGGCTAAGAGGTTTTGGGGGTTTATTGGAAAACTATTTGGAGGGTGGGATCAAGGGAGGAAGAAGAAGAAGAGGAATAAGAAGAGTAATTTGGAGAAATGCAATTGGTTGAGTGATGGTAATTCTAGGAATGAGCAATGTTGGTACGATTACCAGGTACAGATTGAAATCGAAAGCATTTTGGTGATGGGTTTGGTCTAATTTGGTCAATTTTTTATGTTTATGCATCAATTTAACTTATTTTATTTTGTTTAGGCTCCAATGGTACCGTTAATGAGTACACTGTCCCTTCTTTCTCACTCTTCAGCTCAAAGAGATCACATAGGAATTACAATTCATGCATTTTCTTATCTTTTCTGCTTGTTTATACTAATTGGCGGTGTAAAAAGAACCTGCATTTCTTCGATTTTTATCCCTGTTATTATTTCTGTTTTGGGATTTTATTCCACCTATTGGAATTATTTTGGAATCGCGGCGAGTTATTCTCATTTGGGTTGGAATTGGGCTTTCGCTTCTCTTGTACTTTCTCAGGTGAATAATAATAAATTCCATAATAAATATATGAATTGTAATTTTATCACGAAGCTCGATAATTTAACTAATCTTATTTTTGCGTAGTTAATTTCTTTTATCCGTTCAATTTCTCTTGAGAAGAGAAAGGTGGTAATTATATTTATCGCATCTGTACCTGTTCTCTTGTATAAGGTAATTAATTATTTAATCCATTCTGCCCTAAGTTAATTAAGAATAAATTCATTAAATTTCTGACATTAATTTTCTCTATCTCGTAATTCAGTTTAGAAGGGAAATAATTTATCAAATTATGAAGATTGCATTATTTTCATCTCGAGCTTGGTTTTCGGGCCTTCTTCTTACTGCACAGACTCTCTTTCACATTGTTAGACTATATTAATTTAATTATTTGTATATTGATTTTCATACAAAATCGCATAATATATTAATTCGACAAATTTTCAATTTTGTAGGTATTTCAGGAGAAAAAAATGAATTATGGGTTAGGTGTTTGGTTATCCTCGGCATATTTCTGGGGACAGGAGATAACTAAATATTTTGAGCCATTTTTTCGTGCAAATATCCTAGACATGATATTTTAACTTGGCAGTTATTTTCATTTAAAAGTCCAATTGTATGGAAAATTTAATTTATTATTTCTTTAGTTATTCCTAACTTATATGCTCCCTTTTCAATTAATTTATGTAATCATAATTATGGTGTATTTTAATTGTGTATTGATGTTTCATTATTTTTGGAATGTTATTGAAGTAGCTTAATTATAATAACAATAACAGAGAAAATATGTTTACATCTCTTATTATTAACGCGCTAATGAATATCCACATAAAATATCTCATGAGAAAGTCGCACAGGAAATTAGCGAAACAAAAGACATGTTATCTATTTTTCTTGGTTTTAATATTTTTAATATTTTTCTTGGTTTATGCGAAGTATTAACTCTATCAGCGAATCGAACTCACTGCGGAATAAAGAATAAAAAATTGAAATTAAAAAGACTATTTTATTTTGTACCGGTATTTAAAGAATATAGATTTTGAATTAAATATAATGAAACCTTATTTTTGTCCTTTTGGGATGCTTCTAGAAAGACGGTTTGAACGCATAGTAGCTGAAGAACGTAGCTCTGAAGCATTAAATTGTACCGTCTCCCATTTTCTTCATCTACATTTTGCAAAATTAAACACGAAATTTTAATAGAAATTATAAAAATCAATTCTTTCATTATCAGGTTTTTCAGGGGGTAAATGGGAAAAAGAAAAAAAAAAAAAAAAAGTTGTAAACAAAAGAGAAGGGAATAAAATTGACCTGAGGCTCCAGCTTGAGAAGGAACTGGAGGTGTCCTGTTCATATCTTCTTCTACTAAATTACACTTCTCACTTGGTTGAGATTGAACAGGAGTTTTCCTACATAAAAATGAAAAAATACCATGGACTACTAAATATCATAAATACCCCTACAAAATTAGAAATATCATGGACACCCCTACAAATACTTACAGCGTATTATTGTCAGCACCATCGAAAGGTAGAATTTGGTAAGGAGACTCCGGAACCACTACTAAAGCGCCCTTATTAATCTCATTATGCTTCACATTTTCACCCATACCCGAAATTTTCTCAGATTCGTTTTTCAGTCCTTCAAACTCTCTACATTCGTCTTTCTGGACTTTATTCGACCCTACTTCTGCAGAGTTCTCTTTCTTTCCCTTAGAACCTTCTATCTCTAGTTTGTTGAAGGTGTCAGAGTTCTCTTCTAAATTGGGTCTTTGTTCGATCGTGTCACTTTTCAAGGGGTTATTTGTAATTTCGAACGTTTTGTGGTCTGGGAATGAGTCCAAGAGATTATTTCCCTTCGGAGGTAAGTTACAGTCGAGAAATTTATCATCCACTGAAAAGCTGGTTTTTTGCGGTTTGGTCCTCGATAAATTCGAGAATTTTATTTCTTCCCAAGTTTGAGAAGTTAGGTCGTCAACGAATTTGGGCGTTTCGAAATTCAAATCAAAATTTAATGAGAAATCATCCATGCAGCTTGCTTTGAATTTCG
The DNA here is from genome assembly GCA_946800325.1 of Luzula sylvatica. NCBI lineage: Eukaryota > Viridiplantae > Streptophyta > Magnoliopsida > Poales > Juncaceae > Luzula > Luzula sylvatica. The sequence goes on along the minus strand of OX326956.1, from coordinate 76,399,650 downwards.
AAGCTTGTGGATGCAAATTGAAACTTTTCACATCTTTAACTGCATTAGATAGAAAAAAAAAAAGATAATAATTAATATACAAGAATTTTCAAATATCAAAATATGATTAATTAATTAATAATAGAATTAAAAAAAAAAATTGAGTACCTTTAGTGGAGGCACACGACTCTTCGCTGTATTAAAAAGAAATAATTAGACATGTTGATACCAAAAAGAATATAAATAAAAATAAAAGTAAAAAAGTATGCAATAATCATTTGATATAAATAATATGACCTTCTTAAACTAGTGGAATCTTGCAAATCATTTAAATCCTCTTTGAATGACCAAACAGGTCGAGAGAAAGAACCATTATAATCAGATTTTCTTCTCAATTTTGGTGAATTCCTGTTTAAATTAGTTAGAAAATAAATGAAAAAGATATATATATATATATATATATATATATATATATATATATATATATATAGTTTTATAGTAATTTTGTGAATTTGTAGAAACGGAGGGGAAAAAAAAAAGGAAGTTTGTGCACCTTTCCCAATCGAAATCTACAGAGGAGCAACTAGGCCCACATTTTGCTGATAAAATTCAGAAATTGAAATTGAAATTTAAGAAATAAAATTTAAGAATTAGATAATAAAAACACGGTGAACAAAAAAAAAAAATTACCAGTATTTAAGTCCAATCTTCTCTTAACCTTTACTCCAGTCCTACAAGATAAAAATAACAACATAAATTGTTGTTATGTTCATTTAAATATTTAGCAGGGGCAAAAAAGTAATTTGCATGTATTTGAGAGAAACTACCTCATGGAAGGAAAACCATGGTCCTCATCAAAAGCAGAGTCTAGTAGACCACTTTCAAATTTATTATTATTCTTTGGAGAAATTGCATAAAAGTCCTCCGAATTAAACAAATTGGTTTCCCACATTTTATCATACTTCTTGCCAGGTGAATTTGTCATTATTTTCTTCCCATTAGATCCTAATAAAAATAACACAAAGGTGTTCAATTATTATTCTTTACATAGAAATTTAGATGACAAAAAGAAATAATAAGCAACAAAATTAGTTGATATACCTTTTAAGTTTCTATTATATTTGTATTTATCACCATATGGTTCAGACTCAAGATCATTTCTCAGATTTTGAAATGAATTTGATTTATGATAATTCAAATTTTCAAACTGGAGCTCTTCTTCTTCTTCATAGGCCTGTTTGTCCAAAAACCCCTCAAAATCATTCTCGTCATAAGAACCTGCCAAAAATGTAACAAAAATATCAGTTACATTATATACAAAAATTATAATAACACAAAGAGAAAATTAAAATACTATATTATATTTTTTTGCAATATACCTTTCCAGCTCTTTTTGTACTCGTGTTCATCACGATGTCTTCCATATGATTTGGGTCTAAAATTACTCTCGAGATCTTGAAAAGAATTCGAATTAGGATAATAGGAATTTTGAAACTGGCGTTGTTCTTCTTTATTGACCGGTTCATCTAAAAACCCCTCAAACTTTCCCACGTTTATGTCTCGCATTATTGGATCCTATAAATGTAATTTAGATTAGAAAAGAAATTGAATTTTATATTTATATTTATATGCCCAATTTAGATTAATTAAGCTACAATAAACCCTGAATTTTGACAATAAGCCCCAATTTTACACAATCAGGGATTAATTAACCCTCGATTAGCTCTGAATTGGGCAATGAAGCGTCAATTTAACTCAATTAAGAATCAATTAACCCCCTCTTGTGCAATTAAAGCCTAATTCATCCTAAAATGGCCACTTAATCCCCAGTTAAGCATCAAATTAACGCTAAATTAATCCTGAGTTTGTCAATTAAGCCTCAATTATACGAGAAGAAATGATTTCATACCAGTTCAAATTTGGAATCAAAGGAAACTGGCTGAAATATTTTGCTTTTATTACTCCTCGTAGCTCTTTGAGGTGGCTCTGGAAATATCCTGAATAATATATTCAAGAAATCAAATCAAATGTTTTATATGATTTAATAATCTTAATATATATAATGAAGCTTCAGAATTAAAACTGGAGTAAAATTGATTGAGGTGAAATTGTAAACCTTTGGTACCGAATTGGAGAATGGGGAGGTGTCTCTGCTTCTACTCTACCTAAACCTAAATAAATAATTAAATGCAAAATTAATAATACCCTAATTTCATTTCACAAAAATTAAGTTATACATTTGACCAATTATTTAATAAAGAAGCATTTTTAACATTATGTATTTATAATTCTGTTATTTAATTGCTTATTTACGTAATTACCTTTAATAGAGAATGCTACATGAGATTCGTGGCCAGATTTATGAACATGGTTTCTTTTCAAATCATCATCTCGAAGCAAATCAAGAACTGAGACCTCTGAAATTAAATGCGATTAAAAATTGATAATTCGCATTACAACAAAAATACAAAATAGTACCTATTTATGAAAAAAAAAAGTTAATTAATTAATTGCGAATATATATATACCGCTTTGAGTGTCACTTTGTTTCTTTGGTCTTGAATCAGGAAGCTTGGAATTGAATGAATTACTTGAAGAAGGCAAATTTTCAAAAATATCCACTTTTTCTTTACAATTACGAACTGGTACAGCCTCTTGTGTGCTAAAGGTCCTGCCAAAAAAAGTAATTTTACAAATAACCCACCAAAACTCAGTATTTCCATAATTAACGATAAATATCAAGCTTACTCGTGCAAGGATGAAGTTCCTTGATTGCAACCTGCAAAAAACAATATCACATAAATATAACTCAACAAAATAATTTCTAATTAAAATTTCATAAAATTAGAATTACCATTATTGATGATTTTCTTTACTTCCATTGATGGGGATAACTTTGGGAGATCATTATCTAATGCATTGAATGTTTCAACATCGTTAAGTGATGGTAAGCAATATATAATTTGATGGTAAACAGATTATTACGAGACTTACTTGCTTGACTATTGATGAATTTCTTTAATACCGATGGTGTTGATATCTTCGGATTATTATTTTTATGCTCCACTCGTGGGGTATTATTATCTTCTGAATGATAATATTAAAAAAGAACATTATAATATATGGATCAAGTATATATTATACATAGTGATATTGATGAATAGCTTACTTGGAGCATGATTATGATTATGATCCTTGTTTTGAGCAAGAGAGGCGAGTTCAATAAAGTTCAAAATATCAAGAGACTTAGGCTCTGAATTATTATTATTATTATTATTATGATTATTATAAAAAGATGATTGGTTCGCTAAGCCATGTGTTTGTTGCTGCCTTCTCCTTTGCTCAAAGTATTGCTTTTGTCTAAAAGGAAAAAAAATGTGGATAAGAGTTTTTTGCATATATACCCTTCTATGTCCTGATATTGTAGAAATACCCTTGAAATTTTCATTTTGTGAAAAGGGCAAAGGCATTGAGAAATAAAGAATATAAATTTCATATTGGGAAGGTAGTTATTGGACGTACTTGCTTTCTGTTGATTTTCTTTTCTGAGATTGCATCCCCCAAAATCATGAAAAGATTCAACATTATTAGCACATTTAAAGTATATTATATGATATAGCTAAATTAGAACAATTAATTTTTTGTGTTTTTGTATAGAAAGAAAAGCATTGACTTACAGTGTTGACTTTCTTTCTTGAACCTCCAGTCCATTGGAACATTATTAAGAAAAGATAATCTAAAAAAAGAAATAACAAATTTACTGATTAGAACACATGAATGTAATTGAATTTCTACAATCCTGAAAGATAAATTTCATACCAATCGAGGTCTGGTATGAGTTGATATGTACGATGCAGTAAATCTCCTGATCTGTTTGATGCTGGAATCTGAAAAATTGATTACAAAATCATTAAAATCTCATAAAAAACAAATTGACAGTATATCAATAGTTACCATAAAATTAGCACAAATTTTCGTAGATTAGTAAAATCATTGACATGGAATACATAAAAATGTTGAATAATACATAATAAACCCTGTGTACTTTTCAATTAATACCAAAAAGTTCATTTTTCATGTTCTGATTTTGATTTGAATTCTTAAAAGGGTTTAGTAGCTTCGAGTATGCTAAATGATGAAAAATAACTGATCGAATTACAGTAGAATGTGCCTCTATTTAACACAAAATTCAGCTGCGAAGTTCATATAACTGAATCTCAACCAAAACCTAAAATATTTAGTAAAATCCTGAAATAGCATACAAAACGTAACAAAAAAAAAATCAAAATTCGCAAAGGAATACAACTGTAAACAAATTCTACGTCCGCTAAAATTAAAGTCAAAGAGAAAAAGAAGATCATACAGAAGTACAAATTTCGTTAATGGCGTCTGGGACTCGAATTTCGGATCGAGGGAATGGGAGGGAAACGAGGCCGATTGAACTAGACTGAACTGAGAATACATTTTATATCAGACATTTTTACACAATAGCCCTCCTAAATATTAGATATTATAAGTTAAATTTTCATTCCGTAAAATAATTGTCCAAGTCCGCTAAAAGCCCAAAACCTCTGGTCCAACTTTTAATTCAAATCTGTATGTTAAATAGCCCAAATTCAATTCAATTAGGAGGTGTTTGGATGCATGGAATTAGGGATGGAATTGAATCTTAAAATTCCAATAATGCAAATTCTTTGTTTGGCACAAAAAATTATGGAAAGAATTAGATGGTGGAGCATATCATAATTCCATTTTTCTTGCAAATTGTAATTCCAATAAAAGTTGGAGTGTCAAAGTGGAGCATCTTCATCTAATTATTAAATTAATTTAATTAATATTATGATAATTTTATAAGTATTAATCAATATAACTAATATTATATTATATTAATATATGGATAAATAATTATTTTATCATAATATAATTAATAATTAATAAATATAATTAATATAATAATAAAATATAAAATTTTAACTATAATATATATTAATAGATAAAATATAAAATTTTAATAATATAGACGTACATTTAACATTTTTTAATTATTATTATAATATTATTATTAGGTAATTGCAAATATTATAGTAATTATATTAAAATATTAAAATAATAATTTTAATAATAAGATATATATTAATAGATAAAATTTAATATTATAATAATATAAAAGTAAATTTAATATTTTTTTTATTATAATATAATTATTAATATTATAGTAATTATATTAAAATAACATGCTAATTATTTTAATTATAATATATATTAATAGATAAAATATAACATTATAATAATATAAAAGTATATTTCTTTTATATTTAATATTATTATTATATAATTGCTAATATTATAATAAATATATTAAAACAATAATATTACTTACATTATATTTGATTAGATAAATTATAATATTATAATAATATAGAAGTACATTTAATATTTTCAAATTATTATTATACAATTTAAAATATTATAGAACTTATATTGAAATAATAAAATAATTATTTTAATAATAATATATATTAATAGATATAATATAATAATATAAAAGTACAGTTAATATTTTATATTATTTTCTATATAATTCCTAATATTATATTAATTATATTAAAATTATTAACTAAATTCCAGTATTTTCATAATAACTTATAAAATATAACAATAGAATATAATTTTATATAATAATATTGTTATAATTTTATATTGAAATAATGTTATATTATAATAATATGTTTTTATCTAACTAATATTACAATAATATTATTATTCTTTATCAATTTTAATGAAATATTATTTCTACTTTTTTAATAACAAAATTCCAAATTTTTGTGACCAACCAAACAAAGAATTATATTTTTCAGCATCTTATAATTCGGACATCCAAACAAACTGTGGAATTACTAATTCCAGAATTTTTTACTCCTCCACCTTATAATCCAATTCCACTCTACTAATTCCGCTTGCCAAACGGCCCCTAAAGTATCTCTTTTTCGAGAAATCTAAAAAAATATTATATATTCACAATTGTTAGGGAACTTTAGAAAAATAAGATTAGTTTAAATTACTCGTTCTGTAAGTGAAGATGAATTAATAAGTGTTAACTTTAACTTCTTGTTTAGTTTAAAAGTTTTTCACTGTCAAAGTATGCTTGCTTAAATCCTAAATTCTCTTTTTTTTTCTACATTTTACACGAGTAACTCATTTAAAATCTAATATATTTTTTACATATTTTCAAAATATTTTTTGTATCTATACAATATAATATATATTTACTTCTATCCAATGTACATTTTTTTAATGACAATATATTTTTTACACGAGTAACTCATTTAAAATAACTAATTCACATGATCATCCATAAAGAATGATTAGAGAAAGACTTGGAAAAACAGACATATTGCAGCTATTCTAGCATGACCATCCATGTTTTTTTTTTTTTTTTGATTAACTGAGGCGGATTCAAAGATCCGCACCAAGACTATATTTAAAAATAAATATAGTACAAGGAGTGTTGCAATATGTACAAAGATATTTACAAAAATTTAGATTGAAACTATCCTACTATTTTACTTGTAATGGATATTTTCTAATTAGCTTTTTCCTTCGTCGCTTCCCAATATGATATTATTTGTTTCTTTATTTCTTGCGCCACTTCTTTGTGCTTTTTATATCTTTCCTGAAAAATTCTTGTACATCTTTCCTTCCATATATTGAAGATAGTGTATACCATTATTTGCTTCTTTTCTTTGGATAATTTTTTTCCATTAAAGCTTGTATTACATTGGTTTCCTGCAATACTTGGATATCAAAAATTCTGTCTATATATGTCCATATAGCCACTGAATGTGGACATCGGTTTATCATATGATGAATTGATTCCTCATTGATTTTGCATAGTATACATCTATTCGGTATCTGACATCCTCTTTTATTAAGATTATCAATAGTTGATATCGCATTCATTGAGCATAACCATATAAAAAATTTGATTTTAGGCTGAGATTTAATTTTTCATATGTGTTGATGTTTTGCCTTCACATTTACTCCCTTTATCAAGAAATTATACATACTTTTGGTCGTAAATTGTGCATTATTATTCCATCTCCATATTATCTGATCCTCCCTGTGTTGATCAACACTATTCTGATTTTGTTGTAGTATTATCTTCAATTGATCATACTCAACCTGAGCTTGTTGTGACAATGGAAATTTGATGCAATTAATTTGATCATTGTTCCATATCTGGCTCATTAAATTATACGACTCTTCCTTAAAGGTATACAACGTAGGAAATTGATATTTCATAGCCATTCCATTCCATTTATTTTCCCATAATTGTATTTTATTACCTTGTCCTTGCTGCATAGTAACTGATGCGTTAAAAGGTTGATACATTGTATTGCATATGTTCCAAATCCTTGATTTGAGTTTGTGACTGGTACCTAACTTCTCATACATCTCTTCTCCAAATATTTGATGCATCAATTCCCTCCAAATATTATTATTGTCATTATATAATTTCCAAAGCCATTTAGATAACAATGCTTGATTAAATTTTGTGAGATCCAATATAGATAAGCCTCCAAGTTTTTTAGGTCTGCATATCTTTGACCATGATACTAAATGCTAATCCTTTGCCATTGTTATCTTGTGATTTCCATAGAAATTTCTTCATGATGCTCTCTAATTTTTTAATCACCCATTTAGGTAAAAGAAATACTGACATGAAATAGATAGGTATTGAATTAAGCACTGATTGAATCATTATTAATCTTCCACTAATGGACAAAAATGATTGTTTCCAACCATGTTGTACAACAACACAACAAATCCAAACCTCTATTAAACCTAAAATTTAAATTTTTAGGTTTCCGTGGAAACTATTTCGTGTGTTGGTATCAAAATTCAGACATAATTAGTTCAGACCCAGGACTCCCTTAGACCATGCCCCTCTAATCCTACAAATGAAAAGAAATGGTACTTCCCACATAAGGCCTTTCAAATTTGAACGGTATTGGCTCAAATATGAGGAGTTGCGGCAAATTCTCGAACCCATTTGGCATAAATCCTCTATCACTGGGATATACATTCTTTTGTTGCTAAGATGAAGGCCTCAAAACTAAACATATACACTTGGGCCAACGAAAAATTCAAAAATATCAATCCAAGAATTCACCCTACGGATTGAATTACTGATGTGAGGCAAATAAGGCACAAATTTAATGCGTAAATTTGGGATTTTAGCCCTTGTGAAGAACAATTCTATATACTTTATTAATCATATTTGAGATAACATGAATATTTTTTCACTAAGTGTGTTTTACTGCTTAAACACAGGAATTAGAAGGGATTTCTGGGAATTTGGAGAGTGTAGTTGTCTCCAACACGTCAAGAGGAGTGAAAACGATATATTACACCTATATATTCGGTACTTGAATGAGACGGGAGGCAAACAATCATCATGATGAAAACTTACACACAAGTTTATACGAAAACCACTCAATCCTTAGCCCTTATCCAGCCCACCTACCTTTGATGGAAATTACCTCATTACCCTCAATCCTCTTCACCAACTCGTGGCCAATAAGAAGACTCCGTGAGTGCTATAAATAGGACCACAAGGGCCACGAGTTTGGTACGCTCTTTTACGCCCATTCTCTCTCTCTCTCTCTCTCTCTCTCTCTCTCTCTCTCTCTCTCTCTCTCTCTCTCTCTCCTTCTTAAGCAAGTCCAAGAACTTTCAAGAACACGCAAGGATTGCAACTACGAACGATAATTTTCTAAGATCGATCACCGAATAGAAGCTTACTTCATTCGGTGAATCGGTTTACACTTCGACGAAGATCGAGTTGCGAGGATTGAGGTGGAGCTTTCTTCATCCGAATCCACGCAAGCAAGGAGTCAAGTATACGCTATTCCACTCGGAAGCTTTCTTCCAATTGGACTTCTTGCAATCTCGAGTTCACTCAACCGGTACGGAGCTTTCTTCGATTGGCGAGTGGATCGGTACGAAAGGAAACATGCGTGAGGCGACTAGCTTTCTAGCATCTCAAGCAACGGAGAAGGCATCCAAGACGAGACTCGAAGCTTTCTTCATCTCTCTAGGTGTTTTCTTTCCTTTCTTGTAATTCTTGTAGTTTAAAATTCGAAATTGGGTTTGTGTAAAGAATTCTCGGTTTAATGAATCTTTAGTTTCTTGTTTACTTGAATCGAATCTTTGTTCTAAACTTTGTCTTTTAACTTGATCTTTTGCTCTCAATTACTGCCTTAAACTTAGTTCAAATTTCCATTAAATCAATCCCAAAACAAACCTTCAATTCAAACCTCAATTCAAATTACAAATTCGAAATCCAGAACAAACTCCGTTGTAACGGAACCTAACTTGCGTTATAACGGACCATTCGGTTTGTACCTGACTTTCAGTCTGTTGGTACTCCGTTGTAACGCAATTTACTTCCGTTGTAACGGACCAGCAAGGAAAAATATTCAATATCACTCATACTAGTGCGTTGTAACGGACATCGTGGTCCGTTGTAACGTATTAACCAATACGTTGCAACGCAACCCCTGTTCGTTATAACGGACCAGTTTAGTGCGTTATAACGGAGTTTCATCCGTTGTAACGGACGTTCATCTCACACTTAGCGCCAGAATTTCCACTCAAGTCCGTTGTAACGTAACTTACTTCCGTTGTAACGGACTATCTTCTGTGAATTTTCTTCGTTATTTCTCATCCATTTTGATCCAAATTTTGACGCATTTGCTCCCCGTGGAACGAACTTTCATATTTTCCACTATACACATTTATTTTCATACTTATTGATTGAATCGGGTTTTCGAATACAACGATAATTTTACACGCTAAAAACCCGCACATCAAATGGCGCCGCTGCCGGGGAGCGGTGTTTAAGTCAATATTTTAGATCGAAACTTGATATTTAAATTCATAAATTTGTTTACTCACTTCTTTGTTTCTTTTGTGACAATCTAGGTGAAGGAAGAAAACTTTATGCACAACACAAGATCACGAAAAGGCGAATTACTTCCATTTGTCAAGGAAATCGAAAGAAGGAACAAGAGCTCTAAGAAGAGCAAGGAACCGACACAAGAAGATCAAGACGAACCTCAACTTCAAACTCAAATTTTTTCTTCTTTCTCTACTCATTTAAATTCAAATATGGGTGATGAAACAAGAGCTCCAAGGCCAAAAACCTTGAGAGAATTAGTAGCACCTGGAAATGTGGAGGATAATTATAATTTTATTAGGCCCAATATTCCGAATTTCAAAGCGGATCCGAGCATTATAGGCTCATTGCCTATTTTTCATGGAAAAGCCACGGAAAACCCTCATAAACACTTAAAAGATTTCAAGATTCAACTAAACATATATTCGAATTATGAAGCTTTTAGTGACATTCTTCTTCTTCTTTTTCCTTACTCATTAGGTGAAGGACCGAAAGATTGGTTCTACGCGCTTAGAGGCCCTCTCACATTCAACGAAGTAGCAACCCTCTTCAAGGAGAGGTACTTTTCGGCCTCTCGATTGGCGGCTATAAGGCGAGAACTTTTGGCAATAACGCAAAAACCGAACGAAACATTCCACGAATACTACGATCGATTCATGCGTTTGAAGGAAGAATGCCCAAGCCACAATGTCGCGGTCCAATTCCTCTACGAACAATTCATTAACGGGCTAGGATACTCGGAGAACCAATTCCTCAACGCATCCGCGGGGGGAAGTATCGCGAACAAAGACCTCGAAGAAATTAAGAAGCTACTCGAAGTGATGGCAACCAATTCTCAATCAAGAAGGAACGTCGAATACCGAGTTAACGCGTGTAGCGACCTCAATGTCGACATGCTTAACGACAAGCTCGAGATCATCATGAAGGCTTTGGGCAAGGAGGAAACGAAAAAATGTGGGGTTTGCCTCGCAAATACCCACCACACCGATGAATGCCCGAGTGTGATCGAAGATGCAAATGCCGTTTACAAGAAATTCGACACCTCAAACTCGTACAATCCCAACCTTCGCAATCACCCGAACTTCTCATGGTCAAACACGAACAACGCTCAACCCGATCCGTATCGCCAACCGTTTACAAAACCGGCCACATACCAACACCCGAACGCTTCACAACCGATACCGAAACCGGTACAAGGACAAGAGTTCGATATGAAGACAATGATGGACGGTATAACCTCTATAATCAAACAAGAAATCGGGGGAGTCAATAAAAACATGGAAACGATGAAGCAAGAATTTAAGCAAGAATTGAAGCAAGAGATCTCAAGTGTAAGGCAAGAGGTTTCGAACACGAATCGCCATGTGGGCAACTTGGAGACTCAAATCAATCAAATTGCCACTCGAGTAAACGTAATCGAATCCCAAGGTACATCTCGACTCCAATCTCAATCTTTGGCTCCTTCCGAGCAAAGGCATGTGAACGCAATATCGCTCCGAAGCGGTAAAGAGGTGGGCGAAAGTTCGAAGAGCAAGGAGGTACAAGAAGAAAAGGAGCTCGAGGTACCGATACCGAAGAAGAGTCCGACTCAAACCGCGACGTTACTAACTCAAGAACTAGAAACAAAATCGACTCAAGTCAAGCCACCTTTCCCGAGTCGTCTCCCAAAGCCAATCGAATCGAACAACGACGTGCTTGCCATCTTAAAGAAAGTGGAGGTAAACATTCCTCTACTCGAAGCAATCAAAGAAGTGCCTCGTTTGGCAAAATATCTCAAGGCATTGTGCACGAACAAAAGAAAGACGAAAGGAGATGAGTTGATTAGTGTGGGGGAGAGTGTTTCGGCGATTTTGAGACTCCCCCAAAAGCACAAAGATCCGGGGATGTTCGCTATCCCTTGCAAGATTGGGCAACACGAATTACCCAAATGCATGCTCGATTTGGGCGCATCCATCAATGTAATGCCCTTCTCGGTTTTCAAAACACTAGATCTCGGCCCTCTCGACGATACACAAGTAGTAATTCAATTGGCCGATAGATCTACGACAAAGCCGGTAGGAGTAGTCGAAGATGTGATCGTAACGGTGAATGGACTTTATTTCCCCGCGGACTTCTACGTGTTGGACATGAATGAGGGGAGTAACGATTCAACCCCGATTCTCCTTGGACGGCCATTTTTGAAGACGGCGCGCACAAAGATCGATGTACACGCGGGAGAGCTCACGATGGAGTTCGATGATGAGGTAATCAAATTCAATATTTTTGACAAACTAAAGGAACCCATTGTAGGTACACTCAACTTAAGTGCTATGGACGTGATCGACGATTGTGTACAAGAGGTCATGGATAGTTCATTCGAAAACTTTCAATGGAGCTCAAACCCTTTGTTCGAAGAATTCGAAGGATGTGACAATCCTACATTCGAAATCGAGTCGGAGTTGGAAGAAGAACGAAGCATAGATCAAGCACTCTTTCTAAGAGACCTCGAAATCCCGATGCAAAGAGCTCCACCTTCAATCGAACAAGCTCCAAGGTTAGAATTGAAAAAATTACCTATTGGACTAAAGTATGCTTTTCTCGATGAAGCGGGAACTTTGCCGGTGATAATCGCCTCGAACCTAGCAAAGGAGCAAGAAGAAAAACTCATCGAGATGCTAAAAAGGAATAAGAAGGCTTTCGGGTGGACACTCTCCGACATTCCGGGCATCTCCCCCTCCATGTGCACACACCGAATCCTTCTCGAGGACGATGCTAAGCCTTCGCGAGAACCACAAAGGCGGCTCAATCCGCCAATGATGGAAGTTGTAAAGAAAGAGGTGATCAAGCTACTCGACGCCGGAATAATCTACCCCATCGCCGATTCGAAATGGGTCTCGCCAATACACGTGGTACCGAAGAAAACGGGGATGACGATTGTTGAGAACGATGAAGGCGATCAAGTACCAACTCGAGTTCCAAACGGGTGGCGAGTTTGCATCGATTATAGAAAGCTCAATAAGGCGACAAAGAAGGATCATTTTACCCTTCCATTCATCGATCAAATGTTAGAAAGACTCGCGGGAAATCCGTTCTATTGCTTCCTCGATGGATTTTCGGGTTATTTCCAAATACCGGTCGCACCCGAAGATCAAGAGAAGACCACATTCACTTGCCCGTTTGGTACCTTCGCGTACCGACGCATGCCATTCGGGCTATGCAATGCTCCCGGCACATTTCAAAGGTGTATGCTTTCTATTTTCTCCGATTATATTTCCAAATTCATTGAAGTTTTTATGGATGATTTCTCGGTATTTGGGGACTCATTCGACTCGTGTCTAAATCACTTGTCCCAAATACTCGAGAAATGCATTGAATCTAACCTTGTCTTAAATTTTGAGAAATGCCACTTCATGGTGAGCAATGGAATTGTATTAGGTCATTTGATCTCGGAGAAAGGAATGGAAGTCGACAAGACGAAAATCGACGTAATCAAGACACTTCCGTATCCAAAGACGGTAAAAGACGTGCGATCCTTTCTCGGCCATGCGGGATTCTATAGGCGCTTCATCAAAGACTTCTCGAAAACCTCGCAACCGATGTGCCAACTTCTCCAAAAAGATGCAAAATTCGAGTTCAATGCAAAGTGCAAGGAAGCTTTCGACAATCTCAAGGAAAAGCTTTGCTCGGCACCAATCATCAAGGCGCCAAATTGGGAGCTACCTTTCGAGATAATGTGTGACGCAAGCGATACGAGTGTGGGGGCGGTACTTGGCCAAAGAGAAGGAAAAGACCCCCACGTCATCGCGTACGCCTCGAGATCTCTCGACAATGCCCAACGAAACTACACCACCACCGAAAAGGAACTCCTCGCGATTGTTTTTGCATTGGAGAAATTTCGTTCTTATCTTTTAGGTACAAAGGTGATAGTCTTTTCGGACCACGGCGCGTTGAGACACTTGATGAAGAAGAAGGAGTGCAAACCGAGATTGCTTCGATGGATCCTATTGCTTCAAGAATTCAACCTCGAGATCAAGGACAAAAAGGGATGCGAGAATCTCGTGGCGGATCATTTGAGTCGGCTTCCATTGGAGATCGAAGATCTTGTTCCGATTCGAGAGGAATTCCCCGAGGAACACGTTCTCGCGGCCCAAGTCGAAGCGCCATGGTACGCCGACCTTGCAAACTACATCGTCACGAAGAGATTTCCCCCGAGCTTCTCCAAGGCGCAACGCGACAAGATGAAAAGTAACGCGCGGTTCTACGTTTGGGAGGACCCGCTCCTTTTCCGCATTTGTGCCGACCAAGTAATTCGAAAATGCGTTCACCAAAATGAGGTACAATCTATTCTTTCTTTTTGTCATACATTACAATGTGGTGGACATTTCGGTATCGCACGTACCACACACAAGGTACAAGAATGTGGATTTTATTGGCCAACCTTGCATAAAGACGTTGCAAACTTTGTGAAAGGTTGTGAAAATTGCCAAAAGACGGGGAACTTGAGCCGTAGAAATCAAATGCCCCTCAATTCAATCTATGTGTGTGAACCATTCGATATTTGGGGCATTGATTTCATGGGCCCGTTTCCATCGTCTTTTGGCTATACTTACATCTTGTTGTGTGTAGATTACGTGACAAAATGGGTGGAGGCGGTACCAACCAAGCATGCGGATTCGAAAACGGTGGTGGACTTTTTGAAGAGAAATATCTTTCAACGATTCGGCATACCAAGAGTTCTTATAAGCGATCGAGGCTCCCATTTTTGCAATCGATATCTCCAAGGCCTCCTCGAGAAATACCATGTGAGCCATCGAACCTCCACCGCGTATCATCCTCAAACAAACGGCCAAGCGGAGGTTTCGAATCGAGAAATAAAATCTATTTTGGAGAAAGTGGTGAACCCGACACGAAAGGATTGGAGTTCTCGACTAGGCGACGCACTTTGGGCGTATCGTACCGCCTTCAAAACGCCAATAGGTATGACTCCTTTCAAACTCGTGTACGGAAAGGCGTGCCATCTCCCGGTCGAATTAGAGCACAAAGCCTTTTGGGCGATCAAGCAATTGGCCCTCGACTACCCGAAGGACGCATCGGCGCGTAAGCTCCAATTGCTCGAGCTAGACGAATTTCGGCAAGAGGCCTACGACAATTCGAGCTTGTGCAAGGCAAAGGCCAAAAGATTTCATGACCGAATGATTCAAAAGAAAGAATTCCAAGTAGGGGAAAGAGTGTTGTTATTCAACTCTCGTCTCAAACTTTTCCCCGGGAAACTTCGGTCCCGATGGATCGGCCCTTTTGTGGTCACCAATGTGACTACATTTGGGGTTGTCGGAATTCGAAGCAAGGAAACGAACAAAACGTTCAAGGTAAATGGCCATCGACTCAAGCACTACCACGCAAACTTCGAAACCGGGTGGATGGAGGAGCAAGCTCTAGAGCCCAACGACACCTCACAATGATGAGCTCGGCCAAGTCGAGCTCAAGACGTTAAACAAGAGCGCTAGCGAGGGAGGCACGCCCACGCATCAAAGGTTGTATCTCTCTATTATCCCTCTTTTAGGAATTTTCGATTTGTTATACTTGAGGACAAGTAATCTCTAAGTGTGGGGGGGTAACATACAATCTTTGACCTGTATGAGCCCAATTAAAAATTAAAAAAATCAGGGAAAATTGAAAATTTTTGATCTGGCCAGCAACTCCGTTGTAACGGACCTCAATGTCCGTTGTAACGGACTGTACAGAAATTTAAAAATTAGACTGGCGCCAAGAGTTCCGTTGTAACGGAATGGTATTGCGTTGTAACGGAGAGCCCTCTAAATTCAATTCTCATTCTACGGCTAGTACTCCGTTACGACGGAATACAATTGCGTTACAACGGAGGGAAAATAGCGTTGCAACGGACATGAAAAACACAGGAAATTTCGTTGCAACGGTAAATTCCAAAAATTTGCCAGAACTATGTGCGTTGTAACGGACCTCAATGTCCGTTGCAACGGACATACTCAGAATTTTCAAACTAAGCTACGAATAGCTCTCCGTTATAACGCAGTTAGTACGTTGTAACGGACCTCAATGTCCGTTGTAACGGAATAGTTTCTGGCAAGTTTTTTCTTTTAATCAAAATTTTCGAATATTTAACATTATTTTTGAACCCTGAGCATCAATGATAAATAAATCAAGCAATAAATGCATAAAAAGATTTTTCTCCACTTCATTGAACTAAAAGTGTTGGTTTTTAAACGAATTTTCATTTAACTCTGAATTTCGCTCTCAAAATTGAAAGTTTGCAAAATATTTTAGAGGATTTGGTTATGATTTTGAAGAGATCTATTCGGGGATTCCAGCCCTATTGTTTCAAATTTCACGAGTTTGAAACACTTGATCGATGCGCGGTTCATGCGATACGTTTTAACTCGATTTTCGAACCCGTAATTGATAATTGACTTATGAGTAAGGTTCTTAGCGTGGCCGTTAAAGTACGTTTTGCTAGATATAAAACATGACCAATTGCACTATGGAATGACCGTTTGTGGGGACCCGTTAGTAGATCAAATATACCCGCTTGTTTAAAAAAAAAAAAAAAAAAAAAAAAAAAAAAAAAAATGAAGGTCAAAAGACAACACCGAGAGTAACCTCATTGCATTTCGGTGTAGTGGGGCTTTCGGTTAAAGACTTCATAAAAAAAAAAAAAAAAAAAAAAAAAAAAAAAAAAAAAAAAAAAAAAGTGAGAAAAGATGAAGGTCAAAATACAACACCAAGAGTAACCTCATTGCATTTCGGTGTAGTGGGGCTTTCGGTTAAAGACTTCCAAAGAGAGAAAGGAAAACGAATGAGCGGGAAAATTGATCGAAAACGGGTATGAACCTTGTACCATTGTACCAAACGTGTTTTAAAAGGAATAACTTGCATTTAAGATCATCTAGCAAAACGGGAAATTTTGGCCCGATAATAGCCTTCGAATTGAGTCCTTTTGAGATTGTGGAGTTAAGCAATTCGAAGTAAAAACGTTTAAGTCGCCCTTACCGTTTGAGATCGAGTGTCATGAAAAACTCTTATGAAATTTCGAGTTAATTTCGAGATCTAATAATAAAAAGACCAATATCATTCTAAATAACTAGCGAACTTGATGAAATGAGAGTGAACCATTTGATTCGTGAAATTAGTTTTTGAACCAACAATATAACTTCAACAAAATCTTATGCAATTCTCTCTTATGTTTGACTTTTATACTCTAATTGATCGAGGACGATCAAGGATTTAAGTGTGGGGGTATTTGATGTGAGGCAAATAAGGCACAAATTTAATGCGTAAATTTGGGATTTTAGCCCTTGTGAAGAACAATTATATATACTTTATTAATCATATTTGAGATAACATGAATATTTTTTCACTAAGTGTGTTTTACTGCTTAAACACAGGAATTAGAAGGGATTTCTGGGAATTTGGAGAGTGTAGTTGTCTCCAACACGTCAAGAGGAGTGAAAACGATATATTACACCTATATATTCGGTACTTGAATGAGACGGGAGGCAAACAATCATCATGATGAAAACTTACACACAAGTTTATACGAAAACCACTCAATCCTTAGCCCTTATCCAGCCCACCTACCTTTGATGGAAATTACCTCATTACCCTCAATCCTCTTCACCAACTCGTGGCCAATAAGAAGACTCCGTGAGTGCTATAAATAGGACCACAAGGGCCACGAGTTTGGTACGCTCTTTTACGCCCATTCTCTCTCTCTCTCTCTCTCTCTCTCTCTCTCTCTCTCCTTCTTAAGCAAGTCCAAGAACTTTCAAGAACACGCAAGGATTGCAACTACGAACGATAATTTTCTAAGATCGATCACCGAATAGAAGCTTACTTCATTCGGTGAATCGGTTTACACTTCGACGAAGATCGAGTTGCGAGGATTGAGGTGGAGCTTTCTTCATCCGAATCCACGCAAGCAAGGAGTCAAGTATACGCTATTCCACTCGGAAGCTTTCTTCCAATTGGACTTCTTGCAATCTCGAGTTCACTCAACCGGTACGGAGCTTTCTTCGATTGGCGAGTGGATCGGTACGAAAGGAAACGTGCGTGAGGCGACTAGCTTTCTAGCATCTCAAGCAACGGAGAAGGCATCCAAGACGAGACTCGAAGCTTTCTTCATCTCTCTAGGTGTTTTCTTTCCTTTCTTGTAATTCTTGTAGTTTAAAATTCGAAATTGGGTTTGTGTAAAGAATTCTCGGTTTAATGAATCTTTAGTTTCTTGTTTACTTGAATCGAATCTTTGTTCTAAACTTTGTCTTTTAACTTGATCTTTTGCTCTCAATTACTGCCTTAAACTTAGTTCAAATTTCCATTAAATCAATCCCAAAACAAACCTTCAATTCAAACCTCAATTCAAATTACAAATTCGAAATCCAGAACAAACTCCGTTGTAACGGAACCTAACTTGCGTTATAACGGACCATTCGGTTTGTACCTGACTTTCAGTCTGTTGGTACTCCGTTGTAACGCAATTTACTTCCGTTGTAACGGACCAGCAAGGAAAAATATTCAATATCACTCATACTAGTGCGTTGTAACGGACATCGTGGTCCGTTGTAACGTATTAACCAATACGTTGCAACGCAACCCCTGTTCGTTATAACGGACCAGTTTAGTGCGTTATAACGGAGTTTCATCCGTTGTAACGGACGTTCATCTCACACTTAGCGCCAGAATTTCCACTCAAGTCCGTTGTAACGTAACTTACTTCCGTTGTAACGGACTATCTTCTGTGAATTTTCTTCGTTATTTCTCATCCATTTTGATCCAAATTTTGACGCATTTGCTCCCCGTGGAACGAACTTTCATATTTTCCACTATACACATTTATTTTCATACTTATTGATTGAATCGGGTTTTCGAATACAACGATAATTTTACACGCTAAAAACCCGCACATCAATTACGTCAATGATTGAGCAGAGATGGCAACAATGCACTTCTGATACATGGCTCTGAAGGGAATTGACCCGACCCCGGGCCCGCGCAGCTGATATGAAGGCCCGGTCCGGTTTCCAAAATCCAAGATCACGCCATGATCTCGAGGGTACGATGCAATAAGAAGGATAGATTCATACCGGTGCAAAATTGATTGCACTCGAAGGGTTGATCGCTATGATTCTTCTCCTGTCACGTTGGTGACAATCCGCGCGTCCCACACCACGCGTCCTTCACCGCTCATTGACTGTTTTCAATCCTCCGGGTTGATCACAACCGAAGATCCACACGTGTCGCTCCTCTACGTGTATCCACCTTGAGTCGGAAGACGTCGGTCACGGGTGCAACTGCCTAGACGAAGCACCGGCGAACTTGCTCGATTGATTGATTCTCTTTGCCGAGAAAACCACCTTTTTCTTGGTTTTTTCTCTCTTCACACGCTTTCGCTCTATGAAAGGTGGCTCTCAATATTCTGGATAATTCTATTGATTAGAATGGATTCAACTGAATGATATGAGAGAGAAATATCCTATTTATATCACATAGGATTATGATTGGCCAAAAGGCATGTATATCCAATATGCATCCTTTCACACAGAAAACTGCATGAACCTGTTCAGTATTCTGTCCATACGAAATTGGTGAATTCTTCTGACAGAAAATCAACATTCACAAAAGTTGTAGATAATCGTATTATCTTTCCAACCCAATTTGGCCCAGTCCAATTGGAGTTCGTATGCAAAAGTTATGACAGTTTTACTAACTGTATGTCATACTGTTGCACCCTTTCGGTATTTCATAGAAACGACACTGATACTTCGTTAATATGAAATATATTTCTACATGAAGGTTATAGACAATCTTATTATCTATCTAACCCAATTTGAACCATTCAAATTGAATTTTCTTACTGAACGTTATGACCACAAATGTAAGTTTACATTCGTTTATCCTTGTGTACCCTTTTACGATTGATCCGAAACTGTATTTCTTTCAGGCTCAAATTAGGAGACAGCAACACGGCATACTTTCACAAGATGGCCTCATTTCATAGATTCAAAAACAACATCTCCTCTCTGCGGGTCAACGACATCCTGATTACGGAACCGCATTTAATCTTACATCACTTCTCAACTTACTACAAGAACCTTCTCGGGGCAAAACCACCTCCAACTAATTACTCTTCCAACCCATTTCTTTCAAAGATCTTTTCAACCGCAACCCCCATCTTACTAAATCATTTTAGTGCTCATTTCTCATTAGATGATATCAAGGATGCGGTAATGTCCCTAGCCAAAGAAAAATCGGTAGGTCCAGATGGATTTCCATGTGAATGTTGATCCAAATATCCTATGGTTTGATTATATCAAAATACTGTCAATACTAACGTTTACGTCAAGAACAACGTGTAGGACAAAACAGGTACAACGATCAAGAAAGATCAAAAGAAACACAGGTAAAGAACCGCGAAGATCACTCAAGACAAAATGAAGAAAAGGAAGGCGAGGAAACAATTGAAGAACCAAGATGTCGAAGCCTTCCGTGAGTTGGGATCGCCACAAATAAACCCTAGGTATACCATATAATATCTCACAATTATCAAGGTCAAAAGATAAATTCAAAACATGATGAAAATGGAATATTGTAAACATCACACCAGTATAGCGTTCATTCGAACGATCCAAAAAGTGTGTTCGAACGAACATATTCGTTCGAACCAATAAAGCACAAGTTCGAACGTACCCAATACTGGCAATGTGGGAAAACAAACACAACTCATAGTCCGTTCGAACGAACATTTTGTGCGTTCGAACGAACCGACATAGTTCGTTCTAAGATTCTTAGAATGAACCTTGAAGAAAACTTTGTTCGTTCAAACTCACTAATAGTTCGTTCGAACCAACATAGTTCGTTCGAACAAACTCATCAAATAATCCATGTTCGTTCGAACGAACCACTGTATCAGTTCGAACGAACTTATCATGTACGTGAAGAAGTCTTTTGAAACGGCTAGTTCAAATTGCAGTCCGTTCAAACACACTTCATTGTGCGTTCGAACGAACTATGCAATTGTTGCTCAGAATGAGGGTGTTCTATAGATGATATTGAAGGAAATACAATTTCAGGATCAACCGTAAAAGTGTACACAAGGATAAACGAATGTAAGCGTACATTCGTGGTCATATCTTTCAGTAGGAAAATCCCATTTGAATGGTTCAAATTGGGTTAGATAGATAATAAGATTATCTACAACCTTCGTATAGAAATATATTTCATATGAACGAAGTATTAGTGTCGTTTATATGAAATACCGAAAGGGTGCAACAGTTTGACATACAGTTAGTAAAACAGTCATAACTTTTGCATACGAATTCCAATTGGGCCGGGCCAAATTGGGTCGTGTAGATAATAAGATTATCTACAACTGTCGTGTTGGTTGATTTTCTGTCAGAGGAATGTACCAATTTCGTATGGACAGAATACTGGACAGATACATACAACTTTCTGTGTGAAAAAATGTATATTGGATATACATGTCTTTTGGCCCATCATAATCCTATGTGATATAAATAGGATAATTCTCTCTCATCTCAGTGGTTCATTCAGTTAATTAATTCAGAATATTCCAGAGAATTGTAAGACAACTTTCTAGAGAGAGAAAGGGTGTAAAGAGAGAGAAACCGTGAAAAGGTGTTTTCCGGTATAGAGAATCAAACAATCAAGCAAGTTCGCCGGTGCATCGTCTAGGTAGTTGCACCCGTGACCGACGTCTTACGAGTCAAGGTGGATACACGTAGAGGAGTCACGATTGGGGCTCTTTCGGTTGTGATCGATTCGAACGAGTAATTTCTGTCGGAGACGAAATCGAGTGAATCGGCGACGTTAACAAACGGTGAAAGACGCGTGGTGTGGGACGCGCGGATTGTCACCAACGTGACACGGAAAAGAAGAATAGCAATCAACCCTTCGTGTGCAATCAATTTTGCACTGGTATGAATCTAATCTTCTTATTTGCATCGTACCCGTCGAAGTCATGGCGTGATCTCGGGAATCGGGGAACCGGACCGGGCCTACATATCCGCTGCGCGGGCCCGGGGCTAGGTAGAATTCCCAACAGATATAAATAGAACCCCTCATACTTTTTCTCTCTCCAAACATTAGAAAAATTCATTCAACATTCAAAAGAGAGAAAAACCTCTAGCCTTGATTTCCAAATCCCTTGATAGTTCGAGCTAAACCTCTAGATCCTAGATCTATCTTCGAATCGTCTATTCTAAACGATTCCCAACTCACGTGACCGGTCAGGTTGTAGTTCGTCTTAGAAACTTGTAATAGGCTTGTACTACGATTGTAAATCCCGCCATAGATCGATAGAAAACGTGTAAATCGATCTAGGCAAAACCTTGTACGAGTAAGTTGGAATTCAATCGAAAGCCCAAAAGGCACAAGGCATTCCCGGAGACGTAGGTACTTGCAACTAATCGAATCGGTCGATTAAGCAAGTAAAGGGTGAGTTAAAGCTACAATGCAACCACCTACCGAACTTCGTAATAAATATTGTGTGTTCAATTGTTCGGTACTCTCTTCTCCATTTTAAATTACTTCAATTAACTTCCGCATCTAGAATTGGTATACCGTAGTGCGGAAATTGTACACTAGGAATACCTATTCACCCCCTCTATGTTAGAATTAACCAGTGAATTCTTCCAATCATACTGGCCACTCATGCAAAATGAAATTTTCTCTATTCTATCGGCCTTCCACCAAAATGAATTAACCATAAACGAGCTTCGCAAAATCAACTTTGCCGACATTACCCTTATAGCCAAAAAACAAGATGCAATACTTCTAAAGGACTTTCGGCCCATTAGCATAATAACGCCCATATCCAAAATTATATCCAAGTTATTATCCAATAGGCTACAACTGTCTCTACCAGAACTTATCTCAAACAAGCAAGCCGCGTTTATCCAGAAAAAGATCAGTCTCCGAAATGTTTATCTCCACAAGAGAAATTCTATCCCACCTACACAAAAACAAAATTCCATCGGTCATGAATCATGATTAAGATTGACTTCCACAAGGCTTTCGACACAATTTCTTGGGATTTCCTATATGACCTACTACGAGTTAGAGGTTTCCCTGAAGATTGGATCCGTTGGATTGAAAATCTCACTCAATCTTCAACGTACAGAGTTAAATTAAAGGGCCTGAAAGGCTCTCTTTTTCGACATCAGAGAGGCCTACGACAAGGGGATCCTCTCTCCCCGTTGCTTTTTGATTTAGTGGTAGACTCGCTCCAAAATCTTCTTCAAGCACTTAATCCTTTCTTCTCATCTCCAATCAAAATGGCACCCAAAGAAATGCAATATGCGGATGATACGGTCCTATTTATCGAAGCACATCCTATAAACCTTAAAATTATTTCGTATGCACTCGACTTATTTACGAAAATATCGGGTTTAAGTGTTAATTGGTCAAAGACGTCATTCGTCCCTATTGCTATTCCTGAAAATTTTCACTCGACCATCAAAGACATCCTAAAATGTGTGCAAACATCACTTCCTATCACCTACCTTGGAATCCCCCTTTCAATTAGAAAACCAAGGAAAATCTGTAGGGAATTCTCCTGACCCCGGGCCTGCGAAGCGGATATGTAGACCCTGTTCAATTCCCATAACCCGAGATCACGCCTCGACTTCGAGGGTACGATGCAAAGTAGGATAGATGATGACTAGTTCGTGCGTCCCATATCACACGTCTCTCACCGTCTTGACACGTGTCTGGTTGTCTTCGTGCGTCCCATGTCCACACGCTTCCACAGCATTTTGCTCCTTCTGTTTGATCACAATGAAGAGCCACA
Organism: Luzula sylvatica; assembly: GCA_946800325.1. NCBI lineage: Eukaryota > Viridiplantae > Streptophyta > Magnoliopsida > Poales > Juncaceae > Luzula > Luzula sylvatica. The sequence continues at coordinate 76,375,894 of OX326956.1, read as the reverse complement.
TGTGTCGCTCCTCTACCCGTATCCACCATGAGTCGTAGCACCTCGGTCGCAGATGCACCTGCCTAGACGATGCACCGGCGAACTTGAATGATTGTGTTTGATTCTCTAAACTGAGAAAACATCTTTTCTCTTTCTCTCTTTCTCGTCGCACTCTTTCAACACGTGATAAGAGTCTCTCTAATTTTTGGACTGAATTAGACTTTAATTGATCTGAATTTACTTTTTAGATTAGAGAGAAACATCATAAATATACTACATAGGATAAGAATGGGCCAAAATGTATGTATATATACTATTCACCTTTTCAAACAGAAAACTACATACATGTTGGGAATTATCCTGACCCCGGACCCGCGCAGCGGATATGAAGGCCCGGTCCGGTTCCCATAATCCAAGATCACGCTTCGATATCGAGGGTACGATGCAAAGTAGGATAGACGATTACCAGCGTGAAATTGATCACGCACGACGGGTTGATCGCTCTCATCCTTCTCTTCTTTCGGTGTCACGTTGGTGACTAGCCCGTACGTCCCATACCGCACGTCTCCCACCGTTTCGACACGCCTCGGGTTGTCTTTGTGCGTTCAATGCCCGCATGCTTCCACAGCCCGTTACTCGTTTACTTCTCCGGTTTGATCACAACGAAGAGCCACATGTGTCGCTCCTCTACCCGTATCCATCGTGAGTCGTAGCACCTCGGTCGCGGATGCACCTGCCTAGACGATGCACCGGTGAACTTGCATGATTGCGTTTCGATTCTCTAGACGGAGAAAACTCTTTTCTCCTCTTTTTCTCTTTCTCTCAATCTCTTCGCACTCTTTCATCAAGTGATTAGAGTCTCTTAATTTCTGGATTAATTCTGGATTAACTCCATTAATTTCCTGGTTCAACTTATCTAATTAGACTAATGAGAGAGAGAGAGAAACATCCTATATATACTCCATAGGATAAGGATGGGCCAAAAGGTATGTATATCTTCTATACACCTTTTCAAACAGAAAACTGCATACACCCTTTCAGTATTCTGTCAGAACGAAAATATTAAATCGTTCCAACCAACTTTGTACATTTACAAAAGTTGTAGATAATCTTATTATCTTTCCAACCCAATTTGTGCCAGCCCAATTGGAGTTCGAACCCGAAAGTTACGGCCGTTTTACTGACTGTATGTCAAACTGTCGCACCCTTTCGGTATTCCATTAGAACGACACTGATACGTCGCTCAAATGAAATATATTACAACATGAAAGTTCTAGATAATCTCATTATCTAACTAACCCAATTTGAACCATTCAAATCGGAGTTTCCTACTAAACGTTATACCAGTTATACTAATATGTTTCGTATGCCCACGAACGCGTACGTTCGTTTGTCCTACGTACCATTTTGGCGTTGATCCAAAACTGTATTTCCTTCAATACACCCTTTCAGTATTATGTTGAAACGAAATTGTTAAATCGTTTCAACCGACTTTAAACCTTCACGAAAGTTGTAGATAATCTTATTATCAATTGGAGTTCGGATGCGAAAGTTATGACGGTTTTACTAACTGTATGTCAAATTGTCGCATCCTTTCGGTATTCCATTAAAACGACACTGATACTTCGCTCAAATGAAATATATTTCTTCATGAAAGTTCTAGATAATCTCATTATCTATATAACCCAATTTGAACCATTCAAATTAGAGTCGTTATCTGAAAGTTATGCCAGTTTTACTAAATATGTTTCTTATACCCACGAACGCGTATGTTCGTTTGTCCTTCTACGTACCATTTTAGCGTTGATCCAAAACTGTATTTCCTTCAAAATCGCATACCTCCCTTTGATCCAAAAGATGAGAGACAGACTTTTCTCCTGGAAAGGACTATTCCTTTCAACCGGCGGGCGATTAACCTTAGTTAAATCGGTCCTCAACACGATTCCTGTTCATTTCATGCAGGTGCTTCGATTGCCACAATGGGTAATAAAAGAAATAAACAAGATTACGCGCTCATTTCTTTGGAAAGGAACTCAGAAATGTCTAGGGGGATACTGTCTAGTAAATTGGAACAAAGTGTCCCTGCCTAAGGTCCACGGCGGTCTCGGCCTTCCAGACCTAAATCTAAAAAATCAAACACTTATTCTTCAGTGGATTTTTAAGCTGGACAACGACCCCTCCTCCCTTTGGTGAGAAACTATACGCGAATTTTACAACTCTACTACTATAGCTTCGGCAAGTCTTTCATGTCCAACAAAAAGTTCCTTCTTCCTCAGAGACCTGACAGATATCTTACCCATGTGCCACAGTCTTAAGAAAGCCACCCTCCGTAATGATAATGTTACAACCCCTCTTAAGGTGAGCACAATCTACTCGTCCTTCATAAATTCGGGAATTCTCTGTCCCTGGAATGTAACACTATTCAAAGCTAAGGCTCCCTTGAAAGTCAAATTCTTCGGATGGCTAGTGATTCTGTCACGAATACTCACCAGTGATAACCTACTAAAAAGGGGCTGGCCTACATTGTTGTTTAATTTAGACCTAGAGGGGGGTGAATAGGAAGTCCTAAGGTCCAATTTTTGTGGTAATGGATACAATTATAATTTTGTGCGGAAGCGTAAATAAATTAGAGAAAGAAATACAATACCGAAACAAATAACACGCGATATTTGTTTACGGAGTTCGGTAGGTGGTTGCTTTGCAGATTTAACTCAACGGCTACTTGCTCAATCGACCGACTCGATTGATTTCAAGTACCTACGTCTCCGGGGTTGCCTTGCGCCTTTTCGGCTTTCGATTGAATATCCAACTCAAACAATTACAAAGTTTGCATAGATCGATTTACACGAATTTATCGATCAATAGCGGGCTTTACAATTAGGAACTAGCCTATTACAATTTACTACTAACGAATTAGTCGTGATCGTTCACGCAAGTTGGGAATCGTTTAGTAGTGGATTCGAAAGTTGATCTAATAATCCATAATATGGTTTGGAAGTATGAGCTCAAGATTTTGGCTAAGTTTCTCTCTTTTAGTTTGCTCTTTTAATTTGTGAAAAGGTTAGCAAGAGAAACTTGAGAGGGGAACTATTTATAGAACACATAGTCCCCTCATAACTTAAGTTTTTTCGTGCAGTGCGTCATGACGCAAAGAATGGTGCGTCATGACGCACAGACTGTGGAACTAGCCGTTAAGCTGGTACATATACAAAACGCTTGTGTTGCGTCACGACGCACACGAACGTGCGTCATGACGGTAACATGTGTACTTGAGGATTCGTTATAACCCTTGAATGGTTCGTTATAACGAACCCCATCTTGTGATTTTTACTCACTTGGTCCATCATGATGCATGGTCAGTGCGTCATGACGGACTGTACAATGGTTTTCTCAAGAGCTGTTATAGCGTCATGACGCTTGGATTGGTCTTTCATGACGCTATATTACTCAAGACACTTTTTCTCTTTAGGTGCGTCATGACGGTGCGTATTGTGCGTCATGACGCACGGTAAAATAAAACTAAGTATGCCTTTAGGTACGTCATGACGGTTATTATTGTGCGTCATGACACACCATGATCCAAGGCAGTTTTTACTTTGTTTTATTTGTTTTGAACATTTCCAACTTATTTTTCTTGAGTTTAATAATTCCAAAGACAAGTTTAGGGATACCTATTGGATATTTGAGGTGATGATTTGATATCCCAATTTGCGGAATCTTCAACTTGATCTTGGACATCTTGATTCTTTATTTCCTTTGATCGTCCTTGTGCGTCTTGCTTCATATTTTGATCCTTTTGCGGGCTTCGTCTTTTATCTCTATAATTGTCACTTACGCAAATTGATTAGTAGTATCGACATTATTTTGAGATAATCAAAGTCTAGGAAATTTGAACCAACATACAAACCTTACTTGCCCCTTGTGCAAGATTGCACCTGAAACATCCGAACACCTTCTCTTCGTTTCCCCTCTATCCAATAGAGTCTAGCAAAATATCTCCCAAACATTTGGAACTCCAACTAACTGCCTAAACGATACCATTCAATTCTGGTCAAATACAGGCTACGTCGACCTCTGGCATACCAGTTGGCTCGCAACAACTTGGAACATCTGGAAAGTTAGGAATAATGAAATCTTCAACACACAACAGGCTTCTCAAGCAAGGATTGTACAGCTTGCCGTACTAGATACAAAGAGATGGATCACGTGCTGCGAGTAATCCGTTTAGCTCGAGTAGACTCATTACTTTACTATAGTTATAGCTGAGGTTTTGAAGTCTAAATCTAGGAGGATACGAGTAGAATTTACTATTAATCCATATTAGATCTGTAACTATTGTGATTTATTAATGATATTTGAGTTGACGACCATTGGTCGTCTCTCCTTCAAAAAAAAAAAAAAAAAAAAATTAGTTCATATTTAGATGATGGGTGAATTACGAAAGACAATTGCAATTGAAATTTAGATGATATGTTTGGTCAAAATTTAAAATCTGATCACGTGCACACGATTTACCCCCTAAGTCAAGGTGAATGCATCTGGGGAGAACCGCCATCCATATTTTAAAATCAGAGTCTCAATTACTCATGCCAGAGCCAAATAAATGCTAAAAATTATTTATTTATTCAACTATGAAAAGAGACTTACAAAGTCAAGGCTTCACCCTTCTATAAAAAGTCTTCCAGAAGAGAAGCTTGTCAACCAAACCAAACACCAATTGTGAGAAAAGAAGATAAGGTTCAGACTGAGAGTAAGCTCCTCCGGCAGCACTGGCGGTTGGCGAGTGCATGGTAGATGGTTGTTTGAGCTTTTAATCCAGTAATTCGAGTCTCCGGCAAATAAGGTCTTAATTTCTCTTAACAAAATATCAATGTACATTTCCAGCTTTGACAAATCCCGCAAAGTTTCCTCGTTGTGAGCGTTAAATCGTAAGAACTTTACTAAGTTTAACTTAACCTATAATGAAAAGATCTAATTAATTCAAAAATACCTAAAATATCATCTTAAAAATGAAGTATCACATAAACGATCTAATATCATACTCCTAAATAAGTACACACGTCATCTTTGATTCTGACCGCAAGAGCAACTTCCAAACGGAAGGCATTCCGTGTATGTGTTCAACTTATATATTATTTTTAGAGACCATTTATTGTGTCCCTCGTTTTTTCATAACATCCTCTATATCACTCATTTAACAATTAATTAATATATAATTAAAATACATATGCGTTAATAATTTTTAATCAGTATCAATTAACAGTTAATAAAATATATGTTGATTAACACATAAAATGGTGATATGGTGTGGCACCATATATTGCTCTCAAATATTTAATACATAATCTTTAGAGTGTAGTACATTAATTATATCTAAATAGATTGATGTATGAAGTGTTGATTCGTTCATCTATTTTATTTGCTAGAAGTGCGACAAAGCTTTCGTACCCGGCGTAAAAGTACAATGAACACAGAAAATGGCGCGATTGGGACCGTAGAAGTCAGAGAAGGGGAAATCTCCATTCGTGTCGATAGCCTTGTCAATGATGACGAGAAAATTTCTACCTCGAAGTGGGCATTAGGTCGGAACATGATAGGTAGTATACGGTTACTAAAGTCCAAGTGGAGCAAAAAAATGGAGGTAGAGGCCATTAGGTGGCTTCCGAACGTTTCAATCCGAAGGTTACAAGAAAGAGATTGGCACGAAAGTACCACGGGGCCATCTATATTTGATGTGCCTGACAATGTAGAGCTGGTACCAATTGGTCCGTACCACCCCCCGAACCTCCGTGAAAATGCATTCATTAACGTGGGCAAGAAGTGGATTTGTGCCAAGTATATGATTGAATATTTCAATCTAAACCTTTCGCGCTGCCTCGCTCGAATCGAAAGCGAGGAGGGAAAAATACGCAGCTATTATGCTCAAGACCTTGACTCGGTTTATGCTGGTGAGCTGTTCAAAGAACTATTCTTTCTTGACAGTTGTTTTATATGGTTTTTCATCTATATCTCGTGTTATGATTATCGGTACCCAAAAACATATAAGCGGACTGACTCTATGGATTTGGTTTTGTTACAAAATATCATGGATCAACATGTACTTCCAGATATCACCTCGAACGAGAACCAAATCAAAATAGAGCTATTGATGTTGCGAAACCAAGTACCTTGGTTTTTAATAGAAATTATCTCGGATAGTTTGGATAATACCAAAATAGATCCACTGTGGAGTGCTTTCGTTTTCTTAAAAAACCTTTATCCAAGACTATACAACTATATGGATGAAGGGTTATTTCCGCCAGGGGGTTTTCACCATCTTTTACATATTTACCATTGGTCCCTCGTGCCTACAGCCCAGTATCAGGGGCGGAGCATCGATTCCACACATAGAACTCAAATGGGCGTATTATCGAAAGTTTATGTAGGGGTCCATAATGTTTTTAATTTCTTCGCAAGCCGAATAAACAGGGCACGGTTTATTTGTTTTTCAAGACGGATCAAGAAAATACGCTCCTCCGATTCCTCCTCCTTATCCTTTTCGCCCCGTAAAAATTGTAATTTATTTTTTCCCACCAAAGACGACAAAAATAACGAAGAATCAATTGAGCTAATGTGCGTCCCCAATGCAATAGAACTGCACGAATCGGGTATTTCGTTCAGGAGGCTCCGTGGTTCTTTCGATATAATATTTCGTCCCGGAATTATATGGCCGTATGCGAGAATGCAAATTTCGGCTTTGCACATCTTTGATTATAGTAGCACGCTTTTCAAACAATTGATAAATTTCGAGCAAAAGTATCCGACGTGCGGGTTTCATATAACGGGCTACATGACATGCATCGTACGCCTGCTGCAGACGAAAGAAGATATAAATCTACTGAAAAAGAATAACATCTTGCCGAACACGATGAAGAACGACAAGGAGATACTGAATTTCATTCAAAAAATGCGGGCGGAAACAAGAGGTGCCTGCGTACCGCCTGATCTCAAAACGTTTTATAGAAGGGTGATTACATATCATGGTAGAAAATTGAATAAAGCGTACGGAGGCTTCAAACACCATTATTGTCCCAATCCATGGATAACTCTTTCGGTTTTCGGTGGGGGCACCCTCTTCATTCTTACGCTTCTACAAACGATGTACACCATATTTGCTTATAAGAAGACTTGAATGATGTGTATGTGCTTGTATTTTTCTGTCTTTTCTTCCTTTCTTTCTTCTTGATGAACTTAAAACTCATTCTTTGTTGTTAGTGGAATATAAAAGAGTTTATCATGGATTTTTATTAAGATTTCCCTAAAGCTAGGGATCATTAAGGTTCAAAATTTAGCCTAAAAAACTGAAATTTTAAGCTCAAGAGAACAAAAAAAATTAAAATTGAATCCAAATGCAAACAAAACAAGAAAACGAGGTCAAATAATGCAACAGAAAGCACAAAGCAGCCATGTCAGTGAATGAATTGGCCAAATCACAAATCGTACTGAGAGAAATTAGTGAAAATAAAAACGTAAGAGAAAAGATTTCTAACCAATTTCATCAAAAACAAATAAAAAAAAGGAAAATCGAAACCCTAACTGGTGAAAGTAGCAAAAAACCAAACAGACATTAAATTGAACCCCTAAACAGCAATAAATCTGGAAAGAAAAACCTAAATTCTCCGAACAAAAGATCGCAAGAGCAGATGGCAATGAATTACAAATACAGATAAAATCAAGAAAAAAAAACTCAAAAAAATTTGGACCATTTCTCGATTTGTGCGTGTCATCCTTGCGCAGGGGCCATGCTAATCTTCTCTGTATCGTTCCAATTTTAACGGATGTCCCCTAAGGGACAAATTTATGTCATCCATCAGACTATATAAACAATATATTCAACATAATATCTTTACCTGTGGGACTAAGAAAGCATATTTCGGTTCCGGTTTTAAGAGCGATTAAGAAAGAGAAGTAAACAGAACTATTCTTGCTTGGCCCAAGTATAACGTGGCCCAGACTTTGATCCAACTTACTCATTAATACATTAATATTTCCATTGTATATGCATGGAATGTATTCTTATTAATTTATATTATGTTTATTATGTTTATTATAATTGACATACCTGATATTTTTGAGATAGTATATATTGTAATGAATTTGCTAATTGTTGGTCTTAGCATAATAAATGCATGTTTTTGTGAGTATGATAACTATTTTGAATTTTTATGGTTCGCTTAGACGGAAAAAAATTATGTCATATATAAAATTTATATATTATGAAATAGGACAAATTGGTATCATAATGGAATGTAATGACATACATGTTCATATTTTTTGCACGGAACATAAATTCTAAATTTTATATATAGAAAATAAAAATGTGTTATTTTGAGTTCGGTGATTTTTTTTTAAGAAGGATGAATTATAATTGGACGTATAGTTTTTGTGGTTATATTCTATTCGTTTCTAGGAAAGTATTGATGATATTTACTTCTAATAAAAAATAGTAAGAATACAGAATGTGATTTTATTAAGGATATAGTGTAAATTACAATTATTTTAAACAAAATACATTTTGTGCCATAAAAATATGACTTGATATCAAATTAATTATATATAATAATTTTAGAACCATTTGGATGTTTTAGATCTTAAAAGAAACCATGCATGATTAAAAAACAATGATTTAAATAGAGCTAAAAATATCTAAAACGCAATAACGTATTCTATAAAATAGCGGTAAAAAAAATCTAAAACACAATACTATAAACTATTAAATAGCGGTGTTATAGTACCGCTATAAAGCGCAATAACGGAAGTCACTAGTAAATCACACTCAGAAAGCTACAGACCGTCACATCGCAATTTAAAACATTGTAATAAAAAATATAGCATTGAATTAAAGACATTCATTCTCAATTAATCTCCCCAATATTTTGTTATTGTTAAAGAGTATAATGAAATTTAAACTTCTCCCATATTACATTATTATTATTATTTTAAAATATAAGTTGATGAAAGTTTATTACGCCAAGCATAATACTTCATGTTATACTTCTGAAGTACTGGAATTTTTTTTTTAAAAAAATCGCCAATATTATAACTTGCTGTGACCGATTTATCTTTTGAATCAATATTATTTTGTTTGTTTTTCAAACAAATTTATTTTATTATTTTTCTTTATGATCGCGTAACACCAGCAAAGAAGATCTAAACCCAACACTCCCCCTATATTATATAAGAGTGAAAATCATTATGAATATACATACTAATATAATGTGTAGTAGCATATCTATCTCTTATAAAAATCCATGGAAATATATCTGTTAACAAACTCAAAAAAAAGTAACAAGAAAGGAAAGGGAAAAACAAGAAAGAGAGAAACTATATATATGGAGTGTGTATTGTTCAAAAAAGCTGGAAGAAGAGACTCGTTGAACCATCGCTAAATGACCTCAAATCTGCCGACTTTACTAACGCTCTACATAAAGGACACGTCCTTTCTCTCTCGAACCTGAAAATTTCATTAACAATGCATATTAATTAATTCACAAAAAAACAACGCTTTTTAGAGAGAGAAAGAGAGAGAGAGTATACCATTCAGAGACGCAATCTTCACAGAAGATATGTTTACAACGTAGTAAAATCGGAGCATGCATCTTCTCCTGACATATCGCACACATATCTCCTGCTTGTGTTACCTACATATCATTCACATTTTAGTGACATTACATTATATCATAAATTTTAGGGTTTTTCATGGATAAGAAAATGAAATACTTGTTCAGAAGTAGCATATGAGCCGTAGTGTATATCCTTCCGAGACAGTGCTTTACACGACGTCAAAAACGACTGTACCTGTTATTTCATTTCATTTCACTGTTATTCAACCTAATCACAATTTTGCAAAAATATGAGATGAGAGAGAGAGAGAGACCTTTTCAACAACTGAAGTGAGTTTGAAAGTGAGATACAAGCCCGTAGTGAGAGAAGAGAAAAGGCTTCCATATTCTTTGTTCAAGAAGAACCGGTACCAAACAGGAGTCGGTAACAAAGCCCGGTACAGAAGTAGTAAATATTCCACCACGGTCAATATTTGACCCTATACCAAAAAAATAAAAAATAAAAGTAAATAACATAGAAACATTGAATAAAATGAATTTGCAAAAAGATACAAAATTACAGAAATACCTGTCTTCTGTAGTTACGGCCCTTGCTATTTTTGTAATACATGAGAATCATGCATTTCGCTATCATGGCTACTTGGCGTACCAATGTATCTGGTACAGAAAGTTATTATTATTATTATTATTATTATTATTATTAATTTAATTTAATTTTTATTATTATTAATAATAAATTACCATTGACAAGGATGATGAAAATGGCGTGCCAAAAAGGGGGGATTTCTTTAGGAGGAAGCATGACGAGAGGCTTCATTAAATCGTCTTTTCTGTACCAATAATATACACCAAACACATGCGATATAAATACCATCGTAATCCCTACTAGCACACTTATCTTTCTCTCTCCCTACATTAATAAATACAAATTCCAAATTAAGAAAAATACAAATATTTCATGTTTAAATATAATAATAACCTTTAAAGCAGTTTGTTTCTTTAGCACGTCATTAGACTTGAACATAACCGCCGCAATCCATATAGTAACAAAAAACCCTACACAATAAATTCAAACATTACAAAATTTGCAATTAAACCCTTATATTCTCAGGAAATTTAAATAATAAATTACCTTGCAAGTGTTGTCTGATAAAGACAACCAATAATAGTATAGAAAAAGGTAATATTTGCTCGATCCATTTCGCAACTTGTTGTATATCATATCTCTGGTACGTAGACCCACCATTGGTACCAGTCTCTCTTGCATCGAAATCCGTGCCGTTAGAATCAGGGGTTTGGGTATTGCCAGTCTCTCCTCTTTGATTCAGACCCAATAATGCTGAGGTAGAGAGAGAAGGATGTATTGTTGTGTTGTTGATAGGATTAGGGTTTTGGGAATTGCTTTCTCTCTCTAGAGCGACTAGGTTTGGTTCGGAGGGAGATGTGTGGATTGAATTAGGGTTTGGAATTCGGAAAGTACTCCTTTCTCTCTCTGGTGATTCGCTGGACCCAATTATTCGTATTGCCACCTCGCCATCACCGGTTGAACTTGAACGAAGGACTGGCTCGATAGGAGAATCTACAAAAGTGTTGTGAATAAGTAAAAAAGAGAGGAAATTTGAGAAATTTTAATGTAATTTAAAAAAAATGATCAATAGATTCTTAAATGATTGCCAATTTCAAAGGTTTAATCATTATGAATGAAACTTTAAGCTGAATAGTACAATTCACTTCGATCCAGGGCCCTTATCAGTTTCAGTTCTTAACTTATTGTTCAAGAAAATAGGGTCTAATTAGGATTTAACTAGTGAAATTAGCAGCAAGATTTACTAAAGAAACAATACAAAGAAAGATTATAGAAAGAAACCTGAAATTTCTTGATGATTCGACCGAGTCTGAAGAATTCCAGAATATTCAAGAAGAGCTGACAGAGGGGCCTGAAGGAGACTCGAAGTAGAGAAATTCATACCATACCGTCTCGTACTACCACCACCAATAGACTCCAATCCACCACCGGACGGTACCGGAGAATCACCAGCTGGTTGCATCGATCTATTCCAAAAAACCTAACCTGACAAATAAATTACTTCTTCTGAAAGAAAGCTCAAATCTTTCGGTTCTTCACGCAGACCCAGAACTACGAGGGATTCAGATTTTGGTTCTTCGTGCCACTTCCGATGGATTTTTGAGTAATTATGCTTGCTTTTGTGGTAATGGGGAGTTTCTTTCAGCTTTCAGATGTTACTGCGAAGAGAAGGATTGAAAGGTGGGAAGAGCAAATAAAATAATTAAAGATCTTTTATTTATTTAAAGAGTAGTGTTGTATTATTATATCTCCTAGAATTTTCCTCCAGAAAATTTAATTCCCCAATATAACTTAATAATTTAAAAATAAATAGATAAATATTATAATTTAATTATTTTAATATATGATTTGACCTTCAATAAAAATATCAAATTATTAACTAATATATTAATTTTTAAAACGTCGTCTTAATTACGTTATCAAATTTTATGGGAGAGAGTTGGGATTTGTCCAACAATTTCTTTGTTTAAAAGTAAACGGATATAAATAACAAATGATTATAAATATACTTTGTGACCCCTTACATATATAGATATTTATATAAGATATAAGAGAATGAAAGTTTGGAAATGGTCTCGGATTTTTCGCGTGCACTAACTTTTCTCCATTTAATAATAATGGATGGTTCCATTACTTTAGTGCATATATTTTATAAGATATATGCAATGATGATATATTTTAGATCATTTAATTATATAATATAATAAAATAAGAAAGTTGTTGAGATAATTAATTTTATATTTGAAGTTTTTTATATTATATTATGTAACGGCCATGATACACTCACGGAAATAAAACACCGAATCACTCCGAATTATATTTTAATTTATATTTGAATGAATAAATTGAGTGGGGCCCGTATCTTAAATGCCATTATATTGCTTATAGTACCTAATATGAAATAATTCGGTAGGTGTAGAGTTTTTCTATTAGCATATTTTTGGGTAATCACATTAGAAATTACATGAAATAAATTAATCTTTCGCAAGTCGACTTTTTGAAATTGCATTTCAAATTTTAATGTTTAGATTCATTAAAATGAAACTACTATAGTTTTTAGGTTTTGGTCGATGTAATTGAATTATGGAATTTCAAGATTTATATGTACTAAAATTTTCAAATAAATTTAACAATTAACTATTTGACATAAGATTTTAATTTAACCAAAAACGAATAATCATCCAAAACATAATATCATAAATAAATTATATCATCACATTACAAGCCAAACAAAAAACAAGACTCTTACGTAATAGATTTAATATCACAAATAATCACCTACTCCGATGTTCTCATCGCGTAATTAATAATCCAATCCTCTTGAAGAGTATAATTAAATTTTAAGAACATATCTGCTTTGTCGTAAGAGATAAATGATTTTTGAAGTTCAGACCTTGCTTTGTCGCACGAGAAAAAGAAAAAGAAAATAGTTCTGGACAAAATAAGAAGATGGAGGCAGTTTTATTTTTTTCCCGTCAATCTCTTTTTTCTTTAACCTGGACTCATGTAGTTTTGGGGTGAAGTCGAGTTGCAGCAGTAGAGGAATTTTATGGAAGGTGAAACTGCAAGAGTTTGATGAATATATCAAATCAAATCAAATAATTTTGTTTAGCAAACTACAATAAGTGTAACTACTAACTGCAACAGTTACTGCAAAACAAACATCCCCTAAGTAATACAAACGAAGAAAATGATATTTACAAAAAAATGAAACTCACAATAATAGTATTGACAACTTCTATTTCTTTACTTTCGTTTTGAACTTCGAATATTCAATCAAATATATTATGAGTTACTAAAATAATATTAACAATTATGGTATTAAAGCATAAAAAGAAGTTATTGTAAATGAAATAATTTGTTGATATGTCAATTACTTGCTTATTTTTAATCATTAGATGTTGACATTTGAAAAATAAGAAATATTGGGTATGTGTCCAGTTTGTAGAAACTGGAGAGAAGAAAAATAGGCTTTTGAGAAAGGTAGGCCGAGCCATCTTCGTTGTCTTGTTCTCGGTCTTGGATTTGTTACCCAAGAAATTGACAATCACTAAATTTACATTATCTTTTAAAGATCCAGTATATCTAAAATAACTATTTTAAAACTTACAAAATAGAAAATATCCGAATCATGTCCAAAGAATTGTGAACATGAATATGTACAAAATCCTTCCTAATTACAAGATTTTAATATGATTTTTTTATGTTGACTTTTTATCATTTTCAAAAACATAAAATAAAATTACATGAATGATCTATTTTTCATAAAAAAGAAATGAACATTTTTATTAATATTTTTTAATTTTAAATTAATATAAGAGTTTTTGTGTAATATTTTATTATAAAAATTATTGATCACTCGATCAAAAATCGTATTGTTGGCAAAAAATATTGGTCGGATTCTTGTCCAAAATTCTTTGGACATAATTCGAATCATAAAAGAACGTGTGGTGTTAATTAAATGTTAAATTCGTCAATTTTGCATGGTTAAATTTATAAATTTACTCACACCATCAAATTGCATCATTTTTTGGATATTTGAAAATACATAACATTTAATATTACTATTTTAAAATTTGTAAAATACAAAAAGACATGCGTCTTGTTAATTAAATATTAAACTCGTCAAGTTTGTATGGTTTAAATTTATAAATTTACTCACGCCAATATCTTGAATCAGTTTTTGGATATTTAAAAATCCATAATATCTAAAAACATGATTTTATAACTTACAAAATATAAAAAAACGTGTGTCTCATTAATTAAATGTTAAATTCATCAAGTTTGCATGGTTTAAATTTATAAATTTATTCACACCATTAACTTACGTTATTTTTTGGATATTTACAAAAAAAAATCACATTGTCATTTTGGTTTCGATCGGTCGATAATGTGACATGGACTTTTTATAACTTTTATTCGTTCGTTCGTAGTTATTTATGTTTATTATTTAATGCTGAGGAGGGTGAATTATATTTTTTGAATTATCTACTGATTATGGTATAATTAAAGTTATATTTTTTCAAACGCCAAGGCTAAACTGGCTAAATTCGCCAAGATTTGTTCGAACGGGTGATATGAACCATGCTTCGACGGCTCAAAGTACCGTTCGATCGGATAGTGTAAAAAATAGTATATTACAGTCCGTTCGACCGTCTGAAAAAGGTTGGTCCAACGGACTGTGTTATTTTAAAAACGTTTTGTTCTTTGGTTTGAAATCTATTTATTATGTTCGAATGATTTACCGTAATGTTCGAATGGACTATGCTCTGAAACAAACTTTTATATAAAAAAATTGTTTTCGGTATATTAAAATAATTGTATAGTTTGAAAAAGTTTTCTCTAATGTTATATTAAGTGTAAAATTGAGTGTGAGAATCTACTTGTGATAACGTCTTCCTCGAGTTCTTGATCTTCAATACATCTTCAATCTTCGATTTCTTAATACATTCGTGTATTTCTTAAGTCTTCATGTATTTGCACGTCTTTTAACTTCATCTCGAATATTCAATTTGTGCATTTTTTGCATGTGTGTACTTGAATTAATCATAACTTAAAATTGTTCGTTAGTAATTTGAATTAGTTTTGATGATAAAAAAAATCATGGCCCAACATATTCATCGTGACAAAGATTTTAATACAAAGAGAAATTTAATAAAACATCGTCTACATAATCATACAATGCATTATAGTGTTGTAACATACCATATTAAATTAGTATCTTCATGTTCATTTTCTATACTTTATCTTTTTATGTTGAAAAAATTCATGATTTTCAGTCATTTATTGTGTATATCGTACTAAAAAGTTTATAATTAAATATATTTTAACTTTTTCTTTATTCTGAGTTACATATAGTATGGTTCCAATCTACACTTTCCTCTGGCTATCATTTTCTAAGATTTTTTTTTTTTTGTAAGAAAGACAACGCAAAATAACTTTAGTTGTATGTTATTGAAATTATGACATTCATTTTACAAAAATGCAAGGAACCCCGAATTCTTTCACAAACATGTTACTGAAGTTTAAATTGGTCATTGGATCTCATTTAAGTCTAATCCAACTCACTCATTTGTATTGCTGAGATGATGACACGTGTATTTCGGGATTAAATTTGTGGAATAATTCGGTGATTGTATCATCCGTGTTTATTTTACCTCTCGACAAAGCCGAGGGCGTTAGTTCAGGTATTTCCAAATTTGTTTGTCTATTTTGGTGAATCTCGAACATATTTTGTCCATATTCGAAACTTTTCCTAAATATATTTTTGTTTTTGGAAAGGCAAATACAATCAGGACCGGCCCCGACAATTATATTGCCCCAGTTCACAATGTTATCGGTTCTAATCTATTAATTTCCACGTTCCTCTGAAAATATAAAAAAGTAAAGAAAAAATAATTTCATGAAAAATTAAACAAAACAAAAAGTAATGATTCAAAATAACCGCTTTCCAAGATTTTTTAAAATTGTAATATAATTTAGTATTTTTTTGCACAAAAAATCATTTTATCCTTCTGAATTATGACACAATATAATCGAAAAAAATAAAATGCTTTGATTTTCTGAACATTTTTATAAAAATAATCTCGTATTTAGACTTATCAAAAATTAATTTCAATTCAGAGCGAAGACATTGACATAATTTATATGGCAAGTACAAATTAGTTTTATTTCCATTTTAATTTTTAAAAAAATGAGTCAAGAGAGAAAAAATAAAAAATCGGAATTTATATGTTATTGCTTTGTTTCTTCGTTATTTCTGGTTGATGGGGAAAAATTGTCGCTTCAATTTGCAAATTTTTGGTGTTTTTTTAATGAAAATATTTTATTGATATATTTTTAAGAATAATACAAATATCATGATAATAGTTCTACATTTATTTGGATCAATTGATTTATGATGTATAATATTTTTTTTTGTGGGTCTGTGATAATAAGTTAGCTCTTTAATTGAGAATAATACAAATATCGAAGAATTTTCATGTCAAAAGCGATGTCGATTACGGCCCTGCTGGAGATCATCAAAGCGGACGAAACACGATGGCATCTTCAATGTTAAACGGCTAGTTTAATTGAGAGGGTGCGAGTGGGTGAAGACTACTGCTGAATGTGTTACTAGTTTTGTGTTGTGCTTTCTTTTTTACTTATCTATGAAGTGGTGTCTTGTACCAAACTATTTTTGTTTTTAATATATCGAGAGAGGGCTATTGCTCTCCTCCTTCAAAAAAAAAAAAAAAGTTAGCTCTTTAAAAAAGAGTAAATATGTAAACTAAACTCCCCTGAAAAAAAATAAAGTTTATCTGGACTAAGATATGAATGGGCCTTTGTGCATAAAAGCCCACCTTCTCTTTCTCTCTCTCTCTGCCGTCTTCACAGACTGCCGACTCTCTGATCTGCATTTTGGCTTATAGATAACCTCTAATGGCGAATCCTTCGAGAAGATCCATGCATTACATCCAGAAACTATGTTCTTATCGAAACCTGACAATTCCAATCAACCCAAGTTCGTATATTTCGCAAATCCATCAAGTATCCCACTATGGTACCTCAATCGCAAAAGCTACTTCGCAGAACGGCATTTTTTCGCGCCTCCTGTCTCAGAAGTTTACTTCTTTATCTCAAACCGGGTTTCTGCGCTCTGGATTTTCAAATTCGCGGCATCATACTACCCAATTACCGAGAAAGTTAGACTCTTTCGGTTCAGGTATTAAAGGTCTAGGTCAACTCAATCAGAGAAGAACTACACCGATCCGATTTTTCTCGATTAGAAACTCAAATTCATCCAAATATACTTCCAATTCGGGGAAAAGTGTACTGGACAAGCCATTAAACGCAGTGAAATCCGCAATTTCACGCTACAGGGGTGCAGTTGGATTACAAATCGAGGCATTCTGGAAGAACAATTACATGGTGGTAGTAGGATTTGGGGCACTAATTGTATGCATAATCTTATGGAAAACAATGTTCACCATTGCCGATATGACTGTTGGCATTTCAGAAGGCTTAGCCAAGTACGGATTCCTCGCTCTTGCCACTGCAATGGTTGCTTTCGCCGTAAGTGAAACTACAACAAAATATTCGTTTTAGCGAAGAGTAATCAGTACCTTAACATTGTAATTTTAAAATTTGTATATTTTAGGGAATGTATTTGCGATCGAGATTCACGATAAATCCTGACAGAGTGTACCGAATTGCAATGAGGAAATTAAATACTTCTCCAGCCATACTCGAAGTAATGGGAGCTCCATTAACCGGTACCGAAGTTAGGGCTTACATCATGTCTGGAGGCGGGCCCAAATTGAAGGATTTTAAACTGAAACTCGGTGGAAAAAGATGCTTTTTGATTTTCCCAATTAGGGGAAGTGAGAGAAGAGGCCTTGTCAGCGTCGAGGTCAAAAAGAAAAAAGGCCAGGTAATTTAATTAATTAATTTATTACTGAGAATCGAAGTTTTTTTTTGAAATGTATCGTTTTTGTAGTACGATATGAAGCTTCTAGCGGTGGATATACCAATGGTATCGGGGCCGGACCAGAGACTCTTTTTAATAGGAGACGAGAAGGAATATAAAGTGGGAGGAGGATTAATTTCTGAATTGCGGGACCCGATCGTGACTGCCATGGCAGCCGAGAAGGAATTTGCCGTGTTGGACGAGATGGAGGAGAGAGAAGACGAGAAGAGGGAGAGAGAAGAGGCAGAGAGAAAGCAGAGAGAGGAGGAAGAGAAGGCTTTGGAGGAGGAGACGAGGAGGCGCGAGGAGAAGGAGAGAGACAAGTTGATTGAAGAGGAGGAAAAGAAGTCAAAGAAAGGTAGTTCCTAGTTTTTATTTAATTTTTTTTATTTTTGAGAAATAATGTTGCGGATTAATTTTTTTTTTTTTTTTAAACTCGTTCACAATTGAGTTTCCAAGGTTTTTTTTGGGTGTAATAATGTTGCAAGTGGAAAAAAAAAAACTTGGGTTTTAAAAGGAATTTTTTGTTTGTTTGTTTGATGCAATTGATTTTTGTTTTATACCACAAATCATGTTGTTTATTTGTTGATTAAATCTTCATGAATTGTGCATGATTAACTAATTATTATCATTTACCATCCGTGATACTAACTCATGCAAAAATGTTGGGGCCAAACCTTTTGTTATATTAGTTCCATGCCACAAAAGCTAAAATAAAATAAACATTAGTTAAAATTCCATATGTAATTAATGATTTATTATGTTCTTGTTTGCCATGATATTATGAGATATTAGGAGATACTGAAAGCCTGTAATAAAATATATTAATGTAATTCATACAATAAAGATAGAGTGTAGCAATTTTTAACGACGGGCAATAGCGACAAGAAAACGTTCGTATCATCTCGTATCTCACGAGCTAAACTCTATTCAAATCAGACTACGATGAATATCAGCAAAACCAAATTATTCGGAATAATCCGGCTATGAATTCACTCCAGAAAATATAGTAACACGTCATATCGAACACAAATATCAATTTGGTATTAATAAATGAATGGTGTAATTTCTGCTATATTCCTCTTGAAGTCATAATTATCAAATTTGTCCTTCTAATATTACAAATATCAAATTTAATAATTTATCGGATTCATTCGTTGGAAACTTATGAAATATCAAGTTTATGCAAAATATTAACTTCTATAAATTCAAGATATTGAGTAAAATATGCTCTAATTATGCCCCTTGTAATTTCTACTAACCTCCCTCTCTGCATCTTATCGATTCGCAATGTCTTTCACTTGGCTATTGGTTTCTCTCGTGCTACATTACCGAACAAGTTATACATTTCTCTAAGACGATAATAGATGAGAATTCTTTTATCAAATACAAATTGTTGTGCAAATAATTAACACGAACGAATTATAACACATGTGAATTAATTAATAACTATTGTATTTTTTTTGTTCGTGAAGTAAAATAATAAAATAATATAACGTATAAAAAATAAGTGTCATTTTCTTTTATCTTACAATTAAACCTCTCTTTATGACGATTCCTTTGTAATCGATACTGCACAATTTGATGTTATTTTTTCTCAAAAAAAAAAAAAAATGCACAAATAAACATCAATTTGTTTGACGAATCTCACGTAAAATTGAAAATAGCATATTCGCAAAATCTAAATTTGACCATAAAAAATTTAGTTTCATTGCATAAAAAAAAAATTGTGTAATACAATTATTGTTGTTTTTTTTAATAAAAACTAGTCAAAATCTAAATTGAAATATTCTTTCAGTTTTTTCGACGAGAAGTGACAATTTTTCACGAAGCTCACACAATTCAGTTATGTTATCTTTTGAACAATCATAAAATGATAGAATTTTGTGTGATTTTATACAAACAATATAATATAATATAAGATTAATATTATATATAATAATAATAATAATATAAGACCAAATTATATGAAAATAAAAATTATAAAATATAATTCCACGAGTTTATTCACACATACCTGATACCAGTATATAAGGAAATATTATAAAAAGAAAATACAATTTTCCCCTTTCCTACCCTTTCCTTAAATACCTACCGTTATAGAAGGAATTAAATAATTCACCCATAAATAGTCCCGTCCTCTCTCTTTCCTCAATTTATTATTCCCTCCGGTTCCCATTTCTTTTTTCCCTCCAAAACCCCAATTCCCCTTTCTCTTTCAAGATTTGGGTTCCCCCTTTCTCTTCCAGTTTCACGATCCAGAAGCAGAAGCCCTATCTCTTTCCAGATCAGATAATCATGGATAAGACCACTGAGGATGATCTGAGACGAGTTATGAAGATGCAAGGCGGTGATATTTGGTCTATGATAGCCACGGCAATCTCCATTGCTGCACGAGACCATCACGATGAGTTTCTTCTTCGCCGCGACTCTATTATTCGAGATATTTTTGCCTTGTCCTCGCGCTCCAGTTGTAATTGTGATCCGAACCGGGTTAACGGGTCGGATGTGACTCGTGTCGAAACAAACCCGGTTCATGCGATCGGGGTATCGCCTGAGATACAATCTGAGACGCCTCGGCCCGAGTCTGAGGGATCACCAGAGACGGTGGAAGAACAAAACGCAAACCAAACTAATCCTCAGATTTCAAAAATTCTAGCCATTAAGGATTTTTTGAAAGATCATGCTGAGGTAATTAAGTTTGCTTTGCCCTTCTTCTTTCAAATATTCACTGTGTTTGTTCTCAATTCAGACGATTTGATTTCTGTCTTTTTTGTGGGAAATAGTCTGATGAGGAATCCTTGGTGAATATGTTGAAAAACCTCGGCACCATTGATATCACATATGAAGCACTCAAGGTACTGCATTGCAATTTTTCTTGTTGAATTTGAAATTTAAATAATAATTTTCTGAATTTTAACGAATTTCTTTTATATGAATTTAGGAAACTGGTATTGGTCATGTGCTTAACTCGTTAAGGAAGCATGCTTCTTCTAATGTAGGGCGTTTAGCCAAGCAATTGATCAAGTAAGAATGAATAAATAATAAAATAAATAAATATGAAAACATCTGAAATAAATTTTGGAAATTGAAGAAAGTGGACGGAAACAGTGGATTTGTGGGCGAAATCCAGTTCACGCAATTATACTTCTCCAGCCATCCAACCGTCAGATTTCATAACTGACGAGGCGCCACCAGCAACGGTAAACGGGTCGGATCTAAAAGAGACGAAACCAAAACCTGTATTAATCAGAGTTGTGTCATCAAAGAGAAACGGGTCGGATCCTGCAGAGCGTCAATCCAAACCCGCTCTGACAAGACCTGTCTCCTTTAACAGAGCTGGTGATTTAGAGCGGATTCCTAAACCTGACCCGATTAGGGTGAAACCCGATCCGCATAATGAGGGAGAGGAATTTTACAACTCGGCCAGATTGGATAATGCAAGGAAACGACTGCAGCGGAACTACCAAGAAGCAAATAAGGGTAACATTTTATTTTTTGAATGTTACAATCTTATAGATATTTTTACTTTTTAAGTTTTTAACTAATTATTGATTTTTGTGGGGTGAAATAGCAAAAAAGCAAAGGACAGTACAAATTCTCGGAATACATGAAATACCAAAGCCGGAAAATGAATTTGTGCGCAGAAGTGTGCCGACATCGAGGCACAGATAAAAGAATTTTTTCATTTTAGACCCTAGGAAATGAGATATTATTACATAGAGGCTAACTTAAATAGACGCGACTGCACGATCTTCTGATAATGATAAAGGAATACAATTATATTTTTCAGTTTTAATTATTTGTCTCTGGTATCTATTATTTGATGGATTTTTTTGTAAATGTAATTTGCATGAAAATGTGATAACACTTGTTGTGGCCTGTAATTAAAGGTATACAATTATATTTTTGTTTTAAGTTTGTGTATTGTTATTATTATTACTAATCTGATAATTCAAAAAATTAATTATTATTATTATTATTACAACTCTTGTTTGGGTTCTCATTGTTCATTTTTTATTTGTGATATTATTTAATTTGTATTTGTTGAATTCAATGTTTGGTTCTCTAAATTCTCTCTTCTCTTGCAATTCACTTTATACTTGTTAATACCCTCTAATTAAAATGGATAAAATTATGGAATGAATAACATTGTATTTTTCAATAATACGAAGAGATTTTAACTTCTTATTGGCCAAGAACGTCGTTGATCTTCTACTGGTACGACATTTGTACTGGTTCATATTATGTCCAATTCGATTGCAAAATATAAAAAAATTGAACATACTTAAAATACATATATAGTTGTCATGTTAATTGATTTGATTATGCTTTTTGTTTATATGATATTGATTTAAGTCGTAGGAAGTTTTTTGATCTTGATCTCCATGGATAAGTAGTGTAATCTTTAGTGTAGGTTAGTAAAAGTTTTTCAAATTTTTATTTGTGCATGTTTAGATGATATTTAAGATTTGATTGAAGAATTTTAAGTCAATGAATCTCTAGACTTATTGTATACAAAATAATCAAAATAAAAAATTAAACTTTTTGGTAAGTATTTTGTATAATTTTGTTTGAAACTCTTGAAAATAATATTTTATTAAGATAAAATGATACATCGTATACATATTATTAAATAATAATTTTAATAAGCTTTAGAGTATTAAAGAAAATTATAAATTATATTACACTATCATATTAATAATTTTTTTGGAACTCTTGAAAACAATATTGTATTAAGATAAACGCTTAGATGAAGAAGAAGAAGATGATTTGGAACTCTGACATTTTAATAGAAATGATTAACGCTTAGATGAAGAAGAAGATGATTTGATTAGCTAATTTTCCTTGATTGATTTCTGATTTACAACAGTACATCGTTTAAATAGTGATTACAAAATAACTAACAATCATTCTCAGCCAATCAGAAACTAACTACCAAATCTTTCTAAACCAGTAAAAACTACCTACCTAAATAAATCTGAACCAAACAACTCTTACCTTCCTATAATTTGTTTGATTTATTTTCGTAACTCATACTCGTGTAACATTATTGACTTATTTTCGTCCGTTCAGGTTCAACTCGATCTGATCTGAGCCATCCAAAGAATTTGTTTGAATGGTTGATGTGCTGGAAAAAACTGTGTTTTAAACCAGATGATCATTTATGGGAAACGATTATTTTGGGTTTATCGTTTAACAAGCCAATGTGTTTAAGGTTTACGGTTTTTATGGTTTTACATATTTCACGGCCTGTCAAATTTGGGAGCAATCATCATGCTTTTAATTATTTGCAAGAACCGAAATTTCATAATTTTTTTTGTTTTTGTTACCAAATGAAGGATTTCGAACCATATTTTCAGTTTATTTAGCACAAATTTTTGTAAGGTTAATTCTAATGTGATTTCCGGTAACAAAATTTTCAATTTTATTTTTGCAGTTTATCTTTTATTTTACCAAAAAAAATTCCAGTAAATTTCATAGAGTTTCCAACAGATTATGATTTTATTTATAACTTTATAGTTTTTTTTTTATTTTAACCCTATTTGTAACAGATTATGATTGTATTTGGAACGTAGTATATAAATTTGTTTTTATGATTTTTGTTCAATATTATACTTTAACATCTTTGTTAACTGATTTTGAATAATTAAATACTTTTTTTAGTTTACTCACAACATCATCAACAACTCTTAAAGTTGAATTGAGATATTTCTTTAGTTCAATGATAATGTAAAAAACAACAACATAAATTTGAATGAAGACATTTGACATAAAAATACAATCATAAAAAATTCCAAAATTTGACACACAATTTAAATTAATAATTAACAATCATCCAAATGAGCCTCAATCAACCCTAATTGAGCAATTTAAAATTGCATATTGATAAGTTCATACATATCACACTTCATCTTTAATTAATTTTGAAATATATTTGTTCTCTTCTTCTCATGATGCTATCAAATTAACTCACAATTAATTACAGCTCAGTTATGTCTCAGCTCTTATGTCTAGGGGTGTAAACGGTTCGGATCCGGTTCGGATAGTGGTCATACCGGATCCTGATCCGTATTTTTTTCGGATACGGATACGGATACGGATATTCCCGGATCCGAATACGGTTCGGATATTAAACGGATACAGATTCGGTTCGGATATCTCGGATACGGATACGAATCTGGATATTGTTCGGATAGTTCATACGGATATTTTGTATGTAATATAACTATCTATTTTACCAACGAATCTCAAATAATATTAAAATAATATTTAAATAATACATAAAAGGACATTATAATTTTACGAAACAAAATCAAGTATTTGTCAAATATCTTCCGAATAGTCCTAATAAAAGACTATAGTTATTTAAAAACATAATAAATTTCAAAAACGGATATCCGTTTTTATACTGTTATTCGGATCCGGATAATATCCGGATTCGGATCCGGAACCGATTCTTATTATCAAAACCGAATCCGGATCCGGGTCGGATCCGGATCCATTCAGATCCGGATGTTTAGGCTGATTCGGTTCGGGTCAGTTCGGATAATATCCGAACCGTTTACATCCCTACTTATGTCTCATTTCAGATTATACAAAAACCCTCCGTTATCAGAATTTACATCCCCTAATTTCAAAGGATAAATGATATTTTGAAATATTTTTAGGGCCAAAATGATATTTCCTGACATATGATATTTTTATTTGTTCAAGGGTAAATATGATATTTCAGGTTTTAAAAAAAAAGGAAAATATGATGTTTGCAAAACTTTTACATACGTGTATGTAGAAAAAAGATAATTTTTATTTCGAAATTGACGTGGGAAAGAGAGATTGATTCGAATCGAGAATGTCGATACAAATACGAAAAGAACTCACAGTTAAATTCGTTTGTATGTAAAATATACTGATTGTATACGTGTCAAATAATATTTTTTGTGTTGTTTTGTGTTGTACGTAAAGAGACAATTATGTATATTATTGTGCTTGTTTATTAGTTTCTCTATAATCAATTTAAATTATTTATGTTCTTTAAAAGTTTGTGTAATATAAAAATTATTATATAACTAGCCATTATTATATTGTGTGAGTTTGTTTGAACCAATCGAATCATATATTTTACTTGTTCTATATTGTTGGAAAATTTTACCATAACATGATTTATGTCCTAAATGGAAATTTTGTGAGTTTGTTTGAACCAATCGAATACTTTTAGATCTAGCCATTATTGTGTGATAAAATTAGATCTTAATACAAAATTTGTTTGAACCAATCGAATCATGTGTGAGTTTGTTTGTTCACAATATAGAACAAGTAAAAGTATTTTTAATTATTCGGATCCGCCCCAGTTCTATATTGTGTGAGTTTGTTTGAACCAATCGAATCATATATTTTAAAAGTTAAACTAGCCATTATTATATAACTGATAAAATTAGATCTAGCCCAAATAAAAATAAAAATAAAAACAATATTAAATATAATTACAAATTATATATTTCTTTATCACTTATATGTAACGAAAATTAAATATCACTGTAAATTGGCCATCTTCACTGTTTTGACCCCAAAAACCCAAGCAAGTCATGCATTTCTTATGTAATGAAAATTATAAAAAATGTTGCATCATCACTGTCCAGAGACAATATATAATATTGCTAAAAATTCTAACGCGGCCTTGCCTAAAATTCAACAAATGCTCAAGTAAATAAGAATTAGTTAAAATATAAATTAATTAGGTCGCTAAATATTCATGATTGAACATAACACAAAATGATTAGTTAATTCCAAAAACAACCATGCAGAAACAAAGTACAATACATAAATGTGCATGCAAAAAAAACATACCGAATCACCAATAATCTGAAAATATGTAGAAATTAGCAATAATCACCAAATAGGGACCCTATTTCAAGAATTTGTTACGTTTGGAACTCTAAGTTCGGCAATTTATCACAAAAAAACTGAAAAAACGAAAAAACATGAAAGATCTACTGCAATCGAGTCGACATCAGGAAGAAATCGCAAAATTCAGTTGCACTCGTCGTCCTTCTCCAGTCTCACGCCTCTTCTGCCAGCCGCCCTCCTTGTCCGGTCGCGAAAAGATCAAATCCAACAGTTTTCCACTCGCCAAAGAAAAGATTTTACTTTTTTTTTCATGAGTGAGGAAGAAGGAATGATAATTGCTACTACTCTACGGAGTGACGATTTGACATATTTGTCAGTGGAAGTGACAGTGCCTCAGTATTTGGTTTAACACGGTAAGAATAATTTTGGAGCAAATGAATCCATAACATGGGGAACATGACTTACCACTTGAATTTACGATTTAACACATGTCATTATTATTTAACGTCGTTTGTCAGCACATCAAGAATTTGAAGGGAGATAAAGGGATACATCATTTTTCTTATTAAAAAGCTCAGTTGTTCTGAACTTGGCCTTCAAGTCAATCAAACTTGGTCCTGGACGACTCTTAACACAATAAAGGGAAAATTACTGATGAGGTTAACAAAAGCACTTAATTTAAAGCACAGATCCAATGTTAATACAAACTTAAATTCGCACGTTTTATGTTCGTCAAACTAAACGACAAAAAAAAGACAACAAGAACACAATTACGCAAGATATAAAGTGAATTCCCAGACGGTTTTAACCCCATCCGTCTCATGCTGTGCGGACGCAGATCGGACCACGGCCACCTTGGGGAAGCCTTGAGCAATTACATATTTTCGCGTCCCGCCTACAATTGCCAAGTGGGACTCGTAGTCGATTGTGCGGTGGACTCCAAAGAAGCCGATACTGTCTGCGTACTCGCCATTTTGACCATTGTTGTCAATGGCAGCGTGTGCCCGCCCCGTCCTTCAAATTGTAGCGGTTACAGCTACATGAAAAGAAATAAGGCTAGAGAACTTCAATTGAGCGGGTCGAATTGGTTAATTAGTATCGTCTGATCAGTTCATAATAAGGGATGATTTCTTTGTAGATTTCGATGAGGTCGTATGTTACGTAACAACAAATAATGACCATCAACAAAACATGAAAATACGAAATTTTCGTTCCGCCAGTACCTCCGCACTCCGACATTTTAATAGAAGCGATTAAAGCTGAGATTAAGATTTAAGAAGAAGATGATTTGATTGGCTAATTTTCTTTGATTGATTTCTGATTTACATTACATCGTTTAAATAGTGATTACGGAATAACTAACAATCATTCTCAGCCAATCAGAGACTAACTTCCTAACCAATCATATTCTATTTTGTTCTTTTTGACTCTTTTTTGGAAAAGGAACGAAATATTATTGCCTAAATATCTGAATATAATCTAATTTCTCCCTCCAATTCCATCCAAACCATCCTAACTTTCTGACCAAGCATAACTCATGCTCGTTTGTAACAACAGTATTGACTTATTTTGGTCCGTTGAGATTCAACTTGATGTGATCTGAGCCATCCAAATAATTTGTTTGATTTGCACCAGGCTCATTGGTTAAAATTTATTAAAAGGCTGAGGTTGATTTGAACTTGATCGTTGAAGAATGAATATGTTCGTCTCCTCTCCTTTTGTAAGCTGACTGGACACCTCCCGTGTCTTCTTCAAACAACTTCAATCAAACTCGTTCTCGGCCCAACAAAAATCATAGAAAACATAGAAGATACAACCATGATAAACATTTAATTCATTATGTGCAATAAATATTTATTCGAAAAGTATATTCAATTTTCTATGTACAATGTTATTTATTGGAAGAAAAGAAATTTACACACGTATTTCTTATTTGTATTTTTTTTTTAATTATGTTTTATGTTTTTCTACTACTGATATCTACATTTCCATCCATTACTTCTTCCCAAACTAATATTACTTATTCGAAAAATTGACCCATATCATATATTTGTATATAATTTATTTTTTAATTATATTTCAAATATTTCTCTTGCCGGTATTTAATTGTTAGATAACATTTTTCATCCATTACTTTTTCAAAAACAATAAATGATTATATTTCTGAAACATAATTGAAAATATCGTTTTTTTGAAAAAAAATATACAAAGGAGATCTTTTTTTTTTAAAATAGGTCTCGGACCCTTGATATCTCGGGACCGGCCTTGGGACTCATCCGCTTCCCTTCCCTCTCCACAGAACCGACCCGCAAATCTCTCTCTCTCTCTCTCTCTCTCTCTTTGCTTGGCGACTGGCGTCCCCAAGAAATTGGACCCACCTGCACCAAACCCCGTGCTACCTTAGGGTTGAAACCATGATAAAATTATAAGGAGGACCGAGACGAAGTAATTTAATAAAAGTTTATACATACATTATATACATAAAATTTTGAGGGTATGTTGTATTATTTAGTTACAAAATAATATTAACAAATTTTAAAACATTATTATTAATTAGCAAAAACAATTAATGATTTTTTAAAATTAGAATGGTTATTCTTTTGATGCAAATTATGTTCATTGTGCAAGAGTTATAAAATCAAGAGAAATTTTAATGAGGAGGTTATTAGAGAGAATAATGAAAATTATTAATAAAAAGATTATGAGGAAGGTGAAGCTCACGTGAGTTACACTTGATCATTTGATTTCTTCTTTATCTATAGTATATTTGTATGGTTCTTTGTATCATAAAAAAATGATAGAATAAAATATTTTATTGTCTACCGTTTCTCTCCTTAATTCTTTATTTTTTTTTCCATTTAAATATTCTTTCAAATCTAAAAATGAGACTTGGTTGAGAAATCGGTATATATGACTTTGTCTCTTTCGAAGTGAAATTCTTCTAAATACATAAATTTTTGCCACTTCATCAATGTGTTTGTGTGGGTGGGTGGGGGACAATATATTTTCCCATTACAAAATTATTCTTATTTAATAAAATCTCAAAGTATCTTTTTTGATAAATATATTATACCCAATTTTGTTGACACGATCAAGAAAAAAAGTTATATATTATATTTATATAAATATATCCACATAAAATATTTTAGTTTTAGAAATAAACACATCCTCTCGTTAGTTTTTTATATTTTCCATGACAATAAAAACCCAAAAGCAAACCTTCTAGATCCTTTGGACTTCAATAAAGAAAAATTAAATCTCTAATAATTATATTTCGGACATCCAAAACAAAGAATATTAAATCTCTAATAATAAAAATTAAATCTCTAATAATTAAACCTTCTAGATCCAATTCCAGAATTTTTCAAACAACCAAACAAAGAATTATACTTTCCAGCATCTTATAATTCGGACATCCAAACAAACTGTGGAATTACTAATTCCAGAATTTTTTACTCCTCCACCTTATAATCCGATTCCACCCTACTAATTCCGCTTGCCAAACAGGCCCTAATCGAATTTCCGCTTGATTAACAAATTCCCCTCGTGGGCTTCACCAAATCCACATTCTCTCTCTTTCTCTCTCTCTCTCTGTTATTAGGGTTCGTCAATTAGGGTTCGTCGTCAAAAAGCGTAATCAACGCCTAATTCGAGTATTCAACAATTTGGTATGGTCCTTTTCTGCTAATCGCGTCACTCTTGTTTTCTTCTATACCTGTTCATTCCTTATCCATCTAAATCCCCTCTTCTTTTATTCTCTATCTATACCACTAGCTACCCCTGATAGGGGATACGAATGATAAGGATAACCCTCATCAATCTTTCTTTTCTTTGTTGAATTTTTTAATTTCAGAAAAAAACTTCTTATACGACCAATTATGGGTTGCTTTTTTTCAAAGGTTAGTTTTTAACTTTTTATTCAGATGTAATTCATCAATTTTTATCTATCAATTTTGGTTTACATGGTAATCGTAAAGGTTGGTCTTTTTGTTTTCCAGCGAAGCGATTTGGATGATGAAGAAGAAGAAAAGATTGATTTCACAGGAGGAAATGTGCATGTAATAACCAGCAAAGAACAATGGGATCAGCAACTTGCCGAAGCAGATAAAAATGGAAAAATCGTAAGCAAATTAAATCAAATTTCAACCAAATTCAGGGTTCATTCCGTAAAATTCACCAATTTGAATTGAACTAATCATGTTTGACCTAATTTTTCGATAGGTGGTGGTGAATTTTAGTGCATCATGGTGTGGGCCGTGCAGAGCGATATC
This sequence comes from Luzula sylvatica, assembly GCA_946800325.1. Classification (NCBI taxonomy): domain Eukaryota; kingdom Viridiplantae; phylum Streptophyta; class Magnoliopsida; order Poales; family Juncaceae; genus Luzula; species Luzula sylvatica. The sequence goes on along the minus strand of OX326956.1, from coordinate 76,345,660 downwards.
ACCCGTTTATGCTGAATTATCTGAGAAACATACTTCTCTTATGTTCATAGTTGTGGACGTTGATGTATTAATGGTGACTATTATATTCTTTTCCTTTATCTTAATTCTTTCATTTTCTATGGGTATTATTGCAAAAGAGTGAATTAATTATTTTAATGATTATATTATAAGTTATTTTTTATTTTTATTTTTTTAGGATTTGAGTTCTTCATGGGATGTAAAAGCGACACCGACTTTTATCTTCATGAAAGATGGGAAGCAATTGGATAGACTACTCGGTGCGAATAAACCCGAGCTCGAAAAGAAATTAATTTCATACGCTGAAGAATCGGTTTAATTAGTTATATGTTAATAATGTACATGGGTTATGTGTATTTATTGCGTTTCTTTTATTTTGTGTTTTAAGGTGGTTTAATTGTCTATTTGTGTGACGTGTTTTTGTAATTGTAAGTTATGAACTTACATTTGCAAAATTGAAATTTAGGGTGGTGGTTTGTGCAATTTGTTTTTTGTTTTGTTTTGTATGTTGACTTGGTTGTGTTCAGGGTTGTAGACGAACCCAACCATGTTTGGGTTCGGTTCGAAACTTATCAAACATGTTTGGTTCGGTTCGTTATTAGTTTCGAACACTTTTTATTGTTCGGGTTTGGTTTGTTAAATTTTCGAGGAGTTCGATTCATTCAATATATGTTTGAAAACTAATGAAATTTTAAACTTAATCTATTTTATATATGTTGTCTTAATAAAAAAAAACTAGCAGAAAGTGCGCACAATTGCACGGGACTCCTTTTTCTTATCAAATTTTGTTCATATTTTTTTAATTGTCATATTAGTTTACGTGTATTAGATAAATCGTATCTTGTGTTTTGTATTGATGTTGTTCGAATATTTGATTTGACCAATTTTCTTTTATGAAAATATAACAAAATCAAGTTAAATCGCATATTAAAAAATAGTTAAATTACGAAAATAACAATAATATGAATAGTAAATAAATGATTTTTAATCTGATGCATAGCCCAACTAATTAAAGGTCACGTTCATAATTTTCGTCGCTTCCAGATTTGCTAAATATCGATCAATGCTGAGTTACCACGTGGAATACGATGGCTCGATAGAAGTTCACCGTACGCCCCTTTTTCTTTTTGAAGGAGAATCGACAAATTGTCGAAATCTCGAATATATTAATTGAAACGTTCGTTACAATTTACATAAAGTTTGGAGGAATGGTACAATATTCCTATCCTTCCAAAACTATAATGTTTGAAGATTTGGAGATTTGTAACGATCTAAAAGACTACTCACAATACTTGTATAAGATTATGCAGGAGGGCCCGGGCTACACATACAATTAAAGCACGAAATGACAACGAAAATGTATAGGGCCTGTTTGGCATGTGGGATTATAGCCCTTGGAGCCGGATCTTATAATTCCAAAACACAAGTTCTTTGTTTGGCGATCAAATAAATTGGAATTATGTTTTGCCTCATCTATTAAATTGTGAATCTTGACACTCCTCAAAATGTTGGAATGCCAAAGTTCTTGCACAGGGCCCAAGAACTAATTTTGTTGTTGAGTTCTTGCCCAGGCATGTGATATTATTTCATTCAAATAAGTATTATATATTATTAGAATAATATATATTAACATATTAAGCCAAACAATTAATCAAATAAATATTGTTTCTTAGATATTTTTTTACGTATATTTAATTAATATAAATACTCTATTAATTATAAGGATATAATAATTATAATATTATTAAATACATATTATTAATATAATATTGTATATTACTATAAATAATATAAATATTATATCCATATAATTAATATAATATTATTATGATATAATTTCTAATATTATATTGATTAAATTCAATTAATAAAATAACAAAATAATTATATTAATTGTAATATATATTAATAATAATATAAAAGTACATTTAATATTTTTATATTATTATATAAATTCTAATATTATATAAATTATATTAAAATAATATAATTATTATATTTATTGCGGTATATATTATATATGATAATATAAAAGTACGTTTAATATTTTAATATTATTATATCATTTCTTCTATTATATAAATTATATTAAAATAATTATATTAGTTTTATTATTGATATGAAAATAATAACATAATAGAATAATTCTATTAGTTTTAGTATATATTAAAATATAAAATATAATATAAAAGTATATTTAATATTTTTATATTATTATTATAATATATTGTATGCATATATAATATAATATAATTTTATACAATAATATTATTATAATTTTATATTTCAAAAATGCTATATTAATATAATATTTTTGGTCAAAATAATATTATTATATTATTAATATAATAATATAATAATATTACAATAATATAATATTACTATAATACTAATATTTTGTAGATTTTTTAACGAAATATCATTTTTACATTTTAATAATAAAATTCCATAAACTTTTGAACAACCAAACAAAGAATTATATTTTCCATCATCTCATAATTTGGACATCCAAACAAACTGTGGAATTACTATTTCCAGAATTTTTTACTCCTCCACCTTATAATTCAATTCCACTCTGCTAATTCCGCTTGCCAAACGGCCCCTAAGATTATATGTAAGTATAAATTATCATCAAATTAAATTTTTTAAAATATCCATAAAACATAAATTAAAATTTTAACTATTTAATATCGAAAATAAAATAACGTTTACAATCTAAAAAAGCATAAATCTAAACAAAAGTAAAACCTAAACCAATAATTTTAAGAAAATATAGAAAAAATGTTAATAGACTCGATATGAATTCATAGAGTATGTGAAGTTTAATTTATATGAGTTAATGTAATGAATTATTATGATTGTTTAGATTATAATTTATATGAGTTTTTATTTATCTGGGTTATGTGAGCTTTTGTTTATTTGGATTTATGAATTATTATTATTGGACATTCGAACATACATCCTTGTTCGATAAGATTTCAAATCGTTATCGAACAAAAAATTAGCGAACAAACTCAAATTAAACTCGAATGAACACCGAATTTCAAACAATACTCACAGCCGTAGACTTAGTCGGGTTATGTGTACAAAAAGAGAAGTTTATATTGTCGTGATTTTTGGCGGACTATTTCTTTTTTTTGCCATTTTGTTTTAACTATAATATACTCTTTCGAACCGTATGTGCAATGCCGGTATACCTTTTCGATGTTTTTTACATGACTATTATATTTTTTTTAATAATAGTATATTTGTTGAATTTATAATACATTTATTGAATTAAAATATACATACTTCCTGAATATTAATATTTATATATCCAAATTTTAATAGAGATGATCCCGTGTAATGTGCTACATGAAAGATGAAATATTGAATTAGTCTTTCTTCTTTGTATAAAGAAGGAAATAATCTAAGCATACAATCCTGATATTTGTGGTTGCTTGAATTCCAAGATTTTAGGACTATTTACAAGTTATCTTAAACTACATAAATTCACAAAATTAAGTAAAAAGTCATAATAATCTACCTTTTCTTTGCGTCAAACTATATATATATATATATATATATATATATATATATATATATATATATATATATATATATATATATATATATATATTTGCAAGTTTTTCCAAACTCTTTTACTTTCTAATTCTAAAAGAATATTTCTACTATTTTTCTTTGATTTCCGTATCTTAGAAAAAACTTAGGAAATATAATAATAAAACTTAGGTGAAAACAAATATCTTAGAATTTCATGTGTACCCTTGCAAGACATCATAATTTCTCGTACACCCCTAAAAACGTGAAATTTCATAAATACCCCTATAAAAACATTGAAATATCATGATTACCCTTAAATTAAACCTTTAGTTAATAATTAGTTAATTTTTTCGTTCAAAATATTTTTTCGTTTTACACTTATATCAATATAATAGTTACTTAAAATTTTGAGAATATTATTGATTTCAGCATGATTTTTGAAAAGAAACTATGAGATAGAATTGATAATATTTGATGTTTTAAGTTCTCTGTATTAATTTAGGGCAAACATTATGCATTATCATAAATTTTTTTTTTTAAAAAAACTAGGCATTGACATATTACTAACGAGAAACACGTTGATGATTTTTAAATGATATAATAGGAGTATATGTGATATTTTAAGAATTTTATAGGGGTAACCATGATATTTGTTGAAGGGTTTTGAAAGAGTATCGGATATTTCATATTTGTGAAATTTCACATTATTCAGGGATATATGTTGAATTATAATTTTTTAAAGGGGTACACGTGAAATTGCGCCAAATAAATATAATCCAAGCCGTGAAACGGTGCTATCGTGTAATAACAAAACTTAAGAGGGGTATATGCGTAAGACTAGTTAGACTAAGGTCCGACCCGACTTTTGCTTATCCAATTTATTCCCTTTCTTAAACCCTATTCTGTTGTTCTCCTTTCTCGAATTTTCAATACCGCCGCAAAATTTCGCCCGATTCAGGTAACAATATTTTTCGATTTTCCTTCGATTTTTCGCCTTAATCGAGAAATTTTGGACTTCACGATTCAATTTTCAATCTAGGTTTAGGTCTATAACATTCGATATCTGTAGTTTTTTCGCCTTTATGTTACAATTTTTTAGATTCAGTATCTTATGAAGTTATTGATCCGATTGATCTCTTAGACTGCTAATTTGTTGTGTAGATTTTGAACGTGAAATCGAGAATACAACTTGAAGAGACTAAAAGAGCCGACAATCATGGATCCAGAGAAGAAGGAAGAGGAGACGGTGCCTGATGTAAGATTTCACGAGTTATTACCTTCGATTTCATTATTAGAATTTGAAATTTAAACTAATTATTTTGTCTTTTAAAGTTGGCACCTTTTGGTCCTACAAAGAAGAAGAAGAAGAAGAAGGTCGGTATTGCAGAACCAAGTGAAGAATCTGAACAACCTGTCGAGAGACCTGAAGAACAACAACCTGGTAATGCCTAATAATACTTTTTCATAAGGTTCTTATTGTAAGTTTGTATGCTCGTTTTGAACAGTGCAAGAAGGAGGCGAACAGAACTTCGCTGGCATGAAAAAGAAAAAGAAGAAACAGGTACTACCAATACATATCTTCATTCATTTTATCATTTATACGTTTATATTATTATTATTCTTACAAATAATGATTATTTTTAGGTCGATACTACTTTCATCGACGACGAAGAAGAAAACAAGGAAACTAACGGCGTCGATGCTCCAACTGAAAATATCGGTAAACCTAATTTATTTTAAACCTAATTATTTCCTTTTACTAATTTAATTGTTTTTATATTTTAAAATAGACGATCAAATCGGAGAAGACGAGGAAGGAGAAGGAATCGATTTGGGCTCTACAAAATATCCTTGGGAAGGATCTGAACGTGATTACCTATACGACGAGGTACGCGTATTATTATTTGCATATATACCCCTATTAAATCCTTTAATTTTGTTTCTTTTTTGAATAGTTATTGGGAAGGGTGTTTAACATATTGAGAGAGAACAATCCTGATCTGGCTGGAGATCGACGCAGAACCGTCATGAGGCCACCTCAGGTTCTTCGAGAAGGAACTAAAAAGACCGTCTTTGTCAACTTCATGGATATGTGCAAAACGTAATCCCTAAAATTGATAATAATAATATAATTAATTTAATATTTTTATAATTTTATTATTTTTTTGTGGGAGTGTAGGATGCATAGACAGCCAGAGCATGTGATGACGTTCTTATTGGCTGAGATGGGGACAAGTGGGTCTCTTGATGGTCAACAAAGACTCGTTGTTAAGGGTCGATTTGCTCCTAAGAATTTCGAGGGTATTCTTAGACGATATATCAGTAAGTATTCTAATTCTTTGAAGGGTAAATTTGATATTTTTGAGTTTTGTGGGGGAGATCTAATGTTGTTGGTGTATTTATTTTTTGTGTGTGTAGACGAGTATGTGATTTGCAGTGGATGCAAGAGTCCCGATACAATTCTTTCAAAGGAAAATCGTCTATTTTTCCTTCGCTGCGAACAGGTATGCAATGATTTTTAAATTTCTTTGTTTTTATCTTTTGAATTTTGTAATTTATTGCAGTCGTTAGTAATCTATAAGATTTTGATTTAAAAATAAAATAAAATAACAAGTAAAATCTATATGATTAGGGCCTGTGACGAGTTTGATAAATATATTGCCGACATTGGTTGATAATATCAATTGTGATAGTATTACATATTCTCTGAGGCCTTCTAAAATATGATATTTACCCTATTTTGTATATGATTTGGGTCACGTCCCATTTTTGTAGTGGTAGACGTGATATTTTGATACTTTATAGGGTTCAAAATGAAATTTTGCATGTTCAATTATAATCTAACCTTTGTTTCATATATTTTTTTAAATGCAGTGTGGATCGTCGCGCACAGTGGCGGCAATCAAAGCTGGATTCGTGGCTCGTGTGGGCCGCCGCAAGGACGGGACTTAAAAAGATCGTTTCAAATCGAACAGAGTTTTTAATTTAAAATCTAATGCGTTATTTCTTATCTGTTTTGTGCTTGGTAATTTTGACTTTGTTTAAAGAGTTTTGGCATGCTATGTTTCTGTCTTGTTCTCGGAGACTTGTTGAATGTTATTTTGAAGTATTGTTGTTTAATAAAACTAGTATTTTGTTTAATTTGTTCATGAGTTTTCAATTATTGCACAAATATGTAAAATATTGGAGGTCCTCCTTTTGCAATTTAGGCTGCTTATCATAGGTAATTTTTCCTCGTATTTTTTAAGATCCCAACATAACTTGCCAACGATTATTTGGGCCCTTCATCTATTTAACGCAGTTTTTTCTTGATATTTTGATAAACTAAATTTTGTGAAAATGCAGTAACCAATTATTTTGTAATTACTTAATATTTTATTTTTTGTGTGATAAATAATACTTGTAATTACAGGAGTCTCCATTTCTATTTACAAAATCGAGGGAAACTAGACACTCGTGTATAACAGAAGTTGCACAACAATGCATTAAATAATAAGGCAGAATTTCATGTGTATCCCTGCAAAACATCATAATTTCATGCATACCCCTCAAAACCGTGAAATTTCATAATCCTAAAAAATCATTCAAATATCATGGATACTCCTAAATTAAATTTTTATTTAATAACTTGTTAATTTTTCGTTCAAAATATTTTTTTCGTTTACTTTAATATAAAATAGGAGCATTTATCATGTGATCTTGTATAAAAAATAATTTCGAAAAATAATCATATTTTTGAAATATTCCAAAACTAACCCAAAACTGGTTTTAAAAATACGGTACCAACTGATTTTTAAAATCAGTTGGTTTAATTAAATTAATTAGTTGATTTCATTGTTAATCAACAGATGATGAAATTCGAGAAAAAACCAGCGGGTTTATAAAATCCGGTCATGAAATCAATACCAATTAATTGAGTGATATAGAACTCCAAATTGTACCACAACATCTCTTTTTACTAATTAACATGATAACTTGTCAAATAATTGATTTTGTAACTAATACATTTCATATCATTAATAATTAATTTAATGAAAAGTTAGTATTAATTTGAATTCATTAATTTAAATCAATATTAATTAATTATTCATGATATATTTTTTTTAATATTATGTTAATTAAATGTGCTAATTCATTTATGGAGAATTCGGCGGAGCAATTTTTGGAATAATAAAGTGGTTTCTGAAAGTCAGGTCATTAAAAAAAGAAAAGGTTTACTTAGCCCCAGAATTCCCCTGCTGAATTCTCCATAATTGAACTAACACACTTAATTAACATAATAATCTCAAAAATATATCATTAATAATTATTTAATATTAATTTAAATTTATGAATTCAAATTAATATTAATTGTCTATTAAATTAATTGTTAATGATATGAGATGTATTAGTTATAAAAATACACACTTAATTAGCATAACAATTAAAAATGACATACTTAACAATTAATTTATATTAACTAAAATTTATAAATTGAAATGAATGTTAATTATATATTAATGAATTATTAATTAGATAACATATGTTAGTTATCATGCTACTTAAATACGATAAGTAGCAGACAAAGAATGTTATGATAAAATCTGGGGACTTTTATTAATTCAATGAACTGAATAGTAAAACTTGTTTTTAAAAACCGTTCTTTCTTTTTCTCTCAATTTTTGTGCAGTCTTAATTATGTTGTTTAATCTAATTAAGCTCCGGATTTTTAAAATCAGGTAGTACCGGGTTTTTAAAATCCGGTTCGGGTTAGTTTTGGAATATTTTTTCAAACCTGGTTATTTTTTGAATTTTGTATTCATATAGGATTACATGCATAAATGTTCCTATAAAATATAATAATTACTTAAAATTTTGAGAATTGTATTGATTTCAACAATGATTTTTGGAAAGAAATTATGAGATAGAATTGACAATATTCGATATTTTATGATTTTAAATATTATTTTAGAGTAAAAAGTTTTCATTATCATAGAAAAATAATTTTAAAAATTAGGTAATTTGCATATTACCAATGAGAAATACGTTGCCGCTTTTTAAATGATATAATAGGGGTATATGTGATATTTTAAGAATTTTATAGGGATAATAATGATATTTGAAGGATTTTGAAGGGGAATCCATGATATTTTGAGACGTTTGCAGGGATATTTGTGAAATTTCAGATTATTGAGGGGTATATATGAAATTTTGATGGGTACACTTGAAAAGTTGAAATGGTGCCAAATAATAATTACCACGCATTCCTCGTGTCTCTGCCACCACGAATCATGAATGGCCAATGGGTTCTCTTTGTCTACGTGGACAAATCTCAGGCGTTCATTACATGTGTATACCTTTTCAAACCCTAAATCGGGCGGTCATATACAAAGATTTCACGCGCCAATTCAGGACTTTACAGATTTTGAGGCCCACTTGTTCCTACCCAATATAATTATTAGAGCAATTGCTCGGCCCATGTACCCATCAATAGAAGGTCCTATACATATTCGTAATTACTATTTTACCCTTACTATTTCAAATAAAATGTTCGGAGTTAAAACTTAAAACGACCAAAGTAAATAACTAATGATTTCTTTAATTTGCATGTGAAAAATTGTGAAAAGATCTAATTTCTGGTTAAAATTTAAAAGTAGGATATTAATAAAAGTTTATTAGGATTATAAATTTATATTATAGTTTGACTAAATAAACGTGATTGTGAGTAAAATAAATGTAGTGTAATCATCATGGGCAATTTAGTCATTTGACTAGGAAAATATTTTGAATTGTTAGTAAGCAGCATCCCGACAACTATTATAACACTCCCAGTTGCCTGTACTCACTGTAACCCTCTCTCTCTCTCTCTCTCTCTCAAAATTGAATTTGGGATCCTCAATCTACGGAATACGGAGCTGAGCTGGTGATTATCTTCTCTTGTTTGCACGAATTTCGGTCAGTATTTTCCACATTTTCACAAGTTCGTTTTAATCTATTTTGCATATTAACCATGTAGCAACGAGATATTTGTTTTGCGAGCTTTGAGATTCAATCTCAGAAGTTCTCTTTGTATGCTTTTTGGCGTTGCTTGTTTTTATTTTCTTTTACTCCGATGGTTAATACGGCAATAATTTGGATTTTGAACATGCTTAAGCCATCTTTCTGTCAAGGGTACTTGTGGAGATCCTCAATTTTTCATAACTTTATGCAAAATTCAGAATTGCGGTATATCTCAACACATTTTTTTGATAATTTGTTTTAAAATTTTACTTTTTGTTGGCTTGTGCCAAGAAAGTATCTCTTCCACGAGAGGGATAATGATTCAATGAATAATCTTTCCAAAAGGAAGGGGGTTTGAGGGGGACATATAGCTGTTAAGTATGAATCTGGGGCCAGATTGATTTTAGGGTGTATTCTGAATTACTAGAGAATTAAGGTTATATGTGCAAAATATTCTTTTGTATTTAAGATTGGCATGTTTTCTCGTGCATCTAGTTGTGCTGTAATGGGATTATTCACATGCATTGCATGAAACACGGATTTAGTGGAGAAATTAATATTAATCCTAAATAATCCACTATAATTTTATTATTATAATATCATTAGTTTAGGGAGCTTTTTTCCTATTATAGTTTGACTAAACAAGCTACTTGAATTGCCCACATGGCCAATATACAATCTCATATACCACCAACAAGTGAGTTGTCAATATACTGTATTATCTTTCAATATATCATTTTAAGTTAAATGCAAAAAGATCAATTGTCATTTTGGTAAATATATGTTTGCGCATAGATGGAACTATTTAATTGGGCCACATAAATGATATAGTTGGACCGTACATTCTTATCTCTTTAATTCAATGTACTTACATAATAAGTGAAATCTAGGAAAAATATCTTGCCTTTTATTATATGGATATCGACAACCCATGTTTCCTTTCTTAAGGGGTAAATATGTAATTATCAGCTTAAATGCGTACTTATAAAATAATATTTCTATTAAATGGTTCATTCAATTGCATTCTTATGCTGGCATGTGTCCTTATCCTTTTAATTCACTGTACTTATATAACACGATAAATCAAGGAAAAATATCTCGGGTTTGAGGGGCTTAAATGCATAAGTATTAAATCTAATTAATAATTATATATTTCATTCAATGATTCATTCTAGTGGTGGCATGTGTCCATATGAATATGAACAAACCCATCTTTTCTGGTCCCTTTCATTTATATGAATATATCATTTTCGATGCACTGACTAAACTTATATACTCTGCATGTGATCAAAACCCTAAAATTCTGACACTTCACACTGATAATTCTAAATTGGAAATTTTCGTTTTACATATATCATTTACATATACTCTCGAGTTATTTTCACCGGGGCCCAAACTAAAATAATATTGCATCTTGGTATTTTCGTTTTCAAAATTTATTCTAAATTGGAAATTTGTTCTAATATTGTATTTTTCACAATGTTGTTTTTCAGGAAATTAAATGGCAACAGATAAGATGAAGAAATCCCATTCATGGTGGTGGGACAGCCACATCAGCCCTAAAAACTCTCATTGGCTTTCTGACAATCTTGCCGGTAATTCTTCTCTCCCCCCTTTTTTTTATAAATTGTCACCTCAAATGTTTTTTAGATTTTAATTTTAATTTTAAATTGTGTTTTTATTTTTCTTTTTTTAAATAAAATAAAATAGAGATGGACAAGCAAGTGAAGGAGATGTTAACCCTAATAGAAGAAGAAGAGGGGGACTCATTTGCAAAAAAGGCCGAAGCGTATTATCAACAGCGCCCTCAATTAATATCCCGTGTTGAAGATTTCCATCGCATGTACCGCTCCCTAGCCGAGCGGTACGATAGCGTAACCGGAGCTCTCAAAAAGAATATTCCCAAAAGATTCCACTCTCAACATCAAGACTCCCATGATGGATCGGATTCTAATTCTTCCCCCGAGAAAAGGACGAAAATGAGGTTTGACTTTTTTCACAAGTCAAAGGGGAGTAGCGACTCGGACTCGGACTCCGAATCCCAATCAGACGAAAATAGAAATGAAAATTTAAATGGGTTTAATGAGAGAATTGTTGAGCTTGAAGAAGAATTGAAGGAGACGAAGGAGAAAGTTCGAATTTTAGAAGAGAAGAATTCGAATTCGGATGAATTGGAGAAGGAATTGCTCGCGAATAGGTACGAGATCGAGTGTTTGAAAGGGGCAATGGAGGTGTCCAGTGGGAAGTTTAAAGCCGAGCTGGCGGACCGCGAGGTTGAAATTGCGAAGTTGAAAGAAGAGTTTGAGTTCGCTTCTGGAAGTTTCTCGGAAGAGAAATCGTCTCTCGAGGCCCATATTTTGAATCTTCGAGACTCGAGTGAAGAACTAAGGAAAGAAATGGAAATAATTATGTACGAGAAATTAGTGCTTGAATCTCGTGTTAGTGAGTTAGAGCATGTGATTTTTGATTTAAAAGCCTCTAATAAGGTTTTGGATGAGAAATTCTCGATTGAAAAATCCAATTATGATTACAAAATTAGGGAATTAAGTAATTTAAATGCGGAATTAGAGGCCAAAATCGAGAAGCTCGAAATAAATGCGAATGAAAATGAGAATCAAATCTCTCAACTAAACCAAACCTTAGTTGAAATTACCTCTCAACTCGTGTTAAATTCAAGTGAGAAGAAATCTTTCGAGGAGAAGATATCAACCATGGATTCATGCATCGACGAGTTGCATTTAGAGAATGCGAAATTGGTCACGGAAATCGAGGCGACCAAGAGTGAGAATGAAGGGTTTAAGATGAGGATTAATGAGTTAGAGAGGGGTATTGAGAAGCAAAATGGTGAGAATGAAGGGTTTAAGGAGAGGATTAACGAGTTAGAGAGAGAAATTGAGAAGCAAAGTGATTTAATTTGCGAAAATGCGGAGGGTAAAAGAGAAGCAATTAGGCAACTTTGTATGTCGGTGGAGTATTATCGAGATGGATATTGCGAGCTAAGGAAGCTTCTTCAAGGGCATAAAAGGCATCTCGTCATGGCCTAGTTTGGGGGTTTGGTTTGATTTTTTTTTTTTAATTTAATTTTATTAAGATTTTGTGTTTGATTTTCATTGAAGGCGGTGTCTGTTATCTATGTTTGTTGTAGTTGGTATGTGTATGAGATTTGACATTGCGTTATTTTTATATGGTTTTGATGTATACTTGTGGACGAATTTGGTTGGGGAATTTGCAATGTCTGTTTGTAGAATTGTTTTTATATTTGGTATTTGGAGGAGTAACATTATATATATCAAAAAAAGAATCCAAAAAGAATTCACGCGGCCCAAAATATACCGATCAAAATATACGTTTCAAATAAGCAAAATATACCGATAAATTCAACATGCTTATATAGGGAAATGGTTTCAAATTAACAAACATTAATATAAAAGTGGAGGGGGACTTTTTATAATTTTTATAAAAAGTGGAGAGGCTTTTTTATAATTTAACTAAATAAATCCCAAAAAGAATCCATGTCTCGTCCCGAACAGAACTTTCTCTGATCCAGCATTCAGATGATTCGAGATGGCGGTTCATTTCAATCTGCGATGGTAGAGAGGTTAGAGGAGGCTCGCCTAATCCACATCCTGCATTTCATTATTTTTCGATTCGAACCAGATGGATTGCTTTCTTTGATTTTCCATTTGGGTGCATGAACTCGAGCGAAAAAGATTGAGTACAATAATCGAATGTTCTGATTATTTGGATGAATAGATTCAGATATTAACTGTGATTCACGAGATAACTCAAATTTTAAATCGAAACATCAATGAAATACAATGAAAATTACTAAATTCATACATTTATAGATGAAAATGACACATTTTAGAAGTTATATATGTCATGAGCATATTTTATCAAATATTTAAAATAATAAAACATGAAAACTAAGTATTAAATAATCACAAAATTTATGTTATAATATTTATATTAAATAATTCTCGATAAAATTACTTTAACGTGTATTTTGTGTTTAATTCAGGGTAAAAGACAAAATTTCACAAATTCAAGTCCATCATTGCATTCCTCTCATCGAGACGAGCGATTTCAATATAAATTTCATGTAATTTGGTGGAAGGATGAGAAAATTACAACGATTTGAATATTATCCGCAATATTTGACTCGATATAGCCGTAATATTACCGATATTTCGCCGCAATCTTGCCGCAATATCCGTAATTTCTTAAAAAATGATATTTTCGCAACACTTCATTGCGATATAGCGATTCTAAATCTCAGCCCGCAATATCCGCAATATCGCCGCAATTTAAAACACTGTGTAAGATGAATAAAAATGTCTTTAATAAAATTTTGGCCACATCCACGTATTCTCCCCTAATGGTTCTCTCAAAGTTCCTCCCCGTCATGTCAGCAACGACAAAGTGGCTTTCTCCTCAATTTTAGATGTGTTTTTCTTCTCAATTTCAATTGATTTTGTCCTGTTTTGGGTAGGGATGTCAATGGAGCGGGTCGGGGTCGGGGCAAGTACTCCACATACCCGTCCCGCCTTTCGCGGGAATTCCCCGCCCCAAACCCCGTTTAATTCACGGACAAATTTTATGCCCCATCCCCGTCACGCGGGGATCCCCGTCCTCGTTGGGAACCCCATGACCCGCCAAATTGACATAAAATCGAAAATTTATTTTATTTAATACTTAAAAATAATTACTCGAATCTAAATTATCATAGAAATTACAATTCAAAGAAACATGAAAAATAACAACCAAATATCATTTTTTAAACCATTCAAAATGTTATGCAAATTTAATACAAATATTACTCATATCCTAAGACATAAATGTCTTTTGAAAATTTTACTCAAATCCTAGAAACGTTGGTGTAGGATTACGCATACGATTATTAGAGTATGCAGCGGAATTATTCACGCATGCGTAACCTAATTCTACCTGGATCACACTCGAAAAACACCGAAAAAGGAAGAGTTATTCAGAATTTTACCTCGTACAAGTTAGTACGTGTCGAATTCTTCTCCAAATCCGTGAACCTTCTCCAAGGAATGCTCGTGCAGTCCCTCTACTCGTGTCCACCTTGATTTCGACTGATCGGAACCGTAAACGTCGTTCTAGTCGCCGTCACGATTATTTCCCTCAATTTGTGCTCAAATCTCTCTCTTCAAACTCTCCAGATCTTGTTTTCTGTGGAAGAAAGGGAGAAAATCGGCGGCCAGAATTTCGGTCAGATTTTCAGCAGCCTCTCAGAGAGAGAAAATCGAAATCAGAATGTATATTTATAGGCAAAAATTAGGTTAAAACCCTAACTTTCGGTTTGGGCCGAAATTAGGTAAAATCCTAATTATCTGAATGGGCCCGATATTAGATTAAATCCTAATTATCTGAAATTAGGTTAAATCCCTAATAATATTAACGGCCCAATTCTGACTGCAGATTTGCCTACATAATATAAATTCTTCCAAGTTAATTCTTAAGCCATATTTTTTTTCAAACTCCCTCTTGGATAGGGATGTCAATGGGTCGGGTAAAACCCGAAACCCGCGGGTACCCGACCCGAACGGGGCGGGTATTACCCGAAAAAAATACCCGCGGGTCGGGTATTACCCGAAAACAAAATACCCGATTCGGGTTCGGGTCGGGTTCGGGCGGAGTACTACCCGCCCCGCGGGTAACCCGAACCCGTACCCGAAAATTACCCGAAAATACCCGAAATTGAAATTACAAATTTACCCTCATAAATTTTCTGATGATTAGATCTTGGACCGTTAAAATTTACCCTTTATAATTTACTCTCTAGATAATATCCTTTTTTAGGTCTTCTGAGACTCTTACTCTTTATCTTATTATTCTTAGGAGTTAGCCGCCAGAGACTCAGACTCAAGAGAGAGGAGAAATCTCAACTTCAACCGACGCAGCCCTGCTCAGTCAGGCTCACGCTGGCGATCGGATCGGCTCAGTTTAGCTCCTTCAACGATTCAACCCACGCCCACGCCTGCTTCAACCCACGCCCGTCGCCCGCGCCCGTCGCCCGCGCCCGTCGCCCCTGCCCGCGCCTGCTTCTCAGTCAGGTCCCTTTCAAATAACTCAGTTTAACTCAGTTTTTTCTGTAAATTTTATGCTTTTTCTTGAATCATATATGAATCTAGCTATATTTCTGTAAATTCCCTGTCAAAAGTTTCTGATTTTAAGTAAAACAAACAAAGTATTTTTTGATTTGTTATTTGTATTTTTATCTCAAATTGTAGTATTAAATTGCGATGAATTTGGAAACCGGAGGTAGTAGTAGTAATAATCCCCAAATCGAGCTTGCAAATACAATTGATTCTTCTCCGGTCGAGTTGACCCCACAATCGAGCACGCAAAATCAATCATCGATTGGAATGGTATGTGAAATATTATTTTTTCTTTTAATTATAAATAATTTATTTTTGCGAATTTAATTTATTTCGGATTTTTTAGGTGCTTGTCAAGCGGAGAGCACGCAAATAGATTATTCGCAATGTCATCCATTTTCGGACGGCGCGGAGGAAGATGACGAGGTAATTTTTTATAGGAAGAATTACTAATATATCCCTCTTTAACATCAAAATGACATGTTTATCCTTCAAAAACTGTTAATGACATATTTATCCCTCCTAAACTCACTTAATATCAAATTAACAGTCAATTGGATTATTCTGTTCAAATTGGACATTTCATTCATACACTAGTTCAAGTTTTTGATAGAAGAGAAATCTAATTGGTTTAAAATTAGGAAAGGCTAATTAGAAATTCATACACTAGTTCAAGATTTATGCTGTGAATCGAGAGGGGAGACCAAGTCAGGAGAGAGAGAGAGAGAGAGAGAGTTCATGGTTAGAGATGATTCGAGTGAAGGGGGTAGTTTGGTCATTTAATTTTATATTAAGTTGATTTAATTAGATTTCAAATTTAAATTATGGTTAATTTAACAGTGACTTAACCGTTCGGATAAATTTGATATTTTCTAAATTGTATGTGGATAAATTTGATACAAATTGAGTTTTGGAAGGATAAATATGTTATTATTTGTTTTAAAGGGATAAATATGTTATTTTGATGTTAAGTAGGGATACATATGAAATTGGCTCTTTTTTATATTATTTATAAGTTATGTTCGTTTATCCATCATAATATATTGGAATTTTTTATAGATCGAGTCGCATGCGGAAACAAGTATTCGTGGAGGACCAATTAGTTAGAGATGCGATTTGATATTTGAACATTTGGGATATTTAATATTTAATTATTGTAATGTTGGATCTTTATGTATTTCAAGTTATTGTTGGATTGTTTTGGACAATTTAAATTGCTTGGATATTTTAATTTATTTGATTTTGGATATTTTAATTTATTTAAATTGCTTGTATCTTTATGTATTTGATTTTAATTGGTGAGTATTTATGTCACTGACTCACTGTGAATATTTAGACATTATTTGATTTTGGACAAAAATTATCTCAAAAAGAATCAGAAAATTTAATCATTCAAAAAAAAATATATATATATAATTTCGGGTAACGGGTAATACCCGCGGGTACGAATTTACCCGCGGGTTCGGGTTCGGGTATGAAATTTTACCCGCGGGTATTTTGGGTTCGGGTTCGGGTAATACCCGAAAATTCGGGTTCGGGTATGGGGAAGGCTTACCCGAACCCGCCCCGCCCCGTTGACATCCCTACTCTTGGATTAAGACTTAATCAACTTGGCCATATGTCCAACATATGTCGTAAGATCTATTCACACGTGATTTCATTTTGTTTGTCCAACAAACGTATTGGTGAGCATTATCTTGAGAATCCGATATGTTACGAAATCTTGGTGTGACCGTTGTAGGTTCGTCTAAGATTGGCAGTGGACATGGTAGCAATCCACAAGGTATTGCGAGCACTAGACTGCCGTTAATACCTACCCAGAATTAGCACGAAAAAGGTGGAGAACACCTTTACGAAGATGCAGTATATCTTCATACCTAGCTCAGATAAGTGTTACTAGTCCTCTTGTTCGCGATATCTTCTGATTAAAAGAGTCACGGTGAAGCCTAAGACTTCAAGTCATCCTCTATTCTTTTTGATCAGATATACTCTTTCCCGATAAGAATTAGATTGATAATTACAATGCGAACTCCACGAGTTCCATCGAGCTTGGCCAAGCATTTCATCAATCTCAATTCAATCGAAGGGCCCGAGAGATATCTCCCTCTATCCTTTTTCAAGGCTAGAAAGGAACAATTCCAATCTTGCAACCTCACATCCTTTGCCTATGCTAAAAACAATACCCAATATTAATCTCTACTACACAGTTACGCGTAGGGTTAATTATATTAAAGCATTATCTTTTCACATACTAGGTATCCATGAGATCACTCAAGTATGAAGAACCAAAACACACTATCTGGATATGAATTCGTATCCAATGACTCTAACCATGTCACAAACTCATATAGTGGTCAGTCCAATATACGACGCCGCGTATATCCATATTCTAGAATCGACGCTACCGTCCCAGATCAGTAAAAACGTGATCATCTCATCTACGAATATGCCAGTGTATGTAAAAGTCTCCATTCAGTGAATGGACTACCTGGTTCAAACCTATGAACAACTTTATACACGAGGGACATTTTAGAATTATATTCGTTCCGTTTAGTGATTTTACCATCATTCAGTTGACGAATCAATATGCCAGACTATGGCCATGCAACATATTATTCTTAACTGACTCGATGCACTAAACTAGAATAAAATTCAAGGTCTATCCGATTATTATAATCGAATAACCTCTCACACACTTTCTTGTTATTTAAAATTTTTGAAATATGAAGGTTTATGTCATATGATGAATAATAATATAAATATCTGTCTCATAAACAAATACAATCCTAATTACACGCCTAGGGCATAATAAATGTTCTCCCACTTGCACTAGGCAGATCGAATCCCCTTATGCAATAAGAAACATAAATAAAACACCCAATCTAACACTGCGATAGATATATCAATCCTATCGCCCTAACATGCTGCTCATGCTTGGCACGTGATAGTGACTTCGTAAATGGATCGGCCACGTTATTATCAGTAGGTATCTTTATTATTTTCACGTCACCTCTCTTCGTATTCTCACGAATCAAGTGGTAACGCCGGAATACATGTTTGGACCTGTGATGCGCTCGCGGTTCCTTGGATTGTGCTATTGCTCCGTTATTGTCACAATAAACATCCATGGGACCCGAGATGCTTGGCATAACGCCAAGTTCCATCACGAACTGTCGTAGCCAGACAGCCTCCTTTGCGGCTTCCGAAGCCACGATGTATTCCGCTTTAGTTGTAGAATCAGCCACCGTCTTCTGTTTGGATCTTTTCCAAACAACAGCTCCCCAATGGAGCGTGAAGACATAACCACTTGTGTACCATCCAATGGTAACTCAGAATTTTGTTCCATACTAACTTGTTCACTATGTGGTTCTCGAATTTCTTCGCGATCAATTTTTACTCCCACTGGCTTGATGATCTAGGAATTCCTTCTCTAAGAAGTATTCTCGTCAAACCACGAAAACCTTGTTTTCGCTAGGCAAGTAAAATTAGTATCCTTGGGATACCCCACAAATAAACATTTGTTAGATCTTTGGCTCGAGTTTGGCGTCTGTGTCGCAGTCCCAAATCTTAAGATAAGACAATAATGGCACCATGCCATGCCATAATTCATATGGTGTCTTTTCAAAACGATTTGGACGGAACTCTATTCAGTAATGAGCAATTGTTTGAGGTGCTAAACCCCAAAATGACTTTGGCAAATCCGTTCGACTCATCATCGATCGAACCATGTCTAACAAGGTCCGATTCCTCCTCTCGGACACTCCATTCCATCGGGGTGTACCGAGTGGAGTCCATTGTGATACTATACCACAATCTCGAAGATAGTCCTCAAACTCATAGCTCAAGTATTCACCACCTCGATCCGATCGAATGGCTTTTACTTTCTTGCCCAATTGAAGTTCTACTTCGTGTTGAAACTCTTTAAATTTCTCAAAAGTTTCACTTTTGTGACGCATTAAGTATAGATAAGCATATCTACTATAATCGTCAGTAAAAGTCACAAAGTAGCGATACCCATTTCTAGTCTCGACACTCATCGGTCCACATACATCGGAATGTACAAGGGCCAACACATCTTTCGATCTTTCTCCCTTTTTGGAGAAAGGTGTCTTTGTCATCTTACCCATCAAACAAGATTCACAATTTTCTATTGACTCTAAGTCAAAAGAATCTAGTACTCCATCCTTTTGGAGTCTAGCAATGCGTTTCTCGTTTATGTGTCCGAGACGACAATGCCATGAGTATGTTTCATTAGTTTGAGTATTTAAACGTTTAGTATTCATGTTATAAATGGACTGATTATTGTCGTTATTTTCCAAATCCAAGACATATAGACCATTTTCAACTAGAACATTACTAAAGGAAATGTCATTCTTGCAAATAAAACAATCATTAGTACCAATAACTAATTCATATCCATTCGCAACAAGTCTCGAAATAGAAATAATACTCCCACTCAAAGTAGGTACATAACAACAATTATTCAAAACGAATATAAGTCCATTTGGCAAAGTTAAATTATACGTCCCTTCGGCTAATGCTGCTACTCGAGCTCCATTCCCGACGCGTAAATTAATTTTGCCACGAATCAACAATCTTCTACTTCTTAGGCCCTGCATATTATTACAAATATGAGTCCCACATCCAGTGTCCAACACCCATGATGATGAAGTAAATAAATAAGATTCGATAACGAAAATACCTGATGCCGGTGTGTCCACGGAAGCGATCTTTTGCTTGCTCTCCCTCAGGAAGATCTCGCAATCACGCTTCCAATGGCCCTCCTTGAGGCAGTGGAAACACTTCTTGTCATCCTTGGCTTTCTTGCCCACGGGCTTAGGCGCAACCTGGTTGCCCTTTGCCTTCTTGTTTTTGTTCCCATTGCTTGGGCTCTTCCCTTCAACCACCAATACCTCTGAAGTCCTAGACTTCATGTATCGTGATTTCATGTCATTTTCGAATGTTCTGAACATTCCGAAAAGTTGGGGAATAGTCCTTTGCATGTCTGACATGTGGAAATGTGAAATGAACGAATCAAAACTCGGTGGCAGTGATAACATGATCAAATCAGTTTGTAACTCCACCTCGAATTTCATGTCAAGCCTCTCAAGATGATCGAAATATCCTTTCATCTTGAGAAGATGAGAGCTTACGAGTGTACCCTCTTGCATCTTGCATTGCGTCGCATTGCCAAGAGCTTGATACTTCTCCACCCTTGCTTGAACTTGAAACATCTCCCTGAGTTGTTTCACAATCTCGTATGCATCCTGTTTCTCAAACTGGATTTGATATTCAGGAGTCATAGTAGCCAACATAAGGCATGTGACATCATTCGAATCATCCATCATGGCCTGATATTCAAATATCACATCCGTAGTTGCGTCATCCCCTGGCACAGGAGGGATAGGCGTCTCCAAGACGTGTGCCTTTCCTTCCTGTTTCAGAACGAATCCCAGATTCCTCTGCCAGTCAAGAAAGTTCTTTCCGTTCATTCGTTCCTTTTCCAAAATGGAACGCAAACTAAATCGGTTATTACTTGGTAAAGCCATTAAATCTACAAATTTTTTGAAAAATAATGTAATTAATAACGTGGTCTTTCATATATTAAAATTCATTTTTAAACAACTTGAAATACCCATTATTTTATCATTTCAAATAGCCCCCACTATTGAAACGGAGATTTGATACCTTAAATCTCATAATGGACAAGATCCCTATTTAACGTATTTCTAAGGTGACTAAGGCCAACCACTCAGAAAATACGTCACGTTGGGTAGGACGGCGTCCAATCATCTCCAAGACGATTCTTGCTTTATTCGTGAGGTCCGGTATTGAGTCCAACTCAAAACCAGAGTATGTGTACCTCACTCCTTGCCCCAAATGCTAGCCTAGCTAGCTAATTGGTCAAGTCCAAACCACAAATGGAGTATCATTCAATCAGCGAATTGACATGCCAGACTATGGCCATGCAACACGTCAATTCCTAATCAATGCATGCCTTCCATGCTACGTACGTGAAAATCTGTGCCAGACTATGGCCATGCAACACAAATGAACAAATACTAGTTTCGAAGGTTCCACTTTGGGAGGCAATTTACTTGATAATTACGTGGGAGGATTTTACTTTTATTAAAATCATTTTATTTTATTTATTAACCAAAACAAATAAAATAATAAGGTATAGCATATTGGCCTTTTAGTTTTATGAGCAATCATAAAACCCTAAAATCCCAACCCTAAAACCCAAGATGATCCCTTGCTTTTCTTGAAGATCCAATCTTCATGTCGTGTCTTGTCGTCTTGCCTTGAAGGTCCCTCTTCAAAACTAAATCTATTTTATTTTATTACAACTTTGGAAGACTCACCGGTCCCCACATAAATAAATAAAATACAATTTGGAAAGCTCACCGGCCCCCACACAACACACATACAAACATTCATAAACAATCATCCCCGTTTTAGGCTATATGCTATACCAAAAATCGAATTTATAAATTGAAATTTTTTTTAAATTATTGGGCATTATTGACAGAAATTTTTTTTTTTGTTGTCCAGAATTTTGTTCGTACGATCGCAACTCCAAGTTCGATCGAGAAACGTCAGAAATTTTTTTTTTTTTTTTTTTTTTTTTTGAAAATCTGTATTTATTAAAATATATATTTAACAGATCCAAATTTTATTAACAGATCCAATCTGTATTTGTTAAAATATCCTTGTTCAAACAAAATAATATCCTGCATCTCATGCAATAATATCCTGCATCTAATGCAATAATATCCTGCATCTAATGCAATAATATCTTGAGCGTGAGACAGTACACCTTCTGTTTGAACAGAATAATATCCTCGTTCAAACAGAATAATATCCTTTCTCATACAGAATAATATCCTGGTTTTTAACAGATCCAATCTGTATTTATTACAAAATATATTCTGAAAATCTAATTTTTCTGAAAAATACAATTTTAACCAGATCTAATCTGTATTAATTACAATATATTCTGAAAATCTAATTTTCTGAAAATCCAATTTTCAACAGAATTTATGTTGTGTAATTTTTCAATTTAGCCCAAAAATTCTAAAATTTCTCAAAATATAAAATTCAAGTCTGTAAATCTGAAAATCTAATTTTCGATGGTTTTAACGAGCGATTGCTCTGATACCACTGTAGGATTACGCATACGATTATTAGAGTATGCAGCGGAATTATTCACGCATGCGTAACCTAATTCTACCTGGATCACACTCGAAAAACACCGAAAAAGGAAGAGTTATTCAGAATTTTACCTCGTACAAGTTAGTACGTGTCGAATTCTTCTCCAAATCCGTGAACCTTCTCCAAGGAATGCTCGTGCAGTCCCTCTACTCGTGTCCACCTTGATTTCGACTGATCGGAACCGTAAACGTCGTTCTAGTCGCCGTCACGATTATTTCCCTCAATTTGTGCTCAAATCTCTCTCTTCAAACTCTCCAGATCTTGTTTTCTGTGGAAGAAAGGGAGAAAATCGGCGGCCAGAATTTCGGTCAGATTTTCAGCAGCCTCTCAGAGAGAGAAAATCGAAATCAGAATGTATATTTATAGGCAAAAATTAGGTTAAAACCCTAACTTTCGGTTTGGGCCGAAATTAGGTAAAATCCTAATTATCTGAATGGGCCCGATATTAGATTAAATCCTAATTATCTGAAATTAGGTTAAATCCCTAATAATATTAACGGCCCAATTCTGACTGCAGATTTGCCTACATAATATAAATTCTTCCAAGTTAATTCTTAAGCCATATTTTCTTTCAGTTGGCCTCCAAACAAATTAGTCATATCTATATTGTCCAAATTCCAATTCAAAAAAAATAATCATGAAAAATTTACTCACAGTCAAACCCCTGTCTAAAGAAGAAAACTGTAAACTAATTAGGGATGTTAGGATTTATGAGGAAAGCCAATAGAGGAAAGAAACATAAATAATGTAAATTGAAAAATTGATAATATAGAAATTATCAATAATATGAAAAATAAAAAGATATATTTTAAATTTTTAAAGAATAAGATATAATTTATAATTTTTTAAAAGGCAAGTACAGACTTAGAATTTTTTAAACTAACAATTTGTAATTTAAAAATATATTTATAATTTTAAATTCGGAGCTCCGCGACGCATGTGACGGGATAACCCGTGGGGGCACGGGGCAGAGTAACCCGTGGGGGCGGGGCTATCTATCCCCATACCCACCCCGTCCCCGCATCCGGGGCAAACTCCTCACCCCATCCCCACCCCGTGGGGCAAATAATCGGGGATTCTCCATCCCATTCGGGTCGGGTCTCCACGGGGATGGGGATTCCCCACCCCATCGACGTCCCTAGTTTTGGGATTGTGCGATGAAGGGAGGTTATTTTTCTGCTTTGTGTTTGTAGAAATGATATTGTGGTTGCATTTAAAAATTGTAATTTACTTTGTAAAATTAATTTTAAAATGAACTGTAGTTGCATTTATGTATATATGTATATTTTCAATTGATTAGTTAAGAAAAAATATTGTAGTTGTGTTTCAACATTTTTCAAAAATGATTATTCTTTTTTTTTTAAAGGAGGATCGACAATTTATCGAAACCTCAAATATTTTGATTTAAACGATCGTTACAATTTACAAAATTCTTGGGGAAATAGAAGAGTGACAATTATATTCCCTAGAAATAATGAAAGCGCCTTGCGCATAAAAAAAGCAAGCTAGTAGACTAGGTACAATATTTGTTCCAGTCGATAGTGTTATGTATGGTTAGTTGAGAGATACGGCTTGAGGATTGTGGCTTGCCGTTGAATAGCGCATCATTCCTTGATTTCCAGATATTCCAAATCGCTGTTAGCCATGCAGTTTGCCATAGTTTGTTTTTCTGAGTTGCTGACCAGAAATCGTGCGGGTTTGATAGACCTATCGGTGCGTAGAAGATTCTAGAAATGAGAGCACTTCATATGTCTGTTGAGAAAGTGCATTCAAATAATAGGTGTATTGCTGTTTCCATTTCTGTTGTACATAGGGGACATCTCTGGTTATTGGGCCAACCACGTAGATGTAGCTTATCACTTGTTAGTATTCGTGATTGAATAGGTAGCCATCCAAAGAAACGGACTTTAAGGGAAGCCTTGGCTTTAAAGAGGGATGTGTTCCAGGGACAACTCACTCCCGGATTAATGAAGAAAGAGTATATTGATTTGGATTTGATGCGTTGAGGTTGTTCATCAGACCTATTCAAGGATAAGCTAACGAAGGATTTGTATAGATGGGCTAGATTAGCAAGATCTTTGATAAAGAACGAAATTTTTTTTTTTTTTAGAGATATCGGTATGCACTAAGTCCGTTGAGTTATTCTTTCAAATGAAATAACAAGTAAAATAACATGCTTTGTAAAATTTGAGGAGGGGGATGGGAGAGTCCCAGGGGTCGCGCGCGCGCGCGCGTGTGTGTGAGAGAGAGAGAGAGAGAGGCTTGGCAACATCAACATGGGTCGTGAGAGAGAGAGAGAGAGAGAGAGAGAGAGAGAGAGAGAGAGAGAGAGAGAGGGTTGATCTTGATTTAGAGATAACTGATTGTTCATGAGTTAACATGATTTAGTTTTATTAAAATGATTTAACTTTTAAGATGAACAAAGGGTATTTGGGTCAATAAAGTTAGTTAATTTTAACTGTAACTTAACAGTTTGGATAAATTTGATATTTATGAGTTTTGATTTGGATAAAATTGATAATTCAATCATTTGGCAGGGATAAATTATCTTCTTTCATAGAGCAGACCTGATTAGTATTTCTGAAAGAGCAGTTCGAAAGAATGTCTTATATTAGCACGACGAAGCATATCAAGGAGCCCTCTCTCGCTCCACTGTCTCACTTGTCAATTTTGTCGAGGTACATGACCGAACAAAGCTAAAAATTTCCAATTTGATTAGCAAGCGTGGTAATTTCGATTGGTAGGTGTGTGTGGTAACTAACGTATGAAAAGTTCCAGCACCATAATATCTTTGTAAATAACATTATTTCTTAAATGAAATTTCCTTGGAATGACGCAAGCCTTCCAATTAAAAAGAAAAAAGAAAAGTTTCAGCACCATTCTGGTCAAGTATTGGATTGAGGGTAAAGGGAAAGATAATTGGGAAACTGATGATTGTTGAAGACTAATTGCATAATATGGGTTAAGAAGGAGCTAAAATTCGTCTCATTTCTCTTACTAAACTGCATAATTAATATTATATGATGCTTGTATTAATAAAATTTTTGGATCTCTTCTGAAATTATTTTCGATTGTTTTTTTAGTTAACGGGTTAGCGGATCTTGTGGATTCCTTGAGATTTTGGAAATTTCATGAAGAATTTCAAGAACACAATCTCTCTTGCAGTTTAATATATTTTGGTTGCGTAATTGAGAGTGAGATCGTACTGGATTTGTATTGGTACCAAATGTGTATTCGTACTGGATGATGAGATGAGTAGATTAGGCGAGGCTGCTGGGAAGCTAAGGGCGGAGGCTGCGGCCGCTGCTGAGAAACCCAGGATACGTCCTATCCTTGTCGTATGGGTATGGAACAGATCGGGGCGAAACCCTAGCCGCCATCGGGGCGATTTTGGAGCTCCTCGAAGAGCAAAAACTCGGGCCGATTTTGGGGTGGAGGCAAAAGTGCGACGAAAGGAAAAAGCGGGAAAGGAAAAAGGGAAATCGACAAATCGCGAGGCTGGTGCCGAGTCTGGGGCGAGTCTGGGACGAGGCTGAGAGCGACGGCCGAGTCTGGGGCGAGTCTGGGGGCGAGTCCGAGAGCGACGGGCCGCGACAGCGACGGTGACAGCTTCGATGACAATCCGAGCTCGCGTGGTTCCAAGGGCAGAGGGAGGTTGTGTTCGTCTAAGGATGACCGAAAGCATCATCTCTCGGCATGTATCTTACTTTTGCAATTATAATTTATTTTTGCGAAACTATTTTTTTACATTTATCATGTAAAATCGTACCAATGTATTAAACTTTGCTTTAATATATTAAAAGAGGCTTCGCCTCTTTAGTTTTTCAAAAAAAAAGAAAGGACATCTAATATGTACAAACAAAAACATTTAAATTTCTATATGCATGAAAGTATTTTATCCTAAATTGAAGATGATATGGCAATGGGCATCAGTAAATGATTCATCCGAATCATCGGAATAATTTTCATATCCTACCAAAAGAGAAATATGATGACAACATATAAAGTTGTATTAGTTTCTTATGAATTTCAAATCATGAACAGAGAAACATCAATTTGAAGAATTTTGATATTTTCTGATAAATGTTTTTGAAGAGTTTTGGAATATACTTACTTTCTTTTATCATGTTGAATATCTAGTCACACGAGAGAGATGAAAGAAGCCTCCGTAATTATGCAAGAGAGATAAGGCAATCTAGGTCTCTCATAGAGTTGTGGTAGGGAAGATGAAGCTAATTTAACCGTGGAAGTTATCTTATCTTTTTCTTTTGACGGAGCGAAACCCGACGAAAAACGGAAAGTTATCTTCAATCACAACTAATGTTTTAAATTGCGATATAGCAGTTCATTGTGTTTGGAATGCAATTTACATATGATCACCGATATTGAGACGTTACGTTTTGTAAATATTTATTGCGATTTGCGCTATGACGGCACAATTGCGTCGGAATTTAAATCATTGATCTCAGCACATACGATGCTAATTCAAGGATTAAAAACTCACAAGTACAAATCTTTTTATACTTGTACAAGTATTTTAGTTACACTATATATATATATATATATATATATATATATATATATATATATATATATATATATAAAGTAATGATGCTGATCATACTTATTTCCCCGAATATCTTCCCAAATTGGTGATGTGGCACTCGTCTGCCATGTCAACGAATTCATTGTCCCTATCTCTCCCATATTCTAAACACGTGACCTTTTATTTTTTTTTAAAAAAGAAGTAATTTGGGGCTCTCTCTTCACCTATGTTGCTTTGATATGTCAAAAAGGAAGCCGTCCGCATATCCAATACGTATCGGATACGGATACGCGTCCGATACACTTTCGATACGTATCAGCTATGTAAGCTGGCATATCATAATATTTTATATTATTTTTTATATGGATACGTAGATGATACGCTCCAGATATGGTAAATTATAATATATATATATATATATATATATATATATATATATATATATATATATATATATATATATATTAAGAATATATAGTTTTCACCATCATTTCACCCGCAACTGACACGTGTCTATGCCTATAAAAATAACAAAATCGATGCAGTCCGGAGTTCGAAACCCACCGGCTCCTTTTATTTTTGTCTAATCCTAAATGCAGTATAAACATAATAAAATCAACAAGTCAACAATAAAAGTAGTTAGTAGAGATGGTAGTTGATTTGGTTTAATATTGAGATGTCCCAAGTTCGAATCCGGCCTCCTCTTAAATATTTTCGTATTTATCCAGCATAGTTCTTTTTTTGTTTGTCCATCATAGTTTATATAAGCATAGTTTATAAAAATAATATTAGATTAGAAATACAAATATCAAATTCAGATATTATACTATATCTATGACACATGTTCATTTTTTGGATTTTTGTTCTATCATTTATGTAGCCAATTGTTTGACGAGTCATAATAATAAGTAAGATTTTTTTTTTTTGGTGACCAATCGTGTAACGACTCAGGTCTACTAAAATAAATATTTAATATTGTATATTTTTGGTTGCCAATCGTGTAACGAATCATAATAATTATACTATTATACTATAGATTAAAAATTTAGAAATGCATGAGGACCTGACACGTGTCCTATTTTCTGATTTTATGTTTTATTAATTTTGTAACCATTCGTGTAACGAGTAACAATAATAAATAAATTTAGTGTTTCATAATTTACATAGCCAATCGTGTAACAATTCACAATAATTCCAAATGAGCAACAACATGACATGTGTCCTTTTTATTTTATGTTTTATCATTTTATTGCCAATCGTGTAACGAATCACAATAATAAGCAAGATTTAATGTTGCATAATTTGGTAGCCAATCGTGTAACGAGACACAATAATGAACAAACAAAATGAATGTACTAAGAATATATAAATAAATTCATATTAATATTATTTTAATATATAATTAAATTCATATTGATCCTTATTTTAATATATAAATAAATTAATAGTATCTTTAATATAATATTAATATCTAAAAAATTACTGATATTTCTAATTAACTCAAATATATCCTAAGATTTTTGAAAAATATCGTATCGCCGTATCTGTATCGTATCGGATACGATACACGGACCCGTATCCGTTCAACACAGCTCTTCACTCTCCCTACAGTCACTCTTTTCTTTCACGCTTGTCTAGGGTTTGCTCTCTAAACCTCCCTCACTACAAAAAGTTTGTTCGATTCTCCAACGACAATAGGAGCACAGCTCGAGAGAGGCCTATAGAGACCTACATTTTCTCTTTCTGTTCTGTTTTCTGATTTGCTTCACTTTGCTTGGTTTGAAAAAAAACTAGAACCGTCTTTCATCTCCTCTTTGGACTCTATAATCGCCTATTTCAAATCTCAAGAAGGTCAGAACTTATATTTCTTTATTAAAAAGATATGTTTAATTTATTGATTGATTTCAGGATTTGATGAGAACTTATTTGATCGATTAAGGGTTAAATATGTCCGATTGAGATTTAATTGACAATCTTAAATTACTAATTGAGAGTAATTGGGCTGATTGAGCCTCCAATAAAACCGACCGAAGAATTCCGGGGCTGGTACACATTTGTATTTAACTTTATGCATTTATTATGAATATGTTGGAAAAAGATCATGCATTTAAATTTGTATGTCTTTATTGTATCATAGTAGAGCCGAATATAGAACCATGGTGATTGGAAGGACAATTCAAAAGTGAAAGAAGGGTTCTGATGCAATTTAGTTGGAAAATGGAGTTACAAAAATTGGATTGAATTGAGGAGGAATTGCACAAGGAAAAAGGGGAATTGTACATTATCGTGATCAGTATCCCTCTGTACCGGTCAATGCTGGTACCAGTATGTAGTTAATGGAATGAAAGTATGTAGCCATGTTGCTCGAGATGCGAGAAGGAGACCTTCTTAAGCTACCACAATAGTTTGAACTTGTGTTGCTTTGAAAGGAAAGTTTGAATTTGTGAAATTTGTATTTTGTTCATCGTGTTCGTGTTTGTGTATGGTATTAGTTAGTTTTTGTCATGTCATTTTATTCTTACAAGTAAATTTGTACAAAATATCAACTTGATCATTATATCTCATTTAATTCTCTTTTTTTAAAAGGTGTGGGATTAACTGTTAATTCTGAAAAATAACTTGGAATTGCACAATACAAACCAATAAAACATTGTAATCATTGATTTCGGGTTGAAACAATTTACATCCAGCTCATTTCATCAGACAAACACGTGCATTCTTTTCAAATGAAACACAATGTATATTTATTACAATATTTAAACTTAAAAATGGTGCATTCTTTTCAAATGAAACACAATGTATATTTATTACAATATTTAAACTTAAAAATGGTACACACTCGCAGACATAAACATTCATGGTCAAATTAAATTTCAGTCCTAAATTCCTAAACCACACATCGATACTAAACGCTAAAAATTTCAATTCCCATTCAAGCTCCCAGGTCAACATCTAACTAAGCACATCGATACACAGTGTATGCGGTGTCAATCCATCATTTTCGAACCCTGCATGTAATGAACATAATTAAGCACATTTTTAGGTTTAAAACAATAAAATTAAATAATAAATAAACACAAAACATTGCTATAATTTTAATATTTAATAATTCTTGATGAAAATATTTTAATGATGAGTTTGTATTTATTTCAGGTAAAAAAAGACCAAATCTCCACAAACCAACCTCATGGATGGGTTCGTCTCGTCTAGACACAAGCAATTTTCACTTTGAAATTGCTCTCATGGTCCAATTTTGATCAATTCATTTTAGTATGTTAATATTATTCATATTAATTTATATGTCAATTCACTTAAACAATCAATTAACTCATTAATTCATTGAACTAAAAGTATTAATCTATTTAACTAAACATATTTTGCTACCTCATCAATGATGTTTGAATGTGTTATGAAGACCGCATGTATATATCCCCTTTACTATTCTTTTGTTATTGGACAAATGGGTGTGTTGTGTGTAATTTGTTGAACAAAATAAAACTGGTGAGATGTATTTACTTTTTTTTTGAAGAATTTTGGAGAGGGTTTTATTATCCCACTTCCAAAATTTTTTTTTTTTTTTTTTTTTTTTATAATAATAGGTTGTCTGTTACATTCCAATTATGGGAGCGGGGCTGGCCCAAAGCCCTTTGGGCAGAGGAGTTCTCCAAATAGTGTCTCCACCGTTAGATCTAATCATGATCACATTGCGGGATCAAATTTGGATGTCCAGGCTAATACCACACGTTAACTCTCCGTTTAACAAATTCAGGAAACCCTTCATCTCTTTTGGAAAGATATCTCCTCCATGGAAGAATGAATTTCAGAGAAGGTTTCAAATAATATCTATGGCCTTGCTTGCTTAAAGTATCTCCTCAGTTTAACAAAATATCTTCCTCTCGTATTGCTTGGTGGCATACTCCAATCGCCCCCCTCCTCTCTCTAGATGAAGATGGCATTAGCACCGATGAATAGATACTCTGTTTAATTTGTTGTTTATGCTGGCTTTTTCTTCTGTTATTTTAGCTATCTCGCATTTTTTATTTCCTGTTGTTGTAGTTTTTTTTACTTCCACGAAATTGTATAATTATGGAATATGAATGATTTTCCTTCATTGCTTATGATTGATTGTTCATGAATTGAAACGTGTATTTGTATGAGTATTTTGATTTTAATCGATGTGCAGATTTAATTGGTTGGAAAAATGCATTTGTAGGTGAATGAACTACTTTCATCAAAAAAAGGTGAATGAACTACTGATTTGTTTTTACATCGTGATCCATATTGTTTCGATCACTTTTATCTTTTTTCGCCATAGATATCGAACTGACTGTAACAACCATGTATAACAGTGTTTCTGCATGCATATCGAAATTGAATAAAAATATGAATTGTGAATGAGAAAAAACTATATGAATTGGTTGTACATAAGTTTCTTAAATAATAGAAGATGCAGTTTACATAAATCAATAAAATACGCCTATGTTTTGTAAATGACTCTAGATCAGGTCTTAGATTAACATGCTAATTATTCAATTTAGACTATTCAATCCTAATCATATCAATTGACCTTCTTCTTTGTGGTTTTGTTTATATTGTGCTTTCTTTATCCCTTACTAGTGTTGGATATAGTTTTTCTTTGGGGGAAACAATTGATTAATCCTTGGATTTCAATGAAACACATGATAGTTACATATATAAATTCAAAATTATGTTAGTATTATTATTCTTCGTACTGAATATTTAGCAAATTCTTGGATTTAGGTTTTTGTCCAGCAAAACACAATAGCTTGCCGGCATGGCGGTTCTGAGATGGAGGGGAAGATAGATGAGCGGACTATGGATGGGAGTTTAAGTTGGAATTTAGTAAAAAGATAGAATTAATCCAAAGTATACAGATTGGAATTAGGAGATGGCATGAAAAATTTCTTCTGTGTAGACTTAAATATATCTATGGATGAAATCTCTTTCCAAAAGAGATAAAATGATTTCTAAATTTATTAAACGGAGAGTTAACATGCACTTAACAGAACATCTTTAATTTAATCACGCAATCTTGATTATGATTGTATCGTACGGTAGAAACAGTATTTGGAGGGGTCTCTGTCCAATGGGCTTTGGGCCAGCCCCCGTCCCTCCAATTATATGATAAAAACTATAAGCTAATCTATTTATTTACATAATGAATGGGCCTCATAGGGTCAGCCCAATCCTTCTCCACTCTACTAAAAAGCAACGTGTCTTCCTAGTTCCTCCTCTTTCCCTTCAATCGTCACTTACTCACTTCACTGAAGCTCGACTGCTCGAGTTCTCAATCCGAGCTCCATCTTCCCTTGTTTTTCTCGATCCGACCTCAACTTGCTAGCTGCTTAGGACCGATCGATCTCCATCTGCAATGCTAGAGACCGATCATCCTCCTCCGTTTCTTCTCTCAACCGAGCTCAAGCTAGGTCAGAGCTCGATTGCCCTCCATCTGCAAGTTGCTAGCAATGTTCGTCCTCACTGTTTCCTCACTAAGCTCCACTCCATCAAGACCTCGTCGATTAATCGGTCTTTCTCCTTCGCCTCTTCCGTAAACACCCTTCGACATCTCTCTCTCCATAGCACAAAGAAGAACATGGCCGCGATTACTTTGGCTTGTGATCTGCCTCCATGCTCGAATAGGCTGTCGATCAAGCTCTCCACCGTATCCGCCGTGGCAAGCAGATTTTTTATCTCCGATTTCATCAAATTCCAGTGACCCCGCACGAATTCGCATTCCTTCACCAAATGCTGGACCATTTCTTCAGCGTGCTTACACAGGTAACATCTATTTGTTAGTATCATTCCTTTTCTTTTCAAATTGTCTTGCGTTAATATTTTGTTTTGTCTCATAATCCAGTAAAAAATTTGTATCCTGCTTGGGATTTTGATTTTCCAAATCAAACCCAATTCGCTATAGGAATAGACCCCCTCCTTTAGCAATTTATATACCGAATTAGTTGTAAATAGGCTATTTTTTTCCCATTTCCATTCCATCGTGTCTTTTTCCTGATTTAGGGTTATATTTCGAAGAATTTCTTTCAACCCCTCAAGCTCGATTTCTGCCCTGGTACTTAAATTGGGTTTAAAGCAGGCTCTAACTTCCCTTCTTTCCTTCATTTCGTTCACTGAATCGCCGACATTCTCTGCATAGCTAGCTATACAGATTAGGGACCAGGTTGCAAATTGCTCCCCACCCCCAATCATTGTGCCAAAAGCTAGCATTTTTCCCATTCCCCAGATTGAATCTAACGCCATGCTGGAAAAAAGGGACATGCTTTTGCACCCCTCTCCAAAAATAAGACTCTCCTTGATTATTGCTTATGTCTTCATTACTCCATCTTACACCCCCTGCCAGCTCTTGCCAATTTAGACTATTGGTTTTTTTAAAATATCTCCATAACCATTTTATTTGCATAGATTGGTTGAATTTTTCTAGATCAATAATCCCTAGGCCCCCAATTTCTTTGGGTCTAGTCACAATATCCCAAGCTACCAAGTTATATCCTGTTTCCGAATTTCCTTTCCATAAAAAAGATCTTCTAATCATGTCCATTTTTTTTATTACCCATTTAGGCAATTGAAACACCCCAAAGTAATATGTAGGGAGTGCCGATAAGACAGAATTTATGAGGACTAGCCTCCCTCCAATTGACAAAAGGGACCCTTGCCAGCCCTCTAGCTTTTCTCTGAATTTTTCGATTAGACTCATATATTCATTTTTTCCTGGCTTTTTAAAGTGTAGTGGGAGCCCTAAGTATCTAATTGGCAACTGAACCAATGGGCATCCCAATTCTTGAGCCATTTCTTGGGTATTTGGAGTATCGACCGGGAGAATTATTAACTCTGACTTGTCAAAGTTAACACACATGCCAGAATTTTGAGCGAAATGGTTCAACAGGAATTTCAGCCTCCTGACTTGCACGATGTCTGGTTTAATAAAAAACAAGGAATCATCTGCATAGTAAAGGGCAATATAGGAATTTTCTTTTGGTCTCTCAATGAAACTGATGCTTCCTAATTTCTCGATCACTCTACCCATAGCATCCATAGCCAGAATGAAGAGGTGAGGGGATAATGGGTCCCCCTGCCTCACTCCTCTCTTCATGTGTATGGTTCTCCCCGGTACTCCATTCAACAATATTTTTGCTGATC
The DNA here is from genome assembly GCA_946800325.1 of Luzula sylvatica. NCBI lineage: Eukaryota > Viridiplantae > Streptophyta > Magnoliopsida > Poales > Juncaceae > Luzula > Luzula sylvatica. Next base: position 76,311,061 of record OX326956.1, on the reverse strand, counting down.
CATTCAAGATATACTGTTTCATCCAATTAATCCAATTACTCTTAAATCCCCTAGCTTCCATAACTTTAATTATAAATTCCCAAGAAATAGTGTCAAAGGCTTTTTGTATATCTGCCTTAAACACTAATATAGGTTTCTTTTGATAATTTGAGGTACACAATAATTCTCTTGCGTATATAAAGCATTCAGAAATTTCTCTATTTTCTAAAAAGCCCAATTGATGAGGTAGTATCAATTTATTAATAATCTTTTTAAGTCTATTAGCCAAGGTCTTTGATATGATTTTTTGGAGGCTTGTCACCAAGCTGATAGGCCTAAAGTCCTTAGCCAAAGTTGCATTTGTTTTCTTTGGAATAAGGGTGATATAAGAGAGTGAAAACAGGCCCAAAGTAGGAGAATTTTTTTGCGCCAATATAATATAAAGAATCTCCTCCCTCAGTAAATGCCAAAAATATTTAAAAAATTCCCCCGAAAATCCATCAGGACCAGGAGATTTATGATTTTTCCATTTTTTAACAACTTCATCCAATTCCTCAATTTTAATATCTTCCTCCAAGAACTCCATATTAACATCGTCTCCCGTATATAGATTGGATAAATTGAGCTGGGACCCTGTGGGTCCCGCATCCGGTACCGAGCCTATTAAGTTTTTATAAAAGGAGAACAATATTTTGGCTTTATCAGGGTGGGAGACTGCTTCAGTATTTTTCTCCGTATCTTTCAATAAAGAAATCATCGTTTTATTTTTGTTTATAGTAGCGTATTTATGAAAGACGGAGGTGTTGGCGTCACCTTCTTTTACCCAATTCTTTTTAGCTCTCTGTCTCCAGTACTCCCCCTTCTCTACTGATAAGTCCATGAACCTTCTTTTTATGATGGCTTGAGTCCATTTTTCCAACTCTGATAATCCTTGTAGATCCTTCTTAATTTCCAACCAGTCCAATATAATTTTGCAATGAGCAAAATAAATCCTCTCCTTCTTTCTTCTTATCTTGTTCCACCTATTCAGTTTTTGTGCCAACGAAGAGAGCTTTTCATGAAAATCCATGACACTAGTGGCTTTCTTACTTGCTAGGTGCGTACATATAATGTCTATTGCTTCTTTATTCTTTAACCAGAGATTTTCAAATCTAAACAATTCTGAGATTGGAAAGTTTGTCGAGGTTATATAGGTAATAGGGCAATGGTCGGAGCATGTATTGGTTAGGGCGTGTTGATTTCCATTTGGGAAAGCATTGGACCAAGCAACATTGAATAGGAATCTATCAATTCTTCCCTTTGCCACAGAATTGGACCATGTGTACTCTCTACCCCTTAATGGTAAATTAATCAATTCTAATTCGTTAATAAATTGGCTGAAAATCTGCACATCTTCCCAGTTTCTTGTAGAAAGTCCCGATCTCTCTTCAATATTAGGTGTCATATTAAAATCTCCAAATAATATCCATGGTTCCATTATTGTACTGCCAAATTCTTTTAATTCCTGCAACATTATCCTTTTATCTGCGGTATTTTGAGGCCCATATACCCCAGTAATATAAATAATATTTTTATCCCAATTACAGGTTAATTTGACTGTGATGGCATTGTATTGACGTAACACATTCATTTCAGAGAAATATTTTCCTTTCCATGAAATGAGGATCCCTCCAGATGCCCCTACTGCGTCCAAGGTACAAAATTCATTAAGGGGCTGTTTGGCAAGTGGAATTAGTAGAGTGGAATTGGATTATAAGGTGGAGGAGTAAAAAGTTCTGGAATTAGTAATTCCACAGTTTGTTTGGTTGTCCAAATTATAAAATGCTGGAAAATATAATTCTTTGTTTGGTTGTTTATAAAATTCTGGAATTTTGTTATTGGAAATGTTAAAATAATATCTCAATAAAATTGATAAAGAATAATAATATAGTTTGATAAAAAAATATTATTATAATATATCATTATTTCAATATATATTTCATTAAAATATTATTATATTATTGTAATTTATAAGTAATTATATAATTTCTGGAATTTAGTTTACTATTTTATTATTTTAATATAATTACTATAATATTAATAATTATATAAAATATTATTATAATAATAATATAAAATATTAAATGTACTTATATATTATTATAATATTATATTTTATCTACTAATATATATTATTATTAGAATAATTATTTTATTATTTTAATACAATTACTATAATACTATTTTTCGAATAATTACAACATTTGAATATAAACGAATCAGTATTAGTAATTACAACATAAATATAAAAGTACAAATAAATGAAGTTAATTAGTGTAGTTACATCATTCACAAACTAATAAGTGTCATTACAACATTCATAAGTATAACCACTTTTATTTGAATAATTACAGTGATTAGCCGATCTTGTTAGTTATCCATTGTCGATCTAAATTTGTACAAATTACATCAAACTTCATTTAGTCTCAGTGGCCTTTAATCATCGATTGACCATATTAAGCACAAATCCTGAATATTTAGTCTGAACAATCCTCAATTAAGGCTCGATTTTTCTATCAACATCCCTCAATTTTAAGTTAATTGAGAAACCTAATGTACATAGAACAATGAAGAAATGTGTATAATTGATACAAGAGAAAATCACTTTGGGTAACTGATGATACAACTATAATATAAAGAAACCCAATTTGCATTAAAAAAATTCAAGCAACCAAGACAACAATTAAACGAAATTGAAAATCCTTTTGAGTATAATTGTTATGTACATACAATTAATCATTCTACCAAAGGAATTGCTACTCTAAATATCCTGAATTGTTAACTCTCCCAACAAAATTGATAATATCACAGATTCACAGTAACAATCAAACAAAGTTGAATCTAAACACTATATGGTCATTTTGGTATAAACTAGCAGCAAATACACAAAAAAGAGAAGGTTTGCAAAAATCTAAACTGAAGAGAGAAATCACGAGCTAACAAAAAATGACCATTTTTGGAGAGAGATAGAGAAAAGACTGGATAGCAACGAAACGAGTTGAAGAAATCACCCAAATTAGGACTGGCCGAAGGAAAAGAGAGAGGAGAGTGGAAAGAGAAAAGGTTTGAGAAGATTCTTGCATTAATTTTAGTTCTCCACTTTGGCGCTCCAGCTTTTGGAGAGAATTAGATTTAGCTGGAAACATATAGAGATGATAATTCCGGAACTATTTAGTTCTTGCCTCATAACCTCCGCCAAACAAAGAATCATGGTTTTGCGGCATCTCAAAACCCCGCTCCACCCAAAATCCTCAACGCCAAACAGGCCCTAAGATTATTTCCCATTATGTCCTTATGAATTTCCTTAGAATACTTTTGGATCTTTGTTTCTTGCAAACATATAATGTCTGCCCCTTCTTCTATTAAACTCTCTTTTACCATTTTTCTTTTATTTTTATCATTAAGCCCCCTAATATTCCACGAAATTATTTTCAAGTTTTTTAATTTCATTATTCCAATTTTTCTTTCTTTTATTACTCTTACTCTTCAGTTAATGTTCTTCCTCATTTTCGACACTGTGGTAAGACAAAGAATCTATAATGTCTTTAAGATCTTCGCTGATTTCTATCCCCACACTTGTCAGGGCATTGAATACATCATGGACTTGTAGGTAGGAGTTTGTTCCAGAAGGAAGTGAGATGTATTTACAGACCCAAGAAGGCTCAAAACTCAAAAAGATTTAAATTCGAATAGAAGAGATGTTATCAGGGTTGACCATCTACACAGAGGCAAATTTATGTGTAGATCGATCAAGAAGGGTTGACTATTCATATGTAAGCAAACACTCAATAGGACATTATAACTACAGAATTATATATTACGTATTTGTTTTTCTGTACGTAAAGAATGGATGGTTAATTTGGTAAACAACAGGTAATTAAATACCAGAGCCAAATGATATTACTAATTAACAAAGGGTAAAAAATGCAAGAAAGATAAAAGGGAACGAGAAAAAAAAGGAAAATTTGACTCTTTGAGACACATGAGGTTCAAATGTGGAGAGATGTCAAAAATAATTATTCTCTGATATATAATCCCACATTGCACCCCTCAAAAGTATCCATAATTAAAATTATTGGAAAAAAATTAGTATAAAAAAAAAATACTATATTTAATTATTAAATATTAGACAATCATATTTTGTCTAAAACAAATATGTGGCTGTTAAAAAAATATCTAATAGTATTTTTTCGCAAATAAAACTTAATGTGTCTACGAATCAAATTTTCTCAAAAAAAAAAAAAAAAAAAATCGGTCGGCAAGACCTATAAAGTTGTCACTCTAAAAGAGATGGATAATCCTCAGGGCAATTAATCTAAAAAATATTGATTTGACTTGTCAAGTTGGCCTTAAAGTTAACTTGCGAAAATTACTATTTTTGTTTTCGAAAGGAAGTCTCAAAAGTCAAATCAGAAAAAGGAAATTTCTTCGAGGAGTATTTTTTACACGTGATCCTGTATTAAAAAAAATTCGAAAAAATTCAATTTCTTAAAGTATTTGAATATTAATTCAAAACTGATTTTAAAATTTCTGTACCAACGGAGTTTTAAAATCAGTTAGTTTAATTAAATTAGTTAGTTAAGCATAAATGTTAATTAACTGATGAGAAAATTTGAGAAAAATCACTGGATTTATAGATGCGGTGATGAATTCAAAATAAATTGACTGATAGAGAATCTCAAATTATACCACAACATTTCTGAAAGTCATGTTATTAAAAAAAAAAGATTTATTTAGTCCCAAGATTTTTCTGTCGAATTTTCTATAATTGAATTAACATTATAATTAATTAATTTTGATTTAAATTTATAAATTCGAATTGGTATTAATTTTCTATTAAATTAGTTGTTAATGATATGAGATGTTTAGTTAAAAAGTCAATTATTTGACAAGCATCATGTTAATTAATATATTAATTAGTAAATAGAGATGTTGTGGCATAATTTGGGGTTCTCTATTGGTCAGTTGATTCTGAATTCATGACGGAGTTGTATAAACCTGGTGGTTCTTCTCAGATTTCGTCATCTGTTGATTAACAATTAAATGAACGAATTAATTTAATTAAACCATGGTACATGATTTTTAAAATTTGCTCTGGATTTGTTTTGAATTATTTAAAAAAATCAGGCTATTTTTCGTATTTTTTTTATATACAAAGCCACATGCAGAAATGGTTTCTATGCTTGGTATATTTAATTTGATTTTTTTTTTTTTTTACACATAAGTAATTAAATAAGTATGACGCTATTGCAAGAGCTAACATGACTAAACTGAGAGCGATTTCTAGTTTTTTTTTGATCAAATGATAACTATATCCCTAATTATGCTAATTGATATATATAATACTTATATACTATTATTTATATTTTCAATGAATAATACAAAAATATTTTTCCTAATATTATGTAAAAATCAAATCTAACCAATATATATTAATTTTCATATTTAAACATACATGACATGTTACGATTTAATTGGTTTTTTATGACGAAAAAAATTAAAAATTAAAATATTTTTTATGTATGAAATTTTTTATTTGCATGATTTATGGAAAGTGATAAACTAATAAATAAATGTAAGAAATATTAATCATCAATTCATCATTAACAGGGGTATAACGGTCATTTGATAAATAAAATTAAAATTGCTCTCAATTTAGCCATGTTGGCTCTTGCAATAGCGTCAACCTTAAATAAAGGAACCAGTTATGCCGGAGTATTTTCACTATTGTATTAATTAATTTCTATTAGTTGATATATTTATTTTAGGCCAGTCGCAGTAAACAGTTCGACCTTACATTTATTTATGGTTGAGTTTAATGCACAATTCATTTTTGTTTCTATTTATATTTTTCATTTTGGACATTTTGTTATGTTATCATAAACTGGTACACCACGTCGATTGACATGCAACATTTTTTTTTTTGGATGATAAATGGAGAAGACTCGTAAGTCCACTATATATTGATGTTAATATGACTTAAACCATAAATTCTCTTACAATATATGATTTTTTTTTTCTCCGCATTCAACCAACTGGATAATAAACTAATTGGTTAAAAAAAACGAGTAAATGAAAAAGGCTCGATAATCCTCCATCTATTGATGTCAATGAGGTTTGAACACACAACACTTCCATAATATTTTTTTTTTGTATCTCATTTACAACATGCAAGGTTTCTACATTTGTTTTTTATTAATTAAGTCGTTTATAATTAATTAATTATCCTGATTGTTTGCTAAGTTGTGATTTGCTTAACATAAAACAAAGGCAGCTTTACCGAGATTGCAGAGTAGACCCTGCATTATTTGAAAATTGCAATCACATCATTGGTTCTTTTATAGTTATGGTGCAAATTGACTAATATTTGGATTTGATAAAGAAAAAAGAATTAAACTTATGGAAACATTCTAGTGAAACAAACATATGGATATAGATTAATGGGTTAATAAAGAAGTTTATAGAAAGAACCCTTGTCGAATTTTCTAAAAAATAGGGACCTTTTCTGCAAAACAATCTCTTGACATTTGAACAAAAAAATAAATAAATGAGGAGATTCGATAGTCCTTCATTCATTGGTAACAATGAGACTCGAATCCAAAATCTCTCTTCATTTTCAATGCCTCGTTCATGTGTCTTACACTCTACTCACCACAAACCCATTGGCTTCCCTTACCATTTTCAATGCCTCATTCATGCTATAAATATGTGTGCTTAGGTAGAGAAACTCACAGCCATCAGCAAGCATCAATGGCAGAAATGAGGGGTCAAAGAATAATCCCTCTTCTCGTTTTGTTCACTCTCTTCATCGCTCTGAACTGCTTCGCATCACCAGAACTCGCTACGGTACTCATACAGTCTCGATCCTATATTTGTCTAATATGGCCCGTGTATATCAATAAATATAAATTATAATAGTAGTAGATTTTAGTAAATATAAGTAGTTCGAACATTTACAAAAGAAATAAGAAAATACAAATTATTACCTGATCATAATAAATTTTGGCTTAGGATTCTAAATATAACAGACGCCAGAAGGAATTAAACCCAGATTACAAACTTATATTAATAAATCAAATCTCTAATTATTACTGAAAATAACTTAAATAACATTTCAATTTTTTTTTATTATAACAGGTGCCAGAAGGAATTTGTCTCGAAAAGATCGATAATGGGACATTGCAATTCACCAACATGATTCCGTATCCAGACGGTTCAAAGAAAGTTCTTTTAACAACCCAAAGCGGCCAAATCCTCTTAGGTGAGATACCAAACGGGTTACGTCAAAGTCAAACCTTAAAAATCAACTACGCTTCCATCTTCCTCAATCTCACGGGCCGGACCTACTTAGACTATGAATTGGGGTTGATGGGTGTAGCATTCCACCCTAACTTTTTGAGAAATGGGAGGTTGTTCGTCTCCTATAATTGCGATAGCACGACGACGTCCGATTGCTTTGGGAAATGTTCGTGCAATTCAGAGATTGGTTGTGATCCATCTACTTTAGCTCCTCCGGCGCCTTCGCAGTTCGTCAATCCAAATGACACGGCTCCGTGTCGTTTTTTCGCTATTGTTGCTGAATATACCGTTAATGGAACCTCTTCATGTCCATCCACAGTATGTTACTTATTATCTTATATGATTAGTAACTGAAATCACTCGATATTAAATACAAGATTTTAATCGAATTAAATTTAAACGTATTAATTTGAAAATTCCTCCATTTAATTAGGCTACTTATGCCGTGCCGACTGAAGTTAAAAGAATATTCTCAATGGGTCTCCCTTATACGAATCACCACGCAGGCGAAATATTCTTCGGACCTGCAGACGGTTATCTTTATTTCTTGATGGGAGATGGAGGAAGCACCGGAGATCCTTATAATTTCGCTCAAAACAAGAAATCCGTGCTAGGAAAAGCTCTCAGAATTAACATAGACGTTATGCCAAGTAAGTATCTCTTAAAAAAATTGCCAAGTTAAATAAAATTAATAAAAATAATTGATCCGTTCTCTTTTCTAACAATATGTGTACTCTTCTTTCGACTTTAGCTCCCGCAGAGGTAGCTAGCCTTGGTTTGTGGGGGAATTATACAATCCCAGGCGATAACCCGGTTTATACTGACAGTGGATTCAGACCCGAGGTTTGGGCATTAGGGTTCAGAAATCCATGGAGATGCAATTATGATGCAGAAAGGTCCAGTTATTTATTCTGTTCTGATACTGGCGAAGTCGGCCCGGTAATATATATTCTTGATTAATAAATTATAATAAGTAAATATAATATCATATATAATGTTTTTCTATATTTTGTTATTTCATTAGCATCATTTTGACGAGGTGAATTTGCTGGCAAAGGGTGGGAACTATGGATGGAGAGTGTACGAGGGGTATACTCTCTACAATGCTACATTCACCCCCGGTGGCAGCACTCCGACAAGCTCGATTGATCCGATTTCCCCAATTTTGGGTTATCATCATGATGAAGTTCATAATCCTTTTGGCCTTGCGGCTCTCGTTGCCGGCTTTGTGTACCGAGCAAAAACTGATCCTTGCTTACATAAAAGGTATAGAAGAAAAAAGTAAAAATAAATGCACAAATATTTCATATTTTTTCATGATTTTAGGTTCTTATATGCTGACCTATACGGATATGACATGTGGACTGCATTAGAGAGTCCTTACGGAAGTGGAAATTTCAGCTCAACATCAGTAAACTTCACTTGCTCAAATGCATCTCCAATTTCTTGTAGCTTTGTCAACCAAACCACTCTTCCCAAATTGGGCTACATATACTCGTATGGCCAAGATAACAATAAGGATATATTTTATCTAACTAGCACTGGAGTTTATCGCATCGTCCGTGGAAATCATTGTGGATATAAATGCAAGTCGAAATAATAAATGGTGAAGAGTGGCTTTTATTTTCTCTCGGGTTTATTTTTTAGTGTGCGGATGTGTTAATTTTATTTTTGAATTGCTTATATCCGTCAGGAAGATAAGATAATTATGATTAACTGATTAAATATATACGAATATATAATAATTACAGAATACAGTTATTCTGTTGAGTTGGCAAACAACATCAAATTTGCCATCATACAAAAATACTCGTTAATTAGCATCATAAAAAATATAGTTATTAAAACAATGTATTAGGCTAAGGAAAGGGATTAACTCAGTGCATACATAGACTAGTTTATGTAATAGGCTAAGGATATTTTTACGTGATTGTGTAAAATTAAAACAATGTATTAAACTTGCTTTAATATATTAAAAAGAAGCATAGCTTCTTTATTTTCAAAAAAAAAAAAAAATATATATATATATATAGTTATTCTGTTGGGTTTAATACATTATGAGCCCGTTCGGTCACACATGGAGTAGTGAAATATTGGAATAGAGAATACTCAATTATATCATTTTATTTGATGTGTATTTGGCAATGTTGTTAGAATAAAAATATAGATTAAAATGACAGAGAAGAGGTTTGACCAACGACTTGTTTTACGCTAATAACGGCGTCAGACTCCGAATTATTCTGTCGCCGGTCAATTACTGTGACAGTCCTGAGCCACCTGAAAAATAATGATGTATGAAGACTGCCTTGCGGCTCTTTACTGTCTAATCCCCAAGTCGATGTCCATTATTTGTTGAAATATAAACTTAATTAGGATAGTATTTATTTAATAGATAATTATTGTTAGAGTAGAGAAAGAACAAAGAAGATAGTCAAGAAGGCGTTCTAGATTCAGAGCAACAATCTCAGGCGGGTTCTCTAACTACTCTAGGTGGTTATACAACTGCTTAGGACAGTAATTAACCTATTTCACCGGAGTTAATTCACTTGTTCCGACTCTAAAGAAGAAAAAGAGTATATAGACCAATCGTTGAGAAAAGTTAAGTCCTTCAATTCTTTGGAGTCCAATAAAAACAAGGAATTAACTTAAATATTCATCACAAAAGGAAATCAATTACAAATTATCAAACTTTCCGAGAATAAAGACTGGAGATATTACAGAAGAAATTGAAGACTAAAGATAATAACAAGAACGAGGATGCTCGTGAAGACAGAAGACTGGTGACCGTAAGAAGAAGCTACAACTCTTTATCTGCTAAGTTCTTCTCTCTTCTATTTACATTATGAATTCTAAACCATCTTATGCTCAAGCCCTGAAAAACACAAATTCAAATTCAAATGAAAACAAATGGAAATTAGTATAAAAAAACCTAGATATAATAACCCAAAATCTCAAATGGAACAGTTTAAGAACAAATGTTTTAGATGTCTAGCAACTAACCATTTTAGATATGAGTGTCGAGAACCTATAAGATGTTTAAAATGTTTTAAATTAGGGCATATTCAAAAATATAGTTAAACAAATTTAAAAAAAAATATTAAGAGAAATATACCTGATTCTAAACAATCTTCAAAGGTGAATTCCATTCCTAATAATAAGTTCCTCAGTCAAGTACAAATGAAATCTTCTGAATCATTTAAAACCAAGGGGGAAAAGGTTCTTTCTAATTTGAATTCGATTACCAATGGTGTTGGTAATACGGGATTCGAATATGGATTTATAATATGAATTTCTAATAAACAAAAACTCTCTCTTATAATTCTAATAGTCTCTTACAAGTCTTTCTCTCTTTTCTAATTGATATTTGATGGTATATTATTGCTAACAATCCAAGCCCTATTTATAGGCTTCATATACTTGAGATACAAGGAATTAAACATTGCCTTAAAAACTATTTCCTAAACTAATTTCCTTATAATTAAAATCTGCCCCATAATTATTTCCTAACTTTCTTTCCTTAAAATAATATTTCCCTAAAATTATTTGGGCTAATTAAACTTGATAAATATTTAATTGGGCTTGGGCTTATTAACAAATTCCTCCCTTAAGCTCAAGCCTGTTCTTCATCCCGATCATCGTCTTGAAGTTCTCGAACAGCGCTGTCGGAAGCGGCTTCGTGAAGATGTCTGCTACCTGGTCCTGGCTCTCCACATGAATCATTCGCATATCGCCTTTCTTCACCTGCTCTCGAATGAAATGAAAACGCACATCAATGTGCTTACTCCTCTCATGATGGACCGGATTCTTTGCTAGCTCGATTGCGGATTTATTGTCGACTCGTATCTCGGTCGCCTCGTGTTGCGTCATCTTCAACTCGTGCAACAAATTCCTTAACCATGTCGCATGGCACACACACCACGATGCTGCCACGTATTCCGCCTCGCACGTCGATAGCGTCACTATTGGCTGTTTCTTCGAAAGCCACGTAAACGCAGTATCTCCCATGTAAAACACATAACCTGCTGTGCTTTTTCGATCGTCAACATCTCCACACCAATCACTGTCCGAGTAGCCCACCAGCTTGTATTCGTCCGTTCTCGAGTAATATAGCCCGAGTGATTCCGTACCTCGAATGTACCGAAGAATCCTTTTTATCGCTTTCCAACGTGAATGCCTCGGTTCCTCCATGAATCGGCTTACCACCCCAACACTATACGCAATGTCGGGCCTAGTACAAGTAAGGTACCGCAAGCTGCCAACCAAACTTCGAAATTTGCTCGGATCAACTCTGTCTCCTCCCTCAAATTTAGAGAGTTTCGCACCGAGCTCCATCGGGGTCGCCACGTGGTTGCTGTCCTCCATCTTGTACCTCTTCAGGATATCCTTCGCGTACGCCTCCTGTGATACAAAAATTCCTGACTCACCTTGTTTAACTTCGAGGCCAAGGAAGTATTTCATCAGACCCAAATCTGTCATCTCGAATTCTCGCGTCATCGCTTCTTTGAATTCCTTTGCCATCTTCTCATTACTTCCCATGAAAATCAGATCATCAACATAGAGAGCAACAAACAACACGTCTTTTTTCTTCTTCCTCACGTACAATGCATGCTCGTTTGGGGATTGTACAAAGTCGCTCTTCTTGAAGTATGTGTCGATTCGGGTATTCCATGCTCGAGGTGCCTGTTTGAGCCCATACAACGCCTTTCTCAACTTCAACACCTTTTCTTCTTTTCCAGTTTTCACGTAACCAGGTGGTTGCTCGACATAGACTTCTTCTTCGAGCACGCCATTCAGAAATGCCGATTTCACGTCCATCTGGTAGATCGGCCACTTGAATTGAGCTGCTTGAGATATGAGAAGTCGGATCGTCTCCATTCTCGCAACAGGAGCGAAAACCTTGTCGTAATCAATACCGGCCTGTTGCCGATACCCCTTCGCCACCAATCGAGCCTTGTACCTTTCGATCTCGCCTTGAGCATTCATCTTCTTCTTGTACACCCACTTGACTCCTATGGGCTTGCATCCTTCTGGTAATTCGATCAAATCCCACGTCTTGTTTTTCTCGATAGCCCCAATCTCTTCATCTATCGCGGCTTGCCATTTCTTGTTTCTCACGGCTTCTTCAAAGGAAATATTATCCGCATTTGCCAAAAGACAAACAAGATGTACCTCACTAGTTGCATCATACAACTCTCGTAAGCTCCTCGTGCGTGTCTGTCTCGGCTCGTCTTCATCATCAGGTAATTCGGGGCTAGTCGGTACAACAATTGAGGATTCTTCTTTCTCGGACTCTTCTGACTCGGCCTCCTCATTTTCCATCTCACACTTCTTATTCCAGTCCCATGCGCTCTTCTCATTCACATGGACATCTCGGCTCACCACAACTTTTCTTTCAATCGGGTCGTACAACTTGTATGCCTTCGTTTTCTCGTCATATCCAATGAACACGAACTTCTTGCTTTTATCATCGAGCTTCGTTCTCCTTTGATCCGGTACATGTGCATATGCCACACTTCCGAACACCTTGAAATGCGACACCGTCGGTTTCATGCCGCTCCACGCTTCTTGAGGTGTTTTCTCGCCTAATTTCGCATGAGGACATCGATTTTGTACATACACCGCACACTGTACCGCCTCGGCCCAAAATTCTTTTGGCACTCCTTTGCTCTTCAACATCGATCGAACCATGTCGAGAATGGTCCGGTTCTTCCTCTCGGCCACACCATTTTGCTGAGGCGAGTACGGCGCAGTCAAGAATCTCTTAATTCCTTGCTCCTCACAAAATCTCGTAAATGCGGTTGACGTGTACTCACCGCCTCTATCTGACCGCAAAGCTTTGATGTATCGCCCGGTCATCTTCTCGACAAGCACCTTGAACCTCTTGAATACTTCGAATGCCTCGGATTTTTCCTTCAAAAAATAAACCCAGGTCCTCCTAGTGTAATCATCAACGAATGTAATAAAATACCTTTTCTCACTGAACGATTTCGGTGTGATCGGACCACAAATGTCGGTGTGCACCAGCTCGAGAGGGTTTGCTGCTTCATATTTCGCCTTCTTCTGAAATGGAGCTCTTGCATGTTTACCGAGTATGCAACCTTCGCAAAATCTTCTCGTGTAGTCCATATCTGGCAGACCGTGCACCATGTCCTTCTTGGCCAACTCTCGCAAGCCTCCATAGTGCAAGTGTCCGAACCGCAAATGCCAGAGCCAAGCTTTATCCTCCATGTCGACTCGTAAGCACATTCTCTGCACACTTCTCAGGTTGAGTTTGAACATTCGATTCTTCGCCATCTCAACACGCGCAACTAATTGACCTTACTTGTCCTTCAGCTCCATCGTTCGATCTTTCATGAAAACCGAGTATCCTCTGTCCAATAGTTGCCCCATGCTGATTATGTTGCTTTTCATCTCAGGCACGTAATAGACATTTTCGATATGTCCTTCTTTACCATCCTTCTGATAGAATCGAACTTTACCTTTGCCCTTCACTTGGACCTTTGACGCATCTCCAAATGACACGTGTCCATCGTCTAGCTCCTTCATCTCTACGAAAAGGTGTTTGCGCCCGCACATGTGGTTGCTTGCGCCGGTGTCGAGGTACCAGATCGTATCGCTCTCCGATGTGGTGTCTTTGTGAGCCATCATGAGAACACCATCATTTGCCTCCTTCTCTACTAGGTTGGCATTTTCTTTTACCTTTTTCTCGGACCAACACTCCTTCGCGTAGTGTCCAGGCTTGCCGCAGTTGTAACACTCGACACTTGCTCGACTCGACCAGCTTCCACGTCCACGACCTCGTCCTCGGCCGCGCCAATTTTGCTGATTCGGTTGCTTCTTTTCTTCGGAGTTATAGTTTCCGCCTCTGCCTCGACCACCAAATCGACCTCCTCGGCCGCGCCCTCTTCCTCGATTGTTCTCAGCGCACATCGCCTTCTCTTCATCTATGGTCGCCTTTACTTGCAGAGCCTCCTGGTGTGACTCGTTCTCCTTCTTTTTCTTTCGCTGCTCGTGTGTTTCAAGTGAACCTGCTAATTCATCAACGGTCATTTGATCTAAATCTTTCGACTCTTCAATAGCACACACCACGTTTTCGAACTTCTCGGTCAGAGATCGTAGAATCTTCTCAACAACTCTTGCGTCGGTTAGAGCTTCTCCGTTGGCCTTTAACTGATTCGCCACTGTTTGTACACGCGAGATGTAGTCGGATACTCCCTCTGATTCCTTCATCTTCATGGACTCCAATTCGCCTCGCAAAGTCTGAAGCCTTACTTGCTTCACTCGGTCGGCACCCTTGAACACCCTCTCCAAAGTATCCCATGCTTCCTTCGAAGTTTCCGCGCCGGCAATCTTCTGAAAACCCGACTCGTCTACATCTTGGTACAACAGGTACAGGGCGGTCTTGTCCTTCACTCGTTTCTCTTTCAATGCTTTTAATTGGTTTACCGTCTGCTCCGTTTCGGCAACCGGTTCCACGTAGCCAGTTTCGACTATCTCCCAAACATCTTGCGCACCGAGTAACGCCCGCATCTGGATACTCCATACTTCGTAATTCGTCTTCGTCAATCGCAGTAGCGGTATATGACCAAAAACACTCCCAGAACTCGCCATCGCTCTGATGCCAATTTGTTGGTAATACGGGATTCGAATATGGATTTATAATAGGAATTTCTAATAAACAAAAACTCTCTCTTATAATTCTAATAGTCTCTTACAGGTCTTTCTCTCTTTTCTAATTGATATTTGATGGTATATTATTGCTAACCATCCAAGCCCTATTTATAGGCTCCATATACTTGAGATACAAGGAATTAAACATTGCCTTAAAAACTATTTCCTAAACTAATTTCCTTATAATTAAAATCTGCCCCATAATTATTTCCTAACTTTCTTTCCTTAAAATAATATTTCCCTAAAATGATTTGGGCTAATTAAACTTGATAAATATTTAATTGGGCTTGGGCTTATTAACAAATGGAACCCTGATCAATAAAGATAATGATATTAATCAAATTACAGTTAATCTATCAAAAAATCAAATTTTCAAATTAATAAAAAATTTAGCACAAAAATCGTAATATTAGAAAAATTACCTTCGAAATATTGTAATCCTCGTGATCTTAAATTAATAACTGAACTCATTGGTGATCTAATTTCAGTAGGATCTTACATACCATCTGAAAATATATATGAATTAAAATTATCAATTAATTGTAAACCAAATATAGTGGTACCAAGGTCTATTAAATTAATTGATGATAATAATATAACTATCATACCAATTAAAGAAGTAAAGGATATAGCAAGCTCTTCAAATGCAATTATTAAGCCCTCAGTTAACATCATTGAGCAAAGTAAGAAAGTGGAGGAAAACATGGGAAAACATCAAAAGGCAAGGATGCCAGTAAAAAAAGGATAAATGAGAGAAAGATTAAAACAGTGAAAATATGACAGAAGAAGAAAAAAGTGATCACATTTTGGAGGATCAAGCAGAAAATTTCTCAAACCTCTTCTAAAGAGCCAATTGTGATCACAAAATCCTCAGAGAAGGTTCTCATCACAGAAATATTAGGGTCCAAGGGTCTATATCAAATTACTCATCCAAAATTCAGCCAAATCATTCAAATTCCCCTCTATAAAGAACTTTTCATTCAACTCAAACAACTAGGCAACCCAAAAATTCCAACATTCTTTCCTGTGGAACCATCAAATTACTTATCCATTAAGCTTACACCAAGAGGTCTTATAATTATGACAAATGTGGTACCAACATCTAAATCGGTGGTCAAATCTGATCTTGTTGAAGGAAACCTATCACAACAAGGTGTGAATTCTAAAAATTCTCAAGCATTAGTACCTTATATTCCACCACCATCAAATTCTCCAGTGATTAAATTCCCAATCAATTCTCCAGGAAATCAACAAATTTTCCTTTCAAATTCTAAAATCTCACTTATAAATCAACACAAGCTGAATCCAATGGTGATAAAGAAAGTATGGAAACCTCTCATATCAACGAAAATTCAATAGTTGAGGATCAAGATAAGGTTCATTCCAGTTGCCTTGTACACTCATCTTTAACCCAACAAGTGAATAACCCTGGAAAAAAACAAAAGAAAATAAATGATTATTTTCAAGAGATAAATAATAATGTATTACAAATTCAAAATGATAATACCTCTTCAAGTAATAAGGAAATAACCGATTCCAAATATAGGGACACTAAATCTCAAACCAATGATCCAATTAAGATGCCAAAAGAGAAAAATATAAAAGGAGCAATTAGAGAAGTTAAATTGGATGCACAAAGAAGGAGTACAAGATTATTGAATAAGCAAACTGAACATTATACTTCTCCAGTGGAAAAGGCTCAACTTGTTAAATACAAAGAGATACAAAAAGAGAGGAATAAGAGAGAGAGAGAGAAAAAAAAAAATTCAGAAATTAAATCTCTAAATTTTGAAAATAAACAACAAATTATTAATAAGGATGAAATTGTTAATATACTTTCTGCAACAGGAATTGAAATAAATGAAACTATAAATGAGACAATCCATAGTCTCATTGATGAACATAGTAATTAAGTACATAGTTCAAACTGTTGAAGACCTAAATTAATTATGATATATAAAAAACTTAGAATTATATCATGGAATGTAAGAGGTATAAATTTCAGTGAAAAAAGAGCTTTGATTAATAAAAATGTTAATGATGAAAATGTGGATATTTGTTGTTTACAAGACACTACAACATATCTGTCAATTTGGGACGGGCCGTCCCAAAATTGTTGCCAGTATAGGTACGGACCGTCCCAATAGTCGTCCTATTTACCTACGGGCCGTACCAAACATAATATACCGTCCCAAAAACTTCCTACGGTCCGTCCCAAACATAATATACCGTCTCAAATTTTCCTACGGCCCGTCCCAACAAGATTCCACCGTCCCAAGAGTTCTTTAGCGACCGCAACATTACCGTCGGGCAGTAGCAAAAACTTTACGTATTACCGACGGGCCGTCGGACATACCAAAATTTCAAATTTCAAATTTCAACATTACCGCTGAAGCTCCACATCCCGTCGCAGAAGCGTTCCTACGGCCCGTCGCAGACCAACCGGACCGTCGCTGATATTACCGACGGGCCGTCGGCCATACCAAAAATTCAAATTTCAAATTTCAACATTACCGCTGAAGCCCACATCCTGTCGCAGACTAACCGGACCGTCGCAGATAGGTCTCCGACGGCCCGTCGGTGAAGAGTTTAGCAGCCTTATTTTAAAACCCCGCTGACCCTCTTTTCTCTCTCTTTTACTCATTCACCCCTCTTCCCCTCTTCTCTCCACATCCCCCCCCCCCCCCCCTCAGCCCCTCTTCTCCACAACAGCCCCCCTGCCCCGCCCCTCACTACAGCCCCCCTCTTCTGTCCACAGCCCCGCCCCTCAGTCCCTTTTCCCCTCTTCTCGCTGAAGTTTCTGCTCGAATTTGTTGATTAGGGTTTCTATTACTACAATGGTAAGTTATTAGATTGATTTCTTTTTGTTGGCTTTAATTTCTGTTATTATTATTTGATTTTCGTTTATATTTTACCAATTTAGGATCTTATGCTTGGATTCGGAGTCTAAGATTGATGGTGTTGTGCGAGCCGTCGGGTTTTTGCAAGCTCTCTTTAGCAGGTATACGTTCTTTTCTTTGTTAAATTCTTATAGGATCGTCATAAAAATCTCGATTTTGTTTTTGCATTTAATCCCTTCTTGAAATACATTTTTGCAAAAATCTTAAATATATTTTTTGCAGTTTTATGTCATTTCTGTCTTGAAATAATATTTTAAAAAATTTCTGTGCAGAAAATCTCTTTTTTATTTAATTTATGTGCAATTTCAGCACTGTTTTTAAAAAAACCACTCTTTAAAATACTACACATCACAGTTTAAAAATTCCTGTGCAAATTTTTTTGTACAATTTCTTTTTTAAAATAATATTTAATCAATGTTTTTAAAGTTAAATTCTGTTTTTTTTTTACTTTTAAATAGGATATTTTTTTAGTTTTTATAAATCTGTTTTCTTTTTATTTTTGAATAAGTTCGGATTTTTTTACTTTTAATTCTGTTTTTACAATTGTATTTATAATTTGTTTTTTAATTCAGGTTTTATGTTTCTAATTATGATTGAAATAATGAATAAAAGATTATGTATAGTTAATAATTATTTATGGGGATTATTTAGGTTATTCATCCGTTGGAGAAAAAGCGGGGAGTCCGAGCAAAGTCAAGTCAAGTGCTGTGAATTAGTTGGATAAAGATTAATAATCTATTGATATATTATTTCAATTTTTTTTTGTTTGGAATTAATATTTTTAGATGTTAAATATATTTAGTTTATATCTTTTGAATTAGTTGTTATTTAAAAAATACATATTCGTGTCTCATGTTTAGAGTTCAATATAGGATTTAGGGCTTGTTTGGATAAAGGTTAATTTGTGGGGATTGGAATTATATGTTTGAATGTATTTGAATTTTTTTTACGAAAGTATTATTTAATAAGCGTTACATGTATTATTTTAAATTAATAATATAATTAAATATATATTAATTTTAATAATATATTTAAATATATTTGAATTAATAATATTATTAAATTAAATTAATATGGAATGTTGTGGAAATAAACTAACTGGTTTTGAATTTTTAGAATCAAAAGGTGCTTCAGGGGGTATTTTAATTTCTTGGAATAATAAATTATTTAATTTAATTTCTTCACAAAAAATGAAGTACACAGTATTTATTATATTACAAACTAAATGAGATGGTACACATATTTTACTAACTGGTTTGTATGGTCCGATTAAAAAATTAAGGAAGACTGAATTTCTGGATGAATTAAAATTAACAGGAAATAACAATAATAATTTACCATGATTAATTATGGGAGATTTTAATCTTATACTCTATTTACCACATATTTTAATCTTATACTCTATTTTAATCTTATAATTTACCATGAATAATAACAGGAAATAACAATAATAATAATTTCTGGATGATCGCTCATGAAAGAAGTGGAACCAGAAATAACCAGGAACATACAAATGAGTTTACAGAATTTATCAATAACTATGAATTAATTGATTTACCACTTAAAGGGAAAAAGTATACTTGGAGTAATGCAATTTCCAGAGCTAGGTTGGATAGGATACTAATTAACAAGGAGTGGCTAACAAATTACCCTAATTCACAACTTACAGTAAGAATTAATACATGCTCTGATCATATTCCATTATTGAAGGAAATACAGTTTCGGATCAACCGTAAAAGTGTACACAAGGCTAAACGAATGTAAGCGTACATTCATGGTCATATCTTTCAGTAGAAAAATCTAATTTGAATGGTTCAAATTGGGTTAGATAGATAATAAGATTATCTACAACCTTTATGTAGAAATATATTTCATATGAACGAAGTATCAGTGTCGTTTATATGAAATACCGAAAGGGTGCAACAGTATGACATACAGTTAGTAAAACAGTCATAATTTTTGCATACGAACTCAAATTGGGCCAGACCAAATTGGGTTGAGTAGATAATAAGATTATCTACAACTTTTGTGTAGGTTGATTTTCTGTCAGAGGAATTTACCAATTTCGTATGGACAGAATACTGAACAGGTTCATGCAACTTTCGTGTGAAAGAGTGTATATTGGATATACATGTCTTTTGGCCCTTCCTAATCCTATGTGATATAAATATGATAATTCTCTCTCATCAAAGGATGCTTCATTCAGTCAAATCATTCTGATTATTCAGAATATTTCAGAATTATAGAGAGATATCTTTCTAGAGAGTGAAAGCGTGTAAATAGAGAGAACCGAGAAAAGGAGTTTTCCGGTATAGAGAATCAATCGATCAAGCAAGTTCGCCGGTGCATCGTCTAGGCAGTTGCACCCGCAACCGACGAACTCCGACTCACGGTGGATACAAGTAGAGGAGCGACACTTGTGGCTCTTCGGTTGTGATCAGCTCGAGGGAGAATGAGGACAGTCAACGAGCGGTGAAAGACGCGTGGTGTGGGACGCGTGGATTGTCACCAACGTGACAGGAGAAAGAAGACTAGTAATCAACCCGTCGTGTGCAATCAATTTTGCACTGATATGAATCTAATCTTCTTATTTGCATCGTACCCTTCGAAGTCATGGCGTGATCTTGGATTAAGGGAACCGGACCGGGCCTACATATCCGCTGTGCGGGCCCGGGGACGGAAAGAATTCCCAACAGTGATATCAGAGCGATCGCCATCGATTCGAGGGTCGAATCATAGTCGTATATTCGATATACGCACGAGTTATCAAAGTTCGTACCCGTTTGCATGTTGTTACATATAGAGAAAGTCAAATTCCGTTAAAATCACAAGTAGAATTCGCTAGAGATCGATCAAAAGTTAATTGAGAGTATCTAGGAATAATCGTGAAAAAGGTTTCATGATTTATCGTTTTGGAAACGAGCGAAAACGAAAAAAAAACTGCAGAAAACTGCAGAGAAACTGCATAAAACTGCAGAAAACTGCAGAAAACTGCATAAAACTGCATAAAACTGCAGAAAACTGAAGAAAAACTGCAGAAAACTGTGAAAAACTGTGAAAAATGCATAGTCGGTTATAACAGACCTGTAGTTCAGTTATAACGGAAGTGTTCCGTTGTAACGGACTAGGAGTTCGGTTGTAACGGACCTTGTATAGGATACGAGGATGCGGAGATGCCTTTTGGTCGGTTATAACGGACCTGTAGTTCAGTTATAATGGAAGTGTTCAGTTATAACGGAATTTTGGCCAGTTATAACGGAAGTGTTTATGGATTTTGATCCAGAATTCGCAGTTTGGTCAGTTATAACGGAACTATGGTCAGTTATAACGGAACTATGGTCAGTTATAACGGAAGTTTTCCGTTATAACGGAACTTTGGTCAGTTATAACGGAAGTGTTTCTGGATTTTGATCTAGAATTCGCAGTTTGGTAAGTTATAACGGAACTCTGGTCAGTTATAACGGAATTGTTCAGTTATAACGGAACTTTGGTCAGTTATAACGGAAGTGTTTCTGGATTTTGATCAAGAATTTGCAGTTTGGTCCATTGTAACGGACATTGGTCTGTTGTAACGGACATTGGTCAGTTATAACAGAACTTTGGTCAGTTATAACGGAATAGTTTATGGATGCTGATTTTGTTTTCGTGATAACTTTGGCTACACAACTCGGAATTTTGAGTTCTTTATATCGATTTGATCGGCATCAAACATTCTAGCATATTAGATAATTAATTATTTAGAATAATTAGTCTCCCTAAATAAATCATATGCATTTTGAAAAACTTGTGATAGTGATATAATATGATTATGTCACGAATTATGAAACATGAATGTCATGATCCCTCATAATATTTAAGTCATGGAAATGTCTTCCATGTCGACATCCATCGAGATTGGTATGACATAATGCGTGGTTTCAGGTCATAGTCGGGCACGTATTATTGTATGTATTGATGCGGGTTCAGTATATTCCCTTGTAATAGAAATGCTTATCTCTCAAGCAAACTGACCCGCGACTAGGGTTGTTTAGAAATGAAACTTTAGGTGTGATGGTTTTGCTGCACATAATCCTCAATTATGCCGGCGTCCACACAAGCTCAAATCAGGGTTCATGTAATCAAATTACACAACCCACACACAGTTTTCATATAAGGTGAATGCATAAAAATTTAAGTAAACAAATTTTTTAAAAGGGATGCATTCATACGGATTAAGTATTTGGGTGATACAACGTTTACCTATGAATATCTCCATACCCATAACCTGCGAGGACTATCGTATTAGATAACTACACTCTACTCTCTTCTTCCTCCTCTAGGTATCTCATACCCACAGTCATCGCATGACAGTCACGCGCGACTAGAGAGAGCGGTTTTGTAAACGGGTCCCCACATTCCCGCTAGTGTTAATCATCATCAAGTTTGGAACATTTCCAATACCTACGTGAAGGAAATACAGTTTCAGGATCAACCGTAAAAGTGTACACAAGGATAAACGAATGTAATCGTACATTCGTGGTCATATCTTTTAGTAGGAAAATCCAATTTGAATGGTTCAAATTGGGTTAGATAGATAATAAGATTATCTACAACCTTCATATAGAAATATATTTCATATGAACGAAGTATCAGTGTCGTTTCAATGAAATACCGAAAGGGTGCAACAGTATGATATACAGTTAGTAAAACAGTCATAACTTTTGCATACGAACTCCAATTGGTCCGGGCCAAATTGGGTCGTGTAGATAATAAGATTATCTACAACTTTTGTGTTGGGTGATTTTCTGTCAGAGGAATTTACCAATTTCGTATGGACAAAATACTGGACAGATTCATGCAACTTTCTGTGTGAAAGAGTGTATATTGGATAAATGTCTTTTGGCCAATCCCAATCCTATGTGATATAAAAAGGAAATTTCTCTCTCATCAGTTAATTAATTCAGTCCAATTTCATTCAGAATTATCCAGAAATTGTGAGACAAATTTCTTGAGAGTGAAAGGGTGTGAAAGAGAGAAACCGTGAAAAGGTGTTTTCCGGTGTAGAGAATCAAACAATCAAGCAAATTCGCCGGTGCATCGTCTAGACAGTTGCACCCGTGACCGACGTCTTACGAGTCAAGGTGGATACATGTAGAGGAGTCACGATTGGGGCTCTTTCAGTTGTGATCGATTCAGACGAGTAATTTCTGTCGGAGACGAAATCGAGTGAATCGGCGACGTTAACGAACGGTGAAAGACGCGTGGTGTGGGACGCGCGGATTGTCACCAACGTGACACGGAAAAGAAGAATAGCAATCAACCCTTCGTGTGCAATCAATTTTGCACTGGTATGAATCTAATCTTCTTATTTGCATCGTACCCTTCGAAGTCATGGCGTGATCTCGGGAATCGGGGAACCGGACCGGACCTACATATCCGCTGCGCGGGCCCGGGGCCAGGTAGAATCCCTTTCAGTGGTATCAGAGCGATCGCCATCGATTCGAGGGTCGAATCATAGTCGTATATTAGATATACGCACGGGTTATCAAAGTTCGTACCCGTTTGCATGATGTTACATATAGAGAAAGTCAAATTCCGTTAAAATCACAAGTGTAATTCGTTAGAGATCGTTCAAAAGTTGATTGAGAGTATCTAGGAATGATCGTGAAAAAGTTTCATGATTTATCGTTTTGGAAACGAGCGAAAACGGAAGAAACGGCAAAATCTGCAGAAAATTGGAATACGAAACAGTGAGTAAAACTAAGATAATTTTCAGTGGGAAACTCCAAATTGATTGGATCAAATTGGAGTAGTTAGATAATGAGATTATCTATGACTTTGATACATAAAGTTTTTTCATTTGAGGGAATTATAAGTGTCGTTTTTATGGAATACTGAAAGGGTGCGACTGTTTGACATACAGAGACTAAAACGTCCGTATATGTCGCATTGAAACTCCAATTGAGTCCAATCCAATTGGGTTAATTAGATAATAAGATTATCTAGAACTTTCGTTCACGTTCAAAGTCGTTTGGAACAATTTAATATTTTCGTTATAACAGAATACTGAAAAGGTGTCTGTAGTTTTCTGGTTGAAAAGGTGTGTATTGGATATACTTACCTTTTCGTTTGCTCGTATTTTACTAAAACAGGTATAACTTTCAGTAGAAAATTCCGATTTGAATGGTTCAAATTGGGTTAGTTAGATAATGAGATTATCTAGAACTTTCATGTTGTAATATATTTCATTTGAACGAAGTATTAGTGTCGTTCTAATGAAATACCAAAAGGATGCAGAAAAACAGTTTTTCTGCCGCCCGGGGGCAGTTTTTGGCGCCCCGGACGCGTCTCGGGCGAGGATTTCTCGCATCCGTTGGGCCCCTGCCTTACAACGGATGGGGCTGTCCGTTATAACGGATCCCCTTCTGGATGCTGATTTTGTTTTCGCGATAACTTTGGCTACGAAGCTCGGAATTTTGAGTTCTTTATATCGATACGATCGGCATCAAACATACTATCATATTAGATAATTTATTATTTAGAATAATTAGTCTCCCTAAATAAATCACATGCATTTAGAAATCTTGTGATAAGTGATATAATATGATTATGTCACGAATTTAAACATGCATTGGCATGATCCCTCATAATATTTAAGTCATGGAAATGACTTCCATGTCCACAACCACCGAGTTTGGTGTTACGTTTCACGTGGGTTCAGGCTAAAGTCGGGCACGTGATATTGTAATTATCGAAAGGGTGGCAAGCGTTAAATCAGGACTTGTGAGGCCCAGGCTAAAGTCGACTGACTAGTAGCTTATTTGAACGATACGTTGGATATGGTTGTGACTTAACCGTCCAGGTCAATCGGATTGGAGTTCGGGGCATAGACAGGATGCACACACGGAACTGGGATTGTATATGATACGGTCCATCACCGAAATTCTATAAAGGTTCTATAACGGGATCCCACCCGATAGGCTAAAGTCACTTGTGGGAGGAACGGAAATATGGGTCTTGAGTGTTATGGACATGGAGTCCCGTATCAGTATGAGGGTTATCGATTCGATAAAATAACACTATTCATATATTCATCATATAAGCATATAGATTAAGTACGCATGGTTAGGAGTTTAATCTTTATCATCCGTTTAGAATTATGTTTTCAAGCAACACCAAATATATCGATGAGATCGATATGATACATGGCTTTTGGGCCGGAATTACCGTAATTAACCTTGATTGTCAAAGAATAGTTCTTAGACTTAAAGAAACGTGTTGGACACGTAGATGGTAAATTCGGGGCTCGAGGCATTGGCTTTAGAGAAAGCCGGGTTCGATAAACTTAAGAAGGAATCGAACGATATTACGTGCCTTGTGGTGGATTGTAAAGACGCATATTTTCAAAATTGTTTTGAGAATTCGGGTGCATACGGAAGTAAAACATAACGCTCATGAAATAGTTTCTAGAGGTAGAGCGCGTTGAATGGTTCAATACGGCTCAAAGAGTAAGTTAATTTTGAGACGCCTTATGGGTCTTTAATTAACACTCGTGTGTTGATGGTACGAGATTTGATCTTCGTGACCAAATATCATATGCATTCTTGCATTCGATAGATAAGTCAATCCCGGAATTGCATGAGATGCGATGTAAATTTGAATAAGAGATGCTCGGAGCATCCGAGGAATCCAATGCATTGAGATGCGTGGATGTCCTTGTAATTCAAGGGCGGGATCGGAAGAAATAAATGTCTAAGGGTATTTTGGAAAAAGTTTTCCAAACAGAAAGTTCGGAGAAGGAGTTGTCCAAACTAATGACTCAAAGAACGGTGAAATCCGAGGAGGATTAAACCTAGAGGTTGATTGCTTCTTTGGCGTTGCCGTCATGGCCATATAAACGCGTATCTAGATTCCATATGATGGATTGCTAGAATCAATTGAATTAGATTCAATTGGTTAAACACGATAATTATTTATTAGGCAAAGACGACAAAATGCATCATTCTCCAAAGGTTGGAGAAAGATCCAACGAATTATTGGAAATTACATTAAGATGTAAATGTTCCGATAAGTTCCTAGGCAAGAGGAGGCTATCGGTATTTTGTTACGTTTACGGACGGTTAAAGTAGATACGGTAATATCTGTTTAATGTGTGCTGAAACGGAGACTTTTGAAAGGTTCAAAGAGTTTCAAAAACGAAATAAGAAATCAACTAGGCAATAAAATCAAAGCTTTTCGATAGGATCGAGAAGGCAAGTATTTGAGCTATGCGCTTCGATAGGATCGAGGAAATGATATTTGAGTTATACGTATTGATGATCATTTATGATTGTGGAATCGTTTCACGATTACCTTCATTCGGAACATTAAGATGTATTCGAAAAGAGGAAATGAACACATGTTGGACATGGTTCGATAAATGAAAAGTCAAACGGATCTCCCAAACATGTTTTGGGGATACGCCCTTGAGACAGCGGCACTAATGAATGGTGCATATAAGATATGGACCATAAACCTTCTAATTGGTACAAAAGACGTCATATGAGATATGGATCGGAATGGTTCCGAAGTTGTCATTTGTACAGATTTGAGGATGTGAGTATATTTCGAAATTTGTTTCGATTAAACTCAATCCCAAATCTGAAAAATTGTTCGTTTATCATATATCCTAAAGGAAACTAAAGGGTATTAGTTCTAACGTCCCGACGAAAATGAGATTTTCGTGGCTCGAAGAGATGCCTTCTTGGAGGAGGACATGATGCGCACAAGTTTGGAACTTGATGTTGCTTATCTCTATGCGGGCTAGTGGGAGTAGAATAAATCTCGAAAGAGTTCGAGATCTGAAAATGAACATTGTACCGATGAAAGTTGACACGACTTCATCAAGAGTTGATGAATACAAGTCGAACACACAAAGGAATTTTTCATAGATGAAGTAGGCTATATCATAAGCCGGTAAATACGGATTTATCGTGGCTAATGATGATAGATCGAAATCATATGATGATTCGATATCCTACAAGGAGGCTATGAAAAGTTGATTCCACATGACATGGTGTCATGAAATCTGAGATTCAATCCGTGTACATTATCAAGTTTGGAACTTGATACAATCACTTTCTGGGTTAGACTCATGAAATGTGAATGGGTTTTCAAGGTGAAGAACCTACGTGGATAGGAATTTGCATATATGCAAAGCGAGGCTCGTAGCGAAGAGTTTCAAGTAATTCGTAGTTGGACTATGACGAAAACGTTTTCGCATGTTGCCATGCTTTCATATAATGGTGTGGAGGACGTGTTGGTTATAAAGAGTTATAACAACAACAGTTTCCAAATATTTAGCACGTCCAAATATGTAGCACGACTTTCGATCACAAAGTGTGTACATGATTTGCTTAAACGAAAACATGGTTATGTGGAAAGGTTCCACATGACCAATAATTAATGATTCTATTTATGGAGGCGAGTATATTGTGGTTATGAATCGCAAAAGGAAACGGTATGGATCAAGGATACATGACCAAACTCGAGTAGTCACGAGTTATCGGATTTATGGTTGTGGATTGCGTGAGACGCAATAGTACAAGCCAAAAATGTCGAGGTCACAACCACTTCTAGCCAATACTCAGAAAATTTCATTTGATCCGTGAAATTTTGTGAAAAGATGTGATCATAGGTATATGGAAATGTTCCAAACCTTACGAAGATTAACACTAGCGGCAACGTGCGGACCCGTTTACAAAACTGCTCTCTCTAGTCGCGCGTGAATGTCATGCGATGACTATGGGTATGAGATACCTAGAGGAGGAAGAAGAGAGTAGAGTGTAGTTATCTAATACGATAGTCCTCGCAGGTTGTGGGTATGGAGATACCCATAGGTAAACGTTGCATCGCCCAATACTTAATCCATATGAGTGCATTTTAAAAATTTTGTTTACTTAAATTTGTATGCATTCACGTTATATGAAAACTGTGTGCGGGTTGTGTAATTTGATTACATGAACCCTGATTTGAACTTGTGTGGACGTCGACATAGTTGATGACTATGTGCAGCGAAACCGTCACACTTAAAGTTTCATTTCTAAACATCCCTAGTCATGATTCAGTTTGCTTAAGAGTGAAGCATTTACATTATCAGATAATAGACTGAACATGTACACTAGTACGTTAGCCGAGGAGATGATTATGTTTTGCTAATCATAGGACAAAGGTGTTTGTCGAATCGGGAACGTAGATATATGCTAGGTGACATATATTGGATATGACCGAAGCCGCGAGACCATGACATGGTTTAGTCATTATAGATGGACTTGCGACGAGTAGGGTATTAGGTTCTTCATACTTGAGGGGACCATTGATTGCGTTACGTGCGTAACACAATGATTTGATATGACCTTACGCTCACCGTAACAGGGAGTTAAAACGGTCATCATTGGGTATTGTCCGAGACACGAAATTCAATATGAGTCTCCAAGATAGGAATTGTTTATTCCGAAAGGAAGAGATATCTCTTTGGCCACTCGATGAATTGATTAACGAAAACTACGGCCGTAGTCAATGATATTAACGGTTAATATCGATTGAAATTGTTAAATCAGTTCGGAAGCGAGGAATAAGTATAGTTAATCAAAATATAAGGATGACTACCACCATGCCTTTTAATTAATGGATATCGCTAACAAGAGAACTAATAACCGCTATTCCAGATAGGCACAATGATCACAATCATTCTTTGTGTTAACATGGGTAGCCATGATGGAGTGACTAGATCCCGCTCATGGGCTTGTAGTGCTTTGGAAATAGCCTACTGCCATCGTTAACCGAACCTACATGGTCACACAACGAGTCGTACTAAGTCGGGCTTGATTATAAAATTGGCACATAAGATGTGCATAGCTTGATATTTCATACGCGAGATATATTCTCTAAAATTGTGCATATTGGATATGCATGAGTACCTTTTAGGTAGATCTGAAATTGAGTGGGAGACTGAAGGAAATACAGTTTCAGGATCAACCGTAAAAGTGTACACAAGGATAAACGAATGTAATCGTACATTCGTGGTCATATCTTTCAGTAGGAAAATCCAATTTGAATGGTTCAAATTGGGTTAGATAGATAATAAGATTATCTACAACCTTCATATAGAAATATATTTCATATGAACGAAGTATCAGTGTCGTTTCAATGAAATATACCGAAAGGGTGCAACAGTATGATATACAGTTAGCAAAACAGTCATAACTTTTGCATACGAACTCCAATTGGGTCGGGCCAAATTGGGTCGTGTAGATAATAAGATTATCTACAACTGTCGTGTTGGGTGATTTTCTGTCAGAGAAATTTACCAATTTCGTATGGACAGAATACTGGACAGATTCATGCAACTTTCTGTGTGAAAGAGTGTATATTGGATATACATGTCTTTTGGCCAATCCTAATCCTATGTGATATAAATAGGAAATTTCTCTCTCATCGGTTAATTAATTCAGTCCAATTTCATTCAGAATTATCCAGAAATTGTGAGACAAATTTCTAGAGAGTGAAAGGGTGTGAAAGAGAGAAACCGTGAAAAGGTGTTTTCCGGTGTAGAGAATCAAACAATCAAGCAAGTTCGCCGGTGCATCGTCTAGGCAGTTGCACCCGTGACCGACGTCTTACGAGTCAAGGTGGATACATGTAGAGGAGTCACGATTGGGGCTCTTTCAGTTGTGATCGATTCAGACGAGTAATTTCTGTCGGAGACGAAATCGAGTGAATCGGCGATGTTAACGAACGGTGAAAGACGCGTGGTGTGGGACGCGCGGATTGTCACCAACGTGACACGGAAAAGAAGAATAGCAATCAACCCTTCGTGTGCAATCAATTTTGCACTGGTATGAATCTAATCTTCTTATGTGCATCGTACCCTTCGAAGTCATGGCGTGATCTCGGGAATCGGGGAACCGGACCGGACCTACATATCCGCTGCGCGGGCCCGGGGCCAGGTAGAATCCCCTTCACTACGATCATATCATTTCACAAAATTTCATGGATCAAATGAAATGTTTCTGAGTATTGGCTAGAAGTGGTTGTGACCTCGGCATTTTTGGCTTGTACTATTGCGTCTCACGCAATACACAACCATAAATCCGATAACTCGTGAATACTCGAGTTTGGTCATGTATCCTTGATCCATACCGCTTCCTTTTGTGATTAATAACCACAATATACTCGCCTCCGTAAATAAAATCATAAATTATTGGTCTTGTGGAACCTTTCCACATAACCGTGTTTTCGTTTAAGCAAAACATGTACACACTTTGTGATCGAAAGTCGTGCTACATATTTGGACGTGCCATATTTGGAAACTGTTGTTGTTATAACTCTTTATAACCAACACGTCCTCCACACCATTATAGATAAAATAAAATCCTGAATTATTTTGCAAAGTATTCAAGGATAACATTCACCGCTATCAATACAAATCCCGATGGGTTTAAAGATACATAACCATTATGTATATATATATATGTATAAGCATTATACATTCACAAGAGTTAGTCTCATGTAATCGCATTACATTCAAACTCGTGTGATTCCCTTGGATTTTATTGACGGTGAATTAGACGCTTTATGTGTACGATGTATAGCCACATACATGTCATGGCATATATAACAGATCCTCACATCAAATGTAAAGCATCATATTATTACTTTTCGCCCTGCTTGATGTCTCACATCGAGCCGTAGAAAGTTTCTGCCATTCGACATTTTGATTTAACTCCTCCAAGGAGTTAAATGTTGAAAACCATTTTCAACATTATGTCAATATACGTGCTATAATCTAGAACGAGAAACTTCTTAGATCTATCCTATAGATCTTCACGCTTAATTCATAAGCGGTCTCGCCTAAATTCTTTGTCGTTACAAGAAATATAAAGCGGCTCCCACTAACCTTCATGTGTACACAAAATTTCCATTCGTTTCGACAATGTTACAACAGTTTATAACTTTGTCAAAACGAATATTCCAATTTCGAGAAGTTTTTTCTAATCCATCATATGGATCGTTAAAGCGTGCATATCCTATCCCCAATTCTTATGAATTGATCAAACCGTAAGGTTGTGTCAAGTACACATCCTTTCATAAAATTTCTGTCAAGAAATTCGGTTTTGACATCCATTTTGCCACATCACATAGTCATAATACGCGACAATGGAAAGCAGAATTTTTAGAATGTGAAAGTATGGCAACATGCGAAAACGTTTCTTCATAGTCCAACTATGAATTACTTGAAACTCTTCGCTACGAGCCTCGCTTTGCGTATATGCAAATTCCTATCCATGTAGGTTCTTCACCTTGAAAACCCATTCACATTTCGATCTATCATCATTAGGCTCAAATTTCTTGTTTTTTTTTCAAAAACAAGCAAAATACTCAAATTTCTTGTTTTTTTTCAAAAACCCCATTAACAGAAAACTAACACAAGCAAATTCCAGTTTTTTTTCAAAAATTTCGAAAAAAGCAATAATTGAAGTCTACACCTTCAAAAAAGGAAATAACCCATTTTTCTAAAAAAAATACAAAAATTGAAGTCTAATACGAACAAAATACTCAATTTTATCTTTTTCCTAAAAAAACTACGTGATTGAAGACTAACACATGCAACTATAAAAAAAATTTAAAAAATTTGCAAAAATAAAAATATTGAAGTCTAATATCTGTAAAAAAATCAATTGTCATATAAAGACTCCATAATTGAAGACTAAGATATGTCGATTTCTATTTTTTTGGGGGGGGGGGGGGGGGGGGGGGGGCGGTAGTATATAATTTTGATGTTCTATCGTGAGATACACTGGCATAATCACACATAGATACTACCGTTCAAAATTGTAGGGGAGCATTTGTCCCCTTCCTAGTGTCTTAATAGATCCGCCACTGAATGTAGTATTTTGACCCAAAAAAAAAAGATATATTTGTTGTACTCAGCCAATGAAATTATTTTCATCAAATAATTCCCTGATAGTTTATAAGCTGCACAAACATACACATCATGTAGCCCCAAAAACCACTAATTGTTTACTGCAATTAGATTTATTATTTGCATTGGCCATCTTATATCAAAATCCCATAATCTCACATTCAAATTTCAAACATGCACCCTCGTTCCATTTTATCAAGGTTTGAGTGTTTGACTATGCTCAAAATGATTGGTAAATCAAACATGCCTCATTTCTTTTATATATATTCAAGGGTTGACTATTCACAGAGAAACAATATTTTTTTACTCCTCGAGAAATGATTTTGATTACATGAACCAAATCATAGAAACATGCCTCATTTCTTTTATATATACTTGCGCGGGAATTTTCGATTTTATCGTTATTTCATTTTTTTGTATGTAGCAATTTTTTTTTATCTTTATTTTACTTTTTTATTTTATTTCTGAAGTATTTGTTGTTTTATACATAATTATTGTGATTGAGTATAGTTACTTGTAGTGTCATTATGTCTTTTTTTGTATTTTATTTAAATTTTCTTTATTTGCGATATTGCTGATGTTACTATGAAAAATCATGCATTAAAACAAAACCGAAAGATTCATAATAAGTTGCTCTCGTCATAATATAGCTCTCGTTATTCGTCCGTCTCGAATTCGCCTGTCACTTTCTCCACGTTTGAAATGGCCTTCGTCATCGTTTTTATTTATCTCATTAAGTTTAGCCGCCAAAAATAATGAAGAGAGCGAAATAATTTTGGGTATGGTAAATTTTCAAAACAATCTTAAATTTTTGTATGTTGTAAAAAATTCCTATCTTTTTGGAAATTCCCAAAAATAAATCATCTACCAAACTTTTATTTCCAAATATCCCCTATGGAGGTTAAAACTAGCCATGAATGGTATTGCTTTGTTTGGCCAAAATACCTTTCTATTTCCATATGTAGTAAATAGAAAATACTTTTATTATTTTTTATTAATTTTAAGAAAATTCTTAAATATTTTTTAACATGTAGTGATCTAAAAAAACTTATTACATCTAGTGTTATATAATTTTAACTGTAATTCTTCAAAAACCCCTAACTTTTATGTAAATTATAAAAAAACCCCTGTACTTTTAGAAAACCCCTATCTTTTTTAGATTCCCTCAAAAACCCCCTATATTTTTTGTTTCTTCCAAAAACCCCCTAACATTATTAGATTCCTTAAAAAAAACACTATTTTTTGTTATGTTTTTTAAAATGACCATTATACCCCCAAAAATTTATTTTATAAATCTTTATAATTTTATAAATAATAAATAGATATTAAACTATTACAAAAAATAAAAAATGTTAAAAAATAAATAATACATGAATATTAAATATTATAATGAATAATACATATATATTAAAATGTTAAAATAAATACTATATTGATATTAAAATATCATTTTCGACAATTATTAATATTTTAATATCTATGTATTATTTATTATAATTTTTTAATATCTATGTATTATTTATACTAATATTTGAATATATATGTATTATTTATTATAATATTTTAATATCTATGTATTATTTTTTTATTTTATTTTAATATCTATTTATTATTTATTAAATATGGATATTTACAAAAAAAATTATGGGGAGGGGTATAATGGTCATCTTCAATATCATAACAAAAAGTTTGGGGGTTTTCTAGGGAATCCAAAAATGTTAGGGGGTTTTTGGAGGAATCTAAAAATATAGGGGATTTTTCATAATTTTCAAAAATATTAGGGAATCCAAAAATGTATTATATATATAATGTATGAAATAATAAAATTGTATAAATTTAACAAATAGAAACTTTTTTAATTATTGCATGCTAAAAATTCTTTAGGCCTTTTTTTAACATGAATAAAAATAACAATTTTTGTAATTACTACATATGTTAATAGAAAGGTATTTTGATTAAATTTTTTTTGCAACATCTATAGTTAAATTCTGTGGGGATGGGTGGGGGGAGGATATGAAAATTAGCAACATCTATATTTAAATTCTTTAGGCTTACGTGGCTCACTTTCGTGCCATCATTTTTCTTAACTTTATACATAAGAATAATTCGAGGGTTAAACTAAATATAATCAATATATTATTACATATTTTGCATTCATAAAGTGTAAAATCCCAGAAAGACTATAATATCTTTTCAGTTTTATTATATACGTAATCAACGGAATATTATAACTACGCACACAATTCTCCATTATATATTTCTTTCTCTGTTCGTTAGGTAAACAATAGGTAATTAATTATCAGACCCAAATCATATCAATATTCGTAATTAATAAAGTGTAAAATGGAACACGGTTGTGATTTTCTATCATATATCGAGAAGGGGCAGCACGAAGGCGGACGCGCTAGCTCGCAAAGCAAGAATTGATAAAATTTCCTATCACGGTTGTGATTTTTCTTCGTAAAGGCTTGACATTAGTTTAAAAACGGATTTTTATAGTCATGTATTTATGCGTCATTCAAGTTTATGTAATGTGATACTGTGTTTTAATATAGCCTAAGGGTCTTTATGCAAAGAAAAAAAAATTGTAAAATGGAACAAAGATAAAGAGAAGCAAAAACAACGGAGAGGTGGCCATGACCTATATAAACTTAGTCCAACTCTAAAAGAGATGGATAACCTTGGAATATTTAATCTAAATAATAATTATTTGACTTGTCAAGTTGGTTTCACAGATTGTTACTCAAAATTACTATTCTTTTTTTGTTGTTGAAAGAAAGTCTCAAATCTAGAAGAAGACATTTTTCTGTGCTCACTTATAAGATATTTTTCTATTAATTCATTTGTTTTTTCCATTAATTAAATAATGGACACAGTTATGCTGAAATTATTGTTCTATTTAATTAATTAATTTTTATTTATTAATGTATCTGTTTTAGGCCAGCAGCAATAAACAATTGAATTTAATCCACCTTCTATTTTTATTTTTCTCTTAAGCCAGTTATGTTCTATTAATAGAACTGCAAACTGGTAAACCATTATTTATGTAACGATCAAGTCTATTAACGTGCAGGCCTTCTTCATTTGTTTTTTCAATTAAGTAATAATTATTGCAATTAATTAAGCGGATTATTTCTTAAGTTTGTGATTTGCTTAACACAAACAAAGCCAGCTTTGCCTAGATTTCAAATTAGACCCTACATTGTTAAAAATTGCAAACAAATTCTTCATTCTTTTATAGTTATGGTGAAAATTGATCAATAATTTGGATTAGAGAATAAAGGAAAAGGTTGAAATTAATGGAAAAAAATATTAGTCTGGTGAAATTAACATATGGCTGTAGATTAATGGACTAATCAAGAAGTTTACAGAAAGAACCGTTGTCGAATTTCCTTAGAAATAGGGACTTTTTTGCAAAACAATGACTGCGTATTTTGAATGCCTCTCATTCATGCTATAAATACGTGTGATTAGATAGAGAGAAACTCAGTCTTCAAGAAGCATCAATGACAGAAATTAGGGGTCAAAGAATAATCCCTCTTCTCGTGGTGCTCACTCTCTTCGTCGTCCCGAGCTGCTTTGCAGCACCGAAACGGACTCCGGTACGTATACAATATATCTGTGGTAGATCATTTTATTAAATAATAAATATACACGTAGTTCAAACATTTACTTCGTAATGAATATGAAACTAACACAACTATAAACTATTTTGTTTTAAGTGAAATCTAATTCACTAATCGTGGACATTTTTAATGGAACTTGAATCTTTGACTTTTGTTATTTTGTACAAAACACTCAATCACTAGGTCATGAAATCATTGACAAAACAACTATAAATTATTGAGCTGTCATAATATCTTTTTTTTCAAAATTATTATAAATTTACCAACCCCCTTATTTTGGACCCATCTTTATGCAATTTCCTCATGCCACCTCATCACAACTCATGCCACGTCATCACAATTATTTCAACCATTAGATTATGATATGTGGCAATATATGAACCATAGATTAATTTTTTATTTTGTGTGATTATGTTTGATTTGTAGATATTTATGTGTCCCTTATTTTACACATACTTTTAAACAATTTTAGAAGGCTACATCACCTTACACTGATGACGTGTCAAAATATGATTTGTTAGGTTCATGTTAAACCAATTGTATTTGATTTTGAATTTTTTCACAATATGTTACATGATCAATTGTGAATACAAATGGAATATGAAGAGTTAAAATATCTAACATTAATAAATTAATATATAATATCATAAATACATGAAATATTGTTAGTATTTTCAAAATATAATTAAAAAAAATTAAGAAATATATTCGCTTGAATTTTATGTTTTTTTTGAGATCCATATTATCATATATTTAATATTTTTCTCTAACTTAAAATTATGAAAACAATTATGTAAAAAAAGATTTAAAAATAAATATAATTACATTAATGACTTGTAAGCCTAATTATTATTATTTTTAAAACTATAATTGATAAAAATTGCACATACTACTAAGTATGTTATTATCATATGTTCAATAATTTTCTCTAACATAAAATTATGAAAACAATTATGTAAAAAAAATATATAAAAAAAAATATAATTACATTAATGACTTATAATCCTAATTATTATTATTTTTAAACATATAATTGAAAAAATAGCACATCCTAATTATTATTATAATTTTTAAAACAATTATGTTATATTTGTATTTTTACTTAAAACAGTTTCATGTTAATCTCTAAAAAACAATAATGAAATATATTTATTTACTAAACACAAATAATTTATTTAACTTATATAGTATTTTTCAATAATAAACATGAAACATAAAAATTATCAGACACAAATAATTTTTTTAAACTTTTACAATGTTATTATTCTTAATTTTTGAGATGAAAATTTAGAATATCTTATGATTTTGATTTTTGTTTATGTCCCGCATGTTGTTTTATTATTTAATAGTGAAATTTATTATTTTTTGTATATGCTGTATTAAAATACTAAATAAATATTTTGGATTGCGTCATATTAAAAAATAATATGATAATTTTGTCATAATCAAACTTCCTTAATCAATATGATATTTATTTTTATAAAGGCTTATAGTCGATCCCGAAAAATCATAATTATATATTATGTGTATGGTAAATCAAATGAAACAAACCGCCGCGAAGCGCGGGTAATCTCCTGGTCATAATAATTTTTCACTTAGGACTCTAATATATGGTCCAGTCTTGTCTCTAAATCCTTAAAACAGATGTTACAAACTTATAATTAACAATTCAAATATATATTTAATACTCAAGATAAAACTAATCACATCTCAAAACTTCAAATTATAACAGGTGCCTGAAGGAATTTGTCTCGAGAAGATCGACAATGGAACGCTGACATTCACCAACATGGTTCTGTATCCAGACGGTTCAAAGAAAGTCCTTCTAACAACCCAAAGCGGCCAAATCCTCTTAGGTGAGATACCAAAAGGGTTAGGTCAAACCTTAAAAATCAACTACGCTTCCATCTTCCTCAATCTCACGGGCCGGACCTACTTAGACTATGAATTGGGGTTGATGGGTGTAGCATTCCACCCTAACTTTTTGAGAAATGGGAGATTGTTCGTCTCCTATAATTGCGATAGCACAACGACGTCCGATTGCTTTGGGAAATGTTCGTGCAATTCAGAGATTGGTTGTGATCCATCTACCTTAGCTCCTCCGGCGCCTTCGCAGTTCGTCAATCCAAATGACACGGCTCCGTGTCGGTTTTTTGCTATTGTTGCGGAATATACCGTTAATGGAACCTCTTCATCTCCATCCACAGTATGTTACTTATTCTCTTTTATAATTAGTAACTCACATATCTCGATATTAAATATAAGATATAATCAGTGTTTTAAATTGCGGCGATATTGCGGCGATATTGCGGATATTGCGGGCCGAGATTTAGAATCGCTATATTTCAAAGAAGTATTGCGAAAATAGCGTTTTCTGAAAAATTACGGATATTGCGGCGAG
Source organism: Luzula sylvatica (assembly GCA_946800325.1). Taxonomy (NCBI): domain Eukaryota; kingdom Viridiplantae; phylum Streptophyta; class Magnoliopsida; order Poales; family Juncaceae; genus Luzula; species Luzula sylvatica. Next base: position 76,273,204 of record OX326956.1, on the reverse strand, counting down.
ATTGCGGCGATATATCGGTGATATTGCGGCCATATCGGATCAAATATTGCGGATAATATTCAAATCGTTGTAATTTTCTCATCCTTCCACCAAATTACATGAAATTTATATCGAAATCGCTCGTCTCGACGAGAGGAATGCAATGATGGGCTTGAATTTGTGAAATTTTGTCTTTTACCCTGAATTAAACACAAAATACACGTTAAAGTAATTTTATCGAGAATTATTTAATATAAATATTATAACATAAATTTTGTGATTATTTAATACTTAGTTTCCATATTTTATTATCAAAATATTTGATAAAATATGCTCATAACATATATAACTTCTAAAATGTGTCATCGTCATCTATGAATGTATGAAGTTAGTAATTGTCATCGTATTTCATTGATGTTTCGATTTAAAATTTGAGTTATAGTTTTTTGATATTTTTAGGATGTCGACAAAAAATTCTTCAACAAAATACAATTCCAAAGATCCCGTATAATTGCCATTTTAATGAAAATTTTATGATCAACTTTTATTTACACTGAAAATGTTCCTGGACAATCAACTTTTTTATTCTTTTTAAAAGAAAATAATGAAGAAAATTTTACGATATTAATGGTGATAAAAAATATTGTGAAAAATATATTTAAACAAACTATTATTTTTACATAATTTAATATCGCAACGACTGTCCGCAATAAGGTCATTGCGCCGCAATTGCGCCCGCAAACGCAATCCGCTGCAAAAAAGACCCGACCGCAATGGACCGCAATATCGCAATTTAAAACATTGGATATAATCGAATTAAATTTAAATGTATTAATTTCAAAATTCCTCAATTTAATTAGGCCACTCATGCCGTGCCGACTGAAGTTAAAAGGATATTCTCGATGGGTCTCCCTTATACGAATCACCACGCCGGGGAAATATTCTTCGGACCTGCAGATGGTTATCTTTATTTCTTGATGGGAGATGGAGGAAGCACCGGAGATCCTTATAATTTCGCTCAAAACAAGAAATCCGTGCTCGGAAAAGCCCTCAGAATTAACGTAGACGTCATGCCGAGTAAGTATCTCTTAAAAAAATGCATAATTAAATAAATTAATGAAAATATTTGTGCTCTGCTTTGATTTCCAGCTCCGGCAGAGGTAACCAGCCTTGGTTTGTGGGGGAATTATACAATCCCAAGTGATAACCCGGTTTATACTGACAGTGGATTCAGACCCGAGGTTTGGGCATTAGGGTTCAGAAATCCATGGAGATGCAATTATGATGCAAAAAGGTCCAGTTATTTATTCTGTTCCGAGACTGGCGAAGTCGGCCCGGTAATATGTATCCTTAATTAATATATAATATTAAGTAAATATAATATATGATATATAATGTTTGTGATGTTTTGTTTGTTTGATCAGCATCATTTTGATGAAGTGAATTTGCTCGCAAAGGGTCGAAACTACGGATGGAGAGTGTACGAGGGGTATAGTCTCTACAATGCTACCTTCACCCCTGGTGGCAGCACTCCACCAAGCGCAATAAACCCAACTTTCCCGATTTTGGGTTATTATCACGATCAAGTTCATAATCCTTTTTTCGTGATTTGTGTACCGAGCAGATGCCGACCCATGCTTATATGAAAGGTATAGAAGAAAAAGAAAAGAAAATATAATTCACAAAAATAATCGAAATTTTATATTCTCGTTTTTTCGTGATATTAGGTTCTTATATGCGGATCTTTACGCATATGACATGTGGACTGCATTAGAGACTCCTTATGGAAGCGGAAATTTCACCAGTACACCAATTGCCTTCACTTGCTCAAATGCATCTCCAATCTCTTGTAGCTTCGTGAACTCGACAACACTTCCAAATTTAGGCATCATATACTCATATGGCCAAGATAATAACAAAGATGTATACTATCTAACTACCAGTGGAGTTTATCGCATCGTTCATGGAAGCCATTGCGGATACAAGTGCAAGCTGTACTAATGGTGAATTTGTTTCATTTGAATGGTTTTGAACCATATTGAGTTCATTTTTCTTTGGTGACGAGTATTATTTTGTGTTTATTTTTCTAATCTTGGTTTAGGGTGGGACTTTTTTTTTTGTTTCGAATGAAATATTCTTGTATGTATTTTATATTTGAGCTCATGTTGTAAGAATTTGTTTGACGATTTTTTGTTCAATAAAATGCTAAGAATTTAGCGATGTCTCGAGTATTTGCACATTTTTTAACAACATAATAAACTAAGAAAAATTCTAGTAAATATTAATAAAATAGGAGCTAATTACAAAATAAAACCTAATTAAAAGAAAAGATCAATATAACATACGTTTAATAATCATCACATTAATTAAACTATTAACCTCCTTAATCTCTCCTTTTTTACAAAATTAAAGAATTCCCTTTTCGAAATTTAACCATTCTCCAAATCATGATCATCAAACTTCAAATCAAACAAATTCCTCTTTCATAGACCCAACTTCTCTCAAAATATTAATCACCTCTTTAATCCTCCCTTGATCACGGCCCCCAACCAATAAAAAACTCGCAAGGGACTCGGTATAAATTTCATTTCCGTATATATCCACAACTGCTTGGATTTCCGTGTGAATTAACACTTCCCTGATTACCCATCTCGCTTCCACCATTCTTCCCATTTGAACAAAACTCAATAATTAGTAAAAATGTATAAATGATAACGGATCTTAATTCCAAATATAAAAAACATTATAGTATAAAAAGATAAATAACAACAAATTTTTAATTCACAATATAAAATGATATAGTAAAAAATAATGTTTTTATCGTTTTACGACCGTACCGTATCGTTTCCCGTCATTTGTAACATTGGATCAGACACAACCATCCACCCAACAAAATAAATTTCAATACAAATTTATTAAGGAAATAATTGGATGTATTCTCAACCACAAATCTCCCACACCAGTTTCCACGCACCTATTCATCTGGTGAATACTCACTCGCTGCTGCAGGTTCCTCCTCTTCTGCCTCCGAGGCCTCTTCAGAATCCTACTTCGTCTTTGCCAAGCCGACAAGGAAATCCTTGCTTGTCTGAACCACTGTAAAAATGTTGAAGATCTGACCAGACATCAAGGTTTGACGGAGACGGCAGCAGATTCAGTGCTGCATATTTGATCAATCACCGCTATGAAATGACGACAACATACGAGATGTGCCGGGTGGCTTTTATGGTCGTGTTGCCATTCTTGTTTGATCGATGAAATAACGGTAGGGATCGGCATTGTACGGTGACTGGTGATGGATGTTTTGCTTCTTTCGCTCGACGTGGTGTGGTGTTGTATTGGTGATTAGTCGTTCCTTGTCTTTTGGACCCTAGCCCTCTGTGATCCTTGCCGTTTTTTAACTTACAATTTTGTGTCGAATTTCATGGACTAAAATGAAACGAGGCGGTTATCACACCCATTGACAAAGATTATGGAACATAGCGAGCACTAGAAGCGAAGAAACGACACATTCACTTGTATCTTTTTTTTTAGTTGCTTCTTATTTTTATGTAAGTTGTTAGAAATGTTCATGTTATCCGATAACCTAGAACTGGTACAAATGGTAGTTTTGAGCTTTCTATCCCGTATTGTTGTCATCCTGGTGTAGTTTTATGTAAGGCAAATATGTTTTAATGAGTCGCAGACAGGTACGGAGACAGGGTTTGTACCTTTTTCTCTGACAACCATGAAGCAACACAAATAGTACACAATACAACAGATCCGAACTGTGCAGTACCATCGAGATGGCAAGCATTCTTAAATGCTAAGGATTGCATTTTGTGGAAACGCAGACTAAAAGACCCTACCTTCATCTGGATTCCAAGAAGCTCCAATGCCGAGGCTGACCATTTAGCTAATTTGGTCAGGGTTTTGCAATCGAACTACGAGGATAGAGTGTACCCACTACTAATGTAATGGCACTCTTGTCTCCTGCAGGAAATAGGATGATAAAAGACTCCTTTATTTTTAGCTTTTAGCAAGGACCAAGTTACACGTTTTGGGCTTTTTTAGATTGGGGCCTTTTTTTTTATAAGTTAGGGTGTTTAGCTTTCTATTCTTTCTTTCAGTATTTATTTTTAGCTTGCTATTTATTTCCAGGTTTGTAATATAAGTGCCCAGTGTAGAACTTGATTGTTATTCCTTGCTAATATATACCTACGGGTTTTCATCAAAACAAAAAAATAAAAATAAAAAAATAAAAAAATAAAAAATAAAAACTAAATAGGGACCACATACCATGTCCCATATTTCACCATCACATTCATCATCAGATTCTCTGTATTCTATTTAACGCACTTAATTAAGGTTAACACATACAATTAATAATTGATTAATATATAATTCACGTACATATGAATTAAAAAATTAAATAATATTAAAATTATATATATTCTTTATATACTAGTAAAATGCCTCCGACTTCGCTGCGGGTCTTTCAATTGTTTCAACACTTGTAACATATATCAAATAGACATAGTTATTTCAACATGTTTTAAAAAGAAATAATACCAGTTTTAAAATGAAATAATCATTTTTTTTTTGTTTTTTAAGTATTTTCCTTCCACCTAATAATAACAACAAACAAAATAAATTCATTAAATTTTTTTTGTTGGTAAGTATTAAGTTTGTTTGATAAAAAAATATAAATATGGAAGTTAGTGTAATAAAATAATAGTAATTATTAATTAAATTTAAAATCATTTGAAAATGTACATTGTTATCATTTAACAAATTCAGGAAAAATAGTGATATTAGAACCTAGTAAATTGTGCAATAGAAGTTTAAAATGTATCTATTAACTTACATGATCACCATTTTCGTCTTATTAATTCGACTATTTATTTGATTCAACCAAATTTTGGACGCACATTAACGGAGAGGTTAAAACGAAAAATGAGAGTTCATAATGGAATCACCATATTCTCATTTTTATAAAATGCAACTATTAAAGTACTTGCACTACAACAATAGTGGTATTTCGAAGCATTCGCATATTCTGTTGAATGCATGTATTAATGCTGTCATTTACATTTGACAGCATAAGGTGAAAATACAGTCCGGACTGGTGCCCTATATTCTTACGAATGCATTTCTCGTAATGCTTTGTAACTGTGAAACCAAGAGCATATGTTTGTGTCGGCAATTATAATGAAAATCGAGGGCATTTCGTAATGTCGTCAAAACGGTCAAAATAATGCAATTACAAATGATATAATATGCTCAAATGCATTGAATTCTTAGAAATGAAAGCATTAACAAATATCCAGTAAAAACATTATATAATGCATTTGATTGTGACAATAAAAGTTACTAATGCATTAGAATGGGTGGGCAAGAGCATGGGCATGGACAAATAATAACATTTTCGAATGCTTCGGTTGAGAAAATTAGAAGCATTCAAAATTGCATTGTATTATATAAATTCATGACATATCAAAATGCTTGCAATGTAAAAATCAACAACATTTAAATGCGCATCCAATAGTCATTTGCCGATATTTATAAAAATCAAATATATTTAGAATTCTATAATTATACAAAAACAAAACTATTATATTAGAATATAAAATTTCATTTTAATACTAAATTCAATAATTATTATTGAAATATACATCAATAATTAAAAATTAAATATAAAATAATGATTAAAAACAAAATTAACCTAAATCCAAGAAAATATACACTATCCATACCAACATAATTACATGTAACAACAATATTTGAGGGTTCATGCTTTTGATAACAAACTTCAACAATATTTGAGAGTTCCTGCATTCCGGCGTGGCCATGTGATTTTGGAGCCCTGTGAAGAATACATCATGCAAACAAAATTCAGATTACAAAAACAAATATATGCTAATTCATGTGAACAATATATTTGAGCACCAATTACAAACAACTGGACCTAATTGTAAAAGCAGCTCCGGCCAGCATTTCTTTTATACTAATTTCCTGCAATAATAACATTATAAATAGTTAAATGCTACTATTTTTTTCAATATGGTCCATGAAAAGTGTGAAAATTGTAAAAAGGACCCGAAGAACCGCAATGAATAAACCAACAGCAGACATGTTTGAAGTTCTGCCACCGACCCATTCGAACATCCGAAAGCATGTGAGCCATCCTTCGATTCTAGCAGTGTTGTCCAACAGAGTGCGAGTCACCGCCCCATTGTAACAATAGATTTTTTTCAAAAAATCCAAAATTTTACTTTCCTAATGTAAATAGCAAAATATAGCTTTATAAATTAGAGTTATTCTTCGATACACCGAAATTTTCACACCGTTCATTTCTCAAATCCTATGGTCTATATTGATTAGGAAAACCGGATAAATCTAATCAGCCCGTTAAAACTTCTTGAAATTTGGGTTGAGCCGGTCATCATATTTAAAGAAAAAAAAAGGGTACAAGTGTGATCATGCCATTATTCTTCATCCCGTTTATAATTCTAGTGCAGTATAAATTGACACGTGTAGTTAAAAGAAGTAGATAGATGAAGTGTTTTGACATGGTCTTAACTTAAGACATAACGTTTGTGATATAGTAACGGGTAGAATGTGGTTTATTTTGTGTGATCTTGGATATACCATTGTGAATAATTAAGATAAGAATATTTCAGATTTTATTAAAAATTAATTGTAAGTACATAAGATATTATATTTTCGATTTCATTAAAGAATTAATCAAAAATATATCTATAATTAAACAAACAGTATATATAACATTTAAGGCTTATTGTAGGAGTTGTAGTAAAATTTAAAATTATTTGAAAGTATCTGATATATTTTAAAGTAAATTTTAAAATTTACAATTTTGATATATATAATTTCTTCACTTTCTATATTGTATATATGTCAAAAATACATAAAATAATTTTAAAATGGAAACATAACATAAATGACGAGTAATGATACAGTCCGCGAATAATTACCCACGAATTTACCGCGAATGCCACGTGGCAGCAGATGATTGGCTGTAACTTTTACTCAACTTTATTGCAGCCAATCATCTGCTGCCACGTGGCATTCGCGGTAAATTCGTGGGTAATAATTCGCGGACTGTATCATTACTCTAAATGACAACACATAATATAATAATATTATGCAAAATGGATAATGTATACAGTGATCATAATAACATACAGTTATAATATGTAACATGGTATCAATAATGATATCACTATACTATCTTTGGTTAATACATCTTTAATAACACCAATATATTATTTGTGTCTCATTATATTTTTTAATGTTACTAGCTTTATCCCGCGCAATTGCGAGGGATGTTTTTTATATAATTATTTAAATAGAATTAACGCGTGTGCGAATTAACGTGCATGCGTTTGAACTAAATTAATCTAATCACGACATATTTGCAAATATCATGATGTCAATAGATGCATGAGGTTCACGAAATTAGTCTATCACGAATATTATTTTCTAATATAATTTGTATAAATAGCATTTGCTCAGGTGCTTCTAAATTCGATTAATATAATCAGGACATATTCACAAATTTTAATATGTATGTAAAATAGGAAACAAAGACCAAATGTAAAATAAGAAAAAAATGATCAAAATGTAAAAAAAAAACCGAAATATAAATAAAAGGGACCAAAATGTAGATTAAAACTAAAAAGGACCAACATATAAATAAAAAGGACCGAAATATAAATTAAAATGTAAAAAAGGACTGAAATGTAAATAAAAAAGGACCAAAATGTTAATAAAAAGGACCAAAATATAAACTTAAATTAAAAAGGACCAAAATATAAATAAAAAGGACCAAAATGTAAATTCAAAAATGTAAAAAAAGACCGAAATGTAAATAAGAGAGGATCAAAATATAAATAAAAATGACCAAAATGTAAAATTTTAAACTAAATAGGACCAAAATATAAATAAAAAGGACCGAAATGTAAAATTTTAAACTTAAAAGGACCAAAATGTAAATTTAAAAAAATATTTTTTTTAAAAAGCCTTTGATGACGTGGCCTCATGTATGAGCTCCATTTCTTCCAACTTTATACATAAGTATAATATGTCATTAATTATATCAATATACTAGTATACTATTTTCGCAATTAATTAATCATTTTCAACATAGCCGTATAAATTTTATGGTTAATACATCATTAATGACAACAATATACTATTTTGTGTCATTATATTTTGTAACGTTACATTGTTATACATTATTTTTAATGCTAACATATATTACTGATCGTAGATATTTTTGCATCATCATATTTCATATATTTTCCATATTATTATACTAATTTTAGGATAAATATATCATTAAAGATAGCAATATATAGTTCATGAGTCCTTATACTAATTTTAGTGTTATACATTATAGTAGTTAATATAATGCTACCCCGTTCACAAGATATTGACACGCGGAAGGGGGTAGTTTTTCAATTTAGCCCCTCTTTTTTCTAATTTTGAGATTTTTTTTGTAATTTTTATTTGATCTCATTTTTTTCCCTTTTTTGATTTTGGTCCTTGATATTGACACGTGGAAGGGGGTACTTTTTCAATTTAGCCCCCTTTATTTTCCAATTTTGAGGTTTTCTTTTTGTAATTTTTATTTGACCTCATTTTTTTTCTTTTTCAATTTTGGTCCTTTTTTTGATGTCCAATTTTTTTTTTATTTGCTCATTTCGTACGGATATGTATGAAATTTTGTAAGCTCAAATTTGTGCGAGTTTTCATAGAAATTTGTCATGTGACAGTTATATTCATTGAAATTTTGTGTTTTTTTTTTGTAATTTTTGTTTACCTCATTTTTTCCACTTTTTCGATTTTGGTCATTTTTTTTATTTGCTTATTTCGCACGGGTATGTATGAAATTTTGTTATAGTTAATATAATGCTACTCCCTTCACAAGATATTGACACGTGGAAGGGGGTAGTTTTTCAATTTAGCCCCTTTTTTTTTCTTTCCAAATTTGGTGTTTTTTTTTTGTAATTTTTATTTGATCTCACTTTTCCCCTTTTTCGATTTTGGTCATTTTTTTATATTCATTTTTTTTATTTGCTCATTTCGCACGGGTATGTATGAAATTTTGTAAGGTCAAATTTATGCGAGTTTTCATAGAAATTTGTCATGTGACAGTTATATTCATTGAAATTTTGCGAGTTTTTTTTACCTCATTTTTTCCACTTTTTCGATTTGGTCCTATTTTTGAGGTCCCATTTTTTTTTTTTTGCTCATTTCGCACGGGTATGTATGAAATTTTGTTTAATGAACCATTATTAATGCATCTATTGATATCAAATATATTTTCGAATATGTCATGATTATATTAATCGAGTTTAAAAACACCCGCGCAAATGCTATTTAAACAAATTATATCAGAAAATAATATCCGTGATAGACTAATTTCATGAACCTTATGATATATTGACATCATGATAATTCCAAATATGTCATGATTAAATTAATTTTGTTTAAACGCACGCACGATAATTTGCAAGCACGATAATTCTATTTAAATAAATTATATAAAAAACATGTAAAAAAATAGGTATGTTGTCGCGCGCAATTGCGCGGGGATAAATCTATTTACTTTTAATGTTGCAACATGTTCCCACTAGGGTTTAGTCAATTTCTCATTTATATCGTCTATGAGTCAACGCACATTTTTCATGTGATATTTTTAATGCATTAATGTTTACAGTCAATACATAATGAGGCCATATATCATGCCCCCTCAATTCCCCCACAATTCCTCCACACTAATTAATCTCATAATTAGTGTGGTGAATTAACGATTAATTCATAATTATCTATTTTTAAATATTTAGAATTAATCATCAATTGATATGAACCTTAATTACATATTAAAATTTTAATAATCATGAATTAATCGTTAATCCACCACACTAATTATGGGATTAATTAGTGTGGGGGAATCTCAGGGGAATTGAGGGGGCAAAGTATAATTTCCCATACATAATTTACCCTACCCTTAAATTTACAAACTTCCATCACTCACAAGGAGCCACGTACATAAATTACTGAGAGAGAGAGAGAGAGAGAGAGAGAGAGAGAGAGAGAGAGAGAGAGAGAGAGCACAACATACATACGACCATACCTCCATACTTCAGACCATACCTCAAGAGGTCGTTTGGTTGGAACTTTGAAGAATGCCTTGACATAAAGTATGACAAGGAATTCACTGGCAAGACATACTATTTTCTGACATACTCAATTACTTTGTTTGGTAAATATCCTCGACCCCGGGCCCGCGCAGCGGAATGAAGGCCCGGTCCGATTCCCCGATTCCCGAGATCACGCCACGACTTCGAGGGTACGATGCGAATAGAAGGATAGATCTATACCAGTGCCAAATTGATGGCACACGAAGGGTTGATCGCCGCCTTCTATTTCCTGTCACGTTGGTGACAATCCGCGCGTCCCACACCACGCGTCCTTCACCAATCGTTTGCTACGCCGGTTCACTCGACTTCGTCCTCGTGCGTCCAAGCGTTTCCACCGTCTTTCTTACTCGAGTCGATCACAATCGAAGAGTCACAAACGTCACTCCTCTACTTGTATCCACGGTGATTCGTAAGACGTCGGTCGCGGATGCACCTGCCTAGACGATGCACCAGCGAACTTGCTCGATCTAATCGATTCTCTATCACTCGAGAAACTCCTTTCTCGATTTCTCTCTCTTCGCACCTTTTCACTCAATAGAGGAGTGTCTCTGGGTGAATGAACTCTTGCTTAGAAAATGATTCAACTGATCCAACAGATCTGGATGAGAGAGAAAATATCCTATTTATACCTAATAGGATCAGGATTAGCCAAAAAGTATGTATATCCAATATACACCCTTTCACACAGAAAAATGCATGAACCTGTTCAGTATTCTGTCCAGACGAAATTGATAAATTTCTCTGACAGAAAATCAACCAACGTGAAAGTTGTAGATAATCTTATTATCTACACGACCCAATTTGGCCCAGCCTAATTGGAGTTCGTATGAAAAAGTTATGACTGTTTTACTAACTGTATGTCATACTGTTGCATCATTTCGGTATTTCACATAAACGACACTGATACTTCGTTCATATGAAATATATTTCTACATGAAGGTTATAGATAATATAATTATCTATCTAAACCAATTTGAACTATTCAAATCGGATTTTCTTACTGAAAGTTATGGCTACAAATGTACGCTTACATTCGTTCATCCACGTGTACACTTTTACGGTTGATCCGAAACTGTATTTCTTTCAGTCTCCCACTCAATTTCAGATATACCTAAAAGGTACTCATGCATATCCAATACGCACGATTTTAGAGAATATAGCTCGCGTATCAAATACCAAGCTATGCACATCTAATGTGCCGATTTTATGATCAAGCCCGACTTAGTACGACTCGTTGTGTGACCATGTAGGTTCGACTTAACGATGGCAGTAGGTTGTTTCCAATGCCTACAAGCTCATGAGCGGGATCTAGTCACTCCATCATAGCTACCCATGTTAAACGAAAAATGATTGTGATCATTGTGCCTATCTCGAATAGCGGTTATTAGTTCTCTTGTTTGCGATATCCGTTAATCAAAAGGCATGGTTATAGTCATCCTTATAATTTGATTAACTATACTTATTCCCCGATTCCGAGTTGATTTAACAAATTTCAATCGATATTAACCATTAATATCATTGACTCTGGCCAGAGATTTCGTTAATCGACTCATCGAGCGGCGCCTAAGAGATATCTCTTCCTTTCGGAATAAACAATTCCTATCTTGGACACTCACATTGAATTACGTGTTTCAGACAATACCCAATGATGACCCTTTTAACTCCCTGTTACGGTGAGCGTAAGATCATATCAAAGCATTGTGTTACGCACGTAACGCAATCAATGATCCCCTCAAGTATGAAGAACCTAAAACCCCATCCGTCGCAAGTCCATCTATAATGACTAAACCATGTCATGGACTCGCGGCTTCGGTCATATCCAATACATGTAACCTAACATATATCTACGTTCCCGATTCGACAAGCACCTTGTCCCATGATTAGCAAAACATAATCATCTCCTCGGCAAACGTACTAGTGTACGCGTTCAGTCTATTATCTAATAATAGAAATGCTTCTCTCTTAAGCAAGCTGATCCGCGACTAGGGATGTTTAGAAATGACACTTTAAGTGTGACGGTTTTGCTGCACATGGTCCTCAACCGTGTCGACGTCCACACAAGTTCAAATCAAGGTTCATGTAACAATCATATTACACAACCCAGCACACAGTTTTCATATAAGGTGAGTGCATATTAATTTAAGTAAACAAAATTTTTAAAAGGGATGCATTCATATGGACTAAGTATTTGGGTGATACAACGTTTACCTATGGGTATCTCCATACCCATAACCTGCGAGGACTATCGTATTAGATAACTACACTCTACTCTCTTCTTCCTCCTCTAGGTATCTCCATACCCATAGTCATCGCATGACAGTCACGCGCGACTAGAGAGAGCGGTTTTGTAAACGGGTCCGCACGTTCCCGCTAGTGTTAATCATCATCAGGATTGGAGCATTTCCAATACCTACGATCACATCTTTTCACAAAATTTCATGGATCAAATGAAATTTTCTGAGTATTGGCTAGAAGTGGTTGTGACCTCGGCATTTTTGGCTTGTACTATTGCGTCTCACGCAATAAACAACCATAAATCCGATAACTCGTGACTACTAGAGTTTGGTCATGTATCCTTGATCCATACCACTTCCTTTTGCGATTAATAACCGCAATATACTCGCCTCCGTAAATAGAATCATAAACTATTGGTCTTGTGGAACCTTTCCACATAACCGTGTTTTCATTTAAGCAAAACATGTACACACTTTGTGATCGAAAGTCGTGCTACATATTTAGACGTGCTTAATCTTTGGAAATTGTTGTTTGTTATAACTATTTATAACCAACACGTCCTCCACACCATTATAGATAAAAAATCCTGAATTCTTTCGCAAAGTATTCAAGGATAAACCTCACCGCTATCAATACAAATCTCGATGGGTTTAAAAATACATAACCATTATGTATATATTTGTATAACCATTATACATTCACAAGAGTTAGTCTCATGTAATCGAATTACATTCAAACTCATGTGATTCCCATGAATTTTATTGACGGTGAACTAGACGCTTTATTTGTATGACAGATAGCCACATACATATCATGACAGATATAATAGATCCTAACATCAAATGTAAGGCATCATATTATTACTTTTCGCGCTGCTTGATGTCTCACATCGAGCCGTTGAAAATTTCTGCCATTCGACATTTCGATTTAACTCCGCCAAGGAGTAATATGTTGAAAACCATTTTCAACAATATGTCGATATATGTGCTATAACATAGAACGAGGAACTTCTTAGATCTATCCTATAGATCTTCACGCTTATTTCATAAGCGGTCTCGTCTAAATCCTTTGTCGTTACAAGAAATATAACGCAACTCCCACTAACCTTCATGTGTACACAAAGTTTCCATTCGTTTCGACAATTTTATAACAGTTTATAACTTCGTCAAAACGAATATTCCAATTCCGAGAAGCTTTCTCTAATCCATCATATGGATCGTTAAAGCGTGCATATCTTATCCCTGATTCTTATGAATCGACAAAACCGTAAGGTTGTGTCAAGTACACATCCTTTCATAAAATTTCTGTCAAGAAATTCGGTTTTGACATCCATTTTGCCACATCACATAGTCATAATACGCGACCATGGCAAGCAGAATTTCGAGAATGTCAAAGCATGGCAACATGCGAAAACGTTTCTTCATAGTCCGACTATGAATTGCATGAAACTCTTCGCAAAAAACCTCGCTTTACATATATGCATATTCCTATCCATGTAGGTTCTTCATCTTGAAAAACCCACTCACATTTCACGGGTCTATCCCAGAAAGTTATGAAATCAAGTTCTGAACTTGATAATTTACATGGATCGAATCTCAGATTTCATGACACCATGTCATGTGGAATCAACTTTTCATAGCATCTTTGTAGGATATCGAATCATCATATGATTTCGATCTATCATCATTAGCCACGATAAATCCGTATTTACCGGCTTATGATATAGCCCACTTGATCTACGAAAAATTCCTTTGTGTGTTCGACTTGCGTTCATCAATTCTTGATGAAGCCATGTCAACTTTCATCGGTACAATGTTCATTTTCAAATCTCGAACTCTTTCGAGATTTATTCTACTCCCACTAGCCCGCATAGAGATAAATGGCACCAAGTTCCAAACTTGTGCGCATCTAGTCCTCCTCCAAGAAGGCATCTCTTCAAGCCACGAAAATCTCATTTTCGTCGGGACGTTAGAACTAATACCCTTTAGTTTCCTTAAGGATAAACGAACAATTTCCAGATTTGGGATTGAGTTTAACCGAAACAAATTTCGAAATACACTCACATCCTCAAATCTGTACAAGTGACAACTTCGGAACCATTCCGATCCATATCTCATATGGCGTCTTTTGTACCGATTAGAAGGTTTATGGTCCATATCTTAATGCAACCATTCATTAGTGCCGCTGTCTCAAGGGCGTATCCCCAAAATATTTTTGGGAGATCCTATTGACTTATCATTTATCGAACCATGTCCAACATGCGTTCATTTCCTCTTTTCGGACACATCTCAATGTTCCGAATAAAGGCAATCGTGAAACGATTCCACAATCATAAATGATCATCAATATTCATAACTCAAATATCGCCTCTTCGATCCTATCGAAAGGTTTAGCTCAAATACTCGCCTTCTCGATCCTATCGAAAAGCTTTGATTTTCTTGCTTAGTTGATTTCGTATTTCGTTTTTGAAACTCTTTGAACCTTTCAAAAGTTTCCATTTCGGCACGCATTAAATAGATATTTTCATATCTACTTTAACCGTCCGTAAACGTAACAAAATACCAATAGCCTCCCCTTGCCTCGGAACTTATCGGAACATCTACATGTGAATGTAAGTTCCAATAATTCGTTGGATCTTTCTCCAACCATTGGAGAATGATGCCCTTTGTCGTCTTGCCTAATAAATAAGTATCGCATTAATCAATCGAATCTAATTCGAATGATTCTAGCAATCCATCATATGGAATCTAGATACGCGAATCTCGTTTATATGGCCAAGACGGCAATGCCAAAAGAAGCAATCAACTACTAGGTTTAATCCTCCTCGGATTTCACCATTTTTGAGTCATTAGTTTGGACAACTCCTTGTCCGAACTTTCTGTTTGGAAAACATTTTTCCAAAATACCCTTAGACATATATTTCTTTCGATCCCGCTTTTGAATTACAAGGACATCCACGCATCTATATGCATTGGATTCCTCGGATACTCTGAGCATCTCCAATTCAAATTTAAATCGCATCATATGCAATTTCGGGATCGACTTATCTATCGAATGCATATGATATTCGGTCACGAAGATAAAATCTCGTACCATCAACACACGAGTGTTAATCAAAGACCCATAAGGCGTCTCAAAATTAACCTACTTTTTGAGCCGCATCGAACCATTCAACGCGCTCTAGCTCTTGAAACTATTTCATGAGCGTTGTGTTTTACTTTCATATACACCCGAATTCTCAAAACAATTTTGAGAAATTTGCGTCTATACATGCCACCACAAGGCACGTAATATCGTTCGATTCCTTCTTAAAGTTTATCGAACCCGGTTTTCTCTAAAGCCATAGCATTGAGCCCCGAATCTACCATTTCCGTGTCCAACACGTTCCTTTAAGTCTAAGAACTATTCTTTGACTATCAAGGTTAATAACGGTAATTCCGGCCCAAAAGCCATCTATCATATCGATCTCATCGATATATTTGGTGTTGCTTGAAAACATAATTCTAAACGGATGATGAAGATTAACTCCTAACCGTGCGTACTTAATCTATATGCTTATATGATGAATATATGAATGTGTTATTTTTTATCGAATCGATAACCCTCATACCGATACGGGACTCCAAGTCCATAACACTCAAGACCCATATTTTACGATCCTCCCACAAGTTGCTTTGGCAGACGAGTGGGATCTCGCTATTTAGGTAGGATTATATCCAATCGCATCCAATGCGACTCTCGAACCTTTATAGGATTTCGGTGATGGATCGTATCCTATACAATCCCAGTTCCGTGTGTGCATCCTATCTATGCCCCGAACTTCCAATCAAGTCGGCTTTGGCCTCGACCCTTACTGGCTTGATCGGTTAAGTCACAACCATACTCATCGTATCGTTCAAATAAACTACTAATAAGTCGGCTTTGGCCTTAACCCTTATCAGTCCCTATTTAACGCTTGCCACCCCGTCGATGACTACAATAACCCATGTCGGCTTTGGCCTTAACCCATGTGAGACGTAGTACCGATCATAGTGGTTGTGAATATGGAAGGCATTTCCATGACTTAAATATTATGAGGGATCATGCCATTGCATGTTTCTAATTCGTGACATAATCATATTATATCACTATCACAAGATTTTCTAAATGCATATGATTTAATTAGGTCAATTAATTATTTAAAATAATTACTAGTCCTATATGCTAGATGTTTGATGCCGATCAAATCGATATAAAGAACTCAAAATTCCGAGTTTCGTAGCCAAAGTTATCGCGAAAACAAAAACAGCATCCAGAGAAGGGTCCGTTATAACGGACTGCCCCATCCGTTGTAACGCAGGGGCCGTGGGGCGCGAGAAAACCTCGCCCGGGACGCGTACGGGGAGCCAAAAACTGCCCCCGGGGCGGCAGAAAACTGTTTTTCTGCACCCTTTCGGTATTTCATTAGAACGACACTAATACTTCGCTCAAATGAAATATATTACAACATGAAAATTGTAGATAATCTCATTATCTAACTAACCCAATTTGAACCATTCAAATCGAAATTTCCTACAGAAAGTTATACCAGTTTTAGTAAAATACGAACAAACGAAAAGGTAAGTATATCCAATACACATACCTTTTCAACCAGAAAACTACAGACACCTTTTCAGTATTCTGTTCAAACGAAAATATTAAATTGTTCCAACCGACTTTGAACGTGAACGAAAGTTCTAGATAATCTTATTATCTCACTAACCCAATTGGATTGGACTCAATTAGAGTTTCGATGCGACATATACGGACGTTTTAGTCTCTGTATGTCAAACAGTCGCACCCTTTCAGTATTTCATAAAAACGACACTGTTAATTCGTTCAAATGAAAAAACTTTCTGTATCAAAGTCATAGATAATCTCATTATCTAACTACGCCAATTTGATCCAATCAATTTGGAGTTTCCCATGGAAAATTATCTTAGTTTTACTCACTGTTTCGTATTCTAATTTTCTGCAGATTTTGCTGTGTCTTCCGTTTTCGCTCGTTTCCAAAACGATAAATCATGAAACTTTTTCACGATCATTCCTAGATACTCTCAATCAAATTTTGATCGATCTCTAGCGAATTCCACTTGTGATTTTAACGGAATTTGACTTTCTCTATATGTAACATCATGCAAACGGGTACGAACTTTGATAACCCGTGCGTATATCTAATATACGACTATGATTCGACCCTCGAATCGATGGCGATCGCTCTGATACCACTGTTGGGGAATATCCTCGACCCCGGGCCCGCGCAACGGAATGAAGGCCCGGTCCGATTCCCCGATTCCCGAGATCACGCCACGACTTCGAGGGTACGCTGCGAATAGAAGGATAGATCTATACCAGTGCCAAATTGATGGCACACGAAGGGTTGATCGCCGCCTTCTATTTCCTGTCACGTTGGTGACAATCCGCGCGTCCCACACCACGCGTCCTTCACCAATCGTTTGCTACGCCGGTTCACTCGACTTCGTCCTCGTGCGTCCAAGCGTTTCCACCGTCTTTCTTACTCGAGTCGATCACAATCGAAGAGTCACAAACGTCACTCCTCTACTTGTATCCACGGTGATTCGTAAGACGTCGGTCGCGGATGCACCTGCCTAGACGATGCACCGGCGAACTTGCTCGATCTAATCGATTCTCTATCACTCGAGAAACTCCTTTCTCGATTTCTCTCTCTTCGCACCTTTTCACTCAATAGAGGAGTGTCTCTGGGTGAATGAACTCTTGCTTAGAAAATGATTCAACTGATCCAACAGATCTGGATGAGAGAGAAAATATCCTATTTATACCTAATAGGATCAGGATTATCCAAAAGGCATGTATATCCAATATACACCCTTTCACACAGAAAAATGCATGAACCTGTTCAGTATTCTGTCCAGACGAAATTGATAAATATCTCTGACAGAAAATCAACCAACATGAAAGTTGTAGATAATCTTATTATCTACACGACCCAATTTGGCCCAGCCCAATTGGAGTTCGTATGCAAAAGTTATGACTGTTTTACTAACTGTATGTCATACTGTTGCACCCTTTCGGTATTTCACATAAACGACACTGATACTTCGTTCATATGAAATATATTTCTACATGAAGGTTATAGATAATATAATTATCTATCTAACCCAATTTGAACTATTCAAATCGGATTTTCTTACTGAAAGTTATGGCTACAAATGTACGCTTACATTCGTTCATCCACGTGTACACTTTTACGGTTGATCCGAAACTATATTTCTTTCAGTTAGCACATTTATTTATTTCATGACATGTTATTTCATCACAAAGGTAAAAAATTTAAACATTTTATATTTACAAAACTAACATATTTATACTATATTTATGTTACAAAATAAATAATTCATCCAAAAAGATAATTCCAATTATAAAATTAATAATTTATTGTCAACAAAATATTATAAATCAACAACATATTATTATAAAATTGATTACTCAAAACACTACTTACAACCACCAAGCATCCAAATTGCATATTCTTCCTTCATATTATAAATAAAATTTTGCAAGAACAAAATACACGAATTCCATTCAAACATCTCGCCAAAAACGTGATAGGTATATTTTTTTCTCAGAATCTGATTTTTTTTCGATCAATTTTTATGCTTGACTCTTTTTTCAATGAAATATTTCATGTTATTTTTTGTAAGAATATCGAATTATTTATTTTATTTTATAAATATGTTATTTTTATAAATATGTTGTTTTTATAAATATAATATGATGTAACATGCTATTCCTTCCTCATGGAAATAGAGAAAAGTCATCAATTTTGGTGGTAATCTTATTCTCATCAATTATGTCTTAGTGAATAGAATATTCCGTTATTTTATTACTTAGCATGCAAACCAAACATGATAATGAAATCCATGCTCGAGTATGCCATGACATTTTCATTCTAAAGTTCCAAACCAAACGCCCTCAAGAGTCGAGAGTGACGATGACATGAACTGTCCATACCACCTTACTTCAAACCATACTTTATTTCCTCGAGAACCATACCTGCACACCCCACGTTCCATGGCATGAAGTCAGAGAGAACGAGAGACTAAACAGAAGATGCACAATTTTTTTAGGACGCATGATTTTTGTAGGACCCTAGATTTCCACCGATCGAGTCACCTCCAAAGGCTAAAGTTCGACTTGGAGATCGAGCAGAGAGAGAGAGCCAGCAACCATGGTGGATCCGTATCATGGAGAAAGAGACAGATATATACACCAGGTGCGTCATTTTTATAGTTCTCTTTATCGCCAGCTACTTCCGTGGTAAATAAAAAAAATCAAGCTCTTTCAGATCTTTGCTTCCCCCCTCTCTTCATCGGAAAAAAAACGTGAAGCTCTTTCAGATCTTTGGCTAATTGTGGCTATTTGAGGATGCCTTTCTTTGTTCGAATTCTACTTTTAAGGGTAATTGAGTTGTTTGATTGCTTAATTCAGTCTTAATTGAAACTAATTGTGGCTATTTGAGGATGCCTTTTACAAGAATTAATCAATTGATGTGAAAGATGCACTGTTGTGATTGTCACGAACTGAAATTGTTTTCGGATTATATGTATTATCTCCATTTTTGTATATATGCATGCTTAATACGAGCTTTAATTTCCAATTTATATGGTTATACATGCTTACTTTGATCCCTTTCGAGAGAGGTTCATGGCAATGTCTTTGATATGTTGTAAGTTTTCTTTGTTTTCTATGTGAGTGAATTTTACTATTCTGTCATTTGAGCTTGTTTCCAGGTTTACCGATCGAAGGATAGGAGCTGAGCGGGGGTGATAGATATGTACGAGCACGTCATGTGCATGGAGTACCATCAAGGCGGGGACGGTAAATTAAGGTTGCTCCGTGACATCTGCTATAAAAGATCAAGGTGCCTCATGTCTTTGAGATTTTTAGTTCCTATTCTGTAGTTTAGCTGCTTTGGATTGCGAATGAAAACTTAAGCAGCTTGCATTTGTATAAGGTTTCTCATTACTTCTTTTATAAGATTTCTCATTATTTGATACTGTGACTCGTCAGCCCACACCATCGCGTCAGGCTTGGAATGTTGGTGAGGGAAATTTGTATCGCGAAGTAGGTGTCGGTACGATCTAAACTGGTATGTACCTAAATCATATCATTCGGCTCATGGACTGGAAATTGTTGGTTAATTCTAACCTAGAGGGGGGTAAATTTGGTAATCTACCGTACAATTACTTTTGCTAATTATCTAATTTACTATGCGAAATTAATAATAATTTAAATAAATGAGATGATACCGTAAACACTTGAACACAAGATGTTTTTTAACGAAGTTCGGTAGGTGGTTGCTATGTAGCATTAACTCAACCTTTACTCGCTTAATTGACCGACTCAATTAGTTGCGAGTACATACGTTTCCAGGAATGCCTTGCGCCTCTTTTTGGCTTTCGATTGAATTCCAACTCACTCGATTACAAGGTTTCGCCTAGATCGATTTACACGCTTTCTATCAATCTATAGCTTAGGCTCTTTACAAGTAATTGCACTAGCCTATTACAATTTTCACTAATCGAGCTACAACGTGATCAGTCACGTGAGTGGGAAACGATTAGTGGAGGATATTGAAAGTAGATCAATGATCTAAAGAGGGTTTCTCAAGCTATCAATGGATATAGATAATCACAACTTTAGGGTTTCTCTCTTTTGTGTTTGAATGTCTGTGAAAAATGAAGAAGTGAGAGAGAAAGGTCCTTGAAGGATTCTATTTATACTCTCTATAGAAATCCTTCAGAAAACTGCAAGTCCGTTCGAACGCACAATGTTCGTTCTGAACGCACTTGTAGTTTGTACTATCCGTTTCAAAATAACGCACAAGTACATTTGTCAGTCCGTTGGAACGGACAAAGTCCGTTCAGAACGAACTCAATTATACATTGCCTTTTGTTTGTTCAGTGATGAAAGTCCGTTCAACGCACTTAAGTTGTGGGTGAACGGATTTTAAGTGTCCGTTCGAACGTACATATTTGTTCGTTCTAACGCATACTATCCTGTGACAAGGGTGGTTTAATCAAGAGATGGTATTTTGATATGTGGTAAATCCGTTCTGAACGGACTTGGAGTTCGTTCAGAACGCACTTCTTCCTTGATTAAACTCTTTGTTATTTGAACATGATTTTACTTGAGATCTACTTGGTTTCTACCTATGGTTTATTTGTGGCGAATCCCACTCACGGAAGGCTTCGACATCTTGATTCTTGATATGCTTCAAGGGCCTTCCTTCTAATCTTCTTTTGTTGTGCTTCTTTTGACTTCGAGACTCTTCGTCATCTTCGCGTCGTACCTGCGTTATCCTACACATTTTCTCGATGTAAACGTTAGTAATGGCAGTGTTTTGAAATAATCAAACCATTAGGAAATTTGAACCAACAAACCCCCTTTTGATTAATTTCAAAACACCGTCGAATTGGAGAGTTTCGACCTTTCATCGAGAACTTTCCGTTTGATCGTTTTCTCCCCCATTTTGAAAGTGATCAAAAGGGTCAATGAGACTCCCGAAAGGGATGGCTCCCCCTAAGTACGAGCTCCCCCTTAATAAACGAATTTTATGAATGTATGGGCTCGTAAAAAATCACATATTATTGCAAGAAGATGTGAGTGCGTTCGGAACGAACAAAGTGGTTCGTTCGAACGCACTTGGTTCTGTGATGATACAAATAACTGATCCAAAAATGATTTTACTAATATAAAAAAAATATCTTAAACTTCGCAGAATATGATACTAAAATAATCCTTAAGTAATCATGACACAACCACAAACTAAGGTAATTATCCAAGACACATAATAACAACAAACAAACAAACAACAAATAAACTGACAAACGCTCATGAGACGAGACGAAAGAAAAGAAAAATCCTACGATCACATCACAACAACAATTTCATTAGAGGATCTCCCTATGCATAAGGGCCGGGGTTAGAGTTCAGATCGGCCACGAAGAAGTTATCGGTATTGAATTGCCCTGAGTGGGAGTCCGACGGATGGTCCGAGGGGGGGGTGGGGGAGGAGGCGGGTTTTGTTCATGAGGATCCTGGTACGGGCCAAAGCGGTTTCCTAGATGAATATAGAGATCGGAAAACTGTTTACCCATGTTTTCGATGATTCTTGCTTCGGATGCGCGCAAATCCTCCCTAACTGAGTCCCGAATTTCCTGTCCATGTTTTGCCACACGCTCATCCATCTCTTCGAACAGTGTGTGCACGTACTCATACCTCCTTCGATCCCGGTCAGTTTGGGCAGTTGAACTTTCAGCAGTCTCCTTCTTCTTTCGCTTGCGTGTCGGCGTGTCGGTGTTGCGTTCACCACCTTGCTCGGTATAGATGGGGTCAGCGTTGTCTCCCTCCTCGGAGCTGGTGTCACCCGCTGCCCAGCGAATCGGATCGCGGGGAAGATGAAACGATTTCTCATCCTTCTTTGAGTCAACTATCCATCCGAGGATGCTTGCCGAATATCGATATCCAAGTCGAAGGAGGTTTTCTTTGGACGCGAGGTTGGTCGGTGACTCCGGTCGAAAGTCCCAATCTTGCACAAGGATAGTGAGACCTTGGAGTTCCAACATATGGGCGATCAACGTGCCGTACGGAAGTGAGGCATTTTTCTGACTCATGACGCTTTCCATGTGGCTCAAAATGATATGTGTGGGACATGAATGGGTAGTTGATCCGGGTACCACATGCGATACAAAAGCATCACATTTCTATGTTCGAGATTTGCTTTTAATTTAGCTATTGGAGTGAGTATATTGTTACCGATTGCCCAAACGAATTTCTCGGGTGCGGCAAGGTGAGATGCCGATTCGCTCGATTCGTAGTTGTTCGTAACAACTTTCCTCATTGGTTCGATGATCTCCGGGTCAAGTCTCCCCTTGCGGGCATTGTAGACCTTTTCTCCATCGTCCTTGAGCCCCAGAAGGTCGCACAAGTTGCGAACCGAAATCTCGACGTCTTCACCAAGAACATACGAGGTTACCTTCTCTTCGTCATGGTCGAATATGGCGTTGGCGTAGAAGAGTCGGGTCACAACGTCGTACGATTGGCGGTTTAGACACGCGAGATTAGCAAATCACCATCGTCGCTCGATTGCTTCAACTTTGTCGTAAAGATGGGGGATATTAGGAGGGAACTCGTAGTAATAGCATTTGGAGATGGCTTTCTTGGCGACGATTTTGTTAAAACAGGCTCCGGCCTCTGGATTACGAAAGAGATGTACGTTGAGAGGGTTGTCGAAGTCGAAATCCTTTTGAAGACGATCGTTGCGAGGACCTCTCCTGGCTGCTATCTTCTTCTTCCCCTTCACTCTTGATGAGGATGCCATTGAAGATCTTGAGAGGAAGAGAGGTTTTGGAGACGAAATTGTTTGGAGAGGAGAAGAAAAGTTTTGAGAAGCTTTTGAAGAGGAAGCGAGAGAGAGAGAGAGACCTATTTCTATCCCAGGGGTATGAAGATGAAAAATCGCGTCTATTGAATGGATTTGATGGTTCGGTTGCATGCAGATGGAGAGTATTTACCGAGAGTCCATTCGAACGGACATATTTATGCGTTCGAACGCACATGATACTGTGAGAAGGGGGAAAAAGGCGCGAGTGTAAGGATTTACATCTCATGACTAGGTCGGTTCCAATAAAGATGCATGTGCGTTCGAACGGTCACTGTGTCCGTTAGAACGCACTTGGAACTGTGAGGAAGATAAAAGGGCGTCATACCAGAGTTTTGAACAAGACGTATGTTCGTTCGAACGTTCCCTGAGTTCGTTCGAACAATCTTGAAACTGTTTAGAGGAAGAAATAGGCGCCAACGTAGAGGTTCATTTAACTGGGTATGTTCGTTCGAACGTACATTATGTGCGTTCGAACTCACTGTATGTCCTAATTCAAAATTTAAGCCCTTGGCGCGTACGTTTAATCTTTGAAATTTTGAACTGCCAAACAAAGGTTCTCATCATTTAAGTTCGTTGGAACGAACATTTTGTTCGTTGAGATGTTCATAGGCTTTCTACTAAGGATCCTAAATTTCACTTGTTCGTTCAGAACGAACATATTGTTCGTTTGAACGCACTTGGCTCTGTGAAATGACCACTAAATAGAGGTTGATGAGGATCATATATTTTCAAATGTTCGTTCTGAACGAACACTATGTTCGTTCGAACGAACAAGTTACTGTGATGTGATCACTAAATGGACTCTATACCGGATCAAGAGAATGTATGAATTGTTAGTGACTATACTCCCCCTCAATATTTGGCTTATGGTATAGTATATGAGGGAGTATAGAGTCATATTTAGGCTTAATCCCTAGGTGGTCCTATACCGTACGAGGTAGAGGGACCCATCGTGTGACGATCTTTGCGCATCCAAATGACGTTAGATGTCAATTTTGAATTGCGAAGATTGCAACTTGGTGAGATGTGACCAATATTGCAACAATAATTACAAAAGGCCACGGTTGGACTATTGGTGTTTGTAGAACTCTTAACAAAATAGTTGGATAGTTGATTTGAGTCACTTCTTTGAGGAATTATCGATTTTGGCATTTGAAGAGTTTGATTTGATTGAAATTGGTTTGATCGAACTTGTTTTGGTTGAAAATGTTTTTGTGTGTTGGTGTAGTGTTTGGGAGCCCCCTTTTGATACGAAGCCTCGGTGTGGTTTGTCACTTCATAGAAGTAACCATTTGATCCCCGTTTGAACAAGCAATCGGTTCTTCCCAAATTGTTATGTCTAGGTTGTGAATTTTGTGTGAGGTGATTATTCCTATAATTATGATTAATACGTTTAGGTTGTTCCTTTTTCACATTTTTACCTTGGTTGTAATCATGGTACATGAAAACATTTCCATGACTACTAACTCGATTGTTCTCCCATTTTGATTTTTGATTTTTGGATTTGGAAGAATCGGGTTTATTACCGTGGTTCTTCTTATATCCTAAACCGGATTTGTCATTGAGCTTTTGTCCCATTAATGACGTTTTCAAAATTTCATCCAATGAAGGAGGACTAGATGCAATGGATGCACAAGCCTTCTTCAAAGAATCATTTTCAATTTTAGAATTTTGAAGTTCAACTTTTAAGTGAGCAATCTCGCCTTTTAAAGCTTGGCATTCACATTTTGAAAAACCTTTAAATTCATGTATTTGAGATTTAAATGCCAAAATAGATAGTTCAAGAGAAGCTATCTTATCCTTGAGAGCTTGTGTTGAGCTCTCAAATTTACCCCTATTTCGTTGAGAGTTCCCATCATCCCTCAAGAACTCGTCACAAGACTCAATTTCTAATTTTAACGAGGGTGAATATTGAGGTTGATGTAATGATTCCAAATTAAGTATAAATTCGTTACGTACCTCATGACCTTGGTCATGTGTCGACTTTGGAGTAGGAGTTGGAGTAGAGGGTTCGACATTGACGACCACGGGTGTGTGAGGTGTCTTGATTGGGCCCCGTTCAATTCGGAGAGATTTAATTGCCGCTTCCACCGTGCTCATTGATGGAGAGTCGATCTTTACCATAAGGGCTAGGTTTGCGTTGTGTAGGTTTGATGGACCATTCGAGTCGGATGATGAGTTTGATCCGTTCGTTTCTCCCAACCTATAATCAACCTTTGTGATGTGAGCCTTTTTTGTTTTGTATTCCTTACCTTTGTATTTTTGGCGATCTTTTTGACCCTTGTCCTCGTGTCTCTTTTCGTGTAGAGTTTCTCTCCTTTCCCGATTTGTTTGGTCATCATCCCGTTTGGACCAATGGGAATTTTCGGAATATAGCGTCCAACATGACTTGTCGATGAAGTTTGAGATGTTTGAATTTTGGACGGTATTTATCGGGTTTGTAAATGACTTTTGTACGATTGGGTTAATTTTGGCCATTAGATCTATTAAGTACACGTTATCCCTAATAATCTAAGAGATGGTTAGTACCTTGCTCTGATACCAATTGTTGGTTAATTCTAACCTAGAGGGGGGCAAATTTGGTAATCTACCGTACAATTACTTTTGCTAATTATCTAATTTACTATGCGGAATTAATAATAATTTAAATAAATGAGATGATACCGTAAACACTTGAACACAAGATGTTTTTTAACGAAGTTCGGTAGGTGGTTGCTATGTAGCCTTAACTCATCCTTTACTCGCTTAATTGATCGACTCAATTAGTTGCGAGTACCTACGTCTCCGGGAATGCCTTGCGCATCTTTTTGGCTTTCGATTGAATTCCAACTCACTCGATTACAAGGTTTCGCCTAGATCGATTTACACGATTTATATCGATCTATAGCTTAGGCTCTTTACAAGTAATTGCACTAGCCTATTACAATTTTCACTAATCGAGCTACAACGTGATCGGTCAAGTGAGTGGGAAACGATTAGTGGAGGATATTGAAAGTAGATCAATGATCTAAAGAGGGTTTCTCAAGCTATCAATGGATATAGATAATCACAACTTTAGGGTTTCTCTCTTTTGTGTTTGAATGTCTGTGAAAAATGAAGAAGTGAGAGAGAAAGGTCCTTGAAGGATTCTATTTATACTCTCTATAGAAATCCTTCAGAAAACTGCAAGTCCGTTCGAACGCACAATGTTCGTTCTGAACGCACTTGTAGTTTGTACTAGCCGTTTCAAAATAACGCACAAGTACATTTGTCAGTCCGCTGGAACGGACAAAGTCCGTTCAGAACGAACTCAATTATACATTGCCTTTTGTTTGTTCAGTGATGAAAGTCCGTTCAACGCACTTAAGTTGTGGGTGAACGGATTTTAAGTGTCCGTTCGAACGTACATATTTGTTCGTTCGAACGCACACTATCCTGTGACAAGGGTGGTTTAATCAAGAGATGGTATTTTGATATGTGGTAAGTCCGTTCTGAACGGACTTGGTGTTCGTTCAGAACGCACTTTTTCCTTGATTAAACTCTTTGTTATTTGAACATGATTTTACTTGAGATCTACTTGGTTTCTACCTATGGTTTATTTGTGGTGAATCCCACTCACGGAAGGCTTCGACATCTTGATTCTTGATATGCTTCAAGGGCCTTCCTTCTAATCTTCTTTTGTTGTGCTTCTTTTGACTTCGAGACTCTTCGTCATCTTCGTGTCGTACCTGCGTTATCCTACACATTTTCTCGATGTAAACGTTAGTAATAACAGTGTTTTGAAATAATCAAACCATTAGGAAATTTGAACCAACAGAAATTAGGTTAATTTAGTCAATTTGGCTTATGGACTTGTATTAATGTAAACTTGAATTCCCTTATTAAATTCAATAGAAGAAAATATGATATGATTTTGTTTAAACTGGTATTGGCAGTAGAAATGGAGAGGGTGTTAGCGGATCGAATGGAGAACATCCGAGGGGAATGGAGGGAGCCAGAGTACGTGTGGGACCCATGAACCGGACAGTGTGAAGGAGAAAGTGAGACGTATTGTTATGATTCAACTTAGGAACTTGCGCGTCAACTCCCCATCAGGTATTATTTAATTATTTTATGAGTTATTTTCATCTGCTCTTTTGAATACAAATATTTCTTCGTGATATATTTTTTTTTCCGAAGAGCACGATGCGATGAAGAATGTTGTGCCGAGAGAAACACGCGTTTTGCTGGCAGCATGTGGAAGTGGCAGTGAAAATAGCCAACGAGTTTCTGGTTTGATTGGTCAGCCTTATAATAATTGCAACCATGAGATCTGTCGCCACGAGGAGAGTTCGATTCTACCAAGTGAGTGCTCTGCTTGTTTCGGTTCTTTTGACAAAAGGTGTGGCACTGGATGTTTCAAGTACGATTACCTTCTAATTAATAATTCATTTAAGCTTCATTAGTGTTTATTTATTTCTTATATGATTAATTTAATTTCCTGATGTTGAAATTAATTTTGGGCATATTATTAATGATTTTTCTTTTTAACATATGTGTGTCGTACTTTTTTTTGTAAAATTATTGTTTCATTTGTAAGATACAGATGGGTGATCCATTGGGATTATACCTGATGAAGAGGCTGAGCCCATTTATTAGAACAATTTAGAATGTGAGGCTTAAGGATGCTTTCGTACTAATTTATTCTTATCGCACCAAGTTGTGCAGTCCATGTATTTTGTTTTTTTTGAGGGAGGATCAAGCAAACAGCTAGATGCTCAAAGTTTTCATTAAATCGCAAACTAATTACACAAATTTACAAGTAATTAATGTACAAAATGGGGCCCCCCCCCCCCAAAATGGGGGATGGCGAAACACAATTTTTTCAGAACCTATATATAAACAAATTTGTGTAGCAAAAAAATGAAAAGATCCGCAGCGAAGCGCCGGAATTGTCCTAGTTTATAATAACAATATACTATTTTTTATTGAATTATATTAATTTTGGTGTTAATATATCGTGTGTTAATAGTATAAATCAACATATCATTTTTGTTGTCAACATAATATTTTTAATCTCATTTCTAGTGTTCATACGCAATTTTCAACGTAGATGTATCATTTTTAGTGACTAATACATTGTTTTCAACAATAATATATTATTTTAGATATTAATATATTACTTTTGTGTTTCGCCATCGATAAATCATATTAATTTTATAGTGTTAATAAACAATATTTGGTGCAAATAAATTATTTTCAACGTAAATATATCATTTTCGGTGACAATGTATTGTTTTCAAGGTAATATATATTAATATAATATATCAATTTTTAGTGCAAATAAATTGGTTTGAATGTAAGAATATTCATTTCAGCGAAATTCATTGTTTTCAACATAACTAGCTGCTTCTCCGCGCAATTGCGCGGGAGTTTCGAGTCAATCATGATTTAATTTTTTCTAGAATGTAAATAATTCTACGTTCTTTTTGTAAGATTGTTCATACATCTGTGTTTTGATATTTTTATAACCTCCTAATTTTTTTTGATACTCGTTACTTTTTTTGATATTGTAAAACCATTTCTTTCTTTTTGTAAACTCCAAAAAATCCCTCTATCCAATTTTTATTTCCAAATATCCCTATGGTTGATATTAAATTTTTCAACCAAGATACCCTGCTATTTTCATAGGTAATATTTTAAAAAATTTATTAATTTTATTAATTTTAAGTTCATAAACATTTCTTAACTTGTACTGATTTCAAAAGAAATTAAATTATTATATATTGTGCTTATATGATTTTAATATTTCATTTATTATTCATGAAAAAACTAACATCATGTAATAATAAAATAAACATCTTGAAATATATTGATAGAAAAATATCTATTTAAACATCAAATTTTTTGTTTTCATTCTCATTTTATGTGTTTTTTTTAACAGTTTATTGACATTTTATGTTTTAAATATTTGCAAGGTGTTTAAATATTGTTGTTCATCTGAAAAAATAATAATATTAAAGTCAAATATATATACTGTCTAGAATATTAAAATTATATAAATAATATATAATTTTTTTTTTAAATTATTATATAATACAAAATATTATGATTTTCTAATTAAATAAATATGCAAATCGAGGGTTAAAATTCAATCAATCAAAATTGATGATGAAAATCATATGACCAAAAAATGATAAATTAATAATAAATAAGCAAATCTCCAACTATTTTCATATGTAATATTAAAAAAAAAAGTTTATTAATTTTATTAATTTTAAGAAAATTCATAAACATTTCTTAACACGTAATGATTTCAAAAAAATATTTATTATATATTGTGTTTATATAATTTTAATATTTCATTTATTATTCATGAAAAACTAACATCATATAATAATAAATAAACACCTTGAAAATATATTGATAGAAAAAATATTTGTTTAAACAACCGATTTTTTTATTTTCATTCTCCTTTTATGTATTTTTTAATAGTTTCGTGATATTTTATTTTTTAAATATTTGCAATGTGTTTAAATATTGTCGTTAATCTGAAAAAAAATATTAAAGTCAAATATATATAATATATGAAATATTAAAATTATATAAATATAATATACAATTATTGTTTTTTTTAAATTATTATATGAACCTAAATTTATGGATTTTTTAAAATTAATAATAAATAAGCAAATCCAAATACTAAAATTCAATCAATCAAAGATGATGAAAAGATTACATGTCAAATTTCCTTAACTCTATATATATTAATCGTTCATCTGAAAAATATTAATGTCAAATATAGATAATATATGAAATATTAATATTATATAAATATAATATATAATAATTATTTTTTTCAAAATTATTATATGATATAAAATTTTAGGATTTTTTTTAAAATTAATAGTAAATAAGCAAATCCAAATCCTAAAATTCAATCAATCAAAGATGATGATAAAGATTACATTGCAAAAAAATGGTAAATTAGTAATAAATAAGCAAATCAAAGGGCTAAAATTCAATCAATCATAGATAATAATGAAGATCAAATTGCCACAAATAAATGATGATGTGGAGGAAGGAGAAAAGTGAGATTTTTTTAACTTTATATATATTAATTAGTAAATTATTTTAGATATTGATATATCATTTTGTGTTTCGTCGTCAATAAACCATGTATATATTTTGGTGTTAGTAAACAAATAGTACAAATAAACTATTTTCAACTTAAATATAAATATTTTGTTTTCAGCTATAATGTACTAATTTTGATATCTATATATTACTTTTGTATTTTTCACTCTCAATAAAACATGTAAATTTTAATATATTATTTTTTTGTCCATAAAAATTAGTATATCAATAACACTAATAATGTCAATAAATTATTTTAAGCATATCATTAGCTATGCTAATTTATGTTAATTGTCAAGTCAATATATATATTTTGTCAACTTACTACTTTTAATTATCATATACTAGTTTTACTATTAATAAATAATTTTTCGGATAATATATTAATTTCAGTTTTAATATATTTTTTTGAGTAAATATATATATATATATATATATATTTTATCTTATAATATTAATATATTATTTTTGATATTAATAGATTATTTTTAAAATATATCAATATATTATTGTCCTTGTCGATAATAATGAATTCTCAATGTTTATATACTATTTTCAATATTTATATACCATATTTCTACGATATGGGATCTTATTTACATACATGATTACGCACGCATCTATGTCACATAATTAAAAAAGTTAAAGGACTTTGATAAGCATATTTAATGCGGGACCCGTGACCATTATTTTCCAACGCACCAGTCCCATTCTCGAAAAAAAGAAATTTAAGAATTTGCTAAGCATTAACCGGTTGTATTTAATTCTTCCCAAAATACCCTCATATGAATGAAGGGTGAAGATTTAATCTATCAAAAATATATTGAATTTTTTGGAGTAGGGAAGAGAAACTCTATAAATTAATAGACATTGAATGCATCATTTTTTTTTTTTAATTCCATTGTTAACTAGACAAATCTAAATGATTATTTTTCTGAATTTCATCCTATAATAAAATAGACAAATCTAAATGGTATGTAATAATAGAGTTGCAATAATTTTCATGACTTGGAATTAGTCAACAAGAATTACATATATTTTATCACCCACAACAAGAATTTCATATATATTCTCATCACATATTATAGTCAATTAATTACTTAACGAGGTGGTTTACATATAGATTTCATCTATGTATATTATTTGACACAAAAAGTAAATGGTTGAAAGGGTTGTTTGTATATATTTATCATCAATATATATTATTTTACACAATAAAATAAAAAAAGTAAATGTCTTTCAATTTCCCGGAATGCAAAGTTTGAATGGACAAATATTATGCTCAAATCACATATATTATTCGAGAAACAATTTGTTACAAGAATTATAAATTGTTAAGGCTGCTTCTATATTAAGTTCTCCTTCATGTACAAAAATTTTCACAACGAACAATTATAAATTCATATCAAAATTTCAATGGACAGACAAAAATTATTAACTTCCAGTGGCCAGAAATTATAAACTTTACAACAATCATAAACTTTCAATGAACATAAATTAACTCAATTTACTTAATTGTCTTCATAAAAAAATTGCTACAAAACATGACCTAATATTTTACAGATCATTACCCTTTAACCCTAATTGCAATAACAACAATAATTAACAATCGATTATTAATTAGAAAATTGTGTTTGCCTATTAATTAATTTTATTTCATATTTACCTCTTCGGTGAAATTTAAATCCTACATTTGTCTATGCGAGAAATCCTATGTCCTTCTGCATTTTCTTTTCACCGGTAAATAATTTCCAGCTAGCTTTTCTGCAATTGCACCCCTGGTAATTCACACAAATTTTAGTGCTCGGTTCGCTTGCTGTCTTTTTCGTTTTGGTCCAGTTTTCAAACAGAATTATCTTCTTGGACTCTGCATTTTTTCAAGCAAAAATAAGGATTTGATAATTTCTCGAGTGATTTTTTGGAGAAATAAATGGAAATTTAAGGGCATACTTGAAACTTCAGCTCGAATAAGGCAATCAGTGTGTATTTTTCAACATGATGAAATCCCTCTTCAGAAATAATTTGTTCAACAATATTGTCTTTGTTTGTCTAGCCACTTTTAACTTGTATATACGCAAAAATTCCACATTGTGTTCATATTTCAATTTTCACTATTAAGCAATTATGCATCCGCCAATTTTAAACTTAAAAAAAAGGCTTTAAAAATGCAAGGATCAAAATATAATTTAATAAATGAATGCACTGTACTATTAATTATAATATTTTGCGGATTTAAAATAATTTTAGTGTTCTGATTATTTGTAGTTTTACAAAATAATAACAAGTAAATAGAATATGACATTCAAATTTTAATGTAAAATGCAAGATGGTAACAAAAAATCAAATAATGACTTAAAGCCTAAATTCAAAATTGATTGTACTCCTCGAGAAACAATATTATATATATTCAAGGGTTGACTATTCACATAGAAACAATATATTTTTACTCCTCGAGAAATTATTTTGTTAACACGAACACGAGCCGCTCCCAACAATCTGTGGTCCAAATTTAAATGTTTTATCATTTTTTTTGTTTATTGTATAGTACTCATTAGATCTTGATGAAGTAAATTTGAAAATGGTGTCAAAGTTTCTTAACAGTAAAGGCCTCATAAGTCATAGGACAAGATATATTAAACTCAATAAATATAATCAATATGTTATTATATATTATATATCATATTTATTTGTAATCAACATAATAGTAACAAGGAAAATTATATAATGTTCCCAAAACTCATTTTAACATTTTTGATGTGACAATCAAGGCTGGCTAATCGGAGTAATTAGTACTCCAATTAACATATAATTAACTGTTAATTCAACTTTACATATTAATACGTTCATTGGGATGCTAATTACTTCAATTAATCATTATTTGATATCACATCCAAAGTATTGGAATAAGTTTGGAATGCAAGAAAAATAATATAGGTAATTAATTGTCAGATCCAAATTATATTATGATATATCATATCATATTTCTATAATATATCATAATATAATTAATAAAGTGGAGAATTCAAGAAAGATTAAAAAGAACAGAGAGGTGGCCATGGCCCATTACCTATAAAAGAGATGGATAAACCTTGGAATATTTAATACAAATTGGCTTCACAGCTAGTTAGTGAAAATTCCTATTTTTGTTGTTGAAAGAAAGTCCCAAATCTAGAAGAAGACATTTTTCTATGCTCATTTTTAAGATATTTTTCTATTAATTCATTTATTTTTTCATTAATTAAATATTGGAAACAGTTATGCTGGAATTATTGCTCTATTGAATTAATTTGTTTTTATTTATTAATGTATCTGTTTTAGGCCAGCAGCAATAAACAATTGAATTTATTTTATAATTGAATTGAATCCGCTTTTATTTTATTTTATTTTGATTTTGATTTTTTCTCTTAAGCCAGTTCTGTTCTATTAGTAGAAACTGGTAAACCATTATTTATGTAACTATCAAGTCTATTAACGTGCAGGGCTTCTTCTTCATTTGTTTTTTCAATTAAGTAATAATTATTGCAATTAATTAAGCGATTATTTCTTAAGTTTGTAATTTGATCAACATAAACAAAGCCAACTTTGCTAGATTGCAAATTAAACCTTATATCGTTGAAAATTGCAAAATCCGTCCATCTTTTATAGTTACGGTGAAAATTGACCAATAATTCGGATTAGAGAAAAAAGGAAATTGTTGAAATTAAATTAAAAAAAAAAATTAGTCTGGTGAAATTAACATATGGCTGTAGATTAATGAATGAATCAATAGAAAGAACCTTTGTCGAATTTCCAAAGAAATAGGGACCATTTTGCGAAACAACGACTTCCCATTTTCAATGCCTCATTCATGCTATAAATATGTGTGATTAGATAGAGAAACTCACAGCCTTCAACAAACATCAATGGCACAAATGAGGGGTCAAAGAATAATCCCTCTTCTCGTTGTGCTCACTCTCTTCATCGTCCCGAGCTGCTTCGCAGCACCAAAACTGACTCCGGTACGTATACGGTCTATATCTTATATTATTCTAATATAGCAAATGGATATCAATAAATATAATAGTAGTAGATCATTTTAGTAAATAATAAATATACATGTAGTTCAAACATTTACTTAATAAGAGAAATATAAATTATTGAGCTATCATAATAACTTTTTTTTCAAAATTATTATAAATCATAATAATTTTTCACTTAGGACTCTAATATATGGTCCAGTCTTGTCTCTAAATACTTAAAACCGATGTTATAAACTTATAATTAACAAGTCTAATATATATTTAATACTCAAGATAAAACTAATCACATCTCAAAACTTCGAATTATAACAGGTGCCTGAAGGAATTTGTCTCGAGAAGATCGACAATGGAACGCTGACATTCACCAACATGGTTCCGTATCCAGACGGTTCAAACAAAGTCCTTTTAACAACCCAAAGCGGCCAAATCCTCTTAGGTGAGATACCAAACGGGTTAGGTCAAACCTTAAAAATCAACTACGCTTCCATCTTCCTCAATCTCACGGGCCGGACCTACTTAGACTATGAATTGGGGTTGATGGGTGTAGCATTCCACCCTAACTTTTTGAGAAATGGGAGGTTGTTCGTCTCCTATAATTGCGATAGCACAACGACGTCCGATTGCTTTGGGAAATGTTCGTGCAATTCAGAGATTGGTTGTGATCCATCTACCTTAGCTCCTCCGGCGCCTTCGCAGTTCGTCAATCCAAATCTCACAGATCCGTGTCGGTTTTTCGCTATTGTTGCGGAATATACCGTTAATGGAACCTCTTCATCTCCATCCACAGTATGTTACTTATTCTCTTTTATAATTAGTAACTCACATATCTCGATATTAAATATAAGATTTAATCGAATTAAATTTAAATGTATTAATTTCAAAATTCCTCAATTTAATTAGGCCACTCATGCCGTGCCGACTGAAGTTAAAAGGATATTCTCGATGGGTCTCCCTTATACGAATCACCACGCCGGGGAAATATTCTTCGGACCTGCAGATGGTTATCTTTATTTCTTGATGGGAGATGGAGGAAGCACCGGAGATCCTTATAATTTCGCTCAAAACAAGAAATCCGTGCTCGGAAAAGCCCTCAGAATTAACGTAGACGTCATGCCGAGTAAGTATCTCTTACAAAAAATGCATAATTAAATAAATTAATGAAAATATTTGTGCTCTGCTTTGATTTCCAGCTCCGGCAGAGGTAACCAGCCTTGGTTTGTGGGGGAATTATACAATCCCAAGTGATAACCCGGTTTATACTGACAGTGGATTCAGACCCGAGGTTTGGGCATTAGGGTTCAGAAATCCATGGAGATGCAATTATGATGCAAAAAGGTCCAGTTATTTATTCTGTTCCGAGACTGGCGAAGTCGGCCCGGTAATATGTATCCTTAATTAATATATAATATTAAGTAAATATAATATATGATATATAATGTTTGTGATGTTTTGTTTGTTTGATCAGCATCATTTTGATGAAGTGAATTTGCTCGCAAAGGGTCGAAACTACGGATGGAGAGTGTACGAGGGGTATAGTCTCTACAATGCTACCTTCACCCCTGGTGGCAGCACTCCACCAAGCGCAATAAACCCAACTTTCCCGATTTTGGGTTATTATCACGATCAAGTTCATAATCCTTTTGACCTCGCGGCTCTTGTTGTCGGATTTGTGTACCGAGCTGACGCCGATCCTTGCTTATATGAAAGGTATAGAACAAAAATTCAGAAAACCCTTAATTTTTCCGAATATTAAAAAAATCAGAATTTTATATTCTCTTTTTCTTTTTCATGATTTTAGGTTCTTATATGCGGATCTCTACGCATATGACATGTGGACTGCATTAGAGACTCCTTATGGAAGCGGAAATTTCACCAGTACACCAATTGCCTTCACTTGCTCAAATGCATCTCCAATCTCTTGTAGCTTCGTGAACTCGACAACACTTCCAAATTTAGGCATCATATACTCATATGGCCAAGATAATAAGAAAGATGTATACTATCTAACTACCAGTGGAGTTTATCGCATCGTTCATGGAAGCCATTGCGGATACAAGTGCAAGTTGTACTAATGGTGAATTTGTTTCTTGTGAGTGGTTTTGAATCCGTATTGATTTCATTTTTTGTTTGGTCCCAAGCATTATTTGTGTGTTTCCTTTTCTAATCTTGGTATTTTATGGGTGGGATTTCTTTTCTTGTTTTGAATGAAATATTCTTGTATGTATCTTATATTTGAGCTCATGTTGTAAGAGTTTGTTTGGTGATTTTGTGTTCAATAAAATGCTAAGAATTTAGCGATGTCTTGAGTATTTGCACATTTTTAACAACATAATAAACTAAGAAAAATACTAGTAAATATTAATAAAATAGGAGCTAATTACAAAAATAAAACCTAATAAAAAGAAAAGATCAGTATAACATACATTTAATAATCATCACATTAATTAAACTATTAACCTCCTTAATCTCTCCTTTTTTACAAAATTAAAGAATTCCTTTTCGAAATTTCACCATTCTCCAAATCATGATCATCAAACTTCAAATCCACAAATTCCTCTTTCAACTCCTCCAAACTCAAATTATACATAGACCAACTTCTCTGAAAATATTAATCACCTCTTTAATCCTCCCTTGATCACCCCCAACCAATAAGAGACTCACAAGGGACTCGTTTTTTGAAGCTTGTTCCGAGATGGGTTTCCCCCATACCCGGATTTTCCATTTAAATAAAATAATTTACATAGTTATTTGTACAGTAATGTATAATACTAGATCAAGTTTCTTTTGACCTCAGTTAAATACTATTACTTAATATAAATGAGTGTTCCATCCTATTCCCCTTGTCCAGATTGTATCTGACATTTACTACGTCCGCTCAGCCATTTTCCTGGCTGACTCTACATGTTCGACTATTTTGCCAATCCCGTAAATTCGAATCCGCTTGTCTGGCCACGAGTCGTTCATCTCGCGACGTACCTCTGAAGAGTCTTCCACATCTCTCTTTCCATACTTCAAAAATCGGGAAAAGCGCGGTTCCCGTTCCCTTATATCCCTCGTATATTTCGCCATGCGTTCTCCTCTCATCCTTTTGTCCCATCTGGATCCAAAACTCCCAAGCATTCTTCATGAAATCGCAATGTTCGATTAAGTGCTTGATATCTTCGCTCGCTTTTTCGCATAAAGGACATCTCGAGGGTAATTGCCATCCCCTTTTCCTTAGAAATTCTTGTGTCGGGATTATTCGTTTTATCCACTTCCACGCGAAGGTTTTTAATTTACTCGGAACTTTCAATTTCCATAAGCGTGTCCATCCACATGCAATCAGTCCTCCCATTATCAAAGCGTCGTACGCCAATTTCGTCGAGAAAGAGCCATTCTTAACGTCTTTCCATTCGAAAATATCTCGTTGTGATTCATCAATTTGTGGTAAGTTCTGCACCAGCCACCTTCGTTGATCCTCTCCTTTACTCGAAATCCCTTCTTTGAGCCAAGTCATATCCCTCGGGTTTTGGACCATTTGCGTTATGGTCATCGTCTCGTCTTTTGCGAACGTGAATAACTCGGCCAGTCTGTATTTCATTAGTCCCCTTCCCCAATCAGTGATCCACAGTGGTGTAAATCCCGCTCCACCTTTCCACGATACCCTTGTCTGGAAAAAAAATGCCATCGATCTCGCTCCCGCCATCAGATTTGATTCGTCCTTGTGCGTCGTCGTCTCGAGTCCATGTTGATTTGCCTCATAGAAAATGGGTGCTATCTCCTTGAAGAGGTTATTTTCCTCTGAAGCCAGTTTCCATAACCATTTTAGCATAAGTGCCTCGTTTTGTGTTTTTAAACATTTCAGACCCATCCCTCCTGCTTTCCTCGGCAAACACATGGTATCCCAATTTATTAGATTTAATGTGTTCCCCTTCGTACCGGGTCCTTGCCATAAGAATTTTCTCCTCATCGCTTCCAATTCTCGTAACATCCATATGGGCAACTTGATTGCGGACATTACGTATGTTAACTTTCCCATGATTACCGAATTTAATAATATAAATCTCCCCTCGAACGATAGCAAGCGGCCCTCCCATTTATGAAACATTTCTTTGATTTTCTGGATAATTAGGTTTCATTCGTATTTAGGGATTTTTTTGTTCGATAATGGTAATCCCAAGTACCGAACCGGATAATCCTTGACTTCACATCCTAGTATCTGTGCCGCCCTACTCAAAACTTCTTCCCTGATCGGTCCCAGCGGCAACACAAAAGATTTATCGAAGTTGATCGTCAATCCCGTGAAGTGCCCCAGATTTGTTAGTATGTTTTTCGTAATTTATGGGTGAGACTTTTTTTTTTGTTTCGAATGAAATATTCTTGTATGTATTTTATATTTGAGCTCATGTTGTAAGAATTTGTTTGACGATTTTTTGTTCAATAATAAAATGCTAAGAATTTAGCGATGTCTCGAGTATTTGCACATTTTTTAACAACATAATAAACTAAGAAAAATTCTAGTAAATATTAAAAAAATAGGAGCTAATTACAAAAATAAAACCTAATAAAAAGAAAAGATTAGTATATTAATCACCTCTTTAATCCTCCCTTGATCACCCCCAACCAATAAGAGA
The DNA here is from genome assembly GCA_946800325.1 of Luzula sylvatica. Classification (NCBI taxonomy): domain Eukaryota; kingdom Viridiplantae; phylum Streptophyta; class Magnoliopsida; order Poales; family Juncaceae; genus Luzula; species Luzula sylvatica. Next base: position 76,233,609 of record OX326956.1, on the reverse strand, counting down.
CTCACAAGGGACTCGTTATAAATTTCATTTCTGTATATATCCACAACTGCTTCGATTTCCCTGATTACCTATCTGGCTTCCACCATTCTTCCCATTTGAATAAAACTCAATAATTAGTAAAAATGTATAAATGATAACAGATTTTAATTCATAGTATAATAAAAATATATAAATAATAACGGGCCTTAATTCCAAATATAAAAAAACTTAAACATAATAGTATAAAATATACATTTTCAAAAAAAAAATAGTATAAAATATAAATAACAGCAACTCTTTAATTCACAATATAAAAATGAGTAAATTGAGAAGGCTCGGTGACCCTCCATCCATTGGTGTCAATGAGACTCGAACCCAAAATTTCTCACAACATAAATTTTTTTTGTCTCACACTCAACCATTGGGCCACGAGCCCCATTGGTAATTCACAATATAAAAATGATATAATAAAAAGCAATGTTTTTAAAACTAGACCGGACATCGACCCGGATGCGGGTCACCAGTTTATCGGTCGGACCGGCGGGTGAACCGGTTCGATCGCTGATTTTTTTTTTATGTGTATGTGCATCAGTGAATGTATTATTATATACACAAGTAAAAAGTAATTTATTTACCACAAAAACAATATAATAACAGACGTCATAAATCAATTCGCATTAGCCAAATCAATATCAACCAATTTCATGAACACTAGTCATTGAAAATTAAAAATAGTGTGGTGAGATAATATTAGAAACATTATTATTGTGAATGTAAGAATAATTATGAATATTGGAATCATTATTCGATTATAAAAATCATTGAGAAAAGACATGGTCAACAACTTATAATTATTTGACAATGTATTAACAACAATTTGTGCAATGAAAAAATTAGATAAATTACACAAAAACAAATCATTGATTAGATCAGACACAAGCATCCACCTAAAATAAATTTCAATACAAATTTATCAAGGAAATATATCTTTGTTTAAATAATTAAATGCATAAACCCAAAAAAACCAGGAAATATATCTTTGTTTCTACACTCTGTATAATATTTAAACCCCTTATCTGTATTCCCTTTGTAACAATAGCCCTTAAGTATAGAACGTACTGTGAAATCATCTGATTGTATGAAATATTTCTCTTGCATGTTAGAAAGAAATATTATTGCTTCTTCTACTAACCCTAATTGGCAAAACCCATTAATTATCAAGTTAACAACAAAGATATTCGGGGCAATATCTTTCTCGAGCTTTTTATCGAACACTTCTCGTGCATCCTCCAAAAGCCCCTCTTTGCATATTACCGAAATTAGAGGGGCATATGTGTAAATTGTGGGTTCTAAATTTGTATCGTTCCCTTCAAGAAATTTAAAGAGCCTAAATGCTTCAATTAAACATCCCTCTTTGCACAACCCATTAAGAATTGAGTTGTAAATGATAATATTCAGATAGACCCCTCTATTTCTCATATTTTCACATAGGTCCAATGCTTTCTCGATATAACCAACTTTACAAAGCTTATCTATTACCAAAGCATATGAGGGCAATTCAATGGAGACTCGATTTTCAGTATTTTTGTCAATTAAATTGTATGCCTCTTTTATTCTCCCTTCCTTTGTTATTTTAATTAGCAAATCATTTATATCACTAAATTTTTCGGTGTATTGGGAGATTAGGTTAACCATTTCATATTCAAAATTTGGATGAAATTTTATATAATCACAAATTAGGGCTTCGATGGTATATTTTTCATATTTATTCTCTAAAAGGCTTTTGATTAGGAGGTAACTCGTATTACTTATAATTCTTAGGGTTTTTTGTCGCAATAGAAGGTATATTTCCAAACCATGATTAAGGTAATTTTCCATGCTTAATAAAACTATAGCAAGATTGCATATTAAAGAAAGAATTAACCCATTTTCAAATTTCTCTATTTCTCTCACAAGATTTAGCACTCTTTCTGCACCATTTTGTCTAATTTGGTCTAAATTCGAATCCAACAATTCATTCGAATCAAGAGGTACAATTCCCTTTGAAATTTCAATGAAAATATGAAATGTCGCATCACCCCTTTTCTCTTTATTTACGCAATTTTCTATATGCTCTTCAAATACATCCAATAATTTATCAATTTCGCCAATTTCTTTATACCCGTTAATCATTATATGATAAGTACCATCATTAGCAATGAAGCCTCTCTCAGGCATTTCAACAAACAGGTCGTGTGCATCATTAATATTTCCAATAACAAACAATGCTTCAATTAATGCATTACATGTATTAATATCCATTTTAAAACCTGAATCCTCGATTCTTGTTTTTAATTCCATTATATTTGATTCGTCCTTCTCTTTCATGAAACCATGTAATAATGTAGTAAAATCGAGATTATCTGTAATTATACCATGAGAAATTTCAGTTTCCTCGTGCATTTTTCCAATTTTGCATAATTCACTTACTAATGCATCGTAGATTCCTATATCTGGTTTAATTCTCTTGTTCTCTACTTCAAAAAACAGATCAGAAGCTTCTTGATTTCTATTATCTTTGCGTAACGCACAAATTAAAGTAGTATAAGTCTCTAAATTTGGGTTGACTCCATCAATTTTCTTGATCTTTTCACAAATTCTCAGACAAAATTCAAGCTTTCCGATCTTAGAGAACCTTGTGATTAATAAGCTGCACACATAATTCCAATATGGGTATTTCTCGTTTCTCTCAGACATTACATCAAACACCTTGAGTACAGTCTCAATATCACCTTTGTAGCCAAGATTTGAAATTAAGGTATATAGTGTATAATAAGAGGGTGAAAAGCCATCATTTCTCACAAATTCTTGCATTAAACTGAAAGACAAATCGGGTTCCTTTTCTAACAAACAAGCTTTGTAAATTACTGAATCCAAAATACCACTTTCAGGCTTTATTCCAAAATTATTCATATTTACAATAACATTATCAGCAGCTTTTGACCCATTATGCAATTTCAAAAGCACCTCTGCGACAATTGAGTTGGATTTGCAATTTGGTTTGATTGAATTCGAAGTAATTTGAGAGAAGAAACTGAGAGAAAGATTGAACTTTTCAGAATGGAAAAGAAAGGAGAGAAATTGGTTCAGATCAACAATCGACGGTGTAATGCCCAACTTAACATGATTTTGTATAGTCAATTGTTTTGCAGTGACTTCAGAGATGGTAGAAGAAGAGAGACAAAGTTTTTGGAGAATTTGAGCATGGAGTTATCATGTTTGATTAACTCAACTTTACATTTGAGATGGTTTTTCAAGTTTTATTAAGTTCAAGAAATGAAATCTTGGATTTGATTAACCTGGAAACTAAGTCTCGGTTTGTGGATATTTCGTTGAGCCGAGTAAACCTAGGTTCTTGTTTCTAAATTTCATAATGACTATACGATGGGCCATTTTTTAGCTAAGCAATGATCTCATAAATTAGATCCAACTGGCATAGTACCCGCGCGTTTGCGCGGGGTTGTCTTTTGATTTTTTTTTGTGTTGTATTATGTTGTTGACTCAAAATGAATATGAAAGGAAATAGTCTTAAAACAAAAGAACTATGGCAAGCAGAGATTGCATTTATGTTTGCGCAACCGTTAAGAGTTACGGTGTTTTACAAAACCAAAAGTAATTTTTTCTTTTCACCGTTTTCTTCTCTCTCATTTTTGTCTTGCACGCGAAGACCACGTTTACTATCTGAAAATATTGAAATGTTGTATAGATTTTTATTAACCATTTGAGAATAGTTTGCGCGAGTGAATTATTGTTTACCTTCTTTTCTGGATAGTAATTAATGCTATAAATAACACAATGTTATAATTGCAAAGAAGACCTTGTGTTATCTCAAATTGCAGAAAGGCCCCTGACCCTAGTACCGAGTCGTCCATGCAATCCCGCTTCTTTGTCGGAGTTCGACAAATTTCCTTTGCGTTGGTCGGAACTCGACCAAGCTCCACTCTTCTTTCCTTTGCATTGTCCTTAAAAACAGATATGAAAATGCAAAATAAATATGGATAGATACATAAAACTGAATATTTCAATCAAGTTTTGTTTATAAAGGACTTACTACTTGTTTTAACAGGGAAGAGTGTTTCTAGAGTCCTTTGTATTAACCAGTTCGTATCTTCGCGGTAATTCAATGGTGAAGGATATCCTTCTACACATAACCAACTTAATCTAATTAGTTAATTAATAAATAATAATAATAACTTTTAGGGATACCCATGGTATTTCTCATTTTTGGAAGGGTATATATGATATTCTAATTTTTTGAATGGTAAATCTGATATTTAGGACTGTCAGAAGGGTAAAATATGTAAATCCTACTCTTTTCAGCAAATTTTGAAAGAAAACCTTGTATTATCATTCCCAATTGAAGTCAGTAAATCCTACTCTTTTTTGAATGGTCAAATGCTCAGCGATAAGAAAATTGAATCAACCTAAATTGAATCAAGAGAAGAAAATTGAAGTCAGTAATCTTCAAATTAGTAGCTCCCAGATTAGAAACAAATCATTCCCAATTGTTTTTTTTCAAACAAAACTAAAACCTGATATTCTCGTTACAAACTGGAAAAAGAAAAAGAAAATCATTAAGCAAATCATTAATGGTTATACTTTAATGTTTCAAAATAATTGAATTCCTTAGCAATTGCCAAATTGTACTTATATTATTTGTATTGTATTAATTTGTTTTTAATAATTATTCCATTTTTGTACTGGTATCAATGATATCATATGATACAAAAAATAGAAAACAGGAAACAAAGGGTATTTTCGTAAATTTTCCAAAACAAAACTAAAATATACAAAATTAAAATTGATATACCGCATGCCATTGATTGACGACGTGTGTTCCACACTCCCATGAGCGGCAAACATCCTCAGCCCTTTTATCTTAAAAACAGAAACCAAAGGGCATTTTCGTAAATTTTTCGAAACAAATCTAAAATCTAAAATATAAAAAATAAAAACTAATATACCGTGTCCTATTGATTGACGATGCTTGTACCGCAGTTCCATGAGCCACAACATCCTCGTCCATTTTATCTGAAAAAATAAAGAAAGGGCATTTTCGTAATTTTTTCAAAACAAAATCTAAAATATACAAAATTGAAACTAATATACCGATTGATATTGATTGACAACACGTGGACCACACTCCATGAGCCACAACATCTTCGACCCTTTTATCTGGAAAATGACAAAGGGCATTTTCGTAATTTTTCCAAAACAAAGCTAAAATATACAAACAAAATTATGAACTAATCGAGAGTTTGTTCAGGATAATGGATTTTAAAATACATACCTTTGCAGGGGCAGAATCGTCGTCGTCGCCTCAATGAGGACCGCGGAATCGTCGTCGTCGTCGTCGTCATTTTCTTGCCTTTTGCTGAATTTTTGTAATCACCAAAGAGGGAAAAAATAGAGTTACAATATATGCCAAAAATCGAAGGCAATCGAAAAAGAATGTTACCTTACAACCTCAATCGATAAGTGCGGAGAGCAAGATTAAGCCTAATTGAATCAAAATCGAACCAAAATCTTCCATCCTATCAAACAAACAAAAAACAGCAAAATAATTTAAATTCAAATCAAATTTAAATTCAGAGAAAACATGTACATATAAGAATTTACCTGACGAATACCACTTTCGCGAGAAGAAAATATACCCTCGTATTTGTGTATATTTCACTCGAACGGGTACAATTAGTTGACAGAAAATGAATAAATAAAAACCCTAGTTAGAACATAAATACCTAAATCCTCAAACCCCAAGTCGAGATAAGTAATCAGAAAAGCAAACATGTTCGAAATCAGTGGAAGAATGGCCGTCGGCTTCGTCATCACTCGTCGTGGCTGCCGTTTCGTCTCGTTTTCTGCGCAAGGTTTTCACAGCGATTAGCCCTTCGAAGCAGGGTAAGAAGCATGCTAGAAAGAATTATCAGGTGATGCGGCTGCTGCCATGGAAATGGCCGTCGGTTTCTCCCTTCGATTTTGCCCTTTTTTCATGAGAAAATTCGTCCTTGTGTCGCCTCCTTCGCGGTTCGTACCGACCAGCTTGAAGTCGTGAGAAAACCTCTGAGACAACGCAAGGAAGACATCAAGTTTCGATCTCGAGTTCATTAAGTTCTCATGGTACCAGTACCGGTACATTCCTGAACGAAACTTCATATCATCTCATCTCCCCATCTGTAATCGAAATTTCCGTATGTTAATTTTGTACTACTATATGACAAAAGGATACTATTACGAAGCTCAATTCGACGAAAATTGAACTGATTATTTAAGCCTTTCTATTATTTTTTAATTTTGAATTCAACAGATTATTCGGCATTTCTCCTTTTTATTAGTTTGCACAACTGATTATTCGTATCTGGTCAAAAACAACCGAAATAAAAATCATTATGCGAAATCACCCCAAATCAACTGAACTTCTTGTCTGGTCCAGAACAATTAATGTTGGGAAAAATGTAATCACCCTAAATCAATTGAAGAAAGCAGGAAAAGAAAAAGAGAGCAAACCCTAGATACAAACTCAAGTATAAACCCTAGATGAACTAACTGAAATCAACAGCAAAAAAATCACGAATCTAAAAAAAGTACTCACCTTTTTTCCCAGCGGAAGCAAACGGAAGAAAATCGTCTCTTTCGTCGGCGTTTCTTGTCTTGTCTGGTCTAGGGTTAGGCGCGCGATCATATGATCTGCAGCGTGGTTGAGGAGCCGTGCGAGACGCCTTTTCCCTCTGGCGGAGCTAGGGTATTAGTCGCGGGCTTCGGTGTTTTTCTGAGAGCAAGAGAAAAGCGGTTTGTTGAACCGGTTCGTGACGGCAAATTGTTCAAACCTTGCAATCTGGTCCGTAATTTGTCTCCAGTACTTGTGGAGCCACTCCCCTAATATTCTGAAATTAGCAAGCTGGCTTCGAGAATTTATTCTTCGCGTTCTTCTTTTTCCCCTTTATTTTCGTTTCGTCTTTTTCATCACCTTTTTCGACCAAATAACTTGTAACTAATCTGAAATTAGCCCCAATTAAGTTGTAATTAATCCAAATAAGATCTCAACCAAACTGAAATTGACAATACCGATAAAAAAAATCATACAATTAAGTCTAGGCTTTGCCTTGCTGAAGAAGGCAATTTAAATATGCGAGAAAAAAGACCGAACGAAGAGAGAAAGACCGAAATATTAATCGAACGGCCAAAAAATGCAAAAAAAAACTCAACTTGTGTTTCGTTTTCATAGCCTGAAGAAGGCAATAGCCTGAAGAAGACAATAGCGTGAAGAAGACAACTTGCGTTTCGTTTTTCTCGCTCTTTCTCATCGTCCAGTGTTTACCAGGTGGAGCTCGAAGCTCGCATCTAACCCGCGTGCGAAATCTGTCCAAAATCGCTCAAAATCGCCTAGGGTTTCTCCACATCTCCTCGTCGCCCGTACCGCCGTGGAAGTACGCATCCGCCGCGTCGTCCATGCCGCCATAGAAGCATGCATCCTTCTCGCTCGTTCCGTTTCCTCGCTCGCTCGTCTCAGGTAGGGTTTTGGATGCTCTTTTTTCTGAATCGTGAGAGTGAGAAGAAATGGAGTATGAGAGTGAGAAGAAACAGGGTATTACTTAGAGAAATGAACAGTAACCGGCGACGTGGAAGCAGGAAATAAAGGCCCAATGTTACCGATTAGGACTATTATAGATATTATCACCCAGAATTCTTCTTATAAAGTTAAAAAAATTCTTCTTACATATAAAGTTAAAAAAATTTGGGCTCATAGATGAGGCCACGTCATCACTTTATATTTTGGTCTTTTTTTTATTTATTTACATTTTGGTTCTTTTTATTTACATTTTTGTCTTTTTTTACATTTTGATCATTTTTTCTTATTTTATATTTTGGTTTTTTTTTTGTTTATTTACATTTTGATCATTTTTTTTCTTTTATTTACATTTTGGTCCTTTTTCTTATTTTATATTTTGGTCATTTTTTGGTTTATTGGGTCCTTTTTTAGATTTTGATCATTTTTCCTATTTTATATTTTGGTCTTTTTTTTACATTTTGATCTTTTTTTTATATTTTGGTACTTCATTTAAATTTTGGTCCTTTTTTATTTACATTTTGATCATTTTTTACATTTTGTTCAAGTTAGCCACGTCATCATTTTATATTTTGGTCCTTTTTATTTACATTTTGGTCCTTTTTATTTATATTTTGGTCCTTTTTTTCTTATTTTATATTTTGGTCCTTTTTGTTGGTTTATTTACATTTTGGTCCTTTTTTACATTTTGATCCTTTTTTCCTTTTATTTACATTTTGGTCCTTTTTTATATTTTGGTCATTTTTTCTTATTTTATATTTTGGTCATTTTTTTGTTTATTTATATTTTGGTCTTTTTTTACATTTTGATCCTTTTTTCCTATTTTGTATTTTGGTCCTTTTTTACATTTTGATCATTTTTTCCTATTTTATATTTTGGTCATTTTTTACATTTTGATCTTTTTTTTTATATTTTGGTCATTTATTTACATTTTGGTTATTTTTTACATTTTGTTCAAGTTAGAAAATTTGGGCTCATACATGAGGCCACGTCATTACTTTAATTTTGGTTTTTTTATTTTTTATTTATATTTTGATCTTTTTTTATTTACATTTTGGTCCTTTTTTCTTATTTTATATTTTGGTCCTTTTTTTGGTTTATTTACATTTTGGTCCTTTTTTATATTTTGATCATTTTTTCCTTTTATTTACATTTTGGTCCTTTTTTCTTATTTTATATTTTGGTCTTTTTTTTATTTATTTACATTTTTGTCCTTTTTTACCTTTTGATCCTATTTTCCAATTTTATATTTTGGTCCTTTTTTACATTTTGATCTTTGTTTATATTTTGGTCCTTTTATATTTACATTTTGGTCATTTTTTACATTTTGTTCCTTTTTCTTATTTTATATTTTGGTCCTTTTTTTGGTTTATTTACATTTTGGTCCTTTTTTACATTCTGATCCTTTTTTCCTATTTTATATTTTGGTCCTTTTTTACATTTTAATCTTTTTTTTATATTTTGGTTTTTTTTTTACATTTTGATCATTTTTTCTTATTTTGCAATTTTTAATTTAATTTCCTCATTGGGCAGGGTTATGTATGCAATTTCATAAGTTCAAATTTTTTATTTTTTGTAATTTTCCTTTTTACCCATTTTTTTTTCCTTTTTACATTTTGGTCCTTTTTTTCCTTTTCAATTTTTTTTGTTTATACTTATATATAAAGTAAACAAAATTCTTGATCATACATGAGGCCACGTCACCTCTTTGATATATTTACATTTTGGTCTCTTTTTTTTGGTTTATTTACATTTTGGTCATTTTTTTGGTTTATTTACATTTTGGTCCTTTTTATTTATATTTTGGTCATTTTTTACATTTTGGTCCTTTTTCCTTATTATATATTTTGGTCCTTTTTTTTGGTTTATTTACATTTTGGTCCTTTTTTCTTATTATATATTTTGTTCTTTTTTTGGTTTATTTACATTTTGTTCTTTTTTTACATTTTGATCTTTTTTCCCTATTTTATATTTTGGTCCTTTTTTACATTTTTATCTTTTTTTTAATATTTTGGTCCTATTTTACATTTTGATCATTTTTCCTTATTTTCCAATTTTTTTTTTTAATTTGTTCATTGGGCAGGATTATGTATGCAATTTCGTAAGTTCAATTTTTTTTTTGTAATTTTCCTTTTTACCCAATTTTTTTCCTTTTTACATTTTGGTCCTTTTTTTGCTTTTCTATTTTTTTTTGTATTTGCTCATTTTGCACGGGTATATATGAAATTTTATAACCTCAAATTTATGCGAGTTTTTTTGTCATTTGCCCGTTGTATCCATTTCGACACATTGTGATCCTTTAATGAACCGTAACTATAATGCATCTATCGACATCAAATATATTTGTGAATATGTCGTGATTATATTAATCGATTTTGAAAGCACATGAACAAATGCTATTTATACAAATTATAACAGAAAATAATATCTGTGATAGATTAATTTCATGAATCTTATGCATATTGACATCATGATATTTGCAAATATGTCATGATTAGATTAATTTAGTTCAAACGCACGCGCGTTAATTCACACACGAGTTAATTCTATTTAAATAATTATATAAAAAACATGTAAAAAAAAAAGATATGTTGTCCCGCGCAATTGCGCGGGGATAAAGCTAGTTTTAAATAAATTTTAGTTACACAAAATTTATAGTTAATGTATGGCAATTATTATTAATTAATAGTCCTAATGTTGTACATCTCTCCCACAATCTGCCACGTGTGCATTTTTTTTTTCTATTGCAATCCACATTATACCCATGTATGAAAGTAAAATATACTTGGCCCCCAAACTCATCACAATATCCTTGATGAAGGTAACCAAGTGAATTGAATTATCAGTTATAATTAACTCAATTAAATATTAATTGACAGTGGTTTCAGACCCGAGGTTTGGGCATTAGGGTTCAGAAATCCATGGAGGTGCAATTATGATGCGGAAAGGTCCAGTTATTTATTCTGTTCCGAGACTAGCGAAGTCGGCCCGGTAATATGTATCCTTAATTAATATATAATATTAAGTAAATATAATATATCATATATAATTTTTTGATGTTTTGTTTGTTTAATCAGCATCATTTTGATGAACTGAATTTCCTCGCAAAGGGTCGAAACTACGGATGGAGAGTGTACGAGAGGTCTAGTCTCTACAATGCTACCTTCACCCCTGGTGGGAGCACTCCACCAAGCGCAATAAACCCAACTTTCCCGATTTTAGGTTATTATCACGATGAAGTTCATACTCCTTTGGAACTCGCGACTCTTGTTGCCGGATTTGTGTACCGAGCAGATGCCGGCCCTTGCTTATATGAAAGGTATAGAAGAAAAAGAAAAGAAAATATAATTCACAAAAATAATCGAAATTTTATATTCTCATTTTTTCATGATTTTAGGTTTTTATATGCGGATCTTTACGCATATGGCATGTGGACTGCATTAGAGACTCCTTATGGAAGCGGAAATTTCACCAGTACACCAATTGCCTTCACTTGCTCAAATGCATTTCCAATCTCTTGTTGCTTCGTGAACTCGACAACACTCCCAAATTTAGGCATCATATACTCATATGGCCAAGATAATAACAAAAGATGTATACTATCTAACTACCAGTGGAGTTTATCGCATCGTTCACGGAAGTCATTGCGGATACAAGTGCAAGTTGTACTGATGGTGAATTTGTTTCATTTGAGTGGTTTTGAATCCATATTGAGTTCATTTTTCTTTGGTGACAAGTATTATTTTGTGTTTATTTTCCTAATCTTGGTTTATTATGGGTGAGACTTTTTTTTTTGTTTCGAATGAAATATTCTTGTATGTATTTTATATTTGAGCTCATGTTGTAAGAATTTGTTTGACGATTTTTTGTTCAATAATAAAATGCTAAGAATTTAGCGATGTCTCGAGTATTTGCACATTTTTTAACAACATAATAAACTAAGAAAAATTCTAGTAAATATTAAAAAAAATAGGAGCTAATTACAAAAATAAAACCTAATAAAAAGAAAAGATTAGTATATTAATCACCTCTTTAATCCTCCCTTGATCACCCCCAACCAATAAGAGACTCACAAGGGACTCGTTATAAATTTCATTTCCGTATATATCCACAACTGCTTCGATTTCCGTGTTGAGTTAACATTTCCCTGATTACCCATCTGGCTTCCACCATTCTTCCCATTTCAATAAAACTCAATAATTTGTAAAAATGTATAAATGATAACAGATTTTAATTCATAGTATAATAAAAATATATAAATAATAACGGGCCTTAATTCCAAATAATAGTATAAAATATGAATAACAGCAACTCTTTAATTCACAATATAAAAATGAGTAAATGGAGAAGGCTCGGTGACCCTCCATCCATTGGTGTCAATGAGACTCGAACCCAAAATTTCTCGCAACATAATTTTTTTTTGTCTCACACTCAACCATTGGGCCACGAGCCCATTGGCAATTCACAATATAAAAATGATATAGTAAAAATCAATGTTTTTAAAACCGGATCGGACATCGACCCGGATGCGGGTCACCGGTTTATCGGTCGGACCGGCGGGTGAACCGGTTCGATCGCTGATTTTTTTTTATGTGTATGTGCATCAGTGAATGTATTATTATATACACAAGTAAAAAGTAATTTATTTACCACAAAAACAATATAATAACAGACGTCATAAATCAATTCGCATTAGCCAAATCAATATCAACCAATTTCATGAACACTAGTCATTGAAAATTAAAAATAGTGTGGTGAGATAATATTAGAAACATTATTATTGTGAATGTAAGAATAATTATGAATATTGGAATCATTATTCGATTATAAAAATCATTGAGAAAAGACATGGTCAACAACTTAGAATTATTGGACAATGTATTAACAACAATTTGTGCAATGAAAAAATTAGATAAATTACACAAAAACAAATCATTGATTAGATCAGACACAAGCATCCACCTAAAATAAATTTCAATACAAATTTATCAAGGAAATAATTGGATGTATTCTCAACCACAAATCTCCCACACCAGTTTCCACGCATCTATTCATCTGGTGTATACTCACTCGCTGCCGCAGGTTCCTCCTCTTCTGCCTCCTACGCCTCTTCAGAATCTTACTTCGTCTTTGCCGAGCCGACAAGGAAATCCTTGCATGTCTGAACCACCGCAAAAATGTTGAAGATCTGACCAGACATCGAGGTTTGACGGAGACGGCAGCAGATTCAGTGCTGCATATCTGATCAATCACCGCTATGAAATGACGACAACATACGAGATGTGCCGGGTGGCTTTTATGGTCGTGTTGCCATTCTAGTTTGATCGATTAAATAACGGTAGGGATCGGCATTGTACGGTGACTGGTGATGAATGTTTTTCTTCTTTTGCTCGACGTGGTGTGGTGTTGTATTGGTGATTAGTCGTTCCTTGCCTTTTGGACCCTAGCCCTCTGTGATCCTTGCCGTTTTTTAACTTACAATTTTGTGTCGAATTTCATGGACTAAAATGAAACGAGGCGGTTATCACACCCATTGACAAAGATTATGGAACATAGTGAGCACTAGAAGCGAAGAAACGACACATTCACTTGTATCTTTTTTTTTAGTTGCTTCTTATTTTTATGTAAGTTGTTAGAAATGTTCATGTTATTCGATAACCTAGAACTGGTACAAATGGTAGTTTTGAGCTTTCTATCCCGTATAGTTGTCATCCTGGTGTAGTTTTATGTAAGGCAAATATGTTTTAATGCATCGCCTACGGACGTTGAGAGCAAAATAAAAATTAAATAGGGGCCATATACCATGTCCCATATTCCACCATCACATTCATCGTCACATTCTCTGTATTCTAATTAACGCACTTAATTAAGGTGTAACACATACAATTAATGATTTATTAATATATAATTCACGTACATATGAATTAAAAAATTAAATTATATTAAAATTATATATATTCTTTATATACTAGTAAAATGCCTCCGACTTCGTTGCAGGTCTTTCAATTGTTTCAACACTTGTAACATATATCAAATTGACATAGTTATTTCAACCTGTTTTAAAAAGAAATAATACCAGTTTTAAAATGAAATAATCATTTTTTTGTTTTTTAAGTATTTTCCTTCCACCTAATAATAAAAACAAACAAAAAAAATTTGTTGGTAAGTATTGAGTTAGTTTGATAAAAAAAATATATAAATATGGAAGCTAGTGTAATAAAATAATAGTAATTATTAATTAAAATTAAAATCATTTGAAAATGTACATTGTTATCATTTAACAAATTCAGGAAAAATAGTGATATTAGAACCTAGTAAATTGTGCAATAGAAGTTTAAAATGTATCTATTAACTTACATGATCATCATTTTCGTATTATTAATTCGACTATTTATTTGATTCAACGAAATTTTATACGCACATTAACGGAGAGGTTAAAACGAAAAATGAGAGTTCATAATGGAATCACCATATTCTCATTTTTATAAAATACAACTATTAAAGTACTTGTAACAATATATTTTTTTCAAAAAATCCAAAATTTTACTTTCCGAATGTAAATAGCAAAATATAGCCTTATAAATTAGAGTTATTGTTCAATACACTGAAATTTTTCCCACCGTTCATTTCTCAAATCCTATGGTCTATATTGATTAGAAAAACCGGATAAATCTAATCAGCCCGATAAAACTTCTTGAAATTTGGGTTGAGCCGGTCATCATATTTAAAGAAAAAAGGGTACAAGTGTGATAATGCCCTTTATTCTTCATTCCGTTTATAATTCTAGTGCAGGATTCAAAGGTTACGTGTGAAAAAAGAGAAAATTCCTCTTCGGAGAGAAAACTACTTGCACCCCTTCGTTTGCACCCCTAGACTGCACACCATCCTCACCGCTTGAATCGGCGCTCCTCCGCGCTCGCCGGAGTGCTCAGGCCATCAGTGCGACACCGACTGAATCGCTGCTGTTTTCCTCACCTCTGATTTCGACGGAACAGTGTTTTCCGACAGTGAACAGTTATTCCATATTTCGCCTTCTTCTGAAATGAGACTCTTGCATGTTTACCGAGTACGCAACCTTCGCAAAATCTGCTCGTGTAGTCCATATCTGGCAGACCGTGCACCATGTCCTTTTTCGCCAACTCTCGCAGGCCTCCATAGTGCAAGTGTCCGAACCGCAAATGCCAGAGCCAAGCTTTGTTCTCCATGTCGACTCGTAAACACATTCTCTGAACACTTCTCAGGTTGAGCTTGAACATTCGATTCTTCGTCATCTCAAAACGCGCAATTAATCGACCTTCCTTGTCCTTCAACTGCATCATTCGATCTTTCATGAATACCGAGTATCCTCTCTCCAATAGTTGCCCCATGCTGATTATGTTGCTCTTCATCTCGGGAACGTAATAGACATTTTCGATATGTCCTTCTTTACCATCATTCTGATAGAATTGAATTTTACCTTTGCCTTTCACTTGGACCTTTGACGCATCTCCAAATGACACGTGCCCATCGTCTATCTCCTTCATCTCTACGAAAAGGTGTTTGTGCCCGCACATGTGGTTGCTTGAGCCGGTGTCGAGGTACCTTATCGTATCGCTCTTCGATGTGGTGTCTTTGTGAGCCATCATGAGAACACCATCATTTGCCTCCTTTTCTACTAGGTTGGCATTTTCCTTCACTTTTTTCTTGGACCAGCACTCCTTCGCGTAGTGTCCAGGCTTGCCGCAGTTGTAACACTCGACACTTGCTCGACTCGACCAGCTTCCTCGTCCATGACCTCGTCCTCGGCCACGCCAATTTTGCTGATTCGGTTGCTTCTTTTCTTCGGAATTATAGTTTCCGCCTCTGCCTCGACCACCAAATCGACCTCCACGGCCGCGTCCTCTTCCTCGATTGTTCTCAGCGTACATCGCCTTGTCTTCATCTATGGTCGCCTTGACTTGCAGAGCTTCTTGGTGTGCCTCGTTCTCCTTCTTTTTCTTTCGCTGCTCGTGTGCCTCGAGTGAACCTGCCAGTTCATCAACGGTCATTTGATCTAAATCTTTCGACTCTTCAATAGCACACACCACGTTTTCGAACTTCTCGGTCAGAGATCGTAGAATCTTCTCAACAACTCTTGCGTCGGTTAGAGCTTCTCCGTTGCCCTTTAACTGATTCGCCACTCCTTGTGCGAGATGTAATCGGACACTCCCTCTGATTCCTTCATCTTCATGTACTCCAATTCGCACCCTTGAACACTCTCTCCAAAGTATCCCATGCTTCCTTCGAAGTTTTCGCGCCGGCAATCTTCTGAAAACCCGACTCGTCTACAGCTTGATACAGCAAGTACATGGCGGTCTTGTCCTTCACTGGTTTCTCTTTTATTGCTTTCAACTGGTTTACCGTCAGCTCCGTTTCGGCAACCGGTTCCACGTAGCCAACTTCGACGATCTCCCAAACATCTTGCGCACCGAGTAACGCCCGCATCTGGATACTCCATTCTTCGTAATTTGTCTTCGTCAATTGCGGTAGAGGTATATGGCCAAAAGCACTCCCGGAACTCGCCATCGCTCTGATGCCAATTTGTTGGTAATACGAGATTCGAATATGGATTCAAATAGAGTTTTCTAATAAATAAATCTCTCTCTTATAATTATAATAGGCTCTTACAAATCTTTCTCTCGTTTCTAATTGATATTTTGATATATTTTCAATGTAATTAATTCCTAAACATCTAAGGCCTATTTATAGGCTCCATAAACTTGGAATACAAGGAATTAAACCTTGCCTTAAAACTTATTTCTTAAACTAATTTCCTTTAATAAATCATGCCCTATAATAATTTCTTAAATTACTTTCCTTAAAATAAACTTTCCCTAAATTTATATGGGTTAATTAAACTTGATTTATTATTTCGGGCTTGGGCTTATCAACAGGCCATTGCGGGTTATTTTTGTTTTTAGTTCGTTTCATTACAGTTGTTTTTTTTGTGTTAAATTGTTGAATTAGGATTTTCATTGTGATAAATTGTTGAATTAGGGTTGCAATTAGGTTTCATTTTACTGTTTTTTGTTGATTTCGACAGTTTTTTGCAATTAGGAATCCAGTTATAGTTGTAGGGCAATTAGGATTCCAATTGAACAACTTTCTATGACTCAAAAGACAGGTCTCGATTTTGGGTCATGAGAGAAGATTTCAGTGTCGGAGATCTACTCGTTCATCAATTTTAATTTTTTTCATGAGGATTTCATGTCGTGAGAATAATTGCCCTCACATCCATTGTTTCAGGTCTCCACTTTGCTATAATTTACACTCTTTTCTATGACCAAAAAAACCCAAAAATGTTCCTTCCTCATCCGATGCAACCACAAACCCAAATTCAATTTCGAATGCTATGACTTGCAACAAGAAATGATTTCTCGAGGATAAAAGAGGATTGATGCTGAATTTTATGACATGATTCCCTATATATGGTAAATTTTGCATTTTACCCCTCTTATGTTTCAAAATTACGAAGACACACCTTGAATGATGCAAATATATATCTAATAATATTTTTTTATCAGGTTTTGCTCGAAGATAGAATACTCGAAGTTAGAATGCTTGAAGTTGGAATCAGAATTTTGCAAATTTTAGGTCGCTTTGGTTTTGCTAGCTCTGAGCAAAAGGACTTAATAATTTTGCAGTCTTTGGAGGTCCCGTATCGAGGTCTTGATAAAAAATTAGGGTTTGCAATTTATAAAATGGACTTAATTGTAATTTGTATGCTTAATTGTAATTTGTATGCTTATGTTATGTGTGTTCTCTAGTATAGTGTAATTATAAAGTTTTTACAATTTATAAAGTTTTATGGACTTTTATTGAAGTTATATTGTATTTGTTATGTTTTTCATGTTGTTTATGGGTTTTTTTTTCTAATTTTTATGTTTTTAGACTTTTTTTGTAATTGTAGAAAAAAAAAGTTCTACATAATGTCAGATTGTCCCGTGTATTGGATTTTGAACAAAATCCCTACATTTTGAAAAGAATCCACGACTCGAAGAATTTCAAAGTGATTAATGATCCTTGATAAAATCCTTTCACAAAAATAAAAAAATCAGCAACAGAAATCCCTACATTTAACTTGTACAACAATCTTAGAGATGTTCAAAGTGATTAAAAATGTCATTACAATTATACCACATCAATCTATTAACAATTATAACCTCGACTCAACGTAATTCTCATTCTCTACCTCGAAATCCTAACCTTGACACAATATAAATCTAATCTCCAAATATTTATCAATATATACACAAGACATAATCATAATCCAATTTACAATCTCTACTTCGACTTCGAGTAAAACTTAAACCTCGTGCTTGTGTAATTCAGCTTCAAGTAAAGCCTAGAACCTGAAAAAGAATGAAAACAAATTGAGGCAAAACTGAAAATGAGGGAACCTCGCACTTTAGTTTTGGTATTAATAAAGAATTGAAAAGTTAATTAGGAAGAACAAAACTATGAGAGAAGAACAATTTATTATTTTACTAAAATTACTATGAAAATAAGAAATTGAACAAATAGAAAGAAAATTGGGTTGATCATAAATTGAAAATCGATTGGGAGAGAGGGGGCTGCTGGTACCTCGACAATTGATTGGAAGAGAGGGGGGACCTGGCGACGGCTTGTACCTGGCGAACCCCCCCTCTCAGGCGACCCTACCTCGACGCTTCAACACAGAACCTGGCGACTCTCACCCTCGACATGATTTGAGCTTTCTCTATGTATCATGGGTCATATAACAGTGGAATTGCTTCGTCCTTATTCCGACTTTAAAAAACATTGAATTTCAAACCCTATTCCTGCATAAATTATGGAATAAACATTATCTGACATCCAAAATTATGCATTTCAAACTCTATTTCCAAAATTAAGGCTAACCATAACAAATCATACATTGAGCTTGTAAAAGCAAATTCATCTTCAATTAACCAAATCGAACCCTCAATTCATTTTGAAATAGCAAAATTGAACACCAATTGAGTCATGAATAGCCTAATCGATCCTGTATCCAGTCGTAATAAACTTAATTTAGAATAAATACCAGAGATATTGCTCACCATTAGTGAGATACGACGGTAGTTTGTGTGCAGTAGTGACAGGAAGGTTTGACACTGTCGTGACAACAAGGCATCTGTCAGTGAGAGAGAATGATGCTGGCCATGAGAGATGATGCTGGCCACGAGAGAGAACGAGCGATCTCCTAGTGATCAGTTCGGTTCGTGCAGAGAGAGAGAGAGAGAGATGGTGTCCGCTTCCCAGAAGAGGGGGACGTCGCCAGGTCCAGCCGTCCATCGAAGATAACTCATGCAGATGTGTTTCCATTTCCAACGAAGAGAGAGAGGGAGAGAGAGGGGAGAATGGTTCAATTTCCGTGTGTATTTGTTTTGAGTTGATCTCAGCCGTTGGTTGAATAAATCAACGGTTGAAATTAAGGAGTTTAATATGGGAGTCTCATATTGATGTCAAGAAATCCTCCCCGCGTGTGTGTGTGTGTATATATATATATATATATAGAAATTTTTTTCTATATCCCTACTAAACTCATAAATTACATATTTATCCCTCTTAAGATGTTAATATCATATTTATCCCTACTAACTTCTATTAGTCTCAAATAGGGCTGCAACTTTAGCTCGTGGCTCGTGGCTCGTGGCTCGCTCGAGCTCGACTCGATAATAGTTCGATAATAGCTCGCTCGATATTAACTCGAAATTAAACGAGCCGAGCCGAGCTAGCTCGAATGCTTATTGAGCCGAGCTTGAGCCAGACTCAGCTCGCTCGTATTAAGCTCGAAAAGAATTTGAGCTCGATTTAAAATATTAAATATTTTTATCATAATTAATTCATATTATATATATTATTATAATTAGAAAAATTTATGAAGAAAAACTTTATCTCCATAATAATTCCAAGTCAGATTACAACTTAGGTCCAAAAAAAAATATTAACTAAGGGAGACAAATTAATAATATCACGTCCAAATCCTATTTTTTTATGTTTTGTGTTGTATGTTTGATTTATTATTGTTATGTTTTAAGATAGTTTGATATTTAGAATATTTTTTGTTTATTCGCAATTATTATAATTTTTTTTAATTAAAATTCAAGTTGTTTTTTAATTGAGCTACTGTTGAGCTGAGCCGAGCTAGCTCGAATTAAAACGAGCCGAGCTTGAGCTTGATTTTTTAGCTCGAATCCTAATTCTAAACGAGCCGAGCCAGCTCGAGTAAGTTCCGAGCCGAGCTTGAGCTTGGCACAGCTCGCTCGAGCTCGGCTCGTTTGCAGCCCTAGTCTCAAATTTATCCAAAATTAACATTTGTGTTAAATTTAACAGAAATTTATTTGTAATTGACTAATTTACCCCTAAACTAACCCTCAATAATCCAACAAACTTGTTCCAACCCTAAACCCGATAACAGACCCGATAACAAACTGGTTGTATTATTTTCGAACGCAATTGAAGTCTTAAATTTATAATATTAATATATTATTTTTGATATTAATAGATTATTTTTAAAATATATCAATATATTATTGTCCTTGTCGATAATAATGAATTCTCAATGTTTATATAATATTTTCAATATTTATATACCATATTTCTACGATATGGGATCTTATTTACATACATGATTACGCATCTATGTCACATAATTAAAAAAGTTAAAAGACTTTGATAAGCTTATTTAATGCGGGACCCGTGACCATTATTTTCCAACGCACCAGTCCCATTCTCGAAAAAAAGAAATTTAAGACTTTGCTAAGCATTAACCGGTTGTATTTAATTCTTCCCAAAATACCCTCATATGAACGAAGGGTGAAGATTTAATCTATCAAAAATATATTGAATTTTTTGGCGTAGGGAAGAAAAACTCTATAAATTAGTAGACATTGAATGCATCATTTATTTTTTAATTCCATTGTTAACTAGACAAATCTAAATGATTATTTTTCTGAATTTCATCCTATAATAAAATTGACAAATCTAAATGGTATGTAATAATAGAGTTGCAATAATTTTCATGACTTGGAATTAGTCAACAAGAATTACATATATTTTATCACCCACAACAAGAATTTCATATATATTCTCATCACATATTATAGTCAATTAATTACTTAACGTGGTTGTTTACATATAGATTTCATCCATGTATATTATTTGGCACAAAAAGTAAATGGTTGAAAGGGTTGTTTGTATATATTTATGGGGGATGTACATATTTACTCTCTCTTAAACTTAAAATTATATATTTATCCTTCTTAAAATTAAAATATCATATTTACCCTTTCATAAATCTAAAATATCATATTTACCCAAAAATTGAATATCATCCAATTTTTCCGTTAAAATTAACGGTCAACTATTTTACCTTTTACATATTTACCCTTCTAAAATCCAAATTATCAGATTTAGCTTTTTTTAAATAAAAATATCATATTTACCCAAAGAATATAATAATGTAATCTCACAGATAATTATTCTACCAATCTCAAATGACAAAAACAAAAATGTTAAAAATAAAATTTCATTGCAAAAAAAATAATCATAACTAAAAATATTATTAAATTGTAGGGCGTGATTTATTCTTGTCCGTTAAGTTTAACGGAGAAATTGGAGGGTTTATAATATTTGGGCAAATATGATATTTTAGATTTATGAAAGAGTAAATATGATATTTTAATTTTAAGAAGGGTAAATATGTGATTTTAAATTTAACAAAGGGTAAATATGTAAATCCCCCTATATTTATCATCAATATATATTATTTTACACAATAAAAAAAAAAGTAAATGTCTTTCAATTTCCCGGAATGCAAAGTTTGAATGGACAAATATTATGCTCAAGTCACATATATTATTCGAGAAACAATTTGTTACAAGAATTATAAATTGTTAAGGCTGCTTCTATATTAAGTTCTCCTTCATGTACAAAAATTTTCACAACAAACAATTATAAATTCATATCAAAATTTCAATGGACAGACAAAAATTATTAACTTCCAGTGGCCAGAAATTATAAACTTTACAGCAATCATAAACTTTCAATGAACATAAATTAACTCAATTTACTTAATTGTCTTCACAAAAAAATTGCTACGAAACATGACCTAATATTTTACAGATCATTACCCTTTAACCCTAATTGCAATAACAACAATAATTAACAATCGATTATTAATTAGCAAATCGTGTTTACCTATTAATTAATATTATTTCATATTTACCTCTTCGGTGAAATTTAAATCCTGCATTTGTCAATGCGAGAAATCTATGTCCTTCTGCATTTTCTTTTCACCGGTAAATAATTTCCAGCTCGCTTTTCTGCAATTGCACCCCTGGTAATTCGCACAAATTTTAGTGCTCGGTTCGCTTGCTGTCTTTTTCGTTTTGGTCCAGTTTTCAAACAGAATTATCTTCTTGGACTCTGCATTTTTTTCAAGCAAAAATAAGGATTTGATAATTTCTCGAGTGATTTTTTGGAGAAATAAATGGAAATTTAAGGGCATACTTGAAACTTCAGCTCGAATAAGGCAATCAGTGTGTATTTTTCAACATGATGAAATCCCTCTTCAGAAATAATTTGTTCAACAATATTGTCTTTGTTTGTCTAGCCACTTTTAACTTGTATATACGCAAAAATTCCTCATTGTGTTCATATTTCAATTTTCACTATTAAGCAATTATGCATCCGTCAATTTTAAACTTAAAAAAAAAAAGGCTTTAAAAATGCAAGGATCAAAATATAATTTAATAAATGAATGCACTGCACTATTAATTATAATATTTTGCGGATTTAAAATAATTTTAGTGTTCTGATTATTTGTAGTTTTACAAAATAATAACAAGTAAATAGAATATGACATTCAAATTTTAATGTAAAATGCAAGATGGTAACAAAAAATCAAATAATGACTTAAAGCCTAAATCCAAAATTGATAGTACTCCTCGAGAAACAATATTATATATATTCAAGGGTTGACTATTCACATAGAAACAATATATTTTTACTCCTCGAGAAATTATTTTGTTAACACGAACACGAGCCGCTCCCAACAATCTGTGGTCCAAATTTAAATGTTTTATCATTTTTTTGTTTATTGTATAGTACTCATTAGATCTTGATGAAGTAAATTTGAAAATGGTGTCAAAGTTTCTTAACCGTAAAGGCCTCATAGGACAAGATATATTAAACTCAATAAATATAATCAATATGTTATTATATATTATACTAGCTTCGTCCCCCGCGCGATTGCGCGGGAGTTGAAAATTTGTTGTCGAATTTGTGAATATTATTTTTTGTTTTATTTTTGTTGTTGTTTCATTTGTTATGTAATGTTATACTTTACCATAATTTCTCGAATTCAAACGAATATATCATATGTGGTCACTTCGCAAATGATATCAACAAATTATTAATACATCATACATAATACGAAGGAATGCGATTAACAAAATATAAATATATAGCAAGTAAAGAAACAGATAATATTAAATAACTTGTAATGGTAATGAGATAAAGGAATTACAATAATATAAAGTTTTAATTAGTTATGTTATTGGAAGGTTACACAATCAAGCACAATGGAATAAACAGTGGAATAAACGAACGATTCGATTCGAAAATAAAATATGTAAATATTATATATTTGTATCAATAACTCATAATATTTATAAATCAATCAAGTACATCAGAACAAACAAACGCTTCCATTCAAGAATAAAATATGTAAGTAGTATATATTTGCCTCAGTAAATTACGATTTTTTGTAAATTTTACAACGACTACTGCTTGAATTGTTCAAGAGCCGGATTTCTTGAATAATTCAAACAGTTGTTGTTGTAAAATTTATCTATTTTGTATACATCACCGGCAAAATTGAGAGAACAATGATGATGATGATGATGATTGTTGGTTCAAATTTCCTGATAGTTTGATTATTTCAAAACACTGTCATTACTAACGTTTACATCGAGAAAATGTGTAGGATAACACAGGTACGGCTAGAAGATGATAAAGAGCTTCGAAGTCACAAGAAGCACACCAAGAGAAGACTAGAAGGAATGCCCTTGAAGCATATCAAGAATCAAGATGTCGAAGCCTTTCGTGAGTGGGATGCGCCACAAATAAACCTTAGGCAGAAACCTAGTAGATCTCAAGTAAAATCATGTTCAAAATAACAAAAAGTTCAATCAAACATGAAGTGCGTTCTGAACGAACTCAAAGTCCGTTCAGAACGGACTTGCCACATATCAAAATATTATCTCTTGATAAGAACTAAAACTGTCACAGGATTATGTGCGTTCGAACGAACAAACATGTCCGTTCGAACGGACAGTTAGAATCCGTTCACCCACCATTTAAGTGCGTTGAACGAACAATCCTTTATGTGAACACAAATGCAATGTATAAGTGAGTCCGTTGTGAACGGACTGTGTCCGTTCAAACGGACCTACAAGTATACTTGCACGTTATTTTGAAACGGCTAGTACAAACTGCATGTGCGTTCTGAACGAACATTGTGCGTTCGAACGCACTGGCAATTTTCTGAAGGATTTCTATAGAGAGTATAAATAGAATCCTTCTAGGGCTTCTCTCTCCCAACTCTTCACTTCCACACATTCAAAATACAAAAGAGGGAAACCCTAAAACTGTGATTATCCATATCCATTGATAGCTTGAGAAACCCTCTTTAGATCATTGATCTACTTTCGATAACCTCCACTAATCGTATCCCACTCACGTGACCGATCACGTTGTAGCTCGATTAGTGAAAATTGTATTAGGCTAGTGCAACTATTTGTAAAGAGCCTAAGCTATAGATCGATAGAAAGCGTGTAAATCGATCTAGGCGACACCTTGTAATCGAGTGAGTTGGAATTCAATCGAAAAGCCAAAAAGAGGCGCAAGGCATTCCCGGAGACGTAGGTACTCGCAACTAATTGAATCGGTCAATTAAGCGAGTAAAGGGTGAGTTAAGGCTACATAGCAACCACCTACCGAACTTCGTTAAAAACATCTTGTGTTCAAGTGTTTCCGGTATCATCTACTTTATTTAAATTATTATTAATTCCGCATAGTAAATTAGGTAATTAGCTAAAGTAATTGTACGGTAGATTACCAAATTTACCCCCCTCTAGGTTAGAATTAACCAACAATGATGATGATGATGATGATGATGATGTGATGCTCATTTTCGTGTCGATAGTCGTTTCGTACGGTTACTTGTGCCTTTGTTCGTATTTATATTTTGTATTTCGTTTTTTTGTATTCGTCAGTTGTGATTCGTAAGCGTATCATTATTTGACTTCATGTGATACTTGTAATTCGTATAATTATTATACGGTCTTGCTATTTCACATTGGTACGTGTACATATGGACTTTGTCTATGACAAGATAATTTGTATGTTTACATATTGTGCAATCAAGAAGGTATTATTATATGACAAGATAATTCGCACATGAGTCTACTGATGAAAAGTAAATTCAATAAACATTTCTTACTTGGTTTATACACAATGAATTTTGTCTATTTTTTTTACTATGTTGCTAATTTACACAATGAGAAGTCAACTGAGATGACTGTTTCTTGGTTTGGTTATACATCATGAACATGTGTTTATAAATTACGATGAATGAACATCCTTTGCTCTTTTTATTCCATCGCAACATTGGTACATTGTATAATTGGAAAATTATAAGGCTATAATTTAACACTTTTTTATATACCACAACATAGTCTACTGATTGTTTTGTCCGTTAAGATTTGTTTATCATATCTTGGATCACAACACAAGCAAATTTGAATTAATTAAAATCATAAATACGAAAAATATTTTTATTTTTTAGATCCGGTTTTCCTAAAAAATAAAGATATTTTTCATATTATGATTTTTTGTATATCATGAATAGTCTTTTATAAGTCAAGACGAATGAATGTTTGTTGAGCCTTTTGTTAAGCTACGAAGAATGTTTGATATATTATGAATCATAATTTTTTGGTTTTTGGTTTTGCTGCTGCTTTGCAAAATCAACATAATTTTCTATCAATACTCACATTTTCTTATAGATGAGTTGATGAAATACAAATTCAATGAACATCTCTTAGTTTTTTTATAAATGATGAACAATTTATTTATTTTTTACTTTTTTCTCATTGCTGATATGTACCATGAATGATCAGGTTGAATGAATATTTTTTGTTTTTTATAGATCGTGAATATTTCTTTGTATGTCATAATCTAATATGTGTTGGTCTTTTTGTTTCATCACAGTTTTTTACATTGACCAGGGAGGCAAATGTAATTAGAAAGAAGTAATTTAACACTTTGTATCTATGCCATAACATTGTGTCGTAATTATTCTGCAATTACAATAGTTTGTTTATACGTAGCGAACAAGAATTATTTTTTCTATTTGCTTGCTGATTTGCACAACAATAGTTTGTTTCTACGTAGCGAACAATAATTATTTTTTCTATTTGCTTGCTGATTTGCACAACAATAGTTTGTTTCTACGTAGCGAACAATAATTATTTTTTCTATTTGCTTGCTGATTTGCACAACAATAGTTTGTTTGTAGGTAGCGAACAACAATTATTTTTTCTATTTGCTTGCTGATTTGCACAACAATAGTTTGTTTATAGGTAGCGAACAATAATTATTTTTTCTATTTGTTTGCTGATTTGCACAACAATAGTTTGTTTATACGTAGCGAACAATAATTATTTTTTCTATTTGTTTGCTGATTTGCACAACAATAGTTTGTTTATACGTAGCGAACAATAATTATTGTTTCTATTTGCTTGCTGATTTGCACAACAATAGTTTGTTTATACGTAGCGAACAATAATTATTTTTTCTATTTGCTTGTTGATTTGCACAACGAATAATCAATTTCATTGAACATTATTTACTTCTTTCATGAGCAATGAATTTTTTTTCATACATCATCATCAATGAATGTTCCTTGAGTCTTTTTATTTTATATGTATGCCATACCATTGTGTCGTAATTTTTTGCAATTACAATAGTTTGGTTATACATAACAAAAAATGATTATTTTTTCTATTTACTTGCTGATTTGCGCAATGAGTAATCAATTCAATGAACATTTTTTTTTATGAGGAATGAATTTTTTTTTCATATATCATCATCAATGGATGTTTGTTGAGTATTTTTATTCTATTGCAGTTTTCTACATTGATTGGTTGCATAATTGAAAAACAACAATTTGACATTTTCTTTCTATGCTACAACATAGTGTTCAGTTTTTTTTGTCTATGAAAAGTCTATATTGTTATAGTTACGGATGGGTCTATTCTTCCTGTTACACAAATTATTTTCACAATTCAATGATAACTATATTTCATACACGAATTTGTTTGTGACATATTAGAACCGACCACCTCAATATACATGGATCCATAAAGAGCATAATTGTGGAAATGTGTCAATTTTTTAGGATCCGGCCTTCCTAAAAAATCAACATATTTCCCATATTATGCTCGCCTTATATATTTTTTTTATACATCATTGGTGAGTAAGTAATCCAATATGCATTTGTGTCTTTGTTTATACATCATGACCGAAAAAAATATTTTATCACAATTTCGGAGTACCAGTGACAATAATCAAACATTTCCTTTGTATATCTGGACTTTATACGTAAATTACTTTGTCCATGAAAAGTTCTTGTTGTCACTAGAAAACAGAAGAGGTGAAACCCAAAGAATAAGTGACAACAAATAATCAAGCAAAGACAACAGTAAATAAATGAAATTGTACAACATTGACAGATCAAATAGACCAAATCCTTTAAAGTTTTCAAACAAATAAGAGATTATTCATGCTCATATGTTGCTAGGCATGATACAAAATCTATAGCACTTGCATTTTACCAACACAAAAACAAACCTAAATTACAAATATGAACAAAAACAAAAACAAAAACGAAACAAACACAGAGCAAAGACACATGAGCCTTTGAAAAATTCTAATAGCAAAAGTGGGGATTCATGCTCATATATCGCCGAGCATGACGCAAAATATGCGAAACCCACACACTGTGTGTTCAAAAAACAAACCTCGAAAAAATCGCAAAGAAGAATAAACACGACTAAAAACAGAAACAAAGAAAATTATGCGGCCAAAAGAAAGCAAAAGGGATATAGGTACTCATATATCAGCCAACATTACGGAACAATAACATAACAACTCATGACCCTTTTGTCAGCCCAATATAAGAAGCAGGAAAGAAAAACTGGGACCAAGCAGAAAACAGGCAAAGAAAATTGAAAAGAACCACATCTATGATACAACGAAGGAAAATAAACTAAATACGGACTGGCACAAATCGTGAACAATGAACGAAATAATTAGAACAAAGATTGGAAGAAGGCAGAAGCTACCTCGCGGAGGAACTGCCAGAAAGAAGCGGAGAAGACGAAGAAACAATAAGAACCTCTAGTTGACGGCTCGTTCAAAGAAGAAAAGCCTATATATATTTCCTAGAGAAGGGACCCAAACACCTCAAACACCAATAAGCACCCAAGAGCAAGGTCCACAACACCTAGAGCAGGGACCAAAAAATGTAGCACCGACTCAATTTTCACCACACATTCCAGAAGGATGGGATAAAAATCACACGGCTAAGATTGAACAATGGTAAAATCAAATCCTGGACAACAGCAATGCAAGATCGGACGGCCCGCAAAAGAATAGTAGAGAATAAATTGCAGAAGTAGTAAGACATAAGTAACATTTTTACAAAATGGTGACGTGGTTCGCTGTAAATAAAGAAATTTACTTAGAAATATAAATAACTATCTTTATCCCCGCGCAATTGTACGGGATGTTTTTTATAGAATTATTTAAATAGAATTAACGCGTGTGCGAATTAACGCGCAATCGTTTGAACTAAATTAATCTAATCATGACATATTTGCAAATATCATGATGTCAATAGATGCATAAGATTCATGAAATTAGTCTATCACGGATATTATTTTCTAATATAATTTGTATAAATAGCATTTGTTCAGGTGCTTCTAAAATCGATTAATATAATCAGGACATATTCGCAAGTTTTAATATGTATGTAAAATAGGAAAAAAAAAACCAAAATGTAAAAAAAGACAAAAATGTAAAATAAGAAAAAAGGATCAAAATGTAAAAAAAAAAAAAAAGACCGAAATGTAAATAAAAAAGACCAAAATGTAAATAAAAATGACCAAAATGTAAATTTAAAAAATAGCTTTTTTATACAAAAACTCCTTGATAACGTGGAGGCTTATAATTACAAGAAATTTGTTTGATTTATATATAAAATATAATTATATAACTATATAATCAACATAATAGTAATAAGGGAAATTATATAGTGTTCCCAAAACTCATTTTAACATTTTTGATGTGACAATCAAGACTGGCTAATCGGAGTAATTAGTACTCCAATTAACATATAATTAACTGTTAATTCAACTTTACATATTAATACGTTCATTGGGATGATAATTACTTCAATTAATCATTATTTTATATCACATCCAAAGTATTGGAATAAGTTTGGAATGCAAGAAAAATAATATAGGTAATTAATTGTCAGATCCAAATTATAAAAGAACAGAGAGGTGGCCATGGCCCATGACCTATAAAAGAGATGGATAAACCTTGGAATATTTAATTTAATCTAAATAATAATAATCTGACTTGACAGATTGGCTTCACAGCTAGTTAGTGAAAATTCCTATTTTTGTTGTTGAAAGAAAGTCCCAAATCTAGAAGAAGACATTTTTCTATGCTCATTTTTAAGATATTTTTCTATTAATTCATTTATTTTTTCATTAATTAAATATTGGAAACAGTTATGCTGGAATTATTGCTCTATTGAATTAATTTGTTTTTATTTATTAATGTATCTGTTTTAGGCCAGCAGCAATAAACAATTGAATTTATTTTATAATTGAATTGAATCCGCTTTTATTTTATTTTATTTTGATTTTAATTTTTTCTCTTAAGCCAGTTCTGTTCTATTAGTAGAAACTGGTAAACCATTATTTATGTAACGATCAAGTCTATTAACGTGCAGGACTTCTTCATTTGTTTTTTCAATTAAGTAATAATTATTGCAATTAATTAAGCGGATTATTTCTTAAGTTTGTAATTTGATCAACATAAACAAAGCCAACTTTGCTAGATTGCAAATTAAACCTTATATCGTTGAAAATTGCAAAATCCGTCCATCTTTTATAGTTACGGTGAAAATTGACCAATAATTCGGATTAGAGAAAGGAAATTGTTGAAATTAAATTAAAAAAAAAAAAATTAGTCTGGTGAAATTAACATATGGCTGTAGATTAATGAATGAATCAATAGAAAGAACCTTTGTCGAATTTCCAAAGAAATAGGGACCGTTTTGCAAAACAACGACTTCCCATTTTCAATGCCTCATTCATGCTATAAATATGTGTGATTAGATAGAAAAACTCACAGCCTTCAACAAACATCAATGGCACAAATGAGGGGTCAAAGAATAATCCCTCTTCTCGTTGTGCTCACTCTCTTCATCGTCCCGAGCTGCTTCGCAGCACCAAAACTGACTCCGGTACGTATACGGTCTATATCTTATATTATTCTAATATAGCAAATGGATATCAATAAATATAATAGTAGTAGATCATTTTAGTAAATAATAAATATACATGTAGTTCAAACATTTACTTAATAAGAGAAATATAAATTATTGAGCTATCATAATAACTTTTTTTTCAAAATTATTATAAATCATAATAATTTTTCACTTAGGACTCTAATATATGGTCCAGTCTTGTCTCTAAATACTTAAAACCGATGTTATAAACTTATAATTAACAAGTCAAATATATATTTAATACTCAAGATAAAACTAAACACATCTCAAAACTTCGAATTATAACAGGTGCCTGAAGGAATTTGTCTCGAGAAGATCGACAATGGAACGCTGGCATTCACCAACATGGTTCCGTATCCAGACGGTTCAAACAAAGTCCTTTTAACAACCCAAAGCGGCGAAATCCTCTTAGGTGAGATACCAAACGGGTTAGGCCAAACCTTAAAAATCAACTACGCTTCCATCTTCCTCAATCTCACGGGCCGGACCTACTTAGACTATGAATTGGGGTTGATGGGTGTAGCATTCCACCCTAACTTTTTGAGCAATGGGAGGTTGTTCGTCTCCTATAATTGCGATAGCACGACGACGTCCGATTGCTTTGGGAAATGTTCGTGCAATTCGGAGATTGGTTGTGATCCATCTACCTTAGCTCCTCCGGCGCCTTCGCAGTTCGTCAATCCAAATGACACAGATCCGTGTCGGTTTTTTGCTATTGTTGCGGAATATACCGTTAATGGAACCTCTTCATCTCCATCCACAGTATGTTACTTATTCTCTTTTATAATTAGTAACTCACATATCTAGATATTAAATATAAGATTTAATCGAATTAAATTTAAATGTATTAATTTCAAAATTCCTCAATTTAATTAGGCCACTTATGCCGTGCCGACTGAAGTTAAAAGGATATTCTCGATGGGTCTCCCTTATACGAATCACCACGCCGGGGAAATATTCTTCGGACCTGCAGATGGTTATCTTTATTTCTTGATGGGAGATGGAGGAAGCACCGGAGATCCTTATAATTTCGCACAAAACAAGAAATCCGTGCTCGGAAAAGCCCTCAGAATTAACGTAGACGTCATGCCGAGTAAGTATCTCTTAAAAAAATGCATAATTAAATAAATTAATGAAAATATTTTTTTTTTGAGTAAATTCGGAGAGGGCTCAAAGTCCCACTTCCAAACACAATCTCCTTTTTACAAACCCGTAGGCCGGCCCGTAGACCACACACTCTATTCACTTATTTAACATTTAATCTATAATCCAGTATCCCCGTCGGGAATCGAACCCCACACCTCTCGCTCCCTAGCCAAGAGGTGTGACCAACTAGGCTAACTCTAGTTGGCATTAATGAAAATATTTGTACTCTACTTTGATTTCCAGCTCCGGCACAGGTAGCGAGCCTTGGTTTGTGGGGGAATTATACAATCCCAAGTGATAACCCGGTTTATACTGACAGTGGTTTCAGACCCGAGGTTTGGGCATTAGGGTTCAGAAATCCATGGAGGTGCAATTATGATGCGGAAAGGTCCAGTTATTTATTCTGTTCCGAGACTGGCGAAGACGGCCCGGTAATATGTATCCTTAATTAATATATAATATTAAGTAAATATAATATATCATATATAATGTTTTTGATGTTTTGTTTGTTTGATCAGCATCAGTTTGACGAAGTGAATTTGCTCGCAAAGGGTGGAAACTACGGATGGAGAGTGTACGAGGGGTATAGTCTCTACAATGCTACCTTCACCCCTGGTGGCAGCACTCCACCAAGCGCAATAAACCCAACTTTCCCGATTTTGGGTTATTATCACGATCAAGTTCATAATCCTTTTGACCTCGCGGCTCTTGTTGTCGGATTTGTGTACCGAGCTGACGCCGATCCTTGCTTATATGAAAGGTATAGAACAAAAATTCAGAAAACCCTTAATTTTTCCAAATATTAAAAAAATCAGAATTTTATATTCTCTTTTTCTTTTTCATGATTTTAGGTTCTTATATGCGGATGTTTATGCATATGACATGTGGACTGCATTAGAGACTCCTTATGGAAGCGGAAATTTCACCAGTACACCAATTGCCTTCACTTGCTCAAAGGCGTCTCCGCTCTCTTGTAGCTTCGTGAACTCGACAACACTCCCAAATTTAGGCATGATATACTCATATGGCCAAGATAATAACAAAGATGTATACTATCTAACTACCAGTGGAGTTTATCGCATCGTTCATGGAAGCCATTGCGGATACAAGTGCAAGTTGTACTAATGGTGAATTTGTTTCTTGTGAGTGGTTTTTTGTCAGTATTGATTTCATTTTTTGTTTGGTCCCAAGCATTATTTGTGTGTTTCCTTTTCTAATCTTGGTATTTTATGGGTGGGATTTCTTTTCTTGTTTCGAATAAAATATTCTTGTATGTATCTTATATTTGAGCTCACGTTGTAAGAGTTTGCTTGGCGATTTTTTGTTCAATAAAATGCTAAGAATTTAGCGATATCTCGAGTATTTACACATTTTTAACAACATGATAAACTAAGAAAACTACTAGTAAAGATTAATAAAATAAAACCAATTAATAAGATAAGATTAGTACAACATACCTTTGAAATTTTACAAAAAAATGAAGAACTATTTTTAAACCTCCGAATTAATAATCATCGCATTAATTAAACTATTAACCTCCTTAATCTCCCCTTTTTTACACAATTCCTTCATAATCGAATAATACTCCTCAAAATCATCCCTAAAGAATTCCCTTTTCGAAATTTCACCATTCTTCAAATCATGATCATCAAACTTCAAATCAACAAATCCCTCTTTCAACTCCTTCAAACTCAAATTATACATGGACCCAACTTCTCTCAAAATATTAATCACCTCTTTAATTCTCCCTTGATCACACGCAACCAATAAAAGACTCACAAGCGACTCGTTATAAATTTCATTTCCGTATTTATTCACAATCGCCTCGATTTCCGTGTGAGTTAACATTTCCCTGATTACCTCTCTCGCTTCCTCCATTCTTCCCTTTGAATAAAACCCATTTATTAAATGCATAAACCCAAAAAAATCTGGAAATATATCTTTGTTTCTACACTCTGTATAATATTTAAACCCCTTATCTGTATTCCCTTTGTAACAATAGCCCTTAAGTATAGAACTTACTGTGAAATCATCTGATTGTATGAAATATTTATCTTGCATGTTAGAAAGAAATATTATCGCTTCTTCTACTAACCCTAATTGGCAAAACCCATTAATTATCAAGTCAACAACAAAGATATTAGGGGCAATATCTTTCTCGAGCATTTTATCGAACACTTCTCGTGCATCCTCCAAAAGCCCCTCTTTGCATAGAGCAGAAATTAGAGGGGCATATGTGTAAATTGTGGGTTCTAAATTTGTATCGTTCCCTTCAAGAAATTTAAAGAGCCTAAATGCTTCAATTAAACATCCCTCTTTGCACAACCCATTAAGAATTGAGTTGTAAATTATAATATTCAGATAGACCCCTCTATTTCTCATATTTTCACATAGGTCCAATGCTTTCTCGATATAACCAACTTTGCAAAGCTTATCTATTACCAAAGCATATGAGGACAATTCAATGGAGACTCGATTTTCAGTATTTTTGTCAATTAAATTGTATGCCTCTTTTATTCTCCCTTCCTTTGTGATTTTAATTAGCAAATCATTTATATCACTAAATTTTTCGGTGTATTGGGAGATTAGGTTAACCATTTCATATTCAAAATTTGGATGAAATTTTATATAATCACAAATTAGGGCTTCGATGGTATATTTTTCATATTTATTCTCTAAAAGGCTTTTGATTAGGAGGTAACTCGTATTACTTGTAATTCTTAGGGTCTTTTGTCGCAATAGAAGGTATATTTCCAAACCATGATTAGGGTAATTTTCCATGCTTAATAAAACTATAGCAAGATTGCATATTAAAGAAAGAATTAACCCATTTTCAAATTTCTCTATTTCTCTCACAAGATTTAGCACTCTTTCTGCACCATTTTGTCTAATTTGGTCTAAATTCGAATCCAACAATTCATTCGAATCAAGAGGTAAAATTCCCTTTGAAATTTCAATGAAAATATGAAATGTCGCATCACCCCTTTTCTCTTTATTTACGCAATTTTCTATATGCTCTTCAAATACATCCAATAATTGATCAATTTCGCCAATTTCTTTATACCTGTTAATCATTATATGATAAGTACCATCATTAGCAATGAAGCCTCTCTCAGGCATTTCAACAAACAGGTCGTGTGCATCATTAATATTTCCAATAACAAACAATGCTTCAATTAATGCATTACATGTATTAATATCCATTTTAAAACCTGAATCCTCGATTCTTGTTTTTAATTCCATTATACTTGATTCGTCCTTCTCTTTCATGAAACCATGTAATAATGTAGTAAAATCGAGATTATCTGTAATTATACCATGAGAAATTTCAGTTTCCTCGTGCATTTTTCCGATTTTGCATAATTCACTTATTAATGCATCGTAGATTCCTATATCTGGTTTAATTCTCTTGTTCTCTACTTCAAAAACCAGATCAGAAGCTTCTTGATTTCTATTATCTTTGTGTAATGCACGAATTAAAGTAGTATAAGTCTCTAAATTTGGGTTGAGTCCATCAATTTTCTTGATCTTTTCACAAATTCTCAGACAAAATTCAAGCTTTCCGATCTTAGAGAACCTTGTGATTAATAAGCTGCACACATAATTCCAATATGGGTATTTCTCGTTTCTCTCAGACATTACATCAAACACCTTGAGTGCAGTCTCAATATCACCTTTGTAGCCAAGATTTGAAATTAAGGTATATAGTGTATAATAAGAGGGTGAAAAGCCATCATTTCTCACAAATTCTTGCATTAAACTGAAAGACAAATCGGGTTCCTTTTCTAACAAACAAGCTTTGTAAATTACTGAATCCAAAATACCACTTTCAGGCTTTATTCCAAAATTATTCATATTTACAATAACATTATCAGCAGCTTTTGACCCATTATGCAATTTCAAAAGCACCTCTGCGACAATTGATTTGGATTTGCAATTTGGTTTGATTGAGTTCGAAGTAATTTGAGAGAAGAAACTGAGAGAAAGATTGAACTTTTCAGAATGGAAAAGAAAGGAGAGAAATTGGTTCAGATCAACAATGGACGGCGTAATGCCCAACTTAATCTGATTTTGTATGGTCAATTGTTTTGCAGTGACTTCAAAGATCGTAGAAGAAGAGAAACAAAGCTTTTGGAGAATTTGAGCATGGAGTCTCATGTTTGATTAACTCAACTTTACATTTGAGATGGTTTTTCAAGTTTTATTAAGTTCAAGAAATGAAATCTTGGATTTGATTAACCTGGAAACTAAGTCTCGGTTTATGGATATTTGGTTGGGCCGAGTAAACCCAGGTTCTTGTTTCTAGATTTCATAATGAGTATATAATGGGCCATTTTTCAGCTAAGCAATGATCTCATAAATTAGATCCAATATTATCACCCAGAATTTTAAATAAATTTTAGTTACACAAAATTTATAGTTAATGCACCAATTTTATATAAAGTGCTTTATATTTTTCCACAGATTCCTAATTGAAGACCATTTCTTTTTCCCACAAAAGAAATAAAAAAAAAATCTGAAAAAGAAAGAAAAATTCAAGGTGTACATTGATACTTTTAGTTATTCCAATTTTATGACAACACATAAAGATGGAAAGATATAGAAAATATTCTCCCATTATGTGTTCATCATAAATTTGAAACAGCAAGAAAGAAAAAAAAAACTGAAATATAGATCCTCCACTAAATAAATTTATTGAAATACTATTGGTTCTGAATTAGTGAAGCAGAATATATTTTGGCATATTATAACTCCTTTCTATACAAACTTAAGAATACTACGTATCTTTTTGAAGGATATTATCAAAAATAAAGTTTTACAAGTACCTATATACATGATATTGAATCATTGATGCTGATCATGACCTATCTCTTCAAAATTTATCATTTCTAGAAATACCTATGGCCTATTATTAGGGGTGTCAATGATTGGAATAATATTTGAACTAAATCGGATTCTAATCCAATTCGAATGAATCCGTATTAGAAATTGGATCCATTTCAACGGCAAATATATGACTAAATTAGTAAATGGATCCGAATAATAATAATAATAATAATAATAATAATAATAATACCCTTTTTTTAACAAATTTTATATGTTAATATTGACACATCCCTGATATATATATATTCTTTTAATAAATCCTTGGAATATGAATATACAACACTTAGCATTTTAATAAATCTTATTTAAACAAAATTTGTCATCTTTCTGGCTATAAATTTTGAATGATAAATTATTTACATAATATATGTGTTTGTTTAATAACCGAATTCGGATTTGCATGTAATAATATCCAAATCGTTTGTGAATTCGTGTGATATCCGAACAATATTCAAATCCAAGAAATAATTTATTCGAATTTAGGTCTGAGAAAAAATTATGAATACAAATATAATTTGAGTACTATAAGAATTAGATCCGAAGTGTTCACACCCCTACGTACAATAATGGTGAATTTATAATCAAAAAAATAAAAAAAAATTATAAGAGAACCTATTTTTTGCGAAAATGATTTCACTGAAAAATGGAAATTAAAGTACCTGAAATATCAAGGATTAGCAAGGAATCCTATTCCTCTTTATCTTTGCCACTTTCTTATTAGCAAGTCCATCAATAGACTTGGTTCATCAGAGGAGGAAAAAATCAATCAATAAAAGAAAATTGTATTTTTCCATGCCAAAATTTTAAAAAATCAGAGATGAGTAAAAAATTTGTCTATAATACACAAGCAAGTTGATATATGAGTAAAGTGAAAAATATTTTTTAAAATAATAATATATAAATAATTTATTGACAGTAAATAAAATTGAGTTCTACAAAAATAAGTGTGGCGATATGATAAGTGCGTGGATTTTTACAGTGTTACTGCAATTATATTTAATTTTAAATTTTGAATGGTTATAATTTAAATTTAAATTTGAAATTGAAATTAATCTTGCTAGGAAAAAAATAGAATCAGAAGTGAATAGTTTGCACCTTAGAAATATAATAACAAAAGATAAAAACATAACCCCACTAATGAAATGAGATAATTTTTGTCTAATGTTGATATCATGGTTCGTAATATCGGCCGAGTTAAAAAAAACTCGGTCGAGTATCTCGGACTCGGTGACAGCCGAGACGAGTCAGCCCCGAAAAAATCGCACCCGAGTCACTGATTTTTTTTTTTTTAGAGAGATAGTTATATGGCTACATTATATTCATGCTTACATTATATACATTGACTACATGGCTACATTATTTTGAAATGAATGATAAACATTGCTTATCTCGTATGTGGTAACATTGCTGCCATTTTATTGTATGGTCAGTGGCGAATCTTGTCTAATATCAATGGGGCGGCGGCGGCGGTACTTTTGGGGGGTTGCCGTACAAAATTTCAAAAAAAATTGGGGACGGTAATACATAAATTTGTAATTTTATCATAAAATACAATAGTATATCATATATATATATATATATATATATATATGAGGATGGCTAAGATACTCAATTAAGTATCATTAGTTTGATACTTAAGATATTTTAACCATTAGATTTGTTTTGAGATTTGTGTTTTTTAATGCTATATATACTCATCATTAATTATTTTCATATCAGTTTATAATAATCATTAAATGCACAAATCTCAAATCAAATCTAATGGTCAAAAAGTCATAAGTACCAAACTCATGATACTTAATTAAGTATCTTAGTCATCCTCTATATATATATATATATATATATATATATACTACCGCTCAAAAATCTAGGAGGAGAGAGGCTGCCCCCACCTAGTTCCTTAATAAATTTGCCACCGTGCATGACTACATTATAAACATGTAACTCTATGAACTTTATCAACTGTATCATCACTTTGATTTCAATAATATGGCTCTATGCTTGTAACATGTTTGTTACTTTGATTTCCATCAACTTTGATTTCCATCAACTGTAGCATCACATTCAAGTTTGCACTGTATAACATGTTTGTGTTTATCAATTGGAATATTTGATCACATGCAATGTTTGTAACTTTGTAAGAATAGTATGTCACTGTATGTTCCAATTTGACAAAAGTTTGCACTCTTGTAAAATATGATACACATGCACTCTATATAAAAGTTTGCACTCTATATAAGAGTTTGTATAATTGTATTTATAAGAGCTTGCACTCTATAAAGTTTGCACTCTATAAAACTTAGATCACATTCACATGCACTCTAAAAAAGTAACATCAATTTGATCACGTGCAATGTTTGTAACTTTGATTTCTTCATTGTCTGTTATAGTTTGCACTCTATTAGAATTGAAGAACTCTCGTTCTTCTATAAAACTTTTTCTTCAACTCTCATTCTTGCATTCATCTCTTTATCAATTTCCTCATTTCTTATTCTCATTCACATAACTCTTTCTTACTCTCCCTAATCTCACACATTCTTTCTTACTCTTTCAAATTCTCTCCCACAAACTTGATATAACTTATTCTCGTCAAAAATCAAAGTAGTTAATGTGTCTCACAAGAACAAAAATTGAAATTATTTAGTGGAGAAAATAAATAATAACTTAATAAGTGAAAAATTAACTAATACACTAAATTAGTGCATCTCCCCTTATTTACAAGTCAAAAAAAATGAAAGGAACTTCGCAAATATCATTCATAATCCCTCGCGATGAAAGGTAAAAAAAAAATATAGAAAACTTAGTTAAAAAATAATAATAATAATAGATTCAATATACTAAATACCAAATAAAGAGATTTTCGAGTTTTCTTAGACTAAATAAAGTAATTATTTCTCAATTTCAGAAAGAAAAAAAATGAAAGAGATGAAAATTATATGTGATATATGTAATGTTCAAATAATGAAGCATAAGCTAATCTTCAGAAGAAAAAAAAAATATATATATATATATATATATATATAGAGAGAGAGAGAGAGAGAGAGAAATTATTGAACAAAAAAGTGAATAAAACATTTTCAATCATTGATTAAACCATCATAAACGGTTGTGATTAACATAATCTCTCACTAACTACTCATCCAAACATTTCTAACTATATACTTCACTTCACAAAAAAAAATACTTTAAAAGAATTTAATACATATATTATTAACATATTAATCTTAAGCACTATTAATTTTTCATTCCCTCAATTTTTAATATCCTTTTCATTTACTAAAACTTACACCATGTGCACTCAAATATATATCTCTCATCTCTCCCTCATCCCTCCATCTCCTATAAATTGCTGCCCCTTCCATTAAACCCAACAAAAACACACTCTCCTTCAACTTCCATTCCAACAACACAAAAATCCTTTTGTAGAGAGATTTCATTACTCAAAATCACTAATGGCAAACTATCCACACGGCTTCCACACCGCTGCGTACGCTCCACCCGACTACCCCGGGGAGACGAGGCTGCCGAGGCAACCAACCGTCAAAATATATTGCAAGGCTGGTGAAGAATATTGTCTTGCCGTTAGAGACGGTAAAGTCGTTCTCGCAACCGCTGATAAAAATGATCCCTACCAGGTACAAATGGACATTAATTTTTTTTTTTTAATTGTAAATATCTTTAAGAAGAAGAGATCTTACAAAAATCATAATTTTTCTGAATATTTAAAAAAAACCTCAAATTTTAGTAACTCCGAAAAGATCTTACATGAAGTGTCATTTTTATTTTTCCGAATTAGTATATGTTAGAAATACTGATGAAGATTTTTAAAAATAATGAAAAATACTCAAAACGGTTTAAAACACCACCCAGTGTTAAAATCACTTTAAGCTGGCTAATAGCCACCCTAACTAAGAAAAACACTATCTATTGTTAAGTTTAATTTATATAGAGATAAATGAAAATGAAATTCAATTTCTATTTTTTTTCTTGGAGTATTTTAGAAGTGAGTTTTATTTAAAAAATATTAAAAAAAGTTAGGATGGAGGGTGTGTGTTGGTAAAAATTCTCCTTTTTTAAAAAAAAAAATTCTTTAGTACCCAAAATTAACTCTAATTAATACCAATTTGATGTATTCAGCACTGGATCAAGGACACGAGTTACGGTTCTAAGGTGAAGGACGAGGAAGGCTATCCCGCTTTTGCCCTCGTCAACAAGATCACTGGCCAAGCACTCAAACACTCCCTCGGCCAATCTCACCCCGTAAGCCAATATTATCAAGACTCGGGTCGGTTTCATGCCTACCCCCGGAAAATTTTAAATATCATGTATACCCCTAGCAAAGAAATATCATGAGTATCGGAGGATGGGTATTCATGATATTTTATATTTTGGAGGAATATGTACATGATATTATGAGGTTTTGTAGGGAGTACATGCATCAATGAATACTTGCTTAATAATTCTCTTATTTTCTTAGGTGGGCCTAATCCCGTACAACCCCGAGATTCTCGACGAGTCGGTCCTGTGGACCGAAAGCAGGGATGTTGGGAAAGGATTCAGATGCATCAGGATGGTGAATAATATCTATCTCAACTTTGACGCGTTACATGGTGACAAGGAGCACGGTGGCGTCCATGACGGAACCGAAATCGTGCTCTGGAAATGGTGCGAGGGTGATAACCAGCGCTTTAAAATCGTCCCGTATTAATTGTACGTGATTTCTTACCTTATTTTATTACTGATAGAAAGTTCTAATTTTCTTACCTTGTCCTTATAAATGTTATATTATCATAGAAAATTGGCTATTTTATTTGTAAACTCTAAATTTATTTTTTCTTTTTTTCAGGGAGGGACAAAGGAGGCGAAAATGCTATGAATTACTACTTGCTTTGCCTACATTTCCCTTTTTTAAGTACTAAGTTTGAATAATGAGGTTGTGCCTTAAATTAAGGGAAAAATGAATAATGTCTATTGTGTGTATTGTGATGTATCTCTAAGGTTAATATCATGTTTCCCTCTTAATAACATGATTTTGCTAAATGGCCCAAGAAATTTCATACTACATATATATATCATGCCAGTTTAAGGCTCAAAAGCCCACAAAATAGAACAATATATACTTTCTCCAAGAAACAAACTCTATACAAAAATATTACAATTATACAATATAAAATCTCATTTAAAGGCTTAATCTCTAAGAAATGGCCCAAAAAGAGGAAAACCTAACACACATCCAAAATATTGAAGTTTGAAGAGGAAAGTGAAAAAATAGTATCATCACTTTCAGAAAAAATAAGTAACGGCTAGTCGGCAGTGTTGACTGCTTGTAAGCGTTACCGTTTTAATATGCATAAGCAACCCTCCTGTACATCACAAAAACTGCGTCTCCAGTTTTCTTCCTCTTCCCACAAATACTATCAAAATTCACAAATGGAGGTGAAGTAAGCTCTACGAACTGGACATGAGTAATCTCCTTCCTCGTTCTCGTCGCTTCTCTCTCATTCGCCAACTACCACTCTCTCTCTGCATATTTCATCTTCTAAACCTGATACACTACCCTTCACAATACACCAATCTACAATTAAGAAAAATTATCCAGTAATCTCTATATTTATCATAAACTCCGAGTGTATGAACTATTTCTCCATTAATCTTTCTATAAATAAACCCTCACTTCTCCATCTTCAATAGGAAAGAAGAAATAAGAGAGGACGACAATGGCGCATTACCCTTATGGTTTCCACACCCCTGCCTATGCTCCCCCAAACCTTCCGTGCGAGTACGAAAACGATCTGCCGCGCCAACCAACGGTCAGGATTTACTGCAGGGCTACCGATGACTATAGCTTGACTGTTCGTGACGGACATGTCGTTCTCGCTCCTGCAGATCCTAACGATGATTATCAGGTGTTCGATAAAATGATTTTATTTCGAATCGTTCGATTTAAGGTTTATTAATTTTGTTTTTCCGTGATTAAATTTAGCACTGGATCAAGGACATGACATACAGTAACGAGGCGCAAGATGAAGAAGGCCATCCTGCTTTTGCTCTGGTTAACAAGGTCACCGGAGAAGCTCTGAAGCACTCTCTCGGAGAATCTCACCCCGTAAAAAAAATAAAAAAAAATTACACTCATAAATCAAATTTATATAAAATCTACAGCGATATTTATTTAATTATTTCAGGTTCGCCTAGTCCCGTACTTTCCGAATTACCTGGATGAATCTGTACTGTGGACTGAAAGCCGTGACGTGGGATGCGGATTTCGATGCATCAGGATGGTGAATAATATTTATCTCAACTTTGATGCCTTTCATGGTGATGAAGATCATGGTGGTGTTTATGATGGAACTAAGCTCGTGCTCTGGAAGTGGTGCGAGGGTGATAACCAGTGCTGGAGGATCGAACCTTATTGTAAGCCGCTCCTCAAAAATAAAAATAAAAGTTTCAGTATATTTAATTTTACCGTTACGCATTTATATATACTTTGGCATAATTGATTTTCATATTTCTGATTCTAATATGCGTAACCTGTTGTTGCAGGAAAAAAAGCTGAGAAGAATTTAGCAACTCGTTTGGAAAATAATTTGGAGTCATTTAAGCATAGCCTTTATAAATGGCTTCTATGTTATGTTATGCATGTTGTCTTGTGTCGTGTTGTGTTTGTTTTGGCGTCGAACTCGTTGTTATGGTTATAATTTCAGTTAATCTCAGTTTGTGTCTCAGTTAATCTCAGTTAATCTCAGTTTAATGAACTGTGTCTTATTTTTCGTTATAAATCTCGTTTCAATTTTAATTTTTTCTAAGGATTTTTTTTTCTGGCTCTTTACTTGCCTAGCCATTGGTACATAAGCTTAACATCACGATTTCGATACTGATCTAAAATTATCAAATTTGCTTATAAATTTATAATCAATATTCCTAGTTTTAAGACGCTTAACTAACATAATAACAAAAGTAAAACTAGCTGAAATTAAACCAAGATAAATCATCCAATTCCTAATTGACCCTTACAAGATTTGCTAGCTTGTCCTTCTTATTCTGTTCCAATCACTAGTTGCAAGAATTGTTGTACAAACATATTGCATCTTTAGTGCACCAGAGATTGTAAATAAATAAATTAGAATTCTTAAAAAAAAAAAAAACTACTTTCTGAATATGTTAAAAAAAAAAAAGATTGGGCCTATTTAATCCTATTTAGGCCCATTTAATCACTCTGTAACATGGATCGGATATCAAGGCTGAGGGCCCAGATCCGTCCCATTCTCAGCGGTGGACGAATCTCCACCGTCAGAATTTCCATCTCAAAGGGTTTAGTTTTTTCTTTCTTTCTTGCTCGGCTGAGAGAGGAAGTGCTCGAAGCGATCTTGGCCATGGCGGATTCAAAACATTCTAATCCTCATTTATGTCTTCACTGTGCTGGCCCTCTTTCAAAAGAAATGGTATTGACTATTTCCCCTTTCTCTCTCTCGCTCTCTCAATTTTCGTATATACATCTTCTAGAATCGAATTGGCTTTCCATGTAGCGATTCGTGTGCCAAATCACTGTACTGTATACTCCACCTTTGACATAATTCTTCTTCCAATACTCCTATGTATTTCTTGATTGCTGATACCATTTTGCATTTTTTTTCTTTACTTCTAGGAGACTAGTAGTTGGACTGTTGCGCCTCTTGTCAGAGACAGCTTCTCTATGGTATGCGAAATAAGTACAAACAAAATTAAGTTCATTTTCTAATTTTACTAAATTTTTGGTTTTTAACAGATTCATATTTTTTTGCTTGAAATTGTTTTTCTTTTTGAAATCGCGAACTTATAAATTTAAATGTTATGGATAATTCTTTTTTTTTTGTATTTTAATCTGTGAATTTTGAAATTTGAAACATCACATTTTTTTGTAAAAATTTGACAGATAGGTTCTGCAATTGGTGGTACTGCTAGTGCATTCTATGGATTTAATCATGGTACATTACTACCCTTCAATTCTATAAATAAAATTTCAAAAAATAGCTAATTGAATAATCTTCTTTAAAATTGTAGCTATGCCAGTTGTGAGACGGTATATCAAAGGACCCATGTGGTTACAATTTCTTGTTGGCGTAAGAATCCATATTTCTCACATTTTATACTTAATGTTATTTTCTAATATTATAAAACTAAAATTATCGTTCGTTTCTAACTTTTTCATTAATTTGATCATTTATTTGTTTCTTTGTTTTTTGTGCAGGCACCGCCAGTGATTATCTTCTCTTCAGCCTGTGCAGGATTGGCAGGTTAGTCATCATATAATAATAATGCAGAGGTTCTTTTTGCAAATTTGTCTAATAATAATATTTAAGTTATATACTTTTTGTTTTTTTTTACAGGTGGCGCCGTACCAGCAACTGCACAACTAGTTTCCTCATCATATCACGCTGCCATGTCATCGTCATCGTCCTCGAAAAATAACACAACGCAGAAATCAAGAGGCCCCCTCTGAGTTATTAATTCCTATTCGTGATTAAATCTTATATGCCCGCGCTACTCATTTCTATTTTCCTCTTTTATTTCATTTTTGCAAGTTGGCGGTTATGTGTTAAGTAAATAAATGAGCCCCTTTATCGTGTTCAGTTTTGAATGTGTTTCTGGTCTTCTTAGAAAAAGGTTAATTGCCATGTCAGTAAAGTTTATTTTGTAATATTTCATTTTATAATAAAAACAATTCAT
The DNA here is from genome assembly GCA_946800325.1 of Luzula sylvatica. Lineage (NCBI taxonomy): Eukaryota > Viridiplantae > Streptophyta > Magnoliopsida > Poales > Juncaceae > Luzula > Luzula sylvatica. Next base: position 76,188,613 of record OX326956.1, on the reverse strand, counting down.
CGAAATAATGGACTGTTCAGTAAATTATGCCCAATATAGAGAGATGGGAAAGCAAATAATGAAATATCATATACCATATACAGAATATTAAGAAAATATCAGGAATCAAGAAATAGGATCCCTCTCCAATGAAAAGAAGGGGTATTAACAGTTGAAATATGGTACAATAAGTGCGAAATTCATACATTAGTGAAAATAAGTTACATAAAATAAAAAAAATGACCTGAGATTATTACCATTAGTCCATTACCACGGACGCAGAAATTATGTATGGAGAGGTCGAGATTATTACCATTCCCATGGACGTAGAAAACCATTAAGAACAAAATCGCTTCGAAAATGCATGTATTTTCTTTTCTGAAGGCAATCATAATTTAACATATTATATGTATTAAAACATCTTCTTTTAACCCGAATAATAGAAATTGAGGAAGGCAATTATTTTTGGCTTTTGGGAATATCAGTATATCAGTTCAACACTCACATTGTTAATTGTGAGAAAGAAATAATAGAAACATATAAATTTAGATTATTGCTACTTGTTAACTTATTTATCTCCCAATATTCACTATTTTAACGCATATCCGTATGCATATTTCATTGATTACATATGATTTGGAAATGAAAATCCTCGAGCTTTTATGTATGAGATCATTATGGAATAATAATAAAGGTTAGCTAAGCTGATTTGTTATAATGTGGAGGGTTGGTGAAGATCATAAAAAAAAAACCATCACACAATACATAAAAAATTAATTAAAATCATAATATAATTCACATAATGCTGGGAAGTTAATAGTAGTAGTTCAATCCTAATTACAAAGTTAATCATACAAAACACGTTAGCGATACATACAAATACGACAAAACCCTAAATTATAGAAAAAAATTTCATTTCCCATAAGGCTCCCTTAAAATCGTCGAGAACCTCTTTTTGGCTGCCTCCTCATCTCTACTTATCGAAGAAATGTCATCGGTTACCACCGAAATCAAATCAATACGGATTTGATTTACAAGATTACCGACGAGATTTCTTCGATTGAGGCAGCCAAAAAGAAGTTCTCGACGATTTTAAGGAAGCCTTATGGAAAATGAATTTTTTTTCTATAATTTAGGATTTTGTCGTATTTTGTATGTATCGCTAGGACTCCTTTTTCTCCTTCTCGTCCGCTCTCGAGACCTTTTGGCTGATCTCTTCTTGCTTTACAACAAGTAATTTATTCAAGCGGATCCTGACGGGTCTACATTAAACCCGTGTGTCTCCGAGGTGTCTAAATCGGACAGTTTTTCTTCGTAGGCTGACACGTCATCGTTTAATGAGAATTCAGCGATTGAGTATGCAATGTCTGCATAATTCACCACGAGACATTAATTAAAATTAATTAAATTCATGAAAATTAATTTCAAAACAATAACGAATTTTTATAATTATTAATTATTGTTATTACTTGTCCAGATCCTTGAAATGAGGTTATTGAGGGATGAGTTTGAAAATGGGCATCGCGTCTTTTTCTGTTCAGAACCTTGTTTATTTTCTTCGTTCTTTTCGCTGAAATATACAAACGAGTTAGATAAATTAATGCATATCTTCCTGTTTTTGTTTAATAATACAAATAGGAACAAATTTATAAATTTTATAATAACCTGATCGAGTTTTTTGGCAAGTATATCTTTCGCTTCTTCTTCGCCGAGCAATTTTTAGAACTTTCCAAAGACCTTCCTCTTTTTGCCTAATTTCAAAAATAAAAAAGATTTTTTAGATATAAGAGAGAGGGTAAATTTGAAATTGTTTACATACAGGCTTGCTGAACGTCTTTTCTTCCCAATCAATTAGTGGTATCGAGAAGTGGTAATCGAGAATCTCGGTTTCGTGTCCGTTAGGTAGATAATTTGTGAGGAAACAATGATCAACAATTCTTTTGATGATTGTCTCCTTTAACAAGTGAAAGATATTTGATTGACTCAACCAAATATCTTTCACTTGTTCAAGAAGACAATCATGAAATTGGCCTGATTGCATGACACGACCGGTAATGGCGGCTTCGTACCAAGATCCAAGGAAACCATCCCCGTCGATTTTGACCTCAATGTTGGTCGCCAGCGCCCATGAGTTCATCTCTGAAGAAGACGAAGAGTTCGAGAGACGCTTGTGGACGGATTTTGCTTTGCCAACCTTTCTAGCACTAGCACTAGCACCAGACTTCTTCTTGCTCTTCTGATCAACCATTGTTGGCATTAGGAAGCTCGAAAGTGGAGATCTAGGGTTTTGGCGTTGTGAACGAGAAGAAAAAGAGCCCTTAAGTGAGTGTGTATGTGTGTCTCGTGAGTCCCTTACGCAAGTCAAGTCGTGACTCGTGTCGGTGGGAGAAAGAACAAGTGTGCGGGCTATCTATGGCTGAAAAATTGGCACAATCCCAATCTGTGTCGTGTCCTTGTGTTGAGAGAGACACTGGAGGCGTCCCTTACAAGAATCTCGGCCCTTGGGCCTTGGGCCTTTTAAGTCTCACTCCCAAGTGAAAATGGACTCACCATTACTGACAGGACTTGAGAACACTCCAAGCGGACTCTCCAATTAGCCTTAATGGATATCCACTATTTCAACTCTTCCAAGTTCTCGACCCCCTCCGCAGCTCCGCTCAAGTCTCAACAACGAAGGACAGAAAACCAATGGAGCAACGAGCAACGATGAGTTCGAGCGACGCGCCGCCGAAACAGGTGGCGCAGGCGATGGAACGACTGAGTCAAGCCGGACGGATCATTGCCGATATTCGCCTTGGCGCGGACCGAATTCTTGAAGCCCTCTTTATTGCGTCAGAATCGCAGCGCCATTCTGAGAAGGCCGCTGAGTTGGTGTTGGGTGAGGAATCCTCCATGCAGAACCACTTCCTTGATCTTCGTCTGATTGGTATTGTGAACATCTCTTTTTGCAATTAGGAAAACAATCGATAATATAGCTGAAATCAAATCATTGGAGCCCTAATTACGCCTTAATGTATCAACTAAAACTAAATCGCCCTCGAAAGACACTGTTTTTTTTTGTGAATTTCGCTGAATTGTCGAAATCAATTGTCAAATAAGGAAAACAACTTGAAGAATCAGGAGTGTTAAACGGAGCACTGAAATCAAGAGGAAACTCATGGGGTTTGCACATGCCACTTGTCTGTCCAGATGGTGCTGTTGTCGCCTATGCCTGGAAACGCCAGCTGGCAGGCCAAGCCGGTGCCTCTGCTGTTGACCGAGCCAGGTAGGGATAATTTCATCCATAACCCTGCAAAATATCTAAACATCACACGTACCCCTGAACAATATCATGTTTACTTGTCGGGTTTTTTAGATTGGCACTAAAAGCATTCACAGATCAAAAGAAACGTTTCTTCCCTCAATTAGAGAATCCAATCAATCCTAAAAAGCCTAAGATTTCGCGAGTACCAACAAACCCTAACCCTAACCCTAGTTCAAGAGAAGATAAAACCACTCTACTCGATATACTAAAATCCATGGAAACCGAGGTACCAGGTGTCACGATCTCAACCTACCGAAGACTCGAGTGGACGAAAAGGGCTGAGAAAATGGGCCATTCAAATGAGGGAATGTTAGATTTGAAAAAAGATGAAATTCTAGGAAATTCGAGGGCGAAAATTAATGAAGTGGCAATAATTGAGGTTTTGGTACCAGCGGTATGTAGGGTTTTGGTTTCTCTTCATTCGGCTGGGTCTATCGTGCCTGATTCTCTCGCTTTTTTCTCCACTGACGAGGTAACAATAATTAATATTTTTAATAATTGTCTTTTCAGAGGGTCGTTATGTAAAAAATGATTCTTAATGTAAATGGTTTTTTTTTATAAATAGGGAGGAAGCTATGTTTATGCAAGAGGAGTTTCGATACATAATGTTTTCAAGCATATAACTGTAAGTACCAAACCAATGAAAATTAATTATATGTGACAAATATTTCACATATAATTTTATTATTTTGGTTTTATTTCTTAGGAATATGCTGAGAGGGCATTGCGATATTTCCTTACGCTCGATTCAAACAAAGCTCTTTCTCATCTTTTGGTACCGAAAATTGGATATAAAATATATTTCAAATATATTAACTTGTACTTGAATCAAATCTTTTTATTTGCAGAAATGGGTCTGTAGTTACCAATCATTATTTTCGCAAGTTTGCACGTAAGAATCAAATCTTTTTTTACAATAATACATTAATATTGTTTTTTTATTATTAATATTTATAATTATAATTACGAAAATGCAGTAAATGTGGCAAGCATTTAGTAATGGACAATTCACTGGCCTTGTTATTGCCTCCAGTTCATCGGCCTTACCGGTTTTCTGCAAAGGGCAATAATCAAGATTTTGCAAATGCTTATCATATTGGATGCTCTTGTAATGATGTATAATTAATATTATTTTTTTGTTATTTTATTAGTTTGCTAGATTTAGCTTCTCTTTTTTGGCTGGATTTTTGTCAAGTACACCCTGAAAATCTTAGAATAACTATGATTGAATATTGTGGTTGATTACAAAAGGAGTTTAGCAGTAATTTGACTTATATTGTGAATATGTTTGATTTAAGATAACTTGAGATGTGCACACTTGTTGTAATTCATTTATTTGTTAAATTGCGCGAAATCCCTCAAATTGAACATGCCTGTGTATTTTGGGATCATGAAACATTAATTTTTCAGTGTATATACAAAATATCCAATTTCAGATATACGGTATTATAAAATAAAACAATTAATTTCAAGTCAATTCATATATATAAGGTTCCAATTCTCTGCATTTCTAGAAATCAAAATACCGACAGATTTAAAACATTGGATCCTGTTCCGATTGAAATCCTAAATCAAATAAATTGGCGTCGATCTCTATTATTGATCCCATAATAGGGGATTAGTAATGTGTTCTAACAATGATTTGCTTTTAAATAAGAATTAGGAGCATAATCAATTAATCATCCATGTGAACTCACGGGGTTTCTGTGGAAACCTGTGCTCACTTGATCCTTTTTTTTAAAAAGAGGCCTTTTACCCTTCCCCAAATTTCACAATCATACCCTCTACATCATAATTAACACATTATTAATTGTTAATTACAAATTAATCGTTAATTAAGTGTGTTAAGTAGGATATACATGATGTGGTGGTGAAATCTGGAGACAAAATAAAATTTTCTTTTATTTTAAACAGTGCACACACTGGCTTAGTTGTAGTTCTCCGACCACCGGTTGTTTAATGGTTAATCAGAGTCAAATAGTTGTTGACTACAAAACTATGATAAATCAATAAATAAATAATACAAATCTGTGCCGACCCTTTACTAATATTGCTCTCTAGTGTTTAGCCAAAATGGAGATTTCCTTTTTACGTTTACCCTCAAATGTATAATAAATAAATAATTCAGTAATGTATGCATTCTATTTTTTAAAAATTGACATTAAAAAATAAAAATCGCCGCTAATGCAAATAAACAAATATTCGACGGTAATAGTTTGAAATAATTTTATAAATTAAGAATAATGTTCATCCGTACATTCATAATCAATTTCATTTAATATATGTTATCTTTTGTGATGTTGATTCAAGAAATATTGGGTTAATTAAAGAATAATTTATACAAAATACATAGGTATTTTGAAGATTTCTGGAAACAAACATGGATGATTGTCTTGGACGAAGAAATATTAGATCTGGAAGTAGCGCCATCATAAATATAACTAGTATATTAATTAATAAAAAGAAATTAGCATATAATTCACCAAAAATAGCATACAATTTATCATTTTTGTATTATCTATGTATTATTTATATATATAAATATATTGTCTTCATAGTATTTTCAAATATTGTACAAAATTTGTATTTTGATTGGATTATTGATATGCTAAACTCAGAATTTTAAAATTATCTCACAAAGTCATAATTATTTGCAAATTAATTTTGGTATTAAAATTTTAAAACATAGCTAGGTAAACTCTAGTTATACCCAAAACACCGATCTTCTCATTTTTTTTAATATTCGATTCATTGATTTTTCACAAAATCTATTATTTGAATATTAACACGTGAAAATATATTTTTTCATGTTGGGCTCATGCCACCTAATAATTTCTCACTAGAACGACAGAAGTAAAAACAAAAAGATAATTCTTGTTCTTCTCCATTTATAAAAATAAAATAAATTGATAACGCTATGTTGACTAAAAAGGGGGGATTTTGTCAATATGCACAGTGCATAAATTCTTACCTACTCAGTCTAAACTTGTCACACACACGACATAACAAGCAAAAGATACAGAGCTTCTTCTTGTACTCTGAACAAATTAATGGCTTTACAGAGAGCATTGGTTCGACTCGTTGTATTTTTCTCTCTCTTCTCGTGCCTCTTCTCTCTTCATGCTGCTATACCTCTCAGCAGTAATGCTAATTTCTTCATTCCGATTCAATTTTTGGTAAAAAGGACTAATTCTGATCTTGATTTTGTTCTTTCTTTTTCTCAGGGGATATTGGATTCAAGAATGAAGACACCGAACAGGTTCTCTCTCTCACCCTCTCTCTCTCTCAATTGCTACAATGTTCTTGAAAAGAATTCTTCTTTGATTGAAACCTGACGAGATTTGGAAAATTGAATCCACAATTCATCCATTTTCTATGACAATTTCATGGATTGACAATTAATTTATCTACTTATCTTTGTTTATGTAGTTATCCAGCAAAGACATGGAAATGGAAGAGTTGCTGAGTATGAATGGAAGGATGGCCATGGAAAGAGATGACTACTCTAATAATATTCCCAGAGCCAACGAACATCATATCCCTAAAAATCCTGGAAAACCTTAGCTTATATTTATATTTATATTTATATTTATTTAAAAAAAAATATGTATGATATTACATTAAGCTTGTGTTTTTTTATTTTATTCTTGCGACTTGTCTGTAATAATTTGATCTAACTCGAACCGAACTCACTGCAGGTTATATTAATAAAATGGAATTTACTCGTACTATAAGTAATTGCTGAGTATATTTCTTTTTAAGAATTTATTTATATCTAATTTAGAACAAAACAAATATTTTTTTTTGTTAACAATGTGTTGGTGAGATGATTGTTTCTATTGATAATGGAAGTAATCATGAAAATGATGATATAACTGGCCAGAATTGTGGGATCAAGAAATCATATCATAACCAAAAAATAATTATTTGCTTCGAAGTTATATTCTAATTTAAGATACTTTTCGCAATACATAATTCTCATAACACTAATAAGTTAAAAGTACAATTGTCCAAGTTGCGCCGATTCACTGATTTTCAATCTTCTTAGATAACTCGGAACTCCTACATTGCAGAAAATTACTTAAAAACCCAAAATAAAACATTAATTATTAATTTATTATCAGAATTGACGAAAAGTACCCGAATTGATTTGCGTTTTGCTTCATTTCGTCAGTATGTGCTTTGAGCTGAGAGATGGCAGTATATATAGCATTATTCTTCTCGCATAATTCCTTCCACTCTGCATTTAATGCTTCTAATCGCGTCCCTGTATTTTGCTATTCGTTCCAATTGGTCCCGTTAATCAAAGATATTATTATATATAAATAAAAAAAATAATTATATTATAGAGAGGGTTAGATTAATACTTGGTGAATTTTCCTATTACGATTCACAACTTCAATTTTTTCATCATACTCTTTTGCCATCTTTTGCATTCTATAAAAAAAAGCAATTTTTTTGGATAATTTTATAGAATTAATGAATTATAATATGAAGACACAATTTATAAGAATAATACATACCTAGATAAGAAAGCCTCCATGTGCTTTATCTTTTGCTTCCATACGTCTCCATTATACTTTAACATCAACTCCAAATTCTCTATCCTAAAATTACAATTTAATTGCAAAATTAATCAATATCTTTTTATTTACTCGCAAATTCGAGTCTTCAAAGAATTACCTGAGAACTTGGTGCTGCAAAACACTTTGCGCGGTTTTCAAAGCGAGTCTCCAAGCTGCCACGTCATTTCTTTTATTCAAAGGAGGTATTTCCAATCCATATCTCGACATGTCCAAAGCAACTGGAGGCTTCGAAGCCTTAACCCTTTTATATTCATTAAGAAGAACTGGATGATCCTATAACAAAAAAATTGTAATTTTGTCAAGTTTGAGGACTCGATTGAATTTAGCAAGGCGAAGATTAATTTTAACCTCGAAGTTGGTTTCAGGCATAGGAGGCAAATCCTTGAGAAAATCAGCAGGTTTTCTCTTGCTTCTTTTCATCTCCTATACAAAAATTAAATCAAATCCTTCAATCAATTTGTAGAATATTCACTAATTACACAAGTTATTAATAAAAATAAAAAGAAGGGTTTTGTTGCAATAATGCAAACCTCTTCGACAAGGCGATCGACGTCGGCCTTAACAGTAGGGTTTCCGTAGTCATCGTCGATGTACGGCAACGCATCGACCAACTCGGCGTCCGGCTTGGCTCTCCATCGTTCTTGATCCGTCGCGCTTGGCGGCGCCTCCAGCATCAAAACCTCCCTCCCGGCAATCGCCATTGTTACTTGCCTGTCAGATACTCGGTCTCGGAGCTGGGAAAGAAGAGCAGCGATAAGTTCGGTAAGGGTTTATACTTAGTTGGGCCGAATAAAACTAGAGGCCTGCCTTTACTTAGCCCAGTCTTCGTAAGATGATAAATATCATGATTACCCTCCAAAAATCTGAAAATACCATGTATACATACCTCTTCCAAAATAGTAAATATCATACATATATATATGCTTACATAACATATAAAATATGGATAGTGATTCGGACAAGAACGTCTTTGAATTCGTGCAATCATAAAAAAATGATCGGGAGAAAAATATTATTTATGATTGCAGGAATTATTTTCGATAACCATAAAAAACGTTGTTGTACGAATCACTATTCATGAAATATTAAGATACCATGATCATCTCTACAAAATATATTTATAAAGGTTATTTGCGATTAATATCTTTAAACTATTATCGTTCTTTCATTGATTTTTTATTTATCAAAAATTGAGCAAAAACAACAAATAATTTGTAGAAAATCAAGAGAGACGAAGATTAGCATTGTCCCTGTCCAAGCACGACACACACAAATTGGTCCAATTTTTTTAAAAGGAATATATAAAAGAGAATGAGACGCGGGTTGTGCAAGAGCAAAACAAAAAGAAAACAAAACAAATTTTGAAATTAGGAGTGGATGCTAATCCTAACGACGCCTCCACCCCCAACGGCCTCCTCTTCCTCTCTCTAACGTGTTCACTCTCGTTCTTCCTCTTTCGGGTATTTTTCTTCTTCTTTTTAGATATTTTTTTCATGAATCGTGTCAGTTTTGGGCCTTCGGCTTTCTCCTCGTCGAAGTAACCCTTTGGTCAAATATTTCTTTTAGGTACGCTTCTCTCCGTTTACCTTCACTGATATTGTGATTGCAGGCAGAGTTTCTCTTGTGTTTGTCAATGATCCATCTTTTTAACTTTTAATTGAGATACTTGAGCAACCTCTCCTCCTCTCCTCATCGGTTCAAAAAAATTCAATTTTCAATTCGGTTTGAATATAACCTGATTCAGTTTGCATCGGTTTTGTCTTATTCGATTTAGTTTGAAATTGAATGTAACCGACCGTACACCCCTAACAGCACAAATATAAAAGAAAATAATTACCCTAAATTGAGGGATTAAGCTTAGCCACCAAACGACTGACAATCAAAATTACTCGATTGCCCATGTCATTGCATTAAAGAAAGGAATTTTATTAAAAGAGATGTCGAAAATGCCGAAGATGTTAAGATATCGTTTCCTCCAAGGAAAGAAGAAAGAAAGACGACTATACAATACTTCTACTTCGCCCCCTTGTTATCAGAGGAGGGAAGAAAGGAAAAAACATTTACCTACACAAAAGAAGCTTAGCCGCTTTGTCATTGAAAGAAGATCGTGCGGAAAAATTACTAGCAAGCACTTAAAGAGACTATGCCGCCTCATCAAGAGAGTCAACCGAAAAGAAGAAGATGAGGCCACTAAGAAAAAAACATGAAAGAAGCCGTAGAAAGATCAACACAAAAACGAGTAGTAGGATTGTCCCAAATCATGGACGTAGCAAGAAAGAAGGAAGAAAAGAGAGAAAGTAGAAGGAGTCCGGGAGGCTGCTAGGGTTTTCCCAAATCGAATAAAAGATATGCCGAACATACCGACATAGTTGATCGTGCACGGAGGAAAACTGTCAACAACGACAAATACTCCGACGTAGCAAGAAAGAAGAAAACTTTGTCGTTAATTATCTCACCTCGTCAAAGAGTGACAAACGAGAAGAAGAAACACATGAACCATCTGTTTAAATGAATAAATATAAAATGAAACAGTTTATACAATTTGATGAAAACCAAGAAAAACACGAATGCGTTGAAAAGCATGGACTTTGCGTTTGCACGCACAATTTGTTTTCGCCAAAAGTACAGTTTTAAAATTTTACTTATCCATTTATATGTATATGTTCCAAAATGATTATTTCTTTCTAACCAAATTATTTTCTCAGTATATTCTGAATAGAAAAAAGAGAGAAAATAGAGAAAAGTTTTGAGAGAGATAATGCAAAGAACTCAATGATTGAACTATGAAAAGCGTTGTCTTCAAGAAAATCAAATTCACGGTGGATCGAGTATAAAATCTTAATGTGAGAGGATATTGAGACGGAAAGTTAATGCATCAGATTCTTCATGTGTCATCTCACCATGGAATTGATGAGGTATAATCCGTAGGACCGTAACTCTTTCTTCCGTACACGAAAAATATCGAAATGTAACTTAAATTTTTTGAGAAGTCTCGTATGTTTCGCAATCCCATGTATGATAGATGAACGTGGGAATTCCTAACATCTATGTGTTGCTGTAATTTTTTCTTGTAATTATTGTTAAAACTTTGTTATGGAAAATGACAGCTTCATCTATGTCCTTTAAAAAAAAAAAAGTATATATGGTTGCCCCAAAACTCATCCAAATATTCTTGATGAGGTGGACAATCAATTTAATTGATTAACATTCTTAATTTAATTAGTTAAAGGATTAATTGATCATTTAATTGAATTAACATGTACTAATATTAACATATTAAAATTAATTGACGTGTCAATTAATCATTAATTAAAATATTAATCAAACAAACTAATTTCTCTTCAACTCATCAAGAGTGTTGGGATGAGACGAGGGGGTATGATATATTTCCCCTTTAAAAAATAACTAAAATGTGGGGTATACATGATATTTCCAAAGAACTAATCTAATGTTGAATATTTTAACTACCCCCAATATATGCCCTCTGTTAAACAATGCCACTAAAATGTCCATTACACTACTAAACAATCCAATCAAATCAAATCATAACTGCAATCTCAAAATCAGAATCCCTTAATACCATTCCAAACCCTCACTGATCAAAATCAAAATCCAAAAAACTAGACCAAATCAATAACAAATCGATCACAAATTCACATATCACACAACACATACAATGGCATTGATTTCCTCTTCTTTCTCCATCTCCTTCAAACCCAAACACAAAACCATCAAATTCAAAACCTCCCAAAACCATCACCATTTCCTCAGAATCAGAGCTTCGGCTTCCTCAAAGCCACTCCGAGCAGCCGTAATAGGAGGCGGCCCAGCTGGTGCCTCGGCAGCCGAGGCTCTTGCAAAGTCCAACGTCTCCACCTTTCTCTTCGAGCGAAACCCAAAGGGGTCGAAACCATGTGGAGGAGCGATCCCACTTTGCATGATGGACGAGTTTTCTCTGCCTCAATCAATCATAGATCGCCAGGTGTCCCAGTTCCTCCTCCTCTCTCCTTCCAATGTCCCTTCACTCTTCTCGCGCCACCTCGCCGCGGAGACCAATTACATCCCCATGCTCAGGAGAGAGGTTTTGGACTCGTTTTTGAGAGAGAGAGCGAAGGAGAAAGGGGCGGTGGTTGTACCGGGTTTAGTGACTGGTATCAAAATACCCACAAATGAGAATGAACCGTATGTTATACGGTATACTTCTGAGGAAGGTATGAAGAGTATTGAAGTGGACACCATTGTTGGGGCAGATGGAGCTAATAGTCGAGTTGCAAAGGAGATCGGTGCTGGAGAGTATACCACTGCAATTGCTTTTCAGGTTCATGTTGCTCAAAATTTGGAATAACTTCATAGATACCCCCAAAAAACATAAAACTATCATATGCCTATAATAACTGAAAATATACAAATTACAAACATTAGAAATATGAAATGTATCACTACCCGTTATCCGTAGAAGAGGAGAGTTGGCGCATTGATGATTATTTCATTGTTTTGTAGGGGTACCAATGATATTTTTTAGCTTTGTAGGGTCATCAATGATATTTTCTGGAATTACACATGCCATGATCCCTTTCCTTTTTTTCCTACAACAATGTAAAAATATATAAAGATGCAAAAAATTGTAAAATATAGGAAAGAATTCGTTTACCGCCATCAGCAATGTCATATTACACGGACCTCGCCGAAATGTACCTCGGCTCAGACGTATCACCAGACTTCTACGCGTGGGTTTTCCCCAAATGCGACCACGTGGCAGTTGGTACCGGCACCGTCTCATCCAAGCCACACATTAAGTCTCTTCAAAACGCTCTTCGTGCCCGTGCTGGTTCAAAACTCTCTGGCGGTAAACTGGTAATAATAACTTTCAACAAGCTTCTCTATAATTATTAAATAATTGACTAATTAATTTATTTATTTTCCAACAGATACGAGTCGAAGCGCACCCAATACCGGAGCACCCTAGACCGAGACGTGTCATCGGACGGGTCGCTTTGGTCGGAGATGCAGCTGGGTACGTAACGAGGTGCTCCGGCGAGGGAATTTATTTCGCAGCCAAGTCGGGGAGAATGTGCGGAGAGGCGATTGCGAAATTGTGGTCCGAGAACGGGAGGATCACTGAAGCAGGGTTGAAGCGTGAATACTTGAAGAAATGGGACAACGAGTTCTTGGTCATGTTCAGGTAATTTCTCATTACATTACCCTTCGAGCGATACACCGAATTTTCGTTGATATGATATTTATGTTTCCTTTGAACGTGAAGGTTCTTGGATCTGTTGCATAGAGTGTTTTATCGAGACAATGCGGGGAAAGAAGCGCTGGTCGAGCTGTGCGGGGACGCATACGTGCAAAAGAGAACCTTCGAGTGTTACTTGAACAAGACAATGACCGTGGGCCATCCATTGGAGGAGATGAAACTAGCCTGGCGAACCATCGGCACCATGGTAAGAAATGGATTGCTAGGAAGAGAAGTAGAGAGACTCAAAGTTTTCGAAGGCCTTTCCTTTTGAAAATTTCGAAGTTTCCCATAAGAGTGTTTAAACATATTTCTAGTTATATTTCTTGGATTTTGGAAGAAATTTGTTTTCAATTTTTATCTTCTTGTTGAAAGACAGCCAACTTGCATTATTTGCTTGCGCGCACTCACCCTACTCAGACCCACATGCACTATTATTTTTATTTCTTTTTTTCGCAATAGATACTCTTAATCAAGACTAAACTAATCACTACAATTATTGAATCTTTTGGAGAAATAGACACTCTCATCCATGAAATTTGATTTAAATAGCATTTTGAGAGCTCTACTTGAATCTTTTGGAGAAAGTTCGCAAAATATTCCTACCACCATGGAGGGCATGCGGGTAGGTCTCAAAAAGAATATTAAGGGTAACACATGCTTTGTTGTGTTGGATGATCTTTGGGAGGAGTATGGAGGAAATTTGGAGGAGTTGAGCCCCATGTTGCGAGGGTGTATTGATGCCTTGATGGTAGTAAGATTTTAGTTACCACGAGAAGTGAAAATGTTGTTGCGCAAATTCAGGTTGCTCAATCACGGAAGTTGGAGATTTTATCGGATGATCATTGTTGGAACTTGTTTTCCCAAAGAGCATTTGTGTCTGAAAGTGAGAAGAACGGTGATGATTTGGCAGAGATTGGTAGAGAACTAGTAAAGAAGTGCGGAGGTATACCATTAGCAGCTAAAGCTCTCGGATACACAATGCGGTCGAAGAAGGGGATTGGTGAATGGTCCGAGGCACGAGACAGTGAAATTTGGAAGTTGGACGATCAAAGTGGAATTTCATTCAATCGAGCGATGAAGGCTCATCATTGGAAAAGCATGGGGAGAGGTATGTCAAAGATCTTTTAGACATGCCATTTCTTGATCAACGAGATTTCAATTATATAAGTGATAAAAACGGTCTTTGCATGCATGATCCTGCGAGATACATCACCGGCGATGAACTTCTTGTTTTGGATGATCATAACGGTGTCACCAATTATGTGGTTGGCGATGATTATCATTATGTTTTACATCAAGCACTACCCAGAAAAATCAGGGCAATCAATTTTTGCAATATTAGAGAAAAGAGAATACGATTTAATGATCACGGAGTTTTACATGCGAAGTACTCACGTGTCTTGAATTATCGTGGCTTGATCTTAACTGATTTCTCTAATTCCATGAGAAAGTTAAAACAATTAAGGTACCTCTCCGCTCCATGGGCATCGGGTGTTGCCTGAATCTTTTGGTAACCTCAATAATTTGAGGTACTCGGATTTGTCATGCGGTGACTTCGAGAAATTACCCGAAACATTTTGGAACCTCAGTAACCTCCATGTTCTCAAACTCGATCATTGTTCAAAACTTGAATTTTTGCCCGAATTTCCTGACTTACTGAGCTTGAAAGAAATATTCCTCCAAGGTTGCGGGTATTTGAGGAAACTACCCTCTTCCATTTGTAAACTGACTAAACTCCGCAAATTAAATCTCTCATATTGTACAAGATTTACTATCACACCGCACCCTCTTTCGTTCCTAACGAAGGAAGCCAATTATACAGTCAAATCATAGATATAACAACAACAATCATATATAATAATACCACAAATTTATATAGGTTCTCAAAACACAAATCCTCATTAATTAAAATAATAAATAAAACATAACTCTCTCTGTAATAGTAATAGTAATAAAGTACCAAAATGCATATAAAACATGTCTAACACCAAAGATAATACTTCTCATGAACTCTTCAACTCTGTAAAAAAGACAATTTAAACAGTTAAAATCGTATTAATCTAAAAGATAAAAATTGTTACCAAGCGTTCTAATTACCTTGCCAGCAATGTTGTTAGAGAGCCAATCGAGTCCCTCGTACAGTCCCTCTCCAGTTGTGGCACAAGTGCTCTGAATATACCTAGCAAAATCAAAATCAAAATCAAGCCAAGTATAAATCACATTAATTCAATTTAATGAAGATATGATTAGATATAATTGTACCAGTGGCGTTGACGAAGAGAGTGGAGACCAAGTTTATCGGTGATCTCAGCAGCATTCATAGCATTCGGTAAATCTTGTTTGTTAGCAAACACAAGCAAAACCGCATCCCTCAATTCATCCTATATATTCGTCAAAATATTATGAAATATTCGCAAATTATTTATGCCAAGAACAATATATGATATGAAATGTATTATTATAGTTATTGTTATTATTATTATTATAATACCTCGTTGAGCATGCGATGAAGCTCGTCTCTTGCTTCGACGGCACGGTCCCTATCATTGCTGTCAACAACAAAGATGAGTCCTTGCGTGTTCTGGAAATAATGTCTCCACAATGGCCTGATCTGTAAATATATGCAAAATGTATTTATATATTCGCGATTCTGAAGTATAACGTAGAGAAATTGTAATTGTATACGAGGTTATGTATGAAAGAATGTACCTTGTCTTGACCCCCCACATCCCACACGGTGAAACTAATGTTCTTGTACTCCACAGTCTCCACATTGAACCCTGAATTAATTTCGTATCCGCAATGTCATTTTAGTAAATAATGGAAAATAAAGAGAATCTGAATTGCGATTAGTGAAAGGGTTTACCAATAGTGGGAATGGTGGTGACGATCTCGCCGAGCTTGAGCTTATAAAGAATGGTGGTCTTACCAGCCGCATCGAGACCGACCATAAGGATTCTCATCTCCCTCTTGGAGAAGAGGCGGCTAAACAACTTCGTGAATGTCAATCCCATTTTGTCTTAATCTGTTATTGGGGAATTGAATCATTAGTAATTTTTTGAATGTATGTGAGATCTGAGAGAAAGGATTGATTTGTGAAAGTCAATGTTCTATGATCTTATGAAATTGAACCATGTAGTGTCAGATTGGGAACGTAAAACCTGTTTTATCTTAATTATTGGTTAAATTAAATGATGAGTTGCCTAATCAGAAAATTTAAGATGTATAATCTGTAATAGAAATCAACATATACCGTGAATGAATCTAAATGTCAAAATCGAAGTATAAGATGCAAATTAATGCAATAGCACGAACGGGTAAATTGAAGTTGTAAATAACAAAATTATTAGATCTAGTAACAAATCCACAAGATCTACCGCTAATTCGAACAAGATTCAATTGCAAAAATCTAATAAACGTGGGTACACAATAGATCTCGGAATCACAGTCCAAATTACCTAGCGATCTCGATCTAGCTTAATCAAAAGAAATTCATATAACTGAACAACAAAAAAAGAGAAGAAAAGAAAAAAAAAATCTCACCTCGATTTTTCTCCTTTTTCCCCTCTTCTTCTTCTGAAGATGTAAATGAAAACAATGGTGGGATACATAAGAAGCTGCCGCGTTTATGAACTGCCAGAAAATACAGTTCTGTGATTTTATCTCAGCACAATCTCTCTAACTATTCATATAACGAGTTAATTTTAAGTTGTAAAATCATCTGTTACATACTTGCATACAAAAAGAATAAATTGGTTTGTCCGGACAACGTGCCACCGACTCCTTGCTAGTATTGTATTGCTCTGAGTTTTATAATTCTTTTGACTTGTTTCTCTGTCCTCAGGTTTTTCTTTTACTGTATTTAATATATTTATTTACCATCTTTTACTACTTCCATTGATGGCGTGATCCCATTGGCTGTTTACGAGTCGAGAAGAAAGTAAATCATACGTAAAGCACATTGTTAAGGTCGCCACGTCGAATAAAAAAATGGAGGCACTTCCGAAGATTAATCACTGTATAATGTATTGCGGAGACGTGGAGTCTACCTGTCAGCCTCGTGAGTACTAGCCACCCCGTCTTCTCTCCAATTCTACAGATTGTACTTGTTGCAATTATTTTTTAATCTCCAATAATTTCGGATTCGAAAAATATAAAATAATCATATTGCATGTATATTTATTTTTATTTTCTAATCAATACGAATAATATCCGGATAAAAATTAGGATACAAATACGAATATGAATTAATTTTAGGTATAGAAACAATATTATATTGTATTTTATTTATTTACTTACAAATATTATTCAATGCAAAAAATATAAATCTTGTTGCAAATATTATTTTATCCTAAATTCTATTTTATAAATTTATAAATATATAAAAAATATCAATACCTGAACGAAGCATGTATTTTTTCAAGATAATAATAATAATAATAATAATAATAATAATAATAATAAATAGATAGTAAATAATAATAATAACTTATTAACAATAATAAAAGCAATTAAACCACAAAGCAATGATAATACATATATGAACAATATTAATATATTTATATGTATCCGTAAGCGAAAACAAGCTCTTAAACAAATTTGTTATATGAAAAAAGAAACTATTTGCATCTAATATATGTTCAGATAGGAACAGTATTTAGAGATACAACTACGTCTCATGTAGAAAACATGATAAGAAAAACCATTAATTTTTTTATTAAACTTTCAACCAGAAACAAACCATTTGTGAGAAAAAAAAGTTAGTTTTCTTCTCAAAATTTCAAATATCATATTTTTGAAAGAAATTTCATAAAAAATTAAATCTCGACTTTTTATCTAATTTATAAAACATTAAATCTATGAAAACTAAACAAACATTACACAAAAAATAAAACCTAAAATTAATTTCTTAATTATTATCCCGTTGCATATTACTACTCGAACTCAAGTGCATCAATCTCGTATTTCACCTCCTCCAAATACTCGTTGATACACGTCACCGCATCTTGCACCCCACAAATCGCTTCTTTCATCGCACTATCATACTCCGCATTTAATTCTGCATCGATTGTTCCCTCGGCCTCGGTAATCTCGTGCAAATGCACGCACTGGTGACCCGTAGCGTTAATAGGGCGACATGTGTCATGAACTACTGGTCTCTCTGACGGCCTCCCCGATTTTTTTAATACTTGGATTTTAACTGTCTTTGAAATGATAAAGGAAGTTTATATTGGAATAATGTTTGAGTTTGAATGATATATTACTTTTTACTTACGAGGTGTAATTTTTGTTTTTCTTGGGCTTGAACGGATTTAAATAAGTTCGCGAGATCGTTTCTGCATATTTCTGGCGAAAGAAGCGAGGATTCCATTTCGAGAACCTGTAGAAATTTGAAATCAATTCAAAATTATGGCATAAACATTAAATTGGCTACATGTAATTCAAGAATTGCATAGTTGATTAACTCTTGGTTTAACACAAATTTTTGTTCCATTTAATGCGATTGAGCACAATTTTCAATCTTGCCACCATTATATAAATGAGCCTTAAATGGTACCAGAAAAAGGTCATGTAAAATCAGGCTAAATGTATATGATATGAAATGATATAAATTATGCAAAGCAAATTACTTGTTTAGAACAGTCATTGAATTCTTCAGTGACCTCTCCGCATAATTGCTGGTATGCTAACTCACCTCCATTCGCCATATATTCAGAAAAGCCCCTGCAAAATGTTTACTCCTTTTTCAATCCTCAATAAATTCAAATGATGACCACATAAATACTTTTCTGGATTTACTGAAACAAAAAATCACCTAATTTACATTAAAATTTAAGCTCTTTTCCGCCCTAATAATTAAATTACTTGTGATCTTACTTTCATTAATCTTTTAGCAAGTTCTACGGTTACTTAGTTCAATTTTAACTATCAATTCAACGTTTTCGAGCATAAATATTTCAATTCAAGATAATTTCAGGGACATGAACAGACAATTTCCCTACCTGCGAAGCTTAGTGTAGGCTTCCGCGCGCCTCTGTTGAACAGCGAGGAACCGACGGAGAAGATCGATCAACTGAGAAGACGTCGTGGCGTCATCTACGACCTCCATCGGTTCTGCTTCTCCTCCTCCGCCGCTCACTTTCACTCGCTCTCCGTCGGATCGCTCCACTTCCATTCTCCACGCACAGCACTCTGGCGTTTCTCTGATTTATTAATTTTAACTTTTAAGGCCTTTTTGAAGGTCGCAGGCCTTGGGCCTCAAAGACTTCATTAACTGGCATCTAAAATTGTGTTCGACTGAGAATATTCATGTATTAATTAATCCAAAGTCTTATTTTCATCTGATTTTTTATATTTTTCTTGTGTTGCGTCGTCCCAATTATCTCAATCGTATTAAATAAAATTATTAGACGTGAAAAAAAATTATACAATTAATTTGTCATTTGTACATAATATTTATTGGTTATTTTACAACTATTTTTTGAGTATCTAAAACAACAAATCAGGTTGCACTAGTGACGTGAATTATTATCATTCACTAAGTTCATATTGAATCGTTGTATTAAAATGTTTATCATACAAGATGAAATATAAATATAATTTTTTTGTATTTTTTTTTTCAAAAGACTCGCAGGTTATATTATTTCTCATTAAAATAGTTTAAAATGTTACAAATTTTTATAAAGTACAAACTGACAAGAAAAAAAAAACTTATGATTGTTATTGCAGTGTCCAAATAATGCATGTACACTACTATCCTCGCGAGTTTCGCAAAGTAGTCTATCTTTATTAAGCGGTCGATTTATATACACAAAATTCGGATCCTTGATCCTTCTCTTCCAACTTACAGTCTCGAACCTCCTGAATAATTTAAATGGAACCAGCACGGTCAATATAGTATCTTGAATTACCAAATTTTAATTTCGAGAAAAAGCAAATAGGCCTCATCCGAGAACATATCCACAAATTAAATGGAAATCTGATTATTCTTCTTCCCACCAAATCGAACACCTTGGGTCAGTATTATTGACTCGTTTGTTTGAAACGTTTGTGACGAGCTAGGTTAGTGCCGATCGAGTTTGTGCAAAATCTTCAAATGAAGCATCTAATTTTGGGCAACACCTTCCCAAAGTTTTTTTAGGCCTGGCAAAAGAGAATAAAAAAAAGGAAGGATCTGTTTTTCTACCGCAATATCAATAATTTGGTATTGCCAATTTCACGGAAACGTTTCCATTTGGGATTGGTGTCCACAAAAGTCGATTTTTATAAATATAGTTGAAATATGAAAAGGCTAGATAAATCTAACGCAAATAAACTAATATATAATTTTATAAACATACATCAAATACTATTACTGTTTTTAAAAATTAAATTTTAAAACATAGTTCCAAAATATTTTATCTAAATTTTGAAAATATTTTTGGCATTTCTAAATTTATCATTTAAAAAATATTACATAATACTAAGCACATTATAGTTTGTTTTTGTTTATAACCCTTTGATATTAAATTTAAAAAATAATTAAAATTAAAGAAAAGAATTTAACTATCAAAACGCAAATAATATTTTCAACTTGTAAAACATACTTGAAATATTACTTTTAATTTTGAAACGGTAGATCTAGAAGTACACGTAATATTACATAATTTCTAATTAAAATTTTGAAATATTTTCTGTTGTAATGCATGAATATATAATTACATTGTATTTTGTACAAATATAAATTTATTACTATCATAATCTAATGTAATGCAACGAATGCATATATGACATAACTCACTATTTATGCATTATAATTTCTAAAATATCACATATACAAGTATTACTATCTCGTAAAAATGAATTATTTGCTTTCATAACATAAAATAATTAAGAAACGCAAAATACTCATATATATATATATATATATATCAGTAAGTTATAAAAATATCATAAAATTAATATATCAGTAAGTTTTATTTGAGATCATATTTTTATATAATATAGAGTATAGCACTCGTTAACAAAAACAGAACAGTTTTGCGCAAGAATATCAAATGCACAAACATGAAACAAATAAAACAAATCAACCAGAAAAAAAAAATACAATTATTTTCCTCAGTCACAGATACTTACAAGCTGCATAACAAGCTTGTCCAGAACTCTGGTAATAAATGTACCCAACAAAATTAGAAAATCCCTAAATTTTTAACCCATCCTATCAGGAAAAACAATACAACATACAAAATACACCAACTCATGTTATAAATGTATGCTTGATTAAAATAAGGAAATATACATATTACCTACCGGATGTTTTTAGAAATTAATGCCAATTTTAAAATGACAATTTAACCTTTATTTATTAATTAAAGACAATTTTAAAAAATTCAAACAAATGAGTTTTGCTCTGATGTTTTCTGACTGTTATTTATTATATTTGTACAAATCATAATCACTATAACCTTTAGCAATCCTCACTACAACCTTTAGCAATCAAATCAAATTTTAGAAAAAAATTGTATAGATCTTTGACGATCAATAAAATAATATTTTATCAAATTTTAAGATGATCAATATATTAGAAAAAATATTTTCTCAAATTTTAAATTGGATACGTGTGACTAGCAGAGAAGACATTTTTTTCAAATATAAATATCAAATATTTTTTATGTAAGAAATATAAAGATCAAATATTTCATTATACATATGACGGAAGATAATACTATTTAACAAATATCAACATAAATAAGGATAAATAATCATTTGATAGAATCTTTTTTGAAGTCGCTTAATTTAATCATATTAGCACCCATAGCACCATTATTTTTTTTTTTTTTGCAAAATACTTGAAACAAATTCAATATTTTTGCTACTTCGTTAATTCTTAAAGGATGAATAATGGTAATTTAGATTTTAGAAATGATAAATACATTTCTTTACTTTTGAAAGTTAAATTCATGCTTTGGGTTTTCGGAATGGTAAATATATAAATCCTACATTATAATAAAACTAAAAAAAATCTACATTACATTTGTTTCAAATTAAATGAAAACCCAGTACTGCCATAGATCTTTGTACAGATCATCAGATCAAATTAGTTGTGCAGGTGGAAGTAAAAAAATAAAAACAAAATAATTTTGCAAGCTATGGAAAAATACTTAAACAACATTATCACAATAACAAATCTTTTACAATAGAGTGGCCGAGCCAAATAAAAAAGGTCTTTTAAAAACTAAATATACTTTGCTAACGACTTAACAAACAATATTAAAACCATAAGTAATTTAAAACATTATCGTTGTAGAAAACCCAAGCTTTATGAGAATTACGAGTAACAAAGTACAAAGCTTAAAATAGGTTTTTTTTGGCTGCACTTCTTTAGAAAATGCTCTCCAAATATACAAAAGCATCTTTAATTTTCAATCTGCAAGGTCAATAAAACTGTAAATTTTCGCTGAAAAGAAAACAGTAAATTCTATGTCTAAACATTTAAAACAAAAATCAATGTTTAAACTTTTTTTTCATGAAATAAAAAAAAAAGCAGAAGAAAATTATATCATGAAGCCAAAAAGAAAAGCAAAAACTGTTAAGGATATTAAGACAAAAGGAAATTTTTTTGAGGGAAACCTCGTGAAATAAAAAGATAAAACTCACCTTGAATTCCAACTTAAATTCCACCCATGTAACCACCACCACCACCTCTACCAGAGCCTTGCTGAGGTGGCAGACCAGGTCCACCATACCCACTCCCTGGTGGTGCACCATAACCACCTGGCCCACCATAGCCACCTGGCACACCACCTTGACCGAGAGCTCCAAGCTGAGTGGCTAAAAAGGCAGTCAAAGCTTGACCCAATGCAGGGTTGATTCCTGGAGCACCGGGGACAGATTGCACTTGCACCTGACTGACAGGTGGCGGTAACAAGTGACCCGCTCCTGGCATGCCACCTGGCATCTGTAAAAATACAAAAGTACAATATAAATTGCATGGTCTATATAATTTCACTTCGTAAATTATGAATATCATTGTACCTGTACAGGTGGGGCATAATCCGTGACAGGATTTCTGCCTCCAAAACCAGGAATTGGATTCTTACCAAAACTGGGTTTGTTACTCCCAGGTTTGATCCCATCGATCGCCTTCTGGCAATGAAAAACCAACCCATCAAACTTCTTATGCGGTTCTTTCAACGCTCTTTTCGCACTTTCCACAGTCTTGTACACAAACAATGCAAACCCTTTAGGTCTTCCAGTGGACTTGTCGAGCCCCAAAGGACCCTCTTCGATCTCCCCGAATTTGGCGAAAAATTGGAGTAATTTTTGTGGGTCCACGTCGGGACTCACGTTGCTGACGAAGATCTTGCGTTGGGTGTATTCTGACGTGGGCGTGGAAGGAGATGGCTGCGGAACGGGTCCGGATGGAGTGGCGGATGTGGGGCCAACGGATGCCAGCTGGCACGCTGCCATTCGGTTACCGATTTTCTTTTGGGGTTCTTTTAGGGCGTTTTTGGCACCGCTTCTTTTGCTGAATAGGACGAATCCGTATCCCTTGCATTTTCCTGTGTTCTTGTCTATTACAACCTGTACAGAATAGAGTTTTGTAGGTTTTATTTGTTAGTATTGCAGTTTAGTCCTTGGTATTTGAAGAAATTGTGATCTACGTACCTTCAAATCTTCGATTTCGCCGTAAGAAGAGAAAATACTGGTGAGGGTATCTGTGGTTGTATCCCAGCCTAAACCGTGAACAAATACTTTGCGTTGACTCGGGTCCATGTCAGCAGCTTGGCGCACCTGGGCCAGGATGTCACGGTGAGCCAAGGCTGCATCTTTTAACAAATCAATGAGTTGGTCCTTTGGGAAAACTTCTAGAAGGCTTTGTATTGAATCCGGATCACTTTCTTCATCATGTTCCTCTGCCACTTCTTCATTATCTAATAATGGTAAAAAAACAATGAATTCAAAAACCATAATTCGCATTTAATTCGTAGATCTATACGAAACACGACTAAATCTAAATCTGAAAGGAAAACAAACAACAACAGATCTAAAATATAATCGTTACCTCTATCCATATCAACGTCCTCATGGGGGGAATTACTCGTCTCCTGTAACTCGATTTCCTCTTTCTTTAAAGCTGGCAAAGCGGCCACGGCGGGCACGGCGGCCTCGGCTATTGCTAGAGTTAGTTCTGGTTTGACATCGGCCTTGGGCTCTTCCTTCACGGGGGTCGGTTTTTGCGTGATCGGAGTCGAACCGCTTCCCGCCGAGATCTTTCGCTTCTTCGCCATGACGATGTGAGGAAACTAGGGTTAGGGTTAGGGGTTGTTTGTTTCAGACGAGACGGCGGAATCGACGAAAAATACAGGAGAGGACAGGATTGATTATTGATTTACTAATAAATATAATATTTTTGTCGTCTCGGCGAGTCGTCGTATGTTACGTAACCATTAAATGCAAGAAAAGCATATGGGCCGTAAGGCTTTGGCCCACGTAATTCTGTTCTGGAGCATTTTGTTAATTAAAGATCACTTGTTATCTAGTCTAGACTCTAGGTTGCATATATTGATATTTTAATATGATATGATATGATAATTTTTAATATTAAATATATATTCGGCTATACAATAATTACTTTTTATACATTATATAATATATTGATAAAATTTAATTAAGTAAAAAAATAAAATATTTTTATTTTTATTAAATATCATGACGTATAAATAAAATTAACCAAACAATATGTATTATGAAAATCCTCGACATATAAGTATCGAAAAATATGGATTTTATAGGAATAAAAGTATATTAGAATTATCACACAAATATCTTAGATCTATATTTTAGAAATATTTAAAACTATCCATATTCATATATATTGGATTATCGTTTTGGGATTATTGGAGTGAAGGGTCGTTCGAGTTTTGAGTTAATTATGTGTTCGGATCGTTCGAGTTTCAATTCATTCAATTTAAGGTCGATTCCGATACCGGGAAATTCAATTTCTATTCGATTTTAGATCGTTGCCTTTTAAAAAAAATCGGTTAGCTTCGGGTTCGTACATGTCGTTTTTTCGGTTTTTTCGGGTCCAGCCACATTTGCCAGCTCTATTCATCATTCACACAAAATGTATTAAACTTAAAAAACAAATAAGAAATTCTAGACAGATATGTTCCATTCAAGAAAGTTAAATATACATTAAACAACAACAAAAGAGTAATAAAAAAGAAAAGAAAAGAAAAGACATGCAACAAAAGCCTCCAAAGATCTCATCTCTATAGTAATAACATAGATGTAATCGAGCCGAAGAAAACATCTCCTGAAAATAAAAAAAAAGATTTAACCAAAAATTCAACGTGGTCAATTAAATGAAAATAAAAATGGGAAACTGTCATGTAAGTTACAGACTATGTTAGTAATCGAACATTATTAAAAAAACTAACCTCAAATAACTGCTACCAAAAATTCAACGTGGTCTATTCTGAGAGTTCTTCTTTGATCTAAAATGGAAATACACAAACTGGAGTATTATCTACAAGAAACAGTTAAAGAAATTTTGCCTCGATTATTATTATTATTATATAATAATAATTATTATTAATTCAAAAGGATACGAAGGAATCGAGGACAACACAGCCAGCAGCATCGACCAGCCAAGGCAAGTTCGGTCTTATTCTCGACCATTCCAAACTATTTACAAGTATACTGTAACAAATAAAAATATAATTAGAAAAAAAGAAAAACAAGTCGAAATGGCTTATTGTGTGTACAATTAGTTTTAGGGTTTTAATTCTGTTCTATTTGGAGACCATAATTCTAAAGCGTTACGGAACAAATACCTTCCAACATATGTGACATTACCAACTAGAGCAAATGTGAACATTAGCGGATTAAGTCCCTGAAAATTACAAACACAAAAGTTTAGTAATACAATAATTATAACGTAAAAGGAAAATTAATATAAAAGATCAAGTACAAATGAACTTGCCTCGACATTGCCTCTTTTGATCTGCAAAAAAACATGAAAAACTCGGTCAAATTTTACTCCAATATAAAAATACGTGTAAATCATAAATAATAAAATAATCTCACATTTAACAAAATCTGTGGGAGACGACCTCCCATGTAAATTGCCGTCATGACCCAACCAAGAATAGTTCCTATTTCACTTCCAGCTCCTCCTCCGCCTGAATTTACCATTTTGTCCTTCAATTCCACAAACAATGTTTTAAAAATTCATTCTTCTTTTGCACTAACAAAATTTTATTGAGAGAGAGAGAGAGAGAGAGAGAGAGAGAGAGAGAATAGTACCTCTAAATTCAATAGTTTTCGGCCCGCGGGGAAGACTACTCCATCGGATTTTTGACTAAATGTGTTTTTTGCATTCATGCGGAGGGTAGAGGTGAGCAAAAGAAAAGCAACCGATGGTACCTAAACATTACAAAATAGATATATAAATTATAAATCAGGTTTGCTAAGGAGAATCCAAAAAAAAAACCGCGCAGGCAAAATATACTAACGAAATTAGCAAAAATATACTATTTAAATGAACAAAATATACTGTTGAATTCAACATGTTAACATGGCTAAAATTAAGAATAAAATAATATATTTTCAATAGTATATTTTGCTATATACAAAAATATATTTTGCTAATTTCAATAGTATATTTTGGTCTATGGATTCGTTTTTTGGATTTCTTTTTGTGGATTCTATTTAGCATTTCTAAATTATAAATTAATTTCGTTTAGCACATACAAAATTCTACCTACCAAAAGATATAACTTGAGAATAAGACTTTGCTGAAAGTAGTGCGTAAAACTTACAACGGAAAGAAGGTTTCGATTGAGTGGCGAAGATTGCATTGGAGAGCGTGCACCGAGTAAAGGTTCGTTTTGGTCATTTGGAAGAGAAGTTATTCTTCTTGAATGTGCAATCCAAGAAGAACCCACAATTGGTGTCGGACTTCTCGATAGTGATCTCGCGGAACTATAATGACGATATTTAATTTATGATTTATTAGAAAAAAGAGATATCATCGCAATTAATATTTACGACAAAAAAAATTGTACTTCAAATGTATGTAATTGGTATTGGGAAAAAAAGTACTAGGACAGAAAAAAGTGTCCAAATATACAATTTAATTATTGACGAAAAGTTGCATGTATTATTAGGAAAACAAGTCGCATTTAGAAATAATAGCTGCCAACTTTAATTATGTTGCTTTACTTATTGGCCACTACAAAAAGTGAATTATGATAATATTTAATAATCCCTAACTAAAAAAGAAAGATAATATTTAATAAGCCAAATTTATGAAGAAAAAAAGAGTTTAACTTTGTGTGTTTCGTGCAACAAATCTTATTGCCCTAATAAACATGGTAGTTAACTAAATTATAAGAGAACTTACGCATAATAGAAATCCGCAATGTCTCCATTAGAACTATATCGCTTAATCAAAACAGGAATAGGCAAGCTTTCAATAGTTTCATTCTTCTTATAATCGCTTCCTTCTAATTCTTTTTCAACTTCGGCCTCGTTTTCTTCACTCTGAAAAACACGCAATAAAGTAAAAAACAAAATTTAAGAAAATAAACCGAAATTAAAAAGGTGATATTATTGCCTTTTGAGCCACCGATTTTTCCTTAGATTTAAGCTTGCGATTTATATGGCCGTAGTATACGGTTTGCCATGCAAGAACTATAGTTGTCGCGGTGTATAACTGCATAAATTATAAACTCAATTAATCTTGTCATAAACAAATAAAATTATGAAGCTTTGAAGTTTCGTATCTTACCAATGCCACGTAGAACTGTGTCGGCAACTGCAAATAGATAAATATAAATATAAAAAATGTTCATACAATATAAATAAAATACAAAACGATGCATGATTAGTACCGTTGCGGGCTCCAAGAAGCATCCGAGTAAATTAAAAAAATCC
This sequence comes from Luzula sylvatica, assembly GCA_946800325.1. Taxonomy (NCBI): domain Eukaryota; kingdom Viridiplantae; phylum Streptophyta; class Magnoliopsida; order Poales; family Juncaceae; genus Luzula; species Luzula sylvatica. Next base: position 76,160,583 of record OX326956.1, on the reverse strand, counting down.
CTATAATAAATTTAACAAAACAAAACATATTAAAAAAGATCATTTTTAACCAATGTTTTAAATTGCGATATAGCGGTTTATTGCGCTTGGAATGTAATTTACATATGATCATCGATATTGCGCGATATTGCGGCGCTATCTAGTAGGTTGCGGTATTGCGTTTTATAAATATTTATTGCGATTTGCGCTATGGCGGCGCATTGCGAATGCGCCGCCATAGCGCAAATCGCAATAAATATTTATAAAACGCAATACCGCAACTGCGCCGCAATTTAAATCACTGTTTTTAACATATAAATCTGAAATTAATTACCCAACGAGCCACGTCGTCAGAAAAGTAGCCGAGACTCCTTCAGTGGATTTGTTCTTGTGATTTGTCATAATTTGCGGGACTTCGGCAATCCCCCAACTAATTATGCTGATTAGACCAAGCGATAGGGAAACTCCATCTTTAGTACCGCACAAACAATATTTGAAGTATGTTCGTGCCCATTCCGAGCAATCGAGATTTGTCGAGCATTTTGGGGGAGGGGCTGATCGAAAAAATCCCATTGGTAAAAATCTGAGAAATGAATAATGGAATAAAATTAATAGTAGATAAATAAACTTTGATTAAAAGATGCAGAAAAAAATTATCTTCATTACCTACTCATCATTAAAATAAGAATAAAGAGTTGTTTTTTTTTAATTGAGAGAACCTTACAAGAGAATGAACACAGAGCAACAGACAAAAATGTATGAGTAAGTAAATATGTGTATGCTATTTTTCAGGGGCGAGTTCGTGAAAAACTAAATTATCGAGGGTACAGATGTAAATTGGTATAACAGAATTAGACATGAAATACCCACATTCAAACTTGAAATTAGTATAACAAATTCGAGTTTTCCACCATTAATTATGCAAACTAATTAACCTCCACAAAAGGGCGAGAAATAAGCAGAAAGGACCTCCAAAAATAGAAAAATACCTGATCACCCTTTATTCCGTGCTCGAACAAGGAGTAGAACTGCAGCAGCCGCAAGATTTAAGCTTTTCAGTTTAGGGTTTTAGTAGAACCGCTATAAAAGGAAGAACAAAGAAACCTTGAATAAGAAAGTATGAAATATTAATCTCCCCTCTTCTCTTCCTCTCACTCTCTCTCTCTCTCTCTCTTTGGCGGGGTTATGCCGTTTTCAAGGCCTTACATTGTGTCCGAGGGAGACACGTGTACCACAATGCTGTGTGATGTGTCATCCAATTTAATTGAGCTCGGTTCATGCACCACAATAGTAGTACAAATAAAATAAAATTTGGTACAGCTTTTTATTTTTATTTTAAAACAATAGTTCGAATAAATATGTTAAAGTATGTAAATTATTTATATAATGTTTGTTTAACTCGTTTATTAAGTTTTAGTTAAAAAAAAATTCTCTAAAAAAAAGCATCTAATATTATTTGATACTAACGAGAATTCAAAATCTATGTACTATTATCATAAGAAAAATTATCTATATGTTACGCTCTTCCTAAACGAAGTCTCGATGTACATGATTTCGATCTAATTTATTATGCAAGTAAAAGTGTTCGTGTTCGAGTGAATAAATTAGATTTATGCAAGTTAAACAAAAAATAATATGTAATAAAAATTTCTTTATATAAACATGACTAAGAATCTATGATTGGACAAATTCAACAAAGAAAATAATATTTTTTGTATTTGTTACATTATTGTTTAAAATAAATAATATATGTAACTCCTCAAATAATACAAATAATAATAATTTATCATGTATTTATGTTTCTTACTTACATATCATTGAAAAATGTACTACGCGAAAGTCATATCATATGTGTGAGTCTAATTTTGACGAACACCCAACACATTAAATTATCATATCCCCAGTTGCGTATCATATCACCAGTAAGTGCGGTCGAATAAATAAGAATAAAATTTATAAATAATGAAGAAGATAGTTAAAGTGTTATGTATAACACGATGTAGCGACGATATAGCGTAGTTTGGATTCTAAAAGTTATGCATTATTGTTTTTTGAGAATTACTATATTTACCAATTCAAATTACATATTTTATCCCGGACACGTTTTTTTGCATACAAACATGGATATTTATTACGCGGGACCCAGCCCAATTCATATTATATTTGTACTTTCGAAAGTGAATCATGATATTAATTATGTGAGTGGAGATTTTTTCATGTTTTATTGATTTTTAACTCTAGAATATATGAGTTTTTTGAGCTTTAGACATAAGAAATAAAATATTATTAATTAAAAAAATTGTACATTAACTAAATAAAATGGTTAAAATAATTGCATTAATATGTATTATTTTCATATATTCATATTTCGAATTTATATCCGTATCTTGCTCGACATATTATTACTTGTTTGCATTTTGATATTATGTTTGAATATGTAATCAACATACTCATATACTAATTTTAGTCATTTTAGAATTTTTATGATATTATTTTATAATTGAATATTATGATACATACATAGAAAATAATATTTGTTATTTATTTGTTTGCTCTAAAATTATTGCGCCTCTATATCGTTCATTATATGCAATATGATATAAGAAACTCCAAAAAAAAAAACATTTTTAGTGACGCTGAAAACAATTAATGTTTCGTAAATAATAAAAAATATATCTTTCCTTCTATTTAAGTATCAATGAAATAAAAATTTGAGGACATTTTAAATACATTTCTACATCTTTGTAATTTATTTTCTATTAAAAAAAAAAAACATATAAAACGAGTCTATGTAAGAAAAAGAACAAATGTTCACGCATCCCATACGCCGCAAGCATAATCCGAATATAAAAACGACAATTAAATATATGGCCAAAAAACAAAAGGCTTTTTGCGATGATAAACATAGCTTTTTTTTGCTTTCCATAATCCAATAAGAAAATAAAGTCCTCGTCCTGATCCATTACATATAATAAACGAATTCACTAAATATATATGTATTTACATATAATCAATGTTACAGATATCGCATATCGATTACAGATCGGTCAGTCACCGATAAGAAATATGACCGACATAACGGATTCATTGCGGAAAATATCAGTGGTGTACTTTTTAATATTAATATATTAAATTGATTATTATAACATTAATTTATATTGAATTTCTTAAACTAATTTAAATTTTACATAATTAATATTCAAAATTCAACAATACACATAAATTTCAAGTTAAACTAAATATGCATTCAAAATTATAACATAAAATTTACAAATAATACAATAAACTAAACCACGAAATCGTGTTCAGTAACCATCGGTGTAGATGCGGGTGTCCCCAATGAAAATCTAACCTCGTCCGGGTCAAAATCGATTTCATTTCCTACCAAAAATATTAGATAAAGAAAGAAAGAGATGAAAATAATTGGTCCAAAAATATTAATGAAAATATTGTTAAAAGATGGGCCAGCCCAAAATAATATTTTCAAAATAAATTATGTTTTAAAGCCAAGTCGGTTCAAATCGGTCCAAATATCGGCCCATATCGGCCCATATCGGTCCGTGTATCGGTTGACCGATTTACTCAACCGATACGAGGCATATCGTAACGGAATGGCACTGATTAGAAATTTGAAACCGACATACCGGTCCATATCAGTGATATTTAGAACATATAATAAACGAAATTCACTAGCTTTTTTTACTTTCCATAATCCAATAAGAAAATAAAGTCCTCGTCCTGATCCATTACATGTAATAAACGAATTCACTAAAGTCCTCGTCCTCGTTTATTATATGTTTCACTAGTTTTTTTTACAATCAGAACCATGCTGCCGCTATAACGAATTTAATATATATATATATAAGAAACGAATTCACTTTATTCAATTTTTAACAAATTATATGTTTTTGAACCATACACAATATTTGTTTATTTATATATTTATTGCTTATATTGCAACAAAATAGTAGATTTTTTATTGTACTGTTAAAATGTTGTCAGATATAACATAATTTATATTTTGTTTGTCTGGTCATCGGTGATACTTCATTTCTCATCTAAATTTTTTAGAAAATATCAAATATTGGAAAAAGTATTTTTTACGTCGGGCATATGTGCATACAAGTTTTAGAAAATCCAAACACATTGGACACGTTTATCTTCTAAAGTATTCAGGTTCATTTTTGCTTTGTTTTTCTCATGGACGTTGCAGAAAAATAAATGTGTCAGCGAGGCAAGGCTGTCTCTGGGTTGTATTATTGTAGAAGATTGGGTTCAGCGATTTTTTATCGAAATAAAAAAGAAATCAAAATATTAATTGTAAATGTTATCACCTATACCTCAGTAAAAAACATAACATTAATTATTTCAATTTTTGTTCATAAATTTGTAATAAAATATTAATATCAAAAAGTTTTAACTTCGAGTTGCAAATTGAAGCTAAATAAAAAATCATTTAAATAGAAAAAATAAATAACAAAGGTTCTTTGTATACATTTATGAACAAGTAGATTGTAAATTGATGACTTATACCTGGTTTTTTCATTCAATTCATCGTCTTTTTAATTCTCAACGAACACTCCTATACGAAAACACTAACAACCGTTATTAGAATAATAAGTAGTGATGCTAATGCTAATGCTAATTTGGTTTACTTAATACTTATTTTCATCTCTCTTGGCTGCTAAAGGTTTTCCCTTATATTCAATACATTGAATCTATACAAAATTAGAGTTTTAGCTGTCCAAAAACCTAGAGAGAGAGATATTTTTAAGATTTTTTTTTGTCGAAATTGTTAAAATATCTGGACGAAATTCTCACAAAATGTGATTCTTGTGGATACTCGTAAAGCCTTTCTTCGTATCACGACAGAATGTTTCGCATCAACTATATTTTGATCTTCACCAAGTTTTGAACTTGAGGTCCTTTTTCACTCAATTTATTTTACAAATTTAGATCTCTAGGAAGAATTTTAAGCGGTTAATTTCAACATTTATATTATAAAATAATATAATATTACAATAAATTATTAACATCGAACTCATTTAGTTTATTATTTGAAAATATTATGCTTATTTCTATATAATTGTTTAGGTATATATTTTCATGCATTGAATGTGTAAAATCGGTAACAAGTGTATAAATTTGTGTTTGATTTGTGGTATAATTGATAACATACATTCCTGCATTTGTGTCAAATTTATAATCGGTTTATGTGTATCTATCATTACTCGATAATATTATTGTAGAAAATATATAAATAAATTCTGAAATTCTATCAATTTTGGAATTGATGAACACATTGTGATTAATACTTTAAGTTGCGTTGTAGGTTGTAGCGGTCCGTGACGTTTTGGACGTGACTTGTTAGTGATTTTCACTATTGCGTTATATAACCATATTATGACGTCGTTATTTAATATATTACGATATTACGTTTTAGATATATATTTAGTTATTTGCACTATTAATGATATTATTGTACCGCTATTTAATTCATCAATTGCGATAACATAAAACATTAATTTGTTATCAAATAACCACTTAGTACATCAATCTAACACTAATTATATTATGTATCCAAATAGTTAATTCATATCACTACACATTTTTTTTTCATTTCTTAGTCACGCACATTTGTCATGATACCTACAACATGACCCTAAAATAGCCTACGAGATTTTAAAAAAAAAGGAAAATGTTGGACATATCCCCACTTCTCCTCTCACATCTTTAATGACGTGAATATGATTTAACACACTAAAAATTAATATTTTAATTTATAGTGTAACATCTTAATTATATGTTTAATTATAAATTAAGATAATTAAATCATGTTTTTGTGTGTTAATTTTGAAGTTGTTAAATCATATTCGAATCATCAAAGATATAATAAAAAGACTACAAGGGGATGTACCTCACTACTCTTAACATATATTTAAATAATTTAACTAAACTTTATTATAAAAATGAAGATGTACTATCGATTTGGATATTTTACAAATAAGTAAGATAAAACACTACAACATATCTGCAGGTTTGGGACGGGCCGTCCCAAAATTCTGTCATAATAGGGACGGGCCGTTGATAACCAAATATTTTTACAGTCGTTAAAAGGTTTACCAAAAGAAATTTATAACCCTAAACTTAAAAAATGTAGAAAGTGAAAGTAGGGATCGAACCACAGAGAGCTGCGTAGATTAGACTAGATTAAAATAAACACAAAAGAAAGAAAAGAAAATAACGAAAAGACTCAAAGTAAAATAACTCAAAACTAAAAGAAAGAAACGAAAAGACCGTACACGAAACCAAACACAAAGACTAGAAAGAAACACACAATTGGGGGGGTATTTGTCGGTTGGTTGATTTTCACAAAACAAGAAAACGTAACGTAAAAACGAGGTTTGGATTCAGTGAGAGATAAGGCACAGTTTCGCGTAGTGTGTTGCGTGTAACTCTATCCTTGACTTCAATAATAAAATGATATTAAGATCAAAGTGCAGTTAGATGAGATCTAACCGATAAATAACTAAAACGAAAAGAAAGTGTTTCAACTTAGATCAGCTCGTAAATCAAAACACTAACCTATTTTAATATCATAACCAAAAATAAAGAAATCAATGGCTACTTAGACAAATCACAACCTACCAAACAATGAGCTTGTTCAGAGATTATTGAGTCCGTTAAAAAGAAATTTGCACTAGAAATTATTCAAACCCTTAATGGAAGCTATTCAGCAAAGCAACCATTTAAGATTTTTGGCCCTTGTAAATTTCTATTGAGCATAGAAATTGGCCTAATTAAACTTACTAGAATCACTGAGCATGAAAATAATAAGTTCAAAATACGAAAAGAATAACAACAATCAAATATACTTCATTATTAAAAGCCTCAGAAGCTACAACACAACAACACAAACACTAACTATGCCTTAAAGAGGCTTACGCTAGAAACATGATAACTAAAATTCTAAACTAAAAATGATGGAGAATTGCTAGGTAAAAAGGGGAACTAGAGAGAAGGTGCCCTTGCACCTGGTTATATAGCCCAAAAAGTGGTCATGAGGAGTGTGTGAAGTCCTTGTGAAGTACACATGCCTAAGGTATGAGAGGCATGCCCATTGCATGATAGAAGACCCTGGAAGATGCTCGATTTGACCCTTCTTCTGGTCCGAATTGGACTCTGGTGAAAATAATTGAAAGTTGGGCCTTTGTGTCTTCTTTCCAACAAGCTACTGCATGAATTAATCTAAGGCCCAAAACTAAAGTTATGGCCGAAATACAAAGCAGTGGTCAGCAATCCGAATCTTGGTCATCTCTTCATTTCCTTTTATTCTTCATGTTATGCTTGATCCAAATTGCACCTAAAATCACATATTCATTTAATTAGTAGTATCAACATTCAACTTGTGATTATTATATATAAAGGAGACAATTGATGCATATTATGGTGCAATATCACTTATGTATAGGGCATAAAATGTGTATAATTAATGTCTTATCAAATCACCCCACACTTAAACATTTGATCGTCCTCGAGCAACAAGTATATTTGCGTTGGTAAAGTGGGTCCCATGTTCCAGAATCAATCTTCACTAATGTACCAGCCAATAATGATCTTTGGTCCCGTGTGTAAGATTCCATGTACTTTGGTGAAACTCGCACTCACTCTCAGTTTTAAAGTGGAATATGAATGTGGAATATATAGAGTGTCTCGCAATCTCTCATCTCTCAGATGTATAATGATTTCCTACCTTGGTGTGAGGGGAATTCTCAAGTCATGTCTGGTGGAATACGGTGGATTTTATTATAATGGAGGTTATATTGAGATATGATGGTATATTTATAGTGGATAATATTAGAGATATAGTGGATTATACTATTCCTTGTCTATTTCGCTACTTTCAGTCACGTTGTTACTTGGTTTTCTACACTCGTACCTCTACTTCTGAAATAATGTCCGCCTATACCACTAACTGCTTGTAATAATGAACCTCCTATTGTGCATATCTCCTAGCACCTTCAGTCATTTGGCCCAATTTGTTTCAACCTAACTACTGGCCTAAAATGTATGACTGGAACTAACTCTTTCTCACAGCTCATCGGGTTAACTAGGGTTTAGACTAAATACAAGGGGCTAATAAAACAGATTTGAGTCCTTTTATTATTCTTCTTTTTCTTTTTTCTTTTTTTTTCTTTTTTCTTTTTTTGTGTAAATTTTTTCTTTTTTCTTTTTTTTTTTTTTTTTTTTTTTTGACTCATGAATCTGATGATAATAATGCCCTAAATTGCCTATATGTGGAAAATAGAGTTTACCCGAGAGAATAAAATATTGTGCATGACCTATCTTCTAACTCGAAACTCCTTTGATATACTCACCCTTATTCTCCTCGTACCCTTTCTACTTAAATAATGCCTAACCCTCCTTCTCCAAAACCAAGCAACAAAGAGACTTCGGAAACTAATAGATTTGGATATTATACGAGATTATATAGTGGTGTATTATGGATATTATAGTATAGACAAACTTGAGCTCCGGGTCACGGTCCAATGGTAAGTCCTCACATCTTTCTAAAATTTTATGGTGGCGCTCAACTAAAAATCGAGTTTACCAGTGACAAATGATCCCTACACCCACGACCTCTATTCTTCTTGACTGGTCCACACGATCCCTTTGAATCTAAACATGTTATATCACTTTTCCAACACAAAGTATAATTTTTCACTCATGATTTCGATTTTAATTTGGGCTTTTATTTTTTTTATATATTTTTTAAGGGTGTTTTCTACCTAACGTGTAACTAAGACGCTACCCCACACTTAAAGTTTTGCTCGTCCCCGAGTGAAGTAGCTATGCAAATGCAATAAAGTAAAAGAAACAAAGAAAAATACAACCTTTATTCGCAGGGCTGCCTCCCAGTAGCGCCTCCTTTAACGTCATTGGCCCGACGAATCCATCCCATCAAGAAGTGGACGGTGGCTCTCCAAGCTCATGAGTGTCAGCATACCAGGGTGTGTAACTGTGCACATCATAAAGATACTCTTCCGGAAAGAATTCCGAGATCGGAGTACCCTCTTTAATGCTCGTAGGAAGGCGGCTAAGGTGATCGGCAACCAGATTCTCTGATCCTCGTTTATCTCGAATCTCCAGGTCGAACTCCTGGAGCAACAATATCCATCGAATAAGTCTCGTCTTGGACTCCTTCTTCTTGAAAAGATGCCTCAACGCGGCATGATCGGAGTAGATGATCACCTTGGCCCCTAAGAGGTAGGACCTAAACTTCTCAAGTGCAAAAACAATGGCTAGAAGCTCTTTCTCCGTGGTGGTATAGTTGCACTGAGCATCATCTAAGGTCCGAGAAGCATAGGACAGAACATGGGGTTCTCGTCCATTTCTTTGCCCAAGAACGGCTCCAACTGCCTTATCACTTGCATCACACATGATTTCGAAAGGCATATTCCAATCTGGAGCTTTAATGATTGGGGCAGAACACAATTTCTCCTTGAGAAGGTCGAATGCCGCTTTGCACTTCTCATCAAACTCAAAAGAAGCCTCTTTTTGGAGAAGAAAACAGAGAGGTTGAGCGATTTTGGAGAAGTCTTTGATGAAACGTCTGTAGAAGCCGGCATGACCGAGAAATGATCGAATATCCTTCACATTGGTCGGGTGTGGAAGGGATCTAATGACGTCGATCTTCGCTTTATCCACCACGAGACCACGAGATGAAACCACATGGCCTAAGACTATGCCCTGATCTACCATGAAATGACATTTCTCGTAATTCAGGACCAGATTGGTCTCTACGCACCTTTGAAGAATCAGCTTAAGGTTTCCCAAACATTCATCAAATGAATCACCGTAAACAGTGAAATCATCCATGAAGACCTCAATAATTCGGGTAACGTAGTCAGAGAAGATGGACATCATACATCTCTGAAAAGTGCCAGGTGCATTGCACAACCCAAAGGGCATGCGTCTGTAGGCAAATGTGCCAAAAGGGCACGTGAAGGTGGTTTTCTCTTGGTCCTCTGGTGAGATGGCTATTTGAAAGTAACCAGAGAAGCCATCTAGAAAGCAATAGTGTTGGCGCCCAGCAAGGCGCTCTAGCATCTGGTCAATGAAGGGAAGAGGGAAATGGTCTTTTCTGGTGGCAGTATTCAGCTTGCGGTAGTCAATGCATACTCGCCATCCGTTCTGTGCTCTCATGGGAACTTTTTCACCATCCTGGTTCTCAACTATCGTAATACCAGTTTTCTTAGGAACCACGTGGATAGGAGATACCCATTTTGAATCAGTAATAGGGTATATAATCCCCGCATCAAGCAGCTTGATTATTTCCTTTTTAACCACTTCCATCATTGGAGGATTGAGCCGGCGCTGAGGCTCTCGAGACGGTTTTGAACCATCCTCCAACAATATACGATGCATACACATAGAGGGGCTGATTCCATTTATATCAGCCAGAGTCCACCCAATAGCAGTTTTGTGGTCCCTCAATACAGCAACCAATTTATCTTCCTGAGTAGAAGTGAGGCTACTAGAGATGATCACAGGAAGTGTTTCTCCTTCGCCCAAGTATGCATACTTGAGATGAGTTGGTAGAGGTTTGAGATCAAGAGATGGAGGACTCACAATGGATGGTTTGGTGGGCTCATGAGAAGGTTTCAGGTCTATCGAGAGAGGAGAAGAAGAAGATGCCTCACCAATGGCGAAGGCAGATAGACTCTGTAGAAAATTCTGCTCATCTGGAGGGAGATCAAGAATTGTCTCGAGCAGCTCTATGAACTCAAAAGAGAAGAAGTTGTTGACACACTCGTCAACATGATTGATGGTGCAAATAGCGGAGACATGCCCATCAGAAGGGTGCTTGACGGCATCAAAGATATTGAAGGAGATATGCTCTCCATCAAATTCCAATGAAAGAGTGCCATTATGCACGTCAATTTTGGTTCGGGCAGTTTTAAGGAAAGGTCTTCCAAGAAGGATTGGAGTCGAGCATGGAGAATTCTCGGACTCATCCATCTGCAGAATATAGAAATCTGCAGGAAAGACTAGACCATTGACCTTAACAAGGACATCCTTTATAACTCCTTCTGGCACAGAAGTGGAACGATCTGCCAGTTGGATAATCACCCCGGTCTTTTTCAAAGGTCCTAAACCGAGGGAGGAATAGATAGAGAAGGGCATGACATTGATAGATGCCCCAAGATCAAGCATGCATCGAGCAAACTCATGGTGGCCAATGCTACAAGGAATGGCAAACATGCCAGGATCCTTTTGCTTCTCCGGAAGCTTCTTACGGATAACCGCAGAGACATTCTCGCTCATTGTCACCCTCTCATGGCCATTTAATTTTCTCTTATTCGTGCACAAGTCCTTCAAAAATTTCGCATAACGAGGGACTTGGCGAATGGCCTCGAGTAACGGAATATTCACTTCCACCTTCTTCAGAACCTCTAAGATATCTTTTTCTGCTTCATCCTTTTTCGTGTTAACCGCCATGCGGCTAGGAAAAGGAACTCTAGGTTTATAAGGTGTAGCTTCCTTGGGTTTCTCCTTCACTTTTTCCGAATCCACCTTAATCACTTCGTCTTTTTCTTCATTGTCCTTGTTCGAATGGCTCCCTTCGACTTCTTTTCCGTTTCGTAAGATGATGGCACATGAATGCTCTCGAGGGTTAAGAGCTTGAGAAGGAAGTTGGGAGGACCCTTGAGTTTTCAACTGGTTTACCTCAGAGGATATTTGAGCAATTTGAGTGCTGAGATGTGTCAGCGCGCTCTTTATATCTTTCTGAAAAGAACTAGTTGAAGCAGCCAAGGAGGACACAATGTCAGAAAGACTCTTTAGATTTGGATCCATTTGAGAAGGAGGAGGAGGAGGAGGAGGAGAATGATTTTGGTTATAGTTCTGAGGAGGTTGTTGCGGATTTCCAGGTTCACGCCACCTGAAGTTTGGGTGATCACGCCATCCAGGATTGTAAGTTTTAGAGTAGGGATCATAGTTGCGGTTTTGACCCCCATTTGAGCCTCCCTGATGGTTCAGTTTGAAGATCCCACAAGCTGTGGTTGTGACTTTTTCTTCATCTTCGAGTGTCGGGCAAGAATCGGTCGAGTGCCCCGTCTGGGTGCATATACCACAAGACTTTACTTCCGCCTTCGTTCCCATGAACGACGCCATCATATTAGCTAAGCTATCCAACTTGGCGTCTATTCCACTCACTCGTTTCTCTAAATCACAATCTCTCACTTCACTAACTCCCCTAATTCTGGATCTGGTTCTACTAGATTGGGCATTTTTGGCCATGGTTTCAATCAGGGTACGTGCTTGCCTAACAGTTTTATCTATGAATGCACCCCCAATAGCAGAATCTACATTATCCCTAGTTTCTTGAAGCATCCCGTCATACAAGTGTTGAATTAAAAGATTTTCTGGCACTTGATGATTGGGACACTTTGCACATAATTTTTGAAAACGATCATAATACTCATATAGGGTTTCCCCTACTTCTTGTTGAATACTACATATTTGTTTCCTAATAGAAGCAGTGAGAGAGACAGGAAAATATTTATCCAGAAACAATTTTTGAAGTTCTACCCAAGTTGTTGGAAATGGAGCTAAATGATAGTACCAGTCTTTTGCTAGGCCTCTAAGACTATATGAAAACAATCGCAATTTATACGGGCCTTCATCCACAATCTCCGCCGGCATGAGAGTGGCGGTGATGTGATTAAACTCCCTCATATGAGAGTGTGGATCCTCTCCCACACTCCCATTAAAGGTAGGCAACAATTGAAGGAGACCCGTATGAATTTTAAAGTTTGGGACTGGTGGTAAGACAATACCGTACTGGTTGGTAGCAAAATCAAAGGTAGACAAGTCCCTAAGGGTTCTATCATCATTATTTGCCATTCTTAAAATGTTACCTGTTGTAGCGTGAGGAGAAGATGGCGGGGTAGGATACTCGCCTTCGTTGTCCGTGTACTCCACCTTTCCAGACCTCTCGTCTAACTCCAGTGTCACCGGAATTGCTCTTCTTTGCTCCCGGCGTGTTCTTTCAATCTCTATATCCAGCGGTGTAAGTGGAATTTTGGCACTCCGAGTTACTCTCATAAACAGAACAAAATCTACAAACGAGAGTTAGTAAATGCAATATGCAGACTCAAAAGAAAATAAATAGTATGTGACTCTGACAAAAAGTGAAAAAGTTACAAAGGTGAATAAAATGTGACTCTGACAAAAAGTGAAAACGTTACAAAGGTAAATAAAATGTGACTCTGACAAAAAGTGAAAAAGGTAAAAACTAACAAAAAGTTTTACAAATGTAGACAAAAGTACAACACAAGAAAAGTGTGAATATTAATCTAAACTAATACCGTTACCAGCTCCCCGGCAGCGGCGCCATTTTGATAACCAAACATTTTTACAGTCGTTAAAAGGTTTACCAAAAGAAATTTATAACCCTAAACTTAAAAAATGTAGAAAGTGAAAGTAGGGATCGAACCACAGAGAGCTGCGTAGATTAGACTAGATTAAAATAAACACAAAAGAAAGAAAAGAAAATAACGAAAAGACTCAAAGTAAAATAACTCAAAACTAAAAGAAAGAAACGAAAAGACCGTACACGAAACCAAACACAAAGACTAGAAAGAAACACACAATTGGGGGGGTATTTGTCGGTTGGTTGATTTTCACAAAACAAGAAAACGTAACGTAAAAACGAGGTTTGGATTCAGTGAGAGATAAGGCACAGTTTCGCGTAGTGTGTTGCGTGTAACTCTATCCTTGACTTCAATAATAAAATGATATTAAGATCAAAGTGCAGTTAGATGAGATCTAACCGATAAATAACTAAAACGAAAAGAAAGTGTTTCAACTTAGATCAGCTCGTAAATCAAAACACTAACCTATTTTAATATCATAACCAAAAATAAAGAAATCAATGGCTACTTAGACAAATCACAACCTACCAAACAATGAGCTTGTTCAGAGATTATTGAGTCCGTTAAAAAGAAATTTGCACTAGAAATTATTCAAACCCTTAATGGAAGCTATTCAGCAAAGCAACCATTTAAGATTTTTGGCCCTTGTAAATTTCTATTGAGCATAGAAATTGGCCTAATTAAACTTACTAGAATCACTGAGCATGAAAATAATAAGTTCAAAATACGAAAAGAATAACAACAATCAAATATACTTCATTATTAAAAGCCTCAAAAGCTACAACACAACAACACAAACACTAACTATGCCTTAAAGAGGCTTACGCTAGAAACATGATAACTAAAATTCTAAACTAAAAATGATGGAGAATTGCTAGGTAAAAAGGGGAACTAGAGAGAAGGTGCCCTTGCACCTGGTTATATAGCCCAAAAAGTGGTCATGAGGAGTGTGTGAAGTCCTTGTGAAGTACACATGCCTAAGGTATGAGAGGCATGCCCATTGCATGATAGAAGACCCTGGAAGATGCTCGATTTGACCCTTCTTCTGGTCCGAATTGGACTCTGGTGAAAATAATTGAAAGTTGGGCCTTTGTGTCTTCTTTCCAACAAGCTACTGCATGAATTAATCTAAGGCCCAAAACTAAAGTTATGGCCGAAATACAAAGCAGTGGTCAGCAATCCGAATCTTGGTCATCTCTTCATTTCCTTTTATTCTTCATGTTATGCTTGATCCAAATTGCACCTAAAATCACATATTCATTTAATTAGTAGTATCAGCATTCAACTTGTGATTATTATATATAAAGGAGACAATTGATGCATATTATGGTGCAATATCACTTATGTATAGGACATAAAATGTGTATAATTAATGTCTTATCAGCCGTCCCAAAAAACATGCCAAATAGGGACAAGCCGTCCCAAAAGGACATCACCGTCCCAATAATCACGTATGGGCCGTCCCAAACACAATTCCCCGTCACAACAATCAGGTACGGGCCGTCCCAAACAACTTTCCCCGTCCCAAAAACTTTTTGCGTCGGCCAATTAGCGTCGGCCCGTCGGTGATAATTCAAATATATCACCTTCGGCCCGTCACTGAATGTTTATCCGTCGCGGATACTAGCTTACCACGGCCCGTCGCATCACAAACCGTCGCAGATACCAGCTTACGACGGCTCGTCGCAGATCTAACCGTCGCAGAAAGTTTATCACCCACGGGCCGTCGCTAAAAACCGAGCATATCATGTTGAACTTTCCCCCGTTTTTTTCCTATTCCCCAGCTCGTCTCTCTCTCTCTCTCTCTCTCTCTCTCTCTCTCTCTTCATTTTTCAAAATCCCTTGCTCTCTCGGCTCTCTCTCTCACACTGCACCTCTCACAGCCCCCTTTACTCGGCTCTCTTTCTCTCCCTTGCTCACAGCCCCTCCTTTCACACCCTCCGGTGAAGAAGTAGCTCTCTCTCGCAATAAAGATCCGGTGAAGATTTCGTTGCATGCATGTAATTTTAAGGTATTTTTTTGTCCGCTTTTTTAACAGATCTACAATTTTTTTTCGAAATAATTTTTGTATCAATTTTTTTTTTCTCTTTTCTGGACAGATTTGTCTAGATAGTCACTGATATATGAACGATTTTTGCTCTTTTTTCTTTTCTGAAACAAATTTTACAACTATTAGGAGAAGTGAGTTTAAAAATCTGTGAAACAAATTTTAACTTAATTTGCAGCGCTAGAAGCGAGAGCGAGAAGCGGGCGATTATGCAAATCTGCGAAGCTCCATATCCACGAAGCTCCAGATCGCCAAGCACGAGCACGAGAGCGAGAGCCAGCGCGAGAAGCGAGAGCGACAGCCTTCTCGCTTTCGTAAGTATTTACTGTGTTTTTTTATTATTTATTTTACTGGATTTGCATTCATTTGGTAATAAACTGTGATTTACAATTTGTCGATTTACACAGATGAAGAGTTCAAGTTCTTACCGAATTCGGAGCCGATCTTCTCGCATTCGAAACAATCCCGAATAAACTCGAAGCCAAGGTCCAAATTTCTTTTTTTTACAATTTTACTTGGATTTTAAAATTTGTTTTGATAAATTATTATTATCAGAAATTATAATTTATTTACCGAAATACTGTTTTTCTTTTGAATAATTATGTAATTCAATATTGTTTTTCTTTTGAATTAAATAATTATGTAATTCAATATTTTACTAAATAATTAAATAATATTTCTGTTTTTATTTTTTATGATTTTTTTCATTCTTTTTTGCTTTTGCTGATTTTTTCATAATTGATAATAAATATAATATTATATTAACTTTGAGATTATATTATGTATTAATTAATATTTAGTAAATATTATTTATTATTTTATGTACATTTATTAGTACTTGTTAATTTTTTTTTTTTTTTTGAGATATATTTGTATTAAACTGTTGAGTGTATAAAGATCTTTGTAAATTGACTTTTTGTATGTATTGTGTGTAATATGTATGTAGGGTGTGTGTGTGTATGTATGTGTGTAATATGTATGTATGTAATGTGTGTGTAATATGCATTTGTGTATGTGTGGGTGTGTGTAATATCTATGCAATGTAATGTGTATGTGTTGCGCGTAATATGTGTATGTATGTGTGACCATCAAAAAATTCTGTAATATGTGTATGTATGTGTGATTTTTTGTAGTATAATTATTTAATTATATATAAAATTATATAATTATATATATTATTATTTAATAATCAGCAATATTAATAAATATAATAAATAATAATAATAATAATAATAATAAATAATATATAATAATAAGTAATAAATATATATCAATAAATAATAATCAGCAATATTAATAATATTAATAAATACTAATAGCAACAGGCCGTCGCAAATATGTGCCGTCGCAAATACTTGATAGCTACATGCCGTCGCAAATAACTGCCGTCGCTAATACGTTATAGGGACGGGCCGTCGCAGATACATACCGTCGCAAATACGTTATAGGGACGGGCCGTCGCAAAAGACCCGTCACGTACTTCTCTGCACTCTGTCACATCATCCATCCTTATTGGGACGGCCCGTCCCAAAAATATACCGTCTCAAAAAGCTTATTGGGACGGTCCGTCCCTGTTACGTACGCCCTTTGTTGTGACGGGAGGTTTGGGACGGCCCACCGTACCAAAAGACTTATTGGAACGGTTTGGCACCTTATTGGGACGGTTTTGTCCCGTCCCAAACCGGCAGATATGTTGTAGTGAAAAGATATGTGATGTAAAATACTATTGAATTGTAAAAGTATTGGGTATTTTTATATTGGGCAAAAAAACAAAAAACAATGGGTCAGCCGTATCGGAACCGTATCCCGCCGTATCGAAATCGTATCCAGCCGTATCGGAAACGTATCGTGCCGTACTTTCAGAATCTTATAAGTTCAAATTTATATACTAAAATAGTCTGATACGCCACGTGACGTATCGGATTCGTATCGGTGCCGTATCGGTGGCGTATCCGTATCTGATACGTATCCGATACGGGTACGATTCATTTTTTTGAAGTATCTGTGCAACATAGCCAGAAGTGCAGAGAAATAAATAAAAATAAAATTTATAAATAATGAAGAAGATAGTTAAAGTGTTATGTATAACACGATGTAGCGACGATATAGTGTAGTTTGAATTCTAAAAAGTATGCGTTCTTTATTCATTTACGAGTGATGATCACTCCCACTTAGGGCTGCAAACGAGCCGAGCTCGAGCGAGCTGTGCCAAGCTCAAGCTCGGCTCGGAACTTACTCGAGCTGGCTCGGCTCATTTAGAATTAGGGTTCGAGCTAAAAAATCAAGCTCAAGCTCGGCTCGTTTTAATTCGAGCTAGCTCGGCTCGGCTCAACAGTAGCTCAATTAAAAAAACAACTTGAATTTTAATTAAAAAAAATTATAATAATTGTGAATAAACAAAAAATATTCTAAATATCAAACTATCTTAAAACATAACAATAATAAATCAAACATACAACACAAAACATAAAAAAATAGGATTTGGACGTGATATTATTAATTTGTCTCCCTTAGTTAATATTTTTTTTTGGACCTAAGTTGTAATCTGACTTGGAATTATTATGGAGATAAAGTTTTTCTTCATAAATTTTTCTAATTATAATAATATATATAATATGAATTAATTATGATAAAAATATTTAATATTTTAAATCGAGCTCAAATTTTTTTCGAGCTTAATACGAGCGAGCTGAGTCTGGCTCAAGCTCGGCTCAATAAGCATTCGAGCTAGCTCGGCTCGGCTCGTTTAATTTCGAGTTAATATCGAGCGAGCTATTATCGAACTATTATCGAGTCGAGCTCGAGCGAGCCACGAGCCACGAGCTAAAGTTGCAGCCCTACTCCCACTCTCATTCCCAAGTTCACTCTCTAGATTCATTGACATGTGAAACCCACATCTACTATTACAAAAATCAATTCATGTGGAACCCACATGTCATTCACTTGGAAAGGGATATGGGAGGGAGGGAGGGAGTGGCTAGAGCTTTATTCATTTACCAAATCAAATTGCATATTTTAATCCGATTGCATACAAACATGGATGTGTATTACGGGGGACCCAACCCAATTCATATTATATTTGTACTTTCGAGAGTGAATCATGATATTAATTATGTGAGTGGAGATTTTGTCATGTTTTATTGATTTTTAACTCTAGACTATATGAGTTTTTTGAGCTTTAGACATAAGAAATAAAATATTATTAATTAAAAAAATTGTACATTAACTAAATAAAATGGTTAAAATAATTGCATTAATGTGTATGATATTTTTCATATATTAATATTTGAAATTTATATCCGTATCTTGCTCGACATATTATTACTTGTTTGCATTTTGATATTATGTTTGAATATCTACAATCAATACACTCATATAGTCATTTTAGTCATTTTAGAATTTTTATTTAGGATATTATTTTATAATTGAATATTATGATACATACATAGAAAATAATATTTGTTATTTTATTTTTTTTGCTCTAAAATTATTGCGCCTCTGTATCGTTCATTATATGCAATCTAATATAAGAAACCCCAAAAAAATTTTATAAAAAATTGAGTAAATAATAAAAAAATATATCTTTCCTTCTATTCAAGTATTAATGGAATAAAATTTGAGGATATTTTAAATACATGTCTACATCTTTGTAATTTATTTTCTATTAAAAATAAAAAATAAAAAATAAAAAATACATATAAAACGAGTCTATGTAAGAAAAAGAACAAACGTTCACGCATCCCATACGCCGCGAGCATAATCCGAATATAAAAGCAAAAATGGCTTTTTGTGAATTGTGATGATATTAACATCGCTTTTTTTATTTTCAATAATCCAACAAGACAATAAAGTCCTCGTCCTGATCCATTACTACCACAACTATTCTGCCACTATAAATAGTTTATTCATTTTTTAACATATTATATGTTTTTGAACCATACACAATATTTGTTTATTTATATATCTATTGCTTTTACCTCTCTATTTTCTCAACAACAAAAAATATATTTATTGCTTTTATTGCAGCAAAATAGTAGATTTTTTATTGTAATGTTCAAATATTGTTAGATATAAACATAATTTATGTTTTGTTTGTCTGTTCAACAGTGATATTTCATTTCTCATCTAAAAAAATTAGAAAATATCAAATATTGGAAAAAGTATTTTTACATCGGGCATATGTGCATACAAGTTTTAGAAAATTCAAACACATAGGACACGTTTATCTTCTAAAGTATTCTGGACGAAATTCTCTCAAAATGTGATTCTTGTGGAGACTAGTAAGAATTTATTATACAAATTTAGATCTCTAGTAAGAATTTTAAGCGGTTACTTTCAACATTTATATTATGAAATAATATTACAATAAATTATTAACATCGAACTCATTTAGTTTATTATTTGAAAATATTATGCTTATTACAATAATTGTTTAGGTATATATTTTCATGCATTGAATGTGTAAAATCGGTAACTAGTGTATAAATTTGTGTTTGATTTGTGGTATAATTGACAACATACATTCTTACATTTGTGTCAAATTTGTAATCAGTTTATGTGTATCTATTATTACTCGATAGTATTATTGTAGAAAATATACAAATAAATTCTGAAATTCTATCAATTTTGGGATTGATGAACACATTGTGATTAATACTTTAAGTTGCGTTGTAGGTTGTAGCGGTCCGTGACGTTTTCGACGTGACTTGTTAGTGATTTTCACTATTGCGTTATATAACCATATTATGACGTCGTTATTTAATATATTACGATATTACGTTTTAGATATATATTTAGTTATTTGCACTATTAATGATATTATTGTACTGCTATTTAATTCATCAATTGCGATAACATAATACATAAATTTGTTATCAAATAACCACTTAGTACATCAATCTAACACTAATTATATTACATATCCAAATAGTTAATTCATATCACTACACATTTTTTTTTCATTTCTTAGTCACGCACATTTGTCATGATATCTACAACATGACCCTAAAATAGCCTACGGGATTAAAAAAAAAAAATGTTGGACCTACCCCTACTTCTCTTTCCACATCTTTAATTAACGTGAATATAATTTAACACATTAAAAATTAATATTTTAATTTATGGTATAAAATCTTAATTATATGTTTAATTATAAATTAAGATAATTAGATCATAAATTAAAATTTTAATTATGTTTTTGTGTGTTAATTTTAAAGTTATTAAATCATATCCGAAACATCAAAGATAAGGAAGAGAATACAAGGGGATGCACCTCGCTACTCTAAAAAAAAAAAAAACCCTAAATATTAGGAAGAGACTACAAGGGAAAAAATCCAAACGAAAAGAGAAGAAGATTGATGTGTTCTCGATGAAATAAATAACGTCACATAAGAAGCAAAACCCAAATTATGTCATGTGAGAAATATATTATAAGAAGCAAAACCCAAATTAGTTTTCTATCATGATGTCCCATAAGAAGCAAAACCCAAATTTACTTGCCATTATTTTGCTATCATTTTTGCTGTGTTCTCAATGAAATAAATAACAAATAACTAAATAAGTAATGTCTAAGACCAAAATAGTTTAATCTTGTGAGAAATATATTATACACCAGACAGTATTTTTTTCTTATACGATATGTATGTAATATATATTTTATATAATGGCTGTATATTGGTTATGCAAATTAATTATAACGTTAAACAATGATGAGTTTATGTTTTTGTTTTAAGCCATCATAATAATATGTCATTCTGATAATAAAATGATAAAACTCCGAAAATACAATTCTAAATGTATCTTTTAATAATGCACTAAGATATCTGTAATAATCAACTTATGTACGTACGCTGATATATTAGGGGATTGTTTATTACGTTTTATTGATCACGAATATTACATTAAAATATATACACATGATGGATCTTATATAAAAATATACTTATATACGTGCTATATATCATCAGTGTTTTTTTTTTTTTTTTGATTAATTGAGGCGGGTTCAAAGCCCCACACCCAAATACTATATTGATAAATATAGCACTAGTTTGTACTATGTTATTTTGTTACGTGTCGTTTTCGCACAACAAAAGATTTTTTTAATTAAATATAGTATGTGGTAAATTGGGGTATCGATCCACGGAGAATATATGTACTATTAAATTAATATTTAATTCAAAACTTTATGAAATGAAATGGAACTTTCCAATTATGTTCACTATAATATAAATGAGGTTTGGTACTATTTTGGTACAATTTGGATTTGGAGATAACAAGTTATTAATAAATTACAAAACAGTCCCTGGCATATTTGTGACAATATCCAGTTAAGTTTTCGAATCAATATTAGTTCTGAACTGTTTTGCAAATTGAATAACTAAGGATCTAGAAATCCAAATGAGATGATATTTGTATATAATTGAAGTATGGTCTTAGTTCAATACAGTGGTGAATTTAGTTTGGTCTAAAAGAGTTTAGGTATTTTACAATGCATGTACAAATTTAGACAGATCCAAGATTTACACAGTTTTACATTTAAGTACTAAATTCTGAGTATAAAGTCTAATATTCAAAATTCTATATCAAATGGAAAAAAAACCAATCAAGATTATTAAAAAAAGGTTAGAAAATAGATTGTTTGATATTGAATATCAATTAACTTGTTTGATCCAGATCAATCTATAAATTAATTAAAAATGGTCAAGGAAGATGTTCTTTAAATTCGAATTCTGTGAAATTAGGTCAAAATTATCTCCAGAAGTATTTGTTTCTCAAGTTTGGGATATCATTTCTCCCAAACTTGATGATGAAATGAGATGAGATTAATTTTAACTGAAATTATGGTGAAAATAATATCTGAAAATAGTTCTTGATTGAATTAAAAAGATCTACAAAAGCCTTAAAATATTCAGAGCAAATAGACACTTGAATTCTGAAAACTGGAATTTAGGTTTTGAGTGAAGTTTACAAATCAATAACAATTCAACCAAAATTTCAAATTCCAATCTGTAAAAAGGGATTTCAAGAAAAGATCTAGATATATATGAACAAGTATTAAGTGATAATTAAAAAGTTCTGGGTACTTTAATAATTAATTAATTAAATCAGACAGTAATTAACAGAAAATTAGGGTTTCTTGACAAAGAAAATTCAAACTAAATTCAAATAAAATCCAGAAAAATAGGAAAAACGTTTATAATCATCAATCAAGAGTTTTTACATGTAATTTCATAAGAAAATCACAACCTAGCCTACAGTCAGAGAAAATAAGGAAAAATATCACCTAATAAAGAGGGAATTGATGAACTCAGAGGCTTTGGAAGGCTTGAGTAGGCAGATCCAGCTTGAAGAAAGGTAGGAGGAGGTCTGAGGTAGCTCAATTGGCCCTGATTTTGTACCAGAACTGGCTTGAAGATAAACCAGTGGGTTTCAGTCACTTCTCTAACTTCCTTCACCTCTCTAGACTATGCACTAAGCCAGAAAACCTATAAACAATCTCTCTTTTCACTGGTGATGACTGATTTCTCTCTGAAATGGTAAGTTGAGGAGGAAAATAGGGTTTCTGTCTCTCTCAAATCAAACCAAGTGTGGAAGAAGTGTTCTTTCGGCTTAAGGAAGGTTATCGATGCTTTAGAATGGAATCAAACTCCCTCTGATGGCATCTCCCTTACTATGAACCAAAACCCAAGCCTTTATAGGCAAAATTAGTGCTTCTTAGACCAGGTCTTGCAAAATTGACCCACCATAATCTCCACGATCTCATTTCGTGCAAGTTTGATATTTGGATCACTGAATTTGGTCCACAAAATCGAAAGTCATGGTCTGTCCATTGATTTTTGGTTTCAGCTCGATCTTGATTTTTTCTAGTTCAAATTTGTATATCGGATAACCAATGGAGATGTCCTTAACAAAAGAAATGGAGACAAGAATCGAGGCAGTTATGAACAGTAAATGCTGAAATGGTTGTTATATGCGGGATCCTCTGTGACACTTGTTGTGTGTCTACTCGTGTAATGATCCATTTTGAGTAAGTTTTAAGGCTTTTATTGGGCTGCACAGAATCTCTGCAACAGAAGATCTTATGAATAGAAATGGGCTGATGGGTTGTTGCAGGATCGTTTGGGATTTCGTGTGGGCTGTTCTGTGTGGCCATTCATGTAATGAGTCATTTGGGTGTGGGACCCACTTTCTCTCTCATCCCTTTATGATATTATATATCAAATTCATCAGAAAAGAGAGAGGAACGCAGCCGTCATCTCTAAATTGCCAAATTCCCACAAATTCGAATAGTTAAGTAATTTCCAATGATATTAAAATAATTAACAATTTATATGTTAACTAAGTGATATATTGTGCTAAAATTCCCTTTTTAACCCTTTAAAACATTATTAAAATAGCTCTTATCATATTTACAAGATTATATACAATTGTACTACTATATCAAGCACTATTCCTCTTCCTGACTAATTTATATTTTCCGTTATGGGATTTTTCTTCGTTAGCCTCTTGTACATTGAAATTTCCTCTGTAATATCGTGAACTAAGTCTTTATATCGTCGTGATTTGTCTTGAAAAATCCTTATGCAACGCTCTTTCCATAGATTGAAGATTTCGAATGTTAAAACTTGTCTTTTCTCTTTTATTTGCGAAGCATCCATTACTGTTTCTACGGTATTTGATTCGCCGGTAATATTGAAGCCATATATCGCATCTATGAGTGTCCATACCGCTATTGTATAACGGGCATTTGTTAAATAGGTGGTGGACCGATTCTTCTTGCAATTTACATAGTATGCATCTGTTCGGCAAATACCAGCCCCTTCTGACTAGATTATCAACCGTTAGGATGGCATTCATCGAACATAATGTTGGGAATTCACCCGTCCCCGGGCCCGCGCAGCGGATATGAAGGCCCGGTCCGGTTCCCAAAATCCAAGATCACGCCATGACTTTGAGGGTACGATGCAATAGAAGGATAGACGATTACCAGCGTGAAATTGATCACGCACGATGGGTTGATCGTTCGCATCCTTTCCTTCTCCGGTGTCACGTTGGTGACTAGCCCGTGCGTCCCATACCACATGTCTCCCACCGTGTTGACACGCCTCCGGTTGTCTTTCGTGCGTCCCACGTCCACACTCTTCCACAGCCAACAGTTTTGCTCCTTCGGTTTGATCACAATCAGAGAGCCACAAGTGTCGCTCCTCTACTTGTATCCACCGTAAGTCGGAGTTTGTCGGTCGCGGATGCAACTGCCTAGACGCTGCACTGGCGAACTTGCTTGATTAGATCGATTCTCTACACCGAGAAAAACTCTTTTTCTCGGTTTCTCTCTTCGCACTCTTTCGCTCTCTAGAAAGATGTCTCTCTATATTTCTGGAATATTCTGAATAATACCATAGATTGGTCTGAATGATCTGGTCTAGAGAGAGAGAGAGAAACATCATATTTATATCACATAGGATAGGGATGGGCCAAAAGGTATGTATATCTCATATACACCTTTTCAGACAGAAAACTGCAGACACCCTTTCAGTATTCTGTTGAAACGAAAATATTAAATCGTCCCAACCGACTTTGAATATCCACGAAAGTTGTAGATAATCTTATTATCTTTCCAACCCAATTTGTCCTGGCCCAATTGGAGTTCGGATGCGAAAGTTACGGACGTTTTACTAACTGTATGTCAAACGGTCGCACCCTTTCGGTATTCCATTAAAACGACACTGATACGTCGTTCGAATGAACAATATTTCTACATGAAAGTTCTAGATAATCTCATTATCTATCTAACCCAATTTGAACCATTCAAATCGTAGTTTCATACTGAAAGTTATGCCAGGTTTACTAAAATGGCTTAAACTGAATTTTCTGGTTTTCTTAATAAAAACCGTTTCTTATCAATTTAACCATGTATATCCAATATACATATGTGCATCTAATATACACATTATTTATGCCCACGAACGCGTACGTTCGTTTATCCTTGTGTACACTTTTACAGTTGATCCGAAACTGTATTTCCTTCACATAACCATATAAACCACTTCATCTTTGGTTGAGCCGTGATGGTCCATATATTCTTTTGTGGATTGTACGATTTTACTCCTTGTATTCTGAATTTATACATAGATCTTGTTGAGAACTCACAATTTTTGCTCCATCTACAAATAATTTGATCGTCTTGATGATCTGCCACTGATTTCGATTGCCTGATTGTATCTTGAAGTCTTATGTATTCAATGGATGCCACCTCTGATAATATATCATTAGTGTTTCTCATCATTTAATGTATACTCATTTAATGTATAAGTAGTCATTTGACTCGATATCATCGCTAATACTTACATATTAGGGTGTGTTTGGATGGTGAATGTTGATACGTGGGAATGTTGATACGTGGGAATCACATTCTTATGGTTCGATTTACATGAGAATCCTACGTGAATTTTACATTTTCATGACGTGACACATTCTCGTGAATCATAAAAAATTGATTCCTACAAAAAATGATGGTAATGTGACATTCACATGCCATTTACGAAAATATTCCATATTTATAATATTGTTTATTCTTTGAAACATTTCTTTATTTATTTGTAAATTAAATATAATTAGATACTCGTAGTTATAATTAAAATAATTATTATATTTATTTAAAAAAATATATATATATATATTAAATATAATATAATTCTAATTATCTAAAAATATATATATATTTGAGTTTGATATCTTCCTTCTAAATATATTGTTTATATATTATTAAATTATAATTGTATTATCTTATCATATGCACTTTAAAACAATAGTACAAATAACTGAAGATGCCACACCATCGCATAATTACACATGTATATGTTATCATTAGATACAACATTAATTTCACCAATGTAGCTTAAGATATCTTTGAAAATTTGTAGAATCGAAGAACCGTGAACATCAAGCACTGACCAAATCCTAAAAAAGATCGACGTTTCCCTTGTGGTGTTTTCTCGCATTCGAGGGCCGAACAATTTTTTTGCGATTTGCTCAGGTCCTGAAGAAATCGAAGAAATCGTTGGGTGGGTAACGATAGGAATGGGTGTCAAAATATTTTTAAAAATTAAAAAGATGATAAAAAATGTGTTGTTATTTTTAAATACCTTTTTGGCTATGGGTGTCAATATATTTTTATGTCAATTTCCTCCTTTATCTTAGTAAAAATATTAGTACTCCGATTATTTTTATTTGCATTACACGATTAGGTCTCATATTATTGTTACTACTGATTTATATATTCTTTGAATATGATTTTATAGTGAGCAAGAAATGTGTCATTTGAAATGCAGGAATGTATGATCTCGTATCATTCCTAATGTGTTTTATAACAAATATAACTCATGCGCTATTGGTCTATTGCCCCCAATTTTAATCCTAAAATAAAATAAAAAAAATGCTCGAAGTATGCAAAATATAAACTGCATTATGTCCAAATTGCAAAAGTTCCTGTTTTTTATATTAATGGACTTCTATTTGCCCCTTTTTTTGATTAACTGAGACGGGTTCTTAGACCCGCACTCAGGCTATATTAAAAATAATATAGAACATGAGTTTGTATTATTTACACAGTTTTGTTGCTTCACTCCTGTCTACTATCTAACAACCTATTTTTGATCTAAGTTATTTCTTCTATTTGCGATGTTGTTGGCTTCTTTTTCATCAATCGCTCATACAATGTTACTTCTTCTTTGATCTT
This sequence comes from Luzula sylvatica, assembly GCA_946800325.1. Taxonomy (NCBI): domain Eukaryota; kingdom Viridiplantae; phylum Streptophyta; class Magnoliopsida; order Poales; family Juncaceae; genus Luzula; species Luzula sylvatica. Next base: position 76,133,381 of record OX326956.1, on the reverse strand, counting down.
TTGAACCACCTCTATGTGTGATGAGAATTTATCTTGAAATATTCTGTGACATCTTTCTTTCCATATTTCGAAGCACACCTGCGTCATAATTGTTTTGTGTTGTTTTGGCACTTGTTTGTCCAAAATTACGTCTATTAAACAATGAGCATTCAGTTGATTGATGTGGAAATAAGTGTCTATTGTCGTCCATACAGCCACCATATACGGGCATAACCCCATTATATGCTTTAGGGTTTCTTCATCTCGCTTGCACAACACGCACCTGTTTGGCAGTTGCCAGCCTTTCCTTCTCAGATTGTCCAATGTGAGTATCTTGTTCAAAGAGCAGAGCCAAACGAAACATTTTATTTTAGGCAATGTGTTAATTTTCCATATATTGGCCTTATGTGACTGTGTATTCACTCCTTTAATCATGAATAAATATGCACTCTTAACCGTAAATTGACCATTGGATGTCCATCTCCATTTGATTACATCTTGTTGTGCTGTTTGTATTTGCATGATCTCTGACTGTAATTTACTGGTAAGCTGTGCATGTTCTTGATTTGCTTGTTCTGATAATAATGGCTTAATACCCTTAATCTGATTGTTGACCCAAATATCTTGCACCATATTCATGTTTTCTTCTTTGTGTGTGTATAAATTTGGATACTGACTCCTTAGTGGCGGGCCAAACCCAAATATTTTCCCATAATTTCACTTTACTGCCATTGTTGATCTCAAAAGAGGTTGAAACATTGAAAAGCTCATTCAATGATTTATTTACCATGACGATTCTTGACTGCATTGACGTGCCTGATCCAATAACTTTAAATATTTCTTCTCCATATAAGCTGATAATTAAATCCCTCCATAGATTAGGTTGATTATCATATAATTTCCAATACCATTTGAGTATCAATGCATCATTGAATTTTCCTATATCCATTATTCCAAGACCACCTTCATGTTTTGGCCTACAAACCTGCTGCCATGATACCAAAGAAAATTTACCTTTATTTTGATTAGATCCTCTCCACAAGAAATTCCTCATAATTTTTTGAATCTCTTTTATAACCCATGTCGGCAACTTATACATTGACATAAAATAGATTGGAATTGCTGATAGTGTCGCTTGAATAAGAGTTACTCTGCCTGCTAATGATAAATATTTTTGTTTCCACCCAGCCAATCTTATTGCTATCTTATCTATTAAATTGTGATATTCTTGCTTTGGAGGTTTTCCTGGTTGTAGGGGAAGACCTAAATATTTTATGGGAAAATTTGTTTTTCTGCATTGTAATATCTGTTGTATTTCCTCTTCATTGTTGCTAGTAATTTTCATACCCACAAATTCCGATTTGTCATAGTTCACTTTCAAACCTGTGGCCATACCAAAAATTTCCATAATTGTTTTGAATCTTCGCAGTTGGGTATTTTGATTTGGTAGAAAAAATATGGAGTCGTCTGCATAGTATAAGCCAGTTTTAGCTCCTTGAAAAACTGGATTAATAAAGTTTGCAATATTCATTCTCTCCATTATCTTGGTCAATACATCCATTACCAATATAAATAATAATGGCGATAATGCATCACCTTGTCTTACCCCTTTTTCCAATCTTATTGACTTTCCTGCTGTATTATTGATGATAACCTTGGTGTATCCCTTAAAAATCGAATGTTGTATCCATTGTATCATATTGTCACCAAATCCCCTTGCTCTCAAAATCCTGATTATAAACTCCCATGAGACGCTATCGAAGGCCTTATAAATATCTGCTTTAAAAACTATCATTGATGTTTTATGTATTTTTGCTGAATTTACCATTTGTTGGGCGTATGCGAACCCATCAACGATATTTCTCTTTTTCACAAATCCTGACTGTGATATATCTACCATATCCGCAATCTTCCTTTGAATTCTTGTTGCCAAAACTTTGGAAAAAATGCGTTGAATACCATGAATCAGACTGATAGGTCTAAATTCACTAGGTTTTTTCGGTGCTGTAGTTTTTGGTATTAAAGCAATATATGAAGAGTTTAAGCTTTGTAAACCTTGATTTTTAATTTCTTCAGAGTTGAATATGTGCATGATATCCTGCTTGATTATGTCCCAATACTTTTTGTAAAACTCACCAGTAAATCCATCCGGTCCCGGTGCCTTATTATTACCCCATGCCCACAGAGCCTCTTTCACCTCTTGCATGAAAATTGGTTCTTCTAATTGCCTTAAATCCTCTCTCATGTCATAAAGAACCTGAGTATTAATTCCGTCTAGTCTTAAATTCGTGTCTCTCGTCCCTAAGATGTTTTTGTAGTGATTGAACATGATTCTAGCTTTGTTTTCATGATCGGTGTAATATTGTTGATCTTCCTTTAATATGGCGATCCTATTACTCCTTTTATGATTTGTGGCAATTTGATGAAAATAAGATGTATTCATATCCCCTTTTTGTATCCAATTCTTTTTTGCTCTTTGCCTCCATATATGTTCTTCAAATTTAGATAATTCTACAAATCTATGTTTTAATTTTGCACGTAGCCACTTTTCGTTTGAACTCAAGTCTCTAACTTCATCATTATTGTCTAACCACTATAATGCTTGTTTGCATATTAATAGCTGTTTATTTATATCTCCTATCTTTTGCTTACTCCAGTCTTTAATTTTTCTTGCTACTAAATGAATTTTTGCTGCCAAATCTTTCATATTATTTACCTGATTTAGCATCCAATAATCGTGAACTATCTGATCTACTTCCTGGAATTGCAACCAATAATTCTCAAGTCGAAAAAAATTTGGCGCCGGAAATGATGTGAAGGCCTCATATATTAGTGGTAGATGATCAGATGAAGTATTTGCACCTACTTTGAGCTGTGAATTAGGGTGCAAGCTTGACCACTTGTCCGATATGAATATCCGATCTAGTCTTGACATTGTTTGAGCTCGTTTCCATGTGAATTTACTGCCTTGAATCGGTATGTCAATTAACTGAAGTTGATCTATGCATTCTCTAAAATTTCTCGTTGCTTGTCTATCAAATGTTACTCCTCTTCTTTCATCTTGCGTTAAGATTACATGAAAGTCCCCTAGTAATAACCATGGCTCCTCATCATTTGGTTTTAATTCCCTTAGTTCTCTGTATAACTCTGATCTTTTCGTTGGATCATTTGGACCATAAACTCCCGTTATCCACCATTGTGCTGAGTTCCATTTGCATTGTAACTTAATCGTGATGGTGAAATTCTTTTGAACGACTTGCATTTTGGTAAACATAGAGTCCTTCCATGCCATGAGTATTCCACCCGATGCACCATGTGCTTGTAAATATTCAAATTCACCGAGTGCATGCCCACAAATTTCTTTTTGAATGCTTGTTTCTATTCTTTGTAGTTTGGTTTCTTGAAGACAAATGATATCAGGTTTTTCCATTGTAATATTCTTCCTAACCGCTATTCTCTTGTCTTTTTGATTTAAACCTCGTACATTCCAGGACATTATCTTTATTTTTCTTTTCTTCGTATTCATTTGATTATCCTTATGTCTTCTATACTTCTCTGTTGTATGTTGGTTATGTTATATTCATTCTTTGATTTTGTTACCTCTTGTTTGATCTTTCTCCATTGCTTCCTGAATAATGCACTTCTTCTTATCTTCCATTGTAGCCTTGCATATTCTTTCGTTTCATACGCGATCTCAGTCCACAGCCAATCTACTTTTTGAATATCGATATGTTCAAAATTAACACTCGCTCTAAACAAACCAAACTCTCTGAAAGCATCTTTTAATCTACTTAAACTTGACTCACTAATACTTAGCTTGCTACAAAGACTAATATTACTGACTCTAAATTCCATAACTAACTCAATCTTCAAAAGCTCGAACCTTATACTGTTGGTCCAGATTGAGCTTCTTTCCAAAACACCAAAATACCCAAAACATTTTTTAACTCTAGCTAGAATACTTCCTACTACCTCACAACTACCAAACAAAATACTTGCTAACATAAATTTGAACCAACTAATATCACCATAAATAACTAACTGACAACAACTGGACATTAAAGCTTGTCCAGAAAAGCTTCGAGACTTCATCAACTTAATCATTCTTTAACACTTCTGCACCCTCTTGAAGCTGAGTGAGAAGTTCCTCCGCCACTTCCATTCCTCCAAGCATCAAAATTTCTTGTACTTCTTGATTGCTGAGCTCTTGCACTGATCCTGTGGCCACTGGATTTTTGCTCCCAAACTTGGTCTTGATACTAGTCCTGATTTGCTGCTCCTTGTACTTCAACTTCTGCGCCTTAGCTAAGCTTGATTCATAGTGCCCCTTTTCTTTGAGCTTGAGCCTCGGACTTCTTCTAACTCTTTCTGTACCATTAGACCTTGTGCTTTCATCAAATTCCAGCATCATTGAGTTGAGAGCATTAAATTCATCTTCAAAAGAAGCTTCATTTGTTTTTTCCCTCATTTTCTCACTATCCATGACTTGCTGAGCCACGTGTCCTTCCTCCTTGTCAAACCCATTTGTCCCTATCCATGCAACTATTTGCTTCTCCATCTCTTCTGCCTTGTCTCCATGGAATAAATCTGTTCCATTTGTCGCATTCGCATTTCTACCTTGGGGTACTAAAATTCCACTTTCATTGGCTTTGACGCCCCCAATCTTGTGATGGTCTTTGTCTAAATTGTCGTGACCCTTTTTACCAGCCAATCTTAAGAGATGAGATAAATAAAGCTCTGTCAGGAAATGGGGAACTCCGACTGGCTCACTGAATGGGCGCATTATTATTTTAATCGGGCCATACAACGGTAACGTTATGGTTTGTCAGGCTGTACCGAATTGAAGATGGTTTTCGAAATTGCACCGTTAGGAATCCGTTAGGGTTCAACGCAAGCCTTTTCTCATTTTCGTTCTTCCCCTTCTCCGGCTCTTGTTGAAATGAAATCGGTATCTTCGGCCTCCAGACCTTCTCAGGCTCCTTGTGATGCTTACTCCCTTTCTTAATCCAAATTTTCTTAACCGGTGCTATTACTTTCTTGAACAAATCCATGAATCGTTTAGGTCTTTTTGCTATTATTTCTTGCACCGAATCATCAGTTTGTTGCGTCGTTGCACTCGTGTTTCCTTGCTGGACATGTGTCACTCTATTTGCAACTAATGATTCCGAATATGATTTTATATAAAATGGAGCCCTTTTGGAGACGCCCTAAAGGCGATTTTGAAGGCGATCCTGAAGCGATTTTGGAGGGGACTTCTCAAGAGCTCACTAATGATGAAGAAAATAAACGGCAAGCCATTAAGAGCGTTCATGGAAAGGAGATTATGGAACAAAACCCTGCCATTAATAATAAGACAAATGGTAGTAACGATGCATGCATGGAACAAGGCGATCTTGAAAAGGTAAGATTGTGGGAAAAGAAGATTATGGAAGAGAATATGGCCATTAATGCTCGACCAACTCACCAACCCAATCAAAGCAATCTAAACACACAAATCGGAGCTAGCAAAGAGAATGTTGCCAATGCGCGTGAAAAAACCTATCTGCAGGTACTCAAAAGCCCTATCGTAGCCACAAACGAGAACAAATCAGAGAAAGAGACAGATAGGATCTGGCAAAATAATTCCATTAAAAGCATAAAATCATCAAGTGCGTAGAGAAGGCCAACAGTTTCCAAGAAGAAAGAGTGCTACAGATGCTTAGCCACCGACCACTTATGGAAAGACTGCAGAGACCCGGTGAGGTGCTATAAATGTAGAACCCTTGGACACAAAGCAAAGCAATGCAATACTAACTACTTATCTGAGAAAGCTCAAAACAAGCAAACACCAAAGCTCTCAAAGACACCAATGGCGTATTTCGAATATGACCTGAACAAGAGGCCTTTCGAGCGAACTGTCTATTTCCCACAAAGGAGAGTCATTGCACCCGAGAATGACTTCATGTTCCGGTCGGCATACTTGGTCATTACGACTGGGAATGTCAACCAAGCTAACCCAGCGGACATATCGGATGTGTTGAGAAGAAGGTGTGGAGGTCATGCGGTTCAATACCGAGTATATCGTACGCACCCAGCTGATTTTATCGTCATTTGTGACTCACCTGAAACGCGAAATGTAGTAGTTGGACGGAGGAACTATACGACGCCAGATTACCAATTCCCAGCAATGCCAATTACTCATCGTTACGGTATGACACATGAACCGTGCTATTTTGAGGCAGATATCAAATTGCGAAATGTACCCCTGTGGGCAATTAATACCCCCGATCTCACTGAGCTTCTCAAGGGAACCGATAAACATTGGGCCCTACTTTGCACCTGAGGGTGACTATGTGCAAGTCCCGGTCACTGATGATTCGGTGCAAGAAATAACAGCAAAAAGACCTAGACGATTCATGGGTTTGTTCAAGAAAGTAATAGCACCGGTTAAGAAAATTTGGATTAAGAAAGGGAGTAAGCATCACAAGGAGCCTGAGAAGGTCTGGAGGCCGAAGATACCGATTTCATTTCAACAAGAGCCGGAGAAGGGGAAGAACGAAAATGAGAAAAGGCTTGCGTTGAACCCTAACGGATTCCTAACGATGCAATTTCGAAAACCATCTTCAATTCGGTACAGCCTGACAAACCATAACGTTACCGTTACGTATGGCCCGATTAAAATAATAATGCGCCCATTCAGTGAGCCAGTGGGAGTTCCCCATTTCCTGACAGAGCTTTATTTATCTCATCTCTTAAGATTGACTGGTAAAAAGGGTCACGACAATTTAGACAAAGACCATCACAAGATTGGGGGCGTCAAAGCCAATGAAAGTGGAATTTTAGTACCCCAAGGTAGAAATGCGAATGCGACAAATGGAACAGATTTATTCCATGGAGACAAGGCAGAAGAGATGGAGAAGCAAATAGTTGCATGGATAGGGACAAATGGGTTTGACAAGGAGGAAGGACACGTGGCTCAGCAAGTCATGGATAGTGAGAAAATGAGGGAAAAAACAAATGAAGCTTCTTTTGAAGATGAATTTAATGCTCTCAACTCAATGATGCTGGAATTTGATGAAAGCACAAGGTCTAATGGTACAGAAAGAGTTAGAAGAAGTCCGAGGCTCAAGCTCAAAGAAAAGGGGCACTATGAATCAAGCTTAGCTAAGGCGCAAAAGTTGAAGTACAAGGAGCAGCAAATCAGGACTAGTATCAAGACCAAGCTTGGGAGCAAAAATCCAGTGGCCACAGGATCAGTGCAAGAGCTCAGCAATCAAGAAGTACAAGAAATTTTGATGCTTGGAGGAATGGAAGTGGCGGAGGAACTTCTCACTCAGCTTCAAGAGGGTGCAGAAGTGTTAAAGAATGATTAAGTTGATGAAGTCTCGAAGCTTTTCTGGACAAGCTTTAATGTCCAGTTGTTGTCAGTTAGTTATTTATGGTGATATTAGTTGGTTCAAATTTATGTTAGCAAGTATTTTGTTTGGTAGTTGTGAGGTAGTAGGAAGTATTCTAGCTAGAGTTAAAAAATGTTTTGGGTATTTTGGTGTTTTGGAAAGAAGCTCAATCTGGACCAATAGTATAAGGTTCGAGCTTTTGAAGATTGAGTTAGTTATGCAATTTAGAGTCAGTAATATTAGTCTTTGTAGCAAGCTAAGTATTAGTGAGTCAAGTTTAAGTAGATTAAAAGATGCTTTCAGAGAGTTTGGTTTGTTTAGAGTTTGGTTTGTTTAGAGTCAGTAATTTTGAAGATTGAGTTTGTTGCACCGAATCATCAATTCCCTCCAAATTAAACATGTGTCACTCTATTTGCCCCTTTTTTTGTTACGACTTTTTTTTATAACAAATAGCACATAACAATAATATATGTTCGTGTTGTTAAAATCATTTCAATTATCAGAATTGCCCTTCAACGAATTATCAGATGTATATATTGCAGTGAATATTTTAAACACCATGTATATTCTATTAGGGTTCTTGATAATAAATTTGAGTTGCTTTGCTTTGTTAAATTTGAGTTGGTGTGTTTTTGTTGTTGTATTTTAATTGCTAGAATGGGAAATTTGGCTTCTTGTATTTTATCGCTTAATTTGTTAGATTTTTGTTTGATTATGAATTATGACTTGTGAATTCTTATGAAATTTTACGAAAGATAATCAATTCATCATATGTACTATTTAGTATTTTGTTGTTTTTTGAGTGGTAATGCATCCATATTTATTTATATATTATAATTTGAGCTTTTCTTTCATACACCAAATATTTTCTTTTTTTTGTTAATTGATCTAATCTCAACCCTTGATTAACAAAAGGGTATTATTGGAAGAGTTATTTCACCAGGTTATTTTTTATTTCCCTACATTACTTTAATGCTCTCTTCCTCTCCACCGAATTCATTTATTCTCCATTAATCATGTCATTCTCTAACAAAAAAATAGCTAACAGATACCGAGAAACTAAAAAAATTAATGTTTTGTGTTGGAATTTGGGAGGAGGCAAATCCAAGATAATTAATATATGGTCTCACTTTTAAATATTAATTCAACAATTTATATTTATATTTAAATATTTTTTTTTAAGTTGTTGTCCGTTGTGAATGAATTGTTGAAAAGAATATATAAAACTAAACAAATAATAACACTGAAATAATATTTTTAAAATGAAAACAATATATTTTTAAACAATATATTATAATGAAAAATAGTAGTTTTAAAATTAAAATTGTTCAATTATAATGAAAACAATATATCATATAATTATTATATTTTTTTAATTATCAATTAGAACATGGAAGTTGGACCTTGAAGCCGCTCTATTTCTTAAAAAAAAAAAAAATAATGTCAACACAACATGATAATGAACAAGTGACACCTATGTTGCACGGATACGGGTATCGTATCCGGTACGATACGGATATGACGGTACGACAATTTTTAAAATATCACGGATACGGATACGGATACGGATACGGTTATATAATTATGGCCAAAAGATATCATGGGCCGAAATATCCTAAATGGAATATCACAACGTGTACTGGAAGTATCATCAGCCGTATCCTGCCGTATCCCATACGTATCAGAAAAAAATTTTATTAAAATATTTGTATATGTCACGTGGCGTATTTGATACGTATTCGAGCTGTATCGCACTCGTATCTGTATCGAATATACGTATTCTCAATATTATTTCTACATTTTTGAAGTCTTCGCATAACATAGAGTGACACATGTTTAATTTACTTGTACAAAGTAATTAACATCCACTTGAAATAACAATGTTAATTATGTATGACATGTTTCATTATTTTCATGACATGTGTTAATTGCTATGTTAATTAAAATTATGTATGACATGTTTCATTAATTAAAATTGTATTCGTTTTCGTATAATACCCGAATCATATATATATGAAAAAACATTAAGTACCAAAATGTTGGTACTTAATTAAGTATTTTAGCCTCTCTCTCTCTCTCTCTCTCTCTCTCTCTCTCTCTCTCTCTCTCTCTCTATCTCTCTCTCTATATATATATATATGAAAAACAACATATTTCCATAAAAAATGTATACTTAAATAAAAGCGATATAAAGATATACAATACGAAATTGATAATAAAAACTGATACATTAACTTTAGCACTAGTAACATAATAATAATAATAATAATAATAATAATAATAATAATAATAATAATAATAATAATAATAATAATAATAATAATAATAATAATAATTACAATACTATGATAATTATAATATAATAATTTTCTGAAAATTTAATATTTATAAAATAATATTATAAAATATAATAATTAAATGATATTACAATGTAAGAATGAAATAGTTAATAATTAATAATTATTTACAGAAAAGTATTTTCGGAATATAATGACAACAAGATACTAATATAACAATAACATACTAATATGAAAATAATAATAATTACATTATAATATAATAACAATAACATACTAATATAATATAATAACAATATTTTCTGAAAATATTATATGAATAATATTTTCTAAAAATTATAATAATTATATTTAAAAATTATAATAATTGTATATAATACTAATAATTAGTTTGCAACATATATATACAAACACGCCAAGTAATTAATAATTAACCTATATTGCGCGGATACTTCAAAAATGCAGAAGTATATTGAGCATACGGGTGCGATACAGCTCGGATACGCCACCGTGACGTATCTGAATATTTTAATATTTATTTTTTTGACTACTATACTTCATTTAATGTACTTCGGCCTATTATATATTTTGGCACATAATTTGTTTAAATAAATTTTATAAGATATTTCTAAATTTGTTTTATGATATTTCTAGGGTAAGTTTAGGATATTTCTAAATTATATAGGATATTTTTTAAATGAATAGCGATTTCTAATTAATATTAATTATTTATTTATTTTGGGTTCTTTGTTAATTATATTGTTAATTAAGTGTATTGATTAGGATATACAAGTTGTAGTGGATAAAAAAATTGGGTTTTTGGTGGAAAAATATCTTTGAAACAATCAGTTTTATTATTATTATTTGATGTTATTTTTTCGCTAAAAAATAATTAATGATTATTAAAATTATAAAAACATAACATATAATAACTATTTTATTGAAATTTATATGCTTAATTTTTTTTTAAAAACTAATAGAAAAGTAACGAAATATATATGTTTTTTAATTATTAAATACTAAGATAGAAGGATAGCTTGGTGCAAAAAATATTTAACATCATCCAAAATTAAATTTAATCTCTATAAGAAGATATTCGAAAATAAAAATTTGGTAAAACGGTGTTTTATGAAATATCAAAAAAATGATGTTTTTTTTTTTTAAATATCCAAAGAAATCAGAGTGCTTTTAAACATTTATTTTAATTTTTTTTTACTAAACATATAAAATGATATATCGGTAGATGGACATAAAAGAACATTGAGGGCAGATAAAAAGATAAAATGGGCATCTAAAATGATGATTGGACACATTGTCTTAGCATATATTAGATATGTACAAAAATAATAGGTCCATCAAATAAATGAGAAGTAAATGATACGTGCAATGCAAGAAGAAAAGAACGCATGTTGAATAGGTATAATTTACTTTTGTATCTTTTTTATCCTTTTTTACCAGGTCAATAACCTGCTGTATCCGTGTTTTAACCGGCTGAATAAGGTTATCCCGGTTTCTCTATTTAATCTGAGCCATAGATTTGGGGAAATGGACGATTGACAGTTTTTTGATGTATTGAAGAAAAATTCTTATAATTTTATTAATCCGATATGAATGTTATAATCGTGGTAGTTTCAGTTTGAACCATCCAAACAATGGATTTACAATTACAATAGTCTCAGTTTCTTATATTCCAATCCAAACATAAATAAATTGCGGCCCCTTGACCTTTAGTCTACTGAAATTTCATCTTCTTGTGTAGATTTTAGGGAAAAGTCTGATTTTGGTCCCTGAAAAATACCGAAATGTTCAATTTGCCTCCTGACATTTTTTTTGGGTCATTTTGCCCCCCAATCTTTCAATTTTGTTCATTCTGCCCCCCAAATTTTTTAATTTGGTTCAATATGCCCCTTCCGTCTAATTTTGCCGTTAAATTGGTGTTATTTTACTGTTCAATGTGTGTCAAATTTGTTCATTTTGCCCCCCAAATTTTTTAATTTAGTTCAATATGCCCCCCAACTGACACCCATTTAACGGCAAATTTAGACGGAAGGGGCATATTGAACCAAATTAAAAAATTTGGGGGGCAGAATGAACAAAATTGAAAGATTGGGGGGCAAAATGACCCAAAAAAAATGTCAGGGGGCAAATTGAACATTTTGGTATTTTTCAGGGACCAAAATCAGACTTTTCTCTAGATTTTAATACACCCCACCAAACAAGGTGTGTTAAATTTCTCCACTTAAAAACATATTAGAGAGAAATAATGTACGATGAACAAGTTTTATATATCAAAAAATAGTGTTTTAAATAACGGCGCTCTAGCGGCATTATAACGTGTTATGATGGATTTTTTGAAGTAAATGTTGCATCGATTCGGATTTTAGCTGCGTAAAGGTTTGTTCCGCCGCAGCGCTATAGCGTGAAACGTGCAAATTTAACGGTTGTAGGAGTGTTATAGCGTGATTATAAAAGTAAAATGATTAATTAAATATATTTATACAAAAATATTGTGTATTATTTACTTATACATAATAATAATAATAACAATGTAAGAATAAGAATAATAATAATAATAATAAGAACAATAATAACAACAATAGTAATATTGTGGACCCAATAACGAATTATTTAATATTGACAATTGTAATAGTAATAATAACAATAGTAATATTAACAACCGTAATAATAATAATAATAATAATAATAATAATAATAATAATAATAATAATAATAATAATAATAATAATAATATTATTATTATTTTATTTGAGACTTGTACTAGTTATGTTATTTTGAGTTTGGACAACTAGATGGAGTTTTTCGTTATTATATGAATTCATTAATGAATTACGTAAGGATTGCATTATGGTACATTTAATATTTTTTATTTTATTATATTTGGCTGTTAAATTATATTTATATGTATATTGTAGTATTAAAAAAAAAATAATCAAAGTTCGCTACGTTGGTGAAGCAGCGTTATATCACTCTTTTTTGCTAACTGCTAACTTAAACGTCAAAACGCTACGCGCCATTACAACGTATTTAAAACATTAGAAAAAATAATTGTTACGTGGTGGCCACCAAGAGAGAATTTGATCGAAAAATAATCTTCATGTGGCATAATTTGATTGGGTTAGAGAGAAAAATAACACGTCGCCATAAAAAAATAACATGGCGTGTAACGTAATTTTTTGTCGATGCAATTTATCATATTTTTTCATTTGGTGATTTCGCACAATCCAGAAAAATAATATATACCTTCTCAATTAATCTCTTGGAATTTATTTGTGATGGTAGTTTTGCTTTTTGTTTATTTTATAACACTTCTTTTCATATAAAATATATGAGGACTTGTGACTGTAAAATAAAAAAGAAATAAATTTCGTTTGACGGTATAAGAATTAAAAGAGTACTAAAAAAACAATTGTAATTTTTAAATACTATGTTGGTAATAGACGTCAAAGACTCAAAATATCGTCATGTCAATTTCCTCCTTTATCTTAGTAAAAAGTTACTACTCCGATTTATTTGCATTATAATTATAATTATCCAGTTGATCTGTTGTTGTTACTGCTGATTCATATTTATATATTATTTAAATATGGCTCGAGAGTGAGCATGAAATGTATGATATGTATCATTCAAAATGCGTGAATATATATCATGTATCATTTCGAATGTGTTATAATAAATAATTGTACTATTTACCTTCCTCCTCCACCACCACCCACCACCCACCCACACACCCACGCACACACTCTTAGTCTCAAGAAATGCGAAAAATATGCAAAGAAAATGAAATTTGCATCGTGTCCAAATTGCAAAAGTTATCGTCCTTTATACCAATTGAGTTTTATTTGCTCCTTTTTGTTTTTTTTTTTGTTTTTTAATGACGATGTCGCTTGTCTCGTTACTGATCTCTATATTTTTTATGACAAATTTTGTGTTCATGTTGTTTATTTCAATGTGCACATTTGAGTGAATAATATATTCAAACACAACAAAATAATCTAAATTTGGATACGAAAGTCATATAGTTTTGAAATGTGCACGTATGAGAGGTGAAATTGAACATTTTGAAGAATGACAAGTGACATCTCGTTCTTTTTCCATTTCTTACTCACGCAAATGTTTCATGATACGTTCAATAGTTTTTTACCGTACATTAGTGCGATACGTACAATGGATTGATCATGAATATTATGTTAGAGAACGTATATTGGATCGATCCAATTTGAAAATATACATGATATATATCATTAGTGTTTCTCGTTATTTAATTCTTCAGTACTCATTTGATTTGAGATGAAATATATAATTATGTATTCATATGTTTTTTTAAGGGATGAAGATTTGAGTATTAGTATAAATCGATCTCCATAATCGTGTGTATATATCGATAGATAATGGTGACGATGTCTGCTTAATGTGATCATATCCAAAATCATCAAAAATCTTTTTATTAGATTAAGTGAATTCGAGATCGTCAATGATCTTATAACATAGTTGGTCGAATATTTGGCACAATAAATCATATGTGAGGAATTATGTGTTTGAGTCCAATCAGCATCACATAGAAAAATATAAATACCAATAACAACAAGCGATAGAAAAATGAACCCGAGATATAAAAAATTTAAGAGGACATTTACTATGTTCCCACTACTTATGTTTCTCATCCTTGATGCGGATTCTCAAAAAACTTCATTGGGAATAATTAACAACCTAATTAACAAAAAAAAACAAATTAAGTATTCATTCCAACATATTGATAACAGTATGTACTAATTGATCATTAATTTATTTTTTTATATAAATCTGGTGTTAACTGGATTACTAATTAACTCCATTAATCTTTTTCGAAATTTACATCAAGGATGGAAAACATGAGTTGAGAGGCAAAATAAAATTTCCCGATTCTAAATTCTTCTGTCGATTTAAATTCTATATTTTTCAAAATTTTAAATTCAAACTTCATTAATCTTTCTCGAAATTTGCATCAAGGATGGAAAACATGAGTTGAGAGGCAAAGTAAAATTTCCCAATTCTAAATTCTTCTGTCGATTTAAATTCTATATTTTTCAAAATTTTAAATTCAAACTTCATTAATCTTTCTCGAAATTTGCATCAATGATGGAAAACATGAGTTGTGAGGCAAAGTAAAATTTCCCAATTCTAAATTCTTCTTTCGATTTAAATTGTATATTTTTCAAAATTTTAAATTCGATAGATGACGTCGCCGTCCAATTTGATCGAATCCAAAATTAACAAAAGCACTTCAACCAGATTATATGTATGGACTAAAATTTTAAAGAAAATAATACACTGTTTTGATTTCTCACAAATGAATTTCTAAAAAAAACAAAGTCCAAATATGTTGAATTTATAAGGCCCAAACGGCCTTCCATGGCCTAAAATAATTTCTGAATTTCCGAATCAGTCGTGCCAATTTTATGCTTTTCTAACAAAATGCGAAGGCAATCAATCAGTCGTCTCAATTGAATCGAAGTTGCGAAAGAAGGTAATTTCTTTGTCAAAATCTCGGTTATTTTACCATCGCCTTATTTTCAGTGTAAATATCAACCCAAATCTCGCATCGATTCTTACTTATTGAAATTGGGGTTAATCCTTGTCATAAAGAAGGAAAAGTTATCATAATTTCGTCTTTTTTCCTTCTTCTAAACCAATTAACCGATAGAAATTACAACCTGATTGTCGAGAAGGTCAGAAATTAGACTAAAATGAACCAAGAAAAAGATTTCTCCACATTTATTTGGGGCTCTAATTCATAATTCAAGAAACTAAATAAAAAGAAACAAAATTCACATACTGATATGATACTAATTCTAATTATTATTTACATATTTCCTTTATACAGGAAATGGAACAGAAAAAAGGGTATGTTCCTCCAAGATACGTGCCTTTAGACGGTTCGGATCCTGAAACGGATCCTAATCCAATTAGTGGAGCTCCGCCAATTTCGCGCGCACAGCTTAATCAGTGGTCTTCAGGCATTTGTGGTTGTTTCGACGACCCAAAGATATGTATGCTATTCATTTCTCCTCTTTCTATTATATCATTCATTAGAAAACTCTATTATGCATAAATTGCAAATTTTGGGTCTTTTCTTGTTTGGAATTTATGATAATGTAGGGTCTTTTTGCAATTTCTGCTTATGGAAGTTTTATATGGAATTTCCCCTAAAAAATTCTTTAATTTATTTTATTTTATTTTATATAGGTTGTTTAGGGACGATTTGTCCGTGTGTTCTATACGGAAAAAATGCTGAGTTATTGGGTTCGGATACAATGGAGAGGTCTTGTACGTCCCATTGCATATTGTGGGGCCTACTTGCAGGTGTTTCTTGTGTTTTAACTGGAGGCATCCTGTTGGTTGTAATGCCAGGCTGTACCACTGCTTGTTGTGCTTATAAGCATAGGAGGACTCTAAGGGAGAAATATGATTTACCAGTACGTTTGTCATATCATTTATAATTGTAATTTTTTTTGGAAAATTTCAAAAAAAATTGCAATAACATCCTTACATTATTGAAATTTGCAAAAAATAAAAATTAGAGAACTATAAGGGTTTTAATTTACAAAAAGGCAGCGCTTTTATTTTTGCGCAATTTTTCATAAATTTTATAAATGTGTGTTTTTTTTTCAGGAAAACCCATGTAACGATTGTTGTACCCATTTGTGTTGCCATATGTGTGCTCTTTGTCAAGAGAGCAGAGAGATCCGCTACAGATCTGACGGCTCAGATCAACCCAATCTCGTGATTTCTCCTCCCCAACTTCAAACTATGCATTAACATGCTTATCGTTTCATAGTTTGGATTATGCTTGCGATTTATTGCGAGATATTTATGTTGATTCGAGCTTATGTATAGTTTTGAAACTGGAAAAATTGTTTCTGTTTTTCTGTTTTGTCGTTGGGGTGGTTTTGATTTTCTCATCCCCGCTACATACATTGTTATTTGCATAAATAATTAAATGTTTCTGATTCGAGCTTTTGTGATTGTGTTTATCCTTTTAAAGGAGTGATTAATGATAAAATAATAAATATATTGATATTTTTTTTTCTATCGGGTTTTAACTTGTTTTCGTAAATTAATGTGCATTTTTTTAAGTTAATATTTGTTCAGGGAACAAATATTAATAAAAATCAAATCAAATGATGCCGTACAATTAACCCTCATTTAATAAAAAAATCTATACTGCATGTTAATCTTTCTTTATAATTTTATTTGCATCATTTGAACATCCGAGCATAACATAAAAACAACCCACAATTCATGGAAAAATTGGAGATAAGTCCCTAACTTAATTAATGGTGAAACAATCAAACAACCATCAAATCCTAACAAAGACGGTAAGCTTAGCTCCGCCATTCCCCTCTGGATTGGACATATAGAATGTCCGTATCCTCCGACCCAATAGATCCGTTGAAGTGGGCCCGCATGTAGGTCAGTTCGCCATCAACTGGATCCGCCATATCAGATGGCAAAACCCCTGCACCTGTAGATGTCGCGTGAGAATATTGCATAATTTTTATAACAACATGTGTAGGCTCTCTCCTTGTAGTCTGCCATATGCCCTTTCCGTTTATAGCAACAGACCACGCCGGTTCTTCCAAGAGTCGGCAAAATGACTGATGTTTTACCTTGTGGTGTTTTCTCACATTCAAGGGCCAAACATAATATATTCCTTGATTATGGTTTGATAGTGAGCATGATATGCATCATTCTAAATGCGTTAACGTATATCATGTATCATTTCAAATATGTTATGTAACAAACATAACTCATGTATTATTACCTACACGCTTAATTCTAAGAATGATATAATCTACATATCATTTTGTTCTGTTAAGTATCCTTCTAATATCTTAAATAATTCATTTATTTAAGAATGAACAAAAAAATTCTATCATAAGAGACCATATCAATTTGAAATCACAAGATGAGAATGAATTTAATTCAATTTTTCATTATGCATAAGATGAATCATATATATTTAAAGTCCTCATGATCACAATATTTACATGTTAATTCCTTATAATCACACACTGTGTATGAAAAGCCTGATTGCTAATATATGTAGAAGGTACTTCATAAAAATTTGGACATGTGTCATCATCTAACATCTTCTAGTAAAGTTCAATCAAAATTTTGGAAGGAGGATTTTACTTTGCTTCCCCAATTCATGTTTTCTAATTTCTGATGGATATTCCGAAAAAACATAATGAGTTAATTAGTAATTTAATTAATATTAAATTTATATTTAAAAATAAATTAATTTTTAATTAATATGTATTTTTATCGATAAGTTAGAATTAATAGTGAATTCGCTTACTATATTAATTGAGTTGTTAATTAATTCTCATTAAAAAAAATTCGAAATCCGCGTCAAAGACGGGAAATACGAATAGGAGGCATATTAAATGTCCTTATTTTGGAATTTGAGAAGAAACTACAATGATTACATCAAATGAATGTCATGCTTCTTCCATGAACAAAGTGGCCATGTAATTTGTGCTATCTCAGTCATAAATAATTATATATTAATAAAAAAATTGAACAGAACAACCTAATTAATATAGGTTAATATCAATCAAGCACACTATAGTGAGCAAGTTTAACAAGTCGCTGTATTGCCCTTAATTAAAATGACGTCCATGTTTTAACGAAATTTCAACAACAAAAAAACTATAATGGTTTTAAAAGAAACCCTCTATTCCTTAGAAAGTTCAAATTGCATAAAGCCCTATAAGTTCAAATTGCATAAATCCCTAAAGTTCAAATTGCATAAAGCCCTAAATTTCAAATTGCATAAAGCCCTATAAGTTCAAATTGCATAAGTCCCTATAACAACATGGACTAAATTTTAATTTCCTTAAGAATAGGGGGGATTTTTTTTATAATATCCAAAATTGCAGTGATTTTATTTTGCGCGAATTTTTTTTTAATCATTATATTTTTCATAAATTTTATAAAGGTCTTTTTTTTTTCTTTCAGGAAAACTCATGTAACAATTATTGTACCACTATGTGTTACCCTTGTTGAATTTTCTTTCCAATTCTGTTTTGTCATAAATTTTATGAAGGTCTGTTTTTTTTTCATGAATTTTTCTCTCCAATTCTGTTTTCTTTTCATAAATTTTATAAAGGTCTGTTTTTTCATAATATCTTTCAGGAAAATGTTTCCGCATTGTCTTTATGTTCAGTATTTTCTTTCTGTTTTGTCGTTGGGATGATTTTGATTTTCTCTTCAATTCTTTACTACTTTTGTGATTTTGTGTACCCTTGTTGAATTAGGTTTTATTACTTCCCTACTGGCACTTTTTTAAGATCTTTTCGGTTTTAACTTCTTTTCGTAAATTAATGTGCACTTTTTTAAGTTAATAAAAAATAAAATCAAATGATGCTATACAATTAACCCTCATTTAATAAAAAAAATTATATACTGCATGCTAATCTCTCTTTATAATTTTTTTTAAAAAAAAATGTGATTACTTATGACCATTCATCCTCTTTACCTAAACAATATTCGCATCATTTTAACACCCGAGCATAACATAAAAACAACCCACTAATATTCTTCAAAATGAGATAATTAATATTATCAACTCAATAATAAAAACAATTCAATGTTAATAAATACTAACACAAATCACCTTCACTAATATTCTTAAAAACACTCATCAATTTCATTGCAGGACGCGTTTTTTTTTGTATTATCTTCTCGTATACATTTCGAAACAATAGTACAAATAATTAAAGATACCACACTATTACATAATTACACACGTATACGAATCATTAGACACCGCATTGATTTCACCGGTATAGTTTAAGATTGTCTTCGAAAATCTCCTTTTCGGAATCGAAGAACTATGTCAAAAACCACGAAGGTCATAATAATTAGTGGTGAAAAATCAAGCGGTGATCAAATCCTAACAAAGAAGATGGTAAGCTCGGCGCTGCCATTCCCCTCTGGATTGGTCATATAGAACGTCTCCGAGTCCTTCGATCCGATAGCTCTGTCGAAGTGGGCCCGCATGTAGGTCAGTTCGCCATTAGACGGGTCGTTCATATCAGACGGCAAAACCCCTGCACCGGCAGATGTGGCGTGGAGATATTGCATGACTTTAATATCGGCATCGGTAGGCTCTCTCCTCGTAGCCTGCCCTATGTTTTTTCCGTTTATAGCCGCAGACCACGCCGGTTCTTCCAGGAGTCGGCAAGGTGACTGATGATGTCTCCCTTGCGGTGTTTTCTCGCATTCGAGGGCCAGACGTAAGATTGGCGAGTTGCTAAGGTCCTGAAGAAATCGTTGGGTCGCGGACGAAAGCGAAATCAGAACGATGGGAGTCGAACGAGGTAATTCCTGCACGGAGAAGGAGAGATGGCCCCGCTTGTGACCGAATAAGGTTCCGATTAAAGGTTGACGTGAAGATTGTATGCTCCGGTGAGGCATATTGGGCATGCGACAAGAAGGAGTTGCGATGATGGGGAATGATCGGAAAGCAGATTTCACGGTACGGAATAAACGGGTCGAACGCGTGCGTTTTCGTTGAGATGGTTGGATCAATTTTATCGAATCAAATGGGGTTGCTACCGGAGTTGGCGCGCCGGAAGTATTGGCACTGGATGCGGAGGTCGAGGGGGAGGGGTCGTCCGAGGGCAATGCAGGTTTTGCCATTTGTCGATTGATGGGGTCGTAAATTATTAATGCTTTTTGAAGTTCTTTTTCGTCTTTTGTCGAATAAACATGATAAATTTGGTATCGATGGTAATGATGGTGGGGATAATAATAATAGTTTTAATTTTCTGTTTGCTGTTTTCAGACGAATGGCTCGGGACCAATTTGCAGGTTTCGATAGTTGGTAAAACATCTTGCGCAGTAAGAATCAGTGCATACCATAAATAAAAAAATATCAAAATAGTAGAAGGTTATTTCGGGGAATAGATTTTAACTGAATAATGTTAGACAAGTATATTTTTCAGCTAGAATTCATTTAGACGTACATGTGACATTTCAATTTTACGACATCTAAAAATAATCTTGATGAGATGATAAGATAAGATTAAGTGGTTTGATTAGTATTATTTTGAAAAATATATTTTAACCGGTCAGTTATACATGACATTAATAAAAGGTTGAAAATTTGACCGTCTAACTATCGTGCACAAATAAAATTATATACGGAATCACTGAAACACAAAAAAATAGTCTTGATGAGCTAACAAAAAAAAAAAGTTAATTAAGTTGATTAGTATTAATTTGGAAAATAAATTTTGACCGATCAGTTATACAACAGATTAATAAAAATATTACTGGTTGAAAATTTACCGTCGTGCACAAACCTACCACGACAAAAGAATACTTTTTACCCTAGAAACTAAAATATTTTAGTTCGCTATATTTTTTTAAGAAAAACGATAGTCATGACCAAGGTCTGCATATTTTTATGTTTCTTTTTTGCAGAAAATATTTGTTTTATTTAAAACCGATAATCAAGTTTAATATAATAATTAATAATATAATACTTTTAGTATAATAAATAATTGTTTTTAACTCAAAAAGAAAAATTGTTTGTTTATATTTTATAATGTTTGTTATCACACATTCTAATACCAGGGTTTGTAAAAATACATAAAAAAAGGTATGTTGTTTTACAAACAATATATTAATATTTTGGTAACAAATAACCTTTATATCTTTATTTATTTTGATAACTATTTATTACCCTCATAAATTAGTATTATTATTTTTCTGTAATCATGAAAATAATATACGAATCCGGTTCCGGTTATGGATTCTGATTTTGAATATTTGAATTTTAAAAATATTCGGATCCGGAATACGGATCCGGTCCCGACAGCAAAATCGAATATCGGATCCGATTCCAAATCCAAAATTTAATAACTATGTCCATAAAAAATATAATCATTAATCATCGCTATAAGTCTTCGTGCCTAGGTCAATTTCTCCCAATTCATAATGTATATGTCCAAGGCAACTTTGAAATTGGATTCGTGGTCTCTCAATTATTTAGTAACTATATCCATTGATATATAAAAATATATTATTCTATCAACTACTATAAAAATATTATTTTAGAGTATAAACATATTCTCTCTCTGTGTGTGTGCCTAATATATATCAAATTCAAAATATGATATTTTTGTAAATACATTTTCTCCATTCATACTATAAATGATATCTTAATTTCCATTTTCTTTTCGTTCAATGATTAATGTACCCCTACTAATGTATTTTGAAAATAATTTAACTAGACGCGTCCCTGGAAAGTTTAGAATGTTTGAATCTAGATAATTATGGACAAAATATAATGAATATTCTTTATGAGTAATTTAATATTTTTTAATCGGGATTAATCGAGAATCTCGGCGGACCTCGGCGGATTTTTATTTTTTTATATTTAATATTTAAATTAATTAAACAAAATTACAAATCACAGTTTTTTTAATAAGTTTTGAATAATTTAAGTAACAAAATACACTACGTCACTAAACTAACATAAACTCAAATAATAATAATAATTTATATATATAAATAATATTAAAAATTTGACAAAATTTAGTCCAAATTTATTTTTTTGAATAGTATCTGACAAACGATCGTTTTCATTATTGATGCATAATTTTTTTTGATGTCAATGGAGATCCATTGGCAATCCATAACGAAAACGATCGTTATTTTGAATAGTATCTCACAGCCTCTCATAATATATAATTTTTTGTGCTTCACATTCAAACAACTAGGCTATGGATGGCAATTTAAAAAATAAAAAAAAAACACTTCTAAAAATCGGCTCGGCGGTGGCTTAGCGGTCTTGACGGACCCTTGGCGGCCGCTTGGCGGATTCCGCCAAACACAAAACGCCAAAGGCTTATCTCGACGGCGGACCATCGAGGAGCGATTAATCGGCCGCCAAGGCCGATTTCCAGAACACTGGGCATTTGACAAAAAATTAACGAGTAACTGAATATAACATTATATTAATTTAATGACAAAAATTTCTCAAATACAAAACTAATACAATATTTCTTAAAAACTTTTTTTTGTTAATGATTTAACTAATACAATATTTATTATTGATTCATACTTTAATATAATATTTACTAATTTACAACTAAATTTAAGATAATTTGTGTTTTATAATTTATTTTCTTATATATATGTAAAATTATCATCAAATTGAAATAGAATTCGTGTTTTATAATTTATTTTCTTATATATATGTAAAATTATCATCAAATTGAAATAGACCCCCATAAAAAAAATATCAATGAAGTTATTATACCAATTTCTGAATGGAAAGTACTAGTAGCAAAATTTTAACTAAAAATAGTCAGAGAGATTAATATCTTCCAAATACAAAATTAATATTAGATAGATTTAAACAAAATCAAGAATAAAAGTTTCAATAAAAAAAATAGGTACCAACTACAATAACAAAAAGGACGAGGTTTAAATTTTAAATCTATTAAATTACCATGAAATACATACAACATGTATAAAGAAATTCAATTATTCCTAAACTGATTGATACGGTAGTTTATATTCTAATTCAAAATTTCTAAACGTATACTTATAGTGCACCTAAACATATGGCATGCTAACTTCATACTTCATAACTTGACATTAATTAGTGCATGAGCTAATTTAAGATAATTTGAATATTTCAAGTCCAATTAGTTATACTAATAGCATAATATAATTGTATATATTTCTCCAAATTAGGATCTACTTAACTTAACTTGAGGCCTTAATTTCTTTAGCAACAAACAATTTCTTTCAACTTTTTTTTGTATTTGGGCCGGCCTTCAGGCTTTAATCAAAGTGGTATTAATATACATCTCCATTGCTCTTTAATTCATTAAAATGATATTGATATTCATTTCCAATATTATATACATAAAAAAGTTTGAGCTTTGAATTTTGATGGACCTTTAAATATGTCAAATCCATATCATTAGTGGGACTGGCCCGATCGTATGATATATGATATTTTTTTGATTTGGGTATATGTCTTTTTATTATCATGAGAAAATATTTTATTTTGTTACTTTTAATGCAATGTTGCGTTAATATTGTGAGTAATGGAAAATCATGGAATTGATAGTCAAAGGCCATATTTTTTTATAGTCTTTTTGGCAGTTTTAATTTTTTTTTAGTTGTGTGCATTTTAATGATTAAACTTAAGAAATGATCCAATTAAATTATGTGATTTTTCAATAAACTAAATACATAGATTACATTCCAGTTATGTATAATTTAAATCTTCATTTGATTCATAATAGTCAACTTTTCAAAATACAAACGATCTTTTTAATAAAAGCAAATTAGTCATTTTAAATGAATTTTTCTGTAACGAGTAAAATTATTTCAGGTCCAATATCACTATCGACCAATTTTAGACATGCAATCTATGCATCTAGTCATGCTAAAATTCGGTATCAAACTTTAGTAACTTTACAACAAGGGAAATTTTACTTCCCCCCTATATTTCACCATCCCATTCTTTAGATCATACTTAACATAGCAATTACAAGAAATAATACGGGCCCTATTTGTCCTGCAACTCACCCAAAATTTTCAAACATATAAACACGATTACTTTACTTAACACTCCATTCATAGTGGGAAATGGGTAGGAAAGGCGGACTGAGCACCAGCGAGGAGTCGGGTAGGGATCGCGCAGCTCGCGAAGGGATTCAGATCGACGAGCCGAAGTTTCGGACCAAGTCTGATGAGATGGGAACCGTAGAAGGAGGCCGCAGAGGCACCGTGGAAGGAGGCCGTCGAGAAAGAGCACCGCAGAGGATGGGAACCAAAGAGCACCGCAGAGGCACAAGTTCAACCAGAACATATGCTCAGGCCGTCGAGAATGTTGCTCAGCTCTTGCCCCATAACCAATCTGCTGACGAAGGAGAGTGGATCGAGGTTAAGCGCAAGAAGAGATCGTCACCCAATGAGAAGAAATTGTGTTTTCGCTGTGAAAGTAGTGAGCATTTGAAGAAAGATTGCAAGCAACCAGTGAAGTGCTTTACATGCCATAAATTAGGGCATGTTGCAAGGCATTGCTGGAGAGGCAAACAAGCGAGAGGAGGGCAAATTGGAAACACATACACAACCACAGTACACATGAATTCATCGATATTACAACCAGATTTTGCAAAAAAATTCAACAACAAATACGAAGAAAAGAAGATTGTAGTGAGAAGGCTTCCTGAAGAGATGTGCAACTTTGAGTATTTAACTCAACTTATCAAACATTTTGCAAGAATACTTACCATAGAAGATGTCAGAGGAAGTAACTTGCTCAAAGAGGTTCAACTCAGAATTCTGTTGGTAATACGGGATTCGAATATGGATTTCTAATAGGAATTTCTAATAAACAAAACTCTCTCTTATAATTCTAATAGTCTCTTACAAGTCTTTCTCTCTTTTTCTAATTGATATTTGATATCTTTTCAATGTTATTAATCCCTAAACATCTAAGGCCTATTTATAGGCTCCATAAACTTGCATTACAAGGAATTAAACCTTGTCTTAAAATTTATTTCCTAAATTACTTTCCTATAATAAATCTTGCCCTATAATAATTTCCTAAATTACTTTCCTTAAAATAACTTTTCCTAAACTTATATGGGCTAATTAAACTTGATTTATTATTTTGGGTTTGGGCTTATCAACAAATTCCTCCCTTAAGCACAAGCCTCTTCATCATCCCGATCATCGTCTTGAAATTTTTTCTTTTTCTTGTACACCCGCTTGACTCCTATGGGCATGCATCCTTTTGATAATTCGACCAAGTCCCACGTCTTGTTTTTCTCGATAGCCCCAATCTCTTCATCCATCGCGGCTTGCCATTTCTTGTTCCTCACAGCTTCTTCAAAGGAAATATTCTCCGAATCTGCCAAAAGACAAATAAGATGTACCTCACTGGTTGCATCGTACAACTCTTGTAGGCTCCTTGTGCGTGTCTGTTTCGGCTCGTCTTCTTCATCAGGTATTGCGGGGCTAGTCGGTACAATAGCTGAGGATTCTTCTTTCTCGGACTCGTCTGACTCCGCATCCTCATCCTCCATCTCACACTTCTTATTCCAGTCCCATGCGCTCTTCTCATTCACAAGGACATCTCGACTCGCCACAACCTTTCTTTCAATCGGGTCGTACAATTTGAAGGAAATACAGTTTCAGGATCAATCGTAAAAGTGTACACAAGGATAAACGAATGTAGTCGTACATTCGTGGCCATAACTGTCAGTGGGAAAATCCGATTTGAATGGTTCAAATTGGGTTAGATAGATAATTAGATTATCTATAACCTTCATGTAGAAATATATTTCATATGAACGAAGTATTAGTGTCGTTTAGGTGAAATACCGAAAGGGTGCAACAGTATGACATACAGTTAGTAAAACAGTCATAACTTTTGCATACGAACTCCAATTGGGCTGGGACAAATTGGGTTGTGTAGATAATTAGATTATCTACAACTTTCATGTTGGGTGATTTTCTGTCTGAGAAATTTACCAATTTCGAAATGACAGAATACTGACCAGGTTCATGCAGTTTTCTGTGTGAGAGGGTGTATATTGGATATACATGCCTTTTGGCTAATCCTGATCCTATTAGGTATAAATAGGATACTTTCTCTCTCATCACAATGGAAGTTAAAGCAATCTTATTCAGAATATTCAGGAGATTTTCCAGAATAATTGAGATACAACTTTCTATTGAGTGAAAGGGTGTAAAGAGAGATAACCGAGAAAAGGAGTTTTCTCGGTGTAGAGAATCAAACGATCGAGCAAGTTCGCTGGTGCATCGTCTAGGCAGGTGCATCCGCGACCGACATCTTGCAACTCACGGTGGATACAAGTAGAGGAGCGACAATTGTGGCTCTTGGATTGTGATCGACCCAAGGAGTGAGAAGACGGTCAACGAACGGTGAAAGACGCGTGGTGTGGGACGCGCGGATTGTCACCAACGTGACAGGAGATAGAAGGCGGCGATCAACCCTTCGTGCGTGATCAATTTCACGCTGGTATAGATCTATCCTTCTATTCGCATCGTACCCTCGAAGTCATGGCGTGATCTCGGGAATCGGAGAATCGGACCGGGCCTTCATTCCGCTGCGCGGGCCCGGGGTCGAGGATATTCTCCTACAGTGGTATCAGAGCGATCGCCATCGATTCGAGGGTCGAATCATAGTCGTATATTAGATATACGCACGGGTTATCAAAGTTCGTACCCGTTTGCATGATGTTACATATAGAGAGTCAAATTCCGTTAAAATCACAAGTGGAATTCGCTAGAGATCGATCAAAAGTTGATTGAGAGTATCTAGGAATTATCGTGAAAAGGTTTCATGATTTATCGTTTCAGAAACGAGCGAAAACGGAAGAAACGGCAAAATCTGCAGAAAATTAGAATACGAAACAGTGAGTAAAACTAAGATAATTTTCAGTGGGAAACTCCAAATTGATTGGATCAAATTGGCGTAGTTAGATAATGAGATTATCTATGACTTTGATACAGAAAGTTTTTTCATTGGAACGAATTATCAGTGTCGTTTTTATGAAATACTGAAAGGGTGCGACTGTTTGACATACAGAGACTAAAACGTACGTATATGTCGCATAGAAACTCCAATTGAGTCCAATCCAATTGGGTTAGTTAGATAATAAGATTATATAGAACTTTCGTTCACGTTCAAAGTCGGTTGGAACAATTTAATATTTTTGTTTCAACAGAATACTGAAAAGGTGTCTGTAGTTTTCTGGTTGAAAATGTGTCTATTGGATAAACTTACCTTTTCATTTGTTCGTATTTTACTAAAACTGCTATAACTTTCAGTAGAAAATTCCAATTTGAATGGTTCAAATTAGGTTACTTAGATAATGAGATTATCTAGAACTTTCATGTTGTAATATATTTCATTTGAGCGACGTATTAGTGTCGTTCTAATGAAATACCGAAAGGGTGCAGAAAAACAGTTTTTCTGCCGCCCCGGGGGCAGTTTTTGGCGCCCCGGACGCGTCCCGGGCGAGGTTTTCTCGCGCCCCACGGCCCTTGCGTTACAACGGATGGGGAAGTCCGTTATAACGGACCCTTCTCTGGATGCTGTTTTTGTTTTCGCGATAACTTTGGCTACGAAGCTCGGAATTTTGAGTTCTCTATATCGATTTGATCGGCATCAAACATTCTAGCATATTAGATAATTAATTATTTAGAATAATTAATCTTCCTAAATAAATCATATGCATATAGAAAATCTTGTGATAGTGATATAATTGGATTATGTCACGGATTTAGAAACATGCAATGGCATGATCCCTCATAATATTTAAGTCATGGAAATGCCTTCCATATCCACAACTACCGAGTTCGGTGTTACGTTTCACGTGGGTTCAGGCTAAAGTCGGGCACGTGATATTGAAACAATCGAAAGGGTGGCAAGCGTTAAATCAGGACTTGTGAGGCACAGGCTAAAGTCGACTCACTAGTAGCTTATTTGAACGATACGTTGGAGATGGTTGTGACTTAACCGTCCAGGCCAATCAGATTGGAGTTCGGGGCATAGATAGGATGCACACACGGAACTGGGATTGTATTGGATACGATCCATCACCGAAATCCTATAAAGGTTCAAGAGTCGTATTGGATACGATTGGATATAATCCTACCTAAATAACGGGATCCCACCCGATAGGCTAAAGTCACTTGTGGGAGGAACGGAAATATGGGTCTTGAGTGTTATGGACTTGGAGTCCCGTATCGGTATGAGGGTTATCGATTCGATAAAATAACACTATCATATATTCATCATATAAGCATATAGATTAAGTACGCACGGTTAGGAGTTAATCTTCATCATCCGTTTAGAATTATGTTTTCAAGCAACACCAAATATATCGTAGAGATCGATATGATAGATAGCTTTTGGGCTGGAATTACCATGATTAACCTTGATAATTAAAGAATAGTTCTTTAGACTTAAAGGAACGTGTTGGACACGGAAATGGTAGATTCGGGGCTCGAGGCATTGGCTTTAGAGAAAGCCGGGTTCGATAAACTTTAAGAAGGAATCGAACGATATTACGTGCCTTGTGGTGGCATGTATAGACGCAAATTTCTCAAAATTGTTTTGAGAATTCGGGTATATATGAAAGTAAAACACAACGCTCATGAAATAGTTTCAAGAGCTAGAGCGCGTTGAATGGTTCGATGCGGCTCAAAGAGTAGGTTAATTTTGAGACGCCTTATGGGTCTTTGATTAACACTCGTGTGTTGATGGTACGAGATTTGATGTTCGTGACCGAATATCATATGCATTCGATAGATAAGTCGATCCCGAAATTGCATATGATGCGATTTAAATTTGAATTGGAGATGCTCAGAGTATCCGAGGAATCCAATGCATATAGATGCGTGGATGTCCTTGTAATTCAAAAGCGGGATCGAAAGAAATGTATGTCTAAGGGTATTTTGGGAAAATGTTTTCCAAAATGGAGAGTTCGGACAAAGAGTTGTCCAAACTAATGACTCAAAGAATGGTGAAATCCGAGGAGGATTAAACCTAGAAGTTGATTGCTTCTTTTGGCATTGCCGTCTTGGTCATATAAACGAGATACGCGTATCTAGATTCCATGTGATGGAATGCTAGAATCATTCGAATTAGATTTGATTGATTAATGCAATACTTATTTATTAGGCAAAACGACAAAGGGCATCATTCTCCAAAGTATTGGAGAAAGATCCAGCGAATTATTGGAAATTATATTTACATATGATGTTCCGATAAGTTCCGAGGCAAGAGGAGGCTATCGGTATTTTGTTACGTTTATGGACGGTTAAAGTAGATATGAAGGAAATACAGTTTCAGGATCAACCGTAAAAGTGTACACAAGGATAAACGAATGTAGTCGTACATTCGTGGCCATAACTGTCAGTGGGAAAATCCGATTTGAATGGTTCAAATTGGGTTAGATAGATAATTAGATTATCTATAACCTTCATGTAGAAATATATTTCATATGAACGAAGTATTAGTGTCGTTTATGTGAAATACCGAAAGGGTGCAACAGTATGACATATAGTTAGTAAAACAGTCATAACTTTTGCATACGAACTCCAATTGGGCTGGGCCAAATTGGGTTGTGTAGATACTTAGATTATCTACAACTTTCATGTTGGGTGATTTTCTGTCTGAGAAATTTACTAATTTCGAAATGACAGAATACTGACCAGGTTCATGCAGTTTTCTGTGTGAGGGGGTGTATATTGGATATACATGCCTTTTGGCTAATCCTGATCCTATTAGGTATAAATAGGATACTTTCTCTCTCATCACAATGAAAGTTAAAGCAATCTTATTCAGAATATTCAGGAGATTTTCCAGAATAATTGAGATACAACTTTCTATTGAGTGAAAGGGTGTAAAGAGAGATAACCGAGAAAAGGAGTTTTCTCGGTGTAGAGAATCAAACGATCGAGCAAGTTCGCCGGTGCATCGTCTAGGCAGGTGCATCCGCGACCGACATCTTGCAACTCACGGTGGATACAAGTAGAGGAGCGACAATTGTGGCTCTTGGATTGTGATCGACCCAAGGAGTGAGAAGACGGTCAACGAACGGTGAAAGACGCGTGGTGTGGGACGCGCGGATTGTCACCAACGTGACAGGAGATAGAAGGCGGCGATCAACCCTTCGTGCGTGATCAATTTCACGCTGGTATAGATCTATCCTTCTATTCGCATCGTACCCTCGAAGTCATGGCGTGATCTCGGGAATCGGAGAATCGGACCGGGCCTTCATTCCGCTGCGCGGGCCCGGGGTCGAGGATATTCTCCAACACAATTTGTATGCCTTCATTTTCTCGTCATATCCAATGAACACGAACTTCTTGTTTTTATCATCGAGCTTCGTCCTCCTTTGATCCGGTACATGTGCATATGCCACACTTCCGAACACCTTGAAATGCGACACCGTCGGTTTCATGCCGCTCCACGCTTCTTGAGGTGTTTTCTCGCCTAATTTCGAATGAGGACATCGATTTTGTACATACACCGCACACTGTACCGCCTCGGCCCAAAATTCTTTTGGCACTCCTTTGCTCTTCAACATCGATCGAACCATGTCGAGAATGGTCCGGTTCTTCCTCTCGGCCACACCATTTTGCTGAGGCGAGTATGGCGCAGTCAAGAATCTCTTAATCCCTTGCTCCTCACAAAAGCTCGTAAATGCGGTTAACGTGTACTCACCGCCTCTATCTGACCGCAAAGCTTTGATGTATCGCCCGGTCATCTTCTCGACAAGCACCTTGAACCTCTTGAACACTTCGAATGCCTCGGATTTTTCCTTCAAAAAATAAACCCAGGTTCTCCTAGTGTAATCATCAACGAATGTAATAAAATACCTTTTCTCACTAAACGATTTCGGTGTGATCGGACCACAAATGTCGGTGTGCACCAGCTCGAGAGGGTTTGCTGCTTCATATTTCGCCTTCTTCTGAAATGGGACTCTTGCATGTTTACCGAGTACGCAACCTTCGCAAAATCTGCTCGTGTAGTCCATATCTGGCAGACCGTGCACCATGTCCTTCTTGGCCAACTCTCGCAAGCCTCCATAGTGCAAGTGTCCAAACCGCAAATGCCAGAGCCAAGATTTGTCCTCCATATCGACTCGTAAGCACATTCTCTGCAAACTTCTCAGGTTGAGCTTGAACATTCGATTCTTCGCCATCTCAACACGCGCAACCAATTGACCTCGATCGTCCTTCAGCTGCATCGTTCGATCTTTCATGAAGACCGAGTATCCTCTCTCCAATAGTTGCCCCATGCTGATTATGTTGCTTTTCATCTCAGGCACGTAATAGACATTTTCGATATGTCCTTCTTTACCATCCTTCTGATAGAATCGAATTTTACCTTTGCCCTTCACTTGGACCTTTGACGCATCTCCAAATGACACGTGCCCATCGTCTAGCTCCTTCATCTCTACGAAAAGGTGTTTGTGCCCGCACATGTGGTTGCTTGCGCCAGTGTCGAGGTACCAGATCGTATCGCTCTCCGATGTGGTGTCTTTGTGAGCCATCATGAGAATACCGTCATTTGCCTCCTTCTCTACTAAGTTGGCATTTTCTTTTACTTTTTTCTCGGACCAACACTCCTTCGCGTAGTGTCCAGGCTTGCCGCAGTTGTAGCACTCGACACTTGCTCGACTCGACTAGCTTCCTCGTCCACGACCTCGTCCTCGGCCGCGCCAATATTGCTGATTCGGTTGCTTCTTTTCTTCGGAATTATAGTTTCCGCCTCTGCCTCGACCACCAAATCGACCTCCTCGTCCGCGCCCTCTTCCTCGATTGTTCTCAGCGTACATCGCCTTCTCTTCATCTATGGTCGCCTTTACTTGCAGAGCCTCCTGGTGTGACTCGTTCTCCTTCTTTTTCTTTCGCTGCTCGTGTGCTTCAAGTGAACCTGCCAATTCATCAACGGTCATTTGATCTAAATCCTTCGACTCTTCAATAGCGCACACCACGTTTTTGAACTTCTCGGTTAAAGGCCGTAGAATCTTCTCAACAACTCTGGCGTTGGTTAGAGCTTCTCCGTTGCCCTTTAACTGATTCGCCACTGCTTGTACATGCGAGATGTAGTCGGATACTCCCTCTGATTCCTTCATCTTCATGGACTCCAATTCGCCTCGCAAAGTCTGAAGCCTCACTTGCTTTACTCGACCGGCACCCTTGAACACTCTCTCCAAAGTGTCCCATGCTTCCTTCGAAGTTTTCGCACCGGCAATCTTCTGAAAACCCGACTCGTCTACAGATTGGTACAACAGGTACATGGCGGTCTTGTCCTTCACTCGTTTCTCTTTCATTGTTTTTAACTGGTTTACCGTCTGCTCCGTTTCGACAACCGGTTCCACGTAGCCAGCTTCGACTATCTCCCAAACATCTTGCGCACCGAGTAACGCCCGCATCTGGATACTCCATACTTCGTAATTCGTCTTCGTCAATCGCGGTAGCGGTATATGACCAAAAACACTCCCAGAACTCGCCATCGCTCTGATGCCAATTTGTTGGTAATACGGGATTCGAATATGGATTTCTAATATGAATTTCTAATAAACAAAACTCTCTCTTATAATTCTAATAGTTTCTTACAAGTCTTTCTCTCTTTTTCTAATTGATATTTGATATCTTTTCAATGTTATTAATCCCTAAACATCTAAGGCCTATTTATAGGCTCCATAAACTTGCATTACAAGGAATTAAACCTTGCCTTAAAATTTATTTCCTAAATTACTTTCCTATAATAAATCTTGCCCTATAATAATTTCCTAAATTACTTTCCTTAAAATAACTTTTCCTAAACTTATATGGGCTAATTAAACTTGATTTATTATTTTGGGTTTGGGCTTATCAACAAATTCTACTTAAAAGCAATGCAAGTGTTCCCAATGCCATTATTATTCAAGAAGAGATATACTCGCTCAAAATTTATATTTATCAAATTTATCCAAGCAAAGAGAAGAACAAAAAATGGGTCGTGAAGAAAAATGAGTTAAAGAAAGAATGGAGAGTAAAGTCACATTTAATGGCACCATCGCTAGTAGTATCACCGGATTCCACTCCTAGTAAGAACAAACTGACCGGCTCGGTTCTACCGGAGCAACCAGTTCAAACGAAGGAGCTGGATTCAGTGGCTGTCATAGGCCCACAACCCGAGAAAAACAGAGGAGAGCCTTTCCCTGACTTGGCACCACCACAAGCGCTGACACAGTCTAAGGGTGCAAATTTCCATAACACAGTAGAGCTATTTCGAGCATATTCTGAAAAGCTATCCAAGAGAAAGGGACCCATAATCAGTCCCATTTTAGTGCAAGTCAAAAACTCGAAAATGGGACCCATACATAATCACTCCCTATAAAGCTGAGATTGAGAGAGAAGGTGCATTAATTGTACCTCAAGACAAGACCGGGACTTGGTCTACAGCTAACACCATCGATCGCGAACCCTCCCCTCTCATTTCGATGGGCCTGAATTTTATAAGCCCGCTGACCGAACAAAGTCTCCTCAGTAAATCAAAAAATGTGGGCCTTAGTGAGCATCTAAATGAAGAAACCCACACCGATATGATCCAAAATTTAGACCACACTACTCTGAAAAAACATTTAGCCCCTGTCTCGACTGAACCAGAAGAGGTGAACGCACGGTTCACTATTACAAAAATTGCGGACCTTGCGGAGGTAGGCAAAAACATGGCGAAAGAATTAGAGGGGTTCTCCGAGAGATTGGAAGACGACGAACTTTTTGATACCGACGAAGCACAATCGATTCGCGGATATGAAGGGACCCTTACGGAGGCACTTGGACAGCAACCACTTCCAGCGACCGTGACCACTCAACATACCCAGATGGACACACACGAGATGCATGAGTCACAAGGCGAGGAGGCAACCCAGTCGGAGGAAATGGACGACGAGGAATTTAGGAACATTGATGATGCTCAATTGATAAGAGAATTCGAAGGTATATCTAACTCTTCTAAATTTAAATTACCGTTCAAGGGCACGTTTTTTCTTAGAGAAGAATTAGTTAAAAAGGCATTGTTTAATACAAAAAGATCCTCAAGAGTTAAATTAACAACAAAAGGGGGCGATGGTAGAGTTCATGAAAAACTTACTAAAAAGGATAAAGGCAAGGGGATAGCTAAATCGGTGAAAAAATCAATTAAACATAACAATCTTGTTCAAGCTATTAAAGATGATATGCTTCATCCTAAGGGTATGGACAAACTTACTTGTGATCA
Source organism: Luzula sylvatica (assembly GCA_946800325.1). NCBI lineage: Eukaryota > Viridiplantae > Streptophyta > Magnoliopsida > Poales > Juncaceae > Luzula > Luzula sylvatica. Next base: position 76,098,876 of record OX326956.1, on the reverse strand, counting down.
AATTGAAGCTATTTGTCAAATTACAAATAATGAGGTTAATCCGAATTCTAATTTAGAAATGATAGAAAATGCACTACTTTTCGAAAATAATTTTGAGAATCATTTGATGTCTCGACAAAGTAAACGCCTAGATTTAATTGAGGAAATAAATAATGACAATAATAATTTATCCTTAAATATTGTGCCTAAAGAACTTACCAAATTAAAAGAGGTATTCGGACCCATAGATGATATACCCGATGTACCCGTAGAGGATATGGGGGCCGATGGGGAAGCCGAGAAGGCCGAGTAGGATATGCGCAAATGATGAAAGAGGATGATTAACTCCAACTTTTTGTGTAGTATAGGGAGTGCATTGGTTGATTGTAAGCCTTTTTTTATGTCGTTTAAAAACTTATCGCTTTTGTGTTGGAATGTGAGAGGACTAGGATCGAGTGACAAATGTAACTTAATTAAGGATCAAGTTAGAGATTTTATTTGTGATGTGGTTTGTTTTCAAGAAACTAAATGGAGTACGCCAACTCACTTTAACATTAGACGGGTTTGTTCCGCTAAATTCCGAAACGCTCGTTTTCTTAATGCTAGTGGAACTAAGGGAGGTCTAATGACGGCATGGTCGGACAAGTTAAATTTGGTAGAATGCAATATAAGTACATACTCTCTTACATGTACATTTAATAGAGGGAATGAACCTAACTTTAGAATTTGTAACGTTTATGGTCCGGTAGAGGATGACTCCCAAAAAATAACATTTCTACAAGAACTCTCAACGATATTGCTCTCAAATGATTTACCAACTATTGTGCTTGGCGATTTTAACCTCATTCGGGTTGCGGAGGATTCAACGGGGGACAGTCATTCGAGTAACTCAATTTTAGGGTTTAATAATTTTATTGAAAAGAATTCGCTAGTGGAGATAATTTTGAGGAATAGACAATTTACATGGTCGAGTAGACGGCAAAATCCAACCCTTTCCAAATTAGATAGGATTTTTGTGACACCATGGTTTATTACTCAACAACTCTTACTTACCATTCACGACCTTCCCAACACAACCTCCGATCACGTACCACTAAAATTGACAATAAAGGAGAGGTAACGAAGGCCGCATCACTTTAAATTTGAGAGGTATTGCCTCAAATATGAGGAGCTAAACAAAATTGTTCAAGATGGATGGAGCAATACAAATAACCACAATAATAATGATAATTACAATGTTAAAAATTTCTTGAGTAAGTTAAATCACACAAAGTAAGTGCTCACGACTTGGTCCAAGGGAAAATTCAATAACTCTAACACTACCATTGAAATATGTAAAACTTTTCTCACCATGCTAGATCGGTTGGAAGAGTCGAGATTTCTAAACAATTTGGAATTTAATCTAAGGATAAAGATTAGAGTAAAATTACATGAATTAATTACGATGAAGGAGATAAAGTGGCAACAACGTACTTCGATTAATTGGATCAAACTTGGAGATAATAACACCTCTTATTTTCACGCTTTTGCCTCCAATAGACGTCAACAAAATATAATATCAAAATTAACACTTGACGATAGGGAAATTACAAATGAGAAGGAGATCAACAACACCGTTACCGAATTCTTTAAAGCGTCTCTTGGAGCCATCCATGAATCCTCTTTTTCGGCCAATATAGGCTCACTTTACAACAATCTTAATCCACCAATAAACCTTGACATTCTCGCGGCCGAGTTCTTGGAGTGTGAAATTTGTTATTCCCTTAAATCATTAAAAAAAGGAAAGAGTTGCGGTCCGGATGGATTTCCTAGTGAATTTTTCCAACACTTTTGGCCGCTTATGAAGGATGACTTATCGCAAATGTTACGTCTTTTCTATAATAACAATTTACAATTAGAGAAGTTGAACAAAGCCGCTATTCAACTATTACCGAAAAAAGAGGGAGCAAACACCATAAGTGATTACCGACCAATTAGTATGATATCGACACCAATCAAATTAATCACAAAAAATTTAGCGTTAAGATTACAACCTTACATGCCGTTGTTAATACATAGATGTCAATCAGCATTTATTAAAGGAAGAACAATAAGCGAATTATTTTTATCCTCAAGAGAGATCCTTAATTACTATCACAAAGCAAAGATCCCGACGGTAATGTTGAAAATCGATTTTAAAAAAGCATTTGACAATGTATCGTGGTCCTTCCTCGAAGAAATTCTACAAGCAAGGAATTTCCCTTCAAGATGGATTGATTGGATGAAGGTAATTTTATCTTCATCAAGTTCTTCAATTCACACAAATGGAATAAGAGGTGCTAAGCACAAGAGGGGCTTGAGACAAGTTGACCCCTTATCCCCACTTTTATTTACCCTAGTAGTCGATGCGTTACAAATTATGATTGCGAAGACGAGACCACTTCTTACTAGTCCAATAATCTTAGAACCGACTACTTTACAATATGCGGACGATACCTTACTCTTCGTTGAAGCCCATCCGCAAAATTTAAAAATTATAATGCATATCATTTCTCTTTTTTCCAAGATTTCGGGTTTGGAGATAAATTGGGATAAAAGCGGTTTTGTGCCGATTGCAATTCCCGAAGAGCTACACTCACACCTCGCCTCCATTACGAGATGTCAAAAGAAACCGCTACCAATAAAATATCTTGGCCTTCCACTTTCTTACAAAAAACCGTCAAAAGTTATTTTCCAACAAATTATATCTAAATTGAGACATAAGGCCAACAATTGGAAAAACAAATTACTTACACTAGGAGGACGATGCACTTTGGTAAAATCGGTTCTAGGAGCGATTCCTAATTTTTACATGCAAAATTTCATATTACCAAGGGGAGTAGTTGATGAATTAAATAAAATTATGAGGGCTTTTTGTTGGAAAGGCGGTGACAAAATACTAGGAGGAAATTGCCTCATAAATTGGAGGAAGATTTGCTTACCGAAACAACACGGAGGACTAGGTCTCGTTAACCTAGAACAACAAAATCAAGCCTTAACAATGAAATGGCTTTTTAAACTCGATTTTGATAAGGAGTGCCAATGGGCCGCGACATTTCGGACTCTATATAACGTACGAAGTGCGGGGGAGATAACCAATATTGTGACCAATCTTGCTTCTTGCTACGTTCGTGACCTACAACGATTACTCCCAATGTATGAGGCTCTAAAGCCTTGTCCCCAACTCGGTGGCCTAATGACAACCGGGGCCGACCCCAATTCCGAGCCCACATGCTACAACACGGCTACGATGTATGCCCGGATAGCGCATCCGGGTTACGAGTGCTATTGGACGACTATTATTCTCAAAATTAAGGCTCCGATAAAGGTAAAAATATTCGCATGGTTAGCCCTAAATAATCGGATCCTAACGGCGAACAATCTCATCAAAAGAGGTTGGCCACATAACCCTACATGTGCCTTGTGTTCCGCAACCGTAGAGTCGGTGGACCATCTATTACTAGGGTGTCCGTTCTCCATCGAAATATGACGGGCCATCGAGCCGGGAGCAAATTTACTAGCGACCTCTATTCACCCGTTTTGGTGGAATTACCGCACGACGAAAACGAAGATAGATGCGAAGATGTGGGATACTAAATGGTTGGCCACTATTTGGACTATTTGGAGAGAACGCAATAATCGCATCTTTCAACGCAAGAGAAGAATGCATGGGCCAGTCATAACGACTATAAATGATCTAGCTCAACAATGGAAAGTCCACGGTTAATATTTCTAATTCGGTTTTGTATCGAGTAATTAGTTAAGAGGGCCCGGACAAATATGATGTAAGAATTATGTTTGTACATATTGTTTGTAACTCTTTTTGATTTAATGAAAATGATTGGATCGGGCGCGTATCGCGCTTGTCTTTCTCTAAAAAAAAACAAGAAATAATACGCAACTAAAAATTAATTAATATTAATAAAAAATGTTAATTGATATGAATTTTAATTATATATGAATTAATAATTAATTATATATATATTTGTTAATTATCATGTTAATTAAATAAATAATTTGCTGGTGAAATATAGGGACGGGTAATTGGCCTCTTACGGAAATATTGATCTTCATTCCTTGTTTGCTTGGTACGGTAAAGTAAACAACGAACTTCAATAATAAGCTTTTGTTTTGTAAAATCATTAGCACAAGTTAGTTATTTTCGTTTGGTTTATGTGATGCAAATATTTATTGGAAAATGTTAAGATATTGGTGGAAATTGAGTTCAAAGTATATGTGATGCAAATATCTTTCAAACAGAGTTTTACTTGCTATTTTTAGACCAATGGATGTGGACGAATTTGAAGGTGGTTGTAGACTTGTAGGTGGTAACAAAATGACAGCTATATGCAATGAAAATCTATTCGACAAAACGAGATGTAGAGGGGGACTTTGTAAGCATGATTAATGAAAACCACACTTGAGACGTCCAATAGAGTCGATCAATAGGGACTTTCGAGCACTATATTGGCTCCAAAAGAGATATGCTTTTAGTATTTAAACCAGAAATTTTTTATTATGCCCCCTCAATTCCCGCAATTATTCTTGATTGAATCATGTTTACATCATCAAGTTAATTGTTGTCCCCAACTTATGTTCCCAATTTCCCAAACGAATTAACAAAACTTTCAATTAACAATTAACTCAAACATAACTAATAAAATAATCAATACATTTCAATTAACATTTAAAAGTAATAATTAATAAAAATTACACAATTCAATTAATTAACGACATAATTAATATATAACGTAATTAACTTTTTTTATTGATGAATAATTTTTTTTTGAAAACTTAATTAATTTTATACCAATATTTCCGTTAAATTAATTATGGCACTAATATATTAACACAAATAACACTAATATATTGTGTAATTACCACTAATCTAATATTTAATTAACACAAATAAGACTCGTTAGATCTATTCACTTAACAATAATACTCAATACTTTTTAATTTTTTTCTAAATTAATGCTAAGTAATTACTAACTCAAATAATTAGTTAACGGTTAATGAACACCAAAAATATGAAAAACCAAATATCAATTAACAGTTAATGCTGGTACAGCTAGGTAGATCGGGTAATGGGTTTTAGTAAAAATATCTTTCTTGTCAAGAAACTCTTCTATAAGCATTTATTCTCTTTTCTTGCTTAAATCAATTCAGTATTTCTTTGATTTCTCATTTTCACTGTGATTTCTTTAATAAAAAGATCTTTTTCGCATATGACCCCATTTTTCTTGAGAATCACAACTACTCTTTTTTTTCATTCTTTTCTCCAGACAAGAATATCAAAATACTCCTCACATTTTCTTTCTTTCTATATACTAGCACTTTTGCTAAAATAACCTTTCTTTCTCAAAAATTACATCCAAACCCTTGGTTTTATTACAAAAATCCTATAAATGGCTACTGTAAATGAGTCCGATCTTTCTCAAGAACAAACTTCTTCCAAACTAATTACTTTTCCACATCCTATTCGACTTCAATTAGATTCCAACAATTATCTTCTTTGGAAAAGCCAAATTCTCCCAATAATCCGAGGTCACAACTTAGCCAAATATCTTGATATATCAAACAATTATGATCCAAATAGTACAGTTAATCCAACAACACCTGAATTTCTTGAATTTCAACAACAAGACCAGTTAATCTTAGGATGGCTCATATAGGATCTTTAACAGAAAAACCTCTCTCTCAAGTGCTTCAATTTTAGTAACAGAATTCAGTTATGCAATATGAATCTATGCACACCAGAAATAAAGAATATTAAAATGCCTAATTTTAGTAAATGATGGACTGTTAATTAGTGCGTGAATTGTTAATTAACAATGGAATAATCGAAACAGAGGTGAATTGTTTTCAATCTGAATTTGATTTCAAGAAAAATGTGATGACTTGAGGCCTAGATGAATGGTAATTTCTGCAAAAAAATTTCAGTTTATTGTAAGGTTATTTTTTTTTGTTAATTTCGGCGTACTCGAATGTTTAATTGTATGTGAATTGTAAATTTGAAAAGATTCTTGTGCTTAATTGTTAATTGCTCTGTAAAATGAATGTTAATTATGAATTAATTATTAATTGCAAAAGAAATCTTTAATGACTTATTAATTAAGTGTTAATTACAAAACGTTGTAACAGAATTCGCATGTGAATAATCAAGTTCAAATGTAAACTCATCTATAATCAATTAGTATTTTAACTGTTAATTAGCATGTTTAATATTTTTTATTATATTTTGTAGAACCAATTAAAAATATTATACAATTAATGATTATTATTACATATTGACTTCCTTATTTACAGTTTCCATTTTCTTATGAACTTTGGCTACAACTACAACACATTGAGCTCTTTCAAATTCTTCACGAACTCTTGCCCTACAAAAGAACCAGCCTTCACAAACACAGCTGGATATCCAACTGGAGCCTCCATTTGTACCTCAGAACCTTGTACATTGTACACCTCTCCAGTCCAAATGTGCATCCATTTATGGTTTTCAGATGATAAAGGGAAGTAAACCTTGACACTTTTCTTTCCTTTATCTAGTACCGGTACCACCATTATATCGGTACCGATTAAGAATTGCTGGTACGTTAATTTCTGCACTGTTTTATCTTGCGGATAGTGGAGAAAAAGATGCCTCGCTACCGGTAAACCTTTCTCAGAAGCCTCCTAATAAAATAAAGGGGGATTTACATATTTACCCTTTTTGAAATTAAAATATCACATTTACCCTTTCATAATTCTAAAATATCATATTTACCCAAAAATTTAAAACCATCCAATTTCTCCGTCAAAACTAACGGTAAACATTTAAAATTACTATTTTACCCTTCTAAAAAACCAAAATATCATATTTACCCTTTAAAAATGAAAGTAACATATTTACCCTTTTAGAATTATGAAAGGATAAATATGATAATTTAATTTTAAGAAGGATAAATATATAATTTCAAGTTTAAAAAAGGGTAAATATGTAAATCTCATACAAAATTTAAAAAAAACAAGAGTAGAAAAATCAATACCTTGACAAGTTCTAATCTATAAAATAGCCAAGCCTCGTAAATCTTCGCACAACGCGCGAAATGCGAAAGAGTATTGTCGTTCGAATAGAATTGATAATTCGACAAGGGCTTGTTTCCCTAGTTAAATAATATAAACGAAAATGAAATATCATTGCTTCAAACTATAAAATCAAGAATTTAATAATTACTTCGTGAGTGCGAAAAACAACGGTGAAAGCATTGAGTTCCATCCAGCGAAAGAGAAGCTCTTCGCTTCGTTTATATTTGAGAAAAGGCATGTCGACACCGCAATATCCTCCGATATCGCTGTGATTAAATGGGATCCCCGAAATTCCGCTGCTTAATAATCCCACTACGCTGCTCTTTATTCCATCGTTTTCTTGCCAACTCACCTAAAATTTATACCAATTAACAAGGCCAAATTTCATATGTACCCCTACAAAACGTGAAATATCATGAATACCCCTACAAAACTACTAAAATTACATGGATGCCCTTTTTATTAGATTTCGGTAGGCTATTCGTTAAGGTTATCTCTAATTTTTGCTTTTCCAATTTTACTCCCTATGTAAATATGGAATAATATTTATGTTGGAAAAATCATCAATTAGCGATAATCTTAAGGAATAGGTAACCGTAATCTAACAAAAAGGGCATATGTGAAATTTTGGTAGTTTTGTAAGGGTATTCATGATATTTCACGTTTTACAGGGGTATACGTGAAATTGTGGGGTTTTGTAGGAGTACATATGAAATTTGGCCAATTAACAATTAATTAACATGGTAATTAACAAAAATACACTCCATTAACGATTAATTGATATTGATTAAGAATTGTTAATTCATACGTACTTTAATTATATACCAATTAACCGATAATGGAATGTATTTTTTTTAATTATCATGTTAATTAATTGTTAATTAGCGATATAGAGGATGTTGGCCTCAAATTATAATTTGGATTCTAGAAAATGGATTGAAAATACCATTTGGTCGCCCTCCCAAAAAAGCATGGCCCATTTGGGGCTATTTCTGAATCCTGCGCGTACGAAGAAAACTAAACTCTCTTCGTTCGGGTGATTTAGTTTCCATTCTTCGACAAATTCTCTATTAACTCGAGCCCAAATCTCTGGATATTGATTATGCGCCTCAATTGGATCCTCGCCTATAGTTACGTTAATAAATCTTATAATTTAAAATGAAGATTTCTTTCTCAAAGAAAAAAGTGAAACGAAAATAAACCTGAATAAAGACGAGCATCTAAAGGCAAACCTTCGCCAAAATCGGCCATCCAGCCTTTAATTCCACAATTAACCATCTCGTTTAAAATTTGTTTAAACCAATTTATAGCATTTGGGTTTGTTAAATCGAGCATTGACACATCGAAACACGTGTTTGGCATCATGTATGGATTCCCATTTTCGTCTTTAACAATTATTTCTAATTTATTCGCTTCCTCGAATAGATTTCTTCTCGTATTCGCCTTTTGATCTGTCTAGTAGTAATGAAATTTGGAGAATTATTAAGCCATTCATTCCCAAGTCACCTCCAATTTGTGTAATTAGGACCTAATTTGGGTAATTTTGGATCAATTTATCAACGTACCGGCACAAGACAAGGATTGCAGTATGCCATCATGCTGATGTCATCACGTTTCAAGTCACGAACCAAATCTTTCCACCCTTCATAATGAGAGTGATCAATTTCCCAATTCCACCATAATTGAGACCCAATTATTGTTTTTCTCTGACCCACCCAATCCTGCAATAAAATTACAATTTAGTCCAATAATAACAGTAATTTTGGACCTTTTGGTACTAGTATAGAGCAAATTTGTGTTTACCTGTAACCAAAAAGCTGAAATGGGTACGTCAAAATCTTTCAATTGGTCCCAAACTTTGCGTACCTGTGCGGTACCGCCTTGCATACCGACAATTGCACCAGATATAATCCAATTTGGGAGAGGTGGAGGCCTCCCTATTGATTCTGTGAAACTCTCTAGTATTTCAATTGGCGTGTTTCCACTCAATATTCTCCCTTTCACAGAGCTGCCATGAACCTAATTAAACATGATAGGGTCTAAAATTTGAACTTCTTCAGAATACAGGGTAATTTTGCAAATTTCCGGTAAAAAGTGAAGATTACTTGGATTTGAACTCGATCATGCTTAGTTAGGTCAAAAATGGAATAATTGTACCCTTCAAGATATAGTGACCTCATTTTAGAGGTCATGTAAAATGGTGAAGGGCAATAAGTCGTGCTCCAATCACCTCCTGATCTACACAAAATTCAGATAAAATTAAGATCGTATTTCTTATGTTTTATAAGGGTATCCATGATATTTCACATTTTGAAGGGGTATATGTGAAATTACGCCTTAATTATACCTATAACTAACAAGATTAGCCACAAAAGTGATGGGTTGATCTCCTCTTCCAATTCCTTGTTCTTGAACTAAAATAGGAACTTTTCTCCCTTTAAATTCCATGCGACTAAATTGCTCGCCAAAACCATAAAATCTCTCTTCTTTCTCACTAGTATACGTCACATAAACCCTATTAAATTCACCAAAACCCTTCAAATTTATGATTTCATTCTCCTTTTCTTCTTCCTCTTCTTCAGAATTATTAGAAAGAAACTTGAAATATGAATGAGGCGTCCTTGCATATAACTTGAATCCATTAATTTTCCATTTTGAGCTCTTTTTGGCACGTGAAATCGATTTATGTATTGCTTTTGTATCTAATTTGTAGTTGTATTCTCCAAAGAAAATAGAAAAGCCAATTTGTGTAGGGTTTTTCTCTTCCAACACAAACCAATATCTTGCAGTGAGCGAAACCCTTTTCCTCGATTTAGCGATTCTTTTGGTGCCGAATACTTGCCCTACAAAAATACAAAACAATCTCATAAATAATCAAATAATTAATTAATTCAGTAACTCTTCAATGTACCTGTTATGACCAAAACAGGGAAGCGAGCTTGCACGAGATCTTGATAGGAGTCTCCAAAAATGGCCTCGTATTCCTTCCCCTTGGTTTCAAAATCAGACTTGTACAAATAATTTATTTTCTCGATAGTTTGGTGTTTCGAAATGAACGAAACTTCTCCGTCTTTTATGGCAAACGAACCACGACTTTCTTCCGCCTCGGTATTTACGATCGCGCCGGAAATAAACGCCTCGCCAGGAATGGTCGACCATATGATTTTGTTCGGATCTGATTGGTGCCAAATGGAGATGGACCCACCTGTCAGTGGAACAGATTGTTACGAAATGAAAATCGTCAATGTGGGAAAATAAAGAAATGAAGAACATTTTGTAATGTTTGTTTTATGATTTTTTTTTAAGTTGTGTACTTGTAGGGAAAATGGGGTGTAATTTGACTAATTTTACGCTCGTGGGAATTTCGTCGAACACCTTGTGTGCGTTTTAATTAACTGTACAGACTCTTCCTGGTATAACAAACTTGCAAAGAATAATTACACCACATAATGACATAAGAGAACCGAGATGAACGCATACCAATCTCTCTTCTCCCCTTTCTCCTTTCTTCTCCCTCTTATCTCTTTTAAGTCTTCTTCTTTCGCTTTTCTCATTGTTGGGTGACCAAAAATGGAGCTCACAAAATCCTTCTCTCACGCTTGTCTCTGGACTCCAGAATATACACTTTTTTGAAAGAAAAAAAAAAGACCACTACTACTTCAATTTACTCGGATCGGATAGTGCTTAAAATTAAATCATATTCATATCCACATTCTTTCTCAGATCCGGATTTGAAACGGTTCTTTCGAAGATACTTCAAAAGAAGGAAAAATTCACTGTTTACACACGAAAAAAAAAAAAATTACGAAAATACACACGTTTCCAAAATAATTTCAAAAATACACAATGGCGGAGTTTGTAACTCCGCCAAATTAATAAATGGCGGAGTTTGTAACTCCGCCATTTTTTACTTCCTTAATTTGCACTTAGGCCAGGTAATTTTGTTTAGATTATTTGGCGGAATTTGTAATTCCGCCAAATTTTGTTTTTCCATTAAAAATTGATATTTGCTCCCAAATTTTACCATAACATGATTTATATTCTAAATTAGTATATTTAATTAAAATAATAACTAGTACATGTTCGCTGTTAACTTAATACGTAATTAATAATTATTCGAATTCATAAATTGGAATAAATTTTACTGAATATTTAATTATATTTCTTAATTATCAACATAATTGAACGTAATAACTATATAATGGATAATTCGGCGGGTACATTTTGGAGTTGAATAATTTTTTTTTTTAATACAAAGTTTGAAAAAAATATATAAAAAATTTATTCTACTCCAAAATGTACCCGCCGAATTATCCATTATTTAGTTATCACGTTCAATTATGTTGATAATTAAGATATATAATTAAATATTCAGTAAAATTTATTCAAATTTAAGTATTCGAATAATTATTAATTACGTATTAAGTTAACAACTAACATATATTGGTTATTACTTTAATTAAATATACTAATTTTGAACATAGATAATGTTGTGGTAAAATTCAAAAACAAATACCAAATTTTATCATAACATGATCTATGTTCAAAATTAGTATATTTAATTAAAATAATAACCAATATATGTTAGTTGTTAACTTAATACGTAATTAATAATTATAAGAATACTTAAATTTGAATAAATTTTACTGAATATTTAATTATATATCTTAATTATCAACATAATTGAACGTGATAACTAAATAATGAATAATTCGGCGGGTACATTTTGGAGTAGAATAAATTTTTTATATATTTTTTTCAAACGTTGTCACGTGTGTGTGTCGGATATTAAAAAAAAATTTATTCTACTCCAAAATGCACCCGCCGAATTATCCATTATATAGTTATTACGTTCAATTATGTTGATAATTAAGAAATATAATTAAATATTCAGTAAAATTTATTCAAATTTATGAATTCGAATAATTATTAATTACGTATTAAGTTAACAGCCAACATGTACTAGTTATTATTTTAATTAAATATACTAATTTAGAACATAAATCATGTTATGGTAAAATTTGGGAGCAAATATCAATTTTTAATTGAAAAATAAAATTTCGCGGAATTACAAATTCCGCCAAATAATATAACATGGTTATCAGGCTTAAGTGCAAATTAAGGAAGTAAAAAATGGCGGAGTTACAAACTCCGCCATTTTTTAATTTGGCGGAGTTTGTAACTCCGCCATTGTGTATTTTTGGAATTATTTTAGAAACGTGTGTATTTTCGTAATATTTTTTTTTTCGTGTGTAAACAGTGAATTTTTCCTGAAAAGAATGTATATCAAAATTTATCATATCCTAAATTCTTTGAAAATTTATCGTATCGTCGTATTCGATACGTTATCCATAGTCGTATCCGTCAACATAAATAATATATAAATTCGAACATATAAATTATATAAAATTTTATCATTTATAACATATAATTAAAAAATATATAAATTGTGTTTAAAGAATGTAAATTAAAATATATATATTGTATATATTTTTGTGAAAAAAAATTGTAATGTTGTGATGAATATAATAAATCAATATCATATGTTGCACGGATCGGATATCTTATTTGATATGATATGAATACAACAATGCGAGAATACGATATGTCTATCGTATATGATATTTCATTATTTATTATTTTATAATTATAATTTACCTATTTAATTATCTAATTATCTAATTATAACTTATGTTTCTATTATAACTTATATATTTAATTTTTTTAAATATGTCTAATATTATATATTTATTGTAATAATTATTTGAAGTTCATTATAATTGAAATCATGTTATAAAATAAAATATTTGTTATATTTAATTATTTACTCATAAACATCACTTTTTTGTTTGGATTTTAAATTTTTATTATATTTTTTAACTTGTTGGAAGTATCCGACAAGTAGGACTATCGACGACGACGAGTCCGATAAAATCCGTACTCGCGGGTACCCAATTCAGATGGGACGGATAAAATCCGAAATAAATAAATACCTGCATCGGGTTCGAGTTCGTGTAAGGGTCGTGATACGCGTCCCGCGAGTAACCCATACTTGTTTGATACCCCAATTTAAAAAATATCAATTTACCTGTATCCATATCCCCTTTCGAAAAATTTCAGATTTGAACCCTTTTTAGATTTCGAAAATTGCACTAAAGCGTGCATTTTTTACGAATGATATATGCAGGTATAGATTTTACCCGAGAGTTTGGCTGTGGCTGTGGGGGTTAATAATTACTCGTGGTGATTTCAGATTCGGTCTAATAAGTATTATTCGTGGTGATTTCAGATCGGTCTAGGTTGTGTAAAAGGTGTTTGATGAAGACCATAAGATTTGATGACGTAGTAAATGAATAAAATATTGTAGAATTGTATTATTTCTTATAAAATTTTATAACTATCATATTTATTTCTTAATATTATGATTATGTCACATAAATAAATCATATCAATAATTTAAATTAGTATATTTTAAATAATAGAAAATGAAAGAAAAATAATTTTAGAGAATATTTTTTTAATACAATTATTTTTTAGAAAATATTATTTAAAATAATTTTAGAGAATATTTTAAATCATATCAATAATTGAAAATATTATTTTTAGAAAATATTATTTTTTAATTATTTTTACAAAATGGAATGAAATAATTTTTTTAATACCGGTATTAGAAATAATTAAGAAATATCCGAAATATTATTTTTTTAATACAATATTAAGAAATACGATATCCGATACCGGACTAGCCTAAATGCTGAATAACAGGGATTGTGTTTCACTAACTTTCGGATAAGAATACAAATACAAATACGGTATCCGATACGGCGATACCCGATTTCGAATACGAATACGATATCCTGTATCCGATATCTGATTTCAGATACAAATACGGTATCTGATATCCGATTTCAAATACGAATACGGTATTTGATATCCGATATTTGATTTCAAATACAAATACGATATCCGATACCCGATTTTTTAGTACCGTTCATTTTTAGAGAATATTATTTTTAATACAACTACATTTTATAGAATATTATTTTTTTAATACAATTATATTTTTAGTGAATATTAATTGTATAGTGTTTATTTCTTCAAATTATATTTAATTAATTTAATAAATTATTTAAATAAATTAATGGAATAAATTGTGTAAATAAATATATAAATTGGATAAGGAATTTTTTTTACATGTTTTTTGAATAATTTCTTTCACCAACCGTAGCCAAAAATCATGTTAGACTTAAGTTTCAAAAGTGATCCAATTTGACCATATTTCCTTGGTTTGGATAGGCTAGGAGTTTAAAAATGTGTCAACAAACACCCAAAATTGTATCCTAGACAAAACAGGGATTACCATTTTGGAGTTCTTCTTCGTCTCCTTGTATATTATCTTGAGGACTCCAACGAAGCTCAAAATGGTCTCCGAGGAAGAAATCTTGGCCGTGAGAGAGATTATCAGGCTCGGATAAGAGATTTGCGTGAATCAAAGGCGAGGAATATGGAGTAGATTGAAAAGGATAGTTTATATGCTTGTGGTGTTTCTTTGTGATCTTGAATTTTGCCATTAATGGCTTCTTTCTGATATAATAATAAAAGAGATGTTCTTCGAGAGAGAACAAAGAGATCTTAATTCATAGATTCACTTTTATTTAAATAGATTCAACGAATTTGCAATGTGGGGCCAAGTGAATCAATTAATATCGTGGTCCGTTTTACAAGAGAAATAATAATTATTGACATGTTTTAATAAGAATGAAAATAATTGAGTATAAGGGACCACTAATGTTTTTCATGGGAATTTTTTTTCTGTCTATTATAATTATTGTGATACTTGGATTTATTTCAATTGAATACTGTATATGTGTGATTTTTAGCCTATTAATATTCCTCAATAATAATTGTAATTATGTGATCTATCTTTAAGTTAGTTTCTATTCATAGAAAATAAACGTTCAAACTTTCTTCAAGCTTCATCCAATATTGGGTGGCCAAATTTGAATAGTTGACTTCATTAACTAAATCAAACTCAAAAACCCCAATAAAAAACAAGAAAAGTCAATTCAAAGTTCATACTCAAAATAAATAGGAAAAATATCATTAATACCCAATTAAAGTATCCCTTAAAATAAAATAAGGAGACCACTAACCTGTTTTTGGTGCATCATTTCCACCATTGCTATTTCTTGGGTGCCAATGAAGCTTGAAATGATCGCCAATGGAGAAATCTCTGCCATGAGAGAGCTTTTCATGGTTGATTGACAGTTTCGAATGAATCAAAGCTAAGGATTTTGGTGGAGAAGGAAAAGGATTATTGATTACCCTTTTGTGTCTTTTAGAGTTCTTGTATTCTACCATCTTTGTAGTAAATGCAAAATAGTAACTCTGAAAATTGAAAATGAACATAAAAGATTCCTGTTAATTTAAATAGATTCAACCCAAAACAATTTACAAATCCCCATATTTCCCCTCTTGTTAACCCAAATTCCAGTTAAATGATATTCGCTTATCACTATATCATGTTTCACTTCTCATCTCCAATGTATATTTTTTTGTGGGACCAACAGAATTATGGAGATAAGTATATATCTTCTGTGAGCTTGGTCCATATAAACTGGTCTACAAGGTTCACCAGATTTTGTAAGAAGTTCATTGTACCTGGACAAACATGAACTTGGTTCATGTTTCAGTCCAATACATTCCGAACATTGCTTCTAGTTCCAAGTTTTTATACTTCACGCATTTGTCTTGCATAAATTTCTTTTAAGAATTTCACTAGGAAATTTTTATGCATCTCCCCTCAATACGAGCTCTATACAATTGAAGAAATGGGCCTACATGAATGAATTGCTTAGAAGCTACTTCTAGTTTTTTTTGTCTTTTAGGAATACAAAGATGGATTAAATTGACTAAAAAGAAGAAAAAGAAGTACGTAATTTTGTTCCAAAAATAAGACTAAATTACTTAATTTTGACAAGAAACAAGGTAGAGAGTATAAATTGCTACAAAAGGTGAAAATGGTGAAACAAAATTTGGTTGGTCAATTAACTTCAAGCATTCTCTCGATTTTTTTTCGTTTTTTCTACTTTTTTTTTTTTTTTTGTAAAATTGGATCTCGTATAGAGCATTCAATTTTCTAAATATCGAGATCTTCCATTTTGATGATGCTAGCAGCGTCCTTTATCAACTTCTTTCTCCCATCGACCTAAAAATAAACATAAATAAATAAGAACAAAAAATAAATATTATTGTGCGAACAAGTTTTAAGGGACAATTTCATGTGCAACCCTACAAAATCTCAAAATATCACATATACATGATATTTTGAAATTTTGGGTACACACGAAATTCTTCCAATTTATACACTTGGGAAATTTATGAACTTTATTAATTTTGGGTATAAACTTACTCTAGCACCCATAAGGGAGGAAAAGACGAAATTAGCCTCGGCAGCATCATCGACCACTAATTGCTTGAGCGTCCTACTCTCCGGATTCATTGTCGTTTCCCAAAGCTGCACCGGCATCATCTCTCCCAACCCTAAAAACACAATAATTATTCTTAAATAATATTGTATAATTTCAGGGTTTAGTATGTAATATTATTAATGTTATTACTATTATTACCTTTGAACCGTTGCAAGTTGTAAGAGGCATTTGAAGGTAAGGTGCTTTGTAAACGTTTCAAGTCGTTATCATCATAACAATAGTGTGCTTGCTTCCCTCTCTCCACCTAATAATTAAAAATGTAGTTTTACAAAAATACCCCTTTGTTTTTTGATAATTACATATACATTTTCTTAACTAAACAAATCATTTTAGAGAAAGATTTTTAATCATGTTAAGGGTTACTTCGCAAATGTACACTACTGACCTTGTATAGAGGGGGAACAGCAACATAGATGCAACCTTCGTCAAACAAAGCTTTCTGCATTCATCAAAGTTTAATTCAGTGAAATAATTATATTAATTAAATAATTAATAATTAATAATTACTTGGTATCGGAAGAAGAAAGTGAGGAGAAGAGTGCGGATATGAGCACCGTCCACGTCAGCATCGGTCATTATGATTATCTTATGATATCTCAAAGATTCCTTCTTGAAATCCTCCCCCTAAAATTAAAGTAAATTGATTTGTAATTAAAGAATAATTAATAAATTATGTGATTATGAAAAAGAATTTAAAGATAAGGAAAATGGGAATAATTAAAAGACCTTGACTCCGAGTCCTAAAGCGAGAATTAGGTTTTGGATTTCTTCGTTTTTGTACATGGCTGCTTCGTCCCTTCTTTCTATATTCAGAATTTTACCCCTTAATGGTAAAATTGCCTACATTTAATTAATGGAAAAATCAATATCAAATAGTCCAAAAAAAAAATTAAGGATTTAATTTAAATATCACTTACACCTCTATAGAATGATAAATATCATGGATATCCCCACAAGAGGAGAGCATTCATGATATTCTATGTTTTAAAGGGTATTCCTGATATTTTGAGGTTTTTGTAGGGATAGAAGTGAATTCAGATTTTAATTTTTTATCAACAATAAATATCAAACAAATAACCTGAAATTTCCTGTCTCGGCCTTGCTTTGCACTTCCACCAGCCGAGTCTCCTTCAACAATAAATATCTCTGCAAAAAAAACAAAAACAAATATTCTATCAGTACAATTCTCAGCAAAATGACCAAAACGCCCCTTAAGTGTGAGTACCAGATTCTTCAGGGTTTTGGCAGGAACAATCGGCGAGCTTTCCAGGAAGAGAAGAAGATTTCAAAACACTCTTTGTTCTGACGAGCTCTCGGGCCCGCTTGGCAGCCAACGCAGCCTACACAAGGGCAAAATCGTCATTATCACAACTTCACTTAAAGTTTATTTATTGATTTATAACCTTGAGAGCATTGAGGGATTTAGCGAGGATTAAGTCGAGCACGTCAGGGTGCAACTCTAAATACTCCATTAGATTCTCTTGCACGCTTTGGTCCACCACTTTACGCACCTCTGGGTTTCCCAGTCTCGTCTAAAAAGGGCAAAACGGTAAATTCACATTGTAAAAAAAAATAAATAAATAAAAACAAAAGTACCTTAGTTTGGCCTTCGAATTCGGGGTCAGGAACCTTGACAGAAACGATGCAAGTCAAGCCTTCTCTCACATGCTCTCCACTCAAATTTATATCCTTTTCCTAAACAAAACAAATTACCGAATAAAATTAACATTTTGCCCTTAATAATAATAAAAAATTGTAATTTGTTATTATTTATTAACCTTGATGGATTTGGATTTCTTAGCTAGGTTATTAATGGTTCGGGTTAAAGAGGCCTTCATGCCGTCTATATGCGTACCGCCATCAACGGTACGGATACTATTCGCATATCCTAACATCGTGTCTGAATATGAATCCGCACACCTGTAAATAAAAAAAAAACAAAAAAAAATCATATTAAAAAAAAATAACAAAAAAATGATAAAATAAAGTACCATTGAAGGGCCACATCAACGCTAACTCCATCAGAAACTCGTCTAAATGAAACTGGGTCATGAAGAGCCCTCTATTTTGCAAAAAAATATAATAAAGAAATTAGTTATTTTCTTTTATTGGTGCTGTTTGTTAATACGAAAAGATACGAGGTGTTATTTGAAAACTCGAACGACCTTGTCAGTGTTTAGCCATTTAACATACTCGACCAAACCGCCAGCATAGCAATATTCGTTGTGTAAGCTTTCTGAATCACCACCTTCTTTCGTCAATGCAATTGTGAGCTGAAAAAAGTAAGGAATTCGGAAAATTGGTAAAAAGACCAAAATGCCCCTAAAAAAGTAAGGAATTTGTACCTCAGGATTTAAGAAGGCGAGCTCTCTTATACGACTAGAGATTGTATTGTAGTCAAATTCAATTGAAGTGGTGAAAACTGCAAAATAGAAAATCAAAAATAAAATTTATAAAATTAAAGTACACAATTCCAAATTTCATATATACCATTTGAATACTCAAAAATAAAATTTATCCTTTCAAACTGTATCAAATTTACCTATCCAAAATTTCCAAAAATCAAAAGGGTAAATTTGGTAGATAATGAATTTTAGAGTGATAACTTCGATATTTTGAGCTTTCAAAAAGGGTATATATGAAAAATTCTCAATCCCCATACAAGAATAGAAAGAAAGAGATACCTTCTTTATCAGGCCAGAACCTGATATAGGTCCCCTTACGCGTACGCGAAGCGCCCTTCAAAGCATGACTCGTCAGAGGCGTCACCGCCTTTCCACGTGCATACTTTTGTCTGTACTCTTTCCCATCTCTCCACACTGTCACCTCCAACGCCTATCATCAACATTTATAACAACATTTCAGAGAGAGAGAGAGAGAGAGAGAGAGAAGGGTAAATTTGATATTATTTTTAACAGGCCTCAGATAAGGCATTGACGACTGATAAACCAACGCCGTGTAGACCGCCAGAAACACTGTATCCAGAACTCGTGCCTCCGAATTTTCCACCAGCGTGCAAAACGGTTAAGACTGTTTCTAGAGACGATTTCTTCGTCGCGGGATGCATATCCGTTGGTATCTACACAGAAAGGGCAATTTGGTAATTTTGCAAAAATGGAAAGAATGAGAAGACGAAAATACCCCTCGTCCGTTGTCGGTGATGCTGACAGAGTTATCTTCGTGGAGAATCACATCGACTTTTGATGCGTATCCTGCTTGAGCCTCGTCCACAGCATTATCTAATATTTCATACACCTATATAGTGAAAAAATATAGTCTTACATTTTAACGTATAAAATAAAAAAATTCTAACGAAAACCCTGTAAGTTAGATGAATTATTAGAACGTACCAAGTGATGCAATCCACGTGGGCCCGTGCTTCCAATATACATACCGGGTCTTTTTCTCACTGGATCCAATCCCTCAAGTACCTAAACACAAATACAAATACAAATTAGGAGATTAAAATTTGAATGTAACTTTTCTATGTTGATATTTTTGTGTATTGTAGGGGTAAAATCGGAATTGTTTTAAATGTTAGATGATAACCTGAATTTGCTCGGCACTGTAAGCAGCTGAAGGTTTTTCTTGCAATGCCTCGGAGGCCGCAACAGAAGCCCTAAAATTTCTGGCCCCCAAAACTCCATTCAAGCTTTTTTGCGCCTCAATTCCCAAAACCCTAAATTTAATTTTGGAAAAATAAGTATCAACATCGAAAGGTAAAAAATGGAGTCTAAGCAGGTATTTTATATACGCCTCAAAGTGAAGTTGGTTAAAAAAAGAGATGATATGAGGGTTAATACGAGTACGTGCATACAATGAGAGAAAGATAACCTGGGAGGGAAGAGAAGACGGGAAGAGCAAGCGGAGGAAGAGGAGAAGGGTCGAGAAGAGTAAACGGCAGTGGAGACGAGGAGACGGCGGAGAAGATGACGGAGCTGAAGAGGCGGCGCCATCGCTGGCCTTAACAACGCCATTAGAGGAGAAAAAACACGATACTCGAAGCTCCTTTACTCCTCTATTACTGTGTCTTTCTCACTTCGCGGGTTTTGTGAGTTTTTTTTGAGAGGGAGAGAGAGATAGCGAAGGGGTAAGGTTTTAGCATCTCCCATTCCCCTCAAATACTTCTTCTCCAATAATACACAATTATTAAATTCTACTCTAATTCTACAGTTAGGATTTTAGAGAAAGAATACTTATATGGGCCTGGGCCATGGGCCTTAATTTTTTATTATATTTTATTACAACCATTTAACAGTTGCCACGTGTATATATTTCGTACTTGTGAACTTCTTCCTTACCAAGCAAGTCTACCTTGGCCGTATTTATTTAATTTTTACACGAAGTCAAAATTCCCAAGGGAAGTCGAGAAAATTCGCCAAATCTTCAAAATTTGTATATATTTTGAGGAATTGCATAACAGGATAGATAGCCAACGACTCTTTTAAGTCGATTTAATCAATCGTAAAAGGAATTTCGGAGAGAGAAGGATTTTTGGTCAGATCGAATCGGCTTAGGATTTTTGGAGATGAACGGCGGCAGTCTCTCCGGTTTCCGTACGATTCCTTTTGAATTACTCCTCAAAAATAATATTGTAATTGCTGAAGTTTTTATCTTTTCTAATTTGGTGTTTTTATGTGTGATTTGTAGAGAATGCGCCCGTGACAAGAGCTGTGATTATTGCATGTGGTTTTCTAACCGCTGTGTTTAGTTTTCGCGGTGGATCCAGGCATTTAGGGTTTTCTTTTCAGGTAATTTTGTTTGTTGTTAAATTATTTTCTCGATTTCCTTGTATATTTTGGAAATTGGCTTGTGATTTTTGTTTGATTTTATGAATTTTATATGATTTTAGTTTGATTTTGATGGGATTTCGATTTTCGTTTTTGTAAACAGGATATTACGAATAATCCGAGAATTTGGAGAATTTTGGCATCATCACTTGCATTTTCATCATCGCCTGAATTAATATTCAGTTTAAGCTTGTTATACTATTTTAGAGTCTTCGAGAGACAAATTGGCTCCAATAAATTCTCTGTAAGATAATTTCTTCTCATATTTACAACTATATGACAAAATCACAAACTAAAACCTTTTTGTATTTTACTTTTTCAGGTATTTATTTTATTCTCTGGCATAGTCTCTTCATTGTTAGAGTTTATTGCTTTAATCCTCCTTAAAGGTATCCTTTTATTTAATCATAAGAAATATTATGATTACCTAAAATTTAGAAAAAAAATACTATTTTACGCCTTATGAGATAACATAATCAATGATATTTCTTATACAGTTATACTTGATGGTTTATATGAGATAACAAAAAAAATTCAATTTTATAAGGGGTATATGTGATATTTGTATGATTTATATGTGTATACATGATAGTTTAACATAACTTATTTTTCTCCATTTTTGCAGATACAAAGTTTCATCTACTTGCATCTGGGCCATACGCAATAATATTCTCATTATTCATACCATTTTACTTCGATATTCCAGTTTCTTCGAGATTTCATATTTTTGGCCTGAATTTCAGTGACAAATTCTTCATTTACTTGGCTGGTCTCCAGGTACAAATAAATTCTCCAAAAAAAATTAATAATTATATCTTATATAGATTTAATTTTAAGATTTTTTTTGTTTTTTGAATGTGAATAGCTTTTATTGTCAAATTGGAGGAGATCTCTTGTACCTGGTATTTGTGGTTTATTGGCTGCGTCTTTGTATAGACTCAATTTATTTGGTATTCGAAGAATCAAGGTTAATTAATATCTCAATTTTTACTAATTTATTAATGGGAGTTTTGCAAAAATATAAGGCCTTGTATTATGGTTAAATTTTATTAATGGGTGTTGTCTACTTTTAATATTCACAGATTCCAGGGGCAATTGCGTCATTTTTCTCTCGATATTTTGCACCCCCTCCATCTAGTTCCTCAAGGAGAAATAGAAACATAGCTCAAAATTTCTCTCCTCAGAATCAGGTAAATTATAAACAAGCCCCTGTATTACGCCTAAATTGCAAAATAGAAATTAATATTTTAAAATTGAGAAAATGGAGGTTTTACAAATTTACCATTGTTCTTTTAAGTAATTAATAATATTGTTTTGCAGAGGAATAATGGGCCTCAGAGATTAGTACAAGCCGCACCAGAGCCTCCACAAGCTTCTGTAGAAACCCTACTTTCGATGGGCTTCGATGAAAATTCAGCAAGACAGGCGTTAAGGCAAGCTAGAAACGATGTAAATGCCGCTACGAATATTCTTCTAGAAGCTCAATCTCATTGATTAATCCAGTAATTTATGTGCAAAATTAAACAAACATAAATTATTTATGGGTCTATTCCTGTAAAATATCTTTCTAAACCTCAAATATCTATTTTGGCCATGTAAAAAGTGGAGACAAAATGCTACGAACAATGCTAATCATTTGATAGAGGGTATCTATGATATTTCCTTTTAATAAAAGGATCGATTTGACATTCTCGAGGTTTTGAAAGGGTATATTTTAAATTTTGCCATAATTTGTTCACCTGCTTTGCGGCAACATCGTGATCAGTAATTATTGTTCTTTTGTAATTTATGAGGATATTTTAAATTAGAGAGGGTTTAAGTTTATGTTATGTTATTATGATTCATTTTATTAGACATGTATGTGGAGATACTAACATAACATGCGACTTTAGTGAACAAGAAGTTTTGCTTAATTCTTGTATTAAACCTTTGCTGTGTTACTTATTGCAACATGTATATATGGCTCGAAACAAGATTTTTGGGCATATTATTAGAATGTACAGAAATTATTACCAGATTCTCGACGGCTCCAAGATAAAAGTGTATATGAGATTGAGAACCGCAAATTATTAAATGAAAAAAAAATGGAAATAAAATATTTTACTATCTGATTTTTATAAGAGAATATCTCTATTACAATATAATGTGTAATAAGAAAGGCAAAGGGGATGTAGCTCAGATGGTAGAGCGCTCGCTTAGCATGCGAGAGGTACGGGGATCGATACCCCGCATCTCCATTTTTTATCCAGATTTTGAAGATTTTAGTATTTGGCATTGGCCATATACTAAAAACATGGGCTTTTGATGTTCAATAATATCACAAAGCATGGGCTTTTGATGTTCAATATATATATATATAACTTGGACACATGTATTTTTATGCCATGCTTTGTGGTATCACAAAACATTTTTTTTATAATTATGCGTATTAAAACATAATGTTTTTTATGCCATGCTTTCAACTTTTTTGTATCACTAAATATATTTTTACTCCATACTATCCTAAAATTCAAATCACATAAATAAGCAATTTAGAGGTGTTTCATTTGGTTGTTTCGTTTCAAACAGAACTAAATAGGCAAAACGTAAATAAAACAAAATAAACCAAAATTTTGTTCGTTTTATTTGATTAAATCGAACAATAAACTTTATAATTGTTAAAAACATATAAATCAAATAAGTAATTATTACTTAAAATGAAAAAGTTTGAAATAAAATGTATCGAGAACAAGCGTAATATGTTAGTTCGGTTTTAATATCATTCAAACTAGATTTTTTTCCACGCAATTGTGCGTGAGTTTTCGATTATGTAATGATTTATTTTTTCTTAATATGTAATTTGATTTTATGTTTTTTTTTTTTCTGATTGTTCACACATATGTGTTTTGATATATTTTCAATCTTCTAATTTTTTTTGGATATTTTAAAATAAATTATATATTTTTGTAAATTCCGTCATCTTATAAATACCAGGCTTTTAATGTTCAAGCCCGTCATATTACATGATTTGTGTGTCTTTCATTTAAAGCAAGTCTGTTAAAGTGAAAACTAAACTCAAGCGTATAGTTGTGATTCCGTGAAGTCGTTCGATGCATATAAACAGCATTTGCATTTGGGATTTCAATCATGCAAATATTGTATTTTAAAGAATGTGGCAATTTGATATATTCTCAGCCACATGGCACATTTGGAAGGAAAGGAATCAACGACTGTTCTCTTCCAAAACAGGAACCATACATCTCCTAGTGGCCAGAATCCTTGCGGACGCGGGACTTTGGTTACGCTATGCTTAACCCCCAGGAATCCTAGTGGCAAGAGTCCTCTAAGTGACATGTAGATCCTCTCTTTTTTCTTTTTTCTTTTTTCTTTTTCTTTATCTCTTTTTCTCTTCCTTCCGTGCTTTTTATGTTTTCGTTTAGGTGGTGTTTGAAAGCTGGATAAGTGGGGAAAGATTAGCTTATCTCCTCTATCTCTGCCAAACAACAAATGAAAAAGAAGGCATAAGATGGATTAAGTGAGAGAATTGGCATAAAAAGTTATCACTCGTTTTACTGGTGATAGCTCCATTCTTGAGTTATCACCCAAAATATGGACAATAATACCCTTGTTTTAATCCTGATTCCTCTTTTGTGACATTTTTTTTATTTTAAACTCCCTCTCTCCAACCCATCTTCTCCAAAAACTTGTATCATCATTCTTCTGCCACCTCTTTCTCTCAATTCTCTTTTTCTTCTAATATTTTTTAACATACTAGTAAACAAATCATATTAGTAGCTTCTTTATTTTTGTAGCTTCAATTTGAGATCCCAATTTCTATACTAAACTCGAATGTGTAAGTCATGTGTGCGGGTGTGTGCATCGGTGGGTGGATGTGGTTGATAGCAATGGCGGTGCTTGCCTTCGTGAGAAAGATAAAATATTTGAAGTGTATACGATTGTAGTGCAATGAAGTCAATTGTGAATCCCTTTTTTTTTATTAAAGTTCTCTGATTATAATTTATTGATTGAAATTTAAGGTGAATTTTCTGTAAGTATGTGAGTTGAAATGAGTTATCTAATTAGTGATACTCATATGTGTCGATTGTTATTATTTTAATGATTTGTGTGTGTCTTTTTTATTTTGTGTGTGTGTTAAAACATGTGAAGACAGTGAATGAAATGAAGAAGAAGAGTTGGACTTGGAACTTTGTTTAGAAATACATATCTTTTTGAAGGGATATTTGTTTAGAAATACATATCTTTTTGAAGGGATATTTGTTTAGAAATACATATCATTTTTACAAAATTAGATTTTTTTATTATGATGTAATTATTTAAGTTGGATTTAGATTATTTCTTTTTTCTAAGAATTAGATTTATAAGTTATAACTGCTCATTATTATTTATAAGTTATAACTACTCAATATTTTCTGAAGGATATTTGAGTTATTTACAATAAATTTTATTTTAAATTCAAAATTATCCCAACTCTTATTCCCATCATCTTACCAAACACAATTTCAAATTTTGGATTAAAAAGAGAGAACTTCTTATCTCTCAAAAAAGTTATTCCTACTTATCCTTCTTCCAAACGAAGGGATTGTAAAGCGCGGGTAAATTATGAGTTTCAATGAAAATTCGAATCCTTCACAAAAAAAAAAAAAAAAAAAAAGAACGTGGCAAGTCAACAATTTAATTTTGTTGCTATTAGGATGCTAGAAATTAATTAAGAAGAAATATACTACATGTATCTCGGTCAAAGTGCATGAGAAACAATATTTTGGCAAATTGTTCCCTCCCATTGCATTCCCTTTCTACAGTGTAAATCTATTATGTTTTGTATTTTATGAGCAGTATCCCCTATAACCAGGGACGGTATTTTCGAAGATCTTTAACAAGTTAATATTACAAAAATATTACTCCGTGATTTTGCTGATAAAATATTGATGTTTATCGACATTGGTAAACTGATACCAATAAAGAATTGTACCGACTACCGAATTAGTACAATTAAATCAAAATTATAAAATATACTCGTTACTTGGATAAACAAGGATATCGCGTATTCACGAAAATCGTAGAAAGGTCGTCTCCGGCCAATCTGTCGCATCGTCTCTCGCTATCCCGTCGCATGTCCAATCAGCAGTGGGTCCCAATCCATCGCGCGTCCAACCTAAAATGTCTTCTCCACCGGCAAAACCAACAAACTGTTGGACTCTTTTGTTTACCTAGGCTGGCTAATATCCGTTAAGTTGCGTTTTGTTAATGAGTATAATACATACTCAATTTTTTTTTTGGAGGCTTTTTAAGATGAGGTCGTATATGGTACCCCTGAAACCCACCACGGGAGTACCGATATGGGGGGGCCAATTGGTGTCCCCAATTCGTGTACCCAAAATTGTATTAACTGTTAATTGAAATTATTAATTTATATTGATAAATAGTACAAATGTATTAACCGATAATTAACTTTGAATTAATTGTTAATTAAAATTCCAATTAACCATCAATTGAATTTTGGAGGTGCAATTTGGGGATAGGAATTCCCCTCAAACCCATATCGGCAAGGCCAAAGTGGGTTTGAGGGGTTCGGTACAATTACCCTTTTAAGATTGAGTGGCTTTTGCCATTTGTCAAGTAAGTCTCATGATTGAACCGGGCCTACCTACAACATGTTCTGATAAATTCAACATAAGTATGTTATGTCAATGGACTTAGTAATCATAGCCCAATTAATTGAGTATGAAATAAAAAAATTATATGCGATGAGAAATTGTATATTTAATTTTGATGACATTAATGAATGAATGGGAGATTTATGAAATTTTTTCATTTATTATAAAATAAAAAATACATAAATCTATTATTTGTTTACAACTTGAAATAAAATCATCAGCGAGATGTAACTCATATGTTAGAACGTTCCCTAACATACGAGAGGTATGCGGATCGTTACCCGCACTTCATTTTTATCAATTTTTGCTAGATTTCCTAAGTTTTTAAACCGGTTCCGGTACTTCGCAAGAGTGTGAGGCATCTTTACATGATTTTGTTGTGTTTTTCATGTAAAGTTTGTTTGTTAAAGTGTACAATTGAAATCACCATGTTTGCATGACTCCCTCCCGACTCATTATATTGTCATGAAGGTGGGTTTTATTTGTTTTTATAAACATCTTTTCTATCTGGAATTTTAATCATACAAATTTTGTATTCCAAAGAAATATGTTAGAAACTCATTGTAGTGTTACCAAGTTCAACAATTTAATCATTGTTGACTTTTATCTTAAGATTATGATTATATGATGATGGAGAAAATTGAAAAAAATATATATTACTATATTCTTTTCCGCAGGTATTCAATTGAAATTTCACAGATGATATTATTACGACAAAGTATAATGGTATCTAACGGAGATAGTGCGCTTTCGTTATATCGTCAATGTGATATACATAGCAGTGAAAAAACAATTTTTTATGTTTATTTTTGTACTTTTAGATTTTTGTATATGATGGACACGTGTCAAATTTTTGATGAGATTCATTAAACTTTAATATATATTATAATATAATATTATAATTATAATTATAATAATATTATAATTATAATTATAATTATATATCCAAAACGAGTCCTGAATACAAAACAATTCCAAATTGCATATTTCTCGAAATATCAGTTATAGTCTTATATACCCCGTACCAAACAAGAAGTATCAACGACCCACAAATAATTATATAATATTAATAAATTTTTTATTGATAAGATACAGAAAATTATAAACAATATCGTAAAAATAATTAATTAATAATATTGAAATTTAATGAAGCAAAATTATACACAATATGCAGGCTCGATCTCAAATTTTTAAGTACCGGAAGCATAGTTTGAAAGTCGACGCCGTATATAATTAATTTATTTGAAGAAATCTTAACATATTTAGTCACAATTCATTATGTAGATTATTGGTTGGAGCGGGCTTTAATTTTTTTCAACACATTCAAGATTCAAATATTTTTTTCATATTTTTATAATATTTTCATTGTATTTTGAAAAAAAAAAATTATAATTATAGCTTGTGAGATTTGAATCCATGAGATTTGAATCCATGAGATCATAACTCGGATCACATGTTACGTTAGTTGGATAAATCATAACAATGATCTTTAACAATTATATTCATTTTTTTATGATTTTTAACAATTTTATTCTAATTATATCTCTTTTTAATTGGATAAATCATGTTTTTCGAAAAATTTGGACCCGGGATCTCTGGAGCCTATAACTGGGGTCGGGTCTGACAATATGATATGGTATTTTTATATTTATAATTCAAAAGTAACAATAATCTTCAAATATATTTATAAGTTTAAAAAGTTATTTTATTTTAATTGGTAAACTGTTTATTTTTATTTTAAATTTTGAAAATTTAATATTAAAGATGTTCAAACATAAACAATATAACTTACTTAAATATTAAATATGGATTAAAAATTAAAGATAAAAATTATTTATTTAATTTTTACAATATAACGTACTTCTAACATATGAAAAATATAGTTAGAAAATAAAATTTTAATTTAAAATACGCATGAAAAGGTGCTACATGTGAGTAGATAATTAAATATATTTTATTTTATAATGTTTCAATTCTAATGAATTTTAACTAATTATTGCAGCATGCATATAACAATTCACACATATAAATTATTAAATTATAATGATAAATAATAAAATATTATATATAACATGCGTTATTTTTTTGGTTTGAAAAATTGATGTGTCCACGTATTTATATATCGTTATACGTGTAACTGTGTAAGATGAGATGATTTCTCCTGAATTTGTACCAGAAAAATTGGAAAGTAGAAATCTGTACTTGGTGAGATACAAAACAAAACAAAGTAGATCCGTTTATGTGCACCAAAAGTCCGCCCATTCGCCCTTGCTTTGGTTAACAAAAACTAACCTATTTGGACTGTTTACTATTAATTAAAAAATTGCATCTCAAAAACGTTTTTTCGAATTAAATGATAAACCCAAAATTACAAAATATAAAACTTATATTACTCGAAGAGAGAACTTAGCTGAAACAACGTGGTGTCCACAATGCTTCGTTATTTAGTCATCGATGGGGATGTAGCTCAGATGGTAGAGCGCTCGCTTAGCATGCGAGAGGTACGGGGATCGATATCCCGCATCTCCATTTTTTATCTGATTTTTTAAATATTGACGACTTTTGGTACTTAGCTCGATGTGGGTACTTTTTAAAACCGGGCTTTTGATGTTCAAATTCAAGCCCATCATATTACATGATATTGCTTGCCCTGTCTGTCTTTTCATTTAAAGTAAGTTTGTTAAAGTGAAAATTGAACTCATGGTGTTTGCATGAGCATGACTCGATGCAAAGTCATCATCACATTGTTGTGATTCTGTGAAGTTATTTGATGTATATAAATATCCTTTGCAATTGGGATTTCAATCATGGAATTAGTGTATTTCAAAGAATACGTCACAGTTCAACAATTTAATTATGCGATCCGCTCATAAGATGCTGGAGGAAACCGAAGAAGAAATATACTAGATGTGTCTCGGTCAAAGTGCATCCAGAGGTGCTGCCTAGTGCCTATGACCGCCGGTGGGAACGAGGGGCTGAGCAATTTTAAATGAAAAAGTGTCAAGTGCTTAGGATTTTATTATGTATCAAAACAATGTGTTTTACTATATATTTTTTCCTTATGTTCTTCTCATATTTCGTTCTTTATTGATAGTCAAAATAAAACCAACATATCCAATTAATACGGTGGCAAGTAAATAAAAATCAATTGAACTCATACTAAAGGTAAATAACAAAATAATATTCATCATTAATTATCATATGCTTGCAAACTAATATATTACCCCCCTCTCAAACCAATATGTCAACAAAGAAATATCAATGACAAACATAAACCATACTCCTTGTAAGAAGTACATGCACACATGTTTACGAGCTGCCGAAATTAAAATAGTTGTTGAAATTAAAATTAACGACAATATTATATTAACCCTAGTTTTAATTTTCATTTCATTCATTGTTAATTTGACAAGAAAAATTATTCAATAACTATTTAACATTAAAATTAAATACTAGAACGAATAATATTAATTTGTCAAGATATTTCCAAGAATAGTTTTTATATCATATTTTTATTTTATTTTATTTTTCTATGATAAAATATTTAATAAATAAAAGATTAAAATTATGTATAGGACATATAATTTTTTTAAATTAGTATATGTTAAAAAATATTTATAGCGATTTTAAATTAATAAAATAATATAAAAATATGTTAATTAAATTTAGAGATGAAAAATAGAGGAGTATTTTGGTCCAAAAAATTGTAATATCATGAAATACCCTTATAGGGGGGTAATTGAAAAGAAAACCTTGTATGTAGGATTTTTTTTTGGAGTTTCACGAAAGTTAGGAGGTTTTTTGTAAATTCAAGAATAATTAGGGGGTTATTTGTAAATTTCCCATTTTTAAAATTTTGACGACTTTTGGTGCTTGAAAATTTTGAATGAAAAGTGTGAAGTGCTTTTAATGAAATTATTTCAAATTTTTGTTTACAAAAAATGAAATACTTTATCCGAATTTATATTGTACCTACACGCCGCCTATCATACTATTTAGTATGTGGTGGTGATCTTTTGTCAATTTCTTAGAGAAATTAATTTAAATTTTTTTCTGAAATCTCTTAGAACATTTTTCGTAAATTCCTTTCTCAGATCCTTTTGATTGAATCTTTTATGAAAAAATGAATTTCAAATTTTTCAAAAAATAACAACACAATATGATTTTGAGTATTAGTTATAATTAAAGTTATTTGAAGTTAGAATTTTCAAAAGTACACATAAGTCTACATTTTTTTAAATACTCTCTCAAAGAGTAATAATAACACGATATGTTTTTTGAAGAAACAAATTATTTCAGAAGTAATATTCTTAGAAACTTCACCAAAAAACTCATGAAAATATAATGAAAATTAATCTTGTAAAAATAAAAACCAACCATGCAAATACTTTAAAAAAAATCATGAAAAATACTTCAAAAAAAATGGTTATAAAAAAATCCGTATTTATTTTGAAAAAAATATTTTTCAACTTTTTATGTATCACTAAATATATATTTTGCTCCACACTATCTAAAATTCAAATCACATAAATAAGCAATTTAGAGGTGTTCATTTTGTTGGTTCGTTTCAAACATAACTAAATTAGCCAAAACTGATGTAAATAAAAAGAAAAACAAAATAAACCAAATTTTTATTCGGTTTATTTGATTAAATCGAACAATAAACTTTATAATTTTAAAAAAATATATATCAATAATAATGTTTAATATTTATTTATGAAAACATGTAAATAAATCAAATAAGTAATTATTACTCAAAATGAAAAAGTTCGAAATACAATGTATTGAAAACATATGTAATTTTGTTGGTTCAGTTTTAATATCATTCGAACTAGTTTTTTTTTTCACGCAATTGTGCCGGAGTTTTCGATTTTGTCCTGATTTACTTTTTTCTAATATGTAATTGGATTATACGTGCTTTTGTATGATTGTTTCACACATGTTTTGATATATTTTTAATCTCCTAATTTTTTTCGATATTCTAAAATAAATTCTATATTTTTGTAAACTCCATTTTTATCCAGATTTTTAAAATTTTACTTCTTCTGGCACTTGGCCCATCATCTTATAAAAACCAGGCTTTTAATGTTCAAGCTCATCATATTACATGATTTTTGTGTCTTTCATTTAAAGCAAGTTTGTTAAAGTGAAAACTGAACTCAATGTGTTTGCATGACCCGATCCAAACTCAACGTATAGTTGTGATTCTGTGAAGTTGTTCAATGCATATAAATCTATTTAAATAGCCTTTGCAGTTGGGATTTTTAAAACCGGGTTTTTGATGTTCAAGCCCCATGATTTTCCTGTGTCTTTGATCTAACATTAAGTTTGTTAAAGTGAAAATTGAAGTCATCGTGTTTGCGTGACTCGATGCGAACTCATCGTATTGTTGTGATTCTGTGAAGTCGTTTAATGCATATAAATAGCCTTTGCAATTGGAATTTCAATCATGCAAATATCGTATTTCAAATAATATGGCAATTCAACAATTTAATTGTGTTGCTAATAGGATGCTAGAGAATACTGAAGAAGAAATATACTACATGTATCTCGGTCAAACTGCATCCTCTGAACAGGGGCGGATCTTAGTAGGGGCTCCGGGCCCGGTCGTTTCCCCTAAGATTTTTGCCGAACAATACATATATATATTAATACATATATATAATAATACAGTGTATTTTATCAATATAACAGTATAAAATTTACTGTTTGTCACCCATAAATAATCGTGTCGTGTAATTTTCGGATCAGTCTTTCATTTTGTCCCCCCCAAAAAATCCTGTCAAAATTTGTCACTGATCCCGAGATACTGCCTAGTGCCTATGACCTCGGTTCAAAATGACAAGTTGAGTGTCCTTCTCTAACTTGTCTGTTGTAATGTTTTTTTGTATTTGGGTGTTCGGTTTCTCTTCGAGACGATGACAAGGAGGAAGTAGAGAGAGAAAAAGGAATGAGTTTAGTAAAAGAGTTGTTTTTTAATCGTAATTATTATCATATAGGAAATTAAGCAATTTTCTCTTTATCTTCATGTAAAAATTCTAAAAATCTATAGAAGAAAAATACACGAATACACACAAAATCCACAAACCACCATTAATCTCTGTAACAAGTTATGAAGATCGTTACAATTGGTATCTTGATGTTTTAGAAGGGATAGTATATTGTAAATCTTGTCATATTTTGTTCACCTGCTTCTGTAATTTATTGATCTCGGTTCATTATTTAAGTTAGGAGGATATTGTTTGAGAGGGTTTTAGTTTGTGTTGTTATAATTATTTTATTAGACGTGTATTTGGAGATACTAACATGCAACTTTAATGGACAAATTTTTCTTAATTCTTGTATTAATTTTTTTTTTTGAAGGAAAATTCTTGTATTAAAATTTTGTTGTGTTTTTTTGTTGAGTTAAAAAAAATGTTAAAATTCATGCTTCCTATACATACATACACCTGGAAACAATATTTTGGGCAAATTATTACCAGATTCTTCAACGAGAACAACAAACATAAAAGTGTATATGAGAACCACATCAAAAGAAATTATTGAAAACAATATATTTTGATTGGTATCTAGATACAAGATTGCAAATTTGCATTCCCTTCCTACAGTGCAAATTTACTATGTTTTCTATTTTATGAATAGTATCCCCTGTAATCAAGACCGTTGATATTACAAAAATATTACTCCGTGATTTTGCTGATAAAATATTGATGTTTATCGACATTGACAAACTGATACCAATAAAGAACTGTACCAAACTAGTACAATGAAATCAAAATTATAAAATATTTTTTTCTTGGATAAACAAGAATCACGGAATTGATGACTGAAATTGAAGACAAATCATCAAAAAATTGAAGAATTGGGAGAAAAATTGAGTAGAAAATCATCACAACAAATATTGTGGGGGGGGGGGGGTGGGGGGGATTGTCGCAGCTGAGAATGGGAGAAGGGTCGTCTCAGCAGGAAAGAAATAATCGTAACAACCAACGAGAAATTGAGAAATTGTCGCTGCAATCGTTGCAACAGACACCATGAAATCTTTGCAGCAATCGCTCATGTCGTCTCCAAGAGAAAATCGTCACAAAAATGTAGCCGGAGGAAATCGCATATTGTGTATTCAAGAAAATCGTAGAAAGGTCGTCTCCGGCCAATCTGTCGCATCGTCGCCCGTTGAATCTCCAATCAGCAGCGGGTCCCAATCCATCGTGTGTCCAACCAGACATGTCTCTCCACCGGCAAAACCAACAAATTTTTGGACTCTTTTGTTAAGCCGTGCCGGCTAATATTGTTGGGGCGGCGGCAACGATCCGGCACCGCCCCGTAGAATAAAATAAACTAAATTTGCCCGTACAAACGGACCGTGATAACTATGTGAATTCAACCGAATATCTTAAATCAAAACCATACCTTAACTGTATGCGGAAGCGTATGGAATCCGTCTGAATTGATGTCGCGCCATCACCATCGTTGCGTTCATGAAGCCTTAATTGCAAGAATGTATTCCAAGTACTTTATGATATCCAATTTATAATCCTTTTGATTTTCTCTAATAGATCTCTCTTTCTAATCTTAATGCGGCAGATTCAAGAATGGAACATTATCATCTCATCATATGTACTTGGGACCAAATTGTTTTTATAGCCACAAGGTATCTTTTCACAAAGACATACATTTTGGGCCTCCTAATGTGGATTTTCTAATTCAGCCCATCATAAAAAATAAAAGCACCACCCATAATATTCTACACATCAAAAACCCCACAACTTAATTGACACATTTAATGCTTAATTTTATAGCTAAAAATGATCACTATATTAATAAACATTTAAATGACAATATTACAACACATAATATTTTACATATAAGTCCGATGTTGGAATAATGTTCCAACAAATATTTGTTGAGTTGGGTTTTTATTAATGAGTATAATACATACTCAATTCGTTAAGGTACGTTAAAATTTTCATGGACATTAATGAATATATGATATATGGACACTCTCCATTTATTAAAAAAAAAGGTCTATTATTTGTTTACAATTTAGAAAAAATCTCACTTTTGCCTCCTGAACAGTACAAGAAAGTGCAAGTTGCCCCCCAAACTTTAATTTTGTTCATTTTACCCCCTGTATTCTCGATTTTGCTCATTTTTGCCCCTTCCATCAGTTAACTGCCCAGTCAGCAGTTAAGTGATGACGTGGCAGTGTGACGTGGCAATTTTTAGATGATTGTATTGATGACGTGGCAAAATTTAAATTATAAAATTACATACGAGCCCAAAGCAAACAATTAATTACAAATAAGTCCATTTTTACCTCATAACCCAAACCCAAACCTATTATTTTAAACCTCTCTCAACTCGACCCCCCTCTCTCTCTCTCTCTCTCTGCACGCTAACGCCATTGTTGGGCACTCTCTCTCTCTCTCTCTCTCTCTCTCTCTCTCTCTCTCTCTCTCTCTCTCTCTCTCTTGTTGGTCTCTCTCTATCGCTTTCGACGCCCAGAGCTCTCTCTCTCGCGACTCTCCATTCTCTGCTGTTGCTTCTCTCTCACTCTGGACATTGTGTGCCGTTGCTTTCTCTCTCGCTTGTGCCGTCACAAATCAGGTCACCTCTCTCTCTCTCTCTCTCTCTCTCTCTCTCTCTCTCTCTCTCTCTCTCGCGCGCGCGCGAAGCAAGCTCGACTCCCTCTCTCTCGCGCTCTCTCTGGACTCAGGTTAGCTCCACTCTCTCTCTCTCGCGCTCTCTCTGGACTCAGGTTAGCTCCACTCTCTCTCTCTCTCTCTCTCTCTCTCTCTCTCTCTCTCTCGCAATTTTAGGTTTTTAGTTCAATTTGCTGAAATTTGGGTTTTAGGTGCAATTTTAGGTTATTTTCAGCAAAAAAAACAGCAAATAAGGGTTATTTTCAGCAAATTTCAGCAATTTAGGGTTATTTTGAGCAAATTAGGGTTTTTTTAGTCTAATTATGGTTAATTTCAGCAAATGAGTGTTAATTTCAGCAAATTAGGGTTAATTTCAGCAATTTTCAGCAAATTAGGTTTTTTTTTGGGTCCAATTTCAGGGTTATTTTCAGCGATTCTCAGCAATTTCAGTGTTATTCTCAGCGATTCTCAGCAATTTCAGGGTTATTTTCAGCGATTCTCAGCAAATAAGGGTTATTTTCAGCGATTCTCAACAAATTAGGTGCTGGCGACGGATCGGGGGGGGGGGGGTGCTGGCGAGGAGTATGGGGGGTTCTGGCGACGAGTCTGGGGCGGGGGGGGGGGGGGGCTGGCGAGGGGGGTTGAGTCAGGGGGTGCTGGCGACGGGTCGGGGGGGGGGGGGGGTGGTGCTGGCGAGGGGGGTTGGGTCAGTGGGTGCTGGCGACGGGTCGGGGGGGGGGGGTGTTGGCGAGGAGGGTTGAGTCAGGGGGTGCTGGCGACGGGTCTGGGGGGGGGGGGGTGTCAGGGGGTGCTGGCGAGGGATATTTGTGTAATTTGTTTTTAAGTAATTTTAGAAATGTTGTTGTTTGATGAATGTATTTTCAATTTATTGATATTTGTGTAATTTGTTGGACATTTATGCAATTTTGTATTTATTAGTAAGATGAGATGAAACTGGATTTATTTGAAATTTATTGTTTGTTTGGACATCTATGTAATTTTAGAATATTATTGTTTTGCTGGACTTTTAAGTAATTTTCGAATTTTTATTTTTTCCTGAATTTATTTTCAATTTATTGATATTTGTGTACTTTGTTGGGCATTTATGTAATTTTAGATTTATTTGTAAAATGAGGTAAAAATGGACTTATTTGTAATTAATTGTTTGTTTTGGGCTCGTATGTAATTTTAGAATTTATTGTATAATTTTATAATTTAAATTTTGCCACGTCATCAATACAATCATCTAAAAATTGCCACGTCACACTGCCACGTCATCACTTAACTGCTGACTGGGCAGTTAACTGATGGAAGGAGCAAAAGTGAGCAAAATCGAGAATTCAGGAGGTAAAATGAACAAAATTAAAGTTTGGAGGGCAACTTGCACTTTCAAGAGGCAAAAGTGAGATTTTTTCTACAATTTAAAATAAAATCATCATATGGTAGAGCGTTCCCTGACATGCGAGAGGTTATATTGTCAATAAATGTGAATGTGATATACATAGTAGTGAAAAAACACTAATCCCTTCTAGATTAAATTTATAAATTTATTTTCAAAACGCACTATTTTCAAGGTTTTTACTACATTCATTCAACGAAATTGATTATTTTTATTTAGTTCAGGTAATATTTATTAAAATCAGTTTTATATTTCTTTCTTATTTTTTAACACAACTAATGCTAACTCTCCCTAAAGCACAACATAAAGTTTATCTTATATATAATAACTTTTGACATGTCCAACTCTAAAACCAATTTTCCTTATATATCCAAAACGGTCCTGAATAAAAAACAATTCCAAATTGCATATTCTCGAAATATCATAGTCTTATATACCCCGTACCAAACAAGAAGTATCAACGATCCACAAATTAATATTAATATTATTAATATTAATTAATTATTAATTACTATACTTTAAAGTTTAATAAATTGCATAGATTTTTGACACGTGTCCTTTATAAATAAGATGTTAAAAATATAGTTGCACACATATGTTGATGAGATAGCTCAGATGGCAAGGTCTTGCGCGCGTCTTGTTGCCGACCAGGGTTCGAAACCCACTACCAACAATATTTTGATTGTTTTAATGTTTTTAGTATTATATTACCATATAAGGCATGTATAAATAAACTAAAGACAATTCTCTATCACAAAAGCTCACTAGCGCAGTAGGTATAGCCTTCATGCCTTCATACTTGAGGTCTCGAGTTCAATCCCGCGAGAGCTCAATATTTTGTCCAAAATAATTTCCAGCGTTTTCTAAGGCAAATAAAATAGAAATAATTATAAGTCACATAAATTGTGTAGTCTGGATGGTAAGAGCTCATGCTCGAGTTGTTGCTGACCTGGGTTCGAAACCCATTTTTAGCATGTTTTATTTTTAATGTTTGAGGTGTTTTAAAATAAGAAATGATTGAGGACTCCAAA
Source organism: Luzula sylvatica (assembly GCA_946800325.1). Classification (NCBI taxonomy): domain Eukaryota; kingdom Viridiplantae; phylum Streptophyta; class Magnoliopsida; order Poales; family Juncaceae; genus Luzula; species Luzula sylvatica. The sequence continues at coordinate 76,060,801 of OX326956.1, read as the reverse complement.
AAAACACATATTTTAATCACTGTTGTATTTCACAGAATTTATTGATTGATGACTCCAACATATACACAATACTTCTTTTCCAAAAATCTAATTAATCAATTGTTATAATTTGAAAACTATTTTTTTATTGTCCATGAAAATAAATAGAAACTAAAAGAAATATGAAACTATTTTTTTGCACAATGATATTAATCAAATTTATTTTTGGTATAATTTAAGAAATATTATTTTATAATTTTCAAAACATTTTCTGAAATAATTTTTTATAATCTTGAAAACATTTTCTCAAATTATTTTTTGCAATAATCTTCAAAAAAAATTAATTTTTTTAAATTTTATATTATTTTTTTTATTAGTATTACTTTTTTTAGAGTCGAATGATGAATGCCATGTTGACACGTTCCTATATTTTGTTTTCATTTTTTTTTTATCTTTCTTCTGTAGCAAAATGTGTAACGAGTCATATTTTTAGGTTCAAATATTTTTCAATTTTTAGAAAATGTAGTTTTAAACATATAATATGTTAAACATGCATCTTAAAGAATACACTTCCATTACTATTATTATTTTTGTAAAAGTATAATATCAAAACAAAACAAAAAAAACACAAAAAACACAATTAAAAACAATTTAATATGATATTAAATTTGATAATTATACTTTCAAATTATCAGGCTGTCAAAACGCAGTAGGGTGTGATTGGATCACTAACCGCACTATTTTTTTTTATTGTCCATGAAAATAAATAGAAACTAAAAGAAATATGAAACTATTTTTTTGCACAATGATATTAATCAAATTTATTTTTGGTATAATTTAAGAAATATTTTTTTATAATTTTCAAAACATTTTCTGAAATAATTTTTTATAATCTTGAAAACATTTTCTCAAATTATTTTTTGCTATAATCTTCAAAAAAAATTCTGAAAAAAAAAATTTAATTTTTTTTATAAAAAAATTAAAAAGGTAAAATTTTATATTATTTTTTTTTATTAGTATTACTTTTTTTAAAGTCGAATGATGGATGCCATGTTGACACGTTACTATATTTTGTTTTAATTTTTTTTTTATCTTTCTTCTGTAGCAAAATGTGTAACGAGTCATATTTTTAGGTTCAAATATTTTTCAATTTTTAGAAAATGTAGTTTTAAACATATAATATGTTAAACATGCATCTTAAAGAATACACTTCCATTACTATTATTATTTTTGGAAAAGTATAATATCAAAACAAAACAAAAAAAACACAATTAAAAACAATTTAATATCATATTAAATTCGATAATTATACTTTCAAATTAATAATAATAGCGTATGTCATCAATTCAAGATCACATGATTTTCTAAAAATATTACAAATTAAAGGAAAGAAATAAGAAGTAAATGTTGTATTTATATCTTTATTTTGTTTGTGTAGTTTATATTTTCTTTCATTCATATATGTTTTTTATTATATAAATCCAAAATCTATATTTTCAATTTAAGCTCTTGCAAATATTTTCTTTAAAATAAAAAAAAAAACGTTATGTCATATCTTATTTATTTTATATTCTAGAAAAAGATAATTTCAAAAAATTATATATACAAAAAAATATTGTTCCGCAGCGGAGCAAGGAACCCACTAGTAATTATATAATATTAATAAAATTTTTATTGATAAGATATTGAAAATTATAAACAATATCGTAAAAATAATTAATTAATAATATTGAAATTTAGTGAAGCAAAATTATACACAATATGCAGGCTCGATCTCAAATTTTTAAGTACCGGAAGCATAGTTTGAAAGTGTTCGCCGTATATAATTAATTTATTTGAAGAAATCTCAACATATTTAGTCACAATTCATTGTGTGGATTATTGGTTGGAGCGGGCTTAATTTTTTTCATATTTTTATAATATTTTCATTGTATTTTGAAAAAAAAAAAAAAACTATAATTATAGCTTGTGAGATTTGAATCCACTAGATTTGAATCCATGAACTCTCACAAGAGAGATCATAACTGGGCTCACATGTTATGTTAGTTGGATAAATCATAACAATGATCTTTAACAATGCTATTCATTTTTTATGATTTTTAACAATTTTATTCTAATTATATCTCTTTTTAATTGGATAAATCATGTTTTTCGAAAATTTTGGACCCGGATCTCTTGGGCCTATAACTGGGGTCGGATCTGACAATATGATATGGTATTTATATATTTATAATTCAAAAGTAACAATGATCTTCAAATATATTTATAAGTTTAAAAAGTTATTTTATTTTAATTGGTAAACTATTCATTTTTATTTTAAATTTTGAAAATTTAATATTAAAGATGTTCAAACATAAACAATATAACTTACTTCAATATTAAATATGGATTAAAAATTAAAGATTAAAATTATTTATTTAATTTTTACTTTAATTTAGCATTAAAGTTGTTTAAAAAATAATGATTAAAATTCAAATATTTAAGTACTAAATATGCATAATTGGCACTGCATTTCTTAACATAATATTTTCACAAATTCAAATTAGAATAAACAATAAGCATGAACTATATTAATACGGATATCAAAACAAAGAGAAAATTGAAGTGTATTTGATGAATCTTTTAAACTAAAGTTTCAAAAATAATATTAATACAATGCACACCAAAAAATAAATAACGTCTCAGATTAAAAAAACTATATATTTATTAATTGGACGAGAAAGAAAAAAAATCATATATGTGACATATTAGATACTAATAAATAATTTATTAAATAACAAAAATATATAACTTGTGTGTCAACAAAATTTAACAAAAAAAAGTTCATGTTCTTTGTCACGTAGACATTATATTCAACATCAAGCATCCGGGCTTAATCCTACGATTAAGATTAAAAATATCAAATATCCTATGAATTAAAGAGAAGACTTAAATATTATTGTAAAATAAGGACACAGAAATAACTACGTATATGATTTTCAAAATATCTAACAAAACAAATAATGATTGAAATCAAATCATATTGTTATACCTAACGGTTCAAATTAACACACACACAATGATCACAAAAATTATATGTTTTAAAAATATCAAATATAAAATTAGTGTATAGGATAAAACCACGTCACAAAATCTAATGATTAACAATAATGATAACCGTGATGACGTGAGTTCGTAAGAATGCTTAGATATGTGTAAAATAAGAATGTTGGTAAATTAAACATTTTACAAACTCAGCTCAAATTCCGCGAAAAATATTTGGATAAGCTACTCATTATAAGTTTCATAGACTTTAACTATTTATCCAATCATAAATCTAACAATCGCAGTTCTTATGTACAAATAAGAGTGTATTTAACAATTATACTCAATAATTCACATGAAGAAAAAACTGTGAAATAACTAGAAGAAATGTGATTTTCTTTGTTGAGCATGTACTTCAAAAATCAAGTCGTATTTTATCGGATACCTATCTGAAATCGATATCCGTACGATACTTTTTAGATACGTATCAGATGCACTTCATGTGACGTATTGAATTATTTTATTATGAAATAATGAAGGATGTTTTTCGAATATTTCCAAAATATTTCACTTATACTTGTCGGATAATTGTCGGATATTTCTCATATATTTTGTGGATACATGTCGGATACTTCTAAGATACTTCTCATATACTTCGTTGATAATTGTCGGGTACTTCTAACATATGAAAAATATAGATAGAAAATAAAATTTTAATTTAAAATACGCATGAAAAGGTGATACATGTGAGTAGATAATTAAATATATTTATTTTATAATGTTTCAATTATAATGAATTTTAACTAATTATTACGCCATGCATATATCGATTCACACATATAAATTACTAAATTATAACGATAAATAATAAAATATTATATATAACATGCGTTATTTTGTTTGTTTGAAAAATTGATGTATCCACGTATTTATATATGGAAAATTATACTGTGCCCCCGAGATTCCCCCCACTATTCACGATATGGTGAATAGTGGGTGAATAGTGGGGTATGGTATTAATAACCATTTCCAATTCGTACCCCCATTGCAATTGACGGTTAATTGTGCTTTGAATTAATGGTTAATTCAAATGTAATTAACACGTAATACAATTGTATTAGTCGTCAACATAATTAATAATTTCAATTAACAGTTAATACAATTCAGTGGGTACAAATTTTGAAGATGGGTATTAGCCCCTACATAGAAAATGGGGGCACAGTAAATGGCCTCTTTATATATCGGTATACGTGACGTGGATAAGATGATTTCTCGTGAATTTGTACCAGAAAAATTGGAAAGTACAAATCTGTACTTGGTGAGATACAAAACAAAACAAAGTAGATCCGTTCGTGTGCATCAAAAGTCCGCCCACTCTCCCTTGCTTTGGTTAACAAAAACTAACCTATTTGGACTGTTTACTATTAATTAAAATATTGCATCTCAAAAACGTCTTTTCGAATTAAATGATAAACCCAAAATTACAAAATATAAAACTTATATGACGCTAAGAGAGAACTTAGTTGAAACAACGTGGTGTTTAAAATGCTTCGCTATTTATTCATGGATGGGGATGTAGCTCAGATGGTAGAGCGCTCGCTTAGCATGCGAGAGGTACGGGGATCGATACCCCGCATCTCCATTTTTTATCCAGATTTTTTTTATTTTTTTTTGTTTTTTTTGAGTAAATTCGGAGAGGGCTCAAAGTCCCACTTCCAAACACAATCTCCTTTTTTTTATTACAAACCCGTAGGCCACACACTCTATTCACTCATTTAACATTTAATCTATAATTCAGTGTCCCCGCCGGGAATCGAACCCCACACCTCTCGCTCCCTAGCCAAGAGGTGTGACCAACTAGGCTAACTCTAGTTGGCGATTTTTTTTATTTAGCATTGGGCTTTATGTTCAAGCCCAACATTTTTATTTTTATCATGATTTCGTCGTGTCTCTTCATTTCATTTAAACTTTGTTAATGTGAAAGTTGGAACTCATCACACTTGCATGCATCACTCGTCAGTCGTCCGAACTCTTGATTAATATATATAAACATTTGGGACGTTCCAGCGAAATATGATATAGATCAACAATTTAATTATGTTGACATTGATTATTATAGATCCTAGGATGAGGGAGAAAATTGAAAAAACAATATTACTACATTGCTCGGTTGCATCTCTCCATTTAAAAGTTCACTAAAATAGTATTACAAAAAATAATGGTTCCTTCAATTTAATATTTTGGATTATAAAGAATTGACAAAACTTGCTCGTCTCGAGACTTTGAGACAAACCTGAAGCGCTAAACGTACCAAGGATTGAAAATTTCTTCGTTACATTCAATCAACACGGAATACAATATTTACTGTAATTAGTTTTTCATTTCTTTTCTTTTTTTCATTTTTGATATACAATTAGCCTGCAACACTACAATAGAACAAATTTTCCTTACAAGGCCGAATTCTATATTCTCAAAATATCGCTTATACCCCTAGCAAACAAGAAATATCAACGACACCACCATCAACAAGATAGAGAGCCATTTATCTACTCCACCATCAAATTCTCTATGTACGAATTAACATATCAATTAACAAATTAACAAGAACACATAATTAACATATAATTCATAATATTAATACGTCTTAATTATTTCATAAACGTGCCGATTAACGTGTTAATTATCCATAACAATTATAATATAGAAGATGTTTTTGATGAAATCTGACAATAAGGTAGACTTTTCGAACAAAATATAAGAAATTGGAGGAGCTGAAAACCCAACATCACTATTATTCTAAAAAGAGTAGTGATGTACATCCTCCCCAACCTACACCAACATCCTTGATGACATGGATACCGTTTAACACCTCAAGAATTAACACACAAATTTATGATTTAACACCTTATTTGGGTGTTTAATCATAACATAAGATAATAAAAGCGCAAATTAAGATGTTAAATCATGTATTTGTGTGTTAATTCTTGAGGTGTTAAGCGCTATCCACGTCATCAAGGCATGGGGGGGAGGGGAGTTGTGTATGTACAACATTTTCCTTCTAAAAATACTACAAATTTGAAGTATATGTTGGTTGAGTGTGAAACACAATTCACAAAAAAAATCATATATTGTGAGCGATTATAAGTTCAATCTTCATTGATGTTAATGAATTGAGGATACATGAGTTTTCTACATTTATTATAAAAAAAGAAATATAACCAACGAATATAACATATCACAAATTGCATATCATAACAGAAAATAATATAAAATATTTTTTTTTTGTTTTGTTTTGAAAGAAACCTAATCCACGAATCGTGGATATAATTGGTTTCAAATTTTTAATAATAATACCAACGGAACTCGAACCCAAGACCTATGGTATCTTGATGTGTGATGCGAAATTCTAGGCGTTGTTTTCTTCTCGGCGTGTTTAGAGCCTATCTTCTTCTGTTCATCTTCTCCCAAAAACACCACAAAACTTTTTTATTCTTTTTCTTTGAAAATCCTAGAATTTAAAAATATTTAAATGTGGTCAAACCGTCAAACTCATCAAGAGCTTTCCTACGGTATATAAAAATACGTCAAAATTAGACTTAAAACGGAAAGATATCAATGTTTTAGTATTCAATTAGTGTTCATATAAATTATTATTTTCAATTTATACGAATTAATTGTTAATTATATGTTCTTCGTTAATTACCATGTTAATTAAGCGTGCTAATTACCACCTAGGTGATAGTGAAATTTGGTACCAAAGTAAAATTTTCCTAAAAACAAATAGAGAGGGCCTTTGGGGATATATATGCCTTGGATTAAGAATAATTCTTGCCATACTATAATAAGATAGGTAATAAGGAATCAAATAATATTTTTTAGGTTAACTAGAACAAATATTAGGGAAAATATATAGAATTATGCCTACAAAATTTCAATATATTTTCCAAAAAGATTGGGACGTATTTCTTTACACGATACTATTACATTATTAAAAAAAATACAACTTGACTAATTTGTAAAATAAATTTCTAAATTCATTAATCTATAGTAAGATAACTTTATTATGTTCAGTTTACTAAAGATTTCAGTGTGCGAAATTCAATGCAAAGGACTAAAATGACCTCAAAGAAAAAAGAAAAAAGAAACCGAAACATGTTGCATGCTCGAGTAAGCGTTGCCGCGCAAGCGCCTCTTAGTGTCGTCAACTCCATCATTAAACCTCACCAGTATTGTGTCATCTGTTATGGATAAGATAAATTCAATCACTAAAATCAGTTTCTTTTTTGGCATGAATTGTGGACAAGATATATTCCATCTCATAGATAGCTTTATATTCACTGAGAATGAAATAAAAGAAAAGAATGCTACACAACGAGCCATGTAGCGAGTTATTTTCAATAATTAATGACCTTTTATAACTAACACATAAACTATTTGGTTTATGGTTAAATCGGGACAGGACAATAGAACACAACTCAAAATTTTGAAAAAACCAAAATAGAAAACGAAGAAAACTCAAGACTTGGCCAAAAGATGCCTAAATCCCCTCGATCAATTTTTAATCTCTACACAGACTAAATCTATACACATTCCATTCTTCATACTCAAACGCCCTCAAAAGAAAAAGAAAAAAGAAGAAAAAAAAATCGAGCCAAATTTGAAAAATGCAAACCCTAGAATCCTCTAATCCTTCTTTTCGATCTCGCATACATAAATTAATTAAAATTAGCTTTTGATCTCAGAATTTCCTGAAACCCTCTTTCGAATTTCTACGAGATCTAGGGTTGATTTAGGGTTTTGCGAACGAACGAGAAGAAACGCCGTGCAAGAGCTTGACAAAGCCCAAAAAGCTGAGCTTCCCATCAGAATGCCTTATCCAATCCTTTAGCACTACATGAACCGGTACTGAAGGGCTCAGCCCAAGTTCCTACAAATTTAAAAAAACAACCATAAATACGTAAACAAAAAAAATTGAATGGAATTTAGAAAGTTTCGCCTAAAGATTAAAAATATATATATGTAAGTACCGAGGCGAGTTCCTCAATCATGATTGGTCGATTGCCATCTCTATCGAAAAACTCGAAAGCGGTACGAGCGTGTTGCTCCCACGTATCAAATCCTTCCATCTGGTACACGCTTATGGCACAGGCTGTAAATTCCTCAAAATCCATTTTCCTGTACTGGATCGAACTCACCTAACAAAAATCACAAAAATTATCAGCAAAATATGTACAAATAACTGAATATTTACTGGTTCGATTCAAACTTAATTTTTTCTATATCAGTTCTGTTACGAAACATACCACATTCACAAAATCAAGAACCCTAGAATCCTTCATTGCTTCTGTGGAGCTTTTCGCAAGGGCCTGCAGCAAACCATAAACATTTCACACAAAGCCCTAAATAATAATTAAATAAAAAAAAGACGGGCCTATATGCAAAAAATATTTTACTAACCGTCTTTAAGTTTTGCAAGGATATGTAGCCGTTCTTGTTCGGCCCGAGTAATTCGAACTGCTCTTTCAAATAGAACAACTGCGTTTTGGTCAAAGTCTTTGCAAGGGCCTGAAAGAAAAATTATGAATTATTTGAGATTTTGCAGGGGTATAAATGAAATTTTCCCAAAATAGAAAGTAAAATGTAACTTCAGAATAACATACCTTTAAAGCCGATTTTCTCAGAGAAGAAGAGCACACATAAGCTCTTATCAACTTATAGATTATTATATCCAATGGAATCTTCACTTCGTGCGATTCTCTAATCCATGGGTGACCTTTCGACACAAAATAAAATAAATAAATAAATAAATTAGATTTAATAATACATATTTATTAACCGTTATTAATTAACACTTACTCAGAGCTTGAGAAGCGGTCATGCGTTTACGATAATCCTTATTGAGCAATCTCTTAACGAAATCCTTGGCCAAAGGAGAGAGAGAAGGCCAAGGGGCTTCTTCGAAGCTAGGTTCTGCTTTGAGAACCGCGCGGAAAATCCCAGACTCGGTTCGGGCCCAAAAGGGGCGGGACCCGCAAAGGAGGATGTACGAGATTACCCCCACGCTCCACATGTCGGCTTCCGTGCCGTACGCACGGGTGAGGACTTCGGGCGCCACGTAATACGCGCTTCCCACTATATCATTCAATCTCTCATCTATCATAAAAAATAATAAATTATTATTATTATTTTTTTTTTTTTTATTATTATTATTATTATTTGTGCTGACCTGGCTTGACGAAATCTGATAGGCCGTAATCGATAGCTTTCAAGGTAGAATTTTCTTCCTTGGACGCAAACAGAAAATTCTGCATAAAATAAAAGTATTTATTAGTAAAATAGTGGTGAAATATTATCTCTAAAGTTTTCACATTTTATATTTTTAATTATTACCTCTGGTTTAAGGTCCCTGTGTACGACTCCTTGTAAATGGCAAAATGAAACGACGCTTAAAATTTGAACCAAAACTTTCTTCGCGTCTTCTTCTGAATATTTCCCTCCACTATCATATTTCAAAAAATAATAAAATATCAAATCAATTTGTAAAAAAACAGTGAATAATACGTTTTAACGGGGGTTTAAGACATACCGTGCGAGAATCCTATCCAATAACTCGCCACCTTTGCACAACCTATTTCACAAAAAAAAAAGATATAATCCAAAATTTAGTTGATATCTTTTATTAAAAAATAATGAGGTATGAAAAAGTAATAAATATTTATATACGTACTCCATGACTATATAAACATTATCATCGTCTTCGTAAGAATCATAAAATTCAACCAAATTTTTGTGACCACTCAAAGCACTCAGTATTTTCACTTCTCTCCTGACATCCTCAATTGCTATAGCAGTAGTCATCTGAAAAAAAAAACATAAAATATAAGTATGTAATTTAAGATAATTTGAGGGATCTATATGAAAATTTCCAGCAACTACCAAATATTGTGCCAACTAATGATTGAAAGATTCTCCAAGCATTTTAGGAAAAAAATTGAATTGGACACCAAGAGTAGTTCAACTCTCAGAATATTTGATTTGAATAAACAAACATACAACTAATATAATGTATGAAGAAATTGGAAAATAAAACTTGCGTTCAAGACCCTCCTTTTAATCAATATTACAGAAAGGGCGTGATGCGTATGAATGTTAAATTATCACAAGTGAAACTTCATAAAAAAACTTCAAAGAATCGAACTTCTAATCATAACTCGCACAATTCATGAAAAATGGAGAAGAATTAGGAGTTATGGAAATAATTGAAATATAAATCGAGCAAATTATCGAAAGAAAGTAACGAGAATATGAAAACATACCTTTGATTTAGGAATTACTTTCACGGCAACCTCTTCTCCTTTCATATCTCCTTTCTTGGCCTTAGCAACACAAGTATACCCAAAATGCCCTCGCCCAACTTCTTCCCCCAATTCATATTTTGAAAGAAAATTCTTCAGAAAGCCAAAATTTTTATCTAATCCCAATTCTACGCCGCTCCCATTTTCTGGTATTGAAGCTTCGTTTGGTTTTACAGATCCCTGCCTTCTTGCAAGCAATGCCTTTATGTGTTTAGCTGGAGAAGCTGGCGTAAATGCTTTTTTCAAATAATGGAGCGGCGTAGAAGGTCGACTTGTGGAAGGTCGAGTTGGGGTCGAATTTGAAGGAGACGGGGAGGTTTTGATCGATGCCTGAAAGGGGCTTGGGAGGTAAAAGGGGAAAAACGATGGCTTTGGGCTTGTAGGTTTCGATTCAATTTGAGATTCATTGGGATCTTTTGGATTCTCAATGTGTTCATCGTCTTGAGTTTCGAGGGTGGGTGGTTTTGCATAGCATTGACCCATGGCGAAAAATTAACGATCAAGAAATAGGAGAAAAATGGTGTTAAATTTTGAAAATTTTGAAACTTTTAGAGCTCAAAATCAGGATTTGGGGGATTCGAGAAGAAAAAGGGTATATTGGTTTTATGCGGTTGTTCTTGTTTATATCACAAAGAGAACCCCAAAAAAAGATAAAACCTAAAGCCAACACATCAAGAGATTTTTACGGAATCGTTATTGCAAAGGCTTTCGAACAAAGTTTCATTGTGGGGAAAAAAACCCTATAATTAGAATATTGTCGCCAAATCACATAAAAGAAAAGGAAGAGAGAGAAAGAGGAAGAAAATAAATGAAAATGAAGGGAATAAATTCTTTTTTAGCAAAATGCCAAGGTTTTCGAAACTAGTATGAAACCTTTTGAATCCCCAATTAGCAAAAATTGAGGTTCAAATTACACAAAAATGGTGAGAGAGAGAGAGAGAGAGAGAGAAGAGACAGAGAGAGAATGAGAGGGGTATTTGCTTACTTCCAAGAGGGAGATGGTGAAGCAGAGTTCAGAGAAGAGAAGAGAACAAAGAATGTGAGAGAAAAGAGAGAGACAAAGAAATTGAAAAGAACACAAAGAAACTATAAAGCAAAGGAATCCCTCTCTTTTTTACTTTTTATATCTTGCTTCTTTCTTCTCCCTTTATTAATGCAATTTTTCAAACTTAATTGGGGTTTAATTAATTACTCAAAATTAATAATTCGTATAATATTTAGTATCCCATGTTTTATTTGCTCAATTATTATATTTATTATGTTTAATTTGATAATGTGGGTTGTCATTGTTTTTTTCTTCAAGAATATGAAGAATGTGATGTGTATTTTAATTTTATTATAAAAAAATAAAAGTTAATTGGGTTTAGATGTAGATAAAAAAGTGTAAGTGTATATTTAAAAATATTTATTAATTTGTCTTTAGTAATTAGTGAGGGAAATAAATGAAAAGATAAATATTAATGCATGAGAATTAATGCTTTACTGTTACGGGGTCTCTTTCACAGCCTGTCCTTTTTAGCTCCCCAATACAAAAATTAAACTATGCTGGTAGAATTGTTATGCTTATGCCTACAATTGCATCTCCAAAAAATAACATTTAATTAAAATCTAATATCGTAATATATATTTTGTTCGTATATATTTCTAAATTTTGATTTAAAAAAAAACTAAAAAATACCATTTTTATTTGAAATGTTATTTATTCAGAGTTTGCCAATATGTATTTGTAGTTTTATGAGTTGGGTCTGGTCTAAATCAAAATACCGTACAAATTTAATTGGGCTATGTTTCATGTTTCCATAAAAAATTCATCAATAAATTTGTTTCTTTGCAAAAATCAGTGTTTTTTATAGTTATTTCGGTATCTTCAAATGGTATCGAATAAATTGAAAATAATTAGAAACTTTTAATTGATATTAATTTTATGCATTTTTTTTAAAGAAAATATAGTATCTTCGGAAACATTTCATGTTTTTGGTGATGAATATCATTTATTTATTTTTGAAAAAATAACTTGTCTAGGAAATAAAAAGAAATTATTGTTCAGTAACCTACTAAAAAGAAATTAATGTTTAGTCTCCTCAACTGTTTAAAGACTTGTAATTAACAAAGAAACTAATGATCGATCGACCGGCCAATGAATGACTTCTACCTGTTAAGTTTATGCTTCGGCGGTGAACTGGTAGTCTCTTGGTACCACATTAAAAATTTCTCAGTATGTAAACATCTGCTATGCATTTTGATCTTTTGTGTAGTGTTGTTAGGTACCCTTTTGTGTAATGGGATTGTATGATTAAAACATAAATAAAAAATCATAGATAGTTTGATGTATATTGTGATATTATTGCGTAAATATACTTAAATGTGATTCATAAGCATTTGTTGTTTTTTAAGATTGAAAAATATACTACTAAAATTTAGGTTTTAGAAATAATCTTATTACGAAAAATAAAAAAAATTTGTTATGAAATGTTTTATTGATGGTTACGACACAAAAACTATGTAGTAGAATCTATGTTACTGAGAGATACGTTCGGTTAGTGTGAAGTAGATTTTCGTCAATAATTTATTTGGATCGTCGTTGAAAAATAAACATAAATGAAATTATAAATTGTTTTTGTAACTATCATAACACATATCAAATAAATATCAAATACGTATTAAAATAAAATCAAATATAACTCAAATTAATAATATTTATGATAATAAAATCGAGATACATAATTATAATATAACAATTTGATGAAATTGAAAGTTAGTAAAGAATGACAAACAAATCGTGCAAATGGTTTGAAAAGAAACGATATAGACGGATGGATGCTAGAAATTAGTATTTTTTATATTTGTTATTTTGTTTGTACTTTCTTGCATTTAACAAAATTATTTGTCGAGCAAGTAATAGAGTCCTAAAATATACGACTTATACATGAACTTTTAAATGAATTTATTAAACTAGATTATAATTTAAATTTAAATGATTGTTTATAGTAAAATAATAGAGAATGGTAGATATATAGTCTTAATATTGTTAAATGTAAATAATAAATTTGATAGATAAATTATAAAAACCAAAAATGTAATAAAACATTTGAAAACACATACATAAAATTACAAGAAAAAATTTAAAGCCAATAAAATTTACGACTTCGATTAAATTTTATATTTTTGCAACGTCAAACGTATCGCAATAACTAGAGTTCTTAAATAATACGACAAATATTGTAAATATTAAAAATATAATATCAACGTAAAAAGATCTTAAATGTTAAAATAAATAAATAAGAAATGTGAATCTCAATAACCGAGCATGAGATAATATAATAATTTAGTAAATTATCCCTAGACTTGAGAAGCTAATTGCGTTTTGTTAGTAAAGAAAACATTCAGTTTTCGGTTGTCGCTAGTTTTTTTGTTACAAGATTTTTTTATTATATTTGTGTCGTTGGTAAGTCATGGTAAAATGAATGGCTAGTGCAACGATTATAAAAGATAATTGCTTTGACTTCCCCGAGTCCGGGGAGAAAAGAAAAAATAAAATAATTCCACTCAAAATAGATAAATTTCATTCAATAAAAATTGGTTCTTTTACATCAAACTTGTTCATGCTTTATAATCTAAAAAAACACAAAGTACAATAATACTAATTTACCAACCCCCTTATTTTTGACTCATCTTTATGCAATCTCCTCATGCCACATCATCACAACTCATGCCACATCATCACAATTATTTCGACCATTAGATTAGGATATGTGGCAACATATGAACCATAGATTAATCTTTGATTTTGTGTGATTATGTTTTATTTATAGATATTTATGTGTCCCTTATTTTACACATAGTTTTAAGCAATTTTAGAAGGTCACATCACCTTACACTGATGACGTGTCAAAATATTATTTGTTAGGTTCATGTTGGACCAATTGTATTTGATTTTGAATTTTTGCACAATATGTTACATGATCAATTGTGAATACAAATAAAATGTGAAGAGTTTAAATATCTAACATTAATAAATTAATATATAATATCATAAAACATACATCAAATATTGTTAGTATTTTCATAATATAATTTAAAAAAATTAAGAAATATATTCGCTGTAATTTTATCTTTATTTTGAGATCCATATTATCATATATTTAATGTTTTTCTCTAACTTAAAATTATGAAAACAATTATGTAAAAAAAGATATAAAAATAAATATAATTACATTAATGACTTGTAAGACTAATTATTATTAATTTTAAAATTATAATTGAAAAAAATTGCATATACTACTAAGTATGTTATTATTATATATTCAATATATTTCTCTATCTTAAAATTATGAAATCAATTATGTAAAAAGAGATATAAAAATAAATATAATTACATTAATGACTTGTAATCCTAATTATTATTATTTTAAAAAAATATAATTGAAAAAAATTGCACATCCTAATTATTATTATTATTTTTAAAATAATTATGTTATATTTGTATTTGTACTTAAAATAGTTTCTTGTTAGTCTTTAAAAAGAAATAATGAAAGATATTTATTTACCAAACACAAATAATTTCTTTAACTTATATAATATTTTTCAATAATAAACATGAAACATAAAATTTATCAGACAGAAATAATTTTTTTAAACTTTTACAATGTTATTATTCTTAATTTTAGATATGAAACTTTAAAATTTCATATGATTTTGATTTTTGTTTATGTCAACGCATGTTGTTTTATTATTTTATAGTGACATTTTTTTTGTATGTGTTGCATTAAAATACTAAATAAATATTTCATAATGTGTCATATTTAAAAATAGCATAATAATTTTATCATCATCAAATTTTCTTAATCAATATGATATTTATTTTCATAAAGTCTTATATTTGATACCGAAAAATCATAACTATATATTATGTGTATGATAAAACAAATGAAACAAAATCGCCGCGAAGCGCGGGCAATCTCCTAGTTAATACAACTAACCACAATTAGTTTTCTAAATAGATACCATGATAATTAAGTCTCACTTCACTCTGCAGCTTTACTATACAAGATATTAATTTTCTACACTACCTAGATTCACAAATTCATCCTACCATTAAGAATAATCACTTTATCATTATTCGATTCATACGGAAACATGACCATGTCGGTTTCAATATTATCCAAAACTAAAATATATATCAATATGAATACACGAGTTAATTATATTTATATAGGGGTGTACGTATACCGGGTTGGGCGGGTTCTTATCGAAACTATAACCCAACCCACTTAGAACGGGTTTCTATTTTTCCAACCCAACCCAACCCATGATACTTATAAAAATTTCGAAACCCAACATAACCGGGTTGGGCGGGTTGGGCGGGTTGGGCGGGTTGGGCGGGTTAGCCGGGTTTTTTTTGCCGATTATATACTATATAGATATGTATTCGATTATTCATATGTAACCAAAAAAATATTGAATAAAAACTATATTTTTTGATTAAATCATCAAAATTATTTAACAAACACATGAATCACAATTGAAAAATAACTTATAATTTAATTAAACCATATAATATCACAAACACCCAATTCGATGGTACCAATTGTACTTGATTCATATAATATAACATTAATTAAGTAAATGAGAACTCTAAATTTATGTCCCGTGAAGAAGTTTTATGTTGTTAGTTTATTTATTTCAACTTCATATACTTCCGGCGTGACGAAAATAAAAGAAAGGATTTCATCATGTTATTGATTATTGAGTTTTGTTACGAACTTGTTGTTCGTAATTTAGTGGATTTGTGGTTGTGTGTTATTGGATTATTAATTGAAGTGAAGAAAAACTAAGTCTAGCTTATGTTAAACTAATGCAAAGGATAAATATGATAATTAATTTTCTAAAATATTAGAGATATAAATAAATTTTTCATAATTAATTGAAAATTTGATAGTCTATGGGCCGGGTTGGGTTAATCCGGGTTTTTAATTTCAAATCCACAACCCGACCCACAAAAACCGGGTCGGTCCGGGTCGGTCCGGGTCCCGACTAAATAATTTTGAAACCCGCAAAAACGGGTTGGTCCGGGTCGGATTGGGCGGGTTGGGCGGGTTAGAGAAATTTATGTACACCCCTATATTTATATTCATTTTTCAAGAGAGAAGTAGTTTTAACAAGATTTTGGTACTACGACCCGTTTCACATTAAACACTAGTCCAAGGTTGCTACAAAGATGTTATGGGCCTTTAATTGTTCCCTTCCATAAAGAATGGTGCCATCTCTTCCAATGCATCAAATGCGCCATGTGATGCGAGTTAAGCTCATAACCACCAAATGACTTTAATTCCTCTCCATCAAACCAAAAATTGGAGGTGTCCATTTCAACAACTAGTATCTTTGATAATACAAATTTATGCAATTAATAATGAGCCACAGAAGATTTAAATACTCTCACACATTTGACCAATCATTTATTCTCGAAAGTTTGTTATTTCACAAAATATGCATGTACCTAACTATATACTAACAGTGCATAGAATCATGGCTGTTCAGAAGATGGCCAAACAACTAGTCAAAACACTTTTGGCAGAGCAATATACAGCTTTTCATTCTTTTATTTGCTTTTTATATACTCTATGGCATCTATATATGCGGGATTTCATGTCAGTTGAATTTTAATTTTCCAGTTAGAAATATTATCTGCATTCTAATTCTAATTATAATTATTTTCAGAATTTTTTACTTTTTAGGCTTGCAAAATTTTGTATATTTTATTTCTGATTGTACTTTGTAATTTTGTTACATTGATGATATGATTTATTTTTTATTTTATTTTACAAAATTACAATCCTCTCAATCTATTAATAAGGTGACGTTTTATTTTATAATATTAAATGTAATGTTAAGTAAGAACGTGAAAAATGAGTAAATAAATCCGATTTAACGTGTGTATAAAATGAGCATATTTCAAACAAGTATATACTAAATAAGTAAACAAACCCGATTTAACACATATAATATTATAATTTAACTCGTGTCTTTGTTTTATTTGTTTGCTTTGCCATCAGTCGTCAACACATCAATTGATGTGGAAATTTTTTAAAGGAATAAATATATTTCTCTTTTATGTTATAGCAAATATTATATTACATAATAATTTTTAAGCATATATTATAGAAATGCAAGTTTTGATGTAAGTATTGTATATAAAATCCAAAAAAAATATATATTAAATAAATTATATCGATAATATATAATATATTCACGTTTATCGACTATCTAATAATAGGAAAAAAAGAAAAATGAAATTTTTGTACGGACTAAGATAATTCAACCTGCAACAAATATTGTTTTTTCTTTTAAATACAATTTCAATCATCGTGGCTCTCGTTTATCTTGATTTTGCCGGTATTCTTTTCATTATTTAATAAAACGTCAACGTATACGATTCACGTTAGGACAATACGATTTACATTGCATTGTGACTCCAAAGTATTTTTTGGCTCAATTTTTTTTATCATGATTATTGATTGACTTCTCGGATTCTCGTACTTCACGTATTTGTTGACCGACCTCCTAATATGTTATTTCTATCAATAAAATAGTACGAATCGTATATTTTTTCGAGAAATATTAATATTAAGTAATAATTGTTTCGTACAAATGAAAAATACTATTGATTTTGTCCGAAAATCTAGCTGCCTATTCGATTCCTTACCTGAAGTCCCAGACTAAGACTAGCAGCGCTTTCTCGAACAACGGTTACGCCAAGAGGGGGTGGGGGGGGGGGGTGTGTGTGTGTGTGTGTGTGTGTGTGTGTGTGTGTGTGTTAAGAAATGACCCGAAAGCCACTCATCATATATTTAAAAATAATATTTACCTCAAAATCTTGCTGTTTTTATTCAAAGTAATAAACTCTTAAGCATTCTAATTCTCGCTGCACATTTTTTAACATATAGAAGAAGCAGAACATCCTAGCAAAGTAATATAAAAAATACACACTAATCCCAACTTTGTTGACTACAAAGCAAATTTTCTCTTGACACGAGACAACTTAAATCCCCAATTGGGTCGGATCCAGTTCGTCTTATTAAACCAGACTCGAGACTCAAGATCTCGAATTTCACAAAAACCGAATTTCAAATACCTGATTATATTTCAATCAGAGATGTGGAATGTCAAAGCCTGGATTATATCCGATCCAGGCTCATGAATCCGTTTGAAGGATCAAGGCTTACTTTGCACATATACTCTCTTTCGTCTTCCATCGTCTCAGAAGATCCCGCAGCTCATCTTGTTCCCCTCGAGTTTATCCAATATCCAGGTGCAGTTTTTTATTCAGCTGATTTATTGAAGAATTTCGATATTATTCTGTCAATTGGTTAAAACACATGAGCGAAATCGCCAATTGGGATTGAATTGGTTTTTTTTTATGTAAAATTAGGCAGGGAATTTTAATTTAAGGCTAGATAAGTTTTGTTGAGGTCAAATGTTTGATTAAATTAAAATTTAGCCTGTTATTTGGGAGTGGGAAATGGCAATTGGATTGGATAGGGTACAATTGTGCGAAAAGGTGTGAAATTGATGTTTTCTGTGAGAATTAAGAATCAGAGGCTATCAAAGTTAAATGTATGAACAAATTGGATAGGGATGCACAATTGAATTGAATTAAGGTCTTTCAAATTGATTCAATTTTTGTTTTTTTATTAAACGTAATCATCTAATATATTAATGTCAGGTACACTGAACATTGATATGCGGTGATGCTGACAAGAAATATTTCATCCAAATACAGTTGGTCTACGATTCTTCTGTCTCGTGGATTACCTTCTCTACCCTTTCTCTCTGCAAACTCCACCATGTCAAGCTTGGAGGAACCGAAATTAGGGTTTGAGAGGTTCCAAAACCCTAATTTATCCCTTACTGAAGGGTTCAGTAACAAAGAAAATGTGAATCATAATAATAAAGAGACTTGCTACAGTTCTCCTAATAGTTACAAGTAAGTATTGATAACCTACTCTATTTTCTGAAAAATTCACAAAAAAACCCTTTTTTACTAGTTAAATTAGAAAAAAAACCTTATATTCTTCAAGTAAATTACAAACAAGTCCCTCATCTTAACAAGAGGTAGGGGTTCTTTTGCAAAATTTACTGATTGTTGTTTTATTTTTGTTTATCATAGGGATGATTATGCAAGGAGAAGGGGGCCATACGGGAAGCCACACAGGAAGTTGTTTCAGAAGACCCTATCATTAGGAACAAATCAAAGTCAAAGATTCAATACCGTGCAATCATGCAATTTATTCGAGTCTCAAACTCGTTCTTATAGTTCAACTTCATCTTGCAACGAACAAGAGACATTAGATGGTTCGACTAAGGTACTGATTTACTGTTAGCAAAATTTGCAAAAAGGCATAATGTAGGGGCTTCCTTGCATATTTGCTCTTTTCCAATTCATAAATAGCACTAGTTTTGTGAACGACTCACAGGTATTTAAGGGTCTTCCTAGACATGTGAAAATTGTGGAAGTGGGGCCAAGAGATGGATTGCAAAACGAAAAAGGAACCGTACCAACCGCAATAAAAATCGAGCTAATTCAAAGACTGGTACAAGCCGGCTTGCCAGTTATCGAGGCCACAAGTTTCGTCTCTCCTAAATGGGTTCCCCAGGTTTTTAATAACAATTTTGCTTAGATGCCCTTTGATTTGTTTTTATTTATGGTTTTTAAATTACGAGATTTTTTTATGTGGACAGCTGGCAGATGCAAAGGAAGTCATGGCTGCGATAAGACATGTCGATGGTGTCAAATTTTCCGTTTTGACCCCTAATCTTAAGGTAAAACTTTTTCTGCACAAATGACCCTCATTTTGATATGCACAGAGGAGGGTATTTTAGGCATTTCACATGTTTTGAAGGGGATATGTGATATTTTGAGCTCATGCAGGGCTACACATATGAAATTTTACCTTTTTTTAAACTTTTTTGTAGGGGTTTGAAGCTGCGGTTGAATCTGGCGCAAAGGAAATAGCGGTATTTGCATCGGCTTCAGAATCATTTTCTAAATCGAATATAAATTGTACCGTTAAAGAGAGTCTAAACCGGTATGCTGACGTGGCGCTCGCTGCAAAAAGACTCTCAATTCCTGTTCGAGGGTACATTACATAAACCCTAAACCCAAATCACTGCAGGGGTTTTAGTGCATACTTTATTTTTTGTATTTTTGGTATGATAGGTATGTATCTTGTGTGGTTGGATGTCCAATGGAAGGACACGTGTCACCCTCACAAGTGGCTTATGTGGCGAAAGAGCTTCATGAAATGGGTTGCTTTGAGATTTCTCTCGGCGACACCATTGGCGTCGGTACTCCAGGTACATCATGAGATCCGCATCGAGATTCGTGCAAATTTTTATTGACCAAATTATTTTTAATAGGTTCGGTAGTTCCAATGCTGGAAGCAGTAATTTCCGAAGTCCCGTTAAATAAACTCGCAGTTCATTTTCACGACACTTATGGCCAAGCCCTCTCTAACATTCTCATCTCTCTCCAAGTACTCTCTCTCTCTCTCTCAATCAACTACATTTTCATTGGAAATTTGCGAATAAACCCCTCATTTTTATTTTTCTAATAGATGGGGATAAGTACGATTGATTCTTCAATAGCGGGTTTGGGCGGGTGTCCTTACGCAAAAGGCGCAAGTGGAAACGTCGCCACCGAGGATGTGGTTTATATGCTAAATGGATTGGGAATCAAAACCAATGTTGATTTGGGGAAATTAATTACAGCTGGCGATTTTATCTCCAAGAATTTAGGGCGTCCTTCTGGTTCCAAGGCTGCCCTTGCGTTAAGCACAAAACATGTCTCAAAAATATGAAAAATTATTCCGTTCTTGATTAATAAAAAGAGAATAAAGGGTGTTATTGTCGATATATAATATATATGGTTTTATATTGTATATCATAATGCATGTAAATATGTAAGGATTATCATTTAAAACAATTGATGCCAAATAAGCGATAACGAAGTTTAGATTTTTAATAACCAATCATGGTTCAGTTTGACTTGATTGTTACGACTCACTAATCTTGCTAAATGCATCACAGCCGTTCATTCAAATTTTGACTGACTAGACAATGAGCTCTTCTCTGTGATGTTTTGCGGACTGTGACTCGTTTCGCTCAATCTGAACAATTCATTAATCTTGCTAAATAAATCACTGTATTCATTCAAATTTTAAATGACAAATCAGTGAACTTTTTTTTGTGGCGTTGCTCGGATCGTGGCATGCTTTGATTAATCTGGACCGTTCATTTGAAAAACAATGATTATGTTTTTAAATTATAAAGCACATATTACAAAATATTCCAATTTATTGCCTTGATTTTAATTTTTACTTATAAATAGAAAGATTCAACCCGATTTAAGGATTTATACATCAGAAACATAATCGTCTTAATCTCGTCGCTGCAGGGAAGGAATTCTTTCGAGGTAGTAATAACCATTGAGTTTACTGTCAAAAGATTTTCATATGTTTTTTTGGTAGTAATAATACAATTCTGCTGGTCTTGATAACCATCGAGTTTACTGTCAAAGATTTTCAAATCTTACCAGCTTTGTTACAACTCTAAAAGGGCGCGTAAGTATCATGAATTGGATACTTTCATTAGAGAATGTATTAGTTGTGATTTATGCATATAAAATGTTATTGAACTAGGATAATACCCGCGCTACGTTGCGGGCATCCTAGTTTTGTTCTGCAATACACTTAAAAACAATCATTAAATATTTATTAGAGAATTTTCATTATAAGAAAATGACCTTGCGGCAATGTGCATAAATAAGTACAATAGCAAATTCCAATGTGAAGGTATGGAAATACACAAATAAATACAATAACAAAATCCAATGTCAAGGTATGGAAATACACAAATAAGTGCAAATATTTCTTCAACTTGAATTTAGTCCGGTTCGACTTAAGTTGGTTTGGTTCGGTTCATCTTGAATTTTGTTCAATTCGATTTAAATTGATTATAAACTTCGATTCGATTTTAAATTGATTATTTAGTTCAATTCGATTTAAATTGATTTGCTTCCGTTCACCGATTTGAAAAACTAACACCCCTTATAAATAACGATATTTAGAGTAACGATGCATGAAAACCTTAGTAATTACGATGTAACAAAACTAAGAAATAACATGATCAAAGACAAAGCATATGCTATTTACTAAAAGCAATCAAGTCTAAAATACACCCTTATCCAACATGTTTTGAGTAAAAAATACACCCTTCATCATCATGAGTTTTTTTCAAAAAGGTTCATAAGAAAAAGTCCAACAAAAAAAATCCCTCAAAATTTCAAACAAAAGGCATACAGTTTCAAATAAATTAACAAAAAGTGTATCATAGTTTCATTTTAAAGCTGGACTTCATTCTTACAGATGGAATGTGCATTTACTCAAATCTGCAAGAAAATACAATCATAATGATTATAATCATACATACATATCCAATGTAATAATAATAACAATAATAATAATAATAATAAAAATTAAAAATGTACAATTGTTGAACTTTGCAGAACTCACTAAGCACGAGAGATATATTCTCAAAGGCTGTATTCGTCTCATCTCTTACCTACACGATCAAATAGTAATAAAAATTAATAAAAAATATCATAAATCAAATAATAATTTATAAAATTTGTATCACTTGCCTTGGCTCCGGTGAGGACGATTTTGCCAGAGACGAAAATGAGAAGAACATTTATAGGTTGCTTCATGCGATATATCAAAGGAGGAAATAATTCTGGCTTGTACTGGTAAATAAACAAATAAATAATAGTTAAAAAAAATTGAATTTTTTAGTTTGTGCAAAATTGTGATGAGAAACATACACTCGAAAATGCACCGTGAGAATATGCAAGTCCTTCGAGTCGAATTGGGAATTTCACATTGCATGAACCCACAATGTTCTGAATCTTGAAATCCTTCATTTAATAATAATAATAATAAAAGATTAAATTTTGTTCATTAATAATAATAAAATAAAACAAGGCAAAGAAATATATATACCTTAAATTTGGCAGGAAACCCTAGTTTTGGATAATACGTGCATACGGACAAAACAGAAAGATAAAGTTTAATTGTAACGTTCTTAAATAGAAACCATTTTTCAAATTTCTCCCTGATTTACCTTTCTGGCTGCGAGTTTAGATTGTTGCTCACTCTTCGCACACCTGATAATAGGTTTAATAAATTTGATGTACCAATTAATGGGTCTAATATCCGCAACTCCTCCAGTTGCATCGACTTCGCGCTTAATTACCTCGTTATATATGAAGACTTCGCTTGAACTTCGAAAATCTGAGCTATAGATGGCATTCCAACCGAGCTCCCCCAATTTACGACTTAAAAAATAAAATGAAGACTGATTTAGATTTTAAAACTTACAAAATAATTTTTTTTCTTCTTTGACATGATATCTCATCTGTAATGAATTATAAGAAAAACAAATCAATTAAAAGAGAAATTGCAATTCATTTCAAGGTTTCGATTCTTGATTAATTTCAAAAAGACGTACCGAGACTCATGTCCATTTTCTTCGATGTTAGGGCGATAGTATCAATTGAAGGTGACTTTGTTGCCATCTGAAGAACAAAAATGATAAAAATTACAAAATTAATGTCATAAATTAGAAACTAAACTCTAATTCAGCGAAATTAGCGCTGATTCACTCGCTTAAACACTAATTCATCACACGCCACCATCACTAATCAGTACAAAACGAAAAAAAATCAAACACAACCAAATGACATAGAAGAAAAGAACTAAAGAAAGACAAAAGACATACTCTTCGCTAGGGCAACCAATCAGAGAACAAAGAATCGGGACGAGAGATGAGAGAAAGAAAAAGAGCACTGATGCACCTCCCCCTTAGCCTTCCCCCACACTCTTGATGTGTAACCATAACATTTAGCACATTCAAATTTAACATCTTGATTCATGGTTTAACATCTTAATTTATGGTTTAACATATAATTAAGATGTTTAATTTGAAGGTGTTAAATATTATGGTGACACATCAAGAGTGTGGGGGGAGGCTAAGGGGGAGGTGCAACATTCTCCAAAGAAAAAATCGCCTATTTCCCAGCCTACCTTTTCGCCAGAGAGCAAAGAGAGCACGAATGCGAATCCACTTCGATTTTCAATTAGATATAAAACGAAGAGAAAGAGAGAGAGCCCAGATGGTTCGGAGAAAATTTGTGATTTGAGGAGAAGGTGTATGTCGAGATTTTGGGGAGAATAACAAATTATGAGAGGAGGTGAAGAGGCGCACAAGGGTGGAAAGGGTTGAAGAAGCAGCGTGACGAAGGGATATCAAATTTTTTTGTTATATTTTAGCGTCTTTTTCAAATCCGTATCGACAGGAGAAATGACGTGGCATAACCGGATTTGAGAAAAGTGTTTGTAAAATGTATTAGTAGGATTAATTAGTCTTCCCCATATAATCAGAAAAACGGTTAATTCAAATTTGAATTGTCATAGTATTACTAAAAGCTAGCGTATGTTTATTACCGTAATTTCATAATTATCGCTAAGATATTAGAAAAAACCAAACAAATACTCTCTTATTCAATTGAAGTACTATGCTTTATGAATAAAAATGGTTGAAATAAATTTGCTACTCTTGACTAGGGCTGCAACTTTAGTTCGTGGCTCGTGGCTCGCTCGAGCTCGACTCAATAATAGTTCGATAATAGCTGTTCGATATTAACTCGAAATTAAACGAGCCGAGCCGAGCTAGCTCGAACGCTTATTATGCCGAGCTTAAGCCAGACTCAACTCGCTCGTATTAAGCTCGAAAAGAATTTGAGCTCGATTTAAAAAATTAAATATTTTTATCATAATTAATTCATATTATATATATTATTATAATCAGAAAATTTTATAAAGAAAAACTTTATCTCCATAATAATTCCAAGTCAGGTTAGAAATTAGGTCCTAAAATAGAATATTAACTAAGGAAGACAAATTAATAATACCAAGTCCAAATCTTATTTTTTTATGTTTTGTGTTGTATGTTTGATTTATTATTGTTACGTTTTAAGATATTTTGGTATTTAGAATATTTTTTGTTTATTCGCAATTATTCCAATATTTTTAATTCAAATTCAAGTTGTTTTTTTAATTGAGATATTGTTGAGCCGAGCTAGCTCGAATTAGAACGAGCCGAACTTGAACTTGATTTTTTAGCTCGAGCCATAATTCTAAACGAGCCGAGCCAGTTCGAGTAAGTTCCGAGCCGAGCTTGAGCTGGGCACAGCTCGCTCGAACTCGGCTCGTTTGCAGTCCTACTCTTGACTGTTCTTCGGACAAATTTGTATTTGCACGTTATCCTCGTTGTTAGTTCGACATCACTAATGTTATCTACCCGCTACTGATATCATAAATCTATGAATGGTGGATGGTCATCAGAATTTTTTGTATATTATTTAATAGTTCATGATCATTGCGGGAATTTTACGAATGGTGTATATCACCACTGATTCAATATGTATATAAGCGATTCAATATTTTCTAAATATAAATTAACTTTTGTGATATTTCGAGCTATTAAAAGAATAATCGGCCACGAAACAATGCCTTGCGAGAGGTAAAACAACAATGAGGCCACAAAAACAAAATGACACATTTTAAAGAACAAGGATGAACACGAGAAAAAAGAACCAACACATCACATCACATCAACACAACACAAACACAACAATCGTTTAAACAGAACCCCCCCCAAATATAGCAACAAGAAGATATAAAAAAAGTTCAATTTTTTTCATTCCAAAATCCCCTCTCCCCTCCCCCCTCTACTACAAGAAGGTGGCATCACCAACCTTCTAGAAGCTCCCAATATATCATCCCCCGAAAATGGAGACGTCCAGTCATTCAATCTACCCTCGTTCCCATTCGTACCGCCACCTTTTCTTACTCCACTTCCGATACTCGTACCGGACCTGCCCATGAACATGGTAGACCAAGTGTCTGACAATCCGGTACTGGTACCCGAACCAGTATTTAATAATGTCAAATCTAGGCTCCAATCTATGGAGGTATAATCACATGGATGGCTCTGATTCTGACTATATCCCCCATTACTCCAATCTGTATAATTGTTATTATAGGCGGTACCGTTATTAGGAGACCTATTTAACGAACCCCAACCCGTAAACAACCCTAACGAACTAGGGCTAGCCAAACTCGACCCGTTAACCCACGAACTATTCATCGGCACTTCGACATGGTTTTGTTGACCGTAATGTTGACTGCCAGCTGTCATGCTGCCATTGGTCGATGGATTATTTCTCCCTATACCGAGATTTTGGAGATTTTGTACTTCGTGACTTAACTGTAAGGCCAAGGCTCGGTTGGTTTGATGCCCTAACCCTAAGCTCGTAGAAGGTATGTTTTGTTTCAATATATTGTTATTACTATTAGGGTTTATAAGGGTTTGTTGAGGCCTCTGCATTACCACGGAGGGCTCTCTTAAAGGGTTGATCTGACCCGTTACACCAGAGACCGCAGAGTTCAAATTCCCCTTCAGCAGGCTAGTGGGTACAGGATAATGGTTCTCTGACTTCATCTGCTGTACCGGTACCGGTACCGCCGAAGAAGAAGAAGGGTACAAATTAGGGTTTTGTGTACCAGGTTGCCATCTCTTCTCCAGTACCAATTGCGGAGGCTGCTTTTGGTTTAATGGATTAACGGGTCGATCCGTTGTCTGTACTACTTGACTCTTCATTGCATAGTTTAAATCCCTCTCTCCTTTCGTGCCAAGTGTCGGCCTCTGATTGGGCAGTACTTGGTTAGTACTCAAACCAACCACCTTAGCACCAAGTGGCGGCCTCTGACTGGTCGACACTGTCTGTACCTGTACCGGTTCTTCAATTTTCAAAGGAGGAACAGGGGGAGTTTTGGGTCTCGATGCTTCTTGCTTTTGATTTTTCAAAGCCTCCTCAGTTTTAACCAAATCCCCTTCACAATTAACCACGGCCCTCTCTACCTCCTGTTTGGTAGAATTAAACTTAACCTCAAACTCCGCAATTCTCGCCAGCTCATCGGTTATATCAATCTTGAGCCCTACTCCGCAATTCAAATCCAATGCAGAGCTTTCAGGTTGTCTACTCTCTTCCCCTCCTTCAAATAACCATGCAACGCTCTCCTCGACTTTGCCTTCGTTTTGAATCAATGCCATTGTGGCCTGCTCTTGCGTAAACCCCATTGCAACCAATTGGCCAGATAATGATTCTAGCTTTCGCGACATTAAATACCCGCTACACTTTTCATGCAATTCTTGAGCACGTCTTTCTCTTTGCCTTTGGTGTTTCTTTTCATTCTTTTGGCGGATTTTTTCCCTTTTGTCTGATTCTTGCACAGATAAAGCCGCTGAGGTGGCGTTGGTTGACTTTTCCTTGTCCTTGTGTGCCTCTTCTGATTCGCCGGAACAGCTGTCATGATTTGAGGCTGAGTCGCAGTTGGGGGAAGTGGGGAACTGGTCTGAGGGCTCCGTGGTGTCCGTGTGGCGGAATTTGATTGGGTTTAAGACCAAGTCTGTGGATTCTAGGGAATGGAATGTTCCGGATAATGGGTTGTAGGCTGATGATGTGGCAGCTTGTGATTTGTCCTTGCTTTGGGAGTGCTTGGACGACTTTGTTGACTTGGATTTTGATAACGGAGACATTGTTTGCAGCTGGAAATGGAAAGATGAAGAGGGTTAAGTGTATGTCGCACTTGTTTCATGCTCAATTATAGTTCAAGATTTTGGGATTGTTCAAAGATAATGCAGTAAGAGTTACGGAAATGAAAATAGTAGTGAAATCATTGGTGTTGATTGAATTAAACATTGGAGCAATTACTTAAAAGTCATATAGTAGTGAAATCATTGGTGTTAATTGAATTAAACACTGCAGCAATTACTTAAAAATCATTAAGGTACCAAATCAGTGATGCAAAATCTTGAACTAATCTATACGAAATGTTAAGAGAGCATTCATTTTAAGTGTCAGATGAAATGGAATAAAAAGAACCCTAGTATTTGTTCAAAATAACTGAATTCAAACTAACTACTCAGTACTGTGTACTTTAACGCCAAATAAACCAAGAATAACTCCCCCATCTGATTTTTTCGTGAAAAACCAACTCATAAACAAAAAACTAACTGAAATGAAACCCTAGACAAGACCGCAACAAGGAAAATCGAGTAAGCTACTGAAATCTCGGCTCAAAAACCCTAAAACTCAAATAAAACTCTAAAATAAAAGCTCGATTCAGCCTCAGATCCAATAGTACCGGCAGTACAACCAAATCCATCTCAAAATCAGGCACTAAAACAAAAATAAAACTAAAAAGCACTAAATTAAGGATCGGAATCAGCTCACCTTATCAGTTACGAGGACGATTCAGATCTCTCTTGTAAGCTCTCCTCTCGATTCGCGTTGCCTCCTCACTTTGTTTTCTCTTTCTCTCTCTTGCGACTCGTGTTCTTCTCAAAATCGCTCTCTAACTCTGACGGACGTGAAGCGCTTATTAAATTTCAATTTGATAAAAGTGTTTCGCGTCCGCCCACTAAACCTTATAAATAGAGATTTAATTCACCAATCATAATTTTGTATATACCAGGTTCAGTGAACCAGCTATTTACTATATGTATCGGGTTATTTCATATAATATGTTCCCGGTTTATTTATAAAACATGTGGTTTAGAATGGATAAAACTACATGGATGTTAAAGGCCCATATAATACAAAATTGGGCCAATTCATTGTGATTTAATTATACATCCGCATTTTAGAAAACAACTAGCTTTATTCCCGCGCATTGCGCGGGATGTTTTTTATATAATTATTTAAATAGAATCAAAACGCATGCGTTTGAACTAAATTAATCTAATCATGACATATTTGCAAATATCATGATGTCAATAGATGCATAAGGTTCATAAAATTAGTCTATCACGTATATTATTTTCTAATATAATTTGTATAAATATCATTTGTTCATGTGCTTCTAAAATTGATTAATATAATCAG
The DNA here is from genome assembly GCA_946800325.1 of Luzula sylvatica. NCBI lineage: Eukaryota > Viridiplantae > Streptophyta > Magnoliopsida > Poales > Juncaceae > Luzula > Luzula sylvatica. The sequence continues at coordinate 76,031,380 of OX326956.1, read as the reverse complement.
GACATATTCGCAAATTTTAATATGTATGTAAAATAGGAAACAAAGACCAAATGTAAAAAAAGACCAAAATGTGAAATAAGAAAAAATGATCAAAATGTAAAAAAAGATCGAAAAGTAAATAAAAAGGACGAAAATATAAATAAAAAGGATCAAAATATAAATCAAAACTAAAAAGGACCAAAATGTAAATAAAAGAACCAAAATGTAAATTGAAATGTAAAAAAGGACCAAAAAGTAAATAAAAAAGGACCAAAATGTTAATAAAAATGACCAAAATGTAAATTAAAAGTAAAAAGGACCAAAATGTAAATAAAAAGGACCAAAATATAAATTCAAAAATGTAAAAAAGGACCGAAAAGTAAATAAAAAAGGACCAAAATATAAATTAAAAAATATTTCTTTTATACAAAGGTCCCTGATGACGTGGAGCTCTAGAAATGCAAGAATTCTTGCAACTTTATACATAAGATAGAATATCCCTATAATATACAATAAAATATCAAAAATAGATATAACTTAATATTGGACGTTCATTTAGCCTTTTATGTATTTGTATTCGTGGCCGTTCGATTATTTCTCTCGTCTCAAAACCGTTCGATCGTCCATATTACCCAATACAAACACAAATACCACACTTCCTTTCTTTCTCTCTTTGATCTGGCCGTCAAGCTTCGTGCAGGGAAAACCTTAGCAATCTTTTTACACTTTAAGGAGTTCAAATAACGTGCTATTCACCAAATTGAATTCTGGGATCGAATCTTTCACTACGTAACTATTCATCAAATTGTGCAAACACTAAGAAAGTTTTTCTTTTCGATTCAATGTCGTTAATACGATAAATATAATGCATTTACAAATGTTGTCATATGCTCAAATGAATTGAATTCTGGGAAATGAAAGCCTTAACTAATATCTAGTAAATCATTATAAAATGTATTTGATTATGAAAATAAAAGCATTTACAAACGCATGGGAATGGACATGGGATGAACAAATAGTAGCATTTTTGAATGCTTCGGTAATGAAAATTTATAGCATTTAAAAAAAATTCATTGTATTGTATGAACAGACAAGTAATGTAAAAATCAACAACTATTGAAAGTGCATCCAATTATAGTAATTTACCGACATTTATAAAAATCATATATATTTATAATTCTATAATTTTACGAAAATAAAAATATTGTATGAAAACATAAAATTCATTGCATTTTAATACTAAATTCAATAATTATTATAGGAAATATACTTCAACAATTGCAAAATTAAATATAAAACAATGATTAACAACAAAATTAACCAAAATCCAAGAAAATATACAAATTACATGTAACAACAATATTTGAGGGTTCGTGCTTTTGAATCCAGGTCTGGTCATATGATTTCGTTCTTGCGGGTTCATGATTTCGTTCTTGCATCCAGGTCTGGTCGTGTGATTTTGGTGCCCTGTGAACAATACATCACGCGAACAAAATTCAGATTAAAATAACAAATATATGCTAATTCATGTTACCAATATATTTGAGAACGAATTACAAACAACTAGTCCTAATTGTAAAAGCATCTCCAGCCAGCATTTCTCTTATACTGGTTTCCTGCAATAATAACATTATAAATAGTTAAATGCTAGTATTTTTTCAATCTGGTCCCTGAAAAGTGTGGAAATTGTAAAAAGGGCCCGAATAGCAGCGGTGAGTAAACCAACAGCAAACATCTTTGAAGTTCTGCCACCAACCCATTCGAATATCAGAAACCGTGCAAGCCATCCTTCGATTCTAGCAGTGTTATCCAACAGAGAGTTTTCTTGCGTGAATGTCGGTATTTTGTATTTCGCTATCGAGTTCCTTGCACACCTATGGTTGTTTACAACATAAAAAGAGCATTCAAACATAATATGTTATTAAACCCTAAATTTTGTCGGGGTACATATGATATTTTGAGAATTTAAAAATAAAGCAAACTTGCTTCGTTCAGAACTGAAAGGACGCGTTTCTAAAGAGCCAACACTGCTCCTGCTGCCTTCTTCCCCGCTTCGATTCCTATATTTATTAATTAAATTAAAATCATGAAATAAGTAGTTAACCTTGGATCCGATTCCATCAAAAGTCAAGTACCAGCACATTGCAATTTGCAAGCAACGCAGCAATCTTCTGCCTTATCAACATTTAACAATAATAGAGGGGCATTTTTGTAATTTAATCATAATGCAGGGGTATTTACATTACATAGCTGTTAATCGGTGAGGTATTTACATTGTGTAATTAATCTCTACCATGCATACTCCGCTATTATCCTCTTTTCTTACTATCTTTTTTTTGAAGGAGGTTCGACAGTGTGTCGAGACCTCGAATATATTAGATCAAAGAAGTGAAACGAAAAAGAAAATTTGGAGACAATATATAAGACAATATTCTTATTTTTTTTTTTGAAGAGAATCCTAGGCCACGAATCATGGCCATTATAGATTTTTTTTTTTTATATTGATGTCGTCGAGATTCGAACCCACAATCTCTACAACACGAGGGTTTATTGTGCTGAACATTCAACCATCTAGGCTATGGGATCATTGGCTTTTCTTACTATCATTTCTTCTTTTCGTAGTGTGTTAATACAAATGATGTTCCATAGAGTGTTATATTATGAGAAAAAGAAAAAGAGATCGTAATGTGTGTGATCTTTTTAATAAACAACGATGTTTACATGATGTATTCTTGAGTTCTAAGGTTGTGACAGGGTCAATGGATGTTCACTATTGATATATCTGGGTATTTGTAAAGCTATGTTTCCATTTTTATTTTTGTTATAACTCAAAGTAAAAGTACATTCATTTGAATAGGAAAATTATACCGTGCCCCCCCCCCCCCACTCCTAACAGTTAATTGTGATGTAATTAACCGTTAATACAAAAACCTCATAATTAATTATTTCAATTAACAATTAATTCAAAACATTATTAATTGAGTGAGGGAGATTTTGGGAGATGGAAATGAGTCCCCATTAATGTGACCATGAGTGGGGGAAATGGGGGAGCGCCGTATATGACCTCAATTGAATATGGTAATAGTCATGTCAAATTATAATGTGAGACACTACAAGAAAAATGAATTTTCCCGACACAATTTCTCCGACACAATGAATATTTTGTCGGCAAAGTTAATTTTTTCTTGGCTAAATTAAATTAGAGCCGTTGAATAATGTACAATACCGACTAAATAATTACCCCGGCAGATTATCGAGATTCGAAACAGCCACCTTAGTATTACATGGCTGATTATTATTTGAGTGCCGGTAAAAAGATTTATCTGACAGAGTACCAAATAGCCCCAATTGTCTCAAACATTAATTGGACTGTGTGAATTACGCTATGTGAATGTGAATCAGAAAATGAGATGTATATGGCAACCGTGTCAAAAAATATGTATACAATATTTAGTTTCTAAAATGCATGTCATTAACGTAAATGACCATAAATATGAATAATTAATTACCTCCTTAAAATGTCTTTTCTCTGAAAAGGTTGTCAAAATTGAGGCAGTCTAAGGTTCTTCTCTCTTTATCAAATTGACAATAAAAATACCCTCATTTACCTTAAAATCAGAAATAAACTTCCAACGGTATGAATAATTAACATTTAATCGAGTCAATTAAAAATGTTAATCAATTCATTTTGTCACGTCATCAAGGATATTGTGATGAGTTTGGGAAACAATTATATTTTTCTCCATACATGAATAAAATTTGGGTTGCAATATAAATGAAAAAAAAGTAAAAAAAAAATGGGGACACGTGTCTTGATGCGGTGTTATGTTTAGAAATATATATATTGAAAGATTTCCATTACAAATCATTCATAAGAGAGTTACATTTTCTTGTACTTTTATTTAGCATATGATCAGTTTCAACTTTGTGGTGTTTCTAAATTTTATCTTGTCATTGACGCAAGCTTTTGCATGTCCTATGATATTTATTGTATAATCTATTCTTTTATTATTATGAAGTTAATCATGATGTTATTAGAATAATTTATTTAGATTTCTTCTGTTTTGTATATTGTTTAGGTTTGTTTGAACAACCTATTGATGAAGATTAATTTGCACATGATCTCCTAATATAAAAATATAAAAAAAAATATTACTGAATTTACGCACATAATGTTTTTACCATGAATGTAATCATAACGAAAAAAAAAATAGTAATAATAAATTTTTTTGTTATCGAACCTCACTACTCAAACTAAAAGTTATTTCAGCTCTCAAATAAAAAAGAAAAAAAATAACAAATCACCTTTACGTACAGCCCAAATTAAAAAAAAAAAAAAAAAAAATACCATCAAATTAAAATATCTAGAGGTCCAATATTTTAGAAAAAATCACGAATCCGTAAAGCCCAAAAAAAAAGAGCAAATCACCATTTTTTAGTGCAAGTACATTCAATAAATACAATCTAGTCGTATTAGTATGTTGGGCTGTTAATTGGATCACAAAAATCAGACATGTATGAGCCGAAACGGCATCACAATTAACGACGATCAAATTATTATCTTATGAATTCAATTAACAATGGGATGTTAATTGTAGAGATAACTAAATACTATGGACACGTGTACGAAGGAATTAACGGTGCTGACGTCAGCGAGGATAATTTTGTGAAACAGTGTGTACGTGTATAATTTCCTTTTAAGAAGACATATATGGTTTCATCTAATTTCCACATAACATCCTCAATTTAATGGTTAATATAGATTAAAAAATTATAATTAATGTTTTGAAATTATAATTAATTCAATGTTTCATTTTAATTGGGGTGTTATTAAGTGAGTTAATTAAGAAATTAGGAAGTTTTGTGGAAATTGATGACAAAGTACAATTTTTTTATGAACAATCATGTCAACAAAAATATTGATGTTTTATTAAAATATGTTAATCATAAAATCATATAAAAGTAATATATGTTTTCTTTATAAATACATTTAATAGATCAATTAAAATAATATATTGTTTTAATCAGAATATATTATATAAATTATGATTAATATATAATCATAATTTTGATTATATTTAGAAGAATTATGAAACTATAAAAACTATGTATTTTTTAAAATAATATTGTTCTTGTTATTACAAAAATATGTTTTGTTACATGTTAGATTGGAAAAACATAATGAACATTTCCACAATGCGTCTCGGAAACACATAATGAAAAAAATTATTATTATTATTATTATTATTATTATTACAGATACATAGGTATTTTATAAGCAATTAATAAGTCTGGGTGGTGTAGTTAGTTATCACGCTAGTCTCACACACTAGAGGTCCCCGGTTCGAACCGGGCTTAGACATATTCAATTTTTCTTTCTCAACAATTTATTAGTAGTTTAAAAATATAATAACACCGGGATTACTAGAAAGAATATATAATATAATTAACTAATTATCAGGGCAAAATAGTTCGGACAAAAAAAATTATAATAAAACTTGTTCACGATAAGTTTATAATCATATAGCATTTTATATACGAGCCTCCAATATATTATTTTTTGTGAGTCACTGCACAACAAAAAGTTGATAACAAAATCAACTCAAATTTTAATTAGTATAATTCTATACTTTTCCCTGGCTCCTGGTTGAGCCACGTCACCAGGGGCCTTTTTGTAAAAAAAAAAATTTAATTTACATTTTGGTCCTTTTTTATTTACATTTTGGTCTTTTTTATTTCGAAAAATTACACTTTGGTCTTTTTTTATTTACATTTTGGTCCTCCAAGTTTAAAAAAATACATTTTGGTCCAGGGGCCTCTTTGTAAGAATTTTTTTAATTTACATATTGGTCCTTTTTTATTACATTTTGGTCCTTTTTAGTTGAAAAAACTATATTTTTGTCCTTTTTATTTTTGTTTTGGTCCTTTCAAATTTAAAATATTACATTTTGGTACTTCATATTTACATCTTGATCCTCTTTTATTTACACATTTTAATTCGAAAAAAAAAATTAATTCACATTTTGGTCCTTTTTAATTTACATTTTGGTCCTTTTCAGTTTGAAAAATTACATTTCGGTCCTTCTCAGTTTGAAAATTCCACAACACCACACAAATCGAATCACTGGCCAATACAACGCTGCCGAAAAATAAATACAAAAAAAACACAAATCATAAAAAAAAACAAATCAACGTGCCCCGCGCAATTGCGCGGGGTTATAGCTAGTAAATTATATTTCGACCTAGTTTCAACCTATGAGCATATTTTTCTAAATACGATTTGCACATATATATATATATATATATATATATATATAGAGAGAGAGAAAAGCTAACGTACTCAATTAAGTAAATTCGAGTTCGTACTTAAAGGGTCTCAGTCGTTGGATTAAGCTTAATTACACGATTGGATAAAAATCTGATAGACGGAAACGGAATGGAGATTATTTTAGACGTTATTACTTCCATTTCGCCAGCTCTTTTCTTTCCAAAAACAAATACCCCTTCTCCACAGACGCCTCCGGCCTCCCCCAATCTCTTCTTCCTTGTTTCTGAAACACCCATGGCTAGGGTTCGACTGAGCTTTTGATTGCTCGTCGTTGCTGCTTGAGATCGAGGGATTCGATCAAGATATTACTCCAAGAGATCGACGCTGCCCCCCTCTTTAGATGACAACTTCGATGCTGCTCCGAGAAGAGATTGCTCCTGCCGCAAGAGGGTCGCCCCATATTTGATCTTTTTCCATGGCTATGGCTCGCTGGCCCCACCTTACCTAGCGTACAGGTTTGTTCTTTTCGAAAAAGTACTTCCAAGCAAGCTCTCATCATTTTTTAGTATTCAATTGATTTGCTCCTTATATGGCAGGATTTCGAATTGTTCATGTTTAGTATTCAATTGGGTCAACCTCTTCCTCGCTCATTCGATCTCGTTCCGCGAGCTCCCAAATTTGGCTCGTTCGCACCCAATTGAGTTTCACATTTTTTGGTTAATCTGCATACAAGGTTTATTAATGGTGAATATCATGTCATTTCAGGATTTATTAATGGTAAGTATAATTTCATTTATGGTCGAACTCATCGTGCTTTCAATCTCGTTGTACTCAACTTTTTTCTTCATGGCAGAACTCACATCAATCGCGTTGTCGAAATTGCCGATATAGCACACACTTGCATTGAATTTTGGTTAATATCATTTTGAATGTTGTGTGTATTGAAAGTAGTTGAATATGTATTATGAATTGTAGAAATACAGCTTTATTGTTAGATAAATGTTTATTATATAATTATTTACTTTATATGAATCGTAGTTTAATATTTGTGTGTATTGTACAAATACAACTGTATTATATACTTCCAGAGTATATAATTGGATTGTAATTATGCAAATTGTTTAATTAATGAATGTTTACTTATGTATATGGTATACTTGTTTTATATTTAAATGATAAGAGAGGGATACAATACAATTCTTCGAAGGCTGGCTAATACCTGTATCAGCATCATTACTTACAAATGTAGATCATTATTATAGAACATTCGAGACACTACTTCAGACTATATAAAAGCAATAATAAATTTATTGTGTATGCCCGATGAAAATATCACATTCACCTCTACATTTTCATTTGCTTTTTGCTATTTCCTTTGCATTTTTACGCACGGACCCTCAAATTGCAACTCAAATATTAAACATCAGTAATAACTTCAGAGTAGAAAAACAACATTAAAACCCCCAAGTACAACAAAATTACACCTCAACAAACCGTAACATCCAAAATAATCTCGCAAGTAAAACAAAAATACATACATAACCGAATTTCTAATTTCAGATAAGTCCAAAAGAACTCTAAAATTACAGAAAATTGTAAAGGCCTCTAATAAACCGTAATTTCCATCAATTCGATAAACCCAATAACCTCAAAATAGAAAAAAAAAAGTAACAGTAACTTTCCAAACCACCACTTTCATCGTTTCCATCTAATTCGTCCAATATTACCACATCGTAATACCTCAAATCTTTGCCTAGGGAAACTCATACTGGAAATTCAATCAATCGGGCAAGGTGACCTACGTTAATCATCAAATATTGATCAGAAAGTATGTGTTAAAGAGGATTGAAATGATAATTGGAGAAATGAATTGTGAAAATTATGTACCTCAAAACAAATTAGGGTTGGAATTAGCATTAACTGATGCGTCAAAAGTCGAGGCCATTTCTCTCATCCTATAAATTCATTATTAATGAAATAAGAACATAATTAGAGTATCAAAAATTCTAATTTGCAAAACTAATATGACGATATGACAAGGAACTGTCAATTTACATTCTTGCAAGGGCTAAACTGCAAAATTAAATTGAGAAATAATACAAATTATGGACCTCTTGAGCGTTTGTTCAGTTGATAGTATGTATTATATAAGGGCTTGTTTGCAAGAGGTTGACCCAATTGAAGAGGTAAACTGCAAAACTGCAAAACTAATATGAGCGAGGAAGAGGTTGACCCAATTGAATACTAAACATGAACAATTCGAAATCCTGCCATGTTAGGAGCAAATCAATTGAATACTAAAAAATGATGAGAGCTTGCTTGGAAGTACAGAACAAACCTGTACGCTAGGGAAGGTGAGGCCAGCGAGCCATAGCCATGGAAAAAGATCAAATATGAGGCGACCCTCTTGCGGCAGGAGCAATCTCTTGGAGAAGCGTCGAAGTTGTCATCTAAAGAGGGGGGCAGCGTCGATCTCTTGGAGTAATATCTTGATCGAATCCCTCGATCTCAAGCAGCAACGACGAGCAATCAAAAGCTCAGTCGAACCCTAGCCATGGGTATTTCAGAAAGAAGGAAAAAGAGATCGGGGGAAGCGTCTGTAGTTCTGTACTCTGTGGAGAAGGGTATTTGTTTTTGGAAAGAAAAGAGCTGGCGAAATGAGAAGTAATGACGTCTAAAATTCCATTCCGTTTCCGTCTATCAGATTTTTATCAAATCGTGTAATCAAGCTCGATCCAACGATTGAGACCCTTTAAGTACGAATTTTAATTTACTTAATTGAGTACGTTAGCTTTTTTATATATCTATATATGCAAATTATGTACGTGGATTGTGACCAATGTATGAATATAAAAAATATTATTTTATTTATCTAACACACATATTTAAATTTTGCATAATATAAATTTATTAATTGTAGTTATGAAAAATTCGTGATCATATTTCAAAAAATTATATTTTTGTATTGAACAAATATAATTTTTATAAATATGATTGTACAAAATATAGATATAATTTTCAAAAAATACATAACGTATTATGAAAAGTGTACAAGTAATCCATGTGCATATGGTACTCGTAAAAACTACAGAATAAATGTTAATTATGATTTAATTTAATTTGATTGTTGATTAAATGTGATTATATTTTTTTATTTCCTAACACTAAATTATTTCAATCATATTTAAAACTAAAAAAATAATCACGTGTGTTTTGGTTGGTTCCTCTCCCAAGTCCAAAGTCCAAACCCTATATACGGTTTTACCACATTTCTTCATGAGCCCATTTACCGTGCTCCTTATTTTCTCATCACATATTTTATATCATGACACGTTAATTTGCGCTGAAATGGCTAACATTGTATATAATTATATTGCATTGAAAATAAATAACTAGCTCAGTTACTACACGACACATTAGGGCTAAAATGCAAATTTATTAAAACTTGACGGACTATTATGTAAATACCTTTCCGACTACTAATTTGCTACCAAAACTTATTGTACCAGCATGAATATTGTGTACCATTGAGGAATTGAAATTAATGGAAATTAAATATGCTAATTATGGCCCTAATTGACCACAAAACCAGGTACTAAACTATTAATCAGCCTCCAATTACTCAAAATCAAGTCTTAATTGCCCACAAAATCTGTCTCCAATTACAAATCAAGTCGTAAGCAAACAGAAAGGAAACTAAGTGCCGAAAACTAAAAGAAAAAAATAGGCAATAATGTCAACCTTCAAGGTTTCATCAACCAGAGAAGTTAAATCATAGAATAAATCGTTCTAATTTAAAAAATCATATTATAAACTGGTCAATTATATTCTCAAATCATGATATAAATTCTTAATTAAGAGGTGAGGAGTGATGCTAGTTCATAATAAAGCAACACATTTGGTATTCCAGATTGAATAAACATGAATTCATTCATCGAATTTAGTTTATAAATTTATTTTATAATAAATTGGCTGAATTCATTGATGTCAAATCAATTAATAAAACAGGCTACAAATATCCAAATAGAGATAAAGATTAATGACCTTACATCTACGACAAATATGATTATCTAATAGGACGAATTTATATGTCGAATATACACAGATTAATTCATTAAAATGTACAGCTGAATGAAATTTCTAATTTTGTGAAACAAAATCTGGATATTTGAGTTTTATAGTGATAAATTAGGGAATCTCCAAATTCCTAACTGTTTTTTTTTGTTTGAAATAAACCTAATCCACGAATCGTGGACATATTTGAATTCATATTTTTATTGATAATACCAACGGGATTCGAACCCATGACCTATGGTATTTGAAAGAAACCTGACTGTTTTTGAGATTTTTTTAATTAGGGCTTAAAGGTTTTTTAAGATTTTCAATTAGGGTTAAATGATGAATATTTCTGAAACTTGAGGAAAAAATGTTGTAAATGCTGAAAATTACAAGATTTAGATGTTTTAATTATACTCATTTCTTTTTTTCTTTTTTTGAAAAAGAATTATACTCATTTCTATATTTTTCAATGTAATTTTATTTTTTTATTTCTCAAATATACCCTGAAAATTTGACGATGTTTTAAATTTCTCATGTTCCTTTTGGTTTGGTTCAGTCTTGCATCATTTATTTCCATTTTCAGAGTACTACTTTGTATTTGAAGGTAAATTATGTGTATTTTCAGAGTACTAGTTTGTATTTTTCAATGTAATGTTATGTATCATGGAAATTTGAGGTGTACCTCAGTATGTGTATTGATGGATGCATAAATATTTAAATTGAAATTAATAAAATTGAATACATAGATATTCGTGTCATGAATAGTAAAAATATAAAAATTAAATACTTGAGCTTTCATATTACTTTCATGACACGTAATAATACATGTCTATTAAATATTCGAATACGCACTCGGGTCAGTACTTAAACTGATAAATCATAATCCTATCTCTAACTCCTAAACCATAAAATACATTCAAAATTTCAATATATCAATTTAGAATCGAATCCGAAATCGAACCGAAACCGAATGATCCGAATCCGAAACCGAATGATCCGAAATCCGAAAAATTCGAAATCCGAACTAATCCGAAATCGAACCGAAACCGAATGATCCGAACTCGAAATCGATCCGAAACCGATCCGAAACCGAATGATCCGAAATCCGAAGGATCCGAAATCCGAACTAATTCGAAATCGAACCGAAACCGAATGATCCGAATCCGAAATCGATCCGAAACCGAATGATCCGAAATCCGAAGTATCCGGAATCCGAACTAATCCGAAATTCGAATGATCCGAATTATTTTATTGTTATGCCTCAATTTGAATTATTAGAATTTATCGCAAGTGCTCTGGTCAATATTACAACTTAATTTTAAGCTCTGTTGTTAGTCAATTTTGCAATTTAACTTCAATTAATTATCAGAGTCAATACAATATCAATTTAGAATACTCAAATAGGCATGTTTGATTTGGGCATTTTGATATGTACAGATTAGCTTAGGTTCGTGGAATTCATTTTTTGAATTCCACATTATCGTATAACTCAAATATCACACTATGCATAATTTAACCTCAAAGGAGTGTGTATTCCATATTTTAACTCAAATATCATATTTATCATATCAAAAAGTGCATAATTTTGATTATTCAATTCTCCATCATTTTGATTACTAATTTAAAAGCATGTACACTATCAGTTCCAGATCACGTCCTTTCTCTTGCGTACGTTACTTTTGATTTGGATAATTTACCGAATGCCCCTTTATTTTAAAAAAAAAAATGAAATTCACCGTGAAAATCATTTCAGAATTGTGAATACCCACCTAGTGAGGAATCTACAATTTGAAAATAAAGACAGAAAATAAAGAGAGAAATAGTGTGAATTTACTATTTTACGAATAATTTTATTAGGGACTGTTAAATTCAATTATAATCAACTTAACACATTTAATACAAATTTTATAATGAGAGTTTAATTTTGTATATTTCGTATGATATAAAAAATAAGAGGGAGGCTAACCTACTTAATTAAATACCAAAGTTTTGATAATTAATGATTTGTAGCCATTGAATTTGCATTGAGATTTGTGTTTTTTCATGATGATAATGAAATTTTGTGCACATCATTAGTGCACAAATCTCATTGTAAATTTAATGACTAAAAAATATTAAGTACCAAAACTTATGTACTTAATTAAGTAGTTTAGGTTCCCTCAAAAAATAATATATTTCAATTTTTTATATGATAAATATGATATTTATCAAGGGAAGCATTTAAATGTTCTCGTCTTATTTTATTTGGAGCGAAGGTTCAGGCCATAATATTTGTTTTCTATTTACTTTTGGCAAGTGTATTTTGAGCCCAAATTTTATTTTATCCTCATAATTTTATGTTTTGTTTGTTTATTGCTGTGTTTTAACTTTCGGGGATCTGTTAATTAGCAAATTATTACGTAGGCTAGTATAATATTCCAAAAGTAATGTATGGAAATGAAACTTAACAAAATATGATCATCGTATATAGTGTATACTAACAAGAACAAGCATGTATTATTAAAAAAATATTATGCACAGTGTGTGTTAGAAAATATCATTTCTAAAAAGTATCGACTTTTACTACAACAATGTTGTTATCTCATGTGTGGCGAGTCACAATTAAGATAAAAAAAAATAACCCATTAAATATGTATAATATATGTACTTAAATATTTGTACTTTTTGTTTCGTCTTTTGAAAAAACACAAATTTTGATTTTGATGGAAATTTTATTTTCATTAAATATACTATAAATATTTTCATTTTATTATTTTATCAACTAATATACAAACAAAACATATAATATTAGGAATCCAGTTTTGAAAATACTAACGTTTTTCAATATAGAAAAAAATACCCCTACTTTTGAGTAGGGATGTCAATGGATCGAGTTTGGATCGGATATATTAGGAAGGCAGTTTTGAATTATTGAATTTCAAAAAGGAAATTTAACAAAAAAAAAATACTAACGTTTTTCAATATAGTAAAAAAAAAACTCACTTTTAAGTAGGAATGTCAATGGGTCGGGTTCGAATCGGATATTGACTCACTCATATTCTTACCCATCTTATTCGAGTAATACCCGTACCTGTCCCGTCGACTAAACGGGTAATTTTACCCGCTTAGTACCCGTGATTTTCGAAGGAAAATTTTACCCATACTTAAATATATACAGAACATTAAGATATAGTAACGAATTTTTTTTTTTAAATTATATAATATCACAAATTCACAAAGTACAAAACACAATATTTTTTAAATCACGTAAAATAAAATTGACGTCACTCGATTTGAGTGTTTCATTCCGTACGATTAACTATCTCGTCTTCTTCATCAACATCTTTTGAAAAAATACAATACTCGAATGGAAACATGGTAGATGAATAGAAAAATGAGACGAGTAGTATTAAGAATCGGGTTCCGGTCGGGTTTATCTATGGATCGGGTGTGAGCTCACACGTATCCTATTCGTACCCGTGTCAGATATTTTATAATCGGGTAATATCCGACCCGTAGATAAGCTTAATCGGATATTATCCGACCCGGCCGGATCGGATATCCGTCGGACACGATTATTATCCAACCCATGGGTATCACTAGCCTTGCAAAAATTGCCTTCTAACTTAGATCATTGATAACCCATCGAATTATTCTTAACTCGTACATGAATTTGAATGATAATATTATGAGAGCATATATTCGGTCTCACAAAAATGGGATAAAATTCCTCCATGATATCAGCAAACTAAATGAATTAATAGTTAATCGGATCAGGAAAAAATATTTTCCACAATCCCATACCAATTAATGGACACAAGAATTAATATGACGGTTAATTTTAATTAAATTTAATATGTACAGATCAATTAACATATCAATTAACATGATTAATGACGTCAAATAGAGGTTTTATCTCATATTTGTGGGGTACAATATAATGTTCTTAATATTATTATTAAATTATAAATGATATTACGATTCTTTTAATTTTATTTGAGTTAATTATGAAAATATAAATGACACTATACATTTCATTTATAAAATTAATAAATAATATTGTACTTATACATTTGTAAATTTATTGTTATTTTATTCGACTCAATAACTGAACAAGTACAATTATGTAAAACATCCAAATAATTTGTATATTAATTATTATCATGTGTTAATTAATATATTAATTAATAGTGTAAATTAATATATCTATAAACAACCTCAGCAAAAAAAGGAGAAGCAGAGAACAAAACCGCATGACCACTTCGCCACGTGGCTTATTATCATTAGTTCATTTAACCACTTCGTCCATTATAAACTGCAGCCTAGCAAAGATGCCTCCCAGCTTAGATAGCCTCCCAAATTAGATTGCCTCCAAACTTAGATCGTCCAACAAGAATCAAGAGTGGGATAAGAAAATGGCTTCATCTCGCCGAACAAGAAGAGTGAGTCAAGAATCAAGAGTGGGATAAGAAAATGGCTTCATCTCGCCGAACAAGAAGAGTGAGTCAAGAATCAAGAGTGGGATAAGAAAATGGCTTCATCTCGCCGAACAAGAAGAGTGGGATAAGAAAATGGCTTCATCTCGCCGAACAAGAAGAGTGGGATAAGAAAATGGCTTCATCTCGCCGAACAAGAAGAGTGGGATTAGAAAATGGCTTCATCTCGCCGAACAAGAAGAGTGGGATAAGAAAATGGCTTCATCTCGCCGAACAAGAAGAGTGGGATAAGAAAATGGCTTCATCTCGCCGAACAAGAAGAGTGGGATTAGAAAATGGCTTCATCTCGCCGAACAAGAAGAGTGGGATAAGAAAATGGCTTCATCTCGCCGAACAAGAAGAGTGGGATAAGAAAATGGCTTCATCTCGTCCAAGAATCAAGAGTGGAATCAAGATTGGAACAAGAAGTCCCAACTTTGCAAGAATCAAGAGTGGAATCAAGAGCGGATCAGGCTGATCCTCGCCTCCATTTCACTGGGGCCGCCTGCACACATCCAGCGGGTTACCCTCCTCCTCCCCCCTGGGCCAATCTTCTTTTCACGTAATTATCATTTCTCCATTCCTTTAGAATTTAGATCCCCAAATTACAATCTTTCTTTAGTAAATTATAATATTTCTTCAGTTTTTTTCTGATTTGTGTATCAGAGCATCTGTATCATCTTATTTCTCAATTTAGTCCCCTCTTTTAAAACTGAATTAAAAAGAAACACAATTGCAATTTTTGTCAAAAAGAAGAGAAAGGATTTTTATTGGTTTTTCGAAAATATTGCAGAGAAAGCGAAGAACAACATGGCCGCGCGATTTCATCACGCACGGTGGAAGCCGCCCAAGAAAGGCCGTGAGATTTCATCACGCGCGATCGAGACTACTTAGAAGACTGCACAATTTGACCACGCGCGGGGGAAGACGACCAACATTGCAGCGTGATTTCATCAAGCGCGGCCGAATCTGACGAAGAAGGGCCGCGCGATTTCACCACGCGCGGTCTAAGCCGATAAAGAAGGGCCGCGCGATTTCATCCCGCGCGGTCGAAGCCGAGAAAGAAGGGCCGAACGATTTCACAACGCGCGGTCGAAGCAGATAAAGAGGGGCCGCGCGATTTCACCACGCGCGGTCGAAGCCGACAAAGAAGGGCCGAGCGATTTCACCACGCGCGGTCGAAGCCGGCAATGAAGGGCCGCGCGATTTCACCACGCGCGGTCGAAGACGAGAAAGAAGGGCCGCGCGATTTCATCACGCGCGGTCGAAGCCGATAAAGAAGGGCCGCGCAATTTCATCACGCGCGGTCGAAGCCGTTAAAGAAGGGCCGCGCAATTTCACCACGCGCGGTCGAAGCCGATAAATAAGGGCCGTGCGATTTCATCACGCGCGGTCGAAGCCGAGAATGAAGGGCCGCGCGATTTCACCGCGCGCGGTCGAAGACGAGAAAGAAGGGCCGCGCGATTTCACCTTGCGCGGTTGAAGCCGAGAAAGAAGGGCCGCGCGATTTGACCACGCGCGGTCGAAGACGAGAAAGAAGGGCCGCGCGATTTCATCACGCGCGGTCGAAGACGAGAAAGAAGGGCCGCGCGATTTCACCACGCGCGGTCGAAGACGAGAAAGAATGGCCGCGCGATTTCATCCCGCGCGGTCGAAGCCGATAAAGAAGGGCCGCGCGATTTCATCACGCGCGGTCGAAGCAGAGAAAGAAGGGCCGCGCGATTTCACCATGCGCGGTCGAAGCCGAGATAGAAGGGCCGCGCGATTTCGTCACGCGCGGTCGAAGCCGAGAAAGAAGGGCCGCGCGATTTCACCGCGCCCGGTCGAAATCGAGAAAGAAGGGCCGCGCAATTTCACCGCGCGTGGTCGAAGCCGTGAAAGAAGGGCCTTGCGATTTGACCACGCGCGGTCGAAGACGAGAAAGAAGGGCCGCGCGATTTCATCACGCGCAGTCGAAGACGAGAAAGAAGGGCCGCGCGATTTCACCACGCGAGGTCGAAGACGAGAAAGAAGGGCCGCGCGATTTCACCACGCGCGGTCGAAGACGAGAATGAAGGGCCGCGCGATTTCATCACGCGCGGTCGAAGCCGATAAAGAAGGGCCGCGCGATTTCATCACGCGCGGTCGAAGCCGAGAAAGAAGGGCCGCGCGATTTCGCCACGCGCGGTCGAAGCCGAGAAGAAGGGCCGCGCGATTTCATCACGCGCGGTCGAAGCCGAGAAAGAAGGGCCGCACGATTTCCCCGCGCGCGGTCGAAATCAAGAAAGAAGGGCCGCATGATTTCATCGCGCGCGGTCGAAGACGAGAACGAAGGGCCGCGCGATTTCATCACGCGCGGTCGAAGCCGATAAAGAAGGGCCGCGTGATTTCACCACGCGCGGTCGAAGACGAGAAAGAAGGGCCGCACGATTTCATCGCGCGCAGTCGAAGACGAGAAAGAAGGGCCGCGCGATTTCATCACGCGCGGTCGAAGCCGATAAAGAAGGGCCGCACGATTTCATCACGCGCGGTCGAAGCCGAGAAAGAAGGGCCGCGCGATTTCACCACGCGCGGTCGAAGCCGAGATTGAAGGGTCGCGCGATTTCATCGCGCGCGGTCGAAGCTGAGAAAGAAGGGCCGCGCGATTTCACCGTGCGCGGTCGAAATCGAGAAAGAAGGGCCGCGCGATTTCACCGCGCGTGGTCGAAGCCGTGAAAGAAGGGCCTTGCGATTTCACCATGCGCGGTCGAAGCCGAGAAAGAAGGGCCGCGCGATTTCATCACGCGCGGTCGAAGACGAGAAAGAAGGGCCGCGCGATTTCGCCACGCGCGGTCGAAGCCGAGAAGAAGGGCCGCGCGATTTCATCACGCGCGGTCGAAGCCGAGAAAGAAGGGCCGCGCGATTTCCCAGCGCGCGGTCGAAAACGAGAAAGAAGGGCCGCTCGATTTCATCACGCGCGGTCGAAGCCGATAAAGAAGGGCCGCGCGATTTCATCACGCGCGGTCGAAGACGAGAAAGAAGGGCCGCGCGATTTCATCACGCGCGGTCGAAGACGAGAAAGAAGGGCCGCGCGATTTCACCACGCGCGGTCGAAGACGAGATAGAAGGGCCGCGCGATTTAATCACGCGCGGTTGATGCCGATAAAGAAGGGCCGCGTGATTTCAGCACGCGCGGTCGAAGCAGAGAGAGAAGGGCCGCGCGATTTCACCACGCGCGGTCGAAGCCAAGAAAGAATGGCGCGCGATTTCATCGCGCGCGGTCGAAGACGAGAAAGAAGGGCCGCGCGATTTCATCACGCGCGGTCGAAGCCGATAAAGAAGGGCCGCGCGATTTCACCACGCGCGGTCGAAGACGAGAAAGAAGGGCCGCGCGATTTCATGACGCGCGGTCGTAGCCGATAAAGAAGGGCCGCGCGATTTCATCACGCGCGGTCGAAGACGAGAAAGAAGGGCCGCGCGATTTCATCACGCGCGGTCGAAGACGAGAAAGAAGGGCCGCGCGATTTCACCACGCGCGGTCGAAGACGAGAAAGAAGGGCCGCGCGATTTCACCACGCGCGGTCGAAGACGAGAAAGAAGGGCCGCGCGATTTCATCACGCGCGGTCGAAGCCGATAAAGAAGGGCCGCGTGATTTCAGCACGCGCGGTCGAAGCAGAGAAAGAAGGGCCGCGCGATTTCACCACGCGCGGTCGAAGCCGAGAAAGAAGGGCCGCGCGATTTCATCACGCGCGGTCGAAGCCGAGAAAGAAGGGCCTCGCGATTTCACCGCGCGCGGTCGAAATCGAGAAAGAAGGGCCGCGCGATTTCATCGCGCGCGGTCGAAGACGAGAAAGAAGGGCCGCGCGATTTCACCACGCGCGGTCGAAGCCGATAAAGAAGGGCCGCGCGATTTCACCACGCGCGTTCGAAGCCGAGAAAGAAGGGCCGCGCGATTTCACCACGCGCGGTCGAAGATGAGAAAGATGGGCCGCACGATTTTATCACGCGCGGTAGAAGCCTATAAAGAAGGGCCTCGCGATTTCATCACGCGCGGTCGAAGACGATAAAGAAGGGCCGCGCGATTTCATCACGCGCGGTCGAAGCCGACAAAGAAGGGCCGCGCGATTTCATCGCGCGCGGTCGAAGCCGATAAAGAAGGGTCGCGCGATTTCATCGCACGCGGTCGAAGCCGAACAAGAAGGGCTGCACGATTTCCTCACGTGCGGTCGAAGCGGAACAAGAAGGGCCGCACGATTTCATCACGCGCGGACGAAGCCGAACAAGAAGGGCCGCGCGATTTCATCACGCGCGGGTGAAGCCGACCAAGAAGGGACGCGCGATTTCATCACGCACGGTCGAAGCCCACAAAGAAGGGCTGCGATTTCAGCACGCGCGGTCGAAGCCGACAAAGAAGGGCCTCGCGATTTTATCACGCGCGGTCGGAGCCGATAAAGAAGGGCCACCGCAATTTGATCACGCGCGGTCGAAGCCGACAAAGAAGGGCCGCGTGATTGGACCACGCGCGGTCGAAGCCGACAAAGAACGTCCGCGCGATTGGACCACGCGTGGTCGAAGCCGATAAAGAAGGGTCGCTGATTTTACCACGGCGGTCGAGAAGGCTCAACTGTACCGGACTTGAACCGGTTAAACGGTTATAACTTGAATCAAGTTTTTTGAGATTCGGGCAATTTGATATACATTGTTGGATGCGTCTGTAAAGCCCGGCTTCTAGATAGGAAGTGCTATTGTAGTGTTCGGGGCAACACTGACATTTCACCGGATATGGCATTTCACCAGTTAAACTGTTATAGCATAAATAGGTACTTTTTATCTTAATTTTCATATATTCATATATGAAAATTTCCTTCTAATTTTTTTTTTCACTCTATCTATAATTATCTCAGAGCCGAACTGAAAAGGAAGAACAGCATAAAGCCTGCTCCATTTGTGATGTCTCCTCGTTCTCAGCTAATGTACCTGAATCGATCCGATTTCTAGATAGGACCGTCTGTTGCAATTTTTAGGGGTAACAGCGGCATTCCACCGGATATGGCGGTTCCAGTGATTACTAGAAGACGAAATGGTAAACTGGACGCGTCCAGTTTTATCTGACCATAGATGCAGGGCTTTGAATCCTAATTGGAAGTTTGAGGTGTCAAGTGAGCAGTATTTCGAAAGTGCTGTTACTCTTTTGAACTCTATTTTGGCTCAGGTGACTTAAATTTTAACTCGATTGATACTTTATTTTGTCTAATTAAGCCAAATTTAGCCTCAATTAACCCTCGGTTGTGCGTTTTCAACTCAATTGGTTGTTGATTTCAATTTCAATTCTAATTCTAACTTTATTTATCTATTTATTTATTTGTAAGGCCCTCGGAGTGCCAACAGGGCCACACGGTGTGACGCTCCATCTATCTGCTTTTTTCCTCAGAGCCGGCAGGTTGATTTGAAGGGACGAATTCATCTCAAAGAGAAGAAGAAAAACGCCATAGAAAGTGAAGGAAGGAGAGAAATGGAGGGACGGTATGAACGAGGATGGTTTTTGAGCATTTCCTGTTTTTCACTTTCTAATATCTTTTTGTAAAGTCCGGAATAGGTTTCCAGGGATTACGAGTCTAAGTTCATATAAGTTTTTTATTTTCCTGACTTTTTAAGGACTTTCAATTAATGTTGTTTTAGGTTTAGACATGCAACTTGTTAAGAAGGTATTTAGGAGTAGTATTTTTTAGCTAGTTTAGGGCAAATATCTTCTATAGTTGCATGCTTTTGTAATCATTTTAAAAACATTAATTAATCAAACAATAGAAGTAGGACTTAAGGACATACTTTATTTTTCTCCAAAGAAAAAGTTCATATAAGTTGTAATTAGAGGATATTTAGGAGTAGTATTTTATATCTACGGCAAATACCCTCAAACTTGTATGAACTCTTTATTATTAAATATAAAATATTAGAAAAACATTTGATTTACGTTGTTATTTGGGTGCTTATTTGTTTAATTCTCTTTTGATGTTTGTTCACAAGTTTGTCTATTTTTTTTATAAATTTGTTTAACTCTCTTTTGATTTATAGACAAGTCCATTTTATAATAACAGTAATTATATTTGAATTTGATAAAGGGCAATGTAAATATATTAAGGAAAGTTCTATCATACATCTTTTTACAAGAGTATTTTGGGTATTTTAGCAATTAATTATATTTGTAAAAGGGTGTATCTAAAAATTTATTTTTTATGGAGATTTTTGTTTAAATGAGAACAAAAAATTTCAATTTAGTTAAACATTAATTGATAAATATATTTGATATCTTACCTTAAATATTAAAAAATGTGTATGATAAGAAAATAAGTGTACGATAGAAGCCCCCATATATTAATTGTCGTGAGAACATGAGAATTTGTTTAACTCTCTTTTGATTAAAGCTCGATAAGTGATGTTATCTTTAGATATGAGAATATTTTTTAGTAATCATTTTCTTAGACAAGTTCATTTTAGAATTACCGTAATTGATTTTTTTTAATAATGATTTTTATAGACAAGTTCATTTTAGAATGAAAATGACAGTAATTTTTGTTTGAATTTGATAAAGGGCAATATAAATATATTAATTTAGTCATTATCTTAGATTCTATTCGACATGGATTGTATTCGTTTCATTTTTATCTTAAAACTCGACAAGTGATGTTAGTGTTACCTTGAGAATAATTGATAATTGATAATTGATTAGAAATTTTATGATTTTTGTAAAACATGGATTGTATTGAAAAAACAATCGATTTATAACTATAAAAAGAAAAAAGAATCCATAAATAGTGATATTTTTAAATTAATTTAGTCATTATCTTTATGTTTCAAGTTTCATATCTTAACTAATTGTCACTTATCATTTAAAAACTTCTTTCAATAATGATTTTTATAGACTAGTTCACTTAGTAATTTTTGTCTGAATTTCATAAAAGACAATATAAATTTTTATCGACTAAGAGATTACTTGTGTTTTGCGAGTGTTTTGCGGTTTCATTTATTTTGCCGTACAAATTTGTATTGACAAATAAAAATTATATTTATTAAAAAAATTCGATGATGAAAAAATATTATACTATATTTGAATCTGACACATGCGAAATATTTATTTATAATTGCGATACGACATACAAAAAAATAAATGATACTATAAAATAATAAAATAACATGTCTGGACATAAATAAAAAGAAAACATATGATACTAATTTACATATCTAAAAATAATAATAGTAACATTATTAAAGTTCAAGGAGTTATTTGTGTCAGGTAATATTTATCTTTCATCTTTATTATTGAAAAAATATATTTTATAAGATGAAGAAGTTATTTGTGTTGGAAAAATTAATATATTTTGTTTTTATTAATTTTTTAAAAGATTAGCATCCAAATAGATTAGTAAAAACATAAATGAAACATACTACAGTATGCACATTTTTTATGGAAATTTACAAATAACCCCCTAATTTTTCTTGAATTTACTAAAAACCCCTAACTTTTGAGAAACTCTAAAAAAACCCCTACATACATGGTTTTTTTTTCGAATAACCCCTTATATGGGGTATTTCATGGTATCACGATTTTTCTGGACCAAAATACCCCTCTATTTGTCATCTTTAAATTTAATAAACATATTTTTGTATTATTTTATTAATTTAAAATTAAATATTTATTAACGTATACTAATTTAAAAAAACTATATGTCGTATACATAATTTTAATCTTTTATTTATTATGTATTTTATCATAGAAAATTAAAATCAAATAAAAATATGATACAAAAATATTTTTGAAAATAGCTTGACAAATTAATATTATTTTAGTATTTAATTTTAGGATGTTAAATAGTTATTAATAAAAAATAATTACTAAATAGTTTTTCTTTCCTTATTTACGAAATTTAGAATTTACAATCTAAACAAATAGTAAATTCTACTCTAACAAATGTAAATATAGAAATTTTAATCATTTGAGGTGTACAAATGAGAAACTTATTGAAGTTAAAAAAATCACGCAAAGCCTTTAAAACAATATATTATGAGTATAAAAGGATATTTTTTAAATTCCTGAACCAAAATTTTCGGGTCGAAATTACAGTATTTTGTAGCCCAGTATATTAATTGAAAATAACGGTCCAAATAACACTATAAAAAAAAATCACCGTAACCGCCGAACAAAAAATACAATTAGACAATTCAAAATTGTTAATGAGCGTTTTTTACAAACTAGCGAGTAGTATATATTGAATATTGGACTTCATATTTAACTTCGTCTGTTATCTACTATAACAATAGAAGTGGGAATCAGTTAGTCATTTCAATAAATGAATCATATTTCTGAGGCCCATTGTGTAATTAAATAGATTAGCTTATGGTTTTTATCATATAATTGGAATGTAACAGACAGGCTATTATTATACACACAAAAAAAAAAAAATTTGAAAGTGGGACAATAAAGCCCTCTCCAAAATTCTTCAAAAAAAAATAAATGAATCATATTAATAAGTTTCACATCTACCACTTAGATTAGAAGATAGTTAGTTGTGCCAAGTTTCATGTAGCAATTGGACTCGTCACATTCATAATAGTTTCAGAATTACGAGTTATAATTTAGAATTTAAAAATAATTTCATATTAACAATGAATGAATGAAAATTAAAATTAAGCTTAAAATAGGAATATCATGAATAGTCCTATAATAAGAATTTAGAATTTAATTTTAAAACTAGGATTAAATTAACATTAGTTATATGAAATATCATGAATGGCCCTATAATTATACTAAATTTTCAAGAATGTTTTTTTTTGCTATATTTCGGTTAATTTATTACTAATTACTACTTAAGATTATCGTTGATTTTTGTTTTTTCGATTTTAACCCCTCTATAAATAAGGAATGCATTTGTTGTTGGAAAAATCAGAAAATAAAAAAAATAGTAGTGCCAACTAGAGTTAGCCTAGTTGGTCACACCTCTTGACTAGGGAGCAAGAGGTGTGGGGTTCGATTCCCGACGGGGACACTGGATTATAGATTAAATGTTAAATGAGTGAATAGAGTATGTGGCCTACGGGTTTGTAATAAAAAAAAAAAAAAAAAAAGATTGTGTTTGGAAGTGGGACTTTGAGCCCTCTCCGAATTTACTCAAAAAAAAAAATAGTAGTAATTTACCCACACTCTTATATTTGACCAAACTTTATGCAATTTCTTTGTGTCGCATTACCATTTTCTTTTTAACTATTAAATTATGATATGTGGAAAATTTTGAACCACGAATTAGTCATTAATTTAATATAAACATTTTTTCTTTGTACTCATTTAAATATTTCATATTTTACACTATGTTTTAAGAATTTTTAGAAATCCACATTATCATATATTAATAATATGGATTATTATTAATGTATCGTCATATCTTATGTTTTTTTTTTAAACTATCGTATCGTCGTATTCGTATCCGTGCACGGATTCGTATCCGTGCAACATAGTATATACCAATTCTATGTTGCTCGGATACGCCGATACGGTGATACGGTTACGCGTATCGGATACGACGATACGACAATTTAACATATGATACATATGATTTAGGATACGATACGTGTATCAGATACGGGTAGATTTTGATTTTTCGAAGTATCCGAGCAACATAGTATGCCATTACTTAAATAATATAGGTATTGAATAAATTTTAACATTAGAGAGTTACATTTTCTTGTACTTTTATTAAGCATATGATCAGTTTCGGCTTTGTGGTGTTTCTAAATTTTATCTTGTCATTGACGCAAGCTTTTGCATGTCCTATGATATTTATTGTATAATCTATTATTTTATTATTATGAAGTTAATCATGATGTTATTAGAATAATTTATTTAGATTTCTTCTGTTTTGAACTACTATCATGACGGAAAAAAAAGGGGGAATTTCTTCTATATCCCTACTAACTTCGTAAATAACATATTTATCCCTCTTAAATTGAAAATATCAAATTTATCCCTACTAAATCATATTATTATCAAATTTATCCAAAATTCACAATTAGGTTAAATTTAACAGAAAATTCATAACAATGGACTAATTTACCCCTCAACTAATTATCAATCTAATAAACTAATTCAAATCCTATAACCCAATAACAATAAGCTTATTGATACCCTAAACCCAATAACATTAACAGGTGCAAACAACACCCGTGAACTCTAAACTGTGGTGTTTATCTCCATATCTTCGTTCTTCTCTCTTCGAACAAAGCTCTCCTTGAGCAATCTGGATCTGGCGAAGATGGTGCTTCGGCGAGGTGGTGGAAAGACAGCGAAACCCTAGCCACAAAATCGCATCAAGGAACTCATACGAACCCAAGAAACAACTCTCAAAACCCTAGACTCAAAAGACGCCGGCCAAGAATCGAGGACCAAATCAAATTATTCTTCACTTCCTTCATCAATGTCATGACCCTAAGGGGTTGTGACTAAATGTATATATATAGGGGGTTATATTTGCATAATGTCATCAATAAAGAATGTTGCGAGTGTATGGGAAAGAGTTGGTGGTGTTTAGCAATTAAGTAGTGTGTTGGAAGTCTTTTAGGAGATGTGTATGGCTGCTATGTAGAAAAGGGAAGAAGTGCAATTCGGTCCAGATTCAAACGGTTAGAACCCTGGACCGAGTCTATGAGGCGTTGGGCGTACAGTGAAGAAGATGCACCGATGGTGAAGGGGCTGAAGCATATACTGGGAGTATATATAAAGACAGGAGAGAGAAAGTAGATCCATCTTTTGTTGAATTTTTCATTCATGAAGATCATGTTTTAATCTTGATTTGGGGAGAGAGAGATTTGAACTTGTAAATTGAATTGATATTCTTGTTATATTCGATTTGTTCTTGTTCTATTCTCTATTTCGAAGTAAATCAGGGTTGAAATCGTAACAATCCAACTCAGATTGTTACATTTGGTATCAGAGCTAAAGCGATCTGAGTTTTCATTGAGATCTCTAATGGCGAAGAAAGGATCTAATGAGATAGAAGAGATCAGGAGGATTGATCTCGAAACGCAGCAAAACCGCGATCAAATCGCACATCTCACTCAAGAAACACACACTCTGAAGAAGTTTTGCGAGGAGAAATTTGGGAGTACGGATGCACAACTCGCCGAGATCAAGAGCATACTCTTGCAACCAGCAAAGAAAGGAGGACCGAGTGTAATGATCGGCGAAACAGATCTGAGTAGTGTGCAAGCCAGGGGCAAAGAGACGGGCAAGAAATCCACCACTCATGAAGGAGAAGCAAGTCATACGAGGCAACAGACCGATCGTTGGGGAGAAGATGAGTATGGAGGTCGGAATGATCGGAGAGGCAGGGGCAGAGGGAATGAGTTCACGCCCAAATCGAGAGTGGAATTGACTCATTTCTCCGGAACTGAGCCGAGAAATTGGTTAAAAAAATGTGAACGTTTTTTTCGGGTATGTTCAATTCCATATTGGCAAGCCGTGGATATCGCAGCGTTGTATCTCACCGGGCAAGCCGAGGATTGGTTCTATGCATATCAAGCCACGGAACCGCATCCACCTTGGAACACTTTTGCCCGAGATCTGTTGAGAAGGTTCGAAAGTTCCTTGTTGATGGGGATTTGTGGGGAATTTCATGCATTGCGGCAAGAGAATTCTGTGGAGGAGTATTGGTTGAAATTCGACAAATTGAGGGGGCTGTTGGTGCGAAAATATCCGGATTTGAACGACGAATTCTTCAGACAATGTTTTTTAATCGGGTTGAGTGACAAATTGAGATCGGGAGTGATAGTGACACGACCCAAGGATCTGATCGAGGCGTACGAGAATGCAATTCATAATGAGAAGGAAGTGAATGGCCAGAGAAGGATTAAAGCCATGGAGAAATTCTCGGCCAGCACACAAGTGACAATCAATCCGAACCGATCCAGAGGCACGGCATGGGAAACGTTGAAGGAGCAGAAAAGAGCTCGGAACGAATGTTTTCGGTGTGATCAAAAATGGAGTCCAACGCATAAATGTCAAGGAAAATCGAGTGGCAGGGATTCAAACCAAATATTGGCTATTGAAGGGGTGGAAATCCATGCAGAGGAAGAGGAACGGGAGGAGAACGAGATCGATGAGAATCCGTATAAAGAAGATATTGTTGATGCTGAGTTAATGGAGATTAGAACTGAGACAATGGGGTTTAAGGCCCAACACCAAACACTCAAGATCACGGGATGTGCGAAGAAGAAACTTTTCTCAATTCTTATCGACAGTGGAAGCTCGCATAGTTTCATAGATCCAAAATTTATGAAATTATTGGGTCTGACACCAGTTATCACCACGCCATTAGCCATCACAGTGGCGAACGGTTCTCAATTGGTGTGTGACGGGGTGTGTACCAGGGTAGAGTGGTTAATGGGAGGTTACGAATTCAATGCCGAGATGAGAGTGCTTGAATTGGGTACCGTGGAGGTCATTCTCGGAGTTGATTGGATGGAAAGGCATGGACCGGTGAAGTTTGATTACGAGAAGAAGGAGGTGACGTGCCAAAGAAATGGAGAAATTATGTTGTTGAAGACGGAATACAAGTTCTGTGAAGATAAAAAATCGGGAATGTGGATCGAAGGGCTGGAATTGGATTCTCTGATATCGCGGAATCAGGTGTCCTGGTTAGCCAGAATCGCTGATTGGGAAAGGGTTTCTAGTAAAGAGAAACTGGAAAGTAAAGGTGAAATCTGTGTTATCCAGAAGAATGAAGTCGGGAATAGAAATGTTGGCAAAGGAGAGAAACCAGAGTTGAACAACCAGAAAGGAAACGCAAGATATATCACTAATCGTGAATTGGAAGTAGGGGTTAGCAAAAACCGGGATTCTCAGTCTAAAAATATTTTCTCGGTTTTTAACCAAAACCAGGAAAAGAAAACAGGAGTTCTAAAACCAAATTCAGGAGGAAGTTGGGAAAAGCATAACGGATCCAGGGAGAGAGTAACGGGTCTGGACACACTGATTCAAAGCTTTGATGAAATTTTTAACGAACCGAAAACGTTACCCCCAGAACGTGGCTGCGATCATGAGATACCCTTGGTAGACGGAGCAAGACCGGTACAACTACGCCCATATCGGTACTCTCATTTTCAAAAAGAGGAGATAGAGCGGATAGTGAAAGAGATGATACAAAGCGGAGTTATAAGGAGTAGTAAGAGCCCGTTTGCATCGCCGGCGATTTTGGTGGGAAAGAAAGACGGGACGTGGAGGCTTTGTATCGACTATCGGCAATTAAACTCGTTAACGGTTAAGGATAAATATCCAATACCGATTATTGACGATCTACTTGACGAGTTGAAACATGCGAAAGTGTTCTCGAAAATAGATCTTCGATCCGGTTATCACCAAATTAGAATGGCCGAAGGTGACATTTACAAGACGGCTTTTCGAACGCATTCGGGTCACTACGAGTTTCTCGTTATGCCGTTCGGGTTGTCCAATGCACCGTCCACGTTCCAAGCACTCATGAATAAGATCTTTGAAAAATATTTGAGAAAATTTGTGCTTGTTTTTTTTTATGACATTTTGGTGTTTAGTAGGAATGGGGAGGAACACGTGAAGCATTTGAAGGATGTTTTCGAAGTATTGAAGACAAACCATTTACTTGCGAAGAAATCCAAATGCGCGTTCGGAGTCGAGCAAATCGAATACCTCGGCCATATAATATCGGGCAATGGAGTGGCCACCGATCCGAGCAAAGTGGAGGCGATGAGAAAATGGCCGAAACCAAAGTCGTTGAAGGAATTGAGGGGTTTTCTCGGCCTCACGGGGTATTACCGAAAATTTGTGAAGGGATACGGCACAATAGCGAAACCGCTCACCGATTTGCTTAAGAAGGACGGGTTCAAGTGGGGGGAGCAAGCCGAGGTGGCATTCGAAGAACTAAAAAGAGCGATGTCCACAACTCCGGTACTTGGGTTACCGGATTTTTCAAAGGAGTTTGTGATCGAAACCGATGCATGTGGATATGAAATTGGAGCCGTTTTGATGCAAGAAAAAAAGCCGCTAGCATTTCTTAGTAAAGCGTTGTGTCCGAGAAATTTGGGTCGATCAACCTATGAAAAGGAGCTCCTCGCGGTGTTGTTAGCGGTAGATAAATGGAGACATTATCTTGTTGGGGGTCGGTTTATTATCAAGACCGATCATGAGAGCTTAAAGTTTTTATTAGAAGGGCGAGTTACGACACAATTACAACATAAAGGCTTATCGAAATTGTTGGGGTTGGACTACGTGATCCATTATAAAAAAGGAGTGGATAATAAGGTGGCCGATGCTTTATCACGAGTGCGAGACGAAAGAAGATAAGAAAAAGGAGAGCTCCAAATGATTAGTGTAGTGAAACCGGCGTGGTTATCGGAGGTGGAAAAATCTTACCAAGGTGACGAGTATTTCCGGCCCATATTGGAGGGCATTATAATGGATCCAAACGGGTTCCCGGAATTTAAGTTGAAGGAGGGGGTACTTCGGTATAAGGACCGACTTTGTGTGGGAAAAGGTTCGGGGCTCCGAGCTAAGATAATATCCGAGTTACACGATTCGGCGGAAGGGGGCCATTCGGGGATGCTTGGTACTTATCAACGAGTTAAAAGAGTATTTTATTGGGTGGGCATGAAGAAAGACGTGCATGAGCACGTCCAAACATGTGATTGTTGCCAAAGGAATAAAGGCGAACACGTAGCGAGCCCGGGGTTATTACAACCGTTAAATATTCCCGAAGAAGCATGGAGATGTGTTAGTATGGACTTCATTGAGAAGCTTCCAAAATCTAATGGGAAGGATTCCATCTTGGTAGTAGTTGATCGCCTCACCAAATACGCTCATTTCATTCCATTGGCGCATCCGTTTTCGGCTCAAAACATCGCCAAGGAATTTTTCGACAACGTTTGTAAATTGCACGGGGTACCAAGATCAATTGTGAGTGATAGGGATCGCATTTTCACGAGCTCTTTTTGGAAAGAGTTATTCAAATTGCACGGGACACAATTGCAACTAAGTACGTCATACCACCCACAAACGGACGGCCAAACCGAACGAGTAAACCAATGTCTAGAGACATATTTGAGGTGTATGGTGGCGAATGTGCCGAAGAGGTGGGGAAATTGGATCGCACAAGCGGAATGATGGTATAACACCAATTACCATTCGTCCCTTAAATGTAGCCCGTTTGAAGCGTTATATGGGTGTGTTCCGCCTCGGCTTGAGCTAGGGTCGAGTCCAAAATCGAAGGTAGCCGCCGTAGACGAATGGATGAAGGAAAAACACGCTTCACTTCAATTGATCAAGGACAATTTAGTGAAGGCGCAAGAGAGAATGAAAATGTTCGCCGATAAGAATCGAAGTGAGAGAAAATTCGAAGAAGGAGATTGGGTGTATCTCAAGCTTCAACCTTATCGTCAAACGTCGTTGACACTCAATAAAGGAACGAAGTTGCATTCGAAATATTACGGTCCATATGAGATTTTGGACAAGGTGGGAGAGGTAGCGTACAAACTCAACCTTCCAAATGGATCGCAAATTCACCCCGTTTTTCATGTGTCACAATTGAAGAAGAAGATTGGAGAAAGGAAAGAGGCTATCCAAACTCTTCCTTTGATTGGAGCCGATGGCATTCTTAAGGTGGAACCGGTGGCGGTGGTGGATCGTAGATTGGTAAAAAGAGGAAATGCGGCGGATGTGCAACTCTTGATTCGTTGGTCGAATTTACCCGATGAAGATGCAACTTGGGAAGACTACGACATGATAGTGCATCAATATCCGAACTTTAAACCTTGAGACAAGGTTTTTAAGTGGGGGATATTGTCATGACCCTAGGGGGTTGTGACTAAATGTATATATATAGGGGGTTATATTTGCATAATGTCATCAATAAAGAATGTTGCGAGTGTATGGGAAAGAGTTGGTGGTGTTTAGCAATTAAGTAGTGTGTTGGAAGTCTTTTAGGACATGTGTATGGCTGCTATGTAGAAAAGGGAAGAAGTGCAATTCGGTCCAGATTCAAACGGTTAGAACCCTGGACCGAGTCTATGAGGCGTTGGGCGTACAGTGAAGAAGATGCACCGATGGTGAAGGGGCTGAAGCATATACTGGGAGTATATATAAAGACAGGAGAGAGAAAGTAGATCCATCTTTTGTTGAATTTTTCATTCATGAAGATCATGTTTTAATCTTGATTTGGGGAGAGAGAGATTTGAACTTGTAAATTGAATTGATATTCTTGTTATATTCGATTTGTTCTTGTTCTATTCTCTATTTCGAAGTAAATCAGGGTTGAAATCGTAACAATCCAACTCAGATTGTTACAATCAAATGGACCCCAAGGGACAAGCAATGTCTTCATCAAGTAAGTCAATTTATTCTTCTTTCTACCATAACTACTTAGGATTATTTTATCGCTAAATAATTGTTTTTTACTGAAATTAGTATTTTCTTCACTGGATTATGTGTTTATAAGTGACTTAAGGATTCGTAACTAGTAATTAGGTTTTTTTTTCTAGATCAAATTGCGAATTTTCATATTTATTTGTGTATGAAAGCCTCATAAAAGTATAAATTGCCAGTTTGCATAGTTATTTCAATAATGTGTACTCTAATTATATGATAACAGTTGAGAAAATAATTAATTTAATTGAATTCAAATCATACTAACATTGTACATTAGTTCCAAATTATTCTTTTGTCACAAGATTATTAACATGGAAATAAAAAATCAACTTTACATGTACTATTCTTTCCTTTTTACGGACTTAACTGAAAAAACAAAAAAAATCTCTTCTAATATTTTTTTTATGTGATTTTGGGTGTAGAGTGAAGCTAATCAGGGAATCGGCACCGCATACATACACACCAAGATGTTGGCTGGGCGCTGGAATGAGGATATGAATATGCGTTGGTTATAATCAATGTGCGAGTACCTGAGAATTGTACTACATTTATGTTATTTTCAAATAAACTGGATATATATGTTGGATGGACTAAAACAGTACCGTACCGATTCAAGTGGAATGTATATGAGTTGGTTCGAAATGTAATTTTGGTACCGGTACCGATTCACTTCGTTTGAAATGGATGCATATGAATTGAATGTATATGAGTTGGATTAGAGAGGTAGCGTACCGGTACTGGTACCGATTCATTTGGTTTGAATGGATGTATATGAATTGAATGAATATATATATGTTTGAATTTCTGTTGTAGATTTGTTCTGATTACAACAATCTAAATTTTGAAGATTGATTCAAGTACCAGACTTTCTCTGATGTTTCTGTGAAAGTCTCTTCAATTCAGGGGCTGTTTGTTTGGCATGCTGGAATTCTGGAAAATAATTCCATCAAAAATACTTCTATATTTCTCATGATCTTTATTTGTTCCTAAATTTATAATGTTTTCAATTGTACTAATTTTGGGTGACTGGAAAGATACAATCAAGTACCAAAATTAAATTTTAAACCAACACATGTACATTCCACCTGAATCGGTACGGTACCGTTTTAATTCATCAAACATATATATCCAGATTAATTGAAAACAACATAAATTTAGTAAAATTCTCAAATACTCGGACATTCATAAACATACACACATTCAAGCTCAAATACAATTCGAGTCCTTAACTCATATTTTATCCTAAATCCTAAACCTAAAAACACATTGATTATAATCAACACAAATTCAAATCCTCATTCCAGTGCCGAGCCAGCATCTTGTTGTGTATGTATGCGGTGCCGATTCCCTGATTAGCTTCACTTTACACCCAAAATTACATAAAAAAATATTAGAAGATTTTTATTTTATTTTATCAGTTAAGTCCATAAAAAAGAAAGAATGGTACATGTAACTAGTTGATTTTGGATTTCCATATAAATAATCTTGTGAGAAGGGAATACTTTCGAACTAATGTACAATGTTAGTATGATTCATATGCATTCCATTAAATTAATTATTTTCTCAACTATTATCAAATAATTAGAGTACAGATTATTGAAATAACTATGAAAATTGGCAATTTATACTTATATGAGGCTTTCATACACAAATAAATATGAAAATGACAATTATAAATATGAAAATTCGCAATTTGATATGGAAGAAATACCAAATTACTAGTTAAAAATCCTTAATTCACTTATAAACACATAATCCAGTGAAGAAAATACTAATTTCAGTAAAAAACAATTATTTAGCGATAAAATAATCCTAAGTAGTTATGGTAGAAAGAAGAATAAATTGACTTACTTGATGAAGACATTGCTTGTCCCTTGGGGTCCATTTGATGAAGGAAGTGAAGAATAATTTGATTTGGTCCTCGATTCTTGGCCGGCGTCTTTTGAGTCTAGGGTTTTGAGAGTTGTTTCTTGGGTTCGTATGAGTTCCTTGATGCGATTTTGTGGCTAGGGTTTCGCTGTCTTTCCACCACCTCGCCGAAGCACCATCTTCGCCAGATCCAGATTGCTCAAGGAGAGCTTTGTTCGAAGAGAGAAGAACGAAGATATGGAGATAAACACCACAGTTTAGAGTTCACGGGTGTTGTTTGCACCTGTTAATGTTATTGGGTTTAGGGTATCAATAAGCTTATTGTTATTGGGTTATAGGATTTGAATTAGTTTATTGGATTGATAATTAGTTGAGGGGTAAATTAGTCCATTGTTATGAATTTTCTGTTAAATTTAACCTAATTGTGAATTTTGGATAAATTTGATAATAATATGATTTAGTAGGGATAAATTTGATATTTTCAACTTAAGAGGGATAAATATGTTATTTATGAAGTTAGTAGGGATATAGGAGAAATTCCCCCAAAAAAAAAATAGTAATAATAATTTTTTTTGTTATCGAACCTCACTACTCAAACTAAAAGTTATTTCGGCTCTCTAATAAAAAAGAAAAAAATAACAAATCACCTTTACGTACAACTCAAAAAAAAAAAATTAAAAAAAAAAAAAAACCATTCTGTAAAGTCCAAGAAGAAAAAATATCTACACGTCCAATATTTTAGAAAAAATAACCAATCCGTAAAGCCCAAAAAAAAGAACAAATCACCACCGTAAATCCCAAAAATTAAAAATTGTTCAAATTAACTTTCTGTAAACCCCAATCAAAATAAAAAAAAAAGACCCAACATTCTACAAAAAGTACTATTGTGTAAAGGGAAAAAAAAAATTCAAATCACTGCTATGTAAAAAAAAAAAAGTCCAATATTATATTTACAAAATTTATAACTAGTGAATACAAAAAAAAAAAGAAAAGAGAACCAAGCCTTCTATCAAGTCCGCACAAAAAAATAAAATTCGCTGTTATCAAAGCCATTACTAAAAAAAAAAAAAAATATCCCAGCATTTGTATCAAACACGTAAAAAATAATAAAGGGATTATGTATGTTTGAGGTAAATGTGATAAAATTCAAAATTCAAAGATGTATTGATCATGTATATTTGATTCTGATTCCAAAATATTTTTGTAATTTAACTACATGTTTGTTTTATACTCATTCACAGTGACAGATCTATTAAGTGACTAAGAAAATAGCTGTCCCTCCTTAGATTTTGAAACGGTAGTATATATATATATATATATATATATATATATATATATATAATTATATCAGTGTATTTTACGATATAACTGTAAAATTATGTACTATCGTCCCTCCAAAAAATTGTGGATTTTTCTCATTGCAATCCTCCCCCCCCCTCCTAAATTTTTAAACGACAATATATATATGTGATTATGACTGTGTATTTTATAATAGAACTGTAAAATTATGTACTACCGTCTTTTCAAAAAAAAATTGAAATTACTCATTGTAGTCCCCCTCCATTGATTTGGGACAAGATTCGCCACTGCTCGTTCATACTTATATCAAACTTAGAAGTGCAATCCATCCTTTGCATTCACGATGAATTGGGAGCACTTGTGTTGAATTAGGGTCAATTATATATAATCGTCGTTAATTGGAGCGAATTGAAGTTAATTATGGTAAATTGTGGATAAGTTGGTATCAATTTGGGATCAATTATGTTGGATTGGTTGGGGCGAATTAAAGTCAATTGTAGTTTAATTAGGTATAGGGTCTTAATTTACAATTTACAATTATTATTGGTTCTTTCTAATTTTGTTGACGTGCTTTTTTTTCTGGACAAAAAATGAAAGCTCTTCAGGATACGTGATAAGGCTATATGCCAAAATGAACTTCTTTGAGAGATGAATCAATCTTTTTTATCATTACTTTATAATAGATATTTTCATGTAAATATGTCTATGATTAAGTTGTCTCCTACTATGCATCATATAATTTTATTTTCACACATTTTAAAAATCGGACATAGCAACAGTAATATATAGATATTTCTTTAGATTATTTTTAAATTGAAAATATGATAATAAATATTATTTGTATTAAATTTTGGAAATTAAAATGTTTCGTTATGTTTGGACAGTTAATAAATACAATCACAAATTTAGAACCTTTATCTAATTGTGATGAGTGATTACAACAATATCTAATCATGCCCAGTGTCTATTATTTACTTGTTCAAACCCACTCTAGTCTCTAACCACTTGTCTCATGGCTGCTAACTCCATCTCTCAGCCTCCACAGCCTCCACAACCTCCACAAAGCAGCAACCGCCTCCCCCCGCACCAATCACCATAGCCGTAAACACCCTCTGTCTCCACAATACCCCTTTGAAATGTGCCGCTTTCGACCATCCCACAAATCAATGCCGCTTTTGATGGATGGAAACGCTAACTGGTCATGTGTCAATTGCTCCTCTCCAGTCTCCAGTTCAAAAAACGTACACTGCGACGCCTGCACCTACTGTCCAGCGTGCAGAAGATGGAAACTCAGATCCCACGAAATGAAATCAGTGCCTTAATATCAATGGAGCCTCCCATTTTGCCAAACAAGCAGGGGACCTCAGAAAAGATTTACATTACAGAGCAAATAAATAAAGAACCAATACAAAAAGTAGAACTCACTGCACGAGGTAATCTCTCTCTTTCTAGCTCTCTTTCTTAATTTCTAATAGGAGCACTTGCATTTCTAGTACGACCTATTTTGAATCAAAATTTAAAAAGTAATTTTTTTTTATAAATATTCTAAAAATAATTTCTTTTTGATAATATTCCAAAAATAATTCAAACCGAAATTTTAAATACTGCCGGAATTTTTTTAATTTTTTTTAAAATTTTATATATGATATATTTCTCCAAATTTTATCATAATATCTTTTATGAACTAATTAATACACTTAGTTAAAATAATAACTAGTACATGTTGGCCGTTCACTTAATACATAATTAATATTTATTCGAATTCATAAATTTGAATAAATTTTAATGAATATTTAATTATATGTTTTAATTATCACATTAATTAAATATAATTATTCTATAATGGAGAGTTCGGCGGATATATTTTGGAGTGTAATAAATTTTAATATATTTTTTTCAAAGTTGTCAGTAACTTACTCCCCAAAATGTACCTGTCGAATGCTCCATTATAGAACAATTGTATTTAATTAACATACTAATTGAAAGATATAATTAAAATATTCATTAAAATTTATTCAAATTTATAAATTCGAATAAATATTAATTATGTATTAAGTTAACGGCTAACATATACTAGTTATTATTTTAATTACGTGTATTAATTAGTTCATAAAAGATATTATGATAAAATTTGGGGAATAAATCATATTTAAAATTTTTAAAAAAAAATTCAGTTTGGATTATTTTTGGAATATTATCAAAAAGGGAGTTATTTTTGGAATATTTTTAGAAAGAGAGTAATATTTAAATTTTGATTCAAAATAGGAATATACGTAGAAATGCTCCAAAAATCTAACTCCAAACATATAGGAAGAAGGCTCTCTCTAAATAATAATATAAAGGACTTTAGTCCCAACGAATCTCCTAACTTATGTGTTTTTCGAGCTGTGCCTCTTTCAAATAATTCGGATTTCAAATTCGATTTTGAGGACGACACCGAGCAAAAAATGGACTATGAGGTTGATAACAATTTCTATGTCTAGGCCATTTGGGCATCCAAAAGAACATCATTGGTAGGGATGGGCATTCGGTTGAACCAAACCGAACCGAACCGATTAAGATAAAACCGAATCAAATCGAACCGAACTAGATTCAAACCGAACCGAACCGAACCGAATAAAATTTGAACCGATTTAAAATCGAACCGATTACACCGAATTTTTTATTCGGATTGTTTGGTTGAACCGAATAAGAAGCTTTATAATGATAAAATTTAAATTCTATTTAACAAAAAAATATAAAAACAAATCATATAAAATATAATTATATTATTTATAATGTTACAATATGAAATATTTTTGAATATACATAATAAAAACATGAAAATTAATACTAATTCGATCGGTTCGGTTTAATCGGTTTTAAATATATCAAAACCGAACCGAATCGAATAAACCAAATAATATAAATTTTTGAATCGAACCGAACCGAATAAATCGAAAATCGAACCGATTAAATCGAATTCGACCGGTTCGGTTCGGTTCACAATATTATCATTTGAACATTTGATAATATTCAAAATATTTGAACATTTGAATGCAACTTGTTTCAATATGTTACTTAAAATTAGTTTTTGAAATTATCATGAGAATTATAAAATAAAATAAAAAGAGTACAACTAAATATGAAAACAGAGATAAATTTTAAAACTAATATTATTTATTCAAATGTGTAATAAATATTATTTGGTTTATCTTTTTAGAAATCTCTTGTTTCAATATCTGAATTTTACTATGAATAATAATTAAGAAATAGTAAAATAGATGGGGTCATAGACTCATACATGAAAATATAGATCTTTTGTTACTTCAATTTTTGGATGATTTATTCTTCCTTTAGATTATCTTTGATTTTTTTTTCCTTTTGTGTGGACTTCACTGAAATGGGTGTTTGCAAAAGCACCACATCACCAGCTTTACCCATGACTTTTCTTCAAGGCCACAGAAGAAACGAACTCGAAAGGAACATTGAAAATCACAAAAATCTACAATAATCGATACAACAGCAATGTGTGTGCACAATAAATCTACACATTTTTTCTTTGGCTCCTAACAAAAGTAATCGCGTCCAATTATACTAAAAGACAAATTTTCTTAACTTCGTCTTACCTCAAACTCACCTCAGACTAATCTTTTCATATCCTCTCAATTTTCACAAAACCGGATAGATCCTGAATTTATATTCCCGAATCTCGATCTAGTGATGATCCAAAGCCTCCTTACAAACTCCTTATTGTTCTAATGTCGTGACTTTTTTATTTTATTTTTAAGATGTACAAAATATGATTATGACTAATTACAAACTCCTTACAAACTCCTTAATGTTTTGATTAATTACTTGGCATATTTTGTACATCAACAAAATATTATTATATATGATAAGAATTGTTGATTTTTTTACATGATTTTTGTAATATAAAACGAAATTTAGTTTTAACATTCAAATAAACTCATTTAATACTATATTCAAATTCTTATTGTTATTGTTATTTTAGTATGTATTTTATTGAACTGTTATTTTAATTTTTTTTGTCGCATCTAAAGACAATTCACGAACGTTATTATTATAACATATGCAAATCTCCATTGATTTTATGCTCACTAATAATAATGCATGCATGACATCGAATTTCTAAATCGAAGAGTTTATATTGCTTAAATCATTTCTCAGCTAAACTAGAACGACCTTCATATAAAATATTTAACCAATATATTATTCTGATGAGTTATATGATTTTTTGCACTAGTTACAAACAAATGTCACACATTAGGAACTCCATACGTATTGTGTTTGATATAATGAACAATTACTAAACATACACGACAATAATACGATTTGTAAAACCGATAGGCATCACGAAATTGTATAATACCATATCTAAATAAAGAGCATTGACATCATGCTCATTGTTGAGATGTTCCATAATTTATTTGCACTATGAACCGAATAAACTTTTATAAGAACTACATGCCACCGTAGAATAGAAAACTTCATAATTATCTAATATTTTTGTATACTAACATAACTTTGTAAATATAATCATAAAACCTAAGTACAAAATCAAAAGTTTAGAATATACGGATAAAACACATTGAAAGTCGACAATTTTACAGTAAACACCATTGATATGCTTGAAGTGAAATGTTGCAAACTTGTAAATATGTTTGTATTTTTGATATTTTCATGAACTAGATCAAAATACATGATTGTATAAAGATAAATAATAATTGAAATAATGTCGACAAAATTCGAACACTTCAACAATTCCGACTATATATTTAAAGTAAACATCAACACCCTAAAAGTAATTATGTATTTTAAAATATAAATTATAAACCTCATTGATATCATGCGTGAGGTCAATAGCACTGACACAAAGAAAGGAACGTGGTAAAACTAGTTCCTGAAAAATTACCAACCAAATTAAGATCTAATTTTCGAATTTCTGTAATTAATGCATAAACTAGATTTAAATTGTGAGTTAAAGAAACTTACATAATGGAATGAATCCATAGAATCGTTATCCATCACATATGTATTACTATTGAATTAATTAAACTCGTTGACTTTTAATTTGTTGCACACCTTGATCAGTCCGGTCTTTTTATCGAGCTCAACTTCACTTAGCTCCCCTTTGTAATCTCAATCACATGTTTGCTATATTTTACTCAATATTAGATTGCATTAAATAAAACACATACTTGCAAAAACGAAGAAATAACATTTACGACATTAAACACGCCAGAAGATTCGAGACCAATTTCGAGATCATGTCATGAATGAGCAGCAACAGATCCTTCTAGAGAGAGAAGAAATGATTCTCTCGTTGAGTTTCTGAGCTTTTTTTGGAGTTTCAACTTCGGTTATGTTTTCGTTGTCACCTTCTTGACTCATTTTCGATTTTTTCTTTCTTATTTTCTTGATTCGATACGGATTCTTTTCCGAGTATGATCGACTTGTCTTTCGCTGAAAAATCAAATACAAAACATATGCCATATCTTATAGGATTTTATTCAGATTTTCATGGATTTATTTCTACAAAAATCGAGATTTAATATGATCGAAATATAAGTATTCATATTTAATATGAAAAAACACAAATAAAAAAATTTGACCGAAACACCGGAGAGTTTTTCTCGAGAAGAAATTGTAATATCATGAAAAAAATTCGAGAAATGATGTCAAATTGAAGATCAACAAATATGTTCATATATGTGTTGTAATTTGTTTTTCTTTCCAGTATCAAACTTGCGTTAAACGACGGCATAATAAGTTATGCTAATGAACACATTTTAACACATCAATATTAGTTTTCACACATGTGATATTTCATTTGTTTGATTACCAATAACAACTATCAACCAATGTGGGGGGATAATGGGGACTATTATTTTCCTTCTGGATAAGTACTCGGTAGGATATTCAAAATCAAACAGGAGAAAGTAAGGATTTGATGTTATCTTCATCCGCACCACGACTCACGAGGCTAGATTCACTGTTAGCACGCCACGTGTCAGGATAGCCCTATCATCTCTCTTCTTACACCCACTCTTCATTTAAACCACCTGGCAATCGGTAATGTTTTGCACCCCGCACTAATTATCCCCCAAACAACTCCCATCCCTTCAAATGGATGGTAATTATTGCAAATAATGGTCAAATGGTAGGTAATTAATGCAAATAATGGTCAAAATAGGAACTTAATTAAACTGCGGGTTGAATGCGGGGTTTTTATGCGGGGTGTGTATCACCATTGCAGTTATGAGCCTCTTCGACATGCTGAGCATCTCCGAGCATGCAGACCTTCATTTTGGGGCGAGGAATGTGAACAAGCTTCACAGATCCACTGAAACGCTTGTCCTTTTGAGGGTCGTAGTTCTTCAAACCGATCTGCAACTCGATGGCGGAAATGCAGAAAAACCCTAACCCTAACGCAAGTGCCGATCCTGGTGTCCATATGTAACAAACCGACTGGATTTGTTACGTTTTCAACCTCGATTATTCACAAGAATAGAGAAAAGAACAACTGATAATTGAATTTAACGAAATAGCAATTCAATTTACAAGTTTGAATCCATCTCTCCCTCTCTAAATCAAGATTAAAAACATGATCTTCCTGAATAAAAACTCACAAAAGATGAGATCTAATTTCTCTCTCCTTCCCTTATATACCTAGTACATTCAGTTGTTCTTTACCAGGGAATATTCCTGCATTTCTTGTTTGCTCTCGGTTCACTCTTTGAACCCCTCATCCATCCTTTTGGTGCTCTCGGTTCAGGATCCTAGCAGTTTGGATCTGAACCGAATTGTAGAACTCTTTTGATTCTCTTACACAGCTCCTAAAAGACTCCTAAAGCATCTCGTAATTACTAAACACCACCTTAATCGCTCCCATACACTCGCAACAGACCTTATTGGTGAATTAATGCAAATATAACCTCCTATATATATACATTTAGTCACAGCCCCCTAGGGTCATGACAATACCCTCCTCTTAAAAACCTTGTCTCAAGGTTTAAAATTTGGATATTGACGAGCTATCGCATCGTAATCCTCCCACGTGGCGTCTTCGTCCGGCAAATTCGACCAACGAATCAAAAGTTGCACATCCGCCGAATTTCCTTTCTTCACCAACCGGCGATCCACTACTGCAATCGGTTCCACTCGTAAGATACCATCAGCCCCTATCAAGGGTAGCGTTTGAGCCGCCTCTTTCCTCTCTCCAATCTTCTTCTTCAATTGTGACACATGAAAAACGGGGTGAATTTGCGACCCATTTGGAAGATTGAGTTTGTACGCTACTTCTCCTATTTTATCCAATATTTCATATGGACCATAATATCGCGAGTGTAGCTTTGTACCCTTGTTGAGCGTCAATGACGTTTGTCGATAAGGTTGAAGCTTGAGATACACCCAATCCCCTTCTTCAAATTTTCTCTCACTTCGATTCTTATCGGCGAACATTTTCATTCTCTCTTGCGCTTTCACCAAATTCTCTTTAATTAGTTGAAGTGAGGCATGTTTCTCTTTCATCCATTCGTCCACCGCGGCTACCTTTGAATTCGGACTCGACCCCAATTCGAGTCGAGGTGGTACACACCCATATAAAGCTTCGAAAGGGCTACACTTTAGAGACGAATGATAGTTTGTGTTGTACCACCACTCCGCTTGTGCAATCCACGTACCCCACTTCTTCGGCGCATTGGCTACCATACATCGCAAATACGTCTCGAGACATTGATTTACTCGTTCGGTTTGTCCGTCGGTTTGTGGATGGTACGATGTACTTAGTTGTAATTGCGTCCCGTGCAACTTGAACAATTCTCTCCAAAAGGTACTCGTAAAAATGCGATCCCGATCACTTACAATTGCTCTCGGCACTCCATGCAATTTGCAAATGTTATCGAAAAATTCCTTTGCGACGTTTTGAGCCGAGAATGGATGCGCCAAAGGAATGAAGTGTGCGTATTTGGTGAGCCGATCAACTACTACCAAAATCGTATCCTTCCCGTGAGACTTTGGAAGCTTCTCGATGAAGTCCATACTCACGCACCTCCAAACTTCTTCGGGAATGCTCAAAGGTTGTAATAACCCGGGATTAGCCACATGTTCGCCCTTGTTCCGTTGGCAACAATCACAATTTTGGACATACTCGTGTACATCTTTCTTCATCCCTCCCCAATAAAAAATGCGTTTGACTCGTTGGTACGTTCCTAGCATACCCGAATGGCCCCCTTCCGCCGAATCATGTAGCTCGGATATTACCTTCGTTCTCAGCCCCGCTCCTTTTCCCACACAAAGCCGACCCTTATAACGGAGGATCCCTTCTTTCAACTCATAATCCGAGAACCCGTTAGGATCCAATATAATTCTCTCCAAAATTGGCCGAAAATACTCATCATCTCCATATAAATCCTCCACCTCCGAGTACCAAGCGGGCCTCACCACGCTAATCACTTGAAGCTCTCCCTTCTCTTCTCGTTTTCCTTCTCGAATTCGTGATAATGCATCGGCCACCTTATTATCAATTCCTTTCTTATAGTGTATCACATAATCCAACCCCAACAACTTCGACAAGCCCTTGTGTTGGAGTTGAGTTGTAACTCGACCCTCCAATAAAAACTTTAGACTTTCGTGATCGGTCTTAATAATAAATCGACCTCCCACAAGATAATGCCTCCATTTATCCACCGCTAATAATACCGCAAGGAGTTCCTTCTCATAAGTTGATCGGCCCAAGTTTCTTGGACACAACGCTTTGCTAAGAAAAGCCAATGGTTTTTTTTCTTGCATTAACACGGCCCCAATTCCGTAACCACACGCATCGGTCTCGATCACGAACTCCTTCGAAAAATCCGGTAGCCCCAAAACCGGAGTTGTGGACATGGCCGCCTTTAATTGCTCGAATGCCACGTCCGCTTCCTTTCCCCATTTAAACCCGTCCTTCTTGAGTAAATCGGTGAGTGGTTTTGCTATCG
Source organism: Luzula sylvatica (assembly GCA_946800325.1). NCBI lineage: Eukaryota > Viridiplantae > Streptophyta > Magnoliopsida > Poales > Juncaceae > Luzula > Luzula sylvatica. Next base: position 75,988,077 of record OX326956.1, on the reverse strand, counting down.
TGCCGTACCCTTTCACAAACTTTCGGTAGTAGCCCGTGAGCCCAAGGAAACCCCGCAACTCCTTCAACGACTTCGGTTTTGGCCACCTCCTCATTGCCTCCACCTTGCTCGGATCGGTTGCTACTCCTTCGCCCGATATTATGTGACCGAGGTATTCGATTTGCTCGACTCCAAAAGCGCATTTGGATTTCTTCACGAGTAATTGGTTCGCCTTCAAGATCTCGAACACTTTCTTCAAATGCCTGACATGATCTTCCCCATTCCTACTAAACACCAAAATGTCATCAAAAAAAACAAGCACAATTTTTCGCAAAAAAGTTTCAAAAATCTTATTCATAAGCGCTTGAAAGGTTGATGGTGCGTTGGACAACCCGAACGGCATGACGAGAAACTCGTAATGGCCCGAGTGGGTTCGAAAAGCCGTTTTGTAAACATCGCCTTCGGCCATCCTAATTTGATGATATCCGGATCGAAGATCGATTTTTGAAAACACCTTCGCATGTTTCAACTCATCGAGTAAATCATCAATAATCGGTATCGGATATTTATCCTTAACCGTTAAAGCGTTTAGTTGTCGGTAATCGATACAAAGCCTCCATGTTCCATCCTTCTTACCGACTAAAATCGCCGGCGACGCAAACGGACTCTTACTACTCCTTATAACACCGCTTTGTATCATCTCTTTCACAAGCCGCTCTATTTCCTCCTTTTGAAAGTACGAGTACCGGTACGGACGTAACTGTACCGGTTTCGATCCTTCAATTAATGGTATCTCATGATCGCATGAACGCTCCGGAGGTAACGTTTTTGGTTCATTAAAAATCTCCTCAAACTCTTGAAGCAATTCTTCCAGACCCGTTAGTCTCTTATTGGATCCAACAAGCACCTTCTTATTTAAATTCGAGTCCTGTACAACAACACCAGTTTCCAATTCCGAATTTGGCTTAAAAACCGAGAATATATTTTTAGACTTAAAATCCCGGTTTTCTTTCTCCTGGATGAGACATAACTCAGCTTTGGTCTCCTGGTTTGTTTTCCCAGACATCATTTCCCAGTTTGCTATCCTTGCTAACCAGGAAATCTGGTTCGTTAAAATCAAGGAATTCAATTCTCGACCCTCGATCCACATTCCTGATTTCTGTTCATCCGGGAACCTATATTCTGTCTTCAACACCATGGCTTCGCCATTTCTCTGGCATGTTACCTCCTTTCTCTCGTAATCGAATTTCACCGGCCCGTGTCTCTCCATCCAATCGACACCGAGAATTACCTCTACGTTGCCTAATTCCAACACTCTCATCTCAAATTTGAAGTTCTCTCCTGCCATTGACCAATCAAAATCGGTACATATTCCATCACACACCAATTGGGACCCGTTCGCGACTGTGATTGATAGTGGCGCGGCCAGGACCGGCATTAACCCCAATAGCTTCATAAATTTGGAGTCGATGAAGCTATGAGAACTCCCGCTATCAATAAGAATGGAGAAGAGCTTCTTCTTCGCATTTCCAGTAATTTTTAGTGTTTGATGATGAGCTTTTTGACCCAACAATTCAGTTTTAATCTCCATTAACTCGGCATCGTTTCCTTCCTCCTGATACTGAACCACCTCCAATTCATTTTCTGCCCCTTCATCTTCGGTTTGGACCTCCACACCCTCGATCGCCAAAATATGGTTCGAATCCTTGTTACCCGATTTAATATGGCATTTATGTGCTGGACTCCATTTTTGATCGCATTTAAAACATTCATTTCGAGCCCTTTTTTGTTCTTTAAATGCTTCCCATGCTGCACCCTTGAGCCTCTGAGAATTGGTTGTTGGGTTGGAATTTATCGTGAGCTTGTCAATCCCCTTTGCCTTCTTTTGACCGTTCATCTCTTTCTCGTTATGCGTAGCGTTCTCGTAAGCCTCGATTAAACTCTTTGGTCGTGTCACCACCACTCCCGGTCTTAATTTGTCACTCAATCCCGACAAGAAACATTGCCGAAAGAACTCGTCGTCCAAATCTCGATACCTCCTCAACAAGAGTCCTCTCAATTGGTCGAATTTCAACCAATATTCCTCAACTGAATTCTCTTGTCTCAAAGAATGAAATTCGCCACTCATGCCCATCAACAAGGTGCTCTCAAAACGCCTCAAAAGGTCCCTCGCAAAGTTATTCCACTGAGGATGAGGATCAGTGGCTTGGTATGCATAAAACCAATCCTCTGCTTGTCCAGTGAGATACAACGCCGCAATATCTACGGTCTGCCAATCTGGAATTGCACATACTTTGAAAAAACGTTCGCACTTTTTCAGCCAATTTCTGGGCCCGATCCCAGAGAAATGATCTAACTCCACCCTCGATTTGGGCATGAACTCATTGCCCCTGCCTCTTCCTCTTCGCTCGTTCCTACCTCCATATTCATCTTCCAGTTGACGATCCGTTGTTTTCCTCCCCACTTGACTCGATTCTCCTTCTTGGTGTGTGGATCTCTTTCCAGTCTCTTTTCCTTTGGCTTGAACGCTATTCGAATCCGGTTCTTCAATCACCAAACTCGTTCCTCCTTTCTTCGGCACTTGCAAGAGTATGCTTTTAATCTCAGCAAATTGAGCATCCATGCTGCCGAATTTCTCTTCACAAATCATTTTCAAGGTGTGGGTTTCTTTAGTGAGATGCGTGATTTGATCTCGGTTTTGTTGATTTTCGAGATCAATTCTCCGAATCTCATCCATCTCTACAGCTCCTTTCTTTGCCATTAACGCACGCAACGAAAGCTCGGATCTAATTGCTCTGATACCAAATGTATCAAACCGACTGGATTTGTTACGTTTTCAACCTCGATTATTCACAAGAATAGAGAAAAGAACAACTGATAATTGAATTTAACGAAATAGCAATTCAATTTACAAGTTTGAATCCATCTCTCCCTCTCTAAATCAAGATTAAAAACATGATCTTCCTGAATAAAAACTCACAAAAGATGAGATCTAATTTCTCTCTCCTTCCCTTATATACCTAGTACATTCAGTTGTTCTTTACCAGGGAATATTCCTGCATTTCTTGTTTGCTCTCGGTTCACTCTTTGAACCCCTCATCCATCCTTTTGGTGCTCTCGGTTCAGGATCCTAGCAGTTTGGATCTGAACCGAATTGTAGAACTCTTTTGATTCTCTTACACAGCTCCTAAAAGACTCCTAAAGCATCTCGTAATTACTAAACACCACCTTAATCGCTCCCATACACTCGCAACAGACCTTATTGGTGAATTAATGCAAATATAACCTCCTATATATATACATTTAGTCACAGCCCCCTAGGGTCATGACACCATACATAGTACCTGTCCGGCGATACGCCTTCCAGATCTCTGTTTGATTATGATGAGGTTGAGGTTGATCCGATGGATGAGTTTCGTTCTTGGATCATCAGCGCGGAGAGGGACGCTGACTGTAGAATGCGATTCCGGCAAGACTGAAGAAGAGGAAGGACCGAACGGGCGACCGAAGACCGGGTAGATTGATTTGTGGATCGAAATCGAAGAGTCTTTGATCAGAGATGGGAATTCGAATTCACCTTCTGAATTGTCGTCGGAGTCGTCTTGCTCGTCAGGGTTTATCACCGTGGTTTCCACAACTGAAATTCTCTCAGGATGAAGAAAATCTCCATTCGAAACGAGCATGACGAATCTGGTGTGGATTGAATTGAAGAACTCGAGGTCTAATCAAATTGGTGCAGAGAATTTGTTGTCGAATCGCAATTTGATATTGAATCGAATCGAATCGAGAAATGGTGTCGAATCGAGTTGGGGTCTGATATGAGGTCTGATTCGAAAAAGAATTTGTTATCGAATTGAATCAAGAAGTATTTGAGAGAAGATTTGAGAGGAGATTTAAGAGCAGATATTGGGCGATTTCGAGTGGCGATTGGCTTGCGATTCATGGTTGTGTTGTCGCCGTGAGAGTGAAGGGTTGCCAAAGAACCGGTACCAAGACCTGAGGTAGATCTCAGTGACCAAAATGCACCGGTACCAAAAATCGGTACAAAAACCTGAGCAAAGATCTCAGTGACCAAAACTCTAATTCTGGAGGTCGGATATAATCTTGAGAAGATTTCTTTTGTGCCCATCTCTGGATTCGAGGGCGACGGTGGTTCATCTACTTCTCTGACGATTTACGTTGTTACGAACCAAGCTGACGGTGGTTCAAGTTCAAGCCCCACCTTAGCTTGCGGGGGGATGTTAGAAATAGTTAATTAGTGAAGTAGTTAGATCCAACGGTCATGATCAATGGACCGTTGGATATCAATGAGTATGATTACTTTTGGAATTTTAGATATCTCTATAAATTAAACCCATTGTAAATTCATTTCATTAACTCATAATACAAAATCATTTCGTTAATCTCTCCTTAAATTATCATTGTATATATTTCTACATCCACCTTATATATTAATAATATCACAATATAATTAGTATATATTATTGTAATAATTATAACATTTTATTAGTTATAATTATTACAATAATATATACTAATGATATAATATAATACAATATTATTGTAATGATTATGATTATATAATATAATTATTAATGATATAATTAAAATATTTGTTTATAATATTGTTATAATTAATAGTATTATACTATTATATGAAAATTTAATAATTATCATTATTATACAATATAATATTATTATTATATGAAATCGTATAATAATAATTATTATATTAGTGAACCAAATGGAACAACTAAATATATTCTAAACATGTGATTCCTCTTTGCTCAAGATCTGTCTTTCTTATTTATTCTCTTTCATGTCGCCCATATAATAATTATTATTATATTGACTTGCAAAGAGCTTATGCTATGGGTCATAAAACAAGCCTACTAAAATTATCTCACATTTACATGTTCAATTTTAAGGACCAATAATATCTTCCACAGTTATTAAGGTTTTAGAGTTAATACATTATATTTTAGTTCTAAACATGTTACTACTCTACTTAATCATCAGGGCCGGCTCCGGAGTAAGCCCTCGGACTAGGGCAACGGCCTGAGCATGGGGCAACAATCAAGTTCTAATTGTATATATTTGATAAGTTGAAAGATCTAAAATTTAAATATCAGTGAAGAAGAAAATTAGGGAGAGAAGAAACGGAGAAGAGAAGGACTTCGATGGTTGAGCAGGGAGTTAAATTATGGAATATTAAACAAGATTTTATGTGATCTCAAATTTGTATATTGTGTTATTGTTATTTATTGTTACATGTAAAACAAACTATATATTGTACACCCCATATATATGCACATCAGATCCAAAGAACAACATGTACATTAATACAAATTTTTTTTAATCTAAAAAGACACCATAATCATTTAATATCCATCGTTATCCTCTTTAAAAATAATAATAAACAATAAAAGATGGCATTAATTTTTTTTTATTATCAACAGAGGATTTTCTAAACTAAAATGAGATTAAACTTATACGTAAACTTTCATATCTCAAAATAAAAGATGCTTATGATTTAAATTGAAATGAATTTTTAGACGATTATGATGAATTAATCTAGAAAAAATATTTTTGAAAGTCAAAACTATTAATTTTTTTCAATCATGTTGTGTTATTATAAGTTAAAATGATGGCATTAATTTTTTTTTTGCAAAAAATGCTAAAATATGCTATGTTTACGAATTTATTTTTATAATTTCAAATTATTTTTTTATTTTTTATTTGATAATAAAAAATAACATATTATTTCGGACTGGGGCAACCAAAAGACCCTGGCCGGCACTGTTAATCATCTATGCTTTTTATTCTCGTTATTTTATTTTTAATTCTCGTATATGTATTTTAGTCGTACTATATTATTTTATTAAGTATAAGATGAGTACTAGAAAATAAATGCTAATCATATAACATATTATATGGATGCGCTGCATAATTTAAATGTGCATTATTTTCATGAAAAATTAAACTTAAATATATTATCAAAAACTAAATATGTGTCTTAAATATAATTTGATACATGAACATGATCATTTACTTTGAGGCACAAAATTTTAAAATATTCAATGCACCATTGAATATTTGTCCTTTCCGAAAAATAAAATAAGTAGAATTTGCACTATTTTTTCTTCTTCTTAGACTTTGGTATATGGAAGAATTTCTCTAACAAAAATACGATAAGAGTACTATTTATTTTCATCAGAAAATTCTCTAATAATAATTGATTAGGGGACATTTCGCCAAAAACAATTAAAAAAACACATCCAATTTATATATAAAAGAATCCTTACACCGTTGCAGTAATCAACAAAGAGGGTTACATATTCAAACCCCAAAACAATAAAAATGTGACCTTTATAAGATGACAAATGATGATAAGTGGATTGATTAGATTCTCTAATTAATTCGATTAACGATTTAATTGACAATTTAATTTAATTCACGCGTCAATTAATATGTATTAATATAATTTATTAACATGTTAATTAAATGTGTCAATTAATAATTAATTAACTCAATTAAAAAGACTAATTAACTCACATATTCAATCTTACCACCTCATCAAAGACTAATTAAATGTGTCAATTAATATTTTTCCCAATTAATAATGTACCTTTTATAAAAAAAATTGATCCCTCGAGTGGCATGGATTATCCAAATAATCTTTCCACTAAATTTTTTTTTTCCAAACATATAATTTTTTAAGCCAACTAACTGTCTTGATAGAAAGTAATTATCCTCAAAATAAAGTCCATTAATTAATAATTAATAGTTTAAATAATATCTATTCAATTCTTAGTGAAAAAACTATGAGTTTCTCTACCTTTTTACCAAGAACAACAAAATTTGCAAATTCCATTCCATTCTCCGTTACTACCAACGTAATTTTTTACCTGAAATAATTTTTATGTAACACGTTAATAAAAAAAAATTTATTCATGTTATCATAGCATCATATTGTTCGGTGTTGCTTGACATGTTTCTCACCAGTTATGACCTTGCTTGATTTAGATACACGATTTGTGTTCCTTACATGCATCATAGTACCATCTAGCAACTCTTATAAAGTTCATTATTTTGCTTGTGCACCTGAATTAATTTTTTTTCTTCTTCTTCGTGTATTACCTGATTATTATTATAGGTCTGAAGTAGTTCCTTGATGGTCGTTTCTTCTATTGCTTTGTTGTTGTATCGTGCAGATGCCCCCTCGTTTGGTGTCGAAAGAACGAGGTATCTGTTTTTTTTTTGGAATAAAGTATGTATTTGGGAATAATTAACTGTTGTTTGAACCATTGTTTTATTGTGTTAATTGTACCTGTTCTTCAAGTTGTTGTAGTCTGTTATGTATTCGTCGAAGAACATTTTTGTGTTATCAATTGAGCTTGCCTGAAAAAAGAAAAGAAAAAACAATATTGCATTAGTGATTGAATCATAACTCTATTGCCTGATTAGTATCATTCGATCATAGCTCCATTGTTCGTTAGTATCAATTGAAATAAAGTAAGTAACAGTGGCAAGGGAGACCTAAGATGGAAGAGAGAGGTAATTGAAGAAGAGAATAATGGCGGAGTTGTAGAGGTAATTGAAGATGGAAGAGAGATGTGTAAACATGTCAAAGTGCAACCTACAGGGGTCGATAGGATGATTTTGTGTTCGCTTAATCAGGGACGTCCCCTATTTTGGATTGAATATTGGACCTCGTACGTATTGGGTTTTTTTCTTAATTTTATTTACGTGTTTGATATAAATATTGGCTATTCGTTTTTTTTAGTAATGGCCTTTAATAATAGCAATTTTTTTTGTGGACTTGATAGTATGCTGGGTTGTCCTTTTTTTATTTTTTTATTCATTAGTTATAAATTTGGTAAATGGAATATTGGGTTTTTTTTATTTTTTTTTACAGAGTAGTGATTTGAATTTTCTTTCTCCCATTTACACAACAGTATTTTTTGTAGAATGTTGGGTCTTTTTTTATTTTGATGGAGCTTTACAGAAAGTTAATTTGAACAATTTTTTCTTTTTTTTTGGGCTTTACATTGGTGATTTTTTCCTTTTTTTTGGGCTTTATGGATTGGTGATTTTTTCTAAAATATTGGGCCTGCAGATATTTTTCTTGTAATTCATTCTTTTTCAACAACCACTTCCACTGCTACTAAATATAACAACGAAATTGCATTATTTATATTTATTATTTTAGGTAGATCCATGCCCTTTCACATCTTGTACTCTCTACGCTCCCAGCTTGTTTTCACTTTCACTTCAAATATCGCGCAATTATCTGAAATTATTTTCAAGTATATTTCACTTCAAATATCACACAATTTGCTGAAATTGAGGTATATTTCATTTCAAGTATATTTCACTTCAAATATGACATAATTTGCTGAAATTTAGGTATATTTTATTTCAAGTATTCTCCGCCACTTTTCTCTGACCGGTTTTGAGGCAGAAATTGAGGTCAATTTGCTGAATCAAAACGTGACTACTTGCTGAGTTGCTGGATCAAAGAGCGGTTTGAAATTGGTTAGGAACTTGGGATATCAAGAAAAAAAATAAGTCAAAATTATTATGGAACTTATTCATACAAGTAATAAGTATGTGTTATCTGAATTCAAAAAAGAAATAAGTATGGATACTTAACATCCAAGTAACAAGTTGTCAATCGAAGGGGGTCAGAAATTGAGGAGTCGGTTTCGAGGCATTGGATATTTGTATCCGGTACCATTCAATGCGTTGTGAGTCTGTGACGACTGTGTTATTTGAAAGAGAGCTTCTTATGAATATAATTAAGTGTTATGTATGTTCTTCTATGGTATGCGAATGTCTTATGGTGGTACATGATTATGAATATAAATATTTTAAAAACATGTTGATGTCTTTAGTATTAATCCTTCTATTTGTTTTTTTTTTGAATTAAGGTTAGCAAATTGCTATCCGTTAAGGTTTTTATATATCACAACAGTAGGAATTACAATAGTGATAGAGTGGTAAGACTTTGATTTGAAAACGATTTTTGGTAGTGTGTTGATGTCGTTTTTTCGGCTGAAAAATATGTCGATTGCGTTATTTCCATAAGTTCCAATTGGTCGCCATCCAAAGAGCATTCCATTTTGATCGCTCGATTTTTGGTAGTGTGTTGGCATGTGTCTCCCATGCCTGCAGTGGAGAGTTCCCCAGCAGGTAGCCGCCTATTTGTTGGTGAGAGCGGCGTAATATCCGCCAAGTAGCCTGCGCATAAGAGCAGTTTTTGAGCAGGTGGTCTCGGGTTTCGTTATGCCTGTTGCACATAACGCAGATTTATCTTCTTATATTCATAAAAAATTGAGGGGTGGGTTTCGTCATGCCTGATCCTTCTATTCGTTAATTGCTATAGCAAATAATTTAGTAAGTTATACTATTTCAGTATTGTTGTGTCTAATTTTGTTAGAAAATATTATCTTCTTATGACTTTAATAATTTTTTAACTTTGCTAATAAAAAATTGAACAAAACCACAGCGAGGGATTTTCTTAGTATAAACAACGAGGAAATTGTAGAGAAGATGAAACAATTTGTTTTCTCCAAGTCTCATCTCATAAAATTAACATGTGATTTGCATAGCAAAACTTCCATCTGTTGTTTTATATGTTTTATTTTTGTGTCTCATAACATTTTGTATTTCACTCCTTGAAAAAGTTATGTTGTCAATTAAGTCATTTTGATGTCGTTTTCGCCAATTTATTGTGGACAATTTGGAAATGTCGGTGTGACAAAATATTCAAAACCAAAAACCATAGTCCTATGCAAATGATTCAAATGGCGACGAATATCGGGAAAGCGATGGATCCTCTCTTTTTTCGACAAGAACCGCTTAATTGCTCACCACCTTCCAATTGTGCCTCGAAATGCTTTTTCGATGGGTCGTGGTCGACCGATGGAACGGGGTTAGGTTTCATTATTTTGCAAAATGGAGCGACTATTTATTTCGAAGGGAGGGCAACTACCGCTAGCTCTCCGCTTCATGCGGAAATTCTAGCTTGTCATGCGGCTTTGCGAAGGCTTCACGAAATGAATATTGTTGTTTGTGATATATATTCGGATAGCTCAACGCTTGTCCAAGCTATTCGTAATCGGTCCATTGAGATTGAATGGAGAGCGTATTATCAAATCCAAGAATGTCGCGGCTTAGCCGAAGAGTATGAGGGTTGGACGTTTCGACACGTCATGCGGGAGGAGAACACACAAGCCGATCGGATTGCGCGGAGGGCCCGTCTTGAGCAACGAACTTATTTTGGTCAAAACATTTCGGACTTAGATTTTTTCCTAGCTCCTTAGTTTAAGGACGTTTTCTTTTTGACATGTTCAATTATGCTAATGTAACTAACTTTGATAAGTGTCATGTATATAGCCTACGGACATTTTTGCAAAAAAAAAAAAAAAAAAAAATTTTGATGTCGTTTTCTTGTACATCCCTTTTATTATTGTCTGTTGTTTTATATGTTTTATTTTTAATTTGCTTCAAAATATCTTCAAAGAAATTTGGTAATCGTCTTTTTTCTGCGTACCCGTGAGAAACAGGAATTGATAATTAAGACATTCAAAAATAAAAAATAACATGATATCTCGTTGACTGTTTAGTATACTTAGTATACATGTTCTTTTCATTTTTATAGGGATATATATAATATTTTTATGTTTACAGAAATACCTTTTAAATGATATTTTCATTTCAAATGGATATATGTGATATTTCAATATGTGGGATTGGATGCCGTGTCCAAAATACTCTTACTATACGTGTTCAGAAAATTTGGCCAAGTATCATATATGATATATTTGATTGATTAGTGGCATGAAAATAAGGATTCAATTGATTAGTGGCTCAAATCAAAACATGATTCAAGAGATATTTATATATATATATAAAGTTTTATATGTAGAAAGTTAAGAAAATTTCTCTCATTTGGTTGCTTTACGTCATCAAATTAAATAATTTACATATGTACATGTTATTTTTTAATAATTTTAATTAAGTCCTAAATTTTGGTACCATGTAATAATTTTTTAAAAAGTTATTATATGTTATTTATATAATTTTAACATTTTGATCTTTGCATTTTTTCTTTGCAAAACTAACATTAAATAATAATAAAACGAACAACAATATTAAAAGAACACATTACAAATATTTGAAAAATAAAATATCATGAAACTATTTAAGAAATAAATAAAAGGAGAATGAAAATAAAAAACAAGATGTTTAAACCGATATTTTTCTATCAATATATATTCAAGATGTTTATTTATTATTGTTTATTTTATTATTGCCGGATGTTATTTTTTCAAACATATAAATGAAATATTAAAATTATATAAACTCAATTTGTAATTTTTTTTTTTGTAATCACTGCATGTTAAAAATGTTTATGGATTTTCTTAAAATTAATAAAAAATAAAAAATAATATTTTTTCAATTATTACATTTGAAAATAGATGGGTATTTTGGTCCATTTGTTTTTAAGATCGTTCATAAGAGTATTAGGAAATAAAAGTTTGGTAGAGGAATTTTTTTGAAATTTACAAAAAGATAGATTTTTTTATGTGTGTACAATCAGACAAAAAAAATGTAGAATTGAATTACGTATTGAGAAAAATAAAATCACGACAAACTCGAAGACCTCCGCGCAATTGCGCGGGGAGAAAATTATATTATACATGAAACAAAGATAGGTAGAATTTCTTGTATATCCTTTCAAAAAATATATATATCAAATTTAGGCTTTTAAAAGAGTCAATATCAAAATTTTCAAGTACATATGACATCCTCATTACCATTTTCTCTCTCTCTCTCAAAAATATATCAAACTAGTCCCCGACGCGATTTCGGAGCAATTACATAATTTGTTAATTTGTTTTAACAAACAAAATTAATAGTCGTTGTATTTTACAATAATATAAGCTATACTTTTTATTTGTATTTTAGCTTGCACTTTTTTTTTACTTTATAAGAATTATTATTTTGTATGCAACATATTATTTTATCTTAAATTTATAGTTGAATCCATTATTTACAGAATTTATTTTGCAAAATATTGCTAAAACTTTATTTTATTATTTTGGATGGACAAAATAATATATGAAAATAATTTTATCAATTATCATAATATCGAATACAAGATTCATTTATATCTTTTTGTACACCCGCTCGTACAAAAAGTATTCACGAATGGAATAATTGATCGAAGCAAATTATCACATGACACCTATGTTACGCGGATACTTCAAAAACACAGAAGTATCCTGAGGATACGGGTATCCGATACGGATACGGGTACGATACGGCTCGGATACGTATCGGATACGCCACGTGGCGTATCCGATTATTTTAATATTTATTTTTTTCGGATACGGCTGGGATACGGCAGGATACGGCTGGAATACGTTCATGATACGGCTGGGATACTCCATTTATGATACTTCGGCCCATTATATATTTTGACTCATAATATTTTTAAATAAATTATATAGGATATGTGTATGATACTTGTTGGATACTTCTAAATTAGTTCTATGATACTTCTAGAATAAATTTATAATATTTTTATGATACTTGTATTGTTATGTTGATTTTATTTATTGTCATGATATTTAAATTCAAAATATTATTTAATTTATTATTTATTTATTTATTATATACAATATAAATATATTAAAATAATAATTATATAGCCGTATCCGTATCCGTATCCGTACAACATAACATAACACGCATTCTCCCCTTCAAGGGCCTTAGTTTTGAAAGACCGCGTCTATGCTTTTGAAAATTAGAGTCAAAAGGTCTTAAAAATATTAAATGTTACTCATACGTTTACTTGGTATATTTTGTACATCAATAATTTATTTAAGGAAGAAAAAATCATTATGTAAAAAGATCATTATGTCGTGACTCCTTATTAAATTTCGTTTTATACTACAAAAATCATGTGAAAAGGTCATCAATCATGACAAGTTGATTAATAAAAACATTATGTTACATATAATAAATACTTGATAGGTTTATTATGTATAATATTGCTTTTTAATTTCTCAAAATAGTATATGATGAAATTTATTTAATATTTTTATAATCTTATCTGACTACTAATATCTAAATATAGAAGGATGTGGATAATCCGTTAAAATAACGGGTCTGGTCTGGATAAGATTGCCAGGCAATGGTGATATTCATTTCGCGGGGTACAAGACTGTGTTCCAAAACCAGAAAATAAGGTTGATATTCATTTCTTGGTTCTCTAAGAATACGGAATTCTAAATCTTCTACAAACCAGATTTTTTTTTTTTTTTTGGTTTTTCTGATTTGTAGCGTTTGCTAATCAGAAAATATTTATTTTTAGAAGAAGGTTTATTGAGAAGGTTACTTGGGAGAAAATGAGGTTAATTGAGAAGGTTATTTTTGCTCGAAGAGGTTATATAAAATATTCTAGAATTATGGGGTTATTTGAGAAGGTTATTTTTGAGCGTTTGCTCGAAGGGGTTATATAAAATATTCTAGAATTATGGGGTTATTTGAGAAGGTTATTTTTGAGCGTTGCTCAAAGAGATTATATACAAATTATTCTAGAATTATGGAGTTATTTGAGAAGGTTATTTGTATGAAAGAAAGTCAAGAAAGTAGGTTAATTGAGAAGGTGATAGAAGTTTTTTTTTTTGGTGGTTTGCTAGACCGTTGTCTTCTTCACACGTTCTTCCATCTTCTTGAGACTTTGAGAGTCGAAAAATCGAAAGAAAAATTTCGGCGTTTGCCTTCAAGCTTCTCATTCTCGTGTTAACTCTCACTTTCTTGTATCTTCTTGGGGATCTTGACGTTTGCCTAATGCTCTTGATACCATGTAGAAATATATACAATGATAATTTAAGGAGAGATTAACGAAATGATTTTGTATTATGAGTTAATGAAATGAATTTACAATGGGTTTAATTTATAGAGATATCTAAAATTCCAAAAGTAATCATACTCATTGATATCCAACGGTCCATTGATCATGAACATTGGATCTAACTACTTCACTAATTAACTATTTCTAACAAACAAAGAATTGTATTTAAAGAATAATATGTTCTATGTTACTATAAATAATAATAATATTAAACTGATAATATACACACAACACACACACAAGTTTTGCTACATAATACTTAATCCACATAAAAATATGTTATTTATTTCTCAAAAAAAAAAATGTTATTTAGTTTTGTATACCCGAAAATCTTAAAATTTAATATAATCACACATAAAAGCGTCTTAACATGTTAGTGATTATTTGACAAGGTCCCCGAGGCTCAAATTGATAAATGTTTCAAACTAAATCAATCTATTAAGGCTTTTGGGCTAAAATTGGTATTTAGAAGAAAATAGATGGTGAATTTGGGTTTAAAATTATTATACATTTATAATAGGCTTTTTCTATTATGAATATAAAGAACGAAAAGTGTAAACCAACTGGAAAAAAATAGTTGAATGTCAATATGGGCCAGATATATTATTATTTATATTTATATGTATATATTTTAATATGTGGAATGCCAATATGGGCCGAATATACTATTATTTGTAGACTTGTATTGTATCTCCCAATTCTATGAATACTGAGAAGTGAAACATATCCGTGTTGGATATTAAGAAAATTAACAAAATCCTTATTTATAAGGTATCGTAATATTTTTTAATCAGTATAAAATAGACGTATTATTTTCAAAATAATTCTAGAATACTAAATCATTTCTGGCATGCATATATATGGTTCACTATTCGCCAGATTATCACTTTCAACATTTTCTTCATCAGGGTTTTCACAAAGATCTGAATAGTTTCGAAGAAGCTCAATATCCTCATCAAAGATGAATATTTCCTCACCAAAGGTTTCACTTGTTGAGTCTTTAGGATCCATGTATAATCTACTAAAAAGAAAATAAGAATAATTAAAATAAAAGATAGCTGGATTGGTATTCATTTGGACCCAAACTTTATAAATTAAATAAAATGGATGATAAACGATACAATATTAGAACAGTGATAGTTAAAACTAGTCAGGACTTATTCATTAGGGCTCGTTCGGCAACATGAAATTAGAGTGGAATAGTTAAAGATAGTGGAAGAAATCATTTTATTCCGCCGAACAAGATTGGAAGAAAATGGAATAGAGTGATTTAACTCTATTCCATGGGGGAGGTGGAAGAGTGGAAGAAGATGGAATATAATTTTTTTTTCTCTTCTTCTCTCTCATCCTTTCCAATAAAAAATATTAATTTAATTTTTACTTCCACTCTTCCACAATTTAATCTACCGAACATCCTTGGAATAAAATAGAATTAACTTTCTTCCACTCTTCCACTCTTCCGTTATTTCATGTGTTGCCGAACGGGTACGTTTATAATTACATACTTTGCATTTTGACTTGCAATGAATTCAATCTTAACTAAAACTAAGAAAAAATGTTGAATTGGACTTTGCCCAATGGAGCACAATAGAGAAATGAAATGGCGCAAATCAAAGATAAAACAAAGACAAAGACAAAGGAGAATAAGACATGGATTTAGCACAACAGACATGAATAGAGCAAAATCAAGATTTTTCCAAAATGACGCGTACCTGACTGAGATTAGGGCTTTGCCAAGAAGAGAAGTAAGATGATGGAAAAGAGGGGCTGAGTAGCATTGAATCATCCAGTCTTCATGAAAATTGGCCTACTACTCTAGCGATTACGAAACCACCTCACAATTAATGAGAACCTTGATGTAGAAATTTAACATGAAAATTGAATGGGCTTTGAATGGAAATGTGACAGAGCTTCTTTATGGAGACCCCTTGTGGATTTGAAAGTGGAAATATAATTCATTTTCAATTTTCAATTTGAATAAAACACAGCTCATTAATTAACGTATGAGAGGAGGAGGAGTCTTTAACGGAGCCACTAACATCCAAGGATCTTAAAGCACAGGTCGGTTAGTTAGAGTTCCTCCGAGGTTCGAGTGTACCAGAGCAATATTGTTTACAATACCTTTGGTTGTTTGTTTCACTACTACATTGACGGGATCTGGAGATGGCACGGAAAGCTACGGAAATAACCTCAAGGATCCTGAAGGAGAGATACGGCTAGGTTTTCATCGTGAAGGAGATCTCTCATCTCTGGGCATGGATGAGATCTGAAGAAGGATCCTGCACCGTGGGAAAAAGGTAGTTTTGGTGCCATTACGGTAACCGCTGCGAAAAGATAGTTTTGGTGCCATTTACAGTAACGGCTATGAAGAAGATAGTTTTGGTGTCAGTTACAGTAACGGCTGTGAACATATAGTCTTGGTGCCATTTAAAGCATGGTTCGAAATCTCGGCCGAGTCAAAAAAAACTCGGCCGAGTTGACTCGGACTCGGACCCCACCGATCCGATATTGACCCGGATAAATCGGATCCGATAACCCGGTTTTTTTTTTTTTATATGTTTATTTTGTAGAGATAGATGTTATATATTTTGTTATATATTCTTTTGAGATTGTTATATATTTTTGTTACTACAGATGCTTTGTAACTACAGACTCTTTCTTCCTCTTTCTCAAATATCAATTATCAAACTATAGCCAATCAAATTTCTACATATGCTTTATTTCAAGCTATCAATTATAGCCAATCAAATATCAATTACTACAGATGCTTTATTTCAATTTCTAGCTATCAATTATAGCCAATCAAATATCAATTATCAAACTTTCTAGCTACCAATTATACTTTATAGCCAATCAAATATCAATTACTACAGATAGCCAATCAAATATCAATTACTACAGATAGCCAATCAAGTATCAATTACTACATACTCTTTCTTCCTCTTTCTCAAAACTTCCCCTATAAAATATCTCCTTCCTCTTCATACATTCTCATTCTCAAAACTCTTTCTTCCTCTTTCTTCCTCTTTCTTCTCATTCCCAAAACTCTTTCTTCCTCTTTCTTATCTCACAAACATGTCCAAAGAAAAGGATTTAGGATGGAACCATTTACATTGGAGTGACAAATCAAAAGGAAAGGTCAGATGTAATCATTGTAATAGAGAAATTCATGGAGGAGTGTCTCGCGGAAAAGAACATTTGGCACATATTAGTGGCAATGTTGCACCTTGTCCTAAAGTTCCACAAGAAATTCGAAAACAAATGAATGAATACGTAAGGGGAAAACAAGTTCAAACCAAATCGAAAAAACAAAGAGCAGTTGTAATAGAAGAAGAACTAACGCGAGTCGACGTTCCTTCCGATGAAGAAAATAATTCGGATGAAGAGCTTCGAAGAGTAATGCGTGATAGTAGAGATAGTTATAGAGAAGAACAATTCAATGCAGAAAGGGGATATTCGGGTCCAGGACAATCTAGTGGTCTAGGACGCTCCGCATCGATGCGTGCTGACGTCGAGGGCCTTTCTAAACGCAAAAAGACTAGCACGGGTCCTTTTACACAACCTAAGATAACCACCGCCGTAATGAAAGGTATTAAGGATGCGAAATCTTATATCGGGCGAAGTTGGACAAAACTTTTTGTCCATGACCATATTCCTGCTCACGTGGCTGATAGTATTTATTTTAAAGCAGTCATAAAAGCGACCCAAGAAATGGGTCCTGGTATTGCCCCACCCACACCCTATGAAATATATAATAAATATTTACCAATGGAACTCGAAGATCAAACCAAAATAATAAAACAAATGCACCCTCACTGGGACGAGTATGGGTGCACCGTCATGTGCGATGGTTGGACGACAAAGACCCATAGAAACATTATTAACTTTCTAGTATATTCCCCTATAGGAACAGCGTTCATTAAATCCGTAGATGCAACCGACCATTTCAAAAGTTCCCGATACATTTGCAGCTTGATGTCCGAAGTAATCGAAGAAATCGGACCTTCGAGAGTCGTGCAAGTAGTATCTGATAATGGCGCAAATTTCAAAAAGGGAGGGGAGTTAATAATGGAAAAGTATAACCATATATACTGGTCGCCTTGCGCCGCGCATTGTATCGATCTAATGTTAGAAGATATAGGTAAAGATACTCGTATAAAAAAAGTTGTTGCACAGGCGCAACATATTACTAAATTTATGTATAATCATCAGTGGGCACTGAGTGCCATGCGAGAGGCAACAGAAAACCATGAAATATTAAGACCCGGAATTACCCGTTTTGCCACACAATTTCTAACATTGCAAAGCCTATACTCATTTAAAGATGCATTACAAAGAATGTGTCTAAATCGCAAATGGACTGATGGCGTTGCGCGGTTAAAAGTTAGAAAAGAAAAAGAAAATGCCGAGGAGATGCGTACTCTTTTATTTGATAACGATTTCTGGATTTCGGCTGGGGAGACAATGTTGCTATTTAAACCATTAGTAAAGGTACTACGACTAGTAGATAGCGACGACAATCCTCAAATGGGATTTTTGTACGAATCACTCGATAGAGCCAAGGAAGAAATCAAAACAAGCCTCGGTCGAAGAGGTTATAGAAAATGGTGGAATATTATCGACACACGATGGAACAGACAGCTACATCGAGATATTCATGCCGCTGGTATGTATTTTTTTAATTGATGTTATTTTAAAATTAATTAATTATGTGTTTCTATGTTTTAATTCATGTCATTTTTTCAGGATATTTCTTAAATCCCAAGTTTCAATATTCCAACACTAACAATGATATTGAAGTTATGTCGGGAATGAGGAGAGTCATTCAAAAGTTACAAAGAGATTGGAATCTCCAAATACAGACTGACAGAGAGGTATTTTTTCGAGTATTTTTTTTCGAGTATTTTTTTTTCGAGTATTTTTTCTAGTCATATTTTCGAGTATTTTTTTTTGTAGGTCGAAACGTATCGTAGAAAGAGAGGCATATTTTCGACCCAAAAAATCCAACAAGCAATCAAAGTTTGCACTCCGGCTGAATGGTGGAGTTTATATGGCCAAGAAGAATGTCCAAACCTGGCCCCAATAGCGGCTCGAATATTAAGCCAAACCGTTTCCGCTTCCAACTGTGAGCGAAACTGGACCACCTTTACCTTGATCCATACAAGACCGAGAAATCGGTTGAAAATGGATCGGCTTATGCACCTTGTGTATTGCCATTATAACATGAGGCTTAGAGAAAGAAATTTGCAGAGGCGTGAGAATGAGAAATTAATTGATTTGGATGAGATATTTCATGACGATGATCCGTTACAACCTTGGATCAGAGAAACCGAAAATAGTGTACTCGACGGTAGAGATAATTCCGAGTGGTTGAGCGATTGCCCATCCGAAGAAGAACAAGAGCCAATAAGCAGTAGTAATGATTCTGGTAATGACGATCCGGGTGGTAAAGATACAATTCCGTGTCCTGATGTGGAAGTAGTAAGGGAATATGATAATATTTCCAATCCGGTTAGAGGGAACCATGAACATGGTACACGTCGCCATGTGAGACTCACAAGTTTGTATGAAAGAGATCAGGCTAGGCAAAAGGAAAGGGAAGACAATCCTGATATGCAGAGGAACCTTCAGGTACCGTATTTTTATGACGGCTCTAATTATAGTGAGGGATCTAATTTTTCAGGAATGGATATAAGTTCAACTGGAAGCGCAAATAATGAAAACTATTCCGATCCGTATACTGGTAACACACAACACAAAAACCGATCACCCTTCGACTCAATGATGAACATTTTCGACAATACAAATTTACAAATGTATTTTCCTCCTCATGATCAATATGAAAATAATGATTATACAACGCAACCCGCTCGTCACAGTTTTTGGCAGTAGAAGTTTTTAATGTACTGATTTAGTAATTTTCTTAGGTAATGTAATTTTTTTAATGTAGTAATTTGAGTTTCATGAGTTGAATTTGTGTGTATCATGTTTATGAATATTTATATATTTTTAAAATAAGTTTTTTATTTTTTTTCTATTTTTTCCGATTTTTTTACTAGCAGTCCGATTTTTTTTTTTGACTCGCCCGAGTCTTGTCCGAGTCAGCCGAGTCCCGAGTCTCCAGACCCGACCGAGTCCGATTCCGATACCGAGATTTCGAACCATGATTTAAAGTAACAGTCGTGATAGAAAGTTTTGGCGCCGTTTAAAGTAACCGCTGCGAAAAGATAGTTTTGGGTGCTATTAAAGTAACAGGCTGCGAAAAGACAGTTTTGGTGCCCTTTAGGGTAAGCTGCGAAAAGACAATTTTGGTGCCATTTGTAACCTCTGCGAAAAGAAAGTTTTGGTGCGTCTTAAGTAACCGCTGCCAAAAAATAATATTTGTGCCTGAAGTATCCGCTGCGAAAAAACTATTTTGGAGCCATTTACGTTAATGGTTGCGAAAAAGTAGTTTTGGTGCCTTTTACAGTAACGGCTGTGAAAATATAGTATTGGTGCAATTTACATTAAGCTGTGAAAAGAGTTTTGGTGTCATTTAACGTAACAGCTGTGAAAAGAGAGTTATGGGGCCATTTACAGTACCGCTGCAGAAAAATAGTTTTGGCGCGGTTTACGGTAACAGCTGCGAAAAGACAGTTTTGGTGCCATTACAGTAACTGTTGCGAAAAGGTAGTTTTTGGTGCTATTAAAGTAACAGGCTGCGAAAAGACAGTATTGGGGCCCTTTACGGTAACCGTTACGAAAAGATAGTTTTGGTGCCATATGCAGTAACCGCTGCAAAAACATAGTTTTGGTGCCTTCAAAGTCACCGCTGTGAAAAGATAGTTTTGGTGTCCTCAACGTTCATTGCGAAAATATAGTTTTGGTGTCATTTGCATTGACTGCTGCGAAATGATATTTTTTGGTACCATTTACAGTATAGGCTCCGAAAAGAGGGTTTTGGTGCCATCTTCTGTAGTAGATGCGAAAAGAGAGTTTTGGTGCCTTTTACCCTAACCGCTGCGAAAAGATAGTATTTGTGTGCTCTATAATATATGGTGCGAAAAGATAGTTTTTGGTGCGATTAAAGTAGCCGGCTGCGAAAAAATAGTTTTGGTGTCTTTTACGATAACCGCTGCGAAAAATAGTTTTGCTGCCATTTGAAGTAACAGCTGTGAAAAGATAGTTTTGGTGCGTCTTACAGTAACTGCTGCCGAAAGATAATATTTGTGCCTTTGAAGTTACGGCTGCGAAAAAACAGTTTTGGTGCTATTTAGAGTAACCGCCTCGAAAAGATAATTTTAGTGCCTTTTAACTTAAAGGCTGGGAAAATGGAGTTTTGGTGCCGTTTACAGTAACCGCTTCCAATATATAGTTTTTGTGCAATTTAGTTTAACCGCTACGAAAAGAACGTTTTTGTGCCATTTACTGTAACGCTTCGACAAGAAAGTTTTTGTGCCTTTTACAGTAACGGCTGCAAAGGTAGTTTTGGTGCCATTTATTTTGACAGCTTTAATGGAAGTTTTGATGTCATTTAAAGTAGCAGCTGCCAAAAGATAGTATGGTGACATTTACTGTAACAGCGGCCAAAAGATAGTATTGGTGTCATTTAATTAATGTATAGAAATTATGTATTGATTTGTGTTGATATTTGAAAATAAGATTAAGCATAACTGATTGGTAGCAAGGTAATTGTGATTCCTAATCTTAACAATTAGTTCATCCTGATTGGCAATTAAACGAAGTTATTAATTTGCATTAATTGGTTACATGAGCAACAAAAATGTACATTTTTTGCAGAGAGGTACCAAGATGATTAAACGTCGTGTGGGAGAAGGAAGGCATGTTGATTAGACAAGACGGCCTCGCTAGCAGAATAGAGAGGTCACGTCATGATGATTATGTTTGTATGGTCTTTTTAAAATTTTTTTGGAAAGTTTACAAAAGAACTCCATAATTATTTTGAATATTCTAAAAAATCGTCATTTTTTTAAAATCCTAAAAAACGTTTTTTGTCAAACTTTTATTTTTAAATAACGCCTATGAAAATTGAAACTAACCATAAATAATGTTAAACTTTTCTTTTACCGAAATGTTCTTTC
The DNA here is from genome assembly GCA_946800325.1 of Luzula sylvatica. Taxonomy (NCBI): domain Eukaryota; kingdom Viridiplantae; phylum Streptophyta; class Magnoliopsida; order Poales; family Juncaceae; genus Luzula; species Luzula sylvatica. Next base: position 75,966,087 of record OX326956.1, on the reverse strand, counting down.
ATTTTCATATGTCAAAATTAAAAAAATATGTTGTTCTTTTTCATTAATTTTATGAATTTAAAAAAAAAAATCATAAATACTTTTTAGCATATAGTGATTTCATAAATATTTTAGGATTTTTTTAAAAATTAAAAAAATAACAATTTTTTAATTACTAAATGAAGGGAATTTATCCCGACCCCGGGCCCGCGCAGCGAATATGAAGGCCCGGTCCGGTTCCCAAAATTCAAGATCACGCCATGACTTCGAGGGTACGATGCAATAGAAGGATAGACGATTACCAGCGTGAAATTGATCGCGCACGACGGGTTGATCGCTCGCAACCTTTCCTTCTCCGGTGTCACGTTGGTGACTAGCCCGTGCGTCCCATACCACACGTCTCCCACCGTCTTGACACGCCTCCCACCGTCTTGACACGCCTCCGGTTGTCTTTCGTACGTCACACGTCCACACTCTTCCACGTCCGACAGTTTTGCTCCTTCGGTTTGATCACAATCGAAGAGCCACAAGTGTCACTCCTCTACGTGTTTCCACCTTGAGTCGGAAGACGTTGGTCGCGGGTGCAACTGCCTAGACGAAGCACCGGCGAACTTGCTTGATTATATCGATTCCCTACGCCGAGAAAAATTCTTTTTCTCAGTTTTCTCTCTTCGCACTCTTTCGCTCTTAGAAATATGACTCTCAATATTCTGGATTAATCTTATTAATTCAGCAGGTTGGACTGAATGAATGAAAGAGAAATATCATATTTATATCACATAGGATTAGGATGGGCCAAAAGACATGTATATCTAATATACACATTTTCAGACAGAAAACTGCAGACACCCTTTCAGTATTCTGTTGAAACGAAAATATTAAATCGCTCCAACCGACTTTAAATCTTCACGAAAGTTGTAGATAATCTTATTATCTTTCCAACGCAATTTGGTCTGGCCCAATTGGAGTCCGGATGCGAAAGTTGCGGATGTTTTACTAACTGTATGTCAAACTGTCGCACCCTTTCGGTATTCCATTAAAACGACACTGATACTTCGTTCAAATGAACAATATTTCTACATGAAAGTTCTAGATAATCTCATTATCTATCTAACCCAATTTGAACCATTCAAATTGGATTTTCCTACTGAAAGTTATGACCACGAATGTACGCTTACATTCGTTTATCCTTGTGTACACTTTTACGGTTGATCCGACACTGTATTTCCATCACTAAATACGTAAATAAAAGAGTATTTTTGATAATAAAAAAAAAAATTTAACACCATCCATGATTAAATTTAATCCCTCTAAGAATATCGAAAAAAGTTAGTTTTTTTTGTTAATTTCCCATTTTTTTAAGTTAAAATGTTTTCGACTTGCATTAATTTGTGAACTTATAATAGTCTCATAGTATTCATATTTTTTGACATATCTTTTTTTTTTTTTTTGGTTGGAAAAAGATTTGTGTGTATACTAGAAAATAAAATATTGAGTATTGGTGGAGATATATGGAGACTGGAGAGTACTATCAAATTATATATTTCTTAGGAATATCAGCAGGAAACAAGTAGTTGCAGGAAGCCAATATATTATATCAGCAAACTATGATAGCAGGAATATCCAAATATTACGACTGTAGGATGTTTAAAAAGTGTTCGATGAAAATCTTAGGATTAGATATAACAAATTAATTAAATATTATAAAATTATATTATTTCTTATAAAGTTCTATAACTATCATATTTATTTTTTAATCATATCAAAATATTATAATTATGTCACATTAATAAATCCTACAAATAATTTAAGATTATTTTTTTCTAATAAAATAAACGAAAGAAAAATTATTTTTCTAATCCCATTTATTTTTAGAAAATATTATTTTTTAATACAACTATTTTTAGAGAATATTATTTTTAATTACCATTAATTTTTAGAGAATATTATTTTTTTATTACCATTAATTTTTAGAGAATATTAATTGTTTAATACAACTAATTTAGAGAATACGGTATACAATATCCGATATCTGATTTCGAATATATATACGAATAAGATATTTGATGCAAATACGGATACAAATACAGTATCCGATATCCGATTTGGAATAATATGATACAAATATGGTATCCGATTTCGAACGGATAGAAATACTTATATGGTATCCGGTATACGATTTTGAATAATACGAAAACAAATACGATTTCGAATACAAATACGGGTACGAATAATACAAATAAAAATAATACAAATCAAATATGAAAAAAGAAGTGTATTTTGGTCCACAAAATATTTAATTCCGTCCAAAGTAAAATTTAACCCCATAAGGGGTATTTGAAAACAAAAGTTTGGTTTGAGGGTTTTTTTTGGAGTTTCAAAAAATATAGGGGGTTTTTTGCAATATTCAAAAAAGTTAGGGGATTTTTTGAAAATTTCCCTAATAATAATGTGTTTAGTAATTTTTAATAATAATAAATAATTGTTTTTATAATAAGAAATAATTATTGTAATAATAGTAATAATAATTATTATTCTTAATAATAAGAATAATAATAATAATAATGTATTTAGAAATTAATAATAATAATAATAATAATAATAATAATAATAATAATAATAATAATAATAATAATAATAATGACAATAACAATAATAATATAATAATAATGTATTTAGGAATAAATATGATAGTTATAAAATTTCATAAAAAATATTTTATTCATTTACTACATCTGATCCTATGAGTTTCATCAAACACCTTTTAAACATCATATCCTATACTCATAGTTTCTACGTATAGTTTGGATAGGAAATTAAGTTTTCGAACGATTAAAATTGTGGTGTTTGGTTGGTCTTTAGGAACACAAAACTAAAAAAACCAAGGAAATCAAGGGAAAAATGTTGGGTTTCAAACCTTACGTCCAATTGGATTTTTCGGAGGTAGACAAATTATAAAGTATGAATTTATGATTGTGGGTATAATTATTAATAAATTTAGTAATAGGTATATGTTATAAGAACCTATTTTTCAATTATATAATAAGTTAAATGGATTCTATCACTAAAAACTATTTCGTCAAACATCAAATTTAAATCATATTGTTGATTTTAATATATTGTTAGAAAAATATATATTTCAATATCTAATTTTTTATTTTCATTCTTCTTTTATATAATTCTTACAGTTTCATAATATTTTATTTTTTAAATATTTGTAAGATTTTCTTTGAATATTGTTGACCATCTTATTATTATTTTATATTAGTTTTTCAGGAATAAAAAATATAAAAGTCAAATATTTATAATGTATGAAATATTAAAATTATATAACATATAACATATAATAATGATTTTTTCAAAATTATTATATGGTACAAAAAAATTTAGGATTTTTTTTGGAAATTAATAAAAAATAACAATTTCTTTAATTACTACGGATGTAAATTTAGGAGTTTTTTTTTACAAGATTCATAAATTTTATGATTTTGAAATTTTTTCATATTTAATTGAGCCAAAAATATGAATGAATTTGATCCACAATGAATCAAGTTGATGTAACACTTACATTATTTGGCTTATATGGATCATGTTCAAATAAAAAATTATGTAATTTGGATTTTTTGATCAAGATCGTATGATCTATATTAACATGATTATGCGATTTTTTACGGAAGCAACATTTTCTTTAGAATTATATACATTAATAATATAATATATAAATAGTATAATATTTATTATGCATTAATATAGTATTAGTATTTATAATAGAATAGAACAAAATATTATGTAATATATTATAATACAATATGATATTATATTATAATAGAATATAATAGAATATAATTAAATAATTTAATATAAAATAGTGTAAGAAATAGTGTAGTCTAAATTTGTAGTGATATATACAATATTTATGATATAATAATATAATGAGATACAATTAAATTAAATTAAATGTAAAAATATAATATTTTTGAATTTAATTTATAACATTAAATAATAATAATAATAAACAGGGACAAATAATTAACGATGAGAGAGAGACTCAAAGAAGATTTCTAAAAAAAGCTGACCAGAAATAATTAACATTAAGATTTCTAAAAAAATATATTATTGAATAATTTTACGAGATAGCATAGTTTTCTACAATATCTCGTAAAATAAGAATACAACTTTGCATGATAACAATGCAAAATATGATTTGATATTATAGCAAGCATTAGGGTACAAAAGATTTACAGCTTTGGATACAATTCATATAATTTGTTTTTTATTATTTGAGATTTTTAAGATTTTGTAAAATGCATGTACAACAATATTTTCAGTGTAACAAAAGAATGTGATTATTTTATTTTATTTTTCTTTACAAGATTCTAAGACACGTGATATTTAAGAGTAATTTCAAGTATATCTCTAGAAAAACTTAAAATATCAAATTTACCCCCAAAAATTGTAAATATCAAATTTAATCTTTCAAACCAGAGATGTATCAAATTTATCATTTCCAAATTGAAAATATATCTAATCTATCCACTTAAAATTGAAAAATATCAAATATTACGAGGTATTATTATTTTTCCTTTTGTTAATGAAGAAGATTAGAGAAGAAGAAACGAGCAAGAAAATAGAACGTGAAATATTCCCCTTTATTAAATTTGAGAATTATTGGGCTGAATTACAAAAATGATCTAACACAGGCCCAACTTTTCTCAAGAGACGGATATATGATATATTCTCCTTCATTAAATTTGAAAACTATTGAGATGAGTTGCAAAAATCCAAATAAAATAGCCCTACATTGCTCGATATATGTATATATGGTATTATATATTATATAATTATTAATAGTTATAAAGTTAGGGAAATCGCCTTCATCTGGTGCCTCCACGTCACCCTTCTAATCTGGACCGTTCGATCAAAATCGGACGATCTAAAATTGAATGGACGCGGTTTACATGATTCATGTTATGTTGGTATGGCACAGTTCATATGGACCGAGTCCATCCGGGCTTGAAATGGCCTCATCCACTTGCACCCCATTCTCCTCTTCTCTCTTTCTTCATTTGCACGACAAGAAAGAAAAAGAAAGAACCCTAGAGCTAAAAGTGCCCATTAGCGACGATACGGACGATTCTTTCGCCGGATTCTTCCAGTCCCACAGTATGGTTTGCAGTCGATTTCTTTGCTTATTGTTTTCGTTTTTGTTGTTGTTGTTGTTCTCCTCATCTGCGAGCTTTTGGTGCTTTTTCTAATGGTTTTGATTTCTAGGGTTTTTCCCGATTTTTTTTCTTACTGTCTTGGTTGTTTTCTTTCTTTGTAAGATTTTGCTTATGTTTCGAATGAATTTGGTTTATGGGCTTGCACGATATGTGTATTGGAGACAATTTTGCTCCTTATCGGTCTCTTTTTAATCTTTGGTGTTGGATCAGGACTGGATTTGGTCGCCAGTTCCTGATTTTGACTGTTATGATTAATATGATATGCATATTGGGCACGATTTTGCCCTTTATCGGTGGTTTTGATTTCTAGGGTTTGCACTGATTTCTTTTCTTACTTTTTGTTGTTGTTTTATTGTTATTGTTTTCTTCGTTTGCAAACTTTAGCTGCTGTTTCGAATGAATTTGATTTTATCGGCTTGCATGATATACGTATTGGGCACGATTTTGCCCATTACTGGTCTCTCTTTACTCTTTCGTGTTGGTTCAGGGCTGGATTTGATCGGTAGTTTCTGATTTTGTCTTATTCTCTCTCTTCATCACTGCTTGATGGTTCTGATTTATATCTCTTCTTTCTTTTTATTATTCGATCAGGGATGAATTTGGTAACTGGTTTCTGAATTTTGCTCGATTGTCTTTGTGGATAGGTTCTGCGTGTGATTGCCGGTAACAAATTTGGGTTCGAAAAGATTGTGACGGCTGCCTTTTCGGTTCGAAGTGTGGATTATGTTTTTCGCTGCTGGTGCGAGCATCTCATGTTTTGGGTTGTTGGATTATGTTTGCTCTTGGTTAATTGTGGCTGTTTGATCAATTGGTAGTTCTCCTCTCGATTACAGCTTTGGGTCGTGGTACTTTTGTGATGTGGTTGGTTTTTGTACGCTGTTCTCTTGGCCATTTTTGGTCATGTGGTTTGTGCTGGTCTCGGGTGGTCTTGCAGCTCCCCTCTTGGCCATTTTTGGTCCTGTGCTTTGTGCTGGTCTCAGGTGGTCTTGCGGCTCGCTGTTGTTTACTGGTTGGTGTTGCTTTTCATGGTACAGTGGATGACAATTTTTTGTTGCTTTCTATCCTTTTTTCCCCGGTTCGATGATGATGCATGAATAATGTTTTTGGTATTTCTTCCGTGTCGTAGCATGAGTTGAGTCGTTTCTGTATGATTTCTAATAAGTGTGCTCCGGTGTGCTATGGCTCCTGGAGTGGAACCTTATTAGGTTTACGGCGGATCGGAATCTTTTGTTGTTTTCTACTTTTTTTTCCCGGGTCGATGACGATGCACGAATAATGCTTTTGATATTTCTTTCGGGTCGTAGCATGAGTCGTTCCGGTACGATTCCTAATAAGTGTGCTCTGCGGTGCTACGGCTCCTCGAGTGGAACCTTATTAGGTTTAGTCATCGGTTTCGTCCATGCTGTGACAAGGCAGAAATTTCGGAAACCCAATTGATCTGAGACCACTCTACGATCTTATGTCTTATGTTTTCTTGCCTCTTTGTTTCATCATGATGTATGAAAAATATATGAAACATGTACTGAGAATAAATTATTTTGATTGGAATAAATTTTTGCTGAACTATACTGTACTGGATCAAACTATGCTCAAACTATAATGGAATAAATTGCTATGATTATGAACGAATTATACAACACAATTCTATTCAAATTACGATTTCATTAGATTAGCATGATTCGAATTATACTATACTCGATCAAACTACATAGCCTTTCATGAGATTAATATGTGCTCAGATTGCAAAAACCAAAAACTATTAATTGTTTATGCATGCTATATCGGATCAATCCATGTATGTGTTGACGAAATTATATGTACTTGAACTGAAAACACAAGATTTATTGTTTCTGTGTTTAATGGCTTGATGGAACGGAAAATACTTGCAAGAAAAACAAATTGAAACATATAAAAGTTCAAAAAAACATGACTACGAAATGAAAATGAAAAAACTGAATCAAATACCAATGATAGTGCAAATATAAATATGTGTAAAAATACGAAATAATATACAAAATACAAACATGAATACAATATACAACAAGAAATATAGTCACAAATACAAAGACAAATTACAGATACAAATGTAAAGGCGAATACAAACAAAGCTATTCAAATGCATACACAATTACAAACAAAGCCACTGACGATTTTATGTTTTGTGGTAGGAAATACAAATGAAAATACAGAACCAAATACGAACACAAATATGAAATGCAAATGCAAACACAAATCGAAATACAAACAAGCAAAATCAAACGATTTTATAATAACATTTCGGCTTATTTTCTTGATTTTGCCGATGACGTATAAAACAATAAACAAATTTTATAGTAAAAAACGTTTGAATTGCTCGAGAAAACCGGCTCTCGAACTACACGACTACGAATATGAAAACGATCATCATTATCATCATAGTCATCTGCATCACATCATCATCATCATCATCATCATCATCATCATCATCATCACCATTCCACCCATTTTGCCGATGATGTAAAAGAAATAGACAAATTTTACAACAAGAACTGTTTGAATTGTTGAAGAAAGCCGGCTCTTGAACAATTCAAACAGTACTTGCTGTAAAAGTTATAAATATTGTGCTTTACTGAGGCAAATATATAATACTTGCAGATTTTATTATTTAATGAAAAGTTCGGATATATTTAATTGTGTAATTTTTTAATAATTCAATTAATTAGAAGTTTATTTTGTTGTAATTTTTTTCGTTTCTTTTATTATTAAAATTAATTTATTGTTGTTTGTTTCTTAGTTACGAAATACTTATGTTTTGTTTATTGTATACCTATATGTTACGTTCGATATATATTCATAATTTGTTGATATCATGCGCGCAACCATCATATATGATATATTTATTTATATTCGAGAAATTATACTAAATTGCAACATTAAATACGAAATAAAATACCACAAAAAATAGAAAAAAATATAATTAAAATTAATCTATAAAAAAAATTAGTCTCAAACTCGAGAATACTCGCGGAACTCCCGCGCGAATGCGCGCGGGTAAAAGCTAGTTAATATTTTAGGGAAATCTTTTTTTTTTTAGGCCTCCACGTCATCAATTTTTTCTTGACCGTCTGATGTGCTCTCATGATTGATTTCATCCTGTCCGCATGATCCAATTTCCGTGATGAGATCTGACGGTCCTCATTTCAATAGACTCGATTTTCATGGACCGAGATATACCAATGTTGTTCGGATCACATGAGCCGAGTCTATGCCATTATTTCTTCCATACATCATTTACTATATCTCCGCCTCTCTCTCTCCTCACTCTCTCAGGATGGAAAAAAAAGAGAAAACAATGGCGAAAACCCTCGATGGAGAAAACCAAAACCCTAGCTGTCCGAAATCGACGATGGGTGTCGTGGAAAAGAGAGCGGCAATGAAGCCGTAGACAACGGAGGGGCTGCAATCGTGAAGCTCTAAATCGGCGAGGGAAATCGTATACTCCAGGTACGATGCTTTTCTTTTCAATTTTTTCGGTTTTCGCACTGATTTGGTGTTCTTTGTTGACGATTCTCCGTATTTTGTCAGTTAGGATTTCTTTCACACAAAATCACTGCTGCCAATTGGCTGAATTGTCTAAATTGGGGAAAACCAAAACCCTAGCCACCTGAAATCGGCGACGTATGCCCATGAAAAGAAAGCGGCGACGAAGCTTTAGACAAACAGAGGGGATGCGGTCGCGAAACCCTAAATCAACGAGAAAACCCGCTTCATACAGGTACGATTTTTTTTATCAAATTTTCCAGTTGTCGCACTTATTTTTTGTTCCTTATTAACGATTCTCCGTATTTTTTCTGTTAGGATTTCTTTCGCATCAAATTGATGCTGCCAATTGGATAAATTGGAGAATTTCAGAACATTCTGATCATAATCGCATCAAATCGCTGCTGCCAATTGGATAAATTGGAGAATTTCAGAACATTCTGATCATACAAATATCGATAAATTTTTGCATGAAGATTCTACTGTTTGTAAAAATCTTCAGGTACTAATTGAGACACAATTGAATGGTAAGCGGTAATGTGTTGTGTGTTATTTGATTTATTTTTCTATTTTTTGTACAGATCAATTGCGACGGATATACAAGAGCCTTTCGATGGAGTTTAGCAAAAACAAGCGAGTGATATGAAGCGGCTTAGACAAAAAAAACAGGTTTAGTTATATGAATATATTTAATTTCTTATGTATATTAATGTTCTTTTTTTAATTAATAAAATGAGTTTTTTTATAGGGGCATGATAGTGTAGATTTGGAGATGAATGTGAACGGTAATAGATCAAAATTGGACGATGAAAATGATGATGTTGATTTTGATAATTCGGTATGTATGAATGGAACTCAAGAATATTTGATTTTAATATTTTATAATGTTTTCTCAAAATTTAATTTATTAATCTAATATTTTTATTTGTGATTGTAGGGTTTTTCAGATCATCCGCGAAGCTTAAGAAAAGCGAACTCTTCACTGGAGAGAGGGAGAGAGAGATTGAAGAGGTATTTAATTATACATATGTATATATCAATTATATAAAATAAAATAAATTAACTTAATTAACGTATATTGTTATCGCTAATACATTGCGATAGTTATATTTTTAGGGAAAAGTTCATTTCGCGACGCAAGTTCTCTCCTCTCCAATCGACTTTTTCTCTGTTTTTCGGTGAAACCTAGGATTTTGGAGCGATTTCGTCGGTGAGGTTTATTAAAGCGAGCACGCAATTGAAAGAATTGATATTTTAATTGATTTTAATGTTGACATTGAAATTGATTTCATATTTCGAATATTATTTTGATAGGAAGTTAACGGTTGATCAAATCGAATAGCGGCAAAGGTATTTTTTTTTCAAATTTCTTCTTTAAAAAATGGAGCCATTTCTGAACTCTTCTTTGCTCCTGATTTAGGTACTGCGTTAGTTAGAAGTTAACGTGGAAGAAAGTTAAGCAATATGATCCTCAGCTCCAGAAGGCAGAAATGATCATCGCCAAATTCACAAACATTTCTCCAAGGTGCTCGACGATCTAGCAATACAGTAGAACCAATTTTTAATTTTTATTTCTTGATTACAGGGGCATTTTTGAAAGAATTTTATTGCTTTTGTGTGACGCAATCGTATCTTATGCACTGTCTTCATTGAGCTACGAGTAAGTGTTGTAATTATTATTAAAGTTTAATTTAGGCTGACATCGACGACTTTCATGATTAGGTTTAATTTGGGCATGACTTTTAAGTTAAAGAGTATGTTTGATAGTTTTTATAAATGCATTTCTTAAATTCCCAGATTTTAGTTCAAATAATAAACTCTGGCCTTCTTCATATTTTCGAACACTGCAGGGGTATATTTACATCTTTCCTCAAAAAGGTGATTATAATTATCTTTTCTACAAGGGAAGCCGCGCGGGGACTGATTTGAAGTCCAAGAAAAAGTCATTCTAGAGTGTGGTGTGGTAATATTTTGTTTTATTGTTTTAAATAGTTGGTTTAATACACATGCATATCATCATATCATCATATCATCATCATCATCACACGTATCATCATATCATCATATCATCATCATCATCATCATCATCATCATCATCATCATCATGTGCATCATCATTGTCATCATATCATATGCATCAATCAACAATAAGTTGCTAAAAAACTCCCAATAAAAACCATATGTTCTGCTTCACATAGCTCGAATGCATCAATCCACAAGAAGGCATGTTCATCTTTCTTAAATTGCTAAAAAGTTCCATGTAAAAGCCATATGTTCTATGTTACATAGTTCGAAAAACCGCCATATGTTGTACTTTACATAGATCGAAAAAATATGACTGTTTTGATCTCGATGTGTCTATATTCATACCTCGAACTATGAGCAAATAACCTATCAAAATATGACTGTTTTGGTCTTAATAGAATACTATTCATTGCGAAACAGTTCAATACAAATGCTTAATTGGGAATAAATACATTAATTGGTTGTTGATTCTAAGCATCAAAATGAAAGGCCATATGTTGGGATGTTCCGTCACTAGCAAAGTAAAGTTGATTGGATTTTATTGTTGAGCGTTTGTTGTTGCTGCCAATTTCAAATACGAAATCGAAATATGAAATGCAAAGCACGACATACGACTCGAATACGAAAAAAAATACCAATAGCAAAACCAGTATGAAATACAAAATACAAATTGTCAATTATTAATTACAAAATATGAATTATGGATAGGCAACGAGAATATAAGAACAACAATAGAATAAGCACAACAATATGAATAGGAGATACAAGTATGAAAACCAAATATGAATAAAAAAAAAATACAAATACCAACAATAATACTAAGGCAAATACAAAACATATGCAACTATGAAATAAAAAATATGAAAAACAAGAACAAATACGACAACAACATACAAATACACATTCCAATACACAGACATGGATGAGACAACAAAATACAAACACACATTTGAAAAAAAATACGAAATACACATTTGAATAAAATAACGAAATACGAATTATGATTACAAATATGAAATACAAATATTAAACACAAAAAAAATACAAGTATGGAAAAGGAAAAAAAAAACTGTTACCAATATCAAAACCAATGCGAACTATGAAATAAAAAAATACGAAATGCGAAATACGAATTAGGAATAATAAATTAGGAATCATGAATTACGAAGAAATATGTGTACCGATACGAATACGAAACACGAATATACGAAACACAAAAACAAATACAAGTACGGAAACGAAAAACAATACCTTTACCAATATGAAAATCAATGCGAACTATGAAATACGAATTACGAATAATAAATTAAGAATCAAGAATTACGAAATACGAAATACATGTACGATAAAAATATGAAATACGAATACGAATATGCGAAAACGAATACTGATACCAACAAGAATACGATTATGAATTACGAACTACAAATTACGAATGACAAAATACGAAACCCCAAATACAAAATACGAAAGATTCATAAATTTAGTATCTCTAAGTTTACTCATGTACATATTTCACGGATTATATTGAATAAGAATACGCATACATATCAAACATGAGTACATCTACAAATGCGAAATACCAATAAATTTTTTGAAACACAAATGTGATTATAAATTACAAATATCATGCGAATTTGAATAAGAATACGCTTGCAAATTATGATTCACGGATTATGAATTATGAATTAGCAGGCATGAAGCGAATATTGTGAAAATTGATATCCAACATACAAAAATACAAAAAAACAAATATGAGATACAAATACGAGTAAAAACACCAATACATGTACAGCATGACTACGAATACAAAAACGATCATCATCATCATCATCATCACCATCATATCATCATCACCATCACATCATCATCATCATCATCATCATCATCATCATCATCATTCTACCAATTTTGCCGATGATGTATAAAAAATAGACAAATTTTACAATAAGAATTGTTTGAATTGTTGAAGAAAGCCGGTTCTTGAACAATTCAAACGGTACTTGCTGTAAAAATTATAAATATCATGATTTGCTGAGGCAAACATATCATACATGCATATTTTATTATTCAATAAAAAGTTCGGATATATTTAATTGTGTATTTTTTTAATAATTCAATTAATTAGAACTTTATATTGTTGTAATTATTTTATTTCTTTTATTATTAAAATTAATCTATTGTTTCTTTGTTACGAAATACTTATGTTTTGTTTATTATTCCTATATGTTACTTTCGTTATATATTCATAATTTGTTGATATCATGCGCGCAACTAGCATATATGACATATTTTTTACATTTGAGAAATTATACTGAATTGCAACATTAAGTACGAAATAAAATACCACGAAAATAGAAAAAATAAAAATAAATTAAAATTAATATATATAAAAAATAGTCTCAAACTCAAGAATACTCTCGGAACTCCCGCGCGAATGCGCGCGGATAAAAACTAGTTATATATATTTCTGAATAAATTCCTCTCTTTACAGAGCTCCACGTCACTTCTATGTTGAAATTGGGCTTGGGCTGTGTTAAATAACACATATAGTTCCCTTCTTTCCCTCTCTCCTCATTCTCCTCATTCTCCACCGATCACCCAAAACCCTAACCCTAACCCTAACACTGAGAAGCGATCAAGCGAAAAGGATCAGTTTTTTTCGCGAGCTCTTGCGGGAAACAAAGAACGGCCCCAAACCAGCGTGGGCGACGAAGAAATTGTGGAGTCCTAGCTGCTTGACGAAGAACTCGCAGAACTCTAGCTGCGCGACGAACTCGCGAAACCCTAGCCGGCGATTTTGGGCGAATATGAGAGCGAAATCGTCGCCGCCATGAACCAGGACTACGCCGGCTGCTGCGGCGATGATGTAGTGCACCTTCTTGCTTCTCATTTGCGTTGGCAATAAAAGAAGCTAAACCTTACCTATTACGGAAACAAGATACCGTGGCAACCCGTCAGGTGAAAGCCATGACAAAAGTAAAATCTGACAAGGTCAGTTTATTGTTTTTTTTAGAGTTTTTTGCTTTCGTTTTGGATCAATTTGCACCGATACAGAAGTTTAAGTGTTGATTTTCGTTGATTGATTTACAGTTTTTTATATTTCTGTCCGCTGCCGTGAATTTGGGATGAATTTGGGACGAATCGCCTAAATCGAAGAGCAACTTCAATCGCATTCGGTCTACTGCCATGGAAACTCCCAACTCATATCCTTGAATCGCCGAAAAGGTTGATTTTCCTTCATTAATTTTGTAAAGTACTTTATATGTACCAATTTGTGTTGCTTTGTTTGGATTTGGGATTGATTTGTTTGGGTTTTAAGAAAAATTTAAAAACGGGAATTCGTGCTTCTAAAATAACTCTTCAATTCTGAATTTTGATTTTAGATGGAGTAAAATTACCTGTGGTGCATGCAGAGAAAAAGCGGCGAATCTTCAGTACCAACAATGCGACGAAGATTCTGAATTTTTTTTGTCTTTTTTTTTTCCAGAATTGGAATTGCAGTTCAGATGTGTATTTGTTGTGTGCGATTAAGCTTCGAAAGGAAAAGGAAATTCACGAAAAGGGAAAATAGCAAATGACGCGGATGGTACGTTTCAGGTTTCATTGATCGGTACGGACTATGTAATTTCAGATTTTAGGATCAAACCATTGACTATTCATCGAGGCCTTTTCGTTGCAATGTGCCGAGGTACTTTTTTCTTTCTTTCTTTATCTCCTTTTTTCATTTCGAACTTTTCTTGCTTTATTTCTTTTCATAACTAAAATTATTCGACTAATTTGTGTATTATTATTCTTTTTTAGTAATTATTTGGGGTTTAAAAAATTTGTGTTTTTAGTTCACTCTTATATCTATTTTCAGTGAAAGCACTCCGCGGCAGAAAAAGCAATACACAGATGCTCGGAAGATGCCCTTTGATGTATTTTTCCCCGTAAGATGCTCGGAAGACACAAAGCGATGCACAGATGGCTGCCGGTTAAACAACCACGCGCCATCGAGGAGATCTGAACCCATGGTGGTGGACATATCTATTCGTGGTAATTTCCATTTTTTTAAGTATTTTGTGTAATTTTTCTAAGATTTTTGGTGATTGAATGATTTTGAGTTCTATTTCGAGCCTATTTGATTGATTTCAATTTGAGCGCTGCTCGATATTTCATTGCAAATTGCCATGGATTCAGTGGCTTTTTTGCAAAATAAATAAATAAATTACTTGACAGAATAGATTAATTACAAGATTTTTTAATTGTGTTAACCGTTGAGGGAAGTTTTCAATTACCACTTGAATACCAGTTTTTGTTTTTGTTTTTGTTTTTTTTTTTTTTTTTTTGCAAATTACCCCCTTTTGATCTCTCTAATTGATTTCACAAAAATTTCAAATGTGTTGCCTTTTATTCAGGCAGAAATAACATTTTTTTGGAAGGTTAATTGATTATTAATTACATTTTTGGATCAATTCTAATTATTTCATTTTTTAGGGTTTCAATTCTGTCGATTTCGGGGGATTCTTTGCAAAAAGGAAATGTTATATCACAAAAAATAGAGGTTAATTGCAGTGAACTCAACTTTTGGTCACATCACAAATCTTATAAGTAAGATAGGAAAAATTGCTCAATTTTTTTTGCGATAAGTAAAATACTATATTACACAATTTTCGTTTGGTTAGATACAACGCCTTACATTTTTCAAAGTGGTCAAGGCAGGGACCAGCTCAGAAATATGGGAGTTTTGGGGGGGTCGAACGTAAATAATCCAATCGATCAAGGTGGCAGCAGAAAACAAAGGCTCGGATCCTGATGATCATTTTGTCGATGCCATTACTCAACTCGGTGGACCAGATAGTAAGGATTTCGAATAAATCTTTTTTCCATAAGTAATTATTACTTATGTATATTTCGAATAATTTTTTTTTCCATAAGTAATCTTTTTTCCATAAGTAATCATGACCCAGATGTAATCGAGAAACCTGACTGGGCCAACCAGGTAAAACCCTAACTTCTTAATATTTTTTATAATTTTCAATTTTAATTAATGAATATTTTGTAGGGAATTTCGAAGATCCACCCGAACAGCGAACTTCTGTCAAGTGTGGAGGTAATTTAATTTAAATCATTTCGTTTTATTTTTCTTTCCATAGTAAATAAACTAAATTATAATTTTATTCTTTATTCAAAAATAATTCGAGTGGTACCATTTACCCCTGTCCCATACCAGTCAATAACCAAATGGCATAGATTAAGAAATCCTTGCGGTAATTTTACATTTTAGTCCCTCTGTGTATCATTGGGGTCAAAACTTAATTTTCAGAAATACAGGGACTAAAATGTAATATTTCATTTCAGTGGAAAGTGCATGTCTGGACAGTAGCGCTACGGGCGCCTAGATCCAATGCTTATCATGCCGAATCGATGGATGTGTTACGTTTCCCAGCACGAATTTCTCCAGCTTTAGTCGAGGGGTATTTTGGTAATTTCTTTTTTCATTGTAATTTATTTTAGTATTTTATAATTACTCACTTATATTTGGTAATTTCTTTTTTCATTGTAATTTATTTCAGCTTTTTGGGGATTATATTATGACGAAATCGATGCATGTGTTATGTTTCGCAGCACGGATTTCTCCAGCTTTAGTCGAGGGGTATTTTGGTAATTTCTTTTTTTATTGTAATTTATTTTAGTATTTTATAATTACTCACTTATATTTGCTAATTTCTTTTTTCATTGTAATTTATTTCAGGTTTTTGGGGATTATATTCTGACAAAATCGATGGATGTGTTACGTTTCGCAGCACGGATTTCTCCAGCTTTAGTCGAGGGGTATTTTGGTAATTTCTTTTTTCATTGTTATTTATTTTAGTATTTTATAATTACTCACTTATATTTGGTAATTTCTTTTTTCATTGTAATTTATTTCAGGTTTTTGGGGATTATATTCTGACAAAATCAATGGATGTGTTACGTTTCGCACCACGGATTTTTCCAGCTTTAGACAAGGGGTATTTTGGTAATTTCTTTTTTCATTGTAATTTATTTTAGTATCTTATAATTACTCACTTATATTTGGTATTGTTAGATTTCCAAGGAGATTCGATTCGATGTTACTACAGGTTTTCTCTCATCTCAATTAACCTTAATTTAGTTATTATTGAATTCATTTATGAATATATTTGTCATTTTTTAATTTATTTGTTTCGGTTATTTCTACAAAGTTAATTGTTTTTTTATTTAATTTTTTATTTATGCATCATCATATCATAATCATCACATTATCATCATAGCATCATATCATAATCATCACATCATCATATCATCATATCGTAATCATATTATCATAATCATGTTATCATCATCATATCATCAATCATGATTGTCGTGATAATTGTAATAATGAATGTATATACTTGCAAAAAGAAACTTGAGCGGAAAAAAATAATTCGCATGAAAAAATAGTCACATGAAAAACAATTCGCATGAAAAACCAATCCGCATGAAAAACAATCCAGATGACTCCAGTTTCATAGTAAAATCCTGCCAAAAAGACAATTTTGTATAAGAAAAATGTATAAGAAATAAACAATTCTGCAAAGATTTATTTATTCTCTCACGACGATACAAGCTGTTATCTCCAGTTTCATAGTAAAAGAACAAATTGACTGAATATTTTTCGTACTGATATCAATTTTGTAATAATCAAGACATGTAACAATCGTTCTTATTTAATTGTTGTGTTGCCATGTAATCATGAAACAAAAGAGCCAAATACAAAAATAAAAATCAACATCGATGAATAAAATGTGTAAAAAATTACAAAACAAAAAAATTAATATTACAATGAATATGAATATGATCACCATAATAAGTCACAAATGAAATACTACGAATAATCAATGCTCCGTTGAAGAAAAGTGCACGAAAAAATGCAATTCTATCATTAATGGTTCAGTGACGTGATTCTTTGAAAATTCGTATTGAATAATCAACGCTCCGTTGAAGAAAAGAAAAAAAAATTAAGAGGTGAAAAAACAAAATAATTCAAGCCAAATAACAAATTTTATACAAATAACTCGAGAAAAATCATGGACATATACAAGCGAAATAACAAAAATGCAATTCTATCATTAATGGTTCAATGACGAGATTCTTTGAAAATTCGTACTGAATAGTCAATGCTGCGTTGAAGAAAAGGAAAAAAAATTAAGAGGTGAAAAAACAAAATAATTCAATACACGAAAAAACATACAAAAAAAAGTTATTTCTCTTGATCTTTTGTAATATTTAATGAATTGTTTATTAGATATTCATTGAATTTAAAAAAAAAAAAAAAACTCGACTCAAATGATTCAATGCGCGAAAAAAAAACATACATGAACCCAAAAAAATGCAAAAACAGTATTGTTTCCTTTCTTGCCAAAGAACAATGATCAACTTCAAGCCAAATAACAAATTTTATACAAATAACTCGAGACAAATCATGGACAGATACAAGCGAAATAACAAAAATGCAATTCTATCATTAATGGTTCAGTGACAAGATTCTTTGAAAATTTGTATTGAATAGTCAACGCCGGAAAAGAAAAAGAAATTAAGAGGTGAAAAAACAGAGTAATTCAATACATGAAAAAACATACAAAAAAAAGTTATTTCTCTTGATCTTTTGTAATATTTAATGAATTGTTTATTAGATATTCATTGAATTTTCAGAAATTAAAAAAACACCTGGAGTCAAATGATTCAATGCACGAAAAAAAAATACATGAACCCAATAAAATGCAAAAACATTATTGTTTTCTTTCTTGCCAAAAAACAATGATTAACTTTCTGGTTGACATAAGTATTTTTTGTTTTCTGTGTGTACTTAAAGACCAACCTCTAAGACAAACATATTGACAAATACGTTAAGTTTGAAATATCGAAGATCCTCACATGAAATTTGCAAAACATAATCAATATGTACTTTAGAGACATGTAATTCAACATGAATTGTAAGGCACAAATTTTTCAAAACTTTGAAATAATTATTTTGTTGATAATTTCTGAATGAACATGAGAAACAACAAAGAAGACTATTAAGACAAACAAATTGCAAATACGAAATACAAATTACGAAAAACGAAACACCAAATACTAATATAAAAAAAAAACAAATACCAATGCGAGCCAATGAACTAAAAACAACATAAGAATATGAATAAAAAACTAGGATAAGAATAAAAACACGAATACAAGATTCAATCACGAGTACGTGTAATAATGATTCGCAGATTAAGTAAAAAATAAGTCATTGCATAATGGAAATACGATGTGCAAAACATGAATACAAGTATGGAAAATTTTCTTGAATAAACGAACCTATACGTTATAGTGCATGGCTCTGTTTGTTTTTATTGAAAGTTATCGAATCATTCGTTGTTCATGAAAATTAAAATGCATATAAGTTTACCCTCGAGTCATAATGTTCATTTAGATATTTTGTCGCGAAATAACTATACAAATTTAGCAACTCTGAATTTAATCATGTACGTAATTGATGACGAAATAACCATACATATTTGACAACTCCGGGCAAATTAAGAAAATAAAACAACACAATAGCAGGAACAACAAGAATTCTTGAATACAAATTATGAAACACGAATACATCTACAAATGCAAAATACCGAGATGAATTTGAATAAGAATATGTTTGCGAATTACGACTCATGAATACTACAAAACAAATACCAAATGCAAAACAAAAGCAAAAGCACAAATACCAATACTAAGTAACTACAAATACAAAAATGATCACCATCATCATCATCATCATCATCATCATCATCATCATCACCGTCATATCATATCATCATCATCATCATCATCATCATCATCATCATCATCATCATCATACCATCATCATCATCATCATCATCATCATCATCGTCATCATTGCCGTCTCGATTTTGCCGATGATGTATAATAAATAAACACATTCTGCAACAAGGATTATTTGAATTGTTCAAGAAAGCCGGCTCTTGAATGATTCAAATAGTACTTATTGTAAAATTTATACATATCATGATTTACTGAGGCAAAACATATAATACTTGCATATTTTATTATTAAATGAAAAGTTTGGATATATTTAATTGTGTAAATTTTAATTATTTAATTAATTATAACTTTATATTGTTGTAATTTTTTTTGTTTCTTTTATTATTAAAATTCATATATTGTTGTTTGTTTCTTTGTTATGAAATACTTATAATTTGTTTATTTTATTTCTATACGTTACATTCGATATATATTCATAATTTGTTGATGTTATCTGCGCAACCAGCATATATGATATTTTTATTTACATTCAAGAAATTATACTGATTTGCAACATTAAAAATAAGAAATAAAATACCCAAAAATACAAAAAAAAAATTAAAAATTAATATAAAAAAAATTAGTCTCAAACTCGAGAATCCTCGGGGAACTCCCGCGCGAATGCGCGCGGGTCAAAGCTAGTTTGATATATTTGTCTTCATTAAATTTGAGAATTATAGGGCTGAATTGCAAAAAAATCGTCTGAAGCAGGCCCAAATAAGGAAGGAGCAGTTATTAAATGAAAATATATTGCCAAACATGTTTTTTTTCGAAATTAGTCATTCGTGATACGCGAATAATACGATACGTAATACATTCGTGCAAAATTCCAATCAAACGTTTTTCAAACCAGTCAAATATTCGATTAAATAAAATATAATACACTAATAATTCGTCAATTCGGCTATTCGTAATTATGTTTATTTTACATAATACATATACAACAATTCGGTATATACAAGTATATATGAATATACATTTTTTTTTATCCGTAAATCTTTCAAAAATATATTTATTTAGTTCAAAATCATAAATTTATATATTATTATTGATATTTTGTTTGTCTTAATCATTTTTTGAAATTTAAGTTCTTTATTTATTTAAAAAAATTATATTTTTCTTCTTCTAAAAACGTATTATAAGGCAACACGTGTATTATTCATGTTTTTTACAAAAAAATATAAATACGCGAATCATTAATCTTGTTAAGTGCTGGAACATCAATACATTTACTATTTAAAATACGCAATTATTCGTAAATTATACGTGCATTATAACGAACTGAACAACTATGGTTTTTTTCTTTACTTATTATAGTTACTTAAATAGTTAATAATATTGTATGATTCTTGTCATTTATTAATATTTTCCCTTATTATTTGTAAAAAAATTATGGTTGAGAAGAAAACGGAATCGGAAAGAAAAGCAATTTTTGATACCATATTAGGATTGTATAAAAATATGCAAATTTGTAACAAAATGATTTTATATTTTCTGATTTTCTCGTAAAATAGGAAATTTTTTTGTGAAATCTGATTTCCTTTATTCTGCATATTGTCTCTCTCCAAGCTAAAATAAAACAAAAAATAATTCTTCCTATTTAAAAAAGGCTGCAAAATCAGCAGAGAAATGGACCAATTAAAAAAAAATCGTATTTTCATAATTTTGTATGTTAAAATGCGGAATTTTTTTATATATAACCAATTTTTTAAAGTTTATTTAGGAAATAACCATCCATGGAACAATATTTGAAAAATGTCTTTTGCGCATAATGATAGCCAGCCTGACGGAGAATGATTGTCCGCTTTTTATTACTTGCATAATTAGTACAAACAAAAGATAATTAACACATTTTGCATAATTTTAGAAAAAACGAAGTTTGGTTCCTCGCCAGGCGGGGTATCATTCCCCGTCTTTTTCCAAATATTTGTGATGTTTTTAATATTAAATTTGTTCATACCTCCTCCGAAATGTACCCACCGAATTCTCCATTATTTAGTTATTACGTTTAATTATCGTGATAATTAAGATATATAATTAAATATTCATTAAAATTTATTCAAATTTATGAATTCGAATGAATATTAATTATGTATTAAGTTAACAGCTAATATGTACTGGTTATCATTTTAATTAAACATATAAAACGCTACAATACAAAAAAATAATATCCTATAATTAATGCCTCAATCTCTTCAAGATTTACTGCTTGACATCAATATATTATATTTATAACAATTTGTTTCTAAATGATCATCATGTACTCATATTTTTCCAATTTTCTCCAATTTCTCAATTTTTCACATCTTATCATCCAAAATTCGTTTTCTTTGAACATATATGACTATTACAAAATTGAAAAGTTTTAATATGCCTAAGAATATCACAACAAGCAAATATATTTTTCGCATATATTTCTGCAATAGATGCAATTATAAGATATTAGAAGATTATACCAATTTTTGACCGTTCCTTGATGACATATATATTTACATGTGTTTACACTTTTAGTCACACAATATTAATTTTTGCAAAACAAATGGTGTGTGGCATTTCACGCCAAAAACACACATTAACGTGAAACAAGAAAAAGGAAAAAAAAAATCCTTTGCTATAACTTATCCTCTTTTTTAAGGACAGAAAAGCTGAACCAAAAAAGACTTTTGAATAATAGGAAGATTGTATAAGCTTAATAATCTCATGATTTTACTCGAGGCCCGAAAGAACTTTTTCTTAGTTGAGTGGGCTTTTTTAAACTTGAGTCTGAATTCATTAGGAACACGTTCCGTATTTCTTTTCATAAAAAAAATCATTGCAAGTAGGAGTGCAATTTGAATAGGATCTTTTCATAACTACAAAGTATCAAAATTATCATTTTAAATTTTTATAAATTAGATAGTTCTTTCGTTGTCATATTTACATAATAAATAGTTTTGGATATATTTATGCTCACTAACACACATGACATCACATGACATTGTCATTTAATTCACTTGACAATGAGCAAATGCCCCGAGAAATTGGAGAAAAAATATATTTATGCTCACTATCAAAATTATCATTCATGACATGACAATTGACATTGTCATTTTTATAATGTTTTCAATAAAAAAAAAATATGTAATATGTATTTGCAATACAAATCATTTTTTTCTCATCAGGTTCAAAATGATAGTGATATAAATAATACTTAATAAATACATAAATTTCATGCACCACACACAGATAACCATTTTATTATCACGCACCTCACAAAAATAACTTTTTTTCTTTTAACCAATAACCAGTGACAATATTTCACACCATCTTGCAAGATTGTGTGCGTAATTTTTATGTGAGGTGCATATCACATTTGTTTTCTCATTACTCCAATTTTTTTCAATAAATTTAGTACTGGTATATGTTATAAGAACCCATTTCTTCCATTATATAATAAGTTAAATGGATTCTATCACTACAAATTATTTCGTCAAACTTCAAATTTAATTCATATGTTTGCTTTTAACAATACAAAAAAAAAAGAATTCCTCAAAAAAAACCTAACTTTTTTTGGATTTATCAAAAAACCTCTAACTTTTAAATTATTCGAAAAATCTCCTATGAATTGAGTTTAATTCTTCAAAAACCCCTACTAATGTTATTTTCAACTTTCCATCCAAATTAACATTTTTTTGGCTCAAAATACCCTCACAATTTATTTATAGTAGAATTTATTATATAAACTAATGGATAAATAATATTTTACAATATAATATCATAATATTAAAAAAACTTTTAAACTATCTCTTCAAGCCATGTTATTTTTTTTTAATCAAAACCGTATTGATGTTGGATGCAATATTCATAGGACATGGAATATGAAAAGTTGTTTTAAATTTTTTGGACACACATAACTTATACAATTTGTTCTTTTATAAATCTTTTTGCTATCGTTTATTAATGTTCAAACATGATCTCTTCCTTCAAATATTAAAGATTATTTTTTACATTATTACAAAAATCATTATTTATTATTATTTTTTTATTATTTTCTATAAAATAAAATCGAACATTAAAGCTCACCAAGCGATGCTATGAATTGAATGAATCTAAATATCGAGGAGTTCAAAAACTACTTTGGTCGTCGCAAGATCATACAAGTAGTTTACTTTTCTCTCGTGTTGCTTTTACTTTTTGCTATTATGATTCTACTCGTATCTATAAGTGACTGGTACATGGTCAGTTTGGATTTCGGTATCACTTAACACTGGTATCTACCGGTTAATTAGTACTCACTGGTACATGTAAGATTTATGGTTTTCTACCGTTTTCAAATCAATGGTTCCTCTAATATCCTCTGATGATCATACCGGTTAATAAGTCACTAATCATTTCTTGTATCCTATGATTGTTTCTTCCATTTCGATGATCATACCAACCAAAACTCACCATGCAATTATCCTCGATCATTTATATCTTTATAAAGAAATATATGAATAATCATCTTTGTATTTTGCCTTCAACAATAACGAGCAGAGGTCATTGTCAACTTTGCTCCATTGGTTGAAAGAAGATGTGCCGGGTCATCGTTGAACTAGACATTGCACAAGTACAGTACATAATATCACATTTGATCCGTCGATTTAGTTAAGGTTGTTTGACTCGAAATTAAATATAACTAGAGGGTTCCTGAATCCTCGCTCCGCTTCGGTTATACAATATAAATTTATTATTGTGAATTAATGAATTAATGAGTAATTGATTATTTTAATTTATATCAATATTTTTTATTTTTCGTATTGTTTTATCAATGTTTATGCATGTAGAAAAGTTAAATATATATATATATTTTTTGAAGATTTTATGCTAATTAACATAATTATTTTCTACATTATAAATATTTTTGAAATACATATAACAAGACTTCCATTTTAGAGTGTCAATTATATTTTTATTTTGTGCGTTAATACATGATAGATAACCGAAATTATTATTGCCATATTATTAAAAAATTATACGTAAAAATAATTTATTACACAAAGTAGTGCGAATACAGTGCTGCATAAGATCCAAAACAAAAAATATGTCTTTCTTTTAATTAATGGACTGAACCAGATGTCATATATATAATTAAAAAATGAGATTATATTTTCTTTTTGTAAAAAAAAAAAAAAAATACATACAAGTACGTTTCTTACTCTACTAGCCGTAAATTAGAGAACACGCACAATTGGTTAAAGAAAAACTATGAATTCGGCCCATTCTAGTATCCGAGATACGATACCAATCAGACACGTGCACGACATACATTTTGATGTATCTGAACAATATAGATGAAATGTCCGATCCAGCATTAACATCATATTATATTAACGACTCGTTTTTATGTTCTCAATTTTCTCCAATTTCTGAATTATCTCATCTTATCATGCAAAATTCATTTTCTTTTAACATATTATGACTATCAAAAAATGAAGTAATATATTCCTACGAATCTCACAACAATCGAATATATTTTTCACACATGATTTTGCAGTCGACAATTATATATACTGTATACACAATTTGTCACGCAATATTACTTTGATAAAACAAATTTTGCATAACAGTTCACGCCAAGAGACATCTTAAAAAGAAAAGAAAAGCAAAAAATTCTGATACATATTTTCCTTTTCTAGGAAAAAACTAAAGCAACGAAGCTTCGCCATATCATCTACAAGTTAAATCTCATAAAATGTCATGCGTAAAAGCCACAACGGACCAACACCGACCAAACATGAACCACACAAAGCCCACGCATAAATGCACTCAACAAATTTCTAGTATATATCGGTCCCTTACTAAACAAATCTAGTACACCATTTCAAATGATTACAAATTAATAAGTCGTAAACTTAAAAATATTTAACATCAAGTACTCGTTCGGCAAAACGTGAAATAACAGCAGAATGGAAGAATATGATATCGAACAGGGTCTGTTAATAATTCAAATGTTTTCAATATTTTGTAATTTTGAAATGATACCTTGGGACTTTAAAAAAATGTGATTTTTTTTTTTATGGATAAATATGATATCTTGGGATTTCTTTTATAAAAGTAAATGTGTTAAATATCAATAATGGAAGATTAATAAAATATTAAAGAAGGTAAATTGAAGAGAGAAAGAGGGATTGAAGACAAGATAAAATCGTTTGATTAAATAATCTTGCTTAAATTACATGGAGGGATTACACATCTATTTATACTAGTAATTATCTCTCACTAATCCTATCCACTAACAACCACTAATTGCTTAATTAATTTACAACCATTCATTCTTAACCCACTAACACACTAATTATCTAATCGTCTCCATTTGAATATGAAATGGAGACCTCCATTTGATTCTTCTAACAGCCCCCCTCAAGCGCAACCGGCGACTTGTCGACGGTAAGCTTGGAACCGATACAATTGCGGAAACGTGAAAGGAAGAAGAAATAATCATACCGGTTTGGTACCGGTTGGTTAGATTCTTTAAAATTTGTTATAAAAAGAGATTTGTTTATAAATAAGAGGTAGAATTTGAGATTTTAGAATTTTCAGGGGTATGGATGTAAGAAATTGTAATTGTTAACGGGTTAACGGATTTTAAAGAGAGAGAGATTTGTGAAGAAGAAACAGAGAGTGTGAGGCAGATTCAATACCGGTTTCGGTGATATCTCGAGCGGACCAGTTTTGGTACCAAGGTCGAATTTGGGTATCGGCTTGAAGAGGTCAGTATCATGTGGCATGGCCGGCACCGATTTCATACAATTGCTTCCTGTAAATGCAATTCATGTGCTAGGAGTGATACCGCTTTGTGCGGAAAAAAATCATTCGGTACCGTTTTGGTACCACCTATTGAGAGAATGTAGAGCTTGTACCAGATCTTGTATTTAAGGCTCCTAATCACCTCTTTGTATCTCGTGTTCTTGGCTGAGTTGATTTACGAGCGGTTTGCTTGTTCTTCTTCTTCGACGTATTAGGGTTGGATGTACGTTAACAGGATTGGTTTTTTTTTTTTTTTTGGTTCTTGGTTGATCGAGAGAAAGATGAGAGAGAGAGGAAGAGTTGGTTTTGAAAATTTTGGGATGATTTTGAGTATGTAAGAAAATAGAGGACTAAAATGAATAATTGTGCTGATAGCGGGTTAACGGGTGGAATTGAAAACCGCAACAGATGATAGTAAAAGTTATATCAAATATGTGCGATTTGAAGAGACGAATCGCGTGGTGTAGTTGGATTTGAGAAAGACTGAAAAATGAGAGTTCTACTGGAGAGAACTGGAGAGAACGGTATGCTGTGATCGTACCGGTACCAAAAAAAATTCTACTGTACCAGTGATTTAGTGAGGAGCGGAAGCAGAGAAGGATCGTTTATGTTGCTTCTATGAACAACCCTTTACTGAAAAAAAAATTTACTGTAGAAAAGAAAGAAAGAGAGGAGTTTTTTTTTTTTTTACTGTAGAAGAGAAAGAGATAATCTGGGCAGTTTTGCCTTGACACAAGAATAATAGATTTAGACAAGAAGAAGAAGAAAAAAAAAAGATAGAATTTCGATTTTGGATCTTTACAAAAAAAAATTAGGATCTAATTAAGCGTTTGCTTATCTTTATCTCATGATACCATGTTAAATATCAATAATGGAAGATTAATAAAATATTAAAGAAGATAAATTGAAGAGAGAAAGAGGGATTGAAGACAAGATAAAATCGTTTTATTAAATAATCTTGCTTAAATTACGAATTACACATCTATTTATACTAGTAATTATCTCTCACTAATCCTATCCACTAACAACCACTAATTGCTTAATTAATTTACAGCCATTCATTCTTAACCCACTAACACACTAATTATCTAATCGTCTCCATTTGAATATGAAATGGAGACCTCCATTTGATTCTTCTAACAAAATGTATGAATTTCCTTTAATGTATATAACTTTTACATAACCCAAGACATCCAATTTTAATATTTTTATTATATTTTGCAATTTGTAATTTTGTAGTAATTAGAAAAAATGTTATAAATAAGATAATTTTCATGTATAATCTTTATAGAACTCAAAATATGACATACACCCTTATAAATAAATAAAGTTCTCTATTTCATGTAAACCCATTAGAACTTACAAATTTCTTGGGCGTGTTTAAAATTTTAGAATGGTACAAATATCCCACTGAAAATCTTAAAAAAAATCACATCTTAAAAAAAAAAAAATTAAAATATGATCTTTAATATTTGATAATTTCACAAATATCCAATAGCATCTTAAAATATTAAGTACACCCACATAATGACCCAAAAAAAAGAAAATCTTCAAAACATATTACAATTTAATATCTTTGTAACTCTAAAACCAAAGAATGCCACGTACACTCCTGCAATGTGAAAATGTCACGCTTATTCATAAAATCACAATGTAATATATATACCCGCAATAGTCTCTTACAGTTATAGGTGATCAAATTTCACGTGCAAATAGGAAAATGTCAATTCTCATTTCATTGAATATTTTAAATATAATAAGATTTTTATTTATTTGTAATTCACAAAATTTTAAAATATCATATATATTCCTAAAAGTGAAAATATCAAGAAGTTCTTCAGTTTTCATGACACATTTCACATACAGTGCTTGCATCTCGATCTATATTATCTATAAAAAAAAAACCAAAAGAAATGTATATACGAGAAAATAAATTATATAATGGGAAATTTTGATACGAAGACCAATTAAGTTTGTTATTTTACAAAATAGACTAAAAAATTTGGTAGTTTGAAAAATAACACTGTCACCTTTTGAAAAATCGAGAGCTTTTCAAATTCTGTGTTGGTTGATACTTCACCCCAATTTGCAACATTATATATATCCATCATTTATACAATTGAAAAAAAAAAATCAAATAAATACTATATTTTATTTTTAAAACATAAAAAATCATATTTTCTTTAAAATAAATTTGTGTCGAATAGAAATATTCATATTTTATAAAATGATATCTCTAATATTATTTTATTCTGAAAATAAAAATCATACTTTAAAAAGTATTTTGTACAAGAAATTATTACTTTTATGTATAATATCATATTCTCATTGTGTTAATTTGAAAAAGCATATAATATTTTATTTTACAACATATCCTAAATTTTCTAGAACATAATTATTATTTTTAAATTATTAATATTATTATTATCATTTTTAAAAATATTTGCAAAAAAAAAAATCGAAATCGCAAATGGTTTAAAATATAATTTAATTTTGCAAATATTCTCAAAAATGATAAAAATATTATACATTATTTTAAAATAATAATTATATTTGAGAAAAATTAAGAAATATGGTAAAAAAATATATATAAAAGGTAATATGATTTTTCAAGTTAATATGATGAAAAATATAATCTTATAAATGTAATAATTTTGTGTACAATATTTTTGAAAATATGATTTTTATTTTCGAAATAAAATATTATTATATATCATTTTATAAAATATAAATATTTTTAATTACACAAATTTATTTTTAAGAAATATGATTTTTTATGATTTAAAAATAAAATATAGTATTTATTTGATTTTTTCTTCAATTATTTAAATGATGGATATATATAATGGTGCAAATTGGGGTGAAGTATCAACCAAAATAGAATTTGAAAAGCTTTCGACTTTAGAGTGTTATTTTTCAAATTAACAGATTTTTTGGTTTATTTTGCAAAATGACAAACTTAATTGGTCTACATACCAAAATTTTCCTAGATTATAAATTAAATTAAATATAAAAATAGAACATTTTTGAATTTAATTTATAACATTAAATAATAATAAATAGGGATAAATAATTAGCGATGAGAGAGAGACTCAAAGAATATTTCTAAAAAAACTGACCAGAAATGTCGATTCTCATTTTTCCAAAGTTTCTATACAATTTCCAATAATTCTTCACACAGAATTTTACCACGATCAAAATTTACAACATTAAATATTCAATAATATTTGTTTACCAACAAAATTGTTATTCTGAATCTCGTATATGATTATGACAAAAATTAAATCCAAACAAAAAGTCATAGGAGCACTACTCCCTTTCTTAAACCTCATTTCTTTTTCCCATTAAAAAAATCATGAATCTATGGAAATAGAAAGATGAGGACTACTGAAGAAGAACTATCTTGAATAAGCAATTGAATTTCATGTTTTCGTTTTTTTTAACTTCAATTCAATTTTTTTAGCTAGATTCCCAATTGTTTATTGATATCCATGCAGCAATCGGCAATATATGGATTTTATTAGTGTTATCACGTTACTGGTTTGTTTTTTTCGTTTCTTTTGATGTTGGATGCATATCACGTATTTGATGAAATTCCCGATTCGAGACTCCCATCTTATTATATTTACGATTTATTTTTATTTTCTCAATTTTCTCCAGTTTCTCAATATTTTCTCTATCTTATATTCAAAATTCATTTTCTTTTAATATATTATGTCTATCAAAAAATTGAAAAGTCGAATATGCCTGAGAATCTCACAACATGCGAATATATTTTTCGCATTTATTTGAAATATACACACACACACAATTAGTTACCCAATATTACTTCTTGCAAAACTTGTATGACAGTTCACGCCAAATTCCAAACGCACACTTTAATAAATTCAGTGACATTCTTTTCATTGGAATAACAAATTAAAAACCAAATATAATTGAAGAAAAAAATGAATGAAAGGGCTAAGCAGGCCATTTTTTTATTGGTTCAATTGGAATTATATAAGCTGAATAATATGAGGATTTCCTCAAGGCCCAAAAGGCTGTGTTTGAATTTATTAAGACATATATATATTTTTCTAGAAAGATTAATTCAAGTAGGGGAGCAATTTGAATGGGCTCTTTTCGTAACTACAAAATATATAAATTATAATTTTAGATTTTTATAAACAAGATAGTTTCTTCAATGTCATATTTACATAGTAAATAATTTTAGGTCTTCAATTATTAAGGTCTAGTGAGCACATGCCACGAAAACACTAAGGTCTTCAATAAATTTATATATATGTAAAATATGTGTGTGCAATAAAAATCAATTTTTTCATCAGGTTCAAAATTGTACTGATAATAATAGATAGATAATAAATACATGAATATCATGCACCATGCAAGATAACCACTAATAATCACGCACCTCACAAAATAATATTTTTCTTTGCAAACATGTTCATATTACCACTGATAATTTTTCATATCATCATGCAAGATTTTGTGCGTAATTTTTATGTGAGGCGCGTATATATCACATTTGTTTTTTCATTAGGCCAATTTTTTCAATAAATTTAGTAGTAGGTGTATATTATAAACCTATTTTTCAATTAGATGATAAGTTAAATAAATTATTAATTCTATCACTTGAAATTATTTCGTCAAATTTAAATTTAATTCACATGTATGCTTTTAAAATACAAAATATGATATTAAAAGTGATAATTGTTGCTTATGTATTTTTAAATTTATTTTATATTTAAGTTAATATAATATTAATTTTTAATTTAAAGATTCATATATTTGTGGAATGCCTAAAAAGATACATGATCGGTCTTGCTTACTAGATTTTTGAAAGGTAAATTTATCGAAAATCCCAAAATATAATATTTAAAATTTTAATACCGAAAGACGGTTCTTGCAAGTTTCAGAGGTATAAATATGATATTTTAGTGTTTTCTAAAGCGTATATATGAAATTCAACAAATTTTTGACTACAATTGTCATCGAAATGGTATATATTGTCTATATTTATTATCATCGTTGGTGAGAATGTTGTATTCTGTGAAGCCACATCAATGCTCTCCATTTTGAGCTTATTTATTTTTTAATATATATTTTGTGTGATCTTTTGTTTGTTTAAATTTGAACCATTAGATTAGATGGTGTGATGTATTTTAATCCCATATATGAATATGAATTTTCTTCTACATTTTTTAAAGGTCGTATTCTAATTTCTATGTAGATAATTATGTGTCGTTATTTTTTCAAAAGAAAAAAGATATCTCTCTGAACCATGTCAATTTTGTATTCTTTTAATCATAATCATATTGATGTGGGATGCAATATCCAGATCCAGATTGAAGCTAAATATCGACGAGTTGAGATGCTACTTGGCCATCGCAAGGTCATACAAATAGTTTACCCTCATGTTGATTTTATTTTTTTGTTATTATCGTCGTACCGGTGCAAATAGTTTATCGGCACGATTTTATTACGGTAGGCAAAACCAAAAACATTGTTTTCACTCAATTTTCATAGCGTATAATGGTCCTTTGGGGGTGAGAAATCACATTCTTTTCACTCAATTTCTAATCCAATTTCTCCGTTTTTGTTGTATTAGAGGGGTTGAGGTGAAAGTGAAACCAAGGAAGCCTTACACAGTTACACTCACTCGCATGACCAGGATAAAGGACGGCTACAAATTACTCAGGTAAATTTCTTAAACTCAGTTAACTAACGATCCAACATTGCTTGATTTTGCTTTTACTTTTGAGCTAATTATAATTCAATTACTTCACTGCATTTTTGAAACATGCTACACTGGGAAACGGGGTAGAGAAATCTCGTAAATCATCGTCGCCAAAAACAGTTTTACAATTCAAGTCAGGAGAAAATAGCACCGTTTATTTATGCAGTTTGTTCACAAATACCTCTGAAACATGTCACTTGGATCTCGAAATCGAGAAGCCAGATGAGGAAATCGAATTTTCTCTGTGATTGGTCAAAGAAGCATTAATTTATCGGGATTCAATATTTACTCGAAAAGAGACTTTTATGGAAGCTGAGTATCCTTAATTTTCATATCTGAATTTCAAACATGTCTATTTTGAATTATTATTTTGTTCGTTTAAATTTCCTTGACTTTATTAAAACGATGAATTTGGGGAGGATATTGCCGAGACCGATAGTGGAGTGAAGATTCTGAATACGCTACTTTTGCTGACGAGGACCAGGATTCTTACGATTCTGATTTCATCGATGATGGTGATGTCAACATGTTTGTTTCTTCTCCTCGCAAAAATGGCTGTAATATTTCTCATATTTTTTTAGGGGTATAGGTGATATTTTGTTACTTCTGTTTTGTTGGGATTTAATTGTTATATAATTTATAGTCGTGATTGAGGAGATAGTAGACGATGAGGAGCCGTCAGAAGAAGATGAAAAGAAGGAGAAGCTAGCAATGGTTAAGAAAATGACGATTCTGCCCTTGTGGTAAGCGACGACGAAGATGGTTTCCCATTCTCGGAGACCAAGAAGAGCGAATAGAAGACCGCCGAGGAGGACGGCAAGAAGAGGAAGAATGACGAGTCTACCCTCGAGACTAATCGAGTCGTGAAGAACAAAAAGAAATCGAAGAAGAAGAATAACAAGAA
This sequence comes from Luzula sylvatica, assembly GCA_946800325.1. Classification (NCBI taxonomy): domain Eukaryota; kingdom Viridiplantae; phylum Streptophyta; class Magnoliopsida; order Poales; family Juncaceae; genus Luzula; species Luzula sylvatica. The sequence continues at coordinate 75,933,083 of OX326956.1, read as the reverse complement.
GGGTAAAAAGGTCAATGTCTCCGAAACAGAAGAATCTGAGAAGTCCAAGGAGGAAAACGAAGCGGTACCAGAGGTGGAAAATAACGACGTACCAGTTGAAGGCGAAGCGGTACCAGCGGAGGAAAAGAAAGAAGGGAAAAAGAAGAAGAATAAGAAGGCTGAAAAAGATTCAAGCCAGAAGGAAGAAAAAGACGAAAAGGAAAAGGACGAAGAAAAACCGGCGCAGAAAGCTTGTACTTTTGCAAATGGATTGATTATCGAGGAGATCTCGATGGGTCGACCTGATGCTAAACGTGCCAGTCCCGGCAACAAGGTACTTTTATTAATTAATTAATTTATTATTATTATTATTATTATTTTTAATTTTCAATAAAAATGTTTGGTTTTTGTGAAGGTTTCCGTGAACTATATTGGAAAGTTAAAGAGTGGAAAAATATTCGACTGTCCTGATGTTGGTCATGTTGGTCAAAGGCCCATCAAATTTCGTCTTGGTATTTTTGCATTTTTTGAGTATTTATTTAGCGTTAATATTATTATTTCTGTATTTAAACAATTATTTCTATTTTAAATAGGTATAGGACAGGTCGTCAAGGGCTGGGAGGTTGGTGTAAATGGTATGATAATTTTATCTTAATAATAACTAAAGCTAATTTTATCATAATATATATATATATTTTATATTATATTTTAGGTATGCGTGATAGGGACAAAAGGAGGCTGACGGTACCGCCATCTATGGGGTAATTTTGGTCTTTATTTTTTTATTCTATTATCTTAATTCAATTTGTAAAAGAAAATGGAAAATGTATTGATTAATTTTTTTTGGTAGATATGGAGATCAGAAAGTTGGAATGATACCGAAGGACTCGTTGCTCATTTTTGAGAAATATGAGAAAGACCCAATTCAACGAAGAGCCCAATAGAATCTCTAAGCTGGTCGAATAGAACGAGGGACCAAACTAAACCCTCATTCTCACTATCTTTACCTTTACCGCTCGTTCTCTCTCTCTCTGGTTCCCTTTCAATGTCCGACGTTCATCTTTTCCTGCTCTTTTTCTCCCCCTCTCTGTTTATCTCCTACTTCTTTCCCAAGCAAAGGAATAATCTACGACCAGATCATCTCGTACCCACTTTCTCAAGTAAAGGAATATACGATCTGATGATCATCTCAAAAGCATGAAAAACAGCGATTCTGGTGTGAGTGAATTAATCTGATGAAATGCGAAAACATTTCTTACAAAGTGGATCTAATATTCCTCCAAATCCTCAGGCCCATGTGGAAGGTATTGCTATCCAAAATATTCAAAAAAATATAGTATTCTTTTATTTTAATTTTTCTAATTTTGTTTTGGTATTAAGCAGGCAATATGCCAATTCAGCGGAAGAATTATAACTGCGACCTGAACTCTCCTCCAGAAACGGGTAACAGATCCAACAATATCCAACTTAGGCCAGGCAATAAGATCCGTTTAGACGAATCCAAACCCATTAACCCGACTCCTCCTTGGTCTACAAATAATAATAATAATATCTATAATTTTACATCATTACAGTACGAGAGAGTTTTTACAACTTCACTTGAGATGCATTTGTTCCTGTTATAATTTTAGTTTCACGATCTGGTTGTTTACGGACGTAATTTTTTTTTATGAACTTGTATGTATAAAATAAACAACATCCTGTTGTTTATGGACTATTTTTTTATTTTTATAAACTTGTACGTATTTTAAACAACATATTATTTTATTTTGTAAACTTATATGTTTACTATAAACAACTTGTTGTTTATTGTTTATGAACTTGAACTCTGGAAATTTCTAGTTGTACAAAATAAACAAGGAGCATTTCTGTCAGTAACCCAGTTTGAAAAAATATTTCGAAAAATAGCTTCGTTTCACAAAATATTCCAAAACTAACCCAAATCGGATTTTAAAATCTCGGTGTCACCTGATTTTAAAAACCTGGCGCCGTAATTAAGTATAAATCGGGATTTGATGGAAGACAGAATTGCATGATGAAATTACAGGATTTTAAATCTCGGTATTCAATGCAAATTAAAAAGCAAATAAGTGTCTCCAAATTTTACCCATCATGTTTTTTGTATTTTAGTTAGCGTATTTAATTAGCAAAGTAAGCAACACATATTATGTAATTAACAATTAATTTAATGCATATTTAACCTAATTCGAATTCATAATTTAAATTAATATCAATTAATTATTAATGATATATTTTTTAATTATTACGTTAATTAAGTATGTTAATTTAAATATGTAGAATTCGGCCGGAAAATCTTGGGGCAAAATAAATTTTTCATGTTTTTAATAACACACTTTTCATAAAACAAAATGGGAAATTATACTTTTCCCCAAAAATTCTCCGCCGAACTCTCCATATTTGAGTCAACACGCTTAATTAACACAATAATTAAAAAACATATCAATAATAATTAGATAATATTGATATAAATCTATGGATTCAAATAAATAATAATTCCGTATTAAATTAATGATTAACATTGCTTAATTCTCGGATTAAACAATGTTACCTAATTTCATACATACCCATGCAAAATTAGCAAATAAAAAAAAAATGGGGTAAAATTTTTTTTTATCCAAAAAAGATCAAAATTGGAAAACGAAAAATAATGGGTTAAAAAGCGAAAAAACACAACAAATAAAATAGGGTAAACTTACAATAACAAAACCAACCAAACTACTAACCAGAAAAACCCAAATCCAATCAAGTATCTCCATTGGGTTCGGTACAATTCAAATTAAAGCAAAGAAACTACTTCTGAACGCATCACTTTCATTTCCGTACTCCTTAAACCTATACTCCTCCAAATTATAAAGTGAAGGAACTTTTCCTCGACTATAACACATTACAAAGACTAAATCGATGCTTCGTATCTTTAAGGGCGTGTTTGTTAGGTTAGTTTTGTATAGCGAAGGAAACCAATATATGAATATCAAGAAATTATGATAGCAGGAATATGCAAAAATTATGAATGTAGGATGTTTAAAAAGTGTGTGATGAAAACCATATGATTAGATGTAGCAAATGAATTAAATATTCTAGAATTTTATTATTTCTTATACAAATTTATAATTATCATAGTTATTTCTTAATCATATTAAAATATTATAATTATATCACATTACTAAATCATACCAATAATTTAATGTCTAATAATAATAATAATAATAATAATAATAATAATAATAATATTGTTATCAGTGTCTACATTTAATGTCTAATAATAATAATAATAATAATAATAATAATATTTAATGTCTACATTTTTAATTTATTTTTGTTATTATTATCAGTGTTATTATTGTCATCATTAATTCCGAATACATTTTTAATTATGGATTATTTTTTTATTATTACAATCATCATTGTTGTTATTATTATTATCATTATCATTAATTTCTAAATACATTTTTAATTATGTATTAATTTATTATTATTAGTATTATTAAATACATTTTTAATTATGGATTAATTTTTTATTGCTACAATTACTACAATTATTATTATTATTATTATTATTATTATTATTATTATTATTATTATTATTATTATTATTTTATAAATACATTTTTTATTACGGATACGAATACGAGTACAAATACGGATACAAATATGATATCTAGTATCCGATTTCGAATACGAATACAAGTACAAATACAAATACGGATACGAATACGATATTCGATATCAATACGGATGCGATATTCGATACAAATACGGATACGAATACGGTATCCTATACCGGATTCAATAAAAAATAAAAACGCCAACTAGATTTTTTTATTTATTTATGCAACCTATTTATATATGTTCAAATGAATCCAAAATAAGTAATATTTAATTATATTTGTGTTTTTATTTTAATAGATAAATAATTTGATGTATTATTTTATTAATTTTCATTCTATCAATTCGGTCAAAACTTATCTCGTAGATAAGTTTTGAAAAGCCAACAAATTAAGACCAATCCTAGGTTTTGAGTAGTCTTGGAATTCAAAACTAGGATACAAAAATTGGGACTGAACACCTATTAATTCAAACCCCACAAAACATGATTTCCTTTCAAAACTAGCTCTCAAAACTAGGGGAGCGAACAGGCCCTAAACCTCGACCCAATAATTGGGTACCTACACATCGAGCATGTGAACCCGCCCGTGCCGCACTCGACCCCCTTAGGGTTAGGGATGATAAATAGTTTATTGATTCAGGGGTAAATTAATAATTCTACTATTTTTCTTGTTAAGTTTAACAGATTCATAACTTTAGGTTAATTTGATATGTAGAGTTTTACAGGGATAATTTTGATATTTATAATTTTACAAGAACAAATTTGATATTTTTAATTTTGGAGGGATACCTGAAATTCCTTTTTTGTTATGATATTTTGCAAGAAATTATATATATTTTGCAAGAAATACACAATTATATTTTTGATGAAATTATATTATACATATTTGGTAAATTATATTATACACTTTTTATTTAAATGCATTTTTATTCATTTTGTAAAGTCAAACATCTTTTTATTAAATTATATTATACTTTTTATTTAGCGTCTTTTTAAATTATAAATTCTAGAGTTTCAACAAGTTTAATTTTTTCCTAGACAAGTACAGTGAAAAGTATAGAATATAGATCCACGGAGAAATACGGTGTACTACAAGATTTAATTTCATGCAAGTCTTTTCCTAACTCCAATATTCACCAAAATTTACCACAAGGCAGATTAAGCATAAAAACAGTGTGTACCAAATTTCAAGTTAATATTCAAAACCCAAAGGACTGCACACTATTTTTCAAACGCAAAGTCTAATTTATCACAATTAAATATTCAATACAAATTAAATCTGAAATTAATTTCTCAAACTTTACACAAAAATTCCCCACACAATACTGAATCTAGCAAAACAAACTTGTTATAAATTGAAGTAACCAATAAAAAGATATGATAATTGATAGTCCTACAAAATGGTATTTGGTACAATTGCAGAAAAAACCCAGTGAAAATTCAGCCGAAAAATAGCAAATTCAGTAATTCACAATAAATTATAAACAATTCCAGATGAGGTGAAACAAATTGCTAATTAAATTACGCAGATTTCAAAATAACATAACTAATTTAATTTAAGTTCAAATTACATGAGATAAATTTCTACCGAAACTACACTTAAATTACTATACAATTATGTTATTTTATGATTTAACAATATCTAAAAGTGTTCTAAATTCAATGAACAAAATAGAAGAAAATGCAAATATTGACAGTTAAGTACAGTGAGTTTTTCAAAATGTAATTTTCAGCAGTTTTCAAACATCAATAACTAAGTCGTTACAAGTCCGAATGATATGAAAATTTCACCTAATTAAACTAAATATTAAGTTCTACAAAATGATATTTTTGGTTTATTTCAATTATATTTAGAAATAAATATATGAGTTTTATAAGACATGATAAAAATCAGTAAACCGCCAGAATTACGATTTCTTCCGACTTTGTGGATTTTTCTGTATTTTTTTAGATATCTAAATGAAAATCTATTTAAACAAAATCATAGACAATCATAAATTGAACACAAAAATATTTTGTTTTGAGATAAAAAATGCAATCAAGGAAACTTGAATTGGATTTTGCATACAGGTACTCAGATTTTTCACAAACACACAACTCAACAATAAAAACTGCAAATTAAATTCTGTAAAATTCGAAATAAATTGTGAACAAGTTCTAAACACTGAAACAAACACAATAAAGCAAAAACAAACAAGATGTAACACGTATTTAACTAAAATCGACTCGAAACCCTAATTATTTTTACACATATACCCCTAAAAAATTATTTATTTACCGATACATCCTCGATTCCTTTACACGGCCCAACCCAAAAACTCAACCTAATCAAACCTAACCCTAACTCATCCCTTTCCCGTCCAATTCTCTCTCTCTCCCCCTCCGTCTCCTCTGCTTAGTTGTGCAAGCGCCTATGTCGGCCGCGTCCTCTCTCGCTAGGAGCTAGTCCAGAAAGCAAAATTTTGCAAGCGAAATTTCAGGTTTGAGTTGTTTTCTCTTCAGATTTTGTTCTTTTTTGCTTTTGCAGATTTTTTTCTCTGTTGTTTTTCTTTTCGAATTTGACGCAGATTGTGCAGCTGTTTCTTTTCAGATCGTGCAAACAAGTTAGAACTTGGAGGATTTACGATTCAGGTCAGAAAAATCTCTTTTTTATGCAGTATTTTTTTTTCGAACAAGTCTCTTTTTTATTCAGGTCAGAACAGGACTCTTTGTTATGCAGGATTCACGATTCAGGTCATAACTTGAAGGATTAACGATTCTGTTGCCGTTTCTTCGAAAAAGTTCTTCGAAACAGGTCTCTTTTCTTACTATTTAATTTAATTTACGATTGTGTTGGTGGTATGATACAGTATTTTCCTCAATTGATTTAACTTTTTTGCGATTCAGGTTAGAACTTTTCGAAACAGTCTTCGATTCAGGTCAGAACAATGAAATCATAATTGAATATGAGTTTGTAAATATCAGATTTTACAGAGATGTATTTTTTCTATATTATTGGATTTTACAAGGGTATTTTTATATTTTCAGATTATGGGTATATTTGAATGTGCTTTTGTAATTTTCATATTGTAGAGGGTATATTTGATAGTTTCAATTTGTGCAAATGATATTCGTGATATTTGTGATTTTTTCAGATTTTAGAGGGGTGTTTTTAATATTTCAAATTTTGGAGGGGTACATTTGATATTTCCACGACTTGTAAATATATTTTTAAAATTTTCAATTTTAGAGGCTTATTTGATATTTGAATTTTTTACAAGGTTAGTTTTGAAATTTTCTGATTTTACAGAGATGTATTGTTTCTATATTATTGGATTTTACAAGGGTATTTTTATATTTTCAGAGTAGGGGTATATTTGAATATGCTTTTGTAATTTTCATATTGTTGATAGTTTCAATTTGTGCAATTGATATTTATGATATTTTCAAATTTTTATGGTATGTTTTTGATGTTGTCAAATTTTGGAGGGGTACATTTGATATTTCCACGTTTTGGGACTATTTTTAAAATTTTCAATTTTAGAGGCTTATTTGATATTTGCATTTTTTATAAGGTTAGTTTGAAATTTTCAGATTTTACAATGATATTTTTATTTTTTTTCAGATTTTTATAAGGGTGTCTTTGACTTCTGTATGATTTTGCTAGAGTATTTTTGAAATTTTTGTATTATAGTAAGTTATATTTGTTATTTACAGATTTTATGAGGGTTTATTTGTTTATTTCGGGATATATAAAAGTTACTTTGATGTCCCTAAAGTATAGTTTCTATTCTGATTGATCATTGATGATGATACTGATCGACATAAGATCATCAATGATTATCATCAAGATCGTACTGTTTATCTTACATGATGGTCGTCATCATCACTTTATGTGGTCGCGATATCTGACCCCGATCGTGATATTATGATCAATCAATGATCGTGATCAAAATATTTAATCGGTGATCCAAGGTACTGTGATATGAACGGGAAGTGATCTGAGGAATGATTCATGGACCATGATCTATATTCCCTGATCTATGATTTGATTCGTGATCTGGGCCGTGTTCCGATATAATCAGTGGGCCGTGATCCGGCATGATCTGTGATCATCTGGGCCGTGATTAGTAATATGGTATGATCCGATGATAAGTGGGCTGTGATCCGGAGTGACCTGATATGATCAGAAATACGGGTCGTGATACGATATGATTAGAAATACTGGCCGTGATCGGTTATGATCGGAAATGCAGGGCGTGATCCGATATGATTCGTGGGTCATCATCTGATATGATCCGGGGGCCTTGATCCGTGATCTGGGCCTTGATCCGATATGATTTGTGGGCCTTGATCCATGATCCGGGTCGATCGTGATCGGATATGATCTGCGGATATATATGATCCGAGGATTGTGATCCGTGATTTCTGATCTGTCATCTGGGCCAGAATCGGGGGTAATCTGGGTTGTGATAGTTGTTCTGGGCCGTGATATGAATTTTGGGCCATGGTTTTTATTTGGGCCGGGATCCGTGGTTATATGGGCCGTCATTTGTATTTTGGACCGGGATAGATTGTGATCTGGTCCGTGTTTTGTATTTTGGGCCGGGAGCGTTGGTGATCTGGGCCGCGATTTGTATTTTGGGCCGGGATCGGTGGTGATCTGGGCCTTCATTTGTTTTTTGGGCCGGGATCAGTGGTGATCTGGGCCGTCATTTGTTTTTTGGGCCGGGGTCGGTGGTGATCTGGGCCATCATTTGTTTTTTGGGCCGGGATCGGTGGTGATCTGGGCCGTCATATGTTTTTTTGGGCCGGGGTCGGTGGTGATCTGGGCCGTCATTTTCTTTTTGGGCCGGGATCTGTCGTGATCTGGGTCGTCATTTGTTTTTTGGGCCGGGATCGGTGGTGATCTGGGCCGTCATTTGTTTTTTGGGCCGGGATCGGTGGTTATCTGGGCCGTCATTTGTTTTTCGGGCCGGGATCGGTTGTGATCTGGGCCGTCATTTGTTTTATAGGCCGGGATCGATGGTGATCTGGGCCGTGATCTATTTTTGGGCTGATATCGGTGTTGATCTGGACCGTAATAGGCTATCCGGGCCGTGATCTTTTTTGGGCCGGCAGCGAGGGAGTTCTGGGCAGTCATAGTTGATCTGGGCCGTGATTTGTTTTGGGCCAGGAGCTGTTTTTGGGCCTGGATCTTTTTGGGCCGGATCGGATTTTCGGCCGGGATCTGTTATCTGGGCCTAAACCGACGGAGTTCTGGGTCGGGATCTGTTTTTGGGCCGAGACTGACGGCGTTCTCGTCCGTGATAGGTGATCTGGGCCGTGCTCTGTTTTTTGGGCCGGGATCTTTTTTTGGGCTGTGATCTCTTTTTTTGTATCGCTTTCCTATCTGATAAGCACGCGACCTTATCTGATAAGCGCATAAACCAATCTTATAATCCCAGGTACCTTTCTGATAAGCGCCATACCCTACCTGATAAGTGCGCAATCCTATCTGATAAGCACGGCATTTTATCTGATAAGTGCACGATCAAAACTGATAAGTGCGCGATCAAAACTGAAAAGTGCGCGATCAAAACTGATAAGTGCGCGATCAAAACTGAAAAGTGCGCGATCAAAACTGATAAGTGCGCGATCAAAACTGATAAGTGCGCGATCAAATATAAAGGCTATACTTTTACTGCTAATTATTAAAGTACTTTGTTATAATGCTTTATAAAATGCTCATAAGGTGTTGCAGTTTTACTACCGTTTTTCTTAAAATAACAGATTGGTTTTTCTTAAAGTAAACTTCCTGTGCCGCTGTTCCAAAGTGCTGCTTAAGGTCTTTGACAACCCTTACAAAGACACAAATTAAAAAAAAACTTATTAAATTGCTGAAAATAAATAAATAAACAAAATTAATATTATTATTGTACCTTGAAGGAATTTTCAAAAACTTCTGAAGCTCTTTGGTTCTTTTGCCCTGACAAAGATCTACTAAACCAATTTTCATGATTTTGATTCAAATTCCTTTGCCTTGTTTTAGTATTGCACCCCAATCATTATGTATAATTTAAACCCCAAGGTACAATAATCTTCACAAAAAAAAACTCAAATTTCAAATTTACACATTCAAATTTCGAACCTACTCTATCAGTCACCGAAAAAGGCAGTGGTTTGCGCAATACCAGCGCCAGCAACAAAACGAACTCAACGAACATATTCTTCGCATTTTAAAACCAATTCTTTAGTTAAAATAAATTAGATTAATGAGGAATTCTTTTCTCCTGTGATATTCTCATCAAAGTCTTGTAACGCCTACATTTCGTTCAAACCGGAGTTCTCCAGCGAAAGTCGAGCTTTTGTTCTTGGCAAAAAGTATCATGTATATGTAAAGGCAGAAATTAGATCTGAATTGATACAACTGTACGAATCTAAAAGAATCTAGAGAGGACTAAAAGTTAAGAGAAAGAGAAGAATGAGCTAGTGGGAGTTCGAGCTGGAGGGGGAGAACAGTGGATAGATCTAGGTTTTGCTTGGAGAAGAAAGTGGAGCAAGTAATTTAAAATGGAATGAGCTAGTGGTACAACTACATTATAAGGAGCAGAGAATATGAGTTATGATCCACATGCTTCATATTTTTGGAATGATATTATCAAGTACCTAACTATTTTTAGAGCTCAAACAGAGTTTAAATTGGGTAATGGGGCTAGTATAAATGCATGGGAAGATAAGTGGCTATCTCAAACCCTAATACAAAAACTACCAGAACTATTTTCTCATGCCCTAAATTCTAACATAACGATTGAGGATCTTATAAATGGAATTGATAAGGAAAGGACACATACCACTTTAAAGCTGATGATGCCTTTATCCCTAATTGCTACTGATCAGCCTCAAGAATTATCCCAAATTTGCTCCAATGTTTTGTTAAATACAAATGCTTCTGATCTAATCTACTGGAGGGGTACCTCGGAAAAAAAATTCAAAATCAGGGACTGGTACCAGAATTTATTTCAAGAAAATTTGGATTCAATCTCATATATTTGGAATCTTAAATTACCTCTAAGATTAAAGATCTTCTTATGGTTGAGTCTCCAAAATCGAATATTAACTCTAGATAATCTCAAAAAAAGGGGTTGGATCATTGCAAACATGTGTGTTCTCTGCAGAGCTAATGAAGAAACATGTCAGCATTTATTTGTTTCATGTTCTTATACAAAAAGCTTATGGACAAAAATAAATGGTTTACTTCAATTAAAAATGGAAGAGCTGACCGATCCATTTGGAATTCTAAAAGCAGAGAATAAGACTCGTGATTTCAGAGAGCTTGTTGCCGTCTATCTGTTTGAAGTGTGGAAGGAGAGGCGTCGGCGAACCTTTCAAGATATTAACCTGTCAGAATGGAGAGTGATTGATCAATTACTATGTGAGAGGAAGAACATTAAAAAAGCATGGCTAAAAAATCGAGAAATACATTACTCGGAGGAGGATTCAAATGAAGAAGAGGGAGATGCATCTCAATGTTGAAGCACAACATTCTTATCAGCAAAAGAAGGATCCAGATCGAGCTTATCACGATGAAAAAACGAGTTAAAAGGCAAATCAGACGAGGACAAAATTCAAATCGAATAAAAGGCCTGAAGTTACCTTTAGTGCTTACTCGGAGAAGGATTCAAATGAAGAAGAGGGGGCTGTATCTCAATGTTGAAGCTCAACATTCTCTCAATGGAAATGCACGTGAAGCGAGCATCCCTGCACGGCGCATGGAGAAGAAGATCTCTGCACAACGCTTGAAGAAGGAAGAGAAGGCGCATGCAAGAAGCTCCGCTCGGAAGGAAGGAAATGGCGCATGATGAAGCTTTGAGATGAAACCCTAGATGGACCTGGTTATATATGTCTGAGCAAATTCATGGAATTGCTTTTCAGGTTTTCAATAGAAACCAAAGACAGATTTTCATGCCTAGGTTTTTATATTAGCTTTCTTTTTCTGTGTTTTTTCTTTTCTCGAGTAATTTCGAAATGCTATTTTATGACTTGTGTTGAGTTAACACTTCAATTATAGGGTAATTTTGGTTGCATAATTACCCTTATTAGTGCATGTAAATTTTTCTTAAATCTATATATATAATAGAAGTGGGACTTCTCGAGCCCACTCTATTTTTCTCCACAAAAAAAAAACAAGATTACGTTTTGTCATGATTTGTTGTAAGAAAATACTCTCTTCATCCATAGAAGATGAACATATTTAAACCCGTATCCCAAACATATTTTTTTTATTTACTTGTTGCATAGTCATGAGAAAAAATATCAATGTGCAACTGTTGTTTATAATGATAAAGCAAAACATCAACACGAACCAGTGGATACGAACTTGGGCAAAAAATCAAACAAATATCCCAAAAAAATATGCATGTATGGATGAGAAATCGAACACACAAGCAAAGTGGTATTCTACATAATTATTTCTAAGCACTCATCCTGTGAAAATTTGGTTGTATTTCAATTTTGTTTTGCAAACGAATGCTAGATAGTTTTGTTGGTAGTCCAATATTGGATATCTTGAAGGAATATTATATGCAATTTTTAATTAAATATAATATTTTTGGTTCAGATATTATATTATCATTATATATTTTGATTATTGAAATGATTACAGAAGTATGAATATGAACCCTGTTGTTAAATATACAGATACTAGAATAATACCCGTTCTATGCTGCTGGTATTTTAATGTCACTATTATTTTCTTCAAAACAACATTGTAATGCAATAATGCACGCGATAGGGATATTAAAGTTAGTTTACAATATAACAAAAATACAACATAATATTTTAGTACGGTTGGAATGCATAATCCATAATGTTCTTATACTCTTTATATACAATTGCATAAAATATATAACTCGAAACAATGACATTCGTAGACTTCTTAGTCCTATAATGTACATCAGAAGTAAAAAAGTTGAAAATAATTTTTACATACAACTAAAAGCAATTTGATTCGCAATATTTTTCTGAAGAAAATAAAATAGTTCATACAAACTATGCAAAGTGTCTTTATATTCATCGTCTGCGGTTTCTCGATTATTTTCATATTTATTTTTGGTATATTCAATTTTTTCAGAAATCATGTTTTTTCCCTCAAATGAATTATAAGTATTTGTTTACCATCTTAATTATTTCTCTCACTTGGATTATTTTTTTCTTTGTTGATGAATTCATTATCCTCAGATTTGGTTATTTCCCCAATAGCCAGTAGCCACGCTGGTAAGCATCCCGGAATCATCCCCACTCGGTATTTGTACCGGTACTTTCACTACATTTTCTTTAGACCCAGCTTATTCTTCTCGCACATCATTGTTGTTCATCGTTCGTCCCTGGACCCGGATCGCAATTACCCGAGAGTCCAACATGTCCTCGAAAACCGTGCTACGGGTTGAATTCAACCTAAGATGCTCCTATATTCCTATGTCTGATATCAATATTCGTTTGTGCCGCCAGATCCGAACAGGTTAATCTTCACGGGTCCGTACCTACCAGAACGATATTTAATACTATTATGCAATTTTTAATAATGCACAATCTTTTTGCAAAATATATGTACCTGATTTCCCAGCTACCATCGGTACCGAGGAGTTTGTTAGGGGCGCACCAAACAATTGTATTGATTCTAGCTTGCAGAATTGCACCTGCACTCATCGCACAAGGTTCTACTTTCTAGAGTAACATACAGTGTTGGGCCCTACACATTTTCATTTTGTTATATTTTTTTTCCATGTATAAAGACTAAAGAGAAATCTCATAATATCACATAGAGACATGCCGCAAATACCGCTGCTAAAGATAAAAACAATATCTTATATATCCCTACAAAACATAAGAACTATTATCACGATATTGATGATGTTTATGACATTTTATAGGCATTTATAATATTTCACATTTTGAAGGGGTATATTTGATATTTCGAGGTTTTGTAGGGGTACGCATGTGAAATTCTGCAGAGTTTATAAACAACAAAAATGGGAAAAATTAATGCAGATAAGCACCAAGATAGAAGATTATTGGATGCTTTGCGAGTACAAATCATTTCTGCATGAGCAGTGGAATCCCTCGTATCCTCAACCTGCAAAACAGAAGAATTGTTCACTAAAAGACAAAAAAAAATCGGTACAACTGGAGAGAGAGGATTTGAGGACATACAAATTGCATAATTAGGACTTAATTGGGATAAATTGGAGAATCTGCAAGAGTAATAAATGAAATTTCATTAGGAAATAAAATGATAAAAAAAATGTTAACCTCATAAAGAGCGTAAACTTGCCCAAGAAATGATTTTTGTCAACTTCGGGAGATGTTGTTAGAAAAGAGGAGAGAATTGAAGCGAATTGAAGGAGAGAATTGAAGGAGAGCGAATTGAAGGAGAGAATTGAAGGATTTAACGGGGAGAGAATTGAAAGCGCGAATTGAAGGAGCAAATCTCCGAGCATTGAGAACGTTTCTCCGGTACATTGCTGGTGATTGAAAATGTAGTGGAAGCGACAAATCAAGAGAGAGTCTTGAAGGTTGTTGATGCTAGAAATCTTTGAAGAACTGAAGAAAGAGAGTTTCTTTAAACGATCTTGAAATTCCAAGGAGCAAAGAAGTAACTCACAAGGAAAAGAGCGGCCTTCTCTAAATTCGGCTAAGTTTCTTCAAACTCTCTTTTTTCTTTACTTTCAATTCAACAATGATTTATCATCAAAACCCATCAAAAAATTCAAACGAGTGGATTGCAATTCAACGCAAACAGAAAAATAATGCAAATAATATGAATGTACCAACAAAATGTTTTCGTTGTCTCTCAACAACGCACATAAGAACTCATTGTAGAGAACCTATTCGATGCTATAAGTGTAAAAAAAATGGTCATATAGCTAAATTTTGTAAAACAACTGAGCAAACAATTACAAATACAACAAGGAGTTTTTCTAAAATAACAGCATATGAAGAAAATTTTCCAAAATTATTACAAAATAATAAAGGCAAAGAATTACAAACAAATAAATGGAATAATAACCAAGTATTAACAAACACTCATCAAAATAAGGTTTTAACCCATATAGTTCAAAATGAAAAAATAACCAATGAATTTAGAGCTACTACTTCATCTGAAATTGCATATTTTGCAAAGCAATTTATTGGAAATTTGAATAAGTATGAAACTGAAATAGAAATTTTTGAATTACCTCAACAATATTGTACAGTGGAAATCCTTACTGGAATGATGGCTAGTATTGGAGTTCTAATTAAGGTTGGATCATTTAAATTGGAAGAGCCAATAAAATCACTGAAATTAACAATAATTACATATCAAAATGTAATAATACCAAATTATATAAGGATTAAAGGAATAAGTGATACCTTAATTAAGTGTCAATGTATATCTAATGGAAATCAAAATCCAATTGGGCCAAAACCTGTTAAGGAAAATATTAGTGAAATAAAATCTCAGGAGAAAATAAATAAACCTGTAGTGCATAAAATTGCAAATTACCAGTTAAGTAAGAAGATTCCAAAAGTGACCAAAATTTGGCAGAAGAAGAAGAAGAAAGTTTTAATGGAATGGAGAAAGAAAGAAGTAAAAACGAATAACTCAAATACATTGGTACCATTAAATCAAAACAAAAAATTGGAAAATAAAAATATACCCTCAGATTTGAATCTCATCATTGAGTCAAAAAATACAAAAACATTTATAAACTCAAATTATTTAGAGAAGTTTATTGAAAATTTAATGTCTCACCATATACCTAAAGAATGGTATCCAAGTTTCAAGAAAATAAAATCAGGGAAAAAACAGTTTAAAAATAAGGAAACAAAGGAAAGAAAAACAAATGAATTTGAGAGAGATAAAACAAATATAAAAATAATTATAGGAGATAAGGGTTTGTTCATTCCTTTTAGTTCAGATGATAAGAATGGTATTAATAATTCTGATGCAATAAGTGATTTTATAAACAATGATCAATCAAATTCTTATCATCAATTAATAGAGGAAATTTCAAACCCTTCTATAAATGGAATTCTAGAAAGAAATAGAAGTAATCTTGAAAGCCAATTAATTCCAGAACAAGATCCAAAATCTCAAAATAATTCAAACCTCTCAATTGATATTGGAAATATACATAAGAATTCAATTAATACAAATATCATTCCAAATTTTGAGGTTCCTTCTAACCTAGAGTTAGTACACTCAATAAATGGAAATCAATCTGGATTGAAATTGGCAAATTTACCCCTAATGAATGAAAAGGAAATTGAGGAAATTGACAAATTGACAAATTTACCCCTAATTAATGAAGTAAGTGGTTCAGATAAAATTACAATTTCGGAAATATATATAAATGGAAGGGAAATTGAGGAAACTTACAATTCAGGGAATGATGAAGGAAGTGATTATATTGAGTTGCAGAATAAATCCTTGGAAAGTCTAAATTTAGGGGACAACAAATCTCCATTGTATAGCATTAATAATGAGAATATATCTGGAAAAGACAAAATAAAAATTGATGAGATCCAAAGTAAAAATAAACAAATTCAGGAAGATGTGGTTCTAAGGAATAATAAAAATAATATTGATTTATCGAAAGATAAAAAATTGGAAGAGATAAACATAGCAAATAATTCTACTAACTCAGGAAAATTAAGATTAAGTAATAAACTAAATTATAAAAATAATAAGCAAGATGAAAATAGAAGAAGTACAAGGCTTCAAGTTAAGCAATCTGGACACTATACTTCTCCTATTGAAAGAGCTCAGCTAGTAAAATATAAAGAGATTCAAAAGGAAAGAGTGAAAAAGCAAAAACAACAAAAGAGAGAAAATTTTACAAAAGAATTAAATTTAGAAAAATTGGATGAATTGACTAAACAAGAAGATATTATTGAGATTTTGAAAGCTCAAGGAATTGATGTAAGTGAGCAAATGTCAGAAAAAATTCAAAATATGATAAAGATAAATACAGAAACTAAATTAGTAACTAATTTAGAAAGTAGTGAGAGGATTTTATAATATAATGTTATATAAAAAACTTAAAATAATTTCATGGAATGTAAGAGGACTAAATGATAAAAATAAAAGAATCAAAGTTAATAAATTAATTCAGGATGAAAAAGTAGATATTTGTTGCCTTCAAGAGACCAAATTAGATAACATAAATATGGAATTAAATAAGGAAATAAGTGGAAGTAAATTAAGTGATTATGATTATTTAGAATCAATAGGTGCTTCTGGTGGAATATTAATATCATGGAATAGAAATTTATTTAAAAAAATAACTTCAATTAAATTAAAATATTCACTAACTTTATTAATGGAGACCAATTGGGATGAAGAGAGATTCACCATTACAGGAGTGTATGGTCCTGTAAATAGAGCAAATAAAATAGAATTTTTTAATGAGTTGAGAAATATTGGAAATGGATTGAATACACAATGGTTAATAATGGGAGATTTTAATCAAATACTATCTATAGAGGAAAGAAATGGAAATGGAAATTATAACTCTAATATTACAGAATTTAGAAAATTAATACAAGATCTAGAATTAATTGATATTCCTTTAATTGGAAGAAAATATACATGGAAAAATTCTATTTCACAAGCTAGACTTGACAGGATACTAATAAATAAAGAATGGATTAAAAAATTCCCAAATTCTCAACAAATTGCTAAGGTTAATACCTGTTCAGATCATGTCCCTATTTTATATATGGCAAATACAAATTTTCCAATTTTTGAAGGTTTTAGATTTGAAAATAACTGGTTAAAGTTTAAAGATACTGTAATAAATATTGAAAATCAATTGAATGAGTTTAAGGCAAAATCTATGGATGAACTTTATGATAAATTGGAAAAAATTGGAAAAAACCTAAAATTCTGGAATAAAACAAATCAAAGAGAAATACATTTGCAAATGGAAAATTGTAAAAAAATAATGGATTGGTCAGATAAAATAGAAGAAAATAGGGAATTATTAATAATTGAAAAATGGATTAAAGAGCAATCAAAGTTAAGATATGAGTCTTTAATAGAAATAAATACTATCTATTGGCGGCAAAGATCAAAATTCAATTGGGTAAAATCTGGTGATATGAATAATAAATTCTTTCATATGCATGCTACTATCAAAAAATCAAAATCATTGATAGGAGTAATTAAAGATAAAAATGGAAATGAATTTAGAGATCATAAAAATAAGGCAAATATATTATTTAATTTTTATAGAGACTTAATTGGTAAAAATAGTGATAATTTAAAAACATATGGTACTATAAATCTGGAGAAAATTTATTATAAGGACAATCAAAATTTATCTTTATTGGATGAACCATTTACAATTGAAGAATTAACTAATGTGATAAAAGAATGGAAAAATGATAAAACACCAGGTCCCGATGGTTATAATGGAGAATTTTTTAAAAAATTTTGGAATTTTTTGAAATATGAAATTTTGGATATATTTAATATGCAAGAACAAAATGGATTAAATAAATTTGGTACATCTTATATAACTTTAATTCCAAAAAAGAAAGATGCAATTGAGCCAAAAGATTTCAGGCCCATAAGTCTAGTATCTAGCATTCAAAGATTATTTTCAAAAACATTATCAAATCGGTTAAATAATTTTATGGATGAAATGATTGATAGAAATCAATTAGGGTTTTTAAAAGGAAGAACTATCTCTGAAAATTATATATATGCAAGAGAAATATTATGTATGTCAAAAAGACTTAAAACACCTTTAATTGTATTAAAATTGGATATCCATAAAGCTTTTGATAGTGTGTCTTGGAATTTTTTAATTAATATATTAAAAGCCAGAAAATTTGGAATTAAGTGGATAAAATGGATTGAAGAGTCAGTACTTAAAGGAACAACTAGGATAATCCTAAATGGAAATCCAGGAAAACATATTCATTTAAAAAAGGGTTTAAGACAAGGAGATCCATTGTCTACACATTTATTTTTATTAGTTATGGATGTTTTATCTAAAATTTTAGAAGGATTGAGTAATAAAGGATATATAAGTAAACCTTTTGCAAATATTTATACTAGCTTGTTTTATGCAGATGATGCAATATTATTTTTAAAACCAGATTTGATTAATATAGAAAGAGTTAAATATATACTGGATTTGTTTGGGCAAGAATCTGGTTTAATAATTAATTATCAAAAAACAGAAATAGTGGGTATAAATGTAAACTCAGATAATATGGAAAATATTTCTAAAATAATTAACTGTCAAATTGGTCAATTTCCTATTCAATATTTGGGATTACCATTACATTATAAAAAACCAAATAAGGAAGAATATATGAAATTAATTGCAAAAATATCTAATAAATTAGACGGATGGAAAGGAAGTATGTTAAATAAGGCAGGAAGATTAATATTAATGAATTCAGTGCTTACTACAATGCCAATTTATTATTTCAGTGTATTTAAATTCCCCAAATGGGTATATAAAGAAATTGACAAAGTTAGAAAAAACTTTTTTTGGAAAGGATCTAAAAAAACAGGATATAATTTGGTTGATTGGAATATAGTTTGTCAACCAAAAGAAAAGGGGGGCCTAGGTGTATTAGATTTAGAGACATTTAATAAAGTATTATTATTGAAATGGATTTGGTTATATTATAATGCTGAAGGAAAAATTGGTTGGTATAATATTATAGAACCATTACAAGATACAGGAGTTAATATAAATAAAAATAATAAATCATATTTTTGGAATGATATTTTAAAAAATGCAGATTTCTTTAATAGTAGTATGAATATTATTATTGGAAATGGAGAAAGAACAAACTTTTGGAAAGCAAAATGGTGTGAGAGATCATTATCTCAAAAATTTTCAGAATTATATTCCTTTTCAGAAAACAAATATGGTACAGTATCATACTTTATGCAAAAGATAAATGAATCAAATTTATATTCAAGTCTAGGAATTAATGTACCTTTATCGCATATAGCACTTGATCAGATGGTACAATTGGAGCAATTTTGCAATTCTCTAATATTAAATCCCTCTCGAAAAGACACTTTTCAATGGCAGTGGGGTCAAAATTCAAAATACACCTGCAAAGAAACATATGATATATTAATTAAAGGTGTTTATATAAAAGATAAATTTCTGCCAATATGGAAAATTAATGTTTCAATGAAAATAAAATTATTTTTATGGTTATTTACTAGAAATAGTATACTTACAATTGATAATCTTAAAAAGAGAGGTTGGTTTTTAACTAATAGATGTGTGTTGTGCCAGAATTCAGAGGAATCTGTAAACCATATAACAAATAAATGTCAGTATGTAATTAAAGCATGGAAAAAATTACATGGTTTACTTGGATTGTCAAGTACTGATGAGTTTAATCCTATTGAAATTTTAATCAATGAGAAAGAAGATCCAAAATATAAAACACTTATCTCAATTTTTGTTTATCAAATTTGGTTAGAACGATGTCGAAGAACCTTCCAAAATTCCAAATTCAGTGAATGGAGAGTAATTGATTATGTCCTTTATGAATATAAATTCAATCAAGCTTCAAACTTTAGTCAAATTGAGCATGTTAAACTGCAAAAAGGATCAATACAACAATTTAATCAAACGGAATTGAACTTAAATCATGAAAATTCAAGTTTAAATCTGAATAATTTAATGCAATCTTACTCTTTATCAACAGATGCAGAAGAAGAGATAGACGAAGAAGAAGCAGTTGCTGCACAACAGAGGGAATCGAGGGGAGAAGAAGCAGAAGATGAAGAAGAGGATCTCCGGCAATCACAGCTTCATCAAAGTCATCCCGAAAACGAAGATACGAGACTTTGGTGGTTCCGATCTGAAAACCCTAACGTTGAAGACGAAGATGAGGAAAGCAATGATCAATTCCAAGGAATATATCATAATCTGAGAGAATTTGCTTACCCAGATCGGTGGATGAATTGGATGCAAAGAGATGAAGCTTATCGTTAGGGTTTAGAATTTGCTTACCCAGATCGAGATTAAGGAGAAGCTTTCAGAGTATGGAGAAGAATGTTCCCAAATGGAAGGCGGCAAGAGAGGAAGAGCGGCAGGAAGAAGAAGAGATGGAAAGAAGGGGTCCACCACAAAATCTCGATCGATTTATGGAACGATCGGTACCAAATCAGGCAGCGATCCGGTCGTTTATTTCAGAGAATAACCTCACAGAAATGGAGATAGAAGCAACTGAAGAAGTGAGAAATCAAATCGAAGAAAGAGAACAAGAAATATTTGAGAGGATAAGAGATTTTGTGTACCTGACTGAAGACAGTGATGGAGATACATCGAGCGCAATAGGTTCAAATGAGGAGAGATCTTCCAGTGGTTCAACGGATGAAGCAGATTTTTCGAATATTGTTCTCGATTGTGAAAGTCAAGGAACCTCTGATTTCAATCGATTACAGCATGTAGTTTGAAAGTCAGAGAGATCTACCTCATCTAAGATCTCAATCAATTACAGTGATTGAGAGGCTGAGAGATAGAGAGGTGAGCAAGGCTGAGAGGTAGAGATGCTAAGGATAGAGTGGCACAGAGATTGTGAGGCAAAGCGGCGAAGCAAGGAGTTGTTCATAGAGAAATCACTGTTTCTCTATGCATCGTTGAGAGAGAGGAGGAGAATGAAGGCTCTAAGGCGGCTATCAGAGGAAAGAGAAAATCAGAGCAGGAAATTGATATTTATACAATAGGTTATAGATATTCATTTCCTCTAAATTACAAAAGGAAAACGTTTTCCTGTATTTTCTGGTTACATTGAGGTTATGGGTTCTATAGAATGCAGGAATTATAAATTCTAAGGGAATTGTTGATAATTTAGGTTATTAGAAGACTAGAATTTATTTTTCTTGTAATTATTGGTTAAAACACTGTTTGTATAATTTTCCTTGTTTAATATAAAATAGAAGTAGGACTTAGAGCCTACTCTATTATTTTTCAAAAAAAAAAATATATAAATAGTTTTATCAGTCATTTGGTACCAGTATGCCCCATTCTACGGATATGCGTGATATAGGTAATTTCTTAATCCATCTTTAATCCAACTTCACACCTACAATAATTTTAATTAGTCACTTAAATAAACAAAAAATTAATATAAATAAACAGTAACGGAGAAAGGAAATGAACTTGCTTTATCACCTCATTAAAGCGAAAAGATGGCTTCAACTTCAAGAAATCATGATTGTTTACCAATTGTTCTTCCATTTTATTTTAACATTTAGAAAGGGCAAAATAGTAATTATCTTCTTTCCTCCGCAAGCAAGGCTTAAACATGCATGGCAGCATTTAGCATTTAAATCCTGTATTATTCATTCGCACAACAAATTTTTATATAAGTATATTTATAAACGTAAATGTAAATTATGCAAACCACACCTTGTACTCTTCACAATTCACACAATAATGCTCCTCATAATTGGCTCTATAAATATCACCACTATTCAGCACGTTAGCATAAAGGTTACCGACAATTGCTTTGTGCTTGGGATCAGCACGTTATCATAAACGGCGCCATTTCCTCGTCCCTTCGAGTGATCTTCAAAATAAAATTAAAATACCAAAATTATTATTAGTATCATATAAATTTTCCTAAGGTATTGATCATATAATAATTATAGTATTATACCAGAGAAGTGAGTGAAATGATGAAATCATCAGGCTCGTCAGCATCTTGATCTTCCAAATACTCTATTTGAACAAAAAATTTAAAATTTTAAAATTAACTTCATATTTGGGCTAAAGAGAATAATGAAAGAAAAATGGACTTGCATGTGGAAAATGGTCTCTAGATGCATTTCGAGTCCAAGGACTTTGAGACAATCAATTTCTAATTTGCAATACTCATCAGACTTTATTAATAAATTTTGTAATTAAATACAAATTACCATTTTACCCTTATGACAGGGTAAAGTAGTTGAAATATATGGCCCCGACGCATCTGGGAAAACCAATCTCGTTCTTGACGTAATTGCCCAAGCACAAAAAAACGGTGCTACGATTTTGATTGCATATTTAATTTCAAATTTAATAATATAATAAGAATAATAAAAAATAGGTCATTGTGATTTATTGATGCGGACCACATTCTGGACCCGAATTTAGCCGAATCGATAGGGGTAAAAACGGGAAATCTGTTAATTTCGCAACCAGATTGCGGAGAACACGCTCTCAATCTCGTTGATATTCTCGTCAGAAGCACCTCCGTTGATGTCGTCGTTGTCGACAGTGTATTTATTATTTAAATTTATGTATAAATTTCCTTTTGGGTCACTCGAAATCATAAAATATCATTTATATCCCTGAAAAACATAAAGAGGGGGATTTACGTATTTATTCTTCAAAAAATCTAAAATATTGGTTTTTCCCTCACAAAAAGTTTGAATACGATTATTAAATAAATCATTTAATAAAATTTCTGTTTGTCACTGTCATAAAATTAACAAATATTTTAAAATTTAAAATTAACTTCAAATTTGGCCTAAAAAGAGAATAATGAAAAGAAAATGGACCTATACGTGGAGAATAGTCTCTACTTGCATTTCGAGCCGAAGGACTTTGAGACAATTAATTGCTAATTATACTCATCAGATAGTCGGAATTTGCCACCAAGCAGGATCCGATAGCCTGTTAAAAGCCTGTGCATTTCGCAAGCTTAAAGAAGCCTTCTTTAACGGGTCCACCGAGAAGTATTCGGGCGTGCTTTATGGACTAGGGGTTGAGAATGGAGTGAGTGTTTATTGATATTTAGTTCAATAGGAGGGTTTGTTCGAAGCATTCATAAATAAGATTGTCAATAGTTTTTGTGAAATAAAAAAAAAATGAAAAATGGAAATGAATACAATGCCCATGAATGGATACAAGCTGAGGCAATTCAAGAAAATGGAAATGAACGTTGTTTTATAAGTTAAACTCTTGTTGTCTTCTTTATCACAAGTTTTTTTCTCCCTTTTGTGTTGATAAAAGTAGATATGGACTGTGTTTGCATTTACGATAAATTATGGATTAGGTTTTATATTTACTATGAATAGCTCACATTAATTGAACTTGGAAAAAAAAAATCAGTGTATTGATCATTTCATTTTATTTTATTTTAACTTCTACATTTACGAATTCCTTTAGGCATATATCCCTATCAAAATTGATACTTACATATACAAAGATCTTCTAGTTTTTTTTTTTTTAAAATAAACTAATAAATATTATTTTGTAGTGATTTTTAATTAACTAATTTGTACTATCGTATAATACACAATTGCAATTGCAACACGTGCTTATTATTACATTCATTGTTCTATGTACAAAAACTATCATTACTTTACTATATTCGTCGAATAACATTGTGAAAAATAAATATATAGTAATCATATATAATCTTACAAAATATGAAAAATGGTTAGAAAACTATCATTTACCATATGCACACACACACAAGTACAACTAATTAATGCAATTTTTGGTTTTAATACATGTTTATAAATGAGATATTTGCATGTTTCTATAAATCGTGCATATATGAGAAAAGTATAAAATATAAACATATTCGACTGGTCTAAGTTATTTTCATGCTGACGTATGTACAATATTCTAATTTTTCAATGTACTCGCTTTCGTGCTTTCGGAAACAGATTCCTATGTTTTAGAAAACTTAAAAAAGGAAAAACTAGTGAGAAAACCAGGAAACGAAGTTCATGATTTACACATACAAGGAGTAAGAGGATTCTCCCAAATGTCATAATTAGGGAAAGTCGGCTCAGGCAAACCGGTCCGGCTCTGTTGCATAATCACAACTTGCTCGGCAATAGAAGCCCAGCCCATGTACGGATCCCCAACCAATTTCGACATGACGCCCTTATTGGGCTTGATCAAAATCAATCCGTGGCCCATATATCTTCTCGCACCCATTATGATCTTCGCGAAATTACTGCCATGCGAACTCACGAACACGTCAGATTTGAAACAGACTAAGGGCTTGAATTTCTAGGAATTAGGATTGAAGTTTTACAAATCCTATAGGGTTATAAAGACTAGACATTATAAAAGAATAGTATGTTTGGATGTCACCATGCCTTATTTCATATATGAAATATAGTTTACGTCAATATATTTGACCATCTTTTACAAATAATAACGAAAGTAATGCAATTCTTTTTCTTACAATAATCATAATAAAAATTCAATATTTTATGAAAATATTACTTCAAAAAATTTACATGTAATATTTTATTAACATGGTTATAACATAATATTATAATATAATAAAAAAATAAGTATGATGTGCATTGACTATTAATATGGTTATAACATAATATTTTATGAAACTATTACAATCTCATAAGTATTAAAAAAAGGAACTCATACAGATTCAGAAAGTTCAATTACAAACTAAAAAAACAGCCAAATTAAAATAATCATTGACCAATTAAAACTCGTACATATTTTTTTGGGTACCTGTTTTTTATGTATCCAATCCAATATTAAAGCTCTCGATTTTGTTTATGTATCCAACATTAAATCAGTGTTGTAGACGAGAAAGGGTTTGAAAGAGATGGTTAAGGAACTAACTAAATATTACAAAGAAAAAATAACTTAATTTTTACTTGATATGAATCAAATTGAAGGAAAATAAGAGCCCAATATCATGAATTGAAGTAAGCTAGATAGAACGTGAATAAAAGAACGAACTCAAGGAAGTGGGTAATTAGAAATCAGTTGGTACTAGATTGTGAATTGAATTTTTTTTTTTAAAAGAAAACATGAAAAACTGAAAAGTAACAGATCCAGCTTACGAATTGAAAAACAAATTAGAATCATGCAGAGATTAAACAGATTACTTAATTTCTTTGGTCAATTTTACCTCTTTGTTTGTCCATGTCAGTAAAATGTATGAAAAATAAAAGAAAAATAAAAACAATGAACAAAAAGCTCATGACATTTATAGCTAATTAACTAAAGAAAGATTTGGTATAGGTAGTTGTTCGTTAAGAATCAATTATAATGTAATTATGTCGTTGTAAAACTCTCTTTTTTCTTTTTCTATTTATAAAAATCGATTGTACCGAGCGCGTATCGTGCTTGCCTTTCTTTCAAAAAAGAGAGAGAGATAGTCATGATTATTGGAAGAAAAAGAAATAAGTGTAATCATGACATTTACTTTCCTTTTCTGAAAAAAACTGAGCAAAAAGCTTAGTTTTTATTTCGTCAAGTTTTCTATACAAATTTTACTACAAATTCCTTGCCTAGAAAGTTTACTACAATATCCTAATTGGATCCAAACATGTAATAGTAAAATCTTTGGGACTATTTCCTAAACTGGAAATTACCTACTCTTTCCTTACGATCCAAACAAGCCCTAAGAAATCCAGCGCTTGTAGACTCGTAGTCGTCACGTGCTTTCTGAAATGGTCAAGTTCTTCCTTACTTGCCAGCACATCTTTCGTCACCTAAATTTTTTTTTTTTATTTCGGTGTTATTTGATCTTTTATAATTGCCTTTTCCTCTCTCGTACTGACAAAATCGCAAAAGGTTTGACCCATCATCCCTATTTCGGATCTCAAGTGAAGTCCTCTTTTCACAAAAAAAAAAAGAGTACAAAATACATTATATATAATTTAACAGATTAAATAAAATTAAAAATTTACATGTTCGGATTCGAATCACCAGTACGATTCCTCATTCTGGCAGAGAGTTTATCGGCCATTTCCTCAATTTCAGGTCGGAATCTTAGAGCGTGATAATTCACTCTACATCTTAACCTATTTATCTCAATCGGTACATTGTTATACCTAAATTCAAAAATATTATGTTAAATAGTGATTAATTAAAATGAGTAAATGGAGAAGACTCGGTGGTCCACCATCCATTGATTTTTTAAATAGTGATTAATTAATTAATTAATTAATTTACTTACCCTAATCTATCAACGAATGGTTTGAATGACATTATCTTCTTCTCTTTGATTCTGGGTAGTACATTATCGATGTAGAACTGAGCTGACGCGGATTTTCGTATATTTTTTAGGAAAAAGTTGGACCTCCCCACTTACCCTCCCCCACACCTCTTGATGTGTTGGCATAAGGCTTAACACCTTCAAATTTAACATCTTAATTATGATTTAACACCTTAATTTGTAGTTTAACATCTTCATTATGATGTTAAACTATAAATTAAGGTGTTAAATCATAATTCAGATGTTAAACCATAGTGGTGTTAAGCGTTACGATGACACATCAAGAGGTGTGGGGGAGAGTTGGGGGAAGTGCATCACTGCCCTATTTTTTATTGTGCGCCCGAATATTATTATAAACTATATATAATTATAAAGTCAAATTATACTATTATTATAAAAATATGAAATATTTGGTAGAATATTTTATGCTCGTGAAGAGTTATGTTTTTTCGGTGAACCAATCTGGAATGTCCTTAACTATTCTCACATCGTCCTTCAAGTAGTCGATGAAATGATCTACATCAAATATTTCCTACACAGATATATTTCATATAATTCTTGTTAAATAATCCTATAAAAAAGTAACTTTGGAATGTAAAAAATAATAATTCTCATACGTGGTTGTATCGTTCCAGATTTGGTTCGTCTTAAAATACGGCACAATGAGAGTTGCGTTCATTTTTTTGGCCACGGCTACACCATTCTAAATGCACCAAATTTATTTTCATAATTTCACGCAAGTTTATTTTGCCAATAAAAAGAATAATGATTGGAATCAAAAATTAATTTCAAGGTCATAGTGGACTTACGGTTATTCTCTGCTGGTTCAAACCACCCTCCACGTGAATGAATACATAACCAGAGCCGGCCCATTAATACAAAAAATAAAGCCCCGGGCTTCGGGTCCGGGTCCACGAAAAAAAATTATGTAGTATAATTTTTAAAATTTGGTGTCTATTATAAAAATTTTGGGGTCCATTTTAACAAATTAAATAGTATGATATAAAAATTTACGATCCATTATAAAAAAAATTTAGTTAGGTTTATAATTTTGCTTAGGGTCTCTTAAATCCTTGGGCCAGCCCTGTACATAACCAGAGGTATAGTTCTCAGAAGGCACATCTTCACAGATAAAAAAAATAAAGTTTGAACTTTTAAGCATAGTTCTCAGAATTGGCGACTCTGAATTGGAGTCGGCCGACTTGAGCCGGAGTCGGCGGTGGCCGGGCCGATTCTGCCCGATTCCGGTCGGAGTAGAACGATTCCGTTCGATTTTGCCTCGCAGTCGTGATTGAAAGGGCTGAAGTTGCTAGTGAAAGGACCTGGAGAGGGGAAAGTCGTGAATCTAGGAGTGGAAGGGACATTGATGTCGTCAACCTAGAATCTAGAGGTGAAAGTGTAAAGAAATTAATCAGAGATTGTAAAGAGATTTTTGTATTACTTTATTATTTTGTTAATCTTACAATTAATCAACACACTAGTACTCTATTTATAAGAGCTGAATCTAACGGACTAAGCAATCCTAACCATTAGATTAATCTACCCCATTGATCCTAACAGTTTGATTCAACTACCCATTACTTACTGCAGACCAAGATATAAATACAATTAGCTATCTCAGCCCAACTTATAATTAAAATCCCAATAAGGAACTCAGCCCAGCATATGCACGCGATACAGAATTCTTTAAATTCAAATTTGCTCGAACGCCTCCAGTTGCCTGTGATCTTCTTTATCACTGGACATGTCCAGTACAATACTCAACAGAAAGGGAGCGGGCATTCATGCCGTGAAGATGGTGGGTGGGTATTCATTGTTTTTTCAAGGTCATTGAGGAAGGAGAAAAGATTTCTTTGTCGTATGTGCTCTCTTTTTTATGGTATGTTCTATCTTCTATGTGTTTGACAAGTTCTATTATAATTAGAAAAAATATATTATTGCCTCCCAAACTTGTTCCAGATGTGCCACTTATCCCCCAAATAAAAAACTACACATTTTTACTCCCTAACCTTTCAAACATTGTGCAACATGCCCTTCCGTCCATTTGATGTTAAAACCTCAGTTAAATGGTTACATGTTATGATGATGTGGATTTTTTAGACATGACATGACAAATAAATTATAACCCGAACCCGAACCCATCTATCTCTTCTCTCTCAAATTGAAACCGAACCCATCTATCTCTTCTCTCTCGCTCTCTCTTTCTCTCCGTCAGGATTGTTTCTCTCTCGCCTGAGGGTCGCTGTGCTCTATTTCTCTCGCATGTGCTGCTTCTCTCTCGCCTGTGCTTCTCTCCCGAACCCACTCCTAACCCTAACGTTTAATCGTTGCTTCCCTCTCGCTCGCTCTCGAGTCTCTTTTTGCCCCTTCTGAAATCTCAACTGTCACGATTCACAAAGTTACCTTCCAAACACTACTGTTCTCCAAAACCCCCTTCAATCAATCCACAATGGCGATTCGTCATAACCCTGACATCGATGAGGATCCTGTCGTCTCCTCCCTGCAAAAATTCCGCCTCTACGAAACCCGCGCGGTACTCTCTCACTCTTTTCGCGTCTTCTGCTATTTTGATTTTTCGTCAATTGATTTGAATTAGTTGAAGTTTCATTGTAAATTTGAAGTTCAATTCACGCATTTTCTGGTAATATAATGATTTTATCAGTTATTTCAGTTCCGAAGAAAGTGAACATACCTGAATTGTAGATCCTAGATTCCTAGGTCATTCTGAAAGTCAAATTATTTGAAGTAGAAATTCCAATTCGTTAACTATTCACTCTCAATTTCGTGAATTGATAAAATCACTGAATTCACTTATCGATCCTTTTCTCTCTCTTGTTATACGCAGAGATATTACTTGATAGGGAGTGACAAAGAGAAGAGGCACTTCAGAGTCCTCAAGATGGACCGATCCGAGCCGTCCGATCTAAACATCAACGAAGATCCAGTGGTGTACAATGCTCAAGAAGTCAAAAACCTTTTACAAAGAATTAGCGAAGGGAATCGCTCCACTGGCGGCCTCACGTTCGTCACCAAGGCTTATGGAATTGCAGGCCTCACGTTGGTGGTGATGATTAAGCAAATAATGATTTGTTGATTGTTAGCTATTAATATTCAATTGTTTCTGATTGGTTTATTTTGGATGTGAATGATATTTGTGTACTTTATTCTTGATTTATTTGTGTTCAATTAATATATTCAATTAATAGTTCAATTAATAATTTATTTGTGTATTTTATTCTTGATTTAATAATTGTATCATTAAAATTTTCTAATTAATCATGCCATCATTGGGAGTACTGTTAAGAAACATACTGAGTACCAGTTTAATCAAAACTTCGGAGAAACATTAATAATTATGAAGCAAACTCTATTTAAATCATTGTAAATCAAACAGTAATAAATTTATGAAAACAAAAGATTAAGCAAGATTCTCTCTGTCAATTACACAATGAATTCAAGTTCAACATGGTATCAGTAGTTCTTCTCCTCTCTGCATCGCTGTGACGAAATCGGAGCTTTAATCACCCAATTCCTCTCCTCTCCTGCCCCGTTCAAGTTTCTGGTATCACCATTAAACTCCCCATCTCATTCTGGTACTAAACTCTTATTTCTTTTTCATCATACACAATTTCTTGATCATCTCACGGGAGGTGTCCATTAGATCCATTAACCCGCTATGCTTTTATTCACTTTAGTCCTTCTCTTTTTCTCAAATTTTCTCACATCATGGATTCTTCCCCATCTTCTACCATTAATGCCTCTTCTTCTCACTCAATTAAGATCGTAATTTCTTTTGATTCTTGGTTAGCTTCTCGGCTCGTTATCTGAAAAATCTTTGGCGTTAGTACTCCACTGCAATACTTTCTTCTCACTCAATCAAACGAGGTCAGATTAACTCAAAAGCGACGAGAAAAGGTTCTCCATCCTCGTCGAAGCAATACTTTCTTCCCATCGAATTTGATGCATTCCTCCACATTCTTTGCGAGAATCAATTGCAACTAGAAATCAAATCAAAATTTAAAATTTCAATTCCCAAATCAATATCTATCACAATAGAAGAATGACAATACAAAATCCATGGAAAGAATCTGACCTCGTCGAAGCAATCTCTCAACTCTTTCCTGAGCAATTCAAACACTGAAGGTTCTCCATCCTCTATTTTCTCAATAAAGAACTCACCTTTCAGTTCTTTCGCACTTAACGAAGCATCCAAAACCTTCCCCTCCCTTGCCCCGTCTCTCACAGCCCGAATCCGGTCAAGAAACTCGGAAATCTGTTCAACAATGGCAAGTGACTCTTTCTTCTCCACAAGCTCTTTCCTCGCGGATACGATCTGATCAGCAAGTGAATGAATCTCGACGTCGAGGATAGGGTTGGACTGGAGATCAAGGGAAGAGTTGAGGGAGGAGGAGAGAGTAGCGAACGACGAGGCAGCGAGGGAAGCATTGGAGAGAGCGAGAGAGAGCGAGAGAGAGTAGCGGACGACGAGGCAGCGAGGGCTAGGCAACAGGAAGGGAAGGAAGAGGAGATAGCGACAGGAGAGAGAGAGAGAGAGATGGGTTCGGGTCGGGGTAGAATTTATTTGCCATGCCATAATGTGAGGATGTCTAAAAAATCCACATCAACATGTCCTGTCTAGGGCTGCAACTTTAGCTCATGGCTCGTGGCTCGCTCGAGCTCGACTCGATAATAGTTCGATAATAGCTCGCTCGATATTAACTCGAAATTAAACGAGCCGAGCCGAGCTAGCTCGAACGCTTATTGAGCCGAGCTTGAGCCAGACTCAGCTCGCTCGTATTAAGCTCGAAATTTTTTTGAGCTCGATTTAAAAAGTTAAATATTTTTATCATAATTAATTTACATTATATATTATGATAATTATAAAATTTTATAAAGAAATTTTTTATCTCCATAATAATTCCAATTCGGGTTACCACTTAGGTCCTAAAAAAGAATATTAACTAGGGGAGACAAATTAATAATACCAAGTTCAAATCCTATTTTTTTATGTTTTGTGTTGTGTATGTTTGATTTATTATTGTTATGTTTTAAGATATTTTAGTATTTAAAATATTTTATGTTCATTCGCGATTATTACAATTTTTTTAATTAAAATTCAAGTTATTTTTTTAATTGAGCTACTGTTGAGCCGAGCCGAGCTAGCTCGAATTAGAACGAGCCGAGCTTGAGCTTGATTTTTCAGCTCGAACCGTAATTCTATACGAGCCGAGCCAGCTCGAATAAGTTCCGAGCCGAGCTTGAGCTTGGCACAGCTCGCTCGAGCTCGGCTCGTTTGCAGCCCTAGTCCTGTCACCATTTAACAGAGTTTTTAACACCAAATGGACGGAGGGGCATGTTGCACAATGCTTGAAAGGTTAGGGGTAAAAATGTGCAGTTCTTTGTTTGGGAGGTAAGTTGCACATCTGGAACAAGTTTGGGGGCAAAAGTGTATTTTTTTTCTTGTTTTAATGTCACTTTTTTATTTTTAAGATGTATTATATTATTATATATGATAAGAATTGTGGATCTTTTACATGATTTTTGTAATAAAACGAAATTTAATTTAACATTCAAATAAACTTATTTAATAATAGGAAGAATTACGTCTATGTCCTTGCTTAGCATGTAAATAACAAATTTATCCTTATGAAATTACTAATTACATATTTGTCCCTCTTGAACTTGATTTGTATGAAATGTACCCATAATTAACGTTTTCGTTAAATTTAACGATGATGATTTTACCATTATACCCTTCTCTTCCTATACAATAAAGAGAGCACTTATCAAATTTATCCTAAGTGAGTTTTCAATTTAACGATGATGATTTTACCATTTACCATTATACCCTTCTCTTTCCTGAACTGATATCTATCACCTCGGTCTCTTTAACTCCTAACTCCATGTTTCTCCTTCCACCATTTTACTCCCTCTTTCAATGTCCATCTCCTTGAAGCACTTCCAATCCAAATAAAGAGAGCACTTATCTCCCTGTTTTATGGAATCGACAACTCACTTAGGATAGGTTCGACAAACGAATCATAATCGATGATGGGAACACTTTCAGCTCAAATGCCGATAGTTCATATATGTTTATGTTTTTTGGCGATGACTGGGAGAGAATTGATTTTTCAACATGGGGGCAAAAGGAGGAGAGTTTGAACACTTGTGGTTGTTTGAGGGGGAGACTAAAGCCCAATCATACGAGAGAGGGAGCTGAGTTCTGCAATGGACTTGACCGTCCAAAGAGAAAAGAATGGGAGGCATTTTTGTTTTGTGAAATATAGTCACTCGTCATTGTCGTCAATCATCACATTTTTAAAAACGGTAGAGGTTTGGATTTCGTATAAGCTTTCTCCGTTAAACAGGAAAGAAAGAGGAGACTCAAGAAAAAACAAAGCACAGTTTGGTCATTTAAGTTTTATTTGTTCATTTCATTTGATTTTAAATGTTTTGTGGTTGAATTTAACGGAAATTTGATGAAAAAAACGGAAACTTAATGATTTGGATAAATTTGATATTTTAAATAATTGAAGTGGATAAATTTGATATAACTTAAGTTTAGGAAGGACAAATATGTTGTTAACATTTTGTGAGGGATAAATACGTTATTTAAGTGTTTAGTAGGGATATAAAAACAATTCATGCATGGCATCGAACGTTATTCAGTATAACAGATGCAAATCTCCATTGATTTTTTGATCACTAATAACAATGCATGCATGACATCGAATTTCTAAATCGAAGAGTTTATATTTCTTAAATCATTTCTCACCTAAACTGGAACGACCTTCATATAAAATATTTAACCAATATATTCTTCTGATGAGTTATATGATGTTTTGCACTAGTTACAAACACAAATGTCACACAGTTAGGAACTCCATACGAATTGTGTTTGATATAATGAACAATTGCGAAACATACACGACAATAATACGATTTGTAAAACCGATAGGCATCACCAAATCGTATAATACCATATCTAAATAAAGAACATTTGACATGACAGTTTAAGGGGCAGGGTATCATAGAGGATGCATGGGATGCACAATTACGTAGCAAAGATAAGGATGGAAAAAAAAACTGGAAAACCCTGTGCCTGGCAACCACATGAAAAATATGGAAGGAACGTAATTGCCGCATTTTTCAGCAACTCAAACGGCCACCGACGATTCTGGCAAGGAAGGCGAGGGACGAGACAGCTACATGGATGAAGTTTAGCAACTAAGTCCCTGCTATAGGTAGCGTAAAAAGGACTTAACGTCACATTTTACTTCCAGACACTTTCAACTCTTGTAAATAACTTTTTTACTTAATACACACCTACAGTATGTCCTATACCATACTATTAAAAAATAAATAAAGAACATTTGCATCATACTCTTTGTTGAGATGTTACACAATTTGTTTGCACTATGAACCGAATAAACTTTTATAAGAACTACATGCCACCGTAGAATAGAAAACTTCATAATTATCTAATATTTTTTATACTAACATAACTTTGTAAATATAATCATAGAAACTAAGTACTAAATCAAAAGTTTAGAATATACAGATAAAACACATTGAAAATCGACAATTTTACAATAAACAACATTGATATGCTTGTGTTGCAAACTTGTAAATATGTTTGTATTTTTGATATTCTCATGAACTAGATCAAAATACATGCTTGTACAAAGATAAATAATAATTGAAATAATGTCGACAAAATTCGAACAGTTCAACAATTCCAACTATATATTTAAAGTAAACATCAACACCCTAAAAGTACTTATGTATTTTAAAATATAAATTATAAACCTCATTGATAACATGCATGGGGTCAATAGCTTAGCGAGAGCGAGAGAAGAACATCAAAAATGCATCCACTGCTGCCGCTGCTTGACGGCCTTCAGTGATGGCCCACACCACGAGCGACTGGCCCACACCACAGGGCGACGCCAGCGAGAGCGAGAGAAGAGAGAAAGAGGACTTCGCGACAGGAGAGAAAGAGGGGCTCGGGTTTGGGGTTTTGAGAGAGAAGAGAGCAAGGGTTCGGGTCGGGTTTGGGTTTAAACGGATCGGGTTAGGATTTAAATTGCCATGTCATCACCACAATACACTAAAAAATCCATGTCAGCATGCCACGTCATCATTTACCAGAGGTTTTAACACAAAATGGACGGAGAGGGCAAACTGAATAATTTTTGAAAGTTCAGGGGGTAAAAATGTGCAGTTTTTTGTTTGGAGGGTAAGTTGCACATTTGGAACAAGTTTGGAGGCCAAAAGTGTATTTTTTTCTAAAATTTATCTTTTATGAAAATTTTTGTTTAAATGAACAACAAAAAATTTCAATTTAGTTAAACATTAATTAATAAATATATTTGATATCTTACCTTAAATATTCATAAATGAATAATTACTTCAAATACCTTGAAAATTGGTGTATGATAAGGAAAATAATGTATGATAGAAGCCCCTTAATATTTATAGTATAATATAGGTTAAAGTCAGCATTTCAGGAATCATGAGAAAACACCGGTGAATATGAATAATATTAAGATACTAGGTAAATACCCGCGCGTTGCTGCGGGTTTATTCATTAATGTTTTAAGTACACGAAATATCATATCTTTTGTACGTCAATCAAAAAAATATGTTTGTTTTAAGCATGTTCGTTACAACAAAAACAAGAATGTAATCGTTCATATTTCCAAAAAAAATAGGTTACATTAATAAACATAAATGTATAACAAAAAATACATACATCTCACCATCCACGCTATATACCTAAAAAAATTAGGGTTTGCAATTCAGAATTAATTAATAAGATTCATGGCGCTTTCATTGCAAATAATTCTCCAATCTCAACCAATTCTACCAGGTGCACACTACAGTTTCGATCAATAATTAGAATATGTTTTTAAGTCCAACTGTTTTATGATATTTAAAAGCCTAAGTTTCCTGCTTCACCATATCTTAACAATTAAAATCCTAAATTAAGTATATACACAAAATCCGAAATTATATTATAAATTAAGATTCATAGGCACCCGTGAATCCAAAATTAAGTATATAATTCAAAATAATAAATACTACCTAAAATCAAAATCCTAAATTAAGTATATAATATGAAAATGTAATCTGAAATTAATTATATAATTAAAATTTATATATATTAAATATATAAATAATACTTTATCAAGATCTTTTTCAAGATTATACAGAACTAATTTTTTTTTTATCAAGACCTTACCATGAAAAATGAGCTTTTTCATGAGTCTTTTGGAAAAATTATCTATGAATGATCAAATCCTCGAAACTTGGGAAACAAAATCACAAATTCAAAGTATTATTAAAAATTACATTGAGAACACTAACCTCTCCTTCGTCTTTTCCCAAACCTTCAACATAGTTATACAACATATACAACATGATAATATTACTCACCATGCAACTTCAAAATTAATAAGCAAAATATTTTAAAGAAAAGATAATGACCATTAACTACACAATCATTATTCACACCATTCATAAGAAAAATTTAAGCAAACTAAGAGAAAAAGATTGTATAAATAGACCAATTTTTTTTGCCAAGGAATAGCAAACTGACATTCAAAAACAATATAAGAAATAATCGAAATAACATTTATTAATAAAGAAATATCATCAAAAAGATAAACTTAATTTTCAAATTAGAACATTAGTCGTTCAAAATTTGAGAAACAGCCCTACAATGTCACAAATAACTTTGTACGATTTAAAAATATTAAATAAACCTTAAAGATCTAAAATTTTATAAAACCTGAAAATTTCATAAATACCATCATAATACATGAAAATATGAAATATATCTCTCGAAAACCTGAAAATTTCAAAAATGCCCTTCTAAAGCTGAAAACATCAAATGCACCCTTTAAAATATGAAAATTTCAAAAAAAAAACCTCATTAAACCTGAAACTATCGAATAAGCCCTTCAACAATATGAAAATTAAAAATAAGACCTCATAAAACCTGAAAAAATCAAATACACCCTTCGGAAAAAAATGAAAAACAAAGCCTCATAAAGCATGAAAATATTTAATACACCCTTCTACAAACAGGAATTCCATTGTACAATTCGATAATATCAAATATACCCTTGTACCAACTTCCTAAAATGTTAAAATAACAAAAATACCCCAGAAAAGTTACAAAATACCCTTATAATAACTGAAAATATAAAATATACCTCCCCTAAACATGAAAAAAATAAAAAATGCCCTTCTAGAATCTGAAAATTTGGAATATACCTTCCAATACATGACATTAAAAAAATGACCTTATAAGAGATGAAAATATGGAGCATGCCCCACGAAATATGAGAATTTATAAAAACATTGTAACGGAAAATTGTTCAATAGGAAATTGGTCGATTGAAGAATACATCTTTGGTTTAATACTTAATTAGAGCAATCTCTGTTGGATTCAATTGGAAATAGTGATCTTTTAAAGATTTTGTTGCTCTATTACTAAATTGAAAATTAACCTTTTAGTCCTTAAAAAATATTTATATATATCTTTTTGGAATTTTCAAATACATACTTGAATTCAATATACTAAATTGCAATGCTTTATTAATCACCAAATCAAGAGATATATAGGCAAGATTCATAATCATAATCATGGATTCAATTGGTAGATCTTTTCCAATCTTTAAAAAGAATCGAGTAAAAACTGGGCAATTTAATTAACTAACTAAACAAAGAATAACTTTTTATTTGTTATATTTACAAAAATGGACTAAAATAGCATTATGGTCAGAACAGAGAACCCATTATTCATTGTCAGTAGATAGAGAATACCAATTTTGAGTATTTTAGCAGAGAATTGAAGAACTTATTCAATCAAACATATAATTAAAATAAAAACTACGCACCTGGATAAGTTGAATTGGGTTTCCCAAACCAGCAATAATTGATCTCTTGGAAAACAAGAAGGACAAGAAGAATTTGCTCTCCATCAGAAGTTATGAGTGTGGGATTCTTTGATTTTTCTTCCAATTATTTCGACTCTGGTCTATATTATCAGATAAATCGTCAAATTAAATTACAAAGAAATGGAAACCAATTTTTACCTTTTGTGCAGACCCTTTTGAGCTCTTATTCCTAGTACCGCCATTTTAATTGGAAGGCAAAATATAGTAGATTTCTTCGTTGTAGATCTCCAGAACTGCAACCCTCACGAAAAGACTTAGCTTGAATCAATTGTCACTACCGGCTTCTCCCTGTAACTGGAAGGAGTATCACATAGTATGGTGGTTCGACGAATTTTCAGATCTGACGCTTACATCCCAACCCTAGATTTGACGAATTTTTCATAGAAAACGGAGAGTTCTTCCTTTTTTGCGAGGGACATACAATCCACGATGAAATCTAAACACAACACCTCTCAGAAAATGGTGGTTCGACGAAGAGGGGAAAGAGGGAAACATTAAGTGATGTCCGAGTAGGGGTGTCAACGGTTCAGATCCGGTTCGGATAGTGGTCATACCAGATCCAGATCCATATTGTCGGATCCGGATACGTTTCGGATAATAAACGGATACGGATACGGTTCGGATATTGTCGGATACGGATACGGATATGGTTCTGTTTCGGATATTAAAACGGATATTATGTTATCATAACGTAACTTACTTTTTAGCTATAAATATATATAATTTGTGACATGAACGATAAATATGATTATATTTAAATATAATTTTACGATTGTGAGTTAAATCATTTACAAATCATTAATTTGTATATGATTTTTCAACTAATATCAAATATAATACATAAAAATAATATATAATATGAGTATCCGGATCCGATTTCGGATACTCGAATCTAGTTTCGAGTATCCGGATCCTAAAAATATCCGGATCCGGAACACGGATCCGGTTCCCGCACCAAAATCGAATATCGAATCCGGTTCCGAATCTTAAAATTAGCAACCAGATCCATATCCGGATCCACTCGGATTCGGATATTTTTTTCGAATCCGGATATTTTTTCGGATACGGTTCGGGTCGGTTCGGGCAATATCCACACCATTGACATCCCTATGTCCGAGGGAAGGGGATGTCTTTAGATAAAGGGTGAGAAGATGAGAAGGAAAAAGGAGGCGTGGAGAGAAGAGGCGAAGAGAAGACGTGAGGAGAAAAGAGGTGAATAAGAAAAGCGTAAAGAGGGGAAAGAAATTAATTATAGTTTAGCGTGTTTTTGGAATCCGGGGTGTTGAAATAATGACGTGGCGTCACGAGAGTGGGACAAAGTGCCTGTAAAATATTAGGGAAATTATACCCTGCCCCCCAAACCCATCACAACACCCACGATGGGTATGGGATTTTTTTTGGGTTGGGTTGAGTGTTAATTCCCAACTCCAATTTGCACCCCATTCTCTCTCCAAATTAATTAATACAATTAATGTTTCGAATTAACAGTTAATTTGTGAGTCAATTAACACATCATATTAGTATCTAATAATTCATTAATTCAATTAACAGCTAATTCAAAGCATTGTTAATCGAGTGGGTAATTTTTGGGAGATGAATAGGGTATCAAGGATGTGGTGATGGGTTTGGGGGGCATAGTAAATGGCCTCAAAATATTATAGTAGGATTAATTTGATGTATCTCCAATTCTCCACCTGCAGATAATCAGTATTATGGACTAATATATAATTAAGACAAACATACTTCAACAACAATGGTATATTACATAACATGATACTTTTTGCTTGTTTCAAAAGTACACGATTGGACGTCAATTGGTCTCTCCCCCCAACCCCACCGCCGAGGCCCATGAAAAAAATATAAATACAAAAGTCCTTAAAAAAAAAATCTATCGACAATATAAAATACCAAGTCTATCAAAAATACAAAATACTAAAGTCCATAAAAAAAAAAAATTATCAAAAATATAAAATATTAAAATCCATAAAAGAATCTATCAAAAATATAAAATACTAATACCCTTAAAAAAAATCTATCAACAATATAAAATATTAAGTCCATAAAAAAATCTATCAAAAATATAAAATACTAAAATCTATAAACGAAAAATTTATCAAAACTATGAAATACTTAAGCCCATAAAAAAATCTATCATAAATATAAAATACTAAAGCCCTAAAAAAAATCTATGAAAAATATAAATACTAGCCCATAAAAAATCTATCAAAATATAAAATACTAAAGCCCTTAAAAAAAATCTATCAACAATATAAAATATTAAGTCCATAAAAGATCCATCAAAAATATAAAATATTAAAGTCAATAAAAGAAAAATTTATCAAAAATATAAAATACTAAATCCCATAAAAAAATCTATCAAAAATATAAAATACTAAGGCCCTTAAAAAAAATCAATCAATAATACAAAATACTAATCCCATAAAAAAACGATCAAAAATATAAAATACTAAATCCCATAAAAAATCTTTCAAAAATATGAAATACTAAAGCCCAAACCCATAAAAGATATAAATGAATCTTGTATCCGATATTATGATAATTGATAAAATTATTTTCGTATATTATTTTATCCATCCAAAATAATAAAATAAAGGTTTAGCAATATTTTGCAAAAATAAATTCTGTAAATAATGGATTCAACTATAAATTAAAGATAAAATAATATGTTGCATACAAAATAATAATTCTCATAAAGTAAAAAATTGTGCAAGCTAAAATACAAACAAAAAGTATAGGTTAAAATATTATTGTAAAATACAACTGCTATTAATTTTGTTTGTTAAAACAAATTAACAAATTATGTAATTGCTCCGAACTCCGAAGCGAGTCGGGGACTAGTTTAACGTACTTAGAAATTTCTAACCGTCCGATTGAATTTGTGATGCATTTGATGATAGGCTCTTGATTAACGAAACGGACAAATCTATCCCTTCCGTTTCTCTACTCCCCTTGTTCATACTGGGCCCTCTTCTCTCTCTCTCCTCTCAATTGTTTTCAAATTTCATGGCTGTGGCTCGCTTCCCTCTTCTCTCTCAAGCAAATGAAAGAATCCATCCTAGTCGTCGCATAAACTCCTCCCCCATTTACAGCTCGTCTATGATCTCTCTCATCTTCTCTGTTGTGCGTCATGCCCAAATTATGCACACCCAAATGTCTAGAAAACGATTTAATGATCGACGCCTGAATTCTCCTTGAACGAAGAGATCGATGTATGCCCTCTACTGTGGTTTAAGAGATCTAAATTCTGAATATAATTCCAAATTATCCTGATTTTATTTCAAAAGATGAAATCTTTTTTAATTTATTTCTTTCTCAAAAGTTTGTTTATCTATAGCTTCCAAGCAATTTCTTAAAAAATTGAGGCGGCAACTCTAGCTCTGAAGTTTTCAGCGAGTTTCATAACAAGCCAAACTTGATTTCTTTCAATAGATGCAATTCTCAAGTTATTGAGGATTTATTCTTCTTGGTACAGGTGGGTTACATAATAGTAATGTTCTTAATAATTTAAATCACGAAATATGATTGACTCTATTTTTCCAATACATATCAATAAGTAATTGGCTCATTCTATCACGAAATATCTCTCTCTTTTTGGGTCATTTTTGCACGGTTATTTATGATAGTATGTGCGTTCTTCATGTTTCAGGAAATTTCAATGGAAGAAACATGTTGAAGACTTGTTATATTATATTGCTTTCATATGTTTGATATCTAATTATCTTTTCCTTTTTTTGCTGCAGATTTGCGATAATTGGGAATGTTAAGAATAAATATTTTATTTTTAGTTTTGTTATGGATTTGGTTATGGTTAAGAGATATTTTATTACGATTCATGAATTTTGTTGTGAATTTTGTTGTGTATAAATGTAATTGCGAGTTTTTGACTGAGAAGTCGAATGAGACTAACCCCAATATTACACATATATTTTCTGTGCCAGTAATAGTTCAAACCTTATGTCAATTATATTACAAATTCTCGTACCAATAATACTTCACGATGCAGCAATTGCATTACCATTTACAAAGTATATATTGCTGTGATATTTTGAAGAAACACGTGCACTAAATATATCGCAAATTATCCTTCCATAAACTCAAAAGATTCAAATTTGTGAAATTGTTAACTTACCTCGGGAGTTCTCAGAGTTTTCTAGGGAGCATCGACTCCAATTGATTTCTTAAAACCCTCTAAAAGCAGAATTTCTCTTGTACAAAAAAATACATATCTATTTCATTAATTTAAACATTTATATTCAAGATTCAGTTATGAAAATAATGAAGAGTTCTTTGGTTCAAATTTCACGGTAACCTACCCGATATTACTTCCCTGAAGTTGTGAACTTCCCCGAGTGCCTGTTTTGTTTAAACTCCAAATCCAAGCCGCTGCAACGAACCTCAATTCGGAAAACTCAATTCAATTCAACAAAAACGAAATTAACCCCAAATTCGCTTAAGAGTTCTTACAACCAGTGTTCATACATATTCAAAAAACATAAAAACTTCTCTCTCCTCTCTCTAACAACTTAACCTCCTCTCTCTCACGTCCAGACAAGCTATCAGAGGAATATTCTTCTGTTAACCAACAACTCCATCCACGAGCTGACACGTGCTCCTCCCCTAATGGTCCTCCTTCCTCCAATTAACTTCAGCCACGTATCATCTTCTTTAACTAACAAACTTCCCCTCTCACTCTCTGCCACGTGCTCTACTTAACTACCATACTGAATGTAAATATGCAATTAAGTCCTCTTATTTATTTATATTACAAACTACTTAAAGTTCCTCACATTCCCTCCTCCTTAATTCAAACCTTGTCCCAAGGTTTAAACTCAGGAAATTGCTTTGTTAAAGTCGCAAAATCCTCCCAAGTTGCCTCTTCGTCAGGCAGATTCGACCATTTGATTAGCAATTGAACATCGTACGCGTTGTTTCTTTTGATTTCCCTGCGGTCCAGCACTGCCACTGGCGATACTCTTACCAACCCGTCAGTACCAACTAGAGGTAGCTCCGGTACCACTTGTTTCTTATCGCCTATCTTCTTCTTCAACTGAGAGACGTGGAAAACGGGATGGATTAATGATCCTGTTGGTAACTCCAGTTTATAAGCTACCTCCCCCACCTTGGCAATTATGCGATAAGGCCCATAAAACTTAGAATTTAGTTTCATGCCCTTGTTGAGTGAAACTGAAGTCTGTCGATAAGGCTGCAGTTTCAGAAATACCCAGTCCTCTACTTGAAATACTCGTTCACTCCTCTTCTTATCTGCTTGGGCCTTCATCCTATCTTGAGCTCGCCTCAAATTCTCTTTAATCAGAAGCAGGGACACATGCTTTTCTTTGGCCCACTCCTCTACAGCAGCATTTCGGCAACTAGGTGGCATGCCAAACTCCATTGAAGGAGGTGGATACCCAAATAGAGCTTCGAATGGAGAGCATTTCAAGGCCGAGTGATAGTTACTATTGTACCACCACTGAGCTAATGCGAGCCAATCACACCATTTTTTTGGGCGATTCACTACCATACACCTGAGATAGGTCTCGAGACATTGATTGACCTTCTCGGTCTGACCATCCGATTGTGGATGATACGCTGTACTCATGCTCAGTTGTGTCCCGTACAATTGGAACAATTCCTTCCAAAACAAACTAGTGAACACTTTATCTCGATCGCTCACTATATTCTGAGGTACTCCATGAAGCTTACACACTCTTTCGAACAACAATTTGGCCACTGATTGAGCCGTGTACGGGTGCGACATTGCTATGAAGTGAGCGAATTTTGTCAATCGATCAACTACTACCATGATCACCTCATTACCATTGGATTTAGGCAGGCCCTCTATGAAATCCATACTGATGCTTGACCACGCAGTATCGGGAATCTTCAGTGGTTGTAAGAGACCCGGAGTAGCCACATGTTCTACCTTATTCCTCTGACAAGTGTCGCATTGCGACACGAATTCGTGAACTCCGTTCTTCAAATTCTCCCAATAGAAATGCCTCTTGATTCTCTGGTACGTTGCTAAGATTCCTGAGTGACCTCCCTCTGGAGATTCAT
Organism: Luzula sylvatica; assembly: GCA_946800325.1. Classification (NCBI taxonomy): domain Eukaryota; kingdom Viridiplantae; phylum Streptophyta; class Magnoliopsida; order Poales; family Juncaceae; genus Luzula; species Luzula sylvatica. The sequence goes on along the minus strand of OX326956.1, from coordinate 75,889,457 downwards.
GCAAACCCTTAATGATCTTCTCTTTTAATTCGGGATCGTCACCCACACATATTCTCCCTTTAAATCGTAAAATTCCATTATGGAACTGATAATCATCTCCAGTCTCTCCAGTAACTACCAATCTTTTGATTATCTCATCGAATTTCTTATGCTTCTCGTATCCTTTCTCAACCTCACGATACCAGTCTGGTCTCACCTCCGATACTGCTAACATTTCAGCCCTTTCCTCTCCTTCTTCTCTATAACATCTCGATAATGCATCAGCGGCCTTGTTATCTACACCCTTCTTATACTGGATACAGAAATCTAATCCCATCAATTTAGATAATCCTCTATGCTGCAATTGGTTGTTCAATTTCCCACTCAATAGCGCTCTTAAGCTATCATGATCGGTCTTAATTGTAAACCTTCTCCCTATAAGATAGTGTTTCCATTTCTCAATAGCTAATAGAACTGCTAGCAATTCTTTCTCATAAGTAGGCCTTCCCAGATTTCTCTGACCCAATGATTGGCTGAAATAAGCTATCGGTTGTTTTTCCTGCATCAATACAGCCCCCACCCCGTATCCACTCGCGTCAGTCTCTAGGATAAATTCTTTGCTGAAATCTGGCATTCTCAGCACAGGGGCTTCACTCATGGCTCTTTTAAGTTTCTCAAAAGCTTCTGAAGCTTCTTCACTCCATTGATACCCATTTTTCTTCAAGAGATTTGTTAATGGCTTGCTAATTACTCCATAACCCTTAACGAATTTTCTGTAGTAACCCGTTAATCCTAAGAACCCTCTTAACTCTTTCAAATTTCTTGGTTTTGGCCAATTGAGCATCGCTTCTACTTTCTGAGGATCTGTTGAAACTCCTCTCCCTGATATGATGTGTCCTAAATATTCCAATTTGGGCACACCAAACTCGCACTTTGATTTCTTGAGAAGCAATTCATTCTGTTTGAGCAATTCGAACACCTTCCCCAAATGTTCTAAGTGCTCCTCTTCTGTTCGACTATAGACCAATATATCGTCGAAGAACACTAACACAAATCTCCTCAAATGTGGCTCAAAAATCTGGTTCATCAGTGATTGAAACGTAGCGGGTGCATTCGTCAGGCCAAATGGCATAACCAGAAACTCGAAATGTCCGGAGTGTGTGCGAAATGCAGTTTTATACACGTCTCCTTCCTCCATTCTAATCTGATGGTATCCTGACCTGAGATCAAGTTTAGAATAAATTCTCGATCCGTGTAATTCATCAAGCAAATCATCGATTATGGGAATGGGATACTTATCTTTTATTGTCATGTTGTTCAATTGTCTGTAATCGATGCATAAGCGCCAGCTCCCATCCTTCTTTCCCACGAGGATCACAGGGGATGCGAATGGGCTTGTGCTTGGTCTGATTACTCCATTGCACAACATCTCCTTCACGATTCTTTCGATCTCATCCTTCTGGTAGTGAGAGTAGCGATAAGGTCGTATCTGCACTGGCTGAGCGCCTTCTACCAGATTGATTCGATGGTCGTGAGCTCGTTTGAGAGGGAGGGAATTAGGTTCTCGGAAAAGCTCAGAGTAATGGTCGAGAAGAGACTTCAATTCCGGATTTGACTCTTCACTTTTGGAATTTGATTCCAGCACCATTAAGGATCCGGTATTCCCTTTCTCGTTTTCTATTTTGGAGTTGACGTTCCCGGTTCTTGAGGGACTGGAGCTAAACTCCGGGTTTTCAGAAAGCTGATCCCATTTCCCCACCAGCGCGAGCCAGGAAACCTGGTTTTTCGAAATCAAGCTTTCTAATTCCTCTTCCTCAATGACATATATCTGTTCTTCATTCTCGAATCGAGTACCCCCTCTCAACACCACCTTTTTTTCCTGTTTCTGCAAGGCTATTTCTCGAGCGTGAAAATCGAATTCAATCGGGTTGTATTGAGTCATCCAATTTACGCCTAGTACCATATCCACTGTTCCCAACTCAATTAATCTTAAGTCAAATTCAAACTCGATTCCTTGCATTTTCCATTTCAATCCTCTACACCTCGCGTCACTCGTTACTCTCGTTCCGTTGGCCACTGTCACTTCTAATGGAGAAGCTTTCGTAATCATACATTTCATTTGCTTAGCCAGTTTATAATCGAGGAATGAATGTGAACTGCCACTGTCCACGAGGATGGATATTGTTTTATGATTGATTTCGCCATGGATTTTAATGGTTTGATGGCGTTCATTAACTTCTCTCACATTACGCACCACTATTTCACTGAGCTCTGCCTCCACCCCTTCCTCTCTAACCACCTTCTCGCTTCTTTCCTCTATCATTTCTTCTTCTGTCCCATTCGTATCCTCTGCTCCTTCGATCAGAAATACTTTCCCTTTGGGTTTATTCGGACAATTGTGAGCCAACGAAAATTTCTCATCACACCAGTAGCATAGGCCCTCTTTCTTTCTCCTCTCCCAATCGTCTTTCTTATAGTACGTAGGCTTCGCCTTCTCCTTATGATCCTTGTTGCTACTCGATTTGGTCATCTTGCTACTACCTTTCTCCAATTTGTGCGCGTACATGAGAGCCAACTCTTGATTTCTAGCATTTTCATAAGCGTCATACAGATCTTTCGGCCTCGATAATACCATTTGGGGCTGTAGCTCCTCCTTCAATCCTGCGATAAAGCATTTCTTGAAAAACAGATCATCGAGTTCTCCATACTCTTGCAACAATCGATTTTTTAAGTTTTCAAACTCATTTCGATAGTCCACTACGTTTCCTTTTTGAATCAGTGAATGGAATTCTCCTACAACTCCTAACATCAGTGGATCCTCAAATCTCCGGCATAATTCGCGCGCGAACTCTCGCCATTGGATATGTGGTTTGGTCACAGTGTAACCCCGGTACCAATCTTGGGCCTTACCGGATAAATACAGAGCTGCCACTTCTACTCGTTGCCACTCTGGAATGGCAACGATTTTGAAAATTCCTTCACACGTCGTGATCCATTCTCTCGGTTCTTCCCCCTTGAATTTCGGAATCTCCATCTTGAGCTTATGGTGGAATTCCACGTGGTTCCGATTACGGTGCGGCTCCCTCGATCTCCTTTCGTACCCTTCGTCAGAACGTCTATCCGATGCCACAGAAATTCCATCGTCTTCTTCAACCACATAATCTCGCGCTCTTTCTCTACTTCGCGGTCTTCGTCTTATGTGACTCGTCTCCCCTGTGCGATAATTCCTTCCTCTTCCCCCATGGCGATTTGGATATGGCTCTTCTCCCCCACTGGGATCCCCGATCGCTTTCCCTTTCTGCCCCATTAACGCTGCCATGGAATTAACCAGTTGATCTAGTTTTGCTTCTGTGGATCTGTGGTTCTCTTCCGATCTCGCCCATCCCGATTGCAGCACCGTTACGCTCTGTAGCAGTTGTTGATTCTGCGTTTGGTTCTCGATCACCATTTTCTTCAACTCCTCGTCGGAGATCGATCGCATTTTGGCAGCGGTGGCCATTCTCCACTCGTCTCGCAGGAGCGGTGGCTCTGATACCAATTGCAACGAACCTCAATTCGGAAAACTCAATTCAATTCAACAAAAACGAAATTAACCCCAAATTCGCTTAAGAGTTCTTACAACCAGTGTTCATACATATTCAAAAAACATAAAAACTTCTCTCTCCTCTCTCTAACAACTTAACCTCCTCTCTCTCACGTCCAGACAAGCTATCAGAGGAATATTCTTCTGTTAACCAACAACTCCATCCACGAGCTGACACGTGCTCCTCCCCTAATGGTCCTCCTTCCTCCAATTAACTTCAGCCACGTATCATCTTCTTTAACTAACAAACTTCCCCTCTCACTCTCTGCCACGTGCTCTACTTAACTACCATACTGAATGTAAATATGCAATTAAGTCCTCTTATTTATTTATATTACAAACTACTTAAAGTTCCTCACAGCCGCCTGAGTACAGGAGAGAGGCGAGCCGTATAGGGAGGAAAGATTCTCCAGGCTTTAGAGAGGGATTTTTTGTTTTGAGGGAGGGAAAGGGAAAAACGAGCCACAACCATGGAAATTAATCAATCAAATATATCATATACGATACTCAGGCAACTTTTCTGAACACGTCTAGTAAGAGTATTTTGGACATGGCATGATGGCATCCGATCCCACATATTGAAATATCACATATATCCATTTGAAAATGAAAATATCATTTAAAAGGTATTTTCTGTAAACATAAAAATATTATATATATATATCCCTATAAAAGTGAAAAGAACATGTATATTAATTATTAAGTATACTACCCCTATACAATAGTCAGCATGAGATATTATGTTATTTTTTTTATTTTTGAATGTCTTAATTATCAATTCTTGTTTCTGATGTGTACGCAGAAAAAGACGATTACCAAATTTCTTTGAAGATATTTTGAAGCAAATTAAAAATAAAGCATATAAAACAACAGAGAATAATAAAAGGGATTTACAAGAAAACGACTTCAAAAGGACTTAATTGACAACATAACTTTTTCAAGGAGTGAAATACAAAATGTTCTTGTATAAAACAATGAGAGATAAATATATATAAAACAACAGAGAGAATTTTGGCTATGCAAATCACATGTTAATTTTATGAGACGAGACTTGGAGAAAACAAATTGTTTCATCTTCTCTACAATTTCCTCGTTGTTTATACTAGGAAAATCCCTCGCTGTGGTTTTGTTTATTTTTTTAGCAATGTTAAAAAATTACTAAAGTCATAAGAAGATAATATGTTGTAACAAAATTAGACACAACAATACTGAAATAGTATAAACTTACTAAATTATTTGCTATAGCAATTAACAAATAGAAGGATCAATACTAAAGACATCAACATGTTTCTAAAATATTTATATTCATAATCATGTACCACCATAAGACATTCGCATACCATAGAACAACATACATAACACTTAATTATATAAACAAATCTGACAGAAAATGAGATTTAGTTTTTTTTTTTTTTTGAAATAGGAGTCATAGTTTTTGAAATCAAATATTATAAGAAAAACATTATTAAAATAGTTGCAAATTAACAAAAGAAATTTGAATCTTACCATGGTAAGTATTATATTTCCCCTAGTGGCTAGTCAGTTCTTTTTTTTGCAATGTGAATGTCTCGACGATGGGAGAATTGGAGCATTTGAATCTTATTGATCGACTTAAATAAAAGGAATGAAAAAAATTACTAATTACTAATTTAATTTGAATTCAGATAACACATAGTATCCATACTTGTATGAATAAGTTCCATAATAATATTTTCACTGCACCTGACTTTTTTTTTCTTCTTGATATCCTAGCCAATTTCAAACCACTCTTTGATCCAGCAACTCAGCAAGTAGCCACGTTTTGATTCAGCAAATTGAAGTGGCGCAGAATACTTGAAATAAAATATACCTAAATTTCTGCAAATTATGTGATATTTGAAGTGAAATATACCTGAAATATACTTGAAATGAAATATACCTCAATTTCAGCAAATTGTGCGATATTTGAACTTTGAAGTGAAATATGCCTGAAAACAATTTCAGATAATTGTGCGATATTTGAAGTGAAAGTGAACGAGATGTGAAAGGGCATGGATCTACCTAAAATAATAAATATAAATAATGCAATTTAGTTGTTATATTTAGTAGCACTGTAGCAGTGGAAGTGGTTGATGAAAAAGAATGAATTGTGAGAAGAAAAATCTGCAGGCCCAATATTTTAGAAAAAATCATCAATCCGTAAAACCCAAAAAAGAAGGAAAAATCACCACTGTAAAGCCCAAAAAAATAAATTGTTCAAATGAACTTTCCGTAAAGTCCCATCAAAATAAAGAAAGACCCAATATTCTACAAAAAATACTATTGGGTTAAGGGAAAAAAAAAATTCAAATCACTACTCTGTAAAAACAAAAAAAGCCCAATATTCTATTGATCAAATTTATAACTAATGAATACAAAAAAAAAAAAAAAATAGAAAAAAAGGACAGCCAGCAATCTATCAAGTCCACCAAAAAAAAAAAATCGCTATCACCAAAGGTCATTACTAAAAAGAACGAATATCCCAGTATTTGTATCAAACACGTAAAAAAATAAAAATAAAGAAAAAAAGCCATTACTTAAGAGGCCCAATATTCATTCCAAAATTAAAAAACACGTGTCCCTGGTTAAGCAAACACAACTCTCTTCCATCTTCAATCAACATTTTGATTCCTGATAATAGAATATGTGTTACGTACTTTAAGCTTAAATTCACATGCTAACTATATTTTGTTACAGTCAAATCATTGGCTTTTGGTATGATTGTTTAGTTTAACCATGTTGTTTTGTTATTCAGCCGCTTTAGTACAACTTTTTAGTTTAACTATGTTGTGTTGTTATTTAGTTTTAGGAAAATGTTGGACATACCCTCATCTCTCCCCAACATCTTTGATGAGATGAATATGGTTTAACACCTTAAAAATTAACATTTTGATTCATGATTTAACATCTTAATTGTATGTTCAATCATAAATTGAGATAATTAAATCATAAATTAAGATGTTAAATAATATTTTTGTATGTTAATTTTGAAGGTGTTAAACGATATCCTACTCATCAAGAATGTGGATGTGGGAAAGAATATTAGGGAATGTATGTCACTACTCTTGGTTTTATATGAAAAGATACATCTGCCACCATCACAACATTCCTCTTTCCTCTTTTCTCTTTTCTCTTTTCTGTGACATCTTAGGTTAGACCTGCCTTACACATATTTAGCTACATATGTACGACTATCCCGAGTTAGTTTTGTCGTGTCCTTGCTTAGTTGATTAAAGAAGAAAGAGTTACAGAAAAATAAAACAAGACATAAAATGAAGCATTGTACCTATAAAATTGTAATGAAATTATTCTTTGATTATTTAGCCCAGTCGATAAAGGTCACAATCACTACAACACATATGGTCTATTGGGACAGTCAAAACTGACCCAACAAGGCCTCAAAACCGTCCCTATAGGTTATTGGGTCGGTCAGGCGACCCTAACTAGGTGTCCCTAAAAGTCGCGATCCTGACGGGGGCGGGCCGACCCTATAACTGAGTTTAGGTCCGTTATAACCGACCTACTCCGTTACAACTGATTTTAGGTCCGTTATAACCGACCTACTCCGTTACAACTGAGTTTAGGTCCGTTATAACCGACATCTTACTGTGACTTCACTTCAGATTTATTATATGGTTCCGTTATAACTGAGACTCTTCCGTTATAATGGTTAGTATGTGTCCGTTACAACGGATTGGTGATTCCGTTACAACGGAATAAGAGAGTGATTGGTTAATTCTGAATAGAGTTCACAAGTCCGTTATAACTGAGAGTAAGCCCGTTATAACTGACATACTCCGTTATAACTGACATGAGGTCTGTTATAACGGACATGCTCTTATTAACAACTATTGTTGAATGTCCGTTATAACTGACCTGAGGTCCGATATAACGGACATGAGGTTCGTTACAACTGACATGTGGTCCGTTATAACGGACATGCTCTTTTTAACAATATTTATGTATGTCCGTTATAACTGACCCGAGGTCCGTTATAACTGACCCGAGGTCCGTTATAACCGACATGCTTCTGGAAATCTGTTTTATTATTTCATCATTTTAATGGATTTCGAATATATTTCTTTGACTAATCTTGAGGTTAATAATTCATAAACAAGTTTAGGGATACCTATAAGTTGTTTTGGTGATTTATGTGATATCCCAACTTGCGGAATCTTCGATGTCTTGATGTCTTCACTTGATCATGCATTTTCGTGCTATCGTTTCTTCACCGTCTTGACTTCCGACGTCTTGATTCTTCTTTTGATCATTTTGTGGGTTACGTATTCTATCTCTATAAATGTCACTCCCGCAAATAGATTAGTGGTATCGACATTATTTTGAGATAATCAAACCCCAGGAAATTTGAACCAACAAACTCCCCCTTTTGATTCATTTCAAAATAATGTCAATTTGGAGAGTTCAATCGATTACCGAGTAACTTTCCAAATGATTTTCTCTTCTCCCCCTTTTTGAAAATGATCAAAAGGGAATAGAGCGTAATCATACGAGAAGCTCCCCCTAAATCGTTGCTTTCTGTAATTTTAGGCTTGTATTAGTTGTATATAGACGAATTTCGCAAATTGATGCTTGAATTTTTCATTTTGTAAGGATGTATGAGAAGATTTTTAGTGTAAAATAGGTTTTAACACAAATTCTCTACCTTTGCGATGTATTCAAAAATAACCGAAAACTTAATCAATTTTGAAACTCAAATGTAATTTTCAAGAGTATGCATACCTAACTCGAGCCATGGACCCGAGTCTTGATCTAAAACGCACGACTCCTCGAGTGACACTTTTCAACATCCATTTATGTCGAGACATTAGCTCCCTTGATAGTACAAGGTGATGATGTTGAGTTTGGTACGCATATTTATTTAACGTTATTGCGTCTTCCCGATTCGTTTTCCATTTAGCATACCTACATAATAGTCAAAATACCTTTCTCGTCTTTTTGTAAGTGTATAGATGATTGAATTATCAAGAAAATAAAATGGTCAAGATATTCGAATAAACTAAACCCGAGTTTAGTGATACGAATTCTTGTATTAGCACTCCCCCTCAAACTATGGCTAAGTTTACACGTGGATGAGGGAGTGCATTGTCCATGACTTAAGTCATTTTCGGACACACCCCATTTGAGGTGGAGGTGCTAGCCATGTTTCGATCTTTTCGAAGCCACAACCAATTGGAATTTGGTTGCGGTTTTCGAAGGGGACAACCCGTGGAAATATGTCCCATATTGCAACAATAGTTGCAAAATGCGCGAGTCGGTTTAATTGTGTTTTCCGAACTCTTGACAAAGTGAGATTTGAAGTGGTTTGAGTAATCTTTCGGTTGGGTTATCGTCTTTGTCGACTTAGCACAATTATTAGTTGATTTAGAAAATCGTTGTGTGCTTGTGAAATGTTTGGGAGTACGTTGGTTATTAGCGACATGTGGTGAACTCACCTTATAGAAGTATCCATTTGATCCCCGTTTGTATAAACATTCGGTTCGTCCCGTATGGTTATCTCTATAAGACGAGTGAGGTGCATAATGATTAACCCTATTATAGTTTCTAACATTTTTAGGTTGATTAATTTTAGCACTTTTACCCTTATTGGAATCGCGGTACATGAAAGCATTTCCGCGATTCGTATTAGCATTGTATTCCCGTTTACCTTTTTGACCTTGAGATTTTGAAGACACGGGTTTATAACCGTTAGTCTTCTTGAATCCTAGACCCGTCTTATCATTGGGATTTTGTCCCTCCAAGACTTTGTCCAATGAAGGAGTGCATGGTGCAAGAGACACACACGTACTCTTCAAGGACTCATTCACAAATTTCAAATTTCAAATTTCTACTTTTATAGAGGAAGTCTCGCTTTTTAAGGCTTGACATTCGCATTTTGAAAATCCGTTAAATTCGGTTAATTGTGCTTTGTGCGACTTTACCGACAACTCAAGAGAAGATACCTTAGCCTTGAGATTTAGAATAGTGCTCTCTTTTTCAATCTCACTTTGTCGAAGTCGATTGACTTCTTGCATTAGATTCTTGCATGAGTGAAATTCCATCTCACTCTCCGAATCATCGGATGAGCTAGACTCTTCCTTTAGAGAACTTGATTTAGATTTAGAGTTTAGTTGTACCTCATGATCGGAATCATGCGAAGTTTCGATGTCGGAGATATGTGGAATGACTTGAGGAGGTGCGACACTCGGAATTTTGATTTCATGCGGTTCCGATTGTGAAACTCGTTGAAAGATTAACGCTTGAATGGCTCGTTCCACCACATCGTCATTTGGAGAGTCGATTTCCGCCATTAATGTCACATTGGCGATTTTGTGCTCGAGGTTGCACTCCGAGTCGGAGAATGTGCTTGAGCACTCCGAATCTCCCCACGGATCCGAATCGACAATTAACGCCTTGGTTTTGCCTAAATCTCTTACCTTCTTTTTGCATTTTGGATTTTCTTCGCTTTTGTTCCAAGGAGCGTGTTCGGGATGTATGGTCCAACACGTGTCGGTTGTGTGACCCATTTTCTTGCACTCAAAACACATCGGTTTCAAGTGTTGGCGTTTTCGGTCATCGTTGAATTTTCGCTCTTGATTCTTCAAGTCCTCGTGTCTCCTTACCAACAAAGACATCTCATTTTCATTTTCGTTCGTGTCGATAACGAGTTTTGTTTGAAGCTCGGAATATGAGGTGCTCGCTATATTGTTGCGTTGTTGGTTCATGCGTGCCTCGAAATTCCGGAGGTAACTCACGAGAATTTCCGGAGTGATGTCTTGGGTGGCCACCATGGTTTCCAAGGCGACGAGGAGAGTTTCCCAATTTGGCGGCATTGCTCGAATAAGCTTACCTACAACTCGAGAATTCGTTAGTGTTTCTCCTAGAGCGATGAATCCGTTTTTGATGTGCGTCATTCGTGAGTACATATCATCTACGGATTCATTCTCGATCATTCGAAAACGATCAAATGATTGTTCGAGTCCCATCAATTTGGTTCTCTTCATTCTATCGTTTCCTTCAAATCGGTCTAGGAGCGCTCGCCACATAGAATGGGATGTGGTACATCCATCCACAATTATGGAAAGTGACCCGACAATATTTGTGATAATGAAATTTTGAGCTTATGTGTCGGCGGTCACATCGAGATCGGTGCCGTGGCACATTTTTCGTGTGGGGTCGGTTTCGGAGGTGCTTACCGTGTAAACCTCAAAACCTTTTTCCACCACCGATCTCAATCTTTGGATAGTGAATACATTTAACATGCATCTCTTCCAAAGATTCCAATTATTTTCGTCTAATTTATCGGGGTATGTAATTTGGGTCCTATTACCGATTGAGGCCATGATCGTTGTACAAATTTGAAGGAAATGCAGTTTCACATCTACGGTAAAATCGTACGTACAAGGATATATGAACATGGTAGTTCATAGAAATATAACATGTGTATTAGATGCACATATGTATATATGATATACATAATTAGATTGATAAGATAAGATTTTAGGAAAAATCTGTTTGGAACATTTTTACTAAAACGGACATAACGTTCGCATACGAACACCGATTTGGATGATTCAACTCTCATAAGTTAGATAATTGGATTATCTACAACTTTCATATTCAGTGCAAAAACATTTGAATAATGTAGGACGTTCATTCTAATGAAATACACGAAAGGTTGCGGCAGTTCGACGAAAGGACACGAACGTTTACTAAAACTAGCATAACTTTCGGACTGGATATCCAAATTGGATAAACTCGGATTTGTTGGAAAGGTGATAAGATCATCTAGAAGTTTCGTGCAGAAAGTTCCTGTTAATTACGGGCCTAAGTCGGGTCGAAATTCCAGTTTAGTGAAAGTGTGTCTGCTGAATATGCAGGAGACACATCTTTTGATCAAATTTTCTAGAAACTTGTCCTTTCATGCATATAAAAGTATCATTTGATTGATTAAAGAGTGTCTATTACTGGTGAAGGAATACGAGTTATTCAATAAATAGGACCCTAATCTCACTCAATCAAATCAATCTAAGCAACCATTATTTCCGCTAATTAATCCAGTAATTAAGAGAGAGAAAAGTTCGTCGGAATTCTCCATTGATCCCGGCAAGAGTTTAAGCAAGAGTGATTACGAGGCGTCTAGGCAGTTTCGTGATTATCCGACGACTCCCGTTTCGCGGTGGATAAAGTAGAGGTACGTATACGTTTGCGTACTAACGAGTTAAGTTCATCAACCGACGAGAAGACGAACGGAGAAAGACGACCGGTTTGGGCGTGGGACGAACCGGTATGAGCGAAAAGGTGCGAACGAAAAGGTGCGACGTGAACGGAAGTGAAGGCTTCGCAACAACAAACCCTTCGTAAGCGATCAATTTCGCTAGGTACAAATATTACGTTTATTAGATTTACGTTATATTAGTTATAGACAATTTGATAAACAAATCGTAGATGAGATCTCGGGGATTTGTACTCCATCGAGTCCAATAATTATCCGCTGCGCGGACTCGATGGGGTGTAGATAACCCAATAGTGGCATCAGAGCGAACGTCATACGGTTTGCATTATCAAACCACAAGAAAAATGATTAAGATCATATGTAGGGTCATTTTAGTAAATTTTCCCAAAATTGAAACCTAAAATAAGATTTTAAAGTCAAATTCACAAGTAATCGAATGGTAAAATATTATAGGATAATTACTGGTACCATTTAATGTCTTGAAAATAGTTTTGCTTCGAAACGAACAAAGAATTCCTTATTTGACTACAAAACTTTAGAATTTTATTTTTAGAATTCAATTTAATACATGAAAACCTTGTGAATATAAAACCTAGTAAGTTGATGTATGACACAACAAATCCCTCACAGCGAAATTTGAAATGATAGAATTTTGCGTAATTATAAACTAACTAGATGTCTCCCATATAAACAGTTGTCATGTTTGTTTACAAATATACGTATGGATTGAGCCTTCGTCGGGCATGCGTATACGCGTAGTTCAATAGGACAATAAGCTTTAGTATAATTTAAATGTGGATTGGGCCTTCGTCAGGCATGTTTAAATTTAAACTAGTTGATACGTTTAGTATGGTTTTAGTTTAGATATTCAAGTTAATCGGATTAATTGGATAAGACATAGTTGAAATACACACACGGAATTTTGAATTACATACGATATAATTTAAATACTGAAATTTCATAAAGTTTGAGAGTCGCATATGATGCGATTGGATATGATCCTACCTAAATAACGAGATCCCACTCGATAGGCCTTCGTCACTTGTGAGAGGATTGTAATATATGGTTCTGAAGGTGTTATCGGATTATGAATCCCGAATCGATCATGAGGGTGATTGTTTTGATAAAAGTGACACAAATAACCCTATTAAATAAAGCATATAGAATTAATACACACATTTAATTAATTAATCATTATTATGTTTTAGGAATCATGTCTAGTAACAATACTAGTTCCATATCGATTCGATCGTTATTGGAGAAAGAGAAACTTGTTGGTAGGAATTTTCTGGATTGGCACCGTAACCTTAGAATCGTTCTAAGGCATGAAGATCTAATAAGTGTATTAGAAAAGCCAATAGTGGAAGTGGCTAATCCAACAGAAGCTCAAAATGCAGAGTTGAAAGTACTCAAAGGGAAATCGAATAATGTAACATGCCTTATGTTAGCATGTATGGATGCAAGTTTTCAAAAGAAGTTCGAAGACTCCGATGCATATACGATAAACAAACGTCTCCTTGAAATGTTCCAGGAGCAAAAGAGACTTGAACGGTTCAATACTCTTAAAGGTTTGGTTAATTGTAGAATGGCACCAGGGTCGTCAGTTAGCACGCATATGCTAAAGATGCAGGATTTCCTAGACCGTCTAGAGAAATTCAACGAAGTAATCTCGGCAACATTGCAACAGGATTTGATCCTTTGTTCATTACCGCCGACATTTGCCTCATTCGTGACGAACTATCACATGCATTCGATGAACAAAACGATCCCCGAATTACATGGGATGCTGAAGAATTATGAATCGGAAATGATTACGACGGGTCCTAAAAACCGCGGCGGATCGAATGATGTCTTAACGATTCAATCGAAAAATCGTAAAAGCAACAACTCAAAAGGTGCATCAGGTTCAGGCTCTAAGAAGAAGCCGAAACTGAATAACAAAGGGAAATCCGAGAAGAAGAAGAAACAGGACGATGATAAATGTTTTCATTGTGAAAAGACGGGCCATTGGCGCCGCAACTGCAAGGTATTTCTTGAAGAGTCGAGGAAGAACAAAGGGAAAGCCGTAGCGGCCGGTACCGCAGGTATGTCTGTTATAGAAATTAATATTTCTACTATGAATAATTGGGTATTAGATACTGGTTGTGGAACTCATATTTGTCGTAATGTGCAGATCCTAAGAAATAGTAGAAGATTGAAGTCTGGTGATGTAGATCTCCGCGTTGGAAATGGAGCAAATGTTGCGGCTTTTGCAATAGGAGAAGTGGATCTAGCATTACCAAGTGGATTTAATATAGTATTAAATAAATGTTTTTATGTACCTAGTTTATGTAAAAATATAATAAGTGTGTCTAAATTAGCGAATGATGGCTATGAATTTGTTATTAGGAATGATGAATTTGTGATATGTAAAGACAATAATATTTATGCTAATGTAGTTATTGAGAATGGTCTTTATGTGTTAGATTTAGATAAATTTAATAAATCCATCTATAACGTGAATGAATCTCGGAATAATCCTAAAGTTGGTAATCAAACTTACTTTTGGCATTGTCGTTTAGGTCATATAAATGAGAAACGCATCTCGAAACTCCATAAAGATGGTTTACTCGACTCATTTGAATTTGATTCATGTGGGAAATGCGAATCATGTTTACTTGGCAAAATGATAAAAGCGCCATTTTCGAAGAAAGGTCAACGGTCCACGGAGCTATTAGAACTAATACATTCAGATGTATGTGGTCCAATGAGCATTGAGGCAAGAGGAGGTTATCGTTACTTCATCACATTTACTGACGATTATAGTAGATATGGCTATATCTATTTAATGCGTCTTAAATCAGAATCTTTTGAAAAGTTCAAAGAATTCCAAAATGAAGTAGAGAACCAGCTTGGCAAGAAAATCAAAGCTCTTCGATCTGATCGAGGAGGCGAGTATTTGAGCTATGAGTTTGACGATCATTTAAAAGATTGTGGAATTGTTTCACAACTTACTCCACCTGGCACACCACAATGGAATGGCGTATCTGAAAGGAGAAATCGTACCCTATTAGATATGGTTCGATCAATGATGAGCCAAACTAGTCTTCCAAAATTGTTTTTGGGATATGCACTTTTGACCGCGGCTTATTTGATAAATCGCTTACCTTCAAAGTCGGTTGAAAAGACACCATATGAGCTATGGCATGGAAAAACTCCATTATTGTCTTTTATTAAAATCTGGGGATGCGAAGCATATGTCCAAAGAATGATTTCTGACAAGCTCGATCCCAAATCAGACAAATGTCTATTTGTCGGTTATCCTAAAGAAACAAGAGGATACTATTTTTACAATCCAGCTGAAAATAAAGTTTTCGTGGCACGAAGAGGTGTCTTCTTAGAGGAGGACTTTATCTCTTCGCACAATGGAGGAGCAAAAATAGATCTTGATGAAATTCGAGATACCGAAATAGAAGTTGAACCAACGATGATTGATTCAGAACCGTCAAATGTTGACTTAGCTGAATCAAGTACACAAGTCATTATACCTTCTCGTCGATCTAGTAGGATTCGCCATGAACCTGAACGCTATGGTTTTATCATAACTGATAATGGCGACATCGAGTTCATTGATGATGAACCGAAATCCTACAAAGATGCGATTAAAGGTATAGATTCCAACAAATGGCTCGAAGCCATGAAATCAGAAATCCAGTCCATGTATGATAATCAAGTTTGGAACTTGATAGATAAACCTCCAGGGGTCACAACCGTTGGATGTAAATGAGTTTTCAAGAAGAAAACCGATATGGATGGAAAGGTGCAAACTTACAAAGCACGACTTGTCGCGAAAGGTTTCAAACAAATCCATGGTATTGACTATGATGAAACGTTTTCGCCGGTAGCCATGCTTAAGTCTATTCGCATACTACTTGCTATAGCTGCATACTATGATTATGAGATATGGCAAATGGACGTTAAAACCGCATTTCTTAACGGAAATTTAATAGAGAATGTGTACATGACACAACCCGAAGGTTTTATCGATCCAAAATATGCGAATAAAGTTTGTAAGTTACAACGATCCATTTATGGATTGAAACAAGCATCTCGAAGTTGGAATATACAATTTGATGAAGTTATAAGCGAGTATAATTTTATCAAAAATGTAGATGAACCTTGTGTATACAAGAAGGTAAGTGGGAGCCGTATTGTGTTTCTTGTTCTTTATGTGGACGATATATTGCTCATATGAAACGATATTCCGATGCTTACGGAAGTTAAAAAATATTTAACGAGTCGTTTCGCTATGAAAGACTTAGGCGAGCAGCTTATATATTAGGCATAAAAATCTATAGATATAGATCTAAAAGACTCCTTGGTTTAAGTCAAAGTACGTATATTGACAAGGTATTGCATAAATTTGCAATGGAAAATTCCAAGAAGGGATTTATACCTATGTCGCATGGTATTAATTTCTCAAAAAATCAATGTCCGACATCGATTGAAGATAAGAAATTAATGTGTCTGATGTTCCATACGCTTCGGCGGTAGGATCCATCATGTATGCCATGATATGTAGTCGTCCAGACGTATCATATGCCTTAAGCGTTGTTTCACGCTATCAATCGAATCCTGGTGAAGCACATTGGATTGCGGTTAAATCTATCCTTAAATACTTACGTAGAACAAAGGATCTCTTTCTCGTGTATGGTGGTACTAGTGAAGAGCTAATCGTTAAAGGATATACCGACGCTAGTTTTCAAACATGTATTGATGACTTTAGGTCTCAATCATGTTATGTGTTTTGTCTAAATGGCGGTGCGGTAGTTTGGAAGAGTTCCAAACAACCTACGATAGCTGATTCCACTACAGAAACGGAATATATCGCCGCTTCGGAAGCAGCAAAAGAAGCGGTTTGGATGCGTAAATTCATCCTGGAACTTGGAGTAGTCCCAAGCATTATGAAACCCATTGGCGTATACTGCAACAATTCGGGTGCGATCGCTCAAGCTAAAGAACCTAGATCACATCACCGTTCTAAACATATTCTCCGGAAGTTTCATTTGATTCGTGAAATTTTGCAACGCAAGGAAGTTACCATAATGAAAGTTAATACTGACGACAACATGGCGGACCCGTTTACGAAACCATTAACTCAAGCCAAGCATGATAGGCATACTCGCAACATTGGTTTAAGATATCTAGAGGAGGAATTGAATTAGGGATTATATTAGCTATCTCATCCCAATATTCCTTAGTAATTTCGTAAACGATGGATTATTAGTTCTATAAATAAATGTAATCAATAAATGTAAAAACTTTTTATTTTGATTTAATAAAATATTTAGTTTTGTTTATTCTACAATTTAGCTTTATTTTAACTTGTGTGTGTGGTTATATAATTAGTTATATTAATCCAGATTTATATCTCGAAATATGAGCGTTTAGTATAATAAGATTTACTAAGTAAAGACGTCATATATTAAATACTTAAAATAAATGTTATTTAAAACGAAATTTAATAAGAGTATATATTTCAAAATTGTCCCTATTTATGATTAGGATATTTAATGAGTTAAATATATTCTATTATATGATAATAGACTAACATGATTAGTATGTTTGCCGAGGTGATGATTCAGCTTTACTAATCATTGACAAAAGAGCGTGTCAAATCGGAAATATAGTTACATATAGTTGATATGTATGGACTTGACCAAAAGGTGCGAATTCATAACATGGTTTAGTCATTAAAAATGAATCGCAACGAATAGGTTTTGGTAGCTTCATACTTGAGATAACACTTGATTAATTTTTATACGTAGTTGCATACTTTGATATAGTTAACATTATTCCGTAAATGGGTAATAAGGCTATCATTGGGTGTGTCACGAAATATGAATATTAATGTGATTATCAAGATAGGAATTGTTCATTTCGAAAGAAATAGATATTTTGTTGGCCACCGATTGAATTAAATTAACAAGTGCACAAATTGATATTGATCAATTGTTAAATTAATTCATGAGAAATCGGAAAAACATTAAGTCAATTACATAAAGGGGATGACTATCACCATGCCTCGTCATTGACGGATATCACGAACAAGAGAACCAAAATCGTATATCGAGATTAGGTATAAATGATGAAAGTCATTTAAATTCAATTTAACATGGGTAGCTATGATGGAGTGACTAGATCCCGTCCATAAGCTTGTAAGACTTAGGCATAAGTTTACGGCCATCGTTAAGTTGAACCTACACGGTCACACATAGAAATGAGACAAGTCGGGCTTGAACAATAAGTATATAGGATATACATAAACTCTCTAAAAATTATACATATATATGATATGTATAGTACGTTTTACGTAGATATAAAATTGAGTGGGAGACTGAAGGAAATGCTGAAAGATAATATGGCTTAAGAATTAACTTGGAAGAATTTATATAAATACACAAATCTGCTGTCAGAAGTATGTCCGTTCGGAACGAACTTGGAGTGCGTTCGAACGGACTTTCCTATCTGAAGTCAGAACAGTGTGCGTTCGAACGCACTTAAAGTGCGTTCAGAACGGACTTAAGTTCTATATATATGAAATTCTGATTTCGTTTTAGGTTAAGTCTTTTTCTGACCTAGGGTTTTGAGCCGTCGTTTCTCTTCTTCTTCTTCCACAGAATTCAGATTAGATCTGAGAGATTGAGAGGGAGTATTGAGAAAAGGATTTGAGAGATTCAATCGTGACGTCGACTAGAACGGCGTTGGTGATTTCCGATCGGTCGAAATCAAGGTGGACACGAGTAGAGGGACTGCACTAGCATTCCTTGGAGAAGGTTCACGGATTTGGAGAAGTAATCGACACGTACTAACTTGCACGAGGTAATTCTCCGAAACTCTTCCTTTTTCGTTGGTTTTAGGGCGTGATCCCGGTAGAATTAGGTTATGCATGCGAGACTAATTCCGCTGCACACTTTGATATAAGCGTGCGTAACCCTACAGTAATATCAGAGCAATCGCTCGTTAAAACCATCGAAAATCGATGTTTTAGTTCGAATTTAGGAAATTTTAGAATTTTTGGGCTAAAATTGCAAAATTACACAAAATTGAGCAAAATTGATGATTGAAAGACCTTTAGTGAATCAAATATTGGATATTTGCATGTTATTAAAGTGTTAAACATATTGGATCTGTGGAAAATTTGATTTTCGGACAAAACGGCGCATAAATCAGGTTTTTGACGAAACTGGCAGTATCGAGTCCGTTCCAACGAACTTGGAGTTCGTTCTGGACGAACTGGTCGGGTTTTCGAAAAAAAAAAAAAAAAAAAATCAGGTGATGATTCCTTAAATTTTTTTAGTCCGTTCGGAACGGACTTGGAGTTCGTTCGGAACGGACTTAGCTTGAAAATTTGAAATTTTTGTGTCGTTTGTGCGTTCGAACGAACCTAGGGTTGCGTTCGAACGAACAAGGTTCTGGACAGCCAAATTTTGGTTTCTTTCTGTCAAAAATGCCCAATAATTTAAAATTTCCAAATTATAAATTCGATTCGGTATAGCATATAGCCTAAAACGGGGATGATTGTTTGTGAATGCTTGTAATGTGTATTGTGTGGGGGCCAGTGAGCTTTCCAAATTGTATTTTATTTCATTATGTGGGGACTGGTGAGTCTTCCAAAGTTGTAATAAAATAAAATAGGTTTAGTTTTGAAGAAGGACCTTCAAGGCAAGACGACACGACACGAAGATTGGATCTTCACATGAAGCAAGGAATCATCTTGGGTTTTAGGGTTGGGAATTTTAGGGTTTTATGATTGCTCATAAAACTAAAAGGCCAATATGCTATACCTTATTATTTTATTTGTTTTGGTTAATAAATAAAATAAAATGATTTTAATAAAAAGTAAAATCCTCCCACGTAATTATCAAGTCTAATGCCTCCCTAAATGGAACCTTCTAGACTAGTGTTTGTTTATCTGTGTTGCATGGCCATAGTCTGGCACAGATTTACACGTACGTAGCAAGGAAGGCATGCATTGATTAGGAATTGATGTGTTGCATGGCCATAGTCTGGCATGTCAATTCGCTGATTTTGTGATACTCCATTTGTGGTTTGGACTTGACCAATTCGCTAGCTAGGCTACGATTTGGGGCAAGGAGTGAGGTACACACACTCTGGTTTTGAGTTGGACTCAATACCGGACCTCACGAATAAAGCAAGAATCGTCTTGGAGATGATTGGACACCGTCCTACCCGACGTGACGTATTTTCTGAGTGGTTGGCCATAGTCACCTTAGAAATACGTTAAATAGGGATCTTGTCCATTATGAGATTTAAGGTATCGAATCTCCGTTTCAATAGTGGGGGCTATTTGAAATGATAAAATAATGGGAATTTCAAGTTAATTAAAATGAATTTTACTATATGAAAGACCATGTTATTAATTACATTATTTTTCAAAAATTGTAGAATTAATGGCCTTACCAAGTAATAACCGCTTTAGTTTGCGTCCCATTTTGGAAAGGGAACGAATGAACGGAAAGAACTTTCTCGACTGGCAGAGGAATCTGGGATTCGTTCTGAAACAGGAAGGAAAGGCACATGTCTTGGAGACGCCTATCCCTCCTGTGCCAGGAGATACAGCAACTGAGGATGAGACATTCGAATATACGACCATGATGGACGATTCGAATGATGTCACATGCCTTATGTTGGCTACTATGGCTCCTGAATATCAAATCCAATTTGAGAAACAGGATGCATACGAGATTATGAAACAACTCAGGGAGATGTTTCAGGTTCAAGCAAGGGTGGAGAAGTACCAAGCTCTTGGCAATGCGACGCAATGCAAGATGCAAGATGGTACGCCTGTTAGCTCGCACCTTCTCAAGATGAAAGGATATTTCGATCATCTTGAGAGGCTTGGCATAAAATTCGAGGTGGAGTTACAAACTGATTTGATCATGTTGTCACTGCCACCGAGTTTCGATTCGTTCATTTCGCATTTCCACATGTCAGACATGAAAAGGACCATTCCCCAGCTTATCGGAATGCTCAGAACATTCGAAGCTGACATGAAACCGCGGTACATGAAGTCTAGGACTTCGGAAGTATTGGTGGTTGAAGGGAAGAGTCCACGCACTGGGAACAAAAACAAGAAGAGGAAGGCAAAGGGCAACAAGGTTGCGCCTAAGCCTGTAGGCAAGAAAGCCAAGGATGACAAGAAGTGTTTCCACTGCCTCAAGGAGGGGCATTGGAAGCGTGATTGCGAGATCTTCCTGAGGGAGAGCAAGCAAAAGACCGCTTCCTTGGACACACCGGCATCAGGTATTTTTGTTATCGAATCTTATTTCTTTACTTCATCATCATGGGTGTTGGACACTGGATGTGGGACTCATATTTGTAATAATATGCAGGGCCTAAGAAGTAGAAGATCGTTGATTCGTGGCGAAGTTGATTTACGCGTCGGGAATGGAGCTCGAGTAGCAGCATTAGCCGAAGGGACGTATGATTTAACTTTGCCAAATGGACTTATTTTAGTTTTGGATAATTGTTGTTATGTACCTACTTTGAGTAGGAGTATTATTTCTGTTTCGAGACTTGTTGCGGATGGATATGAATTAGTTATTGGTACTAATGATTGTTTTATTCGCAAGAATGACATTTTCTTTAGTAATGTTCTAGTTGAAAATGGTCTATATGTCTTGGATTTAGATAATAACAACAATAATCAGTCCATTTATAACATAAATACCACTCAAACTAATGAAACATACTCATGGCATTGTCGTCTCGGACACATAAACGAGAAACGCATTGCTAGACTCCAAAAGGATGGAGTGCTAGATTCTTTTGACTTAGAGTCAATAGAAAATTGCGAATCTTGTTTGATGGGTAAGATGACAAAGACACCTTTCTCCAAGAAAGGAGAAAGATCGAAAGATGTGTTGGCCCTCATACATTCCGATGTATGTGGACCGATGAGTGTCGAGGCTAGAAATGGGTATCGCTACTTCGTGACTTTTACTGACGATTATAGTAGATATGGATATCTATACTTAATGCGTCACAAAAGTGAAACTTTTGAGAAATTCAAAGAGTTTCAACACGAAGTAGAACTTCAACTGGGCAAAAAAGTAAAAGCCATTCGATCGGATCGAGGTGGTGAATACTTGAGCTATGAGTTTGAGGACTATCTTCGAGATTGTGGTATAGTATCACAATGGACTCCACCCGGTACACCCCAATGGAATGGTGTGTCCGAGAGGAGGAATCGGACCTTGTTGGACATGGTTCGCTCGATGATGAGTCGAACGGATTTGCCAAAGTCATTTTGGGGTTTCGCGCTTCAAACGGCCGCTCATATACTGAATAGAGTTCCGTCCAAATCTGTTGAAAAGACACCATATGAATTATGGCATGGCATGGTGCCATCATTGTCTTATCTAAAGATTTGGGGTTGCGAGGCATACGTCAAAAGGTTATTGACGGAAAAACTCGAGCCAAGATCAGACAAGTGTTTATTTGTGGGGTATCCTCAAGAAACAAAAGGATACTACTTTTACTTGCCTAGCGAAAACAAGGTTTTCGTGGCTCGACGAGGACACTTCTTAGAGAAGGAATTCCTAGATCGTCCAGCCAGTGGGAGTAAAATTGATCTCGAAGAAATTCGAGAACCACAAACTGAACAAGTTGATCTGGAACAAGCTTCTGAGTTACCATTGGATGGTGAACCAGACTCTAGTACACAAGCTATACGTAGATCTAGTAGGAATCGTCAAGAACCTGAGAGATATGGATTTCTCATTAGTAATGACGATGATGAGTTGACTCTAGATGACGAGCCAACCTCCTACAAAGGTGCTATGTCTAGCCTGGATTCCTCGAAATGGCATGAAGCCATGAAAACCGAGATCCAGTCCATGTATGATAATAAGGTTTGGAATCTTATTGATCTACCTAATGGTGCTAAGACCGTTGGGTGCAAATGGGTTTTCAAGAAGAAAACCAACATGGATGGTAATGTACACACTTTTAAAGCAAGACTGGTGGCGAAAGGTTTCAAGCAAATTCATGGTATAGACTATGATGAAACGTTTTCTCCAGTAGCCATGTTTAAAAGTATTCGCATTCTTCTAGCAATAGCTGCATATCACGATTATGAGATATGGCAGATGGATGTCAAAACCGCTTTCCTTAATGGGAACCTTACCGAGGATGTGTATATGACACAACCCGAGGGTTTTGTCGATCCAAAGAATACGAATAAAGTGTGCCAGCTTGTGAAATCCATTTATGGATTAAAACAAGCATCTCGTGCGTGGAACATACGATTCGATGAGGTCATCGCAAAGTATGGTTTCATTCAAAATATCGAGGAACCTTGTGTATACAAGAAATTCAGTGGGAGTTCGGTCGTATTCCTCATCCTGTACGTGGACGACATCTTACTCATTGGAAATGACATCCCAATGCTTAACCAGGTTAAGACATATTTGGGAAGTCAATTCGCAATGAAGGACTTAGGAGAAGCCGCCTATATTCTAGGCGTGAAGATCTATAGAGATAGATCGAGGAGACTTCTCGGACTAAGTCAAAGTACATATATTGACAAAGTGATAACTAGGTTTCACATGGAGCAATCCAAGAAAGGATTTCTGCCAATGTCACATGGCATCGCTCTCACCAAGGATCAGTGTCCTTCGACGGACGCTGAACGTGAGCGAATGAGTCGGATCCCATACGCTTCGGCTATAGGATCGATCATGTATGCCATGATATGTACTAGACCAGATGTCGCATATGCGTTGAGTGTGACTTCCCGCTATCAGTCTGATCCCGGGGAAGTTCACTGGTCCGCAGTCAAGAGCATTCTTAAGTATCTCAGGAATACTAAAGATATGTTTCTTGTCTATGGTGGTGCGGAAAGAGATCTGGTTATCCAAGGATATACAGATGCTAGTTTCCAAACTTGCCCGGACGATTTCCAATCTCAAAGTGGTTACGTCTTCACGCTCAATGGCGGAGCTGTTGTTTGGAAAAGCTCCAAACAGAAGACGGTGGCTGATTCTACAACTGAAGCGGAATACATCGCGGCTTCGGAAGCCGCAAAGGAGGCTGTCTGGCTACGACAGTTCGTGATGGAACTTGGAGTTATGCCAAGCATCTCGGGTCCCATGGATGTGTATTGTGACAATAACGGAGCAATAGCACAATCAAAGGAACCGCGAGCGCATCACAGGTCCAAGCATGTACTCCGGCGTTACCACTTGATTCGTGAGATTACGAAGAGAGGTGACGTGAAAATAATGAAGATACCTACTGATGATAACGTGGCCGATCCATTTACGAAGCCACTATCACGTGCCAAGCATGAGCAGCATGCTAGGACGATAGGATTGGGATATCTATTGCAGTGTTAGATTGGGTGTTTTATTTATGTTTCTTATTGCATAAGGCGATTAGATCTGCCTAGTGCAAGTGGGAGAACATTTATTATGCCCTAGGCGTGTTATTGGATTGTATTTGTTTATGAGACAGATATTTATATTATTATTCATTATATGACCTAAACCTTCATATTTCAAAAATTTTAAATAACAAGAAAGTGTGTGAGAGGTTATTCGATTATAATAATCGGATAGACCTTGAATTTTATTCTAGTTTAGTGCATCGAGTCAGTTGAGAATAATATGTTGCATGGCCATAGTCTGACATATTGATTCGTCAACTGAATGATAGTAAAACCACTAAACGGAATGAATATAATTCTAAAACGTCCCTGGTGTATAAAGTTGTTCATAGGTTTGAACCAGGTAGTCCATTCACTGAATGGAGACTTTTACATACACTGGCATATTCGTAGATGAGATGATCATGTTTTACTGATCTGGGACGGTAGCGTCGATTCTAGAATATGGATATACGCGGCGTCGTATATTGGACAGACCACTATATGAGTTTGTGACATGGTCAGAGTCATTGGAGACGAACTCATATCCAGATAGTGTGTTTTAGTTCTTCATACTTGAGTGATCTCACGGATACCTAGTATGTGAAAGGACAATGCTTTGATATAATTAACCCTACGCGTAACTGTGTAGCAGAGATTACTATTGGGTATTGTTTTTAGCATAGGCAAAGGATGTGAGATTGCAAGATAGGAATTGTTCCTTTCTAACCTTGAAAAGGATAGACGGAGATATCTCTCGGGCCCCTCGATTGAATTGAGATTGATGAAATGCTTGGCCAAGCTCGATGGAACTCATGGAGTTCGCATTGTAATTATCAATCTAATTCTTATCGGGAAAGAGTATATCTGATCAAAAAGAATAGAGGATGACTTGAAGTCTTAGGCTTCACCGTGACTCTTTTGATCAGAAGATATCGCGAACAAGAGGACTAGTAACACTTATCTGAGTTAGGCATGAAGATGTACTGCATCTTCATAAAGGTGTTCTCCACCTTTTTCGTGCTAATTCTGGGTAGGTATTAACGGCAGTCTAGTGCTCGCAATACCTTGTGGAATGCTGCCATATCCACTGCCAGTCTTAGACGAACCTACAAGGTCAAACCAAGATTTCGTAATATATCGGATTCTCAAGATAATGCTCACCAATAAGTTTGTTGGACAAACAAAATGGAATCACGTGTGATTAGATCTCACGACATATGTTGGACATATGGCCAAGTTGATTAAGTCTTAATCCAAGAGGGAGTTTGAAAGATAATATGGCTTAAGAATTAACTTGGAAGAATTTATATAAATAGACAAATCTGCTGTCAGAAGTATGTCCGTTCGGAACGAACTTGGAGTGCGTTCGAACGGACTTTCCTATCTGAAGTCAGAACAGTGTGCGTTCGAACGCACTTAAAGTGCGTTCAGAATGGACTTAAGTTCTATATATATGAAATTCTGATTTCGTTTTAGGTTAAGTCTTTTTCTGACCTAGGGTTTTGAGCCGTCGTTTCTCTTCTTCTTCTTCCACAGAATTCAGATTAGATCTGAGAGATTGAGAGGGAGAATTGAGAAAAGGATTTGAGAGATTCAATCGTGACGTCGACTAGAACGGCGTTGGTGATTTCCGATCGGTCGAAATCAAGGTGGACACGAGTAGAGGGACTGCACTAGCATTCCTTGGAGAAGGTTCACGGATTTGGAGAAGTAATCGACACGTACTAACTTGTACGAGGTAATTCTCCGAAACTCTTCCTTTTTCGTTGGTTTTAGGGCGTGATCCCGGTAGAATTAGGTTATGCATGCGAGACTAATTCCGCTGCACACTTTGATATAAGCGTGCGTAACCCTACAAATGCAGTTTCACATCTACGGTAAAATCGTACGTAGAAGGATATATGAACATGGTAGTTCATAGAAATATAACATGTGTATTAGATGCACATATGTATATATGATATACATAATTAGATTGATAAGATAAGATTTTAGGAAAAATCTGTTTGGAACAGTTTTACTAAAACGGACATAACTTTCGCATACCAACACCGATTTGGATGATTCAACTCTCATAAGTTAGATAATTGGATTATCAACAACTTTCATATTCAGAGGAAAAACATTTGAATAACGTAGGACGTTCATTCTAATGAAATACACGAAAGGTTGCGACAGTTCGACGAAAGGACGCGAATGTTTACTAAAACTAGCATAACTTTCGGACTGGATATCCAAATTGGATAAACTAGGATTTGTTGGAAAGGTGATAAGATCATCGAGAAGTTTAGTTCAGAAAGTTCCTGTTAATTACGGACCTAAGTCGGTAGAAATTCCAGTTTAGTGAAAGTGTGTCTGATGATTCTGCAGGAGACACATCTTTTGATCAAATCTTCTAGAAACTTGTCCTTTCATGCATATAAAAGTATCATTTGATTGATTAAAGAGTGTCTATTTACTGGTGAAGGAATACGAGTTATTCTATAAATAGGACCCTAATCTCACTCAATCAAATCAATCTAAGCAACCATTATTTCCACTAATTAATCCAGTAATTAAGAGAGAGAAAAGTTCGCCGGAATTCTCCATTGATTCCGGCAAGAGTTTAAGCAAGAGTGATTACGAGGCGTCTAGGCAGTTTCACGATTATCCGACGACTCCCATTTCGCGGTGGATACGAGTAGAGGTACGTATACGTTTGCGTACTAACGAGTTAAGTTCATCAACCGACGAGAAGACGAACGGAGAAAGACGATCGGTTTGGGCGTGGGACGAACCGGTACGAGCGAAAAGGTGCGAACGAAAAGGTGCGACGTGAACGGAAGTGAAGGCTTCGCAGCGACAAACCCTTCGTAAGCGATCAATTTCGCTAGGTACAAATATTACGTTTATTAGATTTACGTTATATTAGTTATAGGCAATTTGATAAACAAATCGTAGATGAGATCTCGGGGATTTGTACTCCGTCGAGTCCAATAATTATCCGCTGCGCGGACTCGATGGGGTGTAGATAACCCAACAAAATTGTCACTTACACAAAGAGACGGTTAGTATTTTGCTCTGATACCAATTGTTGTTTAATTTAGACCTAGAGGGGGGTGAATAGGAAGTCCTAAGGTCCAATTTTCGCGGTAATGGATACAATTATAATTTTGTACGGAAGCATAAATAAATTAGAGAAATAAATACAATACCGAAACAAATAACACGCGATATTTGTTTACGGAGTTCGGTAGGTGGTTGCTTTGTAGCTTTAACTCACCGGCTACTTGCTCAATCGACCGACTCGATTGATTGCAAGTACCTACGTCTCCGGGATTCCCTTGCACCTTTTCGGCTTTCGATTGAATACCCAACTCAAACAATTACGAGGTTCGCCTTGATCGATTTACACGAATTTATCGATCAATGGCGGGCTTTACAATTAGTAACTAGCCTATTACAATTTACTACTAACGAACTAGTCGTGATCGGTCACGCAAGTTGGGAATCGTGTAGTAGTGGATTCGAAATTGGATCTAATAATCTCTAAGAATGTTTAGATGATTAAGCTCAAGATTTAAAGCTAGGATTCTCTCTTTTGATTGGGAAAATATATTGGTTGAGATAATGTGAGAGAATGAGGGAAGGGTTCTATTTATAGAACACATAGACCCTTCCCTTAATATGCTTTTTCTGCATAGTCCGTTATAACTGACGTGAGGTCCATTACAACGGACTCAAAGTCAAACTAGCCGTTAAAGGCAATATATTCGAAAATTCCATAGTCCGTTATAACTGAGTTTAGGTCCGTTATAACCGACCTACTCCGTTACAACTGAGTTTAGGTCCGTTATAACCGACCTACTCCGTTACAACTGAGTTTAGGTCCGTTATAACCGACATCTTACTGTGACTTCACTTCAGATTTATTCTATGGTTCCGTTATAACTGAGACTCTTCCGTTATAACGGTTAGTATGTGTCCGTTACAACGGATTGGTGATTCCGTTACAACGGAATAAGAGAGTGATTGGTTAATTCTGAAGTGAGTTCACAAGTCCGTTATAACCGAGAGTAAGCCCGTTATAACTGACATACTCCGTTATAACTGACATGAGGTCCGTTATAACGTACATGCTCTTATTAACAACTATTGTTGAATGTCCGTTATAACTGACCTGAGGTCCGTTATAACGGACATGAGGTCCGTTACAACTGACATGTGGTCCGTTATAATGGACATGCTCTTTTTAACAATATTTATGTATGTCCGTTATAACTGACATGAGGTCCATTATAACCGACATGATGTCCGTTATAACCGACCTAAGGTCCGTTATAACCGACATGCTTCTGGAAATCTGTTTTATTATTTCATCATTTTAATGGATTTTGAATATATTTCTTTGACTAATCTTGAGCTTAATAATTCATAAACAAGTTTAGGGATACCTATAAGTTGTTTTGGTGATTTATGTGATATCCCAACTTGCGGAATCTTCGATGTCTTGATGTCTTCACTTGATCAAGCATTTTCGTGCCATCGTTTCTTCACCGTCTTGACTTTCGACATCTTGATTCTTCTTTTGATCCTTTTGTGGGTTACGTATTCTATCTCTATAAATGTCACTCCCGCAAATAGATTAGTGGTATCGACATTATTTTGAGATAATCAAACTCCAGGAAATTTGAACCAACAGTTGCTCCATGAATACAGGTTCTGAAAGATCGCCATTGAGAAAAGCATTGTCGACATCGAGTCGCTTGATTTGCCAATTTAAGGAGGTTGCTGGAGAGAGGACCAATTGAATGGTTGTCGCCTTGACCACCGGGCTGAAAGTTTCACCATAGTCGATTCCTTCCTCTTGTGAGTATCCTTTAGCTACGAGCCTTGCTTTGTAACGATCAATGCTCCCATCTGGTTTTCGTTTAATCCTGTAAATCCATTTACACTTAACAATGTTAGTGTTGTGTGGTTTCTCAACAAGTTGCCACATACCTTGTTTTAGGAGAGCATTTATTTCCACAGCCATTGCTTCTCGCCAGTGTTGATCTTTAGATGCAAGTGAGTAAGAAGTAGGTTCAATGAGGCTTATTGTGGAGTTGGAAGAAGGTATGGAGGCAGTAAGAACAGTGAATTTTCTTGGTTTTAGGGAATTCGTTTTTGATCTTGTAGCCATGGTGTGTGTGGATTGAGATTTTTCAGAAATAATGTTTGTACTGTGTTGTGGAAGTTCTTGAATTTGTTGAGTGTTTTGTGAAGGTGCTGAAGGATCAATGACTTGTTGAGGATTTGTAGATTCAATAATTTGAAGAGGGTAATGGATGTGCGGAAGATCTACTTGTTCCTGTAAAACAGAAGATTTTTCTTGCAACACTACAACAGATGGGGGTATCAGCGACGGGGAGAGTATCAGCGACGGTCCGTCCCTAAGAAAACGCGCTTTCACCGACGGCCCGTCGCAGAAGTTTATTACCGACGGTTTTATTAGCGACGGCCCGTCGTAGATGTTCAAATATTACCGTCGGCCCGTCGCTAAAGCTTCACACCGTCGCTAATACTGTGCGTCGGCCCGTCGGTGATTCATAAACCGTCGCTAATACTGTGCGTCGGCCCGTCGGTGATATTGTAACCGTCGCTAATAATCTGCTGAAAACCGCCATTTTTCAAAAATATCACCGACGGGCCGTCGGTAATATGAAAACCGCCGCTAATGCTCTTCTCCGTTGGCCCGTCGCTAATAGAACCGTCGCTAAAACTTTGCGTCGGCCCGTCGTAGATATTGTAACCGTCGCTAATAATCTGCTGAAAACCGCCATTTTCAAAAATATCACCGACGGCCCGTCGGTGATATGAAAACCGCCGCAAATGCCCTTCTCCGTTGGCCCGTCGCTACTAGAGCCGTCG
Organism: Luzula sylvatica; assembly: GCA_946800325.1. Classification (NCBI taxonomy): domain Eukaryota; kingdom Viridiplantae; phylum Streptophyta; class Magnoliopsida; order Poales; family Juncaceae; genus Luzula; species Luzula sylvatica. Next base: position 75,859,322 of record OX326956.1, on the reverse strand, counting down.
CTAATGCCCTTCTCCGTTGGCCCGTCGGTGATGTTGTATACACCTTCTTATACCCCGCTGGCCTCCTTCTCTCTCTTAACCCTAAACATTCGCCCCTCTTCCCTCTCTTCTCTCCACAGCCCCTCTTCCCCTCCTCCACAGCCCAGCCCTCCCTCTCTCTTTAGGGGAATATCCCCGGCCCCGGGCCCGCGCAGCGGATATGTAGGCCCGGTCCGGTTCCCCGATTCCCGAGATCACGCCACGACTTCGAGGGTACGATGCAAATAGAAGGTTAGATCTTTACCGGTGCAAAATTGATTGCACACGAAGGGTTGATCGCTGCCTTCTTTCTCCTGTCACGTTGGTGACAATACGCGCGTCCCACACCACGCGTCTTTCACCGCTCGTTGACTTCGCCGATTCGCTTGATTTCGTCTCCGACTCAATCTACTCGTCCGAATCGATCACAATCGTGAGAGCCTCAGTTGTTGCTCCTCTACGTGTATCCACCTTGAATCGCAAGACGTCGGTCACGGATGCACCTGCCTAGACGATGCACCGGTGAACTTGCTTAATCGAATTGATTCTCTAAACCGTAAAACACCTTTTCACGGTTTCTCTCTTTTACACCTTTCACTCTCTAGAAATTTGTCTCACAATTTTCTGGATAATTCTGAATGAATTGCTTGGTTAAGATGAGAGAGAAAATCCTATTTATATACAATAGGATCAGGATTAGCCAAAAGGCATGTATATCCAATATACACCCTCTCACACAGAAAACTGCATGAACCTGGTCAGTATTCTGTCCAGACGAAATTGATAAATTTCTCTGACAGAAAATCAACCAACACGAAAGTTGTAGATAATCTCATTATCTACTCGACCCAATTTGGCCCAGCCCAATTGGAGTTCGTATGCAAAAGTTATGACTGTTTTACTAACTGTATGTCATACTGTTGCACCCTTTCGGTATTTCACAGAAACGACACTTATACTTCGTTCATATGAAATATATTTCTACATGAAGGTTATAGATAATCTAATTATCTATCTTACCCAATTTGAACCATTCAAATCGGATTTTCCTACTGAAAGATATGGCTACGAATGTACGACTACATTCGTTTATCCTTGTGTACACTTTTACGGTTGATCCTGAAACTGTATTTCCTTCAGTCTCCCACTCAATTTCAGATCTACCTAAAAGGTACTCATGCATATCCAATACGCACGATTTTAGATAATATAGCTCGCGTATCAAATACCAAGCTATGCACATCCTATGTGCCAATTTTATGATCAAGCCCGACTTAGTACGACTCGTTGTGTGACCATGTAGGTTCGACTTAACGATGGCAGTAGGTTGTTTCCAATACCTACAAGCTCATGAGCGGGATCTAGTCACTCCATCATAGCTACCCATGTTAAACGAATAATGATTGTGATCATTGTGCCTATCTCGAATAGCGGTTACTAGTTCTCTTGTTTGCGATATCCGTTAATCAAAAGGCATGGTAATAGTCATCCTTATAATTTGATTAACTACACTTATTCCCCGATTCCGAGTTGAGTTAACAAATTTCAATCGATATTAACCATTAATATCATTGACTGCGGCCGCAGGTTTCGTTAATCGACTCATCGAGCGGCGCCTAAGAGATATCTCTTCCTTTCGGAATAAACAATTCCTATCTTGGAGACTCACATTGAATTCCTTGTTTCGGACAATACCCAATGATGACCCTTTTAACTCCCTGTTACGGTGAGCGTAAGATCATATCAAAGCATTGTGTTACGCACGAAACGCAATCAATGATCCCCTCAAGTTTGAAGAATCTAAAACCCCATCCGTCGCAAGTCCATCTATAATGACTAAACCATGTCATGGTCTCGCGGCTTCGGTCATATCCAATACATGTAACCTAACATATATCTACGTTCCCGATTCGACAAACTCCTTTGTCCCATGATTAGCAAAACATAATTATCTCCTCGGCAAACGTACTAGTGTACGCGTTCAGTCTATTCCCTTGTAATAGTAATGCTTCTCTCTTAAGCAAACTGACCGGCGACTAGGGATGTTTAGAAATGACACTTTAAGTGTGACGGTTTCGCTGCACATGGTCCTCAACCATGTCGACGTCCACACAAGTTCAAATCAAGGTTCATGTAACAATCATATTACACAACCCAGCACACAGTTTTCATATAAGGTGAATGCATATTAATTTAAGTAAACAAAATTTTAAAAGGGATGCATTCATATGGACTAAGTATTTGGGTGATACAACGTTTACCTATGGGTATCTCCATACCCATAACCTGCGAGGACTATCGTATTAGATAACTACACTCTACTATCTTCTTCCTCCTCTAGGTATCTCCATACCCATAGTCATCGCATGACAGTCACGCGCGACTAGAGAGAGCGGTTTTGTAAACGGGTCCGCACGTTCCCGCTAGTGTTAATCATCATCAGGATTGGAACATTTCCAATACCTACGATCACATCTTTTCACAAAATTTCATGGATCAAATGAAATTTTCTGAGTATTGGCTAGAAGTGGTTGTGACCTCGGCATTTTTGGCTTGTACTATTGCGTCTCACACAATAAACAACCATAAATCCGATAACTCGTGACTACTAGAGTTTGGTCATGTATCCTTGATCCATACCACTTCCTTTTGCGATTAATAACCGCAATATACTCGCCACCGTAAATAGAATCATAAACTATTGGTCTTGTGGAACCTTTCCACATAACCGTGTTTTCATTTAAGCAAAACATGTACACACTTTGTGATCGAAAGTCGTGCTACATATTTGGACGTGCTTCATCTTTGGAATCTGTTGTTTGTTATAACTCTTTATAACCAACACGTCCTCCACACCATTATAGATAATAAATCCTGAATTCTTTCGCAAAGTATTCAAGGATAAACTTCACCTCTATCAATACAAATCCCGATGGGTTTTAAATATACATAACCATTATGTATATATTTGTATAACCATTATACAATCACAAGAGTTAGTCTCATGTAATCGAATTACATTCAAACTCATGTGATTCCCATGAATTTTATTGACGGTGAACTAGACGCTTTATTTGTATGACAGATAGCCACATACATATCATGACAGATATAATAGATCCTAACATCAAATGTAAGGCATCATATTATTACTTTTCGCGCTGCTTGATGTCTCACATCGAGCCGTTGAAAATTTCTGCCATTCGACATTTCGATTTATCTCCTCCAAGGAGTTTACATGTTGAAAACCATTTTCAACAATATGTCGATATATGTGCTATAACATAGAACGAGGAACTTTTTAGATCTATCCTATAGATCTTCACGCTTAATTCATAAGCGGTCTCGTCTAAATCCTTTGTCGTTACAAGAAATATAACGCAGCTCCCACTAACCTTCATGTGTACACAAAGTTTCCATTCGTTTCGACAATTTTATAACAGTTTATAATTTTGTCAAAACGAATATTCCAATTCCGAGAAGCTTTCTCTAATCCATCATATGGATCGTTAAAGCGTGCATATCTTATCCCCGATTCTTATGAATCGACAAAACCGTAAGGTTGTGTCAAGTACACATCCTTTCATAAAATTTCTGTCAAGAAATTCGGTTTTGACATCCATTTGGCCACATCACATAGTCATAATACGCGACCATGGCAAGCATAATTTCGAGAATGGGAAAGCATGGCAACAAGCGAAAACGTTTCTTCATAGTCCGACTATGAATTGCATGAAACTTTTCGCAAAAAGCCTCGCTTTACATATATGCGTATTCCTATCCATGTCGGTTCTTCATCTTGAAAAACCCACTCACATTTCACGGGTCTAACCTAGAAAGTAATGAAATCAAGTTCTAAACTTGATAATTCACATGGATCGAATCTCAGATTTCATGACACCATGTCATGTGGAATCAACTTTTCATAGAATCCTTGTAGGATATCGAATCATCATATGATTTCAATCTATCATCATTAGCCACGATAAATCCGTATTTACCGGCTTATGATATAGCCTACTTGATCTACGAAAAATTCCTTTGTGTGTTCGACTTGCGTTCATCAACTCTTGATGAAGCCATGTCAACTTTCATCGGTACAATGTTCATTTTCAAATCACGAACTCTTTCGAGATTTATTCTACTCCCACTAGCCCGCATAGAGAGAAATGGCACCAAGTTCCAAACTTGTGCGCATCTAGTCCTCCTCCAAGAAGACATCTCTTCGAGCCACGAAAATCTCATTTTCGTCGGGACGTTTTAACTAATACCCTTTAGTTTCCTTAAGGATAAACGAACAATTTCCAGATTTGGGATTGAGTTTAACCGAAACAAATTTCGAAATACACTCACGTCCTCAAATCTGTACAAGTGACAACTTCGGAACCATTCCGATCCATATCTCATATGGCGTCTTTTGTACCGATTAGAAGGTTTATGGTTCATATCTTATATGCAACCATTCATTAGTGCCGCTGTCTCAAGGGCGTATCCCCAAAACATTTTTGGGAGATCTTATTGACTCATCATTTATCGAACCATGTCCAACATGCGTTCATTTCCTCTTTTCGGACACATCTCAATGTTCCGAATAAAGGCAATCGTGAAACGATTCCACAATCATAAATGATCATTAATATTCATAACTCAAATATCGCCTCTTCGATCCTATCGAAAGGTTTAGCTCAAATACTCGCCTTCTCGATCCTATCGAAAAGCTTTGATTTTCTTGCTTAGTTGATTTCGTATTTCGTTTTTGAAACTCTTTGAACCTTTCAAAAGTGTCTGTTTCGGCACGCATTAAATAGATATTTTCATATCTACTTTAACCGTCCATAAACTTAACAAAATACCGATAGCCTCCTCTTGCCTCGGAACTTATCGGAACATCATATGTAAATATAATTTCCAATAATTCGCTGGATCTTTCTCCAATACTTTGGAGAATGATGCCATTTGTCGTTTTGCCTAATAAATAAGTATTGCATTAATCAATCAAATCTAATTCGAATGATTCTAGCATTCAATCACATGGAATCTAGATACGCGTATCTGGTTTATATGGCCAAGACGGCAATGCCAAAAGAAGCAATCAACTTCTAGGTTTAATCCTCCTCGGATTTCACCATTCTTTGAGTCACTAGTTTGGACAACTCCTTGTCCGAACTTTCCATTTTTGGAAAACATTTTCCCAAAATACCCTTAGACATACATTTCTTTCGATCCCGCTTTTGAATTACAAGGACATCCACGCATCTATATGCATTGGATTCCTCGGAAACTCTGAGCATCTCCAATTCAAATTTAAATCGCATCACATGCAATTTCGGGATCGACTTATCTATCGAATGCATATGATATTCGGTCACGAACATCAAATCTCGTACCATCAACACACGAGTGTTAATCAAAGACCCATAAGGCGTCTCAAAATTAACCTACTCTTTGAGCCGCATTGAGTCATTCAACGCGCTCTAGCTCTTGAAACTATTTCATGAGCGTTGTGTTTTACTTTCATATACACCCGAATTCTCAAAACAATTTTGAGAAATTTGCGTCTATACATGCCACCACAAGGCACGTAATATTGTTCGATTCCTTCTTAAGTTTATCGAACCCGGCTTTCTCTAAAGCCAAAGCCTCGAGCCCCGAATCTACCATTTCCGTGTCCAACACGTTCCTTTAAGTCTAAGAACTATTCTTTGACTATCAAGGTTAATAACGGTAATTCCGACCCAAAAGCCATCTATCATATCGATCTAATCGATATATTTGGTGTTGCTTGAAAACATAATTCTAAACGGATGATGAAGATTAATTCCTAACCGTGCGTACTTAATCTATATGCTTATATGATAATTATATGATAGTGTTATTTTATCGAATCGATAACCCTCATACCGATACGGGACTCCAAGTCCATAACACTCAAGATCCATATATCACGATCCTCCCATAAGTTGCTTTGGCAGACGAATGGGATCTCGCTATTTAGGTAGGATTATATCCAATCGCATCCAATGCGACTCTTGAACCTTTATAGGATTTCGGTGATGAATCGTATCCAATACAATCCCAGTTCCGTGTGTGCATCCTATCTATGCCCCGAACTTCCAATCAAGTCGGCTTTGGCCTCAACCCTTACTGGATAGAACGGTTAAGTCACAACCATACTCATCGTATCGTTCAAATAAACTACTAATAAGTCGGCTTTGGCCTTAACCCTTATCAGTCCCTATTTAACGCTTGCCACCCCGTCGATGACTACAATAACCCATGTCGGCTTTGGCCTTAACCCATGTGAGACGTAGTACCGATCATAGTGGTTGTGAATATGGAAGGCATTTCCATGACTTAAATATTATGAGGGATCATGCCATTGCACGTTTCTAAATCCGTGACATAATCCAATTATATCACTATCACAAGATTTTCATAAATGCATATGTATTTATTTGGGAGTCTAATTATTCTAAATAATTATCTAATTATATGCTGGTATGATTGATGCCGATCAAATCGATATAAAGAACTCAATATTCCAAGTTGTGTAGCCAAAGTTATCACGAAAACAAAATCAGCAACCAGAAACCAGTCCGTTGTAACGCAACATAGTCCGTTACAACGGACCTCCAGTATACTTGGCACTCCGTTACAATGGAAGTCCAGTCCGTTACAACGCTATTTATTTCGGAGTTTGGCCAAATTTTGCCAGAAACATGTCCGTTACAACGCAACCTAGGTCCGTTACAACGCTATTTTCTGCAAACTTTCGTCCAAATTTCCAGAGACCAGTCCGTTACAACGCAACATACAGTCCGTTACAACGGACAAACTGTGTAGAGCTCCGTTACAACGGACCCAGTCCGTTACAACGGACTCCAATAGACACCCTAGGCATCCCCGCAACCTCGTATCAGATACAAGGTCCGTTACAACGGACTCCAAGTCCGTTACAACGGAATATGCAGTTTTCACGGTCCTCCTCACACCCCCGCATCCCATACAGGGTCCGTTACAACGGACACCAAGTCCGTTATAACGGAATATGTGTTTTTTCGAAAAAATCTCAATTTCCTATATCTGCTACAGTGTCCGTTGCAACTTTTGAACTGCTGTTTTCGCTCGTTTCCAAAACGATAAATCATGAAACCTTTTCACGATTATTCCTAGATACTCTCAATCAACTATTGATCGATCTCTAGCGAATTTCACTTGTGATTTTAATGGAATTTGACATTCTAAATATGTAACATCATGCAAACGGGTACGAACTTTGATAACCCGTGCGTATATCTAATATACGACTATGATTCGACCCTCGAATCGATGGCGATCGCTCTGATACCACTTTAGGGGAATATCCCCGGCCCCGGGCCCGCGCAGCGGATATGTAGGCCCGGTCCGGTTCCCCGATTCCCGAGATCACGCCACGACTTCGAGGGTACGATGCAAATAGAAGGTTAGATCTTTACCGGTGCAAAATTGATTGCACACGAAGGGTTGATCGCTGCCTTCTTTCTCCTGTCACGTTGGTGACAATACGCGCGTCCCACACCACGCGTCTTTCACCGCTCGTTGACTTCGCCGATTCGCTTGATTTCGTCTCCGACTCAATCTACTCGTCCGAATCGATCACAATCGTGAGAGCCTCAGTTGTTGCTCCTCTACGTGTATCCACCTTGAATCGCAAGACGTCGGTCACGGATGCACCTGCCTAGACGATGCACCGGTGAACTTGCTTAATCGAATTGATTCTCTAAACCGTAAAACACCTTTTCACGGTTTCTCTCTTTTACACCTTTTCACTCTCTAGAAATTTGTCTCACAATTTCTGGATAATTCTGAATGAATTGCTTGGTTAAGATGAGAGAGAAAATCCTATTTATATACAATAGGATCAGGATTAGCCAAAAGGCATGTATATCCAATATACACCCTCTCACACAGAAAACTGCATGAACCTGGTCAGTATTCTGTCCAGACGAAATTGATAAATATCTCTGACAGAAAATCAACCAACACGAAAGTTGTAGATAATCTCATTATCTACTTGACCCAATTTGGCCCAGCCCAATTGGAGTTCGTATGCAAAAGTTATGACTGTTTTACTAACTGTATGTCATACTGTTGCACCCTTTCGGTATTTCACAGAAACGACACTTATACTTCGTTCATATGAAATATATTTCTACATGAAGGTTATAGATAATCTAATTATCTATCTTACCCAATTTGAACCATTCAAATCGGATTTTCCTACTGAAAGATATGGCTACGAATGTACGACTACATTCGTTTATCCTTGTGTACACTTTTACGGTTGATCCTGAAACTGTATTTCCTTCACTCTCCCCTTCCCCCTTCGCCCAGCCCAGCCCCCCTCTCCTTCTCTCCTCTTCCCCCTTCGCCCAGCCCTGCCCCCCTGTCCTTCTCTCTCCTCTTCCCCCTTCGCCGAGCCCCCTGCCTGCTGTTGCCCTCACAGCCCCCGTCCCTCTCCTCCTCCCCCTCTCTGTTAGTATATCTCCTCTTTTCGGCTGGTTATTGCTCGTTTCTGGTGGTCGAAGGATTGCTCATTTCTGGTGGATGGAACGCTTGCTCATTTCTGGTGGTTGCTCGTCTAGGGTTTGAAGGTATGTCTATTTCTCCATTTAATTTGGTTAGATTTAGATTTAGGCTTAATTAGGTTTGAAGGTAATTTTTGAATTTTTAGGCTTAATTAGGTTTATAAACCGTTGAATTTTTTTTTTTTGAATCTTTCGTGTTGATTTTGTAGGCTTAATTAGCTCGCTCGTATCTCTATTTTTTTAATCTATTTTTTTTTTAACAAATTTTTTTTAAAATCTGTTTTTTTAAATGGTTTTTTAAAATCTGTTTTTTAAATTTTTTTAGGTGGAAGACCTAAATCTCGGCTGCTCTCTCGGGTCTGGTGTGGTGGAAGGCCGACGAAACTCTCCTGCTCTCTCTTGGTATGTCTATCTCTCTCGGTTTAATAGGTTAGATTTAGATTTAGATTTAGCCTCGATTAGATTTAGAAATTTTTGAATTTTTTTTTGAATCTGGATTTTATGTGTGGATTTTAAGTGTTGATTTAGATTAAATTAGGATTTTTTTAGGTTTTTTAAATCAGGATTAGGCTCAAATATGTATCTGTTTTAGGTTTTTTAAATTTTTTAGAGTTAGGGTTACGGTTTCTAAATTTTTTAGAGTCAGGGTTAGGGTTTCTAAGTATAATTTTAGTAAATTATATTTTAAGTATAATTTTAGTATAATTTTAGTATATTTAAATTATATTTTATTATAATTTTATTATATTTAAATTATATTTTAGTATATTTAAATTATTCTGTTTTTAGTCTGATTAAATATTTTAATTAAGTAATTACATTCTGTTTTTAGTATAATTTAACTGTTTTTGAATTTAGTATTATTCTGTTTTTAGGGTTAGGGTTTCTAAATTTTTTAGAGTTAGGGTTAGGGTTTCTAAATTTTTTAGTAAATTATATTTTAAGTATAATTTTAGTATAATTTTAGTATATTTAAATTATATTTTATTATAATTTTATTATATTTAAATTATATTTTAGTATATTTAAATTATTCTGTTTTTAGTCTGATTAAATATTTTAATTAAGTAATTACATTCTATTTTTAGTATAATTTAACTGTTTTTGAATTTAGTATTATTCTGTTTTTAGGGTTAGGGTTTCTAAATTTTTTAGAGTTAGGGTTAGGGTTTCTAAATTTTTTAGGTTATTTTTGTTTGTGTTAATTTCCTTTTTTAATTCTGTTTAATTCTTTTTTTTAAACTCTTTTTTTAATTTATGTGTAGGTTACTTATTTAATTTAGGATTATTTTGAAATTCATGTATATTTGAAATATTTTAAACTGTTTTTTTTTAGTGTTTGTAATTCTTGTTTAATTCTGTTTTGAACTGTTTTATATTTTATTTGAAATATTTTGAATTGAGTATAATTTAGTATATATTTTAATTCTTATAATTTTAAACTGTTTTTCTATTTTGAGATATAAATATTTAAATAATTTAACTGTTTTTTCTTTTAAGTTCAAAATTCATTAAATATTTAATGTATTTTTTGGATTGAATGCAGGTTTTCGGAATAAATGGAGGCATCCAGTAGCAGGGAAATAACGGTGTCGGTACTAAGCAGAGGAGGCGCGTACCAGTGGCGAAGGCTGAGGAGGCGCGTACCAGTGGATGTGCGAGATGGACGATGAATCGGAAATCGGAGGCGGGTACCAGAGGATATATTGTCGATTTTTTCATTTTTGTCGTGTTTTGTAACTGTTAATTTGGGATTGTCGAGTTTAGGATTGTTTTCGATTTGTCGAGTTTAGGATTGTTTTCGATTTGTCGAGTTTAGGATTGTGTTGTGTAGTTGTGTCGAAATTATAATTATGATTGTGTACTTTGTATGAAAATTAATATGATGAGTATAATTATAATTATCATTTATAGTAATTCTTTAGATAATTATAATTATCAAAATTAATCTAATATTTAATTAAGTACATTTAACATGTATGTATGAAATATGTATTAATTACATATATAAATAATTATATTTAATACAGACTTTAATACAGACGACGGGCCGTCGGTGAATTTAATTGAATTTAATACAGACTTTCAGCGACGGGCCGTCGGTGATAGCTTCAGCGACGGGCCGTCGCTGAAAGTGGCATCAGCGAAGGCCCGTCGCTGAAAGTGGCATCAGCGACGCCACTTTCAGCGACGGTTTTTTAGCGACGGTTGGCCGTCGGTAATATTTTTAGCGACGGTTTTTTGGATTTTTAGCGACGGTTTTTACCGTCGCTGATACTCCAATCCGTTGTAGTGCAAGGGAAAAATTTCTTCATTAAAAATAACATTTCTTGATATATATAGTTGATTAGTATTAATATCAAGACATCGATATCCTTTCTTATCTGTACAATATCCAAGAAAAATGCAAGGAACTGGTCTGTACTGTAATTTATGATCAGTGTATGGTCTAATATGAGGAAAACATAAACATCCTATAACTTTGAAAAATGAATAATCTGGTAATTTATGAAAAAGTTTTTGAAAAGGAATGTGAGGTGAGTTTGATTGTGTAGGAATTATGTTTATTAAAAACACAGTACTTGAGAATATGTATCCCAAAACACAGCTCTACTATATGTCTATTCTTTCTTTCAGATATACCATTTTGTTGTGGTGTATAAGGACAAGATGTTTGGTGTACAATTTGAGGATAGAATTTAGATAAGAAGATGAATTCAGATCCATTATCAGTTCTAATAGTTTTGATTTTGTGATTCAGTAAGTTCTCAACTTGATTTTTGAATTTAGAAAATATTTGTTGAACTTCTGACTTGTGTTGCATAAAGAATATCCAATTATATTTTGAGTAATTATCTGTAAAACATACATAATATTTTGCACCAGTAATGGACTGAGTTCGAGCAGGACCCCACACATCACAAGAGATTAATTCAAGAGGTTGTGAACCAAGAAATTCAAATTCATTAAATGGCAATTGTTTAAATTTTGCTTTACAACAGTCATTGCACAAATCAAATTTCTGAGAGGACAGAGAAATACAATTTGTCTTAGCGAGAGAAAACAAAACATTTGATGATGAATGGCCTAAATGTCTATGCCAGATAATTGGAGTGACTCTAGATCCTAGATAAGCACAAGGTCGAGTCTCATTTTTGAGAAAATCACAAGAGGTTGGTATTGAAAACAATCCATCAACAGCCTTGATTTGTAGCAATGTAGCCTTGGTGATGGGGTCCTTAATCAAACACAAATCAGGATGAAATTCAGCATACACATTGCTATCTGAGGTAAACTTATTTATGCTAATTAAATTTTTAGTTATTGAGGGGACATGCAATACATTTTGTAGTTTAAAAGTTTGAGAGTTTGTGTTTAAAATAGAAGAACCAGAATGTAAGATATCCAAACCTGCACCGTTGCCTACTTGAACTTGATCACTGCCTGCATAGGTGGAGTGAGAGATGAGGTTGTTGAGGTCATGCGTAAGATGATGAGTAGCTCCTGTGTCGAGGAACCAATCCACATGAGGTTGTGAATATAGTCCTTGAGAGAATTGTTGAGGAGATGGTTGATATGGTCGAGCAATGTAGGCCATTGGTGATCTCGGTGTAGTTGGTCTCTGTGGATTATTGGGATCTCGATAGTAGCACTTGTCTGCTGTATGGTTAGTTCTTTTTGAAGGAAATACAGTTTCAGGATCAACCGTAAAAGTGTACACAGTTTCAGGATCAACCGTAAAAGTGTACACAAGGATAAACGAATGTAGTCGTACATTCGTGGCCATAACTGTCAGTGAGAAAATCCGTGGCCATAAGTCGTACACAAGGATAAACGAATGTGGTCGTATGTGAGGAGGAATTTGTGGATTTGTCTGTTGAACATTGTGAGTGAGAGCTTGTGGATTATGAACTGAGGTTGATTGGAGATGATGTTTCTTACTAATCTTCTTTTCATGGGTTAACAAGATTCCTTGAAGATCAGATAGAGAGAGGAATTCTTTACTCGAGGTAATTCCATAATAAGAACCATCATAATCTTCCCCAAGATTATTCATAATGGCTATTATTACGTCTTTATCTTCAATGTTATCACCGATAAATTTTAATTGATCAGCAATTGATCTTAACTTGGCAAAGTAATCAATGATGCTCAAATTGCCTTTGGGAGTTGTGTTCAATTGATTTCGAAGTTCCATGATTCCAGCCATGGAGGCTGAAGAGTAGGATTGTTGGAGATTTTGCCCATAGATCATGAGAGGAATTACATTTTATAACTTGAATGATAACTGAATCAGTAAGAGACCCTAGAAGCCATGCAAGAATTAAGGAATCTTGAGCTTGCCAATTTAAAAATTGTGGATCTGCTTCTGGAAGTAATGCTGGAGATGAAGAGGCAGGTTTTTGAAGGTAAGATAAAAGATTGTATCCTCTTAATACGGGAATGATGTTTGATTTCCAAATGAGATAATTAGTTTTATCTAATTTGATCGGTACAGGATGTGGAAAAGAAGTAATCTTGAAAGTATTAGAATTGGTTGAATTTGAATTATCGGGTCCATTAGTGTTATGAGAAGTCATTTTGATTGAGAGTCTAAAATTTTAGAAAAATGGATTATTTTGAAAAAGTCTGCTGAGAAAACAAATTGAGTGTAGAAGAGATTGTGAGATTTTGATTTTCTTTGAAGTGTTTTTGTGGAAGAAATGTTTTTAGAAAAGAAAGGGACTAAACTGAATAAAAACTGTTTAACGGGCTAGTGGATCTAATTTCTACAGAGGACAAGAAGGTTTCAAGAAAGCAAAGAAGATAGATTGAGAAAGACAGTACTAAGAATCCAAATAGACAAGAAGAGAAAGGATTTTACTTGGAGAGATGAGCGAGTTTGTACCAGTGTGTTGTTGGTACCGATGAGAGCTTCACCTTCTTCTTCTTCTTCTTCTTCTTATGCAGTCTTGAGTGTAATGAAAGCAGCGGAGAAATGGAAAGAGGATCTTGAAGACGTTAGTCTAATAGTCTCCTGATACCATATTAGAAATTAATTGGAAAGTAATTTTATTATTAATCTTGGTTTTCTTAATTTACAAAACTCAGTGTTCTAATCTATTTATAGTGATTTTACTCACCTAACTTCCTAACGGTTATATTTCCTACTGACTCACATATATCTTTATACACTTAGATATTTACACTGAGTCACAGATAATCTGTATCACTAATTGGAACCCACAACTCATACACACATTTAACTAAACTAGAAACTCCATTTATAGCCGTTTGGTTTATAAATATTTCTTCACTTGAGAGTCCGGTATAGTTGGTTAATGCTGTTGAGCTTCACCTTATTCTTCTTCTTCAGTATACATACTCTTCACACTTCGTCTTCATCATTGTTCTTTCTAACACATAGATCCTACGCATAAATTCACCAACACAAAGAGAACACGGAAACACACAAATTCACAAACAACCAAATCATAGTTCTATAAATTCATACCATCGTCGTCATCGTGCGGGTAAAACGAACACCCCAACATGTCCTAAAAAATAAGAAGACATAAAATGTAATGACACATTGAAAATTTATATCTATATAGAAAAATAAGATATACCGTCCAATTATTCGGCTGCGACGACGATGGAATGGGGCGGTACGGCCTCTGCTGTGACGAGGACGTCGGCTGATATCTCGTCGGAGTGTGATGGATTTGCTGCGACTGCATCCGATCCATCTGGGACATGTGTAAAAGTGGAGACCTCGACAAGTTCTGCATGTATGTCGCTACCGAATAATTCGTCCGTCCCGATCCGTCGTTCCGTGCTGCACCTGATCCTGCTGGAGATAAGCCCGATCCTTGCCCCTTAAAAAACATCATCTTTTTCAATATGAAACTAATTGAAAACAAAAATATTTACAATCACAACCTACTCACCTGGTGACGACTCTGAGACATCAGATGAGCAATGGAACCCTGCATTGCCAGCATTTGCTCCTCAAGCCTAACACGCCTCTCTCTATCTTCTGCGGCTTGCATCTCAAGCCTCCTAGTCCTCTCTCTTTCCTCGTCGAGTTGACTCCGCAACTCACCAATCTCTACAGGGGACGGTCCGTACGAGCTAGCTCCTCCTGTGCCCCAACTTGGTGTTATCGGTGTTTTATACAAATTCGGATCGACGATGGAATCAATCCCGTAGAAGTGTCCGCGAGCCCTCCCTCCTGACACGGCCATCCAATCGTGATGGTTGTCTCCATGCTGCTCGAACCAATCCGGACCGTGCTTCTCCCTCATTCGAGCAGGAAATAAGCAAAAAATCGAAAGCTACATCTGAAAACAGTGAAATTACAGTACAAAATCGAAAGCATAGACATTTCAACAGAGATTTTAACATTTCCACACTAGATTGAACAAAAAATAAACTAGCAAAATAGATTCAAACCTTCAAAGAAAAATCTGAAAACGAGGTTGACTCATCCGTCTTCTTCATTCGCCATCTTCAAATCGAGGAGGAGAGAGTGGGAGAAAATGAGTTGTTGGCTGTTGGCTGCTGGACTGAGGAAATGAGGGCTGCTGGACTTAGAGGGAAAAAAATGTAGAGGGAAAAAAACGAGGGAAAAAGATATATTAGGTCTGAAGGGGGGTTTATAAAGAGAGAGGGGAAAAAATGTAACGTGGGCGAGGGGGGGGGGGCAGCCGCAGATTTGGCAAGGATTTGGGGCGGGATTTAATTGGGTCGGGCTGACGCAATGATTCTTTGGGGCGGGAATTTATTGGGTCGGGCAGACGCTATTATATTTTGGGTCGGGCAGAATGTTTGGGGCTGACGCTGAAAATCATATGTTTGGGGCGGACGGACCCAATAACAGGGCGACCCAACAGAGTAGTAGGGGCGGTAGGCGCAGACCCAATAACTGTTGGGGCGGGCGGACCCAACAATTCAAACTCCGAGGGTCGGGCTAACCCTGTATTGACCGACCCAAACAAGTTATTGAGGCTGGCCGACCCAATAGTGAGCAAATTTTAGGGGCGGCCCGACCCTAAAAATCATATGTGTTGTAGTGAATTCACATCGTTGGAGTTCACCAAATGAGTAGTGAGTGAGTAGAGGGACCAAAAACCTAATGGCATTTTTGTTAATTAATTAATAATGTTATTTCTTTTAATCATAAATACATGTAAGCAAAAAACTAATATATATGTGTAACATCTGATATAAATATGTTTTAAATATTTATGTGTATATAATACTATAATTAAGTGCATACTATGTGTGATTTTAAAAAAAGAATATTATACACATATTAAAAACAAATTATGTGTATATTCTATTTTACTAAATAAAATATTTAATTATATAGTACAATACACCAGATTTAAAATAATATATAGGAATTTTTTTGTTAGTAGACAAACAAAAAATGATAATTACATGAAAGTTTAAAAATTATAAAAAATATAACACTCCGACCTTTCATTTGAAAGGTGGAGAGATGTATGGGATTGTTTCTTCATCGGTGCATTACCTCATACTAGAAAAATTGTCCGCGCTTCGCTGCGAATTTTTTGGTATAATTGTCCATTGAATATTAAAAAAAAAAAAATCTATTTGTTATTTATTTTCTTCATAATACTAGAAATTTAATTTTCTTATCAAAAAAATACCAAAATATTTAACCAAAATATAGCGTAATTAATAAATAAGTTCCTTTTTTTACCCATTGTCTTCATAACCAGAAAATATATTAACCAAAATAACTAACATTGGTATCATTAATTAAAAACATTAATCAAAATAACTAACATTGCGATCACTAATTATGAGTGTAGTAATTAAAATACAAAATGGGCGAAACTCCATCCTAGTCCTACTCCAATATCTGCTTTCCAATATCTGTCCAAGCAGATATGATGTTCCCTTTCCTTTCTCATGTAAGCATGCAGAAACTTTTTGGTAAAAATATAGTCACACGAGTACATATACATTGAACACAGGGACAAGTGTAAGAACTGCATTGATCTTTTTTCAAAATACCTGTTCTTGCGATTGCTACTGCTATATGAGGAAAAACGAAACATAGATCTCATATTATATAGGCAATAAATGTCTTTAAGATTATCTTCTTTCAATGAGAATATATTGATTAACAATGATGACCGAAAATGCACTTGTTAGGTTTATTTATAGTTATAGCGTAGAGATGAGAATGAATGAAGCGATTTTGATAGTTATATATAAATACGTAGGGAAATGATATATATATATATATATATATATATATATATATATATATATATATGGTTAGTGATATCGACAGGAAATTGTATTATTTGTTACAGAAAAATTAATTTGAAATGACAAATTTACCCTTATTTAATGATTATATGTTATTTGAAAAGTAGATTATTATGTATCAAGTGGAGATTTAAATGATATATAACTGGAATGTGAACCTTGTATTGATTATTTCTAGATTCCAGTTTTAATTGTATCATCCATGATTTAAATACCAAAAAACAAAAAAATATTAAAAATAAAAAAATATTTCAATTATATAAAAATAAAAATAGCATGATAATATTATCTGTTAGTTGTTAATGATAAAATGAAAATAAACACAACTACTATGATTCATAAATTAAATTATTAAATCATATAAATAGTTATTGGAAAAACATAATAAGAACAAAAAAACGAAAACACAATTTTGAAATATATAATCTGACATAAACTAATATGTATATTCTAAAAAATTATTGAAAACCATAATTTGGAAAATATAATCTGTAAAAATATAATAAAATAAATTATTCAATGACTCATAAAAATTGTTGCAGTTACATTAAAAAAAATCGAAGTGATAACTCCTATTTACAAAAACAAAACAAGGAGAATTATTTGGAATACTAGTCTGTGTAGCAAAAAATATAATTTGATTCTTGAGTTTTTTTAGAGCCCAAAACAATTCAGCCGAAAAGAAAAAAATAATTTTTAGTTTTAGTTAGGAATTGGCAATAATATTAGGCACCACCCACAATTTACCCGCACTTCACCCGCAATTGGTTGATTAGGAAATTTGTTGCATTAATTACCTTCTTAATTAATATATGCGGGGTAGATTGGGGGTTTATTTAGCGGGGTGCAAAACATTACCGAGGAATTGGTAAGAGGATCCAAATTGGCATTTTCTAAACTTTGTTTTTTATTGATTATGTTCATAATTATTTAGATCCGAACTTTCTCAATTTTCTCCAAACATATATATTTAGATTTTTTTTCCAAATTACATGTAATCATTTATAAGAGTAAATTAGTCATTTTACATTAATTTTCCTGTAACAAGTAAAATTATTTCCTGTCGATATCACTAGCCTATATATATATATATATATATATATATATATATATATATATATATATATATATATATATATATATATATATATGGGGAGTTCTATCATACATCCTTTTACAAGGGTATTTTGGGTATTTTAGCAATTAATTATATTTGTAAAAGATGTATCATAAAATTTATCTTTTATGGAAATTTTTGTTTAAATGAACATAAAAAAATTCCAATTTAGCCAAAAATTAATTGATAAATATATTTGACACATTACCTTAAATATTCATAAATGATTAATTACTCCAAATACCCTTGAAAATGTGTGTATGATAAGAAAAGGGGTGTATGATAGAAGCCCCCTATATATATATATATATATATATATATATATATATATATATATATATTTCTTGTTTTTACACAACCCTTTCTTCCGAATAAACTCGTGAGTAAAATCCTAAAAACAAAATATCAAAATATTAACTAACATGCTTGAACAAACTCATACGCTATTAAAATGAAATATGAAAGTTTAATGCAACGAATGTTCTTGTTTGAATGTACCACTTTCTCTGCTAGTGTTGACGCTGCTGCCCGTGTCCAATATTTAAACTCCTTTGCATTTGTACTAAAAAAAAAAACTCCTTTGCATAACAAAATAATATTACTAACATTCTTTTAATTTGACATTTTGTTAATTATTTAACCGAGAAAATTGATGTCAGTATTGGTGGAGAGGTCCGTGACACGGCACTGATTTCTTAACCTATAATTAAAGAAAAATAATAATTTTGTTGATATTTGATTTTGTCGAAATGAAATAATTATGTTTTGAATTACCAGCCTCTTTTGAGTAATCTAGTTGCAACGAAGAAACTCTCGACTATACGTATGCGTCAGAGAAGCCGGAGCGTTCCATCACATAATTCAAGCAAAACCTAAAAATTGATAAAATTAGGGTTTCGATTCGCCCCAAAATCAAACAAAGAATAATAAATTTGTATAGTATTAAGCCTCTCTTGTTTTTGTCAGTGAGTAACGCCCATTCCCTAATTGTTGTGTCCCCAATTGTGCATGCATCTTGGAAGTTGGAACCTCGCATTTGGTACTTGCGAACATTCTGAAAAAAACAAATATATATATGATCTTTACTGATAATAACATTTGCTCTATCACAGTAAAATACCGAGTATCCAACAGTGCATTTGCTGTCAAAATTCCTCAATCAGACATATAATCTCTACGAATCTACACTCAGATTACAAGCCTGAATCCAAGAACATGAATCAAATATTGCATCTAAAACAAACCTGAATCAAAGAACAAGCTTGCTCGATTGTAAGGTTGGAAGCTTTGTAAATCCGACGCTGCTCTTGGAAATCCTTGCAATTTCTGGTCTTTCCTTCTTCAATGACGATATAGTAACGATTTTTTTAGGTTTTGCTAGGATTTTCTGGGATTGCACGCGAAGACAAAGCCGGAGAGGGCGAAGCAATGAAGAAAAAGAAAAATATCCTCGCTTCTGTGGAGAAAAATGTCCTCGCTTCTGTGAAGCCGTTCGATGTGTAGAAAAGCGTCCTCGCACAGTCGCTCGATCAAGAGAGAGAGGGGGGGCGGGGTGGGGTGGGGTGGACAAAGAGAGGGGAGGGGGGGGGGGGGGTTGTGCTGGATAAGAGAGAGAAAAGAGAGAGGGGCGGTAAATGGGAGAGAAGGAAAATAGGGGAGATGAAAGTGTGAATGGAATGGAGGGTGAGATGTAATAATAAATTGGTAAATGGTCAAATAAGAGCAAATCGTGGCCATCAAACATAGGCTCAAAACCATCGTAAATTTAATGAGAGGAGGAATTGTACCCCTCTTACCATCAAGATTCATATTATTTTTAAAAAATATATTACCATAAATATCGCGGGTAACAAATACAACTATAGTAACAAATACACACTAAGAAGTGACGTTCCAAACAAAGCACAGACCATGAGATGAGAACACAAGAAAAATAAAATACAAAATAATGATATTGTGTTTTCAACCGAAAACTCTTAATTGAATTTTGTGTTATCGTCCAATCCGAACTTATATATATCGCCTACTTCACATGGGAACCATAACATCAATCTTTAGCTTAAAACCACCTGAAATAGATATTTACAGTTGTGAATGTGATTGAACATATAGACAACCATAAATAAAAAAAACTTGTCACGATGTTGGCTTTTGGTTAAATTTGAATCTAAAATGTTTGAAGAGATTGTTCTGGTAAAACAATCATTAAATTGTACGGATCCAGATCGATATCTTACATGAAACAAATATCCATTTCCTGTAACTTGGATGAAATTAGACTGATATTATATGCAATTTTAATTAGATACATAAAAATGTGGTTAATAATCTTGTTGAACTTAATTTCATTGAAAAATCACATAAATTTAAGAAAGATAACTTACATGAAAGTTTTGTTTAATGTAGATCCGTGGCACGCTTCATAGACTCGATTTTAGGCCACACTTCCTCAGCTAAGTCTGGTCGGTGTCCTCTCAACAGAGAAGTGCACCTAATGCCCAAGGATGCCAACTCTGTAGCCTCGTGTTTTGGCCATTTACATGCCGAACCATCGAATTCCCTATCAAACTGTTTGTTGCCTTTGTTCTTCATTGCTCTTTCGACATTCTTGCTTACATTTTGCGGTACTTTACCCGTAACCAATTTCAATAGTATGATACCGAACTAAAACACATCTGATTGTGTGGTCAGCTCACGATATGAGTTATACTCAGGGTCCATATAGATATAATACATTGCGCCATGTGGCATCATTGTTTTTTTACACTCAGTTTTGTGATCACTGTCTTGGTCCAGCTCACGAGACATACCGAAGTCGCTAAGCTTGCATGTCATATTTGAGTCTAGCAAAACATTTTCGGGGTTTAGGTGCCATGGACGATCGCATGAGGTTTTATAGAGTGGAGAAAGATAAGGGCCGAACATATCTCAGAGGCAATGCGGATGCGATTTTGCCAAGAAAGTGTTTGTTTGGGTTTTTTCCTTTGGTTAGGTAAGTTTCTAGGATATCAGTGGATAAGAATTCGTAAACGACAGCCCGTGCATCCTGACTATTATGGACTCCGATAAGCGAGACGAGATTCGGATGTGATACCTTACTAAGGGTTTTCACCTACAAAATAGGATCTATGACTGGGTCAATGGATGTTGATGTATCTGTCTATTTTTAAAGAGGTATGTTTCCATTTTTTTTTTTGTTATAACTCAAAGTACATTCAATTGAATAGGTAATAGTCATGTCAAATTATAATGTGAGAAGTGCATATTTGGTAAGAGTTATGCAACTTTTCTCCTGTATTTACTAAAACCACAACTTGAGTCAAATTATTATTTATTAATAGTTATTTGAAGAAAAAAAGATCATGTCGAGACGATAGAAATAGATAGTGAAATTGTAGTATGCTTAAAGTAGATAGTGACGCTGTAGTATATTACTGATAAAGGCCGGATCCTAAAAAATCAATACATCTACGCATTGATGATCTTGGGGGATAACATGTTTATTGAAATACTCATAATCTTTCTAACAAAAAAGATGTTACATAGTATATTCTTGAGTTCTCAGTTTGTGGCAGGGAATGACAGACCTGAAGAATCATAGTACATCGAATCGAATATGGTAATATTCATGTCAAATTATAATATGAGAAGTGCAAATTCAGTACATGTTATGAAACTGCACCTTCACAAGATTTATTGGAAGTTACAATCCTCGAACAACTATTTGATAATAGCAAAACATGTAAATTCATTTGTTGTTCATTAAACTCTCACGACGATACAAAGAAAAATGCAAATTCATTACACGTTATGTACTCTCTGTCAATAATTATAAAAAAAAAAAAAAAAAAAGAATTTCATACGAACACAACAGAAGGAAGTGGTAACATTGTCGTATATCGTCTATGATGCTTTAAAGGGCATCAGTTGGTTACGATATGAGAAATATTTTGTTTTCTTAGGAAGGCCGGATCCTAAAAAATCAACATATTTCAATATTTACGATCTTCGTGAATCCATTCGTGCTGAGACGATGAGTTTTAACATGTAATAATTTGTATGTAAATTTTTTGTATTGTCTTGCTAATTATCCTGAGTTCTACATTTCAGTTAATAATAAAAAAAAAGTATCCTTCAGATTTCATAGATTGTATGGTAATACTAAATGATTAATATGTCATATTTATTTTGTCCTCTCAATTGGAAGACCCATATATGTAAATATTTGAGACAGGTCATGATATGAGAAAGGATAATTATACTCTTCCCCCCAAATTCCCTCCACTGTTCACACTATTCGTACCCAATTTGTGAATAGTGAGGTATGGTATTAATTGGTCTCTCCAATTTGTACTCACATTTTCAATTAACCGTTAATTACATTTGAATTAACAATTAATTCAAATGTAATTAACGGTTAATACAATTGTATTAGTCATCAACGTAATTAATAATTTGAATTAACCGTTAATACAATTGATTGGGGAGATTTTGGAGAGACCAATTAGCCCCCCCCCCCCCTCCCTACACACATGGATCGTGAATAGTGGGGAAAAATGGGGGGCACAGTAAATGGCCTCAGTGAGAAACACATGTACATCCACGTACAAATTATTGTCCTTGTACAATTCTTAATTGATAGGAGAATATGTAATCTTTATCATGTAATGACTGGTTGAAAAAGAAGATTAATAATGCAGGATATTTAAACTAAAAATGGACATTGCAGTCAATCACCAATGATGCATTTAAATACGTAAATGTAAATTGATCATAATATATGTCATGTAATGATTTTTTAGGAAAACTGGATCCTGAAAAATTGATATAGTCCAATATTTGTGACCTTGAAGAATGTGTTTGTGCTGAGGTGATGTGTGTTAACATGTAACAACGAATATGTAAAGCTTTAGCATAACTGGATCCAGAAAAATTGATATAGTCCAAGTGAAATTTTTGGTATGATTATTTTTATGGAAGTATGCAAATATTGCATAGCTGGAAAAAAAAAATTCCTTTTTTGTTTTTGGGTTGTATATCGTATGTGTATTCCTATGACAAGTGGCTACATGTATAGTCTTTTTTAATTAGCAATCGAATAATTATTTGATATAGACTTCATAAGTTTATGATAACTTTTTCTGCGTACTCACTGGCACATATTCTTCTTTAGTAATATTTTCTCTTCTACTCAGTTTTTCAAATTCATTTTTCGGTTTCAACAGGGTATGGGTATGTCTACATCCAGCGATGCTGCTTCGAATAGACAATTCAGAATGTCCATACTCAAACGCAAAAGTGTTGGGATTTTGAGGTAGATTTGATAATTTATTTGGGAAAAATAGTGGAGGATTAATAGCAAAGAGTATTAAAAAAAATACTCAGAAGAGAATTCACGAGAGAGAGAAGTGGCACAAAGTTGCCTTTTTCTTTATAATTTATTTTCTAATTGGTACAGTACATTGAAGATATATATAGTTATAATTAAGTGTCTCCAAGAGACATACCCTATCAAACATACATTCTTATCTATCTAGATTCTAGACACTTTTATTTTATTCAATAGACATCTCTTTATTTAATAGACATCCCTTTTAAACACATATTCTAAATATTTCTATTTTACATACACGTTTAACATAATTATTCTGTCCTTAAATTATACATAATATTATTAATTAATATATTAAAAATATTAATTTTAATAAAAAGAGGCATGCAATTTATTAGTCTAAAATGCTAAATATGTAGTGGTTCAATTCAAAACGAAGTTAAAAATGACTCGCTAATGTGCGCGAGGGTTTCGCTAGTATACATAAATACTGAACATAAGCAATTTTCTCACTCTCCAAAAAAATTCAAAAATTTAATTGCACGTATATGTTATATGAATAATCTGGCCCACTATAAAAAAGAAAATGCAAAAAGACAGCATTTTGCCAACGGAAAAAAGAAATAGTAGTAATAATTATTTTTGTTATCGAACCTCACTACTCAAACAGTCAAACTATAAGTTATTTCAGCTCTCAAATAAAAAAAGAAAAAAAACAACAAATCACCTTTACGTACGGCCCAAATGTTTTTTTCTTTTTTAAAGAAATACCATTCTGTAAAGTCCAAGAAGGAAAAAAATATACAGGCCCAATATTCTAGAAAAAACCACCAATCCGTAAAGCCCAAAAGAAAGGAAAAAATCACCACTGTAAAGTCCAAAATAAAAAAAAAATTGTTCAAATTAACTTTCTTAACTTTCTGTAAAGCCCATAAAAAAAAAAGACCCAACATTCTAAAAAAATACTATTGTGCAAAGGGGGGAAAGAAAATTCAAATCACTACTCTGTAAAAAAAAAAAAAAAAAAAAAATCCAATATTCTATTTACAAAATTTATAACTAAATGAATACAAAAAAAGAACAATCCAGCATTCTATCAAGTCCACAAAAAAAAAAATTCACCATTATCGAAGGCCATTACTAAACAAACCCGAATAGCCCAGTATTTGTATCAAACATGTAAAAGAATATAAAGAAAAAAAACCCAATACTCACGAGGCCCAATATTCAATCCAAAATAGAAGGACACGTGTCCCTGGTTAAGCAAACACAAAATCATCCGATGGACACCTGTAGGTTGCACTTTGACATCTATAATTTGCATGTTTTCACAAGACATCTCTCTTCCCTCTTCAATTACATCTCCTACTCCAATATTATAATGGATTCAGGATCAATATATAGGGGCCGAATTTTATATGGAGCTGAAATAAAAAAAAAATCAAAATATGTGATTTGAGGATATTAAATTCAAGAACTTCCAACTCTCAAACATCAAATTTACCACTATAATATTATAATTTTTGTGAAATACAAATAAATTTATCATATTTATTATTTTTCAAACGATCAAAATTACCTTATTTTCTCGCTCACACATCGGTTCTTGATTTCATAGGCCCCCCCCCCCCCCCCCCCCCCCCCCACACACACACACACACACACACACACACACACACACTCATGGTTATGAATATCGGACTCGGATTCGGCTGGCCCAATAATTAATGTCCGAAGAAATTCGAAAATTTATGTGCAAATTGACAAAGAGAGCTAAAGAACTTGAATGAATTCTAAAGGAACAAAAACCTCTAATTGGAATTTAGTTATGCCCTAATTTAGTAATTTAAACAGGTAAAGTATTTTTTGTAGGGGGGTTTGTGATATTTCTCAACGGGTATAAGTGAAAATAACATAATATTTGTACAAAATGGTTATAGATAATAATTTGGACCCGATGATTTCTCTATTTCTTTTATTTTTATTGGAAAAAATCATTTAATATTTGCTTGGTGTAACATGTTCAATGCGCAATAATGGGACGTCCTTTCTTGTATTTAAATATTATTTTTCTAGAATTACAACAAAAAAAGACAATGTTTATTTTCTGTCGTGGAGTTTACAATGATTATAGTTTTTTTTAGATAACAATGTTTATATTTCTCATTTATTAAATCTCTTTGCTTTGTCTTTGCGATGTAATTTTTTTGGTGCTAATTTGCAACGTAACCATAAATAATTGTAGTATTTTTTTTTAAACACATGATTTTACAATGATATTTATGTTATGGATTTTTCTATGTAATGGGTCACTGTTGACCTAAATGAATTGGATAATATAGGAAGAATCAAAAAGAAGCAATTTGCTATTATTGTTTCTTGTTAGCAAAAACTGGTAATGTTTTTTTTTCATTAATTGGTAATAATTGGATTTAAGTAGTCATTATCATTTTCATATATGATGAGATTGTCGTAAAATGTTAGGATATAATAATTTTCTCATTGATA
Organism: Luzula sylvatica; assembly: GCA_946800325.1. NCBI lineage: Eukaryota > Viridiplantae > Streptophyta > Magnoliopsida > Poales > Juncaceae > Luzula > Luzula sylvatica. The sequence continues at coordinate 75,833,491 of OX326956.1, read as the reverse complement.
ACTTATTAAGTATGCCTACTTAATGATCATGATTGAACACGTTTAATATATAAATTATAATATAAAGAAATATCACATCATCATATTGTTAAAACAATGGTTATCATGTGGACATATATTTACACTGTTCAAACAAGAATGCAAAATAAAGTGTGGTTAATTTCTAGATTTAAATTGTTTGAATCTTTCACTTGTGCAATTTAGTTCCAATTATGATGACATAAATGAATAATGGTATTATAAAGTATATTAAAAAATAAACTAAGAACGTCAATAACAACTTGGATCATATTTTTCATTGAACAGAACAATTTTTTGATTTTTTGATTTTTTAAGCCTTCCGTAAATAATCAATATACCTGAGTGATAATCAATTGGGCCTAAAATATTTTGATATTGGGACAAAAGAAGGCCGGTCAAAAGTAATAAAAATGTGTTAACTGGATTTAAGTTTTTAAATAGAAATGCTTAATATACTTTGGGTGTTTAAGCTATTTAATGGTGTTTAAGTCAAAATGTCAAATTTTCCCATATTTTAAATCCTAATATAGAATTCAATCATCATTCATCCCATATAATTCCAACAAAACTTTGTTTACACAAAATTCATAAAAAATATCATTCATCAAATAATTAAATTGTATATTACGACTATAGCATTATATCCCACAATCATCAGTATGCATAGTAAAATGTAAGAAGAAATAATAAATATATTTTTGTTCTTAATTTAAGAAAAAGATATGTCCTCGCACTATTCACATGAATTCATTGACATCATTAAATAAAAGAGAACTTTCAAAAAAATCTCTCACATTTTGGATACTTCAAAACAACGTCTCCAATTTTTTTTTTTTTAAATGCTCCATATAAATAGCATTTTATATAATTCATAACGCGATGTGACATGATTAAATAAATGGTCGTCACTGAAATGTTACTATGTTTAGGTAATGGTGATTAATTAATTAATTATGAATTTTGTAACCCCTTAAACACATCTACATAATTTATTTTGTTAAAATGAAGATTTTGATATTACGTGCCTTAGATAAAAAAAGAATTCTAACTACAATGCATTTTAGAGATTTGGTTTTGATTTTTAAGCTTTGGATAAATAATTATTATACCAAAGTGGTATCCACTATCCAGTTAGGGCCATCGGGCTTGATAAAAATAATAAAAATGAGTTAAATGGACGAAGTATATTATCTTTTATAAGATCTTTTCTAAATATATATAGTACGCAAATAAATATTTGATGTATCTAGAGAATTTGAACAAACAACTTTATTTTTTTGGAGAACCAAATTAGTTTGAAGTATCTAAATTATCGAATCGTAATTTAATTAGTTTGCACATACGACTCATCTTATGTATATTGGGCTATTTACAGCCCACTAACGACCTTTTATCTTTTTATCATTTACATCTAGAGAAATTAAAAGCCCAACGAAGAAAATAATTATTTACATCTTATCGTTATCATTTATCTTTTGTATTACTCTTTAAATATAAAATAAAATTGGTTTCTTGGTTACTACGTAATTGAAAAAAAACAACCGAATATTTTCATACAAAAATTAATGGGAGGGGAGCTGGTCCGATGGGCATGTGACCAGATCACATCCATGCACATTTCTAACCGTCCGATATAAATTTTGATGAGATATAATTTAACAGAAAATTAACTTCTGTTTGTATACTCTCCGTTAGTAAAAAAATAGAAGGAAAATCTTCTCCTTCCTCCGAAAGTATTTGAAGACATGGAGATATTACCTTCTTCCTCCTGGTTTCTCTCGCTCTTCATCCTATTCTCTGCTAGTAGTTGTTTCGATTGCCCTCACTTTACCTTTCTGTTCTCCTCAATTTTCTCAGCCCGATAATTCTTCTCGCCGGCGACAATGTCGAGAAATGGCACTGTCATGGACTCTTCTTCATCGGCTTTGTCACCCAATCCTATTTTCATAAATGATGAACATGTCCCCCTTTCATCTTCTTCCAATGATCTTCACGGCTTTGGTATGTAAACTGTTCGATGAAATGTCTGTACAAAATTATGACTTTTATAAGTATTTTCTTGAAAAATTGTATCATTGATCAAATTAATTGTGAACAAATTTTGGTACCTACATATATGCACATAATTTTTTTGAATTAGATTGATGATCAAACTTTTGGGTCAGAATATAGATACCAGATTAAGTTTTTTTCAAAATAATAGAATGCATTTTGAAGAATTGCATATGAATTCATCAAATTTAATTTAATTTCTTGAACAAACTTGTATCGTTTGATTAAATTAATTGGGTCAGTATATAATTATTGGATTTGAATATTCAAACTTATCTGGTATGTGCTGTATGTACATAAAAAAAATGAATTGCAAAGTTTGGTAGCTACTAGTGTTGTATCATTTTTAATAGCAGGAGTTATATTAATTTTATTTTCTTTCATGTACAAATTCAAAGAAACCCGAGTTCAAAGAACCTAATATTGGCATGGAATTTTCTACTACGGATGCGATTTATGATTTTTATAACAATTACGCGTTTCATATTGGATTTAGCATTCAAACACCCTTTTTGTGATAAAATTTACTGTTTCTTCCTTTTGTAGATAATGCAAGCAAGGATAATATTTCAGTATCACAAATTGTCGAAGACCCTTCTTCATAAACTAATCAAAATGTGTTCTCTCATTATATTCTCCATGTAATAATGTGTTTAACATCGCTATTTAATTATTTTTGTTGATATGATGTCATTACTATAAACAATACATATAAATTACAAAAACTGTACAAACAAAATCATATAAACAATACATAATAAATTACAAAAACAAAAACTACATAAACAAAATCAAATAAACAATACATATAAACAATGCATCATTGGTACATAAAAATTAAATAGAATCAACAAAATCATATAAACAATAAACAAAACAAAAACATATAGAATCAAATATTGTTTGTAATCTACTTTTCTCTATACATTTCTTCCCAACACAAAATTTCTGTACTTCAATTATATATGTCAAAACCGCCCTCGATAGAAAACTGGGTACCGATAAATGTGTTCAAGGTTTGGACTTTGGATAGGACAAAATCCAACTATTAAAATCGAATAGGGAATAGAATGCATTTTTTTTTTTTTTTTGCATAAAAACCCGTAGGTAAATATTTACAAATTTTCACCATTACAAATAATAAACGTAGGACTCAACTAGTGACATACTAAAAACGGATCCTCAATTAGGAGGTCCTTGACAATAGGCACCTAAAACCCTATTCCGAAATGCTTTGACCTAACCGAGCTTTCCGAGCTAGATTATCCGCCTCCTTGTTTAAGTCCCTCGATATGAGATAAAAACTCCAACCCGAATATAATTTTGCCAACGCTCGGCAATCTTGAAATTCGTAATATACCCGCCAATCTATGTCGAGCGAAGCGTTTGCCATGGCATCGATAAGGATCTTATTATCCGAAAAGATTGCGCAAGATGAAATACCAAGAATATGAAGCTTTTGTAAGGCGTATAGGCATGCAAGAACCTCGGCTTGAAACGGCGATTGAGCTTGGGTCGGTTTGCCTTCACAATAAATGCGAACACCGTGCTTTGCTATTAGAAAACCACTCCCCGCACTAGACGGTGTCCAAGATCCGTCAAAATGGCATGTGAAGTCTTTGTTTCCGCGATAACCAGCATCCCAATTGGCAATCTGGACATCCCGATATGGATTCGACCATTTTGTAATCGAGAGGGCCAAGTTATTTATTTCGCTCGGTTTATATTTTTTATTAGCAAAAACCCATTCACAACGACATTTCCAAATTGTCCAAAGCGTGTTGGCGAAGACACAAAATTGTCCTGCATCAAGGTGCTTGGCGAAATAACGAAGAATATCTTGGAAATCACCATGAAGATTCTCCGTTTTGATCCCAAGAGGAGAGGTAAACCATACAATTTGCGTTAGAGGACAAAGAAAGGTTAAGTGTAAAAGATCCTCGTCACCCCAAGAACATCTCGGACAAAGCGGGGCTAAGTGAGGTAATCGGCGATGTAGATTGGTGTTAGTTGGCAAGGTGTTTTGGCACGCACGCCAAAGGAAAGTCGATACTCGTGGTGTTAAAGCGTTATTTCCCCAAATTGCCACCCACAATTCCTTGGGCCATGGTACCACTATTCCTTGAGTCCTTGCCACTAAATTTAGGTACGCTTGCTTGCATGAGAAATTTCCATTGGGCGCCCCTTTCCAAATCAGTCGGTCCGGGTTCCGGAGCGACGAGTTGGAGAGTATCGAATCGGATAGGATTTGTATTGCTTTGCTTGGACCGAGTTTGTCTAATATCAAGGATATATTCCAAGATATATCATCGGGGTTTATAAAATCCGAAACTCGCAACTTGCGCTCGACTTTATTCTTCGGTCGATCCATTAGCCAGTTGGCGTACCATGGTTCTCCAATTGCGGGACATGTTTGTCCATTGCCGACGAGCCAAAATACCATATCGTGAAAGTGGGATCGTTGATTAAGCAAAGATTGCCAAAACTTGGTGGTATTGTGCCTTCTTTTTGTATGCCAAATGGTATTAGATGGAAAGTATTTCGCTTTAAGGATTTGTACCCATAACCGTCTTTCATCGGTGAGTATTCTCCAAAGATGTTTTTGTAATAAAGCTTGGTTCACCAATCGTAAGTCTCGAACTCCTAACCCGCCCTCAATCTTTGGTCGCGCAATAGTCTCCCATTTACAAAAAGCTAGAAATCGCCCTTCTTTTTTACCCCACCAAAAACGCCTAATAATTTGAGTTAATTTCTTAATGGTAGTTTTCGGCAGTAATTCGGTATACATAGAGTAAATTGGGGTTGCGGCAAGCACCGAGTTGAGAAGTACTAGTCTTCCCGCATGTGATAGAGTATGAATTTTCCAACCCGCAAGTTTCGTTTGAAATTGTGCTACGAGATTTGAGGAATCTATAGATCCATTAGACCGGATGTGAATACCAAGATATCTCTCTTTTGGCGCGGCTTTTGTTGCGCCTAAAATGGATAAAGTCTCCTCTTGGGATGCTTGGGATACGTTGCGGCTAAACCACACCTTGGACTTGGATGGATTTAAGCATTGACCGGATACCAACTCAAAAGATGTAAATGCCTCTTTAATTCGAATAACTTCGCGAGGGTTTGCCGCTGCGAAAACGGTCACATCATCCGCATAGAGCGAATGATTAATTGGGGGGGATGAGTAAGCTATTTTGACTCCATGTATATAATTAGTATGAGTCGCGTAATTCAAAGATCTAGAGAATAAATCCATTCCGAGTATAAATAAGTACGGTGATAAGGGACAACCTTGTCGTAATCCTCGACCGGGTTTGAAAAAACCATCGCCTTTGCCATTAAACAGTATTGAGAATTGAGCACATCTTATACATGAGTCAATGAGGGATATAAGGTGGGGAGGGAAGTTATAATGGTATAATATCGCTCTTAAATATTCCCAACTCATTCGATCAAACGCCTTTGATAAGTCCGCTTTAAGTGCAAATGAGGGAGTCGAAAAATTTGCTTGACTAAAAGAGTGAAGTACCTCTTTGAGAATAATTATATTATCCGAGATTAACCGGGACGGAAGAAAGGCATTTTGTTCGTCTACAATCATTGTCATCAAAAATGGGCGAATTCGATTAACTATTATTTTGGCGATTATCTTGTATACGGTATTTAAGACACTAATTGGTCGATAGTCGGTTACAAATTGGGGGTCTTCAATCTTTGGGATTATTACCATATTCGAGTCTCCTAAACCGATGGGCATAATACCGGTGCGAAAAAAAGCTTGGATAGTTGTGGTTATTGGTGTGAGTAGAGAGGGTAGGAAATATTTAACGAAACGCCCCGTGATACCATCCGGACCCGGACTCTTGTCCGGACCGAGGTCACGGATAGTACCAATTATTTCTTCAATACTTGGTACACTCGCCATAATAGAGTGGTCGGTATTCGGAATTTTTGGTAATGTCGCGAGAAATTCTACCGAATAGACCTCCTCTAATTTCCGTACTGGTTTAGCTTGCGATATCTTCTTATAATGATCAATGAAAGCATGCCGAATTTCTTTATCATCTCCAACCCACGTACCATTGGCAAGCTTTATTGAGTGAATGGTATTATGTCTTCTTCGGTTTGTCGTAATTTGGTGAAAATACCGCGTGTTCCGATCACCCCCTATAACCCAATTCGCGCGAGAGCGTTGATGCCAAAAAATTTCGAGTTGATTTAGAGTTTGCCGATGCTCCTCATAAAGGGATTTTTGCTTCTCATTATTCTCGAGGGATGGAGTGTCTTGTTGTAGGTGTAGCATCGACTCTTCAAGGGATTTAAGCTTGACTTGGGGGTTTGGGATGGATCGAGACCATTTGGGAATTTCCACCTTAAGAGACCGGTATGCATCGGCCCAATTTGAATTGTCGCGTTGAATAGCTTGCTCGCAAATCTCCTTGAACCCTTTTTCATGTAGCCACCAATGCTCAACACGAAACTTACGCTTAGCGGGACGGGTTGTTACTTTGGTACGCAATAAGATGGGATGATGATCACTAAAAAAGCGCGGTAAGTGGAACACACTCGCATCCGGGTATTTCTCGGCCATCGTCACATTAACAAGACAGCGGTCGAGTCTTTGCCGAATATATTGTCCATTAAAACGATGGTTCGCCCACGTAAAGGCCGGACCATTATACCCAAGATCGATGAGGCCGTTACGGTTGATAAATTGAATAAACCTTTTGTTGTTGGCATGAAACGAAGTCGAACCCCCTTCTTTTTCGTTAGGTGAGGTAATCGCATTGAGGTCCCCGATGAGACAAGCCGGTATTGAGATATCATTGAGGTGTACATCCAATTCCGCCCATATGGCCGGATTGTTAGCCTTGTGAGGGTCTCCATATACACAAAGTAGTTTCCATTTAATGTTAGTACTGGGGTCTAGAACATAGGCGAAAATATAATAGAAGTTGGATTCGATAATTTCAACCTTTACATCATTAGACCATAACAACCAAAGACCACCCGAAGACCCAATGGAAGAGACTATATGGTTATTTACAATGGATAATTTTTTAATTCTATTACTCGCTTGACGAAAATTGCAACACGTCTCGGAAATAAAGGCAATTTGAGCCCGCGTGCTGTGGAGGTACCTATTTAGCATCGGAATTGTTGCGCGGCCTCCACTCCCGCAACAATTCCATGAGACAATATGCATTAGGTTGTCGGCGGTGGAGTCGCGTCCACCACCGCTTTGGTTTTTTTGGAGAGATGAGTGAGAGGCTTCGGCCTAATAAGTGAAGATGAAGCTTGGTGTCTAGTCTCAAAGTCCATAGGAGACTTGTCGATAGAGATTAACGGCCCAACTTCGGATCCGCGACTTCTCTTCGATCTAGCACGATGGGAAGAAGAAGATGATTGGTCCCGTTGAGGAGTAAATGAGGGCGATGTGTTCGGTTGAGAGACGGGTACAAATCTTGGTACGAAAATTGCTTGATTAATCCATTTTCCCATCCTTTTTAGAGCAATTTGAGAAGCAATCTCATTGTCCTTTAATTTCTCGATACGATAAAGATCCGTGCAATTTGTGTCTTCATGGCCAATAAAACCACAAAAGGTACAAAGTTTTGGAATCTTTTCATAGACAATATAAACGAGATGAGAGACGAGATTTGGGAGGGATATAGAGATAGAGTCCTTGAGTGGCTTGGAGAGAGGAAGAATGATACGCATTTTAATGGCTTTATGACCATTGACGAAGATGTAGCTCGGATTTGAACTCGGTTCCCCAATTTTCTCGGCTATTTGACGAATGCCTTCGGAATTGATTTGTTCAAGTGGGATGTTATGAAATTGCACCCACGTCTCAAACTCGACAATCCTCTCGTTCCTTATCTCATCTACTCCTTTGATAGGTTGCACAACTACAAGCTCGTTACGGACCACCCAGGGGCGGATCCAGGATTCATATATAGGGGGGGCCGGATTTTATAGGGGGGGCCGAAATAAAAAATAAATCAAAATATGTGCTTTGAGAGTCTTGAACTCAAGACCTCCAATCTCCCAAACAACAATTTTACCACTAGACTACACTAATCTTTGTGAAATACTTACAAATTTATCATATTTATCACTTTCTAAAAAAACAAAATCACCTCAATTTATCGCTAATATATCGGTTCCCGATTTCATAGGGGGGGCCGGGCCTCCCGCTCGCCCCCCCTAGATCCGCCCCTGGGACCACCCATGGTCCATTGATTAAGACCATATTCATGTCGGCTACGGTTTTGAAGAAAACGAGCATTAACCCATTTCCTTGTGGAGATAACTCCGTGTCGGAGTCAACACGCCATAGGCGTAGAAGCGAGTTGATTAAGGTAGCATCTTGAATCGGCTTGATGGCGATGGTACGGATTAGCGCGGCAAGGTTCCAATTCTTAACGGACATTTCGGATTGATAAAGCGTCACCTCCCGTGACTCATGTGACGGTTGGATATGAATACCCGAAAGTTTCTGGATAAGCTCCTCATCGGAGAGTTGAGGTTCCGACATAGCTTCTCCGTGATGGTTATAAATCGTTATGCGAGAAAGAGAGAGATGTGAGAAAGTATAGAGGTGGGGCTAAACTGTTGGGAAGGAGAGCAATAGAATTGGGGGAGTAATATACTGCAGGATTAACTGCCTAGAACCGGTCCAGCATCAAATTGGGACCGATAACGATCAATCCAGTATTCAGCGAGCAAATTCAGAAGAAATCAGTTTCGCACTAAGTGCACTGTCAATGAACTGTAACTGTCGAAAGAAAAAACTGTCGAAAGCAAACCCCGGAACGCACTGATCTAGGGCTTCTTCGCTGTACACACTACGCCTCTTCAAACCTGGAAAAAAAAACACAGAAAAACCAAACACAGAGAGTCTTCGCGTCAGTCTCAGTGTCGCAACTGCGTCATTAAATCCTTGGCTATATTCTTCGCGTCAGTCTCGCGTCAGTCTCCTCTACGGTCGTTGTACTCGTCGCTGTTGAATTGCCCCGTCGCTGGACTCGTCGCTGTACTCCGTCGCGTCAGTCTAGGGTTTCATCTCCGTCGCGTCAGTCTAGGGTTTCATCTCCGTCGCGTCAGTAAATCCCGTCGCTGTACACAGAGAAAGACGCAAGCGCGTTGAATCGCCGGAGATTTGCCGATCGTCGACGAAAGTTAGGTTTCCGATAATCGAGTAGTGCTTCTTCGCCTTTGAAATTGCCTGAAGAAGAACGGTGCAAGCGAAACACCCAAAGACTCATCAATACTATAGAATGCATTCTTATTGATTGTGAGGTAGGTACAAATCCTTTGAAATTTCACATGAAAAAAAGCTATTTAACAGAATAAGAAATTTGACCCACAAATTGCATTGACTTTTCGGTACAGGGCACAGACGGCATTTGAAGGTCTGGTCTCGAGATTAGTCGAGGGAGCTATTGTAGAGATAAAAGACTTCGGGTTCGATAAAAAGAGATAAAAATATCTGCAAACATGAAGTCAAATTCTGGTTAAAATCTAGGACTAATTAGGATAAATCAAACTGAGTAATATGTAGTTACAAACTTACAACAAATAAATGAAACTTAAAGTCCACTTTTTGATCTTGAGGAGTTTTAGATGAAATAAAGTACTTGAAATTAAAAAAAAAAAAAACTGATAGTATAATTTATAATACCCTTGTTCTTGAGCATGATGAAATTCATCCTGCACTAAGTAATAATTACATAAAATTATATAATTATATGATATGATATGATTAATAAATAAGATAACGTGAAATAATAAAATTTGATAATTACCTTCCACGGATTCCACCTCACTAACGCTCACTACAAAGATGTAAAAAGGTTACATTATTGCCCAAGAAAAATCTCATTATTACATCACTTTAAGAAAGAAAACATGGCCTGCATTCTTCCTTGTCCATTTATCCACCATTATTCAAACAATTTATTTTTTGAATCTAACCATAAAAAGGAAGTTGAGATTTTTTTACTTCATTAATTGTTTGAAGTATAAAATTGAGAATTACGGTTTTGTTTACATTGGCTTGAAACAACGTCACTAAACTACTTCCCGATGCCCATACTGGCAAGCTTACATTATAGCGGTCTGCGATAAATAGAAAAAATCTTAGTATTAAAATTATTGATGCATAAATGAGAAAAAAAATATTCTTCGAACTAATCTTTGTTTCGGATAATTGTTTTACCTGGCCATTTGACATATTTTTTAGTTTTGGAGAAATTATGAAAACGTAAAAACCAACGATTTGACATGCATTTGCTATAGTTGAATTCATACGAGGGATAGATGAAAGTCATCTCCATAAGATAGATATGCTAGTTTGAATCAAGCAATTTGATTAAAGCGAATATTTTGGCAGTACCTGTTGAAAGAAAGATATTTTAATGGATGTTTTTCTTCGTTGGAGCAAGGAAATAAATATGTATATTGTGTGTACATGAATGCCGTTTTTTTTTTTTTTTTGCATTAAGATGAATGCCGTTTCTAGATGGATGGATTGATAGAGAAATATGAATATGAGGAGGAAGTAGCAGTAGGGTAGGAGCCAATGCAAAAAAGAGACGTGACGATAGATTGATTAAGTGCGTTCTGACGAAGCTGTTTAGAAAGCAAAACCGGCAAAGAATAATGACCTAATTCAAGTCATACAGGGGCATGATTGGAACCCATTAGTACATAAATAGCAGGACCCATCGAGAAAAGAGACGATAGATATTAATTAATTTATAATTTTATATCCAACATGGATCTCATGTCACGGTCTCATTCATTCATTCATGTCTTTCAATGTGGAGGCGTGCCTAACGTGATCTACAGTTTTGTTGTGTTCGCTGACTGACACATTCATGACAATAAATATCGCATACACGGAAAAAGCAAGAAAGATTTTTTTGAAAGAGAATGAGATGCTTTGTTGTGTTTGTGTTGTATAATGTATCGTGTGTTTGTTCACTTCACAATCACATGGGTTGGCATATTCATTCAACCAATCCTATATTTTCCATTTTTATTTAAGATAAGAAATTTTTTCCCCTATGTTCCTACTAATCTATCAATTACATATTTATCTCTCATGAGTTGTTATTATCATATTTATCCTTACAAAACACAATTAGTATCAAATTTATTCTTACTAAAATTTACATAATATCAAATTTGTCCTTGCTGTTAAATTAACATTAAACTTAACAGCATTTTAAATTTGAAAATTAATGAAATTATAAAATTTAAGTTTTGTTGACCAAAATACCCTTAACAAAAAATATCCAAACCATTTGTAATAAACAGAACCCATTAAATAAACCATTTTCTCTCTCTCGCGCGCGAACACTCTTTGGCACTGGCGGACACTTTTGTGACGAATTTCTTCGGCGAAGCAAAGACTGGATCCGCATTTCTGGCGACTGGAGGGGGGCATTTCTAGCGATGGACGGTTAGGTTTTACCATGGAGAGGGGCATTTCTGAGGACCAAGTGGAAGCCTAAGGAAAAACAAGTGGAAGCCTGAGGAAATATCTCGACTGATAAAGTTGTGGGGTGAATTGAACGAGAAATTTCAGATCATAAAGGGTAGAATGATACTTTGGGGGCAAATTTTTACAATTTATTTATCTATCAATTAGTTGTGTATATCTTATTGGATAGCGGTAAAATTAAATATTTGATATTTTTGATACTTTTGTGCAGGATGTCAAGAAAGACGAGGCAAGTAAAAAAAGCATGATTTACTTTTCAGATGTGTATGAAATCTCTCGTCATACAAAATGGTGACCAAATGAAAGCAGTGATACAAGATTCCAGGGCCATATTAAAAACAGACCCTTTCTGTTATCTTATCATTCTATAAAAACAATCTTAAAAAGAAAAAATCATTATTTATTTTACTTCAAAACGATATCGTAAAAAGAATGAATTTATAGTCTTATTATATAACATAATTCTCATTTTTTTTAATTATCCAAAATATAAGCTTAATTGAAGACAATAAGGAAAAAAATGAGTCTACAACAGTTTAATAATACAAATCAATAACTATCCTGAAACTTATGTTAGGCCCCTCTGTTAGGGCGGCGACGATCCGGCACCCCGTCCGTGAATAAATTATTATCAATTGTTGGGGCGGCAACGATCCGGCACCGTCCTGCAAATAAAATAATAAATTAATTTTGCCCGTACAAACGGACCGTACTAACTATGTGAATTCAACTGAATTATCTCAAAATAAAACCGTACCTTAACCGTATGCGGAATCGTATGGAATCCGTCCGAATTGATGTCGCGTCATCACCGTCGTTGCGTTCATGAAGTCTTAGTCGCAAAGATTTGGAATTCCAAACACTTTATGATCTCCAATTTGGAGAATCCTTCGGTTTCTTTTCTCCTATGGATCTCTCTCTTTTCTTAATGGGATGGAAAAGAGAATGGCAGAATATCATATGTGCTTGGGACCAATTTGTCTTTATAGCCACAAGGCATCTTTTCACAAAGACGTATCTTTTGGGCTCCCTAATGTGGATTTTCTAATTCAGCCCATCATAGAAAATAGAAGCACCACCCACAATATTCTACACATCAAAAGGCCCACAACTTAATTGACATATTTAATACTTAATTTTATAACTAAAATTCATCACTCTATTAATAAGCATATAAATGACAATATTACAACACATAATATTTTACATATAAGTCCAATGTTGGAATAATGTTACAACAATCTCCCACTTGGACTATATGTAATTCCTTATAATTACGTATTGACCATAAACCGAAATACGCGTACTTGTTTGTCATAAAAATTTCATGTGTCCCTAACCAATTCCGTCCATCAATAATATCAATGTAGGATCAAATCGGCTTTCGTCACATTTAACGCAACTAAACCTTCAATGGTCACATACACTAATACAACTGAATGACATGAATCATGATGTGGATGTGTAGCATGGAAATTTCATGTAATGTGATCTTAACATGTCTATTTCCAACTTGGTCCTCCTAAAAATAATTTAGTGAGATCCTTAAAACCGTCTCCTTTAATAACTTAATGAGACAAACCGTCTCCTTTAAAACTGCATTGAGACAACCCGTCTCCTTTAATACCTTATGAGACAAACCGTCTCCTTTAAACCATATTGAGACGAATCTTATCTAAATCAAAGTAAAGTGATAAATATAATATTAATTCTGCAGAATAACCATAATACCGAATAAACTTGAAAAACTTTATAACTGTATCATATGTCCATGACATATGTTTATACTTTATATCACGTGTCTATATCATAATAATTGTACAAATATTTACTCCCACTATAACCGAATATCCTTAACCGAAATTACACCCATATAAGCAACGTCTTGCTTATATAACATTTTGGGAAATTATATCTTATTTGAGTTTGTACCAAAATATATGATATACAAATATTACTCTGACTTTCTTTACTTTCTCCCACGTAAGCAATGGTATATTTAATAATTAACAAAATCCATCTCAAAACCAAATAAGATGATTTTGTTATAAAACCAAAAATATATATATACCAATATCAATGTTCTTTAGATGTCTAAGTTTGTTTTTTCGGCTAAACAAAAAAGTAGCCGCATTCCCCCCCCCCCCCCCCCCCCCCCCCCCCCCCCCCCCCCCGGCAAACAAGCCATCTTGAAAGAATCATAAATCCTATAAATTCAATTAAAGGTTATCCCCATCATCAAGATATCCCTTTTCCGTTAATATTTTGACTTTGGCCAATCATATTAACTTCTTATTAATATCTTGGCGTAGTAATCAAGAATTGATAATAAATTAACGTGTCAACAAATTAACCTTCCTTTAGGCCGATTAAATAAGTCACACGTAAAATCAAATAATTATCACACACTTATTACCACATATGCATATGAAATTATATTAAATATTGCCTTCCTTTGGGCCGATCAATATTTAAATAATATCAAACACATATATTTTTATATTTTAAAATATAATTAATTTCAACAAGAGATGTCACTTTGGCGACATGTTGCTGACTTTAATTAATCTTAAAACACATATACCTTCAACCTTTTAATTAATCTTTAAATTATACCGTAATATGGATAATTTCCTTAATTTTAATATTCAAAATTTTAATATTCTGAATTTTAATATCCATAATTTTCATATTCAAAATTTCCATATTTAGAATTTCCAAATTCGGAATTTTCCTGCTCCGTATTTCAAAATCCCGAATTTCCAGATTCGGAATTCCTGATTCCAGACTTTGAATATCCAGAATTTCTGTATTCCATAATTTGAGATTCCAGAATTGTATTGTCTAGAATTTTCAGATTCCAGGTTTTATATATCATCACAAAACCAGAATTTGAAATCCTAAATTAAAATCCCAGTTTATATTTCCCAGATTTCGAAATTCGTGATTTGAAATAGCTTGAAAAACTTGAATATCAAATCCTAATTTTCAAATCCAAACTTTAAAATCCGAGATTTGATATCCCAATTTTTAAATCCAAACTTTAAAATCCAGAATTTAATATCCTGATTTTATACTTAGAATTTGTAATTCTGGATTTTAACAAACTTAAAAAACCGGAATGTCAAATCCAGGTTATTAATTAACATAAAAGTCAGGATTCCAAATCCCGTCTCTTCCAAAACAACACACTCTTACGACCAGAAGGTGAATGTGCCTTTCACGTAATGGCTTCCCCCTCTCTCTCTGGTCTCGCGTCTGATGAACGGGCCTCTCCGTCACCTGCGTCCGTTGACAAAACGGAGACCACAGATGTGTCCGGAATTATCCACTGAGTATAGAGAGATAGTACAAATTTCCTAGAAACTTTTCTTTCTCTCTAATTTTGTGACCCGTTTCGATAAAAAAACGAAATTATCCAAAATTATAAACAGAAATTGGACGAGAGAAATCGTGCTAAACTGTAACGATTCGACCTCGAATCGTTACGAAAAACAATCTCAAACCGAATAAAATAAGATACAAGGTCGAAGTTTTAATCAATTCGAACTCGATTAATCAAAACTCAACAAGAACGGAACACAAGTTCTTATACGAAGAAACAAATACATCAATATATTCTTCTAATTCTCTCTCCTCTCCCTATTTATAATGCGACAAGTTATAAAAGAAAATATTAACTAAACACGGTGCACCATGCACCTTGTGAACCGAAAACGAATTATCGATTAAACCCCTCATTTATTCATAAAGACCCCATGTACCCTCGGGTCATGACAATACCGCATCCTTTAAAGATCCTTGTCCTCAAGGATCAAACATGCGGAAAAAATATTAGGTTTTGGCGGTGGCCTTTTCGATATAACACGAATCACCACCCTTGAAGATTTCGCATCATACCGTATATTCGGTTTCGGAGGCGGCCTTTTTCCTTCATCGTCAAGCCCCACGTCGAGTCTTGCTTCAAACGATAATATCCGCCATTGCTTAATTGTGCACAAAACTCGCATATCTTCACACACGCATATTCGACAATCTTCTCTCTTCAAATTCAAATACGGATCCGAATACCTTTTATCTCTTAATCGCACTGTACCCGACTCAAGCATTTTTGAAAGAATAGTCACTTCGCCATTTACGATTATATCCTCCGATTTGCACGCACTCGAATCCAATTTACGCGTGTTGGTTCAAATTTCCTGATAGTTTGATTATTTCAAAACACTGTCATTACTAATGTATACATCCAGAAAAGTGCAGGATAACATAGGTACGATACGAAGATGAAGGAGGACTTGTGAAGGAGGATTTCATTGGATTACATCAAGAATCAGGACATGAAGTCTCAAGATAAACAAGAAAAGAAGAACACAAGGAAGGCCATTGGAATACATCAAGAATCAAGATGTTGAAGCCTTCCGTGAGTGGGATACGCCACAAATAAACCATAGGTACAAACCTAGTAGAACTCAAGTAAAATCATGTTCAAAATAACAAAGAGTTCAGTCAAGCAGGAAGTGCGTTCTGAACGAACTCAAAGTCCGTTCAGAACGGACTTGCCACATATCAAAACTTTAAACCTTGATTAGAACCAAACGTGTCACAGGGATGTGTGCGTTCGAACGAACAATCATGTCCGTTCGAACGGACAATTAGAATCCGTTCACCCACCTTCTGAGTGCGTTGAACGGACAATCCTTCCTGTGAACAGAAAAATGTAACAGGGATGTGTGCGTTCGAACGAACACACATGTGCGTTCGAACGGACAACCTGGAATCCGTTCACCCACTTTTCAGTGCGTTGAACGGACTCTTGTTCCTGTGAACGCAAAATGCTATGTATAATTGAGTCCGTTACGAACGGACATTGTCCGTTCGAACGAACCCAAGATGTACTTGCACGTTATTTTGAAACGGCTAGTGCAAACTACAAGTGCGTTCTGAACGGACTTTATGCGTTCGAACGCACTACAAGTTTTCTGAAGGATTTCTATAGAGAGTATAAATAGAATCTGTTGGGAAATATCCTCGACTCCGGGCCCGCGCAGCGGATATGTAGGCCCGGTTCGATTCCCCGATTCCCGAGATCACGCCACGACTTCGAGGGTACGATGCGAATAGAAGGACAGATTCATACCAGTGCCAAATTGATGGCACACGAAGGGTTGATCGCCGCCTTCTATTTCCTTCGGTGTCACGTTGGTGACTAGCCCGTACGTCCCATACCGCACGTCTCCCACCGTTTCGACACGCCTCGGGTTGTCTTCGTGCGTTCCATGCCCGCATGATTCCACAGCCCGTTACTCGATTACTTCTCCGGTTTGATCACAACGAAGAGCCACATGTGTCGCTCCTCTACCCGTATCCACCGTGAGTCGTAGCACCTCGGTCGCGGATGCATCTGCCTAGACGATGCACCGGCGAACTTGCATGATTGCGTTTCGATTCTCTAGACGGAGAAAACTCTTTTCTCTTTCTCTCTCAATCTCTTCGCACTCTTTCATCAAGTGATTAGAGTCTCTTAATTTCTGGATTAATTCTAAATTAACTCCATTAATTTTCTGGTTGAACTAATCTAATTATTCAACTCGTTTTACTGATGAGAGAGAGAGAAACATCCTATATATATTCCATAGGATAAGGATGGGCCAAAAGGTATGTATATCTTCTATACACCTTTTCAAACAGAAAACTGCATACACCCTTTCAGTAATCTGTCAGAACGAAAATATTAAATCGTTCCAACCGACTTTGAACATTTACGAAAGTTGTAGATAATCTAATTATCTTTCCAACCCAATTTGACCCAGCCCAATTGGAGTTCGGACCCGAAAGTTACGGCCGTTTTACTAACTGTATGTCAAACTGTCGCACCCTTTCGGTATTTCATTAGAACGATACTGATACTTCGCTCAAATGAAATATATTACAACATGAAAGTTCTAGATAATCTCATTATCTAACTAACCCAATTTGAACCATTCAAATCGGAATTTCCTACTGAAAGTTATACCAGTTTTACTAATCTGTTTCGTATGCCCACGAACGCGTACGTTCGTTTGTCCTACGTACCATTTTAGCGATGATCCAAAACTGTATTTCCTTCAGTCTCCCACTCAGTTTCAGATTTACCTAAAAGGTACTCATGTATATCACATATACACTATATCAGAGAATCTGGCCCGCGTATCAAATACGCTAAAGCCATGCACATCCAATGTGCAAAAACTTGCAATCAAGCCCGACATAGTACGACTCGTTGTGTGACCGTGTAGGTTCGTTTAACGATGGCAGTAGGCCGTTTCCAAGGCACTACAAGCCCATGAGCGGGATCTAGTCACTCCATCATGGCTACCCATGTTAAAACGAAAAATGATTGTGATCATTGTGCCTATCTCGAATAGCGGTTACTAGTTCTCTTGTTTGCGATATCCGTTAATCAAAAGGCATGGTAATAGTCATCCTTATAATTTGATTAACTATACTTATTCCCCGATTCCGAGTTGATTTAACAAATTTCAATCGATATTAACCATTAATATCATTGACTCTGGCCAGAGATTTCGTTAATCGACTCATCGAGCGGCGCCTAAGAGATATCTCTTCCTTTCGGAATAAACAATTCCTATCTTGGAGACTCACATTGAATTCCGTGTTTCGGACAATACCCAATGATGACCCTTTTAACTCCCTGTTACGGTGAGCATAAGATCATATCAAAGCATTGTGTTACGCACGTAACGCAATCAATAATCCCCTCAAGTATGAAGAATCTAAAACCCCATCCGTCACAAGTCCATCTATAATGACTAAACCATGTCATGGACTCGCGGCTTTGGTCATATCCAATATATGTAACCTAACATATATCTACGTTCCCGATTCGACAAGCACCTTGTCCCAAGATTAGCAAAACATAATCATCTCCTCGGCAAACGTACTAGTGTACGCGTTCAGTCTATCCAATAATAGAAATGCTTCTCTCTTAAGCAAGCTGATCCGCGACTAGGGATGTTTAGAAATGACACTTTAAGTGTGACGGTTTCGCTGCACATGGTCCTCAACCATGTCGACGTCCACACAAGTTCAAATCAAGGTTCATGTAACAATCATATTACACAACCCGCACACTGTTTTCATATAAGGTGAATGCATATTTAATTTAAGTAAACAAAATTTTAAAAGGAATGCATTCATATGGACTAAGTATTTGGGTGATACAACGTTTACCTATGGGTATCTCCATACCCATAACCTGCGAGGACTATCGTATTAGATAACTACACTCTACTCTCTTCTTCCTCCTCTAGGTATCTCCATACCCATAGTCATCGCATGACAGTCACGCGCGACTAGAGAGAGCGGTCTTGTAAACGGGTCCGCACGTTCCCGCTAGTGTTAATCATCATCAGGATTGGAACATTTTCAATACCTACGATCACATCTTTTCATAAAATTTCATGGATCAAATGAAATTTTCTGAGTATTGGCTAGAAGTGGTTGTGACCTCGGCATTTTTGGCTTGTACTATTGCGTCTCACGCAATAAACAACCATAAATCCGATAACTCGTGACTACTAGAGTTTGGTCATGTATCCTTGATCCATACCACTTCCTTTTGCGATTAATAACCGCAATATACTCGCCACCGTAAATAGAATCATAAACTATTGGTCTTGTGGAACCTTTCCACATAACCGTGTTTTCATTTAAGCAAAACATGTACACACTTTGTGATCGAAAGTCGTGCTACATATTTGGACGTGCTTCATCTTTGGAAACTGTTGTTTGTTATAACTCTTTATAACCAACACGTCCTCCACACCATTATAGATAATAAATCCTGAATTCTTTCGCAAAGTATTCAAGGATAAACTTCACCTCTATCAATACAAATCCCGATGGGTTTTAAATATACATAACCATTATGTATATATTTGTATAACCATTATACAATCACAAGAGTTAGTCTCATGTAATCGAATTACATTCAAACTCATGTGATTCCCATGAATTTTATTGACGGTGAACTAGACGCTTTATTTGTATGACAGATAGCCACATACATATCATGACAGATATAATAGATCCTAACATCAAATGTAAGGCATCATATTATTACTTTTCGCGCTGCTTGATGTCTCACATCGAGCCGTTGAAAATTTCTGCCATTCGACATTTCGATTTATCTCCTCCAAGGAGTTTACATGTTGAAAACTATTTTCAACAATATGTCGATATATGTGCTATAACATAGAACGAGGAACTTCTTAGATCTATCCTATAGATCTTCACGCTTAATTCATAAGCAGTATCGTCTAAATCTTTTGTTGTTACAAGAAATATAACGCAGCTCCCACTAACCTTCATGTATACACAAAGATTCCATTCGTTTCGACAATTTTATAACAGTTTATAATTTTGTCCAAACGAATATTCCAATTCCGAGAAGCTTTCTCTAATCCATCATATGGATCGTTCAAGCGTGCATATCTTATCCCCGATTCTTATGAATCGACAAAACCGTAAGGTTGTGTCAAGTACACATCCTTTCATAAAATTTCTGTCAAGAAATTCGGTTTTGACATCCATTTTGCCACATCACATAGTCATAATATGCGACCATGGCAAGCAGAATTTCGAGAATGTGAAAGCATGGCAACATGCGAAAACGTTTCTTCATAGTCCGACTATGAATTGCATGAAACTCTTCGCAAAAAGCCTCGCTTTACATATATGCGTATTCCTATCCATGTCGGTTCGTAATCTTGAAAAACCCACTCACATTTCACGGGTCTAACCCAGAAAGTAATGAAATCAAGTTCTGAACTTGATAATTTACATGGATCGAATCTCAGATTTCATGACACCATGTCATGTGGAATCAACTTTTCATAGCATCCTTGTAGGATATCGAATCATCATATGATTTCAATCTATCATCATTAGCCACGATAAATTCGTATTTACCGGCTTATGATATAGCCTACTTGATCTACGAAAAATTCCTTTGTGTGTTCGACTTACGTTCATCAACTCTTGATGAAGCCATGTCAACTCTCATCGGTACAATGTTCATTTTCAAATCACGAACTCTTTCGAGATTTATTCTACTCCCACTAGCCCGCATAGAGATAAATGGCACCAAGTTCCAAACTTGTGCGCATCTAGTCCTCCTCCAAGAAGGCATCTCTTCGAACCACGAAAATTTCATTTTCGTCGGGACGTTAGAACTAATACCCTTTAGTTTCCTTAAGGATAAACGAACAATTTCCAGATTTGGGATTGAGTTTAACCGAAACAAATTTCGAAATACACTCACATCCTCAAATCTGTACAAGTGACAACTTCGGAACCATTCCGATCCATATCTCATATGGCGTCTTTTGTACCGATTAGAAGGTTTATGGTCCATATCTTAATGCAACCATTCATTAGTGCCGCTGTCTCAAGGGCGTATCCCCAAAACATTTTGGGAGATCCTATTGACTTATCATTTATCGAACCATGTCCAACATGCGTTCATTTCCTCTTTTCGGACACATCTCAATGTTCCGAATAAAGGCAATCGTGAAACGATTCCACAATCATAAATGATCATCAATATTCATAACTCAAATATCGCCTCTTCGATCCTATCGAAAGGTTTAGCTCAAATACTTGCCTTCTCGATCCTATCGAAAAGCTTTGATTTTCTTGCTTAGTTGATTTCGTATTTCGTTTTTGAAACTCTTTGAACCTTTCAAAAGTCTCCGTTTCGGCACGCATTAAATAGATATTTTCATATCTACTTTAACCGTCCATAAACGTAACAAAATACCGATAGCCTCCTCTTGCCTCGGAACTTATCGGATCATCTACATGTGAATGTAAGTTCCAATAATTCGTTGGATCTTTTTCCAACCTTTGGAGAATGATGCCCTTTGTCGTCTTGCCTAATAAATAAGTATCGCATTAATCAATCGAATCTAATTCGAATGATTCTAGCAATCCATCATATGGAATCTTGATACGCGAATCTCGTTTATACGGCCAAGACGGCAATGCCAAAAGAATCAATCAACCTCTTGGTTTAATCCTCCTCGGATTTCACCATTCTTTGAGTCATTAGTTTGGACAACTCCTTGTCCGAACTTTCTGTTTTGGAAAACATTTTCCCAAAATACCCTTAGACATACATTTCTTTCGATCCCACCTTTGAATTACAAGGACATCCACACATCTATATGCATTGGATTCCTCGGATACTCCGAGCATCTCCAATTCAAATTTAAATCACATCTCATGCAATTTCGGGATCGACTTATCTATCGAATGCATATGATATTCGGTCACGACGATAAAATCTCGTACCATCAACACACGAGTGTTAATCCAAGACCCATAAGGCGTCTCAAAATTCACGTACTCTTTGAGCCGCATCGAACCATTCAACGCGCTCTAGCTTTTGAAACTATTTCATGAGCTTTGTGTTTTACTTTTATATACACCCGAATTCTCAAAACAATTTTGAGAATATGCGTCTATACATGCCACCTCAAGGCACGTAATATCGTTCGATTCCTTCTTAAAGTTTATCGAACCCGGCTTTCTCTAAAGCCAAAGCCTCGAGCCCCGAATCTACCATTTCCGTGTCCAACACGTTCCTTTAAGTCTAAGAACTATTCTTTGACTATCAAGGTTAATAACGGTAATTCCGGCCCAAAAGCCATCTATCATATCGATCTCATCGATATATGTGGTGTTGCTTGAAAACATAACTCTCAACGGATGATGAAGATTAACTCCTAACCGTGCGTACTTAATCTATATGCTTATATGATGAATATATGATAGTGTTATTTTATCGAATCGATAACCCTCATACCGATACGGGACTCCAAGTCCATAACACTCAAGACCCATATTTTACGATCCTCCCATAAGTGACTATGGCCGACAAATGAGATCTCGATATTTTAGGTAGGATTAAATCCAATCGTATCCAATACGACTCTTGTTCCTTTATAGAATTTCGGTGACGAATCGTATCCAATACAATCCATGTTCCGTGTGTGCATTCTATCTATGCCCCGAACTCCAATCGGATTGGCTTGGACGGTTAAGTCATAACCATATCCATCGTATCGTTCAATTGAACTACTCACGTGCCCGACTATGGCCTGAAACCACGTGAGTCCCCAATTAACGCTTACCACCCGCACCAATATATACAATAGTACGTGCCCGACTATGGCCTGAAACCACGCACTATGTCATATCAATCTCGATGGTTGTGGATATGGAAGGCATTTTCATGACTTAAATATTATGAGGGATCATGTCATTGCATGTTTCTAAATTCGTGACATAATCATATTATATCACTATCACAAGATTTTCAATATGCATATGATTTTATTTGGGAGTCTAATTATTCTAAATAATTATCTAATTATATGCTAGTATGATTGATGCCGATCAAATCGATATAAAGAACTCAAAATTCCGAGCTTCGTAGCCAAAGTTATCGCGAAAACAAAAACAGCATCCAGAGAAGGGTCCGTTATAACGGACTGCCCCATCCGTTGTAACGCAGGGGCCACGGGGCGCGAGAAAACCTCGCCCGGGACGCGTCCGGGGCGCCAAAAACTGCCCCCGGGGCGGCAGAAAAACTATTTTTCTGCACCCTTTCGTTATTTCATTAGAACGACACTAATACTTCGCTCAAATAAAATATATTACAACATGAAAGTTCTAAATAATCTAATTATCTAACTAAAACAATTTGAACCATTCAAATCGGAATTTTCGACTGAAAGTTATACCAGTTTTAGTAAAATACGAACAAACGAAAAGGTAAGTATATCCAATATACACCTTTTCAACCAGAAAACTACAGACACCTTTTCAGTATTCTGTTGAAACAAAAATATTAAATTGTTCCAACCGACTTTGAACGTGAACGAAAGTTCTAGATAAATCCGTTGAGTTTTAATCAATTGGTCTCGCGTCTGATGAACGGGCCTCTCCGTCACCTGCGTCCGTTGACAAAACGGAGACCACAGATGTGTCCGGAATTATCCACTGAGTATAGAGAGATAGTACAAATTTCCTAGAAACTTTTCTTTCTCTCTAATTTTGTGACCCGTTTCGATAAAAAAACGAAATTATCCAAAATTATAAACAGAAATTGGACGAGAGAAATCGTGCTAAACTGTAACGATTCGACCTCGAATCGTTACGAAAAACAATCTCAAACCGAATAAAATAAGATACAAGGTCGAAGTTTTAATCAATTCGAACTCGATTAATCAAAACTCAACAAGAACGGAACACAAGTTCTTATACGAAGAAACAAATACATCAATATATTCTTCTAATTCTCTCTCCTCTCCCTATTTATAATGCGACAAGTTATAAAAGAAAATATTAACTAAACACGGTGCACCATGCACCTTGTGAACCGAAAACGAATTATCGATTAAACCCCTCATTTATTCATAAAGACCCCATGTACCCTCGGGTCATGACAATACCGCATCCTTTAAAGATCCTTGTCCTCAAGGATCAAACATGCGGAAAAAATATTAGGTTTTGGCGGTGGCCTTTTCGATATAACACGAATCACCACCCTTGAAGATTTCGCATCATACCGTATATTCGGTTTCGGAGGCGGCCTTTTTCCTTCATCGTC
Source organism: Luzula sylvatica (assembly GCA_946800325.1). Taxonomy (NCBI): domain Eukaryota; kingdom Viridiplantae; phylum Streptophyta; class Magnoliopsida; order Poales; family Juncaceae; genus Luzula; species Luzula sylvatica. The sequence continues at coordinate 75,809,231 of OX326956.1, read as the reverse complement.
AAGCCCCACGTCGAGTCTTGCTTCAAACGATAATATCCGCCATTGCTTAATTGTGCACAAAACTCGCATATCTTCACACACGCATATTCGACAATCTTCTCTCTTCAAATTCAAATACGGATCCGAATACCTTTTATCTCTTAATCGCACTGTACCCGACTCAAGCATTTTTGAAAGAATAGTCACTTCGCCATTTACGATTATATCCTCCGATTTGCACGCACTCGAATCCAATTTACGCGTGTTGGTTCAAATTTCCTGATAGTTTGATTATTTCAAAACACTGTCATTACTAATGTATACATCCAGAAAAGTGCAGGATAACATAGGTACGATACGAAGATGAAGGAGGACTTGTGAAGGAGGATTTCATTGGATTACATCAAGAATCAGGACATGAAGTCTCAAGATAAACAAGAAAAGAAGAACACAAGGAAGGCCATTGGAATACATCAAGAATCAAGATGTTGAAGCCTTCCGTGAGTGGGATACGCCACAAATAAACCATAGGTACAAACCTAGTAGAACTCAAGTAAAATCATGTTCAAAATAACAAAGAGTTCAGTCAAGCAGGAAGTGCGTTCTGAACGAACTCAAAGTCCGTTCAGAACGGACTTGCCACATATCAAAACTTTAAACCTTGATTAGAACCAAACGTGTCACAGGGATGTGTGCGTTCGAACGAACAATCATGTCCGTTCGAACGGACAATTAGAATCCGTTCACCCACCTTCTGAGTGCGTTGAACGGACAATCCTTCCTGTGAACAGAAAAATGTAACAGGGATGTGTGCGTTCGAACGAACACACATGTGCGTTCGAACGGACAACCTGGAATCCGTTCACCCACTTTTCAGTGCGTTGAACGGACTCTTGTTCCTGTGAACGCAAAATGCTATGTATAATTGAGTCCGTTACGAACGGACATTGTCCGTTCGAACGAACCCAAGATGTACTTGCACGTTATTTTGAAACGGCTAGTGCAAACTACAAGTGCGTTCTGAACGGACTTTATGCGTTCGAACGCACTACAAGTTTTCTGAAGGATTTCTATAGAGAGTATAAATAGAATCTGTTGGGAAATATCCTCGACTCCGGGCCTGCGCAGCGGATATGTAGGCCCGGTTCGATTCCCCGATTCCCGAGATCACGCCACGACTTCGAGGGTACGATGCGAATAGAAGGACAGATTCATACCAGTGCCAAATTGATGGCACACGAAGGGTTGATCGCCGCCTTCTATTTCCTTCGGTGTCACGTTGGTGACTAGCCCGTACGTCCCATACCGCACGTCTCCCACCGTTTCGACACGCCTCGGGTTGTCTTCGTGCGTTCCATGCCCGCATGATTCCACAGCCCGTTACTCGATTACTTCTCCGGTTTGATCACAACGAAGAGCCACATGTGTCGCTCCTCTACCCGTATCCACCGTGAGTCGTAGCACCTCGGTCGCGGATGCATCTGCCTAGACGATGCACCGGCGAACTTGCATGATTGCGTTTCGATTCTCTAGACGGAGAAAACTCTTTTCTCTTTCTCTCTCAATCTCTTCGCACTCTTTCATCAAGTGATTAGAGTCTCTTAATTTCTGGATTAATTCTAAATTAACTCCATTAATTTTCTGGTTGAACTAATCTAATTATTCAACTCGTTTTACTGATGAGAGAGAGAGAAACATCCTATATATATTCCATAGGATAAGGATGGGCCAAAAGGTATGTATATCTTCTATACACCTTTTCAAACAGAAAACTGCATACACCCTTTCAGTAATCTGTCAGAACGAAAATATTAAATCGTTCCAACCGACTTTGAACATTTACGAAAGTTGTGGATAATCGAATTATCTTTCCAACCCAATTTGACCCAGCCCAATTGGAGTTCGGACCCGAAAGTTACGGCCGTTTTACTAACTGTATGTCAAACTGTCGCACCCTTTCGGTATTTCATTAGAACGATACTGATACGTCGCTCAAATGAAATATATTACAACATGAAAGTTCTAGATAATCTCATTATCTAACTAACCCAATTTGAACCATGCAAATCGGAGTTTCCTACTGAAAGTTATACCAGTTTTACTAATCTGTTTCGTATGCCCACGAACGCGTACGTTCGTTTGTCCTACGTACCATTTTAGCGATGATCCAAAACTGTATTTCCTTCAGAATCCTTCATGGGTCTCTCTCTCCCACTTCTTCATTTTCAAACATTCAAACCTAAAAAGAGAGAAACCCTAAGCTGTGATTATCTATATCCATTGATAGCTTGAGAAACCCTCTTTAGATCGTTGATCTACTTTCGATATTCTCCACTAATCGTATCCCACTCACGTGACCGATCACGTTGTAGCTCGATTAGTGAAAAAGTGTAATAGGCTAGTGCAACAAAGTGTAAAGAGCCTTAGCTATAGATCGATAGAAGCGTGTAAATCGATCTAGGCAAATCCTTGTAATCGAGTTGAGTTGGAATTCAATCGAAAGCCAAAAAGAGGCACAAGGCATTCCCGGAGACGTAGGTACTCGCAAATAATTGAGTCGGTCAATTAAGCGAGTAAAGGGTGAGTTAAAGCTACAAAGCAACCACCTACCGAACTTCGTAAACAAACATCTTGTGTTAAAGTGTTTGTACGGTATCATCTCTATCATCTAAATTATTATTCATTCCGCACCGTAAATTAGGTTTAAATCTAAACTAAGTGTAAGCTAGATTGCCAAATTTACCCCCCTCAAGGTTAGAATTAACCAACAACGCGCACCCGAATCCACTTCGATCATGTCCGAATCCGATTCAATCTCAACCGGATCCGCTTCGATCACGCCCGAATCCGCTTCGATCACGCCCGAATCCGCTTCGATCACGCCCGTATCCGCTTCGAGCACGCCCGAATCCGCTTCATTATCCTCTCCTTTATTGACTCCATTTTCACTCGATTCTTCTTCCTTGTTGAAACGTTTTTTCCATTCATCAAATTGCCTATTATTACTTGCTTGCATTTGGTCCACCTTATACAACATACTCTTCAACAATTCTTCCCGAGATAACGTAAAAGATCGCCCACTAATTTCGCAATAAGCGCCGCCTTTACCATCTAATATCTTTTGATCACAATTTGTTCCGCATTTATGCATCGTTTTACCCGTTTCACACCAAAATTGATTATCAACCCATCTCATAATATCGCAATCCTCTTCACATCGATGCACATGATACATATCTTGCGGATGAATAATATCCCACAAATATACTATTTTATTACTCATCGTATCGGTTCGAATAGCTTCAACAACCGATAAATCCACCTAAAAGATCTGACCTGTTAAGCAATTCTGTATTTTAGGCAAATTCCGAATTGGAATTCTTGGATAAGGATTCAAGATTCTTAACAAAATCAGGAATTGTGCTGCAGCTCTTCTTTTCTGGATTCTGAGGACAGTCGAGAATTAATTTCCCAGTTCTCTTATCCCAATTCCCTGAAAAACCGGTATAAGAAAGTTGGAACTTCAAATCTCACCCGAATTGAAAAGCTACCCGGATCCGCTAACCCGACTCGGATCCTTCTTCTTCGCTGGATTAGGATTGCTTAACCATTTCTTCCCGCGATGAAGGAAATGGCGACTTCGAATGCTTCTTGTCCTTCTGTTAGGGTTCCGCTGACCCTTGACGACGCCGGCTTGAGCTTTAGAGATTGGTAACTACGGTTAGGGATTTGGTTTTGGTTCGTTCTCAGAAATGGCACTGTAGACTCCTAATACTGGATTGTTCGTCGGTTTGCACAAAGATTATGTGCGGCTTGGCTCGTCTGGACAGACTTAGGTCGTGTTGAGTCTTGGAGATTGGAATGGGGTTGAAGGGAATGCTGACTTCGAGTGTTGACTTCGAATGGAGGTCACAAGTTCTGGATTTTGCTGCCAGAACTCGAATTCTAAGTTGCTGCAAGAACTTGAAGTCGAAGTCGTGAGATCTGGAGTTGCTGCAAGAACTCGAAGTCCTGAGGTTTCTGCGAGATTTCTGCGAGTTCTGCACCGTCAGAATTTCTTCTGAATCGATCGATCGATTGATCGATCGATCGTAAGGCACGATCTCGGCGAAGCTGCAAGGTTTTTGAATCGAATCGGCTCGAATCAAGATAATGAATCGAGGAGTTAAGGTCTGAATCAATCTCGAATCGAGGATGTTAGGAATTGGCTCGAATCAAGTGACAGATTGAAGCAAAGAACTATCCAGTGACAGATTTCACCCTCGAGAAGAGTCTGAATCGGTATCGAATCGAGGAATCAAGAAATCAAGACTTCAAGAAATCAAGAATTCGAGACTACGGATAGTAATCTGGTGGCAAGGAAAACGGATCGAAGATGAACCAACTGGAGAGGTCGACGGCTCGAAACAGATCTGAAGATGAACGCGATGAGCTAGGCGTGATGGCTGTCGGAGAATCAACCGCTCTGATACCAAATGTAACGATTCGACCTCGAATCGTTACAAAAACAATCTCAAACCGAATAAAATAAGATACAAGGTCGAAGTTTTAATCAATTCGAACTCGATTAATAAAAACTCAACAAGAACGGAACACAAGTTCTTACACGAAGAAACAAATACATCAATATATTCTTCTAATTCTCTCTCCTCTTCCTATTTATAATGGGACAAGTTATAAAAGAAAATATTAACTAAACACGGTGCACCATGCACCTTGTGAACCGAAAACGAATTATCGATTAAACCCCTCATTTATTCATAAAGACCCAATGTACCCTCGGGTCATGACATAAACACTATATACTACGTTTTTCTTCCATTTAAACTTTGATTCACCATAGTTTCGCTCTGATACTAATTGTTAGGGCGGCGACGATCCGGCACCGCCCGTGAATAAATTATTACCAATTGTTGGGGCGGCAACGATCCGGCACCGTCCCGCAAATAAAATAATAAATTAATTTTGCCCGTACAAACGGACCGTACTAACTATGTGAATTCAACCGAATTATCTCAAAATAAAACCGTACCTTAACCGTATGCGGAAGCGTATGGAATCCGTCCGAATTGATGTCGCGTCATCATCGTCGTTGCGTTCATGAAGCCTTAGTCGCAAAGATTTGGAATTCCAAGCACTTTATGATCTCTAATTTGAAGAATCCTTCGGTTTTTTTTCTCCTATGGATCTCTCTCTTTTCTTAATGGGATGGAAAAGAGAATGGCAGAATATCATATGTGCTTGGGACCAATTTATTTTTTTAGCCACAAGACATCTTTTCACAAAGACGTACCTTTTGGGCTCCCTAATGTGGATTTTCTAATTCAGCCCATCGTAGAAAATAGAAGCACCACCCACAATATTCTACACATCAAAAGGCCCACAACTTAATTGACATATTTAATGCTTAATTTTATAACTAAAATTCATCACTCTATTAATAAGCATATAAATGACAATATTACAACACATAATATTTTACATATAAGTCCAATGTTGGAATAATGTTCCAATACCTTCATCTTTAATCTAACTAGAAATATGAACACTGACTCGAACAAATGATGCATCAACATTTAATTGAACAACGACACTATTTTGTTAATTGAATAGCAAGATTGTTCTGCATCAACACAAAAAAAGTGTCTTATAGAAACTGAACAACAGTATTGTTCGGTCAAGATGTTCGACTAATAATTAATTGAAGAAAAAGAAAAGAAAAAAAAAACCTTGAAGAAACAACAGTATTGTTCGGTCATGATTTTGCTATTCATGTTCAAATATTAGTTTTTTTTAATTGATGCATGACAATTTGGTAAATATTTGTCTTCTTCAAAATGATATTGGTTTCGTAGAAATGTTTGTCAAATACTGTTTTTGGATTCATTATTTTACAAACAAAACATACTCGAAATATTATACTATATTAGATTAGATTAGATTAGATTAGATTAGATTAGAATATATTATTTGATATTATATTATATGATATTATATGATATTATATTTATATGATATTATATATTATACAGTATAATATAATATAATATATAATAATATACCATTATATTATATTATATTATATTATATTATATTATTTAATATTATACTATATTATGCTATACTATATTATATTATATTGTTTTATACTATTTTATACTATATTGGTTATATTATATTATATTACCTTATATTATAGTTATATTATAATGTTTTATATTATATTATATATTATTTTATTTTATACTATATTATATTGTATTATATTATATTGTTTTATATCATATTATATTATTTTATTTTATTTTATATTATTTATTATTTGAAATTTTATTATATTATATTATATTATAGGATAGTATATAATGTAATATTATTATTATTCATGAATATAATTTGAAGAAATAATATTATAATGAAATACATGAATAGCTATATTCATGTATTTGAAATATCAATTTTTTTTGGTGTATAACAATATCCACACTTTTATCCACAATTTCATCCTAATACACCAAATCAAACAATGGATTGTATTTGAAATCATGAATATCCAAATACAATCCACCCTAATCCACCAAATTAAACATGCCCAATACTTACCAACAATACTCAACAAATCTCCATAATCGACAACAACAAATTCCAACACACCAAAAAAGATGAAACACGAACCCAATGACAAACAAAATTTGCGAAAGAAACAAAAATTCAAGTATTAAACAAGCCGCACGCGGGTCCTAAAGCTAGTTACACTTACCCATACTTTACGTCTGTTGGTCATTTATCAATATTATTTCATACATATATATTTTTTGATTAAAAGCCCATGGGCTATCTAGGCAACATACTAATGCAGCCAGAAATGCTTGCATTTCCGACTGCCACGTCGCCAGGGTCCTAATTGTAACATTTTGGTCCTTTTTAATTTATAAATTGGTCTTTTTTTTAAAAAAAATTTACATTTTGGTCCTTTTTTTACATTTTGGTCCTTTATATTTGCATTTTGGTCCTTCGAAGTTTTAATAGGTCCTTTATATTTGCATTTTGGTCCTTTATATTTTGCATTTTGGTCCTTCAATGCACCAGGGGCCTATTTGTAAAAAAAATATTTTTTTCACATTTTGGTCCTTTTTTATTTACAAATTGGTCCTTCTTTTAAAATTTTTTTACATTTTGGTCCTTTATATTTGCATTTTGGTCCTTCGAAGTTTTAATATTTACATTTTGATCCAGGGGACTCAAATTGGTCCTGTTTTTTAAAACAAATTATATTTTGGTCCTTTTTTATAACATTTTGGTCCTTTTTATTTGCATTTTGGTCCTTCAAAGTTTTAAAATTTACATTTCGGTCCAGGGGCCTCTTTGTAAAAAAAGGAATTTTATTTACATTTCGGTCATTTTTTCCCATTTTGATCCTTTTTAATTAAAAAATTGCATTTCAAATTACATTTTTGTCCTTTTATATTTACATTTTGATCATTTATATTTCCATTTTGGTCTTTCGAAGTTTTAAAATTTATATTTTGGTCCAGGGGCCTCTTTGTTAAAAAAAATTTATTTACATTTCGGTCCTTTTTTATTTATATCTTATCTTAGCAAAATACTAAAGTTACCACTTTTCCTGCCTCCTGGTTGAGCCACGTCACCAGGGCCTCTTTGTAAATTTTTTTTTTTAATTTACATTTTGGTCCTTTTTATTTTTTAAAAAAAAAAATTTGGTCCTTTTTTATTCACATTTTGGTCCTTTTTTTGACATTTGGGTCCTTCAAGTTAAAAAAAATACATTTTGGTCCAGGGGCCTCTTTGTAAAAAATTTACTTTACATTTTGATCCTTTTTAATTACATTTTGGTCCTTTTTATTTGAAAAAAACTATATTTTGGTCCTTTTTATTTATATTTGGGCCCTTTTAAGTTTAAAAACTTACATTTTGGTCCTTCATATTTACATCTTGATCCTCTTTTATTTACATGTCGGTCCTTTTTCACATTTTTTAATTTACATTATAGTCCTTTTTATTTATATTTTGGTCCTTTTTAGTCTTTTGGTCTTCTTAAAAAAATACGTTTTGGTCCTTTTTTTTATTCACATTTTGGTCCTTTTTTTTTTCAAATTTTGGTCCTTCAAGTTTAAAAAATTACATTTTGGTATAGGGGCCTCTTTGTAAAAAATTTAATTTACATTTTGGTCCTTTTTATATTTACTATTTTACCCTTCAATTCATGACGTCCATGTTTTTCTGTTCATTTACAAATTTGCACCTGAAATTTATTTTTTCATATATGTAATGTTTTCTTATTTTTTTATTTTTATTCTGAATGGGTAGCATGTTTATTAATGATGGATTCCACAACTTGATGTCTATTATTTGACTACAAATTTGTGTATAGAAAATATTATGAGGCTTTGTATTAATATACTGTAAATATTTGGCCACTACCTTAACTGTTCCTATTTAATCCTCCAAACATCATAAAAAAAAATCGATCACAAAACACAAAAAAAATATGACGATGCCGTCAACTAAATCGAACTCGCGCAATAGCGCGGGAGTAGAGCTAGTATATATTTAAAGAGATAGACAAGACTTTTATCTAAAAAAAGTACCAACCAAATAAAAATGGGCTAATAGATTAGGCATGCAGGCCTTTTAACTCTGGACTTGAGACCAATCTATTAACCCAATATATATAGTAATTAAGTTTATAAAAAAGCCCTAATGTAATGATTAATCCAACCAAGGTCCAAGACACTAATGATATTACTGTCTTAAATTGAAACAATAAAAAAATGGGTGCATATCAATTAATAGGATATTGATTCATTATATGTGTTTAATATCCAATTAATCTACATTCATTTCCTATAATCCTAGTAGGTGCCCGAAATAAATAATGTCATCTGAGAATAAATGAACTCTATTAATTAATATTATCATATTTATTTTTATTTCAGGTACAATTTAATACCATAATAATCATATATTAGTGATACCTAACTAGTTAAAATATCATTTAATACAATATGAATATATACTATATGGTAATTAATTACTATTAACATCCATATGAAATGTGAAATATTTCATATGTGGATTATAGGTTAATCGTAGCATTTGGTCTTTATATATAGTATAGTTGCCTAGTTCACTTCGGATAAAATGAGGTTGGTATGATGGGCTAGAACACGTAATATATATTCTGAAAGTAAAAGACAAATATTTACTTTTTATTATAAAAGTATATAATAATAATTTTCTTATCACGAACAATTTGTGAATATATAATGCAAATTTTATGTTCAATTCATGCAAATTCTTTTGTTCATAAAATACATGACCGGATGTACATAAATTATAACATGCCCTCACTATACAATTAAATAACAATATACGAATAAATTCTAAAATCCATAAAAGCTAGTAATTTATGAATTTCTTGAGTGTTTGTTTTTGAGATTTAGATACGAGACAAAATAAAATTCAATTACTCACAAAAATAAGTGGCCTTTCGATTCTCTAGAGCAAAAATTTGTTCCCAATTCTCCTTTTTAAAAAAAAAATGACAAAAAACTCCTACATTATTGTTCATCTTTGAATGCAATATAAGCCCTTGCAGCTTGCCTAAATTACAAAATATCATCTGTATTATAAAAAAAGGGAATTACTAGCATATTCCTCCTTAAACACTATAACAAAATCACTACAATTTTAAAATTCATCAGACAAATCCTTGCAATTAAAACCCTACATTATTAAAAACTGTAAACAATTGTGCAAGATGAAATCACAAAAAGATAATTTGGATTAAAATATTCGAAATAATTGTAATCAGTAGAATTGGGATAACATGCAAATTATTTGGTATCACCGTATCAGTCATCTTAAAATTATTTTGTAACCCATTATGCTTAAATAACAAACAAAATGACAAAATACATTTGAATTTTTATATTACGGATACAGAGTAGGAACAGTAGATATACAATAAATATACATAGCACCCAATAAATTATCAAATTAATTATCTTTCCATGTAACAATAAATTACTAATATACTATTAACTATTAAATATAGTCCCACGATTAATCAATTAAGTCCATTTTCAAAGATCCACTATCCTAGAATCACTTAAAAATGAAAAAGAAAAACCCGAAAATTTAGATTCTATGACCATAAAGGAAATTAGGAAACTATGTGGCCTACAACCAAAGAAAATAGAACACATGGCCAACACCGAATTAATTAAAGTTTCGATTATTAACGAACTAGCGGAAAAAAATGAAGAAATCGAAACAAAAACCAAAACCGAATTTTTTGTAGAAAAAACCCAAGCCGAGCCCATCCTCCAAATTAGGGAACAACAAGAATCACTTAGCAAAAGCCCAAAACAAGATAAAAACCCTTGCAAAAATAAACCAAAAAGAATAATAGGCACATGTTCACTAAATATAAATGCAAAACAAAGAAATTTAGACAATGATGCTAATATTTGTGGCTTTATACCTATAGGGGAAAGGGAAATGGGAGAACCAAGTGGATCTCGCAAGGAAAGGGAGGAGGAAGGAAAGGATGGCGATGATGCCATGTCCGAGTATTAGGCCGAGCCTATAGGACCGTAGTGAGAGATTTTTTACTTTTGTATCAATGGTTGTAAAACTATATAATTCGATCTCTATTTTGTGTTGGAACGTTAGGGGTCTTGGCAACTATGAAAAATGTAAGGTTGTCAAGGACTCGGTGAGAGATGCTAGTTGCAATATTGTGTGTTTGCAAGAAACTAAATTAGAAAATCCATCTTTTTTTGATATGAAAAAAGTATGTCCCGCAAAATTTATAAACTCATCCTTCAAAAATGTGATAGGCTCTCGTGGAGGCCAAATGACGGCAACAACAAACAATTTTAAAATCCAAGATGCAATCCCCTCAACTTTTTGTCTAAACAACATAATACATTCACAAAACGACTTCACTTTCTTATTAACAAATGTCTATGGCCCGACAAGTAATGAGCTTAGGGCAAACTTCTTAGCCGAGTTAAACACAATTAGAACAAATTACGAGGGGCCTTGGATAATTATAGGGGATTTTAACCTTACAAGATCAAGTAGTGAAACCACCGGGGCGGGTCATGACCCGTTTCTAGTTTTGGAATTTAACCACCTTATAGACCAATTGAACCTAATAGAAATTCCACTACACGGAAGAAAATACACATGGTCTAACCAAAGGCCAACCGCAACTTTTTCCAAATTAGATAGGGCTTTCATCTCAAATGAATTCTTAAACTTTAATCTTATACCCTCTTTCGTCGATCTACCAACAACAATCTCCGACCATGCACCACTAAAATTAACACTATCGAAACAAAACGAATGGGATCACAAGCCGAAAAAACTCGAAAGATTTTGGTTACAACATGACAATCTAAGACCGGAATTTCAAAATTTATGGAATGAACAACCACTAAACCAAAATAACTCGGCAAAAACTATTCTATTTAAGCTTAACAAGGTAAAAAGGGGGCTACAAATTTGGGCAAAAGAGGCCTTCAAAAAAAATAATGAACAACTACAAACCGCAAAAGAGGTTGTGAGACACCTAGATATAAAAGAGGAAGAAACCCCACTAAACGGAATAGAAAGAAATCTAAGAATAGAACTAAAGGAGTTAATTTATGCCCTAACATCGAATCAAGAAACAAAATGGCAACAAAGAGCCTCTTGTACGTGGCTTAAACTAGGTGACAAAAACACAAAATATTTTCATGCAATAGCTACGGCGAAAAGATTTACCAACACCGTCCCATCCATAACCCAAGGGATCAACATAATCACCGATAAAAAAGAAATGTTGAAACTCTTCAAAGAACACTACGCGGAAATTTTAGGTTCCAAAAGGGAATTCGAACCCGATTTCAACCTACAAATTTTACTAAATCCCGTAAGGAACAACGTGGACTTATCACCTCTAACTATACCGTTCACCGAACCCGAAATACAAACAATAATAAGTGAACTAAAGAAAGGAAAGGCTTCCGGACCGGATGGAATACCGGCGGAATACATAACGGAAATGTGGGCCACAATGAAAAAAGAAATTATAGATTTAATCAATGATTTCTACAACAACAAACTCGATCTATGGCGCCTAAATATGGCAAGTATAACTTTAGTCCCAAAAAAGGAAAACCCAACATCGGTAGAGGACTTTAGACCCATAAGCGTGTTATCGATACCAATCAAAATAATAACAAAAATACTAGCAACAAGATTAAAACCACTACTACCATCGCTTATTCACCACAACCAAACGGCCTTCTTAAAAGAAAGAGCAATTACGGAAACCTTTGTGGTAGCTAGAGAATTACACCAATTCTACAAAGAAAATAAAATCCCGGCCGTAATGCTCAAAATAGACTTCAAAAAAGCTTTCGACACGTTATCATGGAAATTCATTTTACGGTTGCTAAAAGAGAAAAAATTCCCGGACAAATGGATACTTTGGATTCATAATCTATTTATCTCGTCAAGTTCCAACCTAAAGGCAAATGGACTAGAATCGGATTTCTTTTTCCACCAAAGGGGACTAAGACAAGGGGACCCGTTATCACCCTTATTGTTTGACATAGCCGTAGATGTCCTACATGAAAGAAAATATGGCTTAAGAATTAACTTGGAAGAATTTATATAATTAGGCAAATATACAATCAGAATTGGGCCAGTTCATAATCTGGGCCCGCTCAGAATTTAGGATTTTAATCTAATTTCTAATAATTAGATTTTAATTAGAATTTTGGGCTTATTCTGATTTTATTTAGTTTTGGGCTTTAATTCTGAAATTAGGGTTTCTTAACCTAATTTCGGATTTAACCTAAAATTGCCTATATATATATTCAGAATTTCATTTTTCTCTCTCTTCTCTCTCCAATTTTCTGACCTAATTCGGCTGCCGAATTTTCTCTCTTTCACACAAAACCGAAACTGAGATCTAGAGAGTTTTTGAGCAGAGTTTCTGAGCAAGTTCTTGAGAGGAATAATCGTGACATCGACTAGAACGGTGTTGGCGGTTTCGATCAGACGAAATCAAGGTGGACACGAGTAGAGGGAGTGCAAGAGCAATCCTTGGAGAAGGTTCACGAAATCTGGATAAGTAGGCTTCACGTACTAACTTGTACGAGGTAAAATTCTGAATAACTCTTCCTTTTTCGTGGTTTTCGAGTATGATCCAGGGTAGAATTAGGTTATACATACGAAATAATTCCGCTGCAAACCTCTAAATTCGTGTGTATAATCCTACACTACAAGACCTAGTGTGGAAAATCGATCCCTTAATACAAAAATCAACAACACTACCTACCCAAGTCCTACAATTTGCCGATGACACGATCATTTTCGTTGAAGCACACCCGAACAACCTTAAATTAATAAAAGAAGGACTCGCGTGTTTCTCCGAAATAACCGGGCTACAAATAAATGAAACAAAGAGCTCATTTACACCAATAGCAATACCGAATACACACCTACAAACATTAGAAAACATTATAGGATACGAAAAACAAGAGCTACCAACAAAATATTTAGGGTTGCCTTTGTCATCAAATAAACCTAATAAAAACTCACTCCTAGAATTAATTAAGAAAATCTAAAAAAGAATTGGTTCATGGAAAGGAAAATTTCTAACAACGGGGGGGAGACTAACACTACTAAAAGCAACCCTAAATGCAATTCCAACCTATATTATGCAAACGATGAAACTACCAAAATGGTGCATAAAAGAAATTGAAAGATCGCTAAGAGCTTTCATGTGGAAAGGAGGTGATAAGTGTACACCCGGAAATTGCCTAGTAAATTGGGAAACTATGTGTTTACCAAAGAAAAACGGAGGGCTAGGAATACAAGATTTAGAAACTAAAAATAATGTCCTACTTCTAAAATGGCTTTGGAAGCTTGATGAACAAAATGATAACATTTGGGCTAAATGTTTATCAAAACTACACAACATAAACTCGGTGGGTGATCTAGAGGAATATAACGGAACAACCTCGTTTTTCCTCCAACAATTAAAAGAATTAATCCCGATTTATAAAGTGGCTACAACGACAAATGTGGACGGGACCACAAAATGGAATTGGGACCCAACGGGAATTTTTTTCGGCAAAATCGGCTTACTCGTTCATGAGGAACCCGGGAATTGACATTCCTTGGCAAAGAGTAATTTGGAAAATAAAAGCGCCCACAAATGTCAAGTTTTTTGCATGGCTAGCTATGCAAAACAAGCTAAATACTGCCGATCGATTTGCAAAAAAAGGATGGCCGCATATCGACAAATGTGTGATTTGTCAAGCAAGACCCGAAACAAGACACCATTTACTCGTCTCGTGCACATACACACAAGCGACGTGGAAGTTGGCCGATAGATTAGCCAATACGAGCCAACCAACACAAATGCGAGGAAGTTTATCCAACACTCTAAAATCGAATAGGAAAAAACAACAATCAAAGGAGAGGAAAGAATGGACCTCGAGATGGACGGCAATGCTATGGGGAATATGGAAGGAACGGAACAAACGAATATTCCAAAACAAAAAAGCTCCCCCTATAAACATAGCAAGAAGAGCGGTCGAGAAGGCAAAAAGTTGGCAAAAATGGTGCTAGACTTAGTAGCTCAACACGACAATTTTTTTAGTTTTTAGTTTTTCTTTGTTTTCGCTATACATGAACAACACGTTCATGATTATTGTACACAAATTTTCTTGTTTCAATATATCAAAAGGCTACGCCTTTTCTTCAAAAAGATCAAGAAATCCAGTTTTTTTGCCATACAGCATACGAAGAGTTTTTTTAAGTCAATGAGACTTGAATATTTAAGTAATTTTGTGTATACCAAAATTTTATCGTTCATACAATTATAAATAATGAATTTAATATAAACATATTTATTTGTCTTTTTGAGTTTAGCTCCAAGGTTTTTTGAACGTCAGTGGTTATTAACATTTGTCTAGTGAGCCCTAGTGCCCTACTATCAGGATTTAATTTAGCACCTCAATTAAAGAACCTAATTAGACTCTCTTAATTGTCAGCACAAATCCCATTCCAAAAGCCCAAGAGAGCCTACTATCAGGATTAAAGCCCTAGATATTCAAATTATTAAAGAATAAATCTTTTAATATTGAGTGTCAGATTATATGTTTTAGAACTTAATTTGTATATAATATGATATAAATATATATTTAAGGACTTTGATATATTATGTTTCGGGTGTTATGTTTTCTTAGAGATGCATCAACATTAAGCAAGGTGTCTCCCTGTATTGTAAGAGAGTTTGGTTAGTCTGTTTGTAATGGGTTTAATTTGTTTGTAATTATATGTGAATTGATTAGATTTTTTGTTTTGTGAATATTTTATAGTAAGTTTCTTTGATGGTGTTTTTTTGGATTTGTCGTGCTTTCATCACCATCAAGTCTCATTTGTGATTTTTGGAAGGTGAATGCAAAAATAAATCACTTGGGCTTGCAGGCCTCAATTTTGCATTTTCGGATACAGGTTATTCTTTTGTTGATAATTTTATTTTTGAATATCATGGTGATTTCAAATTCATAAACAAAGAGACGTGGCAGGTTTAAATTTGTAGAAACCAAAAAAGAGGCCCAAACAAGCATCGACACACCAAGACGCATCCTATTGCAGCAAAACATTCTGCCAAGGAAATTTGCAAAAATCGTCTTTTTGTTAACTATCTTATAGTAATTTTTTTGGAACTCATGAAACATCATTTTATTAAGGTAGAGCAACCAAAATTAAACAAAAACTTAAATGTTTAGGAAAAAATATTTTATTACGGTAGGCAAAACCAAAAATTATTTTATTACGGTATTCTTTTACCTCAATTTTTAATCCAATTTCTCCATTTTTGTTGTATTACAGGGGTGAGGTGAAACCAAGGAAGCCTTACAAATTACTCAGGTAAATTTCTTAAACTCAGTTAACAAACGATCTAACATTGTTTGATTTTGCTTTTACTTTTGATAATTCGATTACTTCACTGCATTTTTGAAACAGGCTACGCTGGGAAACGGAGTTGAGAAATGTGGTAAATCATAGTCGCCAAAAACAGTTTTACAATTCAAGTCAGGAGAAAATAGCACCATTTATTTATGCAGTTTGTTCACAAATACCTCTGAAACGTGTCACTTGGATCTCGAAATCGAGAAGCCAGATGAGGAAATTGAATTTTCTCTGTGATTGGTCAAAGAAGCATTAATTTATCGGGATTCAATATTTACTCGAAAAGAGACTTTTATGGAAGCGAGTATCCTTAATTTTCATATCTGAATTTCAAACATGTCTATTTTGAATTATTATTTTGTTCGTTTAAATTTCCTTGACTTTATTAAAGCGATGAATTTGGGTAGGATATTGCCGAGACCGATAGTGAGAGTGAAGATTCTGAATACGCTACTTTTGCTGACGAGGACCAGGATTCTTACGATTCTGATTTCATCGATGATGGTGATGTCAGCATGTTTGATTCTTCTCCTCGCAAAAGTGGCGGTAATATTTCTCATATTTTTTTAGGGGTATAGGTGATATTTTGTTAATTTTATGTTATTCTCGGATGTTCAAACGATGCAAATATTGTTTTTGTAAAGAGGATAAATGGTCAGAGTAGGATAAATGGTCACAAGTAATGACACATTTTACAAAAAAAATTATAAAGAAAGATTAACATGCAGTATATATATATTTTTTTATTAAATAAGGGTTAATTGTTGGCATCATTTGATTTTATTTTGGTACTAATATTTGTTCCCTGAACAAATATTGACTTAAAAATGCACATTAATTTAAGAAAAGAAGTTAAACATGGAATTAACAAGGATAAACACAATCATAAAAGCAGTAAAAAATCCAAGAAGTATATAATGCATATCCCCAATTTTACATCACCGCATTTTATTATTCATGCAGATAACAATGTTTGTAAACGACAAAACAGAAACATAATACTAAACATAAAAATAATGCAGAAACATTTTTGCCAGGTTTAAATATTTACATAAACTCGAATCAATAGAAATATCTCGCAATAAATCGCAAGCATAATGCAAACTATGAAACGATAAGCATGTTAATGCATAGTTTGAAGTTGGGGAGGAGAAATCACGAGATTGGGTTGATCTGAGCCGTCAGATCTGTAGCGGATCTCTCTGCTCTCTTGACAAAGAGCACACATATGGCAACACAAATGGGTACTACAATCGTTACATGGGTTTTCCTGAAAGAAAAAAAACAGACATTTATAAAATTTATGAAAAATATAATGAATAAAAGAAAATTTGCGCAAAAAATAAAAACGCTGCATTTTTGTAAATTATGAGAAGTTCCCTCTATTCTTAAGGAAATTAAAACCCTTAATAGTTCTCTAATTTTTATTTTTTGCAAACTTCAATAATGTAAGGACGTTATTGCAATTTTTTTTAACTTTTCCAAAAAAAATTACAATTATAAATGATATGACAAAGGTACTGGTAAATTATATTTCTCCCTTAGAGCGCTCCTATGCTTATAAGCACAACAAGAAGTGGTACAGCCTGGCATTACAACCAACAGGATGCCTCCAGTTAAAACACAAGAAACACCTGCAAGTAGGCCCCACAATATGCAATGGGACGTACAGGACCTCTCCATTGTATCCAAACCCAATAACTCAGCATTTTTCCCGTATATAACACACGGACAAATCGTCCCTAAACAACCTATACAAAAATAAAATAATAATAATTAAAGAAGAATTTTCTAGGGGAAATTCCATAAAAAGTTTGCATGAGCAGAAATTGCAAAAAGACTCTACATTATCATAAATTCCAAAAAAAAAAAGATCCAAAATTTGCAATTTATGCATAATAGAGTTTTCTAATGAATGATATAATAGAAAGAGGAGAAATGAATAGCATACATTTCTTTGGATCATCAAAAGATTCAAAACAACCACGAATGCCAGAAGACCACCGATTAAGCTGTGCGCGCGAAATTGGCCTGGCTCCACTAATTGGATTAGGATCCGAACCGTCTAAAGGCACGTATCTTGGAGGAACATACCCTTTTTCTGTTCCATTTCCTGTATAAAGGAAATATGTAAATAATAACTAGTATCATATCAGTATGTAAATTTTGTTTCTTTTTATTTAGTTTCTTGAATTATGAATTAGAGCCCCAAATAAATGTGGAGAAATCTTTTCCTTGGTTCATTATAGTCTATTTTCCTGATCTTCTCGACAATCAGGATGTAATTTCTATCGGTTAATTGGATTAGAAGAAGTAAAAAAGCTGAAATTATGATAACTTTTCCTTCTTTATGACAAGGATTAACCCCAATTTCAATAAGTAAGAATCGATGCGAGATTTGAGCTGATATTTACACTGAAAATAAGGCGATATTAAAAGAACCGCAATTTTGACAAAGAAATTACCTTCTTTCGCAAACTTCTATTAAATTGAGACGACTGATTTGATTGCCTTCGCATTTTGTGTGAAAAGCAAAAAAATGGCACGAGTGATTCAGAAATTATTGTAGGCCATAAAAGACCTTTATGGGCCTTATAAATACAATATATTTGGGCTCTAATTTTTGAGAAGTTCATTTGTGAGAAATCAACCGTGTATTATTTTCTTTAAAGTTTTGGACCATACATTTAATCTGGTTGAAGTGCTTTTGTTGATATCTCGAATTTAAAATTTATCGAACGGAGAATGACACCTAACATTATTTAAACCAATCAAATTTAGATCTCATGGTAACTAGTGGTAAATAGTATAGTATATTGACCACTATTATTATTATTTCGAGTTCTGTTTCGCAAAATTATTGAACTATCTCATATGTTTAATTTTTCAAATACATGTCATAGAACAAATATTTAAACCAATCAAATTCATTTTCAACTAATTTCTAATTTCTTTCTCACCAAACAAGAGATTTCAATTTTCATTATTTATAATTCTAATTTATCAAACAACACATGTGAGACGTAAATATACTTCACTTTGTAATTTTCTTTATACGATATATGACTTCTATATCCAAGTTTAGATTATTTTCTTGTGTTTTAATATATTATTCATTTAAATGTACAAATTGAAATAAACAACACGAAACACATAAAGTTGTTATAAAACAAATTATAATAAAAAAATACATCGTATAGAAAAAAATATATATATTAGTAACGACAAACGATCATTGAAATGTCAATTCTATTCTAACGACAATACGCTTTCACATTTCGCGCGTTGCGCGAAGATTTACGAGGCTTGGCTATTCTATAGATTAGAACTTGTCAAGGTATTGATTTTTCTACTATTTTTTTTTTTAATTCTGTATGAAATGAAAATACAATTTTATTCAATTTTAGGGAGATTTACATATTTATTCTTTTTGAAACTTGAAATTATATATTTATCCTTCTTAAAATTGAATTATCATATTTATCCTTTCATAATTCTAAAAGGGTAAATATGTTACTTTCATTTTTAAAGAGTAAATATGATATTTTGGTTTTTTAAAGGGTAAAATAATAATTTTAAATGTTTACCGTTAGTTTTGACGGAGAAATTGGATGGTTTTTAATTTTTGGGTAAATATGATATTTTAGAATTATGAAAGGGTAAATATAATATTTTAATTTCAAGAAGTTAAATACGTAATTTCAAATTTTCAAGTTTAGGTAAATATGTAAATCCTCCTTTATTTTATTAGGAGGCTTCTGAGAAAGGTTTACCGGTAGGGAGGCATCTATTTCTCCACTATCCGCAAGATATAACAGTGCAGAAATTAACGTACCAGCAATTCTTAATCGGTACCGATATAATGGTGGTACCGGTACTAGATAAAGGAAATAAAAGTGTCAAGGTTTACTTCCCTTTATCATCTGAACACACCAAATGGATGGACATTTGGACTGGAGAGGTACAAATGGGCTCCAGTTGGATATCCAGCTATGTTTGTGAAAGCTGATTCTTTTGTAGGGCAAGACTCGAGACTTCGTGAAGAATTTGAAAGAGCTCCAATGTGTGGTAGCCAAAGTTCATAATAATCCTTTATAATTAATAATCATTAACTGTATAATATTTTTAATTGGTTCTACAAAATATAATAAAAATATTAAACATGCTGATTAACAGTTAAAATTCTAATTCATTATAGATGAGTTTACATTTGAACTTGATTATTCACATGCGAATTCTGTTACAACGTTTTGTAATTGGCAATTAATTAACAAGTCATTAAAGATTTCTTTTGCAATTAATAATTAACTCATAATTAACATGCCATTTTTTACTGAGCAATTAACAATTAATCACAACAATCTTTTCAAATTTACAATTCACATTCAATTAAACATTCAAGTACGCCGAAATTAACAGAAAAAATAACCTTACAATGAACTGAATTTTTTTGCACAAATTACAATTCATCTTAAGCCTCAAGTCATCACATTTTTCTTGAAATCAAATCCAGATTGAAAACAATTCATCTAGGTTTTGATTATTCCATCACGGTAATTAACAATTCACACACCAATTAACAGTCCATCATTTACTAGAATTAGGCATTTTAATATTCTTTATTCTTTATTTCTGGTATGCATAGATTGAAAATAATTCACCTCGGTGCCGAAATTAGCTGTAATTTTGTTACCACCTACAAAAACCTTAAGAAAAACCACAAACTAATTTTCTTTTTTTTGATGAAAACCACAAAATAATTTTATTTTTTTTAAGAAAAACACAAACTAATTTTTTTTTTTTTGAAGAAAACCACAAACTAATTTTTCTTTTTATGAAGAAAACCACAAACTAATTTTTCTTTTTTTGAAGAAAACCACAAACTAATTTTTTTTTTTTGAAGAAAACCACAAAATAATTTTCTTTTTTTGAAGAAAACCACAAACTAATTTTCGTTTTTTTTGAAGAAAACCACAAACTATTTTTTCTTTTTTTTGAAGAAAACCACAAACTCATTTTTTTTTCCAAGAAAACAAAAAACTTATTTTCCTTTTTTGAAGAAAATCACAAACTAATTTTTCTTTTTTTTTGAAGAAACCCACAAACAAATTTTTTTCTTTTGAAGAAAACAACATACTAATTTTTCTTTTTTAGAAGAAAACAACAAACTAATTTTCTTTTTTTTTTGATGAAAACTACAAATTAATTTTTTTTTTAAGAAAACCACAAACTAATTTATATTTTCTTGAAGAAACCACAAACTAATTTTCTTTTTTTGAAGAAAACCACAAACTAATTATCGTTTTTTTTGAAGAAAATCATAAACTAATTTTTCTTTTTCTGTAGAAAACCACAAACTAATTTTCTTTTTTTTTGAAGAAAACCACAAACGATTTTTTTTTTGAAGAAAACCACAGACTAATTTTCTTTTTTTGAAGAAAATCACAAACTATTTTTCTTTTTTTGAAGAAAAGCACAATCTATTTTTCTTCTTTTGAAGAAAACAACAAACTAATTTTTTTTTTTGAAGAAAACCACAAACTAATTTTTTTTTTTGAAGAAAACCACAAACTATTTTTTTTTTTGCAAACTAATTTTCTTGTTTTGAAGAAAACCACATACTAATTTTCTTTTTTTTGAAGAAAACCACAAATTAATTTTTTTTTTTTGAAGAAAACAACAAACTAATTTTTCTTTTTGTGAAGAAAACCACAAACTAATTTTCTTTTTTTGAAAGAAAACCACAAACTAATTTATCTTTTCTTGAAGAAAACCACAAACTAATTTTTCTTTTTTTGAAGAAAACCACAAACTAATTTTTCTTTTTGTGAAGAAAACCACAAACTAATTTTCTTTTTTTGAAGAAAACCACAAACTAATTTTTTTTTTTCAAGAAAAACACAAACTAATTTTCTTTTTTTGAAGAAAACCACAAACTAATTTTTTTTTTTTGAAGAAAATACCAAACTAATTTTTTCTTTTTTCGAAGAAAACCACAAACTAAATTTTTTTTTGAAGAAAACCAAAAACAAATTTTCGTTTTTTTGAAGAAAACTACAAACTAATTTTCTTTTTTTTGAAGAAAATCACAAACTAATTTTTTTTTTTGAAGAAAACCACAAACTAATTTTCTTTTTTTGAAGAAAACCACAAACTAATTTTCTTTTTTTAAAGAAAACCACAAACTAATTTTCTTTTTTTGAAGAAAACCAAAAACTATTTTTCTTTTTTTGAAACAAACTACAAACTAATTTTCTTTTTTTGAAGAAAATCACAAACTAATTTTTTTTTTTTGAAGAAAACCACAAACAAATTTTCTTTTTGTGTAGAAAACCACAAAATAATTTTTCTTTTTTATAGCAAACCACAAACTAATTTTCTTTTTTTGAAGAAAACCAGAAACAATTTTTTCTTTTTTTGATGAAAACCACAAACTAATTTTTTTTTTGTGGAGAAAACCACAAACTAATTTTCATTTTGTGAAGAAAACCACAAACTAATTTTTCTTTTTTGAAGAAAACCACAAACCAATTTTTCTTTTTTTGAAGAAAACCACAAACTAATTTTCTTTTTTTTGAAGAAAACCACAAACTAATTTTTTTTTTTGAAGAAAACCACAAACTAATTTTCTTTTCTTGAAGAAAACCACAAACTAATTTTCTTTTTTTGAAGAAAACCACAAACTAATTTTTTATTTTTTTGAAGAAAACCACAAACTATTTCCTTATTTTGAAGAAAACCAAATACTAATATTCTTTTTTTTAAGAAAACCACAAACTATTTTTCTGTTTTGATGAAAACCACACACTAATTCTTTTTTTTGAAGAAAATCACAAACAAATTTTAGTTTTTTTTGAAAAAATCACAAACTAATTTTCTGTTTTTTGAAGAAAACCATAAACTAATTTTCTTTTTTTGAAGAAAAACACAAACTAATTTCATCATTTTGAAGAAAACCAAATACTAATATTCTTTTTTTGAAGAAAACCACAAACTATTTTTCGGTTTTTGATGAAAACCACAAACTAATTCTTTTTTTCAAGAAAATCACAAACTAATTTTCTTTTTTTTGAAGAAAACCACAAACTAATTAATTTTTTTGAAGAAAACCACAAACTAATTTTCTTTTCTTGAAGAAAACCACAAACTAATTTTCATTTTTTGCAGAAAACCACAAACTATTTTATCTTTTTTTGAAGAAAACCACAAACTAATTTTTCTTTTATTGAAGAAAACAACAAACTAATTTTTTTTTATTGAAGAAAACCACAAACTAATTTTCTTTCTTTGAAGAAAACCACTAACTAGTATTTCTTTTTTTGAAGAAATAGACAAACTAATTCTCTTTTTTTAAAGAAAACCACAAACTAATTTTCTTTTTTTGAATAAAACCACAAACTAATTTTCTTTTTTTGAAGAAAACCACAAACTAATTTTCTTTTTTTGAAGAAAACCAAAAACTATTTTTCTTTTTTTGAAACAAACTACAAACTAATTTTCTTTTTTTGAAGAAAATCACAAACTAATTTTTTTTTTTTAAGAAAACCACAAACAAATTTTCTTTTTATGTAGAAAACCACAAACTAATTTTTCTTTTTTATAGAAAACCACAAACTAATTTTCTTTTTTTGAAGAAAACCACAAACTAATTTTCTTTTTTTTTGATGAAAACCACAAATTAATTTTATTTTTTTGGAGAAAACCATAAACTAATTTTATTTTTTGGAAGAAAACCACAAACAATTTTTTTTTTTGATGAAAACCACAAACTAATTTTCTTTTTTTGGAGAAAACCACAAACTAATTTTCTCTTTGTGAAGAAAACCACAAACTAATTTTTCTTTTTTGAAGAAAAGCACAAACTAATTTTTCTTTTTGAAGAAAACCACCAACTAATTTTCTTTTTTTGAAGAAAACCACAAACAAATTTTCTTTTTGTGTAGAAAACCACAAACTAATTTTTCTTTTTTATAGAAAACCACAAACTAATTTTTCTTTTTTTGAAGAAAACCACAAACTAATTTTCTTTTTTTGATGAAAACCACAAACTAATTTTATTTTTTTGGAGAAAACCATAAACTAATTTTATTTTTTTGAAGAAAACCACAAACAATTTTTTTTTTTGATGAAAACCACAAACTAATTTTCTTTTTTTGGAGAAAACCACAAACTAATTTTCTCTTTGTGAAGAAAACCACAAACTAATTTTTCTTTTTTGAAGAAAAGCACAAACTAATTTTTCTTTTTTTGAAGAAAACCACAAACTAATTTTCTTTTTTTGAACAAAACCAACTAATTTTATATTTTTGAAGAAAACCACAAACTAATTTTGTTCTTTTGAAGAAAACCACAAAATAATTTTCTTTTTTTGAAACAAACTACAAACTAATTTTTTTTTTGAAGAAAATCACAAACTAATTATTCTTTTTTTTGAAGAAAACCAAAAACTAATTTTTTTTTTTTAATAAAACCACAAACTAACTTTCATTTTTTGAAGAAAACCACAAACTAATTTTTCTTTTTTTGAAGAAAAGCACAAACTAATTTTCTTTTTTTGAAGAAAACCACAAACTAATTTTCTTTTTTTGAAGAAAATCACAAACTAATTTTTTTTTTTGAAGGGAAAAGTACAAACTAATTTTTCTTTTTTTGAAGAAAAACACAAACTAATTTTTTTTTTTGAAGAAAACCACAAGCTAATTTTCTTTTTTTGAAGAAAACCAAAATCTAATTTTTTTTTTTTAAGAAAACCACAAACTAATTTTTTTTTTGATGAAAATCACCAACTAATTTACTTTTTGTGAAGAAAACCACAAACTAACTTTCATTTTTTGAAGAAAACCACAAACTAATTTTCTTTTTTTGAATAAAACCACAAACTAAATTTTATCTTTTGGAGGAAAACCACAAACTAATTTTCTTTTTTTGAAGAAAACAACAAAATAATTTTCTTTTTTTGAAGAAAACCTCAGACTAATTGTTCTTTTTTTGAAGAAAACCACAAACTAATTTTCTTTTTTTGAAGAAAACCAAAATCTAATTTTCGTTTTTTTTGAAGAAAACCACAAACCAATTTTCTTTTTTTGAAGAAAACCACAAACTAATTTTCTTTTTTTGAAGAAAACAACAAACTAATTTTTTCTTTTTTTGAAGAAAACCACAAACTAATTGTTCTTTATCGGAAGAAAACCACAAACTAATTTTCTTTTTTGAAGAAAACCAAAATCTAATTTTCGTTTTTTTTGCAGAAAACCACAAACTAATTTTTTTTTTTGATGAAAACTACAAACTAATTTTGTTTTGTAAGAAAACCACAAACTAATTATCTTTTTTTGAAGAAAACTACAAACTAATTTTCTTTTTTTTGAAGAAAACCACATACTAATTTTCTTTTTTTGAAGAAAACAACAAACTATTTTTCTTTTTTTGAAACAAACTACAAACTAATTTTCTTTTTTTGAAGAAAATCACAAACTAATTTTTCTTTTTTTGAAGAAAACCACAAACTAATTTTCCTTTTTTGAAGAAATACACAAACTATTTTTCTTTTTGTGAAACAAACTACAAACTAATTTTCTTTTTTTGAAGAAAATCACAAACTAATTTTTCTTTTTTTGAAGAAAACCACAAACTAATTTTCTTTTTGTGAAGAAAACCACAAACTAATTTTGCTTTTTTGAAGAAAACCACAAACTAATTTTCTTTTTTTTTGAAGAAAACCACAAACAAATTTTCATTTTTTGAAGTAAACCACAAACTATATATTTTTTGTTTTGAAGAAAACCACAAACTAATTTTCTTTTTTTTTTGAAAAAACCGAAAACTAATTTTCGTTTTTTTTAAGAAAACCACAAACTAATTTTCTTTTTTTTGAAGAAAACCACAAACTAATATTTTTTTTTGAAGAAAACCACAAACTAATTTTCTTTTCTTGTAGAAAACCACAAACTAATTTTTTATTTTTTTTGAAGAAAACCACAAACTATTTCCTTATTTTGAAGAAAACCAAATACTAATATTCTTTTTTTCAAGAAAACCACAAACCATTTTTCTGTTTTGATGAAAACCACACACTAATTCTTTTTTTGAAGAAAATCACAAACTAATTTTAGTTTTTTTGAAAAAACCACAAACTAATTTTCTGTTTTTTGAAGAAAACCACAAACTAATTTTCTTTTTTTGAAGAAAAACACAAACTAATTTCATTATTTTGAAGAAAACCAAATACTAATATTCTTTTTTTGAAGAAAACCACAAACTATTTTTCGGTTTTTGATGAAAACCACAAACTAATTCTTTTTTTCAAGAAAATCACAAACTAATTTTCTTTTTTTTGAAGAAAACCACAAACTAATTAATTTTTTTGAAGAAAACCACAAACTAATTTTCTTTTCTTGAAGAAAACCACAAACTAATTTTCATTTTTTGCAGAAAACCACAAACTATTTTATCTTTTTTTGAAGAAAACCACAAACTAATTTTTCTCTTATTGAAGAAAACCACAAACTAATTTTTTTTTATAGAAGAAAACCACAAACTAATTTTCTTTCTTTGATGAAAACCACTAACTAGTATTTCTTTTTTTGAAGAAATAGACAAACTAATTCTCTTTTTTTAAAGAAAACCACAAACTAATTTTCTTTTTTTGAATAAAACCACAAACTAATTTTCTTTTTTTGAAGAAAACCACAAACTAATTTTCTTTTTTTGAAGAAAACCAAAAACTATTTTTCTTTTTTTGAAACAAACTACGAACTAATTTTCTTTTTTTGAAGAAAATAACAAACTAATTTTTTTTTTTGAAGAAAACCACAAACAAATTTTCTTTTTGTGTAGAAAACCACAAACTAATTTTTCTTTTTTATAGAAAACCACAAACTAATTTTTCTTTTTTTGAAGAAAACCACAAACCAATTTTCTTTTTTTGAAGAAAACCAACTAATTTTATATTTTTGAAGAAAACCAGAAACTAATTTTGTTTTTTTGAAGAAAATCACAAAATAATTTTCTTTTTTTGAAACAAACTACAAACTAATTTTTTTTTTTGAAGAAAATCACAAACTAATTTTTCGTTTTTTGAAGAAAACCACAAACTAATTATTCTTTTTTTGAAGAAAACCACACACTAATTTTTCTTTTTGTGAAGAAAACCACAAACTAATTTTCTTTTTTTGAAGAAAACCACAAACTAATTTTCTTTTTTTTGATGAGAAAAGTAGAACCTAATTTTTATTTTTTTGAAGAAAACCACAAACTAATTTTTTTTTTGAAGAAAACCACAAGCTAATTTTCTTTTTTTGAAGAAAACCAAAAACTAATTTTTATTTTTTGAAGAAAACCACAAACTAATTTTTCTTTTTTGAAGAAAACCACAAACTAATTTATCTTTTCTTGAAGAAAACCACAAACTAATTTTCTTTTTTTGAAGAAAACCACAAACTAATTTTCCTTTTTTAGAAGAAAACCACAAACAAATTTTTTTTATTTGAAGAAAACCACAAACTAATTTTTCAATTTTTGAAGAAAATCACAAACTAATTTTTTTTTTTGTTGAAGAAAACCACAAACAAATTTTTCTTTTTTTGATGAAAACCACAAACTAATTTTTCTGTTTTTGAAGAAAACCACATACTAATTTTCTTTTTTTTGAAGAAAACCACAAACTAATTTTCCTTTTTTGAGGAAAATCACAGACTAATTTTTCTTTTTTTGAAGAAAACCACAAACTAATATTTCTTTTTTTGAAGAAAACCACAAATTAATTTTTCTTTTTTTGAAGAAAACAACAAACTAATTTTCTTTTTTTTGAAGAAAATCAGAAACTAATTTTCGTTTTTTTGAAGAAAACAACAAACTAATTTTTCTTTTTTTGAAGAAAACCACAAACTAATTTTTCTTTTGTTTTGAAGAAAACCACAAAGTAATTTTCATTTTTTGAAGAAAACCAAAAACTATTTTTTTTTTTGAAGAAAATAACAAACTTATTTTTCTTTTTTTAAAGAAAACCACAAACTAATTTTCTTTTTTTGAAGAAAACCACAAACTAATTTTCGTTTTTTATGGAGAAAGCCACAAACTAGTTTTCTTTTTTTTGAAGAAAACCACAAACTCATTTTTTTTTTGAAGAAAACCACAAACTTATTTTCATGTTTTAATGAAAATCACAAACTAATTTTTCTTTTTTTGAAGAAACCCACAAACAATTTTTTTTTTTGAAGAAAACCACAAACTAATTTTTCTTTTTTTGAAGAAAACCACAAACTAATTGTCTTTGTTTTGATGAAAACTACAAACTAATTTTTTTTTGTAAGAAAACCACAAACTAATTTTCTTTTTTTGAAGGAAAGCACAAACTAATTTTTCTTTTTGTGAAGAAAACCACAAACTAATTTTCTTTTTTTGAAGAAAACCACAAACTAATTTTCTTTTTTTGAAGAGAAAACCACAAATTAATTTGTCTTTTTTTGAAGAAAACCACAAACTAATTTTTTTTTTTGAAGAAAACCACAAACTTATTTTATTTTTTTGAAGAAAACCAAAATCTAATTTTCGTTTTTTTTGAAGAAAACCACAAACTAATTTTTTTTTTTAAGAAAACCACAAACTAATTTTTGTTTGAAGAAAATCACAAACTAATTTACTTTTTGTGAAGAAAACCACAAACTAATTTTCATTTTTTGAAGAAAACCACAAACTAATTTTCTTTTTTTGAAGAAAACCACAATCTAAATTTTATTTTTTTGAAGAAATACACAAACTAATTTTCTTTTTTTGAAACAAACTACAAACTAATTTTCTTTTTTTGAAGAAAATCACAAACTAATTTTTTCTTTTTTTGAAGAAAACCACAAACTAATTTTCTTTTTGTGAAGAAAACCACAAACTAATTTTTCTTTTTTGAAGAAAACCACAAACTAATTTTCTTTTTTTTGAAGAAAACCACAAACTAATTTTCATTTTTTGAAGAAAACCACAAACTATATATTTTTTTTGAAGAAAACCACAAACTAATTTTCTTTTTTTTTGAAAAAACCGAAAACTAATTTTCGTTTTTTTTAAGAAAACCACAAACTAATTTTCATTACTTGAAGAAAACCACAAACTAATTTTCATTTTTTGAAGAAAACCACAAACTATTTTTTCTTTTTTTGAAGAAAACAACAAACTAATTTTTCTTTTTTTGAAGAAAACCACAAACTAATTTTTTTGTATTGAAGAAAACCACAAACTAATTTTCTTTCTTTGAAGAAAACCACTAACTAGTATTTCTTTTTTTGAAGAAATAGACAAACTAATTCTCTTTTTTTAAAGAAAACCACAAACTAATTTTCTTTTTTTGAGTAAAACCACAAACTAATTTTTTTTTTTAAAGAAAACCACAAACTAATTTTCTTTTTTTGAAGAAAACCAAAAACTATTTTTCTTTTTTTGAAACAAACTACAAACTAATTTTCTTTTTTTGAAGAAAATCACAAACTAATTTTTTTTTTTTGAAGAAAACCACAAACAAATTTTCTTTTTGTGTAGAAAACCACAAAATAATTTTTCTTTTTTATAGCAAACCACAAACTAATTTTCTTTTTTTGAAGAAAACCAGAAACAATTTTTTCTTTTTTTGATGAAAACCACAAACTAATTTTTTTTTTTTGGAGAAAACCACAAACTAATTTTCATTTTGTGAAGAAAACCACAAACTAATTTTTCTTTTTTGAAGAAAACCACAAACCAATTTTTCTTTTTTTGAAGAAAACCACAAACTAATTTTCTTTTTTTTGAAGAAAACCACAAACTAATTTTTTTTTTTGAAGAAAACTACAAACTAATTTTCTTTTCTTGAAGAAAACCACAAACTAATTTTCTTTTTTTGAAGAAAACCACAAACTAATTTTCTTTTTTTGAAGAAAACCACAAACTAATTTTTTATTTTTTTGAAGAAAACCACAAATTATTTCCTTATTTTGAAGAAAACCAAATACTAATATTCTTTTTTTTAAGAAAACCACAAACTATTTTTCTGTTTTGATGAAAACCACACACTAATTCTTTTTTTTGAAGAAAATCACAAACTAATTTTAGTTTTTTTGAAAAAATCACAAACTAATTTTCTGTTTTTTGAAGAAAACCATAAACTAATTTTCTTTTTTTGAAGAAAAACACAAACTAATTTCATCATTTTGAAGAAAACCAAATACTAATATTCTTTTTTTGAAGAAAAACACAAACTATTTTTCGGTTTTTGATGAAAACCACAAACTAATTCATTTTTTCAAGAAAATCACAAACTAATTTTCTTTTTTTTGAAGAAAACCACAAACTAATTAATTTTTTTGAAGAAAACCACAAACTAATTTTCTTTTCTTGAAGAAAACCACATACTAATTTTCATTTTTTGCAGAAAACCACAAACTATTTTATCTTTTTTTGAAGAAAACCACAAACTAATTTTTCTTTTATTGAAGAAAACAACAAAATAATTTTTTTTTATTGAAGAAAACCACAAACTAATTTTCTTTCTTTGAAGAAAACCACTAACTAGTATTTCTTTTTTTGAAGAAATAGACAAACTAATTCTCTTTTTTTTAAAGAAAACCACAAACTAATTTTCTTTTTTTGAATAAAACCACAAACTAATTTTCTTTTTTTGAAGAAAACCACAAACTAATTTTCTTTTTTTGAAGAAAACCAAAAACTATTTTTCTTTTTTTGAAACAAACTACAAACTAATTTTCTTTTTTTGAAGAAAATCACAAACTAATTTTTTTTTTTAAGAAAACCACAAACAAATTTTCTTTTTGTGTAGAAAACCACAAACTAATTTTTCTTTTTTATAGAAAACCACAAACTAATTTTCTTTTTTTGAAGAAAACCACAAACTAATTTTCTTTTTTTTGATGAAAACCACAAACTAATTTTATTTTTTTGGAGAAAACCATAAACTAATTTTATTTTTATGAAGAAAACCACAAACAATTTTTTTTTTGATGAAAACCACAAACTAATTTTCTTTTTTTGGAGAAAACCACAAACTAATTTTCTCTTTGTGAAGAAAACCACAAACTAATTTTTCTTTTTTGAAGAAAAGCACAAACTAATTTTTCTTTTTTTGAAGAAAACCACCAACTAATTTTCTTTTTTTGAAGAAAACCACAAACAAATTTTCTTTTTGTGTAGAAAACCAAAAACTAATTTTTCTTTTTTATAGAAAACCACAAACTAATTTTCTTTTTTTGATGAAAACCACAAACTAATTTTATTTTTTTGAAGAAAACCACAAACTAATTTTATTTTTTTGGAGAAAACCATAAACTAATTTTATTTTTTTGAAGAAAACCACAAACTAATTTTCTTTTTTTGAAGAAAAACACAAACTAATTTCATTATTCTGAAGAAAACCAAATACTAATATTCTTTTTTTGAAGAAAACCACAAACTATTTTTCGGTTTTTGATGAAAACCACAAACTAATTCTTTTTTTCAAGAAAATCACAAACTAATTTTCTTTTTTTTGAAGAAAACCACAAACTAATTAATTTTTTTGAAGAAAACCACAAACTAATTTTCTTTTCTTGAAGAAAACCACATACTAATTTTCATTTTTTGCAGAAAACCACAAACTATTTTATCTTTTTTTGAAGAAAACCACAAACTAATTTTTCTCTTATTGAAGAAAACCACAAACTAATTTTCTTTTATAGAAGAAAACCACAAACTAATTTTCTTTCTTTGATGAAAACCACTAACTAGTATTTCTTTTTTTGAAGAAATAGACAAACTAATTCTCTTTTTTTAAAGAAAAACACAAACTAATTTTCTTTTTTTGAATAAAACTACAAATTAATGTTCTTTTTTTGAAGAAAACCACAAACTAATTTTCTTTTTTTGAAGAAAACAAAAAACTATTTTTCTTTTTTTGAAACAAACTACGAACTAATTTTCTTTTTTTGAAGAAAATCACAAACTAATTTTTTTTTTTGAAGAAAACCACAAACAAATTTTCTTTTTGTGTAGAAAACCACAAACTAATTTTTCTTTTTTATAGAAAACCACAAACTAATTTTCTTTTTTTGAAGAAAACCACAAACTAATTTTCTTTTTTTGAAGAAAACCACAAACTATTTTTCTTTTTTTGAAACAAACTACAAACTAATTTTCTTTTTTTGAAGAAAATCACAAAATAATTTTTCTTTTTTTGAAGAAAACCACAAACTAATTTTCTTTTTTTGAAGAAATACACAAACTATTTTTCTTTTTTTGAAACAAACTACAAACTAATTTTCTTTTTTTGAAGAAAATCACAAACTAATTTTTCTTTTTTTGAAGAAAACCACAAACTAATTTTCTTTTTGTGAAGAAAACCACAAACTAATTTTTCTTTTTTGAAGAAAACCACAAACTAATTTTTTTTTTTTTGAAGAATACCACAAACTAATTTTCATTTTTTGAAGAAAACAACAAACTATATATTTTTTTTGAAGAAAACCACAAACTAATTTTCTTTTTTTTTGAAAAAACCGAAAACTAATTTTCGTTTTTTTTAAGAAAAACACAAACCAATTTTCTTTACTTGAAGAAAACCACAAACTAATTTTCATTTTTTGAAGAAAACCACAAACTATTTTTTCTTTTTTTGAAGAAAACAACAAACTAATTTTTCTTTTTTTGAAGAAAACCACAAACTAATTTTTTTTTTATTGAAGAAAACCACAAATAATTTTTTTTTTTTGGTGAAAACCACAAACTAATTTTCATTTTGTGAAGAAAACCACAAACTAATTTTTCTTTTTTGAAGAAAACCACAAACCAATTTTTCTTTTTTTGAAGAAAACCACAAACTAATTTTCTTTTTTTTGAAGAAAACCACAAACTAATTTTTTTTTTGAAGAAAACCACAAACTAATTTTCTTTTCTTGAAGAAAACCACAAACTAATTTTCTTTTTTTGAAGAAAACCACAAACTAATTTTTTATTTTTTTGAAGAAAACCACAAACTATTTCCTTATTTTGAAGAAAACCAAATACTAATATTCTTTTTTTCAAGAAAACCACAATCTATTTTTCTGTTTTTATGAAAACCACACACTAATTCTTTTTTTTGAAGAAAATCACAAACTAATTTTAGTTTTTTTGTAAAAACCACAAACTAATTTTCTGTTTTTTGAAGAAAACCACAAACTAATTTTCTTTTTTTGAAGAAAAACACAAACTAATTTCATTATTTTGAAGAAAACCACAAACTAATTTTCTTTTTTTGATGAAAACCACAAACTAATTTTCTTTTTTTGGAGAAAACCACAAACTAATTTTATTTTTTTGAAGAAAACCACAAACTTTTTTTATTGTTTTGAAGAAAACCACAAACTAATTTTCTTTTTTTGAATAAAATCACAAACTAATATTTTTTTTTGATGAAAATCACAAATATTTTTTTTTTGTAGAAAACCACAAACTAATTTTTTTTTTTTTTAAAAAACCGAAAAGTAATTTTCTTTTTTTTGAAGAAAACCACAAACTAATTTTCTTTTTTTTGAAGAAAACCACAAACTAAATTTTTTTTTTGAAGAAAACCACAAACTAATTTTCTTTTCTTGAAGAAAACCATAAACTAATTTTCTCTTTTTGAAGAAAACCACAAACTAATTTTTTATTTTTTTGAAGAAAACCACAAACTAATTTTTCTTTTTTTGAAGAAAACCACAAACTAATTTTTTTTGTTGTTGAAGAAAACCACAAACTAATTTTCTTTCTTTGAAGAAAACCACAAACTAATTTTCTTTTCTTGAAGAAAACCACAAACTAATTTTCTTTTTTTGAAGAAAACCACAAACTAAGTTTCTTTTTTTGATGAAAACCACAAACTAATTTACTTTTTTTGATGAAAACCACAAACTAATTTTCTTTTTTTGAAGAAAACCACAAATTAATTTTCTTTTTTTGAAGAAAACCAAAATCTAATTTTCGTTTTTTTTGAAGAAAACCACAAACTAATTTTATTTTTTTTGAAGAAAACCAAAATCTAATTTTATTTTTTTTGAAGAAAACCAAAATCTAATTTTCGTTTTTTTTGAAGAAAACCACAAACTAATTTTTTTTTTCGCAGAAAACGACAAACTAATTTTCTTTTTTTGAAGAAAACCAAAATCTAATTTTCGTTTTTTTTGAAGAAAACCATAAACTAATTTTCTTTTTTTTGATGAAAACTACAAACTAATTTTTTTTTTATAAGAAGACCACAAACTAATTATCTTTTTTTGAAGAAAACAACAAACTAATTTTCTTTTTTTGAAGAAAACCACAAACTAATTTTCTTTTTTTGAAGAAAACCCCAAACTATTTTTGTTTTTTTGAAACAAACTACAAACTAATTTTCTTTTTTTGAAGAAAATCACAAACTAATTTTTCTTTTTTTGAAGAAAACCACAAACTAATTTTCTTTTTGTGTAGAAAACCACAAACTAATTTTTCTTTTTTTGAAGAAAACCACAAACTAATTTTCTTTTTTTTGAAGAAAACCACAAACTAATTTTCATTTTTTGAAGAAAACCACAAACTATATATTTTTTTTGAAGAAAACCACAAACTAATTTTCTTTTTTTTTGAAAAGACCGAAAATTAATTTTCGTTTTTTTTAAGAAAAACACAAACTAATTTTCTTTACTAGAAGAAAACCACAAACTAATTTTCATTTTTTGAAGAAAACCACAAACTATTTTTTCTTTTTTTGAAGAAAACAACAAACTAATTTTTCTTTTTTTGAAGAAAACCACAAACTAATTTTTTTTTTATTGAAGAAAACCACAAACTAATTTTTTTTTTTTGGTGAAAACCACAAACTAATTTTCATTTTGTGAAGAAAACCACAAACTAATTTTTCTTTTTTGAAGAAAACCACAAACCAATTTTTCTTTTTTTGAAGAAAACAACAAACTAATTTTCTTTTTTTTGAAGAAAACCACAAACTAATTTTTTTTTTTTGAAGAAAACCACAAACTAATTTTCTTTTCTTGAAGAAAACCACAAACTAATTTTCTTTTTTTGAAGAAAACCACAAACTAATTTTTTATTTTTTTGAAGAAAACCACAAACTATTTCCTTATTTTGAAGAAAACCAAATACTAATATTCTTTTTTTCAAGAAAACCACAATCTATTTTTCTGTTTTTATGAAAACCACACACTAATTCTTTTTTTGAAGAAAATCACAAACTAATTTTAGTTTTTTTGTAAAAACCACAAACTAATTTTCTGTTTTTTGAAGAAAACCACAAACTAATTTTCTTTTTTTGAAGAAAAACACAAACTAATTTCATTATTTTGAAGAAAACCACAAACTAATTTTCTTTTTTTGATGAAAACCACAAACTAATTTTCTTTTTTTGGAGAAAACCACAAACTAATTTTATTTTTTTGAAGAAAACCACAAACTTTTTTTATTGTTTTGAAGAAAACCACAAACTAATTTTCTTTTTTTGAATAAAATCACAAACTAATATTTTTTTTTGATGAAAATCACAAATATTTTTTTTTTGTAGAAAACCACAAACTAATTTTATTTTTTTTGAAAAAACCGAAAAGTAATTTTCTTTTTTTTGAAGAAAACCACAAACTAATTTTCTTTTTTTTTGAAGAAAACCACAAACTAAATTTTTTTTTTGAAGAAAACCACAAACTAATTTTCTTTTCTTGAAGAAAACCATAAACTAATTTTCTTTTTTTGAAGAAAACCACAAACTATTTTTTTATTTTTTTGAAGAAAACCACAAACTAATTTTTCTTTTTTTGAAGAAAACCATAAACTAATTTTTTTTTTATTGAAGAAAACCACAAACTAATTTTCTTTCTTTGAAGAAAACCACAAACAAATTTTCTTTTCTTGAAGAAAACCACAAACTAATTTTCTTTTTTTGAAGAAAACCACAAACTAAGTTTCTTTTTTTGATGAAAACCACAAACTAATTTACTTTTTTGGATGAAAACCACAAACTAATTTTCTTTTTTTGAAGAAAACCACAAATTAATTTTCTTTTTTTGAAGAAAACCAAAATCTAATTTTCGTTTTTTTTGAAGAAAACCACAAACTAATTTTATTTTTTTTGAAGAAAACCAAAATCTAATTTTATTTTTTTTGAAGAAAACCAAAATCTAATTTTCGTTTTTTTTGAAGAAAACCACAAACTAATTTTTTTTTTTGCAGAAAACCACAAACTAATTTTCTTTTTTTGAAGAAAACCAAAATCTAATTTTCGTTTTTTTTGAAGAAAACCATAAACTAATTTTCTTTTTTTTGATGAAAACTACAAACTAATTTTTTTTTTATAAGAAGACCACAAACTAATTATCTTTTTTTGAAGAAAACAACAAACTAATTTTCTTTTTTTGAAGAAAACCACAAACTAATTTTCTTTTTTTGAAGAAAACCCCAAACTATTTTTGTTTTTTTGAAACAAACTACAAACTAATTTTCTTTTTTTGAAGAAAATCACAAACTAATTTTTCTTTTTTTGAAGAAAACCACAAACTAATTTTCTTTTTGTGTAGAAAACCACAAACTAATTTTTCTTTTTTTGAAGAAAACCACAAACTAATTTTCTTTTTTTTTAAGAAAACCACAAACTAATTTTCATTTTTTGAAGAAAACCACAAACTATATATATTTTTTGAAGAAAACCACAAACTAATTTTCTTTTTTTTTGAAAAAACCGAAAATTAATTTTCGTTTTTTTTAAGAAAAACACAAACTAATTTTCTTTACTAGAAGAAAACCACAAACTAATTTTCATTTTTTGAAGAAAACCACAAACTATTTTTTCTTTTTTTGAAGAAAACATCAAACTAATTTTTCTTTTTTTGAAGAAAACCACAAACTAATTTTTTTTTTTATTGAAGAAAACCACAAACTAATTTTTTTTTTTGGTGAAAACCACAAACTAATTTTCATTTTGTGAAGAAAACCACAAACTAATTTTTCTTTTTTGAAGAAAACCACAAACCAATTTTTCTTTTTTTGAAGAAAACCACAAACTAATTTTCTTTTTTTTGAAGAAAACCACAAACTAATTTTTTTTTTTGAAGAAAACCACAAACTAATTTTCTTTTCTTGAAGAAAACCACAAACTAATTTTCTTTTTTTGAAGAAAACCACAAACTAATTTTTTATTTTTTTGAAGAAAACCACAAACTATTTCCTTATTTTGAAGAAAACCAAATACTAATATTCTTTTTTTCAAGAAAACCACAATCTATTTTTCTGTTTTTATGAAAACCACACACTAATTCTTTTTTTGAAGAAAATCACAAACTAATTTATGTTTTTTTGTAAAAACCACAAACTAATTTTCTGTTTTTTGAAGAAAACCACAAACTAATTTTCTTTTTTTGAAGAAAAACACAAACTAATTTCATTATTTTGAAGAAAACCACAAACTAATTTTCTTTTTTTGATGAAAACCACAAACTAATTTTCTTTTTTTGGAGAAAACCACAAACTAATTTTATTTTTTTGAAGAAAACCACAAACTTTTTTTATTGTTTTGAAGAAAACCACAAACTAATTTTCTTTTTTTGAATAAAATCACAAACTAATATTTTTTTTTGATGAAAATCACAAATATTTTTTTTTTGTAGAAAACCACAAACTAATTTTCTTTTTTTTTGAAAAAACCGAAAAGTAATTTTCTTTTTTTTGAAGAAAACCACAAACTAATTTTCTTTTTTTTGAAGAAAACCACAAACAAATTTTTTTTTTTGAAGAAAACCACAAACTAATTTTCTTTTCTTGAAGAAAACCACAAACTAATTTTCTTTTTTTGAAGAAAACCACAAACTAATTTTTTATTTTTTTGAAGAAAACCACAAACTAATTTTTCTTTTTTTGAAGAAAACCACAAACAAATTTTTTTTTTATTGAAGAAAACCACAAACTAATTTTCTTTCTTTGAAGAAAACCACAAACTAATTTTCTTTTCTTGAAGAAAACCACAAACTAATTTTCTTTTTTCGAAGAAAACCACAAACTAAGTTTCTTTTTTTGATGAAAACCACAAACTAATTTACTTTTTTTGATGAAAACCACAAACTAATTTTCTTTTTTTGAAGAAAACCACAAATTAATTTTCTTTTTTTGAAGAAAACCAAAATCTAATTTTCGTTTTTTTTGAAGAAAACCACAAACTAATTTTATTTTTTTTGAAGAAAACCAAAATCTAATTTTCGTTTTTTTTGAAGAAAACCACAAACAAATTTTCTTTTTGTGTAGAAAACCACAAACTAATTTTTCTTTTTTATAGAAAACCACAAACTAATTTTCTTTTTTTGAAGAAAACCACAAACAAATTTTCTTTTTGTGTAGAAAACCACAAACTAATTTTTCTTTTTTATAGAAAACCACAAACTAATTTTCTTTTTTTGAAGAAAACCACAAACTAATTTTCTTTTTTTGATGAAAACCACAAACTAATTTTATTTTTTTGGAGAAAACCATAAACTAATTTTATTTTTTTGAAGAAAACTACAAACTAATTTTTTTTTGTAAGAAAACCACAAACTAATTATCTTTTTTTGAAGAAAACTACAAACTAATTTTCTTTTTTTTGAAGAAAAGCACAAACTAATTTTCTTTTTTTGAAGAAAACAACAAACTATTTTTCTTTTTTTGAAACAAACTACAAACTAATTTTCTTTTTTTGAAGAAAATCACAAACTAATTTTTCTTTTTTTGAAGAAAACCACAAACTAATTTTCCTTTTTTGAAGAAATACACAAACTATTTTTCTTTTTGTGAAACAAACTACAAACTAATTTTCTTTTTTTGAAGAAAATCAAAAACTAATTTTTCTTTTTTTGAAGAAAACCACAAACTAATTTTCTTTTTGTGAAGAAAACCACAAACTAATTTTGCTTTTTTGAAGAAAACCACAAACCAATTTTCTTTTTTTTTGAAGAAAACCACAAACAAATTTTCATTTTTTGAAGTAAACCACAAACTATATATTTTTTGTTTTGAAGAAAACCACAAACTAATTTTTTTTTTTTTTGAAAAAACCGAAAACTAATTTTCGGTTTTTTTTAAGAAAACCACAAACTAATTTTTCTTTTTTTTGAAGAAAACCACAGACTAATATTTTTTTTTGAAGAAAACCACAAACTAATTTTCTTTTCTTGTCGAAAACCACAAACTAATTTTTTATTTTTTTTGAAGAAAACCACAAACTATTTCCTTATTTTGACGAAAACCAAATACTAATATTCTTTTTTTCAAGAAAACCACAAACCATTTTTCTGTTTTGATGAAAACCACACACTAATTCTTTTTTTGAAGAAAATCACAAACTAATTTTAGTTTTTTTGAAAAAACCACAAACTAATTTTCTGTTTTTTGAAGAAAACCACACACTAATTTTCTTTTTTTGAAGAAAAACACAAACTAATTTCATTATTTTGAAGAAAACCAAATACTAATATTCTTTTTTTGAAGAAAACCACAAACTATTTTTCGGTTTTTGATGAAAACCACAAACTAATTCTTTTTTTCAAGAAAATCACAAACTAATTTTCTTTTTTTTGAAGAAAACCACAAACTAATTAATTTTTTTGAAGAAAACCACAAACTTATTTTCTTTTCTTGAAGAAAACCACAAACTAATTTTCATTTTTTGCAGAAAACCACAAACTATTTTATCTTTTTTTGAAGAAAACCACAAACTAATTTTTCTCTTATTGAAGAAAACCACAAACTAATTTTTTTTTATAGAAGAAAACCACAAACTAATTTTCTTTCTTTGATGAAAACCACTAACTAGTATTTCTTTTTTTGAAGAAATAGATAAACTAATTCTCTTTTTTTAAAGAAAACCACAAACTAATTTTCTTTTTTTGAATAAAACCACAAACTAATTTTCTTTTTTTGAAGAAAACCACAAACTAATTTTCTTTTTTTGAAGAAAACCAAAAACTATTTTTCTTTTTTTGAAACAAACTACGAACTAATTTTCTTTTTTTGAAGAAAATAACAAACTAATTTTTTTTTTTGAAGAAAACCACAAACAAATTTTCTTTTTGTGTAGAAAACCACAAACTAATTTTTCTTTTTTATAGAAAACCACAAACTAATTTTTCTTTTTTTGAAGAAAACCACAAACTAATTTTCTTTTTTTGAAGAAAACCACAAACTAATTTTATTTTTTTGGAGAAAACCATAAACTAATTTTATTTTTATGAAGAAAACCACAAACTAATTGTCTTTGTTTTGATGAAAACTACAAACTAATTTTTTTTTGTAAGAAAAGCACAAACTAATTTTCTTTTTTTGAAGGAAAGGACAAACTAATTTTTCTTTTTGTGAAGAAAACCACAAACTAATTTTCTTTTTTTGAAGAAAACCACAAACTAATTATCTTTTTTTGAAGAGAAAACGACAAATTAATTTGTCTTTTTTTGAAGAAAACCACAAACTAATTTTTTTTTTTGAAGAAAACCACAAACTTATTTTATTTTTTTGAAGAAAACCAAAATCTAATTTTCGTTTTTTTTGAAGAAAACCACAAACTAATTTTCTTTTTTTTTAAGAAAACCACAAACTAATTTTTGTTTGAAGAAAATCACAAACTAATTTACTTTTTGTGAAGAAAACCACAAACTAATTTTCTTTTTTTTTAAGAAAACCACAAACTAATTTCCTTTTTTTGAATAAAACCACAAACTAATTTTCTTTTTTTAAAGAAAACCACAAACTAATTTTCTTTTTTTGAAGAAAACCAAAAACTATTTTTCTTTTTTTGAAACAAACTACAAACTAATTTTCTTTTTTTGAAGAAAATCACAAACTAATTTTTTTTTTTTGAAGAAAACCACAAACAAATTTTCTTTTTGTGTAGAAAACCACAAAATAATTTTTCTTTTTTATAGCAAACCACAAACTAATTTTCTTTTTTTGAAGAAAACCAGAAACAATTTTTTCTTTTTTTGATGAAAACCACAAACTAATTTTTTTTTTTGGAGAAAACCACAAACTAATTTTCATTTTGTGAAGAAAACCACAAACTAATTTTTCTTTTTTGAAGAAAACCACAAACCAATTTTTCTTTTTTTGAAGAAAACCACAAACTAATTTTCTTTTTTTTGAAGAAAACCACAAACTAATTTTTTTTTTTGAAGAAAACCACAAACTAATTTTCTTTTCTTGAAGAAAACCACAAACTAATTTTCTTTTTTTGAAGAAAACCACAAACTAATTTTTTATTTTTTTGAAGAAAACCACAAACTATTTCCTTATTTTGAAGAAAACCAAATACTAATATTCTTTTTTTTAAGAAAACCACAAACTATTTTTCTGTTTTGATGAAAACCACACACTAATTCTTTTTTTTGAAGAAAATCACAAACTAATTTTAGTTTTTTTGAAAAAATCACAAACTAATTTTCTGTTTTTTGAAGAAAACCATAAACTAATTTTCTTTTTTTGAAGAAAAACACAAACTAATTTCATCATTTTGAAGAAAACCAAATACTAATATTATTTTTTTGAAGAAAACCACAAACTATTTTTCGGTTTTTGATGAAAACCACAAACTAATTCTTTTTTTCAAGAAAATCACAAACTAATTTTCTTTTTTTTGAAGAAAACCACAAACTAATTAATTTTTTTGAAGAAAACCACAAACTAATTTTCTTTTCTTGAAGAAAACCACAAACTAATTTTCATTTTTTGCAGAAAACCACAAACTATTTTATCTTTTTTTGAAGAAAACCACAAACTAATTTTTCTTTTATTGAAGAAAACAACAAACTAATTTTTTTTTATTGAAGAAAACCACAAACTAATTTTCTTTCTTTGAAGAAAACCACTAACTAGTATTTCTTTTTTTGAAGAAATAGACAAACTAATTCTCTTTTTTTAAAGAAAACCACAAACTAATTTTATTTTTTTGAATAAAACCACAAACTAATTTTCTTTTTTTGAAGAAAACCACAAACTAATTTTCTTTTTTTGAAGAAAACCAAAAACTATTTTTCTTTTTTTGAAACAAACTACAAACTAATTTTCTTTTTTTGAAGAAAATCACAAACTAATTTTTTTTTTTTAAGAAAACCACAAACAAATTTTCTTTTTGTGTAGAAAACCACAAACTAATTTTTCTTTTTTATAGAAAACCACAAACTAATTTTCTTTTTTTGAAGAAAACCACAAACTAATTTTCTTTTTTTTGATGAAAACAACAAACTAATTTTTCTTTTTTTGAAGAAAACCACAAACTAA
Source organism: Luzula sylvatica (assembly GCA_946800325.1). Taxonomy (NCBI): domain Eukaryota; kingdom Viridiplantae; phylum Streptophyta; class Magnoliopsida; order Poales; family Juncaceae; genus Luzula; species Luzula sylvatica. The sequence goes on along the minus strand of OX326956.1, from coordinate 75,766,994 downwards.
TTTTTTTTTTTATTGAAGAAAACCACAAACTAATTTTTTTTTTTTGGTGAAAACCACAAACTAATTTTCATTTTGTGAAGAAAACCACAAACTAATTTTTCTTTTTTGAAGAAAACCACAAACCAATTTTTCTTTTTTTGAAGAAAACCACAAACTAATTTTCTTTTTTTTGAAGAAAACCACAAACTAATTTTTTTTTTTGAAGAAAACCACAAACTAATTTTCTTTTCTTGAAGAAAACCACAAACTAATTTTCTTTTTTTGAAGAAAACCACAAACTAATTTTTTATTTTTTTGAAGAAAACCACAAACTATTTCCTTATTTTGAAGAAAACCAAATACTAATATTCTTTTTTTCAAGAAAACCACAATCTATTTTTCTGTTTTTATGAAAACCACACACTAATTCTTTTTTTGAAGAAAATCACAAACTAATTTAAGTTTTTTTGTAAAAACCACAAACTAATTTTCTGTTTTTTGAAGAAAACCACAAACTAATTTTCTTTTTTTGAAGAAAAACACAAACTAATTTCATTATTTTGAAGAAAACCACAAACTAATTTTCTTTTTTTGATGAAAACCACAAACTAATTTTCTTTTTTTGGAGAAAACCACAAACTAATTTTATTTTTTTGAAGAAAACCACAAACTTTTTTTATTGTTTTGAAGAAAACCACAAACTAATTTTCTTTTTTTGAATAAAATCACAAACTAATATTTTTTTTTAATGAAAATCACAAATATTTTTTTTTTGTAGAAAACCACAAACTAATTTTTTTTTTTTTTAAAAAACCGAAAAGTAATTTTCTTTTTTTTGAAGAAAACCACAAACTAATTTTCTTTTTTTTGAAGAAAACCACAAACTAAATTTTTTTTTTGAAGAAAACCACAAACTAATTTTCTTTTCTTGAAGAAAACCATAAACTAATTTTCTCTTTTTGAAGAAAACCACAAACTAATTTTTTATTTTTTTGAAGAAAACCACAAACTTATTTTTCTTTTTTTGAAGAAAACCACAAACTAATTTTTTTTGTTGTTGAAGAAAACCACAAACTAATTTTCTTTCTTTGAAGAAAACCACAAACTAATTTTCTTTTCTTGAAGAAAACCACAAACTAATTTTCTTTTTTTGAAGAAAACCACAAACTAAGTTTCTTTTTTTGATGAAAACCACAAACTAATTTACTTTTTTTGATGAAAACCACAAACTAATTTTCTTTTTTTGAAGAAAACCACAAATTAATTTTCTTTTTTTGAAGAAAACCAAAATCTAATTTTCGTTTTTTTTGAAGAAAACCACAAACTAATTTTATTTTTTTTGAAGAAAACCAAAATCTAATTTTATTTTTTTTGAAGAAAACCAAAATCTAATTTTCGTTTTTTTTGAAGAAAACCACAAACTAATTTTTTTTTTTGCAGAAAACCACAAACTAATTTTCTTTTTTTGAAGAAAACCAAAATCTAATTTTCGTTTTTTTTGAAGAAAACCATAAACTAATTTTCTTTTTTTTGATGAAAACTACAAACTAATTTTTTTTTTATAAGAAGACCACAAACTAATTATCTTTTTTTGAAGAAAACAACAAACTAATTTTCTTTTTTTGAAGAAAACCACAAACTAATTTTCTTTTTTTGAAGAAAACCCCAAACTATTTTTGTTTTTTTGAAACAAACTACAAACTAATTTTCTTTTTTTGATGAAAATCACAAACTAATTTTTCTTTTTTTGAAGAAAACCACAAACTAATTTTCTTTTTGTGTAGAAAACCACAAACTAATTTTTCTTTTTTTGAAGAAAACCACAAACTAATTTTCTTTTTTTTGAAGAAAACCACAAACTAATTTTCATTTTTTGAAGAAAACCACAAACTATATATTTTTTTTGAAGAAAACCACAAACTAATTTTCTTTTTTTTTGAAAAAACCGAAAATTAATTTTCGTTTTTTTTAAGAAAAACACAAACTAATTTTCTTTACTAGAAGAAAACCACAAACTAATTTTCATTTTTTGAAGAAAACCACAAACTATTTTTTCTTTTTTTGAAGAAAACAACAAACTAATTTTTCTTTTTTTGAAGAAAACCACAAACTAATTTTTTTTTTATTGAAGAAAACCACAAACTAATTTTTTTTTTTTGGTGAAAACCACAAACTAATTTTCATTTTGTGAAGAAAACCACAAACTAATTTTTCTTTTTTGAAGAAAACCACAAACCAATTTTTCTTTTTTTGAAGAAAACAACAAACTAATTTTCTTTTTTTTGAAGAAAACCACAAACTAATTTTTTTTTTTGAAGAAAACCACAAACTAATTTTCTTTTCTTGAAGAAAACCACAAACTAATTTTCTTTTTTTGAAGAAAACCACAAACTAATTTTTTATTTTTTTGAAGAAAACCACAAACTATTTCCTTATTTTGAAGAAAACCAAATACTAATATTCTTTTTTTCAAGAAAACCACAATCTATTTTTCTGTTTTTATGAAAACCACACACTAATTCTTTTTTTGAAGAAAATCACAAACTAATTTTAGTTTTTTTGTAAAAACCACAAACTAATTTTCTGTTTTTTGAAGAAAACCACAAACTAATTTTCTTTTTTTGAAGAAAAACACAACCTAATTTCATTATTTTGAAGAAAACCACAAACTAATTTTCTTTTTTTGATGAAAACCACAAACTAATTTTCTTTTTTTGGAGAAAACCACAAACTAATTTTATTTTTTTGAAGAAAACCACAAACTTTTTTTATTGTTTTGAAGAAAACCACAAACTAATTTTCTTTTTTTGAATAAAATCACAAACTAATATTTTTTTTTGATGAAAATCACAAATATTTTTTTTTTGTAGAAAACCACAAACTAATTTTATTTTTTTTGAAAAAACCGAAAAGTAATTTTCTTTTTTTTGAAGAAAACCACAAACTAATTTTCTTTTTTTTTGAAGAAAACCACAAACTAAATTTTTTTTTTGAAGAAAACCACAAACTAATTTTCTTTTCTTGAAGAAAACCATAAACTAATTTTCTTTTTTTGAAGAAAACCACAAACTATTTTTTTATTTTTTTGAAGAAAACCACAAACTAATTTTTCTTTTTTTGAAGAAAACCATAAACTAATTTTTTTTTTATTGAAGAAAACCACAAACTAATTTTCTTTCTTTGAAGAAAACCACAAACTAATTTTCTTTTCTTGAAGAAAACCACAAACTAATTTTCTTTTTTTGAAGAAAACCACAAACTAAGTTTCTTTTTTTGATGAAAACCACAAACTAATTTACTTTTTTGGATGAAAACCACAAACTAATTTTCTTTTTTTGAAGAAAACCACAAATTAATTTTCTTTTTTTGAAGAAAACCAAAATCTAATTTTCGTTTTTTTTGAATAAAACCACAAACTAATTTTATTTTTTTTGAAGAAAACCAAAATCTAATTTTATTTTTTTTGAAGAAAACCAAAATCTAATTTTCGTTTTTTTTGAAGAAAACCACAAACTAATTTTTTTTTTTGCAGAAAACCACAAACTAATTTTCTTTTTTTGAAGAAAACCAAAATCTAATTTTCGTTTTTTTTGAAGAAAACCATAAACTAATTTTCTTTTTTTTGATGAAAACTACAAACTAATTTTTTTTTTATAAGAAGACCACAAACTAATTATCTTTTTTTGAAGAAAACAACAAACTAATTTTCTTTTTTTGAAGAAAACCACAAACTAATTTTCTTTTTTTGAAGAAAACCCCAAACTATTTTTGTTTTTTTGAAACAAACTACAAACTAATTTTCTTTTTTTGAAGAAAATCACAAACTAATTTTTCTTTTTTTGAAGAAAACCACAAACTAATTTTCTTTTTGTGTAGAAAACCACAAACTAATTTTTCTTTTTTTGAAGAAAACCACAAACTAATTTTCTTTTTTTTTAAGAAAACCACAAACTAATTTTCATTTTTTGAAGAAAACCACAAACTATATATATTTTTTGAAGAAAACCACAAACTAATTTTCTTTTTTTTTGAAAAAACCGAAAATTAATTTTCGTTTTTTTTAAGAAAAACACAAACTAATTTTCTTTACTAGAAGAAAACCACAAACTAATTTTCATTTTTTGAAGAAAACCACAAACTATTTTTTCTTTTTTTGAAGAAAACATCAAACTAATTTTTCTTTTTTTGAAGAAAACCACAAACTAATTTTTTTTTTTATTGAAGAAAACCACAAACTAATTTTTTTTTTTGGTGAAAACCACAAACTAATTTTCATTTTGTGAAGAAAACCACAAACTAATTTTTCTTTTTTGAAGAAAACCACAAACCAATTTTTCTTTTTTTGAAGAAAACCACAAACTAATTTTCTTTTTTTTGAAGAAAACCACAAACTAATTTTTTTTTTTGAAGAAAACCACAAACTAATTTTCTTTTCTTGAAGAAAACCACAAACTAATTTTCTTTTTTTGAAGAAAACCACAAACTAATTTTTTATTTTTTTGAAGAAAACCACAAACTATTTCCTTATTTTGAAGAAAACCAAATACTAATATTCTTTTTTTCAAGAAAACCACAATCTATTTTTCTGTTTTTATGAAAACCACACACTAATTCTTTTTTTGAAGAAAATCACAAACTAATTTATGTTTTTTTGTAAAAACCACAAACTAATTTTCTGTTTTTTGAAGAAAACCACAAACTAATTTTCTTTTTTTGAAGAAAAACACAAACTAATTTCATTATTTTGAAGAAAACCACAAACTAATTTTCTTTTTTTGATGAAAACCACAAACTAATTTTCTTTTTTTGGAGAAAACCACAAACTAATTTTATTTTTTTGAAGAAAACCACAAACTTTTTTTATTGTTTTGAAGAAAACCACAAACTAATTTTCTTTTTTTGAATAAAATCACAAACTAATATTTTTTTTTGATGAAAATCACAAATATTTTTTTTTTGTAGAAAACCACAAACTAATTTTCTTTTTTTTTGAAAAAACCGAAAAGTAATTTTCTTTTTTTTGAAGAAAACCACAAACTAATTTTCTTTTTTTTGAAGAAAACCACAAACAAATTTTTTTTTTTGAAGAAAACCACAAACTAATTTTCTTTTCTTGAAGAAAACCACAAACTAATTTTCTTTTTTTGAAGAAAACCACAAACTAATTTTTTATTTTTTTGAAGAAAACCACAAACTAATTTTTCTTTTTTTGAAGAAAACCACAAACAAATTTTTTTTTTATTGAAGAAAACCACAAACTAATTTTCTTTCTTTGAAGAAAACCACAAACTAATTTTCTTTTCTTGAAGAAAACCACAAACTAATTTTCTTTTTTCGAAGAAAACCACAAACTAAGTTTCTTTTTTTGATGAAAACCACAAACTAATTTACTTTTTTTGATGAAAACCACAAACTAATTTTCTTTTTTTGAAGAAAACCACAAATTAATTTTCTTTTTTTGAAGAAAACCAAAATCTAATTTTCGTTTTTTTTGAAGAAAACCACAAACTAATTTTATTTTTTTTGAAGAAAACCAAAATCTAATTTTCGTTTTTTTTGAAGAAAACCACAAACAAATTTTCTTTTTGTGTAGAAAACCACAAACTAATTTTTCTTTTTTATAGAAAACCACAAACTAATTTTCTTTTTTTGAAGAAAACCACAAACAAATTTTCTTTTTGTGTAGAAAACCACAAACTAATTTTTCTTTTTTATAGAAAACCACAAACTAATTTTCTTTTTTTGAAGAAAACCACAAACTAATTTTCTTTTTTTGATGAAAACCACAAACTAATTTTATTTTTTTGGAGAAAACCATAAACTAATTTTATTTTTTTGAAGAAAACTACAAACTAATTTTTTTTTGTAAGAAAACCACAAACTAATTATCTTTTTTTGAAGAAAACTACAAACTAATTTTCTTTTTTTTGAAGAAAAGCACAAACTAATTTTCTTTTTTTGAAGAAAACAACAAACTATTTTTCTTTTTTTGAAACAAACTACAAACTAATTTTCTTTTTTTGAAGAAAATCACAAACTAATTTTTCTTTTTTTGAAGAAAACCACAAACTAATTTTCCTTTTTTGAAGAAATACACAAACTATTTTTCTTTTTGTGAAACAAACTACAAACTAATTTTCTTTTTTTGAAGAAAATCAAAAACTAATTTTTCTTTTTTTGAAGAAAACCACAAACTAATTTTCTTTTTGTGAAGAAAACCACAAACTAATTTTGCTTTTTTGAAGAAAACCACAAACCAATTTTCTTTTTTTTTGAAGAAAACCACAAACAAATTTTCATTTTTTGAAGTAAACCACAAACTATATATTTTTTGTTTTGAAGAAAACCACAAACTAATTTTTTTTTTTTTTGAAAAAACCGAAAACTAATTTTCGGTTTTTTTTAAGAAAACCACAAACTAATTTTTCTTTTTTTTGAAGAAAACCACAGACTAATATTTTTTTTTGAAGAAAACCACAAACTAATTTTCTTTTCTTGTCGAAAACCACAAACTAATTTTTTATTTTTTTTGAAGAAAACCACAAACTATTTCCTTATTTTGACGAAAACCAAATACTAATATTCTTTTTTTCAAGAAAACCACAAACCATTTTTCTGTTTTGATGAAAACCACACACTAATTCTTTTTTTGAAGAAAATCACAAACTAATTTTAGTTTTTTTGAAAAAACCACAAACTAATTTTCTGTTTTTTGAAGAAAACCACACACTAATTTTCTTTTTTTGAAGAAAAACACAAACTAATTTCATTATTTTGAAGAAAACCAAATACTAATATTCTTTTTTTGAAGAAAACCACAAACTATTTTTCGGTTTTTGATGAAAACCACAAACTAATTCTTTTTTTCAAGAAAATCACAAACTAATTTTCTTTTTTTTGAAGAAAACCACAAACTAATTAATTTTTTTGAAGAAAACCACAAACTTATTTTCTTTTCTTGAAGAAAACCACAAACTAATTTTCATTTTTTGCAGAAAACCACAAACTATTTTATCTTTTTTTGAAGAAAACCACAAACTAATTTTTCTCTTATTGAAGAAAACCACAAACTAATTTTTTTTTATAGAAGAAAACCACAAACTAATTTTCTTTCTTTGATGAAAACCACTAACTAGTATTTCTTTTTTTGAAGAAATAGATAAACTAATTCTCTTTTTTTAAAGAAAACCACAAACTAATTTTCTTTTTTTGAATAAAACCACAAACTAATTTTCGTTTTTTGAAGAAAACCACAAACTAATTTTCTTTTTTTGAAGAAAACCAAAAACTATTTTTCTTTTTTTGAAACAAACTACGAACTAATTTTCTTTTTTTGAAGAAAATAACAAACTAATTTTTTTTTTTGAAGAAAACCACAAACAAATTTTCTTTTTGTGTAGAAAACCACAAACTAATTTTTCTTTTTTATAGAAAACCACAAACTAATTTTTCTTTTTTTGAAGAAAACCACAAACTAATTTTCTTTTTTTGAAGAAAACCACAAACTAATTTTATTTTTTTGGAGAAAACCATAAACTAATTTTATTTTTATGAAGAAAACCACAAACTAATTGTCTTTGTTTTGATGAAAACTACAAACTAATTTTTTTTTGTAAGAAAAGCACAAACTAATTTTCTTTTTTTGAAGGAAAGGACAAACTAATTTTTCTTTTTGTGAAGAAAACCACAAACTAATTTTCTTTTTTTGAAGAAAACCACAAACTAATTTTCTTTTTTTGAAGAGAAAACGACAAATTAATTTGTCTTTTTTTGAAGAAAACCACAAACTAATTTTTTTTTTTGAAGAAAACCACAAACTTATTTTATTTTTTTGAAGAAAACCAAAATCTAATTTTCGTTTTTTTTGAAGAAAACCACAAACTAATTTTCTTTTTTTTTAAGAAAACCACAAACTAATTTTTGTTTGAAGAAAATCACAAACTAATTTACTTTTTGTGAAGAAAACCACAAACTAATTTTCTTTTTTTTTAAGAAAACCACAAACTAATTTCCTTTTTTTGAATAAAACCACAAACTAATTTTCTTTTTTTAAAGAAAACCACAAACTAATTTTCTTTTTTTGAAGAAAACCAAAAACTATTTTTCTTTTTTTGAAACAAACTACAAACTAATTTTCTTTTTTTGAAGAAAATCACAAACTAATTTTTTTTTTTTGAAGAAAACCACAAACAAATTTTCTTTTTGTGTAGAAAACCACAAAATAATTTTTCTTTTTTATAGCAAACCACAAACTAATTTTCTTTTTTTGAAGAAAACCAGAAACAATTTTTTCTTTTTTTGATGAAAACCACAAACTAATTTTTTTTTTTGGAGAAAACCACAAACTAATTTTCATTTTGTGAAGAAAACCACAAACTAATTTTTCTTTTTTGAAGAAAACCACAAACCAATTTTTCTTTTTTTGAAGAAAACCACAAACTAATTTTCTTTTTTTTGAAGAAAACCACAAACTAATTTTTTTTTTTGAAGAAAACCACAAACTAATTTTCTTTTCTTGAAGAAAACCACAAACTAATTTTCTTTTTTTGAAGAAAACCAGAAACTAATTTTTTATTTTTTTGAAGAAAACCACAAACTATTTCCTTATTTTGAAGAAAACCAAATACTAATATTCTTTTTTTTAAGAAAACCACAAACTATTTTTCTGTTTTGATGAAAACCACACACTAATTCTTTTTTTTGAAGAAAATCACAAACTAATTTTAGTTTTTTTGAAAAAATCACAAACTAATTTTCTGTTTTTTGAAGAAAACCATAAACTAATTTTCTTTTTTTGAAGAAAAACACAAACTAATTTCATCATTTTGAAGAAAACCAAATACTAATATTATTTTTTTGAAGAAAACCACAAACTATTTTTCGGTTTTTGATGAAAACCACAAACTAATTCTTTTTTTCAAGAAAATCACAAACTAATTTTCTTTTTTTTGAAGAAAACCACAAACTAATTAATTTTTTTGAAGAAAACCACAAACTAATTTTCTTTTCTTGAAGAAAACCACAAACTAATTTTCATTTTTTGCAGAAAACCACAAACTATTTTATCTTTTTTTGAAGAAAACCACAAACTAATTTTTCTTTTATTGAAGAAAACAACAAACTAATTTTTTTTTATTGAAGAAAACCACAAACTAATTTTCTTTCTTTGAAGAAAACCACTAACTAGTATTTCTTTTTTTGAAGAAATAGACAAACTAATTCTCTTTTTTTAAAGAAAACCACAAACTAATTTTATTTTTTTGAATAAAACCACAAACTAATTTTCTTTTTTTGAAGAAAACCACAAACTAATTTTCTTTTTTTGAAGAAAACCAAAAACTATTTTTCTTTTTTTGAAACAAACTACAAACTAATTTTCTTTTTTTGAAGAAAATCACAAACTAATTTTTTTTTTTTAAGAAAACCACAAACAAATTTTCTTTTTGTGTAGAAAACCACAAACTAATTTTTCTTTTTTATAGAAAACCACAAACTAATTTTCTTTTTTTGAAGAAAACCACAAACTAATTTTCTTTTTTTTGATGAAAACCACAAACTAATTTTATTTTTTTGGAGAAAACCATAAACTAATTTTATTTTTATGAAGAAAACCACAAACAATTTTTTTTTTTGATGAAAACCACAAACTAATTTTCTTTTTTTGGAGAAAACCACAAACTAATTTTCTCTTTGTGAAGAAAACCACAAACTAATTTTTCTTTTTTGAAGAAAAGCACAAACTAATTTTTCTTTTTTTGAAGAAAACCACCAACTAATTTTCTTTTTTTGAAGAAAACCACAAACAAATTTTCTTTTTGTGTAGAAAACCACAAACTAATTTTTCTTTTTTATAGAAAACCACAAACTAATTTTCTTTTTTTGAAGAAAACCACAAACTAATTTTCTTTTTTTGATGAAAACCACAAACTAATTTTATTTTTTTGGAGAAAACCATAAACTAATTTTATTTTTTTGAAGAAAACCACAAACAATTTTTTTTTTTTATGAAAACCACAAACTAATTTTCTTTTTTTGGAGAAAACCACAAACTAATTTTCTCTTTGTGAAGAAAACCACAAACTAATTTTTCTTTTTTGAAGAAAAGCACAAACTAATTTCTCTTTTTTTGAAGAAAACCACAAACTAATTTTCTTTTTTTGAACAAAACCAACTAATTTTATATTTTTGAAGAAAACCACAAACTAATTTTGTTTTTTTGAAGAAAACCACAAAATAATTTTCTTTTTTTGAAACAAACTACAAACTAATTTTTTTTTTGAAGAAAATCACAAACTAATTTTTCTTATTTTGAAGAAAACCACAAACTAATTTTCTTTTTGTGAAGAAAACCACAAACTAATTTTTCTTTTTTGAAGAAAACCACAAACTAATTTTCTTTTTTTTGAAGAAAACCACAAACTAATTTTCATTTTTTGAAGAAAACCACAAACTATATATTTTTTTTGAAGAAAACCACAAACTAATTTTCTTTTTTTTTTGCAAAAACCGAAAACTAATTTTCGTTTTTTTAAGAAAACCACAAACTAATTTTCTTTACTTGAAGAAAACCACAAACTAATTTTAATTTTTTGAAGAAAACCACAAACTATTTTTTCTTTTTTTGAAGAAAACAACAAACTAATTTTTCTTTTTTTGAAGAAAACCACAAACTAATTTTTTTTTTATTGAAGAAAACCACAAACTAATTTTTTTTTTTTGGAGAAAACCACAAACTAATTTTCATTTTGTGAATAAAACCACAAACTAATTTTTCTTTTTTGAAGAAAACCACAAACCAATTTTTCTTTTTTTGAAGAAAACCACAAACCAATTTTTATTTTTTTGAAGAAAACCACAAACTAATTTTCTTTTTTTTGAAGAAAACCACAAACTAATTTTCTTTTCTTGAAGAAAACCACAAACTAATTTTCTTTTCTTGAAGAAAACCACAAACTAATTTTTCTCTTATTGAAGAAAACCACAAACTAATTTTTTTTTTATAGAAGAAAACCACAAACTAATTTTCTTTCTTTGATGAAAACCACTAACTAGTATTTCTTTTTTTGAAGAAATAGACAAACTAATTCTCTTTTTTTAAAGAAAAACACAAACTAATTTTCTTTTTTTGAATAAAACCACAAATTAATTTTCTTTTTTTGAAGAAAACCACAAACTAATTTTATTTTTTTGAAGAAAACAAAAAACTATTTTTCTTTTTTTGAAACAAACTACGAACTAATTTTCTTTTTTTGAAGAAAATCACAAACTAATTTTTTTTTTTGAAGAAAACCACAAACAAATTTTCTTTTTGTGTAGAAGACCACAAACTAATTTTTCTTTTTTATAGAAAACCACAAACTAATTTTCTTTTTTTGAAGAAAACCACAAACTAATTTTCTTTTTTTGAAGAAAACCACAAACTATTTTTCTTTTTTTGAAACAAACTACAAACTAATTTTCTTTTTTTGAAGAAAATCACAAAATAATTTTTCTTTTTTTGAAGAAAACCACAAACTAATTTTCTTTTTTTGAAGAAATACACAAACTATTTTTCTTTTTTTGAAACAAACTACAAACTAATTTTCTTTTTTTGAAGAAAATCACAAACTAATTTTTCTTTTTTTGAAGAAAACCACAAACTAATTTTCTTTTTGTGAAGAAAACCACAAACTAATTTTTCTTTTTTGAAGAAAACCACAAACTAATTTTTTTTTTTTGAAGAAAACCACAAACTAATTTTCATTTTTTGAAGAAAACCACAAACTATAAATTTTTTTTGAAGAAAACCACAAACTAATTTTCTTTTTTTTTGAAAAAACCGAAAACTAATTTTCATTTTTTTTAAGAAAAACCCAAACTAATTTTCTTTACTTGAAGAAAACCACAAACTAATTTTCATTTTTTGAAGAAAACCACAAACTATTTTTTCTTTTTTTGAAGAAAACAACAAACTAATTTTTCTTTTTTTGAAGAAAACCACAAACTAATTTTTTTTTATTGAAGAAAACCACAAATAATTTTTTTTTTTTGGTGAAAACCACAAACTAATTTTCATTTTGTGAAGAAAACCACAAACTAATTTTTCTTTTTTGAAGAAAACCACAAACCAATTTTTCTTTTTTTGAAGAAAACCACAAACTAATTTTCTTTTTTTTGAAGAAAACCACAAACTAATTTTTTTTTTGAAGAAAACCACAAACTAATTTTCTTTTCTTGAAGAAAACCACAAACTAATTTTCTTTTTTTGAAGAAAACCACAAACTAATTTTTTATTTTTTTGAAGAAAACCACAAACTATTTCCTTATTTTGAAGAAAACCAAATACTAATATTCTTTTTTTCAAGAAAACCACAATCTATTTTTCTGTTTTTATGAAAACCACACACTAATTCTTTTTTTGAAGAAAATCACAAACTAATTTTAGTTTTTTTGTAAAAACCACAAACTAATTTTCTGTTTTTTGAAGAAAACCACAAACTAATTTTCTTTTTTTGAAGAAAAACACAAACTAATTTCATTATTTTGAAGAAAACCACAAACTAATTTTCTTTTTTTGATGAAAACCACAAACTAATTTTCTTTTTTTGGAGAAAACCACAAACTAATTTTGTTTTTTTGAAGAAAACCACAAACTTTTTTTATTGTTTTGAAGAAAACCACAAACTAATTTTCTTTTTTTGAATAAAATCACAAACTAATATTTTTTTTTGATGAAAATCACAAATATTTTTTTTTTGTAGAAAACCACAAACTAATTTTCTTTTTTTTTGAAAAAACCGAAAAGTAATTTTCTTTTTTTTGAAGAAAACCACAAATTAATTTTCTTTTTTTTGAAGAAAACCACAAACTAAATTTTTTTTTTGAAGAAAACCACAAACTAATTTTCTTTTCTTGAAGAAAACCATAAACTAATTTTCTTTTTTTGAAGAAAACCACAAACCAATTTTTTATTTTTTTGAAGAAAACCACAAACTAATTTTTCTTTTTTTCAAGAAAACCACAAACTAATTTTTTTTTTATTGAAGAAAACCACAAACTAATTTTCTTTCTTTGAAGAAAACCACAAACTAATTTTCTTTTCTTGAAGAAAACCACAAACTAATTTTCTTTTTTTGAAGAAAACCACAAACTAAGTTTCTTTTTTTGATGAAAACCACAAACTAATTTACTTTTTTTGATGAAAACCACAAACTAATTTTCTTTTTTTGAAGAAAACCACAAATTAATTTTCTTTTTTTGAAGAAAACCAAAATCTAATTTTCGTTTTTTTTGAAGAAAACCACAAACTAATTTTATTTTTTTTGAAGAAAACCAAAATCTAATTTTATTTTTTTTGAAGAAAACCAAAATCTAATTTTCGTTTTTTTTGAAGAAAACCACAAACTAATTTTTTTTTTGAAGAAAACCACAAACTAATTTTCTTTTTTTGAAGAAAACCAAAATCTAATTTTCGTTTTTTTTGAAGAAAACCATAAACTAATTTTCTTTTTTTTTGATGAAAACTACAAACTAATTTTTTTTTTTATAAGAAGACCACAAACTAATTATCTTTTTTTGAAGAAAACAACAAACTAATTATCTTTTTTTGAAGAAAACCACAAACTAATTTTCTTTTTTGGAAGAAAACCACAAACTATTTTTGTTTTTTTGAAACAAACTACAAACTAATTTTCTTTTTTTGAAGAAAATCACAAACTAATTTTTCTTTTTTTGAAGAAAACCACAAACTAATTTTCTTTTTGTGAAGAAAACCACAAACTAATTTTTCTTTTTTGAAGAAAACCACAAACTAATTTTCTTTTTTTTGAAGAAAACCACAAACTAATTTTCATTTTTTGAAGAAAACCACAAACTATATATTTTTTTTGAAGAAAACCACAAACTAATTTTCTTTTTTTTTTGAAAAAACCGAAAACTAATTTTCGTTTTTTTAAGAAAACCACAAACTAATTTTCTTTACTTGAAGAAAACCACAAACTAATTTTAATTTTTTGAAGAAAACCACAAACTATTTTTTCTTTTTTTGAAGAAAACAACAAACTAATTTTTCTTTTTTTGAAGAAAACCACAAACTAATTTTTTTTTTATTGAAGAAAACCACAAACTAATTTTTTTTTTTTGGACAAAACCACAAACTAATTTTCATTTTGTGAATAAAACCACAAACTAATTTTTCTTTTTTGAAGAAAACCACAAACCAATTTTTCTTTTTTTGAAGAAAACCACAAACTAATTTTCTTTTTTTTGAAGAAAACCACAAACTAATTTCTTTTTTTGAAGAAAACCACAAACTAATTTTCTTTTCTTGAAGAAAACCACAAACTAATTTTCTTTTTTTGAAGAAAACCACAAACTAATTTTTTTTTTATTTTTTTGAAGAAAACCACAAACTATTTCCTTATTTTGAAGAAAACCAAATACTAATATTCTTTTTTTCAAGAAAACCACAAACCATTTTTCTGTTTTGATGAAAACCACACACTAATTCTTTTTTTGAAGAAAATCACAAACTAATTTTAGTTTTTTTGAAAAAACCACAAACTAATTTTCTGTTTTTTGAAGAAAACCACAAACTAATTTTCTTTTTTTGAAGAAAAACACAAACTAATTTCATTATTTTGAAGAAAACCAAATACTAATATTCTTTTTTTGAAGAAAACCACAAACTATTTTTCGGTTTTTGATGAAAACCACAAACTAATTCTTTTTTTCAAGAAAATCACAAACTAATTTTCTTTTTTTTGAAGAAAACCACAAACTAATTAATTTTTTTGAAGAAAACCACAAACTAATTTTCTTTTCTTGAAGAAAACCACAAACTAATTTTCATTTTTTGCAGAAAACCACAAACTATTTTATCTTTTTTTGAAGAAAACCACAAACTAATTTTTCTCTTATTGAAGAAAACCACAAACTAATTTTTTTTTTATAGAAGAAAACCACAAACTAATTTTCTTTCTTTGATGAAAACCACTAACTAGTATTTCTTTTTTTGAAGAAATAGACAAACTAATTCTCTTTTTTTAAAGAAAAACACAAACTAATTTTCTTTTTTTGAATAAAACCACAAATTAATTTTCTTTTTTTGAAGAAAACCACAAACTAATTTTCTTTTTTTGAAGAAAACAAAAAACTATTTTTCTTTTTTTGAAACAAACTACGAACTAATTTTCTTTTTTTGAAGAAAATCACAAACTAATTTTTTTTTTTGAAGAAAACCACAAACAAATTTTCTTTTTGTGTAGAAAACCACAAACTAATTTTTCTTTTTTATAGAAAACCACAAACTAATTTTCTTTTTTTGAAGAAAACCACAAACTAATTTTCTTTTTTTGAAGAAAACCACAAACTATTTTTCTTTTTTTGAAACAAACTACAAACTAATTTTCTTTTTTTGAAGAAAATCACAAAATAATTTTTCTTTTTTTGAAGAAAACCACAAACTAATTTTCTTTTTTTGAAGAAATACACAAACTATTTTTCTTTTTTTGAAGAAAATCACAAACTAATTTTTCTTTTTTTGAAGAAAACCACAAACTAATTTTCTTTTTTTGAAGAAAACCACAAACTATTTTATCTTTTTTTGAAGAAAACCACAAACTAATTTTTCTTTTATTGAAGAAAACAACAAACTAATTTTTTTTTATTGAATAAAACCACAAACTAATTTTCTTTCTTTGAAGAAAACCACTAACTAGTATTTCTTTTTTTGAAGAAATAGACAAACTAATTCTCTTTTTTTAAAGAAAACCACAAACTAATTTTCTTTTTTTGAATAAAACCACAAACTAATTTTCTTTTTTTGAAGAAAACCACAAACTAATTTTCTTTTTTTGAAGAAAACCAAAAACTATTTTTCTTTTTTTGAAACAAACTACAAACTAATTTTCTTTTTTTGAAGAAAATCACAAACTAATTTTTTTTTTTTAAGAAAACCACAAACAAATTTTCTTTTTGTGTAGAAAACCACAAACTAATTTTTCTTTTTTATAGAAAACCACAAACTAATTTTCTTTTTTTGAAGAAAACCACAAACTAATTTTCTTTTTTTTGATGAAAACCACAAACTAATTTTATTATTTTGGAGAAAACCATAAACTAATTTTATTTTTATGAAGAAAACCACAAACAATTTTTTTTTTTGATGAAAACCACAAACTAATTTTCTTTTTTTGGAGAAAACCACAAACTAATTTTCTCTTTGTGAAGAAAACCACAAACTAATTTTTCTTTTTTGAAGAAAAGCACAAACTAATTTTTCTTTTTTTGAAGAAAACCACCAACTAATTTTCTTTTTTTGAAGAAAACCACAAACAAATTTTCTTTTTGTGTAGAAAACCACAAACTAATTTTTCTTTTTTATAGAAAACCACAAACTAATTTTCTTTTTTTGAAGAAAACCACAAACTAATTTTCTTTTTTTGATGAAAACAACAAAATAATTTTCTTTTTTTGAAGAAAACCCCAGACTAATTGTTCTTTTTTTGAAGAAAACCACAAACTAATTTTCTTTTTTTGAAGAAAACCAAAATCTAATTTTCGTTTTTTTTGAAGAAAACCACAAACTAATTTTCTTTTTTTGAAGAAAACCACAAACTAATTTTCTTTTTTTGAAGAAAACAACAAACTAATTTTTTCTTTTTTTGAAGAAAACCACAAACTAATTGTTCTTTATCGGAAGAAAACCACAAACTAATTTTCTTTTTTGAAGAAAACTAAAGTCTAATTTTCGTTTTTTTTGCAGAAAACCACAAACTAATTTTTTTTTTTTTGATGAAAACTACAAACTAATTTTGTTTTGTAAGAAAACCACAAACTAATTATCTTTTTTTGAAGAAAACTACAAACTAATTTTCTTTTTTTTGAAGAAAAGCACAAACTAATTTTCTTTTTTTGAAGAAAACAACAAACTATTTTTCTTTTTTTGAAACAAACTACAAACTAATTTTCTTTTTTTGAAGAAAATCAGAAACTAATTTTTCTTTTTTTGAAGAAAACCACAAACTAATTTTCCTTTTTTGAAGAAATACACAAACTATTTTTCTTTTTGTGAAACAAACTACAAACTAATTTTCTTTTTTTGAAGAAAATCACAAACTAATTTTTCTTTTTTTGAAGAAAACCACAAACTAATTTTCTTTTTGTGAAGAAAACCACGAACTAATTTTGCTTTTTTGAAGAAAACCACAAACTAATTTTCTTTTTTTTTGAAGAAAACCACAAACAAATTTTCATATTTTGAAGTAAACTACAAACTATATATTTTTTGTTTTGAAGAAAACCACAAACTAATTTTCTTTTTTTTTTGAAAAAACCGAAAACTAATTTTCGTTTTTTTAAGAAAACCACAAACTAATTTTCTTTTTTTTGAAGAAAACCACAAACTAATATTTTTTTTTGAAGAAAACCACAAACTAATTTTCTTTTCTTGTAGAAAACCACAAACTAATTTTTTATTTTTTTTGAAGAAAACCACAAACTATTTCCTTATTTTGAAGAAAACCAAATACTAATATTCTTTTTTTCAAGAAAACCACAAACCATTTTTCTGTTTTGATGAAAACCACACACTAATTCTTTTTTTGAAGAAAATCACAAACTAATTTTAGTTTTTTTGAAAAAACCACAAACTAATTTTCTGTTTTTTGAAGAAAACCACAAACTAATTTTCTTTTTTTGAAGAAAAACACAAACTAATTTCATTAATTTGAAGAAAACCAAATACTAATATTCTTTTTTTGAAGAAAAGCACAAACTATTTTTCGGTTTTTCATGAAAACCACAAACTAATTCTTTTTTTCAAGAAAATCACAAACTAATTTTCTTTTTTTTGAAGAAAACCACAAACTAATTAATTTTTTTGAAGAAAACCACAAACTAATTTTCTTTTCTTGAAGAAAACCACAAACTAATTTTCATTTTTTGCAGAAAACCACAAACTATTTTATCTTTTTTTGAAGAAAACCACAAACTAATTTTTCTCTTATTGAAGAAAACCACAAACTAATTTTTTTTTATAGAAGAAAACCACAAACTAATTTTCTTTCTTTGATGAAAACCACTAACTAGTATTTCTTTTTTTGAAGAAATAGACAAACTAATTCTCTTTTTTTAAAGAAAACCACAAACTAATTTTCTTTTTTTGAATAAAACCACAAACTAATTTTCTTTTTTTGAAGAAAACCACAAACTAATTTTCTTTTTTTGAAGAAAACCACAAACTAATTTTCTTTTTTTGAAGAAAACCACAAACTAATTTTCGTTTTTTATGGAGAAAGCCACAAACTAGTTTTCTTTTTTTTGAAGAAAACCACAAACTCATTTTTTTTTTGAAGAAAACCACAAACTTATTTTCATGTTTTAATGAAAATCACAAACTAATTTTTCTTTTTTTGAAGAAACCCACAAACAATTTTTTTTTTTGTTGAAAACCACAAACTAATTTTTCTTTTTTTGAAGAAAACCACAAACTAATTGTCTTTGTTTTGATGAAAACTACAAACTAATTTTTTTTTGTAAGAAAACCACAAACTAATTTTCTTTTTTTGAAGGAAAGCACAAACAAATTTTTCTTTTTGTTAAGAAAACCACAAACTAATTTTCTTTTTTTGAAGAAAACCACCAACTAATTTTCTTTTTTTGAAGAGAAAACGACAAATTAATTTGTCTTTTTTTGAAGAAAACCACAAACTAGTTTTTTTTTTGAAGAAAACCACAAACTTATTTTATTTTTTTGAAGAAAACCAAAATCTAATTTTCGTTTTTTTTGAAGAAAACCACAAACTAATTTTCTTTTTTTTTAAGAAAACCACAAACTAATTTTTGTTTGAAGAAAATCACAAACTAATTTACTTTTTGTGAAGAAAACCACAAACTAATTTTCATTTTTTGAAGAAAACCACAAACTAATTTTCTTTTTTTGAAGAAAACCACAATCTAAATTTTATTTTTTTGAAGAAATACACAAACTAATTTTCTTTTTTTGAAACAAACTACAAACTAATTTTCTTTTTTTGAAGAAAATCACAAACTAATTTTTCTTTTTTTGAAGAAAACCACAAACTAATTTTATTTTTGTGAAGAAAACCACAAACTAATTTTTCTTTTTTGAAGAAAACCACAAACTAATTTTCTTTTTTTTGAAGAAAACCACAAACTAATTTTCATTTTTTGAAGAAAACCACAAACTATATATTTTTTTTGAAGAAAACCACAAACTAATTTTCTTTTTTTTTGAAAAAACCGAAAACTAATTTTCGTTTTTTTTAAGAAAACCACAAACTAATTTTCTTTACTTGAAGAAAACCACAAACTAATTTTCATTTTTTGAAGAAAACCACAAACTATTTTTTCTTTTTTTGAAGAAAACAACAAACTAATTTTTCTTTTTCTGAAGAAAACCACAAACTAATTTTTTTGTATTGAAGAAAACCACAAACTAATTTTTCTTTCTTTGAAGAAAACCACTAACTAGTATTTCTTTTTTTGAAGAAATAGACAAACTAATTCTCTTTTTTTAAAGAAAACCACAAACTAACTTTCTTTTTTTGAATAAAACCACAAACTAATTTTCTTTTTTTAAAGAAAACCACAAACTAATTTTCTTTTTTTGAAGAAAACCAAAAACTATTTTTCTTTTTTTGAAACAAACTACAAACTAATTTTCTTTTTTTGAAGAAAATCACAAACTAATTTTTTTTTTTTTGAAGAAAACCACAAACAAATTTTCTTTTTGTGTAGAAAACCACAAAATAATTTTTCTTTTCTATAGCAAACCACAAACTAATTTTCTTTTTTTGAAGAAAACCAGAAACAATTTTTTCTTTTTTTGATGAAAACCACAAACTAATTTTTTTTTTTTGGAGAAAACCACAAACTAATTTTCATTTTGTGAAGAAAACCACAAACTAATTTTTCTTTTTTGAAGAAAACCACAAACCAATTTTTCTTTTTTTGAAGAAAACCACAAACTAATTTTCTTTTTTTTGAAGAAAACCACAAACTAATTTTTTTTTTTGAAGAAAACCACAAACTAATTTTCTTTTCTTGAAGAAAACCACAAACTAATTTTCTTTTTTTGAAGAAAACCACAAACTAATTTTTTATTTTTTTGAAGAAAACCACAAACTATTTCCTTATTTTGAAGAAAACCAAATACTAATATTCTTTTTTTTAAGAAAACCACAAACTATTTTTCTGTTTTGATGAAAACCACACACTAATTCTTTTTTTTGAAGAAAATCACAAACTAATTTTAGTTTTTTTGAAAAAATCACAAACTAATTTTCTGTTTTTTGAAGAAAACCATAAACTAATTTTCTTTTTTTGAAGAAAAACACAAACTAATTTCATCATTTTGAAGAAAACCAAATACTAATATTCTTTTTTTGAAGAAAACCACAAACTATTTTTCGGTTTTTGATGAAAACCACAAACTAATTCTTTTTTTCAAGAAAATCACAAACTAATTTTCTTTTTTTTGAAGAAAACCACAAACTAATTAATTTTTTTGAAGAAAACCACAAACTAATTTTCTTTTCTTGAAGAAAACCACAAACTAATTTTCATTTTTTGCAGAAAACCACAAACTATTTTATCTTTTTTTGAAGAAAACCACAAACTAATTTTTCTTTTATTGAAGAAAACAACAAACTAATTTTTTTTTATTGAAGAAAACCACAAACTAATTTTCTTTCTTTGAAGAAAACCACTAACTAGTATTTCTTTTTTTGAAGAAATAGACAAACTAATTCTCTTTTTTTAAAGAAAACCACAAACTAATTTTCTTTTTTTGAATAAAACCACAAACTAATTTTCTTTTTTTGAAGAAAACCACAAACTAATTTTCTTTTTTTGAAGAAAACCAAAAACTATTTTTCTTTTTTTGAAACAAACTACAAACTAATTTTCTTTTTTTGAAGAAAATCACAAACTAATTTTTTTTTTTTAAGAAAACCACAAACAAATTTTCTTTTTGTGTAGAAAACCACAAACTAATTTTTCTTTTTTATAGAAAACCACAAACTAATTTTCTTTTTTTGAAGAAAACCACAAACTAATTTTCTTTTTTTTGATGAAAACCACAAACTAATTTTATTATTTTGGAGAAAACCATAAACTAATTTTATTTTTATGAAGAAAACCACAAACAATTTTTTTTTTTGATGAAAACCACAAACTAATTTTCTTTTTTTGGAGAAAACCACAAACTAATTTTCTCTTTGCGAAGAAAACCACAAACTAATTTTTCTTTTTTGAAGAAAAGCACAAACTAATTTTTCTTTTTTTGAAGAAAACCACCAACTAATTTTCTTTTTTTGAAGAAAACCACAAACAAATTTTCTTTTTGTGTAGAAAACCACAAACTAATTTTTCTTTTTTATAGAAAACCACAAACTAATTTTCTTTTTTTGAAGAAAACCACAAACTAATTTTCTTTTTTTGATGAAAACCACAAACTAATTTTATTTTTTTGGAGAAAACCATAAACTAATTTTATTTTTTTGAAGAAAACCACAAACAATTTTTTTTTTGATGAAAACCACAAACTAATTTTCTTTTTTTGGAGAAAACCACAAACTAATTTTCTCTTTGTGAAGAAAACCACAAACTAATTTTTCTTTTTTGAAGAAAAGCACAAACTAATTTTTCTTTTTTTGAAGAAAACCACAAACTAATTTTCTTTTTTTGAACAAAACCAACTAATTTTATATTTTTGAAGAAAACCACAAACTAATTTTGTTTTTTTGAAGAAAACCACAAAATAATTTTCTTTTTTTGAAACAAACTACAAACAAATTTTTTTTTTGAAGAAAATCACAAACTAATTTTTCTTTTTTTGAAGAAAACCACAAACTAATTTTCTTTTTTTGAAGAAATACACAAACTATTTTTCTTTTTTTGAAACAAACTACAAACTAATTTTCTCTTTTTGAAGAAAATCACAAACTAATTTTTCTTTTTTTGAAGAAAACCACAAACTAATTTTCTTTTTGTGAAGAAAACCACAAACTAATTTTTCTTTTTTGAAGAAAACCACAAACTAATTTTCTTTTTTTTGAAGAAAACCACAAACTAATTTTCATTTTTTGAAGAAAACCACAAACTATATATTTTTTTTGAGGAAAACCACAAACTAATTTTCTTTTTTTTTTGAAAAAACCGAAAACTAATTTTCATTTTTTTAAGAAAACCACAAACTAATTTTCTTTACTTGAAGAAAACCACAAACTAATTTTAATTTTTTGAAGAAAACCACAAACTATTTTTTCTTTTTTTGAAGAAAACAACAAACTAATTTTTCTTTTTTTGAAGAAAACCACAAACTAATTTTTTTTTATTGAAGAAAATCACAAACTAATTTTTTTTTTTTGGAGAAAACCACAAACTAATTTTCATTTTGTGAATAAAACCACAAACTAATTTTTATTTTTTGAAGAAAACCACAAACCAATTTTTCTTTTTTTGAAGAAAACCACAAACTAATTTTCTTTTTTTTGAAGAAAACCACAAACTAATTTTTTTTTTGAAGAAAACCACAAACTAATTTTCTTTTCTTGAAGAAAACCACAAACTAATTTTCTTTTTTTGAAGAAAACCACAAACTAATTTTTTTTTTATTTTTTTGAAGAAAACCACAAACTATTTCCTTATTTTGAAGAAAACCAAATACTAATATTCTTTTTTTCAAGAAAACCACAAACCATTTTTCTGTTTTGATGAAAACCACACACTAATTCTTTTTTTGAAGTAAATCACAAACTAATTTTAGTTTTTTTGAAAAAACCACAAACTAATTTTCTGTTTTTTTAAGAAAACCACAAACTAATTTTCTTTTTTTGAAGAAAAACACAAACTAATTTCATTATTTTGAAGAAAACCAAATACTAATATTCTTTTTTTGAAGAAAACCACAAACTATTTTTCGGTTTTTGATGAAAACCACAAACTAATTCTTTTTTTGAAGAAAACCACAAACTAATTTTTTTTTATTGAAGAAAACCACAAACTAATTTTTTTTTTTTGGAGAAAACCACAAACTAATTTTCATTTTGTGAATAAAACCACAAACTAATTTTTATTTTTTGAAGAAAACCACAAACCAATTTTTCTTTTTTTGAAGAAAACCACAAACTAATTTTCTTTTTTTTGAAGAAAACCACAAACTAATTTTTTTTTTTGAAGAAAACCACAAACTAATTTTCTTTTCTTGAAGAAAACCACAAACTAATTTTCTTTTTTTGAAGAAAACCACAAACTAATTTTTTTTTTATTTTTTTGAAGAAAACCACAAACTATTTCCTTATTTTGAAGAAAACCAAATACTAATATTCTTTTTTTCAAGAAAACCACAAACCATTTTTCTGTTTTGATGAAAACCACACACTAATTCTTTTTTTGAAGTAAATCACAAACTAATTTTAGTTTTTTTGAAAAAACCACAAACTAATTTTCTGTTTTTTTAAGAAAACCACAAACTAATTTTCTTTTTTTGAAGAAAAACACAAACTAATTTCATTATTTTGAAGAAAACCAAATACTAATATTCTTTTTTTGAAGAAAACCACAAACTATTTTTCGGTTTTTGATGAAAACCACAAACTAATTCTTTTTTTTAAGAAAATCACAAACTAATTTTCTTTTTTTTGAAGAAAACCACAAACTAATTAATTTTTTTGAAGAAAACCACAAACTAATTTTCTTTTTTTGAAGAAAACCACAAACTAATTTTCTTTTTTTTGATGAAAACCACAAACTAATTTTATTATTTTGGAGAAAACCATAAACTAATTTTATTTTTATGAAGAAAACCACAAACAATTTTTTTTTTTGATGAAAACCACAAACTAATTTTCTTTTTTTGGAGAAAACCACAAACTAATTTTCTCTTTGTGAAGAAAACCACAAACTAATTTTTCTTTTTTGAAGAAAAGCACAAACTAATTTTTCTTTTTTTGAAGAAAACCACCAACTAATTTTCTTTTTTTGAAGAAAACCACAAACAAATTTTCTTTTTGTGTAGAAAACCACAAACTAATTTTTCTTTTTTATAGAAAACCACAAACTAATTTTCTTTTTTTGAAGAAAACCACAAACTAATTTTCTTTTTTTGATGAAAACCACAAACTAATTTTATTTTTTTGGAGAAAACCATAAACTAATTTTATTTTTTTGAAGAAAACCACAAACAATTTTTTTTTTTGATGAAAACCACAAACTAATTTTCTTTTTTTGGAGAAAACCACAAACTAATTTTCTCTTTGTGAAGAAAACCACAAACTAATTTTTCTTTTTTGAAGAAAAGCACAAACTAATTTTTCTTTTTTTGAAGAAAACCACAAACTAATTTTCTTTTTTTGAACAAAACCAACTAATTTTATATTTTTGAAGAAAACCACAAACTAATTTTGTTTTTTTGAAGAAAACCACAAAATAATTTTCTTTTTTTGAAACAAACTACAAACAAATTTTTTTTTTGAAGAAAATCACAAACTAATTTTTCTTTTTTTGAAGAAAACCATAAACTAATTTTCTTTTTTTGAAGAAATACACAAACTATTTTTCTTTTTTTGAAACAAACTACAAACTAATTTTCTCTTTTTGAAGAAAATCACAAACTAATTTTTCTTTTTTTGAAGAAAACCACAAACTAATTTTCTTTTTGTGAAGAAAACCACAAACTAATTTTTCTTTTTTGAAGAAAACCACAAACTAATTTTCTTTTTTTTGAAGAAAACCACAAACTAATTTTCATTTTTTGAAGAAAACCACAAACTATATATTTTTTTTGAGGAAAACCACAAATTAATTTTCTTTTTTTTTTGAAAAAACCGAAAACTAATTTTCATTTTTTTAAGAAAACCACAAACTAATTTTCTTTACTTGAAGAAAACCACAAACTAATTTTAATTTTTTGAAGAAAACCACAAACTATTTTTTCTTTTTTTGAAGAAAACAACAAACTAATTTTTCTTTTTTTGAAGAAAACCACAAACTAATTTTTTTTTATTGAAGAAAACCACAAACTAATTTTTTTTTTTTGGAGAAAACCACAAACTAATTTTCATTTTGTGAATAAAACCACAAACTAATTTTTATTTTTTGAAGAAAACCACAAACCAATTTTTCTTTTTTTGAAGAAAACCACAAACTAATTTTCTTTTTTTTGAAGAAAACCACAAACTAATTTTTTTTTTTGAAGAAAACCACAAACTAATTTTCTTTTCTTGAAGAAAACCACAAACTAATTTTCTTTTTTTGAAGAAAACCACAAACTAATTTTTTTTTTATTTTTTTGAAGAAAACCACAAACTATTTCCTTATTTTGAAGAAAACCAAATACTAATATTCTTTTTTTCAAGAAAACCACAAACCATTTTTCTGTTTTGATGAAAACCACACACTAATTCTTTTTTTGAAGTAAATCACAAACTAATTTTAGTTTTTTTGAAAAAACCACAAACTAATTTTCTGTTTTTTTAAGAAAACCACAAACTAATTTTCTTTTTTTGAAGAAAAACACAAACTAATTTCATTATTTTGAAGAAAACCAAATACTAATATTCTTTTTTTGAAGAAAACCACAAACTATTTTTCGGTTTTTGATGAAAACCACAAACTAATTCTTTTCTTTAAGAAAATCACAAACTAATTTTCTTTTTTTTGAAGAAAACCACAAACTAATTAATTTTTTTGAAGAAAACCACAAACTAATTTTCTTTTCTTGAAGAAAACCACAAACTAATTTTCATTTTTTGCAGAAAACCACAAACTATTTTATCTTTTTTTGAAGAAAACCACAAACTAATTTTTCTCTTATTGAACAAAACCACAAACTAATTTTTTTTTATAGAAGAAAACCACAAACTAATTTTCTTTCTTTGATGAAAACCACTAACTAGTATTTCTTTTTTTGAAGAAATAGACAAACTAATTCTCTTTTTTTAAAGAAAAACACAAACTAATTTTCTTTTTTTGAATAAAACCACAAATTAATTTTCTTTTTTTGAAGAAAACCACAAACTAATTTTCTTTTTTTGAAGAAAACAAAAAACTATTTTTCTTTTTTTGAAACAAACTACGAACTAATTTTCTTTTTTTGAAGAAAATCACAAACTAATTTTTTTTTTTGAAGGAAACCACAAACAAATTTTCTTTTTGTGCAGAAAACCACAAACTAATTTTTCTTTTTTATAGAAAACCACAAACTAATTTTCTTTTTTTGAAGAAAACCACAAACTAATTTTCTTTTTTTGAAGAAAACCACAAACTATTTTTCTTTTTTTGAAACAAACTACAAACTAATTTTCTCTTTTTGAAGAAAATCACAAAATGATTTTTCTATTTTTGAAGAAAACAACAAACTAATTTTCTTTTTTTGAAGAAATACACAAACTATTTTTCTTTTTTTGAAACAAACTACAAACTAATTTTCTTTTTTTGAAGAAAATCACAAACTAATTTTTCTTTTTTTGAAGAAAACCACAAACTAATTTTCTTTTTGTGAAGAAAACCACAAACTAATTTTTCTTTTTTGAAGAAAACCACAAACTAATTTTTTTTTTTTGAAGAAAACCACAAACTAATTTTCATTTTTTGAAGAAAACCACAAACTATATATTTTTTTTGAAGAAAACCACAAACTAATTTTTTTTTTTTTTGAAAAAACCGAAAACTAATTTTCGTTTTTTTTAAGAAAAACACAAACTAATTTTCTTTACTTGAAGAAAACCACAAACTAATTTTCATTTTTTGAAGAAAACCACAAACTATTTTTTCTTTTTTTGAAGAAAACAACAAACTAATTTTTCTTTTTTTGAAGAAAACCACAAACTAATTTTTTTTTTATTGAAGAAAACCACAAATAATTTTTTTTTTTTGGTGAAAACCACAAACTAATTTTCATTTTGTGAAGAAAACCACAAACTAATTTTTCTTTTTTGAAGAAAACCACAAACCAATTTTTCTTTTTTTGAAGAAAACCACAAACTAATTTTCTTTTTTTTGAAGAAAACCACAAACGAATTTTTTTTTTTGAAGAAAACCACAAACTAATTTTCTTTTCTTGAAGAAAACCACAAACTAATTTTCTTTTTTTGAAGAAAACCACAAACTAATTTTTTATTTTTTTGAAGAAAACCACAAACTATTTCCTTATTTTGAAGAAAACCAAATACTAATATTCTTTTTTTCAAGAAAACCACAATCTATTTTTCTGTTTTTATGAAAACCACACACTAATTCTTTTTTTGAAGAAAATCACAAACTAATTTTAGTTTTTTTGTAAAAACCACAAACTAATTTTCTGTTTTTTGAAGAAAACCACAAACTAATTTTCTTTTTTTGAAGAAAAACACAAACTAATTTCATTATTTTGAAGAAAACCACAAACTAATTTTCTTTTTTTGATGAAAACCACAAACTAATTTTCTTTTTTTGGAGAAAACCACAAACTAATTTTATTTTTTTGAAGAAAACCACAAACGTTTTTTATTGTTTTGAAGAAAACCACAAACTAATTTTCTTTTTTTGAATAAAATCACAAACTAATATTTTTTTTTGATGAAAATCACAAATATTTTTTTTTTGTAGAAAACCACAAACTAATTTTTTTTTTTTTGAAAAAACCGAAAAGTAATTTTCTTTTTTTTGAAGAAAACCACAAACTAATTTTCTTTTTTTTGAAGAAAACCACAAACTAAATTTTTTTTTTGAAGAAAACCACAAACTAATTTTCTTTTCTTGAAGAAAACCATAAACTAATTTTCTCTTTTTGAAGAAAACCACAAACTAATTTTTTATTTTTTTGAAGAAAACCACAAACTAATTTTTCTTTTTTTGAAGAAAACCACAAACTAATTTTTTTTGTTGTTGAAGAAAACCACAAACTAATTTTCTTTCTTTGAAGAAAACCACAAACTAATTTTCTTTTCTTGAAGAAAACCACAAACTAATTTTCTTTTTTTGAAGAAAACCACAAACTAAGTTTCTTTTTTTGATGAAAACCACAAACTAATTTACTTTTTTTGATGAAAACCACAAACTAATTTTCTTTTTTTGAAGAAAACCACAAATTAATTTTCTTTTTTTGAAGAAAACCAAAATCTAATTTTCGTTTTTTTTGAAGAAAACCACAAACTAATTTTATTTTTTTTGAAGAAAACCAAAATCTAATTTTATTTTTTTTGAAGAAAACCAAAATCTAATTTTCGTTTTTTTTGAAGAAAACCACAAACTAATTTTTTTTTTTGCAGAAAACCACGAACTAATTTTCTTTTTTTGAAGAAAACCAAAATCTAATTTTCGTTTTTTTTGAAGAAAACCATAAACTAATTTTCTTTTTTTTGATGAAAACTACAAACTAATTTTTTTTTTATAAGAAGACCACAAACTAATTATCTTTTTTTGAAGAAAACAACAAACTAATTTTCTTTTTTTGAAGAAAACCACAAACTAATTTTCTTTTTTTGAAGAAAACCCCAAACTATTTTTGTTTTTTTGAAACAAACTACAAACTAATTTTCTTTTTTTGATGAAAATCACAAACTAATTTTTCTTTTTTTGAAGAAAACCACAAACTAATTTTCTTTTTGTGTAGAAAACCACAAACTAATTTTTCTTTTTTTGAAGAAAACCACAAACTAATTTTCTTTTTTTTGAAGAAAACCACAAACTAATTTTCATTTTTTGAAGAAAACCACAAACTATATATTTTTTTTGAAGAAAACCACAAACTAATTTTCTTTTTTTTTAAAAAAACCGAAAATTAATTTTCTTTTTTTTTAAGAAAAACACAAACTAATTTTCTTTACTAGAAGAAAACCACAAACTAATTTTCATTTTTTGAAGAAAACCACAAACTATTTTTTCTTTTTTTGAAGAAAACAACAAACTAATTTTTCTTTTTTTGAAGAAAACCACAAACTAATTTTTTTTTTATTGAAGAAAACCACAAACTAATTTTTTTTTTTTGGTGAAAACCACAAACTAATTTTCATTTTGTGAAGAAAACCACAAACTAATTTTTCTTTTTTGAAGAAAACCACAAACCAATTTTTCTTTTTTTGAAGAAAACAACAAACTAATTTTCTTTTTTTTGAAGAAAACCACAAACTAATTTTTTTTTTATTGAAAAAAACCACAACTAATTTTTTTTTTTTGAAGAAAACCACAAACCAATTTTTCTTTTTTTGAAGAAAACAACAAACTAATTTTTCTTTTTTTGAAGAAAACCACAAACTAATTTTTTTTTTATTGAAGAAAACCACAAATAATTTATTTTTTTTGGTGAAAACCACAAACTAATTTTCATTTTGTGAAGAAAACCACAAACTAATTTTTCTTTTTTGAAGAAAACCACAAACCAATTTTTCTTTTTTTGAAGAAAACTACAAACTAATTTTCTTTTTTTTTTGAAAAAACCGAAAACTAATTTTCTTTTTTTTAAGAAAAACACAAACTAATTTTCTTTACTTGAAGAAAACCACAAACTAATTTTCATTTTTTGAAGAAAACCACAAACTATTTTTTCTTTTTTTGAAGAAAACAACAAACTAATTTTTCTTTTTTTGAAGAAAACCACAAACTAATTTTCTTTTTTTGAAGAAATACACAAACTATTTTTCTTTTTTTGAAACAAACTACAAACTAATTTTCTTTTTTTGAAGAAAATCACAAACTAATTTTTCTTTTTTTGAAGAAAACCACAAACTAATTTTCTTTTTGTGAAGAAAACCACAAACTAATTTTTCTTTTTTGAAGAAAACCACAAACTAATTTTCTTTTTTTTGAAGAAAACCACAAACTAATTTTCATTTTTTGAAGAAAACCACAAACTATATATTTTTTTTGAAGAAAACCACAAACTAATTTTCTTTTTTTTTGAAAAAACCGAAAACTAATTTTCGTTTTTTTTAAGAAAAACACAAACTAATTTTCTTTACTAGAAGAAAACCACAAACTAATTTTCATTTTTTGAAGAAAACCACAAACTATTTTTTCTTTTTTTGAAGAAAACAACAAACTAATTTTTCTTTTTTTTGAAGAAAACCACAAACTAATTTTTTTTTTTTATTGAAGAAAACCACAAACTAATTTTTTTTTTTTGGTGAAAACCACAAACTAATTTTTATTTTGTGAAGAAAACAACAAACTAATTTTTCTTTTTTGAAGAAAACCACAAACCAATTTTTCTTTTTTTGAAGAAAACCACAAACTAATTTTCTTTTTTTTGAAGAAAACCACAAACTAATTTTTTTTTTGAAGAAAACCACAAACTAATTTTCTTTTCTTGAAGAAAACCACAAACTAATTTTCTTTTTTTGAAGAAAACCACAAACTAATTTTTTATTTTTTTGAAGAAAACCACAAACTATTTCCTTATTTTGAAGAAAACCAAATACTAATATTCTTTTTTTCAAGAAAACCACAATCTATTTTTCTGTTTTTATGAAAACCACACACTAATTCTTTTTTTGAAGAAAATCACAAACTAATTTTAGTTTTTTTGTAAAAACCACAAACTAATTTTCTGTTTTTTAAAGAAAACCAAAAACTAATTTGCTTTTTTTGAAGAAAAACACAAACTAATTTCATTATTTTGAAGAAAACCACAAACTAATTTTCTTTTTTTGATGAAAACCACAAACTAATTTTCTTTTTTTGGAGAAAACCACAAACTAATTTTATTTTTTTGAAGAAAACCACAAACTTTTTTTATTGTTTTGAAGAAAACCACAAACTAATTTTCTTTTTTTGAATAAAATCACAAACTAATATTTTTTTTTGATGAAAATCACAAATATTTTTTTTTTGTAGAAAACCACAAACTAATTTTCTTTTTTTTTGAAAAAACCGAAAAGTAATTTTCTTTTTTTTGAAGAAAACCACAAACTAATTTTCTTTTTTTTGAAGAAAACCACAAACTAAATTTTTTTTTTGAAGAAAACCACAAACTAATTTTCTTTTCTTGAAGAAAACCACAAACTAATTTTCTTTTTTTGAAGAAAACCACAAACTAATTTTTTATTTTTTTGAAGAAAACCACAAACTAATTTTTCTTTTTTTGAAGAAAACCACAAACTAATTTTTTTTTTATTGAAGAAAACCACAAACTAATTTTCTTTCTTTGAAGAAAACCACAAACTAATTTTCTTTTCTTGAAGAAAACCACAAACTAATTTTCTTTTTTTGAAGAAAACCACAAACTAAGTTACTTTTTTTGATGAAAACCACAAACTAATTTACTTTTTTTGATGAAAACCAGAAACTAATTTTCTTTTTTTGAAGAAAACCACAAATTAATTTTCTTTTTTTGAAGAAAACCAAAATCTAATTTTCGTTTTTTTTGAAGAAAACCACAAACTAATTTTATTTTTTTTGAAGAAAACCAAAATCTAATTTTCGTTTTTTTTGAAGAAAACCACAAACTAATTTTTTTTTTTATTGAAGAAAACCACAAACTAATTTTTTTTTTTTGGTGAAAACCACAAACTAATTTTCATTTTGTGAAGAAAACAACAAACTAATTTTTCTTTTTTGAAGAAAACCACAAACCAATTTTTCTTTTTTTGAAGAAAACCACAAACTAATTTTTTTTTTATAAGAAGACCACAAACTAATTATCTTTTTTTGAAGAAAACAACAAACTAATTTTTTTTTTTGAAGAAAACCACAAACTAATTTTCCTTTTTTGAAGAAAACCACAAACTATTTTTCTTTTTTTGAAACAAACTACAAAGTAATTTTCTTTTTTTGAAGAAAATCAAAAACTAATTTATCTTTTTTTGAAGAAAACCACAAACTAATTTTCTTTTTTTGAAGAAAACCGCAAACTAATTTTGTTTTTGTGAAGAAAACCACAAACTAATTTTTCTTTTTTGAAGAAAACCACAAACTAATTTTCTTTTTGTGAAGAAAACCACAAACTAATTTTCTTTTTTTGTTGAAAACCACAAACTAATTTTATTTTTTTGAAGAAAACCACAAACAAATTTTTCTTTTCTTGAAGAAAACCACAAACTAATTTTTCTTTTTTATAAGAAAACCACATAGTAATTTTCTTTTTTTGGAAGAAAACAAGAAACTAATTTTTCTTTTTTGAAGAAAATCACAAACTAATTTTTCTTTTTTTGAAGAAAACCACAAACTAATTTTTCTTTTTTTGAAGAAAACCACAAACTAATTTTTCTTTTTGTGAATAGAACCACAAACTAATTTGCTTTTTTTGAAGAAAACCACAAACTAATTTTCTTTTTTTTGAAGGGAAAAGTACAAACTAATTTTTTTTTTTGAAGAAAACCACAAGCTAATTTTTTTTTTTTAAGAAAACCACAAACTAATTTTTTTTTTGATGAAAATCACAAACTAATTTACTTTTTGTGAAGAAAACCACAAACTAATTTTCATTTTTTTAAGAAAACCACAAACTAATTTTCTTTTTTTTGAAGAAAACCACAAACTAAATTTTATCTTTTGGAGGAAAACCAGAAACTAATTTTTCTTTTTTTGAAGAAAACAACAAAATAATTTTCTTTTTTTGAAGAAAACCTCAAACTAATTGTTCTTTTTTGAAGAAAACCACAAACTAATTTTCTTTTTTTGAAGAAAACCAAAATCTAATTTTCGTTTTTTTTGAAGAAAACCACAAACTAATTTTCTTTTTTTTGAAGAAAAACACAAACGAATTTTCTTTTTTTTGAAGAAAACAACAAATTAATTTTTTCTTTTTTTGAAGAAAACCCCAAACTAATTGTTCTTTTTCGGAAGAAAACCACAAACTAATTTTCTTTTTTGAAGAAAACCAAAATCTAATTTTCGTTTTTTTTGCAGAAAACCACAAACTAAGTTTCTTTTTTTTGATGAAAACTACAAACTAATTTTTTTTTGTAAGAAAACCACAAAATAATTATCTTTTTTTGAAGAAAACAACAAACTAATTTTCTTTTTTTGAAGAAAACCACAAACTAATTTTCTTTTTTTGAAGAAAACAACAAACTATTTTTCTTTTTTTGAAACAAACTACAAACTAATTTTCTTTTTTTGAAGAAAATCACAAACTAATTTTTCTTTTTTTGAAGCAAACCACAAACTAATTTTCTTTTTTTGAAGAAATACACAAACTATTTTTCTTTTTTTGAAACAAACTACAAACTAATTTTCTTTTTTTGAAGAAAATCACAAACTAATTTTTCTTTTTTTGAAGAAAACCACAAACTAATTTTCTTTTTGTGAAGAAAACGACAAACTAATTTTTCTTTTTTGAAGAAAACCACAAACTAATTTTCTTTTTTTTGAAGAAAACCACAAACTAATTTTCATTTTTTGAAGAAAACCACAAACTATATATTTTTTTTGAAGAAAACCACAAACTAATTTTCTTTTTTTTTGAAAAAACCGAAAACTAATTTTCGTTTTTTTAAGAAAACCACAAACTAATTTTCTTTACTTGAAGAAAACCACAAACTAATTTTCATTTTTTGAAGAAAACCACAAACTATTTTTTCTTTTTTTGAAGAAAACAACAAACTAATTTTTCTTTTTTTGAAGAAAACCACAAACTAATTTTTTTTTTATTGAAGAAAACCACAAACTAATTTTTTTTTTTGGAGAAAACCACAAACTAATTTTCATTTTGTGAAGAATACCACAAACTAATTTTTCTTTTTTGAAGAAAACCACAAACCAATTTTTCTTTTTTTGAATAAAACCACAAACTAATTTTCTTTTTTTTGAAGAAAACCACAAACTAATTTTTTTTTTTGAAGAAAACCACAAACTAATTTTCTTTTCTTGAAGAAAACCACAAACTAATTTTCTTTTTTTGAAGAAAACCACAAACTAATTTTTTATTTTTTTGAAGAAAACCACAAACTATTTCCTTATTTTGAAGAAAACCAAATACTAATATTCTTTTTTTCGCGAAAACCACAAACTATTTTTCTGTTTTGATGAAAACCACACACTAATTCTTTTTTTTGAAGAAAATCACAAACTAATTTTAGTTTTTTTGAAAAAATCACAAACTAATTTTCTGTTTTTTGAAGAAAACCATAAACTAATTTTCTTTTTTTGAAGAAAAACACAAACTAATTTCATCATTTTGAAGAAAACCAAATACTAATATTCTTTTTTTGAAGAAAACCACAAACTATTTTTCGGTTTTTGATGAAAACCACAAACTAATTCTTTTTTTCAAGAAAATCACAAACTAATTTTCTTTTTTTTGAAGAAAACCACAAACTAATTAATTTTTTTGAATAAAACCACAAACTAATTTTCTTTTCTTGAAGAAAACCACAAACTAATTTTCATTTTTTGCAGAAAACCACAAACTATTTTATCTTTTTTTGAAGAAAAGCACAAACTAATTTTTCTTTTATTGAAGAAAACAACAAACTAATTTTTTTTTATTGAAGAAAACCTCAAACTAATTTTCTTTCTTTGAAGAAAACCACTAACTAGTATTTCTTTTTTTGAAGAAATAGACAAACTAATTCTCTTTTTTTAAAGAAAACCACAAACTAATTTTCTTTTTTTGAATAAAACCACAAACTAATTTTCTTTTTTTGAAGAAAACCACAAACTAATTTTCTTTTTTTGAAGAAAACCAAAAACTATTTTTCTTTTTTTGAAACAAACTACAAACTAATTTTCTTTTTTTGATGAAAATCACAAACTAATTTTTTTTTTTTGAAGAAAACCACAAACAAATTTTCTTTTTGTGTAGAAAACCACAAACTAATTTTTCTTTTTTATAGAAAACCACAAACTAATTTTCTTTTTTTGAAGAAAACCACAAACTAATTTTCTTTTTTTGATGAAAACCACAAACTAATTTTATTTTTTTGGAGAAAATCATAAACTAATTTTATTTTTTTGAAGAAAACCACAAACAATTTTTTTTTTGATGAAAACCACAAACTAATTTTCTTTTTTTGGAGAAAACCACAAACTAATTTTCTCTTTGTGAAGAAAACCACAAACTAATTTTTCTTTTTTGAAGAAAAGCACAAACTAATTTTTCTTTTTTTGAAGAAAACCACAAACTAATTTTCTTTTTTTGAAGAAAACCACAAACAAATTTTCTTTTTGTGTAGAAAACCACAAACTAATTTTTCTTTTTTATAGAAAACCACAAACTAATTTTCTTTTTTTGAAGAAAACCACAAACTAATTTTCTTTTTTTTATGAAAACCACAAACTAATTTTATTTTTTGGAGAAAACCACAAACTAATTTTCTCTTTGTGAAGAAAACCACAAACTAATTTTCTTTTTTTTATGAAAACCACAAACTAATTTTATTTTTTTGGAGAAAACCATAAACTAATTTTATTTTTTTGAAGAAAACCACAAACAATGTTTTTTTTTTGATGAAAACCACAAACTAATTTTCTTTTTTGGAGAAAACCACAAACTAATTTTCTCTTTGTGAAGAAAACCACAAACTAATTTTTCTTTTTTGAAGAAAAGCACAAACTAATTTTTCTTTTTTTGAAGAAAACAACAAACTAATTTTCTTTTTTTGAAGAAAACCAACTAATTTTATATTTTTGAAGAAAACCACAAACTAATTTTGTTTTTTTGAAGAAAACCACAAAATAATTTTCTTTTTTTGAAACAAACTACAAACTAATTTTTTTTTTGAAGAAAATCACAAACTAATTATTCATTTTTTGAAGAAAACCACAAACTAATTTTCTTTTTTTGAAGAAAACCACAAACAAATTTTCTTTTTGTGAAGAAAACCACAAACTAATTTATCATTTTTGAAGAAAACCACATACTAATTTTTTTTTTTGAAGAGAACCACAAACTAATTTTCTTTTTTTGATGAAAACAACAAACTAATTTTTTTTTTTGGAGAAAACCACAAACTAATTTTATATTTTTGAAGAAAACCACAAACTTTTTTTTTTGTTTTGAAGAAAACAACAAACTAATTTTCTTTTTTTGAATAAAACCGCAAACTAATATTTTTGTTTGAAGAAAATCACAAACTTTTTTTTTTTTTGAAGAAAACCACAAACTAATTTTCTTTTTTTTTGAAAAAACCGACAACTAATTTTCGTTTTTTTGAAGAAAACCACGAACTAATTTTCTTTTTTTTGAAGAAAACCACAAACTAAATTTTTTTTTTGAAGAAAACCACAAACTAATTTTCTTTTCTTGAAGAAAACCATACACTAATTTTCTTTTTTTGAAGAAAACCACAAACTAATTTTTTATTTTTTTGAAGAAAACCACAAACTAATTTTTCTTTTTTTGAAGAAAACCACAAACTAATTTTTTTTTTATTGAAGAAAACCACAACTAATTTTCTTTCTTTGAAGAAAACCACAAACTAATTTTCTTTTTTTGAAGAAAACCACAAACTAATTTTCTTTTTTTGATGAAAACCACAAACCAATTTACTTTTTTTGATGAAAACCACAAACTAATTTTCTTGTTTTGAAGAAAACCACAAACTATATTTCGGTTTTTGATGAAAACCACAAACTAATTCTTTTTTTCAAGAAAATCACAAACTAATTTTCTTTTTTTTTGAAGAAAACCGCAAACAAATTAATTTTTTTGAAGAAAACCACAAACTAATTTTCTTTACTTGAAGAAATCCACAAACTAATTTTCATTTTTTGAAGAAAACCACAAACTATTTTTTCTTTTTCTGAAGAAAACAACAAACTAATTTTTCTTTTTTTGAAGAAAACCACAAACTAATTTTTTTTTATTGAAGAAAACCACAAACTTATTTTCTTTCTTTGAAGAAAACCACTAACTAGTATTTCTTTTTTTGAAGAAATAGACAAACTAATTCTCTTTTTTTAAAGAAAACCACAAACTAATTTTCTTTTTTTGAATAAAACCACAAACTAATTTTCTTTTTTTAAAGAAAACCACAAACTAATTTTCTTTTTTTGAAGAAAACCAAAAACTATTTTTCTTTTTTTGAAACAAACTACAAACTAATTTTCTTTTTTTTGAAGAAAATCACAAACTAATTTTTTTTTTTTGAAGAAAACCACAAACAAATTTTCTTTTTGTGTAGAAAACCACAAACTAATTTTTCTTTTTGATAGAAAACCACAAACTAATTTTCTTTTTTTGAAGAAAACCAGAAACAATTTTTTCTTTTTTTGATGAAAACCACAAACAAATTTTTTTTTTTTGGAGAAAACCACAAACTAATTTTCTTTTTGTGAAGAAAACGACAAACTAATATTTCTTTTTTGAAGAAAACCACAAACTAATTTTTCTTTTTTTGAAGAAAACCACAAACTAATTTTCTTTTATTGAAGAAAACCAACTAATTTTATATTTTTGAAGAAAACCACAAACTAATTTTGTTTTTTTGAATAAAACCACAAAATATTTTTCTTTTTTTGAAACAAACTACAAACAAATTTTTTTTTTTTGAAGAAAATCACAAACTAATTTTTCTTTTATTGAAGAAAACCACAAACTAATTTTCTTTTTTTGAAGAAAACCACAAACTAATTTTCTTTTTTTGAAGAAAACCACAAACTAATTTTTTTTTTGAAGAAAACCACAAACTAATTTTCTTTTCTTGAAGAAAACCACAAACTAATTGTCTTTTTTTGAAGAAAACCACAAACTAATTTTTTATTTTTTTGAAGAAAACCACAAACTATTTCCTTATTTTGAAGAAAACCAAATACTAATATTCTTTTTTTCAAGAAAACCACAATCTATTTTTCTGTTTTTATGAAAAGCACACACTAATTCTTTTTTTGAAGAAAATCACAAACTAATTTTAGTTTTTTTGTAAAAACCACAAACTAATTTTCTGTTTTTTAAAGAAAACCACAAACTAATTTGCTTGTTTTGAAGAAAAACACAAACTAATTTCATTATTTTGAAGAAAACCACAAACTAATTTTCTTTTTTTGATGAAAACCACAAACTAATTTTCTTTTTTTGGAGAAAACCACAAACTAATTTTATTTTTTTGAAGAAAACCACAAATTTTTTTTATTGTTTTGAAGAAAACCACAAACTAATTTTCTTTTTTTGAATAAAATCACAAACTAATATTTTTTTTTGATGAAAATCACAAATATTTTTTTTTTTGTAGAAAACCACAAA
Source organism: Luzula sylvatica (assembly GCA_946800325.1). Lineage (NCBI taxonomy): Eukaryota > Viridiplantae > Streptophyta > Magnoliopsida > Poales > Juncaceae > Luzula > Luzula sylvatica. The sequence goes on along the minus strand of OX326956.1, from coordinate 75,728,911 downwards.
CTAATTTTATTTTTTTTTGAAAAAACCGAAAAGTAATTTTCTTTTTTTTTGAGGAAAACCACAAACTAATTTTCTTTTTTTTGAAGAAAACCACAAACTAAATTTTTTTTTTGAAGAAAACCACAAACTAATTTTTCTTTTCTTGAAGAAAACCACAAACTAATTTTCTTTTTTTGAAGAAAACCACAAACTAATTTTTTATTTTTTTGAAGAAAACCACAAACTAATTTTTCTTTTTTTGAAGAAAACCACAAACTAATTTTTTTTTTATTGAAGAAAACCACAAACTAATTTTCTTTCTTTGAAGAAAACCACAAACAAATTTTCTTTTCTTGAAGAAAACCACAAACTAATTTTCTTTTTTTGAAGAAAACCACAAACTAAGTTTCTTTTTTTGATGAAAACCACAAACTAATTTACTTTTTTTGATGAAAACCACAAACTAATTTTCTTTTTTTGAAGAAAACCACAAATTAATTTTCTTTTTTTGATGAAAACCAAAATATAATTTTCGTTTTTTTTGAAGAAAACAACAAACTAATTTTATTTTTTTTGAAGAAAACCAAAATCTAATTTTCGTTTTTTTTGAAGAAAACCACAAACTAATTTTTTTTTTGGAAGAAAACCACAAACAAATTTTCTTTTTTTGAAGAAAACCAAAATCTAATTTTCGTTTTTTTTGAAGAAAACCATAAACTAATTTTCTTTTTTTTGATGAAAACTACAAACTAATTTTTTTTTATAAGAAGACCACAAACTAATTATCTTTTTTTGAAGAAAACAACAAACTAATTTTCTTTTTTTGAAGAAAACCACAAACTAATTTTCTTTTTTTGAAGAAAACCACAAACTATTTTTCTTTTTTTGAAACAAACTACAAATTAATTTTCTTTTTTTGAAGAAAATCAAAAACTAATTTTTCTTTTTTTGAAGAAAACCACAAACTAATTTTCTCTTTTTGAAGAAAACCGCAAACTAATTTTGTTTTTGTGAAGAAAACCACATACTGATTTTTCTTTTTTGAAGAAAACCACAAACTAATTTTCTTTTTTTGAAGAAAACCACAAACTAATTTTCTTTTTTTGTTGAAAACCACAAACTAATTTTATTTTTTTGAAGAAAACCACAAACAAATTTTTCTTTTCTTGAAGAAAACCACAAACTAATTTTTCTTTTTTATAAGAAAACCACATAGTAATTTTCTTTTTTTGGAAGAAAACAACAAACTAATTTTTCTTTTTTGAAGAAAATCACAAACTAATTTTTCTTTTTTTGAAGAAAACCACAAACTAATTTTTCTTTTTTTGAAGAAAACCACAAACTAATTGTTCTTTTTGTGAATAAAACCACAAACTAATTTGCTTTTTTTGAAGAAAACCACAAACTAATTTTCTTTTTTTTGAAGGGAAAAGTACAAACTAATTTTTCTTTTTTTGAAGAAAAACACAAACTAATTTTTTTTTTTGAAGAAAACCACAAGCTAATTTTTTTTTTTTTTAAGAAAACCACAAACTAATTTTTTTTTTGATGAAAATCACAAACTAATTTACTTTTTGTGAAGAAAACCACAAACTAATTTTCATTTTTTTAAGAAAACCACAAACTAATTTTCTTTTTTTGAAGAAAACCACAAACTAAATTTTATCTTTTGGAGGAAAACCACAAACTAATTTTTCTTTTTTTGAAGAAAACAACAAAATAATTTTCTTTTTTTGAAGAAAACCTCAAACTAATTGTTCTTTTTTGAAGAACACCACAAACTAATTTTCTTTTTTTGAAGAAAACCAAAATCTAATTTTCGTTTTTTTTGAAGAAAACCACAAACTAATTTTCTTTTTTTTGAAGAAAAACACAAACTAATTTTCTTTTTTTTGAAGAAAAAAACAAATTAATTTTTTCTTTTTTTGAATAAAACCCCAAACTAATTGTTCTTTTTCGGAAGAAAACCACAAACTAATTTTCTTTTTTGAAGAAAACCAAAATCTAATTTTCGTTTTTTTTGCAGAAAACCACAAACTAAGTTTCTTTTTTTTGATGAAAACTACAAACTAATTTTTTTTTGTAAGAAAACCACAAACTAATTATCTTTTTTTGAAGAAAACAACAAACTAATTTTCTTTTTTTGAAGAAAACCACAAACTAATTTTCTTTTTTTGAAGAAAACCACAAACTATTTTTCTTTTTTTGAAACAAACTACAAACTAATTTTCTTTTTTTGAAGAAAATCACAAACTAATTTTTCTTTTTTTGAAGCAAACCACAAACTAATTTTCTTTTTTTGAAGAAATACACAATTTTTCTTTTTTTGAAACAAACTAGAAACTAATTTTCTTTTTTTGAAGAAAATCACAAACTAATTTTTCTTTTTTTGAAGAAAACCACAAACTAATTTTCTTTTTGTGAAGAAAACCACAAACTATATATTTTTTTTGAAGAAAACCACAAACTAATTTTCTTTTTTTTTGAAAAAACCGAAAACTAATTTTCGTTTTTTTTAAGAAAACCACAAACTAATTTTCTTTACTTGAAGAAAACCACAAAATAATTTTCATTTTTTGAAGAAAACCACAAACTATTTTTTCTTTTTTTGAAGAAAACAACAAACTAATTTTTCTTTTTTTGAAGAAAACCACAAACTAATTTTTTTTTTATTGAAGAAAACCACAAACTAATTTTTTTTTTTGGAGAAAACCACAAACTAATTTTCATTTTGTGAAGAAAACCACAAACTAATTTTTCTTTTTTGAAGAAAACCACAAACCAATTTTTCTTTTTTTGAATAAAACCACAAACTAATTTTCTTTTTTTTGAAGAAAACCACAAACTAATTTTTTTTTTTGAAGAAAACCACAAACTAATTTTCTTTTCTTGAAGAAAACCACAAACTAATTTTCTTTTTTTGAAGAAAACCACAAACTAATTATTTATTTTTTTGAAGAAAACCACAAACTATTTCCTTATTTTGAAGAAAACCAAATACTAAAATTCTTTTTTTCGCGAAAACCACAAACTATTTTTCTGTTTTGATGAAAACCACACACTAATTCTTTTTTTTGAAGAAAATCACAAACTAATTTTTGTTTTTTTGAAAAAATCACAAACTAATTTTCTGTTTTTTGAAGAAAACCATAAACTAATTTTCTTTTTTTGAAGAAAAACACAAACTAATTTCATCATTTTGAAGAAAACCAAATACTAATATTCTTTTTTTGAAGAAAACCACAAACTATTTTTCAGTTTTTGATGAAAACCACAAACTAATTCTTTTTTTCAAGAAAATCACAAACTAATTTTCTTTTTTTTGAAGAAAACCACAAACTAATTAATTTTTTTGAAGATAACCACAAACTAATTTTCTTTTCTTGAAGAAAACCACAAACTAATTTTCATTTTTTGCAGAAAACCACAAACTATTTTATCTTTTTTTGAAGAAAAGCACGAACTAATTTTTCTTTTATTGAAGAAAACAACAAACTAATTTTTTTTTATTGAAGAAAACCACAAACTAATTTTCTTTCTTTGAAGAAAACCACTAACTAGTATTTCTTTTTTTGAAGAAATAGACAAACTAATTCTCTTTTTTTAAAGAAAACCACAAACTAATTTTCTTTTTTTGAATAAAACCACAAACTAATTTTCTTTTTTTGAAGAAAACCACAAACTAATTTTATTTTTTTGAAGAAAACCAAAAACTATTTTTCTTTCTTTGAAACAAACTACAAACTAATTTTCTTTTTTTTGATGAAAATCACAAACTAATTTTTTTTTTTTGAAGAAAACCACAAACAAATTTTCTTTTTGTGTAGAAAACAACAAACTAATTTTTCTTTTTTATAGAAAACCACAAACTAATTTTCTTTTTTTGAAGAAAACCACAATCTAATTTTCTTTTTTTGATGAAAACCACAAACTAATTTTATTTTTTTGGAGAAAACCATAAACTAATTTTATTTTTTTGAAGAAAACCACAAACAATTTTTTTTTTGATGAAAACCACAAACTAATTTTCTTTTTTTGGAGAAAACCACAAACTAATTTTCTCTTTGTGAAGAAAACCACAAACTAATTTTTATTTTTTGAAGAAAAGCACAAACTAATTTTTCTTTTTTTGAAGAAAACCACAAACTAATTTTCTTTTTTTGAAGAAAACCACAAACAAATTTTCTTTTTGTGTAGAAAACCACAAACTAATTTTTCTTTTTTATAGAAAACCACAAACTAATTTTCTTTTTTTGAAGAAAACCACAAACTAATTTTCTTTTTTTGATGAATACCACAAACTAATTTTATTTTTTTGGAGAAAACCATAGACTAATTTTATTTTTTTGGAAAAACCACAAACAAATTTTTTTTTTGATGAAAACCACAAACTAATTTTCTTTTTTTGGAGAAAACCACAAACTAATTTTCTCTTTGTGAAGAAAACCACAAACTAATTTTTCTTTTTTGAAGAAAAGCACAAACTAATTTTTCATTTTTTGAAGAAAACCACAAACTAATTTTCTTTTTTTGAAGAAAACCACCTAATTTTATATTTTTGAAGAAAACCACAAACTAATTTTGTTTTTTGGAAGAAAACCACAAAATAATTTTCTTTTTTTGAAACAAACTACAAACTAATTTTTTTTTGAAGAAAATCACAAACTAAGTATTCTTTTTTTGAAGAAAATCACAAACTAATTTTTTTTTTGAAGAAAACCACAAACTAATTTTCTTTTCTTGAAGAAAACCACAAACTAATTTTATTTTTTTGAAGAAAACCACAAACTAATTTTTTATTTTTTTGAAGAAAACCACAAACTATTTCCTTATTTTGAAGAAAACCAAATACTAATATTCTTTTTTTCAAGAAAACCACAAACTATTTTTCTGTTTTGATGAAAACCACACACTAATTCTTTTTTTTGAAGAAAATCACAAACTAATTTTAGTTTTTTTGAAAAAATCACAAACTAATTTTCTGTTTTTTGAAGAAAACGATAAACTAATTTTCTTTTTTTGAAGAAAAACACAAACTAATTTCATCATTTTGAAGAAAACCAAATACTAATATTCTTTTTTTGAAGAAAACCACAAACTATTTTTCGGTTTTTGATGAAAACCACAAACTAATTCTTTTTTTCAAGAAAATCACAAACTAATTTTCTTTTTTTTGAAGAAAACCACAAACTAATTAATTTTTTTGAAGAAAACCACAAACTAATTTTCTTTTCTTGAAGAAAACCACAAACTAATTTTCATTTTTTGCAGAAAACCACAAACTATTTTATCTTTTTTTGAAGAAAAGCACAAACTAATTTTTCTTTTATTGAAGAAAACAACAAACTAATATTTTTTATTGAAGAAAACCACAAACTAATTTTCTTTCTTTGAAGAAAACCACTAACTAGTATTTCTTTTTTTGAAGAAATAGACAAACTAATTCTCTTTTTTTAAAGAAAACCACAAACTAATTTTCTTTTTTTGAATAAAACCACGAACTAATTTTTATTTTTTTGAAGAAAACCACAAACTAATTTTCTTTTTTTGAAGAAAACCAAAATCTATTTTTCTTTTTTTTGAAACAAACTACAAACTAATTTTCATTTTTTGAAGAAAATCACAAACTAATTTTTTTTTTTTGAAGAAAACCACAAACAAATTTTCTTTTTGTGTAGAAAACCACAAACTAATTTTTCTTTTTTATAGAAAACCACAAACTAATTTTCTTTTTTTGAAGAAAACCACAAACTAATTTTCTTTTTTTGATGAAAACGACAAACTAATTTTATTTTTTTGGAGAAAACCATAAACTAATTTTATTTTTTTGAAGAAAACCACAAACAACGTTTTTTTTTTGATGAAAACCACAAACTAATTTTCTTTTTTGGAGAAAACCACAAACTAATTTTCTCTTTGTGAAGAAAACCACAAACTAATTTTTCTTTTTTGAAGAAAAGCACAAACTAATTTTTCTTTTTTTGAAGAAAACCACAAACTAATTTTCTTTTTTTGAAGAAAACCAACTAATTTTATATTTTTGAAGAAAACCACAAACTAATTTTGTTTTTTTGAAGAAAACCACAAAATAATTTTCTTTTTTTGAAACAAACTACAAACTAATTTTTTTTTTGAAGAAAATCACAAACTAATTATTCTTTTTTTGAAGAAAACCACAAACTAATTTTCTTTTTTTGAAGAAAATCACAAACTAATTTTCTTTTTGTGAAGAAAACCACAAACTAATTTATCATTTTTGAAGAAAACCACATACTAATTTTTTTTTTTGAAGAAAAGCACAAACTAATTTTCTTTTTTTGATGAAAACAACAAACTAATTTTTTTTTTTGGAGAAAACCACAAACTAATTTTATATTTTTGAAGAAAACCACAAACTTTTTTTTTTGTTTTGAAGAAAACCACAAACTAATTTTCTTTTTTTGAATAAAACCGCAAAATAATATTTTTTTTTGAAGAAAATCACAAACTTTTTTTTTTTTTGAAGAAAACCACAAACTAATTTTCTTTTTTTTTGAAAAAACCGAAAACTAATTTTCGTTTTTTTGAAGAAAACCACGAACTAATTTTCTTTTTTTTGAAGAAAACCACAAACTAAATTTTTTTTTTGAAGAAAACCACAAACTAATTTTCTTTTCTTGAAGAAAACCATAAACTAATTTTCTTTTTTTGAAGAAAACCACAAACAAATTTTTTATTTTTTTGAAGAAAACCACAAACTAATTTTTCTTTTTTTGAAGAAAACCACAAACTAATTTTTTTTTTATTGAAGAAAACCACAACTAATTTTCTTTCTTTGAAGAAAACCACAAACTAATTTTCTTTTTTTGAAGAAAACCACAAACTAATTTTCTTTCTTTGAAGAAAACCACTAACTAGTATTTCTTTTTTTGATGAAATAGACAAACTAATTCTCTTTTTTAAAAGAAAACCACAAACTAATTTTCTTTTTTTGAATAAAACCACAAACTAATTTTCTTTTTTTGAAGAAAACCACAAACTAATTTTCTTTTTTTGAAGAAAACCAAAAACTATTTTTCTTTTTTTGAAACAAACTACAAACTAATTTTCTTTTTTTGAAGAAAATCACAAACTAATTTTTTTTTTTGAAGAAAACCACAAACAAATTTTCTTTTTGTGTAGAAAATCACAAACTAATTTTTCTTTTTTATAGAAAACCACAAACTAATTTTCTTTTTTTGAAGAAAACCAAAAACTATTTTTCTTTTTTTGAAACAAACTACAAACTAATTTTCTTTTTTTGAAGAAAATCACAAACTAATATTTTTTTTGAAGAAAACCACAAAAAAATTTTCTTTTTGTGTAGAAAACCACAAACTAATTTTTCTTTTTTATAGAAAACCACAAACTAATTTTCTTTTTTTGATGAAAACCACAAACTAATTTTATTTTTTTGGAGAAAACCATAAACTAATTTTATTTTTTTGAAGAAAAGCACAAACAATTTTTTTTTTGATGAAAACCACAAACTAATTTTCTTTTTTTGGAGAAAACCACAAACTAATTTTCTCTTTGTGAAGAAAACCACAAACTAATTTTTCTTTTTTGAAGAAAAGCACAAACTAATTTTTTTTTTTTTGAAGAAAACCACAAACTAATTTTCTTTTTTTGAAGAAAACCAGAAACAAATTTTCTTTTTGTGTAGAAAACCACAAACTAATTTTTCTTTTTTATAGAAAACCACAAACTAATTTTCTTTTTTTGAAGAAAACCACAAACTAATTTTCTTTTTTTGATGAAAACAACAAACTAATTTTATTTTTTTGGAGAAAACCATAAACTAATTTTATTTTTTTGAAGAAAACCACAAACAATGTTTTTTTTTGATGAAAACCACAAACTAATTTTCTTTTTTGGAGAAAACCACAAACTAATTTTCTCTTTGTGAAGAAAACCACAAACTAATTTTTCTTTTTTGAAGAAAAGCACAAACTAATTTTTCTTTTTTTGAAGAAAACCACAAACTAATTTTCTTTTTTTTAAGAAAACCAACTAATTTTATATTTTTGAAGAAAACCACAAACTAATTTTGTTTTTTTGAAGAAAACCACAAAATAATTTTCTTTTTTTGAAACAAACTACAAACTAATTTTTTTTTTGAAGAAAACCACAAACTAATTTTATTTTTGTTTGAAAAAACCAAAAACTAATTTTCGTTTTTTTGAAGAAAACCACGAACTAATTTTCTTTTTTTTGAAGAAAACCACGAACTAAAATTTTTTTTTGAACAAAACCACAAACTAATTTTCTTTTCTTGAAGAAAACCATAAACTAATTTTCTTTTTTTGAAGAAAACCACAAACTAATTTTTTATTTTTTTGAAGAAAACCACAAACTAATTTATCTTTTTTCGAAGAAAACCACAAACTAATTTTTTTTTTATTGAAGAAAACCACAACTAATTTTCTTTCTTTGAAGAAAACCACAAACTAATTTTCTTTTCTTGAAGAAAACCACAAACTAATTTTCTTTATTTGATGAAAACCACAAACCAATTTACTTTTTTTGATGAAAACCACAACCTAATTTTCTTGTTTTGAAGAAAACCACAAACTATTTTTCGGTTTTTGATGAAAACCACAAACTAATTTTTTTTTTCAAGAAAATCACAAACTAATTTTCTTTTTTTTGAAGAAAACCGCGAACAAATTAATTTTTTTGAAGAAAACCACAAACTAATTTTCTTTACTTGAAGAAAACCACAAACTGATCTTCATTTTTTGAAGAAAACCACAAACTATTTTTTCTTTTTCTGAAGAAAACAACAAACTAATTTTTCTTTTTTTTGAAGAAAACCACAAACTAATTTTTTTTTTATTGAAGAAAAACCACAAACTAATTTTCTTTCTTTGAAGAAAACCACTAACTAGTATTTCTTTTTTTGAAGAAATAGACAAACTAATTCTCTTTTTTAAAAGAAAACCACAAACTAATTTTCTTTTTTTGAATAAAACCACAAACTAATTTTCTTTTTTTGAAGAAAACCACAAACTAATTTTCTTTTTTTGAAGAAAACCAAAAACTATTTTTCTTTTTTTGAAACAAACTACAAACTAATTTTCTTTTTTTGAAGAAAATCACAAACTAATTTTTTTTTTTTGAAGAAAACCACAAACAAATTTTCTTTTTGTGTAGAAAATCACAAACTAATTTTTCTTTTTTATAGAAAACCACAAACTAATTTTCTTTTTTTGAAGAAAACCAAAAACTATTTTTCTTTTTTTGAAACAAACTACAAACTAATTTTCTTTTTTTGAAGAAAATCACAAACTAATATTTTTTTTGAAGAAAACCACAAAAAAATTTTCTTTTTGTGTAGAAAACCACAAACTAATTTTTCTTTTTTATAGAAAACCACAAACTAATTTTCTTTTTTTGATGAAAACCACAAACTAATTTTATTTTTTTGGAGAAAACCATAAACTAATTTTATTTTTTTGAAGAAAAGCACAAACAATTTTTTTTTTGATGAAAACCACAAACTAATTTTCTTTTTTTGGAGAAAACCACAAACTAATTTTCTCTTTGTGAAGAAAACCACAAACTAATTTTTCTTTTTTGAAGAAGAGCACAAACTAATTTTTTTTTTTTTGAAGAAAACCACAAACTAATTTTCTTTTTTTGAAGAAAACCAGAAACAAATTTTCTTTTTGTGTAGAAAACCACAAACTAATTTTTCTTTTTTATAGAAAACCACAAACTAATTTTCTTTTTTTGAAGAAAACCACAAACTAATTTTCTTTTTTTGATGAAAACAACAAACTAATTTTATTTTTTTGGAGAAAACCATAAACTAATTTTATTTTTTTGAAGAAAACCACAAACAATGTTTTTTTTTTGATGAAAACCACAAACTAATTTTCTTTTTTGGAGAAAACCACAAACTAATTTTCTCTTTGTGAAGAAAACCACAAACTAATTTTTCTTTTTTGAAGAAAAGCACAAACTAATTTTTCTTTTTTTGAAGAAAACCACAAACTAATTTTCTTTTTTTGAAGAAAACCAACTAATTTTATATTTTTGAAGAAAACCACAAACTAATTTTGTTTTTTTGAAGAAAACCACAAAATAATTTTCTTTTTTTGAAACAAACTACAAACTAATTTTTTTTTTGAAGAAAATCACAAACTAATTATTCTTTTTTTGAAGAAAACCACAAACTAATTTTCTTTTTTTGAAGAAAACCACAAACTAATTTTCTTTTTGTGAAGAAAACCACAAACTAATTTATCATTTTTGAAGAAAACCACATACTAATTTTTTTTTTTGAAGAAAACCACAAACTAATTTTCGTATTTTGATGAAAACAACAAACTAATTTTTGTTTTTGGAGAAAACCACAAACTAATTTTATATTTTTGAAGAAAACCACAAACTTTTTTTTTTGTTTTGAAGAAAACCACAAACTAATTTTCTTTTTTTGAATAAAACCGCAAAATAATATTTTTTTTTGAAGAAAATCAAAAACTTTTTTTTTTTTTGAAGAAAACCACAAACTAATTTTCTTTTTTTTTGAAAAAACCGAAAACTAATTTTCGTTTTTTTGAAGAAAACCACGAACTAATTTTCTTTTTTTTGAAGAAAACCACAAACTAAATTTTTTTTTTGAAGAAAACCACAAACTAATTTTCTTTTCTTGAAGAAAACCATAAACTAATTTTCTTTTTTTGAAGAAAACCACAAACTAATTTTTTATTTTTTTGAAGAAAACCACAAACTAATTTTTCTTTTTTTGAAGAAAACCACAAACTAATTTTTTTTTTATTGAAGAAAACCACAACTAATTTTCTTTCTTTGAAGAAAACCACAAACTAATTTTCTTTTTTTGAAGAAAACCACAAACTAATTTTCTTTCTTTGAAGAAAACCACTAACTAGTATTTCTTTTTTTGATGAAATAGACAAACTAATTCTCTTTTTTAAAAGAAAACCACAAACTAATTTTCTTTTTTTGAATAAAACCACAAACTAATTTTCTTTTTTTGAAGAAAACCACAAACTAATTTTCTTTTTTTGAAGAAAACCAAAAACTATTTTTCTTTTTTTGAAACAAACTACAAACTAATTTTCTTTTTTTGAAGAAAATCACAAACTAATTTTTTTTTTTTGAAGAAAACCACAAACAAATTTTCTTTTTGTGTAGAAAATCACAAACTAATTTTTCTTTTTTATAGAAAACCACAAACTAATTTTCTTTTTTTGAAGAAAACCAAAAACTATTTTTCTTTTTTTGAAACAAACTACAAACTAATTTTCTTTTTTTGAAGAAAATCACAAACTAATATTTTTTTTGAAGAAAACCACAAAAAAATTTTCTTTTTGTGTAGAAAACCACAAACTAATTTTTCTTTTTTATAGAAAACCACAAACTAATTTTCTTTTTTTGATGAAAACCACAAACTAATTTTATTTTTTTGGAGAAAACCATAAACTAATTTTATTTTTTTGAAGAAAAGCACAAACAATTTTTTTTTTGATGAAAACCACAAACTAATTTTCTTTTTTTGGAGAAAACCACAAACTAATTTTCTCTTTGTGAAGAAAACCACAAACTAATTTTTCTTTTTTGAAGAAAAGCACAAACTAATTTTTTTTTTTTTGAAGAAAACCACAAACTAATTTTCTTTTTTTGAAGAAAACCAGAAACAAATTTTCTTTTTGTGTAGAAAACCACAAACTAATTTTTCTTTTTTATAGAAAACCACAAACTAATTTTCTTTTTTTGAAGAAAACCACAAACTAATTTTCTTTTTTTGATGAAAACAACAAACTAATTTTATTTTTTTGGAGAAAACCATAAACTAATTTTATTTTTTTGAAGAAAACCACAAACAATGTTTTTTTTTTGATGAAAACCACAAACTAATTTTCTTTTTTGGAGAAAACCACAAACTAATTTTCTCTTTGTGAAGAAAACCACAAACTAATTTTTCTTTTTTGAAGAAAAGCACAAACTAATTTTTCTTTTTTTGAAGAAAACCACAAACTAATTTTCTTTTTTTGAAGAAAACCACAAACAAATTTTCTTTTTGTGTAGAAAACCACAAACTAATTTTTCATTTTGATAGAAAACCACAAACTAATTTTCTTTTTTTGAAGAAAACCAGAAACAATTTTTTCTTTTTTTGATGAAAACCACAAACAAATTTTTTTTTTTTGGAGAAAACCACAAACTAATTTTCTTTTTGTGAAGAAAACCACAAACTAATTTTTCTTTTTTGAAGAAAACCACAAACTAATTTTTCTTTTTTTGAAGAAAACCACAAACTAATTTTGTTTTTTGAAGAAAACATCTAATTTTCGTTTTTTTTTTGAAGAAAACCACAAACTAATTTTCTTTTTTTTTAAGAAAACCACAAACTAATTTTTTTTTGATGAAAATCACAAACTAATATACTTTTTGTGAAGAAAACCACAAACTAATTTTCATTTTTTGAAGAAAACCACAACTAATTTTCTTTTTTTGAAGAAAACCACAAACTAAATTTTATCTTTTGGAGGAAAACCACAAACTAATTTTTCTTTTTTTGTAGAAAACAACAAAATAATTTTCTTTTTTTGAAGAAAACCTCAAACTAATTGTTCTTTTTTTTGAAGAAAACCACAAACTAATTTTCTTTTTTTAAAGAAAACCAAAATCTAATTTTCGTTTTTTTTGAAGAAAACCACAAACTAATTTTCTTTTATTGAAGAAAACCACAAACTAATTTTCTTTTTTTGAAGAAAACAACAAACTATTTTTTTCTTTTTTTGAAGAAAACCACAAACTAATTGTTCTTTTTCGGAAGAAAACCACAAACTAATTTTCTTTTTTGAAGAAAACCAAAATCTAATTTTCGTATTTTTTGCAGAAAACCACAAACTAATTTTTTTTTTTTTGAAGAAAACCACAGACTAATTTTTCTTTTATTGAAGAAAACCACAAACTAATTTTCTTTTTTTGAAGAAAACCACAAACTAATTTTCTTTTTGTGAAGAAAACCACAAACTAATTTTATTTTTTTGATGAAAAGCACAAACTAATTTTCTTTTTTTGGAGAAAACCACAAACTAATTTTATTTTTTTGAAGAAAACCACAAACTTTTTTTTTGTTTTGAAGAAAACCACAAACTAATTTTCTTTTTTGGAATAAAATCACAAACTAATTTTTTTTTGAAGAAAATCACAAACTTTTTTTTTTTTGAAGAAAACCACAAACTAATTTTCTTTTTTTTTGAAAAGACCGAAAACTAATTTTCGTTTTTTTGAAGAAAACCAAAAACTAATTTTTTTTTTGTTGAAGGAAACCACAAACTAATTTTTCTTTTTGTGAAGAAAACCACAAACTAATTTTCTTTTTTTTGAAGAAAATCACAAACTAATTGTCTTTTTTTGAAGAGAAAACCACAAATTAGTTTTTCTTTTTTTTAAGAAAACCACAAACTAATTTTGTTTTTTGAAGAAAACCAAAATCTAATTTTCGTTTTTTTTGAAGAAAACCACAAACTAATTTTCTTTTTTTTTAAGAAAACCACAAACTAATTTTTTTTTTGAAGAAAATCACAAACTAATTTACTTTTTGTCAAGAAAACCACAAACTAACTTTCATTTTTTGAAGAAAACCACAAACTAATTTTTCTTTTTTGAAGAAAATCACAAACTAATTTTTCTTTTTTTGAAGAAAACCACAAACTAATTTTTCTTTTTTTGAAGAAAACCACAAACTAATTTTTCTTCTTGTGAATAAAACCACAAACTAATTTTTCTTATTTTGAAGAAAACCACAAACTAATTTTCTTTTTTTTGAAGGGAAAAGTACAAACTAATTTTTCTTTTTTTGAAGAAAAACACAGACTAATTTTTTTTTTTGAAGAAAACCACAAGCTAATTTTCTATTTTTGAAGAAAACCAAAATCAAATTTTTTTATTTTTAAGAAAACCAAAAACTAATTTTTTTTTTGATGAAAATCACAAACTAATTTACTTTTTGTGAAGAAAACCACAAACTAATTTTCATTTTTTTTAAGAAAACCACAAACTAATTTTCTTTTTTTGAAGAAAACCACAAACTAAATTTTATCTTTGGGAGGAAAACCACAAACTAATTTTCTTTTTTTGTAGAAAACAACAAAATAATTTTCTTTTTTTGATGAAAACCTCAAACTAATTGTTCTTTTTTTTGAAGAAAACCACAAACTAATTTTCTTTTTTTGAAAAAAACCAAAATCTAATTTTCGTTTTTTTTGAAGAAAACCACAAACTAATTTTCTTTTTTTGAAGAAAACCACAAACTAATTTTCTTTTTTTGAAGAAAACAACAAACTAATTTTTTCTTTTTTTGAAGAAAACCACAAACTAATTGTTCTTTTTCGGAAGAAAACCACAAACTAATTTTCTTTTTTGAAGAAAACCAAAAATCTAATTTTCGTTTTTTTTGCAGAAAACCACAAACTAATTTTCTTTTTTTTGATGAAAACTACAAACTAATTTTTTTTTGTAAGAAAACCACACACTAATTATCTTTTTTTGAAGAAAACAACAAACTAATTTTCTTTTTTTGAAGAAAACCACAAACAAATTTTCTTTTTTTGAAGAAAACCACAAACTATTTTTCTTTTTTTGAAACAAACTACAAACTAATTTTCTTTTTTTGAAGAAAATCACAAAGTAATTTTTCTTTTTTTGAAGAAAACCACAAACTAATTTTTCTTTTTTTGAAGAAATACACAAACTATTTTTCTTTTTTTGAAACAAACTACAAACTAATTTTCTTTTTTTGAAGAAAATCACAAACTAATTTTTCTTTTTTTGAAGAAAACCACAAACTAATTTTCTTTTTGTGAAGAAAACCACAAACTAATTTTTCTTTTTTGAAGAAAACCACAAACTAATTTTCTTTTTTTTTGAAGAAAACCACAAACTAATTTTCATTTTTTGAAGAAAACCACAAACTATATTTTTTTTTTGAAGAAAACCACAAACTAATTTTCTTTTTTTTTGAAAAAACCGAAAACTAATTTTCGTTTTTTTTAAGAAAACCACAAACTAATTTTCTTTTTTTTGGAGAAAACCACAAACTAATTTTTTTTTTTAAGAAAACCACAAACTAATTTTCTTTTCTTGAAGAAAACCACAAACTAATTTTCTTTTTTTGAAGAAAACCACAAACTAATTTTTTATTTATTTGAAGATAACCACAAACTATTTCCTTATTTTGAAGAAAACCAAATACTAATATTCTTTTTTTCAAGAAAACCACAAACTATTTTTTCTGTTTTGATGAAAACGACACACTAATTTTTTTTTTTTTGAAGAAAACCACAAACTAATTTTTCTTTTATTGAAGAAAACCACAAACTAATTTTCTTTTTTTGAAGAAAACCACAAACTAATTTTCTTTTTGTGAAGAAAACCACAAACTAATTTATCATTTTTGAAGAAAACCACATACTAATTTTTTTTTTTGAAGAAAACCACAAACTAATTTTCTTTTTTTTGATGAAAACCACAAACTAATTTTCTTTTTTTGGAGAAAACCACAAACTAATTTTATTTTTTTGAAGAAAACCTCAAACTTTTTTTTTTGTTTTGAAGAAAACCACAAACTAATTTTCTATTTTGGAATAAAATCACAAACTAATTTTTTTTTTGAAGAAAATCACAAACTTTTTTTTTTTTGAAGAAAACAACAAACTAATTTTCTTTTTTTTTGAAAAACCGAAAACGAATTTTCATTTTTTTGAAGAAAACCAAAAACTAATTTTTTTTTTGTTGAAGGAAACCACAAACTAATTTTTCTTTTTGTGAAGAAAACCACAAACTAATTTTCTTTTTTTGAAGAAAATCACAAACTAATTGTCTTTTTTTGAAGAGAAAACCACAAATTAGTTTTTCTTTTTTTTGAAGAAAACCACAAACTAATTTTGTTTTTTGAAGAAAACCACAAACTTATTTTATTTTTTTGAAGAAAACCAAAATATAATTTTCGTTTTTTTTGAAGACAACCACAAACTAATTTTCTTTTTTTTTAAGAAAATCACAAACTAATTTTTTTTTTGAAGAAAATCACAGACTAATTTACTTTTTGTCAAGAAAACCACAAACTAACTTTCATTTTTTGAAGAAAACCACAAACATTTTTTTGAAGAAAATCACAAACTAATTTTTCTTTTTTTGAAGAAAACCACAAATTAATTTTTCTTTTTTTGAAGAAAACCACAAACTAATTTTTCTTCTTGTGAATAAAACCACAAACTAATTTTCTTTTTTTGAAGAAAAGCACAAACTAAATTTTTTTTTTTTGAAGGGAAAAGTACAAACTAATTTTTCTTTTTTTGAAGAAAAACACAAACTAATTTTTTTTTTTGTAGAAAACCACAAGCTAATTTTCTTTTTTTGAAGAAAACCAAAATCAAATTTTTTTATTTTTAAGAAAACCACAAACTAATTTTTTTTTTGATGAAAATCACAAACTAATTTACTTTTTGTGAAGAAAACCACAAACTAATTTTCATTTTTTGAAGAAAACCACAAACTAATTCTCTTTTTTTGAAAAAAACCACAAACTAAATTTTATCTTTTGGAGGAAAACCACAAACTAATTTTCTTTTTTTTGTAGAAAACAACAAAATAATTTTCTTTTTTTGAAGAAAACCTCAAACTAATTGTTCTTTTTTTTGAAGAAAACCACAAACTAATTTTCTTTTTTTGAAGAAAACCAAAATCTAATTTTCGTTTTTTTTGAAGAAAACCACAAACTAATTTTCTTTTTTTGAAGAAAACAACAAACTAATTTGTTCTTTTTTTGACGAAAACCACAAACTAATTGTTCTTTTTCGGAAGAAAACCACAAACTAATTTTCTTTTTTGAAGAAAACCAAAATCTAATTTTCGTTTTTTTTGCAGAAAACCACAAACTAATTTTCTTTTTTTTGATGAAAACTACAAACTAATTTTTTTTTGTAAGAAAACAACAAACTAATTATCATTTTTTGAAGAAAACAACAAATTAATTTTCTTTTTTTGAAGAAAACCACAAAATTTTTTTGAAGAAAACCACAAACTATTTTTCTTTTTTTGAAACAAACTACAAACTAATTTTCGTTTTTTGAAGAAAATCACAAACTAATTTTTCTTTTTTTGAAGAAAACCACAAACTAATTTTCTTTTTTTGAAGAAATACACAAACTATTTTTCTTTTTTTGAAACAAACTACAAACTAATTTTCTTTTTTTGAAGAAAATCACAAACTAATTTTTCTTTTTTTGAAGAAAACCACAAACTAATTTTCTTTTTGTGAAGAAAACCACAAACTAATTTTTCTTTTTTGAAGAAAACCACAAACTAATTTTCTTTTTTTTTTGAAGAAAACCACAAACTAATTTTCATTTTTTGAAGAAAACCACAAACTATATATTTTTTTTGAAGAAAACCACAAACTAATTTTCTTTTCTTGAAGAAAACCATAAACTAATTTTCTTTTTTTGAAGAAAACCACAAACTAATTTTTAATTTTTTTGAAGAAAACCACAAACTAATTTATCTTTTTTTGAAGAAAACCACAAACTAATTTTTTTTTTATTGAAGAAAACCACAACTAATTTTCTTTCTTTGAAGAAAACCACAAACTAATTTTCTTTTCTTGAAGAAAACCACAAACTAATTTTCTTTTTTTGAAGAAAACCACAAACTAATTTTCTTTTTTTGATGAAAACCACAAACCAATTTACTTTTTTTGATGAAAACCACAACCTAATTTTCTTGTTTTGAAGAAAACCACAAACTATTTTTCGGTTTTTGATGAAAACCACAAACTAATTCTTTTTTTCAAGAAAATCACAAACTAATTTTCTTTTTTTTGAACAAAACCGCAAACAAAATAATTTTTTTGAAGAAAACCACAAACTAATTTTCTTTACTTGAAGAAAACCACAAACTAATTTTCATTTTTTGAAGAAAACCACAAACTATTTTTTCTTTTTCTGAAGAAAACAACAAACTAATTTTTCTTTTTTTGAAGAAAACCTCAAACTAATTTTTTTTTATTGAAGAAAACCACAAACTAATTTTCTTTCTTTGAAGAAAACCACTAACTAGTATTTCTTTTTTTGAAGAAATAGACAAACTAATTCTCTTTTTTTAAAGAAAACCACAAACTAATTTTCTTTTTTTAAAGAAAACCACAAACTAATTTTCTTTTTTTGAAGAGAACCAAAAACTATTTTTCTTTTTTTGAAACAAACTACAAACTAATTTTCTTTTTTTGAAGAAAATCACAAACTAATTTTTTTTTTTTGAAGAAAACCACAAACAAATTTTCTTTTTGTGTAGAAAACCACAAACTAATTTTTCTTTTTGATAGAAAACCACAAACTAATTTTCTTTTTTTGAAGAAAACCAGAAACAATTTTTTCTTTTTTTGATGAAAACCACAAACTAATTTTTTTTTTTTGGAGAAAACCACAAACTAATTTTCTTTTTGTGAAGAAAACCACAAACTAATTTTTCTTTTTTTGGAGAAAACCACAAACTAATTTTCTTTTATTGAAGAAAACCAACTAATTTTATATTTTTGAAGAAAACCACAAACTAATTTTGTTTTTTTGAAGAAAACCACAAAATATTTTTCTTTTTTTGAAACAAACTACAAACTAATTTTTTTTTTTTGAAGAAAATCACAAACTAATTTTTCTTTTTTTGAAGAAAACCACAAACTAATTTTCTTTTTTTGAAGAAAACCACAAACAAATTTTCTTTTTGTGAAGAAAACCACAAACTAATTTATCATTTTTGAAGAAAACCACATTCTAATTTTTTTTTTTGAAGAAAACCACAAACTAATTTTCTTTTTTTGATGAAAACCACAAACTAATTTTCTTTTTTTGGAGAAAACCACAAACTAATTTTATTTTTTTGAAGAAAACCACAAACTTTTGTTTTTGTTTTGAAGAAAACCACAAACTAATTTTCTTTTTTTGAATAAAATCACAAACTAATTTTCTTTTTTTGTAGAAAACAACAAAATAATTTTCTTTTTTTGAAGAAAACCTCAAACTAATTGTTCTTTTTTTTGAAGAAAACCACAAACTAATTTTCTTTTTTTGAAGAAAACCAAAATCTAATTTTCGTTTTTTTTGAAGAAAACCACAAACTAATTTTCTTTTTCGGAAGAAAACCACAAACTAATTTTCTTTTTTTAAGAAAACCAAAATCTAATTTTCGTTTTTTTTGCAGAAAAGCACAAACTAATTTTCTTTTTTTTGATGAAAACTACAAACTAATTTTTTTTTGTAAGAAAACCACAAACTAATTATCTTTTTTTGAAGAAAACCACAAATTAATTTTCTTTTTTTGAAGAAAACCACAAATTTTTTTTGAAGAAAACCTCAAACTATTTTTCTTTTTTTGAAACAAACTACAAACTAATTTTCTTTTTTTGAAGAAAATCACAAACTAATTTTTCTTTTTTTGAAGAAAATCACAAACTAATTTTTCTTTTTTTGAAGAAAACCACAAACTAATTTTCTTTTTGTGAAGAAAACCACAAACTAATTTTTTTTTATTGAAGAAAACCACAAACTAATTTTCTTTTTTTTTGATGAAAACCACAAACTAATTTTCATTTTTTGAAGAAAACCACAAACTATATTTTTTTTTTGAAGAAAACCACAAAGTAATTTTCTTTTCTTGAAGAAAACCATAAACTAATTTTCTTTTTTTGAAGAAAACCACAAACTAATTTTTAATTTTTTTGAAGAAAACCACAAACTAATTTATCTTTTTTTGAAGAAAACCACAAACTAATTTTTTTTTTATTGAAGAAAACCACAACTAATTTTCTTTCTTTGAAGAAAACCACAAACTAATTTTCTTTTATTGAAGAAAACCACAAACTAATTTTCTTTTTTTGAAGAAAACCACCAACTAATTTTCTTTTCTTGAAGAAAACCATAAACTAATTTTCTTTTTTTGAAGAAAACCACAAACTAATTTTTAATTTTTTTGAAGAAAACCACAAACTAATTTATCTTTTTTTGAAGAAAACCACAAACTAATTTTTTTTTTATTGAAGAAAACCACAACTAATTTTCTTTCTTTGAAGAAAACCACAAACTAATTTTCTTTTCTTGAAGAAAACCACAAACTAATTTTCTTTTTTTGAAGAAAACCACAAACTAATTTTCTTTTTTTGATGAAAACCACAAACCAATTTACTTTTTTTGATGAAAACCACAACCTAATTTTCTTGTTTTGAAGAAAACCACAAACTATTTTTCGTTTTTTGATGAAAACCACAAACTAATTTTTTTTTTCAAGAAAATCACAAACTAATTCTCTTTTTTTTCAAGAAAACCGCAAACAAATTAATTTTTTTGAAGAAAACCACAAACTAATTTTCTTTACTTGAAGAAAACCACAAACTAATTTTCATTTTTTGAAGAAAACCACAAACTATTTTTTCTTTTTCTGAAGAAAACAACAAACTAATTTTTCTTTTTTTGAAGAAAACCACAAACTAATTTTTTTTTTATTGAAGAAAACCACGAACTAATTTTCTTTCTTTGAAGAAAACCACTAACTAGTATTTCTTTTTTTGAAGAAATAGACAAACTAATTCTCTTTTTTAAAAGAAAACCACAAACTAATTTTCTTTTTTTGAATAAAACCACAAACTAATTTTTTTTTTTTGAAGAAAACCACAAACTAATATTCTTTTTTTGAAGAAAACCAAAAACTATTTTTCTTTTTTTGAAACAAACTACAAACTAATTTTCTTTTTTTGAAGAAAATCACAAACTAATTTTTTTTTTTTGAAGAAAACCACAAACAAATTTTTTTTTTGTGTAGAAAACCACAAACTAATTTTTCTTTTTTGTAGAAAACCACAAACTAATTTTCTTTTTTTGAAGAAAACCAAAAACTATTTTTCTTTTTTTGAAACAAACTACAAACTAATTTTCTTTTTTTGAAGAAAATCACAAACTAATTTTTTTTTTTGAAGAAAACCACAAAATTGTTTTTCTTTTTGTGTAGAAAACCACAAACTAATTTTTCTTTTTTATAGAAAACCACAAACTAATTTTCTTTTTTTGATGAAAACCACAAACTAATTTTATTTTTTTGGAGAAAACCATAAACTAATTTTATTTTTTTGAAGAAAAGCACAAACAATTTTTTTTTTTGATGAAAACCACAAACTAATTTTCTTTTTTTGGAGAAAACCACAAACTAATTTTCTCTTTGTGAAGAAAACCACAAACTAATTTTTCTTTTTTAAAGAAAAGCACAAACTAATTTTTCTTTTTTTGAAGAAAACCACAAACTAATTTTCTTTTTTTGAAGAAAACCACAAACAAATTTTCTTTTTGTGTAGAAATCCACAAACTAATTTTTCTTTTTTATAGAAAACCACAAACTAATTTTATTTTTTTGAAGAAAACCACAAACTAATTTTCTTTTTTTGATGAAAACCACAAACTAATTTTATTTTTTTGGAGAAAACCATAAACTAATTTTATTTTTTTTGAAGAAAACCACAAACAATGTTTTTTTTTGATGAAAACCACAAACAAATTTTCTTTTTTGGAGAAAACCACAAACTAATTTTCTCTTTGTGAAGAAAACCACAAACTAATTTTTCTTTTTTGAAGAAAAGCACAAACTAATTTTTCTTTTTTTGAAGAAAACCACAAACTAATTTTCTTTTTTTGAAGAAAACCAACTAATTTTATATTTTTGAAGAAAACCACAAACTAATTTTGTTTTTTTGAAGAAAACCACAAAATAATTTTCTTTTTTTTAAACAAACTACAAACTAATTTTTTTTTTGAAGAAAATCACAAACTAATTATTCTTTTTTTGAAGAAAACCACAAACTAATTTTCTTTTTTTGAAGAAAACCACAAACTAATTTTCTTTTTGTGAAGAAAACCACAAACTAATTTATCATTTTTGAAGAAAACCACATACTAATTTTTTTTTTTGAAGAAAACCACAAACTAATTTTCTTTTTTTGATGAAAACAACAAACTAATTTTTTTTTTTGGAGAAAACCACAAACTAATTTTATATTTTTGAAGAAAACCACAAACTTTTTTTTTTGTTTTGAAGAAAACCTCAAACTAATTTTTTTTTATTGAAGAAAACCACAAACTAATTTTGTTTCTTTGAAGAAAACCACTAACTAGTATTTCTTTTTTTGAAGAAATAGACAAACTAATTCTCTTTTTTTAAAGAAAACCACAAACTAATTTTCTTTTTTTAAAGAAAACCACAAACTAATTTTCTTTTTTTGAAGAGAACCAAAAACTATTTTTCTTTTTTTGAAACAAACTACAAACTAATTTTCTTTTTTTGAAGAAAATCACAAACTAATTTTTTTTTTTTGAAGAAAACCACAAACAAATTTTCTTTTTGTGTAGAAAACCACAAACTAATTTTTCTTTTTGATAGAAAACCACAAACTAATTTTCTTTTTTTGAAGAAAACCAGAAACAATTTTTTCTTTTTTTGATGAAAACCACAAACTAATTTTTTTTTTTTGGAGAAAACCACAAACTAATTTTCTTTTTGTGAAGAAAACCACAAACTAATTTTTCTTTTTTTGGAGAAAACCACAAACTAATTTTCTTTTATTGAAGAAAACCAACTAATTTTATATTTTTGAAGAAAACCACAAACTAATTTTGTTTTTTTGAAGAAAACCACAAAATATTTTTCTTTTTTTGAAACAAACTACAAACTAATTTTTTTTTTTTGAAGAAAATCACAAACTAATTTTTCTTTTTTTGAAGAAAACCACAAACTAATTTTCTTTTTTTGAAGAAAACCACAAACAAATTTTCTTTTTGTGAAGAAAACCACAAACTAATTTATCATTTTTGAAGAAAACCACATTCTAATTTTTTTTTTTGAAGAAAACCACAAACTAATTTTCTTTTTTTGATGAAAACCACAAACTAATTTTCTTTTTTTGGAGAAAACCACAAACTAATTTTATTTTTTTGAAGAAAACCACAAACTTTTGTTTTTGTTTTGAAGAAAACCACAAACTAATTTTCTTTTTTTGAATAAAATCACAAACTAATTTTCTTTTTTTGTAGAAAACAACAAAATAATTTTCTTTTTTTGAAGAAAACCTCAAACTAATTGTTCTTTTTTTTGAAGAAAACCACAAACTAATTTTCTTTTTTTGAAGAAAACCAAAATCTAATTTTCGTTTTTTTTGAAGAAAACCACAAACTAATTTTCTTTTTCGGAAGAAAACCACAAACTAATTTTCTTTTTTTAAGAAAACCAAAATCTAATTTTCGTTTTTTTTGCAGAAAAGCACAAACTAATTTTCTTTTTTTTGATGAAAACTACAAACTAATTTTTTTTTGTAAGAAAACCACAATCTAATTATCTTTTTTTGAAGAAAACCACAAATTAATTTTCTTTTTTTGAAGAAAACCACAAATTTTTTTTGAAGAAAACCTCAAACTATTTTTCTTTTTTTGAAACAAACTACAAACTAATTTTCTTTTTTTGAAGAAAATCACAAACTAATTTTTCTTTTTTTGAAGAAAATCACAAACTAATTTTTCTTTTTTTGAAGAAAACCACAAACTAATTTTCTTTTTGTGAAGAAAACCACAAACTAATTTTTTTTTATTGAAGAAAACCACAAACTAATTTTCTTTTTTTTTGATGAAAACCACAAACTAATTTTCATTTTTTGAAGAAAACCACAAACTATATTTTTTTTTTGAAGAAAACCACAAAGTAATTTTCTTTTCTTGAAGAAAACCATAAACTAATTTTCTTTTTTTGAAGAAAACCACAAACTAATTTTTAATTTTTTTGAAGAAAACCACAAACTAATTTATCTTTTTTTGAAGAAAACCACAAACTAATTTTTTTTTTTATTGAAGAAAACCACAACTAATTTTCTTTCTTTGAAGAAAACCACAAACTAATTTTCTTTTATTGAAGAAAACCACAAACTAATTTTCTTTTTTTGAAGAAAACCACCAACTAATTTTCTTTTCTTGAAGAAAACCATAAACTAATTTTCTTTTTTTGAAGAAAACCACAAACTAATTTTTAATTTTTTTGAAGAAAACCACAAACTAAATTATCTTTTTTTGAAGAAAACCACAAACTAATTTTTTTTTTATTGAAGAAAACCACAACTAATTTTCTTTCTTTGAAGAAAACCACAAACTAATTTTCTTTTCTTGAAGAAAACCACAAACTAATTTTCTTTTTTTGAAGAAAACCACAAACTAATTTTCTTTTTTTGATGAAAACCACAAACCAATTTACTTTTTTTGATGAAAACCACAACCTAATTTTCTTGTTTTGAAGAAAACCACAAACTATTTTTCGTTTTTTGATGAAAACCACAAACTAATTTTTTTTTTCAAGAAAATCACAAACTAATTCTCTTTTTTTTCAAGAAAACCGCAAACAAATTAATTTTTTTGAAGAAAACCACAAACTAATTTTCTTTACTTGAAGAAAACCACAAACTAATTTTCATTTTTTGAAGAAAACCACAAACTATTTTTTCTTTTTCTGAAGAAAACAACAAACTAATTTTTCTTTTTTTGAAGAAAACCACAAACTAATTTTTTTTTTATTGAAGAAAACCACGAACTAATTTTCTTTCTTTGAAGAAAACCACTAACTAGTATTTCTTTTTTTGAAGAAATAGACAAACTAATTCTCTTTTTTAAAAGAAAACCACAAACTAATTTTCTTTTTTTGAATAAAACCACAAACTAATTTTTTTTTTTTGAAGAAAACCACAAACTAATATTCTTTTTTTGAAGAAAACCAAAAACTATTTTTCTTTTTTTGAAACAAACTACAAACTAATTTTCTTTTTTTGAAGAAAATCACAAACTAATTTTTTTTTTTTGAAGAAAACCACAAACAAATTTTTTTTTTGTGTAGAAAACCACAAACTAATTTTTCTTTTTTGTAGAAAACCACAAACTAATTTTCTTTTTTTGAAGAAAACCAAAAACTATTTTTCTTTTTTTGAAACAAACTACAAACTAATTTTCTTTTTTTGAAGAAAATCACAAACTAATTTTTTTTTTTGAAGAAAACCACAAAATTTTTTTTCTTTTTGTGTAGAAAACCACAAACTAATTTTTCTTTTTTATAGAAAACCACAAACTAATTTTCTTTTTTTGATGAAAACCACAAACTAATTTTATTTTTTTGGAGAAAACCATAAACTAATTTTATTTTTTTGAAGAAAAGCACAAACAATTTTTTTTTTTGATGAAAACCACAAACTAATTTTCTTTTTTTGGAGAAAACCACAAACTAATTTTCTCTTTGTGAAGAAAACCACAAACTAATTTTTCTTTTTTAAAGAAAAGCACAAACTAATTTTTCTTTTTTTGAAGAAAACCACAAACTAATTTTCTTTTTTTGAAGAAAACCACAAACAAATTTTCTTTTTGTGTAGAAATCCACAAACTAATTTTTCTTTTTTATAGAAAACCACAAACTAATTTTCTTTTTTTGAAGAAAACCACAAACTAATTTTCTTTTTTTGATGAAAACCACAAACTAATTTTATTTTTTTGGAGAAAACCATAAACTAATTTTATTTTTTTTGAAGAAAACCACAAACAATGTTTTTTTTTGATGAAAACCACAAACAAATTTTCTTTTTTGGAGAAAACCACAAACTAATTTTCTCTTTGTGAAGAAAACCACAAACTAATTTTTCTTTTTTGAAGAAAAGCACAAACTAATTTTTCTTTTTTTCAAGAAAACCACAAACTAATTTTCTTTTTTTGAAGAAAACCAACTAATTTTATATTTTTGAAGAAAACCACAAACTAATTTTGTTTTTTTGAAGAAAACCACAAAATAATTTTCTTTTTTTTAAACAAACTACAAACTAATTTTTTTTTTGAAGAAAATAACAAACTAATTATTCTTTTTTTGAAGAAAACCACAAACTAATTTTCTTTTTTTGAAGAAAACCACAAACTAATTTTCTTTTTGTGAAGAAAACCACAAACTAATTTATCATTTTTGAAGAAAACCACATACTAATTTTTCTTTTTTTGAAGAAAACCACAAACTAATTTTTTTTTATTGAAGAAAACCACAACTAATTTTCTTTCTTTGAAGAAAACCACAAACTAATTGTCTTTTCTTGAAGAAAACCACAAACTAATTTTCTTTTTTTGCAGAAAACCACAAACTAATTTTCTTTTTTTGATGAAAACCACAAACCAATTTACTTTTTTTGATGAAAACCACAACCTAATTTTCTTGTTTTGAAGAAAACCACAAACTATTTTTCGGTTTTTGATGAAAACCACAAACTAATTTTTTTTTTCAAGAAAATCACAAACTAATTTTCTTTTTTTTGAAGAAAACCGCAAACAAATTAATTTTTTTGAAGAAAACCACAAACTAATTTTCTTTACTTGAAGAAAACCACAAACTAATTTTCATTTTTTGAAGAAAACCACAAACTATTTTTTCTTTTTCTGAAGAAAACAACAAACTAATTTTTCTTTTTTTGAAGAAAACCACAAACTAATTTTTTTTTTATTGAAGAAAACTACAAACTAATTTTCTTTCTTTGAAGAAAACCACTAACTAGTATTTCTTTTTTTGAAGAAATAGACAAACTAATTCTCTTTTTTAAAAGAAAACCACAAACTAATTTTCTTTTTTTGAATAAAACCACAAACTAATTTTCTTTTTTTGAAGAAAACCACAAACTAATTTTCTTTTTTTGAAGAAAACCAAAAACTATTTTTCTTTTTTTGAAACAAACTACAAACTAATTTTCTTTTTTTGAAGAAAATCACAAACTAATTTTTTTTTTTTGAAGAAAACCACAAACAAATTTTCTTTTTGTGTAGAAAATCACAAACTAATTTTTCTTTTTTATAGAAAACCACAAACTAATTTTCTTTTTTTGAAGAAAACCAAAAACTATTTTTCTTTTTTTGAAACAAACTACAAACTAATTTTCTTTTTTTGAAGAAAATCACAAACTAATTTTTTTTTTTGAAGAAAACCACAAAATTTTTTTCTTTTTGTGTAGAAAACCACAAACTAATTTTTCTTTTTTATAGAAAACCACAAACTAATTTTCTTTTTTTGATGAAAACCACAAACTAATTTTATTTTTTTGGAGAAAACCATAAACTAATTTTATTTTTTTGAAGAAAAGCACAAACAATTTTTTTTTTGATGAAAACCACAAACTAATTTTCTTTTTTTGGAGAAAACCACAAACTAATTTTCTCTTTGTGAAGAAAACCACAAACTAATT
Source organism: Luzula sylvatica (assembly GCA_946800325.1). Lineage (NCBI taxonomy): Eukaryota > Viridiplantae > Streptophyta > Magnoliopsida > Poales > Juncaceae > Luzula > Luzula sylvatica. The sequence goes on along the minus strand of OX326956.1, from coordinate 75,701,610 downwards.
TTTCTTTTTTGAAGAAAAGCACAAACTAATTTTTCTTTTTTTGAAGAAAACCACAAACTAATTTTCTTTTTTTGTAGAAAACCACAAACAAATTTTCTTTTTTATAGAAAACCACAAACTAATTTTCTTTTTTTGAAGAAAACCACAAACTAATTTTCTTTTTTTGAAGAAAACCACAAACTAATTTTTCTTTTTTATAGAAAACCACTAACTAATTTTCTTTTTTTGAAGAAAACCACAAACTAATTTTCTTTTTTTGATGAAAACCACAAATTAATTTTATTTTTTTGGAGAAAACAATAAACTAATTTTATTTTTTTGAAGAAAACCACAAACAATTTTTTTTTTTTGATGAAAACCACAAACTAATTTTCTTTTTTGGAGAAAACCACAAACTAATTTTCTCTTTGTGAAGAAAACCACAAACTAATTTTTCTTTTTTGAAGAAAAGCACAAACTAATTTTGCTTTTTTTAAAGAAAACCACAAACTAATTTTCTTTTTTTGAAGAAAACCAACTAATTTTATATTTTTGAAGAAAACCACAAACTAATTTTGTTTTTTTGAAGAAAACCACAAAATAATTTTCTTTTTTTGAAACAAACTACAAACTAATTTTTTTTTTGAAGAAAATCACAAACTAATTATTCTTTTTTTGAAGAAAACCACAAACTAATTTTCTTTTTTTTGATGAAAACAACAAACTAATTTTTTTTTTTGGAGAAAACCACAAACTAATTTTATATTTTTGAAGAAAACCACAAACTTTTTTTTTTGTTTTGAAGAAAACCACAAACTAATTTTCTTTTTTTGAATAAAACCGCAAACTAATATTTTTTTTTGAAGAAAATCACAAACTTTTTTTTTTTTTGAAGAAAACCACAAACTAATTTTCTTTTTTTTTGAAAAAACCGAAAACTAATTTTCGTTTTTTTGAAGAAAACCACGAACTAATTTTCTTTTTTTTGAAGAAAACCACAAACTAAATTTTTTTTTTGAAGAAAACCACAAACTAATTTTCTTTTCTTGAAGAAAACCATAAACTAATTTTCTTTTTTTGAAGAAAACCACAAACTAATTTTTTATTTTTTTGAAGAAAACCACAAACCAATTTTTCTTTTTTTGAAGAAAACCACAAACTAATTTTTTTTTATTGAAGAAAACCACAACTAATTTTCTTTCTTTGAAGAAAACCACAAACTAATTTTCTTTTCTTGAAGAAAACCACAAACTAATTTTCTTTTTTTGAAGAAAACCACAAACTAATTTTCTTTTTTTGATGAAAACCACAAACCAATTTACTTTTTTTGATGAAAACCACAACCTAATTTTCATGTTTTGAAGAAAACCACAAACTATTTTTCGGTTTTTGATGAAAACCACAAACTAATTCTTTTTTTCAAGAAAATCACAAACTAATTTTCTTTTTTGTGAAGAAAACCGCAAACAAATTAATTTTTTTGAAGAAAACCACAAACTAATTTTCTTTACTTGAAGAAAACCACAAACTAATTTTCATTTTTTGAAGAAAACCACAAACTATTTTTTATTTTTCTGAAGAAAACAACAAACTAATTTTTCTTTTTTTGAAGAAAACCACAAACTAATTTTTTTTTATTGAAGAAAACCACAATTTAATTTTCTTTCTTTGAAGAAAACCACTAACTAGTATTTCTTTTTTTGAAGAAATAGACAAACTAATTCTCTTTTTTTAAAGAAAACCACAAACTAATTTTCTTTTTTTGAATAAAACCACAAACTAATTTTCTTTTTTTAAAGAAAACCACAAACTAATTTTCTTTTTTTGAAGAAAACCAAAAACTATTTTTCTTTTTTTGAAACAAACTACAAACTAATTTTCTTTTTTTGAAGAAAATCACAAACTAATTTTTTTTTTTTGAAGAAAACCACAAACAAATTTTCTTTTTATGTAGAAAACCACAAACTAATTTTTCTTTTTTATAGAAAACCACAAACTAATTTTCTTTTTTTGAAGAAAACCAGAAACAATTTTTTCTTTTTTTGATGAAAACCACAAACTAATTTTTTTTTTTTGGAGAAAACCACAAACTAATTTTCTTTTTGTGAAGAAAACCACAAACTAATTTTTCTTTTTTGAAGAAAACCACAAACTAATTTTTCTTTTTTTGAAGAAAACCACAAACTAATTTTCTTTTATTGAAGAAAACCAACTAATTTTATATTTTTGAAGAAAACCACAAACTAATTTTGTTTTTTTGAAGAAAACCACAAAATATTTTTCTTTTTTTGAAACAAACTACAAACTAATTTTTTTTTTTTGAAGAAAATCACAAACTAATTTTTCTTTTTTTGAATAAAATCACAAACTAATTTATCATTTTTGAAGAAAACCACATTCTAATTTTTTTTTTTGAAGAAAAGCACAAACTAATTTTCTTTTTTTGATGAAAACCACAAACTAATTTTCTTTTTTTGGAGAAAACCACAAACTTATTTTATTTTTTTGAAGAAAACCACAAACTTTTTTTTTTGTTTTGAAGAAAACCACAAACTAATTTTCTTTTTTTGAATAAAATCACAAACTAATTTTTTTTTTTGAAGAAAATCACAAACTTTTTTTTTTTTTTGAAGAAAACCACAAACTAATTTTCTTTTTTTTTGAAACAACCGAAAACTAATTTTCGTTTTTTTGAAGAAAACCAAAAACTAATTTTTTTTTTGTTGAAGGAAACCACAAACTAATTTTTCTTTTTGTGAAGAAAATCACAAACTAATTTTCTTTTTTTGAAGAAAATCACAAACTAATTGTCTTTTTTTGAAGAGAAAACCACAAATTAGTTTTTCTTTTTTTGAAGAAAACCACAAACTAATTTTGTTTTTTGATGAAAACCAAAAACTTATTTTATTTTTTTGAAGAAAACCAAAATCTAATTTTCGTTTTTTTTGAAGAAAACCACAAACTAATTTTCTTTTCTTTTAAGAAAACCACAAACTAATTTTTTTTTTGATGAAAATCACAAACTAATATACTTTTTGTGAAGAAAACCACAAACTAATTTTCATTTTTTGAAGAAAACCACAAACTAATTTTCTTTTTTTGAAGAAAACCAAAAACTAAATTTTATCTTTTGGAGGAAAACCACAAACTAATTTTCTTTTTTTGTAGAAAACAACAAAATAATTTTCTTTTTTTGAAGAAAACCTCAAACTAATTGTTCTTTTTTTTGAAGAAAGCACAAACTAATTTTCTTTTTTTGAAGAAAACCACAAACTAATTTTTCTTTTTTATAGAAAACCACAAACTAATTTTCTTTTTTTGAAGAAAACCAAAAACTATTTTTCTTTTTTTGAAACAAACTACAAACTAATTTTCTTTTTTTGAAGAAAATCACAAACTAATTTTTTTTTTTGAAGAAAACCACAAAAAAAATTTTCTTTTTGTGTAGAAAACCACAAACTAATTTTTCTTTTTTATAGAAAACCACAAACTAATTTTCTTTTTTTGATGAAAACCACAAACTTATTTTATTTTTTTGGAGAAAACCATAAACTAATTTTATTTTTTTGAAGAAAAGCACAAACAATTTTTTTTTTTGATGAAAACCACAAACTAATTTTCTTTTTTTGGAGAAAACCACAAACTAATTTTCTCTTTGTGAAGAAAACCACAAACTAATTTTTCTTTTTTGAAGAAAAGCACAAACTAATTTTTCTTTTTTTGAAGAAAACCACAAACTAATTTTCTTTTTTTGAAGAAAACCACAAACAAATTTTCTTTTTGTGTAGAAATCCACAAACTAATTTTTCTTTTTTATAGAAAACCACAAACTAATTTTCTTTTTTTGAAGAAAACCACAAACTAATTTTCTTTTTTTGATGAAAACCACAAACTAATTTTATTTTTTTGGAGAAAACCATAAACTAATTTTATTTTTTTGAAGAAAACCACAAACAATGTTTTTTTTTTGATGAAAACCACAAACAAATTTTCTTTTTTGGAGAAAACCACAAACTAATTTTCTCTTTGTGAAGAAAACCACAAACTAATTTTTCTTTTTTGAAGAAAAGCACAAACTAATTTTTCTTTTTTTGAAGAAAACCACAAACTAATTTTCTTTTTTTGAAGAAAACCAACTAATTTTATATTTTTGAAAAAAACCACAAACTAATTTTGTTTTTTTGAAGAAAACCACAAAATAATTTTCTTTTTTCGAAACAAACTACAAACTAATTTTTTTTTTGAAGAAAATCACAAACTAATTATTCTTTTTTTGAAGAAAACCACAAACTAATTTTCTTTTTTTGAAGAAAACCACAAACTAATTTTCTTTTTGTGAAGAAAAACCACAAACTAATTTATCATTTTTGAAGAAAACCACATACTAATTTTTTTTTTTGAAGAAAACCACAAACTAATTTTCTTTTTTTGATGAAAACAACAAACTAATTTTTTTTTTTGGAGAAAACCACAAACTAATTTTATATTTTTGAAGAAAACCACAAACTTTTTTTTTTGTTTTGAAGAAAACCACTAACTAATTTTCTTTTTTTGAATAAAACCGCAAACTAATATTTTTTTTTGTAGAAAATCACAAACTTTTTTTTTTTTTGAAGAAAACGACAAACTAATTGTCTTTTTTTTTTGAAAAAACCGAAAACTAATTTTCTTTTTTTTGAAGAAAACCACGAACTAATTTTCTTTTTTTTGAAGAAAACCACAAACTAAATTGTTTTTTTGAAGAAAACCACAAACTAATTTTCTTTTCTTGAAGAAAACCATAAACTAATTTTCTTTTTTTGAAGAAAACCACAAACTAATTTTTTATTTTTTTGAAGAAAACCACAAACTAATTTTTCTTTTTTTGAAGAAAACCACAAACTAATTTTTTTTTTATTGAAGAAAACCACAACTAATTTTCTTTCTTTGAAGAAAACCACAAACTAATTTTCTTTTCTTGAAGAAAACCACAAACTAATTTTCTTTTTTTGAAGAAAACCACAAACTAATTTTCTTTTTTTGCTGAAAACCACAAACCAATTTACTTTTTTTGATGAAAACCACAACCTAATTTTCTTGTTTTGAAGAAAACCACAAACTATTTTTCGGTTTTTGATGAAAACCACAAACTAATTTTTTTTTTCAAGAAAATCACAAACTAATTTTCTTTTTTTTGAAGAAGACCGCAAACAAATTAATTTTTTTGAAGAAAACCACAAACTAATTCTCTTTACTTGAAGAAAACCACAAACTAATTTTCATTTTTTGAAGAAAACCATAAACTATTTTTTCTTTTTCTGAAGAAAACAACAAACTAATTTTTCTTTTTTTGAAGAAAACCACAAACTAATTTTTTTTTTATTGAAGAAAACCACAAACTAATTTTCTTTCTTTGAAGAAAACCACTAACTAGTATTTCTTTTTTTGAAGAAATAGACAAACTAATTCTCTTTTTTAAAAGAAAACCACAAACTAATTTTCTTTTTTTGAATAAAACCACAAACTAATTTTCTTTTTTTGAAGAAAACCACAAACTAATTTTCTTTTTTTGAAGAAAACCAAAAACTATTTTTCATTTTTTGAAACAAACTACAAACTAATTTTCTTTTTTTGAAGAAAATCACAAACTAATTTTTTTTTTTCGAAGAAAACCACAAACAAATTTTCTTTTTGTGTAGAAAATCACAAACAAATTTTTCTTTTTTATAGAAAACCACAAACTAATTTTCTTTTTTTGAAGAAAACCAAAAACTATTTTTCTTTTTTTGAAACAAACTACAAACTAATTTTCTTTTTTTGAACAAAATCACAAACTAATTTTTTTTTTTGAAGAAAACCACAAAAAAATTTTCTTTTTGTGTACAAAACCACAAACTAATTTTTCTTTTTTATAGAAAACCACAAACTAATTTTCTTTTTTTGATGAAAACCACAAACTAATTTTATTTTTTTGGAGAAAACAATAAACTAATTTTATTTTTTTGAAGAAAAGCACAAACAATATTTTTTTTTGATGAAAACCACAAACTAATTTTCTTTTTTTGGAGAAAACCACAAACTAATTTTCTCTTTGTGAAGAAAACCACGAACTAATTTTTCTTTTTTGAAGAAAAGCACAAACTAATTTTTCTTTTTTTGAAGAAAACCACAAACTAATTTTCTTTTTTTGAAGAAAACCACAAACAAATTTTCTTTTTGTGTAGAAATCCACAAACTAATTTTTCTTTTTTATAGAAAACCACAAACTAATTTTCTTTTTTTGAAGAAAACCACAAACTAATTTTCTTTTTTTGATGAAAACCACAAACTAATTTTATTTTTTTGGAGAAAACCATAAACTAATTTTATTTTTTTGAAGAAAACCACAAACAATGTTTTTTTTTTGATGAAAACCACAAACAAATTTTCTTTTTTGGAGAAAACCACAAACTAATTTTTTCTTTGTGAAGAAAACCACAAACTAATTTTTCTTTTTGGAAGAAAAGCACAAACTAATTTTTCTTTTTTTGAAGAAAACCACAAACTAATTTTCTTTTTTTGAAGAAAACCACAAACAAATTTTCTTTTTTATAGAAAACCACAAACTAATTTTCTTTTTTTGAAGAAAACCACAAACTAATTTTCTTTTTTTGAAGAAAACCAAAAACTATTTTTCTTTTTTTGAAACAAACTACAAACTAATTTTCTTTTTTTGAAGAAAATCACAGACTAATTTTTTTTTTTGAAGAAAATCACAAACAAATTTTCTTTTTGTGTAGAAAACCACAAACTAATTTTTCTTTTTTATAGAAAACCACAAACTAATTTTTTCTTTTTTTGATGAAAACCACAAACTAAATTTTTTTTTTTGGAGAAAACCACAAACTAATTTTCTTTTTGTGAAGAAAACCACTAACTAATTTTTCTTTTTTGAACAAAACCACAAACTAATTTTTCTTTTTTTGAAGAAAACCACAAACTAATTTTCTTTTATTGAAGAAAACCAACTAATTTTATATTTTTGAAGAAAACCACAAACTAATTTTGTTTTTTTGAAGAAAACCACAAAATATTTTTCTTTTTTTGAAACAAACTACAAACTAATTTTTTTTTTTGAAGAAAATCACAAACTAATTGTTCTTTTTTTGAAGAAAACCACAAACTAATTTTCTTTTTTTGAAGAAAACCACAAACTAATTTTCTTTTTGTGAAGAAAACCACAAACTAATTTATCATTTTTGAAGAAAACCACATTCTAATTTTTTTTTTTGAAGAAAACCACAAACTAATTTTCTTTTTTTGATGAAAACCACAAACTAATTTTCTTTTTTTGGAGAAAACCACAAACTAATTTTATTTTTTTGGAGAAAACCACAAACTTTATTTTTTGTTTTGAAGAAAACCACAAACTAATTTTCTTTTTTTGAATAAAATCACAAACTAATTTTTTTTTTTGAAGAAAATCACAAACTTTTTTTTTTTTTGAAGAAAACCACAAACTAATTTTCTTTTTTTTTGAAAAAACCGAAAACTAATTTTCGTTTTTTTGAAGAAAACCAAAAACTAATTTTTTTTTTGTTGAAGGAAACCACAAACTAATTTTTCTTTTTGTGAAGAAAATCACAAACTAATTTTCTTTTTCTGAAGAAAATCACAAACTAATTGTCTTTTTTTGAAGAGAAAACCACAAATTAGTTTTTCTTTTTTTGAAGAAAACCACAAACTAATTTTGTTTTTTGATGAAAACCACAAACTTATTTTATTTTTTTGAAGAAAACCAAAATCTAATTTTCGTTTTTTTTGAAGAAAACCACAAACTAATTTTCTTTTTTTTTAAGAAAACCACAAACTAATTTTTTTTTTGATGAAAACCACAAACTAATATACTTTTTGTGAAGAAAACCACAAACTAATTTTCATTTTTTGAAGAAAACCACAAACTAATTTTCTTTTTTTGAAGAAAACCACAAACTAAATTTTATCTTTTGGAGGAAAACCACAAACTAATTTTCTTTTTTTGTAGAAAACAACAAAATAATTTTCTTTTTTTGAAGAAAACCTCAAACTAATTGTTCTTTTTTTTGAAGAAATCCACAAACTAATTTTCTTTTTTTGAAGAAAACCACAAACTAATTTTTCTTTTTTATAGAAAACCACAAACTAATTTTCTTTTTTTGAAGAAAACCAAAAACTATTTTTCTTTTTTTGAAACAAACTACAAACTAATTTTCTTTTTTTGAAGAAAATCACAAACTAATTTTCTTTTTTTGAAGAAAATCACAAACTAATTGTCTTTTTTTGAAGAGAAAACCACAAATTAGTTTTTCTTTTTTTGAAGAAAACCACAAACTAATTTTGTTTTTTGATGAAAACCACAAACTTATTTTATTTTTTTGAAGAAAACCAAAATCTAATTTTCGTTTTTTTTGAAGAAAACCACAAACTCATTTTCTTTTTTTTTAAGAAAACCACAAACTAATTTTTTTTTTGATGAAAATCACAAACTAATATACTTTTTGTGAAGAAAACCACAAACTAATTTTCATTTTTTGAAGAAAACCACAAACTAATTTTCTTTTTTTGAAGAAAACCACAAACTAAATTTTGTCTTTTGGAGGAAAACCACAAACTAATTTTCTTTTTTTGTAGAAAACAACAAAATAATTTTCTTTTTTTGAAGAAAACCTCAAACTAATTGTTCTTTTTTTTGAAGAAAACCACAAACTAATTTTCTTTTTTTGAAGAAAACCAAAATCTAATTTTCGTTTTTTTTGAAGAAAACCACAAACTAATTTTCTTTTTTTGAAGAAAACCACAAACTAATTTTTTTTTTTTGAAGAAAACAACAAACTAATTTTTTCTTTTTTTGAAGAAAACCACAAACTAATTGTTCTTTTTCGGAAGAAAACCACAAACTAATTTTCTTTTTTGAAGAAAACCAAAATCTAATTTTCGTATTTTTTGCAGAAAATCACAAACTAATTTTTTTTTTTTTGAAGAAAACCACAGACTAATTTTTCTTTTATTGAAGAAAACCACAAACTAATTTTCTTTTTTTGAAGAAAACCACAAACTAATTTTCTTTTTGTGAAGAAAACCACAAACTAATTTATCATTTTTGAAGAAAACCACATACTAATTTTTTTTTTTGAAGAAAACCACAAACTAATTTTATTTTTTTGATGAAAACCACAAACTAATTTTCTTTTTTTGGAGAAAACCACAAACTAATTTTATTTTTTGAAGAAAACCACAAACTTTTTTTTTGTTTTGAAGAAAACCACAAACTAATTTTCTTTTTTGGAATAAAATCACAAACTAATTTTTTTTTGAAGAAAATCACAAACTTTTTTTTTTTTGAAGAAAACCACAAACTAATTTTCTTTTTTTTTGAAAAGACCGAAAACTAATTTTCGTTTTTTTGAAGAAAACCAAAAACTAATTTTTTTTTTGTTGAAGGAAACCACAAACTAATTTTTCTTTTTGTGAAGAAAACCACAAACTAATTTTCTTTTTTTTGAAGAAAATCACAAACTAATTGTCTTTTTTTGAAGAGAAAACCACAAATTAGTTTTTCTTTTTTTGAAGAAAACCACAAACTAATTTTGTTTTTTGAAGAAAACCACAAACTTATTTTATTTTTTTGAAGAAAACCAAAATCTAATTTTCGTTTTTCTTGAAGAAAACCACAAACTAATTTTCTTTTTTTTTAAGAAAACCACAAACTAATTTTTTTTTTGAAGAAAATCACAAACTAATTTACTTTTTGTCAAGAAAACCACAAACTAACTTTCATTTTTTGAAGAAAACCACAAACTAATTTTTCTTTTTTGAAGAAAATCACAAACTAATTTTTCTTTTTTTGAAGAAAACCACAAACTAATTTTTCTTTTTTTGAAGAAAACCACAAACTAATTTTTCTTCTTGTGAATAAAACCACAAACTAATTTTCTTTTTTTGAAGAAAACCACAAGCTAATTTTCTATTTTTGAAGAAAACCAAAATCAAATTTTTTTATTTTTAAGAAAACCACAAACTAATTTTTTTTTTGATGAAAATCACAAACTAATTTACTTTTTGTGAAGAAAACCACAAACTAATTTTCATTTTTTTAAGAAAACCACAAACTAATTTTCTTTTTTTGAAGAAAACCACAAACTAAATTTTATCTTTTGGAGGAAAACCACAAACTAATTTTCTTTTTTTGTAGAAAACAACAAAATAATTTTCTTTTTTTGAAGAAAACCTCAAACTAATTGTTCTTTTTTTTGAAGAAAACCACAAACTAATTTTCTTTTTTTGAAGAAAACGAAAATCTAATTTTCGTTTTTTTTGAAGAAAACCACAAACTAATTTTCTTTTCTTGAAGAAAACCATAAACTAATTTTCTTTTTTTGAAGAAAACCACAAACTAATTTTTTATTTTTTTGAAGAAAACCACAAACTAATTTTTCTTTTTTTGAAGAAAACCACAAACTAATTTTTTTTTTATTGAAGAAAACCATAACTAATTTTCTTTCTTTGAAGAAAACCACAAACTAATTTTCTTTTCTTGAAGAAAACCACAAACTAATTTTCTTTTTTTGAAGAAAACCACAAACTAATTTTCTTTTTTTGATGAAAACCACAAACCAATTTACTTTTTTTGATGAAAACCACAACCTAATTTTCTTGTTTTGAAGAAAACCACAAACTACTTTTCGGTTTTTGATGAAAACCACAAACTAATTCTTTTTTTCAAGAAAATCAAAAACTAATTTTCTTTTTTTTGAAGAAAACCGCAAGCAAATTAATTTTTTTGAAGAAAACCACAAACTAATTTTCTTTACTTGAAGAAAACTACAAACTAATTTTCATTTTTTGAAGAAAACCACAAACTATTTTTTCTTTTTCTGAAGAAAACAACAAACTAATTTTTCTTTTTTTTAAGAAAATAACAAACTAATTTTTTTTTATTGAAGAAAACCACAAACTAATTTTCTTTCTTTGAAGAAAACCACTAACTAGTATTTCTTTTTTTGAAGAAATAGACTAACTAATTCTCTTTTTTTTGATGAAAATCACAAACTAATATACTTTTTGTGAAGAAAACCACAAACTAATTTTCATTTTTTGAAGAAAACCACAAACTAATATTCTTTTTTTGAAGAAAACCATAAACTAAATTTTATCTTTTGGAGGAAAACCACAAACTAATTTTCTTTTTTTGTAGAAAACAACAAAATAATTTTCTTTTTTTGAAGAAAACCTCAAACTAATTGTTCTTTTTTTTGAAGAAAACCACAAACTAATTTTCTTTTTTTGAAGAAAACCAAAATCTAATTTTAGTTTTTTTTGAAGAAAACCACAAACTAATTTTCTTTTTTTGAAGAAAACAACAAACTAATTTTTTCTTTTTTTGAAGAAAACCACAAACTAATTGTTCTTTTTCGGAAGAAAACCACAAACTAATTTTCTTTTTTGAAGAAAACCAAAATCTAATTTTCGTATTTTTTGCAGAAAATCACAAACTAATTTTTTTTTTTTTGAAGAAAACCACAGACTAATTTTTCTTTTATTGAAGAAAACCACAAACTAATTTTCTTTTTTTGAAGAAAACCACAAACTAATTTTCTTTTTGTGAAGAAAACCACAAACTAATTTATCATTTTTGAAGAAAACCACATAATAATTTTTTTTTTTGAAGAAAACCACAAACTAATTTTATTTTTTTGATGAAAACCACAAACTAATTTTCTTTTTTTGGAGAAAACCACAAACTAATTTTATTTTTTTGAAGAAAACCACAAACTTTTTTTTTGTTTTGAAGAAAACCACAAACTAATTTACTTTTTTGGAATAAAATCACAAACTAATTTTTTTTTGAAGAAAATCACAAACTTTTTTTTTTTTTGAAGAAAACCACAAACTAATTTTCTTTTTTTTTGAAAAGACCGAAAACTAATTTTCGTTTTTTTGAAGATAACCAAAAACTAATTTTTTTTTTGTTGAAGGAAACCAAAAACTAATTTTTCTTTTTGTGAAGAAAACCACAAACTAATTTTCTTTTTTTTGAAGAAAATCACAAACTAATTGTCTTTTTTTGAAGAGAAAACCACAAATTAGTTTTTCTGTTTTTGAAGAAAACCACAAACTAATTTTGTTTTTTGAAGAAAACCACAAACTTATTTTATTTTTTTGAAGAAAACCAAAATCTAATTTTCGTTTTTTTTGAAGAAAACCACAAACTAATTTTCTTTTTTTTTAAGAAAACCACAAACTAATTTTTTTTTTGAAGAAAATCACAAACAAATTTACTTTTTGTCAAGAAAACCACAAACTAACTTTCATTTTTTGAAGAAAACCACAAACTAATTTTTCTTTTTTTGAAGAAAACCACAAACTAATTTTTCTTTTTTTGAAGAAAACCACAAACTAATTTTTCTTCTTGTGAATAAAACCACAAACTAATTTTCTTTTTTTGAAGAAAACCACAAACTAATTTTCTTTTTTTTGAAGGGAAAAGTACAAACTAATTTTTCTTTTTTTGAAGAAAAACACAAACTAATTTTTTTTTTGAAGAAAACCACAAGCTAATTTTCTATTTTTGAAGAAAACCAAAATCAAATTTTTTTATTTTTAAGAAAACCACAAACTAATTTTTTTTTGATGAAAATCACAAACTAATTTACTTTTTGTGAAGAAAACCACAAACTAATTTTCATTTTTTTAAGAAAACCACAAACTAATTTTCTTTTTTTGAAGAAAACCACAAACTAAATTTTATCTTTTGGAGGAAAACCACAAACTAATTTTCTTTTTTTGTAGAAAACAACAAAATAATTTTCTTTTTTTGAAGAAAACCTCAAACTAATTGTTCTTTTTTTTGAAGAAAACCACAAACTAATTTTCTTTTTTTGAAGAAAACCAAAATCTAATTTTCGTTTTTTTTGAAGAAAACCACAAATTAATTTTCTTTTCTTGAAGAAAACCATAAACTAATTTTCTTTTTTTGAAGAAAACCGCAAACTAATTTTTTATTTTTTTGAAGAAAACCACAAACTAATTTTTCTTTTTTTGAAGAAAACCACAAACTAATTTTTTTTTATTGAAGAAAACCAAAACTAATATTCTTTCTTTGAAGAAAACCACAAACTTATTTTCTTTTCTTGAAGAAAACCACAAACTAATTTTCTTTTTTTGAAGAAAAGAACAAACTAATTTTCTTTTTTTGATGAAAACCACAAACCAATTTACTTTTTTTGATGAAAACCACAACCTAATTTTCTTGTTTTGAAGAAAACCACAAACTATTTTTCGGTTTTTGATGAAAACCACAAACTAATTCTTTTTTTGAAGAAAATCACAAACTAATTTTCTTTTTTTTGAAGAAAACCGCAAACAAATTAATTTTTTTGAAGAAAACCACAAACTAATTTTCTTTACATGAAGAAAACCACAAACTAATTTTCATTTTTTGAAGAAAACCACAAACTATTTTTCTTTTTCTGAAGAAAACAACAAACTAATTTTTCTTTTTTTTAAGAAAACCACAAACTAATTTTTTTTTATTGAAGAAAACCACAAACTAATTTTCTTTCTTTGAAGAAAACCACTAACTAGTATTTCTTTTTTTGAAGAAATAGACAAACTAATTCTCTTTTTTTAAAGAAAACCACAAACTAATTTTCTTTTTTTGAATAAAACAACAAACTAATTTTCTTTTTTTAAAGAACACCACAAACTAATTTTCTTTTTTTGAAGAAAACCAAAAACTATTTTTCTTTTTTTGAAACAAACTACAAACTAATTTTCTTTTTTTGAAGAAAATCACAAACTAATTTTTTTTTTTGAAGAAAACCACAAACAAATTTTCTTTTTGTGTAGAAAACCGCAAACTAATTTTTCTTTTTTATAGAAAACCACAAACTAATTTTCTTTTTTTGAAGAAAACCAGAAACAATTTTTTCTTTTTTTGATGAAAACCACAAACTAATTTTTTTTTTGTGGAGAAAACCTCAAACTAATTTTCTTTTTGTGAAGAAAACCACAAACTAATTTTTCTTTTTTGAAGAAAACCACAAACTAATTTTTCTTTTTTTGAAGAAAACCACAAACTAATTTTCTTTTATTGAAGAAAACCAACTAATTTTATATTTTTGAAGAAAACCACAAACTAATTTTGTTTTTTTGAAGAAAACCACAAAATATTTTTCTTTTTTTGAAACAAACTACAAACTAATTTTTTTTTTTGAAGAAAATCACAAACTAATTTTTCTTTTTTTGAAGAAAACCACGAACTAATTTTCTTTTTTTGAAGAAAACCACAAACTAATTTTCTTTTTGTGAAGAAAACCACAATCTAATTTATCATTTTTGAAGAAAACCACATTCTAATTTTTTTTTTTTGAAGAAAACCACAAACTAATTTTCTTTTTTTGATGAAAACCACAAACTAATTTTCTTTTTTTGGAGAAAACCACAAACTAATTTTCTTTTTTTTTTGAAAAAACCGAAAACTAATTTTCTTTTTTTTGAAGAAAACCACGAACTAATTTTTTTTTTTTGAAGAAAACCACAAACTAAATTTTTTTTTGAAGAAAACCACAAACTAATTTTCTTTTCTTGAAGAAAACCATAAACTAATTTTCTTTTTTTGAAAAAAACCACAAACTAATTTTTTATTTTTTTGAATCAAACCACAAATTAATTTTTCTTTTTTTGAAGAAAACCACAAACTAATTTTTTTTTTATTGAAGAAAACCACAACTAATTTTCTTTCTTTGAAGAAAACCACAAACTAATTTTCTTTTCTTGAAACAAACTACAAACTAATTTTTTTTTTTAAGAAAATCACAAACTAATTATTCTTTTTTTGAAGAAAACCACAAACTAATTTTCTTTTTTTGAAGAAAACCACAAACTAATTTTCTTTTTGTGAAGAAAACCACAAACTAATTTATCATTTTTGAAGAAAACCACATACTAATTTTTTTTTTTGAAGAAAACCACAAACTAATTTTCTTTTTTTTGATGAAAACAACAAACTAATTTTTTTTTTTGGAGAAAACCACAAACTAAATTTATATTTTTGAAGAAAACCACAAACTTTTTTTTTCTTTTTTTGAATAAAACCACAAACTAATTTTCTTTTTTTGGAGAAAACCACAAACTAATTTTCTTTTTTTTTTGAAAAAACCGAAAACTAATTTTCTTTTTTTTGAAGAAAACCACGAACTAATTTTTTTTTTTTGAAGAAAACCACAAACTAAATTTTTTTTTGAAGAAAACCACAAACTAATTTTCTTTTCTTGAAGAAAACCATAAACTAATTTTCTTTTTTTGAAAAAAACCACAAACTAATTTTTTATTTTTTTGAATCAAACCACAAATTAATTTTTCTTTTTTTGAAGAAAACCACAAACTAATTTTTTTTTTATTGAAGAAAACCACAACTAATTTTCTTTCTTTGAAGAAAACCACAAACTAATTTTCTTTTCTTGAAACAAACTACAAACTAATTTTTTTTTTTAAGAAAATCACAAACTAATTATTCTTTTTTTGAAGAAAACCACAAACTAATTTTCTTTTTTTGAAGAAAACCACAAACTAATTTTCTTTTTGTGAAGAAAACCACAAACTAATTTATCATTTTTGAAGAAAACCACATACTAATTTTTTTTTTTGAAGAAAACCACAAACTAATTTTCTTTTTTTTGATGAAAACAACAAACTAATTTTTTTTTTTGGAGAAAACCACAAACTAAATTTATATTTTTGAAGAAAACCACAAACTTTTTTTTTCTTTTTTTGAATAAAACCGCAAACTAATATTTTTTTTTGAAGAAAATCACAAACTTTTTTTGTTTTTTGAAGAAAACCACAAACTAATTTTCTTTTTTTTTGAAAAAACCGAAAACTAATTTTCGTTTTTTTGAAGAAAACCACGAACTAATTTTCTTTTTTTTGAAGAAAACCACAAAATAATTTTCTTTTTTTGAAACAAACTACAAACTAATTTTTTTTTTTAAGAAAATCACAAACTAATTATTCTTTTTTTGAAGAAAACCACAAACTAATTTTCTTTTTTTGAAGAAAACCACAAACTAATTTTCTTTTTGTGAAGAAAACCACAAACTAATTTATCATTTTTGAAGAAAACCACATACTAATTTTTTTTTTTGAAGAAAACCACAAACTAATTTTCTTTTTTTTGATGAAAACAACAAACTAATTTTTTTTTTTGGAGAAAACCACAAACTAATTTTATATTTTTGAAGAAAACCACAAACTTTTTTTTTTGTTTTGAAGAAAACCACAAACTAATTTTCTTTTTTTGAATAAAACCGCAAACTAATATTTTTTTTTGAAGAAAATCACAAACTTTTTTTGTTTTTTGAAGAAAACCACAAACTAATTTTCTTTTTTTTTGAAAAAACCGAAAACTAATTTTCGTTTTTTTGAAGAAAACCACGAACTAATTTTCTTTTTTTTGAAGAAAACCGCAAACTAAATTTTTTTTTTGAAGAAAACCACAAACTAATTTTCTTTTCCTGAAGAAAACCATAAACTAATTTTCTTTTTTTGAAGAAAACCACAAACTAATTTTTTATTTTTTTGAAGAAAACCACAAACTAATTTTTCTTTTTTTGAAGAAAACCACAAACTAATTTTTTTTTATTGAAGAAAACCACAACTAATTTTCTTTCTTTGAAGAAAACCACAAACTAATTTTCTTTTCTTGAAGAAAACAACAAACTAATTTTCTTTTTTTGTAGAAAACCACAAACTAATTTTCTTTTTTTGATGAAAACCACAAACCAATTTACTTTTTTTGATGAAAACCACAACCTAATTTTCTTGTTTTGAAGAAAACCACAAACTATTTTCGGTTTTTGATGAAAACAACAAACTAATTATTTTTTTCAAGAAAATCACAAACTAATTTTCTTTTTTTTGAAGAAAACCGCAAACAAATTAATTTTTTTGAAGAAAACCACAAACTAATTTTCTTTACTTGAAGAAAACCACAAACTAATTTTCATTTTTTGAAGAAAACCACAAACTATTTTTTCTTTTTCTGAAGAAAACAACAAACTAATTTTTCTTTTTTTGAAGAAAACCATAAACTAATTTTTTTTTATTGAAGGAAACCACAAACTAATTTTCTTTCTTTGAAGAAAACCACTAACTAGTATTTCTTTTTTTGAAGAAATAGACAAACTAATTCTCTTTTTTTAAAGAAAACCACAAACTAATTTTCTTTTTTTGAATAAAACCACAAACTAATTTTCTTTTTTTAAAGAAAACCACAAACTAATTTTCTTTTTTTGAAGAAAACCAAAAACTATTTTTCTTTTTTTGAAACATACTACAAACTAATTTTCTTTTTTTGAAGAAAATCACAAACTAATTTTTTTTTTTTGAAGAAAATCACAAACAAATTTTCTTTTTGTGTAGAAAACCACAAACTAATTTTTCTTTTTTATAGAAAACCACAAACTAATTTTCTTTTTTTGAAGAAAACCAGAAACAATTTTTTCTTTTTTTGATGAAAACCACAAACTAATTTTTTTTTTTTGGAGAAAACCACAAACTAATTTTTCTTTTTGTGAAGAAAACCACAAACTAATTTTTCTTTTTTGAAGAAAACCACAAACTAATTTTTCTTTTTTTGAAGAAAACCACAAACTAATTTTCTTTTATTGAAGAAAACCAACTAATTTTATATTTTTGAAGAAAACCACAAACTAATTTTGTTTTTTTGAAGAAAACCACAAAATATTTTTCTTTTTTTGAAACAAACTACAAACTAATTTTTTTTTTTTTAAGAAAATCACAAACTAATTTTTCTTTTTTTGAAGAAAACCACAAACTAATTTTCTTTTTTTGAAGAAAACCACAAACTAATTTTCTTTTTGTGAAGAAAACCACAAACTAATTTATCATTTTTGAAGAAAACCACATTCTAATTTTTTTTTTGAAGAAAACCACAAACTAATTTTCTTTTTTTGATGAAAACCACAAACTAATTTTCTTTTTTTGGAGAAAACCACAAACTAATTTTATTTTTTTGAAGAAAACCACAAACTTTATTTTTTGTTTTGAAGAAAACCACAAACTAATTTTCGTTTTTTTGAAGAAAACCAAAAACTATTTTTTTTTTGTTGAAGGAAACCACAAACTAATTTTCTATTTCTGAAGAAAATCACAAACTAATTGTCTTTTTTTGAAGAGAAAACCACAAATTAGTTTTTCTTTTTTTGAAGAAAACCACAAACTAATTTTGTTTTTTGATGAAAACCACAAACTTATTTTATTTTTTTGAAGAAAACCAAAATCTAATTTTCGTTATTTTTGAAGAAAACCACAAACTAATTTTCTTTTTTTTTAAGAAAACCACAAACTAATTTTTTTTTTTATGAAAACCACAAACTAATATACTTTTTGTGAAGAAAACCACAAACTAATTTTCATTTTTTGAAAAAAACCACAAACTAATTTTCTTTTTTTGAAGAAAACCACAAACTAAATTTTATCTTTTGGAGGAAAACCACAAACTAATTTTCTTTTTTTGTAGAAAACAACAAAATAATTTTCTTTTTTTGAAGAAAACCTCAAACTAATTGTTCTTTTTTTTGAAGAAAACCAGAAACTAATTTTCTTTTTTTGAAGAAAACCACAAACTAATTTTTCTTTTTTATAGAAAACCACAAACTAATTTTCTTTTTTTGAAGAAAACCAAAAACTATTTTTCTTTTTTTGAAACAAACTACAAACTAATTTTCTTTTTTTGAAGAAAATCACAAACTAATTTTCTTTTTTTGAAGAAAATCACAAACTAATTGTCTTTTTTTGAAGAGAAAACCACAAATTAGTTTTTCTTTTTTTGAAGAAAACCACAAACTAATTTTGTTTTTTGATGAAAACCACAAACTTATTTTATTTTTTTGAAGAAAACCAAAATCTAATTTTCTTTTTTTTGAAGAAAACCACAAACTAATTTTCTTTTTTTTTAAGAAAACCACAAACTAATTTTTTTTTTGATGAAAATCACAAACTAATATACTTTTTGTGAAGAAAACCACAAACTAATTTTCATTTTTTGAAGAAAACCACAAACTAATTTTCTTTTTTTGAAGAAAACCAGAAACTAAATTTTATTTTTGTGAAGAAAACCACAAACTAATTTATCATTTTTGAAGAAAACCACATACTAATTTTTCTTTTATTGAAGAAAACCACAAACTAATTTTCTTTTTTTGAAGAAAACCACAAACTAATTTTCTTTTTGTGAAGAAAACCACAAACTAATTTATCATTTTTGAAGAAAACGACATACTAATTTTTTTTTTTGAAGAAAACCACAAACTAATTTTATTTTTTTGATGAAAACCACAAACTAATTTTCTTTTTTTGGAGAAAACCACAAACTAATTTTATTTTTTTGAAGAAAACCACAAACTTTTTTTTTGTTTTGAAGAAAACCACAAAGTAATTTTCTTTTTTGGAATAAAATCACAAACTAATTTTTTTTTGAAGAAAATCACAAACTTTTTTTTTTTTGAAGAAAACCACAAACTAATTTTCTTTTTTTTTGAAAAGACCGAAAACTAATTTTCGTTTTTTTGAAGAAAACCAAAAACTAATTTTTTTTTGTTGAAGGAAACCACAAACTAATTTTTCTTTTTGTGAAGAAAACCACAAACTAATTTTCTTTTTTTTGAAGAAGATCACAAACTAATTGTCTTTTTTTGAAGAGAAAACCACAAATTAGTTTTTCTTTTTTTGAAGAAAACCACAAACTAATTTTGTTTTTTGAAGAAAACCACAAACTTATTTTATTTTTTTGAAGAAAACCAAAATCTAATTTTCGTTTTTTTTGAAGAAAACCACAAACTAATTTTCTTTTTTTTGAAGAAAACCACAAACTAATTTTTTTTTTGAAGAAAATCACAAACTAATTTACTTTTTGTCAAGAAAACCACAATCTAACTTTCATTTTTTGAAGAAAACCACAAACTAATTTTTCTTTTTTGAAGAAAATCACAAACTAATTTTTCTTTTTTTGAAGAAAACCACAAACTAATTTTTCTTTTTTTGAAGAAAACCACAAACTAATTTTTCTTCTTGTGAATAAAACCACAAACTAATTTTCTTTTTTTGAAGAAAACCACAAACTAATTTTCTTTTTTTTGAAGGGAAAAGTACAAACTAATTTTTCTTTTTTTGAAGAAAAACACAAACTAATTTTTTTTTTTGAAGAAAACCACAAGCTAATTTTCTATTTTTGAAGAAAACCAAAATCAAATTTTTTTATTTTTAAGAAAACCACAAACTAATTTTTTTTTTGATGAAAATCACAAACTAATTTACTTTTTGTGAAGAAGACCACAAACTAATTTTCATTTTTTTAAGAAAACCACAAACTAATTTTCTTTTTTTGAAGAAAACCACAAACTAAATTTTATCTTTTGGAGGAAAACCACAAACTAATTTTCTTTTTTTGTAGAAAACAACAAAATAATTTTCTTTTTTTGAAAAAAACCTCAAACTAATTGTTCTTTTTTTTGAAGAAAACCACAAACTAATTTTCTTTTTTTGAAAAAAACCAAAATCTAATTTCCGTTTTTTTTTAAGAAAACCACAAACTACTTTTCTTTTTTTGAAGAAAACCACAAACTAATTTTCTTTTTTTGAAGAAAACAACAAACTAATTTTTTTTTTTTTTGAAGAAAACCACAAACTAATTGTTCTTTTTCGGAAGAAAACCACAAACTAATTATCTTTTTTGAAGAAAACCAAAATCTAATTTTCGTTTTTTTTTGCAGAAAACCACAAACTAATTTTCTTTTTTTTGATGAAAACTACAAACTAATTTTTTTTTGTAAGAAAACCACAAATTAATTATCTTTTTTTGAAGAAAACAACAAACTAATTTTCTTTTTTTGAAGAAAACCACAAACAAATTTTCTTTTTTTGAAGAAAACCACAAACTATTTTTCTTTTTTTGAAACAAACTACAAACTAATTTTCTTTTTTTGAAGAAAATCACAAACTAATTTTTCTTTTTTTGAAGAAAACCACAAACTAATTTTCTTTTTTTGAAGAAATACACAAACTATTTTTCTTTTTTTGAAACAAACTACAAACTAATTTTCTTTTTTTGAAGAAAATCACAAACTAATTTTTCTTTTTTTGAAGAAAACCACAAACTAATTTTCTTTTTGTGAAGAAAACCACAAACTAATTTTTCTTTTTTGAAGAAAACCACAAACTAATTTTCTTTTTTTTTGAAGAAAACCACAAACTAATTTTCATTTTTTGAAGAAAACCACAAACTATATTTTTTTTTTGAAGAAAAACACAAACTAATTTTCTTTTTTTTTGAAAAAACCGAAAACTAATTTTCGTTTTTTTTAAGAAAACCAGAAACTAATTTTCTTTTTTTTGAAGAAAACCACAAACTAATTTTTTTTTTTGAAGAAAACCACAAACTAATTTTCTTTTCTTGAAGAAAACCACAAACTAATTTTCTTTTTTTGAAGAAAACCACAAACTAATTTTTTATTTATTTGAAGATAACCACAAACTATTTCCTTATTTTCAAGAAATCCAAATACTAATATTCTTTTTTTCAAGAAAACCACAAACTATTTTTTCTGTTTTGATGAAAACCACACACTAATTTTTTTTTTTTTGAAGAAAACCACAAACTAATTTTTCTTTTATTGAAGAAAACCACAAATTAATTTTCTTTTTTTGAAGAAAACCACAAACTAATTTTCTTTTTGTGAAGAAAATCACAAACTAATTTATCATTTTTGAAGAAAACCACATACTAATTTTTTTTTTTGAAGAAAACCACAAACTAATTTTCTTTTTTTGATGAAAACCACAAACTAATTTTCTTTTTTTGGAGAAAACCACAAACTAATTTTATTTTTTTGAAGAAAACAACAAACTTTTTTTTTTTGTTTTGAAGAAAACCACAAACTAATTTTCTATTTTGGAATAAAATCACAAACTAATTTTTTTTTTGAAGAAAATCACAAACTTTTTTTTTTTTGAAGAAAACCACAAACTAATTTTCTTTTTTTTTGAAAAACCGAAAACGAATTTTCGTTTTTTTGAAGAAAACCAAAAACAAATTTTTTTGTTGTTGAAGGAAACCACAAACTAATTTTTCTTTTTGTGAAGAAAACCAAAAACCAAAAACTAATTTTCTTTTTTTGAAGAAAATCACAAACTAATTGTCTTTTTTTGAAGAGAAAACCACAAATTAGTTCTTCTTTTTTTTGAAGAAAACCATAAACTAATTTTGTTTTTTGAACAAAACCACAAACTTATTTTATTTTTTTGAAGAAAACCAAAATCTAATTTTCGTTTTTTTTGAAGAAAACCACAAACTAATTTTCTTTTTTTTTAAGAAAATCACAAACTAATTTTTTTTTGAAGAAAATCACAGACTAATTTACTTTTTGTCAAGAAAACCACAAACTAACTTTCATTTTTTGAAGAAAACCACAAACTAATTTTTCTTTTTTGAAGAAAATCACAAACTAATTTTTCTTTTTTTGAAGAAAACCACAAACTAATTTTTCTTTTTTTGAAGAAAACCACAAACTAATTTTTCTTCTTGTGAATAAGACCACAAACTAATTTTCTTTTTTTGAAGAAAACCACAAACTAATTTTCTTTTTTTTGAAGGGAAAAGTACAAACTAATTTTTCTTTTTTTGAAGAAAAACACAAACTAATTTTTTTTTTTTGTAGAAAACCACAAGCTAATTTTCTTTTTTTGAAGAAAACCAAAATCAAATTTTTTTATTTTTAAGAAAACCACAAACTAATTTTTTTTTTGATGAAAATCACAAACTAATTTACTTTTTGTGAAGAAAACCACAAACTAATTTTCATTTTTTTAAGAAAAGCACAAACTAATTCTCTTTTTTTGAAAAAAACCACAAACTAAATTTTATCTTTTGGAGGACAACCACCAACTAATTTTATTTTTTTCTAGAAAACAACAAAATAATTTTCTTTTTTTGAAGAAAACCTCAAACTAATTGTTATTTTTTTTGAAGAAAACCACAAACTAATTTTCTTTTTTTGAAGAAAACTAAAATCTAATTTTCGTTTTTTTTGAAGAAAACCACAAACTAATTTTCTTTTTTTGAAGAAACCAACAAACTAATTTTTTCTTTTTTTGAAGAAAACCACAAACTAATTGTTCTTTTTCGGAAGAAAACCACAAACTAATTTTCTTTTTTGAAGAAAAGCAAAATCTAATTTTCGTTTTTTTTGCAGAAAACCACAAACTAATTTTCTTTTTTTTGATGAAAATTACAAACTAATTTTTTTTTGTAAGAAAACCACAAACTAATTATCTTTTTTTGAAGAAAACAACAAATTAATTTTCTTTTTTTGAAGAAAACCACAAATTTTTTTTGAAGAAAACCACAAACTATTTTTCTTTTTTTGAAACATACTACAAACTAATTTTCTTTTTTTGAAGAAAATCACAAACTAATTTTTCTTTTTTTGAAGAAAACCACAAACTAATTTTCTTTTTTTGACGAAATACACAAACTATTTTTCTTTTTTTGAAACAAACTACAAACTAATTTTCTTTTTTTGAAGAAAATCACACACTAATTTTTCTTTTTTTGAAGAAAACCACAAATTAATTTTCTTTTTGTGAAGAAAACCACAAACTAATTTTTCTTTTTTGAAGAAAACCACAAACTAATTTTCTTTTTTTTGAACAAAACCACAAACTAATTTTCATTTTTTGAAGAAAACCACAAACTATATATTTTTTTTGAAGAAAACCACAAACTAATTTTCTTTTCTTGAAGAAAACCATAAACTAATTTTCTTTTTTTGAAGAAAACCACAAACTAATTTTTTATTTTTTTGAAGAAAACCACAAACTAATTTATCTTTTTTTTAAGAAAACCACAAACTAATTTTTTATTTATTGAAGAAAACCACAACTAATTTTCTTTCTTTGAAGAAAACCACAAACTAATTTTCTTTTCTTGAAGAAAACCACAAACTAATTTTCTTTTTTTGAAGAAAACCACAAACTAATTTTCTTTTTTTGATGAAAACCACAAACCAATTTACTTTTTTTGATGAAAACCACAACCTAATTTTCTTGTTTTGAAGAAAATCACAAACTATTTTTCGGTTTTTGATGAAAACCACAAACTAATTTTTTTTTTCAAGAAAATCACAAACTAATTTTCTTTTTTTTGAAGAAAACCGCAAACAAATTAATTTTTTTGAAGAAAACCACAAACTAATTTTCTTTACTTGAAGAAAACCACAAACTAATTTTCGTTTTTTGAAGAAAACGACAAACTATTTTTTCTTTTTCTGAAGAAAACAAGAAACTAATTTTTTTTTTTTTGAAGAAAACCACAAACTAATTTTTCTTTTTTTGAAGAAAAACACAAACTAATTTTTTTTTTTGTAGAAAACCAAAAGCTAATTTTCTTTTTTTGAAGAAAACCAAAATCAAATTTTTTTATTTTTAAGAAAACCACAAACTAATTTTTTTGTTGATGAAAATCACAAACTAATTTACTTTTTGTGAAGAAAACCACAAACTAATTTTCATTTTTTGAAGAAAACCACAAACTAATTCTCTTTTTTTGAAAAAAACCACAAACTAAATTTTATCTTTTGGAGGAAAACCACAAACTAATTTTCTTTTTTTCTAGAAAACAACAAAATAATTTTCTTTTTTTGAAGAAAACCTCAAACTAATTGTTCTTTTTTTTGAAGAAAACCACAAACTAATTTTCTTTTTTTGAAGAAAGCCAAAATCTAATTTTCGTTTTTTTTGAAGAAAACCACAAAATAATTTTCTTTTTTTGAAGAAACCAACAAACTAATTTTTTCTTTTTTTGAAGAAAACCACAAACTAATTGTTCTTTTTCGGAAGAAAACCACAAACTAATTTTCTTTTTTGAAGAAAACCAAAATCTAATTTTCGTTTTTTTTGAAGAAAACCACAAACTAATTTTTTTTTTATTGAAGAAAACCACAAACTAATTTTCTTTCTTTGAAGAAAACCACTAACTAGTATTTCTTTTTTTGAAGAAATAGACAAACTAATTCTCTTTTTTAAAAGAAAACCACAAACTATTTTTCTTTTTTTGAATAAAACCACAAACTAATTTTCTTTTTTTGAAGAAAACCACAAACTAATTTTCTTTTTTTGAAGAAAACCAAAAACTATTTTTCTTTTTTTGAAACAAACTACAAACTAATTTTCTTTTTGTGTAGAAAACCACAAACTAATTTTTCTTTTTTATAGAAAACCACAAACTAATTTTCTTCTTTTGAAGAAAACCAAAAACTATTTTTCTTTTTTTGAAACAAACTACAAACTAATTTTCTTTTTTTGAAGAAAATCACAAACTAATTTTTTTTTTTGAAGAAAACCACAAAAAAAAATTTCTTTTTGTTTAGAAAACCACAAACTAATTTTTCTTTTTTATAGAAAACCACAAACTAATTTTCTTTTTTTGATGAAAACCACAAACTAATTTTATTTTTTTGGAGAAAACCATAAACTAATTTTATTTTTTTGAAGAAAAGCACAAACAATTTTTTTTTTTGATGAAAACCACAAACTAATTTTCTTTTTTTGGAGAAAACCACAAACTAACTTTCTCTTTGTGAAGAAAACCACAAACTAATTTTTCTTTTTTGAAGAAAAGCACAAACTAATTTTTCTTTTTTTGAAGAAAACCACAAACTAATTTTCTTTTTTTGAAGAAAACCACAAACAAATTTTCTTTTTGTGTAGAAAACCACAAACTAATTTTTCTTTTTTATAGAAAACCACAAACTAATTTTCTTTTTTTTAAGAAAACCACAAACAAATTTTCTTTTTGTGTAGAAAACCACTAACTAATTTTTCTTTTTTATAGAAAACCACAAACTAATTTTCTTTTTTTGATGAAAACCACAAACTAATTTTATTTTTTTGGAGAAAACCATAAACTAATTTTATTTTTTTGAAGAAAACCACAAACAATGTTTTTTTTTGATGAAAACCACAAACTAATTTTCTTTTTTGGAGAAAACAACAAACTAATTTTCTCTTTGTGAAGAAAACCACAAACTAATTTTTCTTTTTTGAAGAAAAGCACAAACTAATTTTTCTTTTTTTGAAGAAAACTACAAACTAATTTTCTTTTTTTGAAGAAAACCAACTAATTTTATATTTTTGAAGAAAACCACAAACTAATTTTGTTTTTTTGAAGAAAACAACAAAATAATTTTCTTTTTTTGAAACAAACTACAAACTAATTTTTTTTTTGAAGAAAATCACAAACTAATTATTCTTTTTTTGAAGAAAACCACAAACTAATTTTCTTTTTTTGAAGAAAACCACAAACTAATTTTCTTTTTGTGAAGAAAACCACAAACTAATTTATCATTTTTGAAGAAAACCACATACTAATTTTTTTTTTTAAAAAAACCACAAACTAATTTTCTTTTTTTGATGAAAACAACAAACTAATTTTTTTTTTGGAGAAAACCACAAACTAATTTTATATTTTTGATGAAAACAACAAACTTTTTTTTTTTTGTTTTGAAGAGAACCACAAACTAATTTTCTTTTTTTGAATAAAACCGCAAACTAATATTTTTTTTTGAAGAAAATCACAAACTTTTTTTTTTTTTGAAGAAAACCACGAACTAATTTTCTTTTTTTTTTAAAAAACCGAAAACTAATTTTCGTTTTTTTGAAGAAAACCACGAACTAATTTTCTTTTTTTTGAAGAAAACCACAAACAAAATTTTTTTTTAGAACAAAACCACAAACTAATTTTCTTTTCTTGAAGAAAACCATAAACTAATTTTCTTTTTTTGAAGAAAACCACAAACCAATTTTTTATTTTTTTGAAGAAAACCACAAACTAATTTTTCTTTTTTTGAAGAAAACCACAAACTAATTTTTTTTTATTGAAGAAAACCACATCTAATTTTCTTTCTTTGAAGAAAACCACAAACTAATTTTCTTTTCTTGAAGAAAACCACAAACTAATTTTCTTTTTTTGAAGAAAACCACAAACTAATTTTCTTTTTTTGATGAAAACCACAAACCAATTTACTTTTTTTGATGAAAACCACAACCTAATTTTCTTGTTCTGAAGAAAACCACAAACTATTTTTCGGTTTTTGATGAAAACCACAAACGAATTCTTTTTTTGAAGAAAATCACAAACTAATTTTCGTTTTTTTTAAGAAAACCGCAAACAAATTAATTTTTTTGAAGAAAACCACAAACTAATTTTCTTTACTTGAAGAAAACCACAAACTAATTTTCATTTTTTGAAGAAAACCACAAACTATTTTTTCTTTTTCTGAAGAAAACAACAAACTAATTTTTCTTTTTTTTAAGAAAACCACAAACTAATTTTTTTTTATTGAAGAAAACCACAAACTAATTTTCTTTCTTTGAAGAAAACCACTAACTAGTATTTCTTTTTTTGAAGAAATAGACAAACTAATTCTCTTTTTTTAAAGAAAACCACAAACTAATTTTCTTTTTTTGAATAAAACAACAAACTAATTTTCTTTTTTTAAAGAAAACCACAAACTAATTTTCTTTTTTTGAAGAAAACCAAAAACTATTTTTCTTTTTTTGAAACAAACTACAAACTAATTTTCTTTTTTTGAAGAAAATCACAAACTAATTTTTTTTTTTGAAGAAAACCACAAACAAATTTTCTTTTTGTGTAGAAAACCACAAACTAATTTTTCTTTTTTATAGAAAACCACAAACTAATTTTCTTTTTTTGAAGAAAACCAGAAACAATTTTTTCTTTTTTTGATGAAAACCACAAACTAATTTTCTTTTTGTGAAGAAAACCACAAACTAATTTTTCCTTTTTGAAGAAAACCACAAACTAATTTTTCTTTTTTTGAAGAAAACCACAAACTAATTTTCTTTTATTGAAGAAAACCAACTAATTTTATATTTTTGAAGAAAACCACAAACTAATTTTGTTTTTTTGAAGAAAACAACAAAATATTTTTCTTTTTTTGAAACAAACTACAAACTAATTTTTTTTTTTGAAGAAAATCACAAACTAATTTTTCTTTTTTGGAAGAAAACCACAAACTAATTTTCTTTTTTTTAAGAAAACCACAAACTAATTTTCTTTTTGTGAAGAAAACCACAAACTAATTTATCATTTTTGAAGAAAACCACATTCTAATTTTTTTTTTTTTGAAGAAAACCACAAACTAATTTTCTTTTTTTGATGAAAACCACAAACTAATTTTCTTTTTGTGTAGAAAACCACAAACTAATTTTTCTTTTTTATAGAAAACCACAAACTAATTTTCTTCTTTTGAAGAAAACCAAAAACTATTTTTCTTTTTTTGAAACAAACTACAAACTAATTTTCTTTTTTTGAAGAAAATCACAAACTAATTTTTTTTTTTGAAGAAAACCACAAAAAAAAATTTCTTTTTGTTTAGAAAACCACAAACTAATTTTTCTTTTTTATAGAAAACCACAAACTAATTTTCTTTTTTTGATGAAAACCACAAACTAATTTTATTTTTTTGGAGAAAACCATAAACTAATTTTATTTTTTTGAAGAAAAGCACAAACAATTTTTTTTTTTGATGAAAACCACAAACTAATTATCTTTTTTTGGAGAAAACCACAAACTAACTTTCTCTTTGTGAAGAAAACCACAAACTAATTTTTCTTTTTTGAAGAAAAGCACAAACTAATTTTTCTTTTTTTGAAGAAAACCACAAACTAATTTTCTTTTTTTGAAGAAAACCACAAACAAATTTTCTTTTTGTGTAGAAAACCACAAACTAATTTTTCTTTTTTATAGAAAACCACAAACTAATTTTATTTTTTTGAAGAAAACCACAAACAAATTTTCTTTTTGTGTAGAAAACCACTAACTAATTTTTCTTTTTTATAGAAAACCACAAACTAATTTTCTTTTTTTGATGAAAACCACAAACTAATTTTATTTTTTTGGAGAAAACCATAAACTAATTTTATTTTTTTGAAGAAAACCACAAACAATGTTTTTTTTTGATGAAAACCACAAACTAATTTTCTTTTTTGGAGAAAACCACAAACTAATTTTCTCTTTGTGAAGAAAACCACAAACTAATTTTTCTTTTTTGAAGAAAAGCACAAACTAATTTTTCTTTTTTTGAAGAAAACTACAAACTAATTTTCTTTTTTTGAAGAAAACCAACTAATTTTATATTTTTGAAGAAAACCACAAACTAATTTTGTTTTTTTGAAGAAAACCACAAAATAATTTTCTTTTTTTGAAACAAACTACAAACTAATTTTTTTTTTGAAGAAAATCACAAACTAATTATTCTTTTTTTGAAGAAAACCACAAACTAATTTTCTTTTTTTGAAGAAAACCACAAACTAATTTTCTTTTTGTGAAGAAAACCACAAACTAATTTTTTCTTTTTTTGAAGAAAACCACAAACTAATTGTTCTTTTTCGGAAGAAAACCACAAACTAATTTTCTTTTTTGATGAAAACCAAACAGTAATTCTTTTTTTGCAGAAAATCACAAACTAATTTTAGTTTTTTTGAAAAAACCACAAACTAATTTTCTGTTTTTTGAAGAAAACCATAAACTAATTTTCTTTTTTTGAAGAAAAACACAAACTAATTTCATTATTTTGAAGAAAAAGACGAACTAATTTTCATTTTTTGATTAAAACCAAAAACTCATTTTTTTTTTTTTAAGAAAATCACAAAATAATTTTTCTTCTTTTAAAGAAAACCACAAACTAATTTTCTTTTTTTGAAGAAAACCACAAACTAATTTTCGTTTTTTTTGGAGAAAACCACAAGCTAGTTGTCTTTTTTTTGAAGAAAACCACAAACTCATTTTTTTTGAAGAAAACCACGAACTTATTTTCCTGTTTTGATGAAAATCACAAACTAATTTTTCTTTTTTTGATGAAACCCACAAACAATTTTTTTTTGTGAAGAAAACCACAAACTAATTTTTCTTTTTTTTGAAGAAAACCACAAACTAATTGTCTTTGTTTTGATGAAAACTACAAACTAATTTTTTTTTGTAAGAAAACCACAAACTAAATTTCTTTTTTTGAAGGAAACCACAAACTAATTTTTCTTCTTGTGAAGAAAACCACAAACTAATTTTCTCTTTTTGAAGAAAACCACAAACTAATTTTCTTTTTTTGAAGAGAAAACCAAAATCTAATTTTTCTTTTTTTTAAGAAAACCACAAATTAAATTTTTTATGATGAAAATCACAAACTAATTTACTTTTTGTGAAGAAAACCACAAACTAATTTTCATTTTTTGAAGAAAAACACAAACTAATTTTCTTTTTTTGAAATAACCGCAAACTAATTTTCTTTTTTTTTGAAAAAACCGAAAACTAATTTTCGTTTTTTTGAAGAAAACCACAAACTAATTTTCTTTTTTTTTGAAGAAAACCACAAACTAATTTATCATTTTTGAAGAAAACCACATACTAATTTTTTTTTTTTAAGAAAACCACAAACTAATTTTCTTTTTTTTGATGAAAACAACAAACTAATTTTTTTTTTGGAGAAAACCACAAACTAATTTTATATTTTTGATGAAAACAACAAACTTTTTTTTTTGTTTTGAAGAGAACCACAAACTAATTTTCTTTTTTTGAATAAAACCGCAAACTAATATTTTTTTTTGAAGAAAATCACAAACTTTTTTTTTTTTTTGAAGAAAACCACGAACTAATTTTCTTTTTTTTTTAAAAAACCGAAAACTAATTTTCGTTATTTTGAAGAAAACCACGAACTAATTTTCTTTTTTGTGAAGAAAACCACAAACTAAATTTTTTTTTAGAACAAAACCACAAACTAATTTTCTTTTCTTGAAGAAAACCATAAACTAATTTTCTTTTTTTGAAGAAAACCACAAACTAATTTTTTATTTTTTTGAAGAAAACCACAAACTAATTTTTCTTTTTTTGAAGAAAACCACAAACTAATTTTTTTTTTTATTGAAGAAAACCACATCTAATTTTCTTTCTTTGAAGAAAACCACAAACTAATTTTCTTTTCTTGAAGAAAACCACAAACTAATTTTCTTTTTTTGAAGAAAACCACAAACTAATTTTCTTTTTTTGATGAAAACCACAAACCAATTTCCTTTTTTTGATGAAAACCACAACCTAATTTTCTTGTTTTGAAGAAAACCACAAACTATTTTTCGGTTTTTGATGAAAACCACAAACGAATTCTTTTTTTGAAGAAAATCACAAACTAATTTTCTTTTTTTTTAAGAAAACCGCAAACAAATTAATTTTTTTGAAGAAAACCACAAACTAATTTTCTTTACTTGAAGAAAACCACAAACTAATTTTCATTTTTTGAAGAAAACCACAAACTATTTTTTCTTTTTCTGAAGAAAACAACAAACTAATTTTTCTTTTTTTTAAGAAAACCACAAACTAATTTTTTTTTATTGAAGAAAACCACAAACTAATTTTCTTTCTTTGAAGAAAACCACTAACTAGTATTTCTTTTTTTGAAGAAATAGACAAACTAATTCTCTTTTTTTAAAGAAAACCACAAACTAATTTTCTTTTTTTGAATAAAACAACAAACTAATTTTCTTTTTTTAAAGAAAACCACAAACTAATTTTCTTTTTTTGAAGAAAACCAAAAACTATTTTTCTTTTTTTGAAACAAACTACAAACTAATTTTCTTTTTTTGAAGAAAATCACAAACTAATTTTTTTTTTTGAAGAAAACCACAAACAAATTTTCTTTTTGTGTAGAAAACCACAAACTAATTTTTCTTTTTTATAGAAAACCACAAACTAATTTTCTTTTTTTGAAGAAAACCAGAAACAATTTTTTCTTTTTTTGATGAAAACCACAAACTAATTTTTTTTTTGTGGAGAAAACCACAAACTAATTTTCTTTTTGTGAAGAAAACCACAAACTAATTTTTCCTTTTTGAAGAAAACCACAAACTAATTTTTCTTTTTTTGAAGAAAACCACAAACTAATTTTCTTTTATTGAAGAAAACCAACTAATTTTATATTTTTGAAGAAAACCACAAACTAATTTTGTTTTTTTGAAGAAAACCACAAAATATTTTTCTTTTTTTGAAGAAAACCACTAACTAATTTTCTTTTTTTTAAGAAAACCACAAACTAATTTTCTTTTTGTGAAGAAAACCACAAACTAATTTATCATTTTTGAAGAAAACCACATTCTAATTTTTTTTTTTTGAAGAAAACCACAAACTAATTTTCTTTTTTTGATGAAAACCACAAACTAATTTTCTTTTTTTGGAGAAAACCACAAACTAATTTTATTTTTTAGAAGCAAACCACAAACTTTTTTTTTTTTTTTGAAGAAAACCACAAACTAATTTTCTTTTTTTGAATAAAATCACAAACCAATTTTTTTTTTTGAAGAAAATCACAAACTTTTTTTTTTTTTGAAGAAAACCACAAACTAATTTTCTTTTTTTTTGAAAAAACCGAAAACTAATTTTCATTTTTTTGAAGAAAACCAAAAACTAATTTTTTTTTTGTTGAAGGAAACCACAAACTAATTTTTCTTTTTGTGAAGAAAATCACAAACTAATTTTCTTTTTTTGAAGAAAATCACAAACTAATTGTCTTTTTTTGAAGAGAAATACACAAATTAGTTTTTCTTTTTTTGAAGAAAACCACAAACTAATTTTGTTTTTTGAAGAAAACCACAAACTTATTTTATTTTTTTGAAGAAAACCAAAATCTAATTTTCGTTTTTTTTGAAGAAAACCACAAACTAATTTTCTTTTTTTTTAAGAAAACCACAAACTAATTTTTTTTTTGAAGAAAATCACAAACAAATTTACTTTTTGTCAAGAAAACCACAAACTAACTTTCATTTTTTGAAGAAAACCACAAACAAATTTTTCTTTTTTTGAAGAAAACCACAAACTAAATTTTATTTTTTTGAAGAAAACCACAAACTAATTTTCTTTTTTTGAAGAAAACAACAAACTAAGTTTCTTAGTTTGAAGAAAACCTCAAACTAATTGTTCTTTTTTTGAAGAAAACCACAAATTAATTTTCTTTTTTTGAAGAAAACCAAAATCTAATTTTCGTTTTTTTTGAAGAAAACAACAAACTAATTTTTCTTGTTTATAAGAAAACCACATACTAATTTTCTTTTTTTGGAAGAAAACAACAAACTAATTTTTCTTTTTTGAAGAAAATCACAAACTAATTTTTCTTTTTTTGAAGAAAACCACAAACTAATTTTTCTTTTTTTGAAGAAAACCACAAACTAATTTTTCTTTTTGTGAATAAAACCAGAAACTAATTTTCTTTGTTTGAAGAAAACCACAAACTAATTTTCTTTTTTTTGAAGGGAAAAGTACAAACTAATTTTTCTTTTTTTGAAGAAAAACACAAACTAATTTCTTTTTTTGAAGAAAAACAAAAACTAATTTTTTTTTTTGAAGAAAACCACAAGCTAATTTTCTTTTTTTGAAGAAAACCAAAATCAAATTTTTTTATTTTTATGAAAACCACAAACTAATTTTTTTTTTGATGAAAATCACAAACTAATATACTTTTTGTGAAGAAAACCACAAACTAATTTTCATTTTTGGAAGAAAACCACAAACTAATTTACTTTTTTTGAAGAAAACCACAAACTAAATTTTATCTTTTGGAGGAAAACCACAAACTAATTTTCTTTTTTTGTAGAAAACAACAAAATAATTTTCTTTTTTTGAAGAAAACCTCAAACTAATTGTTCTTTTTTTTGAAGAAAACCACAAACTAATTTTCTTTTTTTGAAGAAAACCAAAATCTAATTTTCGTTTTTTTTGAAGAAAACCACAAACTAATTTTCTTTTTTTGAAGAAAACCACAAACTAATTTTCTTTTTTTGAAGAAAACAACAAACTAATTTTTTTTTTTTGAAGAAAACCACAAACTAATTGTTCTTTTTCGGAAGAAAACCACAAACTAATTTTCTTTTTTGAAGAAAACCAAAATCTAATTTTCGTTTTTTTTGCAGAAAACCACAAACTATTTTTTTTTTTTTGTAGAAAACCACAGACTAATTTTTCTTTTATTGAAGAAAACCACAAACTAATTTTCTTTTTTTGAAGAAAACCACAAACTAATTTTCTTTTTGTGAAGAAAACCACAAACTAATTTATCATTTTTGAAGAAAACCACATACTAATTTTTTTTTTTGAAGAAAACCACAAACTAATTTTATTTTTTTGATGAAAACCACAAACTAATTTTCTTTTTTTGGAGAAAACCACAAACTAATTTTATTTTTTTGAAGAAAACCACAAATTTTTTTTTTGTTTTGAAGAAAACCACAAACTAATTTTCTTTTTTGGAATAAAATCACAAACTAATTTTTTTTTGAAGAAAATCAGAAACTTTTTTTTTTTTGAAGAAAACCACAAACTAATTTTCTTTTTTTTTGAAAAGACCGAAAACTAATTTTCGTTTTTTTGAAGAAAACCAAAAACTAATTTTTTTTTCTTGAAGGAAACCACAAACTAATTTTTCTTTTTGTGAATTAAACCACAAACTAATTTTCTTTTTTTTGAATAAAATCACAAACTAATTGTCTTTTTTTGAAGAGAAAACCACAAATTAGTTTTTCTTTTTCTGAAGAAAACCACAAACTAATTTTGTTTTTTGAAGAAAACCACAAACTTATTTTATTTTTTTGAAGAAAACCAAAATCTAATTTTCGTTTTTTTTGAAGAAAACCACAAACTAATTTTCTTTTTTTTTTAAGAAAACCACAAACTAATTTTTCTTTTTTTGAAGAAAACCACAAACTAATTTTTCTTTTTGTGAATAAAACCACAAACTAATTTTCTTTTTTTGAAGAAAACCAAAAACTAGTTTTCTTTTTTTTGAAGGGAAAAGTACAAACTAATTTTTCCTTTTTTGAAGAAAAACACAAACTAATTTTTTTTTTTGAAGAAAACCACAAGCTAATTTTCTTTTTTTGAAGAAAACCAAAATCAAATTTTTTTTTTTTTAAGAAAACCACAAACTAATTTTTTTTTTTGATGAAAATCACAAACTAATATACTTTTTGTGAAGAAAACTACAAACTAATTTTCATTTTTTGAAGAAAACCACAAACTAATTTTCTTTTTTTGATGAAAACCACAAACTAAATTTTATCTTTTGGAGGAAAACCACAAACTAATTTTATTTTTTTGTAGAAAACAACAAAATAATTTTCATTTTTTGAAGTAAACCTCAAACTAATTGTTCTTTTTTTTGAAGAAAACCACAAACTAATTTTATTTTTTTGAAGAAAACCAAAATCTAATTTTCGTTTTTTTTGAAGAAAACCACAAACTAATTTTCTTTTTTTGAAGAAAACCACAAACTAATTTTCTTTTTTTGAAGAAAACAACAAACTAATTTTTTATTTTTTTGAAGAAAACCACAAACTAATTGTTCTTTTTCGGAAGAAAACCACAAACTAATTTTCTTTTTTGAAGAAAACCAAAATCTAATTTTCGTTTTTTTTGCAGAAAACCACAAACTAATTTTTTTTTTTTTGAAGAAAACAACAGACTAATTTTTCTTTTATTGAAGAAAACCACAAACTAATTTTCTTTTTTTGAAGAAAACCACAAACTAATTTTCTCTTTGTGAAGAAAACCACAAACTAATTTATCATTTTTGAAGAAAACCACATACTAATTTTTTTTTTGAAGAAAACAACAAACTAATTTTATTTTTTTGATGAAAACCACAAACTAATTTTCTTTTTTTGGAGAAAACCACAAAGTAATTTTATTTTTTTGAAGAAAGCCACAAACTTTTTTTTTTGTTTTGAAGAAAACCACAAACTAATTTTCTTTTTTGGAATAAAATCACAAACTAATTTTTTTGAAGAAAATCACAAACTTTTTTTTTTTTTGAGGAAAACCACAAACTATTTTTTTTTTGATGAAAATCACAAACTAATTTACTTTTTGTGAAGAAAACCACAAACTAATTTTCATTTTTTGAAGAAAACCCCAAACTAATTTTCATTTTTTGAAGAAAACCACAAACTAATTCTCTTTTTTTGAAAAAAACCACAAACTAAATTTTATCTTTTGGAGGAAAACCACAAACTAATTTTCTTTTTTTGTAGAAAACAACAAAATAATTTTCTTTTTTTGAAGAAAACCTCAAACTAATTGTTCTTTTTTTTGAAGAAAACCACAAACTAGTTTTCTTTTTTTGAAGAAAACCAAAATCTAATTTTCGTTTTTTTTTAAGAAAACCACAAACTAATTTTCTTTTTTTGAAGAAAACAACAAACTAATTTTTTCTTTTTTTGAAGAAAACCACAAACTAATTGTTCTTTTTCGGAAGAAAACCACAAACTAATTTTTCTCTTTTGAAGAAAACCAAAATCTAATTTTCGTTTTTTTTGCAGAAAACCACAAACTAATTTTCTTTTTTTTGATGAAAACTACAAACTAATTATCTTTTTTTGAAGAAAACAACAAATTAATTTTCTTTTTATGAAGAAAACCACAAATTTTTTTTGAAGAAAACCACAAACTATTTTTCTTTTTTTGAAACAAACTACAAACTAATTTTCTTTTTTTGAAGAAAATCACAAACTAATTTTTCTTTTTTTGAAGAAAACCACAAACTAATTTTCTTTTTTTGAAGAAATACACAAACTATTTTTCTTTTTTTGAAACAAACTACAAACTAATTTTCTTTTTTTGAAGAAAATCACAAACTAATTTTTCTTTTTTTGAAGAAAACCACAAACTAATTTTCTTTTTGTGAAGAAAACCACAAACTAATTTTTCTTTTTTGAAGAAAACCACAAACTAATTTTCTTTTTTTTTGAAGAAAACCACAAACTAATTTTCATTTTTTGAAGAAAACCACAAACTATATTTTTTTTTTGAAGAAAACAACAAACTAATTTTCTTTTTTTTTGAAAAAACCGAAAACTAATTTTCGTTTTTTTTAAGAAAACCACAAACTAATTTTTTTTTTTTGAAGAAAACCACAAACTAATTTTTTTTTTTGAAGAAAACCACAAACTAATTTTCTTTTCTTGAAGAAAACCCCAAACTAATTTTTTTTTTTTGAAGAAAACCACAAACTAATTTTTTATTTTTTTGAAGAAAACCACAAACTATTTCCTTATTTTGAAGAAAACCAAATACTAATATTCTTTTTTTCAAGAAAACCACAAACTATTTTTTCTGTTTTGATGAAAACCACACACTAATTTTTTTTTTTTTGAAGAAAACCACAAACTAATTTTTTCTTTTATTGAAGAAAACCACAAACTAATTTTCTTTTTTTGAAGAAAACCACAAACTAATGTTCTTTTTGTGAAGAAAACCACAAACTAATTTATCATTTTTGAAGAAAACCACATACTAATTTTTTTTTTTGAAGAAAACCACAAACTAATTTTCTTTTTTTGATGAAAACCACAAACTAATTTTCTTTTTTTGGAGAAAACCACAAACTAATTTTATTTTTTTGAAGAAAACCACAAACTTTTTTTTTTGTTTTGAAGAAAACCACAAACTAATTTTCTTTTTTTGAATAAAATCACAAACTAATTTTTTTTTTGAAGAAAATCACAAACTTTTTTTTTTTAGAAGAAAACCACAAACTAATTTTCTTTTTTTTTGAAAAAACCGAAAACTAATTTTCGTTTTTTTGAAGAAAACCAAAAACTAATTTTTTTGTTGTTGAACGAAACCACAAACTAATTTTTCTTTTTGTGATGAAAACCACAAACTAATTTTCTTTTTTTGAAGAAAATCACAAACTAATTGTCTTTTTTTGAAGAGAAAACCACAAATTAGTTTTTCTTTTTTTGAAGAAAACCACAAACTAATTTTGTTTTTTGAAGAAAACCACAAACTTATTTTATTTTTTTGAAGAAAACCAAAATTTAATTTTCATTTTTTTTGAAGAAAACCACAAACTAATTTTCTTTTTTTTTAAGAAAACCACAAACTAATTTTTTTTTTGAAGAAAATCACAAACTAATTTAATTTTTGTCAAGAAAACCACAAACTAAGTTTCATTTTTTGAAGAAAACCACAAACTAATTTTTCTTTTTTTGAAGAAAACCACAAACTAAATTTTATTTATTTGAAGAAAACCAAAAACAAATTTTCTTTTTTTGAAGAAAACAACAAACTAATTTTCTTAGTTTGAAGAAAACCTCAAACTAATTGTTCTTTTTTTGAAGAAAACCACAAATTAATTTTCTTTTTTTGAAGAAAACCAAAATCTAATTTTCGTTTTTTTTGAAGAAAACCACAAACTAATTTTTCTTGTTTATAAGAAAACCACATACTAATTTTCTTTTTTTGGAAGAAAACAACAAACTAATTTTTCTTTTTTGAAGAAAATCACAAACTAATTTTTCTTTTTTTCAAGAAAACCACAAACTAATTTTTCTTTTTTTGAATAAAACCACAAACTAATTTTTCTTTTTGTGAATAAAACCACAAACTAATTTTCTTTTTTTGAAGAAAACCACAAACTAATTTTCTTTTTTTTTAAGGGAAAAGTACAAACTAATTTTTATTTTTTTGAAGAAAAACACAAACTAATTTTTTTATTTGAAGAAAAACACAAGCTAATTTTCTTTTTTTGAAGAAAACCAAAATCAAATTTTTTTATTTTTAAGAAAACCACAAACTAATTTTTTTTTTGATGAAAATCACAAACTAATTTACTTTTTGTGAAGAAAACCACAAACTAATTTTCATTTTTTGAAGAAAACCACAAACTAATTTTCTTTTTTTGAAGAAAACCACAAACTAAATTTTATCTTTTGGAGGAAAACCACAAACTAATTTTCTTTTTTTGAAGAAAACAACAAAATAATTTTCTTTTTTTGAAGAAATCCAAAATCTAATTTTCGTTTTTTTTGAAGAAAACCACAAACTAATTTTCTTTTTTTGAAGAAAACCACAAACTAATTTTCTTTTTTTGAAGAAAACAACAAACTAATTTTTTCTTTTTTTGAAGAAAACCACAAACTAATTGTTCTTTTTCGGAAGAAAACCACAAACTAATTTTCTTTTTTGAAGAAAACCAAAATCTAATTTTCGTTTTTTTTGCAGAAAACCACAAACTAATTTTCTTTTTTTTGATGAAAACTACAAACTAATTTTTTTTGTAAGAAAACCACAAACTAATTATCTTTTTATGAAGAAAACAACAAACTAATTTTCTTTTTGTGAAGAAAACCACAAACTAATTTTCTTTTTTTGAAGAAAACCACAAACTATTTTTCTTTTTTTGAAACAAACTACAAACTAATTTTCTTTTTTTGAAGAAAATCACAAACTAATTTTTCTTTTTTTGAAGAAAACCACAAACTAATTTTCTTTTTTTGAAGAAATACACAAACTATTTTTCTTTTTTTGAAACAAACTACAAACTAATTTTTTTTTTTGAAGAAAATCACAAACTAATTTTTTTTTTTTGAAGAAAACCACAAACTAATTTTCTTTTTTTTGTAGAAAACCACAAGCTAATTTTCTTTTTTTGAAGAAAACCAAAATCAAATTTTTTTATTTTTAAGAAAACCACAAATTAATTTTTTTTTTGATGAAAATCACAAACTAATTTACTTTTTGTGAAGAAAACCACAAACTAATTTTCATTTTTTTAAGAAAAGCACAAACTAATTCTTTTTTTTTGAAAAAAACCACAAACTAAATTTTATCTTTTGGAGGACAACCACAAACTAATTTTATTTTTTTCTAGAAAACAACAAAATAATTTTCTTTTTTTGAAGAAAACCTCAAACTAATTGTTCTTTTTTTTGAAGAAAACCACAAACTAATTTTCTTTTTTTGAAGAAAACCAAAATCTAATTTTCGTTTTTTTTGAAGAAAACCACAAACTAATTTTCTTTTTTTGAAGAAACCAACAATCTAATTTTTTCTTTTTTTGAAGAAAACCACAAACTAATTGTTCTTTTTCGGAAGAAAACCACAAACTAATTTTCTTTTTTGAAGAAAAGCAAAATCTAATTTTCGTTTTTTTTGCAGAAAACCACAAACTAATTTTCTTTTTTTTGATGAAAATTACAAACTAATTTTTTTTTGTAAGAAAACCACAAACTAATTATCTTTTTTTGAAGAAAACAACAAATTAATTTTCTTTTTTTGAAGAAAACCACAAATTTTTTTTGAAGAAAACCACAAACTATTTTTCTTTTTTTGAAACATACTACAAACTAATTTTCTTTTTTTGAAGAAAATCACAAACTAATTTTTCTTTTTTTGAAGAAAACCACAAACTAATTTTCTTTTTTTGACGAAATACACAAACTATTTTTCTTTTTTTGAAACAAACTACAAACTAATTTTCTTTTTTTGAAGAAAATCACACACTAATTTTTCTTTTTTTGAAGAAAACCACAAATTAATTTTCTTTTTGTGAAGAAAACCACAAACTAATTTTTCTTTTTTGAAGAAAACCACAAACTAATTTTCTTTTTTTTGAACAAAACCACAAACTAATTTTCATTTTTTGAAGAAAACCACAAACTATATATTTTTTTTGAAGAAAACCACAAACTAATTTTCTTTTCTTGAAGAAAACCATAAACTAATTTTCTTTTTTTGAAGAAAACCACAAACTAATTTTTTATTTTTTTGAAGAAAACCACAAACTAATTTATCTTTTTTTTAAGAAAACCACAAACTAATTTTTTATTTATTGAAGAAAACCACAACTAATTTTCTTTCTTTGAAGAAAACCACAAACTAATTTTCTTTTCTTGAAGAAAACCACAAACTAATTTTCTTTTTTTGAAGAAAACCACAAACTAATTTTCTTTTTTTGATGAAAACCACAAACCAATTTACTTTTTTTGATGAAAACCACAACCTAATTTTCTTGTTTTGAAGAAAATCACAAACTATTTTTCGGTTTTTGATGAAAACCACAAACTAATTTTTTTTTTCAAGAAAATCACAAACTAATTTTCTTTTTTTTGAAGAAAACCGCAAACAAATTAATTTTTTTGAAGAAAACCACAAACTAATTTTCTTTACTTGAAGAAAACCACAAACTAATTTTCGTTTTTTGAAGAAAACCACAAACTATTTTTTCTTTTTCTGAAGAAAACAAGAAACTAATTTTTTTTTTTTGAAGAAAACCACAAACTAATTTTTCTTTTTTTGAAGAAAAACACAAACTAATTTTTTTTTTTTGTAGAAAACCACAAGCTAATTTTCTTTTTTTGAAGAAAACCAAAATCAAATTTTTTTATTTTTAAGAAAACCACAAACTAATTTTTTTTTTGATGAAAATCACAAACTAATTTACTTTTTGTGAAGAAAACCACAAACTAATTTTCATTTTTTGAAGAAAACCACAAACTAATTCTCTTTTTTTGAAAAAAACCACAAACTAAATTTTATCTTTTGGAGGAAAACCACAAACTAATTTTCTTTTTTTCTAGAAAACAACAAAATAATTTTCTTTTTTTGAAGAAAACCTCAAACTAATTGTTCTTTTTTTTGAAGAAAACCACAAACTAATTTTCTTTTTTTGAAGAAAGCCAAAATCTAATTTTCGTTTTTTTTGAAGAAAACCACAAACTAATTTTCTTTTTTTGAAGAAACCAACAAACTAATTTTTTCTTTTTTTGAAGAAAACCACAAACTAATTGTTCTTTTTCGGAAGAAAACCACAAACTAATTTTCCTTTTTGAAGAAAACCAAAATCTAATTTTCGTTTTTTTTGAAGAAAACCACAAACTAATTTTTTTTTTATTGAAGAAAACCACAAACTAATTTTCTTTCTTTGAAGAAAACCACTAACTAGTATTTCTTTTTTTGAAGAAATAGACAAACTAATTCTCTTTTTTAAAAGAAAACCACAAACTATTTTTCTTTTTTTGAATAAAACCACAAACTAATTTTCTTTTTTTGAAGAAAACCACAAACTAATTTTCTTTTTTTGAAGAAAACCAAAAACTATTTTTCTTTTTTTGAAACAAACTACAAACTAATTTTCTTTTTGTGTAGAAAACCACAAACTAATTTTTCTTTTTTATAGAAAACCACAAACTAATTTTCTTCTTTTGAAGAAAACCAAAAACTATTTTTCTTTTTTTGAAACAAACTACAAACTAATTTTCTTTTTTTGAAGAAAATCACAAACTAATTTTTTTTTTTGAAGAAAACCACAAAAAAAAATTTCTTTTTGTTTAGAAAACCACAAACTAATTTTTCTTTTTTATAGAAAACCACAAACTAATTTTCTTTTTTTGATGAAAACAACAAACTAATTTTATTTTTTTGGAGAAAACCATAAACTAATTTTATTTTTTTGAAGAAAAGCACAAACAATTTTTTTTTTTGATGAAAACCACAAACTAATTTTCTTTTTTTGGAGAAAACCACAAACTAACTTTCTCTTTGTGAAGAAAACCACAAACTAATTTTTCTTTTTTGAAGAAAACACAAACTAATTTTTCTTTTTTTGAAGAAAACCACAAACTAATTTTCTTTTTTTGAAGAAAACCACAAACAAATTTTCTTTTTGTGTAGAAAACCACAAACTAATTTTTCTTTTTTATAGAAAACCACAAACTAATTTTCTTTTTTTGAAGAAAACCACAAACAAATTTTCTTTTTGTGTAGAAAACCACTAACTAATTTTTCTTTTTTATAGAAAACCACAAACTAATTTTCTTTTTTTGATGAAAACCACAAACTAATTTTATTTTTTTGGAGAAAACCATAAACTAATTTTATTTTTTTGAAGAAAACCACAAACAATGTTTTTTTTTGATGAAAACCACAAACTAATTTTCTTTTTTGGAGAAAACAACAAACTAATTTTCTCTTTGTGAAGAAAACCACAAACTAATTTTTCTTTTTTGAAGAAAAGCACAAACTAATTTTTCTTTTTTTGAAGAAAACTACAAACTAATTTTCTTTTTTTGAAGAAAACCAACTAATTTTATATTTTTGAAGAAAACCACAAACTAATTTTGTTTTTTTGAAGAAAACCACAAAATAATTTTCTTTTTTTGAAACAAACTACAAACTAATTTTTTTTTTGAAGAAAATCACAAACTAATTATTCTTTTTTTGAAGAAAACCACAAACTAATTTTCTTTTTTTGACGAAATACACAAACTATTTTTCTTTTTTTGAAACAAACTACAAACTAATTTTCTTTTTTTGAAGAAAATCACACACTAATTTTTCTTTTTTTGAAGAAAACCACAAATTAATTTTCTTTTTGTGAAGAAAACCACAAACTAATTTTTCTTTTTTGAAGAAAACCACAAACTAATTTTCTTTTTTTTGAACAAAACCACAAACTAATTTTCATTTTTTGAAGAAAACCACAAACTATATATTTTTTTTGAAGAAAACCACAAACTAATTTTCTTTTCTTGAAGAAAACCATAAACTAATTTTCTTTTTTTGAAGAAAACCACAAACTAATTTTTTATTTTTTTGAAGAAAACCACAAACTAATTTATCTTTTTTTTAAGAAAACCACAAACTAATTTTTTATTTATTGAAGAAAACCACAACTAATTTTCTTTCTTTGAAGAAAACCACAAACTAATTTTCTTTTCTTGAAGAAAACCACAAACTAATTTTCTTTTTTTGAAGAAAACCACAAACTAATTTTCTTTTTTTGATGAAAACCACAAACCAATTTACTTTTTTTGATGAAAACCACAACCTAATTTTCTTGTTTTGAAGAAAATCACAAACTATTTTTCGGTTTTTGATGAAAACCACAAACTAATTTTTTTTTTCAAGAAAATCACAAACTAATTTTCTTTTTTTTGAAGAAAACCGCAAACAA
Organism: Luzula sylvatica; assembly: GCA_946800325.1. Lineage (NCBI taxonomy): Eukaryota > Viridiplantae > Streptophyta > Magnoliopsida > Poales > Juncaceae > Luzula > Luzula sylvatica. The sequence goes on along the minus strand of OX326956.1, from coordinate 75,657,769 downwards.
ATTAATTTTTTTGATGAAAACCACAAACTAATTTTCTTTACTTGAAGAAAACCACAAACTAATTTTCGTTTTTTGAAGAAAACCACAAACTATTTTTTCTTTTTCTGAAGAAAACAAGAAACTAATTTTTTTTTTTTGAAGAAAACCACAAACTAATTTTTCTTTTTTTGAAGAAAAACACAAACTAATTTTTTTTTTGTAGAAAACCACAAGCTAATTTTCTTTTTTTGAAGAAAACCAAAATCAAATTTTTTTATTTTTAAGAAAACCACAAACTAATTTTTTTTTTGATGAAAATCACAAACTAATTTACTTTTTGTGAAGAAAACCACAAACTAATTTTCATTTTTTGAAGAAAACCACAAACTAATTCTCTTTTTTTGAAAAAAACCACAAACTAAATTTTATCTTTTGGAGGAAAACCACAAACTAATTTTCTTTTTTTCTAGAAAACAACAAAATAATTTTCTTTTTTTGAAGAAAACCTCAAACTAATTGTTCTTTTTTTTGAAGAAAACCACAAACTAATTTTCTTTTTTTGAAGAAAGCCAAAATCTAATTTTCGTTTTTTTTGAAGAAAACCACAAACTAATTTTCTTTTTTTGAAGAAACCAACAAACTAATTTTTTCTTTTTTTGAAGAAAACCACAAACTAATTGTTCTTTTTCGGAAGAAAACCACAAACTAATTTTCTTTTTTGAAGAAAACCAAAATCTAATTTTCGTTTTTTTTGAAGAAAACCACAAACTAATTTTTTTTTTATTGAAGAAAACCACAAACTAATTTTCTTTCTTTGAAGAAAACCACTAACTAGTATTTCTTTTTTTGAAGAAATAGACAAACTAATTCTCTTTTTTAAAAGAAAACTACAAACTATTTTTCTTTTTTTGAATAAAACCACAAACTAATTTTCTTTTTTTGAAGAAAACCACAAACTAATTTTCTTTTTTTGAAGAAAACCAAAAACTATTTTTCTTTTTTTGAAACAAACTACAAACTAATTTTCTTTTTGTGTAGAAAACCACAAACTAATTTTTCTTTTTTATAGAAAACCACAAACTAATTTTCTTCTTTTGAAGAAAACCAAAAACTATTTTTCTTTTTTTGAAACAAACTACAAACTAATTTTCTTTTTTTGAAGAAAATCACAAACTAATTTTTTTTTTTGAAGAAAACCACAAAAAAAAATTTCTTTTTGTTTAGAAAACCACAAACTAATTTTTCTTTTTTATAGAAAACCACAAACTAATTTTCTTTTTTTGATGAAAACCACAAACTAATTTTATTTTTTTGGAGAAAACCATAAACTAATTTTATTTTTTTGAAGAAAAGCACAAACAATTTTTTTTTTTGATGAAAACCACAAACTAATTTTCTTTTTTTGGAGAAAACCACAAACTAACTTTCTCTTTGTGAAGAAAACCACAAACTAATTTTTCTTTTTTGAAGAAAAGCACAAACTAATTTTTCTTTTTTTGAAGAAAACCACAAACTAATTTTCTTTTTTTGAAGAAAACCACAAACAAATTTTCTTTTTGTGTAGAAAACCACAAACTAATTTTTCTTTTTTATAGAAAACCACAAACTAATTTTCTTTTTTTGAAGAAAACCACAAACAAATTTTCTTTTTGTGTAGAAAACCACTAACTAATTTTTCTTTTTTATAGAAAACCACAAACTAAATTTCTTTTTTTGATGAAAACCACAAACTAATTTTATTTTTTTGGAGAAAACCATAAACTAAATTTATTTTTTTGAAGAAAACCACAAACAATGTTTTTTTTTGATGAAAACCACAAACTAATTTTCTTTTTTGGAGAAAACAACAAACTAATTTTCTCTTTGTGAAGAAAACCACAAACTAATTTTTCTTTTTTGAAGAAAAGCACAAACTAATTTTTCTTTTTTTGAAGAAAACTACAAACTAATTTTCTTTTTTTGAAGAAAACCAACTAATTTTATATTTTTGAAGAAAACCACAAACTAATTTTGTTTTTTTGAAGAAAACCACAAAATAATTTTCTTTTTTTGAAACAAACTACAAACTAATTTTTTTTTTGAAGAAAATCACAAACTAATTATTCTTTTTTTGAAGAAAACCACAAACTAATTTTCTTTTTTTGAAGAAAACCACAAACTAATTTTCTTTTTGTGAAGAAAACCACAAACTAATTTATCATTTTTGAAGAAAACCACATACTAATTTTTTTTTTTTAAGAAAACCACAAACTAATTTTCTTTTTTTGATGAAAACAACAAACTAATTTTTTTTTTGGAGAAAACCACAAACTAATTTTATATTTTTGATGAAAACAACAAACTTTTTTGTTTTGTTTTGAAGAGAACCACAAACTAATTTTCTTTTTTTGAATAAAACCGCAAACTAATATTTTTTTTTGAAGAAAATCACAAACTTTTTTTTTTTTTTGAAGAAAACCACGAACTAATTTTCTTTTTTTTTTTAAAAACCGAAAACTAATTTTCGTTTTTTTGAAGAAAACCACGAACTAATTTTCTTTTTTTTGAAGAAAACCACAAACAAAATTTTTTTTTAGAACAAAACCACAAACTAATTTTCTTTTCTTGAAGAAAACCATAAACTAATTTTCTTTTTTTGAAGAAAACCACAAACTAATTTTTTATTTTTTTGAAGAAAACCACAAACTAATTTTTCTTTTTTTGAAGAAAACCACAAACTAATTTTTTTTTTATTGAAGAAAACCCCATCTAATTTTCTTTCTTTGAAGAAAACCACAAACTAATTTTCTTTTCTTGAAGAAAACCACAAACTAATTTTCTTTTTTTGAAGAAAACCACAAACTAATTTTCTTTTTTTGATGAAAACCACAAACCAATTTACTTTTTTTGATGAAAACCACAACTTAATTTTCTTGTTTTGAAGAAAACCACAAACTATTTTTCGGTTTTTGATGAAAACCACAAACGAATTCTTTTTTTGAAGAAAATCACAAACTAATTTTCGTTTTTTTTAAGAAAACCGCAAACAAATTAATTTTTTTGAAGAAAACCACAAACTAATTTTCTTTACTTGAAGAAAACCACAAACTAATTTTCATTTTTTGAAGAAAACCACAAACTATTTTTTCTTTTTCTGAAGAAAACAATAAACTAATTTTTCTTTTTTTTAAGAAAACCACAAACTAATTTTTTTTTATTGAAGAAAACCACAAACTAATTTTCTTTCTTTGAAGAAAACCACTAACTAGTATTTCTTTTTTTGAAGAAATAGACAAACTAATTCTCTTTTTTTAAAGAAAACCACAAACTAATTTTCTTTTTTTGAATAAAACAACAAACTAATTTTCTTTTTTTAAAGAAAACCACAAACTAATTTTCTTTTTTTGAAGAAAACCAAAAACTATTTTTCTTTTTTTGAAACAAACTACAAACTAATTTTCTTTTTTTGAAGAAAATCACAAACTAATTTTTTTTTTTGAAGAAAACCACAAACAAATTTTCTTTTTGTGTAGAAAACCACAAACTAATTTTTCTTTTTTATAGAAAACCACAAACTAATTTTCTTTTTTTGAAGAAAACCAGAAACAATTTTTTCTTTTTTTGATGAAAACCACAAACTAATTTTTTTTTTGTGGAGAAAACCACAAACTAATTTTCTTTTTGTGAAGAAAACCACAAACTAATTTTTCCTTTTTGAAGAAAACCACAAACTAATTTTTCTTTTTTTGAAGAAAACCACAAACTAATTTTCTTTTATTGAAGAAAACCAACTAATTTTATATTTTTGAAGAAAACCACAAACTAATTTTGTTTTTTTGAAGAAAACCACAAAATATTTTTCTTTTTTTGAAACAAACTACAAACTAATTTTTTTTTTTTGAAGAAAATCACAAACTAATTTTTCTTTTTTGGAAGAAAACCACAAACTAATTTTCTTCTTTTTAAGAAAACCACAAACTAATTTTCTTTTTGTGAAGAAAACCACAAACTAATTTATCATTTTTGAAGAAAACCACATTCTAATTTTTTTTTTTTGAAGAAAACCACAAACTAATTTTCTTTTTTTGATGAAAACCACAAACTAATTTTCTTTTTGTGTAGAAAACCACAAACTAATTTTTCTTTTTTATAGAAAACCACAAACTAATTTTCTTCTTTTGAAGAAAACCAAAAACTATTTTTCTTTTTTTGAAACAAACTACAAACTAATTTTCTTTTTTTGAAGAAAATCACAAACTAATTTTTTTTTTTGAAGAAAACCACAAAAAAAAATTTCTTTTTGTTTAGAAAACCACAAACTAATTTTTCTTTTTTATAGAAAACCACAAACTAATTTTCTTTTTTTGATGAAAACCACAAACTAATTTTATTTTTTTGGAGAAAACCATAAACTAATTTTATTTTTTTGAAGAAAAGCACAAACAATTTTTTTTTTTGATGAAAACCACAAACTAATTTTCTTTTTTTGGAGAAAACCACAAACTAACTTTCTCTTTGTGAAGAAAACCACAAACTAATTTTTCTTTTTTGAAGAAAAGCACAAACTAATTTTTCTTTTTTTGAAGAAAACCACAAACTAATTTTCTTTTTTTGAAGAAAACCACAAACAAATTTTCTTTTTGTGTAGAAAACCACAAACTAATTTTTCTTTTTTATAGAAAACCACAAACTAATTTTTCTTTTTTTGAAGAAAACCACAAACAAATTTTCTTTTTGTGTAGAAAACCACTAACTAATTTTTCTTTTTTATAGAAAACCACAAACAAATTTTCTTTTTTTGATGAAAACCACAAACTAATTTTATTTTTTTGGAGAAAACCATAAACTAATTTTATTTTTTTGAAGAAAACCACAAACAATGTTTTTTTTTGATGAAAACCACAAACTAATTTTCTTTTTTGGAGAAAACCACAAACTAATTTTCTCTTTGTGAAGAAAACCACAAACTAATTTTTCTTTTTTGAAGAAAAGCACAAACTAATTTTTCTTTTTTTGAAGAAAACTACAAACTAATTTTCTTTTTTTGAAGAAAACCAACTAATTTTATATTTTTGAAGAAAACCACAAACTAATTTTGTTTTTTTGAAGAAAACCACAAAATAATTTTCTTTTTTTGAAACAAACTACAAACTAATTTTTTTTTTGATGAAAATCACAAACTAATTATTCTTTTTTTGAAGAAACCACAAACTAATTTTCTTTTTTTGAAGAAAACCACAAACTAATTTTCTTTTTGTGAAGAAAACCACAAACTAATTTATCATTTTTGAAGAAAACCACATACTAATTTTTTTTTTTTAAGAAAACCACAAACTAATTTTCTTTTTTTGATGAAAACAACAAACTAATTTTTTTTTTGGAGAAAACCACAAACTAATTTTATATTTTTGATGAAAACAACAAACTTTTTTTTTTTGTTTTGAAGAGAACCACAAACTAATTTTCTTTTTTTGAATAAAACCGCAAACTAATATTTTTTTTTGAAGAAAATCACAAACTTTTTTTTTTTTTTGAAGAAAACCACGAACTAATTTTCTTTTTTTTTTAAAAAACCGAAAACTAATTTTCGTTTTTTTGAAGAAAACCACGAACTAATTTTCTTTTTTGTGAAGAAAACCACAAACTAACTTTTTTTTTAGAACAAAACCACAAACTAATTTTCTTTTCTTGAAGAAAACCATAAACTAATTTTCTTTTTTTGAAGAAAACCACAAACTAATTTTTTATTTTTTTGAAGAAAACCACAAACTAATTTTTCTTTTTTTGAAGAAAACCACAAACTAATTTTTTTTTTATTGAAGAAAACCACATCTAATTTTCTTTCTTTGAAGAAAACCACAAACTAATTTTCTTTTCTTGAAGAAAACCACAAACTAATTTTCTTTTTTTGAAGAAAACCACAAACTAATTTTCTTTTTTTGATGAAAACCACAAACCAATTTACTTTTTTTGATGAAAACCACAACTTAATTTTCTTGTTTTGAAGAAAACCACAAACTATTTTTCGGTTTTTGATGAAAACCACAAACGAATTCTTTTTTTGAAGAAAATCACAAACTAATTTTCGTTTTTTTTAAGAAAACCGCAAACAAATTAATTTTTTTGAAGAAAACCACAAACTAATTTTCTTTACTTGAAGAAAACCACAAACTAATTTTCATTTTTTGAAGAAAACCACAAACTATTTTTTCTTTTTCTGAAGAAAACAATAAACTAATTTTTCTTTTTTTTAAGAAAACCACAAACTAATTTTTTTTTATTGAAGAAAACCACAAACTAATTTTCTTTCTTTGAAGAAAACCACTAACTAGTATTTCTTTTTTTGAAGAAATAGACAAACTAATTCTCTTTTTTTAAAGAAAACCACAAACTAATTTTCTTTTTTTGAATAAAACAACAAACTAATTTTCTTTTTTTAAAGAAAACCACAAACTAATTTTCTTTTTTTGAAGAAAACCAAAAACTATTTTTCTTTTTTTGAAACAAACTACAAACTAATTTTCTTTTTTTGAAGAAAATCACAAACTAATTTTTTTTTTTGAAGAAAACCACAAACAAATTTTCTTTTTGTGTAGAAAACCACAAACTAATTTTTCTTTTTTATAGAAAACCACAAACTAATTTTCTTTTTTTGAAGAAAACCAGAAACAATTTTTTCTTTTTTTGATGAAAACCACAAACTAATTTTTTTTTTGTGGAGAAAACCACAAACTAATTTTCTTTTTGTGAAGAAAACCACAAACTAATTTTTCCTTTTTGAAGAAAACCACAAACTAATTTTTCTTTTTTTGAAGAAAACCACAAACTAATTTTCTTTTATTGAAGAAAACCAACTAATTTTATATTTTTGAAGAAAACCACAAACTAATTTTGTTTTTTTGAAGAAAACCACAAAATATTTTTCTTTTTTTGAAACAAACTACAAACTAATTTTTTTTTTTTGAAGAAAATCACAAACTAATTTTTCTTTTTTGGAAGAAAACCACAAACTAATTTTCTTCTTTTTAAGAAAACCACAAACTAATTTTCTTTTTGTGAAGAAAACCACAAACTAATTTATCATTTTTGAAGAAAACCACATTCTAATTTTTTTTTTTTGAAGAAAACCACAAACTAATTTTCTTTTTTTGATGAAAACCACAAACTAATTTTCTTTTTGTGTAGAAAACCACAAACTAATTTTTCTTTTTTATAGAAAACCACAAACTAATTTTCTTCTTTTGAAGAAAACCAAAAACTATTTTTCTTTTTTTGAAACAAACTACAAACTAATTTTCTTTTTTTGAAGAAAATCACAAACTAATTTTTTTTTTTGAAGAAAACCACAAAAAAAAATTTCTTTTTGTTTAGAAAACCACAAACTAATTTTTCTTTTTTATAGAAAACCACAAACTAATTTTCTTTTTTTGATGAAAACCACAAACTAATTTTATTTTTTTGGAGAAAACCATAAACTAATTTTATTTTTTTGAAGAAAAGCACAAACAATTTTTTTTTTTGATGAAAACCACAAACTAATTTTCTTTTTTTGGAGAAAACCACAAACTAACTTTCTCTTTGTGAAGAAAACCACAAACTAATTTTTCTTTTTTGAAGAAAAGCACAAACTAATTTTTCTTTTTTTGAAGAAAACCACAAACTAATTTTCTTTTTTTGAAGAAAACCACAAACAAATTTTCTTTTTGTGTAGAAAACCACAAACTAATTTTTCTTTTTTATAGAAAACCACAAACTAATTTTCTTTTTTTGAAGAAAACCACAAACAAATTTTCTTTTTGTGTAGAAAACCACTAACTAATTTTTCTTTTTTATAGAAAACCACAAACAAATTTTTTTTTTTTGATGAAAACCACAAACTAATTTTATTTTTTTGGAGAAAACCATAAACTAATTTTATTTTTTTGAAGAAAACCACAAACAATGTTTTTTTTTGATGAAAACCACAAACTAATTTTCTTTTTTGGAGAAAACCACAAACTAATTTTCTCTTTGTGAAGAAAACCACAAACTAATTTTTCTTTTTTGAAGAAAAGCACAAACTAATTTTTCTTTTTTTGAAGAAAACTACAAACTAATTTTCTTTTTTTGAAGAAAACCAACTAATTTTATATTTTTGAAGAAAACCACAAACTAATTTTGTTTTTTTGAAGAAAACCACAAAATAATTTTCTTTTTTTGAAACAAACTACAAACTAATTTTTTTTTTGATGAAAATCACAAACTAATTATTCTTTTTTTGAAGAAACCACAAACTAATTTTCTTTTTTTGAAGAAAACCACAAACTAATTTTCTTTTTGTGAAGAAAACCACAAACTAATTTATCATTTTTGAAGAAAACCACATACTAATTTTTTTTTTTTAAGAAAACCACAAACTAATTTTCTTTTTTTGATGAAAACAACAAACTAATTTTTTTTTTGGAGAAAACCACAAACTAATTTTATATTTTTGATGAAAACAACAAACTTTTTTTTTTTGTTTTGAAGAGAACCACAAACTAATTTTCTTTTTTTGAATAAAACCGCAAACTAATATTTTTTTTTGAAGAAAATCACAAACTTTTTTTTTTTTTTGAAGAAAACCACGAACTAATTTTCTTTTTTTTTTAAAAAACCGAAAACTAATTTTCGTTTTTTTGAAGAAAACCACGAACTAATTTTCTTTTTTGTGAAGAAAACCACAAACTAACTTTTTTTTTAGAACAAAACCACAAACTAATTTTCTTTTCTTGAAGAAAACCATAAACTAATTTTCTTTTTTTGAAGAAAACCACAAACTAATTTTTTATTTTTTTGAAGAAAACCACAAACTAATTTTTCTTTTTTTGAAGAAAACCACAAACTAATTTTTTTTTTATTGAAGAAAACCACATCTAATTTTCTTTCTTTGAAGAAAACCACAAACTAATTTTCTTTTCTTGAAGAAAACCACAAACTAATTTTCTTTTTTTGAAGAAAACCACAAACTAATTTTCTTTTTTTGATGAAAACCACAAACCAATTTACTTTTTTTGATGAAAACCACAACTTAATTTTCTTGTTTTGAAGAAAACCACAAACTATTTTTCGGTTTTTGATGAAAACCACAAACGAATTCTTTTTTTGAAGAAAATCACAAACTAATTTTCGTTTTTTTTAAGAAAACCGCAAACAAATTAATTTTTTTGAAGAAAACCACAAACTAATTTTCTTTACTTGAAGAAAACCACAAACTAATTTTCATTTTTTGAAGAAAACCACAAACTATTTTTTCTTTTTCTGAAGAAAACAATAAACTAATTTTTCTTTTTTTTAAGAAAACCACAAACTAATTTTTTTTTATTGAAGAAAACCACAAACTAATTTTCTTTCTTTGAAGAAAACCACTAACTAGTATTTCTTTTTTTGAAGAAATAGACAAACTAATTCTCTTTTTTTAAAGAAAACCACAAACTAATTTTCTTTTTTTGAATAAAACAACAAACTAATTTTCTTTTTTTAAAGAAAACCACAAACTAATTTTCTTTTTTTGAAGAAAACCAAAAACTATTTTTCTTTTTTTGAAACAAACTACAAACTAATTTTCTTTTTTTGAAGAAAATCACAAACTAATTTTTTTTTTTGAAGAAAACCACAAACAAATTTTCTTTTTGTGTAGAAAACCACAAACTAATTTTTCTTTTTTATAGAAAACCACAAACTAATTTTCTTTTTTTGAAGAAAACCAGAAACAATTTTTTCTTTTTTTGATGAAAACCACAAACTAATTTTTTTTTTGTGGAGAAAACCACAAACTAATTTTCTTTTTGTGAAGAAAACCACAAACTAATTTTTCCTTTTTGAAGAAAACCACAAACTAATTTTTCTTTTTTTGAAGAAAACCACAAACTAATTTTCTTTTATTGAAGAAAACCAACTAATTTTATATTTTTGAAGAAAACCACAAACTAATTTTGTTTTTTTGAAGAAAACCACAAAATATTTTTCTTTTTTTGAAACAAACTACAAACTAATTTTTTTTTTTTGAAGAAAATCACAAACTAATTTTTCTTTTTTGGAAGAAAACCACAAACTAATTTTCTTCTTTTTAAGAAAACCACAAACTAATTTTCTTTTTGTGAAGAAAACCACAAACTAATTTATCATTTTTGAAGAAAACCACATTCTAATTTTTTTTTTTTGAAGAAAACCACAAACTAATTTTCTTTTTTTGATGAAAACCACAAACTAATTTTCTTTTTGTGTAGAAAACCACAAACTAATTTTTCTTTTTTATAGAAAACCACAAACTAATTTTCTTCTTTTGAAGAAAACCAAAAACTATTTTTCTTTTTTTGAAACAAACTACAAACTAATTTTCTTTTTTTGAAGAAAATCACAAACTAATTTTTTTTTTTGAAGAAAACCACAAAAAAAAATTTCTTTTTGTTTAGAAAACCACAAACTAATTTTTCTTTTTTATAGAAAACCACAAACTAATTTTCTTTTTTTGATGAAAACCACAAACTAATTTTATTTTTTTGGAGAAAACCATAAACTAATTTTATTTTTTTGAAGAAAAGCACAAACAATTTTTTTTTTTGATGAAAACCACAAACTAATTTTCTTTTTTTGGAGAAAACCACAAACTAACTTTCTCTTTGTGAAGAAAACCACAAACTAATTTTTCTTTTTTGAAGAAAAGCACAAACTAATTTTTCTTTTTTTGAAGAAAACCACAAACTAATTTTCTTTTTTTGAAGAAAACCACAAACAAATTTTCTTTTTGTGTAGAAAACCACAAACTAATTTTTCTTTTTTATAGAAAACCACAAACTAATTTTCTTTTTTTGAAGAAAACCACAAACAAATTTTCTTTTTGTGTACAAAACCACTAACTAATTTTTCTTTTTTATAGAAAACCACAAACTAATTTTCTTTTTTTGATGAAAACCACAAACTAATTTTATTTTTTTGGAGAAAACCATAAACTAATTTTATTTTTTTGAAGAAAACCACAAACAATGTTTTTTTTTGATGAAAACCACAAACTAATTTTCTTTTTTGGAGAAAACCACAAACTAATTTTCTCTTTGTGAAGAAAACCACAAACTAATTTTTCTTTTTTGAAGAAAAGCACAAACTAATTTTTCTTTTTTTGAAGAAAACTACAAACTAATTTTCTTTTTTTGAAGAAAACCAACTAATTTTATATTTTTGAAGAAAACCACAAACTAATTTTGTTTTTTTGAAGAAAACCACAAAATAATTTTCTTTTTTTGAAACAAACTACAAACTAATTTTTTTTTTGAAGAAAATCACAAACTAATTATTCTTTTTTTGAAGAAAACCACAAACTAATTTTCTTTTTTTGAAGAAAACCACAAACTAATTTTCTTTTTGTGAAGAAAACCACAAACTAATTTATCATTTTTGAAGAAAACCACATACTAATTTTTTTTTTTTAAGAAAACCACAAACTAATTTTCTTTTTTTGATGAAAACAACAAACTAATTTTTTTTTTGGAGAAAACCACAAACTAATTTTATATTTTTGATGAAAACAACAAACTTTTTTTTTTTGTTTTGAAGAGAACCACAAACTAATTTTCTTTTTTTGAATAAAACCGCAAACTAATATTTTTTTTTGAAGAAAATCACAAACTTTTTTTTTTTTTTGAAGAAAACCACGAACTAATTTTCTTTTTTTTTTAAAAAACCGAAAACTAATTTTCGTTTTTTTGAAGAAAACCACGAACTAATTTTCTTTTTTGTGAAGAAAACCACAAACTAAATTTTTTTTTAGAACAAAACCACAAACTAATTTTCTTTTCTTGAAGAAAACCATAAACTAATTTTCTTTTTTTGAAGAAAACCACAAACTAATTTTTTATTTTTTTGAAGAAAACCACAAACTAATTTTTCTTTTTTTGAAGAAAACCACAAACTAATTTTTTTTTTTATTGAAGAAAACCACATCTAATTTTCTTTCTTTGAAGAAAACCACAAACTAATTTTCTTTTCTTGAAGAAAACCACAAACTAATTTTCTTTTTTTGAAGAAAACCACAAACTAATTTTCTTTTTTTGATGAAAACCACAAACCAATTTCCTTTTTTTGATGAAAACCACAACCTAATTTTCTTGTTTTGAAGAAAACCACAAACTATTTTTCGGTTTTTGATGAAAACCACAAACGAATTATTTTTTTGAAGAAAATCACAAACTAATTTTCTTTTTTTTTAAGAAAACCGCAAACAAATTAATTTTTTTGAAGAAAACCACAAACTAATTTTCTTTACTTGAAGAAAACCACAAACTAATTTTCATTTTTTGAAGAAAACCACAAACTATTTTTTCTTTTTCTGAAGAAAACAACAAACTAATTTTTCTTTTTTTTAAGAAAACCACAAACTAATTTTTTTTTATTGAAGAAAACCACAAACTAATTTTCTTTCTTTGAAGAAAACCACTAACTAGTATTTCTTTTTTTGAAGAAATAGACAAACTAATTCTCTTTTTTTAAAGAAAACCACAAACTAATTTTCTTTTTTTGAATAAAACAACAAACTAATTTTCTTTTTATAAAGAAAACCACAAACTAATTTTCTTTTTTTGAAGAAAACCAAAAACTATTTTTCTTTTTTTGAAACAAACTACAAACTAATTTTCTTTTTTTGAAGAAAATCACAAACTAATTTTTTTTTTTGAAGAAAACCACAAACAAATTTTCTTTTTGTGTAGAAAACCACAAACTAATTTTTCTTTTTTATAGAAAACCACAAACTAATTTTCTTTTTTTGAAGAAAACCAGAAACAATTTTTTCTTTTTTTGATGAAAACCACAAACTAATTTTTTTTTTGTGGAGAAAACCACAAACTAATTTTCTTTTTGTGAAGAAAACCACAAACTAATTTTTCCTTTTTGAAGAAAACCACAAACTAATTTTTCTTTTTTTGAAGAAAACCACAAACTAATTTTCTTTTATTGAAGAAAACCAACTAATTTTATATTTTTGAAGAAAACCACAAACTAATTTTGTTTTTTTGAAGAAAACCACAAAATATTTTTCTTTTTTTGAAACAAACTACAAACTAATTTTTTTTTTTTGAAGAAAATCACAAACTAATTTTTCTTTTTTTGAAGAAAACCACAAACTAATTTTCTTTTTTTTAAGAAAACCACAAACTAATTTTCTTTTTGTGAAGAAAACCACAAACTAATTTTCTTTTTTTGGAGAAAACCACAAATTAATTTTATTTTTTAGAAGCAAACCACAAACTTTTTTTTTTTTTTTGAAGAAAACCACAAACTAATTTTCTTTTTTTGAATAAAATCACAAACCAATTTTTTTTTTTGAAGAAAATCACAAACTTTTTTTTTTTTTTGAAGAAAACCACAAACTAATTTTCTTTTTTTTTGAAAAAACCGAAAACTAATTTTCGTTTTTTTTGAAGAAAACCAAAAACTAATTTTTTTTTGTTGAAGGAAACCACAAACTAATTTTTCTTTTTGTGAAGAAAATCACAAACTAATTTTCTTTTTTTGAAGAAAATCACAAACTAATTGTCTTTTTTTGAAGAGAAATACACAAATTAGTTTTTCTTTTTTTGAAGAAAACCACAAACTAATTTTGTTTTTTGAAGAAAACCACAAACTTATTTTATTTTTTTGAAGAAAACCAAAATCTAATTTTCGTTTTTTTTGAAGAAAACCACAAACTAATTTTCTTTTTTTTTAAGAAAACCACAAACTAATTTTTTTTTTGAAGAAAATCACAAACAAATTTACTTTTTGTCAAGAAAACCACAAACTAACTTTCATTTTTTGAAGAAAACCACAAACTAATTTTTCTTTTTTTGAAGAAAACCACAAACTGAATTTTATTTTTTTGAAGAAAACCACAAACTAATTTTCTTTTTTTGAAGAAAACAACAAACTAATTTTCTTAGTTTGAAGAAAACCTCAAACTAATTGTTCTTTTTTTGAAGAAAACCACAAATTAATTTTCTTTTTTTGAAGAAAACCAAAATCTAATTTTCGTTTTTTTTGAAGAAAACCACAAACTAATTTTTCTTGTTTATAAGAAAACCACATACTAATTTTCTTTTTTTGGAAGAAAACAACAAACTAATTTTTCTTTTTTGAAGAAAATCACAAACTAATTTTTCTTTTTTTGAAGAAAACCACAAACTAATTTTTTTTTTTTTGAAGAAAACCACAAACTAATTTTTCTTTTTGTGAATAAAACCAGAAACTAATTTTCTTTGTTTGAAGAAAACCACAAACTAATTTTCTTTTTTTTGAAGGGAAAAGTACAAACTAATTTTTCTTTTTTTGAAGAAAAACACAAACTAATTTCTTTTTTTGAAGAAAAACAAAAACTAATTTTTTTTTTTGAAGAAAACCACAAGCTAATTTTCTTTTTTTGAAGAAAACCAAAATCAAATTTTTTTATTTTTATGAAAACCACAAACTAATTTTTTTTTTGATGAAAATCACAAACTAATATACTTTTTGTGAAGAAAACCACAAACTAATTTTCATTTTTTGAAGAAAACCACAAACTAATTTTCTTTTTTTGAAGAAAACCACAAACTAAATTTTATCTTTTGGAGGAAAACCACAAACTAATTTTCTTTTTTTGTAGAAAACAACAAAATAATTTTCTTTTTTTGAAGAAAACCTCAAACTAATTGTTCTTTTTTTTGAAGAAAAACACAAACTAATTTTCTTTTTTTGAAGAAAACCAAAATCTAATTTTCGTTTTTTTTGAAGAAAACCACAAACTAATTTTCTTTTTTTGAAGAAAACCACAAACTAATTTTCTTTTTTTGAAGAAAACAACAAACTAATTTTTTTTTTTTTGAAGAAAACCACAAACTAATTGTTCTTTTTCGGAAGAAAACCACAAACTAATTTTCTTTTTTGAAGAAAACCAAAATCTAATTTTCGTTTTTTTTGCAGAAAACCACAAACTATTTTTTTTTTTTTGTAGAAAACCACAGACTAATTTTTCTTTTATTGAAGAAAACCACAAACTAATTTTCTTTTTTTGAAGAAAACCACAAACTAATTTTCTTTTTGTGAAGAAAAGCACAAACTAATTTATCATTTTTGAAGAAAACCACATACTAATTTTTTTTTTTGAAGAAAACCACAAACTAATTTTATTTTTTTGATGAAAACCACAAACTAATTTTCTTTTTTTGGAGAAAACCACAAACTAATTTTATTTTTTTGAAGAAAACCACAAATTTTTTTTTTGTTTTGAAGAAAACCACAAACTAATTTTCTTTTTTGGAATAAAATCACAAACTAATTTTTTTTTGAAGAAAATCAGAAACTTTTTTTTTTTTGAAGAAAACCACAAACTAATTTTCTTTTTTTTTGAAAAGACCGAAAACTAATTTTCGTTTTTTTGAAGAAAACCAAAAACTAATTTTTTTTTGTTGAAGGAAACCACAAACTAATTTTTCTTTTTGTGAATTAAACCACAAACTAATTTTCTTTTTTTTGAATAAAATCACAAACTAATTGTCTTTTTTTGAAGAGAAAACCACAAATTAGTTTTTCTTTTTCTGAAGAAAACCACAAACTAATTTTGTTTTTTGAAGAAAACCACAAACTTATTTTATTTTTTTGAAGAAAACCAAAGTCTAATTTTCGTTTTTTTTGAAGAAAACCACAAACTAATTTTATTTTTTTTTTAAGAAAACCACAAACTAATTTTTCTTTTTTTGAAGAAAACCAAAAACTAGTTTTCTTTTTTTTGAAGGGAAAAGTACAAACTAATTTTTCCTTTTTTGAAGAAAAACAAAAACTAATTTTTTTTTTTGAAGAAAACCACAAGCTAATTTTCTTTTTTTGAAGAAAACCAAAATCAAATTTTTTTTTTTTTAAGAAAACCACAAACTAATTTTTTTTTTTGATGAAAATCACAAACTAATATACTTTTTGTGAAGAAAACCACAAACTAATTTTCATTTTTTGAAGAAAACCACAAACTAATTTTCTTTTTTTGATGAAAACCACAAACTAAATTTTATCTTTTGGAGGAAAACCACAAACTAATTTTATTTTTTTGTAGAAAACAACAAAATAATTTTCATTTTTTGAAGTAAACCTCAAACTAATTGTTCTTTTTTTTGAAGAAAACCACAAACTAATTTTATTTTTTTGAAGAAAACCAAAATCTAATTTTCGTTTTTTTTGAAGGAAACCACAAACTAATTTTCTTTTTTTGAAGAAAACCACAAACTAATTTTTCTTTTTTTGAAGAAAACAACAAACTAATTTTTTCTTTTTTTGAAGAAAACCACAAACTAATTGTTCTTTTTCGGAAGAAAACCACAAACTAATTTTCTTTTTTGAAGAAAACCAAAATCTAATTTTCGTTTTTTTTGCAGAAAACCACAAACTAATTTTTTTTTTTTTGAAGAAAACAACAGACTAATTTTTCTTTTATTGAAGAAAACCACAAACTAATTTTCTTTTTTTGAAGAAAACCACAAACTAATTTTCTTTTTGTGAAGAAAACCACAAACTAATTTATCATTTTTGAAGAAAACCACATACTAATTTTTTTTTTTAAGAAAACCACAAACTAATTTTATTTTTTTGATGAAAACCACAAACTAATTTTCTTTTTTTGGAGAAAACCACAAACTAATTTTATTTTTTTGAAGAAAGCCACAAACTTTTTTTTTTTGTTTTGAAGAAAACCACAAACTAATTTTCTTTTTTGGAATAAAATCACAAACTAATTTTTTTGAAGAAAATCACAAACTTTTTTTTTTTTTGAGGAAAACCACAAACTATTTTTTTTTTGATGAAAATCACAAACTAATTTACTTTTTGTGAAGAAAACCACAAACTAATTTTCATTTTTTGAAGAAAACCACAAACTAATTTTCATTTTTTGAAGAAAACCACAAACTAATTCTCTTTTTTTGAAAAAAACCACAAACTAAATTTTATCTTTTGGAGGAAAACCACAAACTAATTTTCTTTTTTTGTAGAAAACAACAAAATAATTTTCTTTTTTTGAAGAAAACCTCAAACTAATTGTTCTTTTTTTTGAAGAAAACCACAAACTAGTTTTCTTTTTTTGAAGAAAACCAAAATCTAATTTTCGTTTTTTTTTAAGAAAACCACAAACTAATTTTCTTTTTTTGAAGAAAACAACAAACTAATTTTTTCTTTTTTTGAAGAAAACCACAAACTAATTGTTCTTTTTCGGAAGAAAACCACAAACTAATTTTTCTTTTTTGAAGAAAACAAAAATCTAATTTTCGTTTTTTTTGCAGAAAACCACAAACTAATTTTCTTTTTTTTGATGAAAACTACAAACTAATTATCTTTTTTTGAAGAAAACAACAAATTAATTTTCTTTTTATGAAGAAAACCACAAATTTTTTTTGAAGAAAACCACAAACTATTTTTCTTTTTTTGAAACAAACTACAAACTAATTTTCTTTTTTTGAAGAAAATCACAAACTAATTTTTCTTTTTTTGAAGAAAACCACAAACTAATTTTCTTTTTTTGAAGAAATACACAAACTATTTTTCTTTTTTTGAAACAAACTACAAACTAATTTTCTTTTTTTGAAGAAAATCACAAACTAATTTTTCTTTTTTTGAAGAAAACCACAAACTAATTTTCTTTTTGTGAAGAAAACCACAAACTAATTTTTCTTTTTTGAAGAAAACCACAAACTAATTTTCTTTTTTTTTGAAGAAAACCACAAACTAATTTTCATTTTTTGAAAAAAACCACAAACTATATTTGTTTTTTGAAGAAAACCCCAAACTAATTTTCTTTTTTTTTGAAAAAACCGAAAACTAATTTTCGTTTTTTTTAAGAAAACCACAAACTAATTTTTTTTTTTGAAGAAAACCACAAACTAATTTTTTTTTTTGAAGAAAACCACAAACTAATTTTCTTTTCTTGAAGAAAACCCCAAAATAATTTTCTTTTTTTGAAGAAAACCACAAACTAATTTTTTATTTTTTTGAAGAAAACCACAAACTATTTCCTTATTTTGAAGAAAACCAAATACTAATATTCTTTTTTTCAAGAAAACCACAAACTATTTTTTCTGTTTTGATGAAAACCACACACTAATTTTTTTTTTTTTGAAGAAAACCACAAACTAATTTTTCTTTTATTGAAGAAAACCACAAACTAATTTTCTTTTTTTGAAGAAAACCACAAACTAATGTTCTTTTTGTGAAGAAAACCACAAACTAATTTATCATTTTTGAAGAAAACCACATACTAATTTTTTTTTTGAAGAAAACCACAAACTAATTTTCTTTTTTTGATGAAAACCACAAACTAATTTTCTTTTTTTGGAGAAAACCACAAACTAATTTTATTTTTTTGAAGAAAACCACAAACTTTTTTTTTTGTTTTGAAGAAAACCACAAACTAATTTTCTTTTTTTGAATAAAATCACAAACTAATTTTTTTTTTGAAGAAAATCACAAACATTTTTTTTTAGAAGAAAACCACAAACTAATTTTCTTTTTTTTTGAAAAAACCGAAAACTAATTTTCGTTTTTTTGAAGAAAACCAAAAACTAATTTTTTTGTTGTTGAACGAAACCACAAACTAATTTTTCTTTTTGTGATGAAAACCACAAACTAATTTTCTTTTTTTGAAGAAAATCACAAACTAATTGTCTTTTTTTGAAGAGAAAACCACAAATTAGTTTTTCTTTTTTTGAAGAAAACCACAAACTAATTTTGTTTTTTGAAGAAAACCACAAACTTATTTTATTTTTTTGAAGAAAACCAAAATTTAATTTTCATTTTTTTTGAAGAAAACCACAAACTAATTTTCTTTTTTTTTAAGAAAACCACAAACTAATTTTTTTTTTGAAGAAAATCACAAACTAATTTAATTTTTGTCAAGAAACCCACAAACTAACTTTCATTTTTTGAAGAAAACCACAAATTAATTTTTCTTTTTTTGAAGAAAACCACAAACTAAATTTTATTTATTTGAAGAAAACCAAAAACAAATTTTCTTTTTTTGAAGAAAACAACAAACTAATTTTCTTAGTTTGAAGAAAACCTCAAACTAATTGTTCTTTTTTTGAAGAAAACCACAAATTAATTTTCTTTTTTTGAAGAAAACCAAAATCTAATTTTCGTTTTTTTTGAAGAAAACCACAAACTAATTTTTCTTGTTTATAAGAAAACCACATACTAATTTTCTTTTTTTGGAAGAAAACAACAAACTAATTTTTCTTTTTTGAAGAAAATCACAAACTAATTTTTCTTTTTTTGAAGAAAACCACAAACTAATTTTTCTTTTTTTGAAGAAAACCACAAACTAATTTTTCTTTTTGTGAATAAAACCACAAACTAATTTTCTTTTTTTGAAGAAAAACACAAACTAATTTTCTTTTTTTTTAAGGGAAAAGTACAAACTAATTTTTATTTTTTTGAAGAAAAACACAAACTAATTTTTTTATTTGAAGAAAAACACAAGCTAATTTTCTTTTTTTGAAGAAAACCAAAATCAAATTTTTTTATTTTTAAGAAAACCACAAACTAATTTTTTTTTTGATGAAAATCACAAACTAATTTACTTTTTGTGAAGAAAACCACAAACTAATTTTCTTTTTTTGAAGAAAACCACAAACTAATTTTCTTTTTTTGAAGAAAACCACAAACTAAATTTTATCTTTTGGAGGAAAACCACAAACTAATTTTCTTTTTTTCAAGAAAACAACAAAATAATTTTCTTTTTTTGAAGAAAACCAAAATCTAATTTTCGTTTTTTTTGAAGAAAACCACAAACTAATTTTCTTTTTTTGAAGAAAACCACAAACTAATTTTCTTTTTTTGAAGAAAACAACAAACTAATTTTTTCTTTTTTTGAAGAAAACCACAAACTAATTGTTCTTTTTCGGAAGAAAACCACAAACTAATTTTCTTTTTTGAAGAAAACCAAAATCTAATTTTCGTTTTTTTTGCAGAAAACCACAAACTAATTTTCTTTTTTTTGATGAAAACTACAAACTAATTTTTTTTGTAAGAAAACCACAAACTAATTATCTTTTTATGAAGAAAACAACAAACTAATTTTCTTTTTTTGAAGAAAACCACAAACTAATTTTCTTTTTTTGAAGAAAACCACAAACTATTTTTCTTTTTTTGAAACAAACTACAAACTAATTTTCTTTTTTTGAAGAAAATCACAAACTAATTTTTCTTTTTTTGAAGAAAACCACAAACTAATTTTCTTTTTTTGAAGAAATACACAAACTATTTTTCTTTTTTTGAAACAAACTACAAACTAATTTTTTTTTTTTGAAGAAAATCACAAACTAATTTTTTTTTTTGAAGAAAACCACAAACTAATTTTCTTTTTGTGAAGAAAACCACAAACTAATTTTTCTTTTTTGAAGAAAACCACAAACTAATTTTCTTTTTTTTTTAAGAAAACCACAAACTAATTTTCATTTTTTGAAGAAAACCACAAACTACATTTTTTTTTGAAGTAAACCACAAACTAATTTTCTTTTTTTTTTAAAAAACCGAAAACTAATTTTCGTTTTTTATAAGAAAACCACAAACTAATTTTCTTTTTTTTGAAGAAAACCACAAACTAATTTTTTTTTTTGAAGAAAACCACAAACTAATTTTCTTTTCTTGAAGAAAACCACAAACTAATTTTCTTTTTTTGAAGAAAACCACAAACTAATTTTTTATTTTTTTGAAGAAAACCACAAACTATTTCCTTATTTTGAAGAAAACCAAATACTAATATTCTTTTTTTCAAGAAAACCACAAACTATTTTTTCTGTTTTGATGAAAACCACACACTAATTCTTTTTTTGAAGAAAATGACAAACTAATTTCATTTTTTTTGAAAAAACCACAAACTAATTTTCTATTTTTTGAAGAAAACCACAAACTAATTTTCTTTTTTTGAAGAAAAACACAAACTAATTTCATTATTTTGAAGAAAACCAAATACGAATATTCTTTTTTTGAAGAAAACCACAAACTATTTTTCGGTTTTTGATGAAAACCACAAACTAATTATTTTTTTCAAGAAAATCACAAACTAATTTTCTTTTTTTTTAAGAAAACGACAAACTAATTAATTTTTTTGAAGAAAACTACAAACTAATTTTATTTTCTTGAAGAAAACCACAAACTAATTTTCATTTTTTGCAGAAAACCACAAACTATTTTATCTATTTTTGAAGAAAACCACAAACTAATTTTTCTTTTATTGAAGAAAACAACAAACTAATTTTTTTTTATTGAAGAAAACCATAAACTAATTTTCTTTCTTTGAAGAAAACCACTAACTAGTATTTCTTTTTTTGAAGAAATAGACAAACAAATTCTCTTTTTTTAAAGAAAACCACAAACTTATTTTCTTTTTTTGAAGAAAACCACAAACTAATTTTCTTTTCTTGAAGAAAACCACAAACTAATTTTCTTTTTTTGAAGAAAACCAAAAACTATTTTTCTTTTTTTGAAACAAACTAAAAACTAATTTTCTTTTTTTGAGGAAAATCACAAACTAATTTTTTTTTTTGACGAAAACCACAAACTAATTTTCTTTTTGTGTAGAAAACCACAAACTAATTTTACTTTTTTATAGAAAACCACAAACTAATTTTCTTTTTTTGAAGAAAACCACAAACTAATTTTCTTTTTTTGATGAAAACCACAAACTAATTTTATTTTTTTGGAGAAAACCAGAAACTAATTTTATTTTTTGAAGAAAACCACAAACTAATTTTTCTTTTTTTGAAGAAAACCACAAACTAATTTTTTTTTTATTGAAGAAAACCACAAACTAATTTTCTTTCTTTGAAGAAAACCACAAACTAATTTTCTTTTCTTGAAGAAAACCACAAACTAATTTTCTTTTTTTGAAGAAAACAACAAACTAATTTTCTTTTTTTGATGAAAACCACAAACTAATTTACTTTTTTTGATGAAGACCACAACCTAATTTTCTTTTTTTGAAGAAAACCACCAACTATTTTTCGGTTTTTGATGAAAACCACAAACTAATTCTTTTTTTCAATAAAATCACAAACCAATTTTCTTTTTTTTGAAGAAAACCACAAACAAATTAATTTTTTTGAAGAAAACCACAAACTAATTTTCTTTACTTGAAGAAAACCACAAACTATTTTTTCTTTTTTTGAAGAAAACAACAAACTAATTTTTCTTTTTTTGAAGAAAACCACAAACTAATTTTTTTTTTATTGAAGAAAACCACAAACTAATTTTCTTTCTTTGAAGAAAATCACTAACTAGTATTTCTTTTTTTGAAGAAATAGACAAACTAATTATCTTTTTTTAAAGAAAACCACAAACTAATTTTCTTTTTTTGAATAAAACCACAAACTAATTTTCTTTTTTTAAAGAAAACCACAAACTAATTTCATTATTTTGAAGAAAACCAAATACGAATATTCTTTTTTTGAAGAAAACCACAAACTATTTTTCAGTTTTTGATGAAAACCACAAACTAATTCTTTTTTTCAAGAAAATCACAAACTAATTTTCTTTTTTTTGAAGAAAACGACAAACTAATTAATTTTTTTGAAGAAAACCACAAACTAATTTTATTTTCTTGAAGAAAACCACAAACTAATTTTCATTTTTTGCAGAAAACCACAAACTATTTTATCTATTTTTGAAGAAAACCACAAACTAATTTTTCTTTTATTGAAGAAAACAACAAACTAATTTTTTTTTATTGAAGAAAACCATAAACTAATTTTCTTTCTTTGAAGAAAACCACTAACTAGTATTTATTTTTTTGAAGAAATAGACAAACAAATTCTCTTTTTTTAAAGAAAACCACAAACTTATTTTCTTTTTTTGAAGAAAACCACAAACTAATTTTCTTTTTTTGAAGAAAACCAAAAACTATTTTTCTTTTTTTGAAACAAACTAAAAACTAATTTTCTTTTTTTGAGGAAAATCACAAACTAATTTTTTTTTTTGACGAAAACCACAAACTAATTTTCTTTTTGTGTAGAAAACCACAAACTAATTTTACTTTTTTATAGAAAACCACAAACTAATTTTCTTTTTTTGAAGAAAACCACAAACTAATTTTCTTTTTTTGATGAAAACCACAAACTAATTTTATTTTTTTGGAGAAAACCAGAAACTAATTTTATTTTTTTTGAAGAAAACCACAAACTAATTTTTCTTTTTTTGAAGAAAACCACAAACTAATTTTTTTTTTATTGAAGAAAACCACAAACTAATTTTCTTTTCTTGAAGAAAACCACAAACTAATTTTCTTTTTTTGAAGAAAACCACAAACTAATTTTCTTTTTTTGATGAAAACCACAAACTAATTTACTTTTTTTGATGAAAACCACAACCTAATTTTCTTTTTTTGAAGAAAACCACAAACTATTTTTCGGTTTTTGATGAAAACCACAAACTAATTCTTTTTTTCAATAAAATCACAAACCAATTTTTTTTTTTTGAAGAAAACCACAAACAAATTAATTTTTTTGAAGAAAACCACAAACTAATTTTCTTTACTTGAAGAAAACCACAAACTATTTTTTCTTTTTTTGAAGAAAACAACAAACTAATTTTTCTTTTTTTGAAGAAAACCACAAACTAATTTTTTTTTTATTGAAGAAAACCACAAACTAATTTTCTTTCTTTGAAGAAAATCACTAACTAGTATTTCTTTTTTTGAAGAAATAGACAAACTAATTATCTTTTTTTAAAGAAAACCACAAACTAATTTTCTTTTTTTGAATAAAACCACAAACTAATTTTCTTTTTTTAAAGAAAACCACAAACTAATTTTCTTTTTTTGAAGAAAACCAAAAACTATTTTTCTTTTTTTGAAACAAACTACAAACTAATTTTCTTTTTTTGAAGAAAATCACAAACTAATTTATCGTTTTTGAAGAAAACCACATACTAATTTATCGTTTTTGAAGAAAACCACATACTAATTTTTTTTTTTGAAGAAAACCACAAACTAATTTTCTTTTTTTGAAGAAAACCACAAACTAATTTTTTTTTTTTTAAGAAAACCACAAACTAATTTTCTTTTTGTGAAGAAAACCACAAACTAATTTATCGTTTTTGAAGAAAACCACATACTAATTTTTTTTTTTGAAGAAAACCACAAACTAATTTTCTTTTTTTGATGAAAACCACAAACTAATTTTCTTTTTTTGGAGAAAACCACAAACTAATTTTCTTTTTGTGTAGAAAACCACAAACTAATTTTACTTTTTTATAGAAAACCACAAACTAATTTTCTTTTTTTGAAAAAAACCACAAACTAATTTTATTTTTATTATGAAAACCACAAACTTTTTTTTTGTTTTGAAGAAAACCACAAACTAATTTTCTTTTCTTGAATAAAACCACAAACTAATATTTTTTTTTGAAGAAAATCACTAATTTTTTTTTTTTTTTAAGAAATCCACAAACTAATTTTATTTTTTTTTTAAAAAACCGAAAACTAATTTTCGTTTTTTTGAAGAAAACCACGAACTAATTTTCTTTTTTTTGAAGAAAACCACAAACTAAATTTTTTTTTGAAGAAAACCACAAACTAATTTACTTTTTTTGAAGAAAATCACAAACTAATTTTCTTTTTTGAAGAAAACCACAAACTAAGTTTTTATTTTTTTGAAGAAAACCACAAACTAATTTTTCTTTTTTTGAAGAAAACCAAAAACTAATTTTTTTTTTATTGAAGAAAACCACAAACTAATTTTCTTTCTTTGAAGAAAACCACAAACTAATTTTCTTTTCTTGAAGAAAACCACAAACTAATTTTCTTTTTTTGAAGAAAACCACAAACTAATTTTCTTTTTTTGATGAAAACCACAAACTAATTTACTTTTTTTGATGAAAACCACAACCTAATTTTCTTTTTTTGAAGAAAACCACAAACTATTTTTCGGTTTTTGATGAAAACCACAAACTAATTCTTTTTTTCATGAAAATCACAAACTAATTTTCTTTTTTTTTGAAGAAAACCACAAACAAATTAATTTTTTTGAAGAAAACCACAAACTAATTTTCTTTACTTGAAGAAAACCACAAACTATTTTTTCTTTTTTTGAAGAAAACAGCAAACTAATTTTTCTTTTTTTGAAGAAAACCACAAACTAATTTTTTTTTTATTGAAGAAAACCACAAACTAATTTTCTTTCTTTGAGGAAAATCACTAACTAGTATTTCTTTTTTTGAAGAAATAGACAAACTAATTCTCTTTTTTTAAAGAAAACCACAAACTAATTTTCTTTTTTGAATAAAACCACAAACTAATTTTCTTTTTTTAAAGAAAACCACAAACTAATTTTCTTTTTTTGAAGAAGACCAAAAACTATTTTTCTTTTTTTGAAACAAACTACAAACTAATTTTCTTTTTTTGAAGAAAATCACAAACTAATTTATCGTTTTTGAAGAAAACCACATACTAATTTATCGTTTTTGAAGAAAACCACATACTAATTTTTTTTTTTGAAGAAAACCACAAACTAATTTTCTTTTTTTCAAGAAAACCACAAACTAATTTTTTTTTTTTTAACAAAACCACAAACTAATTTTCTTTTTGTGAAGAAAACCACAAACTAATTTATCGTATTTGAAGAAAACCACATACTAATTTTTTTTTTTTAAGAAAACCACAAACTAATTTTCTTTTTTTGATGAAAACCACAAACTAATTTTCTTTTTTTGGAGAAAACCACAAACTAATTTTCTTTTTGTGTAGAAAACCACAAACTAATTTTACTTTTTTATAGAAAACCACAAACTAATTTTCTTTTTTTGAAAAAAACAACAAACTAATTTTATTTTTTTGATGAAAACCACAAACTTTTTTTTTTGTTTTGAAGAAAACCACAAACTAATTTTCTTTTCTTGAATAAAACCACAAACTAATATTTTTTTTTGAAGAAAATCACAAATTTTTTTTTTTTTTGAAGAAATCCACAAAGTAATTTTCTTTTTTTTTGAAAAAACCGAAAACAAATTTTTGTTTTTTTGAAGAAAACCACGAACTAATTTTCTTTTTTTTGAAGAAAACCACAAACTAAATTTTTTTTTTGAAGAAAACCACAAACTAATTTACTTTTTTTGAAGAAAATCACAAACTTATTTATTTTTTTGAAGAAAACCACAAACTAAGTTTTTATTTTTTTGAAGAAAAACACAAACTAATTTTTCTTTTTTTGAAGAAAACCACAAACTAATTTTTTTTTTATTGAAGAAAACCACAAACTAATTTTCTTTCTTTGAAGAAAACCACAAACTAATTTTCTTTTCTTGAAGAAAACCACAAACTAATTTTCTTTTTTTGAAGAAAACCACAAACTAATTTTCTTTTTTTGATGAAAACCACAAACTAATTTACTTTTTTTGATGAAAACCACAACCTAATTTTCTTTTTTTGAAGAAAACCACAAACTATTTTTCGGTTTTTGATGAAAACCACAAACTAATTCTTTTTTTCAAGAAAATCACAAACTAATTTTCTTTTTTTTGAAGAATACCACAAACAAATTAATTTTTTTGAAGAAAACCACAAACTAATTTTCTTTACTTGAAGAAAACCACAAACTATTTTTTCTTTTTTGAAGAAAACAACAAACTAATTTTTCTTTTTTTGAAGAAAACCACAAACTAATTTTTTTTTTATTGAAGAAAACCACAAACTAATTTTCTTTCTTTGAAGAAAATCACTAACTAGTATTTCTTTTTTTGAAGAAATAGACAAACTAATTCTCTTTTTTTAAAGAAAACCACAAACTAATTTTCTTTTTTTGAATAAAACCACAAACTAATTTTCTTTTTTTAAAGAAAACCACAAACTAATTTTCTTTTTTTGAAGAAAACCAAAAACTATTTTTATTTTTTTTAAACAAACTACAAACTAATTTTCTTTTTTTGAAGAAAATCACAAACAAATTTTTTTTTTTGAAGAAAACCACAAACAAATTTTTCTTTTTGTGTAGAAAACCACAAACTAATTTTTCTTTTTTATAGAAAACCACAAACTAATTTACTTTTTTTTGAAGAAAACCAGAAACAATTTTTTTGTTTTTTTGATGAAAACCACAAACTAATTTTTTTTTTTTTTTGGAGAAAACCACAAACTAATTTTCTTTTTGTGAAGAAAACCACAAACTAATTTTTCTTTTTTGAAGAAAACCACAAACTAATTTTTCTTTTTTTGAAGAAAACCACAAACTAATTTTCTTTTTTTGAAGAAAACCAACTAATTTTATATTTTTGAAGAAAACAACAAACTAATTTTGTTTTTTTTGAAGAAAACAACAAAATATTTTTCTTTTTTTGAAACAAACTACAAACTAATTTTTTTTTTGTGAAGAAAATCACAAACTAATTTTTCTTTTTTTGAAGAAAATCACAAACTAATTTTCTTTTTTTGAAGAAAACCACAAAGTAATTTTCTTTTGGTGAAGAAAACCACAAACTAATTTATCATTTTTGAAGAAAACCACATACTAATTTTTTTTTTTGAAGAAAACCACAAACTAATTTTCTTTTTTTGATGAAAACCACAAACTAATTTTCTCTTTTTGGAGAAAACCACAAACTAATTTTATTTTTTGAATAAAACCACAAACTTTTTTTTTGTTTTGAAGAAAACCACAAACTAATTTTCTTTTTTTGAATAAAATCACAAACTAATTTTTTTTTTTGAAGAAAATCACAAACTTTTTTTTTTTTGAAGAAAACCACAAACTAATTTTCTTTTTTTTTTAAAAAACCGAAAACTAATTTTCGTTTTTTTGAAGAAAACCAAAAACAAATTTTTTTTGTTGTTGAAGGAGACCACAAACTAATTTTTCTTTTTGTGAAGAAAACCACAAACTAATTTTTTTTTTTTGAACAAAACCACAAACTAATTGTCTTTTTTTGAAGAGAAAACAACAAATTAGTTTTTCTTTTTTTGAAGAAAACCACAGACTAATTTTTTTTTTTTAAGAAAACCACACTTATTTTATTTTTTTGAAGAAAACCAAAATCTAATTTTCGTTTTTTTTGAAGAAAACCACAAACTAATTTTCTTTTTTTTTAAGAAAACCACAAACCAATTTTTTTTTTGAAGAAAATCACAAACTAATTTACTTTTTGTGAAGAAAACCACAAACTAACTTTCATTTTTTGAAGAAAACCACAAACTAATTTTTCATTTTTTGAAGAAAACCACAAACTAAATTTTATTTTTTTGAAGAAAGCCACAAACTAATTTTTCTTTTTTTTGAAGAAAACAACAAACTAATTTTCTTTTTTTGAAGAAAACCACAAACTAATTTTCTTTTTTTGAAGAAAACCAAAATCTAATTTTCTTTTTTTTTTAAGAAAACCACAAACTAATTTTACTTTTTTTGAAGGAAACCAAAATCTAATTTTCGTTTTTTTAAAGAAAACCACAAACTAATTTTTTTTTTTGAAGAAAACCACAAACTAATTTTCTTTTTTTGAAGAAAACCAAAATCTAATTTTCGTTTTTTTTGAAGGAAACCACAAACTAATTTTTTTTTTTGATGAAAACTACAAACTAATTTTTTTTTTGTAAGAAAACCACAAACTAATTATCTTTTTTTGAAGAAAACAACAAACTAATTTTCTTTTTTTGAAGAAAACCACAAACTAATTTTATTTTTTTGAAGAAAACCACAAACTATTTTTTTTTTTTTGAAACAAACTACAAACTAATTTTCTTTTTTTGACGAAAATCAAAAACTAATTTTTCTTTTTTTGAAGAAAACCACAAAGTAATTTTCTTTTTTTGAAGAAAACCACAAACTAATTTTCTTTTTGTGAAGAAAACCACAAACTAATTTTTCTTTTTTGACGAAAACCACAAACTAATTTTTCTTTTTTTGAAGAAAACCACAAACTAATTTTCTTTTTTTGTTGAAAACCACAAACTAATTTTATTTTTTTGAAGAAAACCACAAACAAATTTTTCTTTTCTTGAAGAAAACCACATACTAATTTTCTTTTTTTGGAAGAAAACAACAAACTAATTTTTCTTTTTGATAAGAGCAAAATTAAGCACATTTTTAGTATATAATTTGGGGATTTTATCTCTTTCAAATGACAACTTTGTGTATATAATTGTTCATATTTAAGATTGCAAGAATATTTCATCACTAAGTGTGTTTTATTGATAATTTTAGGTTTTTGGGCGAAAGTTTTTGGAATTCCAACAGTGTAGTTGTCTTCCTCTCCTCGCGCCGATAAAATCGATATATTATACTGTCCATTTCGGTACACGTATGAAGAAGGAGGCAAGAAATCTACCACACAAAAGTCTACACCAAATTCTATACGAAAACCACTCACACTATAACCACCATTCATCCCACCTTCCTTACCTACAATTACCAAACTACCCTCAATCCTCTCAACCATCTCTTCACCAATGGGAAGGCTCCAAATACATTATAAATAGACCCCAAGGGCCCTTGGGCAGGATTTGCTTCTTCCCCCCTCTCCCCCGCTCTTCGGAGCACTTTCTCTCTCTCTCGCACTTTCTCTCCCTCTTAGCAAGTCCAAGAATCTTTCAAGAACTCGCAAGTACTGCCAAGAACAAGCAAGAATTGCAAAACGAACGATAATTCTCTAAGATCGATCCCCGAATAGAAGCTTACTTCATTCGGTGAATCGGTTTACACTTCGACGAAGATCGAGTTGCGAGGATTGAGGTGGAGCTTTCATCATCCGAATCCACGCAAGCAAGGAGTCGAGCATTCGCTATTCCACTCGGGAGCTTTCTTCCAATTGGACTTCTTGCAATCTCGAGTTCACTCAACCGGTACGGAGCTTTCTTCGATTGGCGAGTGGATCGGTACGAAAGGAACACGTTGTGCGAGGTGAGTAGCTTTCTACGCATCTCGAACAACGAGGAAGGCATCCACGACGAGACTCGAAGCTTTCTTCATCTCTCTAGGTGTTTTCTTTCCTTTCTTGTAATTCTTGTAGTTTAAATTGAATTGGATTTGTGTAAAGAAGTTAAAGATTGTGTTGAATTTAGTTTTTTTGTTTAATCTTGTTTCTTGCATTCGATCTTGTGCTCTCTTTTGTGTGAGATTTTTGTTCTCTTTTTGTTCTGCGTAGATCATGATTTCTAGTTTCGGGAACTTTTTGAATCATAGAATTTCATGAAATATTCGAATTGATATGAATTTTTGAAAACTGTCACTCAAACTGAAAACCTGCTGTTTCCAGGGGACTGTTTTTCAGAGGCCTGATTGTAATTCGTTAATAGCTTTTTATTTCGTTGTCCAAATTGTTTGAAATTTTAGGATAAATTTTATAATATTCAGACCTATCTGTGCACAAATTTTCATTAATTTTGGAAACTTTGAAATAATTATTTTGATTCATTCTTCGGCGCATATACTCCTCGTGGAACGAACTTCTATATTTCCACTATACACATATATTTCCAACTTGTTGATTGAATTGGTTTTCACATACAACGATATCTCAAATTAAAAGTGATTGAAAACCCGCTCATCACTTTTTTGAAGAAAACCACAAACTAATTTTTCTTTTTTTGAATAAAACAACAAACTAATTTTCTTTTTTTGAAGAAAACCTCAAACTAATTGTTCTTTTTTTGAAGAAAACCACAAATTAATTTTCTTTTTTTGAAGAAACCCAAAATCTAATTTTCGTTTTTTTTTAAGAAAACCACAAACTAATTTTATTTTTTTTGAAGAAAACCAAAATCTAATTTTCGTTTTTTTAAAGAAAACCACAAACTAATTTTTTTTTTTGAAGAAAACCACAAACTAATTTTCTTTTTTTGAAGAAAACCAAAATCTAATTTTCGTTTTTTTTTGAAGGAAACCACAAACTAATTTTTTTTTTTTGATGAAAACTACAAACAAATTTTTTTTTTGTAAGAAAACCACAAACTAATTATCTTTTTTTGAAGAAAACAACAAACTAATTTTCTTTTTTTGAAGAAAACCACAAACTAATTTTCTTTTTTTGAAGAAAACCACAAACTATTTTTTTTTTTTGAAACAAACTACAAACTAATTTTCTTTTCTTGAAGAAAACCACAAACTATTTTTTCTTTTTTATAAGAAAACCACATACTAATTTTCTTTTCTTGAAGAAAACCACAAACTATTTTTTCTTTTTTATAAGAAAACCACAAACTAAATTTTCTTTATTGACGAAAACCACAAACTAATTTTCTTTTTTTGAAGAAACCCAAAATCTAATTTTCGTTTTTTTTTAAGAAAACCACAAACTAATTTTATTTTTTTTGAAGAAAACCAAAATCTAATTTTCGTTTTTTTAAAGAAAACCACAAACTAATTTTTTTTTTTGAAGAAAACCACAAACTAATTTTCTTTTTTTGAAGAAAACCAAAATCTAATTTTCGTTTTTTTTTGAAGGAAACCACAAACTAATTTTTTTTTTTTGATGAAAACTACAAACAAATTTTTTTTTTGTAAGAAAACCACAAACTAATTATCTTTTTTTGAAGAAAACAACAAACTAATTTTCTTTTTTTGAAGAAAACCACAAACTAATTTTCTTTTTTTGAAGAAAACCACAAACTATTTTTTTTTTTTGAAACAAACTACAAACTAATTTTCTTTTCTTGAAGAAAACCACAAACTATTTTTTCTTTTTTATAAGAAAACCACATACTAATTTTCTTTTTTTGGAAGAAAACAACAAACTAATTTTTCTTTTTTGAAGAAAATCACAAACTAATTTTTATTTTTTTGAAGAAAACCTCAAACAAATTTTTCTTTTTTTGATGAAAACCACATACTAATTATTCTTTTTTTGAAACAAACTACAAACTAATTTTCTTTTTTTGACGAAAATCAAAAACTAATTTTTTTTTTTTGAAGAAAACCACAAACTAATTTTATTTTTTTGAAGGAAACCACAAATTAATTTTCTTTTTGTGAAGAAAACCACAAACTAATTTTTCTTTTTTGACGAAAACCACAAACTAATTTTTCTTTTTTTGAAGAAAACCACAAACTAATTTTCTTTATTTGTAGAAAACCACAAACTAATTTTATTTTTTTGAAGAAAACCAGAAACAAATTTTTCTTTTCTTGAAGAAAACCACAAACTAATTTTTCTTTTTTATAAGAAAACCAGATACTAATTTTCTTTTTTTGGAAGAAAACAACAAACTAATTTTTCCTTTTTGAAGAAAATCACAAACTAATTTTTCTTTTTTTGAAGAAAACCACAAACTAATTTTCTTTTTTTGAAGAAAACCACAAACTAATTTTTATTTTTGTGAATAAAAACACAAACTAATTTTCTTTTTTTGAAGAAAACCACAAACTAATTTTCTTTTTTTTGAAGGGAAAAGTACAAACAAAATTTTCTTTTTTTGAAGAAAAACACAAACTAATTTTTTTTTTGAAGAAAACCACAAGCTAATTTTCTTTTTTTGAAGACAACCAAAATCTAATTTTTTTTTTTAAAGAAAACCACAAACTAATTTTTTTTTTTTGATGAAAATCACAAACTAATTTACTTTTTGTGAAGAAAACCACAAACTAATTTTCATTTTTTGAAGAAAACCACAAACTAATTTTCTTTTTTTGAAGAAAACCACAAACTAAATTTTATCTTTTGGAGGAAAACCACAAACTAATTTTCTTTTTTTGAAGAAAACAACAAAATAATTTTCTTTTTTTGAAGAAAACCTCAAACTAATTGTTCTTTTTTTGAAGAAAACCACAAACTAATTTTTTTTTTTGAAGAAAACCAAAATCTAATTTTCGTTTTTTTTGAAGAAAACCACAAACTAATTTTCTTTTTTTGAAGAAAACCACAAACTAATTTTCTTTTTTTGAAGAAAACAACAAACTAATTTTTTCTTTTTGTGAAGAAAACCACAAACTAATTGTTCTTTTTCGGAAGAAAACCACAAACTAATTTTTCTTTTTTCGAGAAAACCAAAATCTAATTTTCTTTTTTTTGCAGAAAACCACAAACTAATTTTCTTTTTTTTTGATGAAAACTGCAAACTAATTTTTTTTTGTAAGAAAACCACAAACTAATTTTTTTTTTTGAAGAAAACCACAAACTAATTTTCTTTTTGTGAAGAAAACCACAAACTAAATTTTCTTTATTGACGAAAACCACAAACTAATTTTCTTTTTTTGAAGAAAACCACAAACTAATTTTCTTTTTTTGTTGAAAACCACTAACTAATTTTATTTTTTTGAAGAAAACCACAAACAAATTTTTCTTTTCTTGAAGAAAACCACAAACTAATTTTTCTTTTTTATAAGAAAACCACATACTAATTTTCTTTTTTTGGAAGAAAACAACAAACTAATTTTTCTTTTTTGAAGAAAATCACAAACTAATTTTTCTTTTTTTGAAGAAAACCACAAACTAATTTTTCTTTTTTTGAAGAAAACAACAAACTAGTTTTTCTTTTTGTGAATAAAACCACAAACTAATTTTCTTTTTTTGAAGAAAACCACAAACTAATTTTCTTTTTTTTTTAATGGAAAAGTACAAACTAATATTTCTTTTTTTGAAGAAAAACACAAACTAATTTTTTTTTTTGAAGAAAACCAAAATCTAATTTTTTTTTTTAAGAAAACCACAAACTAATTTTATTTTTGATGAAAATCACAAACTAATTTACTTTTTGTGAAGAAAACCACAAACTAATTTTCATTTTTTGAAGAAAACCACAAACTAATTTTCTTTTTTTGAAGAAAACCACAAACTAAATTTTATCTTTTGGAGGAAAACCACAAACTAATTTTCTTTTTTTGAAGAAAACAACAAAATAATTTTCTTTTTTTGAAGAAAACCTCAAACTAATTGTTCTTTTTTTGAAGAAAACCACAAACTATTTTTCTTTTTTTGAAGAAAACCAAAATGTAATTTTCGTTTCTTTTGAAGAAAACCACAAACTAATTTTCTTTTTTTGAAGAAATCCACAAACTAATTTTCTTTTTTTGATGAAAACAACAAACTAATTTTTTCTTTTTTTGAAGAAAACCACAAACTAATTGTTCTTTTTCGAAAGAAAACCACAAACTAATTGTTCTTTATCGAAAGAAAACCACAAACTAATTTTCTTTTTTTTTTATGAAAACTACAAACTAATTTTTTTTTGTAAGAAAACCACAAACTAATTATCTTTTTTTTGAAGAAAACAACAAACTAATTTTCTTTTTTTGAAGAAAACCACAAATTAATTTTCTTTTTTTGAAGAAAACCACAAACTATTTTTCTTTTTTTTGAAACAAACTACAAACTAATTTTCTTTTTTTGAAGAAAATCACAAACTAATTTTTCTTTTTTTGAAGAAAACCACAAACTAATTTTCTTTTTTTGAAGAAATACACAAACTTTTTTTCTTTTTTTGAAACAAACTACAAACTAATTTTCTTTTTTTGAAAAAAATCACAAACTAATTTATCTTTTTTTGAAGAAAACCACAAACTAATTTTCTTTTTGTGCAGAAAACCACAAACTAATTTTTCTTTTTTGAAGAAAACCACAAACTAATTTTCTTTTTTTTTGAAGAAAACCACAAACTAATTTTCATTTTTTGAAGAAAACCACTAACTATATTTTTTTTTTGAAAAAAACCACAAACTAATTTTCTTTTTTTTTGAAAAAACCGAAAACTAATTTTCGTTTTTTTTAAGAAAACCACAAACTAATTTTCTTTTTTTTGAAGAAAACCACAAACTAATTTTTTTTTTTGAAGAAAACCAGAAACTAATTTTCTTTTCTTGAAGAAAACCACAAACTAATTTTCTTTTTTTTGAAGAAAACCACAAACTAATTTTCTTTTTTTTTTGAAGAAAACCACAAACTATTTCCTTATTTTGAAGAAAACCAAATACTAATATTTTTTTTTTCAAGAAAACCACAAACTATTTTTCTGTTTTGATGAAAACCACACACTAATTCTTTTTTTGAAGAAAATCACAAACTAATTTTAGTTTTTTTGAAAAAACCACAAACAAATTTTCTGTTTTTTGAAGAAAACCACAAACTAAATTTAGTTTTTTTGAAAAAACCACAAACTAATTTTCTGTTTTTTTGAAGAAAACCACAAACTAATTTACTTTTTTTTGAAGAAAACCGCAAACTATTTTTCGGTTTTTGATGAAAACCACAAACTAATTCTTTTTTTCAAGAAAATCACAAACTAATTTTCTTTTTTTTGAAGAAAACCACAAACTAATTAATTTTTTTGAAGAAAACCACAAACTAATTTTCTTTTCTTGAAGAAAACCACAAACTAATTTTCATTTTTTGCAGAAAACCACAAACTATTTTATCTTTTTTTGAAGAAAACCACAAACTAATTTTTCTTTTATTGAAGAAAACCACGAACTAATTTTTTTTTTATTGAAGAAAACCACAAACTAATTTTCTTTCTTTGAAGAAAACCACTAACTAGTATTTCTTTTTTTGAAGAAAACCACAAACTAAATTTTATCTTTTGGAGGAAAACCACAAACTAATTTTCTTTTTTTGAAGAAAACAACAAAATAATTTTCTTTTTTTGAAGAAAACCTCAAACTAATTGTTCTTTTTTTGAAGAAAACCACAAACTAATTTTCTTTTTTTGAAGAAAACCACATACTAATTTTTTTTTTTGAAGAAAACCACAAACTAATTTTCTTTTTTTGATGAAAACCACAAACTAATTTTCTTCTTTTAGAGAAAACCACAAACTAATTTTATTTTTTTGAAGAAAACCCCAAACTTTTTTTTTTGTTTCGAAGAAAACCACAAACTTTTTTTTTTGTTTTGAAGAAAACCACAAACTAATTTTCTTTTTTTGAATAAAACCACAAAAGAATATTTTTTTTTCAAGAAAATCACAAACTTTTTTTTTTTTTTTAAGAAAACAACAAACTAATTTTCTTTTTTTTTTTAAAAAACCGAAAACTAATTTTCGTTTTTTTGAAGAAAACTACGAACTAATTTTCTTTTTTTTGAAGAAAATCACAAACTAATTTTCTTTTTTCGAAGAAAACCACAAACTAATTTATCTTTTTTTGTTGAAAACCACAAACTAATTTTATTTTTTTGAAGAAAACAACAAACTAATTTTTTCTTTTTTTGAAGAAAACCACAAACTAATTGTTCTTTTTCGGAAGAAAACCACAAACTAATTTTCTTTTGTGAAGAAAACCAAAATCTAATTTTTGTTTTTTTTGAGGAAAACCACAAACTAATTTTCTTTTTTTGAAGAAAACCACAAACTAATTTTCTTTTTTTAAAGAAAACAACAAACTAATTTTTTCTTTTTTTGAAGAAATCCACAAACTAATTTTCTTTTTTTGATGAAAACAACAAACTAATTTTTTCTTTTTTTGAAGAAAACCACAAACTAATTGTTCTTTTTCGAAAGAAAACCACAAACTAATTGTTCTTTTTCGAAAGAAAACCACAAACTAATTGTTCTTTTTCGAAAGAAAACCACAAACTAATTTTCTTTTTTTTTTATGAAAACTACAAACTAATTTTTTTTTGTAAGAAAACCACAAACTAATTATCTTTTTTTTGAAGAAAACAACAAACTAATTTTCTTTTTTTGAAGAAAACCACAAATTAATTTTCTTTTTTTGAAGAAAACCACAAACTATTTTTCTTTTTTTTGAAACAAACTACAAACTAATTTTCTTTTTTTGAAGAAAATCACAAACTAATTTTTCTTTTTTTGAAGAAAACCACAAACTAATTTTCTTTTTTTGAAGAAATACACAAACTTTTTTTCTTTTTTTGAAACAAACTACAAACTAATTTTCTTTTTTTGAAAAAAATCACAAACTAATTTATCTTTTTTTTAAGAAAACCACAAACTAATTTTCTTTTTGTGCAGAAAACCACAAACTAATTTTTCTTTTTTGAAGAAAACCACAAACTAATTTTCTTTTTTTTTGAAGAAAACCACAAACTAATTTTCATTTTTTGAAGAAAACCACTAACTATATTTTTTTTTTGAAAAAAACCACAAATTAATTTTCTTTTTTTTTGAAAAAACCGAAAACTAATTTTCGTTTTTTTTAAGAAAACCACAAACTATTTTTCTTTTTTTTGAAGAAAACCACAAACTAATTTTTTTTTTTGAAGAAAACCAGAAACTAATTTTCTTTTCTTGAAGAAAACCACAAACTAATTTTCTTTTTTTTGAAGAAAACCACAAACTAATTTTCTTTTTTTTTTGAAGAAAACCACAAACTATTTCCTTATTTTGAAGAAAACCAAATACTAATATTCTTTTTTTCAAGAAAACCACAAACAATTTTTCTGTTTTGATGAAAACCACACACTAATTCTTTTTTTGAAGAAAATAACAAACTAATTTTAGTTTTTTTGAAAAAACCACAAACAAATTTTCTGTTTTTTGAAGAAAACCACAAACTAAATTTAGTTTTTTTGAAAAAACCACAAATTAATTTTCTGTTTTTTTGAAGAAAACCACAAACTAATTTACTTTTTTTTGAAGAAAACCGCAAACTATTTTTCGGTTTTTGATGAAAACCACAAACTAATTCTTTTTTTCAAGAAAATCACAAACTAATTTTCTTTTTTTTGAAGAAAACCACAAACTAATTAATTTTTTTGAAGAAAACCACAAACTAATTTTCTTTTCTTGAAGAAAACCACAAACTAATTTTCATTTTTTGCAGAAAACCACAAACTATTTTATCTTTTTTTGAAGAAAACCACAAACTAATTTTTCTTTTATTGAAGAAAACCACAAACTAATTTTTTTTTTATTGAAGAAAACCACAAACTAATTTTCTTTCTTTGAAGAAAACCACTAACTAGTATTTCTTTTTTTGAAGAAAACCACAAACTAAATTTTATCTTTTGGAGGAAAACCACAAACTAATTTTCTTTTTTTGAAGAAAACAACAAAATCATTTTCTTTTTTTGAAGAAAACCTCAAACTAATTGTTCTTTTTTTGAAGAAAACCACAAACTAATTTTCTTTTTTTGAAGAAAACCACATACTAATTTTTTTTTTTGAAGAAAGCCACAAACTAATTTTCTTTTTTTGATGAAAACCACAAACTAATTTTCTTCTTTTGGAGAAAACCACAAACTAATTTTATTTTTTTGAAGAAAACCCCAAACTTTTTTTTTTGTTTCGAAGAAAACCACAAACTTTTTTTTTTGTTTTGAAGAAAACCACAAACTAATTTTCTTTTTTTGAATAAAACCACAAAATAATATTTTTTTTTCAAGAAAATCACAAACTTTTTTTTTTTTTTTTAAGAAAACAACAAACTAATTTTCTTTTTTTTTTTAAAAAACCGAAAACTAATTTTCGTTTTTTTGAAGAAAACCACGAACTAATTTTCTTTTTTTTGAAGAAAATCACAAACTAATTTTCTTTTTTCGAAGAAAACCACAAACTAATTTATCTTTTTTTGTTGAAAACCACAAACTAATTTTATTTTTTTGAAGAAAACAACAAACTAATTTTTTCTTTTTTTGAAGAAAACCACAAACTAATTGTTCTTTTTCGGAAGAAAACCACAAACTAATTTTCTTTTGTGAAGAAAACCAAAATCTAATTTTTGTTTTTTTTGAGGAAAACCACAAACTAATTTTCTTTTTTTGAAGAAAACCACAAACTAATTTTCTTTTTTTAAAGAAAACAACAAACTAATTTTTTCTTTTTTTGAAGAAAACCACAAACTAATTGTTCTTTTTCGTAAGAAAACCACAAACTAATTTTCTTTTTTGAAGAAAACCAAAATCTAATTTTCGTTTTTTTTGCAGAAATACACAAACTAATTTTCTTTTTTTGGAAGAAAACAACAAACTAATTTTTCTTTTTTGAAGAAAATCACAAACTAATTTTTCTTTTTTTGAAGAAAACCACAAACTAATTTTTCTTTTTTTGAAGAAAACAACAAACTAGTTTTTCTTTTTGTGAATAAAACCACAAACTAATTTTCTTTTTTTGAAGAAAACCACAAACTAATTTTCTTTTTTTTTAAGGGAAAAGTACAAACTAATATTTCTTTTTTTGAAGAAAAACACAAACTAATTTTTTTTTTTGAAGAAAACCAAAATCTAATTTTTTTTTTTTAAGAAAACCACAAACTAATTTTATTTTTGATGAAAATCACAAACTAATTTACTTTTTGTGAAGAAAACCACAAACTAATTTTCATTTTTTGAAGAAAACCACAAACTAATTTTCTTTTTTTAAAGAAAACCACAAACTAAATTTTATCTTTTGGAGGAAAACCACAAACTAATTTGCTTTTTTTGAAGAAAACAACAAAATAATTTTCTTTTTTTGAAGAAAACCTCAAACTAATTGTTCTTTTTTTGAAGAAAACCACAAACTATTTTTCTTTTTTTGAAGAAAACCAAAATCTAATTTTCGTTTCTTTTGAAGAAAACCACAAACTAATTTTCTTTATTTTGAAGAAATCCACAAACTAATTTTCTTTTTTTGAAGAAAACAACAAACTAATTTTTTCTTTTTTTGAAGAAAACCACAAACTAATTGTTCTTTTTCGGAAGAAAACCACAAACTAATTTTCTTTTGTGAAGAAAACCAAAATCTAATTTTTGTTTTTTTTGAGGAAAACCACAAACTAATTTTCTTTTTTTGAAGAAAACCACAAACTAATTTTCTTTTTTTAAAGAAAACAACAAACTAATTTTTTCTTTTTTTGAAGAAATCCACAAACTAATTTTCTTTTTTTGATGAAAACAACAAACTAATTTTTTCTTTTTTTGAAGAAAACCACAAACTAATTGTTCTTTTTCGAAAGAAAACCACAAACTAATTGTTCTTTTTCGAAAGAAAACCACAAACTAATTGTTCTTTTTCGAAAGAAAACCACAAACTAATTTTCTTTTTTTTTTATGAAAACTACAAACTAATTTTTTTTTGTAAGAAAACCACAAACTAATTATCTTTTTTTTGAAGAAAACAACAAACTAATTTTCTTTTTTTGAAGAAAACCACAAATTAATTTTCTTTTTTTGAAGAAAACCACAAACTATTTTTCTTTTTTTTGAAACAAACTACAAACTAATTTTCTTTTTTTGAAGAAAATCACAAACTAATTTTTCTTTTTTTGAAGAAAACCACAAACTAATTTTCTTTTTTTGAAGAAATACACAAACTTTTTTTCTTTTTTTGAAACAAACTACAAACTAATTTTCTTTTTTTGAAAAAAATCACAAACTAATTTATCTTTTTTTGAAGAAAACCACAAACTAATTTTCTTTTTGTGCAGAAAACCACAAACTAATTTTTCTTTTTTGAAGAAAACCACAAACTAATTTTCTTTTTTTTTGAAGAAAACCACAAACTAATTTTCATTTTTTGAAGAAAACCACTAACTATATTTTTTTTTTGAAAAAAACCACAAACTAATTTTCTTTTTTTTTGAAAAAACCGAAAACTAATTTTCGTTTTTTTTAAGAAAACCACAAACTATTTTTCTTTTTTTTGAAGAAAACCACAAACTAATTTTTTTTTTTGAAGAAAACCAGAAACTAATTTTCTTTTCTTGAAGAAAACCACAAACTAATTTTCTTTTTTTTGAAGAAAACCACAAACTAATTTTCTTTTTTTTTTGAAGAAAACCACAAACTATTTCCTTATTTTGAAGAAACCAAATACTAATATTCTTTTTTTCAAGAAAACCACAAACTATTTTTCTGTTTTGATGAAAACCACACACTAATTCTTTTTTTGAAGAAAATCACAAACTAATTTTAGTTTTTTTGAAAAAACCACAAACAAATTTTCTGTTTTTTGAAGAAAACCACAAACTAAATTTAGTTTTTTTGAAAAAACCACAAACTAATTTTCTATTTTTTTGAAGAAAACCACAAACTAATTTACTTTTTTTTGAAGAAAACCGCAAACTATTTTTCGGTTTTTGATGAAAACCACAAACTAATTCTTTTTTTCAAGAAAATCACAAACTAATTTTCTTTTTTTTGAAGAAAACCACAAACTAATTAATTTTTTTGAAGAAAACCACAAACTAATTTTCTTTTCTTGAAGAAAACCACAAACTAATTTTCATTTTTTGCAGAAA
Organism: Luzula sylvatica; assembly: GCA_946800325.1. Taxonomy (NCBI): domain Eukaryota; kingdom Viridiplantae; phylum Streptophyta; class Magnoliopsida; order Poales; family Juncaceae; genus Luzula; species Luzula sylvatica. The sequence goes on along the minus strand of OX326956.1, from coordinate 75,616,727 downwards.
ACCACAAACTATTTTATCTTTTTTTGAAGAAAACCACAAACTAATTTTTCATTTATTGAAGAAAACCACAAACTAATTTTTTTTTTATTGAAGAAAACCACAAACTAATTTTCTTTCTTTGAAGAAAACCACTAACTAGTATTTCTTTTTTTGAAGAAAACCACAAACTAAATTTTATCTTTTGGAGGAAAACCACAAACTAATTTTCTTTTTTTGAAGAAAACAACAAAATAATTTTCTTTTTTTGAAGAAAACCTCAAACTAATTGTTCTTTTTTTGAAGAAAACCACAAACTAATTTTCTTTTTTTGAAGAAAACCACATACTAATTTTTTTTTTTTGAAGAAAACCACAAACTAATTTTCTTTTTTTGATGAAAACCACAAACTAATTTTCTTCTTTTGGAGAAAACCACAAACTAATTTTATTTTTTTGAAGAAAACCCCAAACTTTTTTTTTGTTTCGAAGAAAACCACAAACTTTTTTTTTTGTTTTGAAGAAAACCACAAACTAATTTTCTTTTTTTGAATAAAACCACAAAATAATATTTTTTTTTCAAGAAAATCACAAACTTTTTTTTTTTTTTTTAAGAAAACAACAAACTAATTTTCTTTTTTTTTTAAAAAACCGAAAACTAATTTTCGTTTTTTTGAAGAAAACCACGAACTAATTTTATTTTTTTTGAAGAAAATCACAAACTAATTTTCTTTTTTCGAAGAAAACCACAAACTAATTTATCTTTTTTTGTTGAAAACCACAAACTAATTTTATTTTTTTGAAGAAAACAACAAACTAATTTTTTCTTTTTTTGAAGAAAACCACAAACTAATTGTTCTTTTTCGGAAGAAAACCACAAACTAATTTTCTTTTGTGAAGAAAACCAAAATCTAATTTTTGTTTTTTTTGAGGAAAACCACAAACTAATTTTCTTTTTTTGAAGAAAACCACAAACTAATTTTCTTTTTTTAAAGAAAACAACAAACTAATTTTTTCTTTTTTTGAAGAAAACCACAAACTAATTGTTCTTTTTCGGAAGAAAACCACAGACTAATTTTCTTTTTTGAAGAAAACCAAAACTTAATTTTCGTTTTTTTTGCAGAAATACACAAACTAATTTTCTTTTTTTGGAAGAAAACAACAAACTAATTTTTCTTTTTTGAAGAAAATCACAAACTAATTTTTCTTTTTTTGAAGAAAACCACAAACTAATTTTTCTTTTTTTGAAGAAAACAACAAACTAGTTTTTCTTTTTGTGAATAAAACCACAAACTAATTTTCTTTTTTTGAAGAAAACCACAAACTAATTTTCTTTTTTTTTTAAGGGAAAAGTACAAACTAATATTTCTTTTTTTGAAGAAAAACACAAACTAATTTTTTTTTTTGAAGAAAACCAAAATCTAATTTTTTTTTTTTAAGAAAACCACAAACTAATTTTATTTTTGATGAAAATCACGAACTAATTTACTTTTTGTGAAGAAAACCACAAACTAATTTTCATTTTTTGAAGAAAACCACAAACTAATTTTCTTTTTTTAAAGAAAACCACAAACTAAATTTTATCTTTTGGAGGAAAACCACAAACTAATTTGCTTTTTTTGAAGAAAACAACAAAATAATTTTCTTTTTTTGAAGAAAACCTCAAACTAATTGTTCTTTTTTTGAAGAAAACCACAAACTATTTTTCTTTTTTTGAAGAAAACCAAAATCTAATTTTCGTTTCTTTTGAAGAAAACCACAAACTAATTTTCTTTATTTTGATGAAATCCACAAACTAATTTTCTTTTTTTGAAGAAAACAACAAACTAATTTTTTCTTTTTTTGAAGAAAACCACAAACTAATTGTTCTTTTTCGGATGAAAACCACAAACTAATTTTCTTTTTTGAAGAAGACCAAAATCTAATTTTCGTTTTTTTTGCAGAAATACACAAACTAATTTTCTTTTTTTTGATGAAAACTACAAACTAATTTTTTTTTGTAAGAAAACCACAAACTAATTATCTTTTTTTGAAGAAAACAACAAACTAATTTTCTTTTTTTGAAGAAAACCACAAACTAATTTTCTTTTTTTGAAGAAAAACACAAACTAATTTTTCTTTTTTTGATGAAAACCACAAACTAATTTTCTTTTTTTGAAGAAAATCACAAACTAATTTTTCTTTTTTTGATGAAAACCACAAACTAATTTTATTTTTCTTTTTTTGAAGAAAACCACAAACTAGTTTTTCTTTTTGTGAATAAAACCACAAACTAATTTTCTTTTTTTGAAGAAAACCACAAACTACTTTTCTTTTTTTTTGAAGGGAAAAGTACAAACTAATTTTTCTTTTTTTGAAGAAAAACACAAACTAATTTTTTTTTTGAAGAAAACCAAAATCTAATTTTTTTTTTTTGAAGAAAATCACAAACTAATTTTTATTTTTTTGAAGAAACCCACAAACTAATTTTTTTTTTGAAGAAAACAACAAACTAATTTTTTTTTTTGAAGAAAACCACAAACTAATTTTTCTTTTTTTGAAGAAAACCACGAACAAATTTTCATTTTTTGAAGAAAATCACAAACTATTTTTTCTTTTTTTGAAGAAAAGCACAAACTAATTTTTCTTTTTTTGAAGAAAACCACAAACTAATTTTTTTTTATTGAAGAAAACCACAAACTAATTTTCTTTCTTTGAAAAAAACCACAAACTAATTTTCTTTTTTTTTGAAGAAAACCACAAACTAATTTTCTTTTTGCGAAGAAAATCACAAACTAATTTTTCTTTTTTTGAAGAAAACCACAAACTAATTTTCTTTTTTTGAAGAAAACCAACTAATTTTATATTTTTGAAGAAAACCACAAACTAATTTTGTTTTTTTGAAGAAAACCACAAAATATTTTTCTTTTTTTGAAACAAACTACAAACTAATTTTTTTTTTTTTGAAGAAAATTACAAACTAATTTTTTCTTTTTTTGAAGAAAACCACACACTAATTTTTTTTTTTTTTAAGAAAACCACAAACTAATTTTCATTTTGTGAAGAAAACCACAAACTAATTTATCTTTTTTGAAGAAAACCACATACTAATTTTTTTTTTTGAAGAAATCCACAAACTAATTTTCTTTTTTTGATGAAAACCACAAACTAATTTTATTTTTTTGAAGAAAACCACAAACTTTTTTTTTTGTTTTGTAGAAAACCACAGACTAATTTTCTTTTTTTGAATAAAACCACAAACTAATTTTTTTTTTTTTAAGAAAATCACAAATTTTTTTTTTATTTGAAGAAAACCACAAACTAATTTTCTTTTTTTTTGAAAAAACCGAAAACTAATTTTCATTTTTGTGAAGAAAACCACAAACTAATTTTCTTTTTTTTGAAGAAAACCAAAACTAATTTTAATTTTGAAGAAAACCACAAACTAATTTTATTTTCTTGAAGAAAACCATAAACTAATTTTCTTTATTTGATGAAAACCACAAACTAATTTTTTATTTTTTTGAAGAAAACCACAAACTAATTTTTCTTTTTTTGAAGAAAAACACAAACTAATTTTTTTTTATTGAACAAAACCACAAATTAATTTTCTTTATTTGATAAAAACCACAAACTAATTTTATTTTTTTGATGAAAACCACAAACTAATTTTCTTTTTTTGAAGAAAATCACGAACTAATTTTACTTTTTTTGAAGAAACCCACAAACTAATTTTTTTTTTGAAGAAAACAACAAACTAATTTTTTTTTTGAAGAAAACCACAAACTTATTTTTCTTTTTTAGAAGAAAACCACGAACAAATTTTAATTTTTTGAAGAAAATCACAAACTATTTTTTCTTTTTTTTGAAGAAAACCACAAACTAATTTTTCTTTTTTTGAAGAAAAGCACAAACTAATTTTTTTTTTTTGAAGAAAACCACAAACTAATTTTCTTTCTTTGAAAAAAACCACAAACTAATTTTCTTTTTTTTGAAGAAAACCACAAACTAATTTTCTTTTTGTGAAGAAAACCACAAACTAATTTTTCTTTTTTGAAGAAAACCACAAACTAATTATTCTTTTTTTGAAGAAAACCACAAACTAATTTTCTTTTTTTGAAGAAAACCAACTAATCTAATATTTTTGAAGAAAACCACAAAGTAATTTTGTTTTTTTGAAGAAAACCACAAAATATTTTTCTTTTTTTGAAACAAACTACAAACTAATTTTTTTTTTTTGAAGAAAATCACAAACTAATTTTTTCTTTTTTTGAAGAAAACCACAAACTAATTTTCTTTTTTTTGAAGAAAACCACAAACTAATTTTCTTTTTGTGAGGAAAACCACAAACTAATTTATCTTTTTTGAAGAAAACCACATACTAATTTTTTTTTTTTTAAGAAAACCACAAACTAATTTTCTTTTTTTGATGAAAACCACAAACTAATTTTATTTTTTTGAAGAAAACCACAAACTAATTTTATTTTTTTGAAGAAAACCACGAACTTTTTTTTTTGTTTTGTAGAAAACCACAGACTAATTTTTTTTTTTTGAATAAAACCACAAACTAATTTTTTTTTTGAAGAAAATCACAAATTTTTTTTTTATTTCAAGAAAACCACAAACTAATTTTCTTTTTTTTTGAAAAAACCGAAAACTAATTTTCATTTTTGTGAAGAAAACCACAAACTAATTTTCTTTTTTTAGAAGAAAACCAAAACTAATTTTATTTTTGAAGAAAACCACAAACTAATTTTCTTTTCTTGAAGAAAACCATAAACTAATTTTCTTTATTTGAAGAAAACCACAAACTAATTTTTTATTTTTTTGAAGAAAACCACAAACTAATTTTTCTTTTTTTGAAGAAAACTACAAACTAATTTTTTTTTATTGAAGAAAACCACAAATTAATTTTCTTTTTTTGATGAAAACCACAAACTAATTTTATTTTTTTGATGAAAACCACAAACTAATTTTCTTTTTTTGAAGAAAATCACAAACTAATTTTACTTTTTTTGAAGAAACCCACAAACTAATTTTTTTTTTGAAGAAAACAACAAACTAATTTTTTTTTTTTTAAGAAAACCACAAACTTATTTTTCTTTTTTTGAAGAAAACCACGAACAAATGTTCATTTTTTGAAGAAAATCACAAACTATTTTTTCTTTTTTTTGAAGAAAACCACAAACTAATTTTTCTTTTTTTGAAGAAAACTACAAACTAATTTTTTTTTATTGAAGAAAACCACAAACTAATTTTCTTTATTTCAAGAAAACAACAAACTAATTTTTTATTTTTTTGAAGAAAACCACAAACTAATTTTTCTTTTTTTGAAGAAAACCACAAACTAATTTTTTTTATTGAAGAAAACCACAAATTAATTTTCTTTTTTTGATGAAAACCACAAACTAATTTTATTTTTTTGATGAAAACCACAAACTAATTTTCTTTTTTTGAAGAAAATCATAAACTAATTTTACTTTTTTTGAAGAAACCCACAAACTAATTTTTTTTTTGAAGAAAACAACAAACTAATTTTTTTTTTTGAAGAAAACCTCAAACTTATTTTTCTTTTTTTGAAGAAAACCACGAACAAATTTTCACTTTTTGAAGAAAATCACAAACTATTTTTTCATTTTTTTGAAGAAAACCACAAACTAATTTTTCTTTTTGTGAAGAAAACCACAAACTAATTTTTTTTTATTGAAGAAAACCACAAACTAATTTTCTTATTTTGAAGAAAACAACAAACTAATTTTTTATTTTTTTGAAGAAAACCACAAACTAATTTTTCTTTTTTTGAAGAAAACGACAAACTAATTTTTTTTATTGAAGAAAACTACAAATTAATTTTCTTTTTTTGATGAAAACCACAAACTAATTTTATTTTTTTGATGAAAACCACAAACTAATTTTCTTTTTTTGAAGAAAATCACAAACTAATTTTACTTTTTTTGAAGAAACCCACAAACTAATATTTTTTTTGAAGAAAACAACAAACTAATTTTTTTTTTTGAAGAAAACCACAAACTAATTTTTCATTTTTTGAAGAAAACCACGAACAAATTTTCATTTTTTGAAGAAAATCACAAACTATTTTTTCTTTTTTTTTGAAGAAAAGCACAAACTAATTTTTCTTTTTTTGAAGAAAACCACAAACTAATTTTTTTTTTATTGAAGAAAACCACAAACTAATTTTCTTTCTTTGAAAAAAACCACAAACTAATTTTCTTTTTTTTGAAGAAAACAACAAACTAATTTTCTTTTTGTGAAGAAAACCACAAACTAATTTTTCTTTTTTGAAGAAAACCACAAACTAATTTTTCTTTTTTTGAAGAAAACCACAAACTAATTTTCTTTTTTTGAAGAAAACCAACTAATCTTATATTTTTGAAGAAAACCACAAACTAATTTTGTTTTTTTGAAGAAAACAACAAAATATTTTTCTTTTTTTGAAACAAACTACAAACTAATTTTTTTTTTTTTTGAAGAAAATCACAAACTAATTTTTTCTTTTTTTGAAGAAAACCACAAACTAATTTTCTTTTTGTTGAAGAAAACCACAAACTAATTTTCTTTTTGTGAAGAAAACCACATACTAATTTATCTTTTTTGAAGAAAACCACATACTAATTTTTTTTTTTTAAGAAAATCGCAAACTAATTTTCTTTTTTTGATGAAAACCACAAACTAATTTTATTTTTTTGCAGAAAACCACAAACTAATTTTATTTTTTTGAAGAAAACCACAAACTTTTTTTTTGTTTTGTAGAAAACCACAGACTAATTTTCTTTTTTTGAATAAAACCACAAACTAATTTTTTTTTTTGAAGAAAATCACAAATTTGTTTTTTATTTGAAGAAAACCACAAACTAATTTTCTTTTTTTTTTGAAAAAACCGAAAACTAATTTTCATTTTTGTGAAGAAAACCACAAACTAATTTTCTTTTTTTTCAAGAAAACCAAAACTAATTTTATTTTTGAAGAAAACCACAAACTAATTTTCTTTTCTTGAAGAAAACCATAAACTAATTTTCTTTATTTGAAGAAAACCACAAACTAATTTTTTTTTTATTGAAGAAAACCACAAACTAATTTTATTTATTTGATGAAAACCACAAACTAATTTTCTTTTTTTGAAGAAAATCACAAACTAATTTTTCTTTTTTTGAAGAAACCCACAAACTAATTTTTTATTTGAAGAAAAGTACAAACTAATTTTTTTTTTTCAAGAAAACCACAAACTAATTTTCTTTTTTTTGAAGAAAACCACAAACTAATTAATTTTTTTGAAGAAAACCACAAACTAATTTTCTTTTCTTGAAGAAAACCACAAACTAATTTTAATTTTTTGAAGAAAACCACAAACAATTTATTTTTTTTTTAAGAAAACCACAAACTAATTTTCTTTTTTTTGAAGAAAACCACAAATTATTTTTTCTTTTTTTGAAGAAAACCACAAACTAATTTTTCTTTTTTTGAAGAAAATCACAAACTAATTTTTTTTTATTGAAGAAAACCACAAACTAATTTTCTTTCTTTGAAGAAAACCACTAACTAGTATTTCATTTTTTGAAGAAATAGACAAACTAATTCTCTTTTTTTAAAGAAAACCACAAACTAATTTTCTTTTTTTGAATAAAACCACAAACTAATTTTTTTTTTTTGAAGAAAACCAAAAACTATTTTTTTTTAAACAAACTACAAACTAATTTTCTTTTTTTGAAGAAAATCAAAAACAATTTTTTTTTTTTTTAAGAAAACCACAAACAAATTTTCATTTTGTGTAGAAAACCACAAACTAATTTTTCTTTTTTATAGAAAACCACAAACTAATTTTCTTTTTTTGAAGAAAACTACAAACTAATTTTCTTTTTTTTGATGAAAACCACAAACTAATTTTTTTTTTATGTGGAGAAAACCATAAACTAATTTTATTTTTTTGAAGAAACCTACAAACAATTTTTTCTTTTTTTGATGAAAACCACAAACTAATTTTCTTTTATTTGAGAAAACCACAACCTAATTTTATTTTTTTTGAAGAAAACCACAAACTAATTAATGTTTTTGAAGAAAACCACAAACTAATTTTTTTTCTTGAAGAAAACCACAAACTAATTTTCATTTTTTGAAGAAAACCACAAACTATTTTTTTTTTTTAAGAAAACCACAAACTAATTTTCTTTTTTTTTGAAAAAACCGAAAACTAATTTTCTTTTTTTTAAGAAAACCACAAACTAATTTTTTATTTTTTTGAAGAAAACCACAAACTATTTCCTTAATTTGAAGAAAACCAAATACTAATATTCTTTTTTTCAAGAAAACCACAAACTATTTTTCTGTTTTGATGAAAACCACACACTAATTCTTTTTTTTGAAGAAAATCACAAACTAATTTTATTTTATTTTGCAAAAAGCGAAGAACTTTTGTCCTTAAATTACACGCCAGGAACCCACTGGAGGCGATTTCTCCTCCTTCATTTCATCTCACAAAATATGTCGTTTTCGACTCGCATAATCACGCGATAATCTTCATATTTAATAATACATGATGAAATTACAATAAATAGTGCTTTCTGTTAATTCGGGTCAAAAAGACCAAATCTCCCAAATCCAGTCACGTGGCTACATTTCTCTCGTCGAGGCGAGCGATTTTGATATAAAGATCGTGCCATTTGGTGAAAGAAAACATGAGAAAGTTACGAGGGTTTTAACATAACGGCATGACCACATTCTCCAGCTCACCCAATTAATTGGTTAAATTGCAAAGACCTTTTATCCTTTAATTACATGCCTGGAATTCACTGGAGGTGGTCTCTCGTCCTTCATTTCAACTCACAAAATATGTCATTTTCGACTCGCAGAATCATGCGATAATCTTCATATTTAATAATACATGATGAAATTACAATAAATAGTGCTTTCTGTTAATTCGGGTCAAAAAGACCAAATCTCCCAAATCCAGTCGCGTGGCTACATTTCTCTCGTTGAGACGAGTGATTTTGATATAAAGATCGTGCCATTTGGTGAAAAAAAGAATGAGAAAGTTGCGAGGGTTTTAACATAACGGCATTACCACATTCTCCAGCTCACCCAATTATTGTTATCTGCATTTTACAACTAATTGTTTAAATAGCGAAGAACTTTTGTCCTTAAATTACACGCCAGGAACCCACTGGAGGCGGTTTCTCCTCCTTCATTTCATCTCTAAAAATAGGTCGTTTTCGACTCGTAGAATCAAGCGAAAATCTTAATATTTAATGATACATGATGAAATTACAATAAATTGTTCTTTCTGTTAAATCGGGTTAAAAAGACCGAATCTCCCAAATCCAGTCATGCGGCTGCATTTCTCTCGTCGAAGCGAGCTATTTTGATATAAAGATCGTGCCATTTGGGGGAAGGATGAGAAAGTTACAATGGTTTTAACATAACGGCATTACCACATTCTCCAGCTCACCATATTATTGTTATCAGAATTTTATAATTAATTGGTTAAATAGCGGAGAACTTTTATCCTTTAATTACACGTCTGGAATCCACTGGAGGCGATCTCTCCTCCTTCATTTCATCTCGCAAAATATGTCGTTTTCGACTCGCATAATCATGTGATAATCTTCATATTTAATAATACGTGATTAAATTACAATAAACTGTGTTTTCTGTTAATTCGGGTCAAAAAGACCGAATCTCCCAAAACCAGTCACATGGTTATATTTCTCTCGTCGAGGCGAGCGATTTTGATATAAAGATCGTGCCATTTGGTGAAAGAAAACATGAGAAAGTTACGAGGGTTTTAACATAACGGCATGACCACATTCTCCAGCTCACCCAATTATTGCTATAAGAATTTTGCAATTAATTGGTCAAATTGCAAAGAACTTTTATCCTTTAATTACACGCCTAGAATTCACTGGAGGCGGTCTCTCGTCCTTCATTTCAACTCACAAAATATGTCGTTTTCGACTCACAGAATCATGCGATAATCTTCATATTTAATAATACATGATGAAATTATAATAAATAGTGCTTTCTGTTAATTAGGGTCAAAAAGACCAAATCTCCCAAATCCAGTCGCGTGGCTACATTTCTCTCGTCGAGACGAGCGATTTTGATATAAAGATCGTGCGATTTGTTGAAAAAAAGAATGAGAAAGTTACGAGGGTTTTAACATAACGGCATTACCACATTCTCCAGCTCACCCTATTATTGTTATCTGCATTTTACCACTAATTGTTTAAATAGCGAAGAACTTTTGTCCTTAAATTACACGCCAGGAACCCACTGGAGGCGGTTTCTCCTCCTTCATTTCATCTCACAAAATATGTCGTTTTCGACTCGCAGAATCACGCGATAATCTTCATATTTAATAATACGTGATGAAATTACATTTAATAGTGCTTTCTGTTAATTCGGGTCAAAAAGACCAAATCTCCCAAATCCAGTCACGTGGCTACATTTCTCTCGTCGAGACGAGCGATTTTGATATAAAGATCGTGCCATTTGGTGAAAAAAAAAATGATAAAGTTATGAGGGTTTTAACATAACGGCATTACCACATTCTCCAGCTCACCCTATTATTGTTATCTGCATTTTACAACTAATTGTTTAAATAGCGAAGAACTTTTGTCCTTAAATTACACGCCAGGAACCCACTGGAGGCGGTTTCTCCTCCTTCATTTCATCTCTAAAAATAGGTCGTTTTTGACTCGCATAATCAAGAGAAAATCTTAATATTTAATGATACATGATGAAATTACAATAAATTGTTCTTTCTGTTAAATCGGGTTAAAAAGACCGAATCTCCCAAATCTAGTCATGCGGCTGCATTTCTCTCATCGAAGCGAGCGATTTTGATATAAAGATCGTGCCATTTGGCGGAAGGATGAGAAAGTTACAAGGGTTTTAACATAACGGCATTACCACATTCTCCAGCTCACCATATTATTGTTATCAGAATTTTATAATTAATTGGTTAAATAGCGGAGAACTTTTATCCTTTAATTACACGTCTGGAATCCACTGGAGGCGATCTCTCCTCCTTCATTCCATCTCGCAAAATATGTCGTTTTCGACTCGCAGAATCATGCGATAATCTTCATATTTAATAATACGTGATGAAATTACAATAAACTGTGTTTTCTGTTAATTCGGGTCAAAAAAACCGAATCTCCCAAAACCAGTCACATGGCTACATTTCTCTCGTCGAGGCGAGCGATTTTGATATAAAGATCGTGCCATTTGGTGAAAGAAAACATGAGAAAGTTATGAGGGTTTTAACATAATGGCATTACCACATTCTCCAGCTCACCCAATTATTGCTATCAGAATTTTACAATTAATTGGTCAAATTGCAAAGAACTTTTATCCTTTAATTACACGTCTGGAATTCACTGGAGGCGGTCTCTCGTCCTTCATTTCAACTCACTAAATATGTCATTTTCGACTCGCAGAATCATGCGGTAATCTTCATATTTAATAATACATGATGAAATTACAATAAATAGTGCTTTCTGTTAATTCGGGTCAAAAAGACCAAATCTCCCAAATCCAGTCGCGTGGCAACATTTCTCTCGTCGAGACGAGCGATTTTGATATAAAGATCGTGTCATTTGTTGAAAAAAAGAATGAGAAAGTTACGAGGGTTTTAACATAACCGCATTACCACATTCTCCAGCTCACCCTATTATTGTTATCTGCATTTTACAACTAATTGTTTAAATAGCGAAGAACTTTTGTCCTTAAATTACACGCCAGGAACCCACTGTAGGCGGTTTCTCCTCCTTCATTTCATCTCACAAAATATGTCGTTTTCGACTCGCAGAATCACGCGATAATCTTCATATTTAATAATACATGATGAAATTACAATAAATAGTGCTTTCTGTTAATTCGGGTCAAAAAGACCAAATCTCCCAAATCTAGTCACGTGGGTACATTTCTCTCGTCGAGACGAGCGATTTTGATATAAAGATCGTGCCATTTGGTGAAAAAAAAAATGAGAAAGTTACGAGGGTTTTAACATAACGGCATTACCACATTCTCCAACTCACCCTATTATTGTTATCTGCATTTTACAACTAATTGTTTAAATAGCGAAGAAGTTTTGTCCTTAAATTACACGCCAGGAACCCACTGGAGGCGGTTTCTCCTCATTCATTTCATCTCTAAAAATATGTCGTTTTCGACTCGCATAATCAAGCGAAAATCTTAATACTTAATGATACATGATGAAATTACAATAAATTGTTCTTTCTGTTAAATCGGGTTAAAAAGACCGAATCTCCCAAATCCAGTCATGCGGCTGCATTTCTCTCGTCGAAGCGAGCGATTTTGATATAAAGATCGTGCCATTTGGTGGAAGGATGAGAAAGTTACAAGGGTTTTAACATAACGGCATTACCACATTCTCCAGCTCACCATATTATTGTTATCAGAATTTTATAATTAATTGGTTAAATAGCGGAGAACTTTTATCCTTTAATTACTCGTCTGGAATCCACTGGAGGCGATCTCTCCTCCTTCATTTCATCTCGCAAAATATGTCGTTTTTGACTCGCAGAATCATGCGATAATCTTCATATTTAATAATACGTGATGAAATTACAACAAACTGTGTTTTCTGTTAATTCGGGTCAAAAAGACCGAATCTCCCAAAACCAGTCACATGGCTATATTTCTCTCGTCGAGGCGAGCGATTTTGATATAAAGATCGTGCCATTTGGTGAAAGAAAACACGAGAAAGTTACGAGGGTTTTAACATAACGGCATGACCACATTCTCCAGCTCACCCAATTATTGCTATCAGAATTTTACAATTAATTGGTTAAATTGCAAAGAACTTTTATCCTTTAATTATACGCCTGGAATTCACTGGAGGCGGTCTCTCGTCCTTCATTTCAACTCACAAAATATGTCGTTTTCGACTCGCAGAATCATGCGATAATCTTCATATTTAATAATACATGATGAAATTACAATAAATAGTGCTTTCTGTTAATTCGGGTCAAAAAGACCAATTCTCCCAAATCCAGTCGCGTGGCTACATTTCTCTCGTCGAGACGAGCAATTTTGATATAAAGATCGTGCCATTTGGTGAAAAAAAGAATGAGAAAGTTACGAGGGTTTTCACATAACGGCATTACCACATTCTCCAGCTCACCCTATTATTGTTATCTGCATTTTACAACTAATTGTTTAAATAGCGAAGAACTTTTGTCCTTAAATTACACGCCAGGAACCCACTGGAGGCGGTTTCTCCTCCTTCATTTCATCTATAAAAATAGGTCGTTTTCGACTCGCAGAATCAAGCGAAAATCTTAATATTTAATGATACATGATGAAATTACAATAAATTGTTCTTTCTGTTAAATCGGGTTAAAAAGACCGAATCTCCCAAATCCAGTCATGCGGCTGCATTTCTCTCGTCGAAGCGAGCGATTTTGATATAAAGATCGTGCCATTTGGCGGAAGGATGAGAAAGTTACAAGGGTTTTAACATAACAGCATTACCACATTCTCCAGCTCACCATATTATTGTTATCATAATTTTATAATTAATTGGTTAAATAGCGGAGAACTTTTATCCTTTAATTAGACGTCTGGAATCCACTGGAGGCGATCTCTCCTCCTTCATTTCATCTCGCAAAATATGTCGTTTTCGACTCGCAGAATCATGCGATAATCTTCATATTTAATAATACGTGATGAAATTACAATAAACTGTGTTTTCTGTTAATTCGGGTCAAAAAGACCGAATCTCCAAAAACCAGTCACATGGCTACATTTCTCTCGTCGAGGCGAGCGATTTTGATATAAAGATCGTGCCATTTGGTGAAGGAAAACATGAGAAAGTTACGAGGATTTTAACATAACGGCATTACCACATTCTCCAGCTCACCCAATTATTGCTATCAGAATTTTACAATTAATTGGTTAAATTGCAAAGACCTTTTATCCTTTAATTACACGCCTGGAATTCACTGGAGGCGGTCTCTCGTCCTTCATTTCATCTCACAAAATATGTCGTTTTAGACTCGCAGAATCATGCGATAATCTTCATATTTAATAATACATGATGAAATTACAATAAATAGTGCTTTCTGTTAATTCGGGTCAAAAAGACCAAATCTCCCAAATCCTGTCGCGTGGCTACATTTCTGTCGTCGAGACGAGCAATTTTGATATAAAGATCGTGCCATTTGGTGAAAAAAAGAATGAGAAAGTTACGAGGGTTTTAACATAACGGCATTACCACATTCTCCAGCTCACCCTATTATTGTTATCTGCATTTTACAACTAATTGTTTAAATAGCGAAGACCTTTTGTCCTTAAATTACACGCCAGGAACCCACTGGAGGCGGTTTCTCCTCCTTCATTTCATCTCTAAAAATAGGTCGTTTTCGACTCGCAGAATCAAGCGAAAATCTTAAAGTTTAATGCTACATGATGAAATTACAATAAATTGTTCTTTCTGTTAAATCGGGTTAAAAAGACCGAATCTCCCAAATCCAGTCATGCGGCTGCATTTCTCTCGTCGAAGCGAGCGATTTTGATATAAAGATCGTGCCATTTGGGGGAAGGATGAGAAAGTTACAAGGGTTTTAACATAACGGCATTACCACATTCTCCAGCTCACCATATTATTGTTATCAGAATTTTATAATTAATTGGCTAAATAGCGGAGAACTTTTATCCTTTAATTACACGTCTGGAATCCACTGGAGGCGATCTCTCCTCCTTCATTTCATCTCGCAAAATATGTCGTTTTCGACTCGCAGAATCATGGGATTATCTTCATATTTAATAATACGTGATGAAATTACAATAAATTGTGTTTTCTGTTAATTCGGGTCAAAAAGACCGAATCTAACAAAACCAGTCACATGGTTATATTTCTCTCGTCGAGGCGAGCGATTTTGATATAAAGATCGTGCCATTTGGTGAAAGAAAACATGAGAAAGTTACGAGGGTTTTAACATAACGGCATGACCACATTCTCCAGCTCACCCAATTATAGCTATCAGAATTTTACAATTAATTGGTCAAATTGCAAAGAACTTTTATCGTTTAATTACAGGCCTGGAATTCACTGGAGGCGGTCTCTCGTCCTTCATTTCCACTCACAAAATATGTCGTTTTCGACTCGCAGAATCATGCGATAATCTTCATATTTCATAATACATGATGAAATTACAATAAATAGTGCTTTCTGTTAATTCGGGTCAAAAAGACCAAATCTCCCAAATCTAGTCGCGTGGCTACATTTCTCTCGTCGAGACGAGCGATTTAGATATAAAGATAGTGCCATTTGTTGAAAAAAAGAATGAGAAAGTTACGAGGGTTTTAACATAACGGCATTACCACATTCTCCAGCTCACCCTATTATTGTTATCTGCATTTTACAACTAATTGTTTAAATAGCGAAGAACTTTTGTCCTTAAATTACACGCCAGGAACCCACTGGAGGCGGTTTCTCCTCCTTCATTTCATCTCACAAAATATGTCGTTTTCGACTCGCAGAATCACGCGATAATCTTCATATTTAATAATACATGATGAAATTACAATAAATAGTGCTTTCTGTTAATTCGGGTCAAAAAGACCAAATCTCCCAAATCCAGTCGCGTGGCTACATTTCTCTCGTCGAGACGAGTGATTTTGATATAAAGATCGTGCCATTTGGTGAAAAAAAGAATGAGAAAGTTGTGAGGGTTTTAACATAACGGCATTACCACATTCTCCAGCTCACCCTATTATTGTTATCTTCATTTTACAACTAATTGTTTAAATAGCGAAGAACTTTTGTCCTTAAATTACACGCCAGGAACCAACTGGAGGCGGTTTCTCCTCCTTCATTTCATCTCTAAAAATAGGTCGTTTTCGACTCGCAGAATCAAGCGAAAATCTTAATATTTAATGATACATGATGAAATTACAATAAACAGTTCTTTCTGTTAAATCGGGTTAAAAAGTCCGAATCTCCCAAATCCAGTCATGCGGCTGCATTTCTCTCGTCGAAGCGAGCGATTTTGATATAAAGATCGTGCCATTTGGTGGAAGGATAAGAAAGTTACAAGAGTTTTAACATAACGGCATTACCACATTCTCCAGCTCACCATATTATTGTTCTCAGAATTTTATAATTGATTGGTTAAATAGCGGAGAACTTTTATCCTTTAATTACACGTCTGGAATCCACTGGAGGCGATCTCTCCTCCTTCATTTCATCTCGCAAAATATGTCGTTTTCGACTCGCAGAATCATGCGATAATCTTCATATTTAATAATACGTGATGAAATTACAATAAACTGTGTTTTCTGTTAATTCGGGTCAAAAAGACCGAATCTCCCAAAACCAGTCACATGGTTATATTTCTCTCGTCGAGGCGAGCGATTTTGATATAAAGATCGTGCCATTTGGTGAAAGAAAACATGAGAAAGTTACGAGGGTTTTAACATAACGGCATGACCACATTCTCCAGCTCACCCAATTATTGCTATCAGAATTTTACAATTAATTGGTCAAATTGCAAAGAACTTTTATCCTTTAATTACACGCCTGGAATTCACTGGAGGCGGTCTGTCGTCCTTCATTTCAACTCACAAAATATGTCGTTTTCGACTCGCAGAATCATGCGATAATCTTCATATTTAATAATACATGATGAAATTACAATAAATAGTGCTTTCTGTTAATTCGGGTCAAAAAGACCTAATCTCCCAAATCCAGTCGCGTGGCTACATTTCTCTCGTCGAGACGAGCAATTTTGATATAAAGATCGTGCCATTTGTTGAAAAAAAGAATGAGAAAGTTACGAGGGTTTTAACATAACGGCATTACCACATTCTCCAGCTCACCCTATTATTGTTATCTGCATTTTACAACTAATTGTTTAAATAGCGAAGAACTTTTGTCCTTAAATTACACGCCAGGAACCCACTGAAGGCGGTTTCTCCTCCTTCATTTCATCTCTAAAAATAGGTCGTTTTCGACTCAGAGAATCAAGCGAAAATCTTAATATTTAATGATACATGATGAAATTACAATAAACTATTCTTTTTGTTAAATCGGGTTAAAAATACTGAATCTCCCAAATCCAGTCATGCGTCGGCATTTCTCTCGTCGAAGCGAGCGATTTTGATATAAAGATCGTGCCATTTGGTGGAAGGATGAGAAAGTTACAAGGGTTTTAACATAACGGCATTACCACATTCTCCAGCTCACCATATTATTGTTATCATAATTTTATAATTAATTGGTTAAATAGCGGAGAACTTTTATCCTTTAATTACATGTCTGGAATCCGCTGGAGGCGATCTCTCCTCCTTCATTTCATCTCGCAAAATATGTCGTTTTCGACTCGCAGAATAATGCGATAATCTTCACATTTCATAATACGTGATGAAATTACAATAAACTGTGTTTTCTGTTAATTCGGGTCAAAAAGACCGAATCTCCCAAAACCAGTCACATGGGTACATTTCTCTCGTCGAGGCGAGCGATTTTGATATAAAGATCGTGCCATTTGGTGAAAGAAAACATGAGAAAGTTACGAGGGTTTTAACATAACGGCATTACCACATTCTCCAGCTCACCCAATTATTGCTATCAGAATTTTACAATTAATTGGTTAAATTGCAAAGAACTTTTATCCTTTAATTACACGCCTGGAATTCACTGGAGGGGGTCTCTCGTCCTTCATTTCATCTCAGAAGATATGTCGTTTTCGACTCGCAGAATCATGCGATAATGTTCATATTTAATAATACATGATGAAATTACAATAAATAGTGCTTTCTGTTAATTCGGGTCAAAAAGACCAAATCTCCCAAATCCAGTCGCGTGGCTACATTTCTCTCGTTGAGACGAGCGATTTTGATATAAAGATCGTGCCATTTGTTGAAAAAAATAATGAGAAAGTTACGAGGGTTTTAGCATAACGGCATTACCACATTCTCCATCTCACCCTATTATTGTTATCTGCATTTTACAACTAATTGTTTAAATAGCGAAGAACTTTTGTCCTTAAATTACACGCCAGGAACCCACTGGAGGCGGTTTCTCCTCCTTCATTTCATCTCTAAAAAGAGGTCCTTTTCGACTCACATAATCAAGCGAAAATCTTAATATTTAATGATACATGATGAAATTACAATAAACTGTTCTTTCTGTTAAATCGGGTTAAAAAGAACGAATCTCCCAAATCCAGTCGTGCGGCTGCATTTCTCTCGTCGAAGTGAGCGATTTTGATATAAAGATCGTGCCATTTGGTGGAAGGATGAGAAAGTTACAAGGGTTTTAACATAACGGCATTACCAAATTCTCCAGCTCACCATATTATTGTTATCATAATTTTATAATTAATTGGTTAAATAGCGGAGAACTTTTATCCTTTAATTACACGTCTGGAATCCACTGGAGGCGATCTCTCCTCCTTCATTTCATCTCGAAAAATATGTCGTTTTCGACTCGCAGAATCATGTGATAATCTTCATATTTAATAATACGTGATGAAATTACAATAAACTGTATTTTCTGTTAATTCGGGCCAAAAAGACCGAATCTCCCAAAACCAGTCACATGGTTATATTTCTCTTGTCGAGGCGAGCGATTTTGATATAAAGATCGTGCCATTTGGTGAAAGAAAACATGAGAAAGTTACGAGGGTTTTAACATAACGGCATGACCACATTCTCCAGCTCACCCAATTATTGCTATCAGAATTTTACAATTAATTGGTCAAATTGCAAAGAACTTTTATCCTTTAATTACACGCCTGGAATTCACTGGAGGCGGTCTGTCGTGCTTCATTTCAACTCACAAAATATGTCGTTTTCGACTCGCAGAATCATGCGATAATCTTCATATTTAATAATACATGATGAAATTACAATAAATAGTGCTTTCTGTTAATTCGGGTCAAAAAGACCAAATCTCCCAAATCCAGTTGATTTGTCTCGTCGAGACGAGCAATTTTGATATAAAGATCGTGCCATTTGTTGAAAAAAAGAATGAGAAAGTTACGAGGGTTTTAACATAACGGCATTACCACATTCTCCAGCTCACCCTATTATTGTTATCTGCATTTTACAACTAATTGTTTAAATAGCGAAGAACTTTTGTCCTTAAATTACACGCCAGGAACCCACTGAAGGCGGTTTCTCCTCCTTCATTTCATCTCTAAAAATAGGTCGTTTTCGACTCAGAGAATCAAGCGAAAATCTTAATATTTAATGATACATGATGAAATTACAATAAACTATTCTTTTTGTTAAATAGGGTTAAAAAGACCGAATCTCCCAAATCCAGTCATGCGGCGGCATTTCTCTCGTCGAAGCGAGCGATTTTGATATAAAGATCGTGCCATTTGGTGGAAGGATGAGAAAGTTACAAGGGTTTTAACATAACGGCATTACCACATTCTCCAGCTCACCATATTATTGTTATCATAATTTTATAATTAATTGGTTAAATAACGGAGAACTTTTATCCTTTAATTACATGTCTGGAATCCGCTGGAGGCGATCTCTCCTCCTTCATTTCATCTCGCAAAATATGTCGTTTTCGACTCGCAGAATAATGCGATAATCTTCATATTTCATAATACGTGATGAAATTACAATAAACTGTGTTTTCTGTTAATTCGGGTCAAAAAGACCGAATCTCCCAAAACCAGTCACATGGGTACATTTCTCTCGTCGAGGCGAGCGATTTTGATATAAAGATCGTGCCATTTGGTGAAAGAAAACATGAGAAAGTTACGAGGGTTTTAACATAACGGCATTACCACATTCTCCAGCTCACCCAATTATTGCTATCAGAATTTTACAATTAATTGGTTAAATTGCAAAGAACTTTTATCCTTTAATTACACGCCTGGAATTCACTGGATGCGGTCTCTCGTCCTTCATTTCATCTCACAAAATATGTCGTTTTTGACTCGCAGAATCATGCGATAATCTTCATATTTAATAATACATGATGAAATTACAATAAATAGTGCTTTCTGTTAATTCGGGTCAAAAAGACCAAATCTCCCAAATCCAGTCGCGTGGCTACATTTCTCTCTTTGAGACGAGCGATTTTGATATAAAGATCGTGCCATTTGTTGAAAAAAAGAATGAGAAAGTTACGAGGGTTTTAACATAACGGCATTACCACATTCTCCATCTCACCCTATTATTGTTATCTGCATTTTACAACTAATTGTTTAAATAGCGAAGAACTTTTGTCCTTAAATTACACGCCAGGAACCCACTGGAGGCGGTTTCTCCTCCTTCATTTCATCTCTAAAAAGAGGTCGTTTTCGACTCACAGAATCAAGCGAAAATCTTAATATTTAATGATACATGATGAAATTACAATAAACTGTTCTTTCTGTTAAATCGGGTTAAAAAGAACGAATCTCCCAAATCCAGTCGTGCGGCTGCATTTCTCTCGTCGAAGTGAGCGATTTTGATATAAAGATCGTGCCATTTGGTGGAAGGATGAGAAAGTTACAAGGGTTTTAACATAACGGCATTACCAAATTCTCCAGCTCACCATATTATTGTTATCATAATTTTATAATTAATTGGTTAAATAGCGGAGAACTTTTATCCTTTAATTACACGTCTGGAATCCACTGGAGGCGATCTCTCCTCCTTCATTTTATCTCGAAAAATATGTCGTTTTCGACTCACTGAATCATGTGATAATCTTCATATTTAATAATACGTGATGAAATTACAATAAACTGTGTTTTCAGTTAATTCGGGTCAAAAAGACCGAATCTCCCAAAACCAGTCGCGTGGCTACATTTCTCTCGTCGAGACGAGCGATTTTGAAATAAAGATCGTGCCATTTGGTGAAAAAAAGAATGAGAAAGTTACGAGGGTTTTAACATAACGGCATTACCACATTCTCCAGCTCACCCAATTATTGTTATCTGCATTTTACA
Source organism: Luzula sylvatica (assembly GCA_946800325.1). Lineage (NCBI taxonomy): Eukaryota > Viridiplantae > Streptophyta > Magnoliopsida > Poales > Juncaceae > Luzula > Luzula sylvatica. The sequence continues at coordinate 75,595,831 of OX326956.1, read as the reverse complement.
ACTAATTGTTTAAATAGCGAAGAAATTTTATCCTTTAATTACACGCCTGGAATTTACTGGAGGCGGTCTCTCGTCCTTCATTTCATCTCACAAAATATGTCGTTTTCGACTCGCAGAATCATGCGATAATCTTCATATTTAATAATACATGATGAAATTACAATAAATAGTGCTTTCTGTTAATTCGGGTCAAAAAGACCAAATCTCCCAAATCCAGTCGCGTGGCTACATTTCTCTCGTCGAGACGAGCGATTTTGAAATAAAGATCGTGCCATTTGGTGAAAAAAAGAATGAGAAAGTTACGAGGGTTTTAACATAACGGCATTACCACATTCTCCAGCTCACCCTATTATTGTTATCTGCATTTTACAACTAATTGTTTAAATAGCGAAGAACTTTTGTCCTTAAATTACACGCCAGGAACCCACTGGAGGCGGTTTCTCCTCCTTCATTTCATCTCTAAAAATAGGTCGTTTTCGACTCGAAGAATCAAGCGAAAATCTTAATATTTAATGATACATGATGAAAATACAATAAATTGTTCTTTCTGTTAAATCGGGTTAAAAAGACCGAATCTCCCAAATCCAGTCATGCGGTTGCATTTCTCTCGTCGAAGCGAGCGATTTTGATATAAAGATCGTGCCATTTGGTGGAAGGATGAGAAAGTTAAAAGGGTTTTAACATAACGGCATTAACACATTCACCAGCTCACCATATTATTGTTATCATAATTTTATAATTAATTGGTTAAATAGCGGAGAACTTTTATCCTTTAATTACACGCCTGGAATCCACTGGAGGCGATCTCTCCTCCTTCATTTCATCTCGCAAAATATGTTGTTTTCGACTCGCAGAATCATGCAATAATCTTCATATTTAATAATACGTGATGAAATTACAATAAATTGTGTTTTCTGTTAATTCGGGTAAAAAAGACCGAATCTCCCAGAACCAGTCACATGACTATATTTCTCTCGTCGAGGCGAGCGATTTTGATATAAAGATCGTGCCATTTGGTGAAAGAAAACATGAGAAAGTTACGAGGGTTTTAACATAACGGCATGACCACATTCTCCAGCTCACCCAATTATTGCTATCAGAATTTTACAATTAATTTGTTAAATTGCAAAGAACTTTTATCCTTCAATTACACGCCTGGAATTCACTGGAGGCGGTCTCTCGTCCTTCATTTCAACTCACAAAATATGTCGTTTTCGACTCGCAGAATCATGCGATAATCTTCATATTTAATAATACATGATGAAATTACAATAAATAGTGCTTTCTGTTAATTCGGGTCAAAAAGACCAAATCTCCCAAATCCAGTCGCGTGGCTACATTTCTCTCGTCGAGACGAGCGATTTTGATATAAAGATCGTGCCATTTGGTGAAAAAAAGAATGAGAAAGTTACGATGGTTTTAACATAACGGCATTACCACATTCTCCCGCTCACCCTATTATTGTTATCTACTTTTTACAACTAATTGTTTAAATAGCGAAGAACTTTTGTCCTTAAATTACACGCCAGGAACCCACTGGAGGCGGTTTCTCCTCCTTCATTTCATCTCTAAAAATAGGTCGTTTTCGACTCGCAGAATCAAGCGAAAATCTTAATATTTAATGATACATGATGAAATTACAATAAACTATTCTTTCTGTTAAATCGGGTTAAAAAGACCGAATCTCCCAAATCCAGTCATGCGGCTGCATTTCTCTCGTCGAAGCGAGCGATTTTGATATAAAGATCGTGCCATTTGGTGGAAGGATGAGAAAGTTACAAGGGTTTTAACATAACGGCATTACCACATTCTCCAGCTCACCATATTATTGTTATCATAATTTTATAATTAATTGGTTAAATAGCAGAGAACTTTCAACCTTTAATTAAACGTCTGGAATCCACTGGAGGCGATCTCTCCTCCTTCATTTCATCTCGCAAAATATGTCGTTTTCGACTCGCAGAATCATGCGATAATCTTCATATTTAATAATACGTGATGAAATTACAATAAACTGTGTTTTCTGTTAATTCGGGTCAAAAAGACCGAATCTCCCAAAACCAGTCACATGGCTACGTTTCTCTCGTCGAGGCGAGCGATTTTGATATAAAGATCGTGCCATTTGGTGAAAGAAAACATGAGAAAGTTACGAGAGTTTTAACATAACGGCATTACCACATTCTCCAGCTCACCCAATTATTGCTATCAGAATTTTACAATTAATTGGTTAAATTGCAAAGAAGTTTTATCCTTTAATTACACTCCTGGAATTCACTGGAGGCGGTCTCTCGTCCTTCATTTCATCTCACAAAATATGTCATTTTCGACTCGCAGAATCATGCGATAATCTTCATATTTAATAATACATGATGAAATTGCAATAAATAGTGCTTTATGTTAATTCGGGTCAAAAACACCAAATATCCCAAATCCAGTCGCGTGGCTACATTTCTCTCGTCGAGACGAGCGATTTTGATATAAAGATCGTGCCATTTGGTGAAAAAAAGAATGAGAAAGTTACGATGGTTTTAACATAACTGCATTACCACATTCTCCAGCTCACCCTATTATTGTTATCTGCATTTTACAATTAATTGTTTAAATAGCGAAGAACTTTTGTCCTTAAATTACACGCCAGGAACCCACTCGAGGCGGTTTCTCCTCCTTCATTTCATCTCTAAAAATAGGTCGTTTTCGACTCGCATAATCAAGCGAAAATCATAATATTTAATGATACATGATGAAATTACAATAAATTGTTCTGTCTGTTAAATCGGGTTAAAAAGACCGAATCTCCCAAATCCAGTCATGCGGCTGCATTTCTCTCGTCGAAGCGAGCGATTTTGATATAAAGATCGTGCCATTTGGTGGAAGGATGAGAAAGTTACAAGGGTTTTAACACCACGGCATTACCACATTGTCCAGCTCACCATATTATTGTTATCAGAATTTTATAATTAATTGGTTAAATAGCGGAGAACTTTTATCCTTTAATTACACGTCTGGAATCCACTGGAGGCGATCTCTCCTCCTTCATTTCATCTCGCAAAATATGTCGTTTTCGACTCGCAGAATCATGCGATAATCTTCATATTTAATAATACGTGATGAAATTACAATAAACTGTGTTTTCTGTTAATTCGGGTCAAAAAGACCGAATCTCCCAAAACCAGTCACATGGCTATATTTCTCTCGTCGAGGCGAGCGATTTTGATATTAAGATCGTGCCATTTGGTGAAAGAAAACATGAGAAAGTTACGAGGGTTTTAACATAACGGCATGACCACATTCTCCAACTCACCCAATTATTGCTATCAGAATTTTACAATTAATTGGTTAAATTGCAAAGAAATTTTATCCTTTAATTACACGCCTGGAATTCACTGGAGGCGGTCTCTCGTCCTTCATTTCATCTCACTAAATATGTCGTTTTGGACTCGCAGAATCATGCGATAATCTTCATATTTAATAATACATGATGAAATTACAATAAATAGTGATTTTTGTTAATTCGGGTCAAAAAGACCAAATCTCCCAAATCCAGTCGCGTGGCTACATTTCTCTCGTCCAGACGAGCGATTTTGATATAAAGATCGTGGCATTTGTTGAAAAAAAGAATGAGAAAGATACGAGGGTTTTAACATAACGGCATTACCACATTCTCCAGCTCACCCTATTATTGTTATCTGCATTTTACAACTAATAGTTTAAATAGCGAAGAACTTTTGTCCTTAAATTACACGCCAGGAACCCACTGGAGGCGGTTTCTCCACTTTCATTTCATCTCTAAAAATAGGTCGTTTTCGACTCACAGAATCAAGCGAAAATCTTAATATTTAATGGTACATGATGAAATTACAATAAACTGTTCTTTCTGTTAAATCGGGTTAAAAAGAACGAATCTCCCAAATCCAGTCATGCGGCTGCATTTCTCTCGTCGAAGCGAGCGATTTTGATATAAAGATCGTGCCATTTGGTGGAGGGATGAGAAAGTCACAAGGGTTTTAACATAACGGCATTACCACATTCTCCAGCTCACCATATTATTGTTATCAGAATTTTATAATTAATTGGTTAAATGGCGGAGAACTTTTGTCCTTTAATTACACGTCTGGAATCCACTGGATGCGATCTCTCCTCCTTCATTTCATCTCGCAAAATATGTCGTTTTCGACTCGCAGAATCATGCGATATTCTTCATATTTAATAATACGTGATGAAATTACAATAAACTGTGTTTTCTGTTAATTTGGGTCAAAAAGACCGAATCTCCCAAAACCAGTCACATGGCTACATTTCTCTCGTCGAGGCGAGCGATTTTGATATAAAGATCGTGCCATTTGGTGAAAGAAAACATGAGAAAGTGACGAGGCTTTTAACATAACGGCATTACCACATTCTCCAGCTCACCCAATTATTGCTATCAGAATTTTACAATTAATTGGTTAAATTGCAAAGAAATTTTATCCTTTAATTACACGCCTGGAATTCACTGGAGGCGGTCTCTCGTCCTTCATTTCATCTCACAAAATATGTCATTTTCGACTCGCAGAATCATGCGATAATCTTCATATTTAATAATACATGACGAAATTACAATAAATAGTGCTTTCTGTTAATTCGGGTCAAAAAGACCAAATCTCCCAAATCCAGTCGCGTGGCTACATTTCTCTCGTCGAGATGAGCGATTTTGATATAAAGATCGTGCCATTTGGTGAAAAAAAGAATGAGAAAGTTACGAGGGTTTTAACATAACGGCATTACCACATTCTCCAGCTCACCCTATTATTGTTATCTGCATTTTACAACTAATTGTTTAAATAGCGAAGAACTTTTGTCCTTAAATTACACGCCAGGAACCCACTGGAGGCGGTTTCTCCTCCTTCATTTCATCTCTAAAAATAGGTCGTTTTCGACCCGCAGAATCAAGCGAAAATCTTAATATTTAATGATACATGATGAAATTACAATAAATTGTTCATTCTGTTAAATCGGGTTAAAAAGACCGAATCTCCCAAATCCAGTCATGCGGCTGCATTTCTCTCGTCGAAGCGAGCGATTTTGATATAAATATCGTGCCATTTGGTGGAAGGATGAGAAAGTTACAAGGGTTTTAACATAACGGCATTACCACATTCTCCAGCTCACCCAATTATTGCTATCAGAATTTTACAATTAATTCGTTAAATTGCAAAGACCTTTTATCCTTTAATTACACGCCTGGAATTCACGGGAGGCGGTCTCTCGTCCTTCATTTCATCTCAAAAAATATGTCGTTTTCGACTCGCAGAATCATGCGATAATCTTCATATTTAATAATACATGACGAAATTACAATCAATAGTGCTTTCTGTTAATTCGGGTCAAAAAGATCAAATCTCCCAAATCCAGTCGCGTGGCTGCATTTCTCTCATCGAGACGAGCGATTTTGATATAAAGATCGTGCCATTTGGTGAAAAAAAGAATGAGAAAGTTACGAGGGTATTAACATAACGGCATTACCACATTCTCCAGCTCACCCTATTATTGTTATCTGCATTTTACAACTTATTGTTTAAATAGCGAAGAACTTTTTTCCTTAAATTACACGCCAGGAACCCACTAGAGGCGGTTTCTCCTCCTTCATTTCATCTCTAAAAATAGGTCGTTTTCGACTCACAGGATCAAGCAAAAATCTTAATATTTAATGATACATGATGGAATTACAATAAACTGTTCTTTCTGTTAAATCGGGTTAAAAAGATCGAATCTCCCAAATCCAGTCATGCGGCTGCATTTCTCTCGTCGAAGCGAGCGATTTTGATATAAAGATCGTGCCATTTGGTGGAAGGATGAGAAATTTACAAGGGTTTAAACATAACGGCATAACCACATTCTCCAGCTCACCATATTATTGTTATCAGAATTTTATAATTAATTGGATAAATAGCGGAGAACTTTTATCCTTTAATTACACGTCTGGAATCCACTGGAGGCGATCTCTCCTCCTTCATTTCATCTCGCAAAATATGTCGTTTTCGACTCGCAGAATCATGCGATAATCTTCATATTTAATAATACGTGATGAAACTACAATAAACTGTGTTTTCTGTTAATTCGGGTCAAAAAGACCGAATCTCCCAAAACCAGTCACATGGCTACATTTCTCTCGTCGAGGCGAGCGATTTTGATATAAAGATCGTGCCATTTGGTGAAAGAAAACATGAGAAAGTTACGAGGGTTTTAACATAACGACATTACCACATTCTCCAGCTCACCCAATTATTGCTATCAGAATTTTACAATTAATTGGTTAAATTGCAAAGAACTTTTATCCTTTAATTACACGCCTGGAATTCACTGGAGACGGTCTCTCGTCCTTCATTTCAACTCACAAAATATGTCGTTTTCGACTCGCAGAATCATGCGATAATCTTCATATTTAATAATACATGATGAAATAACAATAAATAGTGCTTTCTGTTAATTCGGGTGAAAAAGACCAAATCTCCCAAATCCAGTCGCGTGGATACATTTCTCTCGTCCAGACGAGCGATTTTGATATAAAGATCGTGCCATTTGGTGAAAAAAAGAATGAGAAAGTTACGAGGGTTTTAACATAACGGCATTACCACATTCTCCAGCTCACCCTATTATTGTTATCTGCATTTTACAACTAATTGTTTAAATAGCGAAGAACTTTTGTCCTTAAATTACACGCCAGGAACCCACTGGAGGCGGTTTCTCCTCCTTCATTTCATCTCTAAAAATAGGTCGTTTTCGACTCGCAGAATGAAGCGAAAATCTTAATATTTAATGATACATGATGAAATTACAATAAACTGTTCTTTCTGTTAAATCGGGTTAAAAAGACCGAATCTCCCAAATCCAGTCATGCGGCTGCATTTCTCTCGTCGAAGCGAGCGATTTTGATATAAAGATCGTGCCATTTGGTGTAAGGATGAGAAAATTACAAGGGTTTTAACATAACGGCATTACCACATTCTCCAGCTCACCATATTATTGTTATCAGAATTTTATAATTAATTGGTTAAATAGCGGAGAACTTTTATCCTTTAATTATACGTCTGGAATCCACTGGAGGCGATCTCTCCTCCTTCATTTCATCTCGCAAAATATGTCGTTTTCGACTCGCAGAATCATGCGATAATCTTCATATTTAATAATACGTGATGAAACTACAATAAACTGTGTTTTCTGTTAATTCGGTTCAAAAAGACCGAATCTCCCAAAACCAGTCACATGGCTACATTTCTCTCGTCGAGGCGAGCGATTTTGATATAAAAATCGTGCCATTTTGTGAAAGAAAACATGTGAAAGTTACGAGGGTTTTAACATAACGGCATGACCACATTCTCCAGCTCATCCAATTATTGCTATCAGAATTTTACAATTAATTGGTTAAATTGCAAAGAACTTTTATCCTTTAATTACACGCCTGGAATTCACTGGAGGCGGTCTCTCGTCCTTCATTTCATCTCACAAAATATGTCGTTCTCGACTCGCAGAATCATGCGATAATCTTCATATTTAATAATACATGACGAAATTACAATAAATAGTGCTTTCTGTTAATTCGGGTCAAAAAGACCAAATCTCCCAAATCCAGTCGCGTGGCTACATTTCTCTCGTCGAGATGAGCGATTTTGATATAAAGATCGTGCCATTTGGTGAAAAAAAGAATGAGAAATTTACGAGGGTTTTACCATAACAGCATTACCACATTCTCCAGCTCACCCTATTATTGTTATCTGCATTTTACAACTAATTGTTTAAATAGCGAAGAACTTTTGTCCTTAAATTACACGCCAGGAACCCACTGGAGGCGGTTTCTCCTCCTTCATTTCATCTCTAAAAATAGGTCGTTTTCGACTCGCGGAATCAAGCGAAAATCTTAATATTTAATGATACATGATGAAATTACAATAAACTGTTCTTTCTGTTAAATTGGGTTAAAAAGACCGAATCTCCCAAATCCAGTCATGCGGCTGCATTTCTCTCGTCGAAGCGAGCGATTTTGATATAAAGATCGTGCCATTTGGTGGAAGGATGAGAAAGTTACAAGGGTTTTAACATAACGACATTACCACATTCTCCAGTTCACCATATTATTGTTATCAGAATTTTATAATTAATTGGTTAAATAGCGGAGAACTTTTATCCTTTAATTACACGTCTGGAATCCACTGGAGGCGATCTCTCCCCCTTCATTTCATCTCGCAAAATATGTCGTTTTCGACTCGCAGAATCATGCGATAATCTTCATATTTAATAATACGTGATGAAACTACAATAAACTGTGTTTTCTGTTAATTCGGGTCAAAAAGACCGAATCTCCCAAAACCAGTCACATGGCTACATTTCTCTCGTCGAGGCGAGCGATTTTGATATAAATATCGTGCCATTTGGTGAAAGAAAACATGAGAAAGTCACGAGGGTTTTACAATAACGGCATTACCACATTCTCCAGCTCACCCAATTATTGCTATCAGAATTTTACATTTAATTGGTTAAATTACAAAGAACTTTTATCCTTTAATTACACGCCTGGAATTCACTGGAGGCGGTCTCTCGTCCTTCATTTCATCTCCCAAAATATGTCGTTTTCGACTCGCAGAATCATGCGATAATCTTCATATTTAATAATACATGATGAAAATACAATAAATAGTGCTTTCTGTTAATTAGGGTCAAAAAGACCAAATCTCCCAAATCCAGTTGCGTGGCTACATTTCTCTCATCGAGACGAGCGATTTTGATATAAAGATCGTGCCATTTGGTGAAAAAAGAATGAGAAAGTTACGAGGGTTTTAACATATAACGGCATTTCCACATTCTCCAGCTCACCCTATTATTGTTATCTGCATTTTACAACTAATTGTTTAAATAGCGAAGAACTTTTGTCCTTAAATTACACGCCAGGAACCCACTGGAGGCGGTTTCTCCTCCTTCATTTCGTCTCTAAAAATAGGTCGTTTTCGACTCGCAGAATCAAGCGAAAATCTTAATATTTAATGATACATGATGAAATTACCATAAATTGTTCTTTCTGTTAAATCGTGTTAAAAAGACCGAATCTCCCAAATCCAGTCATGCGGCTGCATTTCTCTCGTCGAAGTGAGCGATTTTGATATAAAGATCGTGCCATTTGGTGGAAGGATGAGAAAGTTACAAGGGTTTTAACATAACGGCATTACCACATTCCCCAGCTCACCATATTATTGTTATCAGAATTTTATAATTAATTGGTTAAATAGCGGAGAACTTTTATCCTTTAATTACACGTCTGGAATCCACTGGAGGCGATCTCTCCTCCTTCATTTCATCTCGCAAAATATGTCGTTTTCGACTCGCAGAATCATGCGATAATCTTCATTTTTAATATTACGTGATGAAATTACAATAAACTGTGTTTTCTGTTAATTCGGGTCAAAAAGACCGAATCTCCCAAAACCAGTCACATGGCTACATTTCTCTCGTCGAGGCGAGCGATTTTGATATAAAGATCGTGCCATTTGGTGAAAGAAAACATGAGAAAGTTATGAGGGTTTTAACATAACGGCATTACCACATTCTCCAGCTCACCCAATTATTGCTATAAGAATTGTACAATTAATTCGTTAAATTGCAAAGAACTTTTATCCTTTAATTACACGCCTGGAATTCACTGGAGGCGGTCTCTCGTCCTTCATTTCATCTCACAAAATATGTCGTTTTCGACTCGCAGAATCATGCGATAATCTTCATATTTAATAATACATGACGAAATTACAATAAATAGTGCTTTCTGTTAATTCGGGTCAAAAAGACCAAATCTCCCAAATCCAGTCGCGTGGCTACATTTCTCTCATCGAGACGAGCGATTTTGATATAAAGATCGTGCCATTTGGTGAAAAAAAGAATGAGAAAGTTACGAGGGTATTAACATAACGGCATTACCACATTCTCCAGCTCACCCTATTATTGTTATCTGCATTTTACAACTAATTGTTTAAATAGCGAAGAACTTTTGTCCTTAAATTACACGCCAGGAACCCACTGGAGGCTGTTTCTCCTCCTTCATTTCATCTCTAAAAATAGGTCGTTTTCGACTCACAGAATCAAGCGAAAATCTTAATATTTAATGATACATGATGAAATTACAATAAACTATTCTTTCTGTTAAATCGGGTTAAAAAGACCGAATCTCCCAAATCCAGTCATGCGTCTGTATTTCTCTCGTCGAAGCGAGCGTTTTTGATATAAAGATCGTGCCATTTGGTGGAAGGATGAGAAAGTTACAAGGGTTTTAACATAATGGCATTACCACATTCTCCAGCTCACCATATTATTGTTATCAGAATTTTATAATTAATTGGTTAAATAGCGGAGAACTTTTATCCTTTAATTACACGTCTGGAATCCACTGGAGGCGACCTCTCCTCCTTCATTTCATCTCGCAAAATATGTTGTTTTCGACTCGCAGAATCATGCGATAATCATCATATTTAATAATACGTGATGAAACTACAATAAACTGTGTTTTATGTTAATTCGGGTCAAAAAGACCGAATCTCCCAAAACCAGTCACATGGCTACATTTCTCTCGTCGAGGCGAGCGATTTTGATATAAAGATTGTGCCATTTGGTGAAAGAAAACATGAGAAAGTTACGAGGGTTTTAACATAACGGCATGACCACATTGTCCAGCTCACCCAATTATTGCTATCAGAATTTTACAATTAATTGGTTAAATTGTAAAGAACTTTTATCCTTTAATTGCACGCCTGGAATTCACTGGATGCGGCATCTCGTCCTTCATTTCAACTCACAAAATATGTCGTTTTCGACTTGCAGAATCATGCGATAATCTTCATATTTAATAATACATGATGAAATTACGATAAATAGTGCTTTCTATTAATTCGGGCCAAAAAGACCAAATCTCCCAAATCCAGTCGCGTGGCTACATTTCTCTCGTCGAGACGAGCGATTTTGATATAAAGATCGTGCCATTTCGTGAAAAAAAAGAATGAGAAAGTTACGAGGGTTTTAACATAACGGCATTACCACATTCTCCAGCTCACCCTATTATTGTTATCTTCATTTTACAACTAATTGTTTAAATAGCGAAGAACTTTTGTCCTTAAATTACACGCCAGGAACCCACTGGAGGCGGTTTCTCCTCCTTCATTTCATCTCTAAAAATAGGTCGTTTTCGACTCGCAGAATCAAGCGAAAATCTTAATATTTAATGATACATGATAAAATTACAATAAACTGTTCTTTCTGTTAAATCGGGTTAAAAAGACCGAATCTCCCAAATCCAGTCATGCGGCTGCATTTCTCTCGTCGAAGCGAGCGATTTTGATATAAAGATCGTGCCATTTGGTGGAAGGATGAGAAAGTTACAAGGGTTTTAACATAACGGCATTACCACATTCTCCAGCTCACCATATTATTGTTATCAGAATTTTATAATTAATTGGTTAAATAGCGGAGACCTTTTATCCTTTAATTACACGTCTGGAATCCACTGGAGGCGATCTCTCCTCCTTCATTTCATCTCGCAAAATATGTCGTTTTCGACTCGGAGATCATGCGATAATCTTCATATTTAATAATACGTGATGAAATTACAATAAACTGTGTTTTCTGTTAATTCGGGTCAAAAAGACCGAATCTCCCAAAACCAGTCACATGGCTATATTTCTCTCGTCGAGGCGAGCGATTTTGATATAAAGATCGTGCCATTTGGTGAAAGAAAACATGAGAAAGGTACGAGGGTTTTAACATAACGGCATGACCACATTCTCCAGCTCACCCAATTATTGCTATCAGAATTTTACAATTAATTGGTTAAATTGCAAAGAACTTTTATCCTTTAATTACACGCCTGGAATTCACTGGAGGCGGTATCTCGTCCTTCATTTCAACTCACAAAATATGTCGTTTTCGACTCGCAGAATCATGCGATAATCTTCATATTTAATAATACATGATGAAATTACAATAAATAGTGCTTTCTATTAATTCGGGTCAAAAAGACCAAATCTCCCAAATCCAGTGGCGTGGCTACATTTCTCTCGTCGAGACGAGCGATTTTGATATAAAGATCGTGCCATTTGGTGAAAAAAAGAATGAGAAAGTTACGAGGGTTTTAACATAACGGCATTACCACATTCTCCAGCTCACCCTATTATTGTTATCTGCATTTTACAACTAATTGTTTAAATAGCGAAGAACTTTTGTCCTTAAATTACACGCCAGGAACCCACTGGAGGCGTTTTCTCCTCCTTCATTTCATCTCTAAAAATAGGTCGTTTTCGACTCGCAGAATCAAGCGAAAATCTTAATATTTAATAATACATGATGAAATTACAATAAACTGTTCTTTCTGTTAAATCGGGTTAAAAAGACCGAATCTCCCAAATCCAGTCATGCGGCTGCATTTCTCTCGTCGAAGCGAGCGATTTTGATATACAGATCGTGCCATTTGGTGGAAGGATGAGAAAGTTACAAGGGTTTTAACATAACGGCATTACCACATTCTCCAGCTCACCATATTATTGTTATCAGAATTTTATAATTCATTGGTTAAATAGCGGAGAACTTTTATCCTTTAATTACACGTCTGGAATCCACTGGAGGCGATCTCTCCTCCTTCATTTCATCTCGCAAAATATGTCGTTTTCGACTCGCAGAATCATGCGATAATCTTCATATTTAATAATACGTGATGAAACTACAATAAACTGTGTTTTATGTTAATTCGGGTCAAAAAGACCGAATCTCCCAAAACCAGTCAAATGGCTACATTTCTCTCGTCGAGGCGAGCGATTTTGATATAAAGATCGTGCCATTTGGTGAAAGAAAACATGAGAAAGTTACGAGGGTTTTAACATAACAGCATGACCACATTGTCCAGCTCACCCAATTATTGCTATCAGAATTTTACAATTAATTGGTTAAATTGCAAAGAACTTTTATCTTTTAATTACACGCCTGGAATTCACTGGAGGCGGTATCTCGTCCTTCATTTCAACTCACAAAATATGTCGTTTTCGACTCGCAAAATCATGCGATAATCTTCATATTTAATAATACATGATGAAATTACAATAAATAGTGCTTTTTATTAATTCGGGTCAAAAAGACCAAATCTCCCAAATCCAGTCGCGTGGCTACATTTCTCTCGTCGAGACGAGCGATTTTGATATAAAGATCGTGCCATTAGGTGAAAAAAAGAATGAGAAAGTTACGAGGGTTTTAACATAACGGCATTACCACATTCTCCAGCTCACCCGATTATTGTTATCTGCATTTTACAACTAATTGTTTAAATAGCGAAGAACTTTTGTCCTTAAATTACACTCCAGGAACCCACTGGAGGAGGTTTCTCCTCCTTTATTTCATCTCTAAAAATAGGTCGTTTTCGACTCGCATAATCAAGCGAAAATCTTAATATTTAATGATACATGATGAAATTACAATAAACTGTTCTTTCTGTTAAATCGGGTTAAAAAGACCGAATCTCCCAAATCCAGTCATGCGGCTGCATTTCTCTCGTCGAAGCGAGCGATTTTGATATAATGATCGTGCCATTTGGTGGAAGGATGAGAAAGTTACAAGGGTTTTAACATAACGGCATTACCACATTCTCCAGCTCACCATATTATTGTTATCATAATTTTATAATTAATTGGTTAAAAAGCGGAGAACTTTTATCCTTTAATTACACGTCTGGAATCCACTGGAGGCGATCTCTCCTCCTTCATTTCATCTCACAAAATATGTCGTTTTCGACTCGCAGAATCATGCGATAATCTTCACATTTAATAATACGTGATGAAACTACAATAAACTGTGTTTTCTGTTAATTCGGGTCAAAAAGACCGAATCTCCCAAAACCAGTCACATGGCTATATTTCTCTCGTCAAGGCGAGCGATTTTGATATAAAGATCGTGCCATTTGGTGAAAGAAAACATGAGAAATTTACGAGGGTTTTAACATAACGGCACGACCACATTCTCCAGCTCACCCAATTATTGCTATCAGAATTTTACAATTAATTGGTTAAATTGCAAAGAACTTTTATCTTTTAATTACACGCCTGGAATTCACTGGAGGCGATATCTCGTCCTTCATTTCAACTCACAAAATATGTCGTTTTCGACTCGTAGAATCATGCGATAATCTTCATATTTAATAATACATGATGAAATTACAATAAATAGTGCTTTCTATTAATTCGGGTCAAAAAGACCAAATCTCCCAAATCCAGTCGCGTGGCTACATTTCTCTCGTCGAGACGAGCGATTTTGATATAAAGATCGTGCCATTTGGTGAAAAAAGGAATGAGAAAGTTACGAGGGTTTTAACATAACGGCATTACCACATTCTCCAGCTCACCCGATTATTGTTATCTGCATTTTACAACTAATTGTTTAAATAGCGAAGAACTTTTGTCCTTAAATTACACTCCAGGAACCCACTGGAGGAGGTTTCTCCCCCTTTATTTCATCTCTAAAAATAGGTCGTTTTCGACTCGCAGAATCAAGCGAAAATCTTAATATTTGATGATACATGATGAAATTACAATAAACTGTTCTTTCTGTTAAATCGGGTTAAAAAGACCGAATCTCCCAAATCCAGTCATGCGGCTGCATTTCTCTCGTCGAAGCGAGCGATTTTGATATAAAGATCGTGCCATTTGGTGGAAGGATGAGAAAGTTACAAGGGTTTTAACATAACGGCATTACCACATTCTCCAGCTCACCATATTATTGTTATCATAATTTTATAATTAATTGGTTAAAAAGCGGAGAACTTTTATCCTTTAATTACACGTCTGGAATCCACTGGAGGCGATCTCTCCTCCTTCATTTCATCTCGCAAAATATGTCGTTTTCGACTCGCAGAATCATGCGATAATCTTCACATTTAATAATACGTGATGAAACTACAATAAACTGTGTTTTCTGTTAATTCGGGTCAAAAAGACCGAATCTCCCAAAACCAGTCACATGGCTATATTTCTATCGTCGAGGCGAGCAATTTTGATATAAAGATCGTGCCATTTGGTGAAAGAAAACATGAGAAATTTACGAGGGTTTTAACATAACGGCATTACCACATGGCTACATTTTGATATAAAGACAGAATTTTACATTTAATTGGTTAAATTGCAAAGAACTTTTATCCTTTAATTACACGCCTGGAATTCACTGGAGGCGGTCTCTCGTCCTTCATTTCATCTCACAAAATATGTCGTTCTCGACTCGCAGAATCATGCGATAATCTTCATATTTAATAATACGTGATGAAATTACAATAAACTGTGTTTTCTGTTAATTCGGGTCAAAAATACCGAATCTCCCAAAACCAGTCACATGGCTACATTTCTCTCGTCGAGGCGAGTGATTTTGATATAAAGATCGTGCCATTTGGTTAAAAAAAGAATGAGAAAGTTACGAGGGTTTAAACATAACGGCATTACCACATTCTCCAGCTCACCCAATTATTGCTATCAGAATTTTACAATTAATTGGTTAAATTGCAAAGAACTTTTATCCTTTAGTTACACGCCTGGAATTCACTGGAGGCGGTCTCTCGTCCTTCATTTCAACTCAAAAAATATGTCGTTTTCGACTCGCAGAATCATGCGATAATCTTCATATTTAATAATACATGATGAAATTACAATAAATAGTGCTTTCTATTAATTCGGGTCAAAAAGACCAAATCTCCCAAATCCAGTCGCGTGGCTACATTTCTCTCGTCGAGACGAGCGATTTTGATATAAAGATCGTGCCATTTGGTGAAAAAAAGAATTAGAAAGTTACGAGGGTTTTAACATAACGGCATTACCACATTCTCCAGCTCACCCTATTATTGTTATCTGCATTTTACAACTAATTGTTTTAATAGCGAAGAACTTTTGTCCTTAAATTACACGCCAGGAACCCACTGGTGGCGGTTTCTCCTCCTTCATTTCATCTCTAAAAATAGGTCGTTTTCGACTCGCAGAATCAAGCGAAAATCTTAATATTTAATGATACATGATGAAATTACAATAAACTGTTCTTTCTTTTAAATCGGGTTAAAAAGACCGAATCTCCCAAATCCAGTCATGCGGCTGCATTTCTCTCGTCGAAGCGAGCGATTTTGATATAAAGATCGTGCCATTTGGTGGAAGGATGAGAAAGTTACAAGGGTTTTAACATAACGGCATTACCACATTCTCCAGCTCACCATATTATTGTTATCAGAATTTTATAATTAATTTGTTAAATAGCGGAGAACTTTTATCCTTTAATTACACGTCTGGAATCCACTGGAGGCGATCTCTCCTCCTTCATTTCATCTCTTAAAATATGTCATTTTCGACTCGCAGAATCATGCGATAATCTTCATATTTAATAATACGTGATGAAACTACAATAAACTGTGTTTTCTGTTAATTCGGGTCAAAAAGACCGAATCTCCCAAAACCAGTCACATGGCTACATTTCTCTCGTCGAGGCTGATAAGAGGAAAATAAAGCACCTTTTTGATATCTAATTTGGGGATTTTAGCCCTTTTGAATCACAACTTTATATATATAATTGTTCATATTTGAGATAGCAAGAATATTTCTTCACTAAGTGTGTTTTATTGATAATTTCAGGTTTTTGGGCGAAAGTTTTTGGCATTCCAACAGTGTAGTTGTCTTCCTCTCCTCGCGCCGATAAAATCGATATATTATACTGTCCATTTCGGTACACGTATGAAGAAGGAGGCAAGAAATCTACCACACAAAAGTCTACACCAAATTCTATACGAAAACAACTCACACTTTAACCACCATTCAGCTCACCTACCTCACCTACAATTATCAAACTACCCTCAATCCTCTCAACAATCTCTAGACCAATGGGAAGGCTCCTAATGCACTATAAATAGACCCCAAAGGCCCTTGGGGCAGGATTACATTCTCTTCACCATTTTTCTGCCCTCTCTCTCTCTCTCGAACTCTCTCCCTCTTAAGCAAGTCCAAGAACTTTCAAGAACACACAAGAATTGCAAATACGAACGATAATTCCCAGGATTGATCAACGAGTAGAAGCTTTCTTCATTCGGTGGATCGATCTACACTTCAACGAAGATCGAGTTGTGAGGTTTTGGATAGGAGCTTTCTTCGTCCGAATCCGCGCGAGCAAGGAGTCGAGCTTACTCTAATCGATTGGGAGCTTTCTTCCAATTGGTTCCTTGCAAATCTCAAGTTCACGTAACCGGTTTGGAGCTTTCTTCGATCGGCGAGTGAATCGGTACAAAAGGAACACGTTGTGCGAGGTGACTAGCTTTCTACGCATCTCAACCAACGAGGAAGGCATTTACGACGAGACTCGAAGCTTTCTTCATCTCTCTAGGTGTTTTCTTTCCTTTCTTGAAATTCTTGTAATATAAACTGAATTGGACTTGTGTAAAGAGTGTGAATCTTTGCTTGTTTGTGTGAATGGATGTTTCTTGTTTGAATTGAATCTTTGCTCTTTCACTTGCATTTCAGCCCTTAATTAACTCGTTTTGATTAAGTTTCTGCCTATTAAAAAGTTTCTGCCTATTAAAATTGTTTCTTTCATTGCGTAGATCTTGATTTCTAGTTTCGGGAACTTTTTGAATCGTTGAATTTCATGAAATATTCGAATTGATATGAGTCTTTGAAAATTGTAACTTAAATTGAAAACCTGCTGTTTCCAGGGACTGTTTTTCAGACACCTGATTGTAATTCGTTAATAACTTTTTATTCCGTTGTCCAAATTGTTTGAAATTTTAGGATAAATTTGATAATATTCAGACCTATCTGTGCACAAATTTTCATTAATTTTGGAAACTTCGAAATAATTATTTTGATTCATTCTTCGGCGCATATACTCCTCGTGGAACGAACTTCTATATTTCCACTATACACATATATTTCCAACTTGTTGATTGAATTGGTTTTCACATACAACGATATCTCAAATTAAAAGTGATTGAAAACCCGCTCATCAAATGGCGCCGCTGCCGGGGAGTAATGTTTAAGTCAAATTTTGAATCAAACTTGCAATCTAGAGTGATATTTTTAATAGATTTGATACATTTGAACTTCATATTTCACTAATTTCGAAAATTTTCTATTCTTGCAAGGTACACGGAGTAGAGCAAGATGAATCAAGAAAGACCAAGAACGTTTGGAGAATTGCTAACTCAAGAAAGAACTCCAAGAAGATATCCAAAACACAAGACGCTTAAAGAAATGATCAATCAAGATATCGACGAATGGGAAGAAAGAAAAGAAGAACGAAGGCTCGGTTTGCTCTCAAGTTCACCCTCAAATCAAAACGATGAATCACGCACCGAGACCCTTTATCAAGATCCCATCAACGAAGCTCGCCAATACGAAAATGAATCCCCATGGGGTCATGAGACACAATCCTATACCGAAAACTACTATCAACTCTCAAAACCCACATACGAACCTTCTCAAAATGAACTCGAATTTCAACATGAATTTGAATGCCTTGACCCACCATTTCAATCCCAAAACGAAGATCCAAACGAAGAATTAAAAAGAATGATGGAGGAAATGATGGCGATGATGATATCTTTTAAACAAGAGGTAAATCAAGATGTTGAATATTTGAAACAAGAATTAAAGGAAATCAATCAAGAGATTAAAACCACCTCTCGACGACTCGGAAATATTCAATCCACGCTCAATGATCTAGATCAAAGAGTGACTTGTCTCGAGTTAGAATATTCAAACGAGGAGATTGTGGAGATTGAAGATGACAAGAGTTCAAGTATGGGGGGATTCGATGAAAGTATTGGAACGATCATTGAAGAAGAAAAGGTGTCATTGGATTCGACCCTCCAAAAGACGGTTCAACTCACTCCAATCGATGATAACGCGCAATTATCAAACGAGCAAGAAGAGAAATCTACAATTCTCCAAGGTGAATTCTTTCCATATATAATCCACTTTAATTCATTTAAGAACTATGATGCTTCTCATGATAGAAATTCACTTTGTGTAGATTTATCAAGGAAGTCAAATTCATTCGAGACACTCACGCCTCTTACTACGCCTCTCCAACAAAGGCCTTCAGAAGAAAATCTTGGAAAAATCCAAGATGAAATAAAGAAACTCTTCACGCCAAGTTCAACTTACGCTAAACGAAAAACAATCATGGCAATCGCTCAAGTCTCCAATCTCTTAATGAGACTGCTCAAAGGCGGTCGTAAAGCCGCTAAAAGCATAAGCGCCTCATATAATCTCGAAATAGGTTAACTTTGGGTGTCTAGCTCAAAGACGTAAAAGAAAGGGCGCTAGTTGGGAGGCAACCCACGCACCAAAAAAAAAATTCAGGTTTTATCTATCCATCTTTTTTCTATTTTAGTCGACATTTTTTTTTCGTATCTTTTCGCTTGAGGACAAGCTTGGAAATAAGTGTGGGGGGATAATATTTGGATTTCCTTTGTATATATTCGCTTTTATTTTATTTTATTTTTATGCTTTTATTTTGCTTTTATAAAAATTGAAAATTTTAAAAATTTTAAAAATTAAAAAATTCTACCACCATTGTATATATCATATTTTAAATCAATTTTTCGTGATCGTCCTCGATTTTTAAGCACTTAAATACTTGTTAAAGAAACGGTTTTTCTCCACGATCAAGTCTAAACAATCACACATCTTCTTAAAAAGAATTTTCACCATCCACTTAAAGAATATTCTTTTTCTCAAATGAATATTAAAGAAAACAATAAACGGTCTTTTATGAGACTAATTTGGGATTCAATCCCGTCTATAATAAGATTTGCTTAAAGAAGTATTTATTTGTAATGATTTTTATTATGATTTATGTGGCACACCATTTTTGAATAAGAACCCATTCTTAATTTAGAAATTCTAAAAAGTTTTATTCAACCATTTTTGGTAGTTTTTGCATTAGTTTAAAAACTTGACAACTTACACTTAAGGATCCTAACCGTTCATGGCGACTTATGTTCCAACCAAACGGAATTTTATTGCGCTCGCGATTTTTTCAAAAAGAATTCGCAATGGAGTAAGCCGGGCATGAGCGAACCGTACTCATGATCGGTTCGAAACATTGTGAATTAATATTTTATATAAAACTATTTCAATGAAAGAAGAAAGAAAAAAAAAAGAAAAAAAAAAAAGAAAAAAAAAAGAAAAAAAGAAAAGAAAAAGAAAAAAAAGAAAAGAAAAAGAAAATAGAAAAAAGAAAAAGAAAAAAAAGAAAAGAAAAAAAGAAAAGAAAAAGAAAAATATAGAATAATATTTTTGAGCAAAATTTAAGGAAATTTGGTTGGATTTAAGGAGGACCCAAGTACTTACGTACCGAGCGGTTATAAAAGTGAATTACTTACATTTAAGGTCAACTTTTGCAAAAATGAAAAAATTGGTTCTATTAATACTTTTAAAAGATTTTTCCTCTTTAATTATGTGGTGTTACGTTCATTATGTGGTGTTTAACTATCTTTTTCGAGTGAAAATCATTTCTTAATAAATATCTTAAAAATTGGCAAAATCCTCATTATAGAAGTTTGATATTTTGTTCCTCTTGAAATAACATATCATTAAGAGAGTATAAATATTTCTTGTGAAATTCAAATTTATGAGATAGTGTGATTACAATTTCAACAAAACCTAACTTGTATTTTTTGTGCTTAAAATATATTTTATTACGTTTTATTTTGTCGAGGACGACAAAATCTAAGTGTGGGGGTATTTGATAAGAGGAAAATAAAGCACCTTTTTGATATCTAATTTGGGGATTTTAGCCCTTTTGAATCACAACTTTATATATATAATTGTTCATAATTGAGATAGCAAGAATATTTCTTCACTAAGTGTGTTTTATTGATAATTTCAGGTTTTTGGGCGACAGTTTTTGGCATTCCAACAGTGTAGTTGTCTTCCTCTCCTCGCGCCGATAAAATCGATATATTATACTGTCCATTTCGGTACACGTATGAAGAAGGAGGCAAGAAATCTACCACACAAAAGTCTACACCAAATTCTATACGAAAACAACTCACACTTTAACCACCATTCAGCCCACCTACCTCACCTACAATTACCAAACTACCCTCAATCCTCTCAACAATCTCTAGACCAATGGAAAGGCTCCTAATGCACTATAAATAGACCCCAAAGGCCCTTAGGGCAGGATTACATTCTCTTCACCATTTTTCTGCCCTCTCTCTCTCTCTCGAACTCTCTCCCTCTTAAGCAAGTCCAAGAACTTTCAAGAACACACAAGAATTGCAAATACGAACGATAATTCCCAGGATTGATCAACGAGTAGAAGCTTTCTTCATTCGGTGGATCGATCTACACTTCAACGAAGATCGAGTTGTGAGGTTTTGGATAGGAGCTTTCTTCGTCCGAATCCGCGCGAGCAAGGAGTCGAGCTTACTCTAATCGATTGGGAGCTTTCTTCCAATTGGTTCCTTGCAAATCTCAAGTTCACGTAACCGGTTTGGAGCTTTCTTTGATCGGCGAGTGAATCGGTACAAAAGGAACACGTTGTGCGAGGTGACTAGCTTTCTACGCATCTCAACCAACGAGGAAGGCATTTACGACGAGACTCGAAGCTTTCTTCATCTCTCTAGGTGTTTTCTTTCCTTTCTTGAAATTCTTGTAGTATAAACTGAATTGGACTTGTGTAAAGAGTGTGAATCTTTGCTTGTTTGTGTGAATGGATGTTTCTTGTTTGAATTGAATCTTTGCTCTTTCACTTGCATTTCAGCCCTTAATTAACTCGTTTTGATTAAGTTTCTGCCTATTAAAAAGTTTCTGCCTATTAAAATTGTTTCTTTCATTGCGTAGATCTTGATTTCTAGTTTCGGGAACTTTTTGAATCGTTGAATTTCATGAAATATTCGAATTGATATGAGTCTTTGAAAATTGTAACTTAAATTGAAAACCTGCTGTTTCCAGGGACTGTTTTTCAGAGACCTGATTGTAATTCGTTAATAACTTTTTATTCCGTTGTCCAAATTGTTTGAAATTTTAGGATAAATTTGATAATATTCAGACCTATCTGTGCACAAATTTTCATTAATTTTGGAAACTTCGAAATAATTATTTTGATTCATTCTTCGGCGCATATACTCCTCGTGGAACGAACTTCTATATTTCCACTATACACATATATTTCCAACTTGTTGATTGAATTGGTTTTCACATACAACGATATATCAAATTAAAAGTGATTGAAAACTCGCTCATCAGAGGCGAGCGATTTTGACATAAAGATCGTGCCATTTGGTGAAAGAAAACATGAGAAAGTTACGAGGGTTTTAACATAACGGCATTACCACATTCTCCAGCTCACCCAATTATTGCTATCAGAATTTTACAATTCATTGGTTAAATTGCAAAGAACTTTTATCCTTTAATTACATGCCTGGAATTCACTGGAGGCGGTCTCTCGTCCTTCATTTCAACTCACAAAATATGTCGTTTTCGACTCGCAGAATCATGCGATAATCTTCATAATTAATAATACATGATGAAATTACAATAAATAGTGCTTTCAATTAATTCGGGTCAAAAAGACCAAATCTCCCAAATCCAGTCGCGTGGCTACATTTCTTTCGTCGAGACGAGCGATTTTGATATAAAGATCGTGCCATTTGGTGAAAAAAAGAATGAGAAAGTTACGAGAGTTTTAACATAACGGCATTACCACATTCTCCAGCTCACCCTATTATTGTTATCTGCATTTTACAACTAATTGTTTAAATAGCGAAGAACTTTTGTCCTTAAATTACACGCCAGGAACCCACTGGAGGCAGTTTCTCCTCCTTCATTTCATCTCTAAAAATAGGTCGTTTTCGACTCGCAGAATCAAGCGAAAATCTTAATATTTAATGATACATGATGAAATTACAATAAACTGTTCTTTGGGTTAAATCGTGTTAAAAAGACCGAATCTCCCAAATCCAGTCATGCGGCTGCATTTCTCTCGTCGAAGCGAGCGATTTTGATATAAAGATCGTGCCATTTGGTGGAAGGATGAGAAAGTTACAAGGATTTTAACATAACGGCATTACCACATTCTCCAGCTCACCATATTATTGTTATCATAATTTTATAATTAATTGGTTAAAAATCGGAGAACTTTTATCCTTTAATTACACGTCTGGAATCCACTGGAGGCGATCTCTCCTCCTTCATTTCATCTCGCAAAATATGTCGTTTTCGACTCGCAGAATCATGCGATAATCTTCACATTTAATAATACGTGATGAAACTACAATAAACTGTGTTTTCTGTTAATTCGGGTCAAAAAGACCGAATCTCCCAAAACCAGTCACATGGCTATATTTCTCTCGTCGAGGCGAGCGATTTTGATATAAAGATCGTGCCATTTGGTGAAAGAAAACATGACAAATTTACGAGGGTTTTAACATAACGGCATGACCACATTCTCCAGCTCACCCAATTATTGCTATCAGAATTTTACAATTAATTGGTTAAATTGCAAAGAACTTTTATCTTTTAATTACACGCCTGGAATTCACTGGAGGCGGTATCTCGTCCTTCATTTCAACTCACAAAATATGTCGTTTTCGACTCGCAGAATCATGCGATAATCTTCATATTTAATAATACATGATGAAATTACAATAAATAGTGCTTTCTATTAATTCGGGTCAAAAAGACCAAATCTCCCAAATCCAGTCGCGTGGCTACATTTCTCTCGTCGAGACGAGCGATTTTGATATAAAGATCGTGCCATTTGGTGAAAAAAAGAATGAGAAAGTTACGAGAGTTTTAACATAACGGCATTACCACATTCTCCAGCTCACCCTATTATTGTTATCTGCATTTTACAACTAATTGTTTACATAGCGAAGAACTTTTGTCCTTAAATTACACGCCAGGAACCCACTGGAGGCAGTTTCTCCTCCTTCATTTCATCTCTAAAAATAGGTCGTTTTCGACTCGCAGAATCAAGCGAAAATCTTAATATTTAATGATACATGATGAAATTACAATAAACTGTTCTTTCGGTTAAATCGTGTTAAAAAGACCGAATCTCCCAAATCTAGTCATGCGGCTGCATTTCTCTCATCGAAGCGAGCGATTTTGATATAAAAATCGTGCCATTTGGTGGAAGGATGAGAAAGTTACAAGTGTTTTAACATAACGGCATTACCACATTCTCCAGCTCACCATATTATTGTTATCATAATTTTATAATTAATTGGTTAAAAAGCGGAGAACTTTTATCCTTTAATTACACGTCTGGAATCCACTGGAGGCGATCTCTCCTCCTTCATTTCATCTCGCAAAATATGTCGTTTTCGACTCGCAGAATCATGCGATAATCTTCACATTTAATAATACGCGATGAAACTACAATAAACTGTGTTTTCTGTTAATTCGGGTCAAAAAGACCGAATCTCCCAAAACCAGTCACATGGCTATATTTCTCTCGTCGAGGCGAGCGATTTTGATATAAAGATCGTGCCATTTGGTGAAAGAAAACATGAGAAATTTACGAGGGTTTTAACATAACGGCATTACCACATTCTCCAGCTCACCCAATTATAGCTATCAGAATTTTACATTTAATTGGTTAAATTGCAAAGAACTTTTATCCTTTAATTACACGCCTGGAATTCACTGTAGGCGGTCTCTCGTCCTTCATTTCATCTCACAAAATATGTCGTTCTCGACTCGCAGAATCATGCGATAATCTTCATATTTAATAATACGTGATGAAATTACAATAAACTGTGTTTTCTGTTAATTCGGGTCAAAAATACCGAATCTCCCAAAACCAGTCACATGGCTACATTTCTCTCGTCGAGGCGAGCGATTTTGATATAAAGATCGTGCCATTTGGTTAAAAAAAGAATGAGAAAGTTACGAGGTTTTAAACATAACGGCATTACCACATTCTCCAGCTCACCCAATTATTGCTATCAGATTTTTACAATTAATTGGTTAAATTGCAAAGAACTTTTATCCTTTAGTTACACGCCTAGATTCACTGGAGGCGGTCTCTCGTCCTTTATTTCAACTCAAAAAATATGTCGTTTTCGACCCGCAGAATCATGCGATAATCTTCATATTTAATAATACATGATGAAATTACAATAAATAGTGCTTTCTATTAATTCGGGTCAAAAAGACCAAATCTCCCAAATCCAGTCGCGTGGCTACATTTCTCTCGTCGAGACGAGCGATTTTGATATAAAGATCGTGCCATTTGGTGAAAAAAAGAATTAGAAAGTTACGAGGGTTTTAACATAACGGCATTACCACATTCTCCAGCTCACCCTATTATTGTTATCTGCATTTTACAACTAATTGTTTTAATAGCGAAGAACTTTTGTCCTTAAATTACACGCCAGGAACCCACTGGAGGCGGTTTCTCCTCCTTCATTTCATCTCTAAAAATAGGTCGTTTTCGACTCGCAGAATCAAGCGAAAATCTTAATATTTAATGATACATGATGAAATTACAATAAACTGTTCTTTCTTTTAAATCGGGTTAAAAAGACCGAATCTCCCAAATCCAGTCATGCGGCTGCATTTCTCTCGTCGAAGCGAGCGATTTTGATATAAAGATCGTGCCATTTGGTGGAAGGATGAGAAAGTTACAAGGATTTTAACATAACGGCATTACCACATTCTCCAGCTCACCATATTATTGTTATCAGAATTTTATAATTAATTTGTTAAATAGCGGAGAACTTTTATCCTTTAATTACACGTCTGGAATCCACTGGAGGCGATCTCTCCTCCTTCATTTCATCTCGCAAAATATGTCATTTTCGACTCGCAGAATCATGCGATAATCTTCATATTTAATAATACGTGATGAAACTACAATAAACTGTGTTTTCTGTTAATTCGGGTCAAGAAGACCGAATCTCCCAAAACCAGTCACATGGCTACATTTCTCTCGTCGAGGCGAGCGATTTTGACATAAAGATCGTGCCATTTGGTGAAAGAAAACATGAGAAAGTTACGAGGGTTTTAACATAACGGCATTACCACATTCTCCAGCTCACCCAATTATTGCTATTAGAATTTTACAATTAATTGGTTAAATTGCAAAGAACTTTTATCCTTTAATTACATGCCTGGAATTCACTGGAGGCGGTCTCTCGTCCTTCATTTCAACTCACAAAATATGTCCTTTTCGACTCGCAGAATCATGCGATAATCTTCATATTTAATAATACATGATGAAATTACAATAAATAGTGCTTTCTATTAATTCGGGTCAAAAAGACCAAATCTCCCAAATCCAGTCGCGTGGCTACATTTCTCTCGTCGAGACGAGCGATTTTGATATAAAGATCGTGCCATTTGGTGAAAAAAAGAATGAGAAAGTTACGAGAGTTTTAACATAACGGCATTACCACATTCTCCAGCTCACCCTATTATTGTTATCTGCATTTTACAACTAATTGTTTAAATAGCGAAGAACTTTTGTCCTTAAATTACACGCCAGGAACCCACTGGAGGCAGTTTCTCCTCCTTCATTTCATCTCTAAAAATAGGTCGTTTTCGACTCGCAGAATCAAGCGAAAATCTTAATATTTAATGATACATGATGAAATTACAATAAACTGTTCTTTCGGTTAAATCGTGTTAAAAAGACCGAATCTCCCAAATCCAGTCATGCGGCTGCATTTCTCTCGTCGAAGCGAGCGATTTTGATATAAAGATCGTGCCATTTGGTGGAAGGATGAGAAAGTTACAAGGGTTTTAATATAACGACATTACCACATTCTCCAGCTCACCATATTATTGTTATCAGAATTTTATAATTAATTGGTTAAATAGCGGAGAACTTTTATCTTTTAATTACACGTCTGGAATCCACTGTAGGCGACCTCTCCTCCTTCATTTCATCTCGCAAAATATGTCGTTTTCGACTCGCAGAATCATGTGATAATCTTCATATTTAATAATACGTGATGAAATTACAATAAACTGTGTTTTCTGTTAATTCAGGTCAAAAAGACCGAATCTCCCAAAACCAGTCACATGGCTATATTTCTCTCGTCGAGGCGAGCGATTTTGATATAAAGATCGTGCCATTTGGTGAAAGAAAACATGAGAAAGTTACGAGGGTTTTATCATAACGGCATTACCACATTCTCCAGCTCACCCAATTATTGCTATCAGAATTTTACAATTAATTGGTTAAATTGCAAAGAACTTTTATCCTTTAATTACACGCCTGGAATTCAATGGAGGCGGTCTCTCGTCCTTAATTTCATCTCACAAAATATGTCGTTTTCGACTCGCAGAATCATGCGATAATCTTCATATTTAAAAATACATGATGAAATTACAATAAATAGTGCTTTCTGTTAATTCGGGTCAAAAAGACCAAATCTCCCAAATCCAGTCGCGTGGCTACATTTCTCTCATCGAGACGAGCGATTTTGATATAAAGATCGTGCCATTAGGTGAAAAAAAGAATGAGAAAGTTACGAGGGTTTTAACATAACGGCATTACCACATTCTCCAGCTCACCCTATTATTGTTATCTGCATTTTACAACTAATTGTTTAAATAGCGAAGAACTTTTGTCCTTAAATTACACGTCAGGAACCCACTGGAGGCGGTTTCTCCTCCTTCATTTCGTCTATAAAAATAGGTCGTTTTCGACTCGCAGAATCAAGCGAAAATCTTAATATTTAATGTTACATGATGAAATTACAATAAATTGTTCTTTCTGTTAAGTCGTGTTAAAAAGACCGAATCTCCCAAATCCAGTCATGCGGCTGCATTTCTCTCGTCGAAGCGAGCGATTTTGATATAAAGATCGTGCCATTTGGTGGAAGGATGAGAAAGTTACAAGGGTTTTAACATAACGGCATTACCACATTCTCCAGCTCACCATATTATTGTTATCATAATTTTATAATTAATTGGTTAAATAGCGGAGAACTTTTATCATTTAATTACACGTCTGGAATCCACTGGAGGCGATCTCTCCTCCTTCATTTCATCTCGCAAAATATGTCGTTTTCGACTCGCAGAATCATGCGATAATTTTCATATTTAATAATACGTGATGAAATTACAATAAACTGTGTTTTCTGTTAATTCGGGTCAAAAAGACCGAATCTCCCAAAACCAGTCACATGGCTATATTTCTCTCGTCGAGGCGAGCGATTTTGATATAAAGATCGTGCCATTTGGTGAATGAAAACATGAGAAAGTTACGAGGGTTTTAACATAACGGCATGACCACATTCTCCAGCTCACCCAATTATTGCTATCAGAATTTTACAATTAATTGGTTAAATTGCAAAGAACTTTTATCCTTTAATTACACGCCTGGAATTCACTGGAGGCGGTCTCTCGTCCTTCATTTCAACTCACAAAATATGTCGTTTTCGACTCGCAGAATCATGCGATAATCTTCATATTTAATAATACATGATGAAATTACAATAAATAGTGCTTTCTGTTAATTCGGGTCAAAAAGACCAAATCTCCCAAATCTAGTCGCGTGGCTAAATTTCTCTCGTCGAGACGAGCGATTTTGATATAAAGATCGTGCCATTTGGTGAAAAAAAGAATGAGAAAGTTACGAGGGTTTTAACATAACGGCATTACCACATTCTCCAGCCCACCCTATTATTATTATCTGCATTTTAGAACTAATTGTTTAAATTACGAAGAACTTTTGTCCTTAAATTACACGCCAGGAACCCACTGGAGGTGGTTTCTCCTCCTTCATTTCATCTCTAAAAATAGGTCGTTTTCGACTCGCAGAATCAAGCGAAAATCTTAATATTGAATGATACATGATGAAATTACAATAAACTGTTCTTTATGTTAAATCGGGTTAAAAAGACCGAATCTCCCAAATCCAGTCATGCAGCTGCATTTCTCTCGTCGAAGCGAGCGATTTTGATATAAAGATCGTGCCATTTGGTGAAAGGATGAGAAAGTTACAAGGGTTTTAACATAACGGCATTACCACATTCTCCAGCTCACCATATTATTGTTATCAGAATTTTATAATTAATTGGTTAAATAGCGGAGAACTTTTATCCTTTAATTACACGTCTGGAATCCACTGGAGGCGATCTCTCCTCCTTCATTTCATCTCGCAAAATATGTCGTTTTCGACTCGCAGAATCATGCGATAATCTTCATATTTAAAAATACATGATGAAATTACAATAAATAGTGCTTTCTGTTAATTCGGGTCAAAAAGACCAACTCTCCCAAATCCAGTCGCGTGGCTACATTTCTCTCATCGAGACGAGCGATTTTGATATAAAGATCGTGCCATTAGGTGAAAAAAAGAATGAGAAAGTTACGAGGGTTTTAACATAACGGCATTACCACATTCTCCAGCTCACCCTATTATTGTTATCTGCATTTTACAACTAATTGTTTAAATAGCGAAGAACTTTTGTCCTTAAATTACACGCCAGGAACCCACTGGAGGCGGTTTCTCCTCCTTCATTTCAACTCTAAAAATAGGTCGTTTTCGACTCGCAGAATCAAGCGAAAATCTTAATATTTAATGATACGTGATGAAATTACAATAAATTGTTCTTTCTGTTAAATCGTGTTAAAAAGACCGAATCTCCCAAATCCAGTCGCGGCTGCATTTCTCTCGTCGAAGCGAGCGAGTTTGATATAAAGATCGTGCCATTCGGTTGAAGGATGAGAAAGTTACATGGGTTTTAACATAACGGCATTACCACATTCTCCAGCTCACCATATTATTGTTATCAGAATTTTATAATTAATTGGTTAAATAGCGGAGAACTTTTATCCTTTAATTACACGTCTGTAATCCACTGGAGGCGATCTCTCCTCCTTCATTTCATCTCGCAAAATATGTCGATTTCGACTCGCATAATCATGCGATAATCTTCATATTTAATAATACGTGATGAAATTTCAATAAACTGTGTTTTCTGTTAATTCGGGTCAAAAAGACCGAATCTCCCAAAACCAGTCACATGGCTACATTTCTCTCGTCGAGGCGAGCGATTTTGATATAAAGATCGTGCCATTTGGTGAAAGAAAACATGAGAAAGTTACGAAGGTTTTAACATAACGACATTACCACATTCTCCAGCTCACCCAATTATTGCTATCAGAATTTTACAATTAATTGGTTAAATTGCAAAGAACTTTTATCCTTTAATTACACGCCTGGAATTCACTGGAGGCGGTCTCTCCTCCTTCATTTCATCTCTAAAAATAGGTCGTTTTCGACTCGCAGAATCAAGCGAAAATCTTAATATTTAATGATACATGCTGAAATTACATTAAACTGTGTTTTCTGTTAATTCGGGTCAAAAAGACCGAATCTCTCAAAACCAGTCGCGTGGCTACATTTCTCTCGTCGAGACGAGCGATTTTGATATAAAGATCGTGCCATTTGGTGAAAAAAAGAATGAGAAAGTTACGAGGGTTTTAACATAACGGCATTACCACATTCTCCAGCTCACCCTATTATTGTTATCTGCATTTTACAACTAATTGTTTAAATAGCGAAGAACTTTTATCCTTAAATTACACGCCAGGAACCCACTGGAGGCGGTTTCTCCTCCTTCATTTCATCTCTAAAAATAGGTCGTTTTCGACTAGCAGAATCAAGCGAAAATCTTAATATTTAATGATACATGATGAAATTACAATAAAATGTGTTTTCTGTTAAATCGGGTTAAAAAGACCGAATCACCCAAATCAGTCATGCGGCTGCATCTCTCTCTTCGAAAGAAGCGATTTTGATATAAAGATCGTGCCATTTGGTGGAAGGATGAGAAAGTTACAAGGGTTTTAACATAACGGCATTACCACATTCTCGAGCTCACCATATTATTGTTATCAGAATTTTATAATTAATTGGTTAAATAGCGGAGAACTTTTATCCTTTAATTACACGTCTGGAATCCACTGTAGGCGATCTCTCCTCCTTCATTTCATCTCGCAAAATACGTCGTTTTCGACTCGCAGAATCATGCGATAATCTTCATATTTAATAATACGTGATGAAATTACAATAAACTGTGTTTTCTATTAATTCGGGTCAAAAAGACCGAATCTCCCAAAACCAGTCACATGGCTACATTTCTCTCGTCGAGGCGAGCGATTTTGATATAAAGATCGTGCCATTTGGTGAAAGAAAACATGAGAAAGTTACGAAGGTTTTAACATAACGACATTACCACATTCTCCAGCTCACCCAATTATTGCTATCAGAATTTTACAATTAATTGGTTAAATTGCAAAGAACTTTTATCCTTTAATTACACGCCTGGAATTCACTGGAGGCGGTCTCTCCTCCTTCATTTCATCTCTAAAAATAGGTCGTTTTCGACTCGCAGAATCAAGCGAAAATCTTAATATTTAATGATACATGCTGAAATTACATTAAACTGTGTTTTCTGTTAATTCGGGTCAAAAAGACCGAATCTCTCAAAACCAGTCGCGTGGCTACATTTCTCTCGTCGAGACGAGCGATTTTGATATAAAGATCGTGCCATTTGGTGAAAAAAAGAATGAGAAAGTTACGAGGGTTTTAACATAACGGCATTACCACATTCTCCAGCTCACCCTATTATTGTTATCTGCATTTTACAACTAATTGTTTAAATAGCGAAGAACTTTTGTCCTTAAATTACACGCCAGGAACCCACAGGAGGCGGTTTCTCCTCCTTCATTTCATCTCTAAAAATAGGTCGTTTTCGACTCGCAGAATCAAGCGAAAATCTTAATATTTAATGATACATGATGAAATTACAATAAAATGTGTTTTCTGTTAAATCGGGTTAAAAAGACCGAATCACCCAAATCAGTCATGCGGCTGCATCTCTCTCTTCGAAGCGAGCGATTTTGATATAAAGATCGTGCCATTTGGTGGAAGGATGAGAAAGTTACAAGGGTTTTAACATAACGGCATTACCACATTCTCGAGCTCACCATATTATTGTTATCAGAATTTTATAATTAATTGGTTAAATAGCGGAGAACTTTTATCCTTTAATTACACGTCTGGAATCCACTGTAGGCGATCTCTCCTCCTTCATTTCATCTCGCAAAATACGTCGTTTTCTACTCGCAGAATCATGCGATAATCTTCATATTTAATAATACGTGATGAAATTACAATAAACTGTGTTTTCTATTAATTCGGGTCAAAAAGACCGAATCTCCCAAAACCAGTCACATGGCTACATTTCTCTCGTCGAGGCGAGCGATTTTGAAATAAAGATCGTGCCATTTGGTGAAAGAAAACATGAGAAAGTTACGAGGGTTTTAACATAACGACATTACCACATTCTCCAGCTCACCCAATTATTGCTATCAGAATTTTACAATTAATTGGTTAAATTGCAAAGAACTTTTATCCTTTAATTACACGCCTGGAATTCACTGGAGGCGGTCTCTCCTCCTTCATTTCATCTCTAAAAATAGGTCGTTTTCGACTCGCAGAATCAAGCGAAAATCTTAATATTTAATGATACATGATGAAATTACATTAAACTGTGTTTTCTGTTAATTCGGGTCAAAAAGACCGAATCTCTCAAAACCAGTCGCGTGGCTACATTTCTCTCGTCGAGACGAGCGATTTTGATATAAAGATCGTGCCATTTGGTGAAAAAAAGAATGAGAAAGTTACGAGGGTTTTAACATAACGGCATTACCACATTCTCCAGCTCACCCTATTATTGTTATCTGCATTTAACAACTAATTGTTTAAATAGCGAAGAACTTTTGTCCTTAAATTACACGCCAGGAACCCACTGGAGGCGGTTTCTCCTCCTTCATTTTATCTCTAAAAATTGGTCGTTTTCGACTCGCAGAATCAAGCGAAAATCTTAATATTTAATGATGCATGATGAAATTGCAATAAACTGTTCTTTCTGTTAAATCGGGTTAAAAAGACCGAATCACCCAAATCCATTCATGCGGCTGCATTTCTCTCGTCGAAGCGAGCGATTCTGAAATAAAGATCGTGCCATTTGGTGGAAGGATGACAAAGTTACAAGGGTTTTAACATAACGGCATTACCACATTCTCCAGCTCACCATATTATTGTTATCAGAATTTTATAATTAATTGGTTAAATAGCGGAGAACTTTTATCCTTTAATTACACGTCTTGAATCCACTGGAGGCGATCACTCCTCCTTCATTTCATCTCGCAAAATATGTCGTTTTCGACTCGCAGAATCATGCGATAATCTTCATATTTAATAATACGTGATGAAATTACAATAAACTGTGTTTTCTGTTAATTCGGGTCAAAAAGACCGAATCTCCCAAAACCAGTCACATGGCTACAATTCTCTCGTCGAGGCGAGCGATTTTGATATAAAGATGGTGCCATTTGGTGAAAGAAAACATGAGAAAGTTACGAAGGTTTTAACATAACGACATTACCACATTCTCCAGCTCACCCAATTATTGCTATCAGAATTTTACAATTAATTGGTTAAATTGCAAAGAACTTTTATCCTTTAATTACACACCTGGAATTCACTGGAGGTGGTCTCTCCTCCTTCATTTCATTTCTAAAAATAGGTCGTTTTCGACTCGCAGAATCAACCGAAAATCTTTATATTTAATGATACATGCTGAAATTACATTAAACTGTGTTTTCTGTTAATTCGGGTCAAAAAGACCGAATCTCTCAAAACCAGTCGCGTGGCTACATTTCTCTCGTCGAGACGAGCGATTTTGATATAAAGATCGTGCCATTTGGTGAAAAAAAGAATGAGAAAGTTACGAGGGTTTTAACATAACGGCATTACCACATTCTCCAGCTCACCCTATTATTGTTATCTGCATTTTACAACTAATTGTTTAAATAGCGAAGAACTTTTGTCCTTAAATTACACGCCAGGAACCCACTGGAGGCGGTTTCTCCTCCTTCATTTCATCTCTAAAAATAGGTCGTTTTCGACTCGCAGAATCAAACGAAGATCTTAATATTTAATGATACATGATGAAATTACAATAAAATGTGTTTTCTGTTAAATCGGGTTAAAAAGACCGAATCACCCAAATCCAGTCAGGCGGCTGCATCTCTCTCTTCGAAGCGAGCGATTTTGATATAAAGATCGTGCCATTTGGTGGAAGGATGAGAAAGTTACAAGGGTTTTAACATAACGGCATTACCACATTCTCGAGCTCACCATATTATTGTTATCAGAATTTTATAATTAATTGGTTAAATAGCGGAGAACTTTTATCCTTTAATTACACGTCTGGAATCCACTGGAGGCGATCTCTCCTCCTTCATTTCATCTCGCAAAATACGTCGTTTTCGACTCGCAGAATCATGCGATAATCTTCATATTTAATAATACGTGATGAAATTACAATAAACTGTGTTTTCTGTTAATTCGGGTCAAAAAGACCGAATCTCCCAAAACCAGTCACATGGCTACATTTCTCTCGTCGAGGCAAGCGATTTTGATATAAAGATCGTGCCATTTGGTGAAAGAAAACATGAGAAAGTTACGAGGGTTTTAACATAACTACATTACCACATTCTCC
Organism: Luzula sylvatica; assembly: GCA_946800325.1. NCBI lineage: Eukaryota > Viridiplantae > Streptophyta > Magnoliopsida > Poales > Juncaceae > Luzula > Luzula sylvatica. The sequence continues at coordinate 75,561,276 of OX326956.1, read as the reverse complement.
AGCTCACCCAATTATTGCTATCAGAATTTTACAATTAATTGGTTAAATTGCAAAGAACTTTTATCCTTTAATTACACGCCTGGAATTCACTGGAGGCGGTCTCTCCTCCTTCATTTCATCTCTAAAAATAGGTCGTTTTCGACTCGCAGAATCAAGCGAAAATCTTAATATTTAATGATACATGATGAAATTACATTAAACTGTGTTTTCTGTTAATTCGGGTCAAAAAGACCGAATCTCTCAAAACCAGTCGCGTGGCTACATTTCTCTCGTCGAGACGAGCGATTTTGATATAAAGATCGTGCCATTTGGTGAAAAAAAGAATGAGAAAGTTACGAGGGTTTTAACATAACGGCATTACCACATTCTCCAGCTCACCCTATTATTGTTATCTGCATTTAACAACTAATTGTTAAAATAGCGAAGAACTTTTGTCCTTAAATTACACGCCATGAACCCACTGGAGGCGGTTTCTCCTCCTTCATTTCATCTCTAAAAATTGGTCGTTTTCGACTCGCAGAATCAAGCGAAAATCTTAATATTTAATGATGCATGATGAAATTGCAATAAACTGTTCTTTCTGTTAAATCGGGTTAAAAAGACCGAATCTCCCAAATCCATTCATGCGGCTGCATTTCTCTCGTCGAAGCGAGCGATTCTGAAATAAAGATCGTGCCATTTGGTGGTAGGATGAGAAAGTTACAAGGGTTTTAACATAACGGCATTACCACATTCTCCAGCTCTCCATATTATTGTTATCAGAATTTTATAATTAATTGGTTAAATAGCGGAGAACTTTTATCCTTTAATTACACGTCTGGAATCCACTGGAGGCGATCTCTCCTCCTTCATTTTATCTCGCAAAATATGTCGTTTTCGACTCGCAGAATCATGCGATAATCTTCATATTTAATAATACGTGATGAAATTACAATAAACTGTGTTTTCTGTTAATTCGGGTCAAAAAGACCGAATCTCCCAAAACCAGTCACATGGCTACAATTCTCTCGTCGAGGCGAGCGATTTTGATATAAAGATCGTGCCATTTGGTGAAAGAAAACATGAGAAAGTTACGAAGGTTTTAGCATAACGACATTACCACATTCTCCAGCTCACCCAATTATTGCTATCAGAATTTTACAATTAATTGGTTAAATTGCAAAGAACTTTTATCCTTTAATTACACGCCTGGAATTCACTGGAGGCGGTCTCTCCTCCTTCATTTCATTTCTAAAAATAGGTCGTTTTCGACTCGCAGAATCAAGCGAAAATCTTAATATTTAATGATACATGCTGAAATTACATTAAACTGTGTTTTCTGTTAATTCGGGTCAAAAAGACCGAATCTCTCAAAACCAGTCGCGTGGCTACATTTCTCTCGTCGAGACGAGCGATTTTGATATAAAGATCGTGCCATTTGGTGATAAAAAGAATGAGAAAGTTACGAGGGTTTTAACATAACGGCATTACCACATTCTCCAGCTCACCCTATTATTGTTATCTGCATTTTACAACTAATTGTTTAAATAGCGAAGAACTTTTGTCCTTAAATTACACGCCAGGAACCCACTGGAGGCGGTTTCTCCTCCTTCATTTCATCTCTAAAAATAGGTCGTTTTCGACTCGCAGAATCAAGCGAAAATCTTTATATTTAATAATACATGATGAAATTACAATAAAATGTGTTTTCTGTTCAATCGGGTTAAAAAGACCAAATCACCCAAATCCAGTCATGCGGCTGCATCTCTCTCTTCGAAGCGAGCGATTTTGATATAAAGATCGTGCCATTTGGTGGAAGGATGAGAAAGTTACAAGGGTTTTAACATAACGGCATTACCACATTCTCGAGCTCACCATATTATTGTTATCAGAATTTTATAATTAATTGGTTAAATAGCGGAGAACTTTTATCCTTTAATTACACGTCTGGAATCCACTGGAGGCGATCTCTCCTCCTTCATTTCATCTCGCAAAATACGTCGTTTTCGACTCGCAGAATCATGCGATAATCTTCTTATTTAATAATACGTGATGAAATTACAAGAAACTGTGTTTTCTGTTAATTCGGGTCAAAAAGACCGAATCTCCCAAAACCAGTCACATGGCTACATTTCTCTCGTCGAGGCGAGCGATTTTGATATAAAGATCGTGCCATTTGGTGAAAGAAAACATGAGAAAGTTACGAGGATTTTAACATAACGACATTACCACATTCTCCAGCTCACCCAATTATTGCTATCAGAATTTTACAATTAATTGGTTAAATTGCAAAGAACTTTTATCCTTTAATTACACGCCTGGAATTCACTGGAGGCGGTCTCTCCTCCTTCATTTCATCTCTAAAAATAGGTCGTTTTCGACTCGCAGAATCAAGCGAAAATCTTAATATTTAATGATACATGATGAAATTACATTAAACTGTGTTTTCTGTTAATTCGGGTCAAAAAGACCGAATCTCTCAAAACCAGTCGCGTGGCTACATTTCTCTCGTCGAGACGAGCGATTTTGATATAAAGATCGTGCCATTTGGTGAAAAAAAGAATGAGAAAGTTACGAGGGTTTTAACATAACGGCATTACCACATTCTCCAGCTCACCCTATTATTGTTATCTGCATTTAACAACTAATTGTTAAAATAGCGAAGAACTTTTGTCCTTAAATTACACGCCATGAACCCACTGGAGGCGGTTTCTCCTCCTTCATTTCATCTCTAAAAATTGGTCGTTTTCGACTCGCAGAATCAAGCGAAAATCTTAATATTTAATGATGCATGATGAAATTGCAATAAACTGTTCTTTCTGTTAAATCGGGTTAAAAAGACCGAATCTCCCAAATCCATTCATGCGGCTGCATTTCTCTCATCGAAGCGAGCGATTCTGAAATAAAGATCGTGCCATTTGGTGGAAGGATGAGAAAGTTACAAGGGTTTTGACATAACGGCATTACCACATTCTCCAGCTCACCATATTATTGTTATCAGAATTTTATAATTAATTGGTTAAATAGCGGAGAACTTTTATCCTTTAATTACATGTCTGGAATCCACTGGAGGCGATCTCTCCTCCTTCATTTCATCTCGCAAAATATGTCGTTTTCGACTCGCAGAATCATGCGATAATCTTCATATTTAATAATACGTGATGAAATTACAATAAACTGTGTTTTCTGTTAATTCGGGTCAAAAAGACCGAATCTCTCAAAACCAGTCACATGGCTACAATTCTCTCGTCGAGGCGAGCGATTTTGATATAAAGATCGTGCCATTTGGTGAAAGAAAACATGAGAAAGTTACGAAGGTTTTAACATAACGACATTACCACATTCTCCAGCTCACCCAATTATTGCTATCAGAATTTTACAATTAATTGGTTAAATTGCAAAGAACTTTTATCCTTTAATTACACGCCTGGAATTCACTGGAGGCGGTCTCTCCTCCTTCATTTCATTTCTAAAAATAGGTCGTTTTCGACTCGCAGAATCAAGCGAAAATCTTAATTTAATGATACATGCTGAAATTACATTAAACTGTGTTTTCTATTAATTCGGGTCAAAAAGACCGAATCTCTCAAAACCAGTCGCGTGGCTACATTTCTCTCGTCGAGACGAGCGATTTTGATATAAAGATCGTGCCATTTGGTGAAAAAAAGAATGAGAAAGTTACGAGGGTTTTAACATAACGGCATTACCACATTCTCCAGCTCACCCTATTATTGTTATCTGCATTTTAGAACTAATTGTTTAAATAGCGAAGAACTTTTGTCCTTAAATTACACGCCAGGAACCCACTGGAGGCGGTTTCTCCTCCTTCATTTCATCTCTAAAAATAGGTCGTTTTCGACTCGCAGAATCAAGCGAAAATCTTAATATTTAATAATACATGATGAAATTACAATAAAATGTGTTTTCTGTTCAATCGGGTTAAAAAGACCAAATCACCCAAATCCAGTCATGCGGCTGCATCTCTCTCTTCGAAGCGAGCGATTTTGATATAAAGATCGTGCCATTTGGTGGAAGGATGAGAAAGTTACAAGGGTTTTAACATAACGGCATTACCACATTCTCGAGCTCACCATATTATTGTTATCAGAATTTTATAATTAATTGGTTAAATAGCGGAGAACTTTTATCCTTTAATTACACGTCTGGAATCCACTGGAGGCGATCTCTCCTCCTTCATTTCATCTCGCAAAATACGTCGTTTTCGACTCGCAGAATCATGCGATAATCTTCATATTTAATAATACGTGATGAAATTACAATAAACTGTGTTTTCTGTTAATTCGGGTCAAAAAGACCGAATCTCCCAAAACCAGTCACATGGCTACATTTCTCTCGTCGAGGCAAGCGATTTTGATATAAAGATCGTGCCATTTGGTGAAAGAAAACATGAGAAAGTTACGAGGGTTTTAACATAACGACATTACCACATTCTCCAGCTCACCCAATTATTGCTATCAGAATTTTACAATTAATTGGTTAAATTGCAAAGAACTTTTATCCTTTAATTACACGCCTGGAATTCACTGGAGGCGGTCTCTCCTCCTTCATTTCATCTCTAAAAATAGGTCGTTTTCGACTCGCAGAATCAAGCGAAAATCTTAATATTTAATGATACATGATGAAATTACATTAAACTGTGTTTTCTGTTAATTCGGGTCAAAAAGACCGAATCTCTCAAAACCAGTCGCGTGGCTACATTTCTCTCGTCGAGACGAGCGATTTTGATATAAAGATCGTGCCATTTGGTGAAAAAAAGAATGAGAAAGTTACGAGGGTTTTAACATAACGGCATTACCACATTCTCCAGCTCACCCTATTATTGTTATCTGCATTTAACAACTAATTGTTAAAATAGCGAAGAACTTTTGTCCTTAAATTACACGCCATGAACCCACTGGAGGCGGTTTCTCCTCCTTCATTTCATCTCTAAAAATTGGTCGTTTTCGACTCGCAGAATCAAGCGAAAATCTTAATATTTAATGATGCATGATGAAATTGCAATAAACTGTTCTTTTTGTTAAATCGGGTTAAAAAGACCGAATCTCCCAAATCCATTCATGCGGCTGCATTTCTCTCATCGAAGCGAGCGATTCTGAAATAAAGATCGTGCCATTTGGTGGAAGGATGAGAAAGTTACAAGGGTTTTGACATAACGGCATTACCACATTCTCCAGCTCACCATATTATTGTTATCAGAATTTTATAATTAATTGGTTAAATAGCGGAGAACTTTTATCCTTTAATTACATGTCTGGAATCCACTGGAGGCGATCTCTCCTCCTTCATTTCATCTCGCAAAATATGTCGTTTTCGACTCGCAGAATCATGCGATAATCTTCATATTTAATAATACGTGATGAAATTACAATAAACTGTGTTTTCTGTTAATTCGGGTCAAAAAGACCGAATCTCCCAAAACCAGTCACATGGCTACAATTCTCTCGTCGAGGCGAGCGATATTGATATAAAGATCGTGCCATTTGGTGAAAGAAAACATGAGAAAGTTACGAAGGTTTTAACATAACGACATTACCACATTCTCCAGCTCACCCAATTATTGCTATCAGAATTTTACAATTAATTGGTTAAATTGCAAAGAACTTTTATCCTTTAATTACACGCCTGGAATTCACTGGAGGCGGTCTCTCCTCCTTCATTTCATTTCTAAAAATAGGTCGTTTTCGACTCGCAGAATCAAGCGAAAATCTTAATATTTAATGATACATGCTGAAATTACATTAAACTGTGTTTTCTATTAATTCGGGTCAAAAAGACCGAATCTCTCAAAACCAGTCGCGTGGCTACATTTCTCTCGTCGAGACGAGCGATTTTGATATAAAGATCGTGCCATTTGGTGAAAAAAAGAATGAGAAAGTTACGAGGGTTTTAACATAACGGCATTACCACATTCTCCAGCTCACCCTATTATTGTTATCTGCATTTTACAACTAATTGTTTAAATAGCGAAGAACTTTTGTCCTTAAATTACACGCCAGGAACCCACTGGAGGCGGTTTCTCCTCCTTCATTTCATCTCTAAAAATAGGTCGTTTTCGACTCGCAGAATCAAGCGAAAATCTTAATATTTAATAATACATGATGAAATTACAATAAAATGTGTTTTCTGTTCAATCGGGTTAAAAAGACCAAATCACCCAAATCCAGTCATGCGGCTGCATCTCTCTCTTCGAAGCGAGCGATTTTGATATAAAGATCGTGCCATTTGGTGGAAGAATGAGAAAGTTACAAGGGTTTTAACATAACGGCATTACCACATTCTCGAGCTCACCATATTATTGTTATCAGAATTTTATAATTAATTGGTTAAATAGCGGAGAACTTTTATCCTTTAATTACATGTCTGGAATCCACTGGAGGCGATCTCTCCTCCTTCATTTCATCTCGCAAAATATGTCGTTTTCGACTCGCAGAATCATGCGATAATCTTCATATTTAATAATACGTGATGAAATTACAATAAACTGTGTTTTCTGTTAATTCGGGTCAAAAAGACCGAATCTCCCAAAACCAGTCACATGGCTACATTTCTCTCGTCGAGGCAAGCGATTTTGATATAAAGATCGTGCCATTTGGTGAAAGAAAACATGAGAAAGTTACGAGGGTTTTAACATAACGACATTACCACATTCTCCAGCTCACCCAATTATTGCTATCAGAATTTTACAATTAATTGGTTAAATTGCAAAGAACTTTTATCCTTTAATTACACGCCTGGAATTCACTGGAGGCGGTCTCTCCTCCTTCATTTCATCTCTAAAAATAGGTCGTTTTCGACTCGCAGAATCAAGCGAAAATCTTAATATTTAATGATACATGATGAAATTACATTAAACTGTGTTTTCTGTTAATTCGGGTCAAAAAGACCGAATCTCTCAAAACCAGTCGCGTGGCTACATTTCTCTCGTCGAGACGAGCGATTTTGATATAAAGATCGTGCCATTTGGTGAAAAAAAGAAATGAGAAAGTTACGAGGGTTTTAACATAACGGCATTACCACATTCTCCAGCTCACCCTATTATTGTTATCTGCATTTAACAACTAATTGTTAAAATAGCGAAGAACTTTTGTCCTTAAATTACACGCCATGAACCCACTGGAGGCGGTTTCTCCTCCTTCATTTCATCTCTAAAAATTGGTCGTTTTCGACTCGCAGAATCAAGCGAAAATCTTAATATTTAATGATGCATGATGAAATTGCAATAAACTGTTCTTTCTGTTAAATCGGGTTAAAAAGACCGAATCTCCCAAATCCATTCATGCGGCTGCATTTCTCTCGTCGAAGCGAGCGATTCTGAAATAAAGATCGTGCCATTTGGTGGAAGGATGAGAAAGTTACAAGGGTTTTAACATAATGGCATTACCACATTCTCCAGCTCACCATATTATTGTTATCAGAATTTTATAATTAATTGGTTAAATAGCGGAGAACTTTTATCCTTTAATTACACGTCTGGAATCCACTGGAGGCGATCTCTCCTCCTTCATTTTATCTCGCAAAATATGTCGTTTTCGACTCGCAGAATCATGCGATAATCTTCATATTTAATAATACGTGATGAAATTACAATAAACTGTGGTTTCTGTTAATTCGGGTCAAAAAGACCGAATCTCCCAAAACCAGTCACATGGCTACAATTCTCTCGTCGAGGCGAGCGATTTTGATATAAAGATCGTGCCATTTGGTGAAAGAAAACATGAGAAAGTTACGAAGGTTTTAACATAACGACATTACCACATTCTCCAGCTCACCCAATTATTGCTATCAGAATTTGACAATTAATTGGTTAAATTGCAAAGAACTTTTATCCTTTAATTACACGCCTGGAATTCACTGGAGGCGGTCTCTCCTCCTTCATTTCATTTCTAAAAATAGGTCGTTTTCGACTCGCAGAATCAAGCGAAAATCTTAATATTTAATGATACATGCTGAAATTACATTAAACTGTGTTTTCTGTTAATTCGGGTCAAAAAGACCGAATCTCTCAAAACCAGTCGCGTGGCTACATTTCTCTCGTCGAGACGAGCGATTTTGATATAAAGATCGTGCCATTTGGTGAAAAAAAGAATGAGAAAGTTACGAGGGTTTTAACATAACGGCATTACCACATTCTCCAGCTCACCCTATTATTGTTATCTGCATTTTACAACTAATTGTTTAAATAGCGAAGAACTTTTGTCCTTAAATTACACGCCAGGAACCCACTGGAGGCGGTTTCTCGTCCTTCATTTCATCTCTAAAAATAGGTCGTTTTCGACTCGCAGAATCAAGCGAAAATCTTAATATTTAATAATACATGATTAAATTACAATAAAATGTGTTTTCTGTTCAATCGGGTTAAAAAGACCAAATCACCCAAATCCAGTCATGCGGCTGCATCTCTCTCTTCGAAGCGAGCGATTTTGATATAAAGATCGTGCCATTTGGTGGAAGGATGAGAAAGTTACAAGGGTTTTAACATAACGGCATTACCACATTCTCGAGCTCACCATATTATTGTTATCAGAATTTTATAATTAATTGGTTAAATAGCGGAGAACTTTTATCCTTTAATTACACGTCTGGAATCCACTGGAGGCGATCTCTCCTCCTTCATTTCATCTCGCAAAATACGTCGTTTTCGACTCGCAGAATCATGCGATAATCTTCTTATTTAATAATACGTGATGAAATTACAAGAAACTGTGTTTTCTGTTAATTCGGGTCAAAAAGACCGAATCTCCCAAAACCAGTCACATGGCTACATTTCTCTCGTCGAGGCGAGCGATTTTGATATAAAGATCGTGCCATTTGGTGAAAGAAAACATGAGAAAGTTACGAGGATTTTAACATAACGACATTACCACATTCTCCAGCTCACCCAATTATTGCTATCAGAATTTTACAATTAATTGGTTAAATTGCAAAGAACTTTTATCCTTTAATTACACGCCTGGAATTCACTGGAGGCGGTCTCTCCTCCTTCATTTCATCTCTAAAAATAGGTCGTTTTCGACTCGCAGAATCAAGCGAAAATCTTAATATTTAATGATACATGATGAAATTACATTAAACTGTGTTTTCTGTTAATTCGGGTCAAAAAGACCGAATCTCTCAAAACCAGTCGCGTGGCTACATTTCTCTCGTCGAGACGAGCGATTTTGATATAAAGATCGTGCCATTTGGTGAAAAAAAGAATGAGAAAGTTACGAGGGTTTTAACATAACGGCATTACCACATTCTCCAGCTCACCCTATTATTGTTATCTGCATTTAACAACTAATTGTTAAAATAGCGAAGAACTTTTGTCCTTAAATTACACGCCATGAACCCACTGGAGGCGGTTTCTCCTCCTTCATTTCATCTCTAAAAATTGGTCGTTTTCGACTCGCAGAATCAAGCGAAAATCTTAATATTTAATGATGCATGATGAAATTGCAATAAACTGTTCTTTCTGTTAAATCGGGTTAAAAAGACCGAATCTCCCAAATCCATTCATGCGGCTGCATTTCTCTCGTCGAAGCGAGCGATTCTGAAATAAAGATCGTGCCATTTGGTGGAAGGATGAGAAAGTTACAAGGGTTTTAACATAACGGCATTACCACATTCTCCAGCTCACCATATTATTGTTATCAGAATTTTATAATTAATTGGTTAAATAGCGGAGAACTTTTATCCTTTAATTACATGTCTGGAATCCACTGGAGGCGATCTCTCCTTCTTCATTTCATCTCGCAAAATATGTCGTTTTCGACTCGCAGAATCATGCGATAATCTTCATATTTAATAATACGTGATGAAATTACAATAAACTGTGTTTTCTGTTAATTCGGGTCAAAAAGACCGAATCTCCCAAAACCAGTCACATGGCTACAATTCTCTCGTCGAGGCGAGCGATTTTGATATAAAGATCGTGCCATTTGGTGAAAGAAAACATGAGAAAGTTACGAAGGTTTTAACATAACGACATTACCACATTCTCCAGATCACCCAATTATTGCTATCAGAATTTTACAATTAATTGGTTAAATTGCAAAGAACTTTTATCCTTTAATTACACGCCTGGAATTCACTGGAGGCGGTCTCTCCTCCTTCATTTCATTTCTAAAAATAGGTCGTTTTCGACTCGCAGAATCAAGCGAAAATCTTAATATTTAATGATACATGCTGAAATTACATTAAACTGTGTTTTCTATTAATTCGGGTCAAAAAGACCGAATCTCTCAAAACCAGTCGCGTGGCTACATTTCTCTCGTCGAGACGAGCGATTTTGATATAAAGATCGTGCCATTTGGTGAAAAAAAGAATGAGAAAGTTACGAGGGTTTTAACATAACGGCATTACCACATTCTCCAGCTCACCCTATTATTGTTATCTGCATTTTAGAACTAATTGTTTAAATAGCGAAGAACTTTTGTCCTTAAATTACACGCCAGGAACCCACTGGAGGCGGTTTCTCCTCCTTCATTTCATCTCTAAAAATAGGTCGTTTTCGACTCGCAGAATCAAGCAAAAATCTTAATATTTAATAATACATGATGAAATTACAATAAAATGTGTTTTCTGTTCAATCGGGTTAAAAAGACTAAATCACCCAAATCCAGTCATGCGGCTGCATCTCTCTCTTCGAAGCGAGCGATTTTGATATAAAGATCGTGCCATTTGGTGGAAGGATGAGAAAGTTACAAGGATTTTGATATAAAGATCGTGCCATTTGGTGAAAGAAAACATGAGAAAGTTACGAGGATTTTAACATAACGACATTACCACATTCTCCAGCTCACCCAATTATTGCTATCAGAATTTTACAATTAATTCGTTAAATTGCAAAGAACTTTTATCCTTTAATTACACGCCTGGAATTCACTGGAGGCGGTCTCTCCTCCTTCATTTCATCTCTAAAAATAGGTCGTTTTCGACTCGCAGAATCAAGCGAAAATCTTAATATTTAATGATACATGATGAAATTACATTAAACTGTGTTTTCTGTTAATTCGGGTCAAAAAGACCGAATCTCTCAAAACCAGTCGCGTGGCTACATTTCTCTCGTCGAGACGAGTGATTTTGATATAAAGATCGTGCCATTTGGCGAAAAAAAGAATGAGAAAGTTACGAGGGTTTTAACATAACGGCATTACCACATTCTCCAGATCACCCTATTATTGTTATCTGCATTTAACAACTAATTGTTTAAATAGCGAAGAACTTTTGTCCTTAAATTACACGCCGGGAACCCACTGGAGGCGGTTTCTCCTCCTTCATTTCATCTCTAAAAATTGGTCGTTTTCGACTCGCAGCATCAAGCGAAAATCTTAATATTTAATGATGCATGATGAAATTACAATAAACTGTTCTTTCTGTTAAATCGGGTTAAAAAGACCGAATCTCCCAAATCCAGTCATGCGGCTGCATTTCTCTCGTCGAAGCGAGCGATTCTGAAATAAAGATCGTGCCATTTGGTGGAAGGATGAGAAAGTTACAAGGGTTTTAACATAACGGCATTACCACATTCTCCAGCTCACCATATTATTGTTATCAGAATTTTATAATTAATTGGTTAAATAGCGGAGAACTTTTATCCTTTAATTACACGTCTGGAATCCACTGGAGGCGATCTCTCCTCCTTCATTTCATCTCGCAAAATATGTCGTTTTCGACTCGCAGAATCATGCGATAATCTTCATATTTAATAATACGTGATGAAATTACAACAAACTGTGTTTTCTGTTAATTCGGGTCAAAAAGACCGAATCTCCCAAAACCAGTCACATGGTTACAATTCTCTCGTCGAGGCGAGCGATTTTGATATAAAGATCGTGCCATTTGGTGAAAGAAAACATGAGAAAGTTACGAAGGTTTTAACATAACGACATTACCACATTCTCCAGCTCATCCAATTATTGTTATCAGAATTTTACTATTAATTGGTTAAATAGCGGAGAACTTTTATCCTTTAATTACACGTCTGGAATCGCTCTCTCCTCCTTCATTTTATCTCGCAAAAAATGTCATTTTCGACTCGCCGAATCATGCGATAATCTTCATATTTAATAATACATGATGAAATTACAATAAATAGTGGTTTCTGTTAATTCGGGTCAAAAAGACCAAATCTCCCAAATCCAGTCGCGTGGCTACATTTCTCTCGTCGAGACGAGCGATTTTGATATAAAGATCATGCCATTTTGTGAAAAAAAAAATGAGAAAGTTACGCGGGTTTTAACATAACGGCATTACCACATTCTCCAGCTCACCCTATTATTGTTATCTGCATTTTACAACTAATTGTTTAAATAGCGACGAACTTTTGTCCTAAAATTACACGCCTGGAATTCACTGGAGGCGATCTCTCCTCCTTCATTTCATCTCATAAAATATGTCGTTTTCGACACGCAGAATCATGCGATAATCTTCATATTTAACAATACATGATGAAATTACAATATATAGTGGTTTCTGTTAATTCGGTTCAAAAAGACCAAATCTCCCAAATCCAGTCGCGTGGCTACATTTCTCTCGTCGAGACGAGCGATTTTGATATAAAGATCGTGCCATTTCGTGAAAGAAAGAATGAGAAAGTTACGAGGGTTTTAACATAACGGCATTACCACATTCTCCAGCTCACCCAATTATTGTTATCTGCATTTTACAACTAATTGTTTAAATAACGAAGAAGTTTTATCCTTAAATTACACGCCAGGAACCCACTGGAGGCGGTTTCTCCTCCTTCATTTCGTCTCTAAAAATAGGTCGTTTTCGACTCGCAGAGTCAAGCGAAAATCTTAATATTTAATGATACACGATGAAATTACAATAAACTGTTCTTTATGTTAAATCGGGTTAAAAAGAACGAATCTCCCGAATCCAATCAAGCGGCTGCATTCCTCTCGTCGAAGCGAGCGATTTTGATATAAAGATCGTGCCATTTGGTGGAAGGATGAGAAAGTTACAAGGATTTTAACATAACGGCATTACCACATTCTCCAGCTCACCATATTATTGTTATCAGAATTTTATTATTAATTGGTTAAATAGCGGAGAACTTTTATCTTTTAATTACACGTTTGGAATCCACTGGAGGCGATCTCTCCTCCTTCATTTCATCTCGCAAAACATGTCGTTTTCGACTCGCAGAATCATGCGATAATCTTCATATTTAATAATATGCGATGAAATTACAATAAACTGTGTTTTCTGTTAATTCGGGTCAAAAAGACCGAATCTCCCAAAACCAGTCACATGGCTACATTTCTCTCGTCGAGGCGAGCGATTTTGATATAAAGATCGTGCCATTTGGTGAAAGAAAACATGAGAAAGTTACGAGGGTTTTAACATAACGGCATTACCACATTCTCCAGCTCACCCAATTACACGCCTGGAATCCACTGGAGGCGGTCTCTCCTCCTTCATTTCATCTCTAAAAATAGGTCGTTTTCGACTCGCATAATCAAGCGAAAATCTTAATATTTAATGATACATGATGAAATTACAATAAACTGTTCTTTCTGTTAAATCGGGTTAAAAAGTCCGAATCTCCCAAATCCAGTCACGCGGCTGCATTTCTCTCGTCGAAGCGAGCGATTTTGATATAAAGATCGTGCCATTTGATGGAAGGATGAGAAAGTTACAAGGGTTTTAACATAACGGCATTACCACATGCTCCAGCTCACCATATTATTGTTATCAGAATTTTATAATTAATTGGTTAAATAGCGGAGAACTTTTATCCTTTAATTACACGTCTGGGATCCACTGGAGGCGATCTCTCCTCCTTCATTTCATCTCGCAAAAAATGTCGTTTTCGACTCGCAGAATCATGCGACAATCTTCATATTTAATAAACTGTGTTTTTTGTTAATTCGGGTCAAAAAAAACGAATCTCCCTAAACCAGTCACATGGCTACATTTCTCTCGTCAAGGCGAGCGATTTTGATATAAAGATCGTGCCATTTGGTGAAAGAAAACATGAGAAAGTCACGAGGGTTTTAACATAACGACATTACCACATTCTCCAGCTCACCCAATTATTGCTATCTGAATTTTACAATTAATTGGTTAAATAGCAACGAGGGTTTTAACATAACTGCATTACCACATTCTCCAGCTCACCCTATTATTGTTATCTGCATTTTACAACTAATTGTTTAAATAGCGAAGAACTTTTGTCCTTAAATTACACGCCTGGAACCCACTGGAGGCGGTCTCTCCTCCTTCATTTCACCTCTAAAAATAGGTCGTTTTCGACTCGCAGAATCCAGCGAAAATCTTAATATTTAATGACACATGATGAAATTACAATAAACTATTCTTTCTGGTAAATCGGGTTAAAAAGTCCGAATCTCCCAAATCCAGTCATGCGGCTGCATTTCTCTCGTCGAAGCGAGCGATTTTGATATAAAGATCGTGCCATTTTGTGGAAGGATGAGAAAGTTACAAGGGTTTTAACATAACGGCATTACCACATTCTCCAGCTCACCATATTATTGTTATCAGAATTTTATAATTAATTGGTTCAATAGCGGAGAACTTTTATCCTTTAATTACACGTCTGGAATCCACTGGAGGCGATCTCTCCTCCTTCATTTCATCTCGCAAAACATGTCATTTTCGACTCGCAGAATCATGCGATAATCTTCATATTTAATAATACGTGATGAAAAATTACAATAAACTGTGTTTTCTGTTAATTCGGGTCAAAAAGACCGAATCTCCCAAAACCAGTCACATGGCCACATTTCTCTCGTCGAGGCGAGCGATTTTGATATAAAGATCGTGTCATTTGGTGAAAGAAAACATGAGAAAGTTACGAGGGTTTTAACATAACGGCATTACCACATTCTCCAGCTCACCATATTATTGTTATCAGAATTAAATAATTAATTGGTTAAATAGCGGAGAACTTTTATCCTTTAATTACACGTCTGGAATCCACTGGAGGCGATCTCTCCTCCTTCATTTCATCTCGCAAAACATGTCGTTTTCGACTCGCAGAATCATGCGATAATCTTCATATTTAATAATACGTGATGAAATTACAATAAACTGTGTTTTCTGTTAATTCGGGTCAAAAAGATCGAATCTCCCAAAACCAGTCACATGGCTACATTTCTCTCGTCGAGGCGAGCGATTTTGATATAAAGATCGTGCCATTTGGTGAAAGAAAACATTAGAAAGTTACGAGGGTTTTAACATAACGGCATTACCACATTCTCCAGCTCACCATATTATTGTTATCAGAATTAAATAATTAATTGGTTAAATAGCGGAGAACTTTTATCCTTTAATTACACGTCTGGAATCCACTGGAGGCGATATCTCCTCCTTCATTTCATCTCGCAAAATATGTCGTTTTCGACTCGCAGAATCATGCGACAATCTTCATATTTAATAATACGTGATGAAATTACAATAAACTGTGTTTTTTGTTAATTCGGGTCAAAAAGACCGAATCTCCCAAAACCAATCACATGGCTACATTTCTCTCGTCGAGGCGAGAGATTTTGATATAAAGATCGTGCCATTTGGTGAGAGAAACCATGAGAAAGTTATGAGGGTTTTAACATAACGGCATTACCACATTCTCCAGCTCACCCAATTATTGCTATCAGAATTTTACAATTAATTGGTTAAATAGCAAAGAACTTTTATCCTTTATTTGCACGCCTGGAATCCACTGGAGGCGGTCTCTCCTCCTTCATTTCATCTCACAAAATATGTCGTTTTCGACTCACAGAATCATGCGATAATCTTAATATTTAATGATACATGATGAAATTATAATAAACTGTGCTTTCTGTTGATTCGGGTCAAAAAGGCCAAATCTCCCAAATCCAGTCGCGTGGCTACATTTCTCTCGTCGAGACGAGCGATTTTGATATAAAGATCGTGTCATTTGGTGAAAGAAAGAATGAGAAAGTTACGAGGGTTTTAACATAACGGCATTACCACATTCTCCAGCTCACCCTATTATTGTTATCTGCATTTTACAACTAATTGTTTAAATAGCGAAGAACTTTTGTCCTTAAATTACACGCCTGGAACCCACTGGAGGCGGTCTCTCCTCCTTCATTTCATCTCTAAAAATAGGTCGTTTTCGACTCGCAGAATCCAGCGAAAATCTTAATATTTAATGATACATGATGAAATTACAATAAACTGTTCTTTCTGTTAAATCGGGTTAAAAAGTCCGAATCTCCAAAATCCAGTCATGCGGCTGCATTTCTCTCGTCGAAGCGAGCGATTTTGATATAAAGATCGTGCCATTTGGTGGAAGGATGAGAAAGTTACAAGGGTTTTAACATAACGGCATTACCACATTCTCCAGCTCACCATATTATTGTTATCAGAATTTTATAATTTATTGGTTAAATAGCGGAGAACTTTTATCCTTTAATTACACGTATGGAATCCACTGGAGGCGATCTCTCCTCCTTCATTTCATCTCGCAAAACATGTCGTTTTCGACTCGCAGAATCATGCGATAATCTTAATATTTAATAATACGTGATGAAATTACAATAAACTGTGTTTTCTGTTAATTCGGGTCAAAAAGGCCGAATCTCCCAAAACCAGTCACATGGCTACATTTCTCTCGTCGAGGCGAGCGATTTTGATATAAAGATCGTGTCATTTGGTGAAAGAAAACATGAGAAAGTTACGAGTGTTTTAACATAACGGCATTACCACATTCTCCAGCTCACCATATTATTGTTATCAGAATTAAATAATTAATTGGTTAAATAGCGGAGAACTTTTATCCTTTAATTACACGTCTGGAATCCACTGGAGGCGATCTCTCCTCCTTCATTTCATCTCGCAAAATATGTCGTTTTCGACTCGCAGAATCATGCGACAATCTTCATATTTAATAATACGTGATGAAATTACAATAAACTGTGTTTTTTGTTAATTCGGGTCAAAAAGACCGAATCTCCCAAAACCAGTCACATGGCTACATTTCTCTCGTCGAGGCGAGCGATTTTGATATAAAGATCGTGCCATTTGGTGAAAGAAAACATGAGAAAGTTACGAGGGTTTTAACATAACGGCATTACCACATTCTCCAGCTCACCCAATTATTGCTATCAGAATTTTACAATTAATTGGTTAAATAGCAAAAAACTTTTATCCTTTATTTGCATGCCTGGAATCCACTGGAGGCGGTCTCTCCTCCTTCATTTCATCTCACAAAATATGTCGTTTTCGACTCGCAGAATCATGCGATAATCTTAATATTTAATGATACATGATGAAATTATAATAAACTGTGCTTTCTGTTGATTCGGGTCAAAAAGACAAAATCTCCCAAATCCAGTCGCGTGGCTGCATTTCTCTCGTCGAGACGAGCGATTTTGATATAAAGATCGTGCCATTTGGTGAAAGAAAGAATGAGAAAGTTACGAGGGTTTTAACATAACGACATTACCACATTCTCCAGCTCACCCTATTACACGCCTGGAATCCACTAGAGGCGGTCTCTCCTCCTTCATTTCATCTCTAAAAATAGGTCGTTTTCGACTCGCAGAATCAAGCGAAAATCTTAATATTTAATGATACGTGATAAAATTACAATAAACTGTTCTTTCTGTTAAATCGGGTTAAAACGTCCGAATCTCCCAAATCCAGTCATGCGGCTGCATTTCTCTCGTCGAAGTGAGCGATTTTGATATAAAGATCGTGCCATTTGGTGGAAGGATGAGAAAGTTACAAGAGTTTTAACATAACGGCATTACCACATTCTCCAGCTCACCATATTATTGTTATCAGGATTTTATAATTAATTGGTTAAATAGCGGAGAACTTTTATCCTTTAATTACACGTCTGGAATCCACTGGAGGCGATATCTCCTCCTTCATTTCATCTCGCAAAACATGTCGTTTTCGACTCGCAGAATCATGCGATAATCTTCATATTTAATAATACGTGATACAATTACAATAAACTATGTTTTCTGTTAATTCGGGTCAAAAAGACCGAATCTCCCAAAACCAGTCACATGGCTACATTTCTCTCGTCGAGGCGAGCGATTTTGATATAAAGATCGTGCCATTTGGTGAAAGAAAACATTAGAAAGTTACGAGGGTTTTAACATAACGGCATTACCACATTCTCCAGCTCACCATATTATTGTTATCAGAATTAAATAATTAATTGGTTAAATAGCGGAGAACTTTTATCCTTTAATTACACGTCTGGAATCCACTGGAGGCGATCTCTCCTCCTTCATTTCATCTCGCAAAATATGTCGTTTTCGACTCGCAGAATCATGCGACAATCTTCATATTTAATAATACGTGATGAAATTACAATAAACTGTGTTTTTTGTTAATTCGGGTCAAAAAGACCGAATCTCCCAAAACCAGTCACATGGCTACATTCTCTCGTCGAGGCGAGCGATTTTGATATAAAGATCGTGCCATTTGGTGAAAGAAAACATGAGAAAGTTACGAGGGTTTTAACATAACGGCATTACCACATTCTCCAGCTCACCCAATTATTGCTATCAGAATTTTACAATTAATTGGTTAAATAGCAAAGAACTTTTATCCTTTAATTGCACGCCTGGAATCCACTGGAGGCGGTCTCTCCTCCTTCATTTCATCTCACAAAATATGTCATTTTCGACTCGCAGAATCAAGCAAAAATCTCCCAAATCCAATCATGCGGCAGCATTTCTCTCGTCGAAGCGAGCGATTTTGATATAAAGATCGTGCTATTTGGTGGAAGGATGAGAAAGTTACAAGGGTTTTAACATAACGGCATTACCACATTCTCCAGCTCACCATATTATTGTTATCAGAATTTTATAATTAATTGGTTAAATAGCGGAGAACTTTTATCCTTTAATTACACGTCTGGAATCCACTGGAGGCGATCTCTCCTCCTTCATTTCATCTCGCAAAATATGTCGTTTTCGACTCGCAGAATCATGCGATAATCTTCATATTTAATAATACGTCATGAAATTACAATAGGCTGTGTTTTCTGTTAATTCAGGTCAAAAAGACCGAATCTCCCAAAAGTAGTCACACGGCTACATTTCTCTCGTCGAGGCGGGCGATTTTGATATAAAGATCGTGCTATTTGGTGAAAGAAAACATGAGAAAGTTACGAGGGTTTTAACATAACGGCAATACCACATTCTCCAGCTCACACTACAACAGGACGGGGTATCAGCAACGGGGGTTTGACATCAGCGATGGCCCGTCGTTAATAAGAAGCCTTTTCTGCGTTGGGCCGTCGCTAAGGACTATTACCGGCGGTTTTATTAGTGGCAGCCCGTCGCTGATAAGAGCTTAGTTCCGTCGGCCCGTCGAAGATCCCATTTCCCATCGCAGATGTTGTCATTGGGCCGTCGGAGAGGTCCCAGCCCGTCGCTGATGTTTCCGTCAGCCCGTCGAAGATGTCCGAGCCCGTCGCAGATGGTTCCGTTGGGCCGTCGCAGACCCAAGAGCCCGTCGCAGAAGTCTCTGTCGGCCCGTCGGTGATTCAAGGCCCGTCGCAGATGATTTCAAATTATATCGTCCGCCCAAAAATTCGAATTCAAATTTTCACCGACGGGCCGTCGATAACTTAAACCGTCGCTAATATGCTCACCGTCGGCCCGTCGTAGATATGAACCCGCCGCAGAAAAAAATCGCCCCGTCGCAGATGATCCCATCGGCCCGTCGGTGATGATAAAGGTCAAATTTATATAAACCCCTCCCCCGACCTTTTTCTTTCTCTTCCCACTTCTTTCTCACAGCCCCCCCCTCTCCATCTCCCTCTTCTTCCCTTCGCCCTCACAGCGCCCCTCTCCTTCTCCTAACAGCCCCCCTTTCTCCTAACAGCAGCCCCCCTCTCCTTCTCCTAACAGCCCCCCTCTCCTTCTACAGCCCCCCTCTCTTTCAGTAACAGCAGCCCCCTCTCCTTCTCATGCTCGCCCTCACACCCGCGAGCTGCCCTCGGCCCCTCTTCAACTTCTCCGTGATTCGTCTCTGCACACCCTCCACCATTTGTCCCTCGAGCAATGGCGAGGTTATTTCTGTATTATGATTATCAGAAAATTTAATTTGCATGTTTTTCAATTAGACGATTGATTTATATTTTTATTGTATGAAATTAGGGTTTAGGGCTCGGTTGGTGCTCGGATTAGGGTGAGATTGGTGTTCGATTGGACGATTTCCCTCTTCAATTAGACGAGCTCTCTCTTTTTAGGTATATTTTCTGTCAAATATCCGCTAGATTTCCCTATTTTCTGTTCTTAAATTGTACGATATTTTTCATAATATTAGATCTGTCAATTGTTGAAATATTTTCTGTTGGATTAGGCTTATTCGATGATATTTTCTGTTCTTAAATTGTTCTTAAATTATTTTTTGGACATACGTTTTTATAATCTGTAAATACATACGATATTGGATCTGTTTTTATTCTATCAATTGTTAATTATGTTTTCATAATTACATTAAATTGTTGTTAAATTGTTTTTATAATCTATCAATCTGTTTTCAAATCTGTTTTTATAATCTATCAAAACGTTTTGGGTGTTTTATTTGAATATGTTATTGTAAATCTGTTTTAAAGCAGTTTTAAATCTGATTAATTAGGTCTGTGATTATTTTTTAAATATGTTTTAAAATTATTTTTGTATCTGCTTTAAATATATTTTTAAATCTGTTTTAAATATATTTTTGGAATATTTGTAGGTTTAAATCTGTTCTGAATTTGTTTTAAAGGCATTAAATTTGTTTTTTTAGGTTGAAGAGTAAAATCTCGGCTGCTGTCTCGTCTCTCGGGTTTGGTGTGGTGAAATCCGAGGAACTCTCCTGCTCTCTCTTGGTTGAAGGTATGCTCCTCTCTCTCGGTTTAGTTAGCATTTAGATTTAAATTTAGGTTTGATTAGGTTTAAAAAATTTTGAATTTGGATTTTACATATGGATTTAAAATCTGGATTTTTAGGCTTAAATAACTAATTTTTTTAGGAATTTTGAATCTGTGTTGAATTTGTTTTAGGTTTGATTAGGTTTGATTAGGGTTTGTAGGCTAAAATCTGTTTTAAATAAAGGTTTAATTGGGTTTAAAAAATTATGAATCTGGATTTCACATTTGGATTTTAAATCTGGATTTTTAGGCTTAAATAACTATTTTTTTTTTAGGAATTTTGAATTTGTTATAAATTTGTTTTTTTAAACTTGTTTTTTTTATTTTTGTTTAAATTTGTTTTTTTAGGTGAAACTTATATATCTCGGCTGCTCTCTCGACACTCGGGTCTGGTGTAGTGGAAAGTCTCTTGTTATCTATTTGTTTGAAGGTATGTTTATCTTTCTCGGTTTGGTTAGTTTAGATTTAAATTTAGGTTTAATTAGGTGTAAAAAATTTTGAATCTGGATTCATAAGCATTTTAAATCTGGTTTTGTAGGATTAAATAATTATTTTATTTAGGATTTTTGAATCTGTTCTGATTATGTTTTAGGTATTTTAATTATGAATTTTTAGAGTTTGTAGGCTTATTAAATATGGAATTTTAATTTGTTTTAAGTATATTTTATATCTGTTTTTTTTTAAATTTGATTTTATTAAAATATGTTTTAAATCAATTTTTACATCTATTTTTTTTCAAATTTGTTAGTTATGTTTTTTGAAATTTGTTAAATTAATTAGTTCTTATTATTTTAGGAAATTTGGATTTTGGACTTTTTGGAGAATTAATTAATCAACTCCGGACCAAGGTTAATAATAGTTCAATTTTTATAATTTATTGTATGATATTGTATGTGTGAAAAATGCGTAGTTTATATATATGTTTGGATTTAGGATTTTAGAGTTATTTGGATGTAGTAGAAAAATATTAGGTTTAGATTAGGTTTTAATTGTTGTTTGGATGTAGTACTTTATTTGTTGCGAGTATAATATTATAATTATTAATAATTTAATTATTTATTAATTATATATATTTAATATTATTTAATTATTTAATTTTATTATTAATATTAATATTAAAATATTAATATTACAAATTTAATATTATTTAATTAATTATTTAATATTATTAATATACAAATTTAATATAATTTAATTATTTATTTATATATTATTAATATAATTTAATTATTTATTAATATTATAATTATTAATAATTTAATTATTTATTAATTATATATATATATAATATTATTTAATTATTTATTTTTATTATTAATATTAATTTTACAAATTTAATATTATTTAATTAATTATTTAATATTATTTATCCGTATGCTGATGTCACCTTTTCTGCGACGGCCCGCCGGAGATGTCACCTTTTCTGCGACGGCCCGCCGGAGAAGGGTTCTGTGACGGCCCGCCGGAGAAGGGTTCAGCGACAGCCCGCCGGAGAAGGGTTCAGCGACGGCCCGCCGGAGGAGGGTTCTGCGACGGCCTACCGGAGAAAGAGCAACCGTCGGAAAAGGTGACATCAGCGACGGCCCGTCGGAAAAAGTGACATTAGCGACGCCCCTTTCAGCGACGGGAAATCAGCGACGGGTTGCCGTCGGTAAAACGTTCAGCGACGGTTTTTGGGACTATCAGCGACGGTTTTTACCGTCGCTGATGCGCAGATCTGTTGTAGTGTCACCCTATTACACGCCTGGAATCCACTGGAGGCGGTCTCTCCTCCTTCATTTCATCTCTAAAAATAGGTTGTTTTCGACTCGCAGAATCAATCGAAAATCTTAATATTTAATGATACATGATGAAATTACAATAAACTGTTCTTTCTGTTAAATCGGGTTAAAACGTCCGAATCTCCCAAATCCAGTCATGCGGCTGCATTTCTCTCATCGAAGCGAGCGATTTTGATATAAAGATCGTGTCATTTGGTGGAAGGATGAGAAAATTACAAGGGTTTTAACATAACGGCATTACCACATTCTCCAGCTCACCATATTATTGTTATCAGAATTTTATAATTAATTGGTTAAATAGCGGAGAACTTTTATCCTTTAATTACACGTCTGGAATCCACTGGAGGCGATCTCTCCTCCTTCATTTCATCTCGCAAAATATGTCGTTTTCGACTCGCAGAATCATGCGATAATCTTCATATTTAATAATACGTCATGAAATTACAATAGGCTGTGTTTTCTATTAATTCAGGTCAAAAAGACCGAATCCCCCAAAACTAGTCACATGGCTGCATTTCTCTCGTCGAGGCGGGCGATATTGATATAAAGATCGTGCCATTTGGTGAAAGAAAACATGAGAAAGTTACGAGGGTTTTAACATAACGGCAATACCACATTCTCCAGCTCACCCTATTACACGCCTGGAACCCACTGGAGGCGGCCTCTCCTCCTTCATTTCATCTGTAAAAATAGGTCGTTTTCGACTCGCAGAATCAAGCGAAAATATTAATATTTAATTATACATGATGAAATTACAATAAACTGTTATTTCTGTTAAATCGGGTTAAAAAGTCCGAATCTCCCAAATCCTGTCATGCGGCTGCATTTCTCTCGTCGAAGCGAGCGATTTTGATATATAGATCGTGCCATTTGGTGGAAGGATGAGAAAGTTACAAGGGTTTTAACATAACGACATTACTACATTCTCCAGCCCACCATATTATTGTTATCAGAATTTTATAATTAATTGGTTAAATAGCGGAGAACTTTTATCCTTTAATTACACGTCTGGAATCCACTGGAGGCGATCTCTCCTCCTTCATTTCATCTCGCAAAACATGTCGTTTTCGACTCGCAGAATCATGCGATAATCTTCATATTTAATAATACATGATGAAATTACAATAAACTGTGTTTTCTGTTAATTCGGGTCAAAATGACCGAATCTCCCAAAACCAGTCACATGGCTACATATCTCTCTTCGAGGCGAGCGATTTTGATATAAAGATCGTGCCATTTGGTGAAAAAAAACATTAGAAAGTTACGAGGGTTTTAACATAACGGCATTACCACATTCTCCAGCTCACCATATTATTGTTATCAGAATTAAATAATTAATTGGTTAAATAGCGGAGAACTTTTATCCTTTAATTACACGTCTGGAATCCACTGGAGGCGATCTCTCCTCCTTCATTTCATCTCGCAAAATATGTCGTTTTCGACTCGCAGAATCATGCGACAATCTTCATATTTAATAATACGTGATGAAATTACAATAAACTGTGTTTTTGTTAATTCGGGTCAAAAAGACCGAATCTCCCAAAACCAGTCACATGGCTACATTTCTCTCGTCGAGGCGAGCGATTTTGATATAAAGATCGTGCCATTTGGTGAAAGAAAACATGAGAAAGTCACGAGGGTTTTAACATAACGGCATTACCACATTCTCCAGCTCACCCAATTATTGCTATCCGAATTTTACAATTAATTGGTTAAATAGCAAAGAACTTTTATCCTTTAATTGCACGCCTGGACTCCACTGGAGGCGGTCTCTCCTCCTTCATTTCATCTCACAAAATATGTCGTTTTCGACTCGCAGAATCGTGCGATAATCTTAATATTTAATGATATATACATGATGAAATTATAATAAACTGTGCTTTCTGTTGATTCGGGTCAAAAAGACCAAATCTCCCAAATCCAGTCGCGTGGCTACATTTCTCTCGTCGAGACGAGCGATTTTGATATAAAGTTCGTGCCATTTGGTGAAAGAAAGAATAAGAAAGTTATGAGGGTTTTAACATAACGGCATTACCACATTCTCCAGCTCACCCTATTATTGTTATCTGCATTTTACAACTAATTGTATAAATAGCGAAGAACTTTTGTCCTTAAATTACACGCCTGGAACCCACTGGAGGCGGTCTCTCCTCCTTCATTTCATCTCTAAAAATAGGTCGTTTTCGACTCGCAGAATCAAGCGAAAATCTTAATATTTAATGATACATGATGAAATTACAATAAACTGTTCTTTCTGTTAAATCGGGTTAAAAAGTCCGAATCTCCCAAATCCAGTCATGCGGCTGCATTTCTCTCGTCGAAGCGAGCGATTTTGATATAAAGATCGTGCCATTTGGTGGAAGGATGAGAAAGTTACAAGGGTTCTAACATAACGGCATTACCACATTCTCCAGCTCACCATATTATTGTTATCAGAATTTTATAATTAATTGGTTAAATAGCGGAGAACTTTTATCCTTTAATTACACGTCTGGAATCCACTGGAAGCGATCTCTCCTCCTTCATTTCATCTCGCAAAACATGTCGTTTTCGACTCGCAGAATCATGCGATAATCTTCATATTTAATAATACGTGATGAAATTACAATAAACTGTGTTTTCAGTTAATTCGGGTCAAAAAGACCGAATCTCCCAAAACCAGTCACATGGCTACATTTCTCTCGTCGAGGCAAGCGATTTTGATATAAAGATCGTGCCATTTGGTGAAAGAAAACATTAGCAAGTTACGAGGGTTTTAACATAACGGCATTACCACATTCTCCAGCTCACCATATTATTGTTATCATAATTAAATAATTAATTGGTTAAATAGCGGAGAACTTTTATCCTTTAATTACACGTCTGGAATCCACTGGAGGCGATCTCTCCTCCTTCATTTCATCTCGCAAAATATGTCGTTTTTGACTCGCAGAATCCTGCGACAATCTTCATATTTAATAATACGTGATGAAATTACAATAAACTATGTTTTTGTTAATTCGGGTCAAAAAGACCGAATCTCCCAAAACCAGTCACATGGCCATATTTCTCTCGTCGAGGCGAGCGATTTTGAAATAAAGATCGTTCCATTTGGTGAAAGAAAACATGAGAAAGTTACGAGGGTTTTAACATAACGGCATTACCACATTCTCCAGCTCACCCAATTATTGCTATCAGAATTCTACAATTAATTGGTTAAATAGCAAAGAACTTTTATCCTTTAATTGCACGCCTGGAATCCACTGGAGGCGGTCTCTCCTCCTTCATTTCATCTCACAAAATATGTCGTTTTCGACTCGCAAAATCATGCGATAATCTTAATATTTAATGATACATGATGAAATTATAATAAACTGTGCTTTCTGTTGATTCGGGTCAAAAGACCAAATCTTCCAAATCCAGTCGCGTGGCTACATTTCTCCCGTCGAGACGAGCGATTTTGATATAAAGATCGTGCCATTTGGTGAAAGAAAGAATGAGAAAGTTACGAGGGTTTTAACATAACGGCATTACCACATTCTCCAGCTCACCCTATTATTGTTTTCTGCATTTTACAACTAATTGTTTAAATAGCGAAGAACTTTTGTCCTTAAATTACACGCGTGTAACCCACTGGAGGCGGTCTCTCCTCCTTCATTTCATCTCTAAAAATAGGTCGTTTTCGACTCGCAGAATAAAGCGAAAATATTAATATTTAATGATACATGATGAAATTACAATAAACTGTTATTTCTGTTAAATCGGGTTAAAAAGTCCGAATCTCCCAAATCCAGTCATGCGGCTGCATTTCTCTCGTCGAAGCGAGCAATTTGGATATAAAGATCGTGCCATTTGGTGGAAGGATGAGAAATTTACAAGGGTGTTAACATAACGGCATTACCACATTCTCCAGCTCACCATATTATTGTTATCAGAATTTTATAATTAATTGGTTAAATAGCGGAGAACTTTTATCCTTTAATTACACGTCTGGAATCCACTGGAGGCGATCTCTCCTTCTTTATTTCATCTCGCAAAACATGTCGTTTTCGACTCGCAGAATCATGCGATAATCTTCATATTTAATAATACGTGATGAAATTACAATAAACTGTGTTTTCTGTTAATTCGGGTCAAAAAGACCGAATCTCCCAAAACCAGTCACATGGCTACATTTCTCTCGTCGAGGCGAGCGATTTTGATATAAAGATCGTTCCATTTGGTGAAAGAAAACATTAGAAAGTTACGAGGGTTTTAACATAACGGAATTACCACATTCTCCAGCTCACCATATTATTGTTATCATAATTAAATAATTAATTGGTTAAATAGCGGAGAACTTTTATCCTTTAATTACTCGTCTGGAATCCACTGGAGGCGATCTCTCCTCCTTCATTTCATCTCGCAAAATATGTCGTTTTTGACTCGCAGAATCATGCGACAATCTTCATATTTAATAATACGTGATGAAATTACAATAAACTGTGTTTTTGTTAATTCGGGTCAAAAAGACCGAATCTCCCAAAACCAGTCACATGGCTACATTTCTCTCGTCGAGGCGAGCGATTTTGATATAAAGATCGTTCCATTTGGTGAAAGAAAACATGAGAAAGTTACGAGGGTTTTAACATAACGGCATTACCACATTCTCCAGCTCACCCAATTATTGCTATCAGAATTTTACAATTAATTGGTTAAATAGCAAAGAACTTTTATCCTTTAATTGCACGCCTGGAATCCACTGGAGGCGGTCTCTCCTCCTTCATTTCATCTCACAAAATATGTCGTTTTCGACTCGCAGAATCATGCAATAATCTTAATATTTAATGATACATGATGAAATTATAATAAACTGTGCTTTCTGTTGATTCGGGTCAAAAGACCAAATCTCCCAAATCCAGTCGCGTGGCTACATTTCTCTCGTCGAGACGAGCAATTTTGATATAAAGATCGTGCCATTTGGTGAAAGAAAGAATGAGAAAGTTACGAGGGTTTTAACATAACGGCATTACCACATTCTCCAGCTCACCCTATTATTGTTATCTGCATTTTACAACTAATTGTTTAAATAGCGAAGAACTTTTGTCCATAAATTACACGCCTGGAACCCACTAGAGGCGGTCTCTCCTCCTTCATTTCATCTCTAAAAATAGGTCGATCTTAATATTTAATGATACATGATGAAATTACAATAAACTGTTCTTTCTGTTAAATCGGGTTAAAAAGTCCGAATCTCCCAAATCCAGTCATGCGGCTGCATTTCTCTCGTCGAAGCGAGCGATTTTGATATAAAGATCGTGGCATTTGGTGGAAGGATGAGAAAGTTACAATGGTTTTAACATAACGGCATTACCACATTCTCCAGCTCACCATATTATTGTTATCAGAATTTTATAATTAATTGGTTAAATAGCGGAGAACTTTTATCCTTTAATTACACGTCTGGAATCCACTGGAGGCGATCTCTCCTCCTTCATTTCATCTCGCAAAATATGTCGTTTTCGACTCGCAGAATCATGCGATAATCTTCATATTTAATAATACGTCATGAAATTACAATAGGCTGTGTTTTCTGTTAATTCAGGTCAAAAAGACCGAATCTCCCAAAACTAGTCACATGGCTACATTTCTCTGGTCGAGGCGGGGGATTTTGATATAAAGATCGTGTCATTTGGTGAAAGAAAACATGAGAAAGTTACGAGGGTTTTAACATAACGGCAATACCACATTCTCCAACTAACCCTAGTACACGCTTGGAATCCACTGGAGGCGGTCTCTACCCATTCATTTCATCTCTAAAAATAGGTCGTTTTCGACTCGCAGAATCAAGCAAAAATCTTAATATTTAATGATACATGATGAAATTACAACAAACTGTTCTTTCTGTTAAATCGGGTTAAAAAGTCCGAATCTCCCAAATACAATCATGCGGCTGCATTTCTCTCGTCGAAGCGAGCGATTTTGATATAAAGATCGTGCCATTTGATGGAAGGATGAGAAAGTTACAAGGGTTTTAACATAACGGCATTACCACATTCTCCAGCTCACCATATTATTGTTATCAGAATTTTATAATTAATTGGTTAAATAGCGGAGAACTTTTATCCTTTAATTACACGTCTGGAATCCACTGGAGGCGATCTCTCCTCCTTCATTTCATCTCGCAAAACATGTCGTTTTCGACTCGCAGAATCATGCGACAATCTTCATATTTAATAATACGTGATAAAATTACAATAAATAGTGTTTTCTGTTAATTCGGGTCAAAAAGACCGAATCTCCCAAAACCAGTCCCTTGGCTACATTTCTCTCGTCGAGGCGAGCGATTTTGATATAAAGAGCGTGCCATTTGGTGAAAGAAAACATTAGAAAGTTACGAGGATTTTAGCATAACGGCACTACCGCATTCTCCAGCTCACCATATTATTGTTATCAGAATTAAATAATTAATTGGTTAAATAGCGGAGAACTTTTATCCTTTAATTACACGTCTGGAATCCACTGGAGGCGATCTCTCCTCCTTCATTTCATCTCGCAAAATATGTCGTTTTTGACTCGCAGAATCATGCGACAATCTTCATATTTAATAATACGTGATGAAATTACAATAAACTGTGTTTTTTGTTAATTCGGGTCAAAAAGACCGAATCTCCCAAAACCAGTCACATGGCTACATTTCTCTCGTCGAGGCGAGCGATTTTGATATAAAGATCGTGCCATTTGGTGAAAGAAAACATGAGAAAGTTACGAGGGTTTTAACATAACGGCATTACCACATTCTCCAGCTCACCCAATTATTGCTATCAGAATTTTACAATTAATTGGTTAAATAGCAAAGAACTTTTATCCTTTAATTGCACGCCTGGAATCCACTGGAGGCGGTCTCTCCTCCTTCATTTCATCTCACCAAATATGTCGTTTTCGACTCGCAGAATCATGCGATAATCTTAATATTTAATGATATATACATGATGAAATTATAATAAACTGTGCTTTCTGTTGATTCGGGTCAAAAAGACCAAATCTCCCAAATCCAGTCGCGTGGCTACATTTCTCTCGTCGAGACGAGCGATTTTGATATAAAGTTCGTGCCATTTGGTGAAAGAAAGAATGAGAAAGTTACGAGGGTTTTAACATAACGGCATTACCACATTCTCCAGCTCACCCTATTATTGTTATCTGCATTTTACAACTAATTATTTAAATAGCGAAGAACTTTTGTCCTTAAATTACACGCCTGGAACCCACTGGAGGCGGTCTCTCCTCCTTCATTTCATCTCTAAAAATAGGTCGTTTTCGACTCGCAGAATCAAGCGAAAATCTTAATATTTAATGATACATGATGAAATTACAATAAACTGTTCTTTCTGTTAAATCGGGTTAAAAAGTCCGAATCTCCCAAATCCAGTCATGCGGCTGCATTTCTCTCGTCGAAGCGAGCAATTTGGATATAAAGATCGTGCCATTTGGTGGAAGGATGAGAAATTTACAAGGGTGTTAACATAACGGCATTAACACATTCTCCAGCTCACCATATTATTGTTATCAGAATTTTATAATTAATTGGTTAAATAGCGGAGAACTTTTATCCTTTAATTACACGTCTGGAATCCACTGGAGGCGATCTCTCCTCCTTTATTTCATCTCGCAAAACATGTCGTTTTCGACTCGCAGAATCATGCGATAATCATCATATTTAATAATACGTGATGAAATTACAATAAACTGTGTTTTCTGTTAATTCGGGTCAAAAAGACCGAATCTCCCAAAACCAGTCACATGGCTACATTTCTCTCGTCGAGGCGAGCGATTTTGATATAAAGATCGTTCCATTTGGTGAAAGAAAACATTAGAAAGTTATGAGGGTTTTAACATAACGGAATTACCACATTCTCCAGCTCACCATATTATTGTTATCATAATTAAATAATTAATTGGTTAAATAGCGGAGAACTTTTATCCTCTAATTACTCGTCTGGAATCCACTGGAGGCGATCTCTCCTCCTTCATTTCATCTCGCAAAATATGTCGTTTTTGACTCGCAGAATCATGCGACAATCTTCATATTTAATAATACGTGATGAAATTACAATAAACTGTGTTTTTGTTAATTCGGGTCAAAAAGACCGAATCTCCCAAAACCAGTCACATGGCTACATTTCTCTCGTCGAGGAGAGCGATTTTGATATAAAGATCGTTCCATTTGGTGAAAGAAAACATGAGAAAGTTACGAGGGTTTTAACATAACGGCATTACCACATTCTCCAGCTCACCCAATTATTGCTATCAGAATTTTACAATTAATTGGTTAAATAGCAAAGAACTTTTATCCTTTAATTGCACGCCTGGAATCCACTGGAGGCGGTCTCTCCTCCTTCATTTCATCTCACAAAATATGTCGTTTTCGACTCGCAGAATCATGCAATAATCTTAATATTTAATGATACATGATGAAATTATAATAAACTGTGCTTTCTGTTGATTCGGGTCAAAAGACCAAATCTCCCAAATCCAGTCGCGTGGCTACATTTCTCTCGTCGAGACGAGCCATTTTGATATAAAGATCGTGCCATTTGGTGAAAGAAAGAATGAGAAAGTTACGAGGGTTTTAACATAACGGCATTACCACATTCTCCAGCTCACCCTATTATTGTTATCTGCATTTTACAACTAATTGTTTAAATAGCGAAGAACTTTTGTCCATAAATTACACGCCTGGAACCCACTAGAGGCGGTCTCTCCTCCTTCATTTCATCTCTAAAAATAGGTCGATCTTAATATTTAATGATACGTGATGAAATTACAATAAACTGTTCTTTCTGTTAAATCGGGTTAAAAAGTCCGAATCTCCCAAATCCAGTCATGCGGCTGCATTTCTCTCGTCGAAGCGAGCGATTTTGATATAAAGATCGTGGCATTTGGTGGAAGGATGAGAAAGTTACAATGGTTTTAACATAACGGCATTACCACATTCTCCAGCTCACCCTATTATTGTTATCTGCATTTTACAACTAATTGTTTAAATAGCGAAGAACTTTTGTCCATAAATTACACGCCTGGAACCCACTAGAGGCGGTCTCTCCTCCTTCATTTCATCTCTAAAAATAGGTCGATCTTAATATTTAATGATACATGATGAAATTACAATAAACTGTTCTTTCTGTTAAATCGGGTTAAAAAGTCCGAATCTCCCAAATCCAGTCATGCGGCTGCATTTCTCTCGTCGAAGCGAGCGATTTTGATATAAAGATCGTGGCATTTGGTGGAAGGATGAGAAAATTACAATGGTTTTAACATAACGGCATTACCACATTCTCCAGCTCACCATATTATTGTTATCAGAATTTTATAATTAATTGGTTAAATAGCGGAGAACTTTTATCCTTTAATTACACGTCTGGAATCCACTGGAGGCGATCTCTCCTCCTTCATTTCATCTCGCAAAATATGTCGTTTTCGACTCGCAGAATCATGCGATAATCTTCATATTTAATAATACGTCATGAAATTACAATAGGCTGTGTTTTCTGTTAATTCAGGTCAAAAAGACCGAATCTCCCAAAACTAGTCACATGGCTACATTTCTCTCGTCGAGGCGGGGGATTTTGATATAAAGATCGTGCCATTTGGTGAAAGAAAACATGAGAAAGTTACGAGGGTTTTAACATAACGGCAATACCACATTCTCCAACTAACCCTAGTACACGCTTGGAATCCACTGGAGGCGGTCTCTACCCATTCATTTCATCTCTAAAAATAGGACGTTTTCGACTCGCAGAATCAAGCAAAAATCTTAATATTTAATGATACATGATGAAATTACAACAAACTGTTCTTTCTGTTAAATCGGGTTAAAAAGTCCGAATCTCCCAAATACAATCATGCGGCTGCATTTCTCTCGTCGAAGCGAGCGATTTTGATATAAAGATCGTGCCATTTGATGGAAGGATGAGAAAGTTACAAGGGTTTTAACATAACGGCATTACCACATTCTCCAGCTCACCATATTATTGTTATCAGAATTTTATAATTAATTGGTTAAATAGCGGAGAACTTTTATCCTTTAATTACACGTCTGGAATCCACTGGAGGCGATCTCTCCTCCTTCATTTCATCTCGCAAAACATGTCGTTTTCGACTCGCAGAATCATGCGACAATCTTCATATTTAATAATACGTGATAAAATTACAATAAATAGTGTTTTCTGTTAATTCGGGTCAAAAAGACCGAATCTCCCAAAACCAGTCCCTTGGCTACATTTCTCTCGTCGAGGCGAGCGATTTTGATATAAAGAGCGTGCCATTTGGTGAAAGAAAACATTAGAAAGTTACGAGGATTTTAGCATAACGGCACTACCACATTCTCCAGCTCACCATATTATTGTTATCAGAATTAAATAATTAATTGGTTAAATAGCGGAGAACTTTTATCCTTTAATTACACGTCTGGAATCCACTGGAGGCGATCTCTCCTCCTTCATTTCATCTCGCAAAATATGTCGTTTTTGACTCGCAGAATCATGCGACAATCTTCATATTTAATAATACGTGATGAAATTACAATAAACTGTGTTTTTTGTTAATTCGGGTCAAAAAGACCGAATCTCCCAAAACCAGTCACATGGCTACATTTCTCTCGTCGAGGCGAGCGATTTTGATATAAAGATCGTGCCATTTGGTGAAAGAAAACATGAGAAAGTTATGAGGGTTTTAACATAACGGCATTACCACATTCTCCAGCTCACCCAATTATTGCTATCAGAATTTTACAATTAATTGGTTAAATAGCAAAGAACTTTTATCCTTTAATTGCACGCCTGGAATCCACTGGAGGCGGTCTCTCCTCCTTCATTTCATCTCACAAAATATGTCGTTTTCGACTCGCAGAATCATGCGATAATCTTAATATTTAATTATATATACATGATGAAATTATAATAAACTGTGCTTTCTGTTGATTCGGGTCAAAAAGACCAAATCTCCCAAATCCAGTCGCGTGGCTACATTTCTCTCGTCGAGACGAGCGATTTTGATATAAAGTTCGTGCCATTTGGTGAAAGAAAGAATGAGAAAGTTACGAGGGTTTTATCATAACGGCATTATCACATTCTCCAGCTCACCATATTATTGTTATCAGAATTTTATAATTAATTGGTTAAATAGCGGAGAACTTTTATCCTTTAATTACACGTATGGAATCCACTGGAGGCGATCTCTCCTCCTTCATTTCATCTCGCAAAATATGTCGTTTTCGACTCGCAGAATCATGCGATAATCTTCATATTTAATAATACGTGATGAAATTACAATAGACTGTGTTTTCTGTTAATTCAGGTCAAAAAGACCGAATCTCCCAAAACTAGTCACATGGCTACATTTCTCTCGTCGAGGCTGGCGATTTTGATATAAACAACGTGCCATTTGGTGAAAGAAAACATGAGAAAGTTACGAGGGTTTTAACATAACGGCAATACCGCATTCTCCAGCTCACCCTATTACACGCCTGGAATCCACTGGAGGCGGTCTCTCCTCCTTCATTTCATCTCTCAAAATAGGTCGTTTTCGACTCGCAGAATCATGCGATAATCTTAATATTTAATGATACATGATGAAATTATAATAAACTGTGCTTTCTGTTGATTCGGGTCAAAAAGACCAAATCTCCCAAATCCAGTTGCGCGGCTACATTTCTCTCGTCGAGACGAGCGATTTTGATATAAAGATCGTGCCATTTGGTGGAAGGATGAGAAAGTTACAAGGGTTTTAACATAACGGCATTTCCACATTCTCCAGCTCACCATATTATTGTTATCAGAATTTTATAATTAATTGGTTAAATAGAGGAGAACTTTTATCCTTTAATTACACGTCTGGAATCCACTGGAGGCGATCTCACCTCCTTCATTTCATCTCGCAAAACATGTCGTTTTCGACTCACAAAATCATGCGATAATCTTCATATTTAATAATACGTGATGAAATAACAATAAACTGTTTTTCTGTTAATTCGGGTCAAAAAGACCGAATCTCCCAAAACCAGTCACATGGCTACATTTCTCTCGTCGAGGCGAGCGATTTTGATATAAAGATCGTGCCATTTGGGGAAAGAAAACATTAGAAAGTTACGAGGGTTTTAACATAACGGCATTACCACATTCTCCAGCTCAACATATTATTGTTATCAGAATTAAATAATTAATTGGTTAAATAGCGGAGAACTTTTATCCTTTAATTACACGTCTGGAATCCACGGGAGGCGATCTCTCCTCCTTCATTTCATCTCGCAAAATATGTCGGTTTCGACTCGCAGAATCATGCGACAATCTTCATATTTAATAATACATGATGAAATTACAATAAACTGTGTTTTTTATTAATTCGGCTCAAAAAGACCGAATCTCCCAAAACCAGTCACATGGCTACATTTCTCTCGTCGAGGCGAGCGATTTTGATATAAAGATCGTGCCATCTGGTGAAAGAAAACATGAGAAAGTTACGAGGGTTTTAACATAACGGCATTACCACATTCTCCAGCTCACCCAATTATTGCTATCAGAATTTTACAATTAATTGGTTAAATAGCAAAGAACTTTTATCCTTTAATTACACGCCTGGAATCCACTGGAGGCGGTCTCTCCTCCTTCATTTCATCTCACAAAATATGTCGTTTTCGACTCGCAGAATCATGCAATAATCTGAATATTTAATGTTACGTGATGAAATTATAATAAACTGTGCTTTCTGTTTATTCGGGTCAAAAAGACCAAATCTCCCAAATCCAGTCGCGTGGCTACATTTCTCTCGTCGAGACGAGAGATTTTGATATAAAGATCGTGCCATTTGGTGAAAGAAAGAATGAGAAAGTTACGAGGGTTTTAACATAACGGCATTACCACATTCTCCAGCTCACCCTATTATTGTTATCTGCATTTTACAACTAATTGTTTAAATAGCGAAGAACTTTTGTCCTTAAATTACACGCCTGGAACCCACTGGAGGCGGTGTCTCCTCCTTCATTTCATCTCTAAAAATAGGTCGTTTTCGACTCGCAGAATCAAGCGAAAATCTTAATATTTAATGATACATGATGAAATTACAATAAACTGTTCTTTCTGTTAAATCGGGTTAAAAAGTCCGAATCTCCCAAATCCAGTCATGCGGCTCCATTTCTCTCGTCGAAGCGAGCGATTTTGATATAAAGATCGTGCCATTTGGTGGAAGGATGAGAAAGTTACAAGGGTTTTAACATAACGGCATTACCACATTCTCCAGCTCACCATATTATTGTTATCAGAATTTTATAATTAATTGGTTAAATAGCGGAGAACTTCTATCCTTTAATTACACGTCTGGAATCCACTAGAGGCGATCTCTCCTCCTTCATTTCATCTCGCAAAACATGTCATTTTCGACTCGCAGAATCCAGCGACAATCTTCATATTTAATTATACGTGATGAAATTACAATAAACTGTGTTTTTTGTTAATTCGGGTCAAAAAGACCGAATCTCCCAAAACCAGTCACATGGCTACATTTCTCTCGTCGAGGCGAGCGATTTTGATATAAAGATAGTGCCATTTGGTGAAAGAAAACATGAGAAAGTTACGAGGGTTTTAACATAACGGCATTACCACATTCTCCAGCTCACCCAATTATTGCTATCAGAATTTTACAATTAATTGTTTAAATAGCAAAGAACTTTTATCATTTAATTACACGCCTGGAATCCACTGGAGACGGTCTGTCCTCCTTCATTTCATCTCACAAAATGTGTCGTTTTCGACTCGCAGAATCATGCGATAATCTTAATATTTAAGGATACGTGATGAAATTATAATAAACTGTGCTTTTTGTTGATTCGGGTCAAAAAGACCAAATCTCCCAAATCCAGTCGCGTGGCTACATTTCTCTCGTCGAGACGAGCGATTTTGATATAAAGATCGTGCCATTTGGTGAAAGAAAGAATGAGAAAGTTACGAGGGTTTTAACATAACGGCATTACCACATTCTCCAGCTCACCCTATTATTGTTATCTGCATTTTACAACTAATTGTTTAAATAGCGAATAACTTTTGTCCTTAAATTACACGCCTGGAACCCACTGGAGGCGGTGTGTCCTCCTTCATTTCATCTCTAAAAATAGGTCGTTTTCGACTCGCAGAATCAAGCGAAAATCTTGATATTTAATGATACTTGATGAAATTACAATAAACTGTTCTTTCTGTTAAATCGGGTTAAAAAGTCCGAATCTCCCAAATCCAATCATGCGGCTCCATTTCTCTCGTCGAATCGAGCGATTTTGATATAAAGATCGTGCCATTTGGTGGAAGGATGAGAAAGTTACAAGGGTTTTAACATAACGGCATTACCACATTCTCCAGCTCACCATATTATTGTTATCAGAATTTTATAATTAATTGGTTAAATAGCGGAGAACTTTTATCCTTTAATTACACGTCTGGAATCCACTGGAGGCGATCTCTCCTCCTTCATTTCATCTCGCAAAACATGTCGTTTTCGACTCGCAGAATCATGCGATAATCTTCATATTTAATAATACGTGATGAAATTACAATAAACTGTGCTTTCTGTTGATTCGGGTCAAAAAGACCAAATCTCCCAAATCCAGTCGCGTGGCTACATTTCTTTCGTCGAGACGAGCGATTTTGATATAAAGATCGTGCCATTTGGTGAAAGAAAGAATGAGAAAGTTACGAGGGTTTTAACATAATGGCATTACCACATTCTCCAGCTCACCCTATTATTGTTATATGCATTTTACAACTAATTGTTTAAATAGCGAAGAACTTTTGTCCTTAAATTACACGCCTGGAACCCACTGGAGGCAGTCTCTCCTCCTTCATTTCATCTCTAAAAATAGGTCGTTTTCGACTCGCAGAATCAAGGGAAAATCTTAATATTTAATGATACATGATGAAATTACAATAAACTGTTCTTTCTGTTAAATCAGGTTAATAAGTCCGAATCTCCCAAATCCAGTCATGCGTCCGCATTTCTCTCGTTGAAGCGAGCGATTTTGATATAAAGATCGTGCCATTTGGTGGAAGGATGAGAAAGTTACAAGGGTTTTAACATAACGGCATTACCACATTCTCCAGCTCACCATATTATTGTTATCAGAATTTTATAATTAATTGGTTAAATAGCGGAGAACTTTTATCCTTTAATTACACGTCTGGAATCCACTGGAGGCGATCTCTCCTCCTTCATTTCATCTCGCAAAATATGTCGTTTTCGACTCGCATAATCATGCGATAATCTTCATATTTTATAATACGTGATGAAATTACAATAGACTGTGTTTTCTGTTAATTCAGGTCAAAAAGACCGAATCTCCCAAAACTAGTCACATGGCTACATTTCTCTCGTCGAGGTGGGCGATTTTGATATAAACATCGTGCCATTTGGTAAAAGAAAACATGAGAAAGTTACGAGGGTTTTAACATAACGGTAATACCACATTCTCCAGCTCACCCTATTACACGCCTGGAATCCACTGGAGGCGGTCTCACCTCCTTCATTTCATCTCTGAAAATAGGTCGTTTTCGACTCGCAGAATCATGCGAGAATCTTAATATTTAATGATACATTATGAAATTATAATAAACTGTGCTTTCTGTTGATTCGGGTCAAAAAGACCAAATCTCCCAAATCCAGTCGCGTGGCTACATTTCTCTCGTCGAGACGAGCGATTTTGATATAAAGATCGTGCCATTTGGTGGAAGGATGAGAAAGTTACAAGGGTTTTAACATAACGGCATTACCACATTCTCCAGCTCACCATATTATTGTTATCAGAATTTTATAATTAATTGGTTAAATAGAGGAGAACTTTTATCCTTTAATTACACGTCTGGAATCCACTGGAGGCGATCTCTCCTCCTTCATTTCATCTCGCAAAACATGTCGTTTTCGACTCGCCGAATCATTCGATAATCTTCATATTTAAAAATACGTGATGAAATAACAATAAACTATGTTTTCTGTTAATTCGGGTCAAAAAGACCGAATCTCCCAAAACCAGTCACATGGCTACATTTCTCTCGTCGAGGCGAGCGATTTTGATATAAAGATCGTGCCATTTGGGGAAAGAAAACATTAGAAAGTTACGAGGGTTTTAACATAACGGCATTACCACATTCTCCAGCTCAACATATTATTG
Source organism: Luzula sylvatica (assembly GCA_946800325.1). NCBI lineage: Eukaryota > Viridiplantae > Streptophyta > Magnoliopsida > Poales > Juncaceae > Luzula > Luzula sylvatica. The sequence goes on along the minus strand of OX326956.1, from coordinate 75,522,473 downwards.
TTATCAGAATTAAATAATTAATTGGTTAAATAGCGGAGAATTTTTATCCTTTAATTACACGTCTGGAATCCACTGGAGGCGATCTCTCCTCCTTCATTTCATCTCGCAAAATATGTCGGTTTTGACTCGCAGAATCATGCGACAATATTCATATTTAATAATACGTGATGAAATTACAATAAACTGTGTTTTTTGTTAATTCGGCTCAAAAAGACCGAATCTCCCAAAACCATTCACATGGCTACATTTCCCTCGTCGAGGCGAGCGATTTTGATATAAAGATCGTGTCATTTGGTGAAAGAAAACATGAGAAAGTTACGAGGGTTTTAACATAACGGCTTTACCACATTCTCCAGCTCACCCAATTATTGCTATCAGAATTTTACAATTAATTGGTTAAATAGCAAAGAACTTTTATCCTTTAATTACACGCCTGGAATCCACTGGAGGCGGTCTCTCCTCCTTCATTTCATCTCACAAAATATGTCGTTTTCGACCCGCAGAATCATGCGATAATCTGAATATTTAATGATACGTGATGAAATTATAATAAACTGTGCTTTCTGTTGATTCGGGTCAAAAAGACCAAATCTACCAAATCCAGTCGCGTGGCTACATTTCTCTCGTCGAGACGAGAGATTTTGATATAAAGATCGTGCCATTTGGTGAAAGAAAGAATGAGAAAGTTACGAGGGTTTTAACATAACGGCATTACCACATTCTCCAGCTCACCCTATTATTGTTATCTGCATTTTACAACTAATTGTTTAAATAGCGAAGAACTTTTGTCCTTAAATTACACGTCTGGAACCCACTGGAGGCGGTGTGTCCTCCTTCATTTCATCTCTAAAAATAGGTCGTTTTCGACTCGCAGAATCAAGCGAAAATCTTGATATTTAATGATACATGATGAAATTACAATAAACTGTTCTTTCTGTTAAATCGGGTTAAAAAGTCCGAATCTCCCAAATCCAGTCATGCGGCTCCATTTCTCTCGTCGAATCGAGCGATTTTGATATAAAGATCGTGCCATTTGGTGGAAGGATGAGAAAGTTACAAGGGTTTTAACATAACGGCATTACCACATTCTCCAGCTCACCATATTATTGTTATCAGAATTTTATAATTAATTGGTAAATAGCGGAGAACTTTTATCCTTTAATTACACGTCTGGAATCCACTGGAGGCGATCTCTCCTCCTTCATTTCATCTCGCAAAACATGTCGTTTTCGACTCGCAGAATCATGCGATAATCTTCATGTTTAATAATACGTGATGAAATTACAATAAACTGTGCTTTCTGTTGATTCGGGTCAAAAAGACCAAATCTCCCAAATCCAGTCGCGTGGCTACATTTCTTTCGTCGAGACGAGCGATTTTGATATAAAGATCGTGCCATTTGGTGAAAGAAAGAATGAGAAAGTTACGAGGGTTTTAACATAATGGCATTACCACATTCTCCAGCTCACCCTATTATTGTTATCTGCATTTTACAACTAATTGTTTAAATAGCGAAGAACTTTTGTCCTTAAATTACACGCCTGGAACCCACTGGAGGCAGTCTCTCCTCCTTCATTTCATCTCTAAAAATAGGTCGTTTTCGACTCGCAGAATCAAGGGAAAATCTTAATATTTAATGATACATGATGAAATTACAATAAACTGTTCTTTCTGTTAAATCAGGTTAATAAGTCCGAATCTCCCAAATCCAGTCATGCGTCCGCATTTCTCTCGTTGAAGCGAGCGATTTTGATATAAAGATCGTGCCATTTGGTGGAAGGATGAGAAAGTTACAAGGGTTTTAACATAACGGCATTACCACATTCTCCAGCTCACCATATTATTGTTATCAGAATTTTATAATTAATTGGTTAAATAGCGGAGAACTTTTATCCTTTAATTACACGTCTGGAATCCACTGGAGGCGATCTCCCCTCCTTCATTTCATCTCGCAAAATATGTCGTTTTCGACTCGCAGAATCATGCGATAATCTTCATATTTTATAATACGTGATGAAATTACAATAGACTGTGTTTTCTGTTAATTCAGGTCAAAAAGACCGAATCTCCCAAAACTAGTCACATGGCAACATTTCTCTCGTCGAGGTGGGCGATTTTGATATAAACATCGTGCCATTTGGTAAAAGAAAACATGAGAAAGTTACGAGGGTTTTAACATAACGGTAATACCACATTCTCCAGCTCACCCTATTAAACGCCTGGAATCCACTGGAGGCGGTCTCACCTCCTTCATTTCATCTCTGAAAATAGGTCGTTTTCGACTCGCAGAATCATGCGAGAATCTTACTATTTAATGATACATTATGAAATTATAATAAACTGTGCTTTCTGTTGATTCGGGTCAAAAAGACCAAATCTCCCAAATCCAGTCGCGTGGCTACATTTCTCTCGTCGAGACGAGCGATTTTGATATAAAGATCGTGCCATTTGGTGGAAGGATGAGAAAGTTACAAGGGTTTTAACATAACGGCATTACCACATTCTCCAGCTCACCATATTATTGTTATTAGAATTTTATAATTAATTGGTTAAATAGAGGAGAACTTTTATCCTTTAATTACACGTCTGGAATCCACTGGAGGCGATCTCTCCTCCTTCATTTCATCTCGCAAAACATGTCGTTTTCGACTCGCCGAATCATTCGATAATCTTCATATTTAAAAATACGTGATGAAATAACAATAAACTATGTTTTCTGTTAATTCGGGTCAAAAAGACCGAATCTCCCAAAACCAGTCACATGGCTACATTTCTCTCGTCGAGGCGAGCGATTTTGATATAAAGATCGTGCCATTTGGGGAAAGAAAACATTAGAAAGTTACGAGGGTTTTAACATAACGGCATTACCACATTCTCCAGCTCAACATATTATTGTTATCAGAATTAAATAATTAATTGGTTAAATAGCGGAGAACTTTTATCCTTTAATTACACGTCTGGAATCCACTGGAGGCGATCTCTCCTCCTTCATTTCATCTCGCAAAATATGTCGGTTTTGACTCGCAGAATCATGCGACAATATTCATATTTAATAATACGTGATGAAATTACAATAAACTGTGTTTTTTGTTAATTCGGCTCAAAAAGACCGAATCTCCCAAAACCAGTCACATGGCTACATTTCCCTCGTCGAGGCGAGCGATTTTGATATAAAGATCGTGCCATTTGGTGAAAGAAAACATGAGAAAGTTACGAGGGTTTTAACATAACGGCATTACCACATTCTCCAGCTCACCCAATTATTGCTATCAGAATTTTACAATTAATTGGTTAAATAGCAAAGAACTTTTATCCTTTAATTACACGCCTGGAATCCACTGGAGGCGGTCTCTCCTCCTTCATTTCATCTCACAAAATATGTCGTTTTCGACTCGCAGAATCATGCGATAATCTGAATATTTAATGATACGTGATGAAATTATAATAAACTGTGCTTTCTGTTGATTCGGGTCAAAAAGACCAAATCTACCAAATCCAGTCGCGTGGCTACATTTCTCTCGTCGAGACGAGAGATTTTGATATAAAGATCGTGCCATTTGGTGAAAGAAAGAATGAGAAAGTTACGAGGGTTTTAACATAACGGCATTACCACATTCTCCAGCTCACCCTATTATTGTTATCTGCATTTTACAACTAATTGTTTAAAAAGCGAAGAACTTTTGTCCTTAAATTACACGCCTGGAACCCACTGGAGGCGGTGTGTCCTCCTTCATTTCATCTCTAAAAATAGGTCGTTTTCGACTCGCAGAATCAAGCGAAAATCTTGATATTTAATGATACATGATGAAATTACAATAAACTGTTCTTTCTGTTAAATTGGGTTAAAAAGTCCGAATCTCCCAAATCCAGTCATGCGGCTCCATTTCTCTCGTCGAATCGAGCGATTTTGATATAAAGATCGTGCCATTTGGTGGAAGGATGAGAAAGTTACAAGGGTTTTAACATAACGGCATTACCACATTCTCCAGCTCACCATATTATTGTTATCAGAATTTTATAATTAATTGGTTAAATAGCGGAGAACTTTTATCCTTTAATTACGCGTCTGGAATCCACTGGAGGCGATCTCTCCTCCTTCATTTCATCTCGCAAAACATGTCGTTTTCGACTCGCAGAATCATGCGATAATCTTCATATTTAATAATACGTGATGAAATTACAATAAACTGTGCTTTCTGTTGATTCGGGTCAAAAAGACCAAATCTCCCAAATCCAGTCGCGTGGCTACATTTCTTTCGTCGAGACGAGCGATTTTGATATAAAGATCGTGCCATTTGGTGAAAGAAAGAATGAGAAAGTTACGAGGGTTTTAACATAATGGCATTACCACATTCTCCAGCTCACCCTATTATTGTTATCTGCATTTTACAACTAATTGTTTAAATAGCGAAGAACTTTTGTCCTTAAATTACACGCCTGGAACCCACTGGAGGCAGTCTCTCCTCCTTCATTTCATCTCTAAAAATAGGTCGTTTTCGACTCGCAGAATCAAGGGAAAATCTTAATATTTAATGATACATGATGAAATTACAATAAACTGTTCTTTCTGTTAAATCAGGTTAATAAGTCCGAATCTCCCAAATCCAGTCATGCGTCCGCATTTCTCTCGTTGAAGCGAGCGATTTTGATATAAAGATCGTGCCATTTGGTGGAAGGATGAGAAAGTTACAAGGGTTTTAACATAACGGCATTACCACATTCTCCAGCTCACCATATTATTGTTATCAGAATTTTATAATTAATTGGTTAAATAGCGGAGAACTTTTATCCTTTAATTACACGTCTGGAATCCACTGGAGGCGATCTCTCCTCCTTCATTTCATCTCGCAAAATATGTCGTTTTCGACTCGCAGAATCATGCGATAATCTTCATATTTTATAGGGAAAATTTTTCCTATATCCCTACTAAGTTCATAAATTACATATTTATCCCTCTTAAATGAATAATATCATATTTATCCCTACTAAACACAATTGATGTCAAATTTGTCCTTACTAAAACCTACTCAATATCAAATTTATCCAAACTGTTAAATTAACGTTAAACTAAACAGAATTTTAAATATTAAAATAAATAAAATTATGAAATTTATATTTATTGACCAAAATACCCTTAAATAATACTCCAAACCCATTAACAAAATAAACTCACCCTTGCCCGTTAACAAGCTCCTCGCCCTCACCTACCCTTCTTTCTCTTCAAACAGTATTCTTTTTCTCTCGTTTCTCTACCGAAGTCAAAAAAACATTTCTCTTGCGCTGTCTTTCTTGGGATTGGATTTCTCCGTTTTGTTGGGCGCATGTGCCGACTGCAGAGACTACAAGACTAGGTTGGGGGCGAGCTTCAACTTCCACTGGATTTCTCCTCTTTCTTGCGACTAAATTTCTTGCGTCGGGTATGCTCTTTAATGGAGGTATTTCTCTAATTATCGTCAATTATATGCTCAAATATTGAGGTTACCGGGATTGGCGAATTGAGACTAAACTAGTTCGAATGTGCTAAGTCTGGATTCGGCTCAATTTTGAAGGATTTATCTCATATACTTTATTTATGGTCTTCTGGTATCGTGATCTAGAGGCTTATTTGGCCCTAATTAAGACGATAATTTTCTGATTTTGCGTTCAATGGTGCCGGAGGTGAATAATTTGTAATTGATTGAAGCGAAAGTAACAAATAGGTCATTTTTATCTTTAATTGAAGCTACTTGGGCCTAATAGATTATATTATATTATCGCGTAAGTATTTAATGATGCTTGTTTTCGCTGATTTTGTGTTTATGTGAGTCTAATTTGGGTTTTACGGTTGTATTGAATGGTTTGTGAGATAAATGGTTGATTAATATTAATTAAATTTTTCGATATGAATGGTACAAATATTATACAAGATAGTATCATTATTATACAACAAACATTAATGGTATTAATATGATACAATAATATTAACTAAAGACTAGCAAAAAAAATATACATAATTGTCAAACTTCTAGTTATCTCGTATTCACTAAACTCACAAACTTGCGTACATTCAATGATGACTATAAACTCACCGTACATATATAATTCGTTGGAATTACAAAATCCGTATACATTCTCTCCATTTCATTACAATTATTGTAATCCTAACTCGAATTACAATTACCCTAGCCCTAGCCCTAATCCAATTATAATATAGTTTCGTAACCGCAACCCTAATCCTATAATAAATCCTATAAACACACATATTGCAATATATTTCCATCTCGGATTGCATAAATGATACTCTCAATTTTGTAGAACCAGCATTTCACCATGTAAAATACCTAGTTACACCTCGATAAATTGATGGACCGCAAGAAAATCCACTACTTTTCTACAAACAAATATGATTTTTTTTATGAGAGTAATCCACGAATATTGTTGCTAGATGTAATAACTAGAAAATTCATTACTTATTCTCTTTTTTAAATGACTAAATCTTTTTTAGGGGAAAGATGATTTTCTTTCAAATTCGACTTACACTTACTTAACATTATGATGTATCATCTCTAATCTGGGACAATATCTACCAGTACTCGCATCACCCTAAACAATTTGTTTTCTCTGAAGTTCAATTAGGCCAATTTCAACTTGATGAGGGCTCGAATCCTGTACAAGCATCATACAAAACTGGTTAAACCTGTTCTATCCACAAATGTGAACAACTAAAATTAAATCATGCCTTTTTTTGTTAAAACTATTCTTTTTTAGCAAAGAACTAAAAAGTTCTGCTGCATTGAGAGGATTTAGGGCAAAAATATGTTCTTATCAGGAACAACTTTGAGAGAGAGAGAGAGAGAGAGAGAGAGAGAGAGAGAGAGAGAGTTTGTTCAAATTAAAGCCAAGATACCTCAGAGAAGAGGGTTTAGGGCATCGCCGGATGGCCGCGGCACACCACCAGTTAGACTCGCCACGCCACCAGACAACACTTCGCAGCATCGCCTCGCCACTCGCCAGCTTCGTGCAAGACAGAGAGGAGGGGGTGAGAGGAGCTTGGTTCATCGTAGATAGAAAGATAGAGACGAGGTTCACGAATCACGGGTTTGGTTTGGTTATTGGGGTTCACGAATCACGGGTTTGGTTTGGTTATTGGGTTCAAGGTTAAAAGAGGGTTTATAAGAATCATAAGTTATCGGGTATGGAATTAGTGAACTGAGGGGTAAAATAGTCAATTGTGTTAATTTTCTGTTAAATTTAACAAAAGTGTTGAGTAAGGATAAATTTGATATCAATTGTGTTTAGTAGGGATAAATATGATATTAAGCACTCAAGAGGGAGAAATATGTAATTTATTAGTTTAGTAGGGATATACCAGAATTTTTCCCTATTTTATAATACGTGATGAAATTACAATAGACTGTGTTTTCTGTTAATTCAGGTCAAAAAGACCGAATCTCCCAAAACTAGTCACATGGCTACATTTCTCTCGTCGAGGTGGGCGATTTTGATATAAACATCGTGCCATTTGGTAAAAGAAAACATGAGAAAGTTACGAGGGTTTTAACATAACGGTAATACCACATTCTCCAGCTCACGCTATTACACGCCTGGAATCCACTGGAGGCGGTCTCACCTCCTTCATTTCATCTCTGAAAATAGGTCGTTTTCGACTCGCAGAATCATGCGAGAATCTTAATATTTAATGATATATGATGAAATTATAATAAACTGTGCTTTCTGTTGATTCGGGTCAAAAAGACCAAATCTCCCAAATCCAGTCGCGTGGCTACATTTCTCTCGTCGAGACGAGCGATTTTGATATAAAGATCGTGCCATTTGGTGGAAGGATGAGAAAGTTACAAGGGTTTTAACATAACGGCATTACCACATTCTCCAGCTCACCATATTATTGTTATCAGAATTTTATAATTAATTGGTTAAATAGAGGAGAACTTTTATCCTTTAATTACACGTCTGGAATCCACTGGAGGCGATCTCTCCTCCTTCATTTCATCTCGCAAAACATGTCGTTTTCGACTCGCCGAATCATTCGATAATCTTCATATTTAAAAATACGTGATGAAATAACAATAAACTATGTTTTCTGTTAATTCGGGTCAAAAAGACCGAATCTCCCAAAACCAGTCACATGGCTACATTTCTCTCGTCGAGGCGAGCGATTTTGATATAAAGATCGTGCCATTTGGGGAAAGAAAACATTAGAAAGTTACGAGGGTTTTAACATAACGGCATTACCACATTCTCCAGCTCAACATATTATTGTTATCAGAATTAAATAATTAATTGGTTAAATAGCGGAGAACTTTTATCCTTTAATTACACGTCTGGAATCCACTGGAGGCGATTTCTCCTCCTTCATTTCATCTCGCAAAATATGTCGGTTTCGACTCGCAGAATCATGCGACAATATTCATATTTAATAATACGTGATGAAATTACAATAAACTGTGTTTTTTGTTAATTCGGCTCAAAAAGACCGAATCTCCCAAAACCAGTCACATGGCTACATTTCCCTCGTCGAGGCGAGCGATTTTGATATAAAGATCGTGCCATTTGGTGAAAGAAAACATGAGAAAGTTACGAGGGTTTTAACATAACGACATTACCACATTCTCCAGCTCACCCAATTATTGCTATCAGAATTTTACAATTAATTGGTTAAATAGCAAAGAACTTTTATCCTTTAATTACACGCCTGGAATCCACTGGAGGCGGTCTCTCCTCCTTCATTTCATCTCAGAAAATATGTCGTTTTCGACTCGCAGAATCATGCGATAATCTGAATATTTAATGATACGTGATGAAATTATAATAAACTGTGCTTTCTGTTGATTCGGGTCAAAAAGACCAAATCTACCAAATCCAGTCGCGTGGCTACATTTCTCTCGTCGAGACGAGAGATTTTGATATAAAGATCGTGCCATTTGGTGAAAGAAAGAATGAGAAAGTTACGAGGGTTTTAACATAACGGCATTACCACATTCTCCAGCTCACCCTATTATTGTTATCTGCATTTTACAACTAATTGTTTAAATAGCGAAGAACTTTTCTCCTTAAATTACACGCCTGGAACCCACTGGAGGCGGTGTGTCCTCCTTCATTTCATCTCTAAAAATAGGTCGTTTTCGACTCGCAGAATCAAGCGAAAATCTTGATATTTAATGATACATGATGAAATTACAATAAACTGTTCTTTCTGTTAAATCGGGTTAAAAAGTCCGAATCTCCCAAATCCAGTCATGCGGCTCCATTTCTCTCGTCGAATCGAGCGATTTTGATATAAAGATCGTGCCATTTGGTGGAAGGATGAGAAAGTTACAAGGGTTTTAACATAACGGCATTACTACATTCTCCAGCTCACCATATTATTGTTATCAGAATTTTATAATTAATTGGTTAAATAGCGGAGAACTTTTATCCTTTAATTACACATCTAGAATTCACTGGAGGCGATCTCTCCTCCTTCATTTCATCTCGCAAAACATGTCGTTTTCGACTCGCAGAATCATGCGATAATCTTCATATTTAATAATACGTGATGAAATTACAATAAACTGTGTTTTCTGTTAATTCGGGTCAAAAAGACCGAATCTCCCAAAACCAGTCACATGGCTACATTTCTCTCGTCGAGGCGAGCGATTTTGATATAAAGATCGTGCCATTTGGCGAAAGAAAACATTAGAAAGTTACGAGGGTTTTAACATAACGGCATTACCACATTCTCCAGCTCACCATATTATTGTTATCAGAATTAAATAATTAATTGGTTAAATAGCGGAGAACTTTTATCCTTTAATTACTAGTCTGGAATCCACTGGAGGCGATCTCTCCTCCTTCATTTCATCTCGCAAAATATGTCGTTTTCGACTCGCAGAATCATGCGACAATCTTCATATTTAATAATACGTGATGAAATTACAAAAAACTGTGTTTTTTGTTAATTCGGCTCAAAAAGACCGAATCTCCCAAAACCAGTCACATGGCTTCACTTCTCTCGTCGAGGCGAGCTATTTTGATATAAAGATCGTGCCATTTGGTGAAAGAAAACATGACAAAATTACGAGGGTTTTAACATAACGGCATTACCACATTCTTCAGCTCACCCAATTATTGCTATCAGAATTTTACAATTAATTGGTTAAATAGCAAAGAACTTTTATCCTTTAATTACACGCCTGGAATCCACTGGAGGCGGTCTCTCCTCCTTCATTTCATCTCACAAAATATGTCGTTTTCAACTCGCAGAATCATGCGATAATCTTAATATTTAATGATACGTGATGAAATTATAATAAACTATGCTTTCTGTTGATTCGGGTCAAAAAGAACAAATCTCCCAAATCCAGTCGCGTGGCTACATTTCTCTCGTCGAGACGAGCGATTTTGATATAAAGATCTTGCCATTTGGTGAAAGAAAGAATGAGAAAGTTACGAGGGTTTTAACATAACGGCATTACCACATTCTCCAGCTCACCTTATTATTGTTATCTGCATTTTACAACTAATTGTTTAAATAGCGAAGAACTTTTGTCCTTAAATTACACGCCTGGAACCCACTGGAGGCAGTCTCTCCTCCTTCATTTCATCTCTAAAAATAGGTCGTTTTCGACTCGCAGAATCAAGGGAAAATCTTAATATTTCATGATACATGATGAAATTACAATAAACTGTTCTTTCTGTTAAATCAGGTTAATAAGTCCGAATCTCCCAAATCCAGTCATGCGGCCGCATTTCTCTCGTTGAAGCGAGCGATTTTGATATAAAGATCGTGCCATTTGGTGGAAGGATGAGAAAGTTACAAGGGTTTTAACATAACGGCATTACCACATTCTCCAGCTCACCATATTATTGTTATCAGAATTTTATAATTAATTGGTTAAATAGCGGAGAACTTTTATCCTTTAATTACACGTCTGGAATCCACGGGAGGCGATCTCTCCTCCTTCATTTCATCTCGCAAAATATGTCGTTTTCGACTCGCAGAATCATGCGATAATCTTCATATTCAATAATACGTGATGAAATTACAATAGACTGTGTTTTCTGTTAATTCAGGTCAAAAAGACCGAATCTCCCAAAACTAGTCACATGGCTGCATTTCTCTCGTCGAGGCGGGCGATTTTGATATAAACATCGTGCCATTTGGTGAAAGAAAACATGAGAAAGTTACGAGGGTTTTAACATAACGGCAATACCACATTCTCCAGCTCACCCTATTACACGCCTGGAATCCACTGGAGGCGGTCTCACCTCCTTCATTTCATCTCTGAAAATAGGTCGTTTTCGACTCGCAGAATCATGCGATAATATTAATATTTAATGATACATGATGAAATTATAATAAACTGTGCTTTCTGTTGATTCGGGTCAAAAAGACCAAATCTCCCAAATCCAGTCGCGTGGCTACATTTCTCTCGTCGAGACGAGCGATTTTGATATAAAGATCGTGCCATTTGGTGAAAGAAAGAATGAGAAAGTTACGAGGGTTTTAACATAACGGCATTACCACATTCTCCAGCTCACCCTATTATTGTTATCTGCATTTTACAACTAATTGTTTAAATAGCGAAGAACTTTTGTCCTTAAATTACACGCCTTTGAACCCACTGGAGGCGATGTCTCCTCCTTCATTTCATCTCTAAAAATAGGTCGTTTTCGACTCGCAGAATCAAGCGAAAATCTTAATATTTAATGATACATGATGAAATTACAATAAACTGTTCTTTCTGTTAAATCGGGTTAAAAAGTCCGAATCTCCCAAATCAAGTCATGCGGCTCCATTTCTCTCGTCGAAGCGAGCGATTTTTATATAAAGATCGTGCCATTTGGTGGAAGGATGAGAAAGTTACAAGGGTTTTAACATAACGGCATTACCACATTCTCCAGCTCACCATATTATTGTTATCAGAATTTTATAATTAATTGGTTAAATAGCGGAGAACTTTTATCCTTTAATTACACGTCTGGAATCCACTGGAGGCGATCTCTCCTCCTTCATTTCATCTCGCAAAACATGTCGTTTTCGACTTGCAGAATCATGCGATAATCTTCATATTTAATAATTCGTGATGAAATTACAATAAACTGTGTTTTCTGTTAATTCGGGTCAAAAAGACCGAATCTGCCAAAACCAGTCACATGGCTACATTTCTCTCGTCGAGGCGAGCGATTTTGATATAAAGATCGTGCCATTTGGCGAAAGAAAACATTAGAAAGTTACGAGGGTTTTAACATAACGGCATTACCACATTCTCCAGCTCACCATATTATTGTTATCAGAATTAAATAATTAATTGGTTAAATAGCGGAGAACTTTTATCCTTTAATTACACGTCTGGAATCCACTGGAGGCGATCTCTCCTCCTTCATTTCATCTCGCAAAATATGTCGGTTTCGACTCGCAGAATCATGCGACAATCTTCATATTTAATAATACGTGATGAAATTACAATAAAATGTGTTTTTTGTTAATTCGGCTCAAAAAGACCGAATCTCCCAAAACCAGTCACATGGCTACATTTCTCTCGTCGAGGCGAGCGATTTTGATATAAAGATCGTTCCATTTGGTGAAAGAAAACATGACAAAATTACGAGGGTTTTAACATAACGGCATTACCACATTCTTCAGCTCACCCAATTATTGCTATCAGAATTTTACAATTAATTGGTTAAATAGCAAAGAACTTTTATCCTTTAATTACACGCCGGGAATCCACTGGAGGCGGTCTCTCCTCCTTCATTTCATCTCACAAAATATGTCGTTTTCGACTCGCAGAATCATGCGATAATGTTAATATTTAATGATACGTGATGAAATTATACTAAACTATGCTTTCTTTTGATTCGTGTCAAAAAGACCAAATCTCCCAAATCCAGTCGCGTGGCTACATTTCTCTCGTCGAGACGAGCGATTTTGATATAAAGATCGTGCCATTTGGTGAAAGAAAGAATGAGAAAGTTACGAGGGTTTTAACATAACGGCATTACCACATTCTCCAGCTCACCCTATTATTGTTATCTGCATTTTACAACTAATTGTTTAAATAGCGAAGAACTTTTGTCCTTAAATTACACACCTGGAACCCACTGGAGGCAGTCTCTCCTCCTTCATTTCATCTCTAAAAATAGGTCGTTTTCGACTCGCAGAATCAAGGGAAAATCTAAATATTTAATGATACATGATGAAATTACAATAAACTGTTCTTTCTGTTAAATCAGGTTAATAAGTCCGAATCTCCCAAATCCAGTCATGCGTCCGCATTTCTCTCGTTGAAGCGAGCGATTTTGATATAAAGATCGTGCCATCTGGTGGAAGGATGAGAAAGTTACAAGGGTTTTAACATAACGGCATTACCACATTCTCCAGCTCACCATATTATTGTTATCAGAATTTTATAATTAATTGGTTAAATAGCGGAGAACTTTTATCCTTTAATTACACGTCTGGAATCCACTGGAGGCGATCTCTCCTCCTTCATTTCATCTCGCAAAATATGTCGTTTTCGACTCGCAGAATCATGCGATAATCTTCATATTTAATAATACGTGATGAAATTACAATAGACTGTGTTTTTTGTTAATTCGGCTCAACAAGACCGAATCTCCCAAAACCAGTCACATGGCTACATTTCTCTCGTCGAGGCGAGCGATTTTCATATAAAGATCGTGCCATTTGGTGAAAGAAAACATGACAAAATTACGAGGGTTTTAACATAACGGCAATACCACATTCTCCAGCTCACCCTATTACACGCCTGGAATCCACTGGAGGCGGTCTCACCTCCTTCATTTCATCTCTGAAAATAGGTCGTTTTCGACTCGCAGAATCATGCGATAATCTTAATATTTAATGATACATGATGAAATTATAATAAACTGTGCTTTCTGTTGATTCGGGTCAAAAAGACCAAATCTCCCAAATCCAGTCGCGTGGCTACATTTCTCTCGTCGAGACGAGCGATTTTGATATAAAGATCGTGCCATTTGGTGAAAGAAAGAATGAGAAAGTTACGAGGGTTTTAACATAACGGCAATTCCAAATTCTCCATCTCACCCTATTACACGTCTGGAATCCACTGGAGGCGATCTCTCCTCCTTGTTTTCATCTCGCAAAATATGTCGTTTTCGACTCGCAGAATCATGCGATAATCTTCATATTTAATAATACATGATGAAATTACAATAAACTGTGCTTTCTGTTAATTAGGGTCAAAAAGACCGAATCTCCCAAATCCAGTCGCGTGGCTACTTTTCTCTCGTCGAGACGAGCGATTCTGATAAAAATATCGTGCCATTTGGTGAAAGAAAGCATGAGAGAGTTACAAGAGTTTTAACATAACGGCATTACCACATTCTCCATCTCACCCTATTATCGTTATCTGAATTTTACAATTAATTGGTTAAATAGTGAAGAACTTTTGTTCTTAAATTCCACGTCTGGAATCCACTGGAGGCTGTCTCTCCTCCTTCATTTCATCTCTAAAAATAGGTCGTTTTCGACTCACATAATCATGCGATAATCTTCATATTTAATAATACGTGATGAAATTACAATAAATTGTGCTTTCTGTTAATTTGGGTCAAAAAGGCCAAATTTCTTAAATTCAGTCCCGTGGCTACATTTCCCTCGTCGAGACGAGCGATTTTGATAAAAAAAGATCGTGCCATTTGGTGAAAGAAAGCATGAGAAAGTTACAAGGGTTTTAACATAACGGCATTCCCACATTCCCCAGCTCACCCTATTATTGTTATCTGAATTTTACAATTAATTGGTTAAATAGCGAAGAACTTTTATCTTTTAATTACACGCCTGGAACCCACTGGAGACGGTCTCTCCTCCTTCATTTCATCTCGCAAAATATGTCGTTTTCGACTCGCAGAATCATGCGATAATGTTCATGTTTAATAATACATGATGAAATTACAATAAACTGTGCTTTTTGTTAATTCGGGTCAAAAAGACCGAATCTCCTAAACCAGTCCCGTGGCTACATTTCTCTCGTCGGGACGAACGATTTTGATATAAAAATTGTGCCATTTGGTGAAAGAAAGCATGAGAAAGTTACAATGGTTTTAACATAACGGCATTACCACATTCTCCAGCTCACCCTATTATTGTTATCTGCATTTTATAATTAATTGGTTAAATAGTGAAGAACTTTTGTCCTTAAATTACACGTCTGGAATCCACTGGAGGCAGTCTCTCCTCCTTCATTTCATCTCTAAAAATAGGTCGTTTTCGACTAGATGAATCATGCGATAATCTTCATATTTAATAATACATGATGAAATTTCAATAAACTGTGCTTTCTGTTAATTAGGGTCAAAAAGACCGAATCTCCCAAATCCAGTCGCGTGGCTACTTTTCTCTCGTCCAGACGAGCGATTCTGATAAAAATATCGTGCCATTTGGTGAAAGAAAGCATGAGAAAGTTACAAGGGTTTTAACATAATGGCATTACCACATTCTCCATCTCACCCTATTATCGTTATCTGCATTTTACAATTAATTGGTTAAATAGTGAAGAACTTTTGTCCTTAAATTACACGTCTGGAATCCACTGGAGGCAGTCTCTCCTCCTTCATTTCATCCCTAAAAATAGGTCGTTTCCGACTAGCTGAATCATGCGATAATCTTAATATTTAATGATACATGATGAAATTATAATAAACGGTGCTTTCTGTTGATTCAGGTGAAAAAGACCGAATCTCCCAATTCCAGTCATGTGGCTAAGTTTCTCTCGTCGAGACGAGCGATTTTAATATAAAGATCGTGCCATTTGATATAAGGATGAGAAAGTTACCAGGGTTTTAACATAACGGCATTACCACATTCTCCTGCTCACCATATTATTGTTATCTGAATTTTACAATTAATTGGTTAAATAGTGAAGAACTTTTATCTTTTAATTACAGGCCTAATCCACTGGAGGCGGTGTCTCCTCCTTCATTTCATCTTGGAAAATATGTCGTTTTCGACTCGCAGAATCATGCGATAATCTTCATATTTAATAATACATGATGAAATTACAACAAACTGTGTTTTCTGTTAATTCGGGCCAAAAAGACCGAATCTCCCAAAACCAGTCCCATGGCTACATTTCTCTCGTCGAGACGAGCGATTTTGATATAAAGATCGTGCCATTTGGTGAAAGAAAGAATGAGAAAGTTACAAGGGTTTTAACATAACATCATTAGCACATTCTCCAGCTCACCCTATTATTGTTATCTACATTTTACAACTAATTGGTTAAATAGCGAAGAACTTTTGTCCTTAAATTACACGCCTGGAATCCACTGGAGGCGGTCTCTCCTCCTTCATTTCATCTCTAAAAATAGGTTGTTTTCGACTCGCAGAATCATGCAATAATCTTAATATTTAATGATACATGACGAAATTACAATAAACTGTGCTTTCTGTTAATTCGGGTTGAAAAGACCGAATCTCCCAAATCCAGTCATGCGGCTGCATTTCTCTCGTCGAGGCGAGTGATTTTGATATAAAGATCGTGCCATTTGGTGGAAGGATGAGGAAGTTACAAAGGTTTTAACATAACGGCATTACCACATTCTCCAGCTCATCCTATTATTGTTATCTGGATTTTACAATTAATTGGTTAAATAACGAAGAACTTTTATCCTTTAATTACACGTCTGGAATCCACTGGAGGCGATCTCTCCTCCTTCATTTCATCTCGCAAAATATGTCGTTTTCGACGCGCAGAATCATGCGATAATCTTCATATTTAATAATACGTGATGAAATTACAATAAATTGTGCTTTCTGTTAATTCGGGTCAAAAAGACCGAATCTCTCAAATCCAGTCACGTGGCTACATTTCCCTCGTCGAGACGAGCGATTTTGATAAAATGATCGTGCCATTTGGTGAAAGAAAGTTTGAGAAAGTTACAAGGGTTTTAACATAACGGCATTACCACATTCTCCAGCCCACCCTATTATTGTTATCTGAATTTTACAATTAATTGGTTAAATAGCGAAGAACTTTTATCTTTTAATTACACGCCTGGAACCCACTGGAGGCGGTCTCTCCTCCTTCATTTCATCTCGCAAAATATGTCGTTTTCGACTCGCAGAATCATTCGATAATCTTCATATTTAATAATACGTGATGAAATTACAATAAAGTGTGCTTTCTGTTAATTCGGGTCAAAAAGACCGAATCTCTCAAATCCAGTCGCGTGGCTACATTTCCCTCGTCGAGACGAGCGATTTTGATAAAATGATCGTGCCATTTGGTGTAAGAAAGCATGAGAAAGTTACAAGGGTTTTAACATAACTGCATTACCACATTCTCCAGCTCACCTTATTATTGTTATCTGAATTTTACAATTAATTGGTTAATTAGCGAAGAACTTTTATCTTTTAATTACACACCTGGAACCCACTCGAGGCGGTCTCTCCTCCTTCATTTCATCTCGCAAAATAAGTCGTTTTCGACTCGCAGAATCATGCGATAATCTTCATATTTAATAATACATGATGAAATTATAATAAACTGTGCTTTCTGTTAATTCGGGTCAAAAAGACCGAATCTCCCAAAACCAGTCCCGTGGCTACATTTATCTCGTCGAGACGAACGATTTTGATATAAAGATCGTGCCATTTGGTGAAATGATGCGAGTTCTGTATTTGAATTAATTGTATTTACAAAATTATATAATATTTCTTTTTACGAAAGTATCAATTAGCGCCATACCTAGTGTACATAATTCCATACGACTTGTAGCCTAAAAGTTATAAATTCTCTTAGGGGCCGTTTGGTTCGTGCTTTGGAGAATGCCTTGGCACGAAGTATTCCAAGGAATCTCATGCCAAGGCATATCATTCCATAGCATACTCTAATATCTTGTTTGGTTGGTACACTTATTTATTTCATGGCATAATCAAAAAATATAAAAATGAGTTTATTTATAGAAACCTTGAACAATTTATTTTTGGAAATTAAATTAAAATGTATTCCCTCCTCATGGGAATAGAGAAAATCCACCAATTTTGGTGGTAATCCTATTCCCATCAATTATGCCCTAGGGAATGGCGTATGCCATTACTTTATTACCGAGCGCGGAAACCAAACATGGGAATGTAATCCATGATTGAGTATGCCAAGACATTCTGATTGCAAAGCTCCAACCAAACGCCCCCTTAGGGCTTGTTTGGATAACTAAGGAATATCAAGTATGTCATAGTTAAAGAAAAATTTAGGTTTATTTTACGAAAACATGTTTGGATGCAATTTTATAATACATAGTATATGTTGGTTAAGGTATTTTTAGTAATTTTTGTATGTAACTTCTGGAAAAAATAAAACTTCCATCTCCTCATCTTCCATCTTCCATCTCGAATTTTTGTACATAGTTATAAATTCTCAGATTTTTAACTCTATTAAATCATATTTATCTCGAATTTCAAATTCACGATAAACTGTATTTAATTATTTCATCTTCCATCTTCTCATTGCATCTCTCTCACGTATCTCCTCATTACTCATAAGATCACTTGCCCCTACAAAAGAAGAATGTGCCTCCGCCTTTTTTCTCTTTATCTTTCTCTGAACATTATCGGACGCCTCTCACAGGTTTTTTTTTGCTTCTCTTCTCGGGCGCGAATACACCTTCTCCTCTCTTTTATCGAGCTTCCTCGGAGGATAGTTTATGCGGGGTTTTGTCTCAATTTCCTTCTCGGCTGAACAGAGGATAGTTCCGCAAAGTCTCTTGTATCAATCAGATCAGTGGTTATTCAAACAATTTCAATCAATCGGACGCTTGTGGATGTTTGTCCCTGTCCAATACTCGCTATTGTCTTCTCCTTTGTTAACAAGGTATAACTTTGACTCTAATTTTTTCAGCCTCTTAGTAGAGCAAATTTAATATTGCCTTGAAATTTACTTCGAATCATGAAAATTCAATATACATTATTAATCAAAGAATAATAATTGCAATTTAATAAAGTCTCATACATAGTTTTTTCCATTTTCAGAAATATGCTATAATAAATTTAAAGGCAGAAACTTGTGACGATAAGGTGTTTGATGAAATTACTCTTAAGAAGTTTCTTCATATTACGCAAATTTAAAGACAAAACCTTGGGATGAAAGGTGTTCGATGAAATTATTCTAAGAAGTTTCTTCATATTTGGATGAAATTACTTCTTGTTTCTATAGACATGCCCCATATAAGCAAGGATCCGTCGAAAGGAGAAAATCACATGATTTCGAAGAAACCTCTTGAGAACAAGAATAACCAACATCCTCAGAAGGACGAAATTACCAATTAGCCCTTGCAAGGAAGGAAGAAGGAGAAGAGGGAGAGGCAAAGGAAAGACAGTGAAATTCGAGTTAACAGTCAATGCTTGTGCATGAGGGGCCCCCCCTGTTTCTACAAAAGAAATCTCTTTCCAGAAACGACCTGGCTTTGGTATTGTCGGTACGAAATGCATGGTCAAAGCAAATCATTTTGTCACCCAGATTCACGATAAAGATCTGAACCAATACGATGTGAGTTGTTATTTTTTGTATTTTTCGTTTAATTATTGTTTTTTGTTGACGTATTTATTTGGTGTGTTTATTAGGTGAATATAATACCTGAAGTGAATTGTACAAGGTTGAATAAGGGCGATAATTTGTGAATTGGTACGGCTTATAGAGAGTCCGATTTGGGAATGCGATTGCCAGCTTTATGATGGCAGAAAGAATCTTTACACTGCCGGCCTTTTGCCCTTTCATTCCAAGCTTTTCATTGTCAAACTCTCTGATGAGGATCCCACTACCGGTACCATCAGGTACGCAACATACATATTCTTTTTCAATTTCAGAAAATAGGTTGTAATAAATTTAAACGCAAAACCTTGTTATGATAAGGTGTTCGATGAAATTACTCTAAGAAGTTTCTTCATATTTCGATATTCAAAGACCAAACTCAATTCATAGGTATAATACCATTTATCATGTATTTCTTTTCAATTCATGATTTAGGGTTTAAAACATTATTTGCATTTTTGTTTATTTATTAAACTATATATTTGATAAACACTAAAGTCACAAAATATTTTATAAAAATTTACAATGCATAAATTTATATATTAATAAAATAATCAGAAAATTAGAATTTATGAAAATCTTAAAATAGAAATGATACTGACCTAAATATGACCGCATTTTTCGACTAAGAATCTAAGCCACTTGAGATAATTTCCTGTCTAAACGTGAAGCTTCTGAGATAAGTTCCGTTCCGTCTCTAAAATTACGATTATTTTGTGTAATCTTGATCCTGATGTTTTATTTGTATTTCAGGTACAAATTAAATATTTGGATTTACGGTTGATTGATAAATCGTTAATTTTAGAAGCAACTTAATTCGAGCATGTTTTTCGAATAACCAAAAAGGAATAGCTGAAAGTTAGGAAGATATTGAGCGAGAAATAAGTATATTGTTTTGGAAATGAGAACATATGATTTAGATTTTGAAATTCAAACTAAGAAATTTGGAGATGAATTAAAAAAAAGTTTTGAGCAACTAATTAGACTGGTGAATATTTCAAATAACTCTCAAAGGTTACTATACTTTTTTCACTGTCAAATTTTCATTCTGAGAGGTTAAATTTGTTTTTTAAATCTGTTAATAGTATTATTATTATCAGATATTATTTTTTGGGTTTAATAAGTTATTGTTCGAATGCTGTCAAAGATAGGGGAGCTTTAGAGTACGTACGAAAAAAATAATTTATTGAAGGAGAAATTTCGCTGCGAAGAAATAGTAACAATTTTTATTTATTTTTATTTTGGAATTAGGAATACTAGCATGACCCCCGCGCAATTGCGCGGGGTTGTTCGGGTTTATAAGTAATGTAGTTGAAGAAAATTGTTGTCGTGAATTTCTTTTTGTAATCATTATTATATGTGTAATTTAGTGTGTTGTGTGCGAGTGAAATTTTGTAGCAAAAATCGTTTGAATATTTTAAGAGCCGGATTTCTTGAATAATTCAAACGGTTATTGCTAAAAAATTATCTATATTTTATACATCATAAGCAAAATAAGGAAAAAGAACGAATGAGTCGTCATGAAATTTATTAAACCTAATAGATCAGAAAACATTGCTGAAAAAAAGAGTGTTCTTAATTTCACAAATCCTTAATTTCGCTACATATTTAGCACAAATATTTTTCGCCCTTTGTGTGGTCGGCCAACAACAAAGTTTCACGATGTCATCGCTAACCGTTTCGTTCGAACCTTTAATTTAAATTATGTCATGATTATTCGCACATCCGTGATTTGGTATATTTTTAATCCCCTAATTTTTTTTGGATATTGTAAAAAATCCTCTATCTTTTCGTAAACTCCAAAAAAAAAATTCTTTACCAAACTTTTATTTTAAAATATTCCTTATGGATGATATTAATTTTTTTTTTTTTCAAAATACCTTCCAAATCTCATATGTAATAATTAAAACTTATTTTTGTTATTTTTTATTAATTTTAAGAAAATTCATAAACACTTCTTAACATATAGTGATTTAAAAAAATTTAAATTATTACATATTTTGTTTATATAATTTTAATATTCCATTCTTTATTCATAAAAAAACTAACATTAAATAATAATAAATAAACATCTTGCAAATATATTCATAGAAAATATCTATTTAAACATCTACTTTTTATTTTAGTTTTCCTTTTATGTATTTTTTAATAGTTTTGTGATATTTTATTTTTAAATATTTGCAAGATGTTCTTTTATTAATATTATTCAACTTATTATAATTTTATTTTAGTTTTTCAAGAAAAATAATACATAAGTTGAATATTTGTAATGAATGAAATATTAAAATTATATAACATATAACATATAGTAATTTTTTTTTAATTATTATGTATTAAAAAAAGTTTAAGAATTTTTTAAAATTAAAAAAGCATTTTTTTTAAATGAATACATATGTAAATTAATTTTTTTGTACAATATCTAAAAATTTAAGGAGTCTTTTGAAAAAATTTCAAGTAAAGTGGTGATAGGGAGGCATATAAGGTGTTGATGTGGACGCATGAGATGAGAGAAATTATTAATAATGTAAAAAAGGACCGAAATTTAAATTAAAAAGGACCAAAATGTTAATAAAAAGTACTAAAGTGTGAAGTAAAACTGAAAAGGACCAAGATATAAATAAAAAGGACTATAATATAAATTCAAAAATGTAAAAAAGGATGAAGATGTAAATATGAAGGACCAAAATGTAAGTTTCTAAACTCAAAAGGACAAAAATGTAAATAGAAAGGATCAAAATATAGTTTTTTCAACTAAAAAGGACCAAAATGTAAATAAAAATGACCAAAATATAAATAATTTTTTTACAAAGAGGCCCCTGGACCAAAGTTTAATTTTTCAAACTTGAAAGGACTAAATGTAAATAAAAAAGACCAAAATGCAAATAAAAAAGGACCAAAATGTAAATAAAAAGGACCAAAATGTATTTATTTTTCAGAAAAGTACCAAAATGTAAATAAATTATTTTTACAAAGAGGCCCCTGGACCAAAATGTAAATTTTAAAACTTCGAAGGATCAAAAAGCAAATATAAAGGACCAAAATGTGGAAAAAAGGACCAAAATGTAATTTTTTAAAAAAAATAGGACCAATTTGAGACCCCTGGACTAAAATGTAAATTTCAAAACTTCGAAGGACCAAAAAGCAAATATAAAGGACCAAAATGTAAGGAAAAAAGGACCAAAATGTAAATTTTTTTCAAAAAAAGGACCAATTTGTAAATAAAAAAGGACCAAAATGTAAAAAAAATATTTTTTTTTACGAATAGGCCCCTGGTGACGTGGCTGCACCAGGGGGCTGCAAATCCCCTTGAATTAGTATATAGTATAGATATGACACTTGTTTTTGATTTGTGATGATTGTTTTTTTAGGAATTTCATTTGTGATCTATGATGATGTATTGAGTCGTTAGATTGGCATGAAGTAGCTAGCTAGCAATTAGCAAGCACGAGTCAATGAACCATGCAATGTGTGTCAAAATTATAAGCATGCATTGTGCCGTATATATTTATCTATTTCATAAATAGTAGGGGGATGCAAATAAAATTTATACACTGGCTTATCTCAATTGATGTGAATATTTTGCTTCAAAGAACTTATAATGTTGATTATGGAGGTTTATGAATTAACGATGGAGACAGCATTAGCAAAAATACATGGGAGTTTAGCTTACCAGTGAATTATGGTCCAAACAAAAATGATAGATAATTCATACAATGATCCAAACTTCTTTTTTATAAAATTGTGATCCAAACATACAAAGTTACTAACAAAACAAAAGAGTCGACATAAGTTTGAAAAATACTTTCTAAGTATTAGTCAAATATATGTCTGTAATAGGCCCAGTAAATATCAGTAAGTAGAAAAACCAGCTCAGGCCTCAGAGTATGCTCTACTTGGGCTTAACGTAATTAGTATTTGGACTGTGTGTATTAATATGGCCGATTGCTTTGAATATACCAACCTTGATTTCTTATTTTTTAGGAATTTCATTTTTCATCTATGATTTGTTTTAAAAAAATATCGAGAACATGAAGATAATTAAGTTTGAAAACTGGACCAAAATATAAAAAAAACATCAAGCTGGCAGCGAAAGAGAAATATGAAATCCTGGAATGTAATTGAAACAATGCATCTAAAAAATGTTTTCCTGCAGGGGCGGTATGTTCAGAAGTTTTTGCCAAAAGATATAAACAAGAGTAAATATAAATTATATGAAATAATATTGATTATCATGTGTCCATACTATTCAATTTAAATTATTAATGCTAATTAAGATTGTTTCTCTAAGGAATGTGTAATTTGATGATGATTGCTAATTAAGATTGTTTTTGGATTGTGAACAATAATGTG
The DNA here is from genome assembly GCA_946800325.1 of Luzula sylvatica. NCBI lineage: Eukaryota > Viridiplantae > Streptophyta > Magnoliopsida > Poales > Juncaceae > Luzula > Luzula sylvatica. Next base: position 75,498,570 of record OX326956.1, on the reverse strand, counting down.
TGTAATGATATCGTGGGATTGTTTGTTTACTGAATTGAACATATTTGAAGTTTAGGTGTCATTTGTCAATGATCATATTCGTATTGATTTAATGGCAACTAATCTAGATTAGGTGTACAATAATAGTTATTTCTATAAATAATGTATGTGATTTGAGCGTGCATTAATTTTGTTGGCCGATGAATGTCAATTAAAATTTATTGGGTTATGTACAATAATATTCTTGAACGGTAACACTATTACATAATTGTTAATTGAGTCGACATTTTTAATGTTTAGGTGTTAAATATCTCATTCGGCCAGATTTCAGCTAAGTAATCAAATCCAACATAAATAAAGAATAGATGTAGAGTAATAGTTCACATAGTGATTTGCGGTGCTTTAACCCGGTGTGTTGTATCAAATTCGTTAATCAATCATGTCCACACTCATTCATGTATCAGGAAATGGTAAATACTTTTTCATTAACTAGCATTGTACCCGCGCAATTGCGCGGGATTGATTTTGTTTCTTTCCTCGTGTTTTTAATTTTCTTTTTCATAATTTTTTTGGTTGTCAAAGTTGTATATTTGTTGTTAGTTTGGTTTTTAATAGTCATTACTTGCAAGTATTATTGTTTTCTCCAAGGTCAATACGTGAAAAATAGTAATATTTACAATAACAATGCTAAATTTTTTTCGAAAGCGCAAATACATTATCGTCGTCCTGCAAAACATAATCATAGTCAAAATCATCGCATTGAATCAGGGTAAAATTACCAGATTGGCCTGCAAACCTCCCCTTTATCATGTCTTATCTTCGATCCTTACTAATTAGAACAAATAAAAAAACAATGAAATCAATTAAAAATAGTACTATTGCAATTTGGTATATTTACCATACAAACGCTGTCTTCCTGGCGCTTTTCAAGAAAACCCGCTACCTAACGATCTGCATTTTGCACTCATCCCTCTTGCAATTTGGCCACAGTGTTCAAATATAAAAAATTGTAACAATTAATTGAAAAATATAAATAAATGTGATTATTATGCATACAAACCCAAATCCAAATCTTACGAAAAGTTACCTTTTGGTTTACTCTCTTGCTATTATTTGACTTTCTTCTGAAAATTCTTCATCCAATTTGCTTGACCAATTGTGAAGTCTTCTTAATAGAGAACGAATGCTATCCAATCCCGTTCACAACTCGCCCCATATGTTCAGTCTGCACAACAAAAAGATTAAATAATCTATCTTAAATTCAAATATCAAAATAAATAAATATTAACTGACCTTTAAGGTTCGCGGCAGTTTGCATCCCAACTTGTAGGGTTTGCTCCACAACCTACAAAACACAAAAAATATCAATATAAAAAAATTAAAAAAATAATTTCAATAAAATTAAACTATATTTATAAAAAAAATTTAAAAAAACCTGTTTAGAACGCTCAATAGTTTGATCAATGTTGTCCATGACTCCATGTGTCCCCTTCCCGCATCAATTAGCTCTTGATTATTCATTTCTGCATTATCACAAATCAATTAATTAATAATTAAATTCTTCATCATTTTTATCCCCCTTGTTTGAAGGGTAAAATAGGGAAAAAAAAAGTACCAGAGCTGGGCATGATTTTCAGGGCTAGGTTCAATGGGTCCCGCCCCATCGAAGAGTTCGTTTATTTCCAAGTCTACTCTGGTACCTATCCAAACAAACTACATAATTAAATAAGGAAATAATGTACATTAAACAAATAAAGACGGGAAAAAAATTTAGAAATGGGATTTTACTTACGTTTTCTCATAAGTAACATAGGAATTGAGCTCCTTGATCTGCGAATTTAGAAGGAGAAAAAAAAATGTTAAAAAGCTATAAAAAAATATGAATTTAAGGTTTAGTTACCATGTGTTATTTCTTGTCAATGAGTTGTTCATAGATTTCAGGATTACTTTGTCCTTCCTCGTCTTTTAAGTGCAATAGATCGAGCTCTCTTACTAAACTGCATATAAAATATAAGGACATAAATGCAAAATTGGTCAGTTACACTTATGACTTGATTTGTAAAATAAATGGATTGAGTTCTCTAGATTGTCGGTTTGGGTTTTCTATTTTATCCAGTTTTTGGAAACCATATCTGCACAAAATAATATAAAAAGCTTAAATTTTATTTGTAACACTAAGGTTTTTTTTAAATATTAGCAAGGAAACAAAGTTCGCAGTATTACTGGTCGACAATTTAAAGTTCAGAAATTATCAATTTTTCAAGTTACTGGAGAGTTTCAAACATTGACAAAATTTCCAAAGAACAAAAAGTAAATTAAAGCCTCATTTTTCAATTTAAAGAGTAAAATATTTCTAACAGGAACCATAAACATTTCAAAATCCCAGAAGAATATATTTGGGTTTTTTGACAATAACTCGTTAAAAAAAAAAAATTCGGGTAATCATGTCAATAAACTTTAAGTTGAAATTCCAATTTCAATCTTCTATCAAGATCCAACTTAATACCGAAAAAATAGAAAAAAAAAAAAGAATGAGGATCTTACTCGAGAGTTGGAAAATTTTCTTGGATCTGGCCACAGATCTGCTCAACCTCTAAAAAAATAGCAAAATCGCCTTGCTGCTAGGGTTCGGCAGAGTTAGGTCCCGCGAAACTTATCCTCGAATTTTCTGCACCGTCCACCAATTGTTCGCTTAGTTTTATCAACTCGTATTGCACCATTTGTGTCTTATGTTGCAACCTTTCACCATAAACAAAATTAATAATCACAGGGGCATATACGATAATATTTCAAAATATTATAACAAAACTAAACCTCCCCATTGAGAAAGTTAGGGAGACGAATTTTCATTCGGTTCCGAATTAGTTCGGCTAAATTCTCGACCAAGGCGATTCTGCCGAGTTTAATCCAAGGAGGACATGTTACAATGGACTTGAAAGTCTCGGCTTCGAGGAAGTTGTCAGATCCAGACAAACAACGAACTAATAAATCTTAATCATATATATAATTAATAAATAAATAAAAAGAAACCTAGCAAAAAGTAATCTATATAATTAATTAATAAATAAATAAAAATAAACCTGGCTAAAGGAAACAGCAAAGACTGACTCGTCACAAAGTCAACTCCGACAAAGCCAACTCACGTCAGAACCAAAACGAAACATAATTATGTTCCAAAAGATTATACTCGTATTCGGGCACACCATCTCTGCAGTTGACCTACAAAAAAAAAATACAAAAAGGATAAATAAAAATAAAATAGACTTCAAAAAAAATTGTAATATTTACAAAGAGAACCCTGAATTTGTTCCAAATAGTACACATCACCACGAAAATTTTTGACACGTGTTCCAGCACACTGTTTCGAGCTGCGAGACATGATGCCGAATTCCATACCGGCCATCTTGAGCTGGTCCTCACGGATATGGATACCATCCTCGCTCTCCATACCGGCCATTTTGACCTACACAAAACAAATACCAAAACAATAAATAAAAATGACTCAAAATTTTTTTGTAATATATTGTTCTAATCTTGTATACCAATTATATTCTCTCTATTTGACCAAATCTTTCGCAAGCTATAAAAATTTCAAAATCAGTTGAAAACAATGTAACAAAATATTCCAAAACAACATCAAAAGTAGGCTATACAAATTTACTCGAGAATTGAATATATTTAATTAAATGTGGCGATCAAAAAAATTGTCGATCAGAACCGAAAAAGTAGCGAAACAGGCACAACCAACATATGCAGCTTGTTGTCCAGCTACCAAAAAATAATAAATGGAAAAAGGAAACAACATTGAAAAAAATCCAAATTATGCAAAAAGGTCCCTATAGAATTAGAAACTCTCGCAGAAAGAGCCCCTCCCCTCACTGGCACAACCAGCCATTAATGTGTTCGTCACAGCATGTTTTCCTCATCTTCAAAATCCCCAATTGAAAAAAAGGTCATCAAATAAGGTTTTAAATTTTTAATTGGAGTTTAGAATTGAACAGTTAGGATTTAATTAATTGAAATTATTATTTAGTTTTTTTTTGAAAGATTTAGAGTGGGCTTAATATCCCACTTCTAAATTTGTATCATTTTCAATAAAAGGAGTCAATTACATGAGTTATCTACTTACATTCATAATTCTCCTTATCTATTACTTTTTATGGGCCTTAAAATAAAAAAATTACAGGCCCAAAACAAAAACTCTAAAAAGCCACCACTTCATCTCCTTCCTTCTGCCTTACACGATTCTCCCCCTTCTCCACTACCACACATAAACTCATTTCTCTCTCTTCTATCTCCATTGATGTGCTCACCATGACCACCTGTTATAATTCGCATGTACAAAAACCATTCCGCTTTGATCTCTTGTGCTAGCAAATCCATTGATTTAACTCTTCCTGAGAAGATTCTAGAGCATCGCTCTCGCCAGATCGCAAACGTGAAGAAGGTCGTCACTTGCCCCACTGATTTGTTCGATCCACTGGCGAAGCAAGATCGAAATCCCTCTGCACACGAATCCGGCAGATCCACCTCAAGCAAGATCGATTTCAGCCTACTCCATGCTTTCTGCACCTCCGCACAATCTCCGCTTGTCAAATGCTCATTCGATTCCTCTTGGCTCAAGCACATCTGACATCTACTAGTCAGGTACATCCCCCTCTTCATTAAATTTTCAATAGTAAGCACTTTTTTTTGTTTATAAATCCACATGAAGATTTTGTAACGCAAAGGCGCCTTCACTCGCCAAATTAGTTCAAGTTCACTATCAATTACACCATCTCCTTTCTCCATACTCGACAATAGGCCATAAAAGTCCTTGACTTTATACTTCCCAACCCCCCCCCCCCCCCCCGTCTTCCATTGAATCACATCCTCATCTGTATTCAAGTCAATTTTGTCGATTAGCTCTTTCAAAGTCTCTAATTGGGTTATAGCTTTCTCTGATAATCCCAATTTGAGTCTTAATCTCTCTTCCAAACTACCTTCTTCCTCCATTAATTCTTTCAAGCTTCCTGATTTCCTCTCGGAGAAGCTTTTAAGACATCCAAACATCTTCTCCCAACTGCTTTCTCCCTCTCTTTTACTATGCCAGAGATTATAAGAATCACCATTATTTATACTTACTTCAGTAAGATCAAAAAATAATTCCATTAATTCTCTGATGTTTTTCCAAAAGTATGAATCAGAAGGTATTTGAGAGCTAATTGCATTGTTGCCAATATTGCTCACTAATGATTCAAAATTCAGAGATCTTCCTCCTTTAGAATTAAAATATTTCACAACCCATTTCATCAACAAAGCTTTATTAAATAAGCTCAAATTGATGATCCCCAATCCATTTTCAGCTTTTGGTTTAGTGACTTGAGTCCAATTAATCAAATTAAAGCCTTTACCTTCTAAAGAATGTACCTTTTTCGAAATATTTCACTAATGATTCCATTATTATTTAGTTAAGCCTTAACAACACTAAATCAGGGCTTCATGAAATATTCGGTCCCAGATTATAAACCCTAAACCCCAAAGAATGTACCTTTTTCGAAAATACATTCAAATATTGAGAAAGATTAGCACCATCAGTAAACATCGGATGTGTTAATAATTGTCGCCTCCTTTTTCGTACCAGAACCTATCGGAAATCCATCGTCACTGCACATATGTAAGTAATGTCTGCTACTTGATGTTATGAGCTCGTCCATGTAAACATCGAAGACTGACCAGAAGCTTCTAGTAGTCCATCGTTACTGCACGGATGTCAGTCACCCACTGGCCTCGAATTGAAAAGCTCTTCGTAAGCTCCAGTTCCTGATTGTAATTACAATGTCATGTCTATTGAAAAAAATTAACTAAGAAAATTTTCTTAAATGCCATTCTGATTAAGCACAGTAAGAGCAAAGTATCTCCTAAAAGAATCAAAATCAGGAGCTCGAAGCACAAAATTAATCAAACACAAAAAGTGAGCACACAATCCATCAAAATACCTGTAAAGGAAACACAAATCAACGAAATCAACAGTAGAAAATTGAAGAACCGAGACGAACCATACTTCCCTGTCGCTTCTCTCTCGATCTGGTTTATTTGATTATATCGTTAGGGTTTCGATTTGGTTTTTTCTCTGTCGATACAGATTGCATGGAGTGAAGGTGCAGCACCTGAAGAAATGGGCCGCCGTAGCCGTAGGTCTGGTTAGGGTTAGGATTTCGTTCCGCCTCGCGACAACGCCTGCTCTGCGTCGCACGATTGACTTCTCCGCCTCGCGCATCTCCTTTTTCCCTTTTTCTCAGCCATGGGTAGGTTTATTTTTCGTGGCTTGAATGAAACGAAATGGAGTTTTGGAGAGGAGTTGTACTGGATCGTGTCTTCAGGTTGATTTCGCCAAAAATATCTGCGAGAACTTTGTTTGCTCCGTACAGCGCGGGCTAGGAGCAAGTCATGAGAGGAGAAAAGGGCGGTGCGGTACAGGCTACGACGGATTCCGGGCTAGGGTTTTTTTCGTTTTTTTCTCGCGAGAGAGATGAAGCCATCTAGGGTTTGGGGTTTGAAATGAGGAGAGAAGTGCCGCTGGCATGAAATATTTTTTTTACATATGATCGAACGGCTCAGTAAAAAAAAATGAGTAATGATACGATCCATGAAAATTTCCATGAATTTTCCCATGAATGGTGACGTGGCACCTTGTGATTGGTTGCAACTTTAATGCAACCAATCACGATGTGCCACGTCACCATTCATGAGAAAATTCATGAAAATTTTCATGGATCGTATCATTACTCAAAAAAAATCGAACGGTAAAAAAGTAAAAAACGTGGAAGGCTAAAAAAAAAGCCCATTGTTTTGCATTATATCTATTTAAGGATATGGAACAATAATTGACCTAAAAGGAACTAATTGTAAATATATTCATAATTAAACAACATTGTCTCAAATAATATGAGAAATAATATGCGAAAATAACAAATAAATTATAAATTTACTAATTATAAAACCTTTTTGAAATCCAACTTAAATAATATGCATAAAAGTACATAGTTTTGTGAAGTGATTAATATGGTTTAAAATATTAGTTTGTTATAATATTTTGTATGGGATTAATAAATGGCCATAATATTTAATTATTTAATTATTTCTATGGGATCAATAAATTATAAATGGCCCTAATATTTAATTATTGCCATTTTTATTTTGTATGATTGTAACAACAATATTTTTAGTGATGCTTGTCAATGATTTTACTTTGTTTATATTACTTTTTTTGTTTTAAAAAGACCTTTTAATGTAAGAATACAAATAAATTGTACTTATATTTTTATTTAATTAAAAAGATATTATTATATTATTATATCCGCAGCGAAGCGTGGGTATTTTCCTAGTAACTATAATTGATTCACTAGCATCTCAACAATCCCTTTCATCACAACAATCCCTTGCTCCGTAGTGGATTCAATAACTTATCATGTATATCTTAATAATTTCATAATAATTATAGCAGTCAAATAAGAGTTCAATCAAAGTAACTTGTAATTTTTTGTTGTCTGGAAAAAAAATGTCATCTTGGATCACATGTGAATTATTAATTATTTACGTAATAATTTTGTAAATTATTAATTATTTGACATATAATGATTATGTTTCATTTATTTCTTAGTTTTAATAAAAAAAAACATAATCAATTAGTTTAATATGGTAAATAATTTAGTACTAAATTATTTTATTAAATTAAAATAAAATATTGATTATGTTTTTGTTCATGGGTAAACATAATCATATGGGTAATTTTGTTCATGTTTTTATTTCATATATTTACTAGATGAAGTCAAATATCACATATAATAAAAGAGGACAATAAGATATTTCATTTTTAACCCCCTGATAAGGATTAAAACTCTTCTTAATGTCAATACTATATTGATAACATTTATTCTCTACATTTGAGTTGACCTGATAGTAGCCATGCGTGGTCACAGGTCATTCATATAATTGATGACAATAATTAGTCAAAGCCTTGATTTATCCTCAGGTTACCAGATCTTTATTATGATGACAATAGTAATCCCCGGAATATTCGAAATATATATATTATCGACAAATATTCAATTTTAAACTTATGTATGTATATGTTGATCTTTCGTATAATTGATGGATACTAGGGAATTACCAGCGCTTCGCTGCGGAGATTTTAATTTTATTATTATTCTCTGTTTTAGTATTACGGTTTCAATTACATATAAGCAAATTTGAATTATTTTATAATTTTATAATAGTATAGTATTACTCCAACATAAATACATATATTTAAATAAATCAAAATACTTACATAATTATTTTAAGGACTCAAAATATTATGGGACCAACATGACCTTTTAAGAAAGAAAAAAATTCGAAACCAACACGATTTATGTTTATTTCTTGGAATTTTATTTATTTATGGTAATATATTGTCCTTGCAAGTTGCACCCCATGCCAAATTTGTTTGATTATCAATTATCTTAGCTTTCGTCTTCATTGATAATATTTTACTTCTGAAAAACCGTGTACAAATTAAATAAGTAATACCCATAGTTAAAAAAAAAAAATCAATCTTCAATAATATAATGGTTGGAAAGTAATAAATACTTGTATAGTTGTATTGTTGTTCCATTTGGCAACTTCATTTAATACATACAAAAATAATAAATACCATAGAACTAAATTTATCTTATAAATATTTAATAAAAAAGGAATTAGGGTTTACAGTGTATCTTTTGACAACAATGGTGGTCTCGACTTTGACTCCAGAAAAATAAATGATATAATCATAAATAAATATGAGGGGCAAAATCATAAATACTGAAAAAACCTAAATAATCATCACAAGGAACATAACTTCTCTTTTAAAATGAGTAGGCATTTCATCAAAAAACATAGTAGGTGTGATCTACCTTTAAAATTATTTTCTATCAAATATTGGCATCCAAAGATTCATTCAATCTCGCAAAAGACAAAATCAAAGATTAATCCAATAGATGGACACAAATACGAAATAAATATACCAAGCTTCTGAGAGAAAATTGAATGTACCTGGAATTAACATCTGTCGCGAGAAACTTTTGAGTCTCCTACAAATCATTAGATGATTTCATTTGCAAATTGGAATATTCCAGGAATCTCCACAAAAGAGTCTTATAAGTGTTAAAATAAATAATTACAAGAAAAATTAGGGTTTACTTCTAAAAATGATAATTCCTAAATTAATACCTCTCTGAGGACATTGAGTTGCTCCAGTAATAGAGGTTGGTCATTTACATACAAAATATCAAATCCATATGTACACACTGCTACTTTAATATATCTTATTATTACTCCTTTATGTGCCCTAGTACTAAGTATCTGTTAAAAAAATATAGAAAAAAGCTCACTTTTGTCCCCTGAAGTGTTCCAAAAAGTGCAACTTGCCTCCCAAACTCTAATTTTGTTCATTTTGCCCCCTGAACTCTCATTTTTGCTCACTTTTGCCCCCTCCATCAGTTAAGTGCCCAGTCAGCAGTTAAGTGATGACGTGGCAGTGTGATGTGGCATTTTTTTGATGATTGTACTGCTGACGTGGCCAAATTTAGAATATTAAATTATACAACTCTTTAAACCCATTAACCCATTAAATTGAACCCATTAACTCAAACCCATTATTAACCCAAACCCATTATTATAACCCAAACCCACTCACTCAACTCACTCAACCTCTCTCTCTCTCTGTCTCTCTCTCTCTCGATCTCGAGACGCCATTAGCTGGGAAGAAGCTTCACGACGCCACTCTCTCTCTCTCGCCAAAATCTCTCTCTCACCGAGCTCTCCTCTCTCGACAGAAGCAAGCGAGAGTATCGCCCATATCTCGACTCTCTCTCTCTCTCTCTCTGGACTAAGGTCAGATCTCACTCTCTCTCTCTTTCTCTCTCGATCGATCGACTCATCTCTCTTTTTCTCTCGATTTTAGTTGAATTGACCCAAATTTGCTGAAATTAGGGTTATTTTCCACAAATTTCAGGAAATTTTCAGCAAAATAGGGTTATTTTAGCCATTTTCAGCAAAAATTCGCAAATTTCAGGATTAATTTTGCAAATTTCGTGTTAATTTGAAGAGGGGGGGCTCAGGGGCCTGGGGGGGGGGGGGGGGAAGAGGGGGGGCCCAGGGGCCTGGGGCGGGGGGGGGCCGGGGCCAGGGGCGTGGGGGGCTGGTCCTGTAGGGGGGGGGGGGGGGGGCGTGGGGCGCTGGACGTGGGGGGCTGGTCATGGGGTGGGGCCGGTCATCGCGTGGGGGGCTGGTCATGGGGTGCGGGGGCTGAAATCGCTGAAAAAAAAAAATGAAACGAAAAAATTGATAAAATGTACCTATTGATGATGAACCCTCCATGCTAAATCGCATAAAATCCTGAAATCGCTGAAAATCCCTGAAAATAGCCCTGAAATTGGACAAAAAAAAACCCAAATTTGCTGAAATTGGACAAAAAAAAAATGCTAATTTGCTGAAAATGGCTGAAATTAACCCTAATTTGCTGTTTTTTTTGCTGAAATTGACCCTAATTAGCTGTTTTTTTGCTGAAATTAACCCTAATTTGCTGTTTTTTTGCTGAAATTAACCCTAATTTGCTGTTTTTTTTTTCTGAAATTAACCCTAATTTGCTGGAAAAACCCTAATTTGCTGAAAATTGCTGTTTTTTGGCTGAAAAAACCCTAATTTGCTGTTTTTTTGGCAAAAATTAACCCTAAAATTCCACTCAAAACCCTAATTTCAGAAAATTGGGGACAAATCAACTAAATCGAGAGAAAATTTCAGCTAGAATTCCACTCGAGAGAGAGAAAGAGAAAGCCATCGAGAAAAAGAGAAAGAGAAAGAGAAAGAGAGGAGCTAACCGACGACGGAGAGAAGCTTAGCGACGGATAGAACCTTGGCGACGGACTGGCGACGGAGAGAAGCAGCTTCTCTTTCTTTAATGGCGAGTGAGAGAGGAGAGATCGAGCACTTCTTCCTGGGTGAGTGAGAGAAGGGTTTAAATGATGGCTTAATGGATTTGATTAAATGGGTTAATGGGTTTAATTGTTTGTTATTGGATATATAATATTATAATTTAAATTTGGCCACGTCAGCAGTACAATCATCAAAAAAATGCCACATCACACTGCCACGTCATCACTTAACTGCTGACTGGGTACTTAACTGATGGAGGGGGCAAAAGTGAGCAAAAATGAGAGTTCAGGAGGCAAAATGAACAAAATTAGAGTTTGGGGGGCAAGTTGCACTTTTTGGAACACTTCAGGGGGCAAAAGTGAGCTTTTTTCAAAAATATAAATATATAAACCTGAAAGGACTCAATTCTATTTTTTGCACGGTCTAAGCCACAATTTCAGCCCTACACAAATGACTTCACATTAGGCTTCAAAAATAATACAAATTATTATATATTTTATACTTTTTATACTTTTAAAAAAAATTCTAATTCTAATTAATTACATACTTTGCCACTTCATTAACAACATCAGGATACTTGTCGGTATTCCTCTCAGCATTGCTGCTATATATCTCCACCGTCCCATCCTCCATGCAATGTATCTTCAAAATATAAATCATAAAAGAACTTTTCAGCAAAATTCCCTAAAAAGATAAATAAACAGAGGGGCCATATTGCAAACCTGTGCACGTTCATCATCGACTTATATTCACAACTGAATTCGCTTTCCTGAAACTTATTGAGAATTTCTGACATGGCTTTCCTAGGCTTTGCAAGCATGGGCCCCACCGGAAATCCTAGAGAAAATTTTCAAGACTCCCACTTCTAGAAGTGCTTTTATATGTTCCTTCTTCTTGTTTTGACTATCTTTCCTAGATTCCTAATTTAATTATGAACATTATTAGGGTAAAATTGCAAAATAACAAGAAAAGGGGGAGGGTACCTTTGCAATTGTACGGAACGTATCTAGCACTTTAGTTATTGTCAAGCTTTGAGATTTCTTCTTACGAGGATTTGCGAAATAAGCTAACACTCTCCATTGTGAAGACCTGCTCATTTTCCCCACGAGTCCTAAATCGCCGAGCTCCTAAAATTCAAATTGCAAATTTAATTAATTGTACAAAGTAATTTAAAATACTAAAATCCTTTTTTAAAGACAGTCAAGAGCGGAGCCTTACTCCTGTGAGAGGCGCGAAGAGATGGGACGTGACGTGGGAAATTCAATTATAGTTTTACCGATTATTTGGAATCCAGTATAACATGGTTGAATAGAAAAACTGATCGTGACATCACGAGATTAGAGAAAAATATTTACCATATACTTAAGAAAATTTTGTTTACGAAAATTATGTTTACGACGAACTACATGAATCAACATATATAAGAGACTGAACCATATACTTAAGAAAATTATGTTTACGACGAAAATTGAAACATCTAACTCTAAATAATTATCTCGGAATTTTGTAAATATAATAGTCTTTATGATCACATGTGTGTGTGTGTGTGTGTGTGTGTGTGTGTGTGTGTATATATATATATATATATATATATATATATATATATATATATATATATATATATATATATATATATGTATATACAGGGCTGGTCCCGAGTTTTTAACGACCCGAGACCTATTCTGGAAACGGACCCTTCAATTATCATTAGCAAACTAAATTTTAAAAAATATCAAAATATCAATTTCCTTTTTTACTTTAACCATATCGAAAAAACAAAACACATCTACATCAGTTTTTTTTCCTTCTTGCAAAGAATTCTGATTTTCTCTTTTACTTCTTCTTGCAAAGAATCATCACGAAAACGCTCATTTTGTATTATCCACACATGTACTTCATTTTCCAATTGTCCCTCGACCATTCTTTTTGAAAAGAATTGATTAATACTCACGATCTTTCTCTTTTATTTTATTTTTTCTCACTCGAATAGTCCTGACAGTAAGGACTCCTAGATTAAATGAATTAAATGAAAATTATACTAATTAAAAAGAAATAAAAAGAATTGAACAGAAGAAGAAATATAGTTACTTTCTAATCATATTCTATGACAAGATCTATTTTTGTTTTATTATAATCTAAAAAAAATCTAATTCAAGGACCTGCAAGAAAAACAAAAACCTTTGTTTGTTCAGGATAGATTTGGGAGCTTCTCTTCTATGGCGAAAATTGGGTGGAGAGACAGTTCTTTGAAAGAAATTGGGGCATTCTTCCGGCGATTTCAAGTCTAGGGATTTCTTTCTCTGACGACTGACATGGACGTCAACGACGGAAGCGACAGGGTTTGGCGAGCTCGAGTCTAGGGTTGTCGTTTGTCGAGGCTAGGGTTTGGCGACATGGTACTGGATTGAGAAAATCACAAACACGAGAAAAAACACCAAACAAGAGGAAAATCAACCCGTACTAGAACTCTAGAAGAGATGAGTTGAAAGGTCCATTGAGTCAGGTCTGAAATAAAATTGGAGACCTATACTTTATACATACTATGTATTAATTATAATTAAGGACCCTTCCAGGACCGGCCATAAGGGGCAGGCCATAAGGCCTGGGTCTGGGCTTCAAAAGAAATATGAAGAACCAAAAATATAAAATTCTACAAAAATTTCATCCCCAACTTTTAATTATCTAAATTAGCAAGTTGTAACTTTTAGTTATTCTGAATTATTGTCCTTGTATTTTTTATTGGTCAAAATTAGATCAATTAGTTAAATTATGATCATTTAATGTTTATTTGTTCATGTAATAAATTAAATTTTAATTAACTTTTGACTTTTGGAGTTATCGAATTTTATTGTCTTAACTTTCAATTGTCGAAGTTATTTACTCAATTTTTGTCTTAATATTGTCGTTAAAAAAAATTAGTTGCTTAAATCATATCATTATGAGGAAAAGTTATATGTATGTGATATTAGTGGAACTTAAACTTTTATATGAATTTTATAATACCTCGGCTATAATTTGTTACTAACAGTTAATTTACATGGACTCTTGAAGAATTTTTTTACTAGTAGTCCATCAACGATAGCTGAGAATTTTTATAAATGTACAAATATCTGCTCTCACATATTTTTTTGTTTAGTTAGTCAACAACTATATCATTAAAACAATTGTGAAAGTTACTTATAAGCATCTTCGTGATGATTCGACAAATAAGGTTTTGCCACAATTTTAAAATAGAATCTACGCTTATATATGAGTTCAATATATACATCGTATTTAAAATTTAGGGACAATTTTTCCTATATCCCTGCTAAATTCGTAAATTATATATTTGTCCCTCCTAAGTTGTTAATATCATATTTATCCTTACTAAACACAATTAATATCAAATTTATTCCTATTAAAATCTACAAATATCAAATTTATCCATAAAGTCATATTTACATTAAATTTAACAGAATTTTGAATATTAAAATTAATTAAATTATAAAGTTTAGAGTGTATTGACCAAAACACCCTTAATAAACAATATACCAAAATCCAAACCCATTAACAAAATTATTAAACCTTACCCGTTAACACACTTAATCCCCACCCGTTAAAACCTTTCTCTTCTTTCTGTCGAAGATTTATATTTGACTTATATTTTCTCCTCTCTTTGAAAGACAAATACACTCTTTCTCTGCCGCCGAAGACTCTCTGCCGAAGAACCTAAGAACCTAAGAATCTCTGTCGAAGACTCTCTGCCGAAGAACCTAAGAACCTAAGAACCTAAGAATCTCTGTCGAAGACTCACTGCCGAAGAACCTAAGAACCTAAGAACCTAAGAATCTCTGTCGAAGACTCACTGCCGAAGAACCTAAGAACCTCTGTCGAAGACTCTCGATTGTGTTTTCTTCTCGCGACTGGAGCACGACTGGAGCTTGAGTGACGACCAGATTGGATCAAGACTGGGGAACGATTGGAGCACTGTCTTTTGATTCTTTGAGTATGAATTGTCTCCTAATTTTTTGAGCATAACTTCTGAGAAATGTATTCATAAAATCTTTAATTAATTACCCTCTCTTTTAGATTGCAATGAATCGTGAAATAAATTTGGACATGGACCAAATTGAAATGAATCCAATTGACGAATTTTAAAATATTTATGGATATGGATGTAAAATGAGTTTATGTGATAATTTTGAAACTTTTAAGGGGAGTCTGTAATTTGCAAGAATATATGATTTGAATTTGAGTTTATGTGGAGTTTAATACTTATATGTGATTTTAAGTTGAGTTTTAGTTGAATTTTAGTTAAGAGTTTTAGTCGAATTTTAGTTGGGAATTAGTTCAATTTTAGTTGGTTTTTTGTTGAATTTTAGTTGAATTGGCAACGGAACTCACGTAATTATGAATTGATATCGAAACTAAAATTACATCAATACTAAACTATGTTCATATTACACCAAGTTATTTACATCAATCAAAGTTATTTGCATTAATACTAAAATTATTTACATCGATACTCATTACAAAACACATCGATACTCTCATCACAAAACACATCGATACTCATCACAAAACACATCGATACTCATATTACATCTATATTCAACAGATCAATACTCAACAAATCGATTCCAATTAAAAATACATAAATACTCATATTACAAAACACATCAATTCCAATTCAAAATGCCATCGAAAAATACCGTCTCGAACATGTCAAGTATGACCCGAAATCCTACTCAAGCCTACCAAATATAATCTGAAATCCTTGTCGAGCCTACCAAGTATCAAAATTACAATTGACACCAGCAACCTAGAGAGAGAGAGAGAGATTACTAATGGAGTAAATTAAAATATTGGAAATTGAGGGATAAAGAATCAAATTAATTACATGAAGTTAAAATCGATTCGTAAGAACTCACCGTCTGAGCTACTATTGACGACTATGGACGTAGTTGTGCTTATTCTCAAATGATTGTTAAATTCCTGTTAATTAAATTTCCAAACATCAATTTGCTGTGAATTATTTCCTGTTAAATAATTGATGCGTAAGAAAGAGAGAGTGTAGAGAGAGAGAGGGAGACAAATAATATACCTTAAGGCACACGGCAACAAATTAAGAGCTAAACTGAAAATCAAGTCGATCCAAATACAAAAGCCTCGCTGTGTTGAAATACTGACAAGAACTAATTAAGAGCCTATAGAATTCTTTCATGAAAAGAAGAAAATGATTGAAATACAAGAGCTAAACTTACATGAACAAATTAAGGCACACGACAACAAAATCAAGTAGGGCAAAATCTCAGATTTATCCATCGGGAAACAAATAGTATACCTTAGAGAGGATTTAGGGCACAACCTCGCCAGTCGCCGAGCAAAATCTCGCCAGTCGTCGAGCTCTATGGCGCCGCCAAGCTATCGCGTCGCCTAGCTTTAGAGGAAATTGAATCGCCATGCTCCATCGCGTCGCCGAGCTCGTTCGGAGAAGAAGATGGTCAAGGGCTTGCTTGAAGAAGAAGATGGTCAAGGGTGTGTGAACTGTGAAATGAAGTTCATAAAGAGGGTTTAGGGTTCACAAGTTAACGGGTATGCGGGTATAGAATTAGATATTGGATTGAGGATTAGGGAAATTAGGGGTAAATTAAATATTGGATTAAGAGTTAATGAAATGAGGGGTAAATTAGTCATTTGTAGTATTTTTCTGTTAAATTTAACAAGAATGTTAAGTAAGGATAAATTTGATATTAATTGTGTTTAGTAGGGATAAATATGATATTAACAACTTAAGAGGGACAAATATGTAATTTTTAAGTTTAGTAAGGATATAGGAGAAATTTTTCCTAAAATTTAAAATATGTCAATTGCGTTTAGTACGAGGTTAATTCGACAATTGTTGTTAAAATCAGAAAGTATATGAAGTATTTTACTAACCTATTCTTGTTAACTTAAAATTCGTGAAATCTGAGAAATCTGAGGTTAATTTAGAAAGATGTTTCTGTTTTATTTTAGAATACGTTATTGATTAATTTTAGAACGATTTGTTGGAAAACCAAATATTAATACATATATTAATACATGCCTTTTTTTGTATATTATTTGTTTGGTTAAAGCATATATTTTAGAATATGTTTTTATATCAATTAGTTTTGTTAGTATCATTTCATTTTTATGTTTCATGTTTCTGAAAGAATAAAAGAAAAAAAATATATTATTTGTTTGGTTTTAAAATAGATATTTTCAGTGTTAAAACTGAAAATCATATTTCATTTAAGAAAAAAAATACACTTTTGTCCCCCCAATTTATCAGAAATGTCCACTTTGCCCCCCCCCCCCCCCCCCCCTACTAAAAGTTGTACCTTTTTATCTCCCGAACATTCAAACTTTGTGCACATTGCCCCCTCCGTCAATTTTCTGTTAAAAGCTGGATACGTGGCTGGATGACATGGCGTATAACCCCAACACGACCCGCTAAACCCAAACCCAACCCGCTAAACCCTTCTCTCTCAAAAGCCCCAAACCCAACCCGAGCTCTCGCCAGCTCTCTCTCTCTCTCTCTCTTTCGCCCCTTCTCTCTGTCTCTCTCTCGCCATCTTTCTCTCTCTCTCGCCAACTCTACAATTGCTCGCCTTTACACTCGGTCTGTAGCAATACAATGGGGAATGCCAGTAGTATCACGAAGAATGAAGAAATGGATGAAGAAGATAATCGAAATTCGAACTCTGTTGATTTGGATTGCGACGAATTTATGGAGTCAATCCCTAAACAAATGGCTCACTCTTCTCCCTTGACTTTTACTCCTCAGGTAAATTTCCTTTTCTCAGTATCTATTACTTAATTTTGAGACTCTTTTTGTGCCTTAAACCCTTGATAAATCACAAAAAAGGATTTTTAATTTTCTTTCTCCAGATACCCGTGGCTCCACTTGAGAAAATCGATGAAATGATTTCGAAAGGAAATATATGGACGAATACTAATAGTTTACCAGATGAAAATAATCTCGTTGAAGAAGGAATACCAACGATGATTACTTGGAGCCATGGAGGAACCAATGTTTTTATTCAAGGATCTTGGGACAATTGGAAGACGAGGTACTTCAATTCATTCTTGGAAGGTAAAATGGTCATTTCCAATGCTCGATTCACATTAATTTTTATTCATAAACTTTCTACAATTTTTTTCAGTTTTCGCAGAATTAAAATGGTCATTTCCAATTCTCTCTCTCGCCCCTACTCTCTCTGGGAGACAAGGTATTAAAAGGATTGAAATTAGCTCAGAAATTCAACGAAGAGAAAGGAAGAACAAACTAAAATTTGAAATTCAATGAAACCCACCTCTCTCTTCGCAGAACCCGATCAGTCTAACAATATGAGGATGCTGAATCTTACGCAAAACATCCAACTCCTGCTTGAAAACTCGATTTAACCTCTCACTACCTCGATGCAGCTTCACAGCAGCCAAGTCTGATCCGGACTAGGGATGTCAACGGGACGGGTCGGGTTCGGGTAAGCCTCCTCCATACCCGAACCCGAAATTTCGGGTATTACCCGAACCCAAAATACCCGCGGGTAAAAATCCATACCCGAACCCGAACCCGCGGGTAACGGGTATACCCGAACCCGAACCCGTTACCCGAAAATTATTAATAAATAATCTAAAAAAATTAAAAAATTAAAAATTATTATACAAATACGTAAAATTATCAATAATTTTAAATACATAAAACAAACAACTTGTACAAATACATCAAAAATCCAAATATTACAAATAATTAATCCATAAAACATCCAAAATTTTCTTATTATGGGTAATTTTCGGGTAATTTTCGGGTATGGGTTCGGGTATACCCGCGGGTAAAAAATTTCCCCCGAACCCGAATCCGGACCGGGTATTTTTTTTCGGGTATTACCCGACCCGCGGGTATTTTTTTCGGGTATTACCCGCCCCGTTCGGGTCGGGTACTCGCGGATTCGGGTTTCTACCCGGCCCATTGAAATCCCTAATCCGGACCCACTGAAACTCACGTACCTCGATTTCTCTCCACTGAAACTCACGTACCGAACCGAGTTCCGCATCGGCTTTGAGAGAGAGAGAGAGAGAGAGAGCTAGCTGGCGAGAGAGAGCTGGTGAGAAAGAGAGAGAGAGATGGCGAGAGAGAGACAGAGAGAGAAGGGGCGAGAGAGAGAGTTGGCGAGAAAGAGAGAAATATGGCGAGAGAGAGACAGAGAGAGAAGGGGCGAGAGAGAGAGAGAGCTGGCGAGAGCTCGGGTTGGGTTTGGGGCTTTTGAGAGAGAAGGGTTTAGCGGGTCGGGTTTGGGTTTGGGTTTAGCGGGTCGGGTTGGGGTTATATGCCATGTCATCTTGCCACGTATCCAGCCACATCATCACTTAACTGAGCTTTTAACAGAAAATTGACGGAGGGGGCAATGTGCACAAAGTTTGAATGTTTGGGGGTAAAAAGGTGCAACTTTTAGTAGAGGGGCAAAATGGACATTTCTGACAAGTTTGGGGGACAAAAATGTACTTTTTCCTTCATTTAATAAATAACAATGTATTATTTATTTTTAATTAATATGTACTTTCTTACGTTTGATAGTGTCAATAGTGTTTAATTTTGAAATATATTGTTTTTATATGTCTAATAATTTTTTCATTCGAAAAGAAAATTTATCTTATCATTCTCATCATCAGTTATACTTCGAATGCCAATACATAATTTTCAGTTCAAATATTGTATTTCAAATATAACTACATTCTTAGCATTAATTTTGTCTCCAGTATACTTTTTTATGGATTAATATATTATTTTTCTCTCTCTCTCCCCGCCTCTCTCTCCATCAAGGCGTGTTTAGTTCCTCACTACAAAAAATGTATGCGTAATTGTGTTTGTCGTATTTACAGTACCAACTGAAATTGACTGATTTTGGGACTGTTTAGGGTTCAGTAGATGTATTTACTATTTAGTATTTCATTTTCTGTGTTTGTGATTTAATATGTTGTTTATTTGGAAGTAGTTAGCGTTTAATATGGCCCATTATAATTGAATTGGGGCAAATTAAGAATTGGTGTTAGTTCTTGCTCAATTTAAGAGCTCGTTATGCTTATGTATTTGTGCTAACAATAAACAAAGTTCATATCTGTAGGTCTAATTCTCAGCACAAGTCAAAAGTTTGTTTTGAATAATTTGATGCATGGAACTGAAATTATGTACAATTTTATGCTTATAACTTTAGTTAGTACATAAAACAAATGAAAATGACAATTCTATCATCAAATGTCTTTTAGGCAATTTCCACGTAATTGGGGAGCTCTCTCGAGATAGTTTTGGCGCATATATAATATCAAAACCAACTGCACCATGTATAAGAAACCCTATACATGGATTGGTATCTAAACCGAATCAATGGAAACCATGAAGCCGTGATAATGATAGGCTACTCTCATTCTGGCAAGCACACAATGCACACTACCTGTTTTTTTCATTTTTGCTGCCTCCCATTCATACAAAGCCTCGACATGTGGATAGAAATATGTTATCAGCGAAATATCAAAACTACATGGTTGTTTCACGGTCATTCAAAAAGTTCAATAGAATTTCAATCATTCATATAATGTTATCAGCGAAATATCAAAACTACATGACTCATAATGTTCTACTAAGCAACAATTATGATGAATTGTATCGCACCAATTCCATCAAATAATAATAAGCAACCGAAATCTCAATACAACACATTTTCAAAAAGAAAATCCAAGGAGAACCCTACATCCAAATACAGTATACGGTATAAAATACAAATCCCAATCTATACAATTTTGAAGGAAAGAAATTTCTCTATTCATATTTTAATTTGGCCCAGTCATGACACTGGACTGGGATGTGGGACCCGTGACCCCAGGCACTGCAGCCAGTTCGCCGCGAGTCTGTTGCTCACGCCAGTCGACAGTTTCACAATGCATGTCGATGCTCCAGTCAGTCCCTGAATTCTTCTAACCAATTTCTCTCGTAATTCTCCAATTATTCGAGTTCATTGATTTCTCAAATCTCGACATAATATTTTGTCAAAGGCCTCTAAATTCAACAGGCCGGCCCTGACCACATGCTATCTGCACATATATACCAAATAAATAACACAAGCATAATACTGGTGTATATAACATATACTAATCCATATTCCATATACTAATCCACAGGACCGGCCTAATGGGTAGGCAAACGAGCCCCGGGTCTAGGGTCCAATATTTTGAGGGGTCCATATTTTTATAGTAGTATGTATATGTATATATATGCACAATCCATTATGATCCGCAACCCATTATGATCCAAACCCGTGATCATACACGGACCCAAACCCAATAACATAAATATCCATTCTCTCTCTCTCTCTCTCTCCGTCTATTTCTCAAAGCAGAAAAAAAGAAAAAAAAAGAAACGGCGATTTCTCTCCTGAGGAGCTCGCGACCTCCGCCTGAAGCTCGCGATTGACGGCTGGAGCAGAGCCTGACACCGGAAGTCCATCTTCTCCAGAAGTCGTGCCTCCAGTGGCAGTCGTCGTGCCTCCAGGCTCCAGAAGTTCGTCTCCTCCTGACGCCGGCGAAATTGAACGAACCAGCGGTAACCCTAAACCCTAGAAATTGCTATTTTTTTTTATAAAATCTGTTTTTTGAGGAATTGGTCCATATTTGTTGATTGTGCATTGTCCAATTTGTTGATTGTGTCCAAATTTTGGTTCAATTTGTTGATTATTGGAGATTGGGGAAGAAATGGTACACACAACCAATCAATGGTTGCTACTCAGGTTTGAAATTTCATTTCTTTTGATTCCCCCTCAATTCCGCATTTGCGCAATTTCATTTTTTAAATTCATAATTTTCATCAAATTGGATATTTGCTGGTTTGGCCCCTGATTATTGTGATAATTACACAGATGGGGTTGATTGGGAAGAAACTGGACATCGATTATGTGATCTCAACTGGAGATAATTTCTACGAAGACGGTTTAACTGGAGTCGACGATACGCAATTTGAAGAATCTTTTTCTGATATTTACACGGCACAAAGGCTTCAAATTTTATTTTTTGAAATGATAATTAAGGGGTCCGTTTTCAATAATGGGTCTCGGGTCTTCAAAAACTCGGGACCGGCACTGCTAATCCATGCAACGATATGGCATAAGAAAATGATAACATATACTAATCCATATTCCGCCGGTAAAAACGTTTTCCATTACAAAATAAATTCATAAGAAAATGATAACATATACTAATCCATATTCCATACTCCATACTACGAAATAAACCATGCAACGATATGGCATACAATTCCCTGATAATTGCAACAATATTGTAATTTCAGTCTGAACTCAACTGAGCTGAAGCTTAATAGTTCCAGTTTCTAAAGTCAAATTACTATTAATCTATCTATCGTTGCTGAACGGTGTTCGTGAATCTTGAGATTAGATCCTCCATAAGTAACAAATGCATAATTTTCACTCTTGAGATTAGCAAATTTCGATGGGGAATATGATATTTTGAGTTGTTGGATTGGAAGGGTACAGATGAAATTTGAAAAAGTCAATAACACCATACAACAATCCTTTTCAAATCGGAGATCAAAACAAGAATCTTCTACCAATGAAAAAAAAAAGATTACCGTGCGAGGAGAATAGAGCAAGCAAGGGAGAGGGTAATAGCCAGAGAGAGGGAATGGGAATTGGGAAAAACCAAGACCCATTGCGAGCCAGCGAAGTAGAGAGAGGGTATCCAGAGCCAATAAAACCATTTGCATGGAGACAAGACTGGAAGAAGAGAGGAACAATATTGGCTTGCTAAAAGGGAAGAGACGAGTGGGAGGGATGGTCATTTATATCCGTTAACGTCGCCGTTTACGTTTATAGCGGTAGAGAGATCACAAGTAGAAATGGACCATTACTTCTACGAGTAAAATAGTCACACTCTCATATATACTAGGAAAATTTCTCTCGCTGCGATCTATTAAATTTAATGTTTATGTTTATGACAAATAATAATTACGTTATCAAGTACAAATCAGTAATATTATTATGTAATGTTAATTCCGAAAATTAAAATATTAGTTATCTTGAAAAACAACTTAAAACACGAACAGCAAATCTCTTAACATTAATAATTTCAATAAATAAAATCTCACACTACAATACAATACAAATGCACTTTGTTCCTCTTGTCAAAATATGAATTTAAAAAAACAAAATAAATGCATAAATAGAAATGACTACATATCAAAGCATTAAAATCATATATTCCGCTCCATTCCTTGCCAAACAGGGGTAATATTAATAAAATGCATATTTACACAAATTTTTTTTTTATGGGTACATGTATTGGAGTATTATGATAAATAATGTAATAGAGAATAGAGAGGTATTCATTCTATTCCTATGATTCATCAAAATGCAATACAATAAATAGTTGGTTTACTTGATATAAATAAATAATTACAAAACATAAGACATCCTCATCGAGTTAACATTAGTTGAGCCATGTTATTAATACGGAGCATTACTTACTCACCTAATAATCAATATTTGTGTGCACTCGTTAGATTTGAAGCAGAGAGGTTTGATCCAAACACCCATGTATTTTAATCAAATTGAAAACATAAATAAACAACTTACAATTACAAAGGAAAAAACATAAAAAACATACCGTGTACAGATTCATTTGAATAAAATATAAATATACAAATTGAACATCATCTCGACTAAAAACATTTTATTTTATTTTATTTTTTTGAGTAAATTCGGAGAGGGCTCAAAGTCCCCCTTCCAAACACAATCTCCTTTTTTTTTTTTTTTTATTACAAACCCGTAGGCCACACACTCTATTCACTCATTTAACATTTAATCTATAATCCAGTGTCCCCGTCGGGAATCGAACCTCACACCTCTCGTTCCCTAGCCAAGAGGTGTGACCAACTAGGCTAACTCTAGTTGGCGACTAAAAACATTTTAGAAAACGGTTATTGAATGATTTCTTTCGAATAATCACTGTTTTCTTTATTTGCTTCCTCGATTGCAAAATTTTCAAAATATTGCCTTTTGATTCTCATTTCCAGAGCTGCAAAATTACATGTATTCCCTAAATTAATCAAGATTATTTCTTATAAAACCCTTAAAACTCATAGTTCAATAATTTCTTACAAAGATGCCAGTCATCCATTCTTTAACCGAAAGTTACCAATTTTGATTTTTTTCTGATATTATTAGTTTTATAAGAGTAAATATGATAATTTAGATTTTTTTTGAAAGATTAAATATGATATTTTTCATTTTCAGAAGTGTATATATCATATAAGATAATCCAGGTTACAAATTATAATTACAATAAAACGCTTAAGAAGGGAAATGTACTCGCAGTTGAATAAATTGATCTTCACAATTTATGTATCTTGATTGTCTTGGTAAAACCCTATTTAACATTATATCTTATAAATTATATATTAGAAAAAATGGAATAAAATAATATAAATTTATTATATGAAGTTTTTTCGTAGCTTTACCCCATGATACTGAAAGTTGCCCTGGTTGAACCCCTTTAGGTATCTGAATTTTATATATAATTAATTACATTTTGTTTAATTTTTATAATACTTTGCATATGAACAATACAATGATAACTATATATTAATTAAAAATAATAACTTACTGCCACTTGTGTCTAAGGATGGTATTTCAATTTTACCCCCAAGAATAGCCTGAAAATACAAATAAAATTAAAAATAAAATCATTTAAAAAAAGATTAAAAAGATCAACGTAAATGTCAGAACCGTCTCTTTGTGAAAGACAGGGTCCGTCGCAACCTGCAATAATTATAAGAAAGAACTCAAATTGGTTATTTGAATTTGGATTTAGACATCTAATTTGATGAATAATTTTCCAGGATTACTTCCTTTTCGCCCACTATTTCCCGCTTCATTTACTTTGATTATATCTTCTAAATCGATTCCTTATTCCATCAAAATTCCACAAAATTATAAAATATTTTATTTGTGAATTAATTATAATAATAATATTTCGTAATATTAATTTACCAGGTGGAATTTCTACATTTACACTCCTTGTACCGTCAACCACTCCTTCACCTTTGCAAATTACACAATAATCCTGCAAATTTATTGCAAGAATTCACAAAACCCTAAACCATAAAATATCAAATTTGATTATTTGAAGAAATGAAACGAACCTTGATTATTTTGCCGCATCATCTGCAATAACCACAAACCATTGTGAATGGAAAAACCAGTAAAAAATGAAACCAGTAAAAAATAAAATATATTAATTACCCTTCCTACACCATTAGATTTGGGACAAATATGCCGTTTTGCATTCACAGAATATCCTCTCCCATCTAATAAATTAAATCAGTATTAATTAAATTCGGCATTAATTAAGAAAAATAATTACTCACCGCATGAATCGCAAACAATCTCGGCTCTAGACATCTCTTTCATTGCACCTTTTGCTGCTTCGGAGAAGAAAGCTTCAAAACCACCTATTCAATAATCACCCTTTTAATAAATCAATTTTTTTTATTTATTATCATAAATTTGAAATTTGAAAAAAGCCTCTATATCATATCATCCGCGTAAATATCTCCTTCATTTTTGAATACCTATAATAGAAAAATTACAAAAAAACATAAATATATACAAAATTGAAAGAAATCAAAAAATAATTTAAAATTTTAACCTCTTGAGAATATTTTGTAGAAATTATCAGAAAAAGGGTGGTGATTATTTCTATGAAACCCTGAAAATGGGTCTTGATAAGTTCTTCTATTATTAAATTTGCTCGTAATATCAGCATTATATCTCACTTCCTCTTCAAAAAATCACTGTAAAATAAAGTACACATTTAGAAAAATAACCCTGAAAAAGTATGCTAATCATGTCACATATAATTTATTATCTTGTCATATTAAGATCGCTTGGAAGAATCTCGTAATACTGCATGGTTAATATTCCCAAATTTACCGAACCCATCGATCAACGTGTTATAAGTAACCACATTAGGTTAACACCCTTTTTCCTCCATTAAACTAAAAAGCTTTAACACTTCTTCCAATTTACCAACTTTAAATAGCCCATCAATCATTTGGTATATGTAACAACATTTGGGGCAATGAACTCTCGAGCATTCTAGCGAGCACCTTGAGAGCAAGATCCAAACTTTTATCCTTGAATAATTTATCGATTAGAGAACTATACGTGTACACATTGGGGACGTATCCTCTTTAGGTCATTTTAACAAACACTTGCTGCGCATCTTCTAGTTTGCCCGCTTTACAAAACCCATCGATTAAAGCAGCGTAAATTAGACCTTTAGTGCAAGATCCAATCTTTTATCCTTAAAATTTATCAATTACAGAATTATACATGTACACATTGGGGACGTATTCTCTTTCAGTCATTTTAACGAACACTTGCCGTGCATCTTCTAATTTGCCCACTTTAGAAACCCATCAATTAAAGCAGCGTAAATTATATTATTAGGCTCGTGATTAGATGCTGACATGATGGTTAATAAAATTCCTACCTTGTTTAACAAAGAAGAAGGCAATAGGGAGTATTGGATAGAGGAGAATAATTCACAAGTTTTCGTCCAAGCTCTGTTCAGCCGAGAAGGAAAAGGAAAAGGAAAAGGAAAAGAAGAGCCACACATCCGAGAAAGAAAGGGAAAAGAAGAGACCCGCACGAACTATGCTCTGAGGAAGCGCGGAAAAAGAGCAGAGAACGACGATTCGCGACCGAGATCAAGACGAGGAAAAGAAGCGCCGATAATGTTAAAACATAAGAGAGAGAAGATAAATATAATGGGTAGGTAAATGACTTTAAAAATAGTATCTTTAATTGAACTACCCAAACCCAAGGTATTTAAAACACACGTGTGAATAATCTTTAATTGTTAACATCAGATTTGTTCTCAGCCCATTGTGATGAGGCCAACACAAATGTTTGAAATATAAGCACACCTTATGCATTTCTTCTAATTCCATAATTTCACGGCCCAATACTCAATACTATGTTATGGGATTCAAATTCAGATTATGTTGGACATTTAATAACCTATTCTCGATCTGGTCCAATCATTTGTTAGGATTAAAACTAATTTTTTGCCCAATTATTAATATCTGCTTTGATACCTCTAAGGGACCGTTTGGTTCGTGCTTTGGAGAATGCCTTGGCATGAAGTATGCCAAGGAATCTCATGCCAAGGCATATCATTCCATGGCATACTCTAATACCTTGTTTGGTTGGTACACTTATTTATTCCATGGCATAATCAAAAAATATAAAAATGAGTTTATTTATAGAAACTTTGAACAATTTATTTTTGAAAATTAAATTAAAATGTATTCCCTCCTCATGGGAATAGAGAAAAGCCACCAATTTTGGTGGTAATCATATTCCCATCAATTATTCCCTAGGAAATGGAGTATGCCATTACTTTATTACCGAGCGCGCAAATCAAACATGGGAATGAAATCCATGATTGAGTATGCCAAGGCATTCTGATTGTAAAGCTCCAACCAAACACCCCCTAATATTATTATTATTATTATTATTATTATTATTATAATTATTATTATCTCATTCTAAATTGTAACTATTTTGGCATATATTAGTGGTCATAATATTTAATTATTAATGAAACAGTAGACCATTCACTGTCCATTGCATAATGTTAGCAACCAAATCAATGATATAAAAAACGTTTCATTTTTTTATTATTTCTCATTTAATGAGCAAACGGTTAACATTTAAGTTGTGCCAATATCCATATGAAATTAAATCATGATAATACTATTTGCATTTATTAGGTGATTAAATACCTTTGTGAAATTATATGCCTACAATCATATGTGTATGATTAATTACAAAAATATTTCATAATGAAAATGATGTTATAAATTTTTGTAAATTCATCTAGACAAATTTAATCATCAACCGATCAAATGATCTAACATATATAATTATTAGATATAAAGTTCATAATATATACAAAACAAAAAGAAACAATTTCATGACTATTTAATATTTATTAAATTAATATGAAAAGATAATATAATCAAACTTAAACTTGATCTAAAATCAATTGATCATAAACAAGATCTAATTTAAAACTACTTCAATTATACGAAGCAATATTTATTTTGTGTAGAAAATTGGTCATTCCGATTTTTATAACAACTCCATATTCATAAATATTATGAACACAAAATTATCATGATAGTCAAAATACATTTATTATCATGAAAATTTATTTCTATCAATTTGTTTATTTTAATTATTATTTTGTTAGTCAATTCAGAATAACAATATAAACTTTAACAAAATTATTGATAAGTGGAAATAGGAATACTTAAAACAAATATGAATATAAGTTTCATAATCAAACCACTAATTATGTTATCTAGAAAAACAATAAAATTATCAATCTTTAGAATTCCATTAGTATAGTTTTGGCCTTATCATTGATATTTATTTCTCTATTATCATGGTTCGAGAAACTTTTTATACTCCGATATCTGGAAAAATAAAACAAACGAGTCCAATAAGTAGATACAAATAATTTTGGCCTTATCATTGGTATTTATTTCTTTATTTTTTTTGAATTAAGAGGTTGAATCGTGCTTTATATTAGACACAAATAATTTTGGAGTCCCATTTCTGAATGGCTTGTTTGAGGTCTGAAAAACCTTCTTCTGGATTTCTTCTAATCGAAATAGAGGCAGTAGTGACGGCTTAATTAAGGTCCGAAAAGGCAGTTGTGACATTAATGTGAATTGCTTTGTCGATTTTCGTGTCGTCCAGTTTTTCTGTGATTGAATTGGGTGTGGATGAGCCGAGGAATGAAGCATTTCTAAATGGTGATGGATAATACATGTGATTTGTTGAATGAAATTCGATTTAGACTCAGGTTTAGAAGTCGAATTGAAATTCATTATGGTTGTTTGTAAGAATGTGAAGATGATAATGATTTGATTCGGTTGCTGGCAAGTCTATGTTACGGATGCTTGATTGTTTTTGTAAGTTTGACAAGGATTTGAGACTTCCCTATAACCGAGTATGTGTTTTGAATGTTTTTTTTACAAATTTTTGATTTGATTTGTTTAGAAATATTATTTTCACTTGAAGCATTTCTAAATGTTCTCAACAGTAATGAATAATGATGCAATTTTTTTTGTTTGAATAAATCTGCGTGTAGTTAAAAAGAATTATTCTGCTAAATTTGATACATGAGAATATGAGATTATAATTCGAGATGAATTAAGTTATTCGTGATGTATATCAAGATTATAACTTGAATAAACATGAGATCAGAAGAACACCATTGGTTACCCACTTCAATTGAATTTTCTTTATTTGGTGAATATGAATTATGGATAGAAACAAAATACAAAAGGTCGAGTTTGGTGAATTCATAGAAAAATCTTTTGCTTCTATTTATAATTATTATCTACCTTTCTTTTCCTAAAAAAGCAAAATCACATTATACGCCACCCGACCCGAGAAAATGATTGAAAAGCCAACGAACAAAACCGAAATCAAAAGATCCAAAATCGAACCGAAACCGGATGACCCAAAACCCAAACTAACCGAAAGCCGAATATAAAACATAATCTTAATTCCCCAAATATTTGCCATGTTAACAACTTATTTTACACCAAATATATATATATATATATATATATATATATATATATATATGAGTGCAACTAAAATATTTGTACAAGTAAAGAAAGGTTTCTACTTGTGAGTTTTACGCCATCCGATCCGCATCAAGATTTGTGCACTGCTTTAGTAAACACGCTCAACGTTAATACATATACTTCCGTCAAATATTTTTGGCTCCGTTAAAGTAGGGTCTTGATCTTCCTCTTGCTTGCTCGTCTGAGAGAGGGCCTTATCTTCTTGCTATTTGTGCTCGTTTGATTCACTTCAGTTCAAGAGAAGCCAGTCTCTCCCTCTTGCCAGTCACATGAGAAGGCAACGATGAAAACGAGAGAAAAATATCTTCTCTTGTTCGCCAATAGCTCAAAATAGCTCAATATTACCTCCAGTCATGCTAAAAGAGCTCCTCTCTGGTATTTTTTGGTAACTAGACTCAGCACGTGCTGCGCACGTGTTAACCCTGTCATTGAAAACGATTTTATTTTTCACTTTTAAAATTGGAAATCATACTTCATTGTTCATACTTGATAATATATTATTTTCATTATAATGATGTCTTCGTATATTTTATAGTTGTCGCTGATATCGTTCGTGTTAATAATATTTTATATATCGGTATCATTTTCAATATCAATATAATGTTTCCGAGACTAATATATAGTTTTCCCGGCCAATAAATTTTTGAGTTGAAATGTAAATTGTTTAGGGCGTTAATATACCTTTTTTTTGCGGTCAATATACTACTAATAGTGTTAATATTTGATTTTAATTCACTAATATTAATTTCTATACTAATGTGTTGTTTTCGTGTCATTATACAAATTGACTATTTTAAAGGCTAATATTTATCCATTTCTAAATCAACACACAATTTGAATAGTCAAAATATTATTTCAATGTCAAAATTACATTTAGCATCAATTTAAAATGTTTGGTTTCTTCCGATAAGTAGTTTATTTTGAAGTATATATAAATTTCGGTTGAAAAAATAATAGTAATAACATATTTGTATCGTATTCAAAAAATATGATTTATTATTGAATACTTGGAGAAATAATTAAAACCTTCATTTAAACATCATAAATTAACACATCAATGATGTTTGAGTGAGTTTTGAGAACAGAGTATATTTTTCCATTTACTAACATTTTTTTTTTTTTGGATGTATTACTCAAACATGTTTTCATTGTTGGTTATTGTTGACAACAATTTCCCTCACACAAAGAAGAACGCTAACAGTTTTCCTCACACGAACAAAAAACTTAAAAAATTTCCCAATCAAAGGCAAAATGGTCAATTGTAGCATTTTTTTTGTACGAATTAAAATTTACTATTACTATTTGGTTAAAGATGTGCACAAAATACTTCCCATGGACTGGCTGAAATCGGAGCATTTTCCTTTGTTGGTTGCCTTTTTGTCTTCCTATCGTTAGCACCATGTTTTTCTTGAAGAGAAATAACTGGTAAACATAAGTTTGCACGAAATTGTTGTGAGCAAGGATATTGTGGAAAATTTGTTGTAGAATTATATAAAACATACATAGCGAAACAATTTGTATTTTGGAAACGGGAAAATATGTACTTATCAAACAATAAGATATTTATCAAACAACATGTAAAGTAACTATATGGCACAGGTGGTTATGGGTTGTTAATAGGCTACAGCAGGTCCAGCAAGACTGCGAGGCAGGTCCGACGCGAGGGAAACCAAGTCAGACTTTGGCGAGAGCATTATCCTCGATAATTCCGACGATAAAAGACAATGAATATCAATGGCTACAATTATTGTTACAATTTAGCGCACTATGTATTTTTTCGTTTCGTTTCGTATCCTTTGTATCGAAACATTTCTCTTTTATTATATCAAAACGAAAAGATCGAGCACGTATCGTGCTTGCTTTTCTTTCAAAAAAAAAAAAAAAAAACTATTGCAAATGGAAACACAAAATTTTACTCACGATATGTTTTTGGTTTCTTAATTTTTTTTGTTCAATTAAACTTCCACATGTGAAGAAAAGTATTAGAAGCTAACTATAATATTCCTTGAAAATGAAAGTAATATAATTGATTTGGAAAAGTGAGAAATCAGAATATCCTAATTTAAATTTAAAGCACTAATGAATAATAATGATCTGAAATCGGAATACGGTGGTTTCTTTGCAAATTGTGCTGATAATAAGTAAAAAGAAATTGTACCTATTTGTCGAATTTTTGTAAGCACTGTAAATGTGACATTTGAGCTCGAAGTTAAATATTCTGTTGACAAATTCCACAAGTATACTCTGAATTCTTGCATTAAAACCAGCAAACAAAATAATATAATTCAAGTTTCAAAGGATGTATGTAAAAAATAGATTGAACCTTAATTTTATAAGCATGCAAAACATTAATTGGATTATCACAGGCATTGAAGTGTGCGCATTAATCTTCATCTGATGCTGATAGCATTTCATAGCCATCACTGCAGTGGTATATTCGTAATTAATAGATGTCAAATTTGCATGAAAATCCACATATTTTACACAAATTGCAAAGAAGTCCTTGTTCCTATTAAAACAATATGTTACCTTAATTGCAATAACCAATCTTCAATTGCAGTGTTCAAATATTTCTCTATACACTACATTTCGAGTGAAATGTTCGTCCATGTCTTGATCTTCTTTAGATAGTAAAATTTTGAGCTGCTTTTGTGTCTTTGCTCTCGATAAAGCTACATATAGTTGACCATGCGAAAATACTGGTTCTGGTAGGTAGATGCCAACACGCTCAAGAGTTTGGCCTTGCGATTTATTTATTGTCATCGCGAATGCTAAGCGAATAGGAAATTGTTTTCGCACAAATTTTATTGGGAATCTTTCATTTTGCGCAGGCTGCAGGGGTATTCGTGGAAGAAGAACTCTTGTCCCTTTGTAACTACCCACAAGAATTTCGCAATCTATAATGTTTTTTTCGAGGTTCTTGCACAGTAACCTCGTTCCATTGCAAAGGCCAATTGATGGGTCTAGATTTCGTAAGAGCATAACCGGGCTGCCGGTTTTAAGCGTTAGTTTGTGTGGAGGTAACCCGGCTGTGCTTAGTTCATTTAATACTTCTTCCTGTACCATCTCTTTTGCATCATCCAAATTACTGTCGAAACTATGGTAAGTTTTTGCTAATCCAGGAAACTTTGTGATCAACATCTCGTTGATTTGGTCAACGTATTCGTTTCTTGGTGTCAGAATTGCATTACTTATGAAACTCTTCGACTCTTCATAAGTTTGATCCAGTTTCGGGAAGACGTGTTCGAACAAGGAAAGCAAATTAGTTTCCTCATATGCGTTTGTTTGAATAATCATGTCTGATGGAATCTTAACAAAATTTTCATAAATTGTTTTTTCTGAACCATCACCAATTCGTAATAAATAATTTGCAAAGGTCATCGAAAGCTCGCATATTTTTTGTCAGCTTTATTTTGCGTATATGTGGCCATAATTTAGAACAGACGATGCTGTCAGCTACAATTTCTTCTCTTGTCCCTCCAGGAATAACCGGCAAGACTTGCTGAAAGTCACCACCGAATACAACTACTTTACCTCCGAATAGTTCGTCGGATTCAGTAATATCTTGAAGTGTATCATTCAGTGTTTCAATATATTGTTTTTTGACCATTGAAGCTTCGTCCCAAATTATTAACGAGGATTCCTTTAATAGACGAGCAAGGCCGCTTTGCTTCGACACATTACAACATGTGATCTGATCAATCATGATTGGTAGTTTGAATCTCGAATGTGCCGTTCTGCCACCGGGAATTCCCGAAGCGGCTACTCCAGAAGACGTGGTTGCAAGGGCAATTTTACGTTGCATACGGAGGGTTGCTAATAAAGCTCTATACAAATACGTCTTTCCAGTTCCACCGGGCCCATCAATAAAGAAAATTCCATTTCTCTTATTTTTTATAGCTTCTAGAATTTGATTATAAGTATTTGACTGCTCTTTATTTAGATGTAAATATGAACTTTTATCCTCCTCGGGTATCGGAATGTTGAGTTCTTCCAGAAGTTCTCTTTCTAATGGAGATTCGATATTCTTTCGTTTCGGCACATCCGGCAAGTTGTAATCGTTTGCTTGTTTTCCCATTGATCCAAGATAATCATGGATATTAGTTAGAACTTTATTCAATACTTCGTCGCTATGAAGGTTTATATCTCTTCTAAAATCTTCTGAAAGATATTCATAAAAAGATTCCCAGAGAAACCTACAATTCGAAGGCTCGCAATAAACAAGTACAGTAGCGAATAGGCGACGCAAGGCACTTGGCATTTGGAAAGATGTAGCCTCAGTCAGACACTCGAAAATACTATTATCGCTTTCAAGCAGACCTCGATTCTGAGCTGCTTCTCTATAACTTGTATACTTGAATCCGTTAACGGTGAGAAGATCGTCAAAACTTGTCGGGCCTACAACATGATTTAGTAGCAAGCGCAAATAATATCGCTCTCCTTCAGATGGATTAGCTGTGTTAACACGCCCGATTACTTTTCTCTTTTTCCTTCTTGTCCATGTTTTGTCATTTTGCCAAACATATTTTTCAGGAAAGTCTCTATACAAAACATTTCTAGCATCCGGTTCGATTTCGTTCATCCTAAAAAACTCTGTTAACATTGTTCTCCAATAAATTTCGTTCGAAATAATATCACCAAGTCTTCCTTTTTCTCTAAAAGTCACAGTGTGTTTGTTAGGAAGATGTAGCTGAAGTGAAATGACGGGAGGGTACATGTCATATAATGGAAACGCAAAAATTCTCCACATTGCTTCTGGAGGAGATATCCATCTACCAGCTTGATAACTCGTTATTTCGTCACGCGTGTTTGAATATAACTGGAAAGCTACACGGTCATGCCCTTTGTATATGTATTTATACAAATATTTCACGGCTTTAATAGAAGAGTACACTTCAACATTAATATGACAATCGAATAATGCTAGTTGTACGGAACTACCCAAGCATTATTTAGTTTATGCTTTCTCACTTGTATGGATACGCCTGTGTTTCTTCTTTTATATAAAGGATAAGAGTTTTGCATTTTTCGTACTATAGTCATTGAACGATTTCGGATATTTGAATTTGCATTTACCTTTCTCGATCATACATGAGTTTTTCGGATTCAAATTGCCACAAGGACCGTGCATCATATGATCTATGACCATATGAAATAGGTGCGAGTTCGATTGTTGGTCTGGTATTTCTGCTGAAACGTACTGATCATATATTTCAGGATTAACAATTTTGTGGCCTTCCTGAAGTATGATGAGAAAGTGAGCATGAGGTAAACCTCTTTTCTGGAATTCAATCACTTCGACATATGCACATACAGGTCCGAGAAAATGTTTTTTGAACAAGATATCCTTCAGTTGCTGAATTTTTGAATGAAAAATTCTAGTTGTTAAATCCGGGCGGTTTTGTGCTTCTTCTCCTATTTTTAATTCGTTTTTTATTTCCGGCCATGACGGATTGCATGTTATTGTCAAAAAAATATCTGGTTATCCATACCGTTGAACTAACGACATTGCATCCATATATCTTTTGCGCATGTCGCGTGGTCCACCGATAAAGTTAGCCGGCAGAATTATTCTCCTTCCGACCTTTTCTGCTGAGTATTCTCCAGAAATAATACTATCCGCAACACCATCATACAAATCGGCACGAATCCTTGTTTGTTCGTTTTTATAATAATCGAGCCGCATTGTTTCAATTTTCATATACATGTCAACTGCATATTATTGCAGAAGCCTTCCACTGTGGAGCAAGATAGATCTGCTAGATTCTCTTATTTGAAATTTGTATGCGTAATATTCTCGACAGGACAACTTGTTTTTGCTTGATGTTTTTGATGAGTAAACTGAAACGAATATGATAAATCAGTAAGTTTATTTCAAAAGTATTTATATGATAAAAGATATTCATACAATTACGTACTATCATTTTCTCGTTCAAGCAGAACTGAAAATAATATTTGTTGGTGCCGGATATCTTGGACATTTGCCTTTTTTTGCAGATTTGTATAGGTTGTTGTGCCATCCGTTTTCTCCATGTGGAAATAGTAGTGGGTATTGAAGTGGATCATAACATCCGAAGTAGTGTTTTATTGTGTGTGAAGTATTGGATTTCGAACAGAGTGCTATGTATCTATCTGTTGTCGTCGTGGATGAATTTTTGGTCCAAATAGCAGCAACTTGCGAAACTGTAGGTGTATTAAATGTTCGCTGATCTAAACCATCATCACACTTTATGTGAATTTCATGGTTATCCAGATTATCAAAATCTTTCATTTGTCTGAAGAATATTCCATATGGGTTTCTTGATAGTGTCAGCATCAACTTCTCAACAACAAATACGTCGACATATTCATTTTGACGAGTCCGGTTTAAAATCTCATGTTCGGTATCAACGAAATACATCTCTAACGGTGATATTTTTTTCTCTTCACTTTGAGATGCGCGGATAGTATGGTATATTTGTCCTTGAATACGAAACGTGTAAATCCCTCTATTATTTGTATTGATTGAATTGTCGCAGCACGTCACACCCATAGAAGTGAAAGCAAACATAGTATTATATATTCTACTATATTTTCTAAATGATTTACATTCCTGTGAATTCGATGTAAATAGGTCATACAATATCGTTGGAATTTCTGTCTCTTGAAGAACAATGCATCCATTCGAGCAACAAAAGAAATTAGTTTCCCGTTCAAATTTTTTTGATTTGCAAGAAGAGCATATTGTAGGCGGTTTTAACAATAAAGATTCCGTAGGAAAATGATTACCTGGAACCAATTGAAGAGGAAACAAATAGTTAAGAAGGTGAACATGTTTGTAATATTTTTTATAGTTTGACGTATAGTAATTACAACCTGTTGGTTCTTCAATAGATGGTATTCTTTTTCTTTTGTTTGCTTTGTTAGAAGATGAAGCCAAACATGAAACGCTTTTACGTTCGTCAGAAGGGTACATGTCATCTTTAGTGCTTTTATAAGTTTCCACGAATTCTTGTTCTATTCTAATTATCATTCCGAGTATTTGTTCTCGTCGAGAAGGAGTATTTCTTCGAACCGAGGACGAGTGGACGTATTGTCAAAATTATTGAAATGTTATGAAAAATGATGTGTTTTAATGTAAATTTTCTTTTCGTACCATTTTCATCAAATCGAATAGATGAATCACAAATTTCGGATCTCATCTTGAGATACTTCTTTTTTTTGGATTGTATGAGTTGTTTGTCTTGTTGACGTTTCTTTTCTCGTTGCTCCTTGCACATCGAGGATCTCCATTTTTTGCAATACTCGTCCCTTGATGTCATTTAGATTCTACAAATTTTTACACGTTACATAATTTCCGTAGAACTAATTTGTAAATACAATATTATGATTTAAAATTTACTAATTCAATGTATGCTATAATTGTGCATAAGTGGTCTTAGTTAAAAAAGTGATTGTTATGATTTATTTTCAAATGCATCTGAAATAAATTGGTCTACATTGTACAGACTTCATCTCGCACTACA
Organism: Luzula sylvatica; assembly: GCA_946800325.1. Taxonomy (NCBI): domain Eukaryota; kingdom Viridiplantae; phylum Streptophyta; class Magnoliopsida; order Poales; family Juncaceae; genus Luzula; species Luzula sylvatica. The sequence goes on along the minus strand of OX326956.1, from coordinate 75,461,412 downwards.
AGCAGAAAGAAATTTATTTGGAAAAAAAAATTGAAATATATACTACATACATACAAATGATTGTTTATTTGAAAAAAATGAAGTGAGCATGAAAAAAGAAACTGAAAGCAAATTGGATTTTTTTTCCCACACACACACACACACACACACACACACACACACACACACACACAAAATTTAATAGATTACATGAAATGGAATGAATATATTATAATCCAACAAGTAATAAACATACAAAATCTGACATAACCTAATTGATTACATAACATTTATCTAAATATTTAAATTTATGGCAGCAAGTAAATATTGCTAATAAAATTAAGCAAGAAATGGTACCGACTTAAAATGATGTGAACCTTTCAGATTAGCTTTTGCAGATGAAATAATAAGGTATCCTATTAAGTACGAGATGAACCTAAATTTGGAAGAAATAGTAATATCAATGAATGTCATTTTCTTAAACAAAACATGAATTAATAATTTCGTACATAACAATTTCAAATAAATGATTAAATAGAAAAAGAAATCCTTAGTAAATCGACAAGAGACCCTGCTATTTGGACATATTTAATTAGTGACATTTAAGGAAAGTGAAAAATTCCAAAATATACCGTTCTTGAAGGATAACTTCTCGACCCGTTAAGCGGTAGAATGCGAATAAACTATTTTTTTCGACAAGAGACCCTGCACCCGGTGGTCAAATAATTTCCATTGCAAAAAACTTAAATTAATATTGTCACAATTCAGTATTAAAATACCATAATAGAAATGGCATTTTGACTATAAAATAGAGATGAATTACCTAAATAAACACAGTAATTGAATAAATTCAGAGGAAATTGGATTAAATTAGCATTAACATGAACCGCATGATGAATTAGCTGAATATAAACACATGAAAAATATCTTAGTCATTACATGTTTTAAAATAATCCTTCAAAATAAGAGCAGAATAAATTTCTCGAAGCAATTTGAAATGGATGAATTTTCACCTGATAAGAGTGATTAGGTGCCCAGACTTGAAAATTCCTTCACCATACACTAATTAAGGGGAAAAAAAAGTCATTAATCTCTTAATCATGAAAATTAGTGAAGCTGAGAATATAATTTTATTCCTGAAAAAGGAAAAAGAAATTAAAATCTTGCCTCTGAATTTCTCTGAAAAAGGGATTATATATTATAATATTAAGTAATTAATAAATTTAATTATTTCGAAATAATTAAATTAAATATGATCAGCATTCTAATGAAGGATATTGTATCAAATAGTTTCAAATAAAACAAGTTAATTTTTCAATTACAAACCGCCAACAATGAAAATAATACTTTTATTAATTATCAACACAAATTTTTATTTTCAGTTCTAATAATGGAACATCGGTTTTGCAACAACAACAAAAAAAATAAACAAAAAAGAATTTTTCTGTTTTTCAGAAATATAAAAATGAAATTATATTATACAAGATTTAAATCATTTAAAATATAATTATGTTGAAGTGTGCTCTTCTATTAGCATATTTATGTGTATCATAAAATTCAGATAGTAAAGTTTTAAAAAGAATAAAATTACTAAAATGAGTATGTGAAGTAATAATATTAGTGCATGATTAAGTAATAATCTGCTTGAAATCGCCAATTCCTGGGGCTGATTCATTCAAATTAAAAAAAAAAACGATTAAAACGAACTAAAAACCAAAAATCCTTCCATTGAAACAAAACACCTTCCATTCGAGGGGCTGATTCATTCAAATCTAAGAAAAGTATTTAGTTATAATAAAAGAAGTACATAATGTTGTGCCTCTTGGTTATAATGAAAAAATCGAAAATAAAGATGCGAAAACAATTACCGAGAGGATTGAGGAATTCGAAACGACGACAGTAGATGGGTAATCGATGCTGTTTGTGCGGCGTTGTATCGATTGTATCGACGGCGAAGAACAGGTCAGGCGGTCACCATACCCTAATTAAGGAAAAATAAGTCATTAATCTCTTAATCATGACAATTAGTGAAGCTGAGAATGTAATTTTATTCCTGAAAAAGGAAAAAGAAATTAAAATCTTGCCTCGAAAATTATTATAGTTTGAATTACGACATTAAGCTTATTATTTGAAGATGAAAAAAATCGAAGATAAAGATGCGAAAACAATTACCGAGAGGATTGAGGAATTCGAAACGACGACAGTAGATGGGTAATCGATGATGTTTCTGCGGCGTTGTATCGATTGTATCGACGGCGAAGAACAGGTCAGGCGGTTTCCTTGCTTGTTGGCGCGACGAGGAATGAACAGACCAGTCTTTTTGAGAGAGGCAACAGGAGGCGACGACAGTAGATGGGTAATCGATGCTGTTTGTGCGGCGTTGTATCGATTGTATCGACGGCGAAGAACAGGTCAGGCGGTTTCCTTGCTTGTTGGCGCGACGAGGAATCAAGAGACCAGTCGTTTTGAGAGAGGCAACAGGAGATTTTTGTAGCGGCAAAGAGAGGAGATTTTCTAGCGACAAACAGGGGACGATTTTAGGGTTTTCAGAGAGGCAGCCACTAACAAGGAAGTAGTAACAGAGAGATAGGCAGTTTGTGAGAGATGGGTAGCGATGACGAACAGCGGAGCGCGGTTTCTTGCTTCTTGCGGCGACGAGGAGCGAAGATTGATTGCTCGGTTCCTTTCTTCAATTCAGTGAGAAACGAGGGGGAGAGAGAGGGCTGAGGAGAGGATTGGTGTTTAAGTAAAAACATATGGACCATGAACCGGGGACCAAGATTTTGTAGGTGAGGAGATTGACGTGCAACAGGTTCAAACAAAAATAAGACAAATTATGTGGGTCCATGTGTTCGTGTCAGCCTCTGTATGGCTATGAGTTGCAAAAGTTTTTTTGTCGTCACTCGATATTCCCTGTTTTAGTACATGGATAGAAGATTTAGTATATGGATAGATAGATTATGGTTAATGATTTATCAAGAGAAAATAACTCTCTGATCTTGTCATTTTCTTACTCATCTCTCCCTTTATCTGGTTCATTATCTTCTCTCTCTCTCTCTCTCTCTCTCTCTCTCTCTGAATTTTCTAAGCGAATCAATGGCCTAAATTGACAGATTTGCACATATTTTCAGTAGCGACCTAAATTGACTGATTTTCGGCCTATTTACTGTTGAAAGGCTTTATTTAGAGTTTAATTTCTTGTATATGTGATTTAATATGCTATTATTTGGAACTAATTAGAGCTCAAATTGGTTCATTATAACTGAATTCATGTTAATTAGGATTTGGGCTTGGATGGATGTTGAAATTGAGTATGAAATGGGTACAATTTTTACGTGTTAATTAATCAACTGTGATTTTACAAAAATTTCCATTACAATTTTTATCACCATCATCCAAACTCTAATACTAAATTTCACCATTTTAAATCCTGAGCCTATTCTTTCTTTTTGGGCTGAAAAATATTTAGTTTTACTTTGAAAAAATAGGCCCAAAGAGTAAAGTTCTTTACCTTATCCTTAACCGACCCTCACTCTCATTCACCTCTGCTGCTCCTCCCTCTCTCTTCGACGACTCCATGCCCTCCTTCTTCATCTTCTCGGAACCCTAGCACCGTTCTTCGCTTCTTCCTTCCAAAACCAGGTACCCAAAACCGAAAACTTGAGTCTCCTTTCTTTTCTCTGTTTTCTAATGTTGTTTCTTTTGTTTTTTCGCCAGTTCTTTCCTTCGTTTTCGCCATTAAAGTTGAAGCTTTCTCTCTTTCTTTCGCTAGATCTGCAGAGATTACCTCTTCCACTTCTAACTGGTAAGATCGATTTTCACTTTGACTCTCTGCGATTTCTCCTGTCTCTATTCTTTCCTTTTTTTTTTGGTACTGATTTCTTATTTCCTCTTTTTATCCTTCGATATAACTCCCATGCATGCCAAATACCTTCAACCAAGCTATTCAATGGTCTGCTTCCTCCCTCAAAGGCTCTTTGGCACCTCTCCTTCCATATCCCATGTATGAAGAACAAGGTAATTTGCCGATTGATCTCTTTCACTTTTTTATCATAGCAGTCCAAATAAGCTTCTTCGAGATTAGTTTTTAAATTGATTTTTGAAATTAATTCCAGGTTTCTGAATTCATCCCATACTTTCTGCACTTTGGGGCATCCTCCTTTGATAAGATGAGTCACACTCTCCTCTTCTTCTTCACACATATAACACCTATTTACCATATAATGTCCTCTCTTTTTTAGATTGTCCAAAGTCAGAATTTTCTCTTGTATATTAATCCACATGAAATTTTTTATTCTCAGAGGTGCTTCAATGGACCAAATATTACTTTGCTCAAGCTTCCAGAATGTCTCCTCTTCTTCACTCCAACACTTAGTAAGCATTTTATACCCCTCTTTTACTTTGTAGATACCTTTATGGTTATGTATCCATTTTATTTCATCCATTTTGTTTGCATTTAGCTTTAATTTCTTTAGGATATCCTAATTTCACTTAACTAGGATAATACCCGCGCTACGCTGCGGATATTTTCATTTTTTTTTCTTATAATTATTGATAGAAATGATTAGCGCGGATATTTTCATTTTTTTTCTCATTACTATTGGTAGAAATGATTAAGTAATAATAAATTATCTTACAATATAAAATTTGAAATGCCCGCAATTGAAATTACAATGTAAAAAGTGATTGGATAATATAAATATATCATGCTTTATCATTAGATAACAAAAGATAGACTTGATTAAAGAGTCATTGCTGAAATATTTGAACCTATCATCCGTGAAATATTTTTTAGATCTCGTCAAGTATGTAAAGACACTGCAGAAAATAGAGTTTCCCACAATAATTTGCACATGATCAATTAATTAATAAGACAGTATGATTATTGACTAAAGTTAGAACTGATATTACAATTTATTTAATACATCACAATTTGAATTAAATGACAAAAATATCTAATGAAAGTTTCAAATTTTGAGTGAATTGTTTACACACAAACATTCACACAATCTCCAAAATCATTGATGTAATATTCTGTTACAATGGATATATATTATATGGACCATTTTTTGTCCGCTAATGATATGTAATTTATGCAATGAAATAACTTGCATGTGTTCACATGCATACAAGCCGCTCAAATTGATGTTCCCGCTTAATATAAAAGAAATTTTCCATGTTGAGTGTCTACAAGCAAACAAAAATCAAATGCCATGCCATTATATCGATTCAAAACCAATGCAAATAAAATTAATTCATCATTCCTATCCAGAACCTAGTGAGTATGATAATTTTGATCCAAAAATAATGCAAATAAAATTAATTCATCATTAAACCTAGTAAGTATGGGAGAAAAAAAGAAAGAAAAACTTCATTAGTTACAATTCATATCATAACAAAAGGAAAGAAACCAAACAATAAAGGATTAGCATGCTACAAGAAAATAACAAACAATTCAACAAATCATCATTTTACATTCGCCCGAATGAATGTTGTGTTAAATTTTACATACACAAATTGATATATTTTTTTACATTAATTCGCACCCACCCATTAATTTGCAAATTGCACCAGAAAAGTAACCTAAACCTGACACATGCAATGATATCAGGGGTATTTTGTAAATTCAGATTTTTTTGTAGAACTCCAATTAGCATAAAAAAAAAACAGAAATATGATTATTAAGCTAAAATTACACAAAAGCACCTATTTTTTTTTTTAAAAAAAATAGATAAAGAAACCAAAAATCAACTAGTAATCCAATAATTTGTCAAATAATTTAAGCAATATAAAAACTTGATTCCAATAAATTTAAACCATATTCAATCTATCCCTTAATTGTACAACAAATATTATAATATCATGGAATATGGAAAATTTAAGGAATGGGTATTTTGTAAAATTTGAATTTGAACTTTTCTAATAATCCAATGCCAAAAAAGCCAAAAAATGTTCTATATGCCACAATTGCACAAAATCCCCTGATTTTTTTTTTTAAATACCAGGTTTATTTTGTAAAATCTTAAAAAATGATACAAAAATAGCAGAAAAAAGAAATGAAGCAAATATGAAATATTTTGAAAAATCCATTTTAACAAAATACCAGAAAAGAATACCATTAAAAAAAATCACCAGATCTAGGACCATTTTGAAAATAGAGGGGCCACTTTAGAATTCTTAGGAAAAAAAAGCAATAACAGAAATCAAATTTAGAGAGAAAATTGAATTTTGAACCCTTATCAAACAAGATTTGAGATGTCAGAGTTGAGAACTGGTACGTCGTACCAGCGAGCATATTGATTCTTGCCTGCTTGAATGAATTGGATTGCAGAAAATATCAAAACATATTCCTCTAAAATATGAACATTTAAAAATACACTTTTGAAATCTGAAAATATCAAAAATCCCCTCCAAGAACAGAAATAAAAAAAATATCATACTAAAACCTAATAATATCAAATATACACCTATTTAATATGAAAACTTCAAAAATACCCTTCCAAAATCTGAAAATATCAAATTTACCCATCTAAAATCTGTTTCTAGAATGCCCTTACAAAATCTAAAAATATCAAATAAACCCCTCTAGATTCTAGAATCTGAAAGTTTCGTAAAATACTCTTATAAAACCTGAAAATATCAAATTTACCCCTATTTAATCTGAAAATTACATAAATACCTTTCCAAAATCTGAAAATATCAAATATACCCATCTAAAATCTGTTTCTAGAATACCCCTAAAATATCAAATAAAACCCATCTAAAATCTGTTCTTTATTTAATATTTTATTTTTTAAAAAATATATAAGTCCACTGATTTGGGGACTGGAGGAAGATTATGTATTTGTTTAGGGGTTCGAATTAAGTGATATTGATTAAAATATGAAAAATTAAGGTTCTTGTGTATATAATTGATTGGATAACGAATAAAAATATACAAATTGAAATTAGATATTTGTGATGTACCATAATTGTTGTGCTTTCAATTCACTTCTTCTGGTAAAGAGAACAAATATTGCCCCACTTTCAATTCTCATATTTACCCCCACCTAATTGATCAAATTGAAATTCAAATAAGTATAATAAATTGAAATTGAAATTAAAATTAAACCCAAGGATATTGTACTGTATTTTACCCATAATTGAGTTCTTTAGTGGTATTAAAATTGTTATTTATTAATTACATACTTTGCAGTCATATTTTCGAGATCATTTCAATTGAGTTCTTCGTGGTATCATTTTCATAATAATTACCATAAAAGTCCAGCTTGGATATTCAGAAGTACATTTAAAATTAAGATCATTAGACAAAGAAATGATCAATATTAGTGATTTTTTCAAAATCAACATGAGATTTCAATGTCTTAATCAGTGAATTGATAGGGAAAACATCAATCTAAACAATCACAACAAAAAAAGAACGAAATTGAAAAGATATATGGTTTAATCAGTCAATTAGGAAAATATATATGAGAAATAAATGAATTGAAGTACCTTGCAATGAGTTAGGTGGTGAAATCTCAAAATCAGAAAAACGTTTGGAAGGAATTTTCAAATGAATCGGACCTGCACACGCTTATGACATGTACAATCTGATCCGATCGGAAAGGGTAAGTTTTGGGTAGCCGAGAAGGAAACGAAAGGATACCCTCTCACGACTAAACTTGGCGGAGCTCTGTGAAGGGAGAACTGTGAACGGAATAGACAAAGCGCAAGGGAAAGAGAAGTCCAGAGAAGGAGAACAGTGAATGGAGAAGAAGAAAAAGCGTGAGGAACCGTTTTGCTTGATTTGGGGAGGAAGGGCTCAAATAGATAGGAGCCCCAACAAGTAACCTTTCAGGATTGTATAAGCATCCTGAGAAGAAAATATGCAAGACTAAGAAAAAACGTGAGGAAGGGACTTCAAAATATTAATTTTCAGTTGATCGTATTTTTGAAATCCGAATAGAATTAAAAAATGATGTGGCAATCAGAGAATGAAAAGTATTTGTAAAATGTATTAGTAGATTAATTGTTCTTCTGCTTTAGGAGAAATCATAGGTTTCAAACCTAAACATTTCCCTAAATCCTCCTCTTCCAACATTACTTCTTTTACATTTAATTCCTCACATTCTGAAAAGCTTTTTAGGGTTTCATACTTTCCTGTCAGTGTTCCTTCCTTATTAATATTTCTGATATTTGTTAACGTTGTTTTCAGCATATACTGTTTCTGCGGATTCTTTAATTATTTCCCCTAATTATCCTTTTTATTTCTTGAATTAGTTTTTACCTCAATGCTTAATTTGTATAACATGTTTTTTCCAGGTGATGCATCACTGTTCGAGATGGTTATACGAAGATCAAATTAAAGCTGCTCAAGTGGATTGCAATTGATCAGGTATTAATGCTTTTGAACGACAAATGATAATGTCAAACATGGCCGATTGGAGATAATATCGTAATTTATTCCTCTCATGTTCAGATTTTTCATTAAGATTTATAACTGTTTGAACTTTGAACAAATGAGTAATTGTTCTCTTCAGGAACATACAGTTTGTGTAGTTAGAAGATTGAATTTTTTTGACTGTATGATCTGTAGTGTTATGATATTGATAGTACAGTTTGTCGAACCATTATGATTATATGTTAAAATTTAATTTCCTCGAAGATATTTATGGATAAACCACAATTTCTAAAATAAATGATTATCTAAATAGTTGCTTATTTCATTTCTTTTGTGAATTCATATGACGAGATCTTTATTTTGATGCGATGCAGGGCGTTTGGTAATATTGAAAAACAGTGAGAAGAGACTAAGAAGTTTTTCCTATTTTGAGATTCGAAGACCAACTCTATTCATAGGTATGATTGCTTGTTTCTTTTAGTAATTTCATTTTTTATGTATGATTTGTTTTACAAAAATGGTGAGAATGGAAATTGCACTATAATATAAAAAAATGCACAGAAATATATACATACATGGCAGCGAAATATAAATATGAAATCCAGGGGTTTAAATGAAACATTGAGTCTGAAAAAATGTTGTCATATAATAAAGTTAATTTCGAAGTTTTGGGCGAAAGGATATAATCAACAGTAAATATAATATTTAATTAATATGTGTACATACTATTAATGACGAGGGCTAATTGCTTTTTGTTTGTAAACAATAATATATTTGAATGATACTATAGAATTGTTTGTTTATTTAGTTGCACATTTTTTAATTTTAGATGTATAATATGACATAATATCTCGAACATGTATTGTTGGATACATTAATGTGATATTACTACTAACTCGTGGATACATTAATGTGAGATTATTTAATTGCACATTTACAAAATGGTGGATGTTTCATCTCAAGGAGAAGCGGATACATTAATGATCTCTTTTGAAATTCAAATGCTATTTATACTAGTGTGCTCATGTGATGAGAATTTTGTGGTGGTGAAACTTGTTTGATGTGTTTGCATTTTTTTTAATCTCTACCTGTTATTGAGTTGTTAATTTGATTTGATGGGTATTGCTACTCGTATACATGTAAATTTTTATAAAGATAATTTTGGAATGATAGCAATCTGAATTCACTAATTGATTTCATGGGTATCACATTTAGATGTAATTTTTCTTGTATATCTTATTTAATCTCATGCTGTTTGTGTTAAATAATTCACTCATTGTTCCACTGTCGAGCTAACTTGAAACTAAAAGAAGTAATAAATATGATTTTGGATTTCATGAGCACAATGTTTAGATTTGTACCAAAGCAATTTATGTTTTTAAATCCTATGACCCGTAAATTTGGGTTGAGATTTTGGGCATGTTTGATTTGAGGGATTGTGATATACATGGATAGTGAAATATATGTATTTCGATTTGTATCGTATCTTTTAGTACATAACTTTTCACCAAATTTCACATACACTAAGAAATTTTGTTTTTCGATTCAAAACAAGATTTTAACGTTTTGAGGAGTTCAAATAACATGTTTTTAGATCATTTGTATCGTATCTTTTAGTACATAACTTTTCACCAAATTTCGCAAACACTAAGAAAGTTTGTTTTTCAATTCAAAACTAGATTTTAACGCTTTGAGGAGTTCAAATAACATGTTTTTAGATCATTTGTATCGTATCTTTTAGTACATAACTTTTCACCAAATTTCGCAAACACTAAGAAAGTTTGTTTTTCAATTCAAAACTAGATTTTAACGCTTTGAGGAGTTCAAATAACGTGTTTTTAGATCATTTGTATCGTATCTTTTAGTACATAACTTTTCACCAAATTTCACAAACACTAAGAAATTTTGTTTTTCGATTCAAAACAAGATTTTAACGTTTTGAGGAGTTCAAATAACATGTTTTTAGATCATTTGTATCGTATCTTTTAGTACATAACTTTTCACCAAATTTCACAGACACTAAGAAAGTTTGTTTTTCGATTCAAAACAAGATTTTAACGCCTTGAGGAGTTCAAATAACATGTTTTTAGATCATTTGTATCGTATCTTTTAGTACATAAATTTTCACCCAATTTCACACACACTAAGAAAGTTTGTTTTTCGATTCAAAACAAGATTTTAACGTTTTGAGGAGTTCAAATAACATGTTTTTAGATCATTTGTATCATATATTTTAGTACATAATTTTTCACCAAATTTCACAAACACTAAGAAAGTTTGTTTTTTGATTCAAAACAAGATTTTAACGCTTTGAGGAGTTCAAATAACATGTTTTTAGATCATTTGTATCGTATCTTTTACTACATAACTTTTCACCAAATTTCGCAAACACTAAGAAAGTTTGTTTTTCGATTCAAAACAAGATTTTAACGCGTTCTGGAGTTCAAATAACATGTTTTTAGATCATTTGTATCGTATCTTTTAGTACATAACTTTTCACCAAATTTCACAAACACTAAGAAAGTTTGTTTTTTGATTCAAAACAAGATTTTAACGCTTTGAGGAGTTCAAATAACGTGTTTTTAGATCATTTGTATCGTATCTTTTAGTACATAACTTTTCACCAAATTTCACAAACACTAAGAAAGTTTGTTTTTCGATTCAAAACAAGATTTTAACGTTTTGAGGAGTTCAAATAACATGTTTTTATATCATTTGTATCGTATCTTTTTGTACATAAATTTTCACCAAATTTCGCAAACACTAAGAAAGTTTGTTTTTCGATTCAAAACAAGATTTTAACGCTTTGAGGAGTTCAAATAACATGCCTTTAGATCATTTGTATCGTATCTTTTACTACTTAACTTTTCACCAAAGTTCACAAACACCAAGAAAGTTTGTTTTTCGATTCAAAACCAGATTTTAACGCTTTGAGGAGTTCAAATAACATGTTTTTAGATCATTTGTATCGTATCTTTTAGTACATAATTTTTCACCAAATTTCACAAACACTAAGAAAGTTTGTTTTTCGATTCAAAACAAGATTTGAACGCTTTGAGAAGTTCAAATAACATGTTTTTAGATTATTTGTATTGTATCTATTACTACATAACTTTTCACCAAATTTCACAAACACTAAGAAAGTTTGTTTTTCGATTCAAAACAAGATTTTAACGCTTTGAGGAGTTCAAATAACATGTTTTTAGATCATTTGTATCGTATCTTTTAGGACATAACTTTTCACCAAATTTCACAAACACTAAGAAAGTTTGTTTTTCGATTCAAAACAAGATTTTAACGCTTTGAGGAGTTGAAATAACATGTTTTTAGATCATTTGTATCGTATCTTTTACTACATAACTTTTCACCAAATTTCACAAACACTAAGAAAGTTTGTTTTTCGATTCAAAACAAGATTTTAACGCTTTGAGGAGTTCAAATAACATGTTTTTAGATCATTTGTATCGTATCTTTTACTACATAACTTTTCACCAAATTTCGCAAACACTAAGAAAATTTGTTTTTCAATTCAAAACTAGATTTTAACGCTTTGAGGAGTTCAAATAACGTGTTTTTAGATCATTTGTATCGTATCTTTTAGTACAAAACTTTTCACCAAATTTCACAAACACTAAGAAAGTTTGTTTTTCGATTCAAAACAAGATTTTAACGTTTTGAGGAGTTCAAATAACATGTTTTTATATCATTTGTATCGTATCTTTTAGTACATAACTTTTCACCAAATTTCACACACACTAAGAAAGTTTGTTTTTCGATTCAAAACAAGATTTTAACGTTTTGAGGAGTTCAAATAACATGTTTTTAGATCATTTGTATCGTATCTTTTACTACATAACTTTTCACCAAATTTCGCAAACACTAAGAAAATTTGTTTTTCAATTCAAAACTAGATTTTAACGCTTTGAGGAGTTCAAATAACGTGTTTTTAGATCATTTGTATCGTATCTTTTAGTACATAACTTTTCACCAAATTTCACAAACACTAAGAAAGTTTGTTTTTCGATTCAAAACAAGATTTTAACGTTTTGAGGAGTTCAAATAACATGTTTTTATATCATTTGTATCGTATCTTTTAGTACATAACTTTTCACCAAATTTCACACACACTAAGAAAGTTTGTTTTTCGATTCAAAACAAGATTTTAACGCTTTGTGGAGTTCAAATAACGTGTTTTTAGATCATTTGTATCGTATCTTTTAGTACATAACTTTTCACCAAATTTCGCAAACACTAAGAAAGTTTGTTTTTCAATTCAAAACTAGATTTTAACGCTTTGAGGAGTTCAAATAACGTGTTTTTAGATCATTTGTATCGTATCTTTTAGTACATAACTTTTCACCAAATTTCACAAACACTAAGAAAGTTTGTTTTTCGATTCAAAACAAGATTTGAACGCTTTGAGGAGTTCAAATAACATGTTTTTAGATCATTTGTATCGTATCGTTTACTACATAACTTTTCACCAAATTTCGCAAACACTAAGAAAGTTTGTTTTTCGATTCAAAACAAGATTTTAACGCTTTGTGGAGTTCAAATAACGTGTTTTTATATCATTTGTATCGTATCTTTTAGTACATAACTTTTAACCAAATTTCACACACACTAAGAAAGTTTGTTTTTCGATTCAAAACAAGATTTTAACGTTTTGAGGAGTTCAAATAACATGTTTTTAGATCATTTGTATCGTATCTTTTACTACATAACTTTTCACCAAATTTCACAAACACTAAGGAAGTTTGTTTTTCGATTCAAAACAAGATTTTAACGCTTTGTGGAGTTCAAATAACGTGTTTTTAGATCATTTGTATCGTATCTTTTTGTACATAACTTTTCACCAAATTTCACAAACACTAAGAAAGTTTGTTTTTCGATTCAAAACAAGATTTTAACGCTTTGAGGAGTTCAAATAACATGTTTTTAGATCATTTGTATCGTATCTTTTACTACATAACTTTTCATCAAATTTCACAAACAATAAGAAAGTTTGTTTTTCGATTCAAAACAAGATTTTAACGCGTTGTGGAGTTCAAATAACATGTTTTTAGATCATTTGTATCGTATCTTTTAGTACATAACTTTTCAACAAATTTCACAAACACTAAGAAAGTTTGTTTTTCGATTCAAAACTAGATTTTAACGCGTTGAGGAATTCAAATAACATGTTTTTAGATCATTTGTATAGTATCTTTTAGTACATAACTTTTCACCAAATTTCACAAACACTAAGAAAGTTTGTTTTTCGATTCAAAACCAGATTTTAACGCTTTGAGGAGTTCAAATAACATGTTTTTAGATCATTTGTATCGTATCTTTTAGTACATAACTTTTCACCAAATTTCACAAACACTAAGAAAGTTTGTTTTCCGATTCAAAACAAGATTTTAACGCTTTGAGGAGTTCAAATAACATGTTTTTAGATTATTTGTATTGTATCTATTACTACATAACTTTTCACCAAATTTCACAAACACTAAGAAAGTTTGTTTTTCGATTCAAAACAAGATTTTAACGCTTTGAGGAGTTCAAATAACATGTTTTTAGACCATTTGTATCGTATCTTTTAGTACATAACTTTTCACCAAATTTCACAAACACTAAGAAAGTTTGTTTTTCGATTCAAAACAAGATTTGAACGCTTTGAGGAGTTCAAATAACATGTTTTTAGATTATTTGTATTGTATCTATTACTACATAACTTTTCACCAAATTTCACAAACACTAAGAAAGTTTGTTTTTCGATTCAAAACAAGATTTTAACGCTTTGAGGAGTTCAAATAACATGTTTTTAGATCATTTGTATCGTATCTTTTACTACATAACTTTTCACCAAATTTCACAAACACTAAGAAAGTTTGTTTTTCGATTCAAAACAAGATTTTAACGCTTTGAGGAGTTCAAATAACATGTTTTTAGATCATTTGTATCGTATCTTTTACTACATAACTTTTCACCAAATTTCACAAACACTAAGAAAGTTTGTTTTTCGATTCAAAACAAGATTTTAACGCTTTGAGGAGTTCAAATAACATGTTTTTAGATCATTTGTATCGTATCTTTTAGTACATAACTTTTCACCAAATTTCACACACACTAAGAAAGTTTGTTTTTGGATTCAAAACAAGATTTTAACGTTTTGAGGAGTTCAAATAACATATTTTTAGATCATTTGTATCGTATCTTTTAGTACATAACTTTTCACCAAATTTCACAAACACTAAGAAAGTTTGTTTTTCGATTCAAAACAAGATTTTAACGCTTTGAGGAGTTCAAATAACATGTTTTTAGATCATTTGTATCGTATCTTTTACTACATAACTTTTCATCAAATTTCACAAACACTAAGAAAGTTTGTTTTTCGATTCAAAACAAGATTTTAACGCGTTGTGGAGTTCAAATAACATGTTTTTAGATCATTTGTATCGTATCTTTTAGTACATAACTTTTCAACAAATTTCACAAACACTAAGAAAGTTTGTTTTTCGATTCAAAACTAGATTTTAACGCGTTGAGGAATTCAAATAACATGTTTTTAGATCATTTGTATAGTATCTTTTAGTACATAACTTTTCACCAAATTTCACAAACACTAAGAAAGTTTGTTTTTCGATTCAAAACCAGATTTTAACGCTTTGAGGAGTTCAAATAACATGTTTTTAGATCATTTGTATCGTATCTTTTACTACATAACTTTTCACCAAATTTCACAAACACTAAGGAAGTTTGTTTTTCGATTCAAAACAATATTTTAACGCTTTGTGGAGTTCAAATAACGTGTTTTTAGATCATTTGTATCGTATCTTTTTGTACATAACTTTTCACCAAATTTCCCAAACACTAAGAAAGTTTGTTTTTCGATTCAAAACAAGATTTTAACGCTTTGAGGAGTTCAAATAACATGTTTTTAGATCATTTGTATCGTATCTTTTACTACATAACTTTTCATCAAATTTCACAAACACTAAGAAAGTTTGTTTTTCGATTCAAAACAAGATTTTAACGCGTTGTGGAGTTCAAATAACATGTTTTTAGATCATTTGTATCGTATCTTTTAGTACATAACTTTTCAACAAATTTCACAAACACTAAGAAAGTCTGTTTTTCGATTCAAAACTAGATTTTAACGCGTTGAGGAATTCAAATAACATGTTTTTAGATCATTTGTATAGTATCTTTTAGTACATAACTTTTCACCAAATTTCACAAACACTAAGAAAGTTTGTTTTTCGATTCAAAACCAGATTTTAACGCTTTGAGGAGTTCAAATAACATGTTTTTAGATCATTTGTATCGTATCTTTTAGTACATAACTTTTCACCAAATTTCACAAACACAAAGAAAGTTTGTTTTCCGATTCAAAACAAGATTTTAACGCTTTGAGGAGTTCAAATAACATGTTTTTAGATTATTTGTATTGTATCTATTACTACATAACTTTTCACCAAATTTCACAAACACTAAGAAAGTTTGTTTTCCGATTCAAAACAAGATTTTAACGCTTTGAGGAGTTCAAATAACATGTTTTTAGATTATTTGTATTGTATCTATTACTACATAACTTTTCACCAAATTTCACAAACACTAAGAAAGTTTGTTTTTCGATTCAAAACAAGATTTTAACGCTTTGAGGAGTTCAAATAACATGTTTTTAGGTCATTTGTATCGTATCTTTTAGTACATAACTTTTCACCAAATTTCACAAACACTAAGAAAGTTTGTTTTTCGATTCAAAACAAGATTTGAACGCTTTGAGGACTTCAAATAACATGTTTTTAGATTATTTGTATTGTATCTATTACTACATAACTTTTCACCAAATTTCACAAACACTAAGAAAGTTTGTTTTTCGATTCAAAACAAGATTTTAACGCTTTGAGGAGTTCAAATAACATGTTTTTAGATCATTTGTATCGTATCTTTTACTACATAACTTTTCACCAAATTTCACAAACACTAAGAAAGTTTGTTTTTCGATTCAAAACAAGATTTTAATGCTTTGAGGAGTTCAAATAACATGTTTTTAGATCATTTGTATCGTATCTTTTACTACATAACTTTTCACCAAATTTCACAAACACTAAGAAAGTTTGTTTTTCGATTCAAAACAAGATTTTAACGCTATGAGGAGTTCAAATAACATGTTTTTAGATCATTTGTATCGTATCTTTTACTACATAACTTTTCACCAAATTTCACAAACACTAAGAAAGTTTGTTTTTCGATTCAAAACAAGATTTTAACGCTTTGAGGAGTTCAAATAACATGTTTTTAGATCATTTGTATCGTATCTTTTACTACATAACTTTTCACCAAATTTCACAAACACTAAGAAAGTTTGTTTTTCGATTCAAAACAAGATTTTAACGCTTTGAGGAGATCAAATAACATGTTTTTAGATCATTTGTATCGTATCTTTTACTACATAACTTTTCACCAAATTTCGCAAACACTAAGAAAGTTTGTTTTTCGATTCAAAACAAGATTTTAACGCGTTGTGGAGTTCAAATAACATGTTTTTAGATCATTTGTATCGTATCTTTTAGTACATAACTTTTCACCAAATTTCACAAACACTAAGAAAGTTTGTTTTTTGATTCAAAACAAGATTTTAACGCTTTGAGGAGTTCAAATAACGTGTTTTTAGATCATTTGTATCGTATCTTTTAGTACATAACTTTTCACCAAATTTCACAAACACTAAGAAAGTTTGTTTTTCGATTCAAAACAAGATTTTAACGTTTTGAGGAGTTCAAATAACATGTTTTTAGATCATTTGTATCGTATCTTTTTGTACATAAATTTTAACCAAATTTCGCAAACACTAAGAAAGTTTGTTTTTCGATTCAAAACAAGATTTTAACGCTTTGAGGAGGCCAAATAACATGCCTTTAGATCATTTGTATCGTATCTTTTACTACTTAACTTTTCACCAAAGTTCACAAACACTAAGAAAGTTTGTTTTTCGATTCAAAACCAGATTTTAACGCTTTGAGGAGTTCAAATAACATGTTTTTAGATCATTTGTATCGTATCTTTTAGTACATAATTTTTCACCAAATTTCACAAACACTAAGAAAGTTTGTTTTTCGATTCAAAACAAGATTTGAACGCTTTGAGAAGTTCAAATAACATGTTTTTAGATTATTTGTATTGTATCTATTACTACATAACTTTTCACCAAATTTCACAAACACTAAGAAAGTTTGTTTTTCGATTCAAAACAAGATTTTAACGCTTTGAGGAGTTCAAATAACATGTTTTTAGATCATTTGTATCGTATCTTTTAGGACATAACTTTTCACCAAATTTCACAAACACTAAGAAAGTTTGTTTTTCGATTCAAAACAAGATTTTAACGCTTTGAGGAGTTGAAATAACATGTTTTTAGATCATTTGTATCGTATCTTTTACTACATAACTTTTCACCAAATTTCACAAACACTAAGAAAGTTTGTTTTTCGATTCAAAACAAGATTTTAACGCTTTGAGGAGTTCAAATAACATGTTTTTAGATCATTTGTATCGTATCTTTAACTACATAACTTTTCACCAAATTTCACAAACACTAAGAAAGTTTGTTTTTCGATTCAAAACAAGATTTTAACGCTTTGAGGAGTTCAAACAACATGTTTTTAGATCATTTGTATCGTATCTTTTACTACATAACTTTTCACCAAATTTCACAAACACTAAGAAAGTTTGTTTTTCGATTCAAAACAAGATTTTAACGCTTTGAGGAGTTCAAATAACATGTTTTTTGATCATTTGTATCGTATCTTTTACTACATAACTTTTCACCAAATTTCGCAAACACTAAGAAAGTTTGTTTTTCGATTCAAAACAAGATTTTAACGCGTTGTGGAGTTCAAATAACTTGTTTTTAGATCATTTGTATCGTATCTTTTAGTACATAACTTTTCACCAAATTTCGCAAACACTAAGAAAATTTGTTTTTCAATTCAAAACTAGATTTTAACGCTTTGAGGAGTTCAAATAACGTGTTTTTAGATCATTTGTATCGTATCTTTTAGTACATAACTTTTCACCAAATTTCACAAACACTAAGAAAGTTTGTTTTTCGATTCAAAACAAGATTTTAACGTTTTGAGGAGTTCAAATAACATGTTTTTATATCATTTGTATCGTATCTTTTAGTACATAACTTTTCACCAAATTTCACACACACTAAGAAAGTTTGTTTTTCGATTCAAAACAAGATTTTAACGCTTTGTGGAGTTCAAATAACGTGTTTTTAGATCATTTGTATCGTATCTTTTAGTACATAACTTTTCACCAAATTTCGCAAACACTAAGAAAGTTTGTTTTTCAATTCAAAACTAGATTTTAACGCTTTGAGGAGTTCAAATAACGTGTTTTTAGATCATTTGTATCGTATCTTTTAGTACATAACTTTTCACCAAATTTCACAAACACTAAGAAAGTTTGTTTTTCGATTCAAAACAAGATTTGAACGCTTTGAGGAGTTCAAATAACATGCTTTTAGATCATTTGTATCGTATCGTTTACTACATAACTTTTCACCAAATTTCGCAAACACTAAGAAAGTTTGTTTTTCGATTCCAAACAAGATTTTAACGCTTTGTGGAGTTCAAATAACGTGTTTTTATATCATTTGTATCGTATCTTTTAGTACATAACTTTTCACCAAATTTCACACACACTAAGAAAGTTTGTTTTTCGATTCAAAACAAGATTTTAACGTTTTGAGGAGTTCAAATAACATGTTTTTAGATCATTTGTATCGTATCTTTTACTACATAACTTTTCACCAAATTTCACAAACACTAAGGAAGTTTGTTTTTCGATTCAAAACAAGATTTTAACGCTTTGTGGAGTTCAAATAACGTGTTTTTAGATCATTTGTATCGTATCTTTTTGTACATAACTTTTCACCAAATTTCACAAACACTAAGAAAGTTTGTTATTCGATTCAAAACAAGATTTTAACGCTTTGAGGAGTTCAAATAACATGTTTTTAGATCATTTGTATCGTATCTTTTACTACATAACTTTTCATCAAATTTCACAAACACTAAGAAAGTTTGTTTTTCGATTCAAAACAAGATTTTAACGCGTTGTGGAGTTCAAATAACATGTTTTTAGATCATTTGTATCGTATCTTTTAGTACATAACTTTTCAACAAATTTCACAAACACTAACAAAGTTTGTTTTTCGATTGAAAACTAGATTTTAACGCGTTGAGGAATTCAAATAACATGTTTTTAGATCATTTGTATAGTATCTTTTAGTACATAACTTTTCACCAAATTTCACAAACACTAAGAAAGTTTGTTTTTCGATTCAAAACCAGATTTTAACGCTTTGAGGAGTTCAAATAACATGTTTTTAGATCATTTGTATCGTATCTTTTAGTACATAACTTTTCACCAAATTTCACAAACACTAAGAAAGTTTGTTTTCAGATTCAAAACAAGATTTTAACGCTTTGAGGAGTTCAAATAACATGTTTTTAGATTATTTGTATTGTATCTATTACTACATAACTTTTCACCAAATTTCACAAACACTAAGAAAGTTTGTTTTTCGATTCAAAACAAGATTTTAACGCTTTGAGGAGTTCAAATAACATGTTTTTAGACCATTTGTATCGTATCTTTTAGTACATAACTTTTCACCAAATTTCACAAACACTAAGAAAGTTTGTTTTTCGATTCAAAACAAGATTTGAACGCTTTGAGGAGTTCAAATAACATGTTTTTAGATTATTTGTATTGTATCTATTACTACATAATTTTTCACCAAATTTCACAAACACTAAGAAAGTTTGTTTTTCGATTCAAAACAAGATTTTAACGCTTTGAGGAGTTCAAATAACATGTTTTTAGATCATTTGTATCGTATCTTTTACTACATAACTTTTCACCAAATTTCACAAACACTAAGAAAGTTTGTTTTTCGATTCAAAACAAGATTTTAACGCTTTGAGGAGTTCAAATAACATGTTTTTAGATCATTTGTATCGTATCTTTTACTACATAACTTTTCACCAAATTTCACAAACACTAAGAAAGTTTGTTTTTCGATTCAAAACAAGATTTTAACGCTTTGAGGAGTTCAAATAACATGTTTTTAGATCATTTGTATCGTATCTTTTACTACATAACTTTTCATCAAATTTCACAAACACTAAGAAAGTTTGTTTTTCGATTCAAAACAAGATTTTAACGCGTTGTGGAGTTCAAATAACATGTTTTTAGATCATTTGTATCGTATCTTTTAGTACATAACTTTTCAACAAATTTCACAAACACTAAGAAAGTTTGTTTTTCGATTCAAAACTAGATTTTAACGCGTTGAGGAATTCAAATAACATGTTTTTAGATCATTTGTATAGTATCTTTTAGTACATAACTTTTCACCAAATTTCACAAACACTAAGAAAGTTTGTTTTTCGATTCAAAACCAGATTTTAACGCTTTGAGGAGTTCAAATAACATGTTTTTAGATCATTTGTATCGTATCTTTTACTACATAACTTTTCACCAAATTTCACAAACACTAAGGAAGTTTGTTTTTCGATTCAAAACAATATTTTAACGCTTTGTGGAGTTCAAATAACGTGTTTTTAGATCATTTGTATCGTATCTTTTTGTACATAACTTTTCACCAAATTTCCCAAACACTAAGAAAATTTGTTTTTCGATTCAAAACAAGATTTTAACGCTTTGAGGAGTTCAAATAACATGTTTTTAGATCATTTGTATCGTATCTTTTACTACATAACTTTTCATCAAATTTCACAAACACTAAGAAAGTTTGTTTTTCGATTCAAAACAAGATTTTAACGCGTTGTGGAGTTCAAATAACATGTTTTTAGATCATTTGTATCGTATCTTTTAGTACATAACTTTTCAACAAATTTCACAAACACTAAGAAAGTCTGTTTTTCGATTCAAAACTAGATTTTAACGCGTTGAGGAATTCAAATAACATGTTTTTAGATCATTTGTATAGTATCTTTTAGTACATAACTTTTCACCAAATTTCACAAACACTAAGAAAGTTTGTTTTTCGATTCAAAACCAGATTTTAACGCTTTGAGGAGTTCAAATAACATGTTTTTAGATCATTTGTATCGTATCTTTTAGTACATAACTTTTCACCAAATTTCACAAACACTAAGAAAGTTTGTTTTCCGATTCAAAACAAGATTTTAACGCTTTGAGGAGTTCAAATAACATGTTTTTAGATTATTTGTATCGTATCTATTACTACATAACTTTTCACCAAATTTCACAAACACTGAGAAAGTTTGTTTTCCGATTCAAAACAAGATTTTAACGCTTTGAGGAGTTCAAATAACATGTTTTTAGATCATTTGTATCGTATCTTTTACTACATAACTTTTCATCAAATTTCACAAACACTAAGAAAGTTTGTTTTTCGATTCAAAACAAGATTTGAACGCTTTGAGGAGTTCAAATAACATGTTTTTAGATCATTTGTATCGTATCTTTTAGTACATAACTTTTCACCAAATTTCACAAACACTAAGAAAGTTTGTTTTTCGATTCAAAACAAGATTTGAACGCTTTGAGGAGTTCAAATAACATGTTTTTAGATCATTTATATCGTATCTTTTACTACATAACTTTTCACCAAATTTCACAAACACTAAGAAAGTTTGTTTTTCGATTCAAAACAAGATTTTAATGCTTTGAGGAGTTCAAATAACATGTTTTTAGATCATTTGTATCGTATCTTTTACTACATAACTTTTCACCAAATTTCACAAACACTAAGAAAGTTTGTTTTTCGATTCAAAACAAGATTTTAACGCTATGAGGAGTTCAAATAACATGTTTTTAGATCATTTGTATCGTATCTTTTACTACATAACTTTTCACCAAATTTCACAAACACTAAGAAAGTTTGTTTTTCGATTCAAAACAAGATTTTAACGCTTTGAGGAGTTCAAATAACATGTTTTTAGATCATTTGTATCGTATCTTTTACTACATAACTTTTCACCAAATTTCACAAACACTAAGAAAGTTTGTTTTTCGATTCAAAACAAGATTTTAACGCTTTGAGGAGTTCAAATAACATGTTTTTAGATCATTTGTATCGTATCTTTTACTACATAACTTTTCACCAAATTTCGCAAACACTAAGAAAGTTTGTTTTTCGATTCAAAACAAGATTTTAACGCGTTGTGGAGTTCAAATAACATGTTTTTAGATCATTTGTATCGTATCTTTTAGTACATAACTTTTCACCAAATTTCGCAAACACTAAGAAAATTTGTTTTTCAATTCAAAACTAGATTTTAACGCTTTGAGGAGTTCAAATAACGTGTTTTTAGATCATTTGTATCGTATCTTTTAGTACATAACTTTTCACCAAATTTCACAAACACTAAGAAAGTTTGTTTTTCGATTCAAAACAAGATTTTAACGCTTTGTGGAGTTCAAATAAAGTGTTTTTAGATCATTTGTATCGTATCTTTTTGTACATAACTTTTCACCAAATTTCACAAACACTAAGAAAGTTTGTTTTTCGATTCAAAACAAGATTTTAACGCTTTGAGGAGTTCAAATAACATGTTTTTAGATCATTTGTATCGTATCTTTTACTACATAACTTTTCATCAAATTTCACAAACACTAAGAAAGTTTGTTTTTCGATTCAAAACAAGATTTGAACGCTTTGAGGAGTTCAAATAACATGTTTTTAGATCATTTGTATCGTATCTTTTAGTACATAACTTTTCACCAAATTTCACAAACACTAAGAAAGTTTGTTTTTCGATTCAAAACAAGATTTGAACGCTTTGAGGAGTTCAAATAACATGTTTTTAGATCATTTGTATCGTATCGTTTACTACATAACTTTTCACCAAATTTCGCAAACACTAAGAAAGTTTGTTTTTCGATTCAAAACAAGATTTTAACGCTTTGTGGAGTTCAAATAACGTGTTTTTATATCATTTGTATCGTATCTTTTAGTACATAACTTTTCACCAAATTTCACACACACTAAGAAAGTTTGTTTTTCGATTCAAAACAAGATTTTAACGTTTTGAGGAGTTCAAATAACATGTTTTTAGGTCATTTGTATCGTATCTTTTACTACATAACTTTTCACCAAATTTCACAAACACTAAGGAAGTTTGTTTTTCGATTCAAAACAAGATTTTAACGCTTTGAGGAGTTCAAATAACATGTTTTTAGATCATTTGTATCGTATCTTTTACTACATAACTTTTCACCAAATTTCACAAACACTTAGAAAGTTTGTTTTTCGATTCAAAACAAGATTTTAACGCTTTGAGGAGTTCAAATAACATGTTTTTAGATCATTTGTATCGTATCTTTTACTACATAACTTTTCACCAAATTTCGCAAACACTAAGAAAGTTTGTTTTTCGATTCAAAACAATATTTTCACGCGTTGTGGAGTTCAAATAACATGTTTTTAGATCATTTGTATCGTATCTTTTAGTACATAACTTTTCACCAAATTTCGCAAACACTAAGAAAATTTGTTTTTCAATTCAAAACTAGATTTTAACGCTTTGAGGAGTTCAAATAACGTGTTTTTAGATCATTTGTATCGTATCTTTTAGTACATAACTTTTCACCAAATTTCACAAACACTAAGAAAGTTTGTTTTTCGATTCAAAACCAGATTTTAACGCTTTGAGGAGTTCCAATAACATGTTTTTAGATCATTTGTATCGTATCTTTTAGTACATAACTTTTCACCAAATTTCACAAACACTAAGAAAGTTTGTTTTCCGATTCAAAACAAGATTTTAACGCTTTGAGGAGTTCAAATAACATGTTTTTAGATTATTTGTATTGTATCTATTACTACATAACTTTTCACCAAATTTCATAAACACTAAGAAAGTTTGTTTTTCGATTCAAAACAAGATTTTAACGCTTTGAGGAGTTCAAATAACATGCTTTTAGATCATTTGTATCGTATCTTTTAGTACATAACTTTTCACCAAATTTCACAAACACTAAGAAAGTTTGTTTTTCGATTCAAAACAAGATTTGAACGCTTTGAGGAGTTCAAATAACATGTTTTTAGATTATTTGTATTGTATCTATTACTACATAACTTTTCACCAAATTTCACAAACACTAAGAAAGTTTGTTTTTCGATTCAAAACAAGATTTTAACGCTTTGAGGAGTTCAAATAACATGTTTTTAGATCATTTGTATCGTATCTTTTACTACATAACTTTTCACCAAATTTCACAAACACTAAGAAAGTTTGTTTTTCGATTCAAAACAAGATTTTAACGCTTTGAGGAGTTCAAATAACATGTTTTTAGATCATTTGTATCGTATCTTTTACTACATAACTTTTCACCAAATTTCACAAACACTAAGAAAGTTTGTTTTTCAATTCAAAACAAGATTTTAACGCTTTGAGGAGTTCAAATAACATGTTTTTAGATCATTTGTATCGTATCTTTTAGTACATAACTTTTCACCAAATTTCACACACACTAAGAAAGTTTGTTTTTCGATTCAAAACAAGATTTTAATGTTTTGAGGAGTTCAAATAACATATTTTTAGATCATTTGTATCGTATCTTTTAGTACATAACTTTTCACCAAATTTCACAAACACTAAGAAAGTTTGTTTTTCGATTCAAAACAAGATTTTAACGCTTTGAGGAGTTCAAATAACATGTTTTTAGATCATTTGTATCGTATCTTTTACTACATAACTTTTCATCAAATTTCACAAACACTAAGAAAGTTTGTTTTTCGATTCAAAACAAGATTTTAACGCGTTGTGGAGTTCAAATAACATGTTTTTAGATCGTTTGTATCGTATCTTTTAGTACATAACTTTTCAACAAATTTCACAAACACTAAGAAAGTTTGTTTTTCGATTCAAAACTAGATTTTAACGCGTTGAGGAATTCAAATAACATGTTTTTAGATCATTTGTATAGTATCTTTTAGTACATAACTTTTCACCAAATTTCACAAACACTAAGAAAGTTTGTTTTTCGATTCAAAACCAGATTTTAACGCTTTGAGGAGTTCAAATAACATGTTTTTAGATCATTTGTATCGTATCTTTTACTACATAACTTTTCACCAAATTTCACAAACACTAAGGAAGTTTGTTTTTCGATTCAAAACAATATTTTAACGATTTGTGGAGTTCAAATAAAGTGTTTTTAGATCATTTGTATCGTATCTTTTTGTACATAACTTTTCACCAAATTTCCCAAACACTAAGAAAGTTTGTTTTTCGATTCAAAACAAGATTTTAACGCTTTGAGGAGTTCAAATAACATGTTTTTAGATCATTTGTATCGTATCTTTTACTACATAACTTTTCATCAAATTTCACAAACACTAAGAAAGTTTGTTTTTCGATTCAAAACAAGATTTTAACGCGTTGAGGAGTTCAAATAACATGTTTTTAGATCATTTGTATCGTATCTTTTAGTACATAACTTTTCACCAAATTTCACAAACACTAAGAAAGTTTGTTTTTCGATTCAAAACAAGATTTTAACGCTTTGAGGAGTTCAAATAACATGTTTTTAGATCATTTGTATCGTATCTTTTAGTACATAACTTTTCAACAAATTTCACAAACACTAAGAAAGTCTGTTTTTCGATTCAAAACTAGATTTTAACGCGTTGAGGAATTCAAATAAAATGTTTTTAGATCATTTGTATAGTATCTTTTAGTACATAACTTTTCACCAAATTTCACAAACACTAAGAAAGTTTGTTTTTCGATTCAAAACCAGATTTTAACGCTTTGAGGAGTTCAAATAACATGTTTTTAGATCATTTGTATCGTATCTTTTAGTACATAACTTTTCACCAAATTTCACAAACACTAAGAAAGTTTGTTTTCCGATTCAAAACAAGATTTTAACGCTTTGAGGAGTTCAAATAACATGTTTTTAGATTATTTGTATTGTATCTATTACTACATAACTTTTCACCAAATTTCACAAACACTAAGAAAGTTTGTTTTCCGATTCAAAACAAGATTTTAACGCTTTGAGGAGTTCAAATAACATGTTTTTAGATTATTTGTATTGTATCTATTACTACATAACTTTTCACCAAATTTCACAAACACTAAGAAAGTTTGTTTTTCGATTCAAAACAAGATTTTAACGCTTTGAGGAGTTCAAATAACATGTTTTTAGGTTATTTGTATCGTATCTTTTAGTACATAACTTTTCACCAAATTTCACAAACACTAAGAAAGTTTGTTTTTCGATTCAAAACAAGATTTGAACGCTTTGAGGAGTTCAAATAACATGTTTTTAGATTATTTGTATTGTATCTATTACTACATAACTTTTCACCAAATTTCACAAACACTAAGAAAGTTTGTTTTTCGATTCAAAACAAGATTTTAACGCTTTGAGGAGTTCAAATAACATGTTTTTAGATCATTTGTATCGTATCTTTTACTACATAACTTTTCACCAAATTTCACAAACACTAAGAAAGTTTGTTTTTCGATTCAAAACAAGATTTTAATGCTTTGAGGAGTTCAAATAACATGTTTTTAGATCATTTGTATCGTATCTTTTACTACATAACTTTTCACCAAATTTCACAAACACTAAGAAAGTTTGTTTTTCGATTCAAAACAAGATTTTAACGCTATGAGGAGTTCAAATAACATGTTTTTAGATCATTTGTATCGTATCTTTTACTACATAACTTTTCACCAAATTTCACAAACACTAAGAAAGTTTGTTTTTCGATTCAAAACAAGATTTTGACGCTTTGAGGAGTTCAAATAACATGTTTTTAGATCATTTGTATCGTATCTTTTACTACATAACTTTTCACCAAATTTCACAAACACTAAGAAAGTTTGTTTTTCGATTCAAAACAAGATTTTAACGCTTTGAGGAGTTCAAATAACATGTTTTTAGATCATTTGTATCGTATCTTTTACTACATAACTTTTCACCAAATTTCACAAACACTAAGAAAGTTTGTTTTTCGATTCAAAACAAGATTTTAACGCGTTGTGGAGTTCAAATAACATGTTTTTAGATCATTTGTATCGTATCTTTTAGTACATAACTTTTCACCAAATTTCGCAAACACTAAGAAAGTTTGTTTTTCGATTCAAAACAAGATTTTAACGCTTTGAGGAGTTCAAATAACATGTTTTTAGATCATTTGTATCGTATCTTTTAGTACATAACTTTTCACCAAATTTCACAAACACTAAGAAAGTTTGTTTTTCGATTCAAAACAAGATTTTAACGCTTTGAGGAGTTCAAATAACATGCTTTTAGATCATTTGTATCGTATCTTTTACTACATAACTTTTCACCAAATTTCACAAACACTAAGGAAGTTTGTTTTTCGATTCAAAACAAGATTTTAACGTTTTGTGGAGTTCAAATAACGTGTTTTTAGATCATTTGTATCGTATCTTTTTATACATAACTTTTCACCAAATTTCACAAACACTAAGAAAGTTTGTTTTTCGATTCAAAACAAGATTTTAACGCTTTGAGGAGTTCAAATAACATGTTTTTAGATCATTTGTATCGTATCTTTTACTACATAACTTTTCATCAAATTTCACAAACACTAAGAAAGTTTGTTTTTCGATTCAAAACAAGATTTTAACGCGTTGTGGAGTTCAAATAACATGTTTTTAGATCATTTGTATCGTATCTTTTAGTACATAACTTTTCAACAAATTTCACAAACACTAAGAAAGTTTGTTTTTCGATTCAAAACTAGATTTTAACGCGTTGAGGAATTCAAATAACATGTTTTTAGATCATTTGTATAGTATCTTTTAGTACATAACTTTTCACCAAATTTCACAAACACTAAGAAAGTTTGTTTTTCGATTCAAAACCAGATTTTAACGCTTTGAGGAGTTCAAATAACATGTTTTTAGATCATTTGTATCGTATCTTTTAGTACATAACTTTTCACCAAATTTCACAAACACTAAGAAAGTTTGTTTTTCGATTCAAAACAAGATTTTAACGCTTTGAGGAGTTCAAATAACATGTTTTTAGATCATTTGTATCGTATCTTTTACTACATAACTTTTCACCAAATTTCACAAACACTAAGAAAGTTTGTTTTTCGATTCAAAACAAGATTTCAACGCTTTGAGGAGTTCAAATAACATGCTTTTAGATCATTTGTATCGTATCTTTTACTACATAACTTTTCACCAAATTTCACAAACACTAAGAAAGTTTGTTTTTCGATTCAAAACAAGATTTTAACGCTTTGAGGAGTTCAAATAACATGTTTTTAGATCATTTGTATCGTATCTTTTACTACATAACTTTTCACCAAATTTCGCAAACACTAAGAAAGTTTGTTTTTCGATTCAAAACAAGATTTTAACGCTTTGAGGAGTTCAAATAACATGTTTTTAGATCATTTGTATCGTATCTTTTACTACATAACTTTTCACCAAATTTCGCAAACACTAAGAAAGTTTGTTTTTAGATTCAAAACAAGATTTTAACGCGTTGTGGAGTTCAAATAACATGTTTTTAGATCATTTGTATCGTATCTTTTAGTACATAACTTTTCTTCAAATTTCGCAAACACTAAGAAAGTTTGTTTTTCGATTCAAAACTAGATTTTAACGCTTTGAGGAGTTCAAATAACGTGTTTTTAGATCATTTGTATCGTATCTTTTAGTACATAACTTTTCACCAAATTTCGCAAACACTAAGAAAGTTTGTTTTTCGATTCAAAACAAGATTTTAACGTTTTGAGGAGTTCGAATAACATGTTTCTAGATCATTTGTATCGTATATTTTAGTACATAAATTTTCACCAAATTTCGCAAACACTAAGAAAGTTTGTTTTTCGATTCAAAACAAGATTTTATCACTTTGAGGAGTTCAAATAACATGCTTTTAGATCATTTGTATCGTATCTTTTAGTACTTAACTTTTCACCAAAGTTCACAAACACTAAGAAAGTTTGTTTTTCGATTCAAAACAAGATTTTAACGTTTTGAGGAGGTCAAATAACATGTTTTTAGATCATTTGTATCGTATCTTTTAGTACATAAATTTTCACCAAATTTCGCAGACACTAAGAAAGTTTGTTTTTCGATTCAAAACAAGATTTTAACGCTTTGAGGAGTTCAAATAACATGCTTTTAGATCATTTGTATCGTATCTTTTACTACTTAAATTTTCACCAAAGTTCACAAACACTAAGAAAATTTGTTTTTCGATTCAAAACCAGATTTTAACGCTTTGAGGAGTTCAAATAACATGTTTTTAGATCATTTGTATCGTATCTTTTAGTACATAACTTTTCACCAAATTTCACGAACACTAAGAAATTTTGTTTTTCGATTCAAAACAAGATTTGAACGCTTTGAGGAGTTCAAATAACATGTTTTTAGATTATTTGTATTGTATCTATTACTACATAAGTTTTCACCAAATTTCACAAACACTAAGAAAGTTTGTTTTTCGATTCAAAACAAGATTTTAACGTTTTGAGGAGTTCAAATAACATGTTTTTAGATCATTTGTATCGTATCTTTTACTACATAACTTTTCACCAAATTTCACAAACACTAAGAAAGTTTGTTTTTCGATTCAAAACTAGATTTTAACGCTTTGAGGAGTTCAAATAACGTGTTTTTAGATCATTTGTATCGTATATTTTAGTACATAACTTTTCACCAAATTTCACAAACACTAAGAAAGTTTGTTTTTCGATTCAAAACAAGATTTTAACGTTTTGAGGAGTTCAAATAACATGTTTTTAGATCATTTGTATCGTATATTTTAGTACATAACTTTTCACCAAATTTCACAAACACTAAGAAAGTTTGTTTTTTTGATTCAAAACAAGATTTTAACGCTTTGAGGAGTTCAAATAACATGTTTTTAGATCATTTGTATCGTATCTTTTACTACATAACTTTTCACCCAATTTCACACACACTAAGAAAGTTTGTTTTTCGATTCAAAACAAGATTTTAACGTTTTGATGAGTTCAAATAACATGTTTTTAGATCATTTGTATCGTATCTTTTAGTACATAAATTTACACCAAATTTCGCAGACACGAAGAAAGTTTGTTTTTCGATTCAAAACAAGATTTTAACGCTTTGAGGAGTTCAAATAACATGCTTTTAGATCATTTGTATCGTATCTTTTACTACTTAACTTTTCACCAAAGTTCACAAACACTAAGAAAGTTTGTTTTTCGATTCAAAACCAGATTTTAACGCTTTGAGGAGTTCAAATAACATGTTTTGAGATCATTTGTATCGTATCTTTTTGTACATAACTTTTCACCAAAGTTCACAAACACTAAAAAAGTTTGTTTTTCGATTCAAAACCAGATTTTAACGCTTTGAGGAGTTCAAATAACGTGTTTTTAGATCATTTGTATCGTATCTTTTACTACATAACTTTTCACCAAATTTCACAAACACTAAGAAAGTTTGTTTTTCGATTCAAAACAAGATTTTAACGCTTTGAGGAGTTCAAATAACATGTTTTTAGATCATTTGTATCGTATCTTTTTCTACAAAACTTTTCACCAAATTTCACAAACACTAAGAAAGTTTGTTTTTCGATTCAAAACAAGATTTTAACGCTTTGTGGAGTTCAAATAACGTGTTTTTATATCATTTGTATCGTATCTTTTAGTACATAACTTTTCACCAAATTTCACACACTAAGAAAGTTTGTTTTTCGATTCAAAACAAGATTTTAACGTTTTGAGGAGTTCAAATAACATGTTTTTAGATCATTTGTATCGTATCTTTTACTACATAACTTTTCACCAAATTTCACAAACACTAAGAAAGTTTGTTTTTCGATTCAAAACAAGATTTTAACGCTTTGAGGAGTTCAAATAACATGTTTTTAGATCATTTGTATCGTATCTTTTACTACATAACTTTTCACCCAATTTCACACACACTAAGAAAGTTTGTTTTTCGATTCAAAACAAGATTTTAACGTTTTGAGGAGTTCAAATAACATGTTTTTAGATCATTTGTATCGTATATTTTAGTACATAACTTTTCACCAAATTTCACAAACACTAAGAAAGTTTTTTTTTCGATTCAAAACAAGATTTCAACGCTTTGAGGTGTTCAAATAACATGTTTTTAGATCATTTGTATCGTATCTTTTACTACATAACTTTTCACCCAATTTCACACAGACTAAGAAAGTTTGTGTTTCGATTCAAAACAAGATTTTAACGTTTTGAGGAGTTCAAATAACATGTTTTTAGATCATTTGTATCGTATCTTTTAGTACATAAATTTTCACCAAATTTCGCAGACACTAAGAAAGTTTGTT
The DNA here is from genome assembly GCA_946800325.1 of Luzula sylvatica. Classification (NCBI taxonomy): domain Eukaryota; kingdom Viridiplantae; phylum Streptophyta; class Magnoliopsida; order Poales; family Juncaceae; genus Luzula; species Luzula sylvatica. The sequence goes on along the minus strand of OX326956.1, from coordinate 75,429,689 downwards.
TTTCGATTCAAAACAAGATTTTAACGCTTTGAGGAGTTCAAATAACATGCTTTTAGATCATTTGTATCGTATCTTTTACTACTTAACTTTTCACCAAAGTTCACAAACACTAAGAAAGTTTGTTTTTCGATTCAAAACAAGATTTTAACGTTTTGAGGAGTTCAAATAACATGTTTTTAGATCATTTGTATCGTATATTTTAGTACATAACTTTTCACCAAATTTCACAAACACTAAGAAAGTTTGTTTTTCGATTCAAAACAAGATTTCAACGCTTTGAGGTGTTCAAATAACATGTTTTTAGATCATTTGTATCGTATCTTTTACTACATAACTTTTCACCCAATTTCACACAGACTAAGAAAGTTTGTTTTTCGATTCAAAACAAGATTTTAACGTTTTGAGGAGTTCAAATAACATGTTTTTAGATCATTTGTATCATATATTTTAGTACATAACTTTTCACCAAATTTCACAAACACTAAGAAAGTTTGTTTTTTGATTCAAAACAAGATTTTAACGCTTTGAGGAGTTCAAATAACATGTTTTTAGATCATTTGTATCGTATCTTTTACTACATAACTTTTCACCCAATTTCACACACACTAAGAAAGTTTGTTTTTCGATTCAAAACAAGATTTTAACGTTTTGATGAGTTCAAATAACATGTTTTTAGATCATTTGTATCGTATCTTTTAGTACATAAATTTACACCAAATTTCGCAGACACGAAGAAAGTTTGTTTTTCGATTCAAAACAAGATTTTAACGCTTTGAGGAGTTCAAATAACATGCTTTTAGATCATTTGTATCGTATCTTTTACTACTTAACTTTTCACCAAAGTTCACAAACACTAAGAAAGTTTGTTTTTCGATTCAAAACCAGATTTTAACGCTTTGAGGAGTTCAAATAACATGTTTTGAGATCATTTGTATCGTATCTTTTTGTACATAACTTTTCACCAAAGTTCACAAACACTAAAAAAGTTTGTTTTTCGATTCAAAACCAGATTTTAACGCTTTGAGGAGTTCAAATAACGTGTTTTTAGATCATTTGTATCGTATCTTTTACTACATAACTTTTCACCAAATTTCACAAACACTAAGAAAGTTTGTTTTTCGATTCAAAACAAGATTTTAACGCTTTGAGGAGTTCAAATAACATGTTTTTAGATCATTTGTATCGTATCTTTTTCTACAAAACTTTTCACCAAATTTCACAAACACTAAGAAAGTTTGTTTTTCGATTCAAAACAAGATTTTAACGCTTTGTGGAGTTCAAATAACGTGTTTTTATATCATTTGTATCGTATCTTTTAGTACATAACTTTTCACCAAATTTCACACACTAAGAAAGTTTGTTTTTCGATTCAAAACAAGATTTTAACGTTTTGAGGAGTTCAAATAACATGTTTTTAGATCATTTGTATCGTATCTTTTACTACATAACTTTTCACCAAATTTCACAAACACTAAGAAAGTTTGTTTTTCGATTCAAAACAAGATTTTAACGCTTTGAGGAGTTCAAATAACATGTTTTTAGATCATTTGTATCGTATCTTTTACTACATAACTTTTCACCCAATTTCACACACACTAAGAAAGTTTGTTTTTCGATTCAAAACAAGATTTTAACGTTTTGAGGAGTTCAAATAACATGTTTTTAGATCATTTGTATCGTATATTTTAGTACATAACTTTTCACCAAATTTCACAAACACTAAGAAAGTTTGTTTTTCGATTCAAAACAAGATTTCAACGCTTTGAGGTGTTCAAATAACATGTTTTTAGATCATTTGTATCGTATCTTTTACTACATAACTTTTCACCCAATTTCACACAGACTAAGAAAGTTTGTTTTTCGATTCAAAACAAGATTTTAACGTTTTGAGGAGTTCAAATAACATGTTTTTAGATCATTTGTATCGTATCTTTTAGTACATAAATTTTCACCAAATTTCGCAGACACTAAGAAAGTTTGTTTTTCGATTCAAAACAAGATTTTAACGCTTTGAGGAGTTCAAATAACATGCTTTTAGATCATTTGTATCGTATCTTTTACTACTTAACTTTTCACCAAAGTTCACAAACACTAAGAAAGTTTGTTTTTCGATTCAAAACCAGATTTTAACGCTTTGAGGAGTTCAAATAACATGTTTTTAGATCATTTGTATCGTATCTTTTAGTACATAACTTTTCACCAAATTTCACAAACACTAAGAAAGTTTGTTTTTCGATTCAAAACAAGATTTGAACGCTTTGAGGAGTTCGAATAACATGTTTTTAGATCATTTGTATCTTATCTTTTAGTACATAACTTTTCACCAAATTTCACAAACACTAAGAAAGTTTGTTTTTCGATTCAAAACAAGATTTTAACGCTTTGTGGAGTTCCAATAACATGTTTTTAGATCATTTGTATCGTATCTTTTACTACATAACTTTTCACCAAATTTCACAAACCATAAGAAAGTTTGTTTTTCGATTCAAAACAAGATTTTAACGCTTTGAGGAGTTCAAATAACATGTTTTGAGATCATTTGTATCATATCTTTTAGTACATAACTTTTCACCAAAGTTCACAAACACTAAAAAAGTTTGTTTTTCGATTCAAAACCAGATTTTAACGCTTTGAGGAGTTCAAATAACGTATTTTTAGATCATTTGTATCGTATCTTTTACTACATAACTTTTCACCAAATTTCACAAACACTAAGAAAGTTTGTTTGTCGATTCAAAACAAGATTTTAACGCTTTGAGGAGTTCAAATAACATGTTTTTAGATCATTTGTATCGTATCTTTTTCTACATAATTTTCCACCAAATTTCACAAACACTAAGAAAGTTTGTTTTTCGATTCAAAACAAGATTTTAACGCTTTGTGGAGTTCAAATAACGTGTTTTTATGTCATTTGTATCGTATCTTTTAGTACATAACTTTTCACCAAATTTCACACACACTATGAAATTTTGTTTTTCGATTCAATACAAGATTTTAACGTTTTGAGGAGTTCAAATAACATGTTTTTAGATCATTTGTATCGTATCTTTTACTACATAACTTTTCACCCAAGTTCACACACACTAAGAAAGTTTGTTTTTCGATTCAAAACAAGATTTTAACGTTTTCAGGAGTTCAAATAACATGTTTTTAGATCATTTGTATCGTATATTTTAGTACATAACTTTTCACCAAATTTCACAAACACTAAGAAAGTTTGTTTTTTGATTCAAAACAAGATTTTAACGCTTTGAGGAGTTCAAATAACATGTTTTTAGATCATTTGTATCGTATCTTTTACTACATAACTTTTCACCCAATTTCACACACACTAAGAAAGTTTGTTTTTCGATTCAAAACAAGATTTTAACGTTTTGATGAGTTCAAATAACATGTTTTTAGATCATTTGTATCGTATCTTTTAGTACATAAATTTACACCAAATTTCGCAGACACGAAGAAAGTTTGTTTTTCGATTCAAAACAAGATTTTAACGCTTTGAGGAGTTCAAATAACATGCTTTTAGATCATTTGTATCGTATCTTTTACTACTTAACTTTTCACCAAAGTTCACAAACACTAAGAAAGTTTGTTTTTCGATTCAAAACCAGATTTTAACGCTTTGAGGAGTTCAAATAACATGTTTTGAGATCATTTGTATCGTATCTTTTTGTACATAACTTTTCACCAAAGTTCACAAACACTAAAAAAGTTTGTTTTTCGATTCAAAACCAGATTTTAACGCTTTGAGGAGTTCAAATAACGTGTTTTTAGATCATTTGTATCGTATCTTTTACTACATAACTTTTCACCAAATTTCACAAACACTAAGAAAGTTTGTTTTTCGATTCAAAACAAGATTTTAACGCTTTGAGGAGTTCAAATAACATGTTTTTAGATCATTTGTATCGTATCTCTTTCTACAAAACTTTTCACCAAATTTCACAAACACTAAGAAAGTTTGTTTTTCGATTCAAAACAAGATTTTAACGCTTTGTGGAGTTCAAATAACGTGTTTTTATATCATTTGTATCGTATCTTTTAGTACATAACTTTTCACCAAATTTCACACACTAAGAAAGTTTGTTTTTCGATTCAAAACAAGATTTTAACGTTTTGAGGAGTTCAAATAACATGTTTTTAGATCATTTGTATCGTATCTTTTACTACATAACTTTTCACCAAATTTCACAAACACTAAGAAAGTTTGTTTTTCGATTCAAAACAAGATTTTAACGCTTTGAGGAGTTCAAATAACATGTTTTTAGATCATTTGTATCGTATCTTTTACTACATAACTTTTCACCCAATTTCACACACACTAAGAAAGTTTGTTTTTCGATTCAAAACAAGATTTTAACGTTTTGAGGAGTTCAAATAACATGTTTTTAGATCATTTGTATCGTATATTTTAGTACATAACTTTTCACCAAATTTCACAAACACTAAGAAAGTTTGTTTTTCGATTCAAAACAAGATTTCAACGCTTTGAGGTGTTCAAATAACATGTTTTTAGATCATTTGTATCGTATCTTTTACTACATAACTTTTCACCCAATTTCACACAGACTAAGAAAGTTTGTTTTTCGATTCAAAACAAGATTTTAACGTTTTGAGGAGTTCAAATAACATGTTTTTAGATCATTTGTATCGTATCTTTTAGTACATAAATTTTCACCAAATTTCGCAGACACTAAGAAAGTTTGTTTTTCGATTCAAAACAAGATTTTAACGCTCTGAGGAGTTCAAATAACATGCTTTTAGATCATTTGTATCGTATCTTTTACTACTTAACTTTTCACCAAAGTTCACAAACACTAAGAAAGTTTGTTTTTCGATTCAAAACAAGATTTTAACGTTTTGAGGAGTTCAAATAACATGTTTTTAGATCATTTGTATCGTATATTTTAGTACATAACTTTTCACCAAATTTCACAAACACTAAGAAAGTTTGTTTTTCGATTCAAAACAAGATTTCAACGCTTTGAGGTGTTCAAATAACATGTTTTTAGATCATTTGTATCGTATCTTTTACTACATAACTTTTCACCCAATTTCACACAGACTAAGAAAGTTTGTTTTTCGATTCAAAACAAGATTTTAACGTTTTGAGGAGTTCAAATAACATGTTTTTAGATCATTTGTATCGTATATTTTAGTACATAACTTTTCACCAAATTTCACAAACACTAAGAAAGTTTGTTTTTTGATTCAAAACAAGATTTTAACGCTTTGAGGAGTTCAAATAACATGTTTTTAGATCATTTGTATCGTATCTTTTACTACATAACTTTTCACCCAATTTCACACACACTAAGAAAGTTTGTTTTTCGATTCAAAACAAGATTTTAACGTTTTGATGAGTTCAAATAACATGTTTTTAGATCATTTGTATCGTATCTTTTAGTACATAAATTTACACCAAATTTCGCAGACACGAAGAAAGTTTGTTTTTCGATTCAAAACAAGATTTTAACGCTTTGAGGAGTTCAAATAACATGCTTTTAGATCATTTGTATCGTATCTTTTACTACTTAACTTTTCACCAAAGTTCACAAACACTAAGAAAGTTTGTTTTTCGATTCAAAACCAGATTTTAACGCTTTGAGGAGTTCAAATAACATGTTTTGAGATCATTTGTATCGTATCTTTTTGTACATAACTTTTCACCAAAGTTCACAAACACTAAAAAAGTTTGTTTTTCGATTCAAAACCAGATTTTAACGCTTTGAGGAGTTCAAATAACGTGTTTTTAGATCATTTGTATCGTATCTTTTACTACATAACTTTTCACCAAATTTCACAAACACTAAGAAAGTTTGTTTTTCGATTCAAAACAAGATTTTAACGCTTTGAGGAGTTCAAATAACATGTTTTTAGATCATTTGTATCGTATCTTTTTCTACAAAACTTTTCACCAAATTTCACAAACACTAAGAAAGTTTGTTTTTCGATTCAAAACAAGATTTTAACGCTTTGTGGAGTTCAAATAACGTGTTTTTATATCATTTGTATCGTATCTTTTAGTACATAACTTTTCACCAAATTTCACACACTAAGAAAGTTTGTTTTTCTATTCAAAACAAGATTTTAACGTTTTGAGGAGTTCAAATAACATGTTTTTAGATCATTTGTATCGTATCTTTTACTACATAACTTTTCACCAAATTTCACAAACACTAAGAAAGTTTGTTTTTCGATTCAAAACAAGATTTTAACGCTTTGAGGAGTTCAAATAACATGTTTTTAGATCATTTGTATCGTATCTTTTACTACATAACTTTTCACCCAATTTCACACACACTAAGAAAGTTTGTTTTTCGATTCAAAACAAGATTTTAACGTTTTGAGGAGTTCAAATAACATGTTTTTAGATCATTTGTATCGTATATTTTAGTACATAACTTTTCACCAAATTTCACAAACACTAAGAAAGTTTGTTTTTCGATTCAAAACAAGATTTCAACGCTTTGAGGTGTTCAAATAACATGTTTTTAGATCATTTGTATCGTATCTTTTACTACATAACTTTTCACCCAATTTCACACAGACTAAGAAAGTTTGTTTTTCGATTCAAAACAAGATTTTAACGTTTTGAGGAGTTCAAATAACATGTTTTTAGATCATTTGTATCGTATCTTTTAGTACATAAATTTTCACCAAATTTCGCAGACACTAAGAAAGTTTGTTTTTCGATTCAAAACAAGATTTTAACGCTTTGAGGAGTTCAAATAACATGCTTTTAGATCATTTGTATCGTATCTTTTACTACTTAACTTTTCACCAAAGTTCACAAACACTAAGAAAGTTTGTTTTTCGATTCAAAACCAGATTTTAACGCTTTGAGGAGTTCAAATAACATGTTTTTAGATCATTTGTATCGTATCTTTTAGTACATAACTTTTCACCAAATTTCACAAACACTAAGAAAGTTGTTTTTTCGATTCAAAACAAGATTTGAACGCTTTGAGGAGTTCGAATAACATGTTTTTAGATCATTTGTATCTTATCTTTTAGTACATAACTTTTCACCAAATTTCACAAACACTAAGAAAGTTTGTTTTTCGATTCAAAACAAGATTTTAACGCTTTGTGGAGTTCCAATAACATGTTTTTAGATCATTTGTATCGTATCTTTTACTACATAACTTTTCACCAAATTTCACAAACCATAAGAAAGTTTGTTTTTCGATTCAAAACAAGATTTTAACGCTTTGAGGAGTTCAAATAACATGTTTTGAGATCATTTGTATCATATCTTTTAGTACATAACTTTTCACCAAAGTTCACAAACACTAAAAAAGTTTGTTTTTCGATTCAAAACCAGATTTTAACGCTTTGAGGAGTTCAAATAACGTATTTTTAGATCATTTGTATCGTATCTTTTACTACATAACTTTTCACCAAATTTCACAAACACTAAGAAAGTTTGTTTGTCGATTCAAAACAAGATTTTAACGCTTTGAGGAGTTCAAATAACATGTTTTTAGATCATTTGTATCGTATCTTTTTCTACATAATTTTCCACCAAATTTCACAAACACTAAGAAAGTTTGTTTTTCGATTCAAAACAAGATTTTAACGCTTTGTGGAGTTCAAATAACGTGTTTTTATGTCATTTGTATCGTATCTTTTAGTACATAACTTTTCACCAAATTTCACACACACTATGAAATTTTGTTTTTCGATTCAATACAAGATTTTAACGTTTTGAGGAGTTCAAATAACATGTTTTTAGATCATTTGTATCGTATCTTTTACTACATAACTTTTCACCCAATTTCACACACACTAAGAAAGTTTGTTTTTCGATTCAAAACAAGATTTTAACGTTTTGAGGAGTTCAAATAACATGTTTTTAGATCATTTGTATCGTATATTTTAGTACATAACTTTTCACCAAATTTCACAAACACTAAGAAAGTTTGTTTTTTGATTCAAAACAAGATTTTAACGCTTTGAGAAGTTCAAATAACATGTTTTTAGATCATTTGTATCGTATCTTTTACTACATAACTTTTCACCCAATTTCACACACACTAAGAAAGATTGTTTTTCGATTCAAAACAAGATTTTAACGTTTTGAGGAGTTCAAATAACATGTTTTTAGATCATTTGTATCGTATCTTTTAGTACATAAATTTTCACCAAATTTCGCAGACACTAAGAAAGTTTGTTTTTCGATTCAAAACAAGATTTTAACGCTCTGAGGAGTTCAAATAACATGCTTTTAGATCATTTGTATCGTATCTTTTACTACTTAACTTTTCACCAAAGTTCACAAACACTAAGAAAGTTTGTTTTTCGATTCAAAACAAGATTTTAACGTTTTGAGGAGTTCAAATAACATGTTTTTAGATCATTTGTATCGTATATTTTAGTACATAACTTTTCACCAAATTTCACAAACACTAAGAAAGTTTGTTTTTCGATTCAAAACAAGATTTCAACGCTTTGAGGTGTTCAAATAACATGTTTTTAGATCATTTGTATCGTATCTTTTACTACATAACTTTTCACCCAATTTCACACAGACTAAGAAAGTTTGTTTTTCGATTCAAAACAAGATTTTAACGTTTTGAGGAGTTCAAATAACATGTTTTTAGATCATTTGTATCGTATATTTTAGTACATAACTTTTCACCAAATTTCACAAACACTAAGAAAGTTTGTTTTTTGATTCAAAACAAGATTTTAACGCTTTGAGGAGTTCAAATAACATGTTTTTAGATCATTTGTATCGTATCTTTTACTACATAACTTTTCACCCAATTTCACACACACTAAGAAAGTTTGTTTTTCGATTCAAAACAAGATTTTAACGTTTTGATGAGTTCAAATAACATGTTTTTAGATCATTTGTATCGTATCTTTTAGTACATAAATTTACACCAAATTTCGCAGACACGAAGAAAGTTTGTTTTTCGATTCAAAACAAGATTTTAACGCTTTGAGGAGTTCAAATAACATGCTTTTAGATCATTTGTATCGTATCTTTTACTACTTAACTTTTCACCAAAGTTCACAAACACTAAGAAAGTTTGTTTTTCGATTCAAAACCAGATTTTAACGCTTTGAGGAGTTCAAATAACATGTTTTGAGATCATTTGTATCGTATCTTTTTGTACATAACTTTTCACCAAAGTTCACAAACACTAAAAAAGTTTGTTTTTCGATTCAAAACCAGATTTTAACGCTTTGAGGAGTTCAAATAACGTGTTTTTAGATCATTTGTATCGTATCTTTTACTACATAACTTTTCACCAAATTTCACAAACACTAAGAAAGTTTGTTTTTCGATTCAAAACAAGATTTTAACGCTTTGAGGAGTTCAAATAACATGTTTTTAGATCATTTGTATCGTATCTTTTTCTACAAAACTTTTCACCAAATTTCACAAACACTAAGAAAGTTTGTTTTTCGATTCAAAACAAGATTTTAACGCTTTGTGGAGTTCAAATAACGTGTTTTTATATCATTTGTATCGTATCTTTTAGTACATAACTTTTCACCAAATTTCACACACTAAGAAAGTTTGTTTTTCTATTCAAAACAAGATTTTAACGTTTTGAGGAGTTCAAATAACATGTTTTTAGATCATTTGTATCGTATCTTTTACTACATAACTTTTCACCAAATTTCACAAACACTAAGAAAGTTTGTTTTTCGATTCAAAACAAGATTTTAACGCTTTGAGGAGTTCAAATAACATGTTTTTAGATCATTTGTATCGTATCTTTTACTACATAACTTTTCACCCAATTTCACACACACTAAGAAAGTTTGTTTTTCGATTCAAAACAAGATTTTAACGTTTTGAGGAGTTCAAATAACATGTTTTTAGATCATTTGTATCGTATATTTTAGTACATAACTTTTCACCAAATTTCACAAACACTAAGAAAGTTTGTTTTTCGATTCAAAACAAGATTTCAACGCTTTGAGGTGTTCAAATAACATGTTTTTAGATCATTTGTATCGTATCTTTTACTACATAACTTTTCACCCAATTTCACACAGACTAAGAAAGTTTGTTTTTCGATTCAAAACAAGATTTTAACGTTTTGAGGAGTTCAAATAACATGTTTTTAGATCATTTGTATCGTATCTTTTAGTACATAAATTTTCACCAAATTTCGCAGACACTAAGAAAGTTTGTTTTTCGATTCAAAACAAGATTTTAACGCTTTGAGGAGTTCAAATAACATGCTTTTAGATCATTTGTATCGTATCTTTTACTACTTAACTTTTCACCAAAGTTCACAAACACTAAGAAAGTTTGTTTTTCGATTCAAAACCAGATTTTAACGCTTTGAGGAGTTCAAATAACATGTTTTTAGATCATTTGTATCGTATCTTTTAGTACATAACTTTTCACCAAATTTCACAAACACTAAGAAAGTTTGTTTTTCGATTCAAAACAAGATTTGAACGCTTTGAGGAGTTCGAATAACATGTTTTTAGATCATTTGTATCTTATCTTTTAGTACATAACTTTTCACCAAATTTCACAAACACTAAGAAAGTTTGTTTTTCGATTCAAAACAAGATTTTAACGCTTTGTGGAGTTCCAATAACATGTTTTTAGATCATTTGTATCGTATCTTTTACTACATAACTTTTCACCAAATTTCACAAACCATAAGAAAGTTTGTTTTTCGATTCAAAACAAGATTTTAACGCTTTGAGGAGTTCAAATAACATGTTTTGAGATCATTTGTATCATATCTTTTAGTACATAACTTTTCACCAAAGTTCACAAACACTAAAAAAGTTTGTTTTTCGATTCAAAACCAGATTTTAACGCTTTGAGGAGTTCAAATAACGTATTTTTAGATCATTTGTATCGTATCTTTTACTACATAACTTTTCACCAAATTTCACAAACACTAAGAAAGTTTGTTTGTCGATTCAAAACAAGATTTTAACGCTTTGAGGAGTTCAAATAACATGTTTTTAGATCATTTGTATCGTATCTTTTTCTACATAATTTTCCACCAAATTTCACAAACACTAAGAAAGTTTGTTTTTCGATTCAAAACAAGATTTTAACGCTTTGTGGAGTTCAAATAACGTGTTTTTATGTCATTTGTATCGTATCTTTTAGTACATAACTTTTCACCAAATTTCACACACACTATGAAATTTTGTTTTTCGATTCAATACAAGATTTTAACGTTTTGAGGAGTTCAAATAACATGTTTTTAGATCATTTGTATCGTATCTTTTACTACATAACTTTTCACCCAATTTCACACACACTAAGAAAGTTTGTTTTTCGATTCAAAACAAGATTTTAACGTTTTGAGGAGTTCAAATAACATGTTTTTAGATCATTTGTATCGTATATTTTAGTACATAACTTTTCACCAAATTTCACAAACACTAAGAAAGTTTGTTTTTTGATTCAAAACAAGATTTTAACGCTTTGAGAAGTTCAAATAACATGTTTTTAGATCATTTGTATCGTATCTTTTACTACATAACTTTTCACCCAATTTCACACACACTAAGAAAGATTGTTTTTCGATTCAAAACAAGATTTTAACGTTTTGAGGAGTTCAAATAACATGTTTTTAGATCATTTGTATCGTATCTTTTAGTACATAAATTTTCACCAAATTTCGCAGACACTAAGAAAGTTTGTTTTTCGATTCAAAACAAGATTTTAACACTTTGAGGAGTTCAAATAACATGCTTTTAGATCATTTGTATCGTATCTTTTACTACTTAACTTTTCACCAAAGTTCACAAACACTAAGAAAGTTTGTTTTTCGATTCAAAACAAGATTTGAACGCTTTGAGGAGTTCAAATAACATGTTTTTAGATTATTTGTATTGTATCTATTAACTTTTCACCAAATTTCACAAACACTAAGAAAGTTTGTTTTTCGATTCAAAACAAGATTTTAACGCTTTGAGGAGTTCAAATAACATGTTTTTAGATCATTTGTATCGTATCTTTTACTACATAACTTTTCACCAAATTTCACAAACACTAAGAAAGTTTGTTTTTCGATTCAAAACAAGATTTTAACGCTTTGAGGAGTTCAAATAACATGTTTTTAGATCATTTGTATCGTATCTTTTACTACATAACTTTTCACCAAATTTCACAAACACTAAGAAAGTTTGTTTTCCGATTCAAAACAAGATTTTAACGCATTGTGGAGTTCAAATAACATGTTTTTAGATCATCTGTATCGTATCTTTTAGTACATAACTTTTCACCAAATTTCACAAACACTAAGAAAGTTTGTTTTTCGATTCAAAACTAGATTTTAACGCTTTGAGGAGTTCAAATAATGTGTTTTTAGATCATTTGTATCGTATCTTTTAGTACATAACTTTTCACCAAATTTCACAAACACTAAGAAAGTTTGTTTTTCGATTCAAAACAAGATTTGAACGCTTTGAGGAGTTCAAATAACATGTTTTTAGATCATTTGTATCGTATCTTTTACTACATAACTTTTCACCAAATTTCCCAAACACTAAGAAAGTTTGTTTTTCGATTCAAAACAAGATTTTAACGCTTTGAGGAGTTCAAATAACACGTTTTTAGATCATTTGTATCGTATCTTTTACTACATAACTTTTCACCAAATTTCACAAACACTAAGAAAGTTTGTTTTTCGATTCAAAACAAGATTTTAACGCTTTGAGGAGTTCAAATAACATGTTTTTAGACCATTTGTATCGTATCTTTTAGTACATAACTTTTCACCAAAGTTCACAAACACTAAAAAAGTTTGTTTTTCGATTCAAAACCAGATTTTAACGCTTCGAGGAGTTCGAATAACGTGTTTTTAGATCATTTGTATCGTATCTTTTACTACATAACTTTTCACCAAATTTCGCAAACACTAAGAAAGTTTGTTTTTCGATTCAAAACAAGATTTTAACGCTTTGAGGAGTTCAAATAACATGTATTTAGATCATTTGTATCGTATCTTTTACTACTTAACTTTTCAACAAATTTCAGACACACTAAGAAAGTTTGTTTTTCGATTCAAAACAAGATTTTAACGCTTTGTGGAGTTCAAATAACATGTTTTTAGACCATTTGTATCGTATCTTCTACTACATGACTTTTCACCAAATTTCACAAACACTAAGAAAGTTTGTTTTTCGATTCAAAACAAGATTTGAACGCTTTGAGGAGTTCGAATAACATGTTTTTAGATCATTTGTATCGTATCTTTTAGTACATAACTTTTCACCAAATTTCGCAAACACTAAGAAAGTTTGTTTTTCGATTCAAAACAAGATTTTAACGCTTTGAGGAGTTCAAATAACTTGTTTTTAGATCATTTGTATCGTATCTTTTAGTACATAACTTTTCACCAAATTTCACAAACACTATGAAATTGATTCAAAACAAGATTTTGACGCGTTGTGGAGTTCAAATAACATGTTTTTAGATCATTTGTATTGTATCTATTACTACATAACTTTTCACCAAATTTCGCAAACACTAAGAAAGTTTGTTTGTCGATTCAAAACAAGATTTTAACGCTTTGAGGAGTTCAAATAACATGTTTTTAGATCATTTGTATCGTATCTTTTAGTACATAACTTTTCACCAAATTTCACAAACACTAAGAAAGTTTGTTTTTCGATTCAAAACAAGATTTGAACGTTTTGAGGAGTTCAAATAACATGTTTTTAGATCATTTGTATCGTATCAATTACTACATAACTTTTCACCAAATTTCGCAAACACTAAGAAAGTTTGTTTTTCGATTCAAAACAAGATTTGAACGCTTTGAGGAGTTCAAATAACATGTTTTTAGATTATTTGTATTGTATCTATTACTATATAACTTTTCACCAAATTTCACAAACACTAAGAAAATTTGTTTTTCGATTCAAAACAAGATTTTAACGCTTTGTGGAGTTCAAATAACATGTTTTTAGATCATTTGTATCGTATCTTTTAGTACATAACTTTTCACCAAATGTCACACATACTAAGAAAGTTTGTTTTTCGATTCAAAACAAGATTTTAACGCTTTGAGGAGTTCAAATAACATGTTTTTAGATCATTTGTATCGTATCTTTTACTACATAACTTTTCACCAAATTTCACAAACACTAAGAAAGTTTGTTTTTCGATTCAAAACAAGATTTTAACACTTTGAGGAGTTCAAATAACATGTTTTTAGATCATTTGTATCGTATCTTTTACTACTTAACTTTTCACCAAATTTCACAAACACTAAGAAAGTTTGTTTTTCGATTCAAAACAAGATTTTAACGCTTTGTGGAGTTGAAATAACATGTTTTTAGATCATTTGTATCGTATCTTTTAGTACATAACTTTTCACCAAATGTCACACACACTAAGAAAGTTTGTTTTTCGAATCAAAACAAGATTTTAACGCTTTGAGGAGTTCAAATAACATGTTTTTAGATCATTTGTATCGTATCTTTTACTACATAACTTTTCACCAAATTTCACAAACACTAAGAAAGTTTGTTTTTCGATTCAAAACAAGATTTTAACGCTTTGAGGAGTTCAAATAACATGTTTTTAGATCATTTGTATCGTATCTTTTACTACATAACTTTTCACCAAATTTCACAAACACTAAGAAAGTTTGTTTTTCGATTCAAAACAAGATTTTAACGCTTTGAGGAGTTCAAATAACATGTTTTGAGATCATTTGTATCGTATCTTTTAGTACATAACTTTTCACCAAAGTTCACAAACACTAAAAAAGTTTGTTTTTCGATTCAAAACCAGATTTTAACGCTTTGAGGATTTCAAATAACGTGTTTTTAGATCATTTGTATCGTATCTTTTACTACATAACTTTTCACCAAATTTCACAAACACTAAGAAAGTTTGTTTTTCGATTCAAAACAAGATTTCAACGCTTTGAGGAGTTCAAATAACATGTTTTTAGATCATTTGTATCGTATCTTTTACAACATATCTTTTCACCAAATTTCACAAACACTAAGAAAGTTTGTTTTCCGATTCAAAACAAGATTTTAACGCTTTGAGGAGTTCAAATAACATGTTTTTTGATCATTTGTATCGTATCTTTTAGTACATAACTTTTCACCAAATTTCACAAACACTAAGAAAGTTTGTTTTTCGATTCAAAACCAGACTTTAACGCTTTGAGGAGTTCAAATAACGTGTTTTTAGATCATTTGTATCGTATCTTTTAGTACATAACTTTTCACCAAATTTCACAAACACTAAGACAGTATGTTTTTTGATTCAAAACAAGATTTTAACGCGTTGAGGAGTTCAAATAACGTGTTTTTAGATCATTTGTATCGTATCGTTTACTACATAACTTTTCACCAAATTTCACAAACACTAAGAAAGTTTGTTTTTCGATTCAAAACAAGATTTTAACGTTTTGAGGAGTTCAAACAACATGTTTTTAGATCATTTGTATCGTATCTTTTAGTACATAAATTTTCACAAAATTTCGCAAACTCTAAGAAAGTTTGTTTTTCGATTCAAAACAACATTTTAACGCTTTGAGGAGTTCAAATAACATGTTTTTAGATCATTTGTATCGTATCTTTTACTACTTAACTTTTCACCAAAGTTCACAAACACTAAGAAAGTTTGTTTTTCGATTCAAAACCAGATTTTAACGCTTTGAGGAGTTCAAATAACATGTTTTTAGATCATTTGTATCGTATATTTTAGTACATAACTTTTCACCAAATTTCACAAACACTAAGAAAGTTTGTTTTTCGATTCAAAACAAGATTTTAACGTTTTGAGGAGTTCAAATAACATGTTTTTAGATCATTTGTATCGTATCTTTTACTACATAACTTTTCACCCAATTTCACACAGACTAAGAAAGTTTGTTTTTCGATTCAAAACAAGATTTTAACGTTTTGAGGAGTTCAAATAACATGTTTTTAGATCATTTGTATCGTATCTTTTAGTACATAAATTTTCACCAAATTTCGCAGACACTAAGAAAGTTTGTTTTTCGATTCAAAACAAGATTTTAACGCTTTGAGGAGTTCAAATAACATGCTTTTAGATCATTTGTATCGTATCTTTTACTACTTAACTTTTCACCAAAGTTCACAAACACTAAGAAAGTTTGTTTTTCGATTCAAAACCAGATTTTAACGCTTTGAGGAGTTCAAATAACATGTTTTTAGATCATTTGTATCGTATCTTTTAGTACATAACTTTTCACCAAATTTCACAAACACTAAGAAAGTTTGTTTTTCGATTCAAAACAAGATTGGAACGCTTTGAGGAGTTCGAATAACATGTTTTTAGATCATTTGTATCGTATCTTTTAGTACATAACTTTTCACCAAATTTCACAAACACTAAGAAAGTTTGTTTTTCGATTCAAAACAAGATTTTAACGCTTTGTGGAGTTCAAATAACATGTTTTTAGATCATTTGTATCGTATCTTTTACTACATAACTTTTCACCAAATTTCACAAACACTAAGAAAGTTTGTTTTTCGATTCAAAACAAGATTTTAACGCTTTGAGGAGTTCAAATAACATGTTTTGAGATCATTTGTATCGTATCTTTTAGTACATAACTTTTCACCAAAGTTCACAAACACTAAAAAAGTTTGTTTTTCGATTCAAAACCAGATTTTAACGCTTTGAGGAGTTCAAATAACGTGTTTTTAGATCATTTGTATCGTATCTTTTACTACATAACTTTTCACCAAATTTCACCAACACTAAGAAAGTTTGTTTTTCGATTCAAAACAAGATTTTAACGCTTTGAGGAGTTCAAATAACATGTTTTTAGATCATTTGTATCGTATCTTTTTCTACATAATTTTTCACCAAATTTCACAAACACTAAGAAAGTTTGTTTTTCGATTCAAAACAAGATTTTAACGCTTTGTGGAGTTCAAATAACGTGTTTTTATGTCATTTGTATCGTATCTTTTAGTACATAACTTTTCACCAAATTTCACACACACTAAGAAAGTTTGTTTTTCGATTCAATACAAGATTTTAACGTTTTGAGGAGTTCAAATAACATGTTTTTAGATCATTTGTATCGTATGTTTTACTACATAACTTTTCACCCAATTTCACACACACTAAGAAAGTTTGTTTTTCGATTCAAAACAAGATTTTAACGTTTTGAGGAGTTCAAATAACATGTTTTTAGATCATTTGTATCGTATATTTTAGTACATAACTTTTCACCAAATTTCACAAACACTAAGAAAGTTTGTTTTTTGATTCAAAACAAGATTTTAACGCTTTGAGGAGTTCAAATAACATGTTTTTAAATCATTTGTATCGTATCTTTTACTACATAACTTTTCACCCAATTTCACACACACTAAGAAAGATTGTTTTTCGATTCAAAACAAGATTTTAACGTTTTGAGGAGTTCAAATAACATGTTTTTAGATCATTTGTATCGTATCTTTTAGTACATAAATTTTCACCAAATTTCGCAGACACTAAGAAAGTTTGTTTTTCGATTCAAAACAAGATTTTAACGCTTTGAGGAGTTCAAATAACATGCTTTTAGATCATTTGTATCGTATCTTTTACTACTTAACTTTTCACCAAAGTTCACAAACACTAAGAAAGTTTGTTTTTCGATTCAAAACAAGATTTGAACGCTTTGAGGAGTTCAAATAACATGTTTTTAGATTATTTGTATTGTATCTATTAACTTTTCACCAAATTTCACAAACACTAAGAAAGTTTGTTTTTCGATTCAAAACAAGATTTTAACGCTTTGAGGAGTTCAAATAACATGTTTTTAGATCATTTGTATCGTATCTTTTACTACATAACTTTTCACCAAATTTCCCAAACACTAAGAAAGTTTGTTTTTCGTTTCAAAACAAGATTTTAACGCTTTGAGGAGTTCAAATAACATGTTTTTAGATCATTTGTATCGTATCTTTTACTACATAACTTTTCACCAAATTTCACAAACACTAAGAAAGTTTGTTTTTCGATTCAAAACAAGATTTTAACGCTTTGAGGAGTTCAAATAACATGTTTTTAGACCATTTGTATCGTATCTTTTAGTACATAACTTTTCACCAAAGTTCACAAACACTAAAAAAGTTTGTTTTTCGATTCAAAACCAGATTTTAACGCTTTGAGGAGTTCGAATAACGTGTTTTTAGATCATTTGTATCGTATCTTTTACTACATAACTTTTCACCAAATTTCGCAAACAGTAAGAAAGTTTGTTTTTCGATTCAAAACAAGATTTTAACGCTTTGAGGAGTTCAAATAACATGTATTTAGATCATTTGTATCGTATCTTTTAGTACATAACTTTTCAACAAATTTCACAAACACTAAAAAAGTTTGTTTTTCGATTCAAAACCAGATTTTAACGCTTTGAGGATTTCAAATAACGTGTTTTTAGATCATTTGTATCGTATCTTTTACTACATAACTTTTCACCAAATTTCACAAACACTAAGAAAGTTTGTTTTTCGATTCAAAACAAGATTTTAACGCTTTGAGGAGTTCAAATAACATGCTTTTAGATCATTTGTATCGTATCTTTTACTACTTAACTTTTCACCAAAGTTCACAAACACTAAGAAAGTTTGTTTTTCGATTCAAAACAAGATTTGAACGCTTTGAGGAGTTCAAATAACATGTTTTTAGATTATTTGTATCGTATCTTTTACTACATAACTTTTCACCAAATTTCACAAACACTAAGAAAGTTTGATTTCCGATTCAAAACAAGATTTTAACGCTTTGAGGAGTTCAAATAACATGTTTTTAGATCATTTGTATCGTATCTTTTAGTACTTAACTTTTCACCCAAGTTCACAAACACTAAAAAAGTTTGTTTTTCGATTCAAAACCAGATTTGAACGCTTTGAGGAGTTCAAATAACGTGTTTTTAGATCATTTGTATCGTATCTTTTAGTACATAACTTTTCACCAAATTTCACAAACACTAAGAAAGTTTGTTTTTCGATTCAAAACAAGATTTCAACGCTTTGAGGAGTTCAAATAACATGTTTTTAGATCATTTGTATCGTATCTTTTACAACATATCTTTTCACCAAATTTCACAAACACTAAGAAAGTTTGTTTTCCGATTCAAAACAAGATTTTAACGCTTTGAGGAGTTCAAATAACATGTTTTTTGATCATTTGTATCGTATCTTTTAGTACATAACTTTTCACCAAATTTCACAAACACTAAGAAAGTTTGTTTTTCGATTCAAAACCAGACTTTAACGCTTTGAGGAGTTCAAATAACGTGTTTTTAGATCATTTGTATCGTATCTTTTAGTACATAACTTTTCACCAAATTTCACAAACACTAAGACAGTATGTTTTTTGATTCAAAACAAGATTTTAACGCTTTGAGGAGTTCAAATAACATGTTTTTAGATCATTTGTATCGTGTCTTTTACTACATAACTTTTCACCAAATTTCGCAAACACTAAGAAACTTTGTTTTTCGATTCAAAACAAGATTTTAACGCGTTGAGGAGTTCAAATAACGTGTTTTTAGATCATTTGTATCGTATCGTTTACTACATAACTTTTCACCAAATTTCACAAACACTAAGAAAGTTTGTTTTTCGATTCAAAACAAGATTTTAACGTTTTGAGGAGTTCAAACAACATGTTTTTAGATCATTTGTATCGTATCTTTTAGTACATAAATTTTCACAAAATTTCGCAAACTCTAAGAAAGTTTGTTTTTCGATTCAAAACAACATTTTAACGCTTTGAGGAGTTCAAATAACATGTTTTTAGATCATTTGTATCGTATCTTTTACTACTTAACTTTTCACCAAAGTTCACAAACACTAAGAAAGTTTGTTTTTCGATTCAAAACCAGATTTTAACGCTTTGAGGAGTTCAAATAACATGTTTTTAGATCATTTGTATCGTATATTTTAGTACATAACTTTTCACCAAATTTCACAAACACTAAGAAAGTTTGTTTTTCGATTCAAAAGAAGATTTTAACGTTTTGAGGATTTCAAATAACATGTTTTTAGATCATTTGTATCGTATCTTTTACTACATAACTTTTCACCCAATTTCACACAGACTAAGAAAGTTTGTTTTTCGATTCAAAACAAGATTTTAACGTTTTGAGGAGTTCAAATAACATGTTTTTAGATCATTTGTATCGTATCTTTTAGTACATAAATTTTCACCAAATTTCGCAGACACTAAGAAAGTTTGTTTTTCGATTCAAAACAAGATTTTAACGCTTTGAGGAGTTCAAATAACATGCTTTTAGATCATTTGTATCGTATCTTTTACTACTTAACTTTTCACCAAAGTTCACAAACACTAAGAAAGTTTGTTTTTCGATTCAAAACCAGATTTTAACGCTTTGAGGAGTTCAAATAACATGTTTTTAGATCATTTGTATCGTATCTTTTAGTACATAACTTTTCACCAAATTTCACAAACACTAAGAAAGTTTGTTTTTCGATTCAAAACAAGATTGGAACGCTTTGAGGAGTTCGAATAACATGTTTTTAGATCATTTGTATCGTATCTTTTAGTACATAACTTTTCACCAAATTTCACAAACACTAAGAAAGTTTGTTTTTCGATTCAAAACAAGAT
Source organism: Luzula sylvatica (assembly GCA_946800325.1). Lineage (NCBI taxonomy): Eukaryota > Viridiplantae > Streptophyta > Magnoliopsida > Poales > Juncaceae > Luzula > Luzula sylvatica. Next base: position 75,409,117 of record OX326956.1, on the reverse strand, counting down.
TTTAACGCTTTGTGGAGTTCAAATAACATGTTTTTAGATCATTTGTATCGTATCTTTTACTACATAACTTTTCACCAAATTTCACAAACACTAAGAAAGTTTGTTTTTCGATTCAAAACAAGATTTTAACGCTTTGAGGAGTTCAAATAACATGTTTTGAGATCATTTGTATCGTATCTTTTAGTACATAACTTTTCACCAAAGTTCACAAACACTAAAAAAGTTTGTTTTTCGATTCAAAACCAGATTTTAACGCTTTGAGGAGTTCAAATAACGTGTTTTTAGATCATTTGTATCGTATCTTTTACTACATAACTTTTCACCAAATTTCACAAACACTAAGAAAGTTTGTTTTTCGATTCAAAACAAGATTTTAACGCTTTGAGGAGTTCAAATAACATGTTTTTAGATCATTTGTATCGTATCTTTTTCTACATAATTTTTCACCAAATTTCACAAACACTAAGAAAGTTTGTTTTTCGATTCAAAACAAGATTTTAACGCTTTGTGGAGTTCAAATAACGTGTTTTTATGTCATTTGTATCGTATCTTTTAGTACATAACTTTTCACCAAATTTCACACATACTAAGAAAGTTTGTTTTTCGATTCAATACAAGATTTTAACGTTTTGAGGAGTTCAAATAACATGTTTTTAGATCATTTGTATCGTATCTTTTACTACATAACTTTTCACCCAATTTCACACATACTAAGAAAGTTTGTTTTTCGATTCAAAACAAGATTTTAACGTTTTGAGGAGTTCAAATAACATGTTTTTAGATCATTTGTATCGTATATTTTAGTACATAACTTTTCACCAAATTTCACAAACACTAAGAAAGTTTGTTTTTTGATTCAAAACAAGATTTTAACGCTTTGAGGAGTTCAAATAACATGTTTTTAGATCATTTATATCGTATCTTTTACTACATAACTTTTCACCCAATTTCACACACACTAAGAAAGATTGTTTTTCGATTCAAAACAAGATTTTAACGTTTTGAGGAGTTCAAATAACATGTTTTTAGATCATTTGTATCGTATCTTTTACTACATAACTTTTCACCAAATTTCACAAACACTAAGAAAGTTTGTTTTTCGATTCAAAACAAGATTTTAACGCTTTGAGGAGTTCAAATAACATGTTTTTAGATCATTTGTATCGTATCTTTTACTACATAACTTTTCACCAAATTTCACAAACACTAAGAAAGTTTGTTTTTCGATTCAAAACAAGATTTTAACGCTTTGAGGAGTTCAAATAACATGTTTTTAGATCATTTGTATCGTATCTTTTACTACATAACTTTTCACCAAATTTCACAAACACTAAGAAAGTTTGTTTTTCGATTCAAAACAAGATTTTAACGCTTTGAGGAGTTCAAATAACATGTTTTTAGATCATTTGTATCGTATCTTTTAGTACATAACTTTTCACCAAATTTCACAAACACTAAGAAAGTTTGTTTTTCGATTCAAAACCAGACTTTAACGCTTTGAGGAGTTCAAATAACGTGTTTTTAGATCATTTGTATCGTATCTTTTAGTACATAACTTTTCACCAAATTTCACAAACACTAAGACAGTATGTTTTTTGATTCAAAACAAGATTTTAACGCTTTGAGGAGTTCAAATAACATGTTTTTAGATCATTTGTATCGTGTCTTTTACTACATAACTTTTCACCAAATTTCGCAAACACTAAGAAACTTTGTTTTTCGATTCAAAACAAGATTTTAACGCGTTGAGGAGTTCAAATAACGTGTTTTTAGATCATTTGTATCGTATCGTTTACTACATAACTTTTCACCAAATTTCACAAACACTAAGAAAGTTTGTTTTTCGATTCAAAACAAGATTTTAACGTTTTGAGGAGTTCAAACAACATGTTTTTAGATCATTTGTATCGTATCTTTTAGTACATAAATTTTCACAAAATTTCGCAAACTCTAAGAAAGTTTGTTTTTCGATTCAAAACAACATTTTAACGCTTTGAGGAGTTCAAATAACATGTTTTTAGATCATTTGTATCGTATCTTTTACTACTTAACTTTTCACCAAAGTTCAGAAACACTAAGAAAGTTTGTTTTTCGATTCAAAACCAGATTTTAACGCTTTGAGGAGTTCAAATAACATGTTTTTAGATCATTTGTATCGTATATTTTAGTACATAACTTTTCACCAAATTTCACAAACACTAAGAAAGTTTGTTTTTCGATTCAAAACAAGATTTTAACGCTTTGAGGAGTTCAAATAACATGTTTTTAGATCATTTGTATCGTATCTTTTACTACATAACTTTTCACCCAATTTCACACAGACTAAGAAAGTTTGTTTTTCGATTCAAAACAAGATTTTAACGTTTTGAGGAGTTCAAATAACATGTTTTTAGATCATTTGTATCGTATCTTTTAGTACATAAATTTTCACCAAATTTCGCAGACACTAAGAAAGTTTGTTTTTCGATTCAAAACAAGATTTTAACGCTTTGAGGAGTTCAAATAACTTGCTTTTAGATCATTTGTATCGTATCTTTTACTACTTAACTTTTCACCAAAGTTCACAAACACTAAGAAAGTTTGTTTTTCGATTCAAAAACAGATTTTAACGCTTTGAGGAGTTCAAATAACATGTTTTTAGATCATTTGTATCGTATCTTTTAGTACATAACTTTTCACCAAATTTCACAAACACTAAGAAAGTTTGTTTTTCGATTCAAAACAAGATTGGAACGCTTTGAGGAGTTCGAATAACATGTTTTTAGATCATTTGTATCGTATCTTTTAGTACATAACTTTTCACCAAATTTCGCAGACACTAAGAAAGTTTGTTTTTCGATTCAAAACAAGATTTTAACACTTTGAGGAGTTCAAATAACATGCTTTTAGATCATTTGTATCGTATCTTTTACTACTTAACTTTTCACCAAAGTTCACAAACACTAAGAAAGTTTGTTTTTCGATTCAAAACAAGATTTGAACGCTTTGAGGAGTTCAAATAACATGTTTTTAGATTATTTGTATTGTATCTATTAACTTTTCACCAAATTTCACAAACACTAAGAAAGTTTGTTTTTCGATTCAAAACAAGATTTTAACGCTTTGAGGAGTTCAAATAACATGTTTTTAGATCATTTGTATCGTATCTTTTACTACATAACTTTTCACCAAATTTCACAAACACTAAGAAAGTTTGTTTTTCGATTCAAAACAAGATTTTAACGCTTTGAGGAGTTCAAATAACATGTTTTTAGATCATTTGTATCGTATCTTTTACTACATAACTTTTCACCAAATTTCACAAACACTAAGAAAGTTTGTTTTTCGATTCAAAACAAGATTTTAACGCTTTGAGGAGTTCAAATAACATGTTTTTAGATCATTTGTATCGTATCTTTTAGTACATAACTTTTCACCAAATTTCACAAACACTAAGAAAGTTTGTTTTTCGATTCAAAACCAGACTTTAACGCTTTGAGGAGTTCAAATAACGTGTTTTTAGATCATTTGTATCGTATCTTTTAGTACATAACTTTTCACCAAATTTCACAAACACTAAGACAGTATGTTTTTTGATTCAAAACAAGATTTTAACGCTTTGAGGAGTTCAAATAACATGTTTTTAGATCATTTGTATCGTGTCTTTTACTACATAACTTTTCACCAAATTTCGCAAACACTAAGAAACTTTGTTTTTCGATTCAAAACAAGATTTTAACGCGTTGAGGAGTTCAAATAACGTGTTTTTAGATCATTTGTATCGTATCGTTTACTACATAACTTTTCACCAAATTTCACAAACACTAAGAAAGTTTGTTTTTCGATTCAAAACAAGATTTTAACGTTTTGAGGAGTTCAAACAACATGTTTTTAGATCATTTGTAACGTATCTTTTAGTACATAAATTTTCACAAAATTTCGCAAACTCTAAGAAAGTTTGTTTTTCGATTCAAAACAACATTTTAATGCTTTGAGGAGTTCAAATAACATGTTTTTAGATCATTTGTATCGTATCTTTTACTACTTAACTTTTCACCAAAGTTCACAAACACTAAGAAAGTTTGTTTTTCGATTCAAAACCAGATTTTAACGCTTTGAGGAGTTCAAATAACATGTTTTTAGATCATTTGTATCGTATATTTTAGTACATAACTTTTCACCAAATTTCACAAACACTAAGAAAGTTTGTTTTTCGATTCAAAACAAGATTTTAACGCTTTGAGGAGTTCAAATAACATGTTTTTAGATCATTTGTATCGTATCTTTTACTACATAACTTTTCACCCAATTTCACACAGACTAAGAAAGTTTGTTTTTCGATTCAAAACAAGATTTTAACGTTTTGAGGAGTTCAAATAACATGTTTTTAGATCATTTGTATCGTATCTTTTAGTACATAAATTTTCACCAAATTTCGCAGACACTAAGAAAGTTTGTTTTTCGATTCAAAACAAGATTTTAACGCTTTGAGGAGTTCAAATAACATGCTTTTAGATCATTTGTATCGTATCTTTTACTACTTAACTTTTCACCAAAGTTCACAAACACTAAGAAAGTTTGTTTTTCGATTCAAAACCAGATTTTAACGCTTTGAGGAGTTCAAATAACATGTTTTTAGATCATTTGTATCGTATCTTTTAGTACATAACTTTTCACCAAATTTCACAAACACTAAGAAAGTTTGTTTTTCGATTCAAAACAAGATTGGAACGCTTTGAGGAGTTCGAATAACATGTTTTTAGATCATTTGTATCGTATCTTTTAGTACATAACTTTTCACCAAATTTCACAAACACTAAGAAAGTTTGTTTTTCGATTCAAAACAAGATTTTAACGCTTTGTGGAGTTCAAATAACATGTTTTTAGATCATTTGTATCGTATCTTTTACTACATAACTTTTCACCAAATTTCACAAACACTAAGAAAGTTTGTTTTTCGATTCAAAACAAGATTTTAACGCTTTGAGGAGTTCAAATAACATGTTTTGAGATCATTTGTATCGTATCTTTTAGTACATAACTTTTCACCAAAGTTCACAAACACTAAAAAAGTTTGTTTTTCGATTCAAAACCAGATTTTAACGCTTTGAGGAGTTCAAATAACGTGTTTTTAGATCATTTGTATCGTATCTTTTACTACATAACTTTTCACCAAATTTCACAAACACTAAGAAAGTTTGTTTTTCGATTCAAAACAAGATTTTAACGCTTTGAGGAGTTCAAATAACAAGTTTTTAGATCATTTGTATCGTATCTTTTTCTACATAATTTTTCACCAAATTTCACAAACACTAAGAAAGTTTGTTTTTCGATTCAAAACAAGATTTTAACGCTTTGTGGAGTTCAAATAACGTGTTTTTATGTCATTTGTATCGTATCTTTTAGTACATAACTTTTCACCAAATTTCACACACACTAAGAAAGTTTGTTTTTCGATTCAATACAAGATTTTAACGTTTTGAGGAGTTCAAATAACATGTTTTTAGATCATTTGTATCGTATCTTTTACTACATAACTTTTCACCCAATTTCACACACACTAAGAAAGTTTGTTTTTCGATTCAAAACAAGATTTTAACGTTTTGAGGAGTTCAAATAACATGTTTTTAGATCATTTGTATCGTATATTTTAGTACATAACTTTTCACCAAATTTCACAAACACTAAGAAAGTTTGTTTTTTGATTCAAAACAAGATTTTAACGCTTTGAGGAGTTCAAATAACATGTTTTTAGATCATTTGTATCGTATCTTTTACTACATAACTTTTCACCCAATTTCACACACACTAAGAAAGATTGTTTTTCGATTCAAAACAAGATTTTAACGTTTTGAGGAGTTCAAATAACATGTTTTTAGATCATTTGTATCGTATCTTTTAGTACATAAATTTTCACCAAATTTCGCAGACACTAAGAAAATGTTTGTTTTTCGATTCAAAACAAGATTTTAACGCTTTGAGGAGTTCAAATAACATGCTTTTAGATCATTTGTATCGTATCTTTTACTACTTAACTTTTCACCAAAGTTCACAAACACTAAGAAAGTTTGTTTTTCGATTCAAAACAAGATTTGAACGCTTTGAGGAGATCAAATAACATGTTTTTAGATTATTTGTATTGTATCTATTAACTTTTCACCAAATTTCACAAACACTAAGAAAGTTTGTTTTTCGGTTCAAAACAAGATTTTAACGCTTTGAGGAGTTCAAATAACATGTTTTTAGATCATTTGTATCGTATCTTTTACTACATAACTTTTCACCAAATTTCACAAACACTAAGAAAGTTTGTTTTTCGATTCAAAACAAGATTTTAACGCTTTGAGGAGTTCAAATAACATGTTTTTAGATCATTTGTATCGTATCTTTTACTACATAACTTTTCACCAAATTTCACAAACACTAAGAAAGTTTGTTTTTCGATTCAAAACAAGATTTTAACGCTTTGAGGAGTTCAAATAACATGTTTTTAGATCATTTGTATCGTATCTTTTACTACATAACTTTTCACCAAATTTGACAAACACTAAGAAAGTTTGTTTTCCGATTCAAAACAAGATTTTAACGCATTGTGGAGTTCAAATAACATGTTTTTAGATCATCTGTATCGTATCTTTTAGTACATAACTTTTCACCAAATTTCACAAACACTAAGAAAGTTTGTTTTTCGATTCAAAACTAGATTTTAACGCTTTGAGGAGTTCAAATAACGTGTTTTTAGATCATTTGTATCGTGTCTTTTAGTACATAACTTTTCACCAAATTTCACAAACACTAAGAAAGTTTGTTTTTCGATTCAAAACAAGATTTGAACGCTTTGAGGAGTTCAAATAACATGTTTTTAGATCATTTGTATCGTATCTTTTACTACATAACTTTTCACCAAATTTCCCAAACACTAAGAAAGTTTGTTTTTCGATTCAAAACAAGATTTTAACGCTTTGAGGAGTTCAAATAACATGTTTTTAGATCATTTGTATCGTATCTTTTACTACATAACTTTTCACCAAATTTCACAAACACTAAGAAAGTTTGTTTTTTGATTCAAAACAAGATTTTAACGCTTTGAGGAGTTCAAATAACATGTTTTTAGATCATTTGTATCGTATCTTTTACTACTTAACTTTTCAACAAATTTCACAAACACTAAGAAAGTTTGTTTTTCGATTCAAAACAAGATTTTAACGCTTTGTGGAGTTCAAATAACATGTTTTTAGATCATTTGCATCGTATCTTTTAGTACATAACTTTTCACCAAATGTCACACACACTAAGAAAGTTTGTTTTTCGATTCAAAACAAGATTTTAACGCTTTGAGGAGTTCAAATAACATGTTTTTAGATCATTTGTATCGTATCTTTTACTTCATAACTTTTCACCAAATTTCACAAACACTAAGAAAGTTTATTTTTCGATTCAAAACAAGATTTTAACGCTTTGAGGAGTTCAAATAACATGTTTTTAGATCATTTGTATCGTATCTTTTACTACATAACTTTTCACCAAATTTCACAAACACTAAGAAAGTTTGTTTTTCGATTCAAAACAAGATTTTAACGCTTTGAGGAGTTCAAATAACATGTTTTTAGATCATTTGTATCGTATCTTTTACTACATAACTTTTCACCAAATTTCACAAACACTAAGCAAGTTTGTTTTCCGATTCAAAACAAGATTTTAACGCATTGTGGAGTTCAAATAACATGTTTTTAGATCATCTGTATCGTATCTTTTAGTACATAACTTTTCACCAAATTTCACAAACACTAAGAAAGTTTGTTTTTCGATTCAAAACTAGATTTTAACGCTTTGAGGAGTTCAAATAACGTGTTTTTAGATCATTTGTATCGTGTCTTTTAGTACATAACTTTTCACCAAATTTCCCAAACACTAAGAAAGTTTGTTTTTCGATTCAAAACAAGATTTGAACGCTTTGAGGAGTTCAAATAACATGTTTTTAGATCATTTGTATCGTATCTTTTACTTCATAACTTTTCACCAAATTTCACAAACACTAAGAAAGTTTATTTTTCGATTCAAAACAAGATTTTAACGCTTTGAGGAGTTCAAATAACATGTTTTTAGATCATTTGTATCGTATCTTTTACTACATAACTTTTCACCAAATTTCACAAACACTAAGAAAGTTTGTTTTTCGATTCAAAACAAGATTTTAACGCTTTGAGGAGTTCAAATAACATGTTTTGAGATCATTTGTATCGTATCTTTTAGTACATAACTTTTCACCAAAGTTCACAAACACTAAAAAAGTTTGTTTTTCGATTCAAAACCAGATTTTAACGCTTTGAGGAGTTCAAATAACGTGTTTTTAGATCATTTGTATCGTATCTTTTACTACATAACTTTTCACCAAATTTCACAAACACTAAGAAAGTTTGTTTTTCGATTCAAAACAAGATTTTAACGCTTTGAGGAGTTCAAATAACAAGTTTTTAGATCATTTGTATCGTATCTTTTTCTACATAATTTTTCACCAAATTTCACAAACACTAAGAAAGTTTGTTTTTCGATTCAAAACAAGATTTTAACGCTTTGTGGAGTTCAAATAACGTGTTTTTATGTCATTTGTATCGTATCTTTTAGTACATAACTTTTCACCAAATTTCACACACACTAAGAAAGTTTGTTTTTCGATTCAATACAAGATTTTAACGTTTTGAGGAGTTCAAATAACATGTTTTTAGATCATTTGTATCGTATCTTTTACTACATAACTTTTCACCCAATTTCACACACACTAAGAAAGTTTGTTTTTCGATTCAAAACAAGATTTTAACGTTTTGAGGAGTTCAAATAACATGTTTTTAGATCATTTGTATCGTATATTTTAGTACATAACTTTTCACCAAATTTCACAAACACTAAGAAAGTTTGTTTTTTGATTCAAAACAAGATTTTAACGCTTTGAGGAGTTCAAATAACATGTTTTTAGATCATTTGTATCGTATCTTTTACTACATAACTTTTCACCCAATTTCACACACACTAAGAAAGATTGTTTTTCGATTCAAAACAAGATTTTAACGTTTTGAGGAGTTCAAATAACATGTTTTTAGATCATTTGTATCGTATCTTTTAGTACATAAATTTTCACCAAATTTCGCAGACACTAAGAAAATGTTTGTTTTTCGATTCAAAACAAGATTTTAACGCTTTGAGGAGTTCAAATAACATGCTTTTAGATCATTTGTATCGTATCTTTTACTACTTAACTTTTCACCAAAGTTCACAAACACTAAGAAAGTTTGTTTTTCGATTCAAAACAAGATTTGAACGCTTTGAGGAGATCAAATAACATGTTTTTAGATTATTTGTATTGTATCTATTAACTTTTCACCAAATTTCACAAACACTAAGAAAGTTTGTTTTTCGGTTCAAAACAAGATTTTAACGCTTTGAGGAGTTCAAATAACATGTTTTTAGATCATTTGTATCGTATCTTTTACTACATAACTTTTCACCAAATTTCACAAACACTAAGAAAGTTTGTTTTTCGATTCAAAACAAGATTTTAACGCTTTGAGGAGTTCAAATAACATGTTTTTAGATCATTTGTATCGTATCTTTTACTACATAACTTTTCACCAAATTTCACAAACACTAAGAAAGTTTGTTTTTCGATTCAAAACAAGATTTTAACGCTTTGAGGAGTTCAAATAACATGTTTTTAGATCATTTGTATCGTATCTTTTACTACATAACTTTTCACCAAATTTGACAAACACTAAGAAAGTTTGTTTTCCGATTCAAAACAAGATTTTAACGCATTGTGGAGTTCAAATAACATGTTTTTAGATCATCTGTATCGTATCTTTTAGTACATAACTTTTCACCAAATTTCACAAACACTAAGAAAGTTTGTTTTTCGATTCAAAACTAGATTTTAACGCTTTGAGGAGTTCAAATAACGTGTTTTTAGATCATTTGTATCGTGTCTTTTAGTACATAACTTTTCACCAAATTTCACAAACACTAAGAAAGTTTGTTTTTCGATTCAAAACAAGATTTGAACGCTTTGAGGAGTTCAAATAACATGTTTTTAGATCATTTGTATCGTATCTTTTACTACATAACTTTTCACCAAATTTCCCAAACACTAAGAAAGTTTGTTTTTCGATTCAAAACAAGATTTTAACGCTTTGAGGAGTTCAAATAACATGTTTTTAGATCATTTGTATCGTATCTTTTACTACATAACTTTTCACCAAATTTCACAAACACTAAGAAAGTTTGTTTTTTGATTCAAAACAAGATTTTAACGCTTTGAGGAGTTCAAATAACATGTTTTTAGATCATTTGTATCGTATCTTTTACTACTTAACTTTTCAACAAATTTCACAAACACTAAGAAAGTTTGTTTTTCGATTCAAAACAAGATTTTAACGCTTTGTGGAGTTCAAATAACATGTTTTTAGATCATTTGCATCGTATCTTTTAGTACATAACTTTTCACCAAATGTCACACACACTAAGAAAGTTTGTTTTTCGATTCAAAACAAGATTTTAACGCTTTGAGGAGTTCAAATAACATGTTTTTAGATCATTTGTATCGTATCTTTTACTTCATAACTTTTCACCAAATTTCACAAACACTAAGAAAGTTTATTTTTCGATTCAAAACAAGATTTTAACGCTTTGAGGAGTTCAAATAACATGTTTTTAGATCATTTGTATCGTATCTTTTACTACATAACTTTTCACCAAATTTCACAAACACTAAGAAAGTTTGTTTTTCGATTCAAAACAAGATTTTAACGCTTTGAGGAGTTCAAATAACATGTTTTTAGATCATTTGTATCGTATCTTTTACTACATAACTTTTCACCAAATTTCACAAACACTAAGCAAGTTTGTTTTCCGATTCAAAACAAGATTTTAACGCATTGTGGAGTTCAAATAACATGTTTTTAGATCATCTGTATCGTATCTTTTAGTACATAACTTTTCACCAAATTTCACAAACACTAAGAAAGTTTGTTTTTCGATTCAAAACTAGATTTTAACGCTTTGAGGAGTTCAAATAACGTGTTTTTAGATCATTTGTATCGTGTCTTTTAGTACATAACTTTTCACCAAATTTCCCAAACACTAAGAAAGTTTGTTTTTCGATTCAAAACAAGATTTGAACGCTTTGAGGAGTTCAAATAACATGTTTTTAGATCATTTGTATCGTATCTTTTACTTCATAACTTTTCACCAAATTTCACAAACACTAAGAAAGTTTATTTTTCGATTCAAAACAAGATTTTAACGCTTTGAGGAGTTCAAATAACATGTTTTTAGATCATTTGTATCGTATCTTTTACTACATAACTTTTCACCAAATTTCACAAACACTAAGAAAGTTTGTTTTTCGATTCAAAACAAGATTTTAACGCTTTGAGGAGTTCAAATAACATGTTTTTAGATCATTTGTATCGTATCTTTTACTACATAACTTTTCACCAAATTTCACAAACACTAAGCAAGTTTGTTTTCCGATTCAAAACAAGATTTTAACGCATTGTGGAGTTCAAATAACATGTTTTTAGATCATCTGTATCGTATCTTTTAGTACATAACTTTTCACCAAATTTCACAAACACTAAGAAAGTTTGTTTTTCGATTCAAAACTAGATTTTAACGCTTTGAGGAGTTCAAATAACGTGTTTTTAGATCATTTGTATCGTGTCTTTTAGTACATAACTTTTCACCAAATTTCACAAACACTAAGAAAGTTTGTTTTTCGATTCAAAACTAGATTTTAACGCTTTGAGGAGTTCAAATAACGTGTTTTTAGATCATTTGTATCGTATCTTTTAGTACATAACTTTTCACCAAATTTCACAAACACTAAGAAAGTTTGTTTTTCGATTCAAAACAAGATTTGAACGCTTTGAGGAGTTCAAATAACATGTTTTTAGATCATTTGTATCGTATCTTTTACTACATAACTTTTCACCAAATTTCCCAAACACTAAGAAAGTTTGTTTTTCGATTCAAAACAAGATTTTAACGCTTTGAGGAGTTCAAATAACATGTTTTTAGATCATTTGTATCGTATCTTTTACTACATAACTTTTCACCAAATTTCACAAACACTAAGAAAGTTTGTTTTTCGATTCAAAACAAGATTTTAACGCTTTGAGGAGTTCAAATAACATGTTTTTAGACCATTTGTATCGTATCTTTTAGTACATAACTTTTCACCAAAGTTCACAAACACTAAAAAAGTTTGTTTTTCGATTCAAAACCAGATTTTAACGCTTTGAGGAGTTCGAATAACGTGTTTTTAGATCATTTGTATCGTATCTTTTACTACATAACTTTTCACCAAATTTCGCAAACACTAAGAAAGTTTGTTTTTCGATTCAAAACAAGATTTTAACGCTTTGAGGAGTTCAAATAACATGTATTTAGATCATTTGTATCGTATCTTTTACTACTTAACTTTTCAACAAATTTCACAAACACTAAGAAAGTTTGTTTTTCGATTCAAAACAAGATTTTAACGCTTTGTGGAGTTCAAATAACATGTTTTTAGATCATTTGCATCGTATCTTTTAGTACATAACTTTTCACCAAATGTCACACACACTAAGAAAGTTTGTTTTTCGATTCAAAACAAGATTTTAACGCTTTGAGGAGTTCAAATAACATGTTTTTAGATCATTTGTATCGTATCTTTTACTTGAAGGTGATAAGAGTTCAAGTATAGGGGGATTCGATGAAAGCATTGGAACGATCATTGAAGAAGAAAAGGTGCCATTGGATTCGACTCTCCAAAAGACGGTTCAACTCACTCCAATCGATGAAAACGCGCAATTATCAAACGAGCAAGAAGAAAAATCTACAATTCTCCAAGGTGAATTCTTTCCATATATCATGAATTTTAATTCATTTAAGAACTATGATGCTTCTCATGATAGAAATTCACCTTGTGTAGATTTATCAAGGAAGTCAAATACATTCGAGACACTCACGCCTCTTACAACGCCTCTCCAACAAAGGCCTTTAGAAGAAAATCTTGGAAAAATCCAAGATGAAATAAAGAAACTCTTCACGCCAAGTTCAACTTACGCTAAACGAAAAATAATCATGGCAATCGCTCAAGTCTCCAATCTCTTAATGAGACTGCTCAAAGGCGGTCGTAAAGCCGCTAAAAGCATAAGCGCCTCATATAATCTCGAAATAGGCTAATTTTGGGTGTCTAGCTCAAAGACGTAAAAGAAAGGGCGCTAGTTGGGAGGCAACCCACGCACCAAAAAAAATTCAGGTTTTATCTATCCATCTTTTTTCTATTTTAGTTGACATTTTTTTTCGTATCTTTTCGCTTGAGGACAAGCTTGGAAATAAGTGTGGGGGGATAATATTTGGATTTCCTTTGTATATATTCGCTTTTATTTTTTTTTTATGCTTTTATTTTGCTTTTATGAAAATTGAAAATTTTAAAAATTTTAAAAATTAAAAAATTCTACCACCATTGTATATATCATATTTTAAATCAATTTTTCGTGATCGTCCTCGATTTTTAAGCACTTAAATACTTGTTAAAGAAACGGTTTTTCTCCACGATCAAGTCTAAACAATCACACATCTTCTTAAAAAGAATTTTCACCATCCACTAAAGAATATTCTTTTTCTCAAATGAATATTAAAGAAAACAATAAACGGTCTTTTATGAGACTAATTTGGGATTCAATCCCGTCTATAATAAGATTTGCTTAAAGAAGTATTTATTTTAAATGATTTTTATTATGATTTATGTGGCACACCATTTTTGAATAAGAACCCATTCTTAATTTAGAAATTCTAAAAAGTTTTATTCAACCATTTTTGGTAGTTTTTGCATTAGTTTAAAAATTTGACAACTTACACTTAAGGATCCTAACCGTTCATGGCGACTTATGTTCCAACCAAACGGAATTTTATTGCGCTCGCAATTTTTTCAAAAAGAATTCGCAATGGAGTAAGCCGGGCATGAGCGAACCGTACTCATGATCGGTTCGAAACATTGTGAATTAATATTTTATATAAAACTATTTCAATGAAAGAAGAAAGAAAAAAGAAAGAAAGAAAAAAAAAAGAAAGAAAAAAAAGAAAAAAGAAAAAAAAAAAAGAAAAAAAGAAAAGAAAAAGAAAATAGAAAAAAGAAAAAGAAAAAAAAAAGAGAAAAGAAAAAAGAAAAAATATAAAATAATATTTTGAGCAAAATTTAAGGAAATTTGGTTGGATTTAAGAAGGACCCAAGTACTTACGTACCGAGCGGTTATAAAAGTGAATTACTTACATTTAAGGTCAACTTTTGCAAAAATGAAAAAATTGGTTCTATTAATACTTTTAAAAGATTTTTCCTCTTTAATTATGTGGTGTTACGTTCATTATGTGGTGTTTAACTATCTTTTTCGAGTGAAAATCATTTCTTAATAAATATCTTAAAAATTGGCAAAATCCTCATTATAGAAGTTTGATATTTTGTTCCTCTTGAAATAACATATGATTAAGAGAGTATAAATATTTCTTGTGAAATTCAAATTTATGAGATAGTGTGATTACAATTTCAACAAAACCGAACTTGTATTTTTTGTGCTTAAAATATATTTTATTACGTTTTATTTTGTCGAGGACGACAAAAGCTAAGTGTGGGGGTATTTGATAAGAGGAAAATGAAGCACCTTTTTGATATCTAATTTGGGGATATTAGCCCTTTTGAATCACAACTTTATATATACAATTGTTCATATTTAAGATTGTAAGAATATTTCTTCACTAAGTGTGTTTTATTGATAATTTCAGGTTTTTGGGCGAAAGTTTTTGGCATTCCAACAGTGTAGTTGTCTTCCTCTCCTCGCGCCGATAAAATCGATATATTATACTGCCCATTTCGGTACATGTATGAGGAAGGAGACAAGTAATATACCACACAAAAGTCTACACCAAATTCTATACGAAAACCACTCACTCCATAACCACCATTCAGCCCACTTTCCTCACATAAAATTACCAAACTACCCTCAATCCTCTCAACCACCTCTTGACCAATGAGAGGGCTCCAAATGCACTATAAATAGACCCCAAGGGCCCTTGGGGCAGGATTGCTTCTCCCTTCCTCTCCCTCGCTCTTCGGAGCACTTTCACGCCCACTCTCTTTCTCTCCCCCTCTCTCCCTCTTAAGCAAGTCCAAGAACCTTCAAGAACAAGCAAGAATTGCAAATTCGAACGATAATTCTCTAGGATCGAGCACCGAATAGAAGCTTACTTCATTCGGTGATTTGGTCTACACTTCGACGAAGATCGAGTTGTGTGGTTTGGGTTGGAGCTTTCTTCATCCGAATCCGCGCAAGCAAGAAAACGAGCTTACTCTACTTCGATTGGGAGCTTTCTTCCAATTGACATCTTGCAAATCTCGAGTTCACTCAACCGGTACGGAGCTTACTTCGATTGGCGAGTGGATTGGTACGAAAGGAACACGTTGTGCGAGACGACTAGCTCACTAGCATCTCAAGGCAACGGAGAAGGCATCCAAGACGAGACTCGAAGCTTACTTCATCTCTCTAGGTGTTTTCTTTCCTTTTTTGTAATTCTTGTAGTTTTAATTGAATTGGATTTGTGTAAAGAATTCTCGGTTTAATGAATCTTTAGTTTCTTGTTTACTTGAATCGAATCCTTGTTGGTGTTTTTACTTGATCTTTTGCCTTTAATTACTGCCTTTTAGGAAAAATGTATGCCCTTAATTCTCTTTTCGATTAAGTTTCTGCCTATTTAGATTAAGTTTCTGCATAGAAAGTTAAAATTGTTTCCTTCATTGCGTAGATCTTGATTTCTAGTTTCGGGAACTTTTTGAATCGTTGAATTCCATGAAATATTCGAATTGATATGAGTCTTTGAAAATTGTAACTTAAATTGAAAACCTGCTGTTTCCAGGGACAGTTTTTCAGAGACCTGATTGTAATTCGTTAATAACTTTTTATTCCGTTGTCCAAATTGTTTGAAATTTTAGGATAAATTTGATAATATTCAGACCTCTCTGTAGACTAATTTTCATTAATTTTGGAAACTTCGGAATAATTATTTTAAAGATCTGAATTTTATTCATTATTTGACGCATATACTCCTCGTGGAACGAACTTCTATATTTCACTATACACATATATTTCCAACTTGTTGATTGAATTGGTTTTCACATACAACGATATCTCGAATTAAAAGTGATTGAAAACCCGCTCATCATGTTTTTCGATTCAAAACAAGATTTGAACGTTTTGAGGAGTTCAAATAACATGTTTTTAGATCATTTGTATCGTATCAATTACTACATAACTTTTCACCAAATTTCGCAAACACTAAGAAAGTTTGTTTTTCGATTCAAAACAAGATTTGAACGCTTTGAGGAGTTCAAATAACATGTTTTTAGATTATTTGTATTGTATCTATTACTATATAACTTTTCACCAAATTTCACAAACACTAAGAAAGTTTGTTTTTCGATTCAAAACAAGATTTTAACGCTTTGTGGAGTTCAAATAACATGTTTTTAGATCATTTGTATCGTATCTTTTAGTACATAACTTTTCACCAAATGTCACACACACTAAGAAAGTTTGTTTTTCGATTCAAAACAAGATTTTAACGCTTTGAGGAGTTCAAATAACATGTTTTTAGATCATTTGTATCGTATCTTTTACTACATAACTTTTCACCAAATTTCACAAACACTAAGAAACTTTGCTTTTCGATTCAAAACAAGATTTTAACGCTTTGAGGAGTTCAAATAACATGTTTTTAGATCATTTGTATCGTATCTTTTACTACTTAACTTTTCACCAAATTTCACAAACACTAAGAAAGTTTGTTTTTCGATTCAAAACAAGATTTTAACGCTTTGTGGAGTTGAAATAACATGTTTTTAGATCATTTGTATCGTATCTTTTAGTACATAACTTTTCACCAAATGTCACACACACTAAGAAAGTTTGTTTTTCGATTCAAAACAAGATTTTAACGCTTTGAGGAGTTCAAATAACAAGTTTTTAGATCATTTGTATCGTATCTTTTACTACATAATTTTTCACCAAATTTCACAAACACTAAGAAAGTTTGTTTTTCGATTCAAAACAAGATTTTAACGCTTTGAGGAGTTCAAATAACATGTTTTAAGATCATTTGTATCGTATCTTTTACTACATAACTTTTCACCAAATTTCACAAACACTAAGAAAGTTTGTTTTTCGATTCAAAACAAGATTTTAACGCTTTGAGGAGTTCAAATAACATGTTTTGAGATCATTTGTATCGTATCTTTTAGTACATAACTTTTCACCAAAGTTCACAAACACTAAAAAAGTTTGTTTTTCGATTCAAAACCAGATTTTAACGCTTTGAGGATTTCAAATAACGTGTTTTTAGATCATTTGTATCGTATCTTTTACAACATAACTTTTCACCAAATTTCACAAACACTAAGAAAGTTTGTTTTTCGATTCAAAACAAGATTTTAACGCTTTGAGGAGTTCAAATAACATGTTTTTAGATCATTTGTATCGTATGTTTTACTACATAACTTTTCACCAAATTTCACAAACACTAAGAAAGTTTGTTTTTCGATTCAAAACAAGATTTCAACGCTTTGAGGAGTTCAAATAACATGTTTTTAGATCATTTGTATCGTATCTTTTACTACTTAACTTTTCACCAAATTTCACAAACACTAAGAAAGTTTGTTTTCCGATTCAAAACAAGATTTTAACGCTTTGAGGAGGTCAAATAACATGTTTTTAGATCATTTGTATCGTATCTTTTAGTACATAACTTTTCACCCAAGTTCACAAACACTAAGAAAGTTTATTTTTCGATTCAAAACCAGATTTGAACGCTTTGAGGAGTTTAAATAACGTGTTTTTAGATCATTTGCATCGTATCTTTTAGTACATAACTTTTCACCAAATTTCACAAACACTAAGAAAGTTTGTTTTTCGATTCAAAACAAGATTTCAACGCTTTGAGGAGTTCAAATAACATGTTTTTAGATCATTTGTATCGTATCTTTTACAACATATCTTTTCACCAAATTTCACAAACACTAAGAAAGTTTGTTTTCCGATTCAAAACAAGATTTTAACGCTTTGAGGAGTTCAAATAACATGTTTTTTGATCATTTGTATCGTATCTTTTAGTACATAACTTTTCACCAAATTTCACAAACACTAAGAAAATTTGTTTTTCGATTCAAAACCAGACTTTAACGCTTTGAGGAGTTCAAATAACGTGTTTTTAGATCATTTGTATCGTATCTTTTAGTACATAACTTTTCACCAAATTTCACAAACACTAAGACAGTATGTTTTTTGATTCAAAACAAGATTTTAACGCTTTGAGGAGTTCAAATAACATGTTTTTAGATCATTTGTATCGTGTCTTTTACTACATAACTTTTCACCAAATTTCACAAACACTAAGAAAGTTTGTTTTTCGATTCAAAACAAGATTTGAACGTTTTGAGGAGTTCAAATAACATGTTTTTAAATCATTTGTATCGTATCAATTACTACATAACTTTTCACCAAATTTCGCAAACACTAAGAAAGTTTGTTTTTCGATTCAAAACAAGATTTGAACGCTTTGAGGAGTTCAAATAACATGTTTTTAGATTATTTGTATTGTATCTATTACTATATAACTTTTCACCAAATTTCACAAACACTAAGAAAGTTTGTTTTTCGATTCAAAACAAGATTTTAACGCTTTGTGGAGTTCAAATAACATGTTTTTAGATCATTTGTATCGTATCTTTTAGTACATAACTTTTCACCAAATGTCACACACACTAAGAAAGTTTGTTTTTCGATTCAAAACAAGATTTTAACGCTTTGAGGAGTTCAAATAACATGTTTTTAGATCATTTGTATCGTATCTTTTACTACATAACTTTTCACCAAATTTCACAAACACTAAGAAAGTTTGTTTTTCGATTCAAAACAAGATTTTAACGCTTTGAGGAGTTCAAATAACATGTTTTTAGATCATTTGTATCGTATCTTTTACTACTTAACTTTTCACCAAATTTCACAAACACTAAGAAAGTTTGTTTTTCGATTCAAAACAAGATTTTAACGCTTTGTGGAGTTGAAATAACATGTTTTTAGATCATTTGTATCGTATCTTTTAGTACATAACTTTTCACCAAATGTCACACACACTAAGAAAGTTTGTTTTTCGATTCAAAACAAGATTTTAACGCTTTGAGGAGTTCAAATAACATGTTTTTAGATCATTTGTATCGTATCTTTTACTACATAACTTTTCACCAAATTTCACAAACACTAAGAAAGTTTGTTTTTCGATTCAAAACAAGATTTTAACGCTTTGAGGAGTTTAAATAACATGTTTTTAGATCATTTGTATCGTATCTTTTACTACTTAACTTTTCACCAAATTTCACAAACACTAAGAAAGTTTGTTTTTCGATTCAAAACAAGATTTTAACGCTTTGTGGAGTTGAAATAACATGTTTTTAGATCATTTGTATCGTATCTTTTAGTACATAACTTTTCACCAAATTTCACAAACACTAAGACAGTATGTTTTTTGATTCAAAACAAGATTTTAACGCTTTGAGGAGTTCAAATAACATGTTTTTAGATCATTTGTATCGTGTCTTTTACTACATAACTTTTCACCAAATTTCACAAACACTAAGAAAGTTTGTTTTTCGATTCAAAACAAGATTTGAACGTTTTGAGGAGTTCAAATAACATGTTTTTAAATCATTTGTATCGTATCAATTACTACATAACTTTTCACCAAATTTCGCAAACACTAAGAAAGTTTGTTTTTCGATTCAAAACAAGATTTGAACGCTTTGAGGAGTTCAAATAACATGTTTTTAGATTATTTGTATTGTATCTATTACTATATAACTTTTCACCAAATTTCACAAACACTAAGAAAGTTTGTTTTTCGATTCAAAACAAGATTTTAACGCTTTGTGGAGTTCAAATAACATGTTTTTAGATCATTTGTATCGTATCTTTTAGTACATAACTTTTCACCAAATGTCACACACACTAAGAAAGTTTGTTTTTCGATTCAAAACAAGATTTTAACGCTTTGAGGAGTTCAAATAACATGTTTTTAGATCATTTGTATCGTATCTTTTACTACATAACTTTTCACCAAATTTCACAAACACTAAGAAAGTTTGTTTTTCGATTCAAAACAAGATTTTAACGCTTTGAGGAGTTCAAATAACATGTTTTTAGATCATTTGTATCGTATCTTTTACTACTTAACTTTTCACCAAATTTCACAAACACTAAGAAAGTTTGTTTTTCGATTCAAAACAAGATTTTAACGCTTTGTGGAGTTGAAATAACATGTTTTTAGATCATTTGTATCGTATCTTTTAGTACATAACTTTTCACCAAATGTCACACACACTAAGAAAGTTTGTTTTTCGATTCAAAACAAGATTTTAACGCTTTGAGGAGTTCAAATAACATGTTTTTAGATCATTTGTATCGTATCTTTTACTACATAACTTTTCACCAAATTTCACAAACACTAAGAAAGTTTGTTTTTCGATTCAAAACAAGATTTTAACGCTTTGAGGAGTTCAAATAACATGTTTTAAGATCATTTGTATCGTATCTTTTACTACATAACTTTTCACCAAATTTCACAAACACTAAGAAAGTTTGTTTTTCGATTCAAAACAAGATTTTAACGCTTTGAGGAGTTCAAATAACATGTTTTGAGATCATTTGTATCGTATCTTTTAGTACATAACTTTTCACCAAAGTTCACAAACACTAAAAAAGTTTGTTTTTCGATTCAAAACCAGATTTTAACGCTTTGAGGATTTCAAATAACGTGTTTTTAGATCATTTGTATCGTATCTTTTACTACATAACTTTTCACCAAATTTCACAAACACTAAGAAAGTTTGTTTTTCGATTCAAAACAAGATTTTAACGCTTTGAGGAGTTCAAATAACATGTTTTTAGATCATTTGTATCGTATGTTTTACTACATAACTTTTCACCAAATTTCACAAACACTAAGAAAGTTTGTTTTTCGATTCAAAACAAGATTTCAACGCTTTGAGGAGTTCAAATAACATGTTTTTAGATCATTTGTATCGTATCTTTTACTACATAACTTTTCACCAAATTTCACAAACACTAAGAAAGTTTGTTTTCCGATTCAAAACAAGATTTTAACGCTTTGAGGAGGTCAAATAACATGTTTTTAGATCATTTGTATCGTATCTTTTAGTACATAACTTTTCACCCAAGTTCACAAACACTAAGAAAGTTTATTTTTCGATTCAAAACCAGATTTGAACGCTTTGAGGAGTTCAAATAACGTGTTTTTAGATCATTTGTATCGTATCTTTTAGTACATAACTTTTCACCAAATTTCACAAACACTAAGAAAGTTTGTTTTTCGATTCAAAACAAGATTTCAACGCTTTGAGGAGTTCAAATAACATGTTTTTAGATCATTTGTATCGTATCTTTTACAACATATCTTTTCACCAAATTTGACAAACACTAAGAAAGTTTGTTTTCCGATTCAAAACAAGATTTTAACGATTTGAGGAGTTCAAATAACATGTTTTTTGATCATTTGTATCGTATCTTTTAGTACATAACTTTTCACCAAATTTCACAAACACTAAGAAAATTTGTTTTTCGATTCAAAACCAGACTTTAACGCTTTGAGGAGTTCAAATAACGTGTTTTTAGATCATTTGTATCGTATCTTTTAGTACATAACTTTTCACCAAATTTCACAAACACTAAGACAGTATGTTTTTTGATTCAAAACAAGATTTTAACGTTTTGAGGAGTTCAAATAACATATTTTTAGATCATTTGTATCGTATCTTTTAGTACATAACTTTTCACCAAATTTCACAAACACTAAGAAAGTTTGTTTTTCGATTCAAAACAAGATTTTAACGCTTTGAGGAGTTCAAATAACATGTTTTTAGATCATTTGTATCGTATCTTTTAGTACATAACTTTTCACCAAATTTCACAAACACTAAGAAAGTTTGTTATTTGATCAAAACAAGATTTTAACGCTTTGAGGAGTTCAAATAACATGTTTTTAGATCATTTGTATCGTATCTTTTACTACATAACTTTTCACCAAATTTCGCAAACACTAAGAAAGTTTGTTTTTCGATTCAAAACATGATTTCAACGCGTTGTGGAGTTCAAATAACATGTTTTCAGATCATTTGTATCGTATCCTTTATTACATAACTTTTCACCAAATTTCACAAACACTAAGAAAGTTTGTTTTTCGATTCAAAACTAGATTTTAACGCTTTGAGGAGTTCAAATAACGTGTTTTTAGATCATTTGTATCGTATCTATTAGTACATAACTTTTCACCAAATTTCGCAAACACTAAGAAAGTTTGTTTTTCGATTCAAAACAAGATTTGAACGCTTTGAGGAGTTCAAATAACATGTTTTTAGATCATTTGTATCGTATCTATTAGTACATAACTTTTCACCAAATTTCCCAAACACTAAGAAAGTTTGTTTTTCGATTCAGAACAAGATTTTAACGCTTTGAGAAGTTCAAATAACATGTTTTTTGATCATTTGTATCGTATCTTTTACTACATAACTTTTCACCAAATTTCACAAACACTAAGAAAGTTTGTTTTTCGATTCAAAACAAGATTTTAACGCGTTGTGGAGTTCAAATAACATGTTTTTAGATCATTTGTATCGTATCTTTTAGTACATAACTTTTCACCAAATTTCACAA
The DNA here is from genome assembly GCA_946800325.1 of Luzula sylvatica. Lineage (NCBI taxonomy): Eukaryota > Viridiplantae > Streptophyta > Magnoliopsida > Poales > Juncaceae > Luzula > Luzula sylvatica. Next base: position 75,386,330 of record OX326956.1, on the reverse strand, counting down.
ACACTAAGAAAGTTTGTTTTTCGATTCAAAACTAGATTTTAACGCTTTGAGGAGTTCAAATAACGTGTTTTTAGATCATTTGTATCGTATCTATTAGTACATAACTTTTCACCAAATTTCACAAACACTAAGAAAGTTTGTTTTTCGATTCAAAACAAGATTTTAACGCTTTGAGGAGTTCAAACAACATTTTTTAAGATCATTTGTGTCGTATCTTTTACTACATAATTTTTCACCAAATTTCACAGACACTAAGAAAGTTTGTTTTTCGATTCAAAACAAGATTTTAACGCGTTGTGGAGTTCAAATAACGTGTTTTTAGATCATTTGTATCGTATCTTTTACTACATAACTTTTCACCAAATTTCACAAACTCTAAGAAAGTTTGTTTTTCGATTCAAAACAAGATTTTAACGCTTTGAGGAGTTCAAATAACATGTTTTTAGATCATTTGTATCGTATCTTTTACTACATAACTTTTCACCAAATTTCACAAACACTAAGAAAGTTTGTTTTTCGATTCAAAACAAGATTTTAACGCTTTGAGGAGTTCAAATAACATGTTTTCAGATCATTTGTATCGTATCTTTTACTACATAACTTTTCACCAAATTTCGCAAACACTAAGAAAGTTTGTTTTTCGATTCAAAACATGATTTCAACGCGTTGTGGAGTTCAAATAACATGTTTTTAGATCATTTGTATCGTATCTTTTATTACATAACTTTTCACCATATTTCACAAACACTAAGAAAGTTTGTTTTTCGATTCAAAACTAGATTTTAACGCTTTGAGGAGTTCAAATAACGTGTTTTTACATCATTTGTATCGTATCTATTAGTACATAACTTTTCACCAAATTTCACAAACACTAAGAAAGTTTGTTTTTCGATTCAAAACAAGATTTTAACGCTTTGAGGAGTTCAAACAACATTTTTTAAGATCATTTGTATCGTATCTTTTACTACATAATTTTTCACCAAATTTCACAGACACTAAGAAAGTTTGTTTTTCGATTCAAAACAAGATTTTAACGTGTTGTGGAGTTCAAATAACATGTTTTTAGATCATTTGTATCCTATCTTTTACTACATAACTTTTCACCAAATTTCACAAACACTAAGAAAGTTTGTTTTTCGATTCAAAACCAGATTTTAACGCTTTGAGGAGTTCAAATAACATGTTTTTTGATCATTTGTATCGTATCTTTTAGTACATAACTTTTCACCAAATTTCACAAACACTAAGAAAGTTTGTTTTTCGATTCAAAACAAGATTTGAACGCTTTGAGGAGTTCAAATAACATGTTTTTAGATTATTTGTATTGTATCTATTACTACATAACTTTTCACCAAATTTCACAAACACTAAGAAAGTTTGTTTTTCGATTCAAAACAAGATTTTAACGCTTTGAGGAGTTCAAATAACATGTTTTTAGATCATTTGTATCATATCTTTTAGTACATAACTTTTCACCAAAGTTCACAAACACTAAGAAAGTTTGTTTTTCGATTCAAAACCAGATTTTAACGCTTTGAGGAGTTCAAATAACATGTTTTTAGATTATTTGTATTGTATCTATTACTACATAACTTTTCACCAAATTTCACAAACACTAAGAAAGTTTGTTTTTCGATTCAAAACAAGATTTTAACGCTTTGAGGAGTTCAAATAACATGTTTTTTGATCATTTGTATCATATCTTTTAGTACATAACTTTTCACCAAAGTTCACAAACACTAAGAAAGTTTGTTTTTCGATTCAAAACCAGATTTTAACGCTTTGAGGAGTTCAAATAACGTGTTTTTAGATCATTTGTATCGTATCTTTTAGTACATAACTTTTCACCAAATTTCACAAACACTAAGAAAGTTTGTTTTTCGATTCAAAACAAGATTTGAACGCTTTGAGGAGTTCAAATAACATGTTTTTAGATCATTTGTATCGTATCGTTTACTACATAACTTTTCACCAAATTTCGCAAACACTAAGAAAGTTTGTTTTTCGATTCAAAACAAGATTTTAACGCTTTGTGGAGTTCAAATAACATGTTTTTAGATCATTTGTATCGTATCTTTTACTACATAACTTTTCACCAAATTTCACAAACACTAAGAAAGTTTGTTTTTCGATTCAAAACCAGATTTTAACGCTTTGAGGAGTTCAAATAACGTGTTTTTAGATCATTTGTATCGTATCTTTTAGTACATAACTTTTCACCAAATTTCACAAACACTAAGAAAGTTTGTTTTTCGATTCAAAACAAGATTTCAACGCTTTGAGGAGTTCAAATAACATGTTTTTAGATCATTTGTATCGTATCTTTTACAACATATCTTTTCACCAAATTTCACAAACACTAAGAAAGTTTGTTTTCCGATTCAAAACAAGATTTTAACGATTTGAGGAGTTCAAATAACATGTTTTTTGATCATTTGTATCGTATCTTTTAGTACATAACTTTTCACCAAATTTCACAAACACTAAGAAAATTTGTTTTTCGATTCAAAACCAGACTTTAACGCTTTGAGGAGTTCAAATAACGTGTTTTTAGATCATTTGTATCGTATCTTTTAGTACATAACTTTTCACCAAATTTCACAAACACTAAGACAGTATGTTTTTTGATTCAAAACAAGATTTTAACGTTTTGAGGAGTTCAAATAACATATTTTTAGATCATTTGTATCGTATCTTTTAGTACATAACTTTTCACCAAATTTCACAAACACTAAGAAAGTTTGTTTTTCGATTCAAAACAAGATTTTAACGCTTTGAGGAGTTCAAATAACATGTTTTTAGATCATTTGTATCGTATCTTTTAGTACATAACTTTTCACCAAATTTCACAAACACTAAGAAAGTTTGTTATTTGATCAAAACAAGATTTTAACGCTTTGAGGAGTTCAAATAACATGTTTTTAGATCATTTGTATCGTATCTTTTACTACATAACTTTTCACCAAATTTCGCAAACACTAAGAAAGTTTGTTTTTCGATTCAAAACATGATTTCAACGCGTTGTGGAGTTCAAATAACATGTTTTCAGATCATTTGTATCGTATCCTTTATTACATAACTTTTCACCAAATTTCACAAACACTAAGAAAGTTTGTTTTTCGATTCAAAACTAGATTTTAACGCTTTGAGGAGTTCAAATAACGTGTTTTTAGATCATTTGTATCGTATCTATTAGTACATAACTTTTCACCAAATTTCGCAAACACTAAGAAAGTTTGTTTTTCGATTCAAAACAAGATTTGAACGCTTTGAGGAGTTCAAATAACATGTTTTTAGATCATTTGTATCGTATCTATTAGTACATAACTTTTCACCAAATTTCCCAAACACTAAGAAAGTTTGTTTTTCGATTCAGAACAAGATTTTAACGCTTTGAGAAGTTCAAATAACATGTTTTTTGATCATTTGTATCGTATCTTTTACTACATAACTTTTCACCAAATTTCACAAACACTAAGAAAGTTTGTTTTTCGATTCAAAACAAGATTTTAACGCGTTGTGGAGTTCAAATAACATGTTTTTAGATCATTTGTATCGTATCTTTTAGTACATAACTTTTCACCAAATTTCACAAACACTAAGAAAGTTTGTTTTTCGATTCAAAACTAGATTTTAACGCTTTGAGGAGTTCAAATAACGTGTTTTTAGATCATTTGTATCGTATCTATTAGTACATAACTTTTCACCAAATTTCACAAACACTAAGAAAGTTTGTTTTTCGATTCAAAACAAGATTTTAACGCTTTGAGGAGTTCAAACAACATTTTTTAAGATCATTTGTGTCGTATCTTTTACTACATAATTTTTCACCAAATTTCACAGACACTAAGAAAGTTTGTTTTTCGATTCAAAACAAGATTTTAACGCGTTGTGGAGTTCAAATAACGTGTTTTTAGATCATTTGTATCGTATCTTTTACTACATAACTTTTCACCAAATTTCACAAACTCTAAGAAAGTTTGTTTTTCGATTCAAAACAAGATTTTAACGCTTTGAGGAGTTCAAATAACATGTTTTTAGATCATTTGTATCGTATCTTTTACTACATAACTTTTCACCAAATTTCACAAACACTAAGAAAGTTTGTTTTTCGATTCAAAACAAGATTTTAACGCTTTGAGGAGTTCAAATAACATGTTTTCAGATCATTTGTATCGTATCTTTTACTACATAACTTTTCACCAAATTTCGCAAACACTAAGAAAGTTTGTTTTTCGATTCAAAACATGATTTCAACGCGTTGTGGAGTTCAAATAACATGTTTTTAGATCATTTGTATCGTATCTTTTATTACATAACTTTTCACCATATTTCACAAACACTAAGAAAGTTTGTTTTTCGATTCAAAACTAAATTTTAACGCTTTGAGGAGTTCAAATAACGTGTTTTTACATCATTTGTATCGTATCTATTAGTACATAACTTTTCACCAAATTTCACAAACACTAAGAAAGTTTGTTTTTCGATTCAAAACAAGATTTTAACGCTTTGAGGAGTTCAAACAACATTTTTTAAGATCATTTGTATCGTATCTTTTACTACATAATTTTTCACCAAATTTCACAGACACTAAGAAAGTTTGTTTTTCGATTCAAAACAAGATTTTAACGTGTTGTGGAGTTCAAATAACATGTTTTTAGATCATTTGTATCCTATCTTTTACTACATAACTTTTCACCAAATTTCACAAACACTAAGAAAGTTTGTTTTTCGATTCAAAACCAGATTTTAACGCTTTGAGGAGTTCAAATAACATGTTTTTTGATCATTTGTATCGTATCTTTTAGTACATAACTTTTCACCAAATTTCACAAACACTAAGAAAGTTTGTTTTTCGATTCAAAACAAGATTTGAACGCTTTCAGGAGTTCAAATAACATGTTTTTAGATTATTTGTATTGTATCTATTACTACATAACTTTTCACCAAATTTCACAAACACTAAGAAAGTTTGTTTTTCGATTCAAAACAAGATTTTAACGCTTTGAGGAGTTCAAATAACATGTTTTTAGATCATTTGTATCATATCTTTTAGTACATAACTTTTCACCAAAGTTCACAAACACTAAGAAAGTTTGTTTTTCGATTCAAAACCAGATTTTAACGCTTTGAGGAGTTCAAATAACATGTTTTTAGATTATTTGTATTGTATCTATTACTACATAACTTTTCACCAAATTTCACAAACACTAAGAAAGTTTGTTTTTCGATTCAAAACAAGATTTTAACGCTTTGAGGAGTTCAAATAACATGTTTTTTGATCATTTGTATCATATCTTTTAGTACATAACTTTTCACCAAAGTTCACAAACACTAAGAAAGTTTGTTTTTCGATTCAAAACCAGATTTTAACGCTTTGAGGAGTTCAAATAACGTGTTTTTAGATCATTTGTATCGTATCTTTTAGTACATAACTTTTCACCAAATTTCACAAACACTAAGAAAGTTTGTTTTTCGATTCAAAACAAGATTTGAACGCTTTGAGGAGTTCAAATAACATGTTTTTAGATCATTTGTATCGTATCGTTTACTACATAACTTTTCACCAAATTTCGCAAACACTAAGAAAGTTTGTTTTTCGATTCAAAACAAGATTTTAACGCTTTGTGGAGTTCAAATAACATGTTTTTAGATCATTTGTATCGTATCTTTTACTACATAACTTTTCACCAAATTTCACAAACACTAAGAAAGTTTGTTTTTCGATTCAAAACCAGATTTTAACGCTTTGAGGAGTTCAAATAACGTGTTTTTAGATCATTTGTATCGTATCTTTTAGTACATAACTTTTCACCAAATTTCACAAACACTAAGAAAGTTTGTTTTTCGATTCAAAACAAGATTTGAACGCTTTGAGGAGTTCAAATAACATGTTTTTAGATCATTTGTATCGTATCGTTTACTACATAACTTTTCACCAAATTTCGCAAACACTATGAAAGTTTGTTTTTCGATTCAAAACAAGATTTTAACGCTTTGTGGAGGTCAAATAACATGTTTTTAGATCATTTGTATCGTATCTTTTACTACATAACTTTTCACCAAATTTCACAAACACTAAGAAAGTTTGTTTTTCGATTCAAAACCAGATTTTAACGCTTTGAGGAGTTCAAATAACATGTTTTTAGATCATTTGTATCGTATCGTTTACTACATAACTTTTCACCAAATTTCACAAACACTAAGAAAGTTTGTTTTTCGATTCAAAACAAGATTTTAACGCTTTGTGGAGTTCAAATAACATGTTTTTAGATCATTTGTATCGTATCTTTTAGTACATAACTTTTCACCAAATTTCGCAAACACTAAGAAAGTTTGTTTTTCGATTCAAAACTAGATTTTAACGCTTTGAGGAGTTCAAATAACGTGTTTTTAGATCATTTGTATCGTATATATTAGTACATAACTTTTCACCAAATTTCACAAACACTAAGAAAGTTTGTTTTTCGATTCAAAACTAGATTTTAACGCTTTGAGGAGTTCAAATAACGTGTTTTTAGATCATTTGTATCGTATCTATTAGTACATAACTTTTCACCAAATTTCACAAACACTAAGAAAGTTTCTTTTTCGATTCAAAACAAGATTTTAACGCTTTGAGGAGTTCAAACAACATTTTTTAAGATCATTTGTATCGTATCTTTTACTACATAATTTTTCACCAAATTTCACAGACACTAAGAAAGTTTGTTTTTCGATTCAAAACAAGATTTTAACGCGTTGTGGAGTTCAAATAACATGTTTTCAGATCATTTGTATCGTATCTTTTAGTACATAACTTTTCACCAAATTTCGCAAACACTAAGAAAGTTTGTTTTTCGATTCAAAACAAAATTTTAACGCTTTGAGGAGTTCAAATAACGTGTTTTTAGATCATTTGTATCGTATCTTTTAGTACATAACTTTTCACCAAATTTCGCAAACACTAAGAAAGTTTGTTTTTCGAATCAAAACAAGATTTTAACGCTTTGAGGAGTTCAAATAACATGTTTTTAGATCATTTGTATCGTATCTTTTAGTACATAACTTTTCACCAAATTTCACAAACACTAAGAAAGTTTGTTATTTGATTCAAAACAAGATTTTAACGCTTTGAGGAGTTCAAATAACATGTTTTTAGATCATTTGTATCGTATCGTTTACTACATAACTTTTCACCAAATTTCGCAAACACTAAGAAAGTTTGTTTTTCGATTCAAAACATGATTTTAACGCGTTGTGGAGTTCAAATAACATGTTTTTAGATCATTTGTATCGTATCTTTTATTACATAACTTTTCACCAAATTTCACAAACACTAAGAAAGTTTGTTTTTCGATTCAAAACAAGATTTTAACGCTTTGAGGAGTTCAAATAACGTGTTTTTAGATCATTTGTATCGTATCTTTTACTACATAATTTTTCACCAAATTTCACAGACACTAAGAAAGTTTGTTTTTCGATTCAAAACAAGATTTTAACGCGTAGTGGAGTTCAAATAACATGTTTTTAGATCATTTGTATCGTATCTTTTAGTACATAACTTTTCACCAAATTTCACACACACTAAGAAAGTTTGTTTTTCGATTCAAAACCAGATTTTAACGCTTTGAGGAGTTCAAATAACATGTTTTTTGATCATTTGTATCGTATCTTTTAGTACATAACTTTTCACCAAATTTCACAAACACTAAGAAAGTTTGTTTTTCGATTCAAAACAAGATTTGAACGCTTTGAGGAGTTCAAATAACATGTTTTTAGATTATTTGTATTGTATCTATTACTACATAACTTTTCACCAAATTTCACAAACACTAAGAAAGTTTGTTTTTCGATTCAAAACAAGATTTTAACGCTTTGAGGAGTTCAAATAACATGTTTTTAGATCATTTGTATCATATCTTTTAGTACATAACTTTTCACCAAAGTTCACAAACACTAAGAAAGTTTGTTTTTCGATTCAAAACCAGATTTTAACGCTTTGAGGAGTTCAAATAACGTGTTTTTAGATCATTTGTATCATATCTTTTAGTACATAACTTTTCACCAAATTTCACAAACACTTAGAAAGTTTGTTTTTCGATTCAAAACAAGATTTGAACGCTTTGAGGAGTTCAAATAACATGTTTTTAGATCATTTGTATCGTATCGTTTACTACATAACTTTTCACCAAATTTCGCAAACACTAAGAAAGTTTGTTTTTCGATTCAAAACAAGATTTTAACGCTTTGTGGAGTTCAAATAACATGTTTTTAGATCATTTGTATCGTATCTTTTACTACATAACTTTTCACCAAATTTCACAAACACTTAGAAAGTTTGTTTTTCGATTCAAAACCAGATTTTAACGCTTTGAGGAGTTCAAATAACGTGTTTTTAGATCATTTGTATCGTATCTTTTAGTACATAACTTTTCACCAAATTTCACAAACACTAAGAAAGTTTGTTTTTCGATTCAAAACCAGATTTGAACGTTTTGAGGAGTTCAAATAAGATGTTTTTAGATCATTTGTATCGTATCGTTTACTACATAACTTTTCACCAAATTTCGCAAACACTAAGAAAGTTTGTTTTTCGATTCAAAACAAGATTTTAACGCTTTGAGGAGTTCAAACAACATTTTTTAAGATCATTTGTATCGTATCTTTTACTACATAATTTTTCACCAAATTTCACAGACACTAAGAAAGTTTGTTTTTCGATTCAAAACAAGATTTTAACGCGTTGTGGAGTTCAAATAACATGTTTTTAGATCATTTGTATCGTATCTTTTAGTACATAACTTTTCACCAAATTTCACAAACACTAAGAAAGTTTGTTTTTCGATTCAAAACTAGATTTTAACGCTTTGAGGAGTTCAAATAACGTGTTTTTAGATCATTTGTATCGTATCTTTTAGTACATAACTTTTCACCAAATTTCGCAAACACTAAGAAAGTTTGTTTTTCGATTCAAAACAAGATTTTAACGCTTTGAGGAGTTCAAATAACATGTTTTTAGATCATTTGTATCGTATCTTTTAGTACATAACTTTTCACCAAATTTCACAAACACTAAGAAAGTTTGTTATTTGATTCAAAACAAGATTTTAACGCTTTGAGGAGTTCAAATAACATGTTTTTAGATCATTTGTATCGTATCTTTTACTACATAACTTTTCACCAAATTTCGCAAACACTAAGAAAGTTTGTTTTTCGATTCAAAACATGATTTCAACGCGTTGTGGAGTTCAAATAACATGTTTTCAGATCATTTGTATCGTATCCTTTATTACATAACTTTTCACCAAATTTCACAAACACTAAGAAAGTTTGTTTTTCGATTCAAAACTAGATTTTAACGCTTTGAGGAGTTCAAATAACGTGTTTTTAGATCATTTGTATCGTATCTATTAGTACATAACTTTTCACCAAATTTCGCAAACACTAAGAAAGTTTGTTTTTCGATTCAAAACAAGATTTGAACGCTTTGAGGAGTTCAAATAACATGTTTTTAGATCATTTGTATCGTATCTATTAGTACATAACTTTTCACCAAATTTCCCAAACACTAAGAAAGTTTGTTTTTCGATTCAGAACAAGATTTTAACGCTTTGAGAAGTTCAAATAACATGTTTTTTGATCATTTGTATCGTATCTTTTACTACATAACTTTTCACCAAATTTCACAAACACTAAGAAAGTTTGTTTTTCGATTCAAAACAAGATTTTAACGCGTTGTGGAGTTCAAATAACATGTTTTTAGATCATTTGTATCGTATCTTTTAGTACATAACTTTTCACCAAATTTCACAAACACTAAGAAAGTTTGTTTTTCGATTCAAAACTAGATTTTAACGCTTTGAGGAGTTCAAATAACGTGTTTTTAGATCATTTGTATCGTATCTATTAGTACATAACTTTTCACCAAATTTCACAAACACTAAGAAAGTTTGTTTTTCGATTCAAAACAAGATTTTAACGCTTTGAGGAGTTCAAACAACATTTTTTAAGATCATTTGTGTCGTATCTTTTACTACATAATTTTTCACCAAATTTCACAGACACTAAGAAAGTTTGTTTTTCGATTCAAAACAAGATTTTAACGCGTTGTGGAGTTCAAATAACGTGTTTTTAGATCATTTGTATCGTATCTTTTACTACATAACTTTTCACCAAATTTCACAAACTCTAAGAAAGTTTGTTTTTCGATTCAAAACAAGATTTTAACGCTTTGAGGAGTTCAAATAACATGTTTTTAGATCATTTGTATCGTATCTTTTACTACATAACTTTTCACCAAATTTCACAAACACTAAGAAAGTTTGTTTTTCGATTCAAAACAAGATTTTAACGCTTTGAGGAGTTCAAATAACATGTTTTCAGATCATTTGTATCGTATCTTTTACTACATAACTTTTCACCAAATTTCGCAAACACTAAGAAAGTTTGTTTTTCGATTCAAAACATGATTTCAACGCGTTGTGGAGTTCAAATAACATGTTTTTAGATCATTTGTATCGTATCTTTTATTACATAACTTTTCACCATATTTCACAAACACTAAGAAAGTTTGTTTTTCGATTCAAAACTAGATTTTAACGCTTTGAGGAGTTCAAATAACGTGTTTTTACATCATTTGTATCGTATCTATTAGTACATAACTTTTCACCAAATTTCACAAACACTAAGAAAGTTTGTTTTTCGATTCAAAACAAGATTTTAACGCTTTGAGGAGTTCAAACAACATTTTTTAAGATCATTTGTATCGTATCTTTTACTACATAATTTTTCACCAAATTTCACAGACACTAAGAAAGTTTGTTTTTCGATTCAAAACAAGATTTTAACGTGTTGTGGAGTTCAAATAACATGTTTTTAGATCATTTGTATCCTATCTTTTACTACATAACTTTTCACCAAATTTCACAAACACTAAGAAAGTTTGTTTTTCGATTCAAAACCAGATTTTAACGCTTTGAGGAGTTCAAATAACATGTTTTTTGATCATTTGTATCGTATCTTTTAGTACATAACTTTTCACCAAATTTCACAAACACTAAGAAAGTTTGTTTTTCGATTCAAAACAAGATTTGAACGCTTTGAGGAGTTCAAATAACATGTTTTTAGATTATTTGTATTGTATCTATTACTACATAACTTTTCACCAAATTTCACAAACACTAAGAAAGTTTGTTTTTCGATTCAAAACAAGATTTTAACGCTTTGAGGAGTTCAAATAACATGTTTTTAGATCATTTGTATCATATCTTTTAGTACATAACTTTTCACCAAAGTTCACAAACACTAAGAAAGTTTGTTTTTCGATTCAAAACCAGATTTTAACGCTTTGAGGAGTTCAAATAACATGTTTTTAGATTATTTGTATTGTATCTATTACTACATAACTTTTCACCAAATTTCACAAACACTAAGAAAGTTTGTTTTTCGATTCAAAACAAGATTTTAACGCTTTGAGGAGTTCAAATAACATGTTTTTTGATCATTTGTATCATATCTTTTAGTACATAACTTTTCACCAAAGTTCACAAACACTAAGAAAGTTTCTTTTTCGATTCAAAACCAGATTTTAACGCTTTGAGGAGTTCAAATAACGTGTTTTTAGATCATTTGTATCGTATCTTTTAGTACATAACTTTTCACCAAATTTCACAAACACTAAGAAAGTTTGTTTTTCGATTCAAAACAAGATTTGAACGCTTTGAGGAGTTCAAATAACATGTTTTTAGATCATTTGTATCGTATCGTTTACTACATAACTTTTCACCAAATTTCGCAAACACTAAGAAAGTTTGTTTTTCGATTCAAAACAAGATTTTAACGCTTTGTGGAGTTCAAATAACATGTTTTTAGATCATTTGTATCGTATCTTTTACTACATAACTTTTCACCAAATTTCACAAACACTAAGAAAGTTTGTTTTTCGATTCAAAACCAGATTTTAACGCTTTGAGGAGTTCAAATAACGTGTTTTTAGATCATTTGTATCGTATCTTTTAGTACATAACTTTTCACCAAATTTCACAAACACTAAGAAAGTTTGTTTTTCGATTCAAAACAAGATTTGAACGCTTTGAGGAGTTCAAATAACATGTTTTTAGATCATTTGTATCGTATCGTTTACTACATAACTTTTCACCAAATTTCGCAAACACTATGAAAGTTTGTTTTTCGATTCAAAACAAGATTTTAACGCTTTGTGGAGGTCAAATAACATGTTTTTAGATCATTTGTATCGTATCTTTTACTACATAACTTTTCACCAAATTTCACAAACACTAAGAAAGTTTGTTTTTCGATTCAAAACCAGATTTTAACGCTTTGAGGAGTTCAAATAACATGTTTTTAGATCATTTGTATCGTATCGTTTACTACATAACTTTTCACCAAATTTCACAAACACTAAGAAAGTTTGTTTTTCGATTCAAAACAAGATTTTAACGCTTTGTGGAGTTCAAATAACATGTTTTTAGATCATTTGTATCGTATCTTTTAGTACATAACTTTTCACCAAATTTCGCAAACACTAAGAAAGTTTGTTTTTCGATTCAAAACTAGATTTTAACGCTTTGAGGAGTTCAAATAACGTGTTTTTAGATCATTTGTATCGTATATATTAGTACATAACTTTTCACCAAATTTCACAAACACTAAGAAAGTTTGTTTTTCGATTCAAAACTAGATTTTAACGCTTTGAGGAGTTCAAATAACGTGTTTTTAGATCATTTGTATCGTATCTATTAGTACATAACTTTTCACCAAATTTCACAAACACTAAGAAAGTTTCTTTTTCGATTCAAAACAAGATTTTAACGCTTTGAGGAGTTCAAACAACATTTTTTAAGATCATTTGTATCGTATCTTTTACTACATAATTTTTCACCAAATTTCACAGACACTAAGAAAGTTTGTTTTTCGATTCAAAACAAGATTTTAACGCGTTGTGGAGTTCAAATAACATGTTTTCAGATCATTTGTATCGTATCTTTTAGTACATAACTTTTCACCAAATTTCGCAAACACTAAGAAAGTTTGTTTTTCGATTCAAAACAAAATTTTAACGCTTTGAGGAGTTCAAATAACGTGTTTTTAGATCATTTGTATCGTATCTTTTAGTACATAACTTTTCACCAAATTTCGCAAACACTAAGAAAGTTTGTTTTTCGAATCAAAACAAGATTTTAACGCTTTGAGGAGTTCAAATAACATGTTTTTAGATCATTTGTATCGTATCTTTTAGTACATAACTTTTCACCAAATTTCACAAACACTAAGAAAGTTTGTTATTTGATTCAAAACAAGATTTTAACGCTTTGAGGAGTTCAAATAACATGTTTTTAGATCATTTGTATCGTATCGTTTACTACATAACTTTTCACCAAATTTCGCAAACACTAAGAAAGTTTGTTTTTCGATTCAAAACATGATTTTAACGCGTTGTGGAGTTCAAATAACATGTTTTTAGATCATTTGTATCGTATCTTTTATTACATAACTTTTCACCAAATTTCACAAACACTAAGAAAGTTTGTTTTTCGATTCAAAACAAGATTTTAACGCTTTGAGGAGTTCAAATAACGTGTTTTTAGATCATTTGTATCGTATCTTTTACTACATAATTTTTCACCAAATTTCACAGACACTAAGAAAGTTTGTTTTTCGATTCAAAACAAGATTTTAACGCGTAGTGGAGTTCAAATAACATGTTTTTATATCATTTGTATCGTATCTTTTAGTACATAACTTTTCACCAAATTTCACACACACTAAGAAAGTTTGTTTTTCGATTCAAAACCAGATTTTAACGCTTTGAGGAGTTCAAATAACATGTTTTTTGATCATTTGTATCGTATCTTTTAGTACATAACTTTTCACCAAATTTCACAAACACTAAGAAAGTTTGTTTTTCGATTCAAAACAAGATTTGAACGCTTTGAGGAGTTCAAATAACATGTTTTTAGATTATTTGTATTGTATCTATTACTACATAACTTTTCACCAAATTTCGCAAACACTAAGAAAGTTTGTTTTTCGATTCAAAACAAGATTTTAACGCTTTGAGGAGTTCAAATAACATGTTTTTAGATCATTTGTATCATATCTTTTAGTACATAACTTTTCACCAAAGTTCACAAACACTAAGAAAGTTTGTTTTTCGATTCAAAACCAGATTTTAACGCTTTGAGGAGTTCAAATAACGTGTTTTTAGATCATTTGTATCATATCTTTTAGTACATAACTTTTCACCAAATTTCACAAACACTTAGAAAGTTTGTTTTTCGATTCAAAACAAGATTTGAACGCTTTGAGGAGTTCAAATAACATGTTTTTAGATCATTTGTATCGTATCGTTTACTACATAACTTTTCACCAAATTTCGCAAACACTAAGAAAGTTTGTTTTTCGATTCAAAACAAGATTTTAACGCTTTGTGGAGTTCAAATAACATGTTTTTAGATCATTTGTATCGTATCTTTTACTACATAACTTTTCACCAAATTTCACAAACACTTAGAAAGTTTGTTTTTCGATTCAAAACCAGATTTTAACGCTTTGAGGAGTTCAAATAACGTGTTTTTAGATCATTTGTATCGTATCTTTTAGTACATAACTTTTCACCAAATTTCACAAACACTAAGAAAGTTTGTTTTTCGATTCAAAACCAGATTTGAACGTTTTGAGGAGTTCAAATAAGATGTTTTTAGATCATTTGTATCGTATCGTTTACTACATAACTTTTCACCAAATTTCGCAAACACTAAGAAAGTTTGTTTTTCGATTCAAAACAAGATTTTAACGCTTTGAGGAGTTCAAACAACATTTTTTAAGATCATTTGTATCGTATCTTTTACTACATAATTTTTCACCAAATTTCACAGACACTAAGAAAGTTTGTTTTTCGATTCAAAACAAGATTTTAACGCGTTGTGGAGTTCAAATAACATGTTTTTAGATCATTTGTATCGTATCTTTTAGTACATAACTTTTCACCAAATTTCACAAACACTAAGAAAGTTTGTTTTTCGATTCAAAACTAGATTTTAACGCTTTGAGGAGTTCAAATAACGTGTTTTTAGATCATTTGTATCGTATCTTTTAGTACATAACTTTTCACCAAATTTCGCAAACACTAAGAAAGTTTGTTTTTCGATTCAAAACAAGATTTTAACGCTTTGAGGAGTTCAAATAACATGTTTTTAGATCATTTGTATCGTATCTTTTAGTACATAACTTTTCACCAAATTTCACAAACACTAAGAAAGTTTGTTATTTGATTCAAAACAAGATTTTAACGCTTTGAGGAGTTCAAATAACATGTTTTTAGATCATTTGTATCGTATCTTTTACTACATAACTTTTCACCAAATTTCGCAAACACTAAGAAAGTTTGTTTTTCGATTCAAAACATGATTTCAACGCGTTGTGGAGTTCAAATAACATGTTTTTAGATCATTTGTATCGTATCCTTTATTACATAACTTTTCACCAAATTTCACAAACACTAAGAAAGTTTGTTTTTCGATTCAAAACTAGATTTTAACGCTTTGAGGAGTTCAAATAACGTGTTTTTAGATCATTTGTATCGTATCTATTAGTACATAACTTTTCACCAAATTTCGCAAACACTAAGAAAGTTTGTTTTTCGATTCAAAACAAGATTTTAACGCTTTGTGGAGTTCAAATAACATGTTTTTAGATCATTTGTATCGTATCTTTTAGTACATAACTTTTCACCAAATTTCACACACACTAAGAAAGTTTGTTTTTCGATTCAAAACAAGATTTTAACGCTTTGAGGAGTTCAAACAACATTTTTTAAGATCATTTGTATCGTATCTTTTACTACATAATTTTTCACCAAATTTCACAGACACTAAGAAAGTTTGTTTTTCGATTCAAAACAAGATTTTAACGCGTTGTGGAGTTCAAATAACATGTTTTTAGATCATTTGTATCGTATCTTTTAGTACATAACTTTTCACCAAATTTCACAAACACTAAGAAAGTTTGTTTTTCGATTCAAAACTAGATTTTAACGCTTTGAGGAGTTCAAATAACGTGTTTTTAGATCATTTGTATCGTATCTATTAGTACATAACTTTTCACCAAATTTCACAAACACTAAGAAAGTTTGTTTTTCGATTCAAAACAAGATTTTAACGCTTTGAGGAGTTCAAATAACGTGTTTTAAGATCATTTGTATCGTATCTTTTACTACATAATTTTTCACCAAATTTCACAGACACTAAGAAAGTTTGTTTTTCGATTCAAAACAAGATTTTAACGCGTTGTGGAGTTCAAATAACATGTTTTTAGATCATTTGTATCGTATCTTTTAGTACATAACTTTTCACCAAATTTCACAAACACTAAGAAAGTTTGTTTTTCGATTCAAAACTAGATTTTAACGCTTTGAGGAGTTCAAATAACGTGTTTTTAGATCATTTGTATCGTATCTTTTAGTACATAACTTTTCACCAAATTTCGCAAACACTAAGAAAGTTTATTTTTCGATTCAAAACAAGATTTTAACGCTTTGAGTAGTTCAAATAACATGTTTTTAGATCATTTGTATCGTATCTTTTAGTACATAACTTTTCACCAAATTTCACAAACACTAAGAAAGTTTGTTTTTCGATTCAAAACAAGATTTTAACGCTTTGAGGAGTTCAAATAACATGTTTTTAGGTCATTTGTAACGTATCTTTTACTACATAACTTGTCACCAAATTTCACAAACACTAAGAAAGTTTGTTTTTCGATTCAAAACAAGATTTTAACGCATTGTGGAGTTCAAATAACGTGTTTTTAGATCATTTGTATCGTATCTTTTAGTACATAACTTTTCAACTAATTTCACAAACATTAAGAAAGTTTGTTTTTCGAATCAAAACTAGATTTTAACGTTTTGAGGAGTTCAAATAACGTGTTTTTAGATCATTTGTATCGTATCTATTAGTACATAACTTTTCACCAAATTTCACAAACTCTAAGAAAGTTTGTTTTTCGATTCAAAACAAGATTTTAACGCTTTGAGGAGTTCAAATAACACGTTTTTAGATCATTTGTATCGTATCTTTTACTACATAACTTTTCACCAAATTTCACAAACACTAAGAAAGTTTGTTTTTCGATTCAAAACAAGATTTGAACGCTTTGAGGAGTTCAAATAACATGTTTTTAGATCATTTGTATCGTATCTTTTACTACATAACTTTTCACCAAATTTCGCAAACACTAAGAAAGTTTGTTTTTCGATTCAAAACATGATTTCAACGCGTTGTGGAGTTCAAATAACATGTTTTTAGATCATTTGTATCGTATCTTTTATTACATAACTTTTCACCAAATTTCACAAACACTAAGAAAGTTTGTTTTTCGATTCAAAACTAGATTTTAACGCTTTGAGGAGTTCAAATAACGTGTTTTTAGATCATTTGTATCGTATCTATTAGTACATAACTTTTCACCAAATTTCACAAACACTAAGAAAGTTTGTTTTTCGATTCAAAACAAGATTTTAACGCTTTGAGGAGTTCAAACAACATTTTTTAAGATCATTTGTATCGTATATTTTACTACATAAATTTTCACCAAATTTCACAGACACAAAGAAAGTTTGTTTTTCGATTCAAAACAAGATTTTAACGCGTTGTGGAGTTCAAATAACATGTTTTTAGATCATTTGTATCCTATCTTTTAGTACATAACTTTTCACCAAATTTCACAAACACTAAGAAAGTTTGTTTTTCGATTCAAAACCAGATTTTAACGCTTTGAGGAGTTCAAATAACATGTTTTTTGATCATTTGTATCGTATCTTTTAGTACATAACTTTTCACCAAATTTCACAAACACTAAGAAAGTTTGTTTTTCGATTCAAAACAAGATTTGAACGCTTTGAGGAGTTCAAATAACATGTTTTTAGATTATTTGTATTGTATCTATTACTACATAACTTTTCACTAAATTTCACAAACACTAAGAAAGTTTGTTTTTCGATTCAAAACAAGATTTTAACGCTTTGAGGAGTTCAAATAACATGTTTTTAGATCGTTTGTATCATATCTTTTAGTACATAACTTTTCACCAAAGTTCACAAACACTAAGAAAGTTTGTTTTTCGATTCAAAACCAGATTTTATCGCTTTGAGGAGTTCAAATAACGTGTTTTTAGATCATTTGTATCGTATCTTTTAGTACATAACTTTTCACCAAATTTCACAAACACTAAGAAAGTTTGTTTTTCGATTCAAAACAAGATTTGAACGCTTTGAGGAGTTCAAATAACATGTTTTTAGATCATTTGTATCGTATCGTTTACTACATAACTTTTCACCAAATTTCGCAAACACTAAGAAAGTTTGTTTTTCGAATCAAAACAAGATTTTAACGCTTTGAGGAGTTCAAATAACATGTTTTTAGATCATTTGTATCGTATCTTTTAGTACATAACTTTTCACCAAATTTCACAAACACTAAGAAAGTTTGTTATTTGATTCAAAACAAGATTTTAACGCTTTGAGGAGTTCAAATAACATGTTTTTAGATCATTTGTATCGTATCGTTTACTACATAACTTTTCACCAAATTTCGCAAACACTAAGAAAGTTTGTTTTTCGATTCAAAACAAGATTTTAACGCTTTGAGGAGTTCAAATAACATGTTTTTAGATCATTTGTATCATATCTTTTAGTACATAACTTTTCACCAAAGTTCACAAACACTAAGAAAGTTTGTTTTTCGATTCAAAACCAGATTTTAACGCTTTGAGGAGTTCAAATAACGTGTTTTTAGATCATTTGTATCATATCTTTTAGTACATAACTTTTCACCAAATTTCACAAACACTTAGAAAGTTTGTTTTTCGATTCAAAACAAGATTTGAACGCTTTGAGGAGTTCAAATAACATGTTTTTAGATCATTTGTATCGTATCGTTTACTACATAACTTTTCACCAAATTTCGCAAACACTAAGAAAGTTTGTTTTTCGATTCAAAACAAGATTTTAACGCTTTGTGGAGTTCAAATAACATGTTTTTAGATCATTTGTATCGTATCTTTTACTACATAACTTTTCACCAAATTTCACAAACACTTAGAAAGTTTGTTTTTCGATTCAAAACCAGATTTTAACGCTTTGAGGAGTTCAAATAACGTGTTTTTAGATCATTTGTATCATATCTTTTAGTACATAACTTTTCACCAAAGTTCACAAACACTAAGAAAGTTTGTTTTTCGATTCAAAACCAGATTTTAACGCTTTGAGGAGTTCAAATAACGTGTTTTTAGATCATTTGTATCGTATCTTTTAGTACATAACTTTTCACCAAATTTCACAAACACTAAGAAAGTTTGTTTTTCGATTCAAAACAAGATTTGAACGCTTTGAGGAGTTCAAATAACATGTTTTTAGATCATTTGTATCGTATCGTTTACTACATAACTTTTCACCAAATTTCGCAAACACTAAGAAAGTTTGTTTTTCGAATCAAAACAAGATTTTAACGCTTTGAGGAGTTCAAATAACATGTTTTTAGATCATTTGTATCGTATCTTTTAGTACATAACTTTTCACCAAATTTCACAAACACTAAGAAAGTTTGTTATTTGATTCAAAACAAGATTTTAACGCTTTGAGGAGTTCAAATAACATGTTTTTAGATCATTTGTATCGTATCGTTTACTACATAACTTTTCACCAAATTTCGCAAACACTAAGAAAGTTTGTTTTTCGATTCAAAACATGATTTTAACGCGTTGTGGAGTTCAAATAACATGTTTTTAGATCATTTGTATCGTATCTTTTATTACATAACTTTTCACCAAATTTCACAAACACTAAGAAAGTTTGTTTTTCGATTCAAAACAAGATTTTAACGCTTTGAGGAGTTCAAATAACGTGTTTTTAGATCATTTGTATCGTATCTTTTACTACATAATTTTTCACCAAATTTCACAGACACTAAGAAAGTTTGTTTTTCGATTCAAAACAAGATTTTAACGCGTAGTGGAGTTCAAATAACATGTTTTTAGATCATTTGTATCGTATCTTTTAGTACATAACTTTTCACCAAATTTCACACACACTAAGAAAGTTTGTTTTTCGATTCAAAACCAGATTTTAACGCTTTGAGGAGTTCAAATAACATGTTTTTTGATCATTTGTATCGTATCTTTTAGTACATAACTTTTCACCAAATTTCACAAACACTAAGAAAGTTTGTTTTTCGATTCAAAACAAGATTTGAACGCTTTGAGGAGTTCAAATAACATGTTTTTAGATTATTTGTATTGTATCTATTACTACATAACTTTTCACCAAATTTCACAAACACTAAGAAAGTTTGTTTTTCGATTCAAAACAAGATTTTAACGCTTTGAGGAGTTCAAATAACATGTTTTTAGATCATTTGTATCATATCTTTTAGTACATAACTTTTCACCAAAGTTCACAAACACTAAGAAAGTTTGTTTTTCGATTCAAAACCAGATTTTAACGCTTTGAGGAGTTCAAATAACGTGTTTTTAGATCATTTGTATCATATCTTTTAGTACATAACTTTTCACCAAATTTCACAAACACTTAGAAAGTTTGTTTTTCGATTCAAAACAAGATTTGAACGCTTTGAGGAGTTCAAATAACATGTTTTTAGATCATTTGTATCGTATCGTTTACTACATAACTTTTCACCAAATTTCGCAAACACTAAGAAAGTTTGTTTTTCGATTCAAAACAAGATTTTAACGCTTTGTGGAGTTCAAATAACATGTTTTTAGATCATTTGTATCGTATCTTTTACTACATAACTTTTCACCAAATTTCACAAACACTTAGAAAGTTTGTTTTTCGATTCAAAACCAGATTTTAACGCTTTGAGGAGTTCAAATAACGTGTTTTTAGATCATTTGTATCGTATCTTTTAGTACATAACTTTTCACCAAATTTCACAAACACTAAGAAAGTTTGTTTTTCGATTCAAAACCAGATTTGAACGTTTTGAGGAGTTCAAATAAGATGTTTTTAGATCATTTGTATCGTATCGTTTACTACATAACTTTTCACCAAATTTCGCAAACACTAAGAAAGTTTGTTTTTCGATTCAAAACAAGATTTTAACGCTTTGTGGAGTTCAAATAACATGTTTTTAGATCATTTGTATCGTATCTTTTAGTACATAACTTTTCACCAAATTTCACAAACACTAAGAAAGTTTGTTTTCCGATTCAAAACTAGATATTAACGCTTTGAGGAGTTCAAATAACGTGTTTTTAGATCATTTGTATCGTATATATTAGTACATAACTTTTCACCAAATTTCACAAACACTAAGAAAGTTTGTTTTTCGATTCAAAACAAGATTTTAACGCTTTGAGGAGTTCAAACAACATTTTTTAAGATCATTTGTATCGTATCTTTTACTACATAATTTTTCACCAAATTTCACAGACACTAAGAAAGTTTGTTTTTCGATTCAAAACAAGATTTTAACGCGTTGTGGAGTTCAAATAACATGTTTTTAGATCATTTGTATCGTATCTTTTAGTACATAACTTTTCACCAAATTTCACAAACACTAAGAAAGTTTGTTTTTCGATTCAAAACTAGATTTTAACGCTTTGAGGAGTTCAAATAACGTGTTTTTAGATCATTTGTATCGTATCTTTTAGTACATAACTTTTCACCAAATTTCGCAAACACTAAGAAAGTTTGTTTTTCGATTCAAAACAAGATTTTAACGCTTTGAGGAGTTCAAATAACATGTTTTTAGATCATTTGTATCGTATCTTTTAGTACATAACTTTTCACCAAATTTCACAAACACTAAGAAAGTTTGTTATTTGATTCAAAACAAGATTTTAACGCTTTGAGGAGTTCAAATAACATGTTTTTAGATCATTTGTATCGTATCTTTTACTACATAACTTTTCACCAAATTTCGCAAACACTAAGAAAGTTTGTTTTTCGATTCAAAACATGATTTCAACGCGTTGTGGAGTTCAAATAACATGTTTTTAGATCATTTGTATCGTATCCTTTATTACATAACTTTTCACCAAATTTCACAAACACTAAGAAAGTTTGTTTTTCGATTCAAAACTAGATTTTAACGCTTTGAGGAGTTCAAATAACGTGTTTTTAGATCATTTGTATCGTATCTATTAGTACATAACTTTTCACCAAATTTCGCAAACACTAAGAAAGTTTGTTTTTCGATTCAAAACAAGATTTTAACGCTTTGTGGAGTTCAAATAACATGTTTTTAGATCATTTGTATCGTATCTTTTAGTACATAACTTTTCACCAAATTTCACACACACTAAGAAAGTTTGTTTTTCGATTCAAAACAAGATTTTAACGCTTTGAGAAGTTCAAATAACATGTTTTTTGATCATTTGTATCGTATCTTTTACTACATAACTTTTCACCAAATTTCACAAACACTAAGAAAGTTTGTTTTGCGATTCAAAACAAGATTTTAACGCGTTGTGGAGTTCAAATAACATGTTTTTAGATCATTTGTATCGTATCTTTTAGTACATAACTTTTCACCAAATTTCACAAACACTAAGAAAGTTTGTTTTTCGATTCAAAACTAGATTTTAACGCTTTGAGGAGTTCAAATAACGTGTTTTTAGACCATTTGTATCGTATCTATTAGTACATAACTTTTCACCAAATTTCACAAACACTAAGAAAGTTTGTTTTTCGATTCAAAACAAGATTTTAACGCTTTGAGGAGTTCAAACAACATTTTTTAAGATCATTTGTATCGTATCTTTTACTACATAATTTTTCACCAAATTTCACAGACACTAAGAAAGTTTGTTTTTCGATTCAAAACAAGATTTTAACGCGTTGTGGAGTTCAAATAACATGTTTTTAGATCATTTGTATCGTATCTTTTAGTACATAACTTTTCACCAAATTTCACAAACACTAAGAAAGTTTGTTTTTCGATTCAAAACTAGATTTTAACGCTTTGAGGAGTTCAAATAACGTGTTTTTAGATCATTTGTATCGTATCTTTTAGTACATAACTTTTCACCAAATTTCGCAAACACTAAGAAAGTTTATTTTTCGATTCAAAACAAGATTTTAACGCTTTGAGTAGTTCAAATAACATGTTTTTAGATCATTTGTATCGTATCTTTTAGTACATAACTTTTCACCAAATTTCACAAACACTAAGAAAGTTTGTTTTTCGATTCAAAACAAGATTTTAACGCTTTGAGGAGTTCAAATAACATGTTTTTAGGTCATTTGTAACGTATCTTTTACTACATAACTTTTCACCAAATTTCACAAACACTAAGAAAGTTTGTTTTTCGATTCAAAACAAGATTTTAACGCTTTGAGGAGTTCAAATAACATGTTTTTAGATCATTTGTATCGTATCTTTTAGTACATAACTTTTCACCAAATTTCACAAACACTAAGAAAGTTTGTTTTTCGATTCAAAACAAGATTTTAACGCTTTGAGGAGTTCAAATAACATGTTTTTAGGTCATTTGTAACGTATCTTTTACTACATAACTTTTCACCAAATTTCACAAACACTAAGAAAGTTTGTTTTTCGATTCAAAACTAGATTTTAACGCTTTGAGGAGTTCAAATAACGTGTTTTTAGATCATTTGTATCGTATCTTTTAGTACATAACTTTTCACCAAATTTCGCAAACACTAAGAAAGTTTGTTTTTCGATTCAAAACAAGATTTTAACGCTTTGAGGAGTTCAAATAACGTGTTTTTAGATCATTTGTATCGTATCTATTAGTACATAACTTTTCACCAAATTTCACAAACTCTAAGAAAGTTTGTTTTTCGATTCAAAACAAGATTTTAACGCTTTGAGGAGTTCAAATAACACGTTTTTAGATCATTTGTATCGTATCTTTTACTACATAACTTTTCACCAAATTTCACAAACACTAAGAAAGTTTGTTTTTCGATTCAAAACAAGATTTGAACGCTTTGAGGAGTTCAAATAACATGTTTTTAGATCATTTGTATCGTATCTTTTACTACATAACTTTTCACCAAATTTCGCAAACACTAAGAAAGTTTGTTTTTCGATTCAAAACATGATTTCAACGCGTTGTGGAGTTCAAATAACATGTTTTTAGATCATTTGTATCGTATCTTTTATTACATAACTTTTCACCAAATTTCACAAACACTAAGAAAGTTTGTTTTTCGATTCAAAACTAGATTTTAACGCTTTGAGGAGTTCAAATAACGTGTTTTTAGATCATTTGTATCGTATCTATTAGTACATAACTTTTCACCAAATTTCACAAACACTAAGAAAGTTTGTTTTTCGATTCAAAACAAGATTTTAACGCTTTGAGGAGTTCAAACAACATTTTTTAAGATCATTTGTATCGTATATTTTACTACATAATTTTTCACCAAATTTCACAGACACAAAGAAAGTTTGTTTTTCGATTCAAAACAAGATTTTAACGCGTTGTGGAGTTCAAATAACATGTTTTTAGATCATTTGTATCCTATCTTTTAGTACATAACTTTTCACCAAATTTCACAAACACTAAGAAAGTTTGTTTTTCGATTCAAAACCAGATTTTAACGCTTTGAGGAGTTCAAATAACATGTTTTTTGATCATTTGTATCGTATCTTTTAGTACATAACTTTTCACCAAATTTCACAAACACTAAGAAAGTTTGTTTTTCGATTCAAAACAAGATTTGAACGCTTTGAGGAGTTCAAATAACATGTTTTTAGATTATTTGTATTGTATCTATTACTACATAACTTTTCACTAAATTTCACAAACACTAAGAAAGTTTGTTTTTCGATTCAAAACAAGATTTTAACGCTTTGAGGAGTTCAAATAACATGTTTTTAGATCATTTGTATCATATCTTTTAGTACATAACTTTTCACCAAAGTTCACAAACACTAAGAAAGTTTGTTTTTCGATTCAAAACCAGATTTTAACGCTTTGAGGAGTTCAAATAACGTGTTTTTAGATCATTTGTATCGTATCTTTTAGTACATAACTTTTCACCAAATTTCACAAACACTAAGAAAGTGTGTTTTTCGATTCAAAACAAGATTTGAACGCTTTGAGGAGTTCAAATAACATGTTTTTAGATCATTTGTATCGTATCGTTTACTACATAACTTTTCACCAAATTTCGCAAACACTAAGAAAGTTTGTTTTTCGATTCAAAACAAGATTTTAACGCTTTGTGGAGTTCAAATAACATGTTTTTAGATCATTTGTATCGTATCTTTTAGTACATAACTTTTCACCAAATTTCAAACACACTAAGAAAGTTTGTTTTTCGATTCAAAACAAGATTTTAACGCTTTGAGAAGTTCAAATAACATGTTTTTTGATCATTTGTATCGTATCTTTTACTACATAACTTTTCACCAAATTTCACAAACACTAAGAAAGTTTGTTTTTCGATTCAAAACAAGATTTTAACGCGTTGTGGAGTTCAAATAACATGTGTTTAGATCATTTGTATCGTATCTTTTAGTACATAACTTTTCACCAAATTTCACAAACACTAAGAAAGTTTGTTTTTCGATTCAAAACTAGATTTTAACGCTTTGAGGAGTTCAAATAACGTGTTTTTAGATCATTTGTATCGTATCTATTAGTACATAACTTTTCACCAAATTTCACAAACACTAAGAAAGTTTGTTTTTCGATTCAAAACAAGATTTTAACGCTTTGAGGAGTTCAAACAACATTTTTTAAGATCATTTGTATCGTATCTTTTACTACATAATTTTTCACCAAATTTCACAGACACTAAGAAAGTTTGTTTTTCGATTCAAAACAAGATTTTAACGCGTTGTGCAGTTCAAATAACATGTTTTCAGATCATTTGTATCGTATCTTTTAGTACATAACTTTTCACCAAATTTCGCAAACACTAAGAAAGTTTGTTTTTCGATTCAAAACAAGATTTTAACGCTTTGAGGAGTTCAAATAACGTGTTTTTAGATCATTTGTATCGTATCTTTTAGTACATAACTTTTCACCAAATTTCGCAAACACTAAGAAAGTTTGTTTTTCGATTCAAAACAAGATTTTAACGCTTTGAGGAGTTCAAATAACATGTTTTTAGATCATTTGTATCGTATCTTTTAGTACATAACTTTTCACCAAATTTCACAAACACTAAGAAAGTTTGTTATTTGATTCAAAACAAGATTTTAACGCTTTGAGGAGTTCAAATAACATGTTTTTAGATCATTTGTATCGTATCGTTTACTACATAACTTTTCACCAAATTTCGCAAACACTAAGAAAGTTTGTTTTTCGATTCAAAACATGATTTTAACGCGTTGTGGAGTTCAAATAACATGTTTTTAGATCATTTGTATCGTATCTTTTATTACATAACTTTTCACCAAATTTCACAAACACTAAGAAAGTTTGTTTTTCGATTCAAAACAAGATTTGAACGCTTTGAGGAGTTCAAATAACATGTTTTTAGATCATTTGTATCGTATCGTTTACTACATAACTTTTCACCAAATTTCGCAAACACTAAGAAAGTTTGTTTTTCGATTCAAAACAAGATTTTAACGCTTTGTGGAGTTCAAATAACATGTTTTTAGATCATTTGTATCGTATCTTTTACTACATAACTTTTCACCAAATTTCACAAACACTTAGAAAGTTTGTTTTTCGATTCAAAACCAGATTTTAACGCTTTGAGGAGTTCAAATGACGTGTTTTTAGATCATTTGTATCGTATCTTTTAGTACATAACTTTTCACCAAATTTCACAAACACTAAGAAAGTTTGTTTTTCGATTCAAAACCAGATTTGAACGTTTTGAGGAGTTCAAATAAGATGTTTTTAGATCATTTGTATCGTATCGTTTACTACATAACTTTTCACCAAATTTCGCAAACACTAAGAAAGTTTGTTTTTCGATTCAAAACAAGATTTTAACGCTTTGTGGAGTTCAAATAACGTGTTTTTAGATCATTTGTGTCGTATATATTAGTACATAACTTTTCACCAAATTTCACAAACACTAAGAAAGTTTGTTTTTCGATTCAAAATAAGATTTTAACGCTTTGAGGAGTTCAAACAACATTTTTTAAGATCATTTGTATCGTACCTTTTACTACATAATTTTTCACCAAATTTCACAGACACTAAAAAAGTTTGTTTTTCGATTCAAAACAAGATTTTAACGCGTTGTGGAGTTCAAATAACATGTTTTTAGATCATTTGTATCGTATCTTTTAGTACATAACTTTTCACCAAATTTCACAAACACTAAGAAAGTTTGTTTTTCGATTCAAAACTAGATTTTAACGCTTTGAGGAGTTCAAATAACGTGTTTTTAGATCATTTGTATCGTATCTTTTAGTACATAACTTTTCACCAAAATTCGCAAACACTAAGAAAGTTTGTTTTTCGATTCAAAACAAGATTTTAACGCTTTGAGGAGTTCAAATAACATGTTTTTAGATCATTTGTATCGTATCTTTTAGTACATAACTTTTCACCAAATTTCACAAACACTAAGAAAGTTTGTTATTTGATTCAAAACAAGATTTTAACGCTTTGAGGAGTTCAAATAACATGTTTTTAGATCATTTGTATCGTATCTTTTACTACATAACTTTTCACCAAATTTCGCAAACAGTAAGAAAGTTTGTTTTTCGATTCAAAACATGATTTCAACGCGTTGTGAAGTTCAAATAACATGTTTTTAGATCATTTGTATCGTATCCTTTATTACATAACTTTTCACCAAATTTCACAAACACTAAGAAAGTTTGTTTTTCGATTCAAAACTAGATTTTAACGCTTTGAGGAGTTCAAATAACGTGTTTTTAGATCATTTGTATCGTATCTATTAGTACATAACTTTTCACCAAATTTCGCAAACACTAAGAAAGTTTGTTTTTCGATTCAAAACAAGATTTTAACGCTTTGAGGAGTTCAAACAACATTTTTTAAGATCATTTGTATCGTATCTTTTACTACATAATTTTTCACCAAATTTCACAGACACTAAGAAAGTTTGTTTTTCGATTCAAAACAAGATTTTAACGCGTTGTGGAGTCCAAATAACATGTTTTTAGATCATTTGTATCCTATCTTTTAGTACATAACTTTTCACCAAATTTCACAAACACTAAGAAAGTTTGTTTTTCGATTCAAAACCAGATTTTAACGCTTTGAGGAGTTCAAATAACATGTTTTTTGATCATTTGTATCGTATCTTTTAGTACATAACTTTTCACCAAAGTTCACAAACACTAAGAAAGTTTGTTTTTCGATTCAAAACCAGATTTTAACGCTTTGAGGAGTTCAAATAACGTGTTTTTAGATCATTTGTATCGTATCTTTTAGTACATAACTTTTCACCAAATTTCACAAACACTAAGAAAGTTTGTTTTTCGATTCAAAACAAGATTTGAACGCTTTGAGGAGTTCAAATAACATGTTTTTAGATCATTTGTATCGTATCGTTTACTACATAACTTTTCACCAAATTTCGCAAACACTAAGAAAGTTTGTTTTTCGATTCAAAACAAGATTTTAACGCTTTGTGGAGTTCAAATAACATGTTTTTAGATCATTTGTATCGTATCTTTTAGTACATAACTTTTCACCAAATTTCACACACACTAAGAAAGTTTGTTTTTCGATTCAAAACAAGATTTTAACGCTTTGAGAAGTTCAAATAACATGTTTTTTGATCATTTGTATCGTATCTTTTACTACATAACTTTTCACCAAATTTCACAAACACTAAGAAAGTTTGTTTTTCGATTCAAAACAAGATTTTAACGCGTTGTGGAGTTCAAATAACATGTTTTTAGATCATTTGTATCGTATCTTTTAGTACATAACTTTTCACCAAATTTCACAAACACTAAGAAAGTTTGTTTTTCGATTCAAAACTAGATTTTAACGCTTTGAGGAGTTCAAATAACGTGTTTTTAGATCATTTGTATCGTATCTATTAGTACATAACTTTTCACCAAATTTCACAAACACTAAGAAAGTTTGTTTTTCGATTCAAAACAAGATTTTAACGCTTTGAGGAGTTCAAACAACATTTTTTAAGATCATTTGTATTGTATCTTTTACTACATAATTTTTCACCAAATTTCACAGACACTAAGAAAGTTTGTTTTTCGATTCAAAACAAGATTTTAACGCGTTGTGGAGTTCAAATAACATGTTTTTAGATCATTTGTATCGTATCTTTTAGTACATAACTTTTCACCAAATTTCACAAACACTAAGAAAGTTTGTTTTTCGATTCAAAACTAGATTTTAACGCTTTGAGGAGTTCAAATAACGTGTTTTTAGATCATTTGCATCGTATCTTTTAGTACATAACTTTTCACCAAATTTCGCAAACACTAAGAAAGTTTGTTTTTCGATTCAAAACAAGATTTTAACGCTTTGAGTAGTTCAAATAACATGTTTTTAGATCATTTGTATCGTATCTTTTAGTACATAACTTTTCACCAAATTTCACAAACACTAAGAAAGTTTGTTTTTCGATTCAAAACAAGATTTGAACGCTTTGAGGAGTTCAAATAACATGTTTTTAGATTATTTGTATTGTATCTATTACTACATAACTTTTCACCAAATTTCACAAACACTAAGAAAGTTTGTTTTTCGATTCAAAACAAGATTTTAACGCTTTGAGGAGTTCAAATAACATGTTTTTAGATCATTTGTATCATATCTTTTAGTACATAACTTTTCACCAAAGTTCACAAACACTAAGAAAGTTTGTTTTTCGATTCAAAACCAGATTTTAACGCTTTGAGGAGTTGAAATAACATGTTTTTTGATCATTTGTATCGTATCTTTTAGTACATAACTTTTCACCAAATTTCACAAACACTAAGAAAGTTTGTTTTTCGATTCAAAACAAGATTTGAACGCTTTGAGGAGTTCAAATAACATGTTTTTAGATTATTTGTATTGTATCTATTACTACATAACTTTTCACCAAATTTCACAAACACTAAGAAAGTTTGTTTTTCGATTCAAAACAAGATTTTAACGCTTTGAGGAGTTCAAATAACATGTTTTTAGATCATTTGTATCATATCTTTTAGTACATAACTTTTCACCAAAGTTCACAAACACTAAGAAAGTTTGTTTTTCGATTCAAAACCAGATTTTAACGCTTTGAGGAGTTCAAATAACGTGTTTTTAGATCATTTGTATCGTATCTTTTAGTACATAACTTTTCACCAAATTTCACAAACACTAAGAAAGTTTGTTTTTCGATTCAAAACAAGATTTGAACGCTTTGAGGAGTTCAAATAACATGTTTTTAGATCATTTGTATCGTATCGTTTACTACATAACTTTTCACCAAATTTCGCAAACACTAAGAAAGTTTGTTTTTCGATTCAAAACAAGATTTTAACGCTTTGTGGAGTTCAAATAACATGTTTTTAGATCATTTGTATCGTATCTTTTACTACATAACTTTTCACCAAATTTCACAAACACTTAGAAAGTTTGTTTTTCGATTCAAAACCAGATTTTAACGCTTTGAGGAGTTCAAATAACGTGTTTTTAGATCATTTGTATCGTATCTTTTAGTACATAACTTTTCACCAAATTTCACAAACACTAAGAAAGTTTGTTTTTCGATTCAAAACCAGATTTGAACGTTTTGAGGAGTTCAAATAAGATGTTTTTAGATCATTTGTATCGTATCGTTTACTACATAACTTTTCACCAAATTTCGCAAACACTAAGAAAGTTTGTTTTTCGATTCAAAACAAGATTTTAACGCTTTGTGGAGTTCAAATAACATGTTTTTAGATCATTTGTATCGTATCTTTTAGTACATAACTTTTCACCAAATTTCACAAACACTAAGAAAGTTTGTTTTCCGATTCAAAACTAGATATTAAAGCTTTGAGGAGTTCAAATAACGTGTTTTTAGATCATTTGTATCGTATATATTAGTACATAACTTTTCACCAAATTTCACAAACACTAAGAAAGTTTGTTTTTCGATTCAAAATAAGATTTTAACGCTTTGAGGAGTTCAAACAACATTTTTTAAGATCATTTGTATCGTACCTTTTACTACATAATTTTTCACCAAATTTCACAGACACTAAAAAAGTTTGTTTTTCGATTCAAAACAAGATTTTAACGCGTTGTGGAGTTCAAATAACATGTTTTTAGATCATTTGTATCGTATCTTTTAGTACATAACTTTTCACCAATTTTCACAAACACTAAGAAAGTTTGTTTTTCGATTCAAAACTAGATTTTAACGCTTTGAGGAGTTCAAATAACGTGTTTTTAGATCATTTGTATCGTATCTTTTAGTACATAACTTTTCACCAAAATTCGCAAACACTAAGAAAGTTTGTTTTTCGATTCAAAACAAGATTTTAACGCTTTGAGGAGTTCAAATAACATGTTTTTAGATCATTTGTATCGTATCTTTTACTACATAACTTTTCACCAAATTTCGCAAACACTAAGAAAGTTTGTTTTTCGATTCAAAACATGATTTCAACGCGTTGTGAAGTTCAAATAACATGTTTTTAGATCATTTGTATCGTATCCTTTATTACATAACTTTTCACCAAATTTCACAAACACTAAGAAAGTTTGTTTTTCGATTCAAAACTAGATTTTAACGCTTTGAGGAGTTCAAATAACGTGTTTTTAGATCATTTGTATCGTATCTATTAGTACATAACTTTTCACCAAATTTCGCAAACACTAAGAAAGTTTGTTTTTCGATTCAAAACAAGATTTTAACGCTTTGAGGAGTTCAAACAACATTTTTTAAGATCATTTGTATCGTATCTTTTACTACATAATTTTTCACCAAATTTCACAGACACTAAGAAAGTTTGTTTTTCGATTCAAAACAAGATTTTAACGCGTTGTGGAGTCCAAATAACATGTTTTTAGATCATTTGTATCCTATCTTTTAGTACATAACTTTTCACCAAATTTCACAAACACTAAGAAACTTTGTTTTTCGATTCAAAACCAGATTTTAACGCTTTGAGGAGTTCAAATAACATGTTTTTTGATCATTTGTATCGTATCTTTTAGTACATAACTTTTCACCAAAGTTCACAAACACTAAGAAAGTTTGTTTTTCGATTCAAAACCAGATTTTAACGCTTTGAGGAGTTCAAATAACGTGTTTTTAGATCATTTGTATCGTATCTTTTAGTACATAACTTTTCACCAAATTTCACAAACACTAAGAAAGTTTGTTTTTCGATTCAAAACAAGATTTGAACGCTTTGAGGAGTTCAAATAACATGTTTTTAGATCATTTGTATCGTATCGTTTACTACATAACTTTTCACCAAATTTCGCAAACACTAAGAAAGTTTGTTTTTCGATTCAAAACAAGATTTTAACGCTTTGTGGAGTTCAAATAACATGTTTTTAGATCATTTGTATCGTATCTTTTAGTACATAACTTTTCACCAAATTTCACACACACTAAGAAAGTTTGTTTTTCGATTCAAAACAAGATTTTAACGCTTTGAGAAGTTCAAATAACATGTTTTTTGATCATTTGTATCGTATCTTTTACTACATAACTTTTCACCAAATTTCACAAACACTAAGAAAGTTTGTTTTTCGATTCAAAACAAGATTTTAACGCGTTGTGGAGTTCAAATAACATGTTTTTAGATCATTTGTATCGTATCTTTTAGTACATAACTTTTCACCAAATTTCACAAACACTAAGAAAGTTTGTTTTTCGATTCAAAACTAGATTTTAACGCTTTGAGGAGTTCAAATAACGTGTTTTTAGATCATTTGTATCGTATCTATTAGTACATAACTTTTCACCAAATTTCACAAACACTAAGAAAGTTTGTTTTTCGATTCAAAACAAGATTTTAACGCTTTGAGGAGTTCAAACAACATTTTTTAAGATCATTTGTATCGTATCTTTTACTACATAATTTTTCACCAAATTTCACAGACACTAAGAAAGTTTGTTTTTCGATTCAAAACAAGATTTTAACGCGTTGTGGAGTTCAAATAACATGTTTTTAGATCATTTGTATCGTATCTTTTAGTACATAACTTTTCACCAAATTTCACAAACACTAAGAAAGTTTGTTTTTCGATTCAAAACTAGATTTTAACGCTTTGAGGAGTTCAAATAACGTGTTTTTAGATCATTTGCATCGTATCTTTTAGTACATAACTTTTCACCAAATTTCGCAAACACTAAGAAAGTTTGTTTTTCGATTCAAAACAAGATTTTAACGCTTTGAGTAGTTCAAATAACATGTTTTTAGATCATTTGTATCGTATCTTTTAGTACATAACTTTTCACCAAATTTCACAAACACTAAGAAAGTTTGTTTTTCGATTCAAAACAAGATTTTAACGCTTTGAGGAGTTCAAATAACATGTTTTTAGGTCATTTGTAACGTATCTTTTACTACATAACTTTTCACCAAATTTCACAAACACTAAGAAAGTTTGTTTTTCGATTCAAAACAAGATTTTAACGCATTGTGGAGTTCAAATAACGTGTTTTTAGATCATTTGTATCGTATCTTTTAGTACATAACTTTTCACCTAATTTCACAAACATTAAGAAAGTTTGTTTTTCGAATCAAAACTAGATTTTAACGTTTTGAGGAGTTCAAATAACGTGTTTTTAGATCATTTGTATCGTATCTATTAGTACATAACTTTTCACCAAATTTCACAAACTCTAAGAAAGTTTGTTTTTCGATTCAAAACAAGATTTTAACGCTTTGAGGAGTTCAAATAACATGTTTTTAGATCATTTGTATCGTATCTTTTACTACATAACTTTTCACCAAATTTCACAAACACTAAGAAAGTTTGTTTTTCGATTCAAAACAAGATTTGAACGCTTTGAGGAGTTCAAATAACATGTTTTTAGATCATTTGTATCGTATCTTTTACTACATAACTTTTCACCAAATTTCGCAAACACTAAGAAAGTTTGTTTTTCGATTCAAAACATGATTTCAACGCGTTGTGGAGTTCAAATAACATGTTTTTAGATCATTTGTATCGTATCTTTTATTACATAACTTTTCACCAAATTTCACAAATACTAAGAAAGTTTGTTTTTCGATTCAAAACTAGATTTTAACGCATTGAGGAGTTCAAATAACGTGTTTTTAGATCATTTGTATCGTATCTATTAGTACATAACTTTTCACCAAATTTCACAAACACTAAGAAAGTTTGTTTTTCGATTCAAAACAAGATTTTAACGCTTTGAGGAGTTCAAACAACATTTTTTAAGATCATTTGTATCGTATCTTTTACTACATAATTTTTCACCAAATTTCACAGACACTAAGAAAGTTTGTTTTTCGATTCAAAACAAGATTTTAACGCGTTGTGGAGTTCAAATAACATGTTTTTAGATCATTTGTATCCTATCTTTTAGTACATAACTTTTCACCAAATTTCACAAACACTAAGAAAGTTTGTTTTTCGATTCAAAACCAGATTTTAACGCTTTGAGGAGTTCAAATAACATGTTTTTTGATCATTTGTATCGTATCTTTTAGTACATAAGTTTTCACCAAATTTCACAAACACTAAGAAAGTTTGTTTTTCGATTCAAAACAAGATTTGAACGCTTTGAGGAGTTCAAATAACATGTTTTTAGATTATTTGTATTGTATCTATTACTACATAACTTTTCACTAAATTTCACAAACACTAAGAAAGTTTGTTTTTCGATTCAAAACAAGATTTTAACGCTTTGAGGAGTTCAAATAACATGTTTTTAGATCATTTGTATCATATCTTTTAGTACATAACTTTTCACCAAAGTTCACAAACACTAAGAAAGTTTGTTTTTCGATTCAAAACCAGATTTTAACGCTTTGAGGAGTTCAAATAACGTGTTTTTAGATCATTTGTATCGTATCTTTTAGTACATAACTTTTCACCAAATTTCACAAACACTAAGAAAGTTTGTTTTTCGATTCAAAACAAGATTTGAACGCTTTGAGGAGTTCAAATAACATGTTTTTAGATCATTTGTATCGTATCGTTTACTACATAACTTTTCACCAAATTTCGCAAACACTAAGAAAGTTTGTTTTTCGATTCAAAACAAGATTTTAACGCTTTGTGGAGTTCAAATAACATGTTTTTAGATCATTTGTATCGTATCTTTTAGTACATAACTTTTCACCAAATTTCAAACACACTAAGAAAGTTTGTTTTTCGATTCAAAACAAGATTTTAACGCTTTGAGAAGTTCAAATAACATGTTTTTTGATCATTTGTATCGTATCTTTTACTACATAACTTTTCACCAAATTTCACAAACACTAAGAAAGTTTGTTTTTCGATTCAAAACAAGATTTTAACGCGTTGTGGAGTTCAAATAACATGTTTTTAGATCATTTGTATCGTATCTTTTAGTACATAACTTTTCACCAAATTTCACAAACACTAAGAAAGTTTGTTTTTCGATTCAAAACTAGATTTTAACGCTTTGAGGAGTTCAAATAACGTGTTTTTAGATCATTTGTATCGTATCTATTAGTACATAACTTTTCACCAAATTTCACAAACACTAAGAAAGTTTGTTTTTCGATTCAAAACAAGATTTTAACGCTTTGAGGAGTTCAAATAACATGTTTTTAGATCATTTGTATCGTATCTTTTAGTACATAACTTTTCACCAAATTTCACAAACACTAAGAAAGTTTGTTTTTCGATTCAAAACTAGATTTTAACGCTTTGAGGAGTTCAAATAACGTGTTTTTAGATCATTTGTATCGTATCTATTAGTACATAACTTTTCACCAAATTTCGCAAACACTAAGAAAGTTTGTTTTTCGATTCAAAACAAGATTTTAACGCTTTGAGTAGTTCAAATAACATGTTTTTAGATCATTTGTATCGTATCTTTTAGTACATAACTTTTCACCAAATTTCACAAACACTAAGAAAGTTTGTTTTTCGATTCAAAACAAGATTTTAACGCTTTGAGGAGTTCAAATAACATGTTTTTAGGTCATTTGTAACGTATCTTTTACTACATAACTTTTCACCAAATTTCACAAACACTAAGAAAGTTTGTTTTTCGATTCAAAACAAGATTTTAACGCATTGTGGAGTTCAAATAACGTGTTTTTAGATCATTTGTATCGTATCTTTTAGTACATAACTTTTCACCTAATTTCACAAACATTAAGAAAGTTTGTTTTTCGAATCAAAACTAGATTTTAACGTTTTGAGGAGTTCAAATAACGTGTTTTTAGATCATTTGTATCGTATCTATTAGTACATAACTTTTCACCAAATTTCACAAACTCTAAGAAAGTTTGTTTTTCGATTCAAAACAAGATTTTAACGCTTTGAGGAGTTCAAATAACATGTTTTTAGATCATTTGTATCGTATCTTTTACTACATAACTTTTCACCAAATTTCACAAACACTAAGAAAGTTTGTTTTTCGATTCAAAACAAGATTTGAACGCTTTGAGGAGTTCAAATAACATGTTTTTAGATCATTTGTATCGTATCTTTTACTACATAACTTTTCACCAAATTTCGCAAACACTAAGAAAGTTTGTTTTTCGATTCAAAACATGATTTCAACGCGTTGTGGAGTTCAAATAACATGTTTTTAGATCATTTGTATCGTATCTTTTATTACATAACTTTTCACCAAATTTCACAAACACTAAGAAAGTTTGTTTTTCGATTCAAAACTAGATTTTAACGCTTTGAGGAGTTCAAATAACGTGTTTTTAGATCATTTGTATCGTATCTATTAGTACATAACTTTTCACCAAATTTCACAAACACTAAGAAAGTTTGTTTTTCGATTCAAAACAAGATTTTAACGCTTTGAGGAGTTCAAACAACATTTTTTTAAGATCATTTGTATCGTATCTTTTACTACATAATTTTTCACCAAATTTCACAGACACTAAGAAAGTTTGTTTTTCGATTCAAAACAAGATTTTAACGCGTTGTGGAGTTCAAATAACATGTTTTTAGATCATTTGTATCCTATCTTTTAGTACATAACTTTTCACCAAATTTCACAAACACTAAGAAAGTTTGTTTTTCGATTCAAAACCAGATTTTAACGCTTTGAGGAGTTCAAATAACATGTTTTTTGATCATTTGTATCGTATCTTTTAGTACATAAGTTTTCACCAAATTTCACAAACACTAAGAAAGTTTGTTTTTCGATTCAAAACAAGATTTGAACGCTTTGAGGAGTTCAAATAACATGTTTTTAGATTATTTGTATTGTATCTATTACTACATAACTTTTCACTAAATTTCACAAACACTAAGAAAGTTTGTTTTTCGATTCAAAACAAGATTTTAACGCTTTGAGGAGTTCAAATAACATGTTTTTAGATCATTTGTATCATATCTTTTAGTACATAACTTTTCACCAAAGTTCACAAACACTAAGAAAGTTTGTTTTTCGATTCAAAACCAGATTTTAACGCTTTGAGGAGTTCAAATAACGTGTTTTTAGATCATTTGTATCGTATCTTTTAGTACATAACTTTTCACCAAATTTCACAAACACTAAGAAAGTTTGTTTTTCGATTCAAAACAAGATTTGAACGCTTTGAGGAGTTCAAATAACATGTTTTTAGATCATTTGTATCGTATCGTTTACTACATAACTTTTCACCAAATTTCGCAAACACTAAGAAAGTTTGTTTTTCGATTCAAAACAAGATTTTAACGCTTTGTGGAGTTCAAATAACATGTTTTTAGATCATTTGTATCGTATCTTTTAGTACATAACTTTTCACCAAATTTCAAACACACTAAGAAAGTTTGTTTTTCGATTCAAAACAAGATTTTAACGCTTTGAGAAGTTCAAATAACATGTTTTTTGATCATTTGTATCGTATCTTTTACTACATAACTTTTCACCAAATTTCACAAACACTAAGAAAGTTTGTTTTTCGATTCAAAACAAGATTTTAACGCGTTGTGGAGTTCAAATAACATGTTTTTAGATCATTTGTATCGTATCTTTTAGTACATAACTTTTCACCAAATTTCACAAACACTAAGAAAGTTTGTTTTTCGATTCAAAACTAGATTTTAACGCTTTGAGGAGTTCAAATAACGTGTTTTTAGATCATTTGTATCGTATCTATTAGTACATAACTTTTCACCAAATTTCACAAACACTAAGAAAGTTTGTTTTTCGATTCAAAACAAGATTTTAACGCTTTGAGGAGTTCAAACAACATTTTTTAAGATCATTTGTATCGTATCTTTTACTACATAATTTTTCACCAAATTTCACAGACACTAAGAAAGTTTGTTTTTCGATTCAAAACAAGATTTTAACGCGTTGTGCAGTTCAAATAACATGTTTTCAGATCATTTGTATCGTATCTTTTTGTACATAACTTTTCACCAAATTTCGCAAACACTAAGAAAGTTTGTTTTTCGATTCAAAACAAGATTTTAACGCTTTGAGGAGTTCAAATAACGTGTTTTTAGATCATTTGTATCGTATCTTTTAGTACATAACTTTTCACCAAATTTCGCAAACACTAAGAAAGTTTGTTTTTCGATTCAAAACAAGATTTTAACGCTTTGAGGAGTTCAAATAACATGTTTTTAGATCATTTGTATCGTATCTTTTAGTACATAACTTTTCACCAAATTTCACAAACACTAAGAAAGTTTGTTATTGGATTCAAAACAAGATTTTAACGCTTTGAGGAGTTCAAATAACATGTTTTTAGATCATTTGTATCGTATCGTTTACTACATAACTTTTCACCAAATTTCGCAAACACTAAGAAAGTTTGTTTTTCGATTCAAAACATGATTTTAACGCGTTGTGGAGTTCAAATAACATGTTTTTAGATCATTTGTATCGTATCTTTTAGTACATAACTTTTCACCAAATTTCAAACACACTAAGAAAGTTTGTTTTTCGATTCAAAACAAGATTTGAACGCTTTGAGGAGTTCAAATAACATGTTTTTAGATCATTTGTATCGTATCGTTTACTACATAACTTTTCACCAAATTTCGCAAACACTAAGAAAGTTTGTTTTTCGATTCAAAACAAGATTTTAACGCTTTGTGGAGTTCAAATAACATGGTTTTAGATCATTTGTATCGTATCTTTTAGTACATAACTTTTCACCAAATTTCAAACACACTAAGAAAGTTTGTTTTTCGATTCAAAACAAGATTTTAACGCTTTGAGAAGTTCAAATAACATGTTTTTTGATCATTTGTATCGTATCTTTTACTACATAACTTTTCACCAAATTTCACAAACACTAAGAAAGTTTGTTTTTCGATTCAAAACAAGATTTTAACGCTTTGAGGAGTTCAAATAACATGTTTTTAGATCATTTGTATCGTATCGTTTACTACATAACTTTTCACCAAATTTCGCAAACACTAAGAAAGTTTGTTTTTCGATTCAAAACATGATTTTAACGCGTTGTGGAGTTCAAATAACGTGTTTTTAGATCATTTGTATCGTATCTTTTAGTACATAACTTTTCACCAAATTTCACAAACACTAAGAAAGTTTGTTTTTCGATTCAAAACAAGATTTGAACGCTTTGAGGAGTTCAAATAACATGTTTTTAGATCATTTGTATCGTATCGTTTACTACATAACTTTTCACCAAATTTCGCAAACACTAAGAAAGTTTGTTTTTCGATTCAAAACATGATTTTAACGCGTTGTGGAGTTCAAATAACGTGTTTTTAGATCATTTGTATCGTATCTTTTAGTACATAACTTTTCACCAAATTTCACAAACACTAAGAAAGTTTGTTTTTCGATTCAAAACAAGATTTGAACGCTTTGAGGAGTTCAAATAACATGTTTGTAGATCATTTGTATCGTATCGTTTACTACATAACTTTTCACCAAATTTCGCAAACACTAAGAAAGTTTGTTTTTCGATTCAAAACAAGATTTTAACGCTTTGTGGAGTTCAAATAACATGTTTTTAGATCATTTGTATCGTATTTTTTAGTACATAACTTTTCACCAAATTTCAAACACACTAAGAAAGTTTGTTTTTCGATTCAAAACAAGATTTTAACGCTTTGAAAAGTTCAAATAACATGTTTTTTGATCATTTGTATCGTATCTTTTACTACATAACTTTTCACCAAATTTCACAAACACTAAGAAAGTTTGTTTTTCGATTCAAAACAAGATTTTAACGCGTTGTGGAGTTCAAATAACATGTTTTTAGATCATTTGTATCGTATCTTTTAGTACATAACTTTTCACCAAATTTCACAAACACTAAGAAAGTTTGTTTTTCGATTCAAAACTAGATTTTAACGCTTTGAGGAGTTCAAATAACGTGTTTTTAGATCATTTGTATCGTATCTATTAGTACATAACTTTTCACCAAATTTCACAAACACTAAGAAAGTTTGTTTTTCGATTCAAAACAAGATTTTAACGCTTTGAGGAGTTCAAACAACATTTTTTAAGATCATTTGTATCGTATCTTTTACTACATAATTTTTCACCAAATTTCACAGACACTAAGAAAGTTTGTTTTTCGATTCAAAACAAGATTTTAACGCGTTGTGCAGTTCAAATAACATGTTTTCAGATCATTTGTATCGTATCTTTTAGTACATAACTTTTCACCAAATTTCGCAAACACTAAGAAAGTTTGTTTTTCGATTCAAAACAAGATTTTAACGCTTTGAGGAGTTCAAATAAAGTGTTTTTAGATCATTTGTATCGTATCTTTTAGTACATAACTTTTCACCAAATTTCAAACACACTAAGAAAGTTTGTTTTTCGATTCAAAACAAGATTTTAACGCTTTGAGAAGTTCAAATAACATGTTTTTTGATCATTTGTATCGTATCTTTTACTACATAACTTTTCACCAAATTTCACAAACACTAAGAAAGTTTGTTTTTCGATTCAAAACAAGATTTTAACGCTTTGAGGAGTTCAAATAACATGTTTTTAGATCATTTGTATCGTATCTTTTAGTACATAACTTTTCACCAAATTTCACAAACACTAAGAAAGTTTGTTATTTGATTCAAAATTGGATTTTAACGCTTTGAGGAGTTCAAATAACATGTTTTTAGATCATTTGTATCGTATCGTTTACTACATAACTTTTCACCAAATTTCGCAAACACTAAGAAAGTTTGTTTTTCGATTCAAAACAAGATTTTAAAGCTTTGAGGAGTTCAAATAACCTGTTTTTATATCATTTGTATCGTATCTTTTACTACATAATTTTTCACCAAATTTCACAGACACTAAGAAAGTTTGTTTTTCGATTCAAAACAAGATTTTAACGCGTAGTGGAGTTCAAATAACATGTTTTTAGATCATTTGTATCGTATCTTTTAGTACATAACTTTTCACCAAATTTCCCACACACTAAGAAAGTTTGTTTTTCGATTCAAAACCAGATTTTAACGCTTTGAGGAGTTGAAATAACAAGTTTTTTGATCATTTGTATCGTATCTTTTAGTACATAACTTTTCACCAAATTTCACAAACACTAAGAAAGTTTGTTTTTCGATTCAAAACAAGATTTGAACGCTTTGAGGAGTTCAAATAACATGTTTTTAGATTATTTGTATTGTATCTATTACTACATAACTTTTCACCAAATTTCACAAACACTAAGAAAGTTTGTTTTTCGATTCAAAACAAGATTTTAACGCTTTGAGGAGTTCAAATAACATGTTTTTAGATCATTTGTATCATATCTTTTAGTACATAACTTTTCACCAAAGTTCACAAACACTAAGAAAGTTTGTTTTTCGATTCAAAACCAGATTTTAACGCTTTGAGGAGTTCAAATAACGTGTTTTTAGATCATTTGTATCGTATCTTTTAGTACATAACTTTTCACCAAATTTCACAAACACTAAGAAAGTTTGTTTTTCGATTCAAAACAAGATTTGAACGCTTTGAGGAGTTCAAATAACATGTTTTTAGATCATTTGTATCGTATCGTTTACTACATAACTTTTCACCAAATTTCGCAAACACTAAGAAAGTTTGTTTTTCGATTCAAAACAAGATTTTAACGCTTTGTGGAGTTCAAATAACATGTTTTTAGATCATTTGTATCGTATCTTTTACTACATAACTTTTCACCAAATTTCACAAACACTTAGAAAGTTTGTTTTTCGATTCAAAACCAGATTTTAACGCTTTGAGGAGTTCAAATAACGTGTTTTTAGATCATTTGTATTGTATCTTTTAGTACATAACTTTTCACCAAATTTCACAAACACTAAGAAAGTTTGTTTTTCGATTCAAAACCAGATTTGAACGTTTTGAGGAGTTCAAATAAGATGTTTTTAGATCATTTGTATCGTATCGTTTACTACATAACTTTTC
Source organism: Luzula sylvatica (assembly GCA_946800325.1). NCBI lineage: Eukaryota > Viridiplantae > Streptophyta > Magnoliopsida > Poales > Juncaceae > Luzula > Luzula sylvatica. The sequence continues at coordinate 75,343,936 of OX326956.1, read as the reverse complement.
ACCAAATTTCGCAAACACTAAGAAAGTTTGTTTTTCGATTCAAAACAAGATTTTAACGCTTTGTGGAGTTCAAATAACATGTTTTTAGATCATTTGTATCGTATCTTTTAGTACATAACTTTTCACCAAATTTCACAAACACTAAGAAAGTTTGTTTTCCGATTCAAAACTAGATATTAAAGCTTTGAGGAGTTCAAATAACGTGTTTTTAGATCATTTGTATCGTATATATTAGTACATAACTTTTCACCAAATTTCACAAACACTAAGAAAGTTTGTTTTTCGATTCAAAACAAGATTTTAACGCTTTGAGGAGTTCAAACAACATTTTTTAAGATCATTTGTATCGTACCTTTTACTACATAATTTTTCACCAAATTTCACAGACACTAAAAAAGTTTGTTTTTCGATTCAAAACAAGATTTTAACGCGTTGTGGAGTTCAAATAACATGTTTTTAGATCATTTGTATCGTATCTTTTAGTACATAACTTTTCACCAAATTTCACAAACACTAAGAAAGTTTGTTTTTCGATTCAAAACTAGATTTTAACGCTTTGAGGAGTTCAAATAACGTGTTTTTAGATCATTTGTATCGTATCTTTTAGTACATAACTTTTCACCAAAATTCGCAAACACTAAGAAAGTTTGTTTTTCGATTCAAAACAAGATTTTAACGCTTTGAGGAGTTCAAATAACATGTTTTTAGATCATTTGTATCGTATCTTTTAGTACATAACTTTTCACCAAATTTCACAAACACTAAGAAAGTTTGTTATTTGATTCAAAACAAGATTTTAACGCTTTGAGGAGTTCAAATAACATGTTTTTAGATCATTTGTATCGTATCTTTTACTACATAACTTTTCACCAAATTTCGCAAACACTAAGAAAGTTTGTTTTTCGATTCAAAACATGATTTCAACGCGTTGTGAAGTTCAAATAACATGTTTTGAGATCATTTGTATCGTATCCTTTATTACATAACTTTTCACCAAATTTCACAAACACTAAGAAAGTTTGTTTTTCGATTCAAAACTAGATTTTAACGCTTTGAGGAGTTCAAATAACGTGTTTTTAGATCATTTGTATCGTATCTATTAGTACATAACTTTTCACCAAATTTCGCAAACACTAAGAAAGTTTGTTTTTCGATTCAAAACAAGATTTTAACGCTTTGAGGAGTTCAAACAACATTTTTTAAGATCATTTGTATCGTATCTTTTACTACATAATTTTTCACCAAATTTCACAGACACTAAGAAAGTTTGTTTTTCGATTCAAAACAAGATTTTAACGCGTTGTGGAGTTCAAATAACATGTTTTTAGATCATTTGTATCCTATCTTTTAGTACATAACTTTTCACCAAATTTCACAAACACTAAGAAAGTTTGTTTTTCGATTCAAAACCAGATTTTAACGCTTTGAGGAGTTCAAATAACATGTTTTTTGATCATTTGTATCGTATCTTTTAGTACATAACTTTTCACCAAAGTTCACAAACACTAAGAAAGTTTGTTTTTCGATTCAAAACCAGATTTTAACGCTTTGAGGAGTTCAAATAACGTGTTTTTAGATCATTTGTATCGTATCTTTTAGTACATAACTTTTCACCAAATTTCACAAACACTAAGAAAGTTTGTTTTTCGATTCAAAACAAGATTTGAACGCTTTGAGGAGTTCAAATAACATGTTTTTAGATCATTTGTATCGTATCGTTTACTACATAACTTTTCACCAAATTTCACAAACACTAAGAAAGTTTGTTTTTCGATTCAAAACAAGATTTTAACGCTTTGTGGAGTTCAAATAACATGTTTTTAGATCATTTGTATCGTATCTTTTAGTACATAACTTTTCACCAAATTTCACACACACTAAGAAAGTTTGTTTTTCGATTCAAAACAAGATTTTAACGCTTTGAGAAGTTCAAATAACATGTTTTTTGATCATTTGTATCGTATCTTTTACTACATAACTTTTCACCAAATTTCACAAACACTAAGAAAGTTTGTTTTTCGATTCAAAACAAGATTTTAACGCGTTGTGGAGTTCAAATAACATGTTTTTAGATCATTTGTATCGTATCTTTTAGTACATAACTTTTCACCAAATTTCACAAACACTAAGAAAGTTTGTTTTTCGATTCAAAACTAGATTTTAACGCTTTGAGGAGTTCAAATAACGTGTTTTTAGATCATTTGTATCGTATCTATTAGTACATAACTTTTCACCAAATTTCACAAACACTAAGAAAGTTTGTTTTTCGATTCAAAACAAGATTTTAACGCTTTGAGGAGTTCAAACAACATTTTTTAAGATCATTTGTATCGTATCTTTTACTACATAATTTTTCACCAAATTTCACAGACACTAAGAAAGTTTGTTTTTCGATTCAAAACAAGATTATAACGCGTTGTGGAGTTCAAATAACATGTTTTCAGATCATTTGTATCGTATCTTTTAGTACATAACTTTTCACCAAATTTCGCAAACACTAAGAAAGTTTGTTTTTCGATTCAAAACAAGATTTTAACGCTTTGAGGAGTTCAAATAACGTGTTTTTAGATCATTTGTATCGTATCTTTTAGTACATAACTTTTCACCAAATTTCGCAAACACTAAGAAAGTTTGTTTTTCGATTCAAAACAAGATTTTAACGCTTTGAGGAGTTCAAATAACATGTTTTTAGATCATTTGTATCGTATCTTTTAGTACATAACTTTTCACCAAATTTCACAAACACTAAGAAAGTTTGTTATTTGATTCAAAACAAGATTTTAACGCTTTGAGGAGTTCAAATAACATGTTTTTAGATCATTTGTATCGTATCGTTTACTACATAACTTTTCACCAAATTTCGCAAACACTAAGAAAGTTTGTTTTTCGATTCAAAACATGATTTTAACGCGTTGTGGAGTTCAAATAACATGTTTTTAGATCATTTGTATCGTATCTATTAGTACATAACTTTTCACCAAATTTCGCAAACACTAAGAAAGTTTGTTTTTCGATTCAAAACAAGATTTTAACGCTTTGAGGAGTTCAAACAACATTTTTTAAGATCATTTGTATCGTATCTTTTACTACATAATTTTTCACCAAATTTCACAGACACTAAGAAAGTTTGTTTTTCGATTCAAAACAAGATTTTAACGCGTTGTGGAGTTCAAATAACATGTTTTTAGATCATTTGTATCCTATCTTTTAGTACATAACTTTTCACCAAATTTCACAAACACTAAGAAAGTTTGTTTTTCGATTCAAAACCAGATTTTAACGCTTTGAGGAGTTCAAATAACATGTTTTTTGATCATTTGTATCGTATCTTTTAGTACATAACTTTTCACCAAAGTTCACAAACACTAAGAAAGTTTGTTTTTCGATTCAAAACCAGATTTTAACGCTTTGAGGAGTTCAAATAACGTGTTTTTAGATCATTTGTATCGTATCTTTTAGTACATAACTTTTCACCAAATTTCACAAACACTAAGAAAGTTTGTTTTTCGATTCAAAACAAGATTTGAACGCTTTGAGGAGTTCAAATAACATGTTTTTAGATCATTTGTATCGTATCGTTTACTACATAACTTTTCACCAAATTTCACAAACACTAAGAAAGTTTGTTTTTCGATTCAAAACAAGATTTTAACGCTTTGTGGAGTTCAAATAACATGTTTTTAGATCATTTGTATCGTATCTTTTAGTACATAACTTTTCACCAAATTTCACACACACTAAGAAAGTTTGTTTTTCGATTCAAAACAAGATTTTAACGCTTTGAGAAGTTCAAATAACATGTTTTTTGATCATTTGTATCGTATCTTTTACTACATAACTTTTCACCAAATTTCACAAACACTAAGAAAGTTTGTTTTTCGATTCAAAACAAGATTTTAACGCGTTGTGGAGTTCAAATAACATGTTTTTAGATCATTTGTATCGTATCTTTTAGTACATAACTTTTCACCAAATTTCACAAACACTAAGAAAGTTTGTTTTTCGATTCAAAACTAGATTTTAACGCTTTGAGGAGTTCAAATAACGTGTTTTTAGATCATTTGTATCGTATCTATTAGTACATAACTTTTCACCAAATTTCACAAACACTAAGAAAGTTTGTTTTTCGATTCAAAACAAGATTTTAACGCTTTGAGGAGTTCAAACAACATTTTTTAAGATCATTTGTATCGTATCTTTTACTACATAATTTTTCACCAAATTTCACAGACACTAAGAAAGTTTGTTTTTCGATTCAAAACAAGATTTTAACGCGTTGTGGAGTTCAAATAACATGTTTTCAGATCATTTGTATCGTATCTTTTAGTACATAAGTTTTCACCAAATTTCGCAAACACTAAGAAAGTTTGTTTTTCGATTCAAAACAAGATTTTAACGCTTTGAGGAGTTCAAATAACGTGTTTTTAGATCATTTGTATCGTATCTTTTAGTACATAACTTTTCACCAAATTTCGCAAACACTAAGAAAGTTTGTTTTTCGATTCAAAACAAGATTTTAACGCTTTGAGGAGTTCAAATAACATGTTTTTAGATCATTTGTATCGTATCTTTTAGTACATAACTTTTCACCAAATTTCACAAACACTAAGAAAGTTTGTTATTTGATTCAAAACAAGATTTTAACGCTTTGAGGAGTTCAAATAACATGTTTTTAGATCATTTGTATCGTATCGTTTACTACATAACTTTTCACCAAATTTCGCAAACACTAAGAAAGTTTGTTTTTCGATTCAAAACATGATTTTAACGCGTTGTGGAGTTCAAATAACATGTTTTTAGATCATTTGTATCGTATCTATTAGTACATAACTTTTCACCAAATTTCGCAAACACTAAGAAAGTTTGTTTTTCGATTCAAAACAAGATTTTAACGCTTTGAGGAGTTCAAACAACATTTTTTAAGATCATTTGTATCGTATCTTTTACTACATAATTTTTCACCAAATTTCACAGACACTAAGAAAGTTTGTTTTTCGATTCAAAACAAGATTTTAACGCGTTGTGGAGTTCAAATAACATGTTTTTAGATCATTTGTATCCTATCTTTTAGTACATAACTTTTCACCAAATTTCACAAACACTAAGAAAGTTTGTTTTTCGATTCAAAACCAGATTTTAACGCTTTGAGGAGTTCAAATAACATGTTTTTTGATCATTTGTATCGTATCTTTTAGTACATAACTTTTCACCAAAGTTCACAAACACTAAGAAAGTTTGTTTTTCGATTCAAAACCAGATTTTAACGCTTTGAGGAGTTCAAATAACGTGTTTTTAGATCATTTGTATCGTATCTTTTAGTACATAACTTTTCACCAAATTTCACAAACACTAAGAAAGTTTGTTTTTCGATTCAAAACAAGATTTGAACGCTTTGAGGAGTTCAAATAACATGTTTTTAGATCATTTGTATCGTATCGTTTACTACATAACTTTTCACCAAATTTCACAAACACTAAGAAAGTTTGTTTTTCGATTCAAAACAAGATTTTAACGCTTTGTGGAGTTCAAATAACATGTTTTTAGATCATTTGTATCGTATCTTTTAGTACATAACTTTTCACCAAATTTCACACACACTAAGAAAGTTTGTTTTTCGATTCAAAACAAGATTTTAACGCTTTGAGAAGTTCAAATAACATGTTTTTTGATCATTTGTATCGTATCTTTTACTACATAACTTTTCACCAAATTTCACAAACACTAAGAAAGTTTGTTTTTCGATTCAAAACAAGATTTTAACGCGTTGTGGAGTTCAAATAACATGTTTTTAGATCATTTGTATCGTATCTTTTAGTACATAACTTTTCACCAAATTTCACAAACACTAAGAAAGTTTGTTTTTCGATTCAAAACTAGATTTTAACGCTTTGAGAAGTTCAAATAACGTGTTTTTAGATCATTTGTATCGTATCTATTAGTACATAACTTTTCACCAAATTTCACAAACACTAAGAAAGTTTGTTTTTCGATTCAAAACAAGATTTTAACGCTTTGAGGAGTTCAAACAACATTTTTTAAGATCATTTGTATCGTATCTTTTACTACATAATTTTTCACCAAATTTCACAGACACTAAGAAAGTTTGTTTTTCGATTCAAAACAAGATTTTAACGCGTTGTGGAGTTCAAATAACATGTTTTCAGATCATTTGTATCGTATCTTTTAGTACATAACTTTTCACCAAATTTCGCAAACACTAAGAAAGTTTGTTTTTCGATTCAAAACAAGATTTTAACGCTTTGAGGAGTTCAAATAACGTGTTTTTAGATCATTTGTATCGTATCTTTTAGTACATAACTTTTCACCAAATTTCGCAAACACTAAGAAAGTTTGTTTTTCGATTCAAAACAAGATTTTAACGCTTTGAGGAGTTCAAATAACATGTTTTTAGATCATTTGTATCGTATCTTTTAGTACATAACTTTTCACCAAATTTCACAAACACTAAGAAAGTTTGTTATTTGATTCAAAACAAGATTTTAACGCTTTGAGGAGTTCAAATAACATGTTTTTAGATCATTTGTATCGTATCGTTTACTACATAACTTTTCACCAAATTTCGCAAACACTAAGAAAGTTTGTTTTTCGATTCAAAACATGATTTTAACGCGTTGTGGAGTTCAAATAACATGTTTTTAGATCATTTGTATCGTATCTTTTATTACATAACTTTTCACCAAATTTCACAAACACTAAGAAAGTTTGTTTTTCGATTCAAAACAAGATTTTAACGCTTTGAGGAGTTCAAATAACATGTTTTTAGATTATTTGTATTGTATCTATTACTACATAACTTTTCACCAAATTTCACAAACACTAAGAAAGTTTGTTTTTCGATTCAAAACAAGATTTTAACGCTTTGAGGAGTTCAAATAACATGTTTTTAGATCATTTGTATCATATCTTTTAGTACATAATTTTTCACCAAAGTTCACAAACACTAAGAAAGTTTGTTTTTCGATTCAAAACAAGATTTTAACGCGTTGTGGAGTTCAAATAACATGTTTTTAGATCATTTGTATCGTATCTTTTAGTACATAACTTTTCACCAAATTTCACAAACACTAAGAAAGTTTGTTTTTCGATTCAAAACTAGATTTTAACGCTTTGAGGAGTTCAAATAACGTGTTTTTAGATCATTTGTATCGTATCTTTTAGTACATAACTTTTCACCAAATTTCGCAAACACTAAGAAAGTTTGTTTTTCGATTCAAAACAAGATTTTAACGCTTTGAGGAGTTCAAATAACATGTTTTTAGAACATTTGTATCGTATCTTTTAGTACATAACTTTTCACCAAATTTCACAAACTCTAAGAAAGTTTGTTTTTCGATTCAAAACAAGATTTTAACGCTTTGAGGAGTTCAAATAACATGTTTTTAGATCATTTGTATCGTATCTTTTACTACATAACTTTTCACCAAATTTCACAAACACTAAGAAAGTTTGTTTTTCGATTCAAAACAAGATTTTAACGCTTTGAGGAGTTCAAATAACATGTTTTCAGATCATTTGTATCGTATCTTTTACTACATAACTTTTCACCAAATTTCGCAAACACTAAGAAAGTTTGTTTTTCGATTCAAAACATGATTTCAACGCGTTGTGGAGTTCAAATAACATGTTTTTAGATCATTTGTATCGTATCTTTTATTACATAACTTTTCACCAAATTTCACAAACACTAAGAAAGTTTGTTTTTCGATTCAAAACTAGATTTTAACGCTTTGAGGAGTTCAAATAACGTGTTTTTAGATCATTTGTATCGTATCTATTAGTACATAACTTTTCACCAAATTTCACAAACACTAAGAAAGTTTGTTTTTCGATTCAAAACAAGATTTTAACGCTTTGAGGAGTTCAAACAACATTTTTTAAGATCATTTGTATCGTATCTTTTACTACATAATTTTTCACCAAATTTCACAGACACTAAGAAAGTTTGTTTTTCGATTCAAAACAAGATTTTAACGCGTTGTGGAGTTCAAATAACATGTTTTTAGATCATTTGTATCCTATCTTTTACTACATAACTTTTCACCAAATTTCACAAACACTAAGAAAGTTTGTTTTTCGATTCAAAACCAGATTTTAACGCTTTGAGGAGTTCAAATAACATGTTTTTTGATCATTTGTATCGTATCTTTTAGTACATAACTTTTCACCAAATTTCACAAACACTAAGAAAGTTTGTTTTTCGATTCAAAACAAGATTTGAACGCTTTGAGGAGTTCAAATAACATGTTTTTAGATTATTTGTATTGTATCTATTACTACATAACTTTTCACCAAATTTCACAAACACTAAGAAAGTTTGTTTTTCGATTCAAAACAAGATTTTAACGCTTTGAGGAGTTCAAATAACATGTTTTTAGATCATTTGTATCATATCTTTTAGTACATAACTTTTCACCAAAGTTCACAAACACTAAGAAAGTTTGTTTTTCGATTCAAAACCAGATTTTAACGCTTTGAGGAGTTCAAATAACATGTTTTTAGATTATTTGTATTGTATCTATTACTACATAACTTTTCACCAAATTTCACAAACACTAAGAAAGTTTGTTTTTCGATTCAAAACAAGATTTTAACGCTTTGAGGAGTTCAAATAACATGTTTTTAGATCATTTGTATCATATCTTTTGGTACATAACTTTTCACCAAAGTTCACAAACACTAAGAAAGTTTGTTTTTCGATTAAAAACCAGATTGTAACGCTTTGAGGAGTTCAAATAACGTGTTTTTAGATCATTTGTATCGTATCTTTTAGTACATAACTTTTCACCAAATTTCACAAACACTAAGAAAGTTTGTTTTTCGATTCAAAACAAGATTTGAACGCTTTGAGGAGTTCAAATAACATGTTTTTAGATCATTTGTATCGTATCGTTTACTACATAACTTTTCACCAAATTTCGCAAACACTAAGAAAGTTTGTTTTTCGATTCAAAACAAGATTTTAACGCTTTGTGGAGTTCAAATAACATGTTTTTAGATCATTTGTATCGTATCTTTTACTACATAACTTTTCACCAAATTTCACAAACACTAAGAAAGTTTGTTTTTCGATTCAAAACCAGATTTTAACGCTTTGAGGAGTTCAAATAACGTGTTTTTAGATCATTTGTATCGTATCTTTTAGTACATAACTTTTCACCAAATTTCACAAACACTAAGAAAGTTTGTTTTTCGATTCAAAACAAGATTTGAACGCTTTGAGGAGTTCAAATAACATGTTTTTAGATCATTTGTATCGTATCGTTTACTACATAACTTTTCACCAAATTTCGCAAACACTAAGAAAGTTTGTTTTTCGATTCAAAACAAGATTTTAACGCTTTGTGGAGTTCAAATAACATGTTTTTAGATCATTTGTATCGTATCTTTTACTACATAACTTTTCACCAAATTTCACAAACACTAAGAAAGTTTGTTTTTCGATTCAAAACCAGATTTTAACGCTTTGAGGAGTTCAAATAACATGTTTTTAGATCATTTGTATCGTATCGTTTACTACATAACTTTTCACCAAATTTCGCAAACACTAAGAAAGTTTGTTTTTCGATTCAAAACAAGATTTTAACGCTTTGTGGAGTTCAAATAACATGTTTTTAGATCATTTGTATCGTATCTTTTAGTACATAACTTTTCACCAAATTTCACAAACACTAAGAAAGTTTGTTTTTCGATTCAAAACTAGATTTTAACGCTTTGAGGAGTTCAAATAACGTGTTTTTAGATCATTTGTATCGTATATATTAGTACATAACTTTTCACCAAATTTCACAAACACTAAGAAAGTTTGTTTTTCGATTCAAAACTAGATTTTAACGCTTTGAGGAGTTCAAATAACGTGTTTTTAGATCATTTGTATCGTATCTATTAGTACATAACTTTTCACCAAATTTCACAAACACTAAGAAAGTTTCTTTTTCGATTCAAAACAAGATTTTAACGCTTTGAGGAGTTCAAACAACATTTTTTAAGATCATTTGTATCGTATCTTTTATTACATAATTTTTCACGAAATTTCACAGACACTAAGAAAGTTTGTTTTTCGATTCAAAACAAGATTTTAACGCGTTGTGGAGTTCAAATAACATGTTTTCAGATCATTTGTATCGTATCTTTTAGTACATAACTTTTCACCAAATTTCGCAAACACTAAGAAAGTTTGTTTTTCGATTCAAAACAAAATTTTAACGCTTTGAGGAGTTCAAATAACGTGTTTTTAGATCATTTGTATCGTATCTTTTAGTACATAACTTTTCACCAAATTTCGCAAACACTAAGAAAGTTTGTTTTTCGATTCAAAACAAGATTTTAACGCTTTGAGGAGTTCAAATAACATGTTTTTAGATCATTTGTATCGTATCTTTTAGTACATAACTTTTCACCAAATTTCACAAACACTAAGAAAGTTTGTTATTTGATTCAAAACAAGATTTTAACGCTTTGAGGAGTTCAAATAACATGTTTTTAGATCATTTGTATCGTATCGTTTACTACATAACTTTTCACCAAATTTCGCAAACACTAAGAAAGTTTGTTTTTCGATTCAAAACATGATTTTAACGCGTTGTGGAGTTCAAATAACATGTTTTTAGATCATTTGTATCGTATCTTTTATTACATAACTTTTCACCAAATTTCACAAACACTAAGAAAGTTTGTTTTTCGATTCAAAACAAGATTTTAACGCTTTGAGGAGTTCAAATAACGTGTTTTTAGATCATTTGTATCGTATCTTTTACTACATAATTTTTCACCAAATTTCACAGACACTAAGAAAGTTTGTTTTTCGATTCAAAACAAGATTTTAACGCATAGTGGAGTTCAAATAACATGTTTTTAGATCATTTGTATCGTATCTTTTAGTACATAACTTTTCACCAAATTTCACACACACTAAGAAAGTTTGTTTTTCGATTCAAAACCAGATTTTAACGCTTTGAGGAGTTCAAATAACATGTTTTTTGATCATTTGTATCGTATCTTTTAGTACATAACTTTTCACCAAATTTCACAAACACTAAGAAAGTTTGTTTTTCGATTCAAAACAAGATTTGAACGCTTTGAGGAGTTCAAATAACATGTTTTTAGATTATTTGTATTGTATCTATTACTACATAACTTTTCACCAAATTTCACAAACACTAAGAAAGTTTGTTTTTCGATTCAAAACAAGATTTTAACGCTTTGAGGAGTTCAAATAACATGTTTTTAGATCATTTGTATCATATCTTTTACTACATAACTTTTCACCAAAGTTCACAAACACTAAGAAAGTTTGTTTTTCGATTCAAAACCAGATTTTAACGCTTTGAGGAGTTCAAATAACGTGTTTTTAGATCATTTGTATCGTATCTTTTAGTACATAACTTTTCACCAAATTTCACAAACACTAAGAAAGTCTGTTTTTCGATTCAAAACAAGATTTGAACGCTTTGAGGAGTTCAAATAACATGTTTTTAGATCATTTGTATCGTATCGTTTACTACATAACTTTTCACCAAATTTCGCAAACACTAAGAAAGTTTGTTTTTCGATTCAAAACAAGATTTTAACGCTTTGTGGAGTTCAAATAACATGTTTTTAGATCATTTGTATCGTATCTTTTACTACATAACTTTTCACCAAATTTCGCAAACACTTAGAAAGTTTGTTTTTCGATTCAAAACCAGATTTTAACGCTTTGAGGAGTTCAAATAACGTGTTTTTAGATCATTTGTATCGTATCTTTTAGTACATAACTTTTCACCAAATTTCACAAACACTAAGAAAGTTTTTTTTTCGATTCAAAACCAGATTTGAACGTTTTGAGGAGTTCAAATAAGATGTTTTTAGATCATTTGTATCGTATCGTTTACTACATAACTTTTCACCAAATTTCGCAAACACTAAGAAAGTTTGTTTTTCGATTCAAAACAAGATTTTAACGCTTTGTGGAGTTCAAATAACATGTTTTTAGATCATTTGTATCGTATCTTTTAGTACATAACTTTTCACCAAATTTCACAAACACTAAGAAAGTTTGTTTTCCGATTCAAAACTAGATATTAACGCTTTGAGGAGTTCAAATAACGTGTTTTTAGATCATTTGTATCGTATATATTAGTACATAACTTTTCACCAAATTTCACAAACACTAAGAAAGTTTGTTTTTCGATTCAAAACAAGATTTTAACGCTTTGAGGAGTTCAAACAAGATTTTTTAAGATCATTTGTATCGTATCTTTTACTACATAATTTTTCACCAAATTTCACAAACACTAAGAAAGTTTGTTTTTCGATTCAAAACTAGATTTTAACGCTTTGAGGAGTTCAAATAACGTGTTTTTAGATCATTTGTATCGTATCTTTTAGTACATAACTTTTCACCAAAATTCGCAAACACTAAGAAAGTTTGTTTTTCGATTCAAAACAAGATTTTAACGCTTTGAGGAGTTCAAATAACATGTTTTTAGATCATTTGTATCGTATCTTTTAGTACATAACTTTTCACCAAATTTCACAAACACTAAGAAAGTTTGTTATTTGATTCAAAACAAGATTTTAACGCTTTGAGGAGTTCAAATAACATGTTTTTAGATCATTTGTATCGTATCTTTTACTACATAACTTTTCACCAAATTTCGCAAACACTAAGAAAGTTTGTTTTTCGATTCAAAACATGATTTCAACGCGTTGTGGAGTTCAAATAACATGTTTTTAGATCATTTGTATCGTATCCTTTATTACATAACTTTTCACCAAATTTCACAAACACTAAGAAAGTTTGTTTTTCGATTCAAAACTAGATTTTAACGCTTTGAGGAGTTCAAACAACGTGTTTTTAGATCATTTGTATCGTATCTAATAGTACATAACTTTTCACCAAATTTCGCAAACACTAAGAAAGTTTGTTTTTCGATTCAAAACAAGATTTTAACGCTTTGTGGAGTTCAAATAACATGTTTTTAGATCATTTGTATCGTATCTTTTAGTACATAACTTTTCACCAAATTTCACACACACTAAGAAAGTTTGTTTTTCGATTCAAAACAAGATTTTAACGCTTTGAGAAGTTCAAATAACATGTTTTTTGATCATTTGTATCGTATCTTTTACTACATAACTTTTCACCAAATTTCACAAACACTAAGAAAGTTTGTTTTGCGATTCAAAACAAGATTTTAACGCGTTGTGGAGTTCAAATAACATGTTTTTAGATCATTTGTATCGTACCTTTTAGTACATAACTTTTCACCAAATTTCACAAACACTAAGAAAGTTTGTTTTTCGATTCAAAACTAGATTTTAACGCTTTGAGGAGTTCAAATAACGTGTTTTTAGATCATTTGTATCGTATCTATTAGTACATAACTTTTCACCAAATTTCACAAACACTAAGAAAGTTTGTTTTTCGATTCAAAACAAGATTTTAACGCTTTGAGGAGTTCAAACAACATTTTTTAAGATCATTTGTATCGTATCTTTTAATACATAATTTTTCACCAAATTTCGCAGACACTAAGAAAGTTTGTTTTTCGATTCAAAACAAGATTTTAACGCGTTGTGGAGTTCAAATAACATGTTTTTAGATCATTTGTATCGTATCTTTTAGTACATAACTTTTCACCAAATTTCACAAACACTAAGAAAGTTTGTTTTTCGATTCAAAACTAGATTTTAACGCTTTGAGGAGTTCAAATAACGTGTTTTTAGATCATTTGTATCGTATCTTTTAGTACATAACTTTTCACCAAATTTCGCAAACACTAAGAAAGTTTGTTTTTCGATTCAAAACAAGATTTTAACGCTTTGAGTAGTTCAAATAACATGTTTTTAGATCATTTGTATCGTATCTTTTAGTACATAACTTTTCACCAAATTTCACAAACACTAAGAAAGTTTGTTTTTCGATTCAAAACAAGATTTGAACGCTTTGAGGAGTTCAAATAACATGTTTTTAGATCATTTGTATCGTATCTTTTACTACATAACTTTTCACCAAATTTCGCAAACACTAAGAAAGTTTGTTTTTCGATTCAAAACATGATTTCAACGCGTTGTGGAGTTCAAATAACATGTTTTTAGATCATTTGTATCGTATCTTTTATTACATAACTTTTCACCAAATTTCACAAACACTAAGAAAGTTTGTTTTTCGATTCAAAACTAGATTTTAACGCTTTGAGGAGTTCAAATAACGTGTTTTTAGATCATTTGTATCGTATCTATTAGTACATAACTTTTCACCAAATTTCACAAACACTAAGAAAGTTTGTTTTTCGATTCAAAACAAGATTTTAACGCTTTGAGGAGTTCAAACAACATTTTTTAAGATCATTTGTATCGTATCTTTTACTACATAATTTTTCACCAAATTTCACAGACACTAAGAAAGTTTGTTTTTCGATTCAAAACAAGATTTTAACGCGTTGTGGAGTTCAAATAACATGTTTTTAGATCATTTGTATCCTATCTTTTAGTACATAACTTTTCACCAAATTTCACAAACACTAAGAAAGTTTGTTTTTCGATTCAAAACCAGATTTTAACGCTTTGAGGAGTTCAAATAACATGTTTTTTGATCATTTGTATCGTATCTTTTAGTACATAACTTTTCACCAAATTTCACAAACACTAAGAAAGTTTGTTTTTCGATTCAAAACAAGATTTGAACGCTTTGAGGAGTTCAAATAACATGTTTTTAGATTATTTGTATTGTATCTATTACTACATAACTTTTCACTAAATTTCACAAACACTAAGAAAGTTTGTTTTTCGATTCAAAACAAGATTTTAACGCTTTGAGGAGTTCAAATAACATGTTTTTAGATCATTTGTATCATATCTTTTAGTACATAACTTTTCACCAAAGTTCACAAACACTAAGAAAGTTTGTTTTTCGATTCAAAACCAGATTTTAACGCTTTGAGGAGTTCAAATAACGTGTTTTTAGATCATTTGTATCGTATCTTTTAGTACATAACTTTTCACCAAATTTCACAAACACTAAGAAAGTTTGTTTTTCGATTCAAAACAAGATTTGAACGCTTTGAGGAGTTCAAATAACATGTTTTTAGATCATTTGTATCGTATCTTTTAGTACATAACTTTTCACCAAATTTCACAAACACTAAGAAAGTTTGTTATTTGATTCAAAACAAGATTTTAACGCTTTGAGGAGTTCAAATAACATGTTTTTAGATCATTTGTATCGTATCTTTTACTACATAACTTTTCACCAAATTTCGCAAACACTAAGAAAGTTTGTTTTTCGATTCAAAACATGATTTCAACGCGTTGTGGAGTTCAAATAACATGTTTTTAGATCATTTGTATCGTATCCTTTGTTACATAACTTTTCACCAAATTTCACAAACACTAAGAAAGTTTGTTTTTCGATTCAAAACTAGATTTTAACGCTTTGAGGAGTTCAAATAACGTGTTTTTAGATCATTTGTATCGTATCTATTAGTACATAACTTTTCACCAAATTTCGCAAACACTAAGAAAGTTTGTTTTTCGATTCAAAACAAGATTTTAACGCTTTGTGGAGTTCAAATAACATGTTTTTAGATCATTTGTATCGTATCTTTTAGTACATAACTTTTCACCAAATTTCACACACACTAAGAAAGTTTGTTTTTCGATTCAAAACAAGATTTTAACGCTTTGAGAAGTTCAAATAACATGTTTTTTGATCATTTGTATCGTATCTTTTACTACATAACTTTTCACCAAATTTCACAAACACTAAGAAAGTTTGTTTTGCGATTCAAAACAAGATTTTAACGCGTTGTGGAGTTCAAATAACATGTTTTTAGATCATTTGTATCGTATCTTTTAGTACATAACTTTTCACCAAATTTCACAAACACTAAGAAAGTTTGTTTTTCGATTCAAAACTAGATTTTAACGCTTTGAGGAGTTCAAATAACGTGTTTTTAGATCATTTGTATCGTATCTATTAGTACATAACTTTTCACCAAATTTCACAAACACTAAGAAAGTTTGTTTTTCGATTCAAAACAAGATTTTAACGCTTTGAGGAGTTCAAACAACATTTTTTAAGATCATTTGTATCGTATCTTTTAATACATAATTTTTCACCAAATTTCCCAGACACTAAGAAAGTTTGTTTTTCGATTCAAAACAAGATTTTAACGCGTTGTGGAGTTCAAATAACATGTTTTTAGATCATTTGTATCGTATCTTTTAGTACATAACTTTTCACCAAATTTCACAAACACTAAGAAAGTTTGTTTTTCGATTCAAAACTAGATTTTAACGCTTTGAGGAGTTCAAATAACGTGTTTTTAGATCATTTGTATCGTATCTTTTAGTACATAACTTTTCACCAAATTTCGCAAACACTAAGAAAGTTTGTTTTTCGATTCAAAATAAGATTTTAACGCTTTGAGTAGTTCAAATAACATGTTTTTAGATCATTTGTATCGTATCTTTTAGTACATAACTTTTCACCAAATTTCACAAACACTAAGAAAGTTTGTTTTTCGATTCAAAACAAGATTTTAACGCTTTGAGGAGTTCAAATAACATGTTTTTAGGTCATTTGTAACGTATCTTTTACTACATAACTTTTCACCAAATTTCACAAACACTAAGAAAGTTTGTTTTTCGATTCAAAACAAGATTTTAACGCATTGTGGAGTTCAAATAACGTGTTTTTAGATCATTTGTATCGTATCTTTTAGTACATAACTTTTCACCAAATTTCACAAACATTAAGAAAGTTTGTTTTTCGAATCAAAACTAGATTTTAACGTTTTGAGGAGTTCAAATAACGTGTTTTTAGATCATTTGTATCGTATCTATTAGTACATAACTTTTCACCAAATTTCACAAACTCTAAGAAAGTTTGTTTTTCGATTCAAAACAAGATTTGAACGCTTTGAGGAGTTCAAATAACATGTTTTTAGATCATTTGTATCGTATCTTTTACTACATAACTTTTCACCAAATTTCGCAAACACTAAGAAAGTTTGTTTTTCGATTCAAAACATGATTTCAACGCGTTGTGGAGTTCAAATAACATGTTTTTAGATCATTTGTATCGTATCTTTTATTACATAACTTTTCACCAAATTTCACAAACACTAAGAAAGTTTGTTTTTCGATTCAAAACTAGATTTTAACGCTTTGAGGAGTTCAAATAACGTGTTTTTTGATCATTTGTATCGTATCTATTAGTACATAACTTTTCACCAAATTTCACAAACACTAAGAAAGTTTGTTTTTCGATTCAAAACAAGATTTTAACGCTTTGAGGAGTTCAAACAACATTTTTTAAGATCATTTGTATCGTATCTTTTACTACATAATTTTTCACCAAATTTCACAGACACTAAGAAAGTTTGTTTTTCGATTCAAAACAAGATTTTAACGCGTTGTGGAGTTCAAATAACATGTTTTTAGATCATTTGTATCCTATCTTTTAGTACATAACTTTTCACCAAATTTCACAAACACTAAGAAAGTTTGTTTTTCGATTCAAAACCAGATTTTAACGCTTTGAGGAGTTCAAATAACATGTTTTTTGATCATTTGTATCGTATCTTTTAGTACATAACTTTTCACCAAATTTCACAAACACTAAGAAAGTTTGTTTTTCGATTCAAAACAAGATTTGAACGCTTTGAGGAGTTCAAATAACATGTTTTTAGATTATTTGTATTGTATCTATTACTACATAACTTTTCACTAAATTTCACAAACACTAAGAAAGTTTGTTTTTCGATTCAAAACAAGATTTTAACGCTTTGAGGAGTTCAAATAACATGTTTTTAGATCATTTGTATCATATCTTTTAGTACATAACTTTTCACCAAAGTTCACAAACACTAAGAAAGTTTGTTTTTCGATTCAAAACCAGATTTTAACGCTTTGAGGAGTTCAAATAACGTGTTTTTAGATCATTTGTATCGTATCTTTTAGTACATAACTTTTCACCAAATTTCACAAACACTAAGAAAGTTTGTTTTTCGATTCAAAACAAGATTTGAACGCTTTGAGGAGTTCAAATAACATGTTTTTAGATCATTTGTATCGTATCTTTTAGTACATAACTTTTCACCAAATTTCACAAACACTAAGAAAGTTTGTTATTTGATTCAAAACAAGATTTTAACGCTTTGAGGAGTTCAAATAACATGTTTTTAGATCATTTGTATCGTATCTTTTACTACATAACTTTTCACCAAATTTCGCAAACACTAAGAAAGTTTGTTTTTCGATTCAAAACATGATTTCAACGCGTTGTGGAGTTCAAATAACATGTTTTTAGATCATTTGTATCGTATCCTTTGTTACATAACTTTTCACCAAATTTCACAAACACTAAGAAAGTTTGTTTTTCGATTCAAAACAAGATTTTAACGCTTTGAGGAGTTCAAATAACATGTTTTTAGATCATTTGTATCATATCTTTTAGTACATAACTTTTCACCAAAGTTCACAAACACTAAGAAAGTTTGTTTTTCGATTCAAAACCAGATTTTAACGCTTTGAGGAGTTCAAATAACGTGTTTTTAGATCATTTGTATCGTATCTTTTAGTACATAACTTTTCACCAAATTTCACAAACACTAAGAAAGTTTGTTTTTCGATTCAAAACAAGATTTGAACGCTTTGAGGAGTTCAAATAACATGTTTTTAGATCATTTGTATCGTATCTTTTAGTACATAACTTTTCACCAAATTTCACAAACACTAAGAAAGTTTGTTATTTGATTCAAAACAAGATTTTAACGCTTTGAGGAGTTCAAATAACATGTTTTTAGATCATTTGTATCGTATCTTTTACTACATAACTTTTCACCAAATTTCGCAAACACTAAGAAAGTTTGTTTTTCGATTCAAAACATGATTTCAACGCGTTGTGGAGTTCAAATAACATGTTTTTAGATCATTTGTATCGTATCCTTTGTTACATAACTTTTCACCAAATTTCACACACACTAAGAAAGTTTGTTTTTCGATTCAAAACAAGATTTTAACGCTTTGTGGAGTTCAAATAACATGTTTTTAGATCATTTGTATCGTATCTTTTAGTACATAACTTTTCACCAAATTTCACACACACTAAGAAAGTTTGTTTTTCGATTCAAAACAAGATTTTAACGCTTTGAGAAGTTCAAATAACATGTTTTTTGATCATTTGTATCGTATCTTTTACTACATAACTTTTCACCAAATTTCACAAACACTAAGAAAGTTTGTTTTTCGATTCAAAACAAGATTTTAACGCGTTGTGGAGTTCAAATAACATGTTTTTAGATCATTTGTATCGTATCTTTTAGTACATAACTTTTCACCAAATTTCACAAACACTAAGAAAGTTTGTTTTTCGATTCAAAACTAGATTTTAACGCTTTGAGGAGTTCAAATAACGTGTTTTTAGATCATTTGTATCGTATCTTTTAGTACATAACTTTTCACCAAATTTCACAAACACTAAGAAAGTTTGTTTTTCGATTCAAAACAAGATTTTAACGCTTTGAGGAGTTCAAACAACATTTTTTAAGATCATTTGTATCGTATCTTTTACTACATAATTTTTCACCAAATTTCACAGACACTAAGAAAGTTTGTTTTTCGATTCAAAACAAGATTTTAACGCGTTGTGGAGTTCAAATAACATGTTTTCAGATCATTTGTATCGTATCTTTTAGTACATAACTTTTCACCAAATTTCGCAAACACTAAGAAAGTTTGTTTTTCGATTCAAAACAAGATTTTAACGCTTTGAGGAGTTCAAATAACGTGTTTTTAGATCATTTGTATCGTATCTTTTAGTACATAACTTTTCACCAAATTTCGCAAACACTAAGAAAGTTTGTTTTTCGATTCAAAACAAGATTTTAACGCTTTGAGGAGTTCAAATAACATGTTTTTAGATCATTTGTATCGTATCTTTTAGTACATAACTTTTCACCAAATTTCACAAACACTAAGAAAGTTTGTTATTTGATTCAAAACAAGATTTTAACGCTTTGAGGAGTTCAAATAACATGTTTTTAGATCATTTGTATCGTATCGTTTACTACATAACTTTTCACCAAATTTCGCAAACACTAAGAAAGTTTGTTTTTCGATTCAAAACATGATTTTAACGCGTTGTGGAGTTCAAATAACATGTTTTTAGATCATTTGTATCGTATCTTTTATTACATAACTTTTCACCAAATTTCACAAACACTAAGAAAGTTTGTTTTTCGATTCAAAACAAGATTTTAACGCTTTGAGGAGTTCAAATAACCTGTTTTTATATCATTTGTATCGTATCTTTTACTACATAATTTTTCACCAAATTTCACAGACACTAAGAAAGTTTGTTTTTCGATTCAAAACAAGATTTTAACGCGTAGTGGAGTTCAAATAACATGTTTTTAGATCATTTGTATCGTATCTTTTAGTACATAACTTTTCACTAAATTTCACACACACTAAGAAAGTTTGTTTTTCGATTCAAAACCAGATTTTAACGCTTTGAGGAGTTGAAATAACATGTTTTTTGATCATTTGTATCGTATCTTTTAGTACATAACTTTTCACCAAATTTCACAAACACTAAGAAAGTTTGTTTTTCGATTCAAAACAAGATTTGAACGCTTTGAGGAGTTCAAATAACATGTTTTTAGATTATTTGTATTGTATCTATTACTACATAACTTTTCACCAAATTTCACAAACACTAAGAAAGTTTGTTTTTCGATTCAAAACAAGATTTTAACGCTTTGAGGAGTTCAAATAACATGTTTTTAGATCATTTGTATCATATCTTTTAGTACATAACTTTTCACCAAAGTTCACAAACACTAAGAAAGTTTGTTTTTCGATTCAAAACCAGATTTTAACGCTTTGAGGAGTTCAAATAACGTGTTTTTAGATCATTTGTATCGTATCTTTTAGTACATAACTTTTCACCAAATTTCACAAACACTAAGAAAGTTTGTTTTTCGATTCAAAACAAGATTTGAACGCTTTGAGGAGTTCAAATAACATGTTTTTAGATCATTTGTATCGTATCGTTTACTACATAACTTTTCACCAAATTTCGCAAACACTAAGAAAGTTTGTTTTTCGATTCAAAACAAGATTTTAACGCTTTGTGGAGTTCAAATAACATGTTTTTAGATCATTTGTATCGTATCTTTTACTACATAACTTTTCACCAAATTTCACAAACACTTAGAAAGTTTGTTTTTCGATTCAAAACCAGATTTTAACGCTTTGAGGAGTTCAAATAACGTGTTTTTAGATCATTTGTATCGTATCTTTTAGTACATAACTTTTCACCAAATTTCACAAACACTAAGAAAGTTTGTTTTTCGATTCAAAACCAGATTTGAACGTTTTGAGGAGTTCAAATAAGATGTTTTTAGATCATTTGTATCGTATCGTTTACTACATAACTTTTCACCAAATTTCGCAAACACTAAGAAAGTTTGTTTTTCGATTCAAAACAAGATTTTAACGCTTTGTGGAGTTCAAATAACATGTTTTTAGATCATTTGTATCGTATCTTTTAGTACATAACTTTTCACCAAATTTCACAAACACTAAGAAAGTTTGTTTTCCGATTCAAAACTAGATATTAACGCTTTGAGGAGTTCAAATAACGTGTTTTTAGATCATTTGTATCGTATATATTAGTACATAACTTTTCACCAAATTTCACAAACACTAAGAAAGTTTGTTTTTCGATTCAAAACAAGATTTTAACGCTTTGAGGAGTTCAAACAACATTTTTTAAGATCATTTGTATCGTATCTTTTACTACATAATTTTTCACCAAATTTCACAGACACTAAAAAAGTTTGTTTTTCGATTCAAAACAAGATTTTAACGCGTTGTGGAGTTCAAATAACATGTTTTTAGATCATTTGTATCGTATCTTTTAGTACATAACTTTTCACCAAATTTCACAAACACTAAGAAAGTTTGTTTTTCGATTCAAAACTAGATTTTAACGCTTTGAGGAGTTCAAATAACGTGTTTTTAGATCATTTGTATCGTATCTTTTAGTACATAACTTTTCACCAAAATTCGCAAACACTAAGAAAGTTTGTTTTTCGATTCAAAACAAGATTTGAACGCTTTGAGGAGTTCAAATAACATGTTTTTAGATTATTTGTATTGTATCTATTACTACATAACTTTTCACCAAATTTCACAAACACTAAGAAAGTTTGTTTTTCGATTCAAAACAAGATTTTAACGCTTTGAGGAGTTCAAATAACATGTTTTTAGATCATTTGTATCATATCTTTTAGTACATAACTTTTCACCAAAGTTCACAAACACTAAGAAAGTTTGTTTTTCGATTCAAAACCAGATTTTAACGCTTTGAGGAGTTCAAATAACGTGTTTTTAGATCATTTGTATCGTATCTTTTAGTACATAACTTTTCACCAAATTTCACAAACACTAAGAAAGTTTGTTTTTCGATTCAAAACAAGATTTGAACGCTTTGAGGAGTTCAAATAACATGTTTTTAGATCATTTGTATCGTATCGTTTACTACATAACTTTTCACCAAATTTCGCAAACACTAAGAAAGTTTGTTTTTCGATTCAAAACAAGATTTTAACGCTTTGTGGAGTTCAAATAACATGTTTTTAGATCATTTGTATCGTATCTTTTACTACATAACTTTTCACCAAATTTCACAAACACTTAGAAAGTTTGTTTTTCGATTCAAAACCAGATTTTAACGCTTTGAGGAGTTCAAATAACGTGTTTTTAGATCATTTGTATCGTATCTTTTAGTACATAACTTTTCACCAAATTTCACAAACACTAAGAAAGTTTGTTTTTCGATTCAAAACCAGATTTGAACGTTTTGAGGAGTTCAAATAAGATGTTTTTAGATCATTTGTATCGTATCGTTTACTACATAACTTTTCACCAAATTTCGCAAACACTAAGAAAGTTTGTTTTTCGATTCAAAACAAGATTTTAACGCTTTGTGGAGTTCAAATAACATGTTTTTAGATCATTTGTATCGTATCTTTTAGTACATAACTTTTCACCAAATTTCACAAACACTAAGAAAGTTTGTTTTCCGATTCAAAACTAGATATTAACGCTTTGAGGAGTTCAAATAACGTGTTTTTAGATCATTTGTATCGTATATATTAGTACATAACTTTTCACCAAATTTCACAAACACTAAGAAAGTTTGTTTTTCGATTCAAAACAAGATTTTAACGCTTTGAGGAGTTCAAACAACATTTTTTAAGATCATTTGTATCGTATCTTTTACTACATAATTTTTCACCAAATTTCACAGACACTAAAAAAGTTTGTTTTTCGATTCAAAACAAGATTTTAACGCGTTGTGGAGTTCAAATAACATGTTTTTAGATCATTTGTATCGTATCTTTTAGTACATAACTTTTCACCAAATTTCACAAACACTAAGAAAGTTTGTTTTTCGATTCAAAACTAGATTTTAACGCTTTGAGGAGTTCAAATAACGTGTTTTTAGATCATTTGTATCGTATCTTTTAGTACATAACTTTTCACCAAAATTCGCAAACACTAAGAAAGTTTGTTTTTCGATTCAAAACAAGATTTTAACGCTTTGAGGAGTTCAAATAACATGTTTTTAGATCATTTGTATCGTATCTTTTAGTACATAACTTTTCACCAAATTTCACAAACACTAAGAAAGTTTGTTATTTGATTCAAAACAAGATTTTAACGCTTTGAGGAGTTCAAATAACATGTTTTTAGATCATTTGTATCGTATCTTTTACTACATAACTTTTCACCAAATTTCGCAAACACTAAGAAAGTTTGTTTTTCGATTCAAAACATGATTTCAACGCGTTGTGGAGTTCAAATAACATGTTTTTAGATCATTTGTATCGTATCCTTTATTACATAACTTTTCACCAAATTTCACAAACACTAAGGAAGTTTGTTTTTCGATTCAAAACTAGATTTTAACGCTTTGAGGAGTTCAAATAACGTGTTTTTAGATCATTTGTATCGTATCTATTAGTACATAACTTTTCACCAAATTTCGCAAACACTAAGAAAGTTTGTTTTTCGATTCAAAACAAGATTTTAACGCTTTGAGGAGTTCAAACAACATTTTTTAAGATCATTTGTATCGTATCTTTTACTACATAATTTTTCACCAAATTTCACAGACACTAAGAAAGTTTGTTTTTCGATTCAAAACAAGATTTTAACGCGTTGTGGAGTTCAAATAACATGTTTTCAGATCATTTGTATCCTATCTTTTAGTACATAACTTTTCACCAAATTTCACAAACACTAAGAAAGTTTGTTTTTCGATTCAAAACCAGATTTTAACGCTTTGAGGAGTTCAAATAACATGTTTTTTGATCATTTGTATCGTATCTTTTAGTACATAACTTTTCACCAAAGTTCACAAACACTAAGAAAGTTTGTTTTTCGATTCAAAACCAGATTTTAACGCTTTGAGGAGTTCAAATAACGTGTTTTTAGATCATTTGTATCGTATCTTTTAGTACATAACTTTTCACCAAATTTCACAAACACTAAGAAAGTTTGTTTTTCGATTCAAAACAAGATTTGAACGCTTTGAGGAGTTCAAATAACATGTTTTTAGATCATTTGTATCGTATCGTTTACTACATAACTTTTCACCAAATTTCGCAAACACTAAGAAAGTTTGTTTTTCGATTCAAAACAAGATTTTAACGCTTTGTGGAGTTCAAATAACATGTTTTTAGATCATTTGTATCGTATCTTTTAGTACATAACTTTTCACCAAATTTCACACACACTAAGAAAGTTTGTTTTTCGATTCAAAACAAGATTTTAACGCTTTGAGAAGTTCAAATAACATGTTTTTTGATCATTTGTATCGTATCTTTTACTACATAACTTTTCACCAAATTTCACAAACACTAAGAAAGTTTGTTTTTCGATTCAAAACAAGATTTGAACGCTTTGAGGAGTTCAAATAACATGTTTTTAGATCATTTGTATCGTATCGTTTACTACATAACTTTTCACCAAATTTCGCAAACACTAAGAAAGTTTGTTTTTCGATTCAAAACAAGATTTTAACGCTTTGTGGAGTTCAAATAACATGTTTTTAGATCATTTGTATCGTATCTTTTAGTACATAACTTTTCACCAAATTTCACACACACTAAGAAAGTTTGTTTTTCGATTCAAAACTAGATTTTAACGCTTTGAGGAGTTCAAATAACGTGTTTTTAGATCATTTGTATCGTATCTATTAGTACATAACTTTTCACCAAATTTCACAAACACTAAGAAAGTTTGTTTTTCGATTCAAAACAAGATTTTAACGCTTTGAGGAGTTCAAACAACATTTTTTAAGATCATTTGTATCGTATCTTTTAATACATAATTTTTCACCAAATTTCCCAGACACTAAGAAAGTTTGTTTTTCGATTCAAAACAAGATTTTAACGCGTTGTGGAGTTCAAATAACATGTTTTTAGATCATTTGTATCGTATCTTTTAGTACATAACTTTTCACCAAATTTCACAAACACTAAGAAAGTTTGTTTTTCGATTCAAAACTAGATTTTAACGCTTTGAGGAGTTCAAATAACGTGTTTTTAGATCATTTGTATCGTATCTTTTAGTACATAACTTTTCACCAAATTTCGCAAACACTAAGAAAGTTTGTTTTTCGATTCAAAATAAGATTTTAACGCTTTGAGTAGTTCAAATAACATGTTTTTAGATCATTTGTATCGTATCTTTTAGTACATAACTTTTCACCAAATTTCACAAACACTAAGAAAGTTTGTTTTTCGATTCAAAACAAGATTTTAACGCTTTGAGGAGTTCAAATAACATGTTTTTAGGTCATTTGTAACGTATCTTTTACTACATAACTTTTCACCAAATTTCACAAACACTAAGAAAGTTTGTTTTTCGATTCAAAACAAGATTTTAACGCATTGTGGAGTTCAAATAACGTGTTTTTAGATCATTTGTATCGTATCTTTTAGTACATAACTTTTCACCAAATTTCACAAACATTAAGAAAGTTTGTTTTTCGAATCAAAACTAGATTTTAACGTTTTGAGGAGTTCAAATAACGTGTTTTTAGATCATTTGTATCGTATCTATTAGTACATAACTTTTCACCAAATTTCACAAACTCTAAGAAAGTTTGTTTTTCGATTCAAAACAAGATTTGAACGCTTTGAGGAGTTCAAATAACATGTTTTTAGATCATTTGTATCGTATCTTTTACTACATAACTTTTCACCAAATTTCGCAAACACTAAGAAAGTTTGTTTTTCGATTCAAAACATGATTTCAACGCGTTGTGGAGTTCAAATAACATGTTTTTAGATCATTTGTATCGTATCTTTTATTACATAACTTTTCACCAAATTTCACAAACACTAAGAAAGTTTGTTTTTCGATTCAAAACTAGATTTTAACGCTTTGAGGAGTTCAAATAACGTGTTTTTTGATCATTTGTATCGTATCTATTAGTACATAACTTTTCACCAAATTTCACAAACACTAAGAAAGTTTGTTTTTCGATTCAAAACAAGATTTTAACGCTTTGAGGAGTTCAAACAACATTTTTTAAGATCATTTGTATCGTATCTTTTACTACATAATTTTTCACCAAATTTCACAGACACTAAGAAAGTTTGTTTTTCGATTCAAAACAAGATTTTAACGCGTTGTGGAGTTCAAATAACATGTTTTTAGATCATTTGTATCCTATCTTTTAGTACATAACTTTTCACCAAATTTCACAAACACTAAGAAAGTTTGTTTTTCGATTCAAAACCAGATTTTAACGCTTTGAGGAGTTCAAATAACATGTTTTTTGATCATTTGTATCGTATCTTTTAGTACATAACTTTTCACCAAATTTCACAAACACTAAGAAAGTTTGTTTTTCGATTCAAAACAAGATTTGAACGCTTTGAGGAGTTCAAATAACATGTTTTTAGATTATTTGTATTGTATCTATTACTACATAACTTTTCACTAAATTTCACAAACACTAAGAAAGTTTGTTTTTCGATTCAAAACAAGATTTTAACGCTTTGAGGAGTTCAAATAACATGTTTTTAGATCATTTGTATCATATCTTTTAGTACATAACTTTTCACCAAAGTTCACAAACACTAAGAAAGTTTGTTTTTCGATTCAAAACCAGATTTTAACGCTTTGAGGAGTTCAAATAACGTGTTTTTAGATCATTTGTATCGTATCTTTTAGTACATAACTTTTCACCAAATTTCACAAACACTAAGAAAGTTTGTTTTTCGATTCAAAACAAGATTTGAACGCTTTGAGGAGTTCAAATAACATGTTTTTAGATCATTTGTATCGTATCTTTTAGTACATAACTTTTCACCAAATTTCACAAACACTAAGAAAGTTTGTTATTTGATTCAAAACAAGATTTTAACGCTTTGAGGAGTTCAAATAACATGTTTTTAGATCATTTGTATCGTATCTTTTACTACATAACTTTTCACCAAATTTCGCAAACACTAAGAAAGTTTGTTTTTCGATTCAAAACATGATTTCAACGCGTTGTGGAGTTCAAATAACATGTTTTTAGATCATTTGTATCGTATCCTTTGTTACATAACTTTTCACCAAATTTCACAAACACTAAGAAAGTTTGTTTTTCGATTCAAAACAAGATTTTAACGCTTTGAGGAGTTCAAATAACATGTTTTTAGATCATTTGTATCATATCTTTTAGTACATAACTTTTCACCAAATTTCACAAACTCTAAGAAAGTTTGTTTTTCGATTCAAAACAAGATTTGAACGCTTTGAGGAGTTCAAATAACATGTTTTTAGATCATTTGTATCGTATCTTTTACTACATAACTTTTCACCAAATTTCGCAAACACTAAGAAAGTTTGTTTTTCGATTCAAAACATGATTTCAACGCGTTGTGGAGTTCAAATAACATGTTTTTAGATCATTTGTATCGTATCTTTTATTACATAACTTTTCACCAAATTTCACAAACACTAAGAAAGTTTGTTTTTCGATTCAAAACTAGATTTTAACGCTTTGAGGAGTTCAAATAACGTGTTTTTTGATCATTTGTATCGTATCTTTTAGTACATAACTTTTCACCAAATTTCACAAACACTAAGAAAGTTTGTTATTTGATTCAAAACAAGATTTTAACGCTTTGAGGAGTTCAAATAACATGTTTTTAGATCATTTGTATCGTATCTTTTACTACATAACTTTTCACCAAATTTCGCAAACACTAAGAAAGTTTGTTTTTCGATTCAAAACATGATTTCAACGCGTTGTGGAGTTCAAATAACGTGTTTTTAGATCATTTGTATCGTATCTTTTAGTACATAACTTTTCACCAAATTTCACAAACATTAAGAAAGTTTGTTTTTCGAATCAAAACTAGATTTTAACGTTTTGAGGAGTTCAAATAACGTGTTTTTAGATCATTTGTATCGTATCTATTAGTACATAACTTTTCACCAAATTTCACAAACTCTAAGAAAGTTTGTTTTTCGATTCAAAACAAGATTTGAACGCTTTGAGGAGTTCAAATAACATGTTTTTAGATCATTTGTATCGTATCTTTTA
This sequence comes from Luzula sylvatica, assembly GCA_946800325.1. NCBI lineage: Eukaryota > Viridiplantae > Streptophyta > Magnoliopsida > Poales > Juncaceae > Luzula > Luzula sylvatica. The sequence goes on along the minus strand of OX326956.1, from coordinate 75,315,306 downwards.
CTACATAACTTTTCACCAAATTTCGCAAACACTAAGAAAGTTTGTTTTTCGATTCAAAACATGATTTCAACGCGTTGTGGAGTTCAAATAACATGTTTTTAGATCATTTGTATCGTATCTTTTATTACATAACTTTTCACCAAATTTCACAAACACTAAGAAAGTTTGTTTTTCGATTCAAAACTAGATTTTAACGCTTTGAGGAGTTCAAATAACGTGTTTTTTGATCATTTGTATCGTATCTATTAGTACATAACTTTTCACCAAATTTCACAAACACTAAGAAAGTTTGTTTTTCGATTCAAAACAAGATTTTAACGCTTTGAGGAGTTCAAACAACATTTTTTAAGATCATTTGTATCGTATCTTTTACTACATAATTTTTCACCAAATTTCACAGACACTAAGAAAGTTTGTTTTTCGATTCAAAACAAGATTTTAACGCGTTGTGGAGTTCAAATAACATGTTTTTAGATCATTTGTATCCTATCTTTTAGTACATAACTTTTCACCAAATTTCACAAACACTAAGAAAGTTTGTTTTTCGATTCAAAACCAGATTTTAACGCTTTGAGGAGTTCAAATAACATGTTTTTTGATCATTTGTATCGTATCTTTTAGTACATAACTTTTCACCAAATTTCACAAACACTAAGAAAGTTTGTTTTTCGATTCAAAACAAGATTTGAACGCTTTGAGGAGTTCAAATAACATGTTTTTAGATTATTTGTATTGTATCTATTACTACATAACTTTTCACTAAATTTCACAAACACTAAGAAAGTTTGTTTTTCGATTCAAAACAAGATTTTAACGCTTTGAGGAGTTCAAATAACATGTTTTTAGATCATTTGTATCATATCTTTTAGTACATAACTTTTCACCAAAGTTCACAAACACTAAGAAAGTTTGTTTTTCGATTCAAAACCAGATTTTAACGCTTTGAGGAGTTCAAATAACGTGTTTTTAGATCATTTGTATCGTATCTTTTAGTACATAACTTTTCACCAAATTTCACAAACACTAAGAAAGTTTGTTTTTCGATTCAAAACAAGATTTGAACGCTTTGAGGAGTTCAAATAACATGTTTTTAGATCATTTGTATCGTATCTTTTAGTACATAACTTTTCACCAAATTTCACAAACACTAAGAAAGTTTGTTATTTGATTCAAAACAAGATTTTAACGCTTTGAGGAGTTCAAATAACATGTTTTTAGATCATTTGTATCGTATCTTTTACTACATAACTTTTCACCAAATTTCGCAAACACTAAGAAAGTTTGTTTTTCGATTCAAAACATGATTTCAACGCGTTGTGGAGTTCAAATAACATGTTTTTAGATCATTTGTATCGTATCCTTTGTTACATAACTTTTCACCAAATTTCACAAACACTAAGAAAGTTTGTTTTTCGATTCAAAACAAGATTTTAACGCTTTGAGGAGTTCAAATAACATGTTTTTAGATCATTTGTATCATATCTTTTAGTACATAACTTTTCACCAAAGTTCACAAACACTAAGAAAGTTTGTTTTTCGATTCAAAACCAGATTTTAACGCTTTGAGGAGTTCAAATAACGTGTTTTTAGATCATTTGTATCGTATCTTTTAGTACATAACTTTTCACCAAATTTCACAAACACTAAGAAAGTTTGTTTTTCGATTCAAAACAAGATTTGAACGCTTTGAGGAGTTCAAATAACATGTTTTTAGATCATTTGTATCGTATCTTTTAGTACATAACTTTTCACCAAATTTCACAAACACTAAGAAAGTTTGTTATTTGATTCAAAACAAGATTTTAACGCTTTGAGGAGTTCAAATAACATGTTTTTAGATCATTTGTATCGTATCTTTTACTACATAACTTTTCACCAAATTTCGCAAACACTAAGAAAGTTTGTTTTTCGATTCAAAACATGATTTCAACGCGTTGTGGAGTTCAAATAACATGTTTTTAGATCATTTGTATCGTATCCTTTGTTACATAACTTTTCACCAAATTTCACACACACTAAGAAAGTTTGTTTTTCGATTCAAAACAAGATTTTAACGCTTTGTGGAGTTCAAATAACATGTTTTTAGATCATTTGTATCGTATCTTTTAGTACATAACTTTTCACCAAATTTCACACACACTAAGAAAGTTTGTTTTTCGATTCAAAACAAGATTTTAACGCTTTGAGAAGTTCAAATAACATGTTTTTTGATCATTTGTATCGTATCTTTTACTACATAACTTTTCACCAAATTTCACAAACACTAAGAAAGTTTGTTTTTCGATTCAAAACAAGATTTTAACGCGTTGTGGAGTTCAAATAACATGTTTTTAGATCATTTGTATCGTATCTTTTAGTACATAACTTTTCACCAAATTTCACAAACACTAAGAAAGTTTGTTTTTCGATTCAAAACTAGATTTTAACGCTTTGAGGAGTTCAAATAACGTGTTTTTAGATCATTTGTATCGTATCTTTTAGTACATAACTTTTCACCAAATTTCACAAACACTAAGAAAGTTTGTTTTTCGATTCAAAACAAGATTTTAACGCTTTGAGGAGTTCAAACAACATTTTTTAAGATCATTTGTATCGTATCTTTTACTACATAATTTTTCACCAAATTTCACAGACACTAAGAAAGTTTGTTTTTCGATTCAAAACAAGATTTTAACGCGTTGTGGAGTTCAAATAACATGTTTTCAGATCATTTGTATCGTATCTTTTAGTACATAACTTTTCACCAAATTTCGCAAACACTAAGAAAGTTTGTTTTTCGATTCAAAACAAGATTTTAACGCTTTGAGGAGTTCAAATAACGTGTTTTTAGATCATTTGTATCGTATCTTTTAGTACATAACTTTTCACCAAATTTCGCAAACACTAAGAAAGTTTGTTTTTCGATTCAAAACAAGATTTTAACGCTTTGAGGAGTTCAAATAACATGTTTTTAGATCATTTGTATCGTATCTTTTAGTACATAACTTTTCACCAAATTTCACAAACACTAAGAAAGTTTGTTATTTGATTCAAAACAAGATTTTAACGCTTTGAGGAGTTCAAATAACATGTTTTTAGATCATTTGTATCGTATCGTTTACTACATAACTTTTCACCAAATTTCGCAAACACTAAGAAAGTTTGTTTTTCGATTCAAAACATGATTTTAACGCGTTGTGGAGTTCAAATAACATGTTTTTAGATCATTTGTATCGTATCTTTTATTACATAACTTTTCACCAAATTTCACAAACACTAAGAAAGTTTGTTTTTCGATTCAAAACAAGATTTTAACGCTTTGAGGAGTTCAAATAACCTGTTTTTATATCATTTGTATCGTATCTTTTACTACATAATTTTTCACCAAATTTCACAGACACTAAGAAAGTTTGTTTTTCGATTCAAAACAAGATTTTAACGCGTAGTGGAGTTCAAATAACATGTTTTTAGATCATTTGTATCGTATCTTTTAGTACATAACTTTTCACTAAATTTCACACACACTAAGAAAGTTTGTTTTTCGATTCAAAACCAGATTTTAACGCTTTGAGGAGTTGAAATAACATGTTTTTTGATCATTTGTATCGTATCTTTTAGTACATAACTTTTCACCAAATTTCACAAACACTAAGAAAGTTTGTTTTTCGATTCAAAACAAGATTTGAACGCTTTGAGGAGTTCAAATAACATGTTTTTAGATTATTTGTATTGTATCTATTACTACATAACTTTTCACCAAATTTCACAAACACTAAGAAAGTTTGTTTTTCGATTCAAAACAAGATTTTAACGCTTTGAGGAGTTCAAATAACATGTTTTTAGATCATTTGTATCATATCTTTTAGTACATAACTTTTCACCAAAGTTCACAAACACTAAGAAAGTTTGTTTTTCGATTCAAAACCAGATTTTAACGCTTTGAGGAGTTCAAATAACGTGTTTTTAGATCATTTGTATCGTATCTTTTAGTACATAACTTTTCACCAAATTTCACAAACACTAAGAAAGTTTGTTTTTCGATTCAAAACAAGATTTGAACGCTTTGAGGAGTTCAAATAACATGTTTTTAGATCATTTGTATCGTATCGTTTACTACATAACTTTTCACCAAATTTCGCAAACACTAAGAAAGTTTGTTTTTCGATTCAAAACAAGATTTTAACGCTTTGTGGAGTTCAAATAACATGTTTTTAGATCATTTGTATCGTATCTTTTACTACATAACTTTTCACCAAATTTCACAAACACTTAGAAAGTTTGTTTTTCGATTCAAAACCAGATTTTAACGCTTTGAGGAGTTCAAATAACGTGTTTTTAGATCATTTGTATCGTATCTTTTAGTACATAACTTTTCACCAAATTTCACAAACACTAAGAAAGTTTGTTTTTCGATTCAAAACCAGATTTGAACGTTTTGAGGAGTTCAAATAAGATGTTTTTAGATCATTTGTATCGTATCGTTTACTACATAACTTTTCACCAAATTTCGCAAACACTAAGAAAGTTTGTTTTTCGATTCAAAACAAGATTTTAACGCTTTGTGGAGTTCAAATAACATGTTTTTAGATCATTTGTATCGTATCTTTTAGTACATAACTTTTCACCAAATTTCACAAACACTAAGAAAGTTTGTTTTCCGATTCAAAACTAGATATTAACGCTTTGAGGAGTTCAAATAACGTGTTTTTAGATCATTTGTATCGTATATATTAGTACATAACTTTTCACCAAATTTCACAAACACTAAGAAAGTTTGTTTTTCGATTCAAAACAAGATTTTAACGCTTTGAGGAGTTCAAACAACATTTTTTAAGATCATTTGTATCGTATCTTTTACTACATAATTTTTCACCAAATTTCACAGACACTAAAAAAGTTTGTTTTTCGATTCAAAACAAGATTTTAACGCGTTGTGGAGTTCAAATAACATGTTTTTAGATCATTTGTATCGTATCTTTTAGTACATAACTTTTCACCAAATTTCACAAACACTAAGAAAGTTTGTTTTTCGATTCAAAACTAGATTTTAACGCTTTGAGGAGTTCAAATAACGTGTTTTTAGATCATTTGTATCGTATCTTTTAGTACATAACTTTTCACCAAAATTCGCAAACACTAAGAAAGTTTGTTTTTCGATTCAAAACAAGATTTGAACGCTTTGAGGAGTTCAAATAACATGTTTTTAGATTATTTGTATTGTATCTATTACTACATAACTTTTCACCAAATTTCACAAACACTAAGAAAGTTTGTTTTTCGATTCAAAACAAGATTTTAACGCTTTGAGGAGTTCAAATAACATGTTTTTAGATCATTTGTATCATATCTTTTAGTACATAACTTTTCACCAAAGTTCACAAACACTAAGAAAGTTTGTTTTTCGATTCAAAACCAGATTTTAACGCTTTGAGGAGTTCAAATAACGTGTTTTTAGATCATTTGTATCGTATCTTTTAGTACATAACTTTTCACCAAATTTCACAAACACTAAGAAAGTTTGTTTTTCGATTCAAAACAAGATTTGAACGCTTTGAGGAGTTCAAATAACATGTTTTTAGATCATTTGTATCGTATCGTTTACTACATAACTTTTCACCAAATTTCGCAAACACTAAGAAAGTTTGTTTTTCGATTCAAAACAAGATTTTAACGCTTTGTGGAGTTCAAATAACATGTTTTTAGATCATTTGTATCGTATCTTTTACTACATAACTTTTCACCAAATTTCACAAACACTTAGAAAGTTTGTTTTTCGATTCAAAACCAGATTTTAACGCTTTGAGGAGTTCAAATAACGTGTTTTTAGATCATTTGTATCGTATCTTTTAGTACATAACTTTTCACCAAATTTCACAAACACTAAGAAAGTTTGTTTTTCGATTCAAAACCAGATTTGAACGTTTTGAGGAGTTCAAATAAGATGTTTTTAGATCATTTGTATCGTATCGTTTACTACATAACTTTTCACCAAATTTCGCAAACACTAAGAAAGTTTGTTTTTCGATTCAAAACAAGATTTTAACGCTTTGTGGAGTTCAAATAACATGTTTTTAGATCATTTGTATCGTATCTTTTAGTACATAACTTTTCACCAAATTTCACAAACACTAAGAAAGTTTGTTTTCCGATTCAAAACTAGATATTAACGCTTTGAGGAGTTCAAATAACGTGTTTTTAGATCATTTGTATCGTATATATTAGTACATAACTTTTCACCAAATTTCACAAACACTAAGAAAGTTTGTTTTTCGATTCAAAACAAGATTTTAACGCTTTGAGGAGTTCAAACAACATTTTTTAAGATCATTTGTATCGTATCTTTTACTACATAATTTTTCACCAAATTTCACAGACACTAAAAAAGTTTGTTTTTCGATTCAAAACAAGATTTTAACGCGTTGTGGAGTTCAAATAACATGTTTTTAGATCATTTGTATCGTATCTTTTAGTACATAACTTTTCACCAAATTTCACAAACACTAAGAAAGTTTGTTTTTCGATTCAAAACTAGATTTTAACGCTTTGAGGAGTTCAAATAACGTGTTTTTAGATCATTTGTATCGTATCTTTTAGTACATAACTTTTCACCAAAATTCGCAAACACTAAGAAAGTTTGTTTTTCGATTCAAAACAAGATTTTAACGCTTTGAGGAGTTCAAATAACATGTTTTTAGATCATTTGTATCGTATCTTTTAGTACATAACTTTTCACCAAATTTCACAAACACTAAGAAAGTTTGTTATTTGATTCAAAACAAGATTTTAACGCTTTGAGGAGTTCAAATAACATGTTTTTAGATCATTTGTATCGTATCTTTTACTACATAACTTTTCACCAAATTTCGCAAACACTAAGAAAGTTTGTTTTTCGATTCAAAACATGATTTCAACGCGTTGTGGAGTTCAAATAACATGTTTTTAGATCATTTGTATCGTATCCTTTATTACATAACTTTTCACCAAATTTCACAAACACTAAGAAAGTTTGTTTTTCGATTCAAAACTAGATTTTAACGCTTTGAGGAGTTCAAATAACGTGTTTTTAGATCATTTGTATCGTATCTATTAGTACATAACTTTTCACCAAATTTCGCAAACACTAAGAAAGTTTGTTTTTCGATTCAAAACAAGATTTTAACGCTTTGAGGAGTTCATGATGAGCGGGTTTTCAATCACTTTTAATTCGAGATATCGTTGTATGTGAAAACCAATTCAATCAACAAGTTGGAAATATATGTGTATAGTGGAAATATAGAAGTTCGTTCCACGAGGAGTATATGCGTCGAAGAATGAATCAAAATAATTATTTCGAAGTTTCCAAAATTAATGAAAATTTGTGTAGAGATAGGTCTGAATATTATCAAATTTATCCTAAAATTTCAAACAATTTGGACAACGAAATAAAAAGTTATTAACGAATTACAATCAGGCCTCTGAAAAACAGTCCCCTGGAAACAGCAGGTTTTCAGTTTGAGTGACAGTTTTCAAAAATTCATATCAATTCGAATATTTCATGAAATTCTATGATTCAAAAAGTTCCCGAAACTAGAAATCAAGATCTACGCAGAACAAAAAGAGAACAAAAATATCACACAAAAGAGAGCACAAGATCGAATGCAAGAAACAAGATTAAACAAAGAAACTAGATTCAACACAATCTTTAACTTCTTTACACAAATCCAATTCAATTTAAACTACAAGAATTACAAGAAAGGAAAGAAAACACCTAGAGAGATGAAGAAAGCTTCGAGTCTCGTCGTGGATGCCTTCCTCGTTGTTCGAGATGCGTAGAAAGCTACTCACCTCGCACAACGTGTTCCTTTCGTACCGATCCACTCGCCAATCGAAGAAAGCTCCGTACCGGTTGAGTGAACTCGAGATTGCAAGAAGTCCAATTGGAAGAAAGCTCCCGAGTGGAATAGCGAATGCTCGACTCCTTGCTTGCGTGGATTCGGATGAAGAAAGCTCCACCTCAATCCTCGCAACTCGATCTTCGTCGAAGTGTAAACCGATTCACCGAATGAAGTAAGCTTCTATTCGGGGATCGATCTTAGAGAATTATCGTTCGTTTTGCAATTCTTGCTTGTTCTTGGCAGTACTTGCGAGTTCTTGAAAGATTCTTGGACTTGCTAAGAGGGAGAGAAAGTGCGAGAGAGAGAGAGAAAGTGCTCCGAAGAGCGGGGGAGAGGGGGGAAGAAGCAAATCCTGCCCAAGGGCCCTTGGGGTCTATTTATAATGTATTTGGAGTCTTCCCATTGGTCAAGAGATGGTTGAGAGGATTGAGGGTAGTTTGGTAATTGTAGGTGAGGAAGGTGGGCTGAATGGTGGTTATAGTGTGAGTGGTTTTCGTATAGAATTTGGTGTAGACTTTTGTGTGGTAGATTTCTTGCCTCCTTCTTCATACGTGTACCGAAATGGACAGTATAATATATCGATTTTATCGGCGCGAGGAGAGGAAGACAACTACACTGTTGGAATTCCAAAAACTTTCGCCCAAAAACCTAAAATTATCAATAAAACACACTTAGTGATGAAATATTCTTGCAATCTTAAATATGAACAATTATATACACAAAGTTGTCATTTGAAAGAGCTAAAATCCCCAAATTATATACTAAAAATGTGCTTAATTTTGCTCTTATCAAATACCCCCACACTTAGCTTTTGTCGTCCTCGACAAAATAAAACGTAATAAAATATATTTTAAGCACAAAAAATACAAGTTAGGTTTTGTTGAAATTGTAATCACACTATCTCATAAATTTGAATTTCACAAGAAATATTTATACTCTCTTAATCATATGTTATTTCAAGAGGAACAAAATATCAAACTTCTATAATGAGGATTTTGCGAATTTTTAAAATATTTATTAAGAAATGATTTTCACTCGAAAAAGATAGTTAAACACCACATAATGAACGTAACACCACATAATTAAAGAGGAAAAATCTTTTAAAAGTATTATTAGAACCAATTTTTTCATTTTTGCAAAAGTTGACCTTAAATGTAAGTAATTCACTTTTATAACCGCTCGGTACGTAAGTACTTGGGTCCTCCTTAAATCCAACCAAATTTCCTTAAATTTTGCTCAAAAATATTATTTTATATTTTTCTTTTTTTTTTTCTATTTTCTTTTTCTTTTCTTTTTTTTCTTTTTTCTTTTTTTCTTTTTTCTTTTTTTCTTTCTTTTTTTTCTTTTTTTTCTTTCTTTTTTCTATCTTCTTTCATTGAAATATTTTTATATAAAATATTAATTCACAATGTTTCGAACCGATCATGAGTACGGTTCGCTCATGCCCGGCTTACTCCATTTCGAATTCTTTTTGAAAAAATCGCGAGCGCAATAAAATTCCGTTTGGTTGGAACATAAGTCGCCATGAACGGTTAGGATCCTTAAGTGTAAGTTGTCAAATTGTTAAACTAATGCAAAAACTACCAAAAATGGTTGAATAAAACTTTTTAGAATTTCTTAATTAAGAATGGGTTCTTATTCAAAAATGGTGTGCCACGTAAATCACAATGAAAATCATTTAAAATAAATACTTCTTTAAGCAAATCTTATTATAGACGGGATTGAATCCCAAATTAGTCTCATAAAAGACCGTTTATTGTTTTCTTTAATATTCATTTGAGAAAAAGAATATTCTTTAAGTGGATGGTGAAAATTCTTTTTAAGAAGATGTGTGATTGTTTAGACTTGATCGTGGAGAAAAACCATTTCTTTAACAAGTATTTAAGTGCTTAAAAATCGAGGACGATCACGAAAAATTGATTTAAAATATGATATATACAATGGTGGTAGAATTTTTTTAATTTTTTTTAATTTTTCAAATTTTCAATTTTCATAAAAGCAAAATAAAAGCATAAAAGTAAAATAAAAGCGAATATATACAAAGGAAATCCAAATATTATCCCCCCCACACTTATTTCCAAGCTTGTCCTCAAGCGAAAAGATACGAAAAAAAATATCGACTAAAATAGAAAAAAGATGGATAGATAAAACCTGAAAAATTTTTTTTTTTTTTTTTTTGGTGCGTGGGTTGCCTCCCAACTAGCGCCCTTTCTTTTACGTCTTTGGGCTAGACACCCAAAGTTAGCCTATTTCGAGATTATATGAGGCGCTTATGCTTTTAGCAGCTTTACGACCGCCTTTGAGCAGCCTCATTAAGAGATTGGAGACTTGTGCGATTGCCATGATTATTTTTCGTTTAGCGTAAGTTGAACTTGGCGTGAAGAGATTCTTTATTTCATCTTGGATTTGTCCAAGCTTTTCTTCTAAAGGCCTTTGTTGGAGAGGCGTTGTAAGAGGCGTGAGTGTCTCGAATGTATTTGACTTCCTTGATAAATCTACACAAGGTGAATTTCTATCATGAGAAGCATCATAGTTCTTAAATAAATTAAAGTGGATTATATATGGAAAGAATTCACCTTGGAGAATTGTAGATTTCTCTTCTTGCTCGTTTGATAATTGCGCGTTATCATCGATTGGAGTGAGTTGAACCGTCTTTTGGAGAGTCGAATCCAATGACACCTTTTCTTCTTCAATGATCGTTCCAATACTTTCATCGAATCCCCCCATACTTGAACTCTTGTCATCTTCAATCTCCACAATCTCCTCGTTCGAATATTCTAACTCGAGACAAGTCACTCTTTGATCTAGATCATTGAGCGTGGATTGAATATTTCCGAGTCGTCGAGAGGTGGTTTTAATCTCTTGATTGATTTCCTTTAATTCTTGTTTCAAATATTCAACATCTTGATTTACCTCTTGTTTAAAAGATATCATCATCGCCATCATTTCCTCCATCATTCTTTTTAATTCTTCGTTTGGATCTTCGTTTTGGGATTGAAATGGTGGGTCATGGCATTCAAATTCATGTTGAAATTCGAGTTCATTTTGAGAAGGTTCGTATGTGGGTTTTGAGAGTTGATAGTAGTTTTCGGTATAGGATTGTGTCTCATGACCCCATGGGGATTCATTTTCGTATTGGCGAGCTTCGTAGATGGGATCTTGATAAAGGGTCTCGGTGCGTGATTCATCGTTTTGATTTGAGGGTGAACTTGAGAGCAAACCGAGCCTTCGTTCTTCTTTTCTTTCTTCCCATTCGTCGATATCTTGATTGATCATTTCTTTAAGCGTCATGTGTTTTGGATATCTTCTTGGAGTTCTTTCTTGAGTTAGCAATTCTCCAAACGTTCTTGGTCTTTCTTGATTCATCTTGCTCTACTCCGTGTACCTTGCAAGAATAGAAAATTTTCGAAATTAGTGAAATATCAAGTTCAAATGTATCAAATCTATTAAAAATATCACTCTAGATTGCAAGTTTGATTCAAAATTTGACTTAAACATTACTCCCCGGCAGCGGCGCCATTTGATGAGCGGGTTTTCAATCACTTTTAATTCGAGATATCGTTGTATGTGAAAACCAATTCAATCAACAAGTTGGAAATATATGTGTATAGTGGAAATATAGAAGTTCGTTCCACGAGGAGTATATGCGTCGAAGAATGAATCAAAATAATTATTTCGAAGTTTCCAAAATTAATGAAAATTTGTGTAGAGATAGGTCTGAATATTATCAAATTTATCCTAAAATTTCAAACAATTTGGACAACGAAATAAAAAGTTATTAACGAATTACAATCAGGCCTCTGAAAAACAGTCCCCTGGAAACAGCAGGTTTTCAGTTTGAGTGACAGTTTTCAAAAATTCATATCAATTCGAATATTTCATGAAATTCTATGATTCAAAAAGTTCCCGAAACTAGAAATCAAGATCTACGCAGAACAAAAAGAGAACAAAAATATCACACAAAAGAGAGCACAAGATCGAATGCAAGAAACAAGATTAAACAAAGAAACTAGATTCAACACAATCTTTAACTTCTTTACACAAATCCAATTCAATTTAAACTACAAGAATTACAAGAAAGGAAAGAAAACACCTAGAGAGATGAAGAAAGCTTCGAGTCTCGTCGTGGATGCCTTCCTCGTTGTTCGAGATGCGTAGAAAGCTACTCACCTCGCACAACGTGTTCCTTTCGTACCGATCCACTCGCCAATCGAAGAAAGCTCCGTACCGGTTGAGTGAACTCGAGATTGCAAGAAGTCCAATTGGAAGAAAGCTCCCGAGTGGAATAGCGAATGCTCGACTCCTTGCTTGCGTGGATTCGGATGAAGAAAGCTCCACCTCAATCCTCGCAACTCGATCTTCGTCGAAGTGTAAACCGATTCACCGAATGAAGTAAGCTTCTATTCGGGGATCGATCTTAGAGAATTATCGTTCGTTTTGCAATTCTTGCTTGTTCTTGGCAGTACTTGCGAGTTCTTGAAAGATTCTTGGACTTGCTAAGAGGGAGAGAAAGTGCGAGAGAGAGAGAGAAAGTGCTCCGAAGAGCGGGGGAGAGGGGGGAAGAAGCAAATCCTGCCCAAGGGCCCTTGGGGTCTATTTATAATGTATTTGGAGTCTTCCCATTGGTCAAGAGATGGTTGAGAGGATTGAGGGTAGTTTGGTAATTGTAGGTGAGGAAGGTGGGCTGAATGGTGGTTATAGTGTGAGTGGTTTTCGTATAGAATTTGGTGTAGACTTTTGTGTGGTAGATTTCTTGCCTCCTTCTTCATACGTGTACCGAAATGGACAGTATAATATATCGATTTTATCGGCGCGAGGAGAGGAAGACAACTACACTGTTGGAATTCCAAAAACTTTCGCCCAAAAACCTAAAATTATCAATAAAACACACTTAGTGATGAAATATTCTTGCAATCTTAAATATGAACAATTATATACACAAAGTTGTCATTTGAAAGAGCTAAAATCCCCAAATTATATACTAAAAATGTGCTTAATTTTGCTCTTATCAGTTCAAACAACATTTTTTAAGATCATTTGTATCGTATCTTTTACTACATAATTTTTCACCAAATTTCACAGACACTAAGAAAGTTTGTTTTTCGATTCAAAACAAGATTTTAACGCGTTGTGGAGTTCAAATAACATGTTTTCAGATCATTTGTATCCTATCTTTTAGTACATAACTTTTCACCAAATTTCACAAACACTAAGAAAGTTTGTTTTTCGATTCAAAACCAGATTTTAACGCTTTGAGGAGTTCAAATAACATGTTTTTTGATCATTTGTATCGTATCTTTTAGTACATAACTTTTCACCAAAGTTCACAAACACTAAGAAAGTTTGTTTTTCGATTCAAAACCAGATTTTAACGCTTTGAGGAGTTCAAATAACGTGTTTTTAGATCATTTGTATCGTATCTTTTAGTACATAACTTTTCACCAAATTTCACAAACACTAAGAAAGTTTGTTTTTCGATTCAAAACAAGATTTGAACGCTTTGAGGAGTTCAAATAACATGTTTTTAGATCATTTGTATCGTATCGTTTACTACATAACTTTTCACCAAATTTCGCAAACACTAAGAAAGTTTGTTTTTCGATTCAAAACAAGATTTTAACGCTTTGTGGAGTTCAAATAACATGTTTTTAGATCATTTGTATCGTATCTTTTAGTACATAACTTTTCACCAAATTTCACACACACTAAGAAAGTTTGTTTTTCGATTCAAAACAAGATTTTAACGCTTTGAGAAGTTCAAATAACATGTTTTTTGATCATTTGTATCGTATCTTTTACTACATAACTTTTCACCAAATTTCACAAACACTAAGAAAGTTTGTTTTTCGATTCAAAACAAGATTTTAACGCGTTGTGGAGTTCAAATAACATGTTTTTAGATCATTTGTATCGTATCTTTTAGTACATAACTTTTCACCAAATTTCACAAACACTAAGAAAGTTTGTTTTTCGATTCAAAACTAGATTTTAACGCTTTGAGGAGTTCAAATAACGTGTTTTTAGATCATTTGTATCGTATCTATTAGTACATAACTTTTCACCAAATTTCACAAACACTAAGAAAGTTTGTTTTTCGATTCAAAACAAGATTTTAACGCTTTGAGGAGTTCAAACAACATTTTTTAAGATCATTTGTATCGTATCTTTTACTACATAATTTTTCACCAAATTTCACAGACACTAAGAAAGTTTGTTTTTCGATTCAAAACAAGATTTTAACGCGTTGTGGAGTTCAAATAACATGTTTTCAGATCATTTGTATCGTATCTTTTAGTACATAACTTTTCACCAAATTTCGCAAACACTAAGAAAGTTTGTTTTTCGATTCAAAACAAGATTTTAACGCTTTGAGGAGTTCAAATAACGTGTTTTTAGATCATTTGTATCGTATCTTTTAGTACATAACTTTTCACCAAATTTCGCAAACACTAAGAAAGTTTGTTTTTCGATTCAAAACAAGATTTTAACGCTTTGAGGAGTTCAAATAACATGTTTTTAGATCATTTGTATCGTATCTTTTAGTACATAACTTTTCACCAAATTTCACAAACACTAAGAAAGTTTGTTATTTGATTCAAAACAAGATTTTAACGCTTTGAGGAGTTCAAATAACATGTTTTTAGATCATTTGTATCGTATCGTTTACTACATAACTTTTCACCAAATTTCGCAAACACTAAGAAATTTTGTTTTTCGATTCAAAACATGATTTTAACGCGTTGTGGAGTTCAAATAACATGTTTTTAGATCATTTGTATCGTATCTTTTATTACATAACTTTTCACCAAATTTCACAAACACTAAGAAAGTTTGTTTTTCGATTCAAAACAAGATTTTAACGCTTTGAGGAGTTCAAATAACGTGTTTTTAGATCATTTGTATCGTATCTTTTACTACATAATTTTTCACCAAATTTCACAGACACTAAGAAAGTTTGTTTTTCGATTCAAAACAAGATTTTAACGCGTAGTGGAGTTCAAATAACATGTTTTTAGATCATTTGTATCGTATCTTTTAGTACATAACTTTTCACCAAATTTCACACACACTAAGAAAGTTTGTTTTTCGATTCAAAACCAGATTTTAACGCTTTGAGGAGTTCAAATAACATGTTTTTAGATCATTTGTATCGTATCTTTTAGTACATAACTTTTCACCAAATTTCACAAACACTAAGAAAGTTTGTTTTTCGATTCAAAACAAGATTTTAACGCTTTGAGGAGTTCAAATAACATGTTTTTAGGTCATTTGTAACGTATCTTTTACTACATAACTTTTCACCAAATTTCACAAACACTAAGAAAGTTTGTTTTTCGATTCAAAACAAGATTTTAACGCTTTGAGGAGTTCAAACAACCTTTTTTAAGATCATTTGTATCGTATCTTTTACTACATAATTTTTCACCAAATTTCACAGACACTAAGAAAGTTTGTTTTTCTATTCAAAACAAGATTTTAACGCGTTGTGGAGTTCAAATAACATTTTTTTAGATCATTTGTATCGTATCTTTTAGTACATAACTTTTCACCAAATTTCACAAACACTAAGAAAGTTTGTTTTTCGATTCAAAACTAGATTTTAACGCTTTGAGGAGTTGAAATAACGTGTTTTTAGATCATTTGTATCGTATCTTTTAGTACATAACTTTTCACCAAATTTCGCAAACACTAAGAAAGTTTGTTTTTCGATTCAAAACAAGATTTTAACGCTTTGAGGAGTTCAAATAACATGTTTTTAGATCATTTGTATCGTATCTTTTAGTACATAACTTTTCACCAAATTTCACAAACACTAAGAAAGTTTGTTTTTCGATTCAAAACAAGATTTTAACGCTTTGAGGAGTTCAAATAACATGTTTTTAGGTCATTTGTAACGTATCTTTTACTACATAACTTTTCACCAAATTTCACAAACACTAAGAAAGTTTGACGCAAGAGAGAAATCGAGTTTTTTACTTGAAACGGGTCAAGAGCGTGACCCGTTACACGAATTGACGCAAATGGGTCGAAACTGACTCATTTCAGCGGCAAAAACAAAGTCAGCAGACCGGATATATTCCTGGATATTCTGTGGCAGAAAATGATTTATATTCTGTGAAATGAGCCCAAAAGCCCATCTAACTTGACTTGCCACATGAAAAGCCACAAACAAACCCTTACACCAAATCCCCAGGTCTGACCAGTCAACCTTATAACCGTGACAGATCCTGTGTGGCCTGGATACTGTGCATCCCATGCTGGTACTCTTCTTCCGCTCTTCCCATTTGTGCTTTACACGATCGTCCACGTAGTCTGTGTCACAAAAGATCAAGCCAGGCAGTTCAAACCTCCAATCTTGGAGCCAAGCGACTCTTCCTCTTCTCCATTTATCTTGCCAATGGACTTGTCCATTACTCAGCCCAAGAAGGAATTAAACAAGAAAACTCAGGCCCATCTCTGTCCATTTCTGTCTTCAATGGAGATGAACTATTTTTGGGCTGAATTTCGGATGATTTAAAAATGAATTATTCTGAATCTTTGGAGGATATTCTCAAGGGTATTTTGGGGTTTTCTCCCTCGTCCTATGTCCGAATTGGATGAAACTTGGACCGTTGGATTCGTTGCAAATTTTTCTACCTACACATGCAAGTTGCAACATCAGATCTGGAATTTTCGAATTATTTCCCCCTCTTTTCCCCTATAAAAGACGTTCAAAACCTCTCTCTCAACTCACCCTTGGACCTCTTGGGTCAACCACTCCATTCTTGGGGAAGGAAAGGTCTTAGCCTCTTCCCCCTCCATTGTTGAGAGCTCTCTAGCTCCCTTTGCTCATCGTTGAGCCATTTTCGCCAAGGAGATGGTGTCTTAGCACGGTTTTCGAGGCCGTTCCGAGGAGCTATTCCTCTGTCCAATCTCTCCCAAAGCTGAAGAAAGTTGTTCTCCTCGTCCTCTCAGCTCCTCTCAAGGCGTGAAGGCTCGAGGACTTCGTCAAGATCCGTTCTTGGACTCGAATTCCCTTTTTCGGTATTTTCTTTCTCTAGTTTAGGATTTTAATTAGGAATTGTTAGATCTGATTGAAATCTCTTTGTGAACTTGTTATATACTGTGAAATATAGTTTGTGGAATTTTTGTGGAATTTTTCTTGTATTTTTCCTATTTTTTCTTTGTGATATACTCAATTTTCTGTGCTGTTTTGTAAATTCAATTTTAAATAGAAAAACATTTTGAAATAATCACTACTCAATATCACTGTTTATATCTGGATCTCTATATTAATACATATTTTGAATCATTCCATTTCCTGCAATTTTCTATTTGTTGTGGATTTTACAAAATCATGTTGTTAAGGACTAAATTGTAAAATTGATAAAAACTTTAGATCTGGACAATTTTTCCCTGCTTGTTGAATCAATTCTGTATCTGTTTAAATTCCAAAATTCACTTGAGATTTTAGATCTTATCGTATTCTTGATTTAGAATTTTGATTCAAATTATTTGAGATAAATTTCGTTTTGATATGAATTTTTGAAAACCGATTCTCAATAAAAACTTTCTGGACCTTTTCGTGATCTCACCAGGGGCTTATTTGTAATTAGATCATTACTTTTTACTGAAATATAGAAACTGTGAAATTCTTCTGTCCTCTCTCTCAGTATCAAATTGTGAATCTTTGTACCAAATTTTAGATCTTGATTTGTGATCTATAATTTTGTGAAAAAACATTTAATGCCTAAAATACCCTTGTGATAACAAAAAAACCTTTGAAGAAAACCAGTAATTGAAGTCCATGTGCATAATTAGGAGTTGAATTCCCGGTTTTTTTAATGAAAAAAATATTGAAACATGGTACTCTTTGTCAAATATTTGGCGTCAGATATTAGTATTTTTTTTTATCTTATATATACTGAAAATATGATGTATTAATTTGCTGATCGAGTCTTTGGAAACATTTTTTTTCAATGTCTTGTTTTGTTTGATATTTAGAACAAAAAAAGAATGAAAATGAATCTAACACAAACATGGGTTCGTTTTTTTTCTTCTTAAAAACATAAAAAAGAAACCTACAATGATATTAAAGGAGCCTTGAGAAACATTTTTTTAACCATGTAAACATGAATATTTTCACAAGCTGAGACCTTAGGATCAAATATTTCAAGTGGTTGCATGCACAAACAAAGAAACATGAATCATCAATGTTTGTTTTATTAGCATGAAATATTGACTGTGAAACAAAATGTATGTTTTATTAGCATGAAATATTGATTGTGAAACAAAAAAACTCTCTACTATGAAAAGAACAAAAAACAGGACAACCTTTATTTGTATGTGCAATCAATGTTGGATAAAATTTTGAATATTGACTGGAAAATAAAAATTTGAATATCAACTCGACTTTTTTTGAGAAAAATAGAGTGGGCTCTCATGTCCCACTTCTATTGCTTGATTAAATTTAAAATTACAGCCTCTATTAGGGATTAAAGTCTCTTATAGTCTTAAACCAAAATAAAAAAAAAATAAAAAATACAGAAAAAAAAATCTTCTACAAACTCAAATATTAGAAGAAGAAAGTGAAATCCTGCATTTCATTTCCGATATCTCAGAATCTGGATATCCTGGTTTTTTGTATATCCAAGAAGTCAATTCTGGGATATGAACTCCCTCCTTCCAACTCAACCCAGAATCATGATCCGAATATGATAGAGAAAACTAGGAAAAGGTATCCATACACATCACCTCTTCAGACCGCTTTCCTCCTACTCTTCTCTTCCGACATGAACCTAAAATGAGATCCCCTTTCTTCTTTCCTCCCTTCGATCCTCTACTCGTCTTCATCCTCCTCACCATCTTCGACTCTAACACCCTGAGAATTAAGAACAACCCTATTTTCAAGGGCTTGCTCTATGAGTTTACGATCGGTGATGATCGATTCAGCTAATTTACTCTCTGTCATAGAACTATTCTCAAAAATTCTCCTACATCTTTCTTTCCAAATACCAAAGAGCACAACCGCCATTAATTGCTTAAGCTTCAGATCAACAATGGAGGATAAAATTATTCCAATTGGATCTAGGTCAGTACGAATAGTAAGGCCTAAAAATTCATTTATTTTTAGCCACTTTTTTAATAAATGGACATTCTTTGAATAGGTGATTGATAGATTCAGCATTTCTCATAGAGAGCATACAACAATTTGCTAAAATCCATCCTCTCCTCTGAAGATTATCCACCGTTAGAATCTTGTTCTGAGAAGCAATCCAAAGAAATACCGTTAATATCAACTCGACTCGTATGAAGTTATTTTAAAACTTGTTTAAATAACTCGTTGAGTTTATAGTATAATAACTCATTAATATATGTTATTTGATTTATTTTTTTTAACACAAATACTAAATATTTGATATAAATTTTAATCAAATAGGTTTGTTATAATATTTACATAAATATTTAAAATTTAAAATATATTTAAGCAACATATACACAAACTCGTATATTGATTTATATGCATTAAGTACAAAGAGAATTAATAAATTGAAATTTATGATTCAATCAACCGACGCGACGCGAGTCGAGTCATCTCTATTCTTTCAACGAATCTATTCGAGCATGGACGGAACTAGGGGCAAGCGGGTTCCCCTCCCCTCCTTAAAAAAATTAAAATTATAGGTATCATAATATTTCATACGTATATTTTTTATAATCTATAGTTACAATTGTATTGAACTGTAAATATTTTAATTTTGTTCATTCATTCGCCTCTCTATTGAGCAGGAAATATTTAAAGAAACGAATGAAACATGGTGGTGCATGATTAATTATCAGTCACACAGTATCTGGCAAACTGCAAAGTGACACGTACACCATCTTAAGGTCCTAATCTCATCTTTGATTTAACTATTTGAAGAATAGAAATATGAATAGACTCGTAGATATATTTTCTTCAAAAAAATTAAAAAAAAACCCTAATGGGATTTCTCGTCTTCGTAAGTGTGATTGGTGGGTCTCGCTCGCCCCTTTCAATTATCACATATGCATCATGAATTATGATTCTATTCCAATCCTAATTCTATTGCAACACTTATTTAATTAGATTAAAAAGGGTTTATAGCCGCCACAAAGCAAATGGCTCAGTTGATATCTTCCAATCAAATAAATGGTTGGTTCACTTTGAAAAAAAAAATGAAAAGAAAATGAGCCGTCTTGTGTGGTATAGGAAGAAATTAATTAATTTTTTAAGTAATTAATTGGTTTGAATAAATTCGACCAATGATGATGATATAATGTGATCATCGGGACGTTATACTTAATACTTATAGATATCATTCGATTCCATCAGAGTAACGGTCATATCTGTGGCCACATGTGCTAATCTTCCAACCAAATCTCCTGACTGAGAGGTTTATTATTAGGGCTTGTTCGGAGGAATATGATATCTGTAGTTTGGTATAGGATAACAATAAGTTAGAAGAGAAATGTTTCGGTACACCAAAGTATTTTATTAGTCTTTTTTGATTGATATAATCCTAGTCCTACAATCATACATGGTAATTTTGGAAACATGAAATACAACCGATTGTTTAATAGTTTAGGATGAAAAATATGTGCAAATTTTGTTGACTGTGTTTTTAGGAAATGACAAGTAGTCGATGCTGCATTGAATATGTTACGAGTTATTCTATCTCACGAAGTAAATGATCATGTATCTAATAAATAATTGATAATATATTATATATTTAAATCCATTTTTTTCATGGAAATAGTGCACATTTAAACTATGCAGCGCATAGACATACTCAATAATTTATGAACATTTTTAATACACATCTCCCACTTAATATGTGCATTCCGAATATTCTTTTTGCATTCAAATAATTTATGAACAATTAAAATGTCACTGGGAAACAAAACATAAAAACATAGTACATTAATATTTATTCTTTGTTAAACTTAAAATTACATATTTACTTTTTTTGTAAAATTAAAATATCATATTTATCCTTTTATAAATCTAAAATATCATATTTGCCCAAAAATTAAAACCATCCAATTTCTCCGTTAAATTACGGTCGAGATTTAAAAATTCTATTTTACCCTTAGCATATTTACCATTCTAAAAATTCAAAATATCATATTTACCCCTTTAAAAATAAAAATATCATATTTTCCATTCTTAAAATCCCATATGTAAATCCTCCTAAAATATAAATAGTAAAATAATAATTCAAAAACATTGTTGACAGTTAATTTTAAGAAAAATGGAGAGATGAGACTGGAACTTTTGAGTAACATGATGTTTATTTCTTGTTGTATTTGTTTTATCAGAAAGTCTATATCCACATAATTAATTTCTTGTTGTATTTCTGTTTGTTTTATACTAGTACATATTGCGTTCCATCCCTTGAAAATGTTGTATTACAATTAGGTCCATTTAGAATGTCTTCTCGAATGCCTTTTTTTATTTCATTTCCTTATTGGTGCTTAGAATATTTGTATACATAAATAATGTTTTTTTTTTTGTTGGTGGTGAAATAGGCCCATGGGCTTTTGGAATTAAACTAAAGTGTATAAATTTTACGTATGGAAAATAACATGGAATTCTACAAAAAAAACCGAAAGCTAAATGAAATAGAAACAAACAAAGAAAGTAAATAACAAATATTACGCCAGTTTTCTGTCGTTAGTCAATCTCCTGTACAGGTATTTCTTCGAATGTTCAGTTTTTTTTTTATTTCAATTTTTTTGGGTTTCCAGTTTTAGCCCAATTGAATTTGTTAATTTAATCAGCTGATTTTGCCAGTATCTGCCACTAGAACGAGAAGCTTGAGATAACTCAAAGAACGTAAATGAGAGTTGAGACTATAATAAGGTCTCTAACCGCTTTTGTGCTTCAAAATCTGAAATGATTCATTTGACCTAAATCGGACCAGATGCTTAAATGCACGGATTGAATCAATCAGGGATCCAATTGTCAACTCTTCGAGCTTAATTATGCAAATTGAAGATTCATTAGGGGCTTAGGGTTTACGGATTCGTGAATGTGATATTATAAAACCTGAAAATATCAAATACGCATAAAAATAAAAACACTTGCAATATCCATTTTAGGAAGAAAAAGCTTTAAATTTCTGACAAAAAAGACTACAAATTACCAAAAAAAACAGTTATAAATGTTAAAAAACAAAAAATACCCTCAAAATGACAAATCTGAAAGAGAACATAAAAAAATATAAAAAATACTGAAAATGACACTCCTAAAATGCTCATATTATGAAATGAGCCTTAAAATTCTATAATTAAAAAACACTTGATATCATGTATACCCTTGAAAAATCTCTTAATACTTCCAAGGTTAACGCTACTTCGGTTAGTTCCTTCTTCTTTACAAATTTGATTTGATTTGATTTCAACGAAACAGGTCGACCGAGGTGCTTCGATGCACACGTCGTCGATGGTGGCGCAAGGTAGTCCGGGCGTGAGGCAGCACAAGGTGGTCCACGCGCGAGGCAGTCCAAGCGCGGACCAATAGCGGTGCGAGGCGGAGCATGCACTGTCGAGTCGAGGTATTTCGATTGACACGCCGTTATATAAAAAAACATTTCAATGTGAAATTCGAGTGCACATTTTTTTTGCCATGTTGCTTAATGTATTTAGGGTTCATGGTTTATGGTTTATGGTCTAGGAACTACGAGATCAATGAGGCACCTATTCTTACACTTAATTGGAACATAAAAAAGAAAATATCGGCAAAACCAGAAAATATTTCGAATTTGTTTTGCAATATAAACATCAAGCAAATACAAAATAAAAAAATAATTGCAAATACGATAACAGTCTCAAATATGGGAAGACGGATAAAAAGTATACAAAATATAAATACCACCTAGGCTAGGACTATGAATTTGGAAACGGGAAGAAAATAATTCTTGCTTATTAATGAAATAAAAAATACCCAACTTGCTCTCGAAATAAAAAGATAGAAAATATGTATGAATGAATGCGGTCAAAATACAAATACAAATAAAAAAACGAATACACATTAACAAGATAGAAAATATGTATAATGAATGCGGTCAAAATACAAACACAAATAAAAAAGCGAATACACGTTAAAAATTGCAAAATAGAAAATACAAACATGAAACACAATTTGCCCCCTCCACCGGACCGAGCCCCTAGGCCCCCCGCGTGGGCCCGAACCCCCCTCTACCTCGCGCAGACCTGCAAAAAAAAAAAAAAAAAAAAACACACACACACACACACACACAATCATACGAAATTACACACACACACACACACACACACACACACACACACACACACATACCAGATTACACTTCACACATTACATATAGACCAACAAATTAAAATTAAATAGAATTATTGGGTGCTGTATCGATCTCAAGATGCATTTTGATGGCCGAGAACTTCGAGCAATCAAGGGCTGGCTTCCTATATAACCAAATATCAAACAAATTAAATTTTAATATATTTTTGTAATTGACCCAATCATTAACCAGGGGATCCTGAGATGAAAACACACCTGTTGTTGTAATTGCTGAGTTGATCCAATCAAGCTCTGTATCGATCTTCACACTACAACTTTAAATTTGAAATTATGTTAGAAACTTAAAACATTGTACAGACTTAATTAATTTATAATCATGGAAATAATAAAAGACTTACTGAAGAACCTCATGTTTATCCAATTAAGTCGATTTTCCCGAGTCCCTCTTCTAAATAGCTAACATCAGAAAAAAAATTCAGCGGCCAGAATTTCTAAAATTAAACACAAAAAGATTATTCATAATTGAGAAAAACCACTAATGGGTCCTTTTGCAGGGACCTTTTTGCAATTTCAGAAAAATGAAGGGGGCTTTTTTTACAAAGAGTATGGAACGACAGAAATAAAAATGAATTGGAGACCAAAGATCGAATCAGTATCATCAATGAAAATTGGAGGATTATAATGTAATTAAAATAACTTACAAGGTTTGGAGATTATGCTTTTGAATCACTACTTTTTTTTTCTGTAATAATTTCTCCATAACAAAACAAAGATCGAACCAGTTTAGGATTCTTCAAGCTTCTGAATACATGGAGAAATTGCAAGGCTTAAAATCAACTCTTCTTTCGTGTATTCACCTTATATAAAACCGAGCATTCAAAAAAATCAGAAATTAATTGGATACAAGGAGAAATAGCAAAAAATCCGTCATTAAATGTAAAATTGAACGAAAAAGAGAAAAGCTCTCAAGAACGGGGATTGAACGGCAAGGCGACAAGCCACCATGGTGTTTTCTTCTTTCAACCTTGTATCTCGCAGATCTGTTTCACTTCCATGTTCACAACTCCCATTCTTCTGATCTCGGAGGTACCTCTTCATGCACTTGAGATAGTCGCGGAAAGAATTTCGTCTTCTGAGAGAGAAAGAGAGAGAGAGGAGGCAAGAAGAAATGAGAATGGAAGTCGGCCAGAGAATATAAGGACAAAGGAGGTAGTGTGAATTTTATTTCATGGTTGTTTGTGTTATTAATTTGAATTGAAGCGTTTAGACTTGTACAGTTGTACTCTTAAACTCACCAAAATTGGTTCGTCTTTTGGAAAATGTCTTGACATGAAGTATGTCAAGAAATCTCATTACAAGGCATATCATTCCATTGCATACTCTAATATTTTGTTTGGTTGTTACACTTATTTATTCCATGGCATAATCAAAAAATATAAAAATGAGTTTATTTATAGAAACATTGAACAATTTATTTTTGGTAATTAAATTAAATTGTATTCCCTTCTCATGGGAATAGAGAAAAGCCACCAATTTTGGTGGTAATCCTATTCCCATCAATTATGCCCTAGGGAATGGAGTATGACATTACTTTATTACCGATCGCGCAAATCAAACATAGGAATGAAATCCATGATTGAGTATGTCAAGGCATTCTGATTGTAAAGCTCCAACCAAACGCCCCCTTAAGGATTTTTTAAAGTTTAGGATTATTCACGTAAAATGAAAGGATAAATACATTAGCAAGTTATCACGCACAAGAATCCAACACATTATTCACAAGAATATTGTGACAATTTAAGGGTTATTCACAACTCAATTTCATTTAAATACAATCATAATAACAAATTATATTCTAATTTAATTCAACTCGATCATAATTATTTGATACAATTTAATTTTTAATTACTATAAAAATGTATACATCTCATTTCCCACAAAAATTATACCAAATTACAGAACGATAATGTTAGGACTAAACAAAATAATAATATTCGACTCGATCATAATAATTTGTTGGTAAAGTCAAATAAGCAAAAAGAGTAATATTTTACACATTAAAAAACTGAATAAAATATTTATAAAAATTTATTTGAACTTGAACTATTCAATTAAAAGACTATTTTTTATTATTAACAAAAAATATTTTTGGCATTGATATCAAACATTGCTGGTATTGCAATTTTTAATTAAATAGGCAAAATAAAGTAATGGTTGTTTATTCTTGAAATGTTTTCTTTCCATCTAAAATTAAGCTGCATAAAACAAAATTATATTCATTAACTCATGATCTTGGTAAGTGTTAAGCTTACTATAAAAAATACAATTATGAAAATTATTAATTGTTTGTCTAGGAAAAGTGGGAAACATTTGTCATCAAAACAAACTCAGTAAGGTATTAAAATTAGGGAATTATACATACTTATCAAAGAACATTAATGGATAAAGAACACAAAGATAAATAATAACGAATTAATTATTATTTTATACAAAATATATTAAATTTAATATTTCAATTAACTGATACATACCAAATAGAATAATATTACACGTACATAAATATAACCATACATATTAACCGAAAAGAATAAAATTACGCATACATAAATTTAACCATATATAACAATCATCATTGTGGACTTTGTTCTAGTGGACTCTTTGTCGAGAGTGCGTTTTGCCTGTGGCTTCCATTGTGAAGCCACATGTGAAACTGCCTGCGTGGCAGCGTTTCATTGGTCAATACAATAAATTTTGCAAATAAACCCCTACTTTCACGGAAATCATAGACAATTAATTTAAATAAAGTAGGGGTTTATTTGCAAAATTTATTGTATTGACCAATGAAACGCTGCCACGCAGGCAGTTTCACATGTGGCTTCACAATGGAAGCCACAGGCAAAATGCACTCCTTTGTCGAAATTGCACATTCATATTCCTAACCTTATTCCTAAGGGAAATGATGTTGATAAAATATTTGTAATGTTGATATAGATATTGAGCGATAAACACGTGACATTTTACAAATGTTCATTGTTCTTGAACAATAATAAGTACAACAACATAATATTTATTACATAAAAAAATAATGATAAAAAAGGAATAATGATCGTATATATGAAATAACTCCAACAAATTAGTTACATAAAAGGAATAATGATAAAAAAAAAAAAGAATAGCTCAAAACTACTTATTCCTCATTTTCAAAATAAAACTTATCTTTTTTCTTTTTTTCATGCTATAAAATAAAAAAAAATCTCCATGTATAACCTTTCCAACACAACTTAATCTTACAATCAAAAAGTAGTTATCTTATCATTATGTTGCCCATTCCCAAAGACTTCAATGAAATTTGTAGTTCCGGACCAGAGAATAAATGTCATTCCTTCTTTTGCTACATATGTATTTGAAAACTAAAATATATTTATAATTTATAATTATAATTACTATAAAAAATTGTAATTAATTTACCGTACTAATACTGAGAATTTGATTTTTCTTGATTTGCAAGGTCTTCCTTGATTTCCATTCCAAAATTAAATATACCAAACTAAACCACCATTTGGAGGCTGCAAAAATTAATATGTATCTTAGAGAAAATTAATATGTATCTTAGGAAATTAATGTGTATCAAAGTAACTGTTGTGGCCTCATCCATCATGAGAAATGTAGTCTTGACAGAAAAATGAAAACATGGTTAATATTTTTTTTGAGTAGAGAAAACATGGTTAATATTATAGCAATCATATTTATTTTTTCCAACAAACCAAATATAACGCATAAATAATAAAAGCAATACGTTGAACGGAATTAATTACATACCATATATTCATTTTCATTTGGTATACAAATCAGTTCAATTAAAGAATTTATTAACTGCTACAGAGTGATTATTTAAGTATTAGCTTTTGGGTACTTGGGATATATGATATATCAACCGTCAGATCTCCTAGCAATGGCGAAGCAATACTAGAAGAAAATTCTCGATGATGGCGATAACGATGGCACATAAATGGATCTGTGAGGGAGGCGAGAAACCCTTCTTATCTTCACGGATGGCATAAATGGATTTGTGAGAGGCGTGAAACACAAATTGATCTGTGAGAGAGGCGAAGCAACCTTTTAGGCGAGAAACTTAAATTGATATGTCGGTCTCTAAGAAATCTTTGCTCAATTTCGCTAGAAAACCCTAATTGATCAGCTATAGAGGAATCACCCTTTACTTCTTCTAAAATTGAGGTAAATCGAGCTCAATTTTAGTTTTAGCTGTCCATGTATCTATAAAAGACCAGTTGTAACAGTATTAATATTAATTTTAGTTTTATTGCTCAATTAAACTTAATCCTGATGCTCATATAGCCATAATTTCAGTTATTATTATTGCTCATCTTAAACCCTGATTCATCTCCCAAAAAGTACCATATCCATCACCACATCCTTGATATCCTATCTATCTCCCAAAAAGTACCCACTCGATTAACAATTCTTTGAATTAACTGTTAATTGAATTAATGAGTTATTAGGTACTAATATGAGATGTTAATTTACTCACAATTAACTGTTAATTCAAAACATTAATTAATTTGGAGAGAGAATGGGGTGCAAATTGGAGTTGGGATTAACACCCAACCCCAAAAAAAACAAATGGTACTATACCCTTTCCTTGCTCACATCAGCACAGTACTAAATCATAAATCTTCTTTGCCTAAATTGAAGAATGTGTAGTGTGTACCCTGACCCCATATTTCACCCAACTAACTTGGTATTTAATATGGTCACATAATCAATTAGCCAGTCATATGTAATTAACATCCATACAGACTAATTATTCACTATTTATTTATTTATATATGTGTTGAAAGATGGGAAAACGCGCATGATTCATATATACAGCAAAATCATACCAAAGTGACAAAAATAAAAAAGTATTTGAATTCAAAATAAAAAATAAACAAATGAATAAATGAGGGAAGTGATAGAAAAGAGAACAAGTCAGATTTTCTTTTTAATATTTTGAACAAACATTTCAAAGCATAGTCAGTCAAGTCAGTACACGCATTGAGGTAAAAGGAAACATAAAACCTATTCAAATTCTTAATTTCAATTCTATAAAATGAATCCTAAAAGCAATATAAAAATGAGAACTAGTTTAAAAATATCTTTTGAATGAAACATGTATAAGAACTAAGAACTAAGAAGAATGGGTTTAAGAAATGACTTCTAAAATTGTGATTTAAAAAAAATATATTTGTCCACTTTAAACTATGAAAAATAATGTGTTAAATACATAAATAAATGTAAACAACACTAACTTTTACTGGACAATACTAAAAAAAAATCTTCAAATATTTCATGAGACATGATTAAAAGATGTCCATATTGTGAAATAACACAAAAATAAGAAATTTATTATTACAAAAAAAAAAAAAAGTTAAGCTACCCATAAATCAGCATGTTATTTAAGCTAAAAATGTTGGATATGATTGTCATGTTAAAGTACAATACTGGTTTATAATTCAAAAAAAATTTAAACAAAATGAAATATTCCCAATGACGACAAAAATAATTTATATGTACCAATACCATTTTTTTGAAGCTGAAACCTGACCACAAACTTAGGAACTGCATAATCCGATTTATTCATCGTAAGAAATAAATAAAAAAGATAAATGCATTTCCTACGAAAACATATAATTGTAATTCAAATCCAATTATATTTCTATTATATAGACTCTTTATAAAAGATGTTGGAACTTTAGTAAATCAAATCCAATTTATATATTATGAAAACATGATTAAGATGAATTATGCAATTACTACATTTATCGAGATGGATAATTTTTCAATAGATCATCCATCATCCCTCGTAAATTCCTTCTGCAACCATCCTCGGTCACAAAATAAATAAAATCAAACGAGCTCCGAGAATTACAGAATTATTGAAAATAGAAGATAACGATAATGAATTGTTCAAAAAATGGTAGTAAGAAAGGAAAGTACCTTTCTAGCTCATTTTATTTGCAATATCTATACTATATACTAATGCAAGGGGATTTGCTGCCTCCTGGTGCAGCCACGTCACCAGGGGCCTATTTGTAAAAAAAAATATTTTTTTTATATTTTGGTCCTTTTTTATTTACAAATAGGTCCTTTTTTAAAAACAAAATTTACATTTTGGTCCTTTTTTTTACATTTTGGTCCTTTATATTTGCATTTTGGTCCTTCGAAGTTTTAATATTCACATTTTGGTCCAAGGGCCTCAAATTGGTCCTGTTTTTTAAAAAAATTACATTTTGGTCCTTCTTTATCACATTTCGGTCCTTTATATTTGCATTTTGGTCCTTTTTTCGAAAAACAATTACATTTTGGTCCTTTTTATTTACATTTTGGTCCTTTTTTATTTACAAATTGGTCCTTTTTTAAAAAACAAATTACATTTTGGTCCTTTTTTTTACATTTTGGTCCTTTATATTTACATTTTGGTCCTTCGAAGTTTTAATATTCACATTTTGGTCCAGGGGCCTCAAATTGGTCCTTTTTTAAAAAAAAATTACATTTTGGTCCTTCTTTATCACATTTCGGTCCTTTATATTTGCATTTTGGTCCTTTTTTCGAAAAACAATTACATTTTGGTCCTTTTATTTTACATTTTGGTCCTTTTTGATTTACAAATTGGTCCTTTTTTAAAAAACAAAATTACATTTTGGTCCTTTTTGTTTACATTTTGGTCCTTTATATTTGCATTTTGGTCCTTCGAAGTTTTAATATTCACATTTTGGTCCAGAGGCCTCAAATTGCTCCTGTTTTTAAAAAAAAATTACATTTTGGTCCTTCTTTATCACATTTCGGTCCTTTATATTTGCATTCTGGTCCTTTTTTCGAAAAAAAATTACATTGGGGTCCTTTTTTTTAAATTTTGGTCCTTTATATTTGCATTTTGGCCCTTCGAAGTTTTGAAATTTACATTTAAGTCCAGGCAGCCACGTCACCAGGGGTCTATTTGTAAAAATAAATATTTTTTTACATTTTGGTCCTTTTTTATTTACAAATTAGTCCTTTTTTTAAAAACAAAATTACATTTTGGTCCTTCTTTTTTACATTTTGGTCCTTTATATTTGCATTTTGGTCCTTCGAAATTTTAATATTCACATTTTGGTCCAGGGGCCTCAAATTGGTCCTGTTTTTTAAAACAAATTACATTTTGGTCTTTTTTTATCACTTTTCGGTCCTTTTAGATTTACAAATTGGTCCTTTTTTCAAAAAAAATTTACATTTTGGTCCTTTTTTATTTACAAATTGGTCCTTTTTTCGAAAAAAATTTACATTTTGGTCCTTTTTTCCTCATTTTGGTCCTTTATATTTGCATTTTGGTCCTTCGAAGTTTTGAAATTTATATTTTAGTCCAGTTTGGTCATATTTTTTAAAAAAAATCATATTTTTGTCCTTTTTTCACATTTTGGTCCTTTATATTTGCATTTTTGTCCTCCGAAGTTTTAAAATTTACATTTTTGTCCTTTATTATTTTTCTTGAAAAACTAAAATAAAATTATAATAAGTTGAACAATATTAATAAAAGAACATCTTGCAAATATTTAAAAATAAAATATCACAAAACTATTAAAAAATACATAAAAAGAAAACTAAAATAAAAAATAGATGTTTAAATAGATATTTTCTATGAATATATTTGTAAGGTGTTTATTTATTATCATTTAATATTAGTTTTTTTATGAATAAAGAATGTAATATTAAAATTATATAAACAAAATATGTAATAATTAAATTTTTTTTAAATCACTACGTGTTAAGAAGTGTTTATGAATTTTCTTAAAATTAATAAAAAATAACAAAAATAAGTTTTAATTATTACATATGAGATTTGGAGGGTATTTTGGAAAAAAAAAATTAATATCATCCATAAGGAGTATTTTAAAATAAAAGTTTGGTAAAGAGTTTTTTTTTTGGGAGTTTACGAAAAGATAGAGAATTTTTTATAATATCCAAAAAAAATTAGGGGGTTAAAAATATACCAAATCATGGATGTGCGAATAATCATGACATAATTTAAATTAAAGATTCGAACGAAACGGTTAGCGATGACATCGTCAAAATTTGTTGTTGGCTGACCACACAAAGGACGAAAAATATTTGTACTAAATATGTAGCGAAATTAAAGATTTGTGAAATTAAAAACACTCTTTTTTTCAGCAATGTTTTCTGAACTATTATGTTCTGAATAAATTTCATGACGACTCATTCGTTCTTTTTCCTTATTTTACTTATGAAGTATAAAATATAAATAATTTTTTTAGCAATAACCGTTTGAATTATTCAAGAAATCCGGCTCTTAAAATTTTCAAACGATTTTTGCTACAAAATTTCACTCGCACACAACACACTAAATTACACATATAATAATGATTACAAAAAGAAAGTCACATACACAAAATGAACAACAATTTTTTTCAACTACATTACTTATAAACCCGAACAGCCCCGCGCAATTGCGCGGGGGCAATGCTAGTATTTATGTAATGTACACCTATAAAATAATTAAACTAAGTATTAAATGTTAATAATTAAACTAATTTGACATAAAGAAAAGAAAAAACAGACATCTAGGGGCCGTATGGTTTGTGTTTTGGAGAATGTCTTGACATGAAGTATGTCAAGAAATCTAATGTCAGGACATATCATTACATGACATACTTCAGTATCTTCTTTGGTTGATACACTTATTATTCCATGACATACTCTAAAATGTAAAATGAGTTAATTTATAGAAATTTTGAGATATTTATTTTTGGAAATTAAAATAAAATATATATTTCCTCTGCATGGGAATGGAGAAAAACCACCAATTTTGATGGTAATCTTATTCCCATCAATTATTTCTTAGGAAATGGAGTATGCCATTACTTTATTACCGTGTATCTAAACCAAATATGGGAATGAAATTCATAAGAAAGTATTTCAAGACATTCCAAATCTAAATCTCCAACCAAACACCCCTATATAATTAAGCGAAAAAGAAAAAATTTCATATTGACAATTAGGTTTTTCTTTGTTAAAACTTCGTCTTTTCCATGAGATATTACCAATACTTTTTTTAGACCTGAAAATTAATAAAATATAAAGCTGTTTTTACCTAAGTAATTATTTGTAGGTAGGTCCAGCTTTACAAACCAATCCTACTAATACCACCCATGAAATTAGTTGTAATTACATAATTAGCCTCTTCCTCTATCCGCTTCTCTCTTGGGCTGTAGTGTTTTGGAGAAAAAAAGGCTAAAGAGTTTTAAACAGTCAAAAAACATGTAAAAAACGTTAATTTGAAATTTCCATTACTCTAAAGTTAAATAAGTGAATGATTAGATTGCTCCCTGAAATTAGACCAATAAAAAAAAATCAATATCCCTGACACTAAAAACCCTAGCTGGATCAGGAGTCATTTTCTTAATTTTCGTGGGAGGATAAAACAATAGGATTTATCAAAAGACAAGAAGTATATGTATGATTTCCTAACCTTATACCGTTGCTACTGATTTGCACTTTTTTCTTTTTCTTTTTTCTATGCAGTATATTTTTTACATCGAGATGCATAATTCACATGACTTTTATTTTTACAATTATCTCACACATATATATGTAATATAAAAAAAATTTGATAGTCATTTGAAAAAATACTGAAAAAAGAACAAAGGAAAAAAAAAATGGATAGATGATGCTAATTGTCAAAATTGGATTGCATGGACCCACATGAATTTTTTTTTCTTGTTATTACATTTTTGATTTTTTTCTGTCCAACAAATATAAGTAAACCCAATAAAAGGCAACATCACAAATATAAGTAAACCCAATAAAAGGCAACATTTCTGATATCATGACTAAGGGCATGTTTAAAATTGGAGCTCACTTTAAAATCATTAGTTTTTTATTATTGTTATTTAGTACTACTTTTCATGAAAAAATAAACGAATAAAAAATAACATAAATATAACATTCTGTGAACCAGGTGTTAGAGTTAGGGGCTGCTTGGATGGCTACATTAGAGACTACACAAGAAGTTGACACTTCGGCGATTAACAATTCTGCATTTGTATTTCAATTCTCATGTTTGGATGTAAGAATCTAAAACAACTGTTTTTGTTATTTCAATTGTTTGGATGATAAATGTTCACACTATTGTAATTATTTTTTACATGTTTGAATTGATGCCAGCATAAATGCATATAATAAGAACATTAACATAAAATAGTATGTGTATTAAATTCATAATCTTTCATGACAACTAATTAGAGTGCATAACCAAATATAAATTTAACAAATATTATACAGAATAGAACAAACTAACAAAGATAATTATTAGATGTCTTACTTAAGAGTCTCATTCTAACAATATAAATACAACAACAAAAAATTCAATAAATGAAAATAACAATTAATATTCCTTAAATCCAATTGCGGCCTAATTTTTCTTTTGCCAAGATCTATTACAATTACTTCCATTTTTGAAGTCCTCCGCGAGACCAGAAAATTCTGGAGATACAAAATTTTTGTACTCTAAATAAATGTTTATGATTTTTCAATATTACATCAGATGAAGGCTTTGCCACCTCCTTCAAAAAAATATTTTATTTTCCCCCATATTTAATGAATTATATGATTTTTAAGCACAACATTGTCTTCTCATTTCATATATTGACCTGATTATACATATTTTTGTTTGGTAATACTCAAGTATTAGCAAAAACGAATTGATCGAAATTTCAGGACCCCCCGGTCCCCCGTACTAGCAATAAAGAAAGTGTCTTCGATTTTCTATGAATTTCATGCTCCATTAACCTCTTTTCTGAAAAAATTATTTGGGTACCAGTTTTATGCTGTGACTTTATTGCAAACCTGGTCTTGCCCTATAAATCATTACTTGTATAATTTCAGAAAAATGGTAGATTAAGACCTGTAATTGTTGTGAGAAAAGATAAAATGAAACCAATTTGGGTACCATTTTGATTGAGGCAAGTAATTGTTCATAGTTTTTTGTACCAGATGAGGCAAGTAATTGTTCATAGTTAAAAGGGTACCAAATCAGCGTGACGCGGTGTCAAAGAAACGAAAATTCAACGAGGAAGAATCATTTGGGCAATATTTCTCAGAATTGAAACAAGTTTTCCAAGATTTGAATACAAATAGAACCGTTGTTCTCGCAAAAGATATCAAAGCAGCAATTGCTACAATACCGGCAGAATATCCATCTTCGGCATTACGCTTTGCTCAATGTTACTTGGTACAAAATGAAGTTTACGGGACATGTTTCATTTCATATAGTACAAATGAAAAAATTAAATGGATGGCCGAGTTTATGCTTAATTATAGTGCAAATAGTAGGGGCGGTATCGGCGGTATTGGTGGTATGAGTAGTATGGACAGTGGAAGTGGTACGGGTAATATGGGCAATGGAAACGGTACGGATGGTACCGATGGTGTCGGAGGTGATACATTTTTTTTAAACGATGTCAATTATGGTATAGTTTATGGTTGTATTTGAATATATTTTGTATTTTGTGTATGTTCAAATTATTAGATGGTATATCGATCATATTTTGTATGTTTAAAATTGTGAGAACATATTTATGCGTTATTAAAAGTATTTGCGTTATCATATTTATGTTTATTAAAAATTAAAATCATGTATTTTTAACACAAGAATCAAACAAGGGATTGTGTATCCATAATTTTAGAATCCAACAAACCAAACAACACACATGGATTGTGAAATACATGATAGTGAAATACACGGATAGCAAAATACATAAATAGTAAAAATCCCTCCAATCAAACATGACCTTTATGGCCAAAAGCTTCAACTTTCAACTTCACACGCGATGCAATTTTGAGTTCATTTGAAAAGCCCTTTTCCTGATCCTAACCCAACTGAGAAGTACAACCTATCTTTTGCATAGAAGATGGTGCTTCATTTTCTCACTTTGCATCTCACTCATCGTGCAACTTCGTATCTCAGCAGGATTTATCATTTATGTGTTGTGTCTCACTCCCTCCTCTGTTTCATCGCATCTGACAAATAAATTAAGAATATCGACATATTTGTAAACCCAATTTCTCTTCTTGTCATTTTAAATAAAATCTCTCTTCTTGTCCTTTTAATTCGGCTTCAAAATTGGAAGATTGGTCCGATGACAATGTATAATTGCTGACTGAAAGGTCAATTCAAATATTTTTGATAGAGAAAAATAACATACACCTTCTAATAGTTAGCCGAAACTTGGATTTTATCTAATGGGAGCTTAAGTGCGAAAGCAAATTGGAAAGGAGAAGAGACAAATAAGAACAGCAAGATCAGAGAAAGGGAACTTTACTTGAAAACAAATTAGGAGAGGAGAAAGTTCACTCACAAATGGTCTTTTTATTTTGTTTCATTTGGTTTATACAGTGTTATCAAATTCTTAAGTATAAATATAAAAGTAAGAGCACTTGTGAAAAAATGTCCTCAACAAAACCCTCTAAAAAAGTGTGTTGCAAATTGAAATGGATGTTTCCACTGAGATAAGTAGTCTCTCTCTCGAGAGAAATAAAGAATGATGAAGCAATATACTCTGAGTGAAAGATAATATCGGTCGAGTGTAGTATCGGAGTCGGAGAACTGGTTAAGTGTTAATGGGTGAAGGGTATTTTAGTCAAATCCTATTTTTAATTATTAGTTTAATTGGAGATTACAAATTTAAGCATAGCTCATTTAACAGAAAGTTAATTTTTGGATAAATCTGATATTTGATAATTTTAAATGGATATATTTGATATGTTTATAATTTTAGAAGGATAAATTTGATATTTGCAATTTTGAAGGGATAAATTTGATATTCTGACCCTTTTTTTATAAGCAACTATTTGTACTAACGAGTATGTACGCCGTAAGTTAGCTCAGTCGATACATGCATTTTATAAGTAAATTAATAATGTTATTGTATAGTATCTTTTGAGACATGAGACATTTTTATGTACATAAATAATAACAAATTCTGTTATTGTTATTAAAAATATATTATAGGATATCGAATATTGAAACTAGCGGTGGGCATTCGGTTGAACCGAACCGAACCGAACCGAACCGATCCGATTAAGTCTAAACCGATTCAAACCGAACCGAACAAAATAAAATTTGAACGAATTAAAACCGAACCGATTAAACCGAATTTCTTATTCGGTTTGTTCGGTTGAACGGAATTAAAACTTCTATAATGATAAAATTCAAATTTTATTTACCAAAAAAAATATAAAAAAAATCATATAAAATATAATTATATTATTTCTAATTTTACAATACGAATTATTAATTTTGTAAAATAAATATAATAAAAAAACATGAAAAATAATATTAATCCGGTCTGTTCGGTTTAATCGGTTTTAGAAAAATCAAAACCGAACCGAACCGAATAAACTGAATAATATCAATTTTTGAATCGAATCGAACCGAATAAACCGAAAAACCGAACCGATTAAATCAAATTCGACCGGTTCGGTTCGGTTCGGTTCCCAAATAAACCAAACCATTTGCCCATCCCTAATTTAAACAACGAGCCATCCAACTTATATAGCACACACTATTATTTAATAATATTATTTAATTTATTCAAAATGCAACAACGGAAATTATACATAATATACGTCAAATACAAAGATTTGTAGAACGCTATAAAATGAAGAAATGTTTGTGGCACAGCTGGTAATCTCAGTTGGCTTCCAACTAGGAGCTCCGTTGTTAGAATCCGCCCACAAGATTTTTTTTGTTTCAAATGTTTACTAAAGGAAGCATATGTCGAAACGTGTATGTCAAATAAAAAAGGTTTATAGAACGCTATATTAATGAGAAATGTTTGTGGCGCAATTGGTAAATTTATTGACTTCCTACTAGGAGGCCTTGGATTCGAGTTCGCCTTCTCTCACATTTTTTTTTACAAATATTTACTTAACAAACCAATTGGACAATGACATGAAACACAAGTCGACATCTTAATATGCTTGAATTGTACAGCATTACAAAATCAAAATTAAATTCAGTATTACTAAAAAATCGTATATTTAAGAAAAAAGGACCAAAAAACACTGATGACCTCCAACAACAATCCAACACTGAAGCAAAAACTGCAGAAAACACGAGTCGATCTAATACTTCACTGACGATAAACCCAAACACGAAAAATACCCCACCAAAATTATATACATAGCATTCAAAAACCAATATTATAACAAATTCTAACATACACAAAAATTCAAAAGAAAGCGCGGCAGCACATGGCAAACAAAAAGCACATGAGATAAACAAAGAAATTAACAATAAGGTATTCATCAAAGAAATTAACAATAAAGTACGCATAAAGCAAAAAAAAAATGTAATTAACAAACAATTATCAAATTTATCAAATAATTAAATATATTAATTCACGATTATATATACTAACAAATAATTAGAAAAACATGAAATAAACAACCTTAACATTGCAGGGAAACATAGGCATCTAGCCGCGATGAACATGGCATAACCAATTTTGCCAACAGGGTCAGGATGAACAACGTTGCCGAAGCTTATTTTGTACGGTTTTGCTCAGATAACATGTTTTGTTACTACTTTCTCCTTGGCATGTAATAATAAGTAACATTTAAAGAAATGTCGTGTAGCGTCACTGTTTTGATGTAGTAAAAACCAGACATGTAGGCATAATTTACCAACCCCCTTATTTTGGACCCATCTTTATGCAATCTCCTCATGCCATCTCATCACAACTCATGCCACATCATCACAATTATTTCAACCATTAGATTATGATATGTGGCAACATATAAACCATAGATTAATTTTTGATTTTGTGTGATTATGTTTTATTTGTAGATATTTATGTGTCCCTTATTTTACACATAGTTTTAAGCAATTTTAGAAGGCCACATCACCTTACATTGATGACGTGTCAAAATATTATTTGTTAGGTTCATGTTGGGCCAGTTGTATTTGATTTTGAATTATTTTCACAATATGTTACATGATCAAATGTGAATACAAATAGAATGTGAAGAGTTTAAATATCTAACATTAATAAATTAATATATAATATCATAAAACATACATCAAATATTGTTAGTATTTTCATAATATAATTTAAAAAAATTCAGAAATATATTCGCTGTAATTTTATCTTTATTTTGAGATACATATTATCATATATTTAATATTTTTCTCTAACTTAAAATTATGAAAACAATTATGTAAAAAAATATATATAAAAAAATATAATTACATTAATGACTTGTAAGACTATTTATTATTATTTTTAAAACTATAATTGAAAAAAATTGCACATACTACTAAGTATGTTATTATCATATATTCAATATTTTTCTCTAACTTAAAATTATGAAAACAGTTGTGTTAAAAAGATATAAAAATAAATATAATTACATTAATGACTTGTAATCCTAATTATTATTATTTTTAAAATATAATTGAAAAAAATTGCACATCCTAATTATTATTATTATTTTTAAAACAATTATGTTATATTTGTATTTGTACTTAAAACAGTTTCATGTTAATCTTTAAAAAAAAATAATGAAAGATATTTATTTACTAAACACAAATGATTTCTTTAACATATATAATATTTTTCAATAATAAACATGCAACATAAAATTTATCAAACAGAAATAAATTTTCTAAACTTTTACAATGTTATTATTCTTAATTTTAGAAATGAAAATTTAAAATATCATATGGTTTTGATTTTTGTTTATGTCCACGCATGTTATTTTATTATTTTATAGTCACATTTATTATTTTGTATGTGTTGCATTAAAGTACTAAATAAATATTTCACAATGTGTCATATTAAAAATAGTATAATAATTTTGTCATCATCAAACTTTCTTAATCAATATGACATTTATTTTCATAAAGTCTTATATTTGATCCCGAAAAATCATAACTATATATTATGTTTATGGTAAAACAAATGAAACAAAACCGCCGCGAAGCGCGGGTAATCTCCTAGTTAAGTATAATGTTTAGTGATGTTGTTCATGATATACAAGCCACCAACATTTTTGTCTGATCAAGCCACCAACATAAACAGAAATAACAACCAAAACAACATACAATCTAATACACTCCGCCTTTTATGTCCGCGCTCGCTAAATATTGATTCGCAACCATTATCATGACCTTTCATTTGGGAAAAAATATATATGACTCAATTCCTAATGTATAAACTCAAAACAATACAAACGCCTTCAAACACTTTGTCATAACACATATGCATTCATATATTTAGGGGTGGGCAAATGGTTCGGTTTATTTGGGAACCGAACCGAACCGAACCGAACCGGTCGAATTCGGTTTTTCGGTTTATTCGGTTCGGTTCGGTTCAAAAATTAATATTGTTCGGTTTATTCGGTTCGGTTCGGTTTTGGTATTTTCAGAACCGATTAAACCGAACCGACCGAATTAATAATATTTTTCATTTTTTCTATTATATTCATTTAAAAGAATTAAAATTAAATATTGTAAAATTAGAAATAACGCAAATATATTTTATATGATTTGTTTTTATATTTTTTTCTATATAACATTTGAATTTTAACATTATAGAACTTCTAATTCGGTTCAACCGAATAAATCGAATAAGAAATTCGGTTGATTCAGTTCGGTTTTAAATCGGCTCAAATTTTATTCGGTTCGGTTTGATTTGAATCTAGTCCGGTTCGGTTTGGTTTGAATCTAGTCCGGTTCGATTTAATTCGGTTTGTTCTTATTCGATTCGGTTCAACCGAATGTCTACCCTAACATATATTCAAAAAAAAATTCACGTGCAATATACACAATACTTACCAACAATACTTAACAACTCTCCATAACACCAAACACGCCCCATAATCGATAACAACAAATTTCAACACATCAAAAAAGAAGAAACATGAACCCATTGACAAACAAAATTTGCGAAAGAAACACAAATTCAAGTATTAAACAACCCGCTCAATTTATAATCTAATCTTAAATGACCAAGACAATAACAAGCTAGTGCAAGATGCACCGACCCTTGACCAATTGCAAATAACAAGCTAATTGCTCAATCAAAGATTTATCGAAGCCTTGTCTAAGAGGTTGCCACAAAGTTTTCTACCTTCTTATATTGTAAATTTATTGTTTAAACTTGTTTTAAATTATATTGTAAAATTATTATTTGAGGAAGTGAATAGGCAAATGAGAGCCAGAGAATCTCGAAGAAATTAAACATGAATAAAAATAAAAATAAATTATACTAGCAATCTAATCGATTTTGTTAAGTGCAAGTTCGTCTAGAAGATTGGATTGTGCTACTCCGAATTTTCATCATGTGAGATATTAACTAGAATTATTATGGAACATAAGGTTCTATTGGCTTTGTAATTGAACCCTACTATAGTTTATAAAGGTGAACGTACGTATGAGTCCACTTTATTTGTTAAAACTAATTAACAAAATATGATTGGAAAAAGTCTAGTAGGATATAAAATATAATTGAATAACGTAAGATCCTGAAGTTTTGCATATGATTGGAGCCTCACGCAAAAATGATGATATATAAAAATCAAGGATAATTGGATAAGTATCGCCATTCAGCTAAGAAAACCAAAGAAACTACAAATCGAGCAAGTGAAAAGATAACAAAATATGATTTTGGCAAATTTTAAATTATAACCGATATTGTGGGGTCTAGATCAATTTGTCAGTTTTATGATAATGTCTTTTTTTTAATATTTTTAAGGCCAAATTTTAAATTATAACGCGAGCGAGGCTGGTGCCGTGTCTGGGGCGAGGCTGGTGCCGTGTCTGGGGCGAGTCTGGGGCGAGGCCGAGAGCGACGGCCGAGTCTGGGGCGAGTCTGGGGGCGAGTCCGAGAGCGACGGGCCGCGACAGCGACGGTGACGGCTTCGATGACAATCCGAGCTCGCGTGGCAAACCAAGGACAGAGGGAGGTTGCGTTCGTCTAAGGATGGCCGAAAGCATCATCTCTCGGCATGTATCTTATTTTTGCGAAACTACTTTTTTACATTTATCATGTAAAATCGCACCAATGTATTAAACCTTGCTTTAATATATTAAAAGAGGCTTCGCCTATTTAGTTTTTCAAAAAAAAAAATTTAAAAATAAGAGAAGCGAAATAAGTCAATAAACCGATTTTTTTTTTGGCTTTATTCTTCTAACGGTATTTAAAGGGTAGGTTGGGTCAATTAGTTATTTAAAAAGAAAAAAGTATCACTAGGAAGTTCACAAACAAAGTGTGTTATAAAATGACTTTGGCAATTGGCATGATATACATCAATAATTTAAATGCTAAATAATAAATTGATTAAATTCATGAAAGTGAGCCCTTATGTAACATTGGGTAGTAATAAATGATGCATGAAGTATTTCATGTGAAAAAATTGGGCACTAAATACTCAGTAATGCGTATTACGAAAATGGTAGAAAAAACTAAAACACATATTGTTCGTCGTCTCCTTTTTTTCGTATTAAGAAATTGGAGAGTATCAAATATTCACAATAATCTGTATGTATTGGTAATCTATAGAATTCTTAGATTTTTGTCACGACTCACAATACACATAATCAGAACTAGAGATAAAAACTTATCAATTAATTCGAATAATTGAATCCCAAGTTCAATCATAATTAAATCTCAAATTAAATTAAATAACCACTTATCAATTAACTAAAATGTACTTCAACAGTTCAATCGTAATTCAACCCACATTGACATACCTGGTGTGGATTTGATAATCTAGTAACATCCCCTTCCCATTTATACCATCTGCACTGAAAAAAAAAAACAAAAATCGAAAAAATTGTAGAAAATGCGATTAATAAACAAAACAAAAAAATAAAATTTACGTACTTCTTCTCCTGTGTGGCGTGAAGATGAAGAAATTGGCGTCGCGAGAATGCTACGAAAAGAAAGAGAACATGCAGGTTTTGTGAGGGGTGCGTGTGCGCGTGCGCGTGATCAGAAGATAGATGATATTTATATTTTTTTTACTGTTATAAATATATAATTGTGCCAAGAATTTCAACACGTAACTTTATTCTCTTACTTTTTTGCGACTAGCTATAACGGTTGTTTTTAAAGAATTTCAACACGTAACTTTATTCTCTAACATTTATATATTTTACATTAAAGCATTCTTATTTCGTGCAGGCTTGATTCATATTAGTGATTACTAATTAGTAAATTTATTTGGTCTTGTGGGTTATTCTTATTCGTAGAATTTCTACGGTCTTTTTAATGTTTATGGTATCGGATAAAAAAAGTGTGATCAAATGATTTTAACATGTGATAGATCATTGAAGATAAGTCTTATATAAATCATGTGCATAGTAGTTCGTAAT
This sequence comes from Luzula sylvatica, assembly GCA_946800325.1. NCBI lineage: Eukaryota > Viridiplantae > Streptophyta > Magnoliopsida > Poales > Juncaceae > Luzula > Luzula sylvatica. The sequence continues at coordinate 75,272,738 of OX326956.1, read as the reverse complement.
ATGCATGAAAAAAAAACATAAATTACATATTATATTTTGTTAGTTCATTTGTATTAAGATATTGGAGAAAACCAATTACTTATAACAAGTTACATATCTCAGTTTTTGATATAATGTTTGAATTCTTATTTTATCAATGTAGTGAGATGAGATGAAACAGATAATAAATAATAAATTCGTTACAAGTTTGACTACAAGTAAGAAAATGAGGAAATCATATACTTCCTGGTAAAGTCATCTTCTCCAATTTTATAACAATAACAATACTTGTGTCGGAATTCGAAATTTTTCATGAATTAAGCTGTGTAATAATTGCGGTTGATATCTAGGATCACAAATTGTCCTACGACGCACATTTGGTTTGAGAAGACAACCAAGTTGAACCCTCACTCAAGTTGAAGCCATCTTTTTAGTTTGTAGGTTTTGGAGTGTTTGATGTAATTTCATTTTTGTTGAATCGCTATCACAAGTCTATCTTTCTCATCACCCAATCAAATCTTCATTCCGAGAACCGCTATCACAAGTCAACAACATCAAAAATATTCCTCTTTCATTTCATTCATCTAATTACATTAAAACTGTAACATTTATTACATTATTTAGTGTCAATTCAAATCAAAAAAGATAAAGAGTTTATTGAATGTTCGTATATTTGAAATGATAATCCTTTACTCAAATCGTCTAAGTTTTTGAACTTCAATTTTTGTGAAAACTAGAGCGTACTCTCGCTCCGATTCGTAATTATTATTGAATTTTTCAAATTATTTATGACAAAAATATAATCATAACAAATGAAGTTCTTTTTGTAAGAAAGTATCAATACTAGAAATAGTATAATGATATTGAAAATAACATAGTATTCTCAACATATAGTATGGCGAAGACGAAAATGTTATAATAATATTAAAATATTACATTTGGTAAGGAAAATTAGAGAATGACTAATATACTTAATTAAATATGATGAATTGAGTACTTACGATTTTTTGACCATTGAATTTGATTTGAGATTTATGCAATTAATGACGATCACAAACTTTTATGGATATCACTAATGATGAACACAAATTTGTATAGATATCATTAGAAAAAACCAATGTTCCAGAAATCGCTCGGCGCTCGCTGGTCGGCAGACGACCATCAAGCGCCAAGGATGATTAATCGGGATTAATCGGGAATCTCGGCGGACCTCGGCGGATTTTTATTTTTTTATATTTAATATTTAAATTAATTAAACAAAATTACAAATCACAGTTTTTTTAATAAGTTTTAAATAATTTAAGTAACAAAATACACTACGTCACTAAACTTACATAAACTCAAATAATAATATATATATATATATATATATATATATATATATATATATATATATATATATATATATATATATATATAAATAATATTAAAAATATGAAAAAATTTAGTCCAAATATATTATCCGACAAACGATCGTTTTCATTATTGATGTCTAATTTTTTTGATGTCAATAAAAATCCATTGGCCATCCAAAACAAAAACGATCATTATTTTGAATAGTATCACACAACCTCTCATAATATATGATTTTTTGTGCTTCACATTCAACCAACTAAACTATGGACCCGTTGGCAATTCAAAAAAAAAAAATTAAAAAAAAAAAAAAAAAATTGCAAAAAAAAAAAAAAAAAAAAAACTGTACACATATAAAAATCGGCTCGGCGGTGGCTTGGCGGTCTTGGCGGATCCTTGGCGGCCGCTTGGCGGAAATCCGCCAAGCACAAAACGCCAAGAGTTTATCTCGACGGCGGACCCTCGACTACCGATTAATCGGTGATTAATCGGCCGCCAAGGCCGATTTCCAGAACACTGGAAAAAACAAATCTCAAACCAAATTTCATGATCAAAAAATTCTAAATACCAAACCGATGATAATCAATTTAGTATCTTAGTCATCTTTTGAAAAATTATATAGTCTTTGGATACATTATTCTGTAGAAAATGATGTATACATAAAAACTATTTTCGAAAAAGACGCTAATGAATATTAATACTTATGTATAAAGTAAACAAAATTGGGCTCATCTGGTGGTTCCACGTCACCCAAACAATCTCGGCCGTTCGATCAATTTTAATGATGATCGGACGGTCCAAATTTGAATGAGCTCGGATTACGTGAACCCGTGTATGCTATATTGTATGGTTCATGTGAGCCGGGTCTAGCCATCATTTGCTCTCCCTCATACACTTACTGCCTCTTCTCTCTCCTGTCATTTTTACAAGCCGCCATAGGAGAGAAAAAAGAAAGGGTGATGCAAGGCGAAACCCTAGCCGTGAGATCGGGAACAGACGACGGCGGAACCGGGACGGAAAGTTTCATTCTCGGCTGCTCCAACCGTCAGAAACCCTAGGCGACGCGAAAAGAAAGAAAGGCGATTTCGTGGCCGGTCTAATGACGAAACCCTAGGAGGCTCGCGGGATACAAAGCCGACGCGATTAACGGCTCTTTAGGCGGCTTCTTGGGCTGGAAAACACCGACAATTATGTGAGGTATTTTTTTTAGTTTGAGTTTTTGTAAATCTAGGGTTTCTACTGATTTCTCTTCCCTTCTTCTGATAGGAACGTTAATTATGGTTTTTGAATTCTTTGTACGATTTTCGTACCATGTCACTTCTTCTTTTTAGTTGGAGTTTTTGTCCGTTTCAGGTTCACATCTTCAGAGATTTCGAGCCTTTTTATGTCCAACATCGACAAGAGATAACTATATTACTAATCTTTTATTTACTTGGAATTTCTTCAAATAATATTCGCTGATTTGTGGGCTGTTTGAGAGACTGGTATGAGTTCTGGTACAATTGTTGAGATGAATGTGTAACAATGGTAAGTTAATTTCTCAATTTCTCCTGATTAACTTGTCACTGATTCCAATTTTTCATTTTTATCTGTTAATTTTAGGATAGTGGCGAGGATTAATTACGGACAAAGTGCACCCATGACAGGTTTAGTGGGTGCAGTAGTCTTGGCGCCCTTGAATGCATATTGGTGGTCCGTTAGCGACACTGGTACAACACTTGCGGTACGATCAAGGAATTTTGTACAAAATGCAGGTCCGTTTGTATTTTTCAAAATATTCATTTCGGTTCACTTTAGTTATTTGATTAAATTCATTAATTAGAACGGGGGTCATTCTGGAATCTTTTTTAGTTTTTGAAGGATGATTTTATTCGGGAACAAAAGGTAAAATATATATATTTTAAAAAATTCAGAAAATATAGGGTTTCCGAAAGCACATTTATAAATTGTAATATATATATTTTTTGTAATACCAGATAATAAATCGTGACCTTGCAATAAATGCTTCGCGAACCGTGGTTTGAGAAACATGACTGCGATGATCTTTCGCTGGCATGGTCTTTAAAGTAGAGGATGTGATGCTTCCACTAGAATTAAAAGAGGTACGAAACAGAAATTACCCAAAACCTTTAATAAATATTAATTTTCTGTTATTAACTGAATCTCATTAAATTTTAGGTGAGAATTTTAATTTTAATTAATACTATATATAGGTTTATGTCCTTTTCTGTCATGTTTTTCTGGTGACATATTGCGGCTGATGTTGTGGTTTATTTTTTTCTCATTTGCATGGTATTTTGATATTTTTATCAAATTAAGGTATATAATTGATTTTCTTTCTCATTTAGACGGATTTAAAGGTTAATTTGTGAAATTTGTTATTTATGCATATCTTGGGGTTAATTTGGTATTTTTAGAAATTATAGGGCTACTTTTTATATTTTCAGAAATTATAGGGTTATTTCTGATAATTTTAAAAACAATAGGATATATTTGATAATTCTAGAAATTATAGGGGTATAACTGAAAATGTTCAACTGAATTTATTCTATTTGTTCTTTTCAGGTTCTAAGGAGAGTGCTAATGTCATCATAATGGATGGCAATTTTTCGACAGAAACGATTACAATGCTGCGGCTTATGTTGCGGTTTATATTTTTCTAATTTTCATGGTATTTTGATATTTTTATCAAATTCAGGGATATAACTGATATTTTTTTCCCATTTTCAATTAGACAGATTTATAGGTTAATTAGGGAAATTTGTTATTTATGCATATCTTGAGGTTAATTTGATATGATTAGAAATTATAAGGCTGCTTTTTTTATATTTTCAGAAATTAATTACTGATATTTAAAAATAGTAGGGTATATTTGATAATTTTAGAAGTTATAGGGGCATAACTGAAAATGTTCAAGTGAATTTATTTTATTTGTTGTATTCAGCTTCCTAAGGAGAGTGCTAATGAACACACAAATCGCAAAGTATGATTTCTTTGTGAATAAATAATGAACGATTAACAAATATAACACAATCATCAAAATGAAGCAAACCCGTGCAATTGCACAAATAATGAACTATCACAAAAATGAACTATTACAAAAAAAAATTATAAAACTAAAATAGCCCCACACTCAAAATTCGCGCGCAATCGCGCGGGGAAGAAGCTAGTGATGTTATAAAATAGCTATAAAGTATACAAATATACATATTAATTACAATGAAAATAATATAGTATTAATTATTGCCATGAAAAGAGGAGCTTCTAAGGGCGTGTTTGCTAGGTCAGTTTTGTGTAGCAGCAGGAAACTCATAGTTGCAGGAAACCAATATATGAATATCAGGAAACTCTGGTAGCAGGAAAATACAAAAACTGCGATTGTAGGATGTTCAAATGGTGTTTGATGAAAACCTAGGATTGTTATTAGTATTTCTAAATACATTTTTAATATTTTTCACCATTAAATTAAGTAATTAATAATTTATTGAGTAAATACTTGTGATATATTAAGTAATTAATAATTTATTGAGTACAAAAAAAACATGTGAAAAAACACAAATTTAAATCATATCAATATCAAATATCATACTAATCAAATACATATGTGATAATTATATGATCAAATACTTGTGATAAACATATCCAAAAACCCTCGACAATTCCTTTCCTCCAAATTCGACTAACAAAGATACCAAATACGCCCTTTGAATTTCGGTCCATTCGGCTCTAACAATATCCTTTTATTTTCCTAAACAGAAACAAAATTGACTTTATAAAAATGATAAGAAATTAACTTTATAAATGGGTACTGTTATGCATGGGTACTGTTATACAATATCCTTTTCTTTTCCACCATTTTTTTTTATGCATGGGTTCTGTTATGCAATGTAACAAAATTTTCTGAGACTCAATTAAGTATCCAAATTGACCCAATTAAGTATTGTTATGCATGATAAGAAATTGACTTTATAAAAAAATTCGGCGACTAACAGTACCCAAATTAGTATCCAAATTAGACCCAATTAAGTATGCAATGTAGTACCAATTAAATGAAGTATCCAAATTAGACCCAATTAATTCAAAAACTAAAGAAAGCATGATTAAAATGGAAGAAAAAATCAAATTAGACCCAATAACGTGGGAAATAACAGTGAGAAAGAGATCAAATTAGACCCAAATTAGATCCAATTAATTCAACTCAAGTTAGGCTCAAAATTGAAGAAAAAATCACCATTAAATAATTTAAAAGTAAAACATTTTCCTGGATTTTATAGTATCAGGGGAGAAATGAATTCAGAGGAAGGATTTTATAGTATAGGTTATGGATATCATTTTCCCCTAATATGCAAAAGTAAAACATTTTCCTGGATTTTGCAGAGAGATTGAGATTATGAATTCTATAGAATGCAGAAAATAGAATTCTAGGGAATTGTTGAGATCATAGGATATTAGAATTATGAAATTTAATTTCCTTGTAATTAAAGGTTAAAACGCTGATTAGGTTTGTACAATTATTTTGATTAAATATAAAATATAAGTAGGACTTAGAGCCTACTCTATTATTTTCAAAAAAAATTATTTCCATGAAAAATGATTTATGATAATAATATATTTTGAGAACAAAATAAAAAGAAATCATTTTTTAAGACAATAAACCTAAAAATAAAGTCATCCTAACCTAACCTGAGTACTCGATAACGAGCTGGTTAACACGTGCGTAGCGCGTGGTGAGGCTAGTTAAATTTTTTATTTTTTATTTTTTGCAAAAAAGTCCTAAGACAAGGCTAGTTAAATATGAAAAGGAAGATTTCATGAAAATGTAATTTGAGTTTTTAATGATATTAATTTTGGGTCAAAAATACGTGAGCTCTAGTATTTATATATTTTTCATTAAAACATTCTTATTGCTCATAGGTTTGATCCATATTAAATTTATTGGGCCCACAACAAAGACCCAAATATTGTTTGTGGATTATTTTGAAGATTTCTATTTTCTGTTTTAATGTGTTGGTGTTAAAATGTTCTTGGTATCTGATAAAAAAAAGTGTGACTAAATGACATTAACATGATTTATCATTTAAACTAAATGAAGGTAGCCTTGTGTAAACCATGTATATATAGTAGTAACAGACGAGAGTATTTCTTACGAGAAAATGAGACATTGCATACTGAGTTTTGCCTAACATGCAAATCGAAGAAAAATAAATTACATTTTATTCAGTGTGAGTATATTTATATTAAGAAATTGGAGAAAATCATTTACTTACAGTGAGTGATGTACTTGAGTTTTTCGTACAATGTTTGGATTCTCATTTTATCAATGTATCAAGATTGAATAAGAAAATGAGGGACCCATGTACTTGCTCATAAAGTAATTTTCTCCAATTTTATAATCACGGTTGATATCTATCTTCATAAATTTTCCTAACATGCTAGAAAAGACAAAAAGAATAAACAATAACTGGTTTGGAAGGGCAATCGAATTGATCTCATATTTCCAAACCAAAGCACTAACTATTACACACCTAAGATGGCTATTGCTGTGAGTCTAGGTCTTGTAAATTGTAATGTTATGAAATTTATATCCATAATTATTGTATTGTGTAAACGAATCTATTAATGCATAACGTGAATTCATGTCATTTTTTTTTTTTTAATTGATTAAACAATTTTAAAATGATTCAATATTGATGGAAATGCATGCAACATTATTGAAATTGACATGAATTTTTTTAATGGAAACATATTAAACTTAATCAAAGATTACATTATTCTGAATTTATCCGTTTTGCAATAATGCCCTTTTTTATATATTCTTAAGCCCAATTAAAATAATTAGGTCAGGAGAAATTCAAATATTATTTGAAATATTTTGTGGGTTATTTTGTCCAAGTCCACTTATATATAACGCACATTATATATTTATATGGCCTGGGTTGACTCGGTGTACAATACAACGAGCTTTTATATAGTCGATTAATTTTTAGGGTATACACATTTTATTTGAGGTAGAGTATACAAAATTTTATAAAATATTCAGGAAAATAGGACTGTTAAGAACATTGCAATAAAATTACAAATTTTGTGGATTAAAACACAATGGACATGGGATATTTGGATTTTGTAATTATATCAAAAATTCAACACATGAATTTAATGTTTTCTCGACTAATCTAGTAATAATATTTGCGGAAATCTGATTTTTATATTGCGATGTTTTCTTTCTCTATTATTTGCTAATGCTGTCTTTTTGAACTGAATAAATTTGTTTATAATTGTTTTGAATTATCAATTTGTTTTTCGTTTTTAAAGAGAAGAAGATCGATGCCTTGAGTTGAAAACCTGAAATTGGGATCTTTTTACTATAGTCTATAGGTACTTCTGGAAATGATTTGCACTTTTAGCCTTTGGGCTTCAAATTCAAAGTAATCACATTTTTTTGTGTGCAAATATTTGTTTAGAAAACCTAAAATCACTATTAAGAAAAATCGTAAAATCATGAAAGGTATCATACTGGTATATCTCAAAGCCAGGTTTTTGGACAAATCTGTCCTGATAAGGCAGTATCAATCATACTTCTAGATTGAAAGTGCACCATTATTAGTCTTGTCAAAAATTTAAGGCCATGAGGTAAATAAATAAATAATGGATATCCTTTTCAGTATTATTCTTTAGAATGAAATGAAAAATTATTTATATACATTCTTTATCAAATGGAATGGAGAGTATGTTAGTGAAGACAATTTAACTTGCACTATTTCAGTTGAGATGCCAAACTAAGAATTGAATCAGATATTTTTTAAACTATTAATTATTAATTAATGGACTTTATTTTGTGGATAATTACTTTCTATCAAGACAGTTGGCAGTATTAAAAAATTATATGTTATGAATTTTTTTTTTTTTTTTAGTATGGAAAGATTATTGAATAATCCATGCCACTGGAGGGATGAATTATGCTACACACCACGCAAAGTAAACACGCACACACCCCGCATTTACTAATTAGGCATGTAATAAATGCATTTAATTTCCTAATTAACATTTGCGGGGGATATAGCTGGGTAATTAAGCGTGGTGCCTAATATTGTTGCTGGAGGGATCATTTTTTTTATATAAAGGTACATTATTAATTGGGAAAATATACTTGGTCTTTCAAACTCATTTCAAGATTCTTGACAAGATGGTAAAAATTGAATATGTGAGTTAATTAGTTTTTTTAATTGACTTAATTAATTGTTAATTGACACATTTAATTAACACGTTAATAAATTATATCAGTGCATATTAATTGACGTGTCGATTCAATCAATAGTTAATTAAATCGTTAATCGAATTCATTAGAGAAACTAATCAACCTACTTAATCATCATTTGTCATCTTATCAAGACTACATATTTAATGTTATGGGGGATGAATATGTAGCCTCTTTCTTAATTATTGCAACGGTGTAAGGATTTTTTTATATATATAAATAAGATGTGTTTTTTAATTGTTTTTGGCGAGATTTCCCCTAATCAATTATTATTAGGGAATTTTCTGATGAAAATAAATAGTAGTCTTATCATATTTTTCTTAGAGAAATTCTTCCATAGGCCAAAGTTTAAGAAGAAGAAAATATAGTGCAAATTCTCCTTCCTTCATTTTTCGGAAAAGACGAATATTCAATGGTGCATTGAATATGTTAAAATTTTGTGTCTCAAAGTAAATGATCATGTTCATGTATCAAATTATATTTAAGACACATATTTAGTTTTGATAATATATATAAGCTTAATTTTTCATGAAAATAATGCACATTTAAATTATGCAGGGGATTCATATAATCCGTTATATGATTAGCATTTCTAGTACTCATCTTATACTTAATATATTAAAATATTAAAAAAAAATATATATATATATATAGAGAGAGAGAGAGAAAAGCCAACGTACTCAATTAAGTAAATTTACTACCGTACTTAAGCATCATAAACCGTCCGATTTAATCTGATGATGCTGGGGATATGTGATTACAGACGGAATAAATATTCCTTCCGTTTGCAATTGTTAGCTTAATTAGGTAACATAGATATCTTACTTGGCAATTGTTTGTTTAATTAGGCAAGCCACCAAGACCTTTATTTTTCATGATTTTTTCTCTCTCTCTCTCTCTCCCTCTCCCAGTTCTTTGTCCCTCTCCAAACATAAGTTTGCAAAAACATATATTATTTTCATGGTTGTTTTTCTTTGCAAGAACCAGAAGTTCGATTGACGGCTCGCATCGAATGCGCTCCTGCCGCTCGACCTCTTGGTACCGCTCTTCGGTTTCTCCCAGAAGAAGCTCGATCGGCTTTACGAATGGCTCGCATCGAATGCGCTCCTGCCGCTCGACCTCTTGGTACTGCTCTTCGGTTTCTCCCAGAAGAAGCTCGATCAGCTTTACGAATGGCTCGCATCGAATGCGCTCCTGCCGCTCGACCTCTTGGTACCGCTCTTCCGTTTCTCCCAGATGAAGCTCGATCGGCATTACGGACAGCTCACATCGAATGCGCTCCTGCCGCTCGACCTCTTGGTACCGCTCTTTGGTTTCTCCCAGAAGAAGCTCGATCGACTTTACGAATGGCTCGCATCGAATGCGCTCCTGCCGCTCGACCTCTTGGTACCGCTCTTTGGTTTCTCCCAGAAGAAGCTCGATCGACTTTACGAATGGCTCGCATCGAATGCGCTCCTGCCGCTCGACCTCTTGGTACCGCTCTTTGGTTTCTCCCAGAAGAAGCTCGATCGACTTTACGAATGGCTCGCATCGAATGCGCTCCTGCCGCTCGACCTCTTGGTACTGCTCTTCAGTTTCTCCCAGATGAAGCTCGATCGACATTACGGACGGCTCGCATCGAATGCGCTCCTGCCGCTCGACCTCTTGGTACCGCTCTTCGGTTTCTCCCAGAAGAAGCTCGATCGACTTTACGAATGGCTCGCATCGAATGCGCTCCTGCCGCTCGACCTCTTGGTACTGCTCTTCAGTTTCTCCCAGATGAAGCTCGATCGACATTACGGACGGCTCGCATCGAATGCGCTCCTGCCGCTCGACCTCTTGGTACCGCTCTTCGGTTTCTCCCAGAAGAAGCTCGATCGACTTTACGAATGGCTCGCATCGAATGCACTCCTGCCGCTCGACCTCTTGGCTCTTGGTACCGCTCTTCGGTTTCTCCGAGAAGAAGCTCGACCTTACGACTCTTCTCGAATGCTGCCACCAACCTCTTCGTCCATTGAAAAATTATATATCAGAATTATAATGTGAAAAGTACATAAATATAATTAACCTAACCGCTCATTGTGTTTATATTCATTTATCTTTTCTAGTATATTACTTGTGAGACCATTTTACGCTCTTGTAATCGCCAAATATAAAAAATGTATTTTCAGACAATATTTTGCTGGGCCATGTTTTACTTGTTGCATAGCTAAACGTTTCGTATCAATATCATTTTACACTCATGCAATGTTGTCCTCCCTGTTTACTTAATAATTTGATAATACACATCATTTTTTTCGTATTTTTCACATGTAGTTTTGTGTGATATCCACTTTTTCTTTTCCAAATAAGTTATTTGAGAAAAGATTCAGCTTGTCGCGGTATTGCATGTCAAAATCCGCCAGATAATGCACTCCTAACTCTTAGATTGATCTAGAGAGAATCGAAGATGAGTACAAGGAGATTAGCGGCTGGAGAGCATTCGAAAAGAGTCGTAAGGTCGAGCTTCTTCTGGGAGAAACAGAAGAGTGGCAGAAGTGCATTCGATACGAGTCTTCAGTCGAACTTTCGGTTCTTAGAGAGAAAAAAAACCATGAAAATAATATAGGTTTCTACAAACTTATTTTTGGAGAGGGACAAAGAACTGGTAGAGGGAGAGCGAGAAAAAACCGTGAAAATAATATAGGTTTCTACAAACTTATTTTTGGAGAGGGACAAAGAACTGGTAGAGGGAGAGCGAGAAAAAACCATGAAAATACTAGGAAAATGTTGTACATACACAACTCCCCCCCCCCCCCCCCCCCATGCCTTGATGACGTGGATAGCGCTTAACATCTCAAGAATTAACACACAAATACATGATTTAACATCTTAATTTGTGTTTTTATTATCTTATGTTATGATTAAACACCCAAATAAGGTGTTAAATCATAAATTTGTGTGTTAATTCTTGAGGTGTTAAGCGGTATCCATTTCATCAAGGATGTTGGTGTAGGTTGGGGGGGATGTACATCACTACTCAAAATAATATATATATATTACAACTAAAATACAATACGAGAATAAAAATAAAATGACGAGAATAAAAATGATAGATCATTAAGTAGGAATTAAAATATAATGTATTAACTCTAAAATTAATATATAGTACATTGATATAATAAAATTGGTATGATAAAATTAAATATAGTATATTGATATAACAAATGATATACTTTAAAAGTTGAACTTTTCTATGGACAACAACAATATTTTTCTATGTTGCGTATCCCAATATTTTATTTCAAAATAACAGGAGATGCTTCTCGGATACTTCCGGATGCATGTCAGATACTTCTAATATATAAAAAAATAATATACTTGAAAAATAAAAATACAAATACAAATTTGAATTTGAAATAAATAAGTAATACATATAAGATGATAACTAAATATAACAAACATTTATTAATATGAAGTCGTGTCGTACAAAAATTGTTTAGTATATTTTATGTCAAATATATAATTTATAAAAAAATTAAATATATAAATTACAATTAATAAAATAATAAAATATTATATATAATAGACGTATCGTATCTTATATATATATATATTTTGAAGTTGTCGTATCGCCGTATTTATATCGTGTCGGATATGATACAAGTATCTATATCCGTGCAACAGAGAAATATCCTAGACATATTCAGATATTCTATCCTATAGAAGTAAATAGTTAAAAATATTATGAACCGAAATATATAATAAACCGAAGTATTCTAAGACAATATATTATCACTGAAATTGATTAAAAATAATATGTTGTCACTAAAATTTTAATTATTAACACTAAGAAAGGTACATATGAACATTATAAATAACAATACGTGACAATAAATATTATATATTTACTTAAATAATGTACAAGTGCTAGAATATATAATAAATTAAATATTAAAATTTATATAAATATGACATATAATTATTTATTAGAAAATATAAAATATTTATGAATTTTTTAAGATTAATAAAAAATATCAAAATGTGTTTTTCATTATTAAAAATGAAAATAAAAGTTATTTTGTTGTCACTGAAGAGTAATTTGGGGAAGTTCAGTGTACACGTGCTAGTTGGTGTTACATGTTGTTGAGTGTCTTTTGTTGTTATATACTTATGGGAAGCGCTATTTCTAGAGCTGGTATTTCTGAATCTAGAGCAATTATATCAAAATTCCCAAAATGCCCTTCTCTAATCATGGAATGTATTGATAAGACTCTCATATATTAATTTGTTAGCTATATCGATCTTAATTAATCAGTGAAAAATAAAAAAATTGTTAACTATATCAATCTTGATTAATTGTTAAAAATAAAAACTAACATCAATGTAAATAATTAAAAATTATCTTCGTCCATCATGTTCTCTATATTTGAAATAATATCAATGTAAATAACACCCCTTCATAAATAAAACAATAGTAATATTGAAATCAATAAAAATATTTATTCATACAAAATAACAACTTTCTCAAATCTAAATCTACTAAAACTAATTAAACTCGATATAAAAAAGGTGCAATGATCTTTGATCCGTAAATAATCTTACTCACTTCTTTGATGTCCAATAATAAAAATTCGCATTATAAAAAATAATTTATTATAATGAAACAAATAAAATAAAACTTATAATTATTTACTTCAAGTTATACAAAAACAACCTTATGATTGGAAAATGATATTTTGGAGATTTTGATATAGTTGCTATAGATTCAGAAATATCGGTTCTAGAAATATCGTTTCCCTATACTTATATTCAATTCAATCTTGTCTGATTGTCTTGTCTTGTGTATATTTTTAGGGGAATTCCCTCTTTACCGTGCGTCCACGTGGCTGTATCAAGTCTGATTTTTTCTTGCGGATTTGCTGTGATTTTGTTCCTGTAATTCTGTGTTTTGATATGAGTTTGCGTGCTTCTTTAGACCGTCCGATTTGTGGCATGGGTCGGTTTGCTATATTTCCGAATGGTCCAGGTGTTCGTAGTCTCACTTCATTCATGTCTGGTTCATGGTGTTTGGTCTGTGGACCATGTTATTTCGCCCTATAATTCAATGCTCTCGGCTCATGTGGTCTGAGTCTCGGGTGCATGGGAGGCAGATGGACTTCTAATATAATGAGGTTTTGACTGCTTCATCTCTTCCATTGGGCATTTTTTCAAGCCGACAATTCTTCTTTACTAATGTGAGTTAGGGTTTGCTTATTTTCGTTCGCTTAATATTCGTTGTGGTCTTTTTTCTGTTGATTATTATTTGTTGATGCGAGTTAGCGCTGCTTTTATTATTTTTCGGTCTCCTTTTTAAGCTCCGAACTCAGGAGGGTTGTTTTCCTGGTTTGATTCGGTGTTCGGCCATTTATGAACATCAACAACCCGTGCGTTACTTTTTTGGGTCAAGATTTCTGATTTCTGATTTCTGATTTCTGATTTCTGATTTCGGCTCTTGTTGCATTTGTTCTTCTCGGTTTTACGGTGTATTTTTTCTGTAATTTGATCTCCGTTCTCTTTTTCAAAGGATATCAGCATCTTTGCTTTTATTGTGTGTTTGGAAATTGATGAACACCAATATCCTTTGATTTTATAATGGATTTAAGCAATTTATTGATTGATTTGTTGTTTTTTTGGGTCAGTGATGAACACTTATTGCTCACTGACTCGCACTCGCATACATGAATATATGTAATGTCTAATGCCTTCTCAAGTGATTAAATCTCACGTTAGCCCATTTTTTCTTATGTGTATATCTCATTCTCTGATGACGATACAAACAAACTCTTCTTAGTTGTAGCAGAAACAAAATGAATTTTGGTTGCCTGTCGATGATGTCATTGATGTGTATGATAATATTATGTCCATTGTTCTGCGTGAAATTTATTTTTGTTCACGTAATTTCATTATGTTTATTATATTTCAAGTTTATGTACGTACGCAATTATTGGTTCTTGAATATCATTTGTGTGATTTTAGTGGTTACATTGTATAGAAAACATGAACGAGTACAAAGTAGAAAATTATATTTGGATTTGAATATCGTCGTTAGAAAATTGTATAGAATAAATTCATGTCGTACAGAATATCATTTGTATGATGAGAAACAAATGTGTTTTGTGGTCGCGACAATTCGTTCATGTTAGAAAATTTAACTAGGAATATGCAAGCAAACTTTATCATTGCAATCAATGTAATTACAAATTACAAATAATTTATCATTGTAATCAATGTAACTACGGAGACATAACAAGAAAAGTGATTTCAATATAATCGTAATATTATTTTCAGATTGTAATTTGGTTTGTAACTAATAAAATGTTATAATTATTACAATAATATATACTAATTATATTGTAATATTATTAATATATAAGGTGGAACAAAGAATTATATTTAAAGAATAATATGTTCTATGTTACTATATATAATAATATTAAATTGATAAAATACAATATTATTATTTTCAATATATATATATAAGTACATAAGTTTTGTTACTTAATATTTAATCCCAATGACCCTAAAAATATGCTATTCAGTTTTATATACACGAATTTTAAAGTTTAATATAATCACATATAAAAGCGTCTTAACATTTTAGTGATTATTTGACATGGTCCTCAAGGCTCAAATTGATAAATGTTTCGAACTAAATCAATATATTAAGGCTTTTGGGCTAAAATTGGTATTCGGAAGAAAATAGATGGTGAATTTGGGTTTAAAATTATTATACATTTATAATAGGCTTTTTCTATTATGAATATAAAGAACGAAAAATTAAACCAACTGATAAAAAATAGTTGAATGCCAATATGGGCCAGATATACTATTATTTATATTTATATGTATATATTTGAATATGTGGGCTGTTACCATGACACTAGTTCCCTTTGTATTGTGGTTTGTGTTCTTATTCTCGAATTAGATATTTTGTTGGTAATTTTATTCTCGAATTAGATACTTTGTTGGTAATTTTATTCTCGAATTAGATATTTTGTTGGTAATTTTATTCTCGAATTAGATACTTTGTTGGTAATTTTATTCTCGAATTAGATACTTTTTGCATCAATGAGAAAAAATATCGTGAAAGACTAATACATATTTTTTTCCACTACAATACAAACACATAGCCCAATGCTTAGTTTTCAAGATTCAAATTCAATTTACCGGCCTAAATATCAAACTAATACTAACATCAAAACTCACCATGAAAATGCTTAGTTTTCCAGACTAATACATAGTTGACGAGTTCAAATTGTCACAATTGGTACCAAATATCAAAACTAATACTAACATCATAACTCAGCACGATGCAATACTTAAGTCTAGAAACCTCAAAATAAATACTAACAGAAAAACTTTACAAAAACATTCAATTACATAAATATTTTCTAGAAAACTCTAATCACACACTAATGAATTTACTAGCCTAAATATCTACATCCAATTCAACTATAATATGATATGTACATCCTTACAAGTTCATATTACAAATCATACGACCATAAGATTGCGCCCATTTAACATACGTTTTATGTAATTAAAAATGCACAAATTAGGTTAAATTAATGCTCAATTAGGTTAATCTGAGGCTCCGTTAGATTGATGTGAGGCTCAATTAGGTTAAGTACCTTTATACCAACATAACTCAGTTTGCGAGGTCACTTGTTTTCTAACTGGTTTGAACTTTGAACTACCGTAGACTAGTACGAAGGTAACCAAATTTATACATTCATATGGAAGGGTTATCAATTGAGTATTTTGCCTTGAAATGATTATCAAATATGTATTCTTTTTTTTATGGAGAAACTTGTATTCTTCGATGGAAGATTTAATAAACGAGTATGATGGTACAGTCACTTACCTAGTACCAGTTTATTGTTTTATTCACTACAAAACAATGGATAATTGCGAGTTAGTAATTGAATGAAAAGCAAAACAGGAGGATAATTCCTGTGAAAACAATAAAAAAATTAATTCCAAAAAAATTCTATGTGACAAATTATGATTCCCTCAATTGAAAAGCGAAAGAAAAGTACAGTGAATGCTCAATGGCAGATCTGAAAAATAAAAAACGGACTAATTGAAAGTTATGGTTCCAACAACTACCTTGAAAAAGGACAAAAATTGGTTCAAACGAATTTGGTTACGGTGCTAGCATGTCACCGAGAAGCATATTTCTTGAGGTGTCATTTGTTAGATTATGAGGTTTTCGGGGATGTGATTTGTTTTGATACTACATACAAGACAGACTCTTGTTGGGGTTATCATCATAAAGAAAAAAGAAAGTATAATTTTTGGTGCTGCACTTCTTTATGATGAGAAAATTCCATCATTTAAATTTTAAATGGTTGTTCGAAACATTCACGAAAACAGTCGGGGGGAAAGCGCCAAAGGTCGTATTGACGGATCAAGATGCTGCCATGAGTTCGGCAATCAAAGAGGTTTGGCCAGATATAACTCATCGTTTGTGCGTTTGACATATGTACTATGTACCAAAATGCAGCAAAACATTTAAGTCACCTATTTCAGGGTTCGAAAACTTTTGAAAGGGATTTTAGATATTGTGTTTATGATTGTGAAGACGAAGAAGAATTTATATTTGAATGGAATAATATGCTAGAAAAATACAGTTTAGTTGATAACAGGTGGTTAAGAACATTATTTGAAGATCGAGAAAAATTGGCTCTAGCATATGGGAGGCAAGTGTTTTGTGTAATCAAGCCATATTTAGATCGAAAGAAAAATTTATTAGAATTTTTCGGTCATTTTGATAGGCTCGTCGAAGATAGACGCTGTTCTGACAAGGATGCGAGTCAAGGGACTCCTAGAGTACCATTCAGGGGTTTGTTAAAAGAGTCAGCAAAAATATATACTCCAAAGGTATATGCAGAATTTGAGGAGGAGTACGGTTTGTTTCTTAATTGTGTAATATTTACCATTGGGGAATTTGAAACTAGTAGGAAATTTAAAGTGATAAGCGGGTTCGGAATTAAGAGAAGAGAGCATAGTGTTGATTATGGTTTTTCAACTTCAAGTGTCACGATCAGATGCACTTGTCTAAAATTTGAGTTCATGGGCATTCAATGTTGTCATGCTTTGAAAGTTCATGATTTCATGAACATAAAAACACTACCAGAAAAATATTACTTGAAACGATGGCGAAAAGATGCTAAAGCTGGTATTAAACTGATTGATCGAGATGATGGTCACTCAAATTTAAATCGGATATGGCAAAACGATATAGTTTGCTACTGAGGTTATATGGTTCTATTTTTGCTAGAGCTTCACAATGTGAATATGCTAAAGAGATGGCAGTAAAGTTCATGGTTAAGGTAGAGACTTTTTTCGATCAAGCAAATAAGGACAATTCGAGCCGAGTTAATAATGAATCGCTAAATACAGTTGCTGCAAAAACTGCTAATAAACCACGAGGCATAAGGAAAAAATAAGTAGGCCGTGGGTCGCGTCGATATCGAAGTTCTCTGGAGCCATCCAGTAAAAGAAAAAAAGGTCTGATATTTTAAATAAGTCATGATTTTATTTCATTGTTTGTAAATAATATAATCTAACATTATTTGAATATTTGTGTAGGAATTTTTTTTATTACAGAAGATATAGTACCATCAGAAAACACTTTACAATATAATATTCCATTGATGAATTCATCCTTATTCATGAGTGATACTTCCATAAAGGCACTATATGTTAGTTTTCACATAATTAACTTCCCAAATTTAATAGATAATTCTTTACAATTAAAATATCAAAATGATATTTTCTTTTTCAGGAATCTCATGTTATGGGTTCTGCACTTCTGCTTCGGAGCTGCTTCATTCTATGCATTTACGAGCACCGTCCAATATACATTTTTGTTTTATCATGCACCACACTTGCGATTTGCGACCCAATGACTAACTTGGAAGAAGAATATTATCAAATGAGAAATCAAGGAAGGACTTGCATGAGATAACGAAAAATTTGTTTTGAATCATTTGCTGGTTTTTTGATAATTTGGGACATAAAATTATTGTGTTTTGTTTTCAGATATTTATATTTTCATCTTTTGAATAAATAGCATGATTTAATGTTGCAAATACAATTTGTTTTGAATATTTATTGTGATACTGTTTTCATCTTTTAAATATGGACTTTTTCTGTAGGGAAAATTTGAAACCAAATTCGATAGTATTAGATAGTATTCAATTGGATTTGTTTATTACGTTATCTTTTCATGTATTTTATAAAATGATGGACTTTGGTGAATAAGTAGAAGTGTCAACATCCAACTAATATTGTGTTTTCATTTAAAACCAAAAGGAGCATTAACTCTCAGTTTCTTCTCATTTTATCAAATTTATGATTTGTATGGATGAACAGCTGTGATTTGCAAAATATAGAGTTCGGTGTTTCGCGCGAAACACCATCCCCGAACCCATGATCAAGACCAATGATTCATGTTTTTCATTCTGCAGCCTTGCCTAACTCTGGATGGTTAAGACCATTGAAAAAAAAGGCCGAATTTGAAATCACCCTGATATTCAAAAATAAAATTATCAACAAAAGAAAAACCTCTATCCAAGAATACAAAATTGAGGCCTGCAAGCCCAAGTTGTTTATTTTACAAATGCATTTAGGAGCTACAAGCCCATGGAAGTTGCAAAAATCCTATGTAATGATGTAAAATTGAGGCCTGCAAAAATTATGTCTCGCACATGACTGAGGATAGACATTTTAGCTAATTTGTGATTTGCTTATTATGTTCAGGTTTGCTCTCTCTCTCTCTCTCTCTCTCTCTCTCTCTCTCTCTCATGTACCAATCACTTATAGGTACCCGTATGATCGTGCCGATAAACTATTTGCACCGGTATGACAATAATAACAAAAAAATAAAATCAACATGAGGATAAAATGTTTCATGTTCGTATGACCTTGCGATGGCCAGGTAGCATTTGAACTCGTCGATATCTAGCTTCAATCTGGATATTGCATCCAACATCAATATGATTATGAATAAAAGAATACAAAATTGACGTGGTTCAGAGAGAGAGAGATTTTTTTCTTTTGAAAAAATAACGACTCGTAATTATCTCCATAATTATCTACATAGAAAATGTAGAAGAAAATTCATATTCATATATGGGATTAACATACATCACACCATCTAATCTAATGGTTCAAATTTAAACAAACAAAAGATCACACAAAATATATATTAAAAAATAAACAAGCTCCCACAAAATATATATTAAAAAATAAACAAGCTCAAAATGGAGAGCATTGACGTGGCTTCGGAGAATACAACATTCTCACCAACGATGATAATAAATATAGACAATATAAACCATTTCTATGATAATTGTAGTTAAAAATTTGTTGAATTTCATATATACGCTGTAGGAAACACAAAAATATCATATTTATACCTCTGAAACTCGCAAGTACGGTCTTTCGGTATTAAAATTTTAAATATTATATTTTGGGATTTTTGGTAAATTTACCTTTCAAAAATCTAGTAAGCAAGACCGATCATGTATTTTTTTAGACATTCCATAAATATATGAATCTTTAAATTAAAAATTAATATTATATTAACTTAAATATAAAATAAATTCAAGAATATTACATAAGCAAGAATTATCACTTTTAATATCATATTTTGTATTTTTTAAGCATACATGTGAATTAAATTTGAACTTTGACGAAATAATTTCAAGTGATAGAATTATTAATTTATTTAACTTATCATCTCATTGAAAAAATAGGTTTATAATATACACCTACTACTAAATTTATTGAGATGATATGGAAAATTATCAGTGGTAATATGAACATGTTTGCAAAGAAAAATATTATTTTGTGAGGTGCGTGATTATTAGTGGTTATCTTGCATGGTGCATGATATTCATGTATTTATTAAGTATTATCTATCTATTATCAGTACAATTTTGGACCTAATGAAAAAATTGATTTTTATAGCAAACACATATTACATATATATAAATTTATTGAAGACCTTAGTGTTTTCGTGGCATGTGCTCACTAGACCTTAATAATTGAAGACCTAAAATTATTTACTATGTAAAAATGACATTGAAGAAACTATCTAGTTTATAAAAATCTAAAATTATAATTTATATATTTTGTAGTTACGAAAAGAGCCCATTCAAATTGCTCCCCTACTTGAATTAATCTTTCTAGAAAAATATATAGATATGTCTTTAATAAATTCAAATACAGCCTTTTGGGCCTTGAGGAAATCCTCATATTATTCAGCTTATATAATTCCAATTGAACCAATAAAAAAAATGGCCTGCTTAGCCCTTTCATTCATTTTTTTCTTCAATTATATTTGGTTTTTAATTTGTTATTCAAATGAAAAGAATGTCCCTGAATTTATTGAAGTGTGTTATTGGCGTGCACTGTCATACAAGTTTTGCAAGAAGTAATATTGGGTAACTATTAACTGTGTGTGTGTATTTCAAATAAATGCGAAAAATATATTCGCATGTTGTGAGATTCTTAAGACATATTCCACTTTTCAATTTTTTGATAGACATAATATATTAAAATAAAATGAATTTTGAATATAAGATAGAGAAAATATTGAGAAACTGGAGAAAATTGAGAAAATAAAAAAAAATCGAAAATATAATAAGATGGGAGTCTCGAATCGGGAATTTCATCAAATACGTGATATGCACCCAACATCAAAAGAAACGCAAAAAAAAAAACCAGTAACGTGATAACACTAATAAAATCCATATTAATTTTTCGTTGGATTGCCGATTGTTGCATGGATATCAATAAACAATTGGGAATCGAGCTAAAAAAATTGAATTGAAGTTAAAAAAACGAAACATGAAATTCACTTGCTTATTCAAGATAGTTCTTCTTCAGTAGGTCCCTCGTCTTTCCATTTCCATAGATTCATGATTTCTTTAATGGGGAAAAAAATGAGGTTTAAGAAAGGGAGTAGTGCTCCTATGACTTTTTGTTTGGATTTAGTTTTTGTCATAATCATATACGAGATTCAGAATAACAATTTTGTTGGTAAAAGAATATTATTGAATATTTACCGTTGTAAATTTTGATCGTGGTAAAATAATGTGTGAAGATTGAAGAATTATTGGAAATTGTAGAAACTTTGGAAAAATGAGAATCGACATTTCTTGTCAGTTTTTTTAGAAATCTTCTTTGAGTTTCTCTCTCATCGTTAATTATTTGTCCCTATTTATTATCATTTAATGTTATAAATTAAATTCAAAAATATTCTATTTTTATGTTTAAATTAATTTAATTTATCTCATTATATGATATCATAAATATTGTATATATCACTAAAAATTTAGATTACACTATTTTATATTATATATTATTTAATTTTATTATATTATATTATATTATAATATAATATCCTATTGTATTAGAATATATTACATAATATTTTGTTCCATTCTATTATAAATATTAAATACTAATACTATGTTAATGCATAATAAATATTATACTATTTCAATATTATATTATTAATGTATATAATACTAAAGAAAATATTGCTTTCATAAAAAATCACATCATCATGTTAATATGGATCAAACGATCTTGATCAAAAGATCCAAATTACATGGTTCTTTATTTGAATATGGTCAATATAAACCAAGTAATGTGAATGTTACATAAACTTTGATTTGTGGTGGACCAAATTCATTCATATTTTTGGCTCAATTAAATATAGAAAAATTTCAAAACCCTAAATTTTATGGATACTGAAAAAGCTCCTAAATTTACATATGTAGCAATTAAAAAATTATTATTTTTTATTAATTTTTTTTTAAAAAAATCCAAATTTTTTTGTACCATATAATAATTTTGAAAAAAATAATTATTATATGTTAAAGTTATATAATTTTAATATTTCATACGTTATAAATATGTCTAGAGGGATTAAATTTTGAAAAATCCAAATTTTTTTATCAAATTTTTGTTTTCAAATATGTCTATAGGGATTAAATTTAATCATGAATGGTGCTAAATTATTTTTTTTTTATCAAAAATAATCTTCTATTTACATATGCAGTAATTAGAAAAATTGTTATTTATTTTTAATTTGAAAAATCCTAAATATTTATGAAATCACTATATGTTAAAATATATTTATGAATTTTCTTAAAATTAATAAAATTAATGAAAAAGAACAACATATTTGTTTTTATTTCTAGATATGAAAATGGAAGGGCATTTCAGATATTTTTTTTTAAACGTTATTCATGATTAGTTTCAATCTATATAGGGGTTATTCAAAAATAAAAATTTGATTTAGAAATTTTTTTAGAATTTTCCCAAATAATTAGGGAGTTTTTTTGTTGTTGTAAACTTTCCCAAAAAATTATGATTACGAAAAGAATTATAAAAACCATACAAACATAATCATCATGATTCACGACCTCTCTATCCTTGAGCTAGCTTGGCCGTCTTGTCTAATCAACGAGCCTTCCTTCTCCCACACAACGAATAATCATTTTGGTACCTCCCTGCAAAAAATGTACATCTTTGTTCTCATGTAACCAATTAATGCAAATTAATAACCTCGTTTAGTTATCAATCATGATGAACTAATTGTTATGATTAGGAATCACAATGATCTTGCTACCAATCAGTGGTGCTTATTCTTATTTTCAAAATATCAAAGCAAATCAATACATAATTTCTATAACATTAATTAATACGCAAAATCATAATTCCTGAATATCAACAGAAATTAACACAAACCATTACTCCCAAATTTCAAAACAAATTAATACATAATTAATACACAAATTACGGTATGCATGCGAGTCTTGAGGCTTGTACAAAACAAGACGACAAGAGGACAAATCTCGATTAACTTCATCCTAATTCCTAACACGACAAAATCTGGCCATTTCCTGCATTAATATCAATTAAAATGAAACAATTAACTCAAATCATGCGGGACTAATTGAATTGAAAAAAATAGCACAAATTACAGAAATCGGTACCAGTCGGTAACTCAAACCATGTACATTACTTCAAAGCATTCAGAAGTGGAAGCCTCTTCTTCTCCTTGTTCTTCTTCAAATTCCTCAAACGGAACCTCCATTACCAATTACGACTTCCCTGTTCTTCTCCCTCTACCCCATCAACTGGACTCTCCATTAATGAATGTTCTCAGAAGAGCTCGTGAAGCTCAAAATTTCAATTTCCCCCTCTTCCCTTTGCAACCTGTTATAACCAAACGGGAATAATAAAAACAGAGAATTTTAGTTTCAACTGTAATAATTTTAAAATGAAATGAAATTATTCATTGATGCCCTTCAATTTCTAATAAATTGTGAGTTAGTGACCAACCCATTTCCTTGATTTTATTTATATAGATCCTAAATGCTATGAAATGAAATTATTCATTGATGATCTCAAATGGAGCCTCCATTACCGAAAAGAAAAGAATTAGTCACACCATACAATTACAGGTTAATCGAGCCTTTTGATCCTTCCATTACACCTTAGAAAAATTTATGATAATAAAGCATTTTAATCATTTCTTTTCAACAACTCATGAGTTGCTACTTGCAAGAGAAAACAACAGACAATGAGACAAACCGTCAGAGTCAGAGCAAGTAAAATCAATGAATACATATAATTTTTCCTCGTAGCCATGACCTCGTCAAATTTTTTTCTGTCAATGCACAACACACGTCTTGCAAGAAAGAGTTCTTAATATTATAAGAAACCATAATATTTCATCTCGTCTTTTTCCTTTACTCAACAAACAACACCATAATAGAATAAAATATGAAATTGCATCTTTTTCATTTGTTTTGAATTTTCAATCTCTGTTCATTTCCAAAAAATTAAGTCTCACAAATATATTTTCATGAAAAAATCGTGGTGAAGGAGCATCTTCAATTTATTTGAAAACAAACAGTAAGTTGGTAGGACTCAATCAAAAACCTTGAGGAGCTTAGGCAAACCATCGTTAGGGAGGGGCTAAGTGCAATCGACACTAAAACTATCGTTTAGTAAATGGGCACCAAAACTATCTTTCGGTAGAAGTTACAGTAAATGACACCAAAACTATCTTTTGTGGTATTACTGCAAAAGGCACAAAAATTATTTTTGGCCGCGGTTACATTAAATGGCACCAAAGCTATATTTTGGCAGTGGCTAATGTAAATGGCACCAAAACTATCTTTTTGTTAGCAGCTGTTACAGAAAAGGGCACCAATACTATCTTTTCGCAGCGGTCACCTTAAATGGCGCCAAAACGCTCTTTCGCAACAGTCACTGTAAAGGCAACAAAACTTACTTTTCGAAGCTGATACTTAAATGGCACCAAAACTCCCTATTCGTAGCAGTGACTTCAAATGGAACCAAAACTGTCTTCGCCGCGGTTACTCTAAATGACACCAAAACTTACTTTTCGCAGCTGATACTTAAATGGCACCAAAACTCCCTATTCGCAGCAGTGACTTCAAATGGAACCTAAACTGCATTCGCCGCGGTTACTCTAAATGATACCAAAACATTCTTTTCGCAGCTGATACTTAAATGACACCAAAACGCCCTATTCGCAGCAGTGACTTCAAATGGAACCAATACTGTCTTCGCCGCGGTTACTCTAAAGGACACCAAAACATACTATTCGCAGCTGATACTTAAATGGCACCAAAACTCCCTATTCGCACCAGTGACTTCAAATGGAACCAAAAGTGTATTCGCCGCGGTTACTCTAAACGACACCAAAACATTCTTTTCGCAGCGGTTACCGTAAATGAAACCAAAACTAATTTATGGCAGCGGTTATTTTAAACGGCACCAACACTACCTTTACTGTAAGCGGCACCAACAAATGTCTTTTCGCAGCCGTCACTCTAAATGGCACCATAAATGTCTTTTCGCAGCTGTTACTCAAAATGGCACCATAAATGTCTTTTCGCAGCTGTTAATCTAAATGGCAATAAAACTATCTTTTCGCATCGGATACTTTAAGAGGCACCATACCTATCTGTTGGCAGCGGTTACACTAAATGGCACCATAACTATTTTTGGCAGCGGTTACAATAAATGGCACCAAAACTATCTTTCGTTAGCTGCTACTGTAAATGGCACCAAAACTATCTTTTCACAGTGGTTACTGTAAATGGCACCAAAACTATCTTTTCCCACGTTGCAGGATCCTTTTTCTGATCTCATCCATGCTCAGAGATGAGAGACCTCCTTCACGATCAAAACCTAGCTGTATCTCTCGTAAAGTGGACACAGCTCCTTGATGTTTTTTTCCGTGGCTTTCCGTGCCATCTCCAGATCTCGTCAATGTAGTAGTGAAACAAACAACCAAAGGTATTGTAAACAATATTGCTCTGGTACACTCGAAGCTCGGAGGAACTCTAAAATTCTGAAATTCATACGATTTTGGTAAAAGGCTGATTTAGATGCCTCAACGAAGCTCCATGGATGTCATAAAGCAGCCAATATATAGTTCATTAAGGTGAAATTTACAAGATGCCTCTGTTTGAAATTAAGCCTCTATTACTCTTTATTTGTGCAATAAGTCTTTTGTTAGCTTCAATAAGCATAATGATTCCTCCATCAAATCGTATAGCTTCTAAATTTGAACTATTTATTGAAATTTCATTATTTGAACAATAGGGACAGTTTTGTGATTTTACAGGGACTTGTTTCTTTGCAATTTCATTTTCAATTCTTCCTTGGTCGGTGAAGGTGATTCAAGATCTTATTCATAATAGATTACTCGAGATGTGTCCATTTTTTTTCCTCCGACTTTCTGGATGCCTTTGATTTATTTTCTCAAATTCACTTGCCATGATCGTAAATGGGTCTCTTACATGGTAATCTTTGCTTGATTTCATTGAACAATTGACTATTTTTATTTTATTTCTTAAAATGTATGTTTAATTTCTATTTAATTTCGATTCGAATCGAACTTTATCCGTAGATGTGACTCGAGTATTATGCGAGTTCAAAATTCAAACAAAAGAACATAAGGAGGCGCTTCGGATGGAAAATGAGGAACAAAAATGTAAAATTACCGTTTTTGAATTTTGAACTCGCATAATTCAAAGAGACACGACTACATGCAAGCCTTGATAGATCGCTGCCAGTGAGTCTTTCAGGGGCAGTAGATACCGTTTTTGAACCAGGTACCAACAAAGAGACACGACTACATGCAAGCATGTTTCTTCATGTAATATGGCGTAATCGCTGTAAAAGAGTGTTCTCGGAGGAGGAGAAAAATGTTGTGCAGGTGGTAGAGGAGATCAAGATAGAGGTGGACCTAGTTAAGCGCATCAAGAAAAGACTCAAGGCCAGAGGCTCTGAGGGATCGGGGTTTCAAGACGGCGAGTAGTCGGCTGGCCAAAGCGACAAAAAAACCCTAGAAGACAGAATGTCAGGAAGAGAAGTACAAGACCAAACACGGGGTTTTTGAGTTCGATGTCCAGGGTTTGGACGAAAGGACGAAATGGGCTTATTTCAGGCCCAATAACATTTCTTTTTTCCGCTTTTTCTTTATTTTATCGCTAAGTCTGATAGGAAAGATGATGTATATGTTAGTTGGGTTATTTGTAAATATGTAATACGAACTCCTTACTAAATATATACAAAAAATACATTAGAAGGGGACTTCTCGAGCCTCTTCTAATTTTTCAAAAAAAAAAAAAAAATGTAAAATTACTGAATTTTATAATGCATGAAGTTTTATAATTGAATGAAATATTATAATGTAAAAAATTGCGACTTTCCTGTTCTTCTCCCTCTTCCCCATCTCCATCAACTGGACTCTCCATTAATAAATGTTCTCACTTCTCAGAATCAAACAATAAAAAGTTGCTCTTCCCCATAATTTATCTTTCATAGCCCGTGCAATCCCCTTATTCCCTTAATCAAACAGGTCCTTAATTATTTGTACACAATTGCAAACATAATATGATAACGATTGTAAATGATCTCAATCAATCTGAATTCTAATAATATAAATATTAATAATTATTAATTTTTAAATGAATAATAAAAACTATTCATGTGAGTCCTTATTGAGAATAATCATTATTTCATTTTAAAAATATATTTATGAATTATTCTTGGTACTTCTTATTTACTTTAATCAAATGAAATATTCTGCAATTCACATTCACATTAGTTAAGACAACTCTTTCATTTCCCATGTTACTGATTACTGATTACATTGTTTATCAAAGTACCAATTCATTTGTATATGTTACACATATGTTATCATGCTACCCAAACCCAAACAAATAATGCCAGTACCAAACACCTTCTCTAATTATTTGTAGATATATTTTTAATATTGAAATGATAAAAGATTGAATTTGACATTTCCAATTTTAGGGAAATAAATTGATATATTAAGTTTTTTGAGGGATATACTTGAAATTACTCCTAGAAAATATTTAAATATTATTATTTTCATGTCTAAATTTTGAAAATAGCATGTATATATTATATATTTTCTTTTGTTTGAAAATATGATTTGCCTTAGACAATCTTGAATGTCATGTATATGTAAAATTAATAATTAATATTATTTCTTTTTGAATGAAATTATCATATACTTCATATATATTTTGTAGTGGAGCTTTTTATGAACCGTAATATGAATAACTGGTTTTGCAAAAAAGAACAAGAAAAACTGCATTATTCAAAATGAATTATTTTCTCTGAAAATGCAGCAGTGGCAACATTTGAGTTATCATATTTATTTATTGCGGCTTAAAAAGTTTCAATTTGTAATGTAAATAAATAGAAAACGTGATTAAGATTCAATTTGCAATGTAAATATTTATTTATTTATTGTAGCTTAAAACAGAGCTAAAAAAAGTCCGTACATTTACATTATATATATGATATTATAAAATAATTTGTGAGTATAATGAAATTGTATTTTTTATAAAAAAAAAATTTTTAAAAATAATATGCATAATGTATATCATTTTGTTGTAAAACTAAACACATGTTATGTTTTACTTTGGGTTGAAAAATCAGATTGATGTCGGTATATTTGTATGTTGTTTTATTTTATGTTGCACGGATACGCGGATACGGCGATACGGTTACGCGTATCGGATACGGCGATACGACAATTTAACATATGATTTAGGATACGATATGCGTATCGGATACGGGTAGCTTTTGGTTTTTCGAAATATCCGCGCAACATAGGTTTTATTTACAATGTTGGACCCAAAAAACAAATATTGACCAATAAATCGGTAACATCGCAAAGTTAGAATCCCAAAAATTTATACCAATATGCCTTCTAATTGACTAAGTTGTTATAAAATTCGACCGTATAAATCAAGACATCGTGATTTTCATTTTTTACTTAAGTAAGATGTTAAAAAATTGTATTCTACAAATAAACTCGCTTTCACGATATCGTGGCTTTTAACTTTTTAAATAAGCATGTTGTTATAAAATTGGATCGTATAAATAAACTCGCATTCGCGACAGCGTGATTTTCATCTTTTAAATAAGTAAGTTGTCATAAAATTGTATTTTATAAATAAACTCGCGTTCACGACAGCGTGATTTTCAAATTTTAAATATGTAAGTTTTATGGATCGTATAAATAAACTCGCGTTCGCTGCAGCGTGATTTTCATATTTTAAATAAGTAACTTGTTAAAAAAAGTATTATATAAATAAACTCGTGTTCACTACATCGTGGTTTTCAACATTTGAATAAGCAAGTTGTTATTAAATAGGATCGTATAAATAAATTCGCGTTCATGACAACGTGGTTTTCATATTTTTAATAAGCAAGTTTTACTATTTTCTCCAGCTCACTCTATTACTGTTATTTACATATTACAATTAATTGGTTAAATAACGAAGAACTTTTTATCCTTAAATTATACGTCTGGAATCCTTAAAAGAAAAGAAATGGTTCCAAATTTTTAAGGACTTTTGTCAAAAAAAAGTAGTTGTATACTCCTTGAATATCATCAAACATGATAAGAATTGTTAATAAATTCTTTTATTTAAATCTGATTCATTGAACCATACAAATAGATAAGTAGATCAATTAAAATTATTATTTAAAATTTACTACAATCATATTTTCAATAAAATAAAACATTCAAAATATTTATTTTTTAAAAAAAGCAAATTTTAGTTTCAGTAAAAATCATGTTTCTGTTCTAAATAATTAATATTCCACTTCATCTCCTATTAAACAAATATGGGGGCTTCTATCATACACCCATTTCCTTATCATACACCCATTTTCAAGGGTATTTGGAGTAATTATTCATTTATGAATATTTAAGGAATATATTTATCAATTAATGTTTAACTAAATATGAATTTTTTGTTGTTCATTTAAACAAAAATCTCCATAAAATATAAATTTTATGATACACCCTTTTACAAATATAATTAATTGCTAAAATACCCAAAATACTCTTGTAAAATGGTGTATGATAGAACTCTCCAACAAATATATACACAATGTACCAAATAAATTGTAAACAGAAGAAAGAACAACTTAGCTTGTTCATGTATTGTATAAGACAACCGATATAAAAAAGAAATTGAAAATCATTGAAAACATTTAATAATCAACGTATAATGAAATGGTGAAAAACTTTTGACCAAGCCCCGTAATTAATCCTACTGTAATATTTTACAAACAATTTAACGCAATATCATGGTGCCACGTCATTTTTGATATCCAATCGGGTGTCACCTAAAATTGCATCTGCATGTTCACCTCTTATATTACGCCTCTTTCTGAAATAAAAGATGCATTCAAACTCTTCCCATTCTTCACATGTGCTTGCATGAGGATTGAACCCCCTCTTCACTTTCTTTGAGTTCTATCTCAAAGGGAAGAGACACCTCTTCCTTGACGCTCCTAAACTCCAAGGGGAGATACATCCCCGTCTTGCCACCGCTCAGAATTTCCACCCCATTCTTGGCGCTCAGATTCTCAAAGGAGAGACAACCCTTTTTGACGCTTCTTGCCGCCGTCGCTCAGAATCTCAAAGGGAGAGACACCCCTTTCTTGGCGCTCAGAATCTCAAAGGAGAGACAACCCCTTTCTCACGCTACGCTCAAAATCTCAGATTTGTACTTCTCTTTCTCTATCTTTTTCGTTTTAGAACATTATCGCCGTTCATCTTGGTCTCCTTTTCGTCACGATTTGCAATTTTTTTTCTCTTTGTTCATAAAGTATGATGTTGTTCTTATTTTTATAATCGTTTTTATTTGCAATTTTGATATTTACTTACAATCCATTACTTTCCTCTCATATAGTTAAAAAGACTTGTGCTCATAAGGTGTTCGTCAAAATTACTAGGTTAATTTTTCTGATGATAAGGTGTTCGTTGAAATTACTTACTTTTTGAAATTTAATTTAGTTCTATATTGTTTTCTCGATTTAGGTTAATAGGGTATCATAAAATGAAAGGAAAAGGCTTGTGCCGATAAGGTGTTCTTCAAAATTAAATTTTTCTGATCATAAGGTGTTCGTTGAAATTACTTATTTTTTGAAATTTAATTCGGTGATATATTGTTTTCTCGATTTAGGTTAATAGGCTATCAAAAATTTAAAGGAAAAGGCTTGTGCCGATAAGGTGTATGCCAAAATAAATTGGTCAATTTTTTTCTGATCACAAGGTGTTCGTTGAAATTACTTTTTTTTAAAATTTAATTTAATGCTATATTGTTTTCTCACTATAGGTGAATAGGCTATCATAAATTGAAAGGAAAGACTTGTGTCGATAAGGTTTTCGCCAAAATTAATAGGTAAATTTTACTGATCATAAGGTGTTCATCAAAATTAATTATTTTTCGAAATCATCTATATTGGCAGTTTCGAAATTTACTTACAATCCATTACCTTTATCTCAAATAGTTGAAATTTAATTGTGTCATACAATTTTTTTTCCCGATTTGGTTAATAGGTTGTCATAATTCAAAAGATAAATTTTTGTGATCGTGAGGTGTTCGTCGAAATTACTGCAATAAACAAAGGTATGAACTTTTACATATTTTTTCCGAATTGATTCAATAAACAGATTTTAAATTTACTTATACTCAAAAACCTTTCTTTAATAGTTGAAATTTAATTTATTGACATATTGTTTTTTCATTTCAGGTGAATAGGCTATCATAAATTAAAAGGAAAAATCTTGTGATGATAAGGTGTTCGCCAAAATTACTCTAAGAGGTTTCTTCATATTTGAAGATTCGAATAGTACACAACTTTCATAGGTATTAACCATATCTCATATATTTATTTTTTTATCAATGATTAAGTGTTGTATTATTAATGATTAAGTGTTGTATTCATTATTTTGTTTTATTTAAGAAGGTAGTAAACATAACTTTAGATTGCTTTCTCACTTTTTAATCATGGCATACATTTTATTAAATTTTTAGAACCTCTAAGTGGAATTTTTTTTAGCATTGCGTTATGATTTTGATATGATTGTGTATATAGAACAATTTTATTAACCGTTATGTTTTTATGTTAAAGTGTAATTTTATCAAGTATATTTACAGATAAACCCAAGTTTCTAAAAAAAAATGTGACTATGCGAATATTAACTTTCTCTTATCATGTTACGATGTAGAAGGATTACCATATTTGGAAAAACAGGGAGACGAGAGTACTCTGAGAATTTTTTCATATTTCGAGATTTGAATTGGGTTTAAAAACACGCTTGAAACCACCTATTGATATGCTGTTCAGAAAGTTATGAACTGCAATCACGTTTGTTGAAGTCAGAAAGTACTTAATATGAAATTTTAATATGGAATCCACCAATAGTGACTATGGTATTTTCATATGGAATTTAACAAATTTTAATTTCTAGGAGCAATTACGATAAGAATTTTGTGTTTGATTAATCTTGATTGTTTGATTCTTCCAGAAATTTCATTTTTTATGTATGATTTTGTTATAGAAATTGCTCAGAATAAATATATATATCCATGTATGGAAATAAAAACAATCAAGGAAGTATAGACGTACGAGTCTGCATAAAAGAAACATGATATGCAGATGCATCTGAAAAATATCGTCATATAATCATGTCTATTTTCGAGTTTAGCCAATGGATAGAAGCAACCATTTAATGATTTAAAGTATAATGTTTAATGCTAATTGTTTTGGTGTGGAAACAATAATATTATAATAATTTATATAATTGTTTGTTCATTTATTTCCAATTTTTACATCTTATGTCTACTACGACAATATTTCATATTATTGAGACGTAAGCTGATTTGATGGGTCTATATAGTATAATCAGATTATAAGTGTGTTGCTATACATATGCACTTCATTTTTTGGTATATCTTTTTTAATGTCATCGTGTGCAGATATTTTATATCAGTGATCTTTACTTCGTCTAAATTGATATCAAATTTAATAACTATATGTTGACAATTATATATATATATATATATATATATATATATATAGAGAGAAATGCTAAATAGAATCCACAAAAAGAATCCACAAAACGAATCCAAGGACCAAAATTAAATATATTTACAGGCGGAAGGTTTGTTTTCATAAATTGTTAAACTCACGAAGCGGAGGGATCTTTTTGTAAATAACCTATTAAATCCACTCACTCCTCCACCCTCCCGATTCTTCTCTCTTGGGAAGCCCTCATTCTCTCTTTTCATGGCATCTTCTCGCTCTTCTGGCATCTTCTCCGGCGTCGAGTCCAAGGCGAAATCCTAGGCCAAATCACCCTCTCCTCCTACTGGCATCTTCTTTGGGTATCGCCTCCTCGTTCTTCATGGTATTCTCCCGCTCGAATTCTCCTGCTCGACTTCGGTTAGGGTTTAGGTTCTGCTTAGTGAGCCGCGGATAATCCCGATCGGCTCCGGCGCCGTCCGTACTCCGGTCATACGGTGCGCTGCTAGCATAGAGGCCGCAGATGCGGAAGTGACGGTATTAGATGTGTTGCTTGTAGAAGAGAAAGGTCTAGTTGATACAGATTTAGGTAATTAATTACTCTTTTTTCTCGAATTTCATGCAAACAGATACAAATTGAGGGCATGTTTGATTTGAGGAATTTTGATGTATTGTAATCGTATATCCCGGATTTGTATCCAAATCCATTGTTTGATTACGAGATGTATTGTATTTGGGCACTAAAATCCCTGTATTCTGTACTCCTGCAAAAAAATATGTATTCCAAAATCCACTGAGCTCTCTCTTATCCATGTATTTCTCTTAGGCTTCTCGTTCATCTTTCATTTTCTCCTTCGTAAAAACCTAACTTCCCAGCTAAAGAGCAAGAAGTGCTTGAAGTAATTTCGTAATAATTCAGACCTACTATTCTTCTCAGGTTTTTGTTATGCTTAAGAGTAATTCTTATTCGGAATTTCCTTTCAGCAAAATTTCAGTTTTTCAGACCAATTTCGCAAATTAAATTGAACTTGGCTTAAACCAAAGACTCTTTCTCTTTCTCTTGAAAAGAGCGAATTGCAGAGTAACTTTTCAGCTTTAGAATTTGACCTTACAATCTAGCTTTAGAATAACTTTTCAGCTTTACGATTCACTTACCTCTGGCAATTGCAGAATCACATATCAATTGAAAGAGCAAATTGTAAAGCCACATATCTGTTCAAAGAAAAAAATTTCATGGTAATTTCTTTCTCATCACAAAACCCACTGTCACGCTCAAACCTTATTTTCCAATTACTGAGTTGTATTGCTATTTGCCTTTCAATGCTTTAATTTGAAAAAATAAAATCATTTCTTCACTTTCTTCACTTTTCAACAAAACATGATCTTTAAACAAAATTGATATTTTTTAATTGCATTTTGTATTGTTTATTTCTTTTCGGTACAACCAGGGGTAATAATGTAATAAATTATTGATTCTCTTAGGTTATTGCAAAATGCAATAAGTATGATTGAGGAACATAATTGCAGAATATCATATGCATTCATCTTTGCGCTCGATTGTGGAGCGAGCCTTAGGTGCTTTGAAAAATCGATTACAAATTCTAACTACGAGACCTTTCTTTCCATGGCTTACCCATATTGATGTTCTGCTTTCTTGTTGTATATTGGATAATTATGTAATTTCTGGTGGATTAGAGAGTTTAGTGCCAACGAAAGACCAAATTATGCTCCAACGAAATGAAAATGTCCAATATCGAGGGTCAACGATGATGAAAGAATGACGTCATGAAGCTCGAGAGTGGGTCGCAATTATGGATGATATAACGAGGCATATGTGAGAAAATCGAGAATTCATTAGATTATATTTGTTATGTAATTTTCGGTTATTTTAGTTTAGTTTTGTATTATTTTCATGATAAACAAGAATTTTATTTTGTAATAGCTGCGCAAGTTGAATCTTATTTGGTTAATTATAAATATTTGCGGTAATTTTGCTAAATAATTTTTAATTTTTTATATTTAATTAATATTTAATTTTTTTTTAATATTGAAATTTTATTTGTCATTTACATGAAATATTTAATAAATATATGATAGATTAAAGGTTATAATGACATTCATCTTATTAACTAACTTTATAAAATCATGGATTTCGACTAGAAAATCAAACAAGGGATTTTAGTTTACATGACATTGATATACAACTAATCAAACAGAATATATGACATTGATATACAACTAATCAAGGGATTTTAGTTTACATGACATTGAAAATCAAACAAGGGATAATAGCAAAATATATGATTAAATTTAACAGAATATATGATTAAATTTAACAGAATATATGATTAAATTTAACTGAATATATGATTAAATTTAACATAATATATGATTAAATTTAGCAAAAATATACGATTGAATTTAGCAAAATATAGTTAATTATCTGATGAACATAATCATTAATTTCATATAATTCAGCAAAATATATTATTGAATTCAGCAAAATATACGATTAAATTTAACATAATATATGATTAAATTCGACAGAATATATGATTAAATTTAACAGAATATATAATTGAATTTAACAGAATATATGTTTAAAATTAACATAATACTAGCTTTTACCCGCGCGCATTCGCGCGGGAGTTCCCCGAGGATTCTCGAGTTTGAGACTAATTTTTTTTATATTAATTTTATTTTATTTTTTGTTTTTTTGGGTATTTTATTTCTTATTTTTAATGTTGCAAATCAGTATAATTTCTTGAATGTAAATAAAAATATCATATATGCTGGTTGCGCAGATAACATCAACAAATTATGAATATATATCGAATGTAACGTATAGAAATAAAATAAACAAATTATAAGTATTTCATAACAAAGAAACAAACAACAATATATGAATTTTAATAATAAAAGAAACAAAAAAAATTACAACAATATAAAGTTATAATTAATTAAATAATTAAAATTTACACAATTAAATATATCCAAACTTTTCATTTAATAATAAAATATGCAAGTATTATATGTTTTGCCTCAGTAAATCATGATATGTATAAATTTTATAATAAGTACTATTTGAATCATTCAAGAGCCGGCTTTCTTGAACAATTCAAATAGTCCTTGTTGCAGAATGTGTTTATTTATTATACATCATCGGCAAAATCAAGACGGCAATGATGATGATGATGATGATGATGATGATGGTATGACGATGATGATGATGATGATGATATGATATGATATGACGGTGGTGGTGATGATGATGATGATGATGATGATGATGATGATGATGATGATGGTGATCATTTTTGTATTTGTAGTTACTTAGTATTGGTATTTGTGCTTTTGCTTTTGTTTTGCATTTGGTATTTTTTTTGTAGTATTCATGAGTCGTAATTCGCAAACATATTCTTATTCAAATATGTATCATATTTGCAATTTACAATTATATTTGTATATTATATTTGTATTTCAAATTCATCTCGGTATTTTGCATTTGTAGATGTA
Organism: Luzula sylvatica; assembly: GCA_946800325.1. Classification (NCBI taxonomy): domain Eukaryota; kingdom Viridiplantae; phylum Streptophyta; class Magnoliopsida; order Poales; family Juncaceae; genus Luzula; species Luzula sylvatica. Next base: position 75,236,200 of record OX326956.1, on the reverse strand, counting down.
TTCGTGTTTCATAATTTGTATTCAAGAATTCTTGTTGTTCCTGCTATTGTGTTGTTTTATTTTCTTAATTTGCCCGGAGTTGTCAAATATGTATGGTTATTTCGTCATCAATTACGTACATGATTAAATTCAGAGTGGCTAAATTTGTATAGTTATTTTGCGACGAAATATCTAAATGAACATTATGACTCGAGGGTAAACTTATATGCATTTTAATTTTCATGAACAACGAATGATTCGATAACTTTCAATAAAAACAAACAGAGCCATGCACTATAACGTATAGGTTCGTTTATTCTAGAAAATTTTCCATACTTGTATTCATGTTTTGCACATCGTATTTCCATTATGCAATGACTTATTTTTTACTTAATCTGCGAATCATTATTACACGTACTCGTGATTGAATCTTGTATTCGTGTTTTTATTCTTATCCTAGTTTTTTATTCATATTCTTCTGTTGTTTTTAGTTCATTGGCTCGCATTGGTATTTGTTTTGTTTTTGTTTTTATATTAGTATTTGGTGTTTCGTTCTTCGTAATTTGTATTTCGTATTTGCAATTTGTTTGTCTTAATAGTCTTCTTTGTTGTTTCTCATGTTCATTCAGAAATTATCAACAAAATAATTATTTCAAAGTTTTGAAAAATTTGTGCCTTACAATTCATGTTGAATTACATGTCTCTAAAGTACATATTGATTATGTTTTGCAAATTTCACGTGAGGATCTTCGATATTTCAAACTTAACGTATTTGTCAATATGTTTGTCTTAGAGGTTGGTCTTTAAGTACACACAGAAAACAAAAAATACTTATGTCAATCAGAAAGTTAATCATTGTTTTTTGGCAAGAAAGAAAACAATAATGTTTTTGCATTTTATTGGGTTCATGTATTTTTTTTTCGTGCATTGAATCATTTGACTCCAGGTGTTTTTTTAATTTCTGAAAATTCAATGAATATCTAATAAACAATTCATTAAATATTACAAAAGATCAAGAGAAATAACTTTTTTTTGTATGTTTTTTCGTGTATTGAATTACTCTGTTTTTTCACCTGTTAATTTCTTTTTCTTTTCCGGCGTTGACTATTCAATACAAATTTTCAAAGAATCTTGTCACTGAACCATTAATGATAGAATTGCATTTTTGTTATTTCGCTTGTATCTGTCCATGATTTGTCTCGAGTTATTTGTATAAAATTTGTTATTTGGCTTGAAGTTGATCATTGTTCTTTGGCAAGAAAGAAAACAATACTGTTTTTGCATTTTTTTTGGGTTCATGTATGTTTTTTTTTCGTGCTTTGAATCATTTGAGTCGAGTTTTTTTTTTGTTTTTTTAAATTCAATGAATATCTAATAAACAATTCATTAAATATTACAAAAGATCAAGAGAAATAATTTTTTTTTGTATGTTTTTTCGTGTATTGAATTATTTTGTTTTTTCACCTCTTAATTTCTTTTTCTTTTCTTCAACGCAGCATTGACTATTCAATACGAATTTTCAAAGAATCTCGTCATTGAACCATTAATGATAGAATTGCATTTTTGTTATTTCGCTTGTATCTGTCCATGATTTTTCTCGAGTTATTTGTATAAAATTTGTTATTTGGCTTGAATTATTTTGTTTTTTCACCTCTTAATTTCTTTTTCTTTTCTTCAACGGAGCGTTGATTATTCAATACGGTTTTTCAAAGAATCACGTCACTGAACCATTAATGATAGAATTGCATTTTTTCGTGCACTTTTCTTCAACGGAGTATTGATTATTCGTAGTATTTCATTTGTGACTTATTATGGTGATCATATTCATATTCATTGTAATATTAATTTTTTTGTTTTGTAATTTTTTACTGATTTTAGTCATCGATGTTTATTTTTATTTTTGTATTTGGCTCTTTTGTTTCATGATTACATGGCAACACAACAATTAAATAAGAACGATTGTTACATGTCTTGATTATTACAAAATTGATATCAGTACGAAAAATATTCAGTCAATTTGTTCTTTTACTATGAAACTGGAGATAACGGCTTGTATCGTCACGAGAGAATAAATAAATCTTTGCACAATTGTTTATTTCTTATACATGAGAGGCAATGGAGTAACATGGGTTTGAGTCATCTGGATTGTTTTTCATGCGGATTGGTTTTTCGTGCGAATTGTTTTTCATGTGACTATTTTTTCATGCGAATTATTTTTTCCGCTCAAGTTTCTTTTTGCAAGTATATACATTCATTATTACAATTATCACGATAATAATGATTGATGATATGATGATGATAATATGATTATGATAATATGATTACGATATGATGATATGATGATGTTATGATTATGATATGATGCTATGATGATAATGTGATGATTATGATATGATGATGCATAAATAAAAAATTAAATAAAAAAACAATTAACCTTGTAGAAATAACCGAAACAAATAAATTAAAAAATGACAAATATATTCATAAATGAATTCAATAATAACTAAATTAAGGTTAATTGAGATGAGAGAAAACCTGTAGTAACATCGAAAAGAGAAGTGCGGCTCTCATGAGAGATCCATTAAACGAAATATACGAAAGTGTAATCAAACCGACATCACGCTCAATCTGTTACAAATTGAACACAAAAAACGAAGAAGTATTTATATATCGAAGAACTAATTTTCAGTTTGAATTAAAAAATGAAAGTAAATCTAAAATAAACTTACAAACCTTGTGAAGGCATTCCATTTTTAATCTTCTGGAGTGCCTTCTTAATTTGCGATAAGGACTGGTTGTGGTATTCGCTCAAAACCCTGAATTAACAAACCAAACATTGCAAAAGAATAACTTAAAAGTGAAGAAATATCGTCAAAATCAGAAAATACGTACTATTATTATTTTATATGCAATAATCACTAATTCAAATTGCCAAAAATCAAAGAAATAAGTACCTAATATAAACAAAGCAGAATTGCGCTTGCGCATCCGAAAATATGTCCCAGACTTTCCCTTTCCCGTTTTCTCCTCGTCGTAATTTTTTTTTTGAAACTGGTGCGCGCCTTAGATCTAAAAATGTACAGAAAAGACAGCTAAAAAAATCGATCCAAAATTATAAGGCATGAATTAATAAAAAAACCAGTAAATTAGAACAGAAAATCATTTTTTGCCGTTGAGAATCCTCATAAAACTGTTCTATTCTTTTTTGCTTATACCTTGTTTAGAATCTTCGATCCATTAGGCTGCAAAAATCCCGTACTTAAAACATCCAACAGATTTCTTATGTCCAATCGATATCTCCAGTACTTGTGGTTGACCAGCCGCCGCATGTTCTCCAGTAATGACACCCTCTGAAGTTGCGATGCCGAATCCCGCAGCCGTCGATGAAGGGTTAGGGTTAGGGTTAGGTTTCGGCTGCAGCCTTCTCTTGCCTGTCGCTCATGTAGGGTTGGAGTTAGGGTTTTTCCGCCGACGAAAAAGTATTGTGTTACTCTCCTTCTCGCTCGATTGCCCAACCGGATCGCACCATTTCATCTCGTCGTCGTGCGGCTAGGGTTTGATGCGACTGAATTTTTTGTGAAAAAAATAGGAGGAGAAAGATAGCACAGGGTATATAATTAATAATAGTAGGCAGATAAATTGAATGCACTGGGTGCATGGTGCACCAATGGTCCAATGTGTGGCGTTTTTTTTTTTTGCATGAAAATGTGTTGTGTTAAGTTGCTTTTTGTAACATCTGAATCAAATTTAGACAATTTTATACAAAATAAATAGGTGACGTGGCCTTCTGTGGGAAGGCAGATTTCCTTAAAATTATTATTATCATTAACATTAATAATAGTAAATAATTTAGTAATAATTTCATGATTTTATATTTTTATCTATTGTAAAAGAATATCTATGTTGTGTTCTTTTTATCATTATTTTGTGTTAGTTTTTCAGGGAAAAAATATAGAAGACAAATATATATAATGTATGAAATATTAGAATTGTATAAATATAATATATACTAATTTTTTTAATTATTATATGCTCCAAAAATATGAAGATTTTTTTAAATTAATAGAAAATAATTTTTTTTAATTACTACATATATAAATTTAGGTGTTTTTATAATATCCAATAATTTAAGGAGTTTTTTGAAATTTTTCCGTATATAATTTATACAAAAAAATATGAATGAACTTGATCCACGTTGGATCAAAATTCATGTAATTTTTTAATTAGTGGGTTTATATAGATCATGTTAAAATAAAAAATCATATATTATAGATCTTTTTGATCAAGATCAAGTGGTCCACATTAAAAGGATGACGTGACATTTTGTGAGGACTTTAATTTCTCTAAAAAAAAAAAAAAAAAAAAGGGTAAATATCACATTAACTGAAACCGGTAAGAAGACCAAAAGGCTAAAAATAAATTATTAATGATATCATTAATTACTAATGATATTAATTGTATATAGTTAATATCCATTATAATGATAAGAAATCAATCATAATTAAAGTGAGAAATTCAAATATAAAAAAGTGAAAAAGTAAAGGATGATGTGGAGCAAGCATAGAAGAGCAATTTTCTTAACTTTATAAATATCAAAAAATGTAAATTAAAACTAAAAAGGACCAACATATAAATAAAAAGAACCAAAATATAAATTCAAATGTTAGAAAGGACCGAAATTTAAATAAAAAAGGACCTAAATGTTAAAAAAAGGACCAAAGTGTAAACTAAAAATAAAAAAGACCAAAATATAAATAAAAAGGACCAAAATGTAAATTCAAAAATGTAAAAAAGGACCGACATGTAAATAAAAGAGGATCAAGGTGTAAATGAAAAGGACCAAAATATAATTTTTAAACTAAGAAGGACCAAAATATAAATGAAAAGGACCAAAATGTAAATTTTCAAACTAAAAAGGACTAAAATGTAAATAAAAAAGGACCAAAATGTAAATTAATTTTTTTTTACAAAAAAGCCCCTGGTGACGAAGAGGACCAAAATGTAATTTTTTATACTAAAAAAGGCCAACATGTAAACAAAAAGGACCAAAATGTAATTTTTCAAACTAAAAAGGACCTAAATGTAAATAAAAAAGGACCAAAACGTAAATTAATTTTTTTCACAAAAAACCTCTGGAACAGTAACAGTATCGTGAACAGTATCATGAATAGTATTGTGAACAGTAGCGATGAATAGTGTTGGCGACGTGGCCTCATGTGTGAGCTCCAATTTATTTAACTTTATACATAATAGTAAATATGATTAAATTTAACAGAATATAAGATTAAATTTAGCAAAAATATACGATTGAATTTAGCAAAATATAGTTAATTATCTTATGAACATATCATTAATTTCATATAATTCTGCAAAATATATTATTGAATTTAGCAAAATATACGATTAAATTTAACAGAATATATGATTAAATTTAACAGAATATATGATTAAATTTATCACAATATATGATTAAATTTAACATAATATATAATTAAATTTAACATAATATATGATTAAATTTAGCAAAAATATACGATTGAATTTAGCAAAATATAGTTAATCATCTGATGAACATGATTATTAATTTCATATAATTCAGCAAAATATATTATTGAGTTTAGCAAAATGTACGATTAAATTTAACAGAATATACGATTAAATTTAATAGAATATATGATTAAATTTAACATAATATATGATTAAATTTAGCAAAAATATACGATTGAATTTAGCCAAATATAGTTAATTATCTGATGAACATGATCATTAATTTCATATAATTCAGCAAAATATATTATTGAATTTAGTAAAATATACGATTAAATTTAACAGAATATATGATTAAATTTAACAGAATATATGATTAAATTTATCACAATATATGATTAAATTTAACATAATATATGAATAAATTTAACATAATATATGATTAAATTTATCAGAATATATGATTAAATTTAACAAAATATATTCGCTTAAAACATTATACATTTATTCGCTTCCATGTTCTTTAATCGAAACCATTAAGCAAATTATTGTGTATATTTGTGTACTTTATTTCAATTATTTAACTACGGAATAGAGGCAATTCAGAAAAATCGCAACAAATTTTTACTCTAAAAAATAATAATGGCCACAACATAACATTCACAATTTCAACTTAAAACGAAATCCCTTACGAAAACCAAACATAAATTCAAAACAAAACACGAGTAAAAAACAATCGAATCAATTTCATTTCATTCAAATTCAATTCATTCCTTTCCCCTTAAATTCGCGACGCTACTTTTGTCGTCGCTCTGAAAAGAAGCCTGTCTCGGTTTGAGACTGTACAGCTTGTCCGTATCGGCATTGATGCTCGTACCGACCCTTTCGTCTGTATCTGGAACCGAGCTGCTATTGGCCGGTTTGTTTTGCTTCGGCGAAACCATGCTTTTGAACATGCTTTGAAATTTCGGTATTTCCGATTCGGGCGTATTTGCATTATTATTATTATTATTATTATTGTTATTAGTAATAGTAGCAGTATTATTTGAGGTCGTTAAACCGGCCATGAATCGATACGCGACACGGCTCGCATTTACAATGTCGGACTTCGCTTGTCTGAACTGGTAAACGAAATTTAAAAAAAATGAAGGGTTATTTTTGCAATTTGGGTATTTTTTTAAAATAATAAGATTTTGTTTACCTTAACGGCGGCATTGCCGGCAGCGATGACGGCGGTATCGCCAGCATTTGCGAATCGATTAACCCATCCTGAAATCAAAGAAGGGTAAATATGATATTTTGAGGTTTTGGAAGGAAGAGGGAAATGATATGAATTAATTTACCTGGGAGTTTGGGGACGCCGAGACGGTCGCAGAAAATATCGCAGAAATGATTGCAATTTTTTGCGAGCAAATCGTACAAATTTCCAGGCCATTCTCGGCTGAGTTCTCGAATGATTTGGTTAACTTTCATGTTCGAAAATTCGGTTTCGCCGAGGACGATTTTCTCGCGATACGTGTACATCGTGTTCTTGCCAGGCGGGCAGCTGAAAACCCCGCTTCCGTGATCGCAGAACCCGAATGACCATTCTTCCTCTCCGTATACCTGTTAGAAGAGGGGAGATTAAATTTAATTGGGGAAAGGATGAATTGCGCTCCAAAAGTGAATCAAGAAGGGCAAGATTGGTTGTAAATTAGGGCATTTGAAGGACCAATTGAATTGTTAAGATCGAATTGTACTCAAAAGACACTGAATCGACAGAAAAAGATGCAAAAGAGAAGAACAAAGAACTTCATTAAAAGCTAATAAACTTATAAACCTAGATTTGTTCGAACCGAATAACAAATTAGGAAGGTATTGAAAAAGTTTAAAATTAGGGAAACCTAAACCGAATAACGCAGCGCCGGTTAGGGTTTAACAGTGATGAAAAGCAAACGCCTCCGCTCGAGATTCGTTTCGCCTGTGACTCGCCGGTTAGGGTTTTCTTCGCCTGTGACTTGCCGGAGAAAGGAGAAGCGAGAAGTGAAGGAAGAAGATGAGATCTACGCTTGTGACTCCGCCAGAGAAGGAAGGAACGAAGAAGAGAGCGCGTGAATGAAGTTGGATAATTACGAAAATACCCCTCCGTCTGGTGGATTCGATTTGCGGATTCGAATTGTGGATTCTCCTTAGCAGCCCTGTATATATATATATATATATATATATATATATATATATATATATATATATATATATATATATATATATATATATATAATTGCAATTTATGGTTTCAACTCCTATAAATTCCAATAACCACAAAAATTAAATGGTATATAACAAAATTTTATGGCATATTTTTCCCTCGATGTCGAATGGTATGCAAAATAGACAAACAAACATAAATGAAGTAATTGTCAGATTATATTAGATCGAACTGAAATAATATGATCATAATTATATTGTATACAAGAAAATAATTTTTTTAGTTATACACATTAGATTCAAAACATATACACATTAGAATGTCATATTAGATATGTAATGTCTATCCTCTAAACTCAATTACTAAGAAATGTACAACTTCATTATTAAAATATCATTTGATTTGTCATCAATATTTAATAATAATTGCATTTGTCGATATTAAAATAGTCATTTAATCATTTCAGTCATTCTCATTTTTTATTCAAAAATATTTAATAATTTAATAATATGATTTAATTGTATTTGCCAGCTTCTTCATCAATTGCTATGTTCAAAGATTAGTCTATTGTTTCATGTAGGTAATGTGAAGTTAAAAAGTTGGGTGGTAATATCAATTATAATTACAAAAATGCCATATTTTTATTTTGTATAACAATATCATTTGTAATTTAGATGATACTTTTATATAATTGTTTATGTACAAAAGTATTGAAATATTGTTTATGTAGCCAATGGTCCCATAGCCTAGATGGTTGAGTGCTCAGCACAATAAACCCTCATATTGTAGAGGTTGTGGGTTCGAATCCCGGCGGCATCAATATAAAAAAAGAAACCTATCTCTTCAAAAAAAAAAAAAATAAGAATATTGTCTTATATATTCTCCCCAAATTCTCTATTTCGTTTCACTTCTTTAATCTAATATATTCGAGGTCTCGACACATTGTCGAACCTCCTTAAAAAAAAATAAGCAAAATAATGAACCAATATTATTTTATCAATAGAATGCATGGTTTATTTATCCGTGACGCATATTTCATTGAATGGAAAGTACAAATATTTGTATTGGTACTTTCAATTAATATGCGCTAGGGATATATAAGCCCTACACATTCTATAATTTTTGTTTTGTTTTTTATTATTGGGTGGAATGAAAAAACATAAAGAAAATATTATCATCATAATATCTGCACAGGTAATGAGCTCTACATAGATGACTATTTGTTTGGACAATAATACTAATACCATGTATGTTCAAATGCTTACAAGATCATTTCAAATATGTCGTTTGAATCAATGCAAATATTTGAATATTAAACTTCAATGTTTTGTTGAAGTAAATATTTAGCTTCAATTGTAAATTTGAATGGCTTATTTTTAAGCAAGTTGGGTCATGAGAATAGTAGTAAAAAAAAAACAAATCAAAAAAACCCGCAACGAAGTCGCGGGTATTTTACTAGTTTAGTAATATTTCATCAATTAATATATTTAGGCTTATTATACTATTAACAATAACAATTTGATTGTTCCGGGTACATTATACTTGAAATTTGAAATTGATATATCATAAATCATTAGTCATAGGCTGTACAAATTGGAGACTTTCAATTATTTTCTTTTTGTGCTGGTGCAACCTCTTAATACCCTCAAGAACCTATCCAATATCACAACCAAGAAATAGGATAGGAATCAGGATCACTATTCAATTTTCAAATACAAACATCCTTTTTCTAATATTGCAAAAGTCTTGTTCAATCAAAATTCTCGAGATCCATTCATAATCGAAAATGGTTAGGGAAAGAGTATAATCAATGAGAGCTTCTGACAGATGTCAAAAAGTCATCTGATATTCTTGAGCTTCTCGAGTACTCATCGAGCTAAGAGAAAAAAATAAAAAATTTAAGTAAACAAGTCCACAACTAAACTAAATTATTTGAAACTATATAAGTTGATTCTCCTTATAAGTTATATAATATTTTTACTGAATTTAAACCTTGTTCATATGAATATAAGATCTTAATTGAACTTCGATTTAATTATCAACTTTACAAAATTGGTTTTGCAATCAATAATTCAGTCAATTGAAAAAAAATAGATATCACTAAATCGCAAAATTTAACATGAATAATTGATTTTTTCCAATTTGTTACGTGAATAAACTGACAACAAATAAATATGAACTCCATTTTGTTCTTCCATTTTTTGATCTACGGCTACTATATTACTACACTGGTTTATTTAAGGTCACCTTCGCCAATTTAATATATTCAGCATGTAGTTTAATGATGTGTGTATCATGCTAAAACCATTTGAGCACACTTTCTTTATGATTTTTTTTTCTTCTTCTTGTGTGTACTTGATTAACCAAGAAAGAGGAGAACATGGTGGATATTTACATCGTTCGCTGTTTTGAGCAGAACATGGTGGATGTGAACGTAAAAAGAAATACAAAAGAAGAAAGAAAAAAAAATATATGGTGACTCCTATATTTCGTCAACGAGTGCTATCCCGGAACGCATGGGCCTGACTTTTCGGTCTGGTTGAGCACTAATCCATTTTGATGCTTCATGCCTTCCTCCAAACTTGTGTCTTCGTCATTGTTTTGTTGCCAATGTAAATTGGACTCTTGTCGTCCGTTCCGAAGATTCTAGCGTTTCATTGTTTTCATATTTGCCACATGGCCGATGCCCACATTATGTCCCAATCGTTTCTTTTATCCACGTCCCGTTTGACCCGGTTTGATTTCCATGTGTTGAATATCTTCTCATACGGACTAAATTTCGAACTAATATTATTTGTCCTTTCTATGTGCCTCCAAACGGCCACAATGAACGAACAATTTGAGAAAATATGGAGGGCCATTTCATCGTATCTTGCACATAATTTGCAAGTCGTTCCATTGGGCCATTTATTTTGTTACTTAAGCGTTAAGATTGCAATGTTTGCGTTAATGTAGCGAGTAGAAATGGAAAATCATGGAATTGATAGTCAAAGGCCATATATTTCTTTATGAATTTTTTTTTCTTCTTCTTGTGTGTACTTGATTAACCAAGATTTATTATCGCAACTTTTTGATTAAAACTTAAGCGACCTATCAGTGTCGGCTCGACATTTTTAGAAGCTTTTGACAAAAAATTAACGAGATTAATCGAATATAATATTATATTAATTTAATGACAAAAATTTCTCAAATAGAAAACTAATACAATATTTCTTAAAAACTTTTTTTGTTAATGATTTAACTAATACAATATTTATTAATGATTCAACGATTTTTTTTGTTTTTTAATTACTTTAATATAATATTTACTAATTTACATCTAAATTTAAGATAATTTTTGTTTCATAATTTATTTTTTTATATATATGTAAAATTATCATGAAATAGAAATTGAACCCCGTCAAAAAATATCAATGAAGTTATTATACGAATTTCTTAATGGAAAGTCTAGTAGCAAAATTTTAATTAAAAATAGTCAGTGAGATTAATATCTTCCAAATACAAAATTAATATTATATAGATTAAACAAAATCAAGAATAAAAGTTTCAATAAAAAATATAGGTACCAACTACAATAACAAAAAGGACGAGGTCTAAATTTTAAATTTTAAATCTATTAAATTACAATGAAACAAATACAACATGTATAAGAAATTCAATTATTCCTGAACTGATTGATATGGTAGTTTATATTCTAATTCAAAATTCTAAACGTATACTTATAGTGCACCTAAATATATGATATGCTAACTTCATAACTTGACATTAATTAGTGCATGAGCTCATTTAAGATAATTTGAATATTTCAAGTCCAATTATTTATACTAATAGCATAATATAATTGTATATATTTCTAAAAATTAGGATCTACTTAACTTGAGGCCTTAATTTCTTTAGCAACAAACAATTTTTTTCAAATTTTTGTATTTGGACCGGCCTTCAGGCCTCAATCAAAATGATATTAATATACACTAGGAAAATTCCCGCGCTTCGCTGCGGACTATTCAATTTAGTGTTTATGATAAAATAACATTTTTACTTCGAAATATTTTAAGTACAAATTAGAACTAATCTTATCCATTATATCTATCATATTTGGAAACATGTATATTATTATATTGTTCCTTTTTTTTTAAATGAGATTAAATTGGAATCTACATATCAAATTTTTTCATTTTTTGCAGCGAGAATCGTAGACTATTTTTTTATTTTATTGTTACTTCTTAAATATTTTTCATTACTCACAAGGACACAATTGTCACATTAAGTGGTTTAAACAATGAACTCACCTAATAGTAAGAACAGGTTGAAAAAAAATCAAATTCTCATAGCATAAGAAAGCAAACATTAAAGAGGTGATAAGATATTAATATTATCAAATCAAATTCCTAATTTATTCTTGAAGCAATTTGAATAAAGGCCAATTTATTCTTGAAGCAATTTGAATAAAGGCCCAACATTAAATGACCAAAAAGTCTGGACAAGATCAAACACCTAAAGCATGGTTCTTTATTTTTTTTGACTATTTTGCTAACTTTTTACATGAATGTGAGGATATAAAATTGAACAAAATCTAGTGTAACAAAAAGGACAACGTGGCATGTTGTATGCTCTTGTATTGTAAATTTAATAAGAGGGTAAAATTTCCCATTGCTCTTTAGTTCATTAAAATGATATTGATATACATTAAATAAATTGGAGTTTTTAATTTTGATGGACCTTTAACATATGTGAAATCCATATCATTAGTGGGCCGGGCCTATATCATATTTTTTTGGTTTGGGTATGTCATTTTATTATCATGAGAAAATATTTTGTTTTGTTACTTAAAACGTTAAGATTGCAATGTTGCGTTAATATAGTGAGTAGGAATGGAAAATCATGGAATTGATAGTCAAAGGCCATATCTTTTTTAGTCTTTTTGGCATTTTTAATCTTTTTTTTAGTTGCTGTGCATTTTAATGATTAAACTTAAGAAATGATCCAATTATATTATGTGATTTTTCCAAAAAAATAAATGTGATTTTTCCAAAAAATAAATATCTATATTACGTTCGAGTTATGTATAATTTAAATCTTCATTTGATTCATAATAATCAATTTTTCAAAATATATACGAGTTTTTAATAAAAGCAAATTAGTCATTTTAAATGAATTTTTATTTAACGAGTAAAATTATTTCACGTCCATATCACTATCAACTAATTTTAGTCATGCAATATATGCATCTAGTCATGCTAAAATTCGGTATCAAACTTTACAAGAAGATAAATTTTACTTCGCCCCTATATTTCACCGTCACATTCTTTAAAAGTTAATTAATATTAATTAAAATTATTAATTTATATGAATTTGAATTATATATGAATTAATAATTAATTATGTATATGTTAATTATGATGTCAATTAAATAAATAATTTTATAGTGAAATATAGGAACAGGTAATTGGCCTCTTACAAAAAAATATTGCTCTTCATGCCTTATTTGCTTGTTACGGTAAAGTACACAACGAACTTCAATAATAAACTTTTGTTTCGTAAAATCATTAGCTTTTTTTGTATCGTAAAATGGATATGAAAAATAACCATTAACCATGATGACATGTGCGACGCAACCATTAGGAAAGTTAATGACATCCACAACGCATTCCACATCTTTTTGATACCCGATTCTCACACCTCCTACTTCATCACTGACCTATAAAAATTAGCCCCTCTTTTCCGAGTTGCAAAAACGAACCACCCCCAAACCGGATCTCCTCAACAAAGAAAAATTATCCACGTCATTGACCTACCGTTTCTTCATTAATCCGGGTGTCCTACAAAGATGGAACGAGTCCTTGTGAAAAATAAAGACGCCCATGAAAGCTAAATTTTTCGATTGGCTTGCGATAAATGATAGAATCATTATGGGCGACAATCTAACTAAAAGAAATTGACCGAATGTGCAAAATTACAAAAATTGCGGCATAGAAAAAGAAACGGCTCCTTACCTTTTGATCGATTGTAGGTACGCCAAGAGAGTATGGAGCGCGTTGGGCCACCCGGTCCCCACTAACCTACCGGCTCCAACCTCCGTTCTACAATTTTGGGAGTCAATGCAAGACCACAAGTCCGGAAAGGAAAAAAGGATTCTCGATATTCAATTCATCGCCACCATTTGGGGGATATGGAAGGAAAAAAACACACGAATCTTTCGACCAACTCGAACCGAGGCACCGAGCACGACGACAAGGATAAGGCAACCAATGATCCGTTTTTGCTAAGACGGCTTAACCATAGATATATAGAGTTGGATTAGTCTCATTTTTTACATTTTCCGTGTAAAATCTCAATTCAATATATTAAACCTCGTATTAATATATTAAAAGAAGCTATACATTTCCTTAGTCCTGAAAAAAAAAAAAAAAAAAAAATCGTTAGCACAAATTAGTTTATTTTCGTTTGATTTATGTGATGCAAATATTTTATGGGAAAATGTAAAGATATCGGTGGAAATTGAGTTCAAAGTATAAAATAATTAAAAGTTTAATACTAAGAAAACTATTTATATTTGATGCAAATATCTTTCATACGGAGTTTTATTTGCTATTTTTAGACCAATGGATGTGGACGAATTTGAAGGTTTTTGTAGGTGGTAACAAAATTACAGCTAATTTTCAATCTATGCATACCAGAAATAAAGAATAAAGAATATTAAAATGCCTAATTCTAGTAAATGATGGACTGTTAATTAGTGTCTGAATTGTTAATTAGCGTGATGGAATAATCAAAACCTAGATGAATTATTTTCAATCTGGATTTGATTTGACTTGAGGCTTAAGATGAATCGTAATTTGTGAAAAAAAAATTCACTTTATTGTAAGGTTATTTTTTCTGTTAATTTCGGCGTACTTGAATGTTTAATTGAATGTGAATTGTAAATTTGAAAAGATTGTTGTGATTAATTGTTAATTGCTCAGTAAAAAATGGCATGTTAATTATGAGTTAATTATTAATTGCAAAAGAAATCTTTAATGACTTGTTAATTAATTGTCAATTACAAAATGTGGTAACAGAATTCGCATGTAAACTCATCTATAATGAATTAGAATTTTAAGTGTTAATCAGCATGTTTAATATTTTTATTATATTTTGTAAAACCAATTAAAAATATTATACAGTTAATGATTATTAATTATGAAGGATTATTATGAACTTTGGCTACAACACATTGGAGCTCTTTCAAATTCTTCACGAAGTCTCGATCGAGTCTTGCCCTACAAAAGAATCAATCAGCCTTCACAAACAGAGCTGGATATCCAACTGGAGCCCATTTGTACCTTGTACACCTCTCCAGTCCATATGTCCATCCATTTGGTGTGTTCAGATGATAAAGGGAAGTAAAGCTCGACACTTTTCTTTCCTTTATCTAGTACCGACTACCGATTAAGAATTGCTGGTACGTTAATTTCTGCACTGTTTTATCTTGCGGATAGTGGAGAAATAGATGCCTCCTTACCGGTAAACCTTTCTCAGAAGTCTCCTAATAAAATAAAGGGGGATTTACGTATTTACCTAAACTTGAAAATTTGAAATTACGTATTTACCTTCTTGAAATTAAAATATTATATTTACCCTTTCATAATTCTAAAATATCATATTTATCCAAAAATTAAAAACCATTCAATTTCTCCATCAAAATTAACGGTAAACATTTAAAATTACTATTTTATCCTTTAAAAAACCAAAATCATATTTACTCTTTAAAAATGAAAGTAACATATTTACCCTTTTAGAATTATGAAAGTGTAAATATGATAATTTAATTTTAAGAAGTATAAATATATAATTTCAAGTTTCAAAAAGGGTAAATATGTAAATCTCCCTAAAATTGAATAAAATTGTATTTTCATTTCATACCGAATTAAAAAAAAATGAGTAGAAAAATCAATACCTTGACAAGTTCTAATCTATAGAATAGCCAAGCCTCGTAAATCTTCGCGCAACGCGCGAAATGTGAAAGCGTATTGTCGTTAGAATAGAATTGACATTTCAATGATCGTTTGTCTTTGCTAGTATATATATTTTATATTTTTTCTATACGATGTATGTTTTTTTTATTATAATTTGTTTTATAACAACTTTATGTTTTCGTGTTGTTTATTTCAATTTGTACATTTAAATGAATAATATATTAAAACACAAGAAAGTAATCTAAACCTGGATATAGAAGTCATATATTTGATTGGTTTAAATTCGAGATATCAACAAAAGTACTTCAACCAGATTAAATGTATGGGCCAAAACTTTAAAGAAAATAATACACAGTTGATTTCTCACAAATGAACTTCTCAAAAATTAGAGCCCAAATATATTGTCTTTTATGGCCTAAAATAATTTCTTAATTTCTGAATAACTCGTGCCATTTTTTTTGCTTTTCTCACAAATTGCGAAGGCAATCAATCAGTCGTCTCGATCGAATCGAAGTTGCGAAAGAAGGTAATTTCAGAGTAAATATCAGCTCAAATCTCGCATCGATTCTTGCTTATTGAAATTGAGGTTATTCCTTGTCATAAAGAAGGAAAAGTTATCGTAATTTCGTCTTTTTTTCTTCTTCTAATCCAATTAACCGATAGAAATTACATCCTGATTGTCGAGATGATCAGAAAATAGACTATAATGAACCAAGGAAAAGATTTCTCCATATTTATTTGGGGCTCTAATTCATAATTCAAGAAACTAAATAAAAAGAAACAAAATTTACATACTGACATGATACTAATTCTAGTTATTATTTACATATTTCCTTTATACAGGAAATTGAACAGAAAAAGGGTATGTTCCTCCAAGTTACGTGCCTTTAGACGGTTCGGATCCTGAAACGGATCCTAATCCAATTAGTGGGGCCAGGCCAATTTCGCGCGCACAGCTTAATCAGTGGTCTTCTGGCATTTGTGGTTGTTTTGATGATCCAAAGAAATGTATGCTATTCATTTCTCCTCTTTCTATTATATCATTCATTAGAAAACTCTATTATGCATAAATTGCAAATTTTGGATCTTTTTTTTTGGAATTTATGATAATGTAGTCTTTTTGCAATTCTGCTCATGCAAACTTTTTATGGAATTTCCCCTAGAAAATTCTTCTCTAATTATTATTATTTTATTTCTGTATAGGTTGTTTAGGGACGATTTGTCAGTGTGTTCAATACGGGAAAAATGCTGAGTTATTGGGTTTGGATACAATGGAGAGGTCCTGACTCCTGTACGTCCCATTGCATATTGTGGGGCCTACTTGCAGGTGTTTCTTGTGTTTTAACTGGAGGCATCCTGTTGGTTGTAATGCCAGACTGTACCACTGCTTCTTGTGCTTATAAGCAGTGGCGGATCTTGTCCCAAATCAATGGGAGGACGGTAATCTAGGAGGGGCTACTGTGAGAAAATTTCAAAATTTTTTGGGGGGACGGTAGTATATAATTTTCCAGTTCTATCGTAAAACCTAGCTATGCACTTAAATTGAAGAACCCCATATTTCTCCCAATTAACATGGTAATTAATATGCTCGCATAATCAATGAGCCGGTCATATGTAATTAACATCCATACAGACTAATTATTCACTATTTATTTATTTGGTATTTATATATGGGTTGACAGATGGCAAAACGACACATGATTGATATATACAGCAAAACCATACCAAATTGACAAAAATATAAAGTATTTGAATTCAAAATAAAAAATAAACAAATGAATGAATGATGGAAGTGATAGAAAAGAGAACAAGTAAAATTTTCTTTTTAATATTTTGAAAAAACAACAAACATATCAAAACATAGTACCCGCATTGAGGTCAAAGGAAACATAAAACCTATACAAATTCTTAATTTCAATTCGATAAAATGAATCCCAAAAGCAATACAAAAATGAGAAATAGTTTAAAATTACTTTTTGAATGAAACATGTGTAAAAACCAATGTTGTAAAAAACACCGAAAAACATCGAAAAATGATCGAAATACGGTGTTACGGTGGAAGACCGTATCGTTTTTTGCCGTAACGTTTCAAAAAAGGCCAAACGTTTTTTCACCGTGTTTTACCATTTTTTTGACCGAAAAAGTTTTTAACCCGTTTTACATACCGATTTTTTCTTCTAATTATTTGGGGTCCGGATTTTTTTAATTTTTTGGGCCAGTTATTTGTCTCGGCACATGATTTCTTCTTCACCGAGTCTCAATTTTAGTTGTTCTTCATCTTCACGATAATTGTTGGAATGCTCTATTCATCAGTTCTTCTTCACGATTGACAAAATGATGATGACGGCTCGGTTTAATTTGCGACAAGAGTTGATCTCTTCTTCTTCGCAACAAATGATAATCTCTTCTCCATAAATTGGGATTGTGGGTGCTAATTTGATTCAAATGATATTAGTTATTCCGCGGTTTAGTTTTTGTTCGGATTTTAATTTATATTTTGATATTAGGTTTATTTTGGACATTCGTTTTGATGTTACGTTTATGTCAACGGATAAGGAGAATGTGGAATTCGACATTAACGAAGGATCCACTCCGATGGATTTGGTCCCAAATAATATTAATGCTTTTACGCTTTAGTTTTTGTTTGGACTTGAATTTATATTTGATATTCCGTTTAGGGGAGTGCTATGATAGACTAATTTTTCAATAGTCAAAAAATAACATAAACAATGTCGAACATAAACGTAACATCAAAAAACGAATGTCCAACATAAACGGAAGGAGAGTGCTATGATAGACCCATTTTCTTTGGACCCATTTAAAAAAAATAAGAATTCGAATATATGTGAAATAATGATATTTTTTGTAAGATTCTAGTGTATATTTATCATTTAACGTTATTCAAAAACATAAATTTTGTAGAATTAATTAATAAACAACAAAAATTCTTAAAATAATTTTTTGAAAATGATCCACGATAAGAAAATGATAGTGACCCCATATTCTAGCGGCCTTTAACATTGAATTAAATAAATAGCAAAAATTGAAAAATACCATAAATCTACAAAAGCATGAAACTTACACATTTTATACAACACGATTTTGCCACAAAAGATCTTTTCTATCCCTCCCACTTTCACCACTCACGTCACGTTTCTTCCTCTCCACGATATTGCCCCTGCCTCCATGGAAGAGGAAAAGCTGAAAATCTCTAATGGATCTTTTTTCACAACTCATTCACGGATTTCATTCTCCAGGTCACACTATCTCTGCAACTTCATTTCTTTTACCCATCAATGATGACAGCGAGGCAAAATATGACAGAAACGGGTTAACTCCGACCGGAATCAGGCAGAATCGGACCGGCCACCTCCAACTCCGACCCGAGCCGGCCGACTCTAACTCAAGAGTCGCCGATCCTGCGAACTATGATATAGACTCCTTGTGAAAGATGTTGGAACTTTCGTAAATCAAATCCAATTTATATATTATGAAAACATGATTAAGATGAATTATGCAATTACTACATTTATTGAGATGGACAATTTTTTCGATCCATTATCCATCATCCCTCATAAACAGATAAACTCCTTCTGCAACCATCCTCCGTCACAAAATAAATAAAATCAAACGAGTTCCGAGAATTACAGAATTATTGAAAATAGAAGATAAAGATAATGAATTGCTCAAAAAAATGGTTGTAAGAAAGGAAAGTACCTTTGTAGCTCATTTTATTTGCAATATATTTGTGTAATGTACACCTATCAAATAATTAAACTAAGTTCTAAATGTTAATAATTGAACTAATTTGACATAAAGAAAAGAAAAAACAGACACATTGGTAATTAATTGAGAAAAAGAAATTTTCATACTGACAATTATGCTTTTGTTTGTTAAAACCTCATCTTTTGCAAGGAGATATTAACAATACCTGTTTTAGACCTGAAAATTAATAAAATATAACTCTTTTTATCCAAGTAATTATTTGTAGGTAGGTCCAGCTATACAAACCAATCCTACTAATATCACCCATGAAATTGGTTGTAATTACAGAAATAGCATCTTCCTCTATCCGTCTCTCTCTTTGGCTGTAGTGTTTTGGAGAAAAAAAGGCTGTAGAGTTTTAAACAGTAAAAAAACATGTAAAAAATGTTAATTTGAAATTTCCATTACTCTAAAATTAAATAAATGAATGATTAGATTGCTCCCTGAATTTAGACCAATAAAAAAAATATCAATATCCCTGACACAAAAAACCCTAGCTGGATCAGGAATCATCTTCTTAATTTTCGTGGGAGGATAAAACAATAGGATATATCAAAAGACCAAAAAGTACATGTATGATTACCTAACCGTAGTAGCCGGATTCATCATATCTTTTTACGTTTCGCGTTTCGATTCATGTGTTTCGAAACATAATTCACTTGCATTCCGAAACGTCAAAAGTAAGCTATCGAACGTTACGAACGACATCTGACGAATAGAAAATCATTATCTAATTTTTGTTTTGTTCTTAACATTTTTTTCTTAATAAAATAACGAACAAAATAAGTGTTTTAGAAAAAATATTATATATAGAAAACATGTATGAATTTCATTATAAATTATTATCTAATTTTTGTTTTTTTAATTTTTTCTTAATAAAATAAGGAAAAAAGTTTTAGAAAAAAATATTATATTTAGAGAACATGTATGAATTTCATTATGAATTAATAAAAGTAGAATATCTTCTGGATATTTGGGGGTCGACGTATGATTAGAAAAATTATGTATACTTCATTTGTTGCATTACAAATATTATCGCATTGCATTCTTTTTAAAATAATATTTTATTGCCTTTTAAATATTGCCTTAATTTATTTTCTTTCAAAAATTATCATATTGTTATTGCCTTCCAAATATTGATTTAACAGAGCATTTTAAATATTGACTTCGATAGTCAGTCATTCGGGATACGGCAATAATACGATACGGGATACGTTCGTGTATAATTCGGATAGTGCATTTTTCAATACGGCGAAAAATTCGGACCTAAAAAACGTGAACGGGTAATATTCGTATTCGTATAGGTTCGTGTATAATACGATTTTTATTAAAAATTCGGTTAAAAAAATTCGGCAAAATATAATACCAGTATTTTTCAAAATTCGTATAATTCGTGTATTATTCGCGAACTATTCGCGAATTGACTAACTTAGATCATGATATGACTCATGTAACTTAGAAATTGCAATACATAGAAACAATTAAAAATTCCCAATTTGAAAAATTCGGCAAAAAATCATTGAATTCGGCAAAAAATCGGCCGAATAATTTTTGGCCATAAAATTTCTATACAGTATATTTTTTTACATCGAGATGCAAAATTCACGACTTTTATTTTTACAATTACCTCACACATATATATGTAATCAAAAAGTCTAGAGACCCAGAAATAATCTACCGAATTAATCCCGATTAGTAATTTATAGTAATTTATTTATATGATTGTGGACATGGGTCCCACTTTTTTATTCCATAAATATGTAATCGGTAGAACTTATGTGAATTACTTCTGTATGTCTAGACTTTTTGTATATGTAACAATGTTTTAAATTGCGATATTGCGGTCCATTGCGCTTGAACAATAATTTACACATGATCTCCGATATTGCGGCATATTGCGCCATATTGCGGCGATATTGCGGCGCTATATAGCAGGTTGCGGTGTTGCGTTTTATGAATATTTATTGTGAATTGCGCTATTGCGGCGCAATTGCGCCGCAATTTAAATCATTGATATGTAATATAAAAAAAAAATTGATAATCATTTGAGAAAATACTGAAAAAAAAACAAAGGAAAAAAAAATGGATAGATCATGCTAATTGTCATAATTGGATTGCATGAACCCACATGAATTATTTTTTTCTTGTTATTACATTTTTTATTTTTTCTGTCCAATAAAAGGCAACATCACAAATATAAGTAAACCAATAAAAGGCAACATTTCGGATATCATAAATAAGGGCATGTTTAAAATTGGAGCCCACTTTAAAATCATTAGTTTTTTATTATTGTTATTTAGTATTACTTTTCATGAAAAAATAAATGAATAAAAAATAATATAAATATAGCATTCTGTGAGTTAGAGTTAGTGTTCGGTGTAATGTGTCGAGTGGAAAAGTGCTTGGGTCAAACTTATAACTTTTTACTTTTAATTTTTTTATGCATGTAGAATGTATTGGAGTGGAGAAGTTAGCTTTTTATAGTTAGGATCAAGAGAGTTATTGATGTGAATGTTGATAATTTTCATAAAATGTTGCTAAATTAATGTCGTAATTTCTAGATATTCTGACCCTTTTTTTATAAGCAACTTTATGTACTAACAAGTATGTACGCCATAGCTAGCTCACTCGATACATGCATTCTATAAGTGAATTAATTAATAATGTTATTGTATAGTATCTTTTGAGACAGAGAGACATTTTTATGCATATATATAATAACAAATTCTATTATTGTTATTAAAAATATATTATACGATATCGAATATTGAAACAGTGAGCCATCCAACTTATATAGCACACACTATTATTTAATTTATTCAAAATGCAACAACGAAAAATATACGTAATATATGTCAAATATAAAGATTTGTAGAACGCTATAAGATAAAGAAATTTTTGTGACACAACTGGTAATCTCAGTTGGCTTCCAACTAGGAGCTCCGTCGTTCAAATCCGCCCACAAATTTTTTTGTTTGTTGCAAATGTTTACTAAAAGAAGCAGATCTCAAAATGTGTACGTCAAATACAAAAGATTTATAGAACGCTATATTAATGAGAAATGTTTGTGACGCAATTGGTAAATTTGTTGACTTCCTACTAGGAGGCCCCGGATTCGAGTCCGCCCTCTCCCACATTTTTTTTGCAAATACTTACTTAACAAACCAATTAGACAATGACATGAAACACAAGTGGACATCTTAACATGCTTGAACTGTACGACACAACATTACAAAATAATGAAAGGAGAGTTGAGTGTGTATTATTATGAGTTCACCCTAGTGCTAGTGGGAGACTGAAGGAAATAATGCCCTTGGCTGAACCAAATAATGCCCTAGATTGAACTGTTTAGCTTGTATGTAAACGAATGATCATTATTATTTATGCTTGTTGATCTAATATTTTAATATTTGATTAAAGTTTCATTTAATACGTGTACTGGTCATTTAATACGTGTACTGGTTATTTGTGACACAACTGGTAATCTCAGTTAGGAATATGTGAATAAGCCTTGAATTGTATCACTAGTTTATACAACATCGTAATATGTGATTATGATAGTAAAACTGTAGCAATGAACGTAATACAATTCGAAATGTCCCTGGTCATATATATGATGTATATAGAGATATACATGTCTAAGAAAAATAGAATATATGTGTACACCAGTATATTCGCATATGAGATGATGATGTTTTACTGATCATGGACATGGAATACATAGAGATGTAGTGATGTTAAATATGAAATATAGATATGTATTAGAGACTACATATTGGACTGACCAACTTATGAGAATATACATGGTTATTGTTATTATATATATTCTCATAAACAAATATAATTTTAGTTCTTTGACCTGAGATTATCATTAGATTTTTCACTTGTGAATTGTGATACTTAGATATGTTTCTTTGTTATCTTTAACCGGGTAATCAAGATCATCATTGGGTATTACATGAAACATGTTGGAGGATGTGAATAACCAGGATGTAAGTTGTTCCTTTCATGATTGAAAGAGATATCTCTCAGGGCCCCCTGATGAATTAGGATTGAAGGAAATGAGTGGCCACGCTCAATAAGATTAACATGTGTTGTTAATATTAATTGAATATTCAATCTAATTCTATATCGGGAAAGAGTTAAGTTGATTTAGAAATGATGACATTTGACCATGTCTTTGATCAACATATATCGTATGAACAAGAGAGCTAGAAATTTGTCTATTTGATAAATAGGTTATGATCACAAATCATTTATTTAATTTGGGTAGTCATAATGCCTTGCTAGAGGCCAATTATGATTTGCATAGTTAAATGAAGATTTAATATGCTGCCAACATTAAATAAACCTATATGGTCATACAAAGACAAGTTTGGATTGGACACAGAAAATCAAATAAAGATGAAGAGGTGTAAATCATTAATCGAATGCTACATGCATGTATGGATGCATGATATTAATATTCAGGATATTATTCATTTGATGAAGATATTTTGTGAGCATTGGATGCCACAAAAGTGGTAGGAATTCTAAGAGTTTTCCACTTGATTATAAATACACACCAAAACCTCTTCTTAAATAAGATAGATTCACTCAATCTCTTGTGCAGAATTTTGACTCAAAGAATTTCGAATTTGGAGAGTAAAAAGGAAGAGAAAATAGTTTCTTAGAGAGAAAGAAAAGAGTGAAGCTTGGCTGAATTTCTTTCTCAAAGAAAAGAGAAGCAAGCAGATTTTCTAAAGGGAGGAAGAGACCGACTAGCATCGGAAGTCTTCACATCCAAGTCGAACGAGTCGCGCGTAGATACCTCTAGAGTGTGGTGCCGAGTTTGGAGCATCGCATGAAGTTATCATCCTTGCTTCCTTCAACCAGATTTGAACTAAATATGAGGTATAAATTTTGAAACTCTTCCTTCGTATCTAATTAACGATACACATATCCATGGCTTAAGGGGTTCGGGTAAGTTCCGCTGTGCAATAAGGTTGCCCGAAAACCTAACAGTCTCTCCTCCTTCATTTCATCGCGCAAAATAAGTCGTTTTCAACTCGCAAAATCGTGCCATAATCATCGTATTTAATAATTCATGACTAAATTACAATAAACTGTATTTTCTATTAATTCGGGTTCAAAAGTACAAATCTTCCAAATCCAGTCGCGTGGCAGCATTTCTCTCGTCGAGACGAGCGATTTTGATATAAATATCGTGCCATTTGGTGAAAAAAATGATGAGAAAGTTACGAGGGTTTTAACATAACGGCATTACCATTTTCTCTAGTTTATTGTTATCTGCATTTTACAATTAATTGGTTAAATAAAGAATAAGTTTTATCCTTAAATTATACGCCTGAAATTCACTGCAGTAGGTCTCTCCTCCTTCATTTCTTCGCGCAAAATATGTCGTTTTCAACTCGCAAAATCATGCCATAATCATCGTATTTAATAATTCATGACTAATTTACAATAAACAGTATTTTCTGTTAATTTGGGTCCAAAAGTACAAATCTTCCAAATCCAGTCATGTGGCTATATTTCTCTCGTCGAGACGAGCGATTTTGATATAAAGATCGTGCCATTTGGTGACAAAAAGGATGAGAAAGTTACGAGGGTTTTAACATAACAATATTACCATTTTCTCTAGTTTATTGTTATCTGCATTTTACAATTAATTGGTTAAATAACGAATAACTTTTATCCTTGAAGTATATGCCCGAAATTCACCGGAGGCGGTCTCTCCTCCTTCATTTCTTCGCGCAAAATAGGTCGTTTTCAACTCGCAAAATCATGCCATAATCATCGTATTTAATAATTCATGACTAATTACAATGAACTGTATTTTCTGTTAATTCGGGTGGAAAAAACAAAATCTCCCAAATCCAGACGCGAGGCTGCATTCCTCTTGTCGAATCGAGCAATTTTGATATAAAAATCGTGCCATTTGCTAAAAGTATGAGAAAGTTACGAGGATTTAAACATAACGGCATTACTATTTTCTCTAGTTCATTGTTATCTGCATTTCACAATTAATTGGTTAAATAAAGAATTGAAGGGGAATATCCTCGACCCCGGGCCCGCGCAGCGGAATGAAGGCCCGGTCCGATTCCCCGATTCCCGAGATCACGCCATGACTTCGAGGGTACGATGCGAATAGAAGGATAGATCTATACCAGCGTGAAATTGATCACGCACGAAGGGTTGATCGCCGCCTTCTATCTCCTGTCACGTTGGTGACAATCCGCGCGTCCCATACCACGCGTCTTTCACCGTTCGTTGACCGTCTTCTCACTCCTTGAGTCGATCACAATCCAAGAGCCACAATTGTCGCTCCTCTACTTGTATCCACCGTGAGTCGCAAGACGTCGGTCGCGGATGCACCTGCCTAGACGATGCACCGGCGAACTTGCTCGATCTAATCGATTCTCTATTACTCGAGAAACTCCTTTCTCGATTTCTCTCTCTTCGCACCCTTTCACTCACTAAAGATCAAATCTGAATTTGCTCTTTTTCTTGTGTATATTGGGCAGAATAATCAATTGCTTAGAATGATTCAACTGATTTCTATAGTCAAGATGAGAGAGAAAATCCTATTTATACCTAAATAGGATAAGGATTAGCCAAAAGGCATGTATATCCAATATACACCCTTTCACACAGAAAACTGTATGAACCTGTTCAGTATTCTGTCCAGACGAAATTGATAAATTTCTCTGACAGAACATCAACCAACACGAAAGTTGTAGCTAATCTTATTATCTACACAACCCAATTTGGCCCAGCCCAATTGGAGTTCGTATGCAAAAGTTATGACTGTTTTACTAACTGTATGTCATACTGTTGCACCCTTTCGGTATTTCACAGAAACGACACTTATACTTCGTTCATATGAAATATATTTCTATATGAAGGTTGTAGATAATCTCATTATCTATCTAACCCAATTTGAACCATTCTAATTGGATTTTCCCACTGAAAGTTATGGCCACGAATGTACGACTACATTCGTTTATCCTTGTGTACACTTTTACGGTTGATCCGAAACTGTATTTCTTTCAGTCTCCCACTCAATTTCAGATCTACCTAAAAGGTACTCATGCATATCCAATACGCACGATTTTAGAGAATATAGCTCGCGTATCAAATACCAAGCTATGCACATCCAATGTGCCGATTTTATGATCAAGCCCGACTTAGTACGACTCGTTGTGTGACCATGTAGGTTCGACTTAACGATGGTAGTAGGTTGTTTCCAATGCCTACAAGCTCATGAGCGGGATCTAGTCACTCCATCATAGCTACCCATGTTAAACGAAAAATGATTGTGATCATTGTGCCTATCTCGAATAGCGGTTACTAGTTCTCTTGTTTACGATATCCGTTAATCAAAAGGCATGGTAATAGTCATCCTTATAATTTGATTAACTACACTTATTCCCCGATTCCGAGTTGAGTTAACAAATTTCAATCGATATTAACCATTAATATCATTGACCGTGGCCACGGTTTTCGTTAATCGACTCATCGAGCGGCGCCTAAGAGATATCTCTTCCTTTCGGAATAAACAATTCCTATCTTGGAGACTCACATTGAATTCCGTGTTTCGGACAATACCCAATGATGACCCTTTTAACTCCCTGTTACGGTGAGCGTAAGATCATATCAAAGCATTGTGTTACGCACGTAACGCAATCAATGATCCCCTCAAGTATGAAGAATCTAAAACCCCATCCGTCGCAAGTCCATCTATAATGACTAAACTATGTCATGGTCTCGCGGCTTCGGTCATATCCAATACATGTAACCTAACATATATCTACGTTCCCGATTCGACAAACACCTTGTCCCATGATTAGCAAAACATAATCATCTCCTCGGCTAACGTACTAGTGTACGCGTTCAGTCTATTCCCTTGTAATAGTAATGCTTCTCTCTTAAGCAAACTGACCCGCGACTAGGGATGTTTAGAAATGACACTTTAAGTGTGACGGTTTCGCTGCACATGGTCCTCAACCATGTCGACGTCCACACAAGCTCAAATCAGGGTTCATGTAACAATCATATTACACAACCCGCACACAGTTTTCATATAAGGTGAATGCATGAAAATTTAAGTAAACAAATTTTTTAAAAGGGATACATTCATATGGACTAAGTACTTGGGTGATACAACGTTTACCTATGGGTATCTCCATACCCACAACCTGCGAGGACTATCGTATTAGATAGCTACACTCTACTCTCTTCTTCCTCCTCTAGGTATCTCCATACCCATAGTCATCGCATGACAGTCACGCGCGACTAGAGAGAGCGGTTTTGTAAACGGGTCCGCACGTTCCCGCTAGTGTTAATCTTCTGCAGGATTGGAACATTTCCAATACCCACGATCACATCTTTTCGCAAAATTTCATGGATCAATGAAATTTTCTGAGTATTAGTTAGAAGTGGTTGTGACCTCGGCATTTTTGGGCTTGTACTATTGCGTTTCACGCAATAAACAACCATAAATCCGATAACTCGTGGCTACGAGAGTTTGGTCATGTATCCTTGATCCATACCACTTCTTTTTGCGATTAATAACCGCAATATACTCGCCTCCGTAAATAGAATCATAAACTATTGGTCTTGTGGAACCTTTCCACATAACCGAGTTTTCATTTAAGCAAAACATGTACACACTTTGTGATCGAAAGTCGTGCTACATATTTGGACGTGCTTAATCTTTGGAAACTGTTGTTGTTATAACTCTTTATAACCAACACGTCCTCCACACCATTATAGATAAAATTCTGAATTCTTTCGCAAAGTATTCAAGGATAACATTCACCGCTATAAATACAGATTCCAATGGGTTTAAATATACATAACCATTATGTATATAAATGTATAACCATTATACATTCACAAGAGTTAGTCTTATGTAATAGAATTACATTCAAACTCATGTGATTCCCATGAATTTATTGACGGTAAATTAGACGACTTATGTGTACGACGTATAACCACATACATATCATGACAGATATAATAGATCCTAACATCAAATGTAAGGCATAATATTATTACTTTTCGCGCTGCTTGATGTCTCACATCGAGCCTTTGAAAATTTCTGTCATTCGACATTTTGATTTAACTCCTCCAAGGAGTTATATGTTGAAAACCATTTTCAACAATATGTCGATATATGTGCTATAACATAGAACGAGAAACTTCTTAGATCTATCCTATAGATCTTCACGCTTATTTCATAAGCGGTCTCGTCTAAATCCTTTGTCGTTACAAGAAATATAACGCAGCTCCCACTAACCTTCATGTGTACACAAAGTTTCCATTCGTTTCGACAATTTTATAACAGTTTATAACTTCGTCAAAAACGAATATTCCAATTCCGAGAAGCTTTCTCTAATCCATCATATGGATCGTTAAAGCGTGCATATCTTATCCCCGATTCTTATGAATCGACAAAACCATAAGGTTGTGTCAAGTACACATCCTTTCATAAAATTTCTGTCAAGAAATTCAGTTTTGACATTCATTTTGCCACATCACATATATGCGTATTCCTATCCATGCCGGTTCTTCATCTTGAAAAACTCACTCACATTTCACGGGTCTAACCCAGAAAGTAATGAAATCGAGTTCTAAACTTGATAATTTACATGGATCGAATCTCAGATTTCATGACACCATGTCATGTGGAATCAACTTTTCATAGCATCCTTGTAGGATATCGAATCATCATATGATTTCGATCTATCATCATTAGCCACGATAAATCCGTATTTACCGGCTTATGATATAGCCTACTAAATCTACGAAAAATTCCTTTGTGTGTTCGACTTGCGTTCATCAATTCTTGATGAAGCCATGTCAACTTTCATCGGTACAATGTTCATTTTCAGATCTCGAACTCTTTCGAGATTTATTCTACTCCCACTAGCCCGCATAGAGATAAATGGCACCAAGTTCCAAACTTGTGCACATCTAGTCCTCCTCCAAGAAGGCATCTCTTCGAGCCACGAAAATCTCATTTTCGTTGGGACGTTAGAACTAATACCCTTTAGTTTCCTTAAGGATAAACGAACAATTTCCAGATTTGGGATTGAGTTTAACCGAAACAAATTTCGAAATACACTCACATCCTCAAATCTGTACAAGTGACAACTTCGGAACCATTCCGATCCATATCTCATATGGCGTCTTTTGTACCGATTAGAAGGTTTATGGTCCATATCTTATATGCAACCATTCATTAGTGCCGCTGTCTCAAGGGCGTATCCCCAAAACATTTTTGGGAGATCCTATTGACTTATCATTTATCGAACCATGTCCAACATGCGTTCATTTCCTCTTTTCGGACACATCTCAATGTTCCGAATAAAGGCAATCGTGAAACTATTCCACAATCATAAATGATCATCAATATTCATAACTCAAATATCGCCTCTTCGATCCTATCGAAAGGTTTAGCTCAAATACTTGCCTTCTCGATCCTATCGAAAAGCTTTGATTTTCTTGCTTAGTTGATTTCGTATTTCGTTTTTGAAACTCTTTGAACCTTTCAAAAGTCTCCATTTCGGCACGCATTAAATAAATATTTTCATATCTACTTTGACCGTCCATAAACGTAACAAAATACCGATAGCCTCCTCTTGCCTCGGAACTTATCGGAACATTACATCTAAATGTAATTTCCAATAATTCGTTGGATCTTTCTCCAACCTTTGGAGAATGATGCCATTGTCGTCTTGCCTAATAAATAAGTATCGCATTAATCAATCGAATCTAATTCGGATGATTCTAGCAATCCATCACATGGAATCTAGATACGCGAGTCTTGTTTATATAGCTAAAACGGCAATGCCAAAGGAAGCAATCAACTTCTAGGTTTAATCCTCCTCGGATTTCACCATTCTTTGAGTCATTAGGTTGGACAACTCTTTGTCCGAACTCTCCATTTTGGAAAACATTTTCCAAAATACCCTTAGACATACATTTCTTTCGATCCCGCTTTTGAATTACAAGGACATCCATGCATCTTTATGCTTTGGATTCCCCAGAAACTCTAAGTATCTCCTATTCAAATTTCCATCGCATCAAATGCAATTTCGGGATCGACTTATCTATCGAATGCATATGATATTCGGTCACGAAGATCAAATCTCGTACCATCAACACACGAGTGTTAATCAAAGACCCATAAGGCGTCTCAAAATTAACCTACTCTTTGAGCCGCATTGAGTCATTCAACGCGCTCTAGCTCTTGAAACTATTTCTTGAGCGTTGTGTTTTACTTTCATATACACCCGAATTCTCAAACAATTTTGAGAAATTTGCGTCTATACATGCCACCACAAGGCACGTAATATTGTTCGATTCCTTCTTAAGTTTATCGAATCCGGCTTTCTCTAAAGCCAAAGCCTCGAGCCCCGAATCTACCATTTCCGTGTCCAACACGTTCCTTTAAGTCTAAGAACTATTCTTTGACTATCAAGGTTAATAACGGTAATTCCGGCCCAAAAGCCATCTATCATATCGATCTAATCGATATATTTGGTGTTGCTTGAAAACATAATTCTAAACGGATGATGAAGATTAACTCCTAACCGTGCGTACTTAATCTATATGCTTATATGATGAATATATGAATGTGTTATTTTTATCGAATCGATAACCCTCATACCGATACGGGACTCCAAGTCCATAACACTCAAGACCCATATTTTACGATCCTCCCATAAGTGACTATGGCCGACAAATGAGATCTCGATATTTTAGGTAGGATTATATCCAATCGCATCCAATGCGATTCTTGAACCGTTATAAGATTTCGGTGATGAATCGTATCCAATACAATCCCAGTTCCGTGTGTGCATCCTATCTATGCCCCGAACTCCAATCGGATTGGCTTGGACGGTTAAGTCACAACCATATCCATCGTATCGTTCAATTGAACTACTCACGTGCCCGACTATGGCCTGAAACCACGTGAATCCCCAATTAACGCTTACCACCCGCACCAATATATACAATAGTACGTGCCCGACTATGGCCTGAAACCACGCACTATGTCATATCAATCTCGATGGTTGTGGATATGGAAGGCATTTCCATGACTTAAATATTATGAGGGATCATGCCATTGCATGTTTCTAAATTCGTGACATAATCCAATTATATCACTATCACAAGATTTTCTATATGCATATGATTTTATTCGGGAGTCTAATTATTCTAAATAATTATCTAATAATATGCTAGTATGATTGATGCCGATCAAATCGATATAAAGAACTCAAAATTCCAAGTTGTGTAGCCAAAGTTATCACGAAAACAAAATCAGCAACCAGAAACCAGTCCGTTGTAACGCAACATAGTCCGTTACAACGGACCTCCAGTATACTTGGCACTCCGTTACAACGGAAGTCCAGTCCGTTACAACGCTATTTATTTCGGAGTTTGGCCAAATTTTGCCAGAAACATGTCCGTTATAACGCAACATAGGTCCGTTACAACGCTATTTTCTGCAAACCTTCGTCCAAATTTCCAGAGACCAGTCCGTTACAACGCAACATACAGTCCGTTGCAACGGACCAACTGCGTAGAGCTCCGTTACAACGGACCCAGTCCGTTACAACGGACTCCAATAGACACCCTTGGCATCCCCGCAACCTCGTATCAGATACAAGGTCCGTTACAACGGACTCCAAGTCCGTTACAACGGAATAAGCAGTTTTCACGGTCCTCCTCACACCCCCGCATCCTATACAGGGTCCGTTGCAACGGACTCCAAGTCCGTTACAACGGAATATGTGTTTTTTTCGAAAAATTCTCAATTTCCTGTATCTGCTACAGTGTCCGTTGCGATTTTTGAACTGCTGTTTTCGCTCGTTTCCAAAACGATCAATCATGAAACCTTTTCACGATTATTCCTAGATACTCGCAATCAACTATTGATCGATCTCTAGCAATTTTGTCGAATCGAGCAATTTTGATATAAAAATCGTGCAATTTGCTAAAAGTATGAGAAAGTTACGAGGATTTAAACATAACGGCATTACTATTTTCTCTAGTTCATTGTTATCTGCATTTCACAATTAATTGGTTAAATAAAGAATTGAAGGGGAATATCCTCGACCCCGGGCCCGCGCAGCGGAATGAAGGCCCGGTCCGATTCCCCGATTCCCGAGATCACGCCATGACTTCGAGGGTACGATGCGAATAGAAGGATAGATCTATACCAGCGTGAAATTGATCACGCACGAAGGGTTGATCGCCGCCTTCTATCTCCTGTCACGTTGGTGACAATCCGCGCGTCCCATACCACGCGTCTTTCACCGTTCGTTGACCGTCTTCTCACTCCTTGAGTCGATCACAATCCAAGAGCCACAATTGTCGCTCCTCTACTTGTATCCACCGTGAGTCGCAAGACGTCGGTCGCGGATGCACCTGCCTAGACGATGCACCGGCGAACTTGCTCGATCTAATCGATTCTCTATTACTCGAGAAACTCCTTTCTCGATTTCTCTCTCTTCGCACCCTTTCACTCACTAAAGATCAAATCTGAATTTGCTCTTTTTCTTGTGTATATTGGGCAGAATAATCAATTGCTTAGAATGATTCAACTGATTTCTATAGTCAAGATGAGAGAGAAAATCCTATTTATACCTAAATAGGATAAGGATTAGCCAAAAGGCATGTACATCCAATATACACCCTTTCACACAGAAAACTGTATGAACCTGTTCAGTATTCTGTCCAGACGAAATTGATAAATTTCTCTGACAGAAAATCAACCAACACGAAAGTTGTAGCTAATCTCATTATCTACACAACCCAATTTGGCCCAGCCCAATTGGAGTTCGTATGCAAAAGTTATGACTGTTTTACTAACTGTATGTCATACTGTTGCACCCTTTCGGTATTTCACAGAAACGACACTTATACTTCGTTCATATGAAATATATTTCTATATGAAGGTTGTAGATAATCTCATTATCTATCTAACCCAATTTGAACCATTCTAATTGGATTTTCCCACTGAAAGTTATGGCCACGAATGTACGACTACATTCGTTTATCCTTGTGTACACTTTTACGGTTGATCCGAAACTGTATTTCTTTCAAGAATAACTTTTATCCTAAAATTATACGCCTGAAATTCATTGGAGGCGGTCTCTTCTCCTTCATTTCATAGCGCAAAATAGGTTGTTTTCAACTCGCAAAATCATGCTATAATCATCGTATTTAATAATTCATGACTAAATTACAATAAACAGTATTTTCTGTTAGTTCGGGTTCAAAAGTACAAATCTTCCAAATCCAGCCGCGTGGCTGCATTTCTCTCGTCGAGACAAGCGATTTTGATATAAAGATCGTGCCATTTGGTGAAATAAATGATGAAAAAGTTACGAGGGTTTTAATATAACGGCATTACCATTTTCTCTAGTTTATTGTTATCTGCATTTTACAATTAGTTGGTTAAATAAAGAATAACTTTTATCCTTAAATTATACGCCTGGAATTCACTGGAGGCGGTCTCTCCTCCTTCATTTCTTCGGGCAAAATAGGTCGTTTTCAACTCGCAAAATCATGCCATAATTATCGTATTTAATAATTCAAAACTAAATTACAATAAATTGTATTTTCTGTTAGTTCGGGTTCAAAAGTACAATATTCCAAATCCAGTCACGTGCCTGCATTTCTCTCGTCGAGACGAGTGATTTTTATATAAAAATAGTGCCATTTGGTGAAAAAAAATGATGAGAAAGTTACGAGGATTTTAACATAACGACATTACTATTTTCTCTAGTTTATTGTTATATGCATTTTACAATTAATTGGTTAAATAAAGAATAACTTTTATCCTTAAAGTATACCCCTGAAATTCACTGGAGGCGGTCTCTCCTCCTTCATTTCTTCGCGCAAAATAGGTCGTTTTCAACTCGCAAAATCATACCATAATCATCGTATTTAATAATTCATTACTAATTACAATGAACTATATTTTCTGTTAATTCGGGTGGAAAAGACAAAATCTCCCAAATCCAGTCGCGAGGCTGAATTCCTGTCGTCGAGTCGAGCGATTTTGATATAAAAATCGTGCCATTTGGAGAAACAAATGATGACAAAGTCACGAGGGTTTTAACATAACGACATTACCATTTTCTCTAGTTTATTGTTATCTGCATTTTACAAATAATTGGTTAAATAATAAATAACTTTTATCCTTAAATTATACGCCTGAAATTCACTTGAGGCGGTCTCTCCTCCTTCATTTCTTCGCGCAAAATAAGTCGTCTTCAACTCGCAAAATCATGCCATAATCATCGTATTTAATAATTCATATCTAAATTACAATAAACTGTATTATCTGTTAATTCGGGTTCAAAAGTACAAATCTTCCAAATCCAGTCGCGTGGCTGCATTTCTCTCGTCGAGACGAGCGATTTTATATAAAGGTCGTGCCATTTGGTGAAAAAAATGAAGAGAAAGTTACGAGGGTTTTTAACATAACGGCATTACCATTTTCTCTAGTTTATTGTTATCTGCAGTTTACAATTAATTGTTTAAATAAGGAATAACTTTTATACTTAAATTATACGCCTGCAATTCACGGGAGGCGGTCTCTTTTCCTTCATTTCTTCGCGCAAAATAGGTCGTATTCAACTCGCAAAATCATGCCATAGTCATCGTATTTAATAATTCAAGACTAAATTACAATAAACTGTATTTTCTCTTAATTCGGGTTCAAAAGTACAAATCTTCCAAATCCAGTCGCGTGGCTGCATTTCTCTCGTGGAGACGAGCGATTTTGATATAAAGATCGTGCCATTTGGTGAAAAAAATGATGAGAAAGTTACGAGGGTTTTAACATAACGGCATTACCATTTTCTTTAGTTTATTGTTATATGCATTTTACAATTAATTGGTTAAATAAAGAATAACTTTTATCCTTAAAGTATACACCCGAAATTCACTGGAGGCGGTCTCTCCTCCTTCATTTCTTCGCGCAAAATAGGTCGTTTTCAACTCGCAAAATAATGCCATAATCATCGTATTTAATAATTCATGACTAATTACAATGAACTGTATTTTCTGTTAATTCGGGTGCAAAAGACAAAATCTCCCAAATCCAGTCGCGAAGCTGCATTCCTCTCGTCGAGTCGAGTGATTTTGATATAAAAATCGTGCCATTTGGTGAAACAAATGATGACAAAGTTACGAGGGTTTTAACATAACGGCATTACCATTTTCTCTAGTTTATTGTTATCTGCATTTAACAAATAATTGGTTAAATAACAAATAACTTTTATCCTTAAATTATACACCTGAAATTCACTGGAGGCGGTATCTCCTCCTTCATTTCTTCGCGCAACATAGGTCGTCTTCAACTCACAAAATCATGTCATAATCATCGTATTTAATAATTCATGAGTAAATTAAAATAAACTTTATTTTCGGTTAATTCGGGTTCAAAAGTACACATCTTCGAAATCCAGTCGTGTGGCTGCATTTCTCTCGTAGAGACGAGAGATTTTGATATAAAGATCGTGCCATTTGGTGAAAAAATGATGAGAAAATTACGAGGGTTTTAACATAACGGCATTACCATTTTCTCTAGTTTAATGTGATCTGTATTTAACAATCAATTGGTTAAATAACAAATAACTTGTATACATAAATTATACGCCTGAAATTCACATGAGGCGGTCTCTCCTCCTTCATTTCTTCGCGCAAAATACGCCGTTTTCGACTAGCAAAATCATGCCATAATCATCGTATTTAATAATTCAAGACTAAATTACAATAAATTGTATTTTCTGTTAATTCGGGTTCAAAAGTACAAATCTTCCAAATCCAGTCGCGTGGATACATTTCTCTCGTCGAGACGAGCGATTTTGATATAAAGGTCGTGCCATTTGGTGAAAAAAATGATGAGAAAGTTACGAGGGTTTTTAACATAACGGCATTACCAATTTCTCTAGTTTATTGTTATCTGCATTTCACAATTAATTGGTTAAATAAAGAATAACTTTTATCATTAAATTATACGCACGAAATTCACTGGAGGCGGTCTCTCCTACTTCATTTCTTCGTGCAAAATAGGTTGTTTTCAACTCTCAAAATCATGCCATAATCATCGTATTTAATAATTCATGACTAAATTACAATAAATTGTATTTTCTGTTAATTCGGGTTCAAATGTACAAATCTTCCAAATTCAGTCGTGTGTCTGCATTTCTCTCGTCGAGACGAGCGATTTTGATATAAAGATCATGCCATTTGGTGAAAAAAATGATGAGAAAGTTACGAGGGTTTTAACATAACGACATTACCATCTTCTCTCGTTTATTGTTTTCTGGACTTTACAATTAATTGGTTAAATAAAGAATAACTTTTATCCTTGAATTATACGCCTGAAATTCACTGGAGGCGGTCTCTCCTCCTTCATTTATTCGCCCAAAATAGGTTGTTTTCAACTCGCAAAATCATGCTATAATCATCGTATTTAATATTTCATGACTAAATTATAATAAATTGTATTTTATGTTAATTCGAGTTCAAATGTACGAATCTTCCAAATCCAGTCGCGTGGCTGCATTTCTCTCGTCGAGACGAGCGATTTTGATATAAAGATCGTGCCATTTGGTGAAAAAAATGATGAGAAAATTACGAGGGTTTTAACATAACGGGATTACCATTTTCCCTAGTTTATTTTTATCTGGACTTTACAATTAATTGGTTAAATAAAGAATAACTTTTATCCTTAAATTATACGTCTGAAATTCACTGGAGGCGGTCTCTCCTCCTTCATTTCTTCGCGCAAAATAGGTCGTTTTCAACTCGCAAAATCATGCCATAATCATCGTATTAAATAATTCATGACTAAATTACAATAAACTGTATTTTATGTTATTTCGGGTTAAAAAGTACAAATCTTCCAAATCCAGTCGTGTTGCTGCATTTCTCTCGTCGAGACGAGCGATTTTGATATAAAGATCGTGCCATTTGGTGAAAAAAAGATGAGAAAGTTACGAGGGTTTTAACATAACGGCATTACCATTTTCTCAAGTTTATTGTTATCAGCATTTTACAATTAATTGTTTAAATAAGGAATAACTTTTATCCTCAAATTATACGCCTGCAATTCATGGGAGGCGGTCTCTTTTCCTTCATTTCTTTGCGCAAAATAGGTCGTCTTCAACTCGCAAAATCGTGCCATAGTCATCGTGTTTAATAAATAAAGACAAAATTACAATAAACTGTATTTTCTGTTAATTCGGGTTCAAAAGTACAAATCTTCCAAATCCAGTCGCGTGGCTGCATTTCTCTCGTGGAGACGAGCGATTTTGATATAAAGATCGTGCCGTTTGGTGAAAAAAATGATGAGAAAGTTACGAGGGTTTTAACATAACGGCATTACCATTTTCTCTAGTTTATTGTTATCTGCATTTTATAATTAATTGGTTTAATAAAGAATAACTTTTATCCTCAAAGTATACGCCCGAAATTCACTTGAGGCGGTCTCTCCTCCTTCATTTCTTCGCGCAACATAGGTGGTCTTCAACTCGCAAAATAATGCCATAATCATCGTATTTAATAATTCATGACTAATTACAATGAACTGTATTTTCTGTTAATTCGGGTGGAAAAGACAAAATCTCCCAAATCCAGTCGCGAGGCTGCATTCCTCTCATCGAGTCGAGCGATTTTGATATAAAAATCGTGCCATTTGGTGAAACAAATGATGACAAAGTTACGAGGGTTTTAACATAACGGCATTACCATTTTCTCTAGTTTATTGTTATCTGCATTTTACAAATAATTGGTTAAATAACAAATAACTTTTATCCTTAAATTATACGCCTGAAATTCACTGGAGGCGGTATCTCCTCCTTCATTTCTTCGAGCAACATAGGTTATCTTCAACTCGCAAAATCATGCCATAATCATCGTATTTAATAATTCATGAGTAAATTACAATAAACTTTATCTTCTGTTAATTCGGGTTCAAAAGTACACATCTTCGAAATCCAGTCGTGTGGCTGCATTTCTCTCGTCGAGACGAGCGATTTTGAAATAAAGATCGTGCCTTTTGGTGAAAAAATGATGAGAAATTTACGAGGGTTTGAACATAACGGCATTACCATTTTCTCTAGTTTAATGTTATCTGTATTTTACAATTAAATGGTTAAATAACAAATAACTTGTATACATAAATTATACGCCTGAAATTCACTTGAGGCGGTCTCTCCTTCTTCATTTCTTCGCTTAAAATAGGCCGTTTTCGACTAGCAAAATCATGCCATAATCATCGTATTTAATAATTCATGACTAAATTAAAATAAATTGTATTTTCTGTTAATTCGGGTTCAAAAGTACAAATCTTCCAAATCCAGTCGCGTGGATGCATTTCTCTCGTCGAGACGAGAGATTTTGATATAAAGGTCGTGCCATTTGGTGAAAAAAATGTTGAGAAAGTTACGAGGGTTTTTAACATAACGGCATTACCAATTTCACTAGTTTATTGTTATCTGCATTTCACAATTAATTGGTAAAATAAAGCATAACTTTTATCCTTAAATTATACGCCTGAAATTCACTGGAGGCGGTCTCTCCTCCTTCATTTCTTCGCGCAAAATAGGTCGTCTTCAACCCCCAAAATCATGCCATAGTCATCGTATTTAATAATTCAAGACTAAATTACAATAAACTGTATTTTCTGTTAATTCGGGTTCAAAAGTACAAATCTTCCAAATCCAGTCGCGTGGCTGCATTTCTCTCGTCGAGACGAGCGATTTTGATATAGAGATCGTGCCATTTGGTGAAAAAAATGATGAGAAAGTTACGAGGGTTTTAACATAACGGCATTACCATTTTCTCTAGTATATTGTTATCTGCATTTCACAATTAATTGGTAAAATAAAGCATAACTTTTATCCTTAAATTATACGCCTGAAATTCACTGGAGGCGGTCTCTCCTCTTTCATTTCTTCGCGCAAAATAGGTCGTCTTCAACTCGCAAAATCATGCCATAGTCATCGTAATTAATAATTCAAGACTAAATTACAATAAACTGTATTTTCTGTTAATTCGGGTTCAAAAGTACAAATCTTCCAAATCCAGTCGCGTGGCTGCATTTCTCTCGTCGAGACGAGCGATTTTGATATAAAAATCGTGCCATTTGGTGAAAAAAATGATGAGAAAGTTACGAGGGTTTTAACATAACTACATTACCATTTTCTCTAGTTTATTGTTTTCTGGACTTTACAATTAATTGGTTAAATAAAGAATAACTTTTATCCTTAAATTATACGCCTGAAATTCACTGGAGGCGGTCTCTCCTCCTTCATTTATTCGCCCAAAATAAGTTGTTTTCAACTCGCAAAATCATGCTATAATCATCGTATTTAATAATTCATGACTAAATTATAATAAATTGTATTTTATGTTAATTCGGGTTCAAATGTACGAATCTTCCAAATTCAGTCGCGTGGCTGCATTTCTGTCGTCGAGACGAGCGATTTTGATATAAAGATCGTGCCATTTGGTGAAAAAAATGATGAGAAAGTTACGAGGGTTTTAACATAACGGCATTACCATTTTCTCTAGTTTATTTTTATCTCGACTTTACAATTAATTGGTTAAATAAAGAATAACTTTTATCCTTAAATTATACGACTGGAATTCACTGGAGGCGGTCTCTCCTCCTTCATTTCTTCGCGCAAAATAGGTCGTTTTCAACTCGCAAAATCATGCCATAATCATCGTATTTAATAATTCGTGACTAAATTACAATAAACTGTATTTTTTGTTAATTCGTGTTAAAAAGTACAAATCTTCCAAATCGAGTCGCGTGGCTGCATTTCTCTCGTCGAGTCGAGCGATTTTGATATAAATATCGTGCCATTTGGTGAAAAAAAAGATGAGAAAGTTACGAGGGTTTTAACATAACGGCATTACCATTATCCCAAGTTTATTGTTATCTGCATTTTACAATTAATTGTTTAAATAAGGAATAACTTTTATCCTTAAATTATACGCCTGAAATTCACGAGAGGCGGTCTATTTTCCTTCATTTCTTCGCGCAAAATAGGCCGTTTTCGACTCGCAAAATCATGCCATAATCATCGTATTTAATAATTCATGACTAAATTACAATAAATTGTATTTTCTGTTAATTCGGGTACCAAAGTACAAATCTTCCAAATCCAGTCGCGTGGATGCATTTCTCTCGTCGAGACGACCGATTTTGATATAAATGTCGTGCAATTTGGTGAAAACAATGATGAGAAAGTTACGAGGGTTTTTAACATAACGACATTACCAATTTCTCTAGTTTATTGTTATCTGCATTTCACAATTATTTGGTTAAATAAAGAATAACTTTTATCATTAAATTATACGCCTGAAATTCACTGGAGGCGGTCTCTCCTCCTTCATTTCTTCGCGCAAAATAGGTTGTTTTCAACTCGCAAAATCATGCCATAATCATTGTATTTAATAATTCATAACTAAATTACAATAAACTTTATTTTATGTTAATTCAGGTTCAAATGTACAAATCTTCCAAATCCAGTCGCGTGGTTACATTTCTCTCGTCGAGACGAGCGATTGTGATATAAAGATCGTGCCATTTGGTGAAAAAAATGATGAGAAAGTTACGAGGGTTTTAACATAACGGCATTACCATTTTCTCTAGTATATTGTTATCTGCATTTCACAATTAATTGGTAAAATAAAGCATAACTTTTATCCTTAAATTATACGCCTGAAATTCACTGCAGACGGTCTCTCCTCATTCATTTCTTCGCGCAAAATAGGTCGTCTTCAACTCGCAAAATCATGCCATAGTCATCGTAATTAATAATTCAAGACTAAATTACAATAAACTGTATTTTCTGTTAATTCGGGTTCAAAAGTACAAATCTTCCAAATCCAGTCGCGTGGCTGCATTTCTCTCGTCGCGACGAGCGATTTTGATATAAAGATCGTGCCATTTGGTGAAAAAAATTATGAGAAAGTTACGAGGGTTTTAACATAACTACATTACCATTTTCTCTAGTTTATTATTTTCTGGACTTTACAATTAATTGGTTAAATAAAGAATAACTTTTATCCTTAAATTATACGCCTGAAATTCACTGGAGGCGGTCTCTCCTACTTCATTTATTCGCCCAAAATAAGTTGTTTTCAACTCGCAAAATCATACTATAATCATCGTATTTAATAATTCATGACTAAATTATAATAAATTGTATTTTATGTTAATTCGGGTTCAAATGTACGAATCTTCCAAATCGAGTCGCGTTGCTGCATTTCTCTCGTCGAGACGAGCGATTTTGATATAAAGATCGTGCCATTTGGTGAAAAAAATGATGAGAAAGTTACGAGGGTTTTAACATAACGGCATTACCATTTTCTCTAGTTTATTTTTATTTGGACTTTACAATTAATTGGTTAAATAAAGAATAACTTTTATCCTTAAATTATACGACTGAAATTCACTGGAGGCGGTCTCTCCTCCTTCATTTCTTCGCGCAAAATAGGTCGATTTCAACTCGCAAAATCATGACATAATCATCGTATTTAATAATTCATGACTAAATTACAATAAACTGTATTTTTTGTTAATTCGTGTTAAAAAGTACAAATCTTCCAAATCGAATCGCGTGGCTGCATTTCTCTCGTCGAGGCGAGCGATTTTAATATAAATATCGTGCCATTTGGTGAAAAAAAAGATGAGAAAGTTACGAGGGTTTTAACATAACGGCATTACCATTTTCTCAAGTTTATTGTTATCTGCATTTTACAATTAATTGTTTAAATAAGGAATAACTTTTATCCTTAAATTATACGCCTGAAATTCACGGGAGGCGGTCTCTTTTCCTTCATTTCTTCGCGCAAAATAGGTCGTCTTCAACTCGCAAAATCATGCCATAGTCATCGTATTTAATAATTCAAGACTAAATTACAATGAACTGTATTTTCTGTTAATTCGGGTTCAAAAGTACAAATCTTCCAAATCCAGTCGCGTGGCTGCATTTCTCTCGTGGAGACGAGCGATTTTGATATAAAGATCGTGCCATTTGGTGAAAAAAATGATGAGAAAATTAAGAGGGTTTTAAAATAATGGCATTTCCATTTTCTCTAGTTTATTGTTATCTGCATTTTATAATTAGTTGGTTTAATACAGAATAACTTTTATCCTTAAAGTATACGCCCGAAATTCACTGGAGGCGGTCTCTCCTCCTTCATTTCTTCGCGCAAAATAGGTCGTTTTCAACTCGCAAAATAATGCCATAATCATCGTATTTAATAATTCATGACTAATTACAATGAACTGTATTTTCTGTTAATTCGGGTGGAAAAGACAAAATCTCCCAAATCCAGTCGTGAGGCTGCATTCCTCTCATCGAGTCGAGCGATTTTGATATTAAAATCGTGCCATTTGGTGAAACAAATGATGACAAAGTTACGAGGGTTTTAACATAACGGCATTACCATTTTCTCTAGTTTATTGTTATCTGCATTTTACAAATAATTGGTTAAATAACAAATAACTTTTATCCTTAAATTATACGGCTGAAATTCACTGGAGGCGGTATCTCCTCCTTCATTTCTTCGCGCAACATAGGTTGTCTTCAACTCGCAAAATCATGCCATAATCATCGTATTTAATAATTCATGAGTAAATTACAATAAACTTTATCTTCAGTTAATTCGGGTTCAAAAGTACACTTCTTCGAAATC
The DNA here is from genome assembly GCA_946800325.1 of Luzula sylvatica. Lineage (NCBI taxonomy): Eukaryota > Viridiplantae > Streptophyta > Magnoliopsida > Poales > Juncaceae > Luzula > Luzula sylvatica. The sequence continues at coordinate 75,193,078 of OX326956.1, read as the reverse complement.
CAGTCGTGTGGCTGCATTTCTCTCGTCGAGACGAGCGATTTTGATATAAAGATCGTGCCATTTGGTGAAAAAATGATGAGAAAGTTACGAGGGTTTTAACATAACGGCATTACCATTTTCTCTAGTTTAATGTTATCTGTATTTTACAATTAATTGGTTAAATAACAAATAACTTGTATACATAAATTATACGCCTGAAATTCACTTGAGGCGGTCTCTCCTCCTTCATTTCTTCGCTTAAAATAGGCCGTTTTCGACTAGCAAAATGATGCCATAATCATCGTATTTAATAATTCATGACTAAATTACAATAAATTGTATTTTCTGTTAATTCGGGTTCGAAAGTACAAATCTTCCAAATCCAGTCGCGTGGATGCATTTCTCTCGTCGAGACGAACGATTTTGATATAAAGGTCGTGCCATTTGGTGAAAAAAATGATGAGAAAGTTACGAGGGTTTTTAACATAACGGCATTACCAATTTCTCTAGTTTATTGTTATCTGTATTTCACAATTAATTGGTTAAATAAAGAATAACTTTTATCATTAAATTATACGCCTGAAATTCACTGGAGGCGGTCTCTCCCCCTTCATTTCTTGGCGCAAAATAGGTTGTTTTCGACTCGCAAAATCATGCCATAATCGTCGTATTTAATAATTCATAACTAAATTACAATAAACTTTATTTTATGTTAATTCAGGTTCAAATGTACAAATCTTCCAAATCCAGTCGCGTGGTTGCATTTCTCTCGTCGAGACGAGCGATTTTGATATAAAGATCGTGCCATTTGGTGAAAAAAATGATGAGAAAGTTACGAGGGTTTAACATAACGGAATTACCATTTTCTCTAGTATATTGTTATCTGCATTTCACAATTAATTGGTTAAATAAAGCATAACTTTTATCCTTAAATTATACGCCTGAAATTCACTGGAGGCGGTCTCTCCTCCTTCATTTCTTCGCGCAAAATAGGTTGTCTTCAACTCGCAAAATCATGCCATAGTCACCGTATTTAATAATTCATGACTTAATTACAATAAACTGTATTTTCTGTTAATTCGGGTTCAAAAGTACAAATCTTCCAAATCTAGTCGCTTGGCTGCATTTCTTTCGTCGAGACGAGCGATTTCGATATAAAGGTCGTGCCATTTGGTGAAAAAAATGATGACAAAATTACGAAGGTTTTAACATAACGGGATTACCATTTTCTCTAGTTTATTGTTATCTGCATTTTACAATTAATTGGTTAAATAAAGAATAATTTTTATCCTTAAATTATACGCCTGAAATTCACTGGAGGGGATCTCTCCTCCTTCATTTCTTGGCGCAAAATTGGTCATTTTCAACTCACAAAATCATGCCTTAATCACCGTATTTAATAATTCATGATGATTGAATTTTTTTTTCTCCATTTACCTTGTCAATAATCAATATTAGGTAGTACAAATACATTGAGATTCTTGTGGCACATAATCGGTACATATCGAGAGGTGAAGGTTCATGAGCACAAAGCATTGTGCCATTTTTTACCCTCGTGTTCTTCATTTACTGCAAATTCTCCAAAATTAATTAACATAAAAACAGGGTGCTTAATGCAATTTTTCATATGATCCATTGATATACCTCACATTGATCTCCTGCATGAAAATGGAGATAAAACTATCAAATAAATTGTGTTGTCCATTTAAGTTATTTGGGTGTGTGTTGGGATCGTGTTGGTTAGATTGTCTTGCCCAATTTTGTTTTTGTTGTCCATTTGGTTGGTTTTGTGCCATCATTTTGGGTTATCATGTGGTTCTGCAGGGAGATCATGAAATGTCAATTTATTCTGAATTTGTATGCGGTCTTGGAGATGATTTGTCTGATTTCAATTTGTCTCTTAATGTTTTTGAGCTCATGATAACAAATATGACAAGTATACTAAGATTTAATTCAAGTTGTAGCGAACAAGATTTATTTTGGACGAGCATTGTGTGTATTTCAATTTGTTCGTTACCTTTTCTAGGCCGAAGACGACAAATATATTGAGATTTGGTTTGTTTTAGCAACCAAGATTTATTTTGGATTGACATTATTTGTGCTCCTCGAGTTTTTTGCTCGAGTTGTAGTAATTTAGTGTTTGCTTCAAACAAATTTAGGAGTGCTCTTTGAATACGATTCTTTCATGAAAAGATATGTGGAGCTTAATTTTTTGGTAAGGGACAAATATTGAAATATAAAATGAACGAAGGAAGTGCAATTTCATATGTGGTTATACAGTGATGTTTTTTGTTGAGCAAATATGTAAATGATAATTTTAAATTATTGTTGTTATGTATAGTTTCATTAGCAGGTGCAGTATTGTATACTGATAAATAAATAAATACAATCTCAGCTTTTCTTGGTTGTGAGCATAAATTAAGTCCATTCATTATTTATTTTTTGTGAAATTATCGATTCATTAATTTAAATGCTCTCAAGGGTTTGCTTTGTTTGTTATGTGTTGCTTTCTGGTGCAACTGATGGGTTGTCCAAAGTTTGGTTTTTGGCTTCCGATGGAAAGATTAACAAGTTTTGTTAGCATGAAACTTTTTGGGTTGTAATTAAACTTCAAAGGATTAAAAGGCTCTATTAACATGAAATTGCAATAGTCTAGTCGGTTGCGCGGAACATGGTTCGTTGTTTATTTTTCTCTTGCTGCGAATTGAGCAATCTTGGAAACGGCTATCTGATTTCCATTAATTTCTTATTGTTTTTAAGCTGATGACGACGAACGTGAAGATATATATTTCCAAGGCTTATTTTTTTTCCTAAGAAACAGAGATCGAAATACCAACAAAAATGAATCAAATGTAATTTCATGTTTAATTCTATGATGGTGTTTTTGTTGGATAAACGAAAATAATAATTCTCAAATATTGTGTTTTTTTATTTATTTCATGGACTGTTTCTTTTCAAATCATGTATTATGTACTAAAAATTAAATGAATCCATTAATTCAACTGCTCTCGTGGTTTACCTAAGCTCCTCAAGCTTTTTGATTGAGTCCTACCATCTTACTGTTTGTTTCAAATAAATTGAAGATGCTCCTTGAACACGATTTTTTCAGGAAAATATATTTGTGAGACTTAACTTTTTGGCAATGAACAGAGATTGAAATAGCAAAACAAATGAAAAAGATGCAATTTCATATTTTGTTCTATTATGGTGTTGTTTGTTGAGTAAAGGAAAAAAATAATAATGAAATATTATGGTTTCTTATAATATTACGAACTCTGTCTTGCAAGACGTGTGTTGTGTATTGACAGAAAAAAATTTCACGATGTCATGACTATGAGGAAAAATTATATGTATTCATTGATTTTACTTGCTCTCACGGTTCGTCTCATTTACTATGTGTTCTTTTCTCTTGCAACTCATGAGTTGTTGAAATTTGAAAAGAAATGATTAAAAGGCTTTATTATGATAAAAATTTCTGAGGTGTAATGGAAGGATCAAAAGGCCCGATTAACATGTATGGTCTGACTAATTCTTTTCTTTTCCGCTGGTACGGAAACGAATTCAGGTCGAATTTGTGAAATGCGAACAAAAAATATGAGGTTACCAAATTAATTTTTCTCTTATTGATAAGGCAGTTCTTACCGGTTATGTTATAACTTATTTATAAAGTTATTATAAAAATGGGGTTTATACACCTTCTGTGCATAACAACTATCATTAACATATCATTATAATCATCATCATCATCATCACCGTGTATGCTTTTGAAAATTTTTACAACTTTAACAGACAACATCGCAATCTGAACGTTCGAAAATTTAGAAATTTGCTCGATTATTTTCTTTTTCTTCATCGATGATGACTATTAAACTTGAGGATAGATACGAACATATATAAGAGTTAATTTCTGAGATGTTAATGATACATGATAATTTGACAATTTTTAAGGAATATGCATGATAACTTCCAATTTTTAAGGGTGTCCATGATATTTTTAGAATTTGTAGATGTTTAGGCAAATTTATACATTTCGAGTCAACACATAATGCAATACATGTTTAAGCATGTCAAATATTAATATGTAGTAATTTCGAGGAAACTAAGAATTTTACAAAAATAATATATATTTTTTCTGACCCACACTCAACTAACTAGGTTATGACACATTAACAAGTTAACCTCCCTATTAGTTTACGATCTTTCATGCAACATCTAAAACATATGTTTTGCACCCTTTTGTATATTATCATTTGATCGATTTTCTTGTGTTCGTGTCAATTATAATTTTGACCTTGTACTTGTATGCACCCTTCAATTATGAGAATGAAAAAACTTATTTATGTATAAAAATATATTATGTTGCTTATCTAAAGATATGAAAATAATAAATCAAATGTGTAGGATAAGTCTCTCATCATTTTACAAAGTATTATTAGGAAGCAAACATAAAAAGGCCCAAATATAAATCACACCTTATATTCGGCCTAATAATAACGAATCCAGTACTGAGTAAACAAGCGAACAAACAAAAAAACGAGAACAAGGCTATTTAACAAAATAGGCAAACAACGAAAGGGAAATTCGAAGAGGAGAAAAAAAGGAGAAATACGAAAAAGAGAATGAGCGTAATCGACATTCTCACCCGTGTGGATGCTATATGCAAGAAGTACTACAAGTATGACGTCGAAAGGTTGAATGTCAGCAATGTCTCCGGCGATGATCAGTTCGCCCGCCTTTTCGCCTCCGTTGAGTCAGACATCGAGACTGCCCTCGAGGTAGGTTTTGAATTTTTCCGATTTTGAGTTCGATTTGGTTGTTGGATATGGATTGGGTTCGATTTTTGAGAAAAGGAATTGGGATGAAATTGGGAATGGTTGCGATTTTGGTCTTGATGGGTTAATTTTGTAAATTTTGGATGATTATTGGGTTCTCTATTGGCGTAAGAAATTGATATAACCTAGATTTGATGATTTGAACTTTGATTTGGTTGTCAGGTCTATTTGATTATTCATAATTTTGTATATATATGCATATTTTTTAATTTAGAAAGCCGAGATGGCAGCCAATGAGAAGAACAGAGCAGCAATAGTTGCATTAAATGCTGAAATTCGTCGGATCAAGACTCGATTGATGGATGAGGTCCCGAAGCTTCAAAGATTGGCCCTCAAAAAGGTACAAATTCTTAATCTTGTACATATCTCATGTTTAATCTTCTCTAAAATCTACATTTTCTCGATGATTTACAGGTGAAGGGTCTGACAAAAGAGGAACTCACCATACGCACGGATTTAGTAGGAGCATTGCCAGAGAGAATCCAGTCAATACCAGACGGTACCGCTCAGGCCAAACAATCTGGAGGCTGGTTCGCATCTGGTTCTCGCCCCACCAGTGAAATAAAATTCGATTCAGGTCCTAACACAACTTTCTCCCATTTAATTAATTACCATTTCATAATTGAGGAGCTTTTTGTGCAGCTTAATCGTAATGCAGGGTTATAGTTGCAAATTTTGCTTGCTTATTTGTTTTGTTTGTGGGTGTAGATGGAAGAATGGATAACGATTATTTCCAGTCAACAGACGAATCGAATCAATTTAGGCAAGAATATGAAATGCGTAAGATGAAACAGGCAAGTTTTCTATTTCTCAATCTGGTCTTCGGTACCGTTCCAAGAGGACCGGTACGTGATATATACCAAGATAATATCGGTACCAAGCCCTTACTGTGTTTACGAATATTTTCGCAGGATCAAGGTTTTGACGTTATCTCTGAAGGTCTCGATACGCTCAAAAACATGGCCTCTGATATGAACGAGGTTAACCCTAATTTTTCCTATATTTATTATTATTTTTTGGATGTAATAATTAACGAGTATTTTTTTTTATTTGGTAATATAGGAGCTAGATAGGCAAGTTCCGTTCATGGACGAGATCGAGACAATGGTACCACAATTTCGTTATTTTGGTTATGAAATTAATTTCATAAATTTTAGGGGTTAAAATGAATTTTATGTTTTGATATTAGGTCGACAAAGTAACTGCAGACCTGAGAAATACAAACGTGAGACTCAAGGACACCGTTAATCAGGTAACCTAATTTGCTTTCTATATAAATTTCATCGCAGATTTTATAATTATAATATAAATGATCAATAAGCTAATTTTATTACATATTTTTTTGTATTTAATTTATACAGTTGAGATCGAGTCGTAATTTCTGTATCGACGTCATCTTATTATGCGTTATTCTCGGAATCGCTGCATATCTCTACAAGTGAGTTTATTTCCCTATAATTCATATTTTTGCATTCCCTTTTTTTACTAATTTATAAATTGGCGTGTTTTTTGTTTTGTCTTGTAGTGTGTTGAAGAAATGAGATGCGTTCGTATTAGCGAGTTCGAGAACTGGAGATATCCAGTTCTTATATACGAGAAGAATGTACTGGAGGCTATATAATGAATTAACGAACAAATTCAGTTCAGCAACAGAAGAGCCGTTGGGATCCTCTGTGATTGGCATAGTTAGGAAGTTAATTGTGTAACTCTGTGTGTGGTGAATCACTACAACTACCACATCCTCAACTGAAGAGCCGTTGGAATCTTCTGTGACTAACGATAGCTCGAGCTTAGCCCAATTGGCCTGATAAACTCATTGTTGAATAGTAAACCCTCAATAAAATTTTGTAACAATCTTATTATGATAAATTTGGGCCCATTTTTGGCCCAATTGGCCTGCTAGAGTGCTAGGGGCCTCATAAATCACATGTTATACGAGTCCGAGGAAATGACCGGTCGCAAATTCTCCAATCCAAACACTAAAATTTTGCAAAAAGAAAAAAGGAACTTATTTTTTTTGTATTGTTATTTTCATATTTGAGTTTTACTGAAAATAATGTATGAATAAATACAAACTACATGACACTTCATGTTTTGTTCAAGACTGAACAGTGAAACCACCAATAGCCAATAGGCCAATCAATCTGATAATGTGGTTCATACATAATTAGAGAGAGAAAGAGAGGTCAACTATCTTGTAAGACACATGGGTGAGCTTAGGAGAGACACAGTGGTTAAGTTCCTACAGAGATGAGAATCCACTGTTCATGTAAGGTCAAGAGATTTGAGAGAAACATATCAAACTTTTTTTTTCACCTTTTAGTCTTTTCATTTTAGAAGAATCAATTACAATTGAGTGTTATTCATTACTCACATCAAGTCAACCAAATAGATAGATGGAACAAAAATGATTCATACTTTTAATGGAAAAAACTATGAAAAGTGTATTGAACCCTAAGTACCAAAACAATAAGAACAAAGGAAATATTCTTAAACAACCCTAAATTTATGTATATTTCTAAAAAAAATGTTTAGATAACTCATTTTAACCTGTAAAAAATCTTGAAGGAACCCCAAAATTTGTGAATATTAAAAAAACTTCATACATTTTTAGATTTTTTTTTATGCAAATACTTTTTATTTGGTTTTTGCCAAACATTATTTTATGCATAAAATAATATTGAACTTAAAATAAAATCTCGAAATATAACCAAAGAAAGATAAGTCAAATCTCTGATGAGATCTTATAGTATTTTTCGAGGATTTTTGGTAATTGGCAGTCAATTGAATTGGGATGTTATAGCTTCGTTAGAGCACGCAATAGCGAGCAACAATTAAAACACAACGCCTCAATTTACTAAACAACGGTGTTATATTAACGAGTTATCATATGATCTCTATAACACTTACATCAATGTTTACACTAAACTATGACTTTCCACAACTTCAAATAGTTTAATATAAAAAAAAACTAGTGATGTCTCCAAGAGTCTTGATGAGGTGAACATGATTTAACCCATGAAAATTTAACACATAAATGCATGATTTAATATTTTATTTATGTTTTAATTATTTTAATTTATGATTGAATGTCAAATTAAAAAGTTAATTCATGAATTAAAATATTAATTTCTAAATCGTTAAATCATATTTACGTCATCTAGACTCTAAAAGGAGAGACAACACTTTCATATAAGAAAACTTCGATCTTATAGCCTAGATGGTTAAGTGTTCAGTACAATAAATTCTCATATTGTAGAGGTTGTGGATTCGAATCCCGGCGGCATCAATATAAAAAAAAGAAACTTATTATAACCACGGCCTAGGATTCTCTTCGGAAAAAAAAAAAACTCCGATCTATATACATAATGTATAGATCAAACTCGAAGAAATGAAAGATTTGCCTTGTTTTTTCCCAATCCCAACGACGTGCACTAAATCCAATAAAGATGGAGAGATTGACTTGTATGAACTAGGGGTGGCAACGAGCCGAACCGAGCCGAACACAACCCAGCTCGAGCTCGGCTCGAGTCTGGTTCGAGCCAGCTCGGCTCGACTCGTAGGAGGGGTTCGAGCTCGGAAGTCCCGCTCGAGCTCGACTCGAAAAAAACTCGAGCCAGCTCGGCTCGGCTCGACCCGGCTCGAAAGAACAGCGAGAGAGGAGCGAGAGAGGAGCGGCGAGAGGCGAGAGAGGTCTGACCGTCTGAGAGTAGCGAGAGACGAGAAATCTGCAAGTCAGGTCTAGGGATGGAGCCAAGTCTACCATCGTCGTCACTCGTCAGAAACGTGCAGGTAGAGAGCTCATCTTCAAGGCGATTATGGGGAAAGAGGGAGAGTCAGAGCTCAGAGAGATGAGAGAGGGGGTGCGGCAGGAGAAAGTGAAGAGGGAGAGTTGAGCGTGGGATTGGATTAGGTTAAGAGTTATTTTTTATGTTGGGCCGGTTAAGATGGGTTGGGTTTTTATTTCATTTATTTGTAAATAATTTATATTTGGAGGGTTTATTTGCAAAAAAGTTCGAACTCGAGCTGCTCGCGAGCCGAACACCACCCGGCTCGAGCTCGGCTCGAAATTGGCTCGAGCTGGCTCGGCTCGGTTCGAAAAATTCAAGCCAATTTTCGAACGAGCTATTTTCGAACGATCTTCGAACCGAACACGAACGAACGTCGAGCTCGAGCTTTTTTTGCCAGCCCTAGTATGAACACACCACACGTGAAAATACACACAATCCATTGACATTACAATTGTTTCTTCTCTACATTTCTTCACAAACTATGATTATATTTCGATCTTCCCCACATTTCAAACAATGAAATTAAAATGCCAAGGGGTGTTTGATATCTAGTGTTTATCTTTAGTGTTTGATATCAACAAACACTAGTTATGCGTATTATTGTCAAATCCTTCTTTCTCTCTTCCAAAATTTTTTTTTTTTTTTGAAAAACTAAAGAGGCGAAGCCTCTTTTAATATATTAAAGCAAAGTACAATACATTGATGCGATTTTACATGATAAATGTAAAAAAATAGTTTAACGCAAAAGTAAATTACAATTGCAAAAGTAAGATACAAGCCGAGAAATGATGTTTTCGGCCATCCTTGGACGAACGGTTCGTCTCCACGCAAGCTCAAATCTCGTATTTTTTCCTCTCCCGCTTTTTCCTTTCACTGCCCCCAGACTCACCCCGACTCGCCCGTCGCCGTTGCCCTCTGATCTCCACCTGGCTGCCGCTGTCGCTGTCGGATCTCCGCCTCGCTGTCGCTGCCGGATCTCCGCCTTGCTGTCGGATCTCCGCCTCGCTGTCGGATCTCCGCCTCGCCCTCGCTGTCGCGATCGCGGTCGCTGTCGCCGTGGGATGTCGGATCTCAGCCTCGGATCTCCGTCAGGATTTGCCTCCACCCCGAAATCGCCACGAAATCGCCCCTCGCCACGAAATCGCCACGAAATCGCCCCTTTCCAGCCCATTCCTCCCGGCGCCAGTCGCTAGTCGTTGTTTCCCTTTCCTCCCTTTCCAGTCTTCGCCAGTCCCTGCCAGTCGCCCGTCGCCAGTCCATTTCCTCCCTTTCCTCGAGTCTGGGTGTCCAGAATACGTTTAGGGTTTCGATACGGCAGTCGCCAGTCGCGCCTTTCGCCTCGGTGGCCTCGGTTGCCAGTCCCTGCCTCCGTCGCGCCGTTCGTCGCCGCTCGCCTCGGTTTGTCTCCGTCGCCGCGCCGTTTGCTCGCCTCGGTCGCCTCGCCGTTCGCCTCGCAAAGGACCTCCATGAGCTGGAGAGGAAGGCGTGAGAGAGGAGGGGGTGGAGGCGGCGGCTAGGGTTTGCCTCCACCCCAAAATCGTCGAGTTTTCGCCTCGGTCGCCTCGCCCGAGGAATCTCTCCTTCAAGTTAAAAAAAAGAAACCGCTCTCTCTCTCTCTCTCTCTCTCTCTCTTCCAAAATATAATCATAGTTTGTGAAGAAATATCGATGTTTATTAAAGCATATAGATCCCAAATATCAAACACTAAAGCCCAAATATACGTGCTTAATTGTTAACAATACATACAATTCCTTGGAAATAATTATGACTAACATTAACAATTTAGCCCCTTGGTCTCACTCTAACCTTAAGCCCCTCTTGCATGTGAAGTATTATAGAAAATTTCGGCCTCGCAACAAATCCAGGTACCACCTCAAATCGGTATCGTTTCATGAGAGCGGCAACGACATCCTTCATTTGGGTAAATGCAAGTCTTTGCCTAAACAACTTCTGGTCGTCCAGAATTAAATGACAGAAATTTGTAACTCGGTTCATATCGGATCTTACCCGACTCGGATAACCACCTTTCTGGTTTGAATTCTGTGCAATCTTTACCCCATATTTCCTCCATTCTGGCCATAGCATATGTGGAGAACATAATCCTTGTTGTAGGGCCGACTGGTATGCCAGTTGGTAAAACATCTGGCTTCGATGCCATCTTGTGCTCGAATGGTACCGGTGGGTATAACCGGATTGACTCGCACAGAGCTGCATGCAGGTACACCAGCTTTTTGAGCTCAATTGCACTAGGAAAACTAAAATGATCTGCTACGTGTAACTTGAGTTCTTCCAAAATCTTATCCTCTACATGCGGGGTTTTGTACAAGAGGTAGAAGAACCATGTAAATGCTGAGCTCGTCGTGTCGCGACCTGCCACCATCAAATTAAGGGTCGTATCTCTTAGAAATGTATTAAAATCCTCTCCTTTTTTACCAACTTCACTTTCGCAATTCAAGTAAGAACTCAGCAAATCAAACTTCACTTTACCGTTTTCAAAAGCATTAATACCATATGATCCATATCTCTTTTTCTCGACACATACTGCGCTATAGTATCGTCTATGATCTCACAAGCCTTACGCTGCTACGCATTCGCTTTTAACTTCCGAAATTGTACTTCTTCTCAAATTTCAACCAAGGTTTTGGAGTGATATGACGATAGAACAATATCTCCTCAACATCCATCCCCTTAGCAAAACGGTACGACCGGGAAACCCGGTACTAGACAACCAGGATCAAACCCGAAAACTAAAACTTCAGTCAGGTCAAACGTTAGCCTGAGAAACATGTCCTGCAAGTTCACGATCCCACCCGACTCGACCATTTCCCAAATTACAGAGTAGTCCAGCTTTGATAATTAATGTGTAGTCCATAACTAAAAAGAGGGGACAAGATAAATAAACTAATGTTTCGGGCACATGTGCTATCTTTTTTCGACACGTAATTTTATTTGGACACATGTGCCCGAAACAGAAGTCAATTAAGGTTGATTGATGGATTATACTTTATCAAGTGTCGGGTCTAGTATACTGTATACCACATTACGTTACGCATTACGTTACGCGTTCGAAAGAAAATATAGTTATTCTTGAAATATAGTGTTTACGCTTACCCATAATTTTTTATCTTGATTCTTTCGACTGGCCAATAATAATAATTAGTTACTCTTCAGAATCGGGCCTAGTAAATTCTTTCGACATGTGCCCGAAACACTAGTCCAGCTTTGATATTAGTCGGGCCTAGTAAATTATTACCACAAAATATTCGACAATATTTATCAAGGGTCCATAACCCTTCAGAATCAAGATAAATATAATAATTAATCGGGCCTAGTAAATTATTACCACAACATATTCGACAATATGGACTGTATCAAGGGTCCATAACTCTTCAGAATCAAGATAAATATAATAATTAATCGGGCCTAGTATACTATTAAATTATTTGAACACTAGTCATGGAAGTAAAACTCTTCATTATATTCTTAAACACTAAAGATATTTATTAGTACCGCATTATATTAATTCTCATTTTTTCTCTTCAGAATCATCCAAATTCTTTCAACAGATAGAGTGCTTCGAGGCACATTTCGAGGGCTTTACAGTAGAGGTGTTCATTCGGTCGGTTCGGTTTAAACCAAACCGAATAAGGTCAAACCGATTTAAACCGAACCGAACTAAATTCAAATCGAACCGAACCATTTTAACTTTCAAACCGATTAAAAACCGAACCGAATAAACCGAACTCTTATTTGGTTTATTCAGTTGAACCGAATAAGAAACATTATAATTTTAAAATAAAATTAAATTGATCAAAATAATTATATTTTATTTATCAAAAAATATAAAAGCATATTATGAAATATAATTTTATTATTTTATAAAATTATCATATCAATTTTTTTATATTTTAACATTAACATATTGAAAAATTAGAAAAATGAGATGTTATTTGATCGGTTCGGTTTAATCGGTTTTTAAAACATCAAAACCGAACCGAACCAAATAAACCGAACAATACCATTTTTTGAACCGAACCGAACCAAATAAACCGAATTCGACCGGTTCGGTTCGGTATCCGAATAAACCGAACCATTTGAACATCCCTACTTTACAAAACTCGACACTTGAGGTTCTTGAGAAGATGATTTCAATGAAATCATATGAAAAGGAAATTAATAAATATAAGCAACCCGCACTAATTACCCCCCAAACAATCCCCAAACTTAGAATTGGAATGTAATTAATGATCATTAATGTTAAAAAAGGAATTTTAGTGCCCATGCGGGTTGTGTGCGGTGATTTTTTTGCGGGGTGTGTATTACCGCTGAAAAGGAAATAGTACCAAGTATGTTTGTTTTGTTTTTAAGAAGAATTTGGATTGCTACTCATGTTTATTAATATTGTTTTTATTAGATTATGGTTTAGAACTTTGTATTTGTACTATTTTATTTTTTATAGGGAAAAGTACACTTTTGCCCCCTCAACTTTTCAAAAATGTCCATCTTGCCCCCCCAACTTTTTTCTGCACATTTTTACCCCCCAAACATTTAAAGTTTATTCATGTTGCCCCCTAAGTCTTATTTCCGTCACCCCCTCGGTTAAATCGTGACATGGCATGGTGACATGGCAAAAAAAAGAATATTTTATTTGAAACTCCAAACCCGACCCGCTCTTATCCAACTAAAGACCCGACCCGCTTTTATAATGAAACCCAACCCGCTTTTATAATGAAACCCAACCCGACCCGCTCTCACCCTCTCTCTTCTCTCGCTCTCTCCCTCTCTCCCTCCCTCTGGCGTCGTCCTTCTCTCCCTCTGGCGTCGTAGCTCCCTCTCCCTCTGGCGTCGTAGCTCCAGCCCTCTGGCGTCGTAGCTCCCTCTCGTCCCTCTCTTCCTCTCGTCGTAGCTCCCTCTCCCTCTCTCTTGTCGTAGCTCGCAGCCCTGTCTCATATTTGATACAGGTTAGTTGAAGAGAAAAATATTAATTAGGGTTGAGGTTAATTGAAGCTTAATTTCAGATTAATTTAAGAGAAAAATATTTTAATTTGATCAAATTAATTTCAGATTAATTTCAGATTTGGAATTTAGGGTTAAGATGAATTCCGAGGAAACCATGAATGCTCGTATCTCGTCGGGTGAGTTGAATTGATCGAATTAATTTCAAATTGATTCAATTAATTTTAATTTGATCGAATTAATTTCAAATTGATCTAATTTTTTTGTAGATAATGAGCCATCGGAATTTGATGGAGTGAATTGGATTGTTGAAACGGAACCGCCTCTCGATATGCGTCTCGATTCCGAACAATTGGATCGGAACGAATTAAACGAAGAGAGCGAATTTTCTTATTCGAGTGATGAAACTAGTGATGAAGAAACCCAAGAACCCTTCGATTGTGAAAAATTTCAAACCGAATTAACAAATGCAAGTTTACCCGAATTTCATATTGGAATGAGGTTTGCCGATGCTTCGGATTTTCGGACGGCCGTTAGGAAACATGCGGTAGATGTTGTGAAAGAGATTAAATTTGTAAAAAAATGAGAGACACAAAGTACGAGCTCAATGTAGAATTCCTAATTGTCCGTGGGTCGTATATGCTTCGGTAGATAACCAAACTCAAGAATTTGTGGTTAAAACGTTTAATCCCGAACACACGTGTGGTTCTTCTTTCAAGTGTCAAATGGTAACATCAACGGTTCTTGCTCGGAAATACGAAGAACGAATTAAATCGCATCCGGGTTGGAAATCAAAACATATGCAAACGATAATTAGACAAGAGATGGGGGTGAATGTTACGGTGAACCAATGTAGGAGGGCAAAATTGAAAGTAATGAAATTTTTTTAGGAAGTTACACCGAAGAGTATGCGCATATTTGGGATTATGCACAAGCTTTAGTTGATTCGGATCGAGATAATACAATAAGGATCAATTGTAGGCGTAACGAAATAAATGAGGTGCCACGTTTTCAAAGAATATACATTTGTTTCAATGCGTGCAAGAAAGGTTTTTTAGCCGGTTGTAGAAAAATAATCGGTTTAGATGGATGTTTCTCGAAGGGCCCAATTAAGTTCGAGATGCTCTCGGCAATTGGGAGAGACGCTAACAATCAAATGTATCCTATTGCTTGGGCGATTGTAGAAGTCGAAAATAAGGAAAATTGGGATTGGTTTTTACGATTGTTGGCGGAAGACTTAGACATGAGGTCGGGTAATGAATGGGTTTTAATTAGCGATCAACAAAAGGTAAGTTTTATTTAGGATTAAAAAAATATTTAGTATATTTATTTCAAATGGATTTAACGGAAAAAATATTTTTTTTTTAGGGATTACAAATTGCAATCCAAAATATCTTACCCGATTCCGAGCATAGGATGTGCGTCCGGCATATTTATGCCAATTGGAGCAAGAAACATAAAGGTGGAAGTTTCAAGAAATTATTTTGGTCGTGTGCTTGGTCCTATTCGGTACTTCAATACGAGGAGAATTTAGAATTTCTACGTGAGGAATCGGTGGAAGCAACGAATGACCTTATCCGAACCGACCCAAAGCATTGGTGCCGAGCTTTCTTCAAAGATTGTTGCAAATGCGACAATGTGGACAATAATATGTCCGAAGCGTTCAACAATTGGATTTTGGATTGCCGGCACAAACCAATAATAACGATGTTAGAAGAGATAAGACGAATGGTTATGGTTCGAATCGCGAAACAAGCAATGGAGACCGACAAGTACCCGAGTAATAGTCACGTGATTTGGAATGGTCGAGACGGGTACGAGGTAACGGAAAAATTAAAGAACGTGAAAGGGCAAATAAAAGAACATACATACGTGGTAGATTTGGGTAATCGCAAATGTTCTTGTAGGTTTTGGGATCTTTCCGGTATTCCTTGCTCACATGTCGTTTGTGCGATTTATAATAAAGGAGATGAACCGGTTAATTATGTTGCGGATTGTTTCAACAAGGAAATGCATCGAAAAACGTATTCCCACGTAATGGCACCCGTTGTGGGTAGGCAAGGTTGGCCCAAAACGGGTCGTGATCCTCCGAAACCTCCTTTGAAAAGAAACATGCCCGGATGACCTAAAAAGCATGCTCGTAGAGAAGGAGGCGTAGTGCCCAAACCGTCAAATAGCACTAAATTGCCTAAAACCGGTCAAATAACAAGGTGTTCAATATGTCATAAATCGGGTCATAATCGAGCCACTTGTCCAAAGGTAATCAAATTTTGCAATATTTGGATTTTGTAAATTGAGTTAATCTTCAAAATTTGCTATATGTAGGCGCCCCCTTCGTCGAGAACTTCTTCCTCGGGACAATCTTCAAATGCACCCGCAAGTTAGCTCTTTATGTTGTTTGATGAATTATGACGAAATTAACTATTTATGTTGAACCAATTTTATGTTTGTATGTCGAATTTCTTTATGTTTGTATGCCGAACCTTTTATGTTTGTATGTTGAACTATGTTTGTATGTTGTGTGAATTTTGTTTGATGAATTTGCTCTCTGGATGTTGGCGAAAATATGCATTTTGTTTGATGAATTTTGTATGTTGGCGAAAATATGAATTTGCTCTCTGGATGCTCTCTGGATGAATTTTGTATGTTGGCGAAAATATGAATTTTGTATGTTGGCTTAAATTCAAATTCAAATTTAAACATTCGATACAAATTCAAATTCAAATTCAAATTAACATACGATACAAATTCAAATTTAAACATTCGATACAAATTCAAATTCAAATTCAAACATACGATACAAATTCAAATTTAAACATTCGATACAAATTCAAATTCAAATTCAAACATACGATACAAATTCAAAGTTCCGATACAAATTCAAATTGAAACATACAAATTGAAACAACATCACATATACTTAAATATTACAATTAATGTTATAAGGAACATCATTCCAAGGATAAACGATTTACCTTTATTCACCTCGGCTCCTTTCTCGTGCATTTCCACTTTGGGTTGAAAGGGTTCAAAGTTCCGATTCACGTACTCGAACCAAGCTATCTCGGCTTCTTTCAACGAAGCATACTTCTTGAATGAGGATCGCGAGAAACCGCAAACTTGGGCATTGCACAATGCCCAATTCTCATAAATTCCAGGCCTTTTTCCAACAAAAACCACATAAAATCCTTCTTTCGCCATTACCTAAAGATATAAAACTGAAATTAAACCGAAATTAAACCAAAATTGCACTGAAATTGCTGAAATTACTTAAATTGCACTGAAATTGGCTGAAATTGCACTGAAATTGGCTTAAATTACTTAAATTGCACTGAAATTGGCTGAAATTGCACTGAAATTGGCTGAAATTGGCTGAAATTGAACCAAATTCAACCTAATTGACTTGAACCCTAATTAACTGAATTAATTAACCCTAATTTAACCCTAATTTTATCCTAATTTAACCCTAATTTTAGTTTCGAAAGCATCAAACATTTTGGCGTTTTTTTTTAATATTTTAACTGAACTGGAATAATTGGAATATATAAGTGTTTAAAAATGTCATTTAAAAGGACGAAACAAAAAAAAAATATAATAATAAGTATCGTTTTCGAAATAGATCAGCCAAAAAATGTCTATTTACTTTATGATAATACTAATACTATGCTTGCAAACAAATAAAAAATTACTTACTTTTGCAAACTTTTGGAAAACAGAATTATTCACAAAATTATCATTTATTAAATGAGAGAATGGGGTCCAAAATTGAAGGGTCCCCCAAAAGATCCTCTTTGAGATATGGTTGAATACTGAAAGTAACATGATGTAAACCACCACATATCTCCATTTTGCACATTTATGCAATCCATAAATCACGCTTCTAAGATTTGCAATTTGGAAAAAGCTTATTCAAAATAGTGCATTTAAAAATAGAATATTCAACATCTTTTTCAATCAACTGATTTTCTGGTGTAGTTTTGAAAAATGTGTCCCTAAGCATAGGATAGAGGCAACACCAATTTACAATCGTCTTAATTATTATCAAAGTTTCCGTAATTTATCATGCAAAACATTCAATCACATAACTAACAGGAAAGTTATATCTCTTGGAAAAACATTCAATCACATAATTCATGAATTTTGAAAAAGAGAATGAAGATTAAAAAAAAATAATAAATCATGTACTATTTATCTCCTCATACCGAAAAACAGAAAATATATATGGAGAGAAACAACTAAAGATGAATAAATATGATTTTACAAAATTTATTTAGGATTATCAGATAAAGCAACCATAGATCTAACAATGCTAGGACTAATATTATCGGACAAAGCACCTTTCTCCGAAATTACAAAAGATTTCTCCTTCACGTAACTCTGTAATATCTTCATTTCATAATCCAACTTCTCTTGTTCTGCAATTATAAAAAAAAAATCCCAAAACCCTAAATAAATTCAGTTTGGTAAAGTTTGAATTTATTTATCTATTTACCTTTTTCTAAGATGGTATGAGATGCGTGAAAAGGAACACGCACAAAAGAGGTCAGAACCGGGAAACGTAATCCAGGTTTTCTCTTTGGGATCGTGGGTCCCACACGTAAGACACACCTCTTTAACTAGAGGGTTTGAATTGGACCCCTCCATTTCCCTCATCATCGCCTCGAATGGAGAGGGCACGCTGCTTTTCGTGGTCTTGGCGCGTCTTCTAAGTGCTGTTAAGGTCTCTCTCTTACCGTTTCTCAGTTTGTCAGTTTCTACCATCTGATAAAAGAATCGATCAATTCGTATTATTAATAACTATATTAACAATTGCAATGAGTTAAATCGGTAAAAAGAGGAGGAAAAAATTGGAATGGAACCTGATTTCTTGCCAAGAGAAGATTTTCTGCCTCAGTTTCAACCTCAATTAGGGCTTGCAACTGCTCAAGATCCATTTTAATTCCGACAAATCTGCAAAATCAGGAAAAAAATATAAAGTATAATAAAAACGGTATAAATAAAAACAGGTCATTTATAAATATTATAGAAAAAATGTATAAAAAATAATATAAGAAAAGTGAAAAATTATACATATTAATTATAGGATAAAGTGGAGAAGGGATCGGGCAGCAATTTAATTTAAAATGCACTCTAAAATGTATTGACGGTCGTTTGGAGTGCACTCAATTAGAAGACAAATCATTAATCTTTCAAGATATCATTATATTTGTCAAGGATTTTTGAAAACGTCGCGCCGGGCCATCCCTGGACATGTGCCCGAAACAGAAGTCAATTAAGTTTATCGAAATATTTTTTAATTCTGCACATTTTTTAAGAAATGTATCAATTATTTATAATAATAATGAAAGATTAGTATTCTTACATAAAAAACAAAAAATATACCAATTAATTATTATATTTTATTTTGGTTTCTAGGAATACCAGTATACCACATTCGATATGCGATTAATTGTAATATGAATATGAATTTTCTTTCGAATGCGTAACGTAATGTGGTATACTAGGCGATATGCGAAATATAGTTAATCGAAAGAGTGGTATAATTTTATTTCGACACAGTCCATATTGTCAAATATGTTGTGATTAAACACTATATTTCAAACTATAGAATATCCAAATTCAACAATAACTATATTTCAAGAATAATCCAAGCTGGACTAGTGTTCAAAAAACTATACATAATTTGAATTATTTGAACTTCTTCAGAATCAAGATAAATATAATAAATAATCCGATCTCGTGGGTCCAATATGTTTTATGTCGGGTTGCTTATATTATTTTTTAATACCATTAATTATCTCTAGTGTTTGATATCAATAAACACTAGTTATGGAACTCGTATGAATGAATATTAGCTACAAAAGAGTTTTACTTCCATGAACACACCACACGTGAAATACACACAATCCATTGACATTACAATTGCTTCTTCTCTATATTTTCTTCACAAACTATGATTATATTTACAAAAAAATATGTATGATAATCTGGCAATACAATACAATACAATACACGTGCATCTCTGTTTTGGCGTTTGTGTTGTTTACTTACAACTTACAAGTACCAGTTAAGCACGAGTTGTAATATGATTATTGGTCATAATTATCAGTATATTAACACGAAGTCAAATGAGATTAATTGTACAAATGTTTATCATCATACGGAATACTTACCAAGTTAATGAACGGAAGTCATCATTGATTAGTTTCATTGGATGTGTTGTACATACTAATAATAATTAGTTTTTTTTTTTTTTCATGAAAGATAATTTTGGTGCCAAAATTGAATTTATGCTACTTAATCTGATCAAATACTAATTATTTGACATCGACAGTTGTCTTATTATTACTGTGAGCAATTTTTTGAGGTCGGCACAAATAAGTTGTTTATTATTATTATTGCGAGTATGAGTTGTGTTCGTCGCAAATAAAATATAGTTTTGATTATTATTGTGGCCATGTGTTATTTTCACATAAAATAAAGTTGTTATGGGATTATTTTTGCGATATAAAATCACTAACACATTTGATCACATTAATACAGACAAAAATGAAGAAAGTCAAGTTTACAAGTAATTCTGTATTAATTCGAAAATGAGGAAATCATACTTCTCCAATTTTATAACAATACTTGTGTTGGATTTCGAAATTTTTGATTAATTAATTAAGTTGTGTAATAATTGATGTTGATATCGGTGGCCACAATTTGTCCTAACATGTTGGGAAAGAAAAAAAGAAAAAAAAGAAAAAAGAAAAATGATCCTACGGGGCACATTTGGTTTAAGAAGACAACCAAGTGGAACCCTGACTCATAGTAATTCAAACATAATTTCAACTAAAAATATGAAAAGATAAATTAATTAAATGTGTTTCTCAATTTTTTAGAGACTAAACTTACGGATATTGCGGGGCGTAGAATTTGTCTGTGTTCGCAAATTATATTATTTTGTGGGCTATTTGTCCAGGTCTATATATATATATATATATATATATATATATATATATAGAGGATGACTAAGATACTCAATTAAGTATCATTGGTTTGGTACTTATGATATTTTGACAATTATATTTGCTTTGAGATTTGTGTTTTTTAATGCTATATATACTCATCATTAATTATTTCCATATCAGTTTATGATAATCATTAAATGCACAAATCTCAAAGCAAATCCAATGATCAAAAAGTCTTAAGTATCAAACTCATGATACTTAATTAAGTATCTTAGCCATCATATATATATATATATATATATATATATATATATATAGGAGCTATTGTACTTAATTAAGTACCGGGCTTTTGGTACTTAAAACTTCTGTACCGTCAGATCTGTGCTCAAAGGATAGACGGAACAATGATGTATATTCTTCCGTTTATAGTTATCCGTCTCCCTCTTACTTTCCTCCCACTTCGTTAGTCTGCTCAAACCAGGAGGATACTTAAGTCTCCCATGGCCGCCATGATAGCAAGATCGTCTCTTCTTCTGGCGAAAGCAAGATCGATTCTCCCCTTCTCCTGGCGACTTGGCGACCGAACCAAACTCGTGCTATCCTGGCGACCCACAGACAAGGAACCTCTCCTGAGGCGCGCCGAAGACCACTTTCCTGGCGATGGCGGGGGAGAAGATAGCTCTCCTGGTGATGATGTTGGCGATAGATTACGTGAAAAGATCGATCCGCCCCCATCCTTCTCGATTTGCTCAATTTCAGGTTAACTTGGCTCCTTCCTTATTTTGGTATTCACGTTATTTTGGCTCAATTTCAGTTCTAATTGATTGAAATATGTTTTAATTGCTTAATTTCAGTTCGAATTAATCGACTTTAGTTTTGATTGCTCAATTTCAATTTCAATTTCAGTTTTGCTCAATTTCGATGCTCATATAACTCTCGGGCTTTTCCCCCAAATCTCCATTTCGACCTATTAATCAACGTATTAATATTATCACACAAACAACCATAACTAATTAATTGTCATAATTTCAATTACAAATTAAAACACCATTTTTCATAATTTTTTATTTCGACAGGTTTATCCAGGAGGCAAAATGAGCCAGCATTTCTCCAGCTTAAAAACGAGCTCGATAAACTTTCCTCCAGCTACCCTAATTTCAAGGTATATGTGTTTTAAATAAAAAAACATTTTTTTTTAATAAACGATACTCGTAATCTTTTCTTTATTTCTTTTTATTTCTGTCTAATACTCGTAAGTTTTTCTTTATTTCCTTTTATTTTTGTCGAGATACTCTAATACCCAGTCCATAAATGGGATATTGTGCTCGTGTGTATAAAATCATAAATTACTCGAAACTTCTTAACTCATTCATGGATGAGGGAATAAAAGAATAAGCTTAATTTTCAGGGTGATGGAGCAAAAATAGGGACGGTATGCATTCTGGATCCAACTACTGGAAATAGAGGGAGGGTATGCATTCTGGATGCAAGAGAAGGCGATTCGACCCGTTTGGCGATATTTTCTCTTTTTGTACTCTGTAATTATCTGTATGTAATACAATTACGGAACTATGTATGAAATATGATTTCGACCCGTTCGCGATATTTTTTTTTTGTACTATGTATTTATGTGTATGTAATACAATTATGAAACAATGTATGAAATGCGATTTCGAGCCGTTGGGGATAATTTTGTGTGTACTACCCACTGTTTTTTCACAATTGCAAATGATCCCTACAAAAACTCAAAATTGCAAATGAACCCATCAAAAATTTACAATCTTGCTCAAATTTGCAAATAAACCCTACAAAAACTCAAATTATCAGCTTTTGCAATTGATTAAAGTACAATATTGTACTGTCCACATCGATACCACTTAGTTTTCGATTTTCCCTAGATAATATATTGCCCACATCTTTTCTCGTAAACCCTAAATTGTCTCTACCCCCTGCCTTTGTTGCCAAAATTTCCATTATTTGGCTAGGTTTAATGCCATGGTCTCCTAACAACCGCACGAGTTCTTTTTGTTCTTCAGTCATGTGCTTTTGTGATCGTAAGATACGCTTCTTTGAAGGACTATGGAGTAATACATGATTATGCTCTTTGAAGAGTTGAGATATGTGCCATTTTTCATCTTCCTTCGAATAGTTTATGTCCATGCAAGCCTTGCAACCACATCTCGTGGATAATCGATCTTTTTCGGGTGTACGTTGACCCGATAATTGCCCCTTGTTTTATTTAGATTTCTTTTCCCCTTGTTTTGAACAAACATATTTAATGAAAGTCGGTTTATTTGTCACCGTCGATATGTGATGAGTAAATTTCCGAACACTAAATTCTCTCATGGAAGCATAACTATTGTAGAATTCATAGGCTCCTTCTATATCCGCAAACTCCAACCCTATGAATGGTTCACCGATATGATCGTCTCCAACAAAAAATGAATTATCCACGAGAGGATTGAGAGGGACCTAATAAATTATTCATGACAAAATGGAATTAGCATATTTGAATCAATTTAAATATCTTGGATTTTTCATGAGAATTATAAGGACTTACCCATGTCCCGCACCGCGGCCATATACGGACATTCTCATATAGGTGAGTTCCTACCAGGGATGTGTGTAGAGTCACATCTTGCGGAAATTACCTCCTCGGTACTCATTGAGAGCTAATGCTCAACCTTTACCACTACATAAGCACACTCACCATAGGGATAGGTTTGGAGTCAATGCTCCATACTAATTGTGTACTTTGTACCGACTTATCAGCTTGTTATTATCCATTGAACATCCTTCAAGGGATCGCCTATCACAGATGTTGGGTTACCACCGCAAGAAGATCATTATGGGCTTATCCTATCCCCCTCGATGAAATTAAGTACCAATATATTTTAATTTTTTTATCTTCTTGATCATTTTTCTTCTAGCTCGAGCTTGCAAGTTATTTACGTTTTTCCTGCAAAATACACTTGCAAAATAATGGAATCAAATTTGGATTTGTTAGTTCAACAGATCCAAACTTTAATCAATTTCATTTAAGAATTAATATATAAATAATTAATTAAATAAAACAAGAATACCACGAGCTCTTATATTAAAAGTTAACATAATAATCTAACAAATTTTGAGTTTTAATATTTGCTTCAACATTATATGGGTAGACTCGGTGTAGAATACCACGAGCTCTTATATTGTCAATTAATTTTTAGAGTATACACATTTTATTTGAGGTAGAGTATACAAAATTTTATAAAATATTCTGAAAAATGGGACTGTTAAGAACGTCCCAATAAAATTACAAATTTTGTGGATTAAAACACAATGGACATGGGATATTTGGATTCTGTAATTATATCAGAAATTCAACACATGAATTTAATGTTTTCTCGACTAATCTAGTAATAGTATTTGCGGTAATCCGGTTTTTATATTGCGATGTTTTCTTTCTCTATTATTTGCTAATGCTTTGTCTTTTCGAACTGAATAAATTTGTTTATAATTGTTTTGAATTATCAATTTTGTTTTTTGTTTTTAAAGAGAAGAAGATCTATGCCTTGAGTTGAAAACCTGAAATTGGGATTCTTTACTATAGGTACTTTTGTAAATGATTTGTACTTTTGGGCTTCAAATTCAAAGTAATCACATTTTTTTGTGTGCAAATATTTGTCAAGAAAACCTAAAATCCCTATTAAGAAAAATCGTAAAATCATGAAATCATACTGGTATAGTATATCTGAAAGACAGGTTTTTGGACAATTCTGTCCTGATAAGGCAGTATCATACTTCTAGATTGAAAGTGTACCATTATTGGTCTTGTCAAGAATTTAAGGCCCTGAGGTAAATAATGTTTCAGTATTATTCTTTAGAATAAAATGAAAAATTATTTATATACATTCTTTATGAAATGGATTGGAGAGTATGTCAGTGAAGGCAATTTAACTTGCACTATTTCAGTTGAGGTGCCAAACTAAGAATTGAATCAGATATTTTTTAAACTATTAACTAGGAGAATACTCGCGCTACGCGACGAGGATGTTAATTATGTTTTTCATTGTAATACAATCTACATATAAATATGTTGGTATTGACAATATCATCATCATAATATAATTATTTGAACTAATTTGTCTATGATTACGTATATGTTTTATAATTCTTTTACATTATGATAACAAAAGATTTCATTTTCTTAATTAAATAATAATACTTATATTAATTTATATTAATGTCATCATATAATAATAATATATGAGATATAACATGATTTTACAAAAAACACAACAACAAATATTATATTATTGTTGTCCACAACGTTTCATACAATATCAAATATAAAAATAATGAATCATACAACATACGTAGTAACATATAATTAATTATATAGTACTAATAATTTGTTATTTATTCAAAATGTAATGAAAATTATAAATAATATCAAATTTAATAGTGAAAATAATTTAATAAATAAAATAAAAAATTGTATAGAATAAATTCATGTCGTATAGAATATCATTTGTATGATGAGAAACAAATGTGTTTTGTGGTAGCGACAATTCGTTCCTGTTAGAAAATTTAACTAGGAATATGCAAGCAAACTTTATCGTTGCAATCAATGTAATTACAAATTACAAATAATTTATCATTGAAATCAATGTAATTACAAAGAATTTACGCAACTACGAAGACATAACAAGAAAAGTGATTTCAATATCATCGTAATATTATTTTCAGATTGTAATTTGGTTTGTAACTAATAAAATGTTATAATTATTACAATAATATATACTAATTATATTGTAATATTACTAATATATAAGGTGGAACAAAGAATTATATTTAAAGAATAATATGTTCTATGTTACTAGTAATATATAATAATATTAAATTGATAAAATACAATATTATTATTTTCGTATATATATATATATATATATATATATATATACACACACACACACACACACACACGTTTTGTTGCTTAATATTTAATCCCAATGACCCTAAAAATATGTTATTTAGTTTTGCACGCATCTTAAAATTTAATATAATCACATAAAAGGGTCTTAACATTTTAGTGATTATTTGACATGGTCCTCGAGGCTCAAATTGATAAATGTTTCAAGCTAAATCAATATATTATGGCTTTTGGGCTAAAATTGGTATTTGCAAGAAAATAGATGGTGATTTTGGGTTTAAAATTATTATACATTTATAATAGGCTTTTTCTATTATGAATATAAAGAACGAAAAGTTTAAACCAACTGGAAAAAAATAGTTGAATGTCAATATGGCCCAGATATACTATTATTTATATTTATATGTATATATTTTAATATGTGGGCTGTTACCATGACACTCGTTCCCTTTGTATTGTGGTTTGTGTTCTTATTCTCGAATTAGATACTTTTTGCAGCAATGAAAAAAAATATCGTGAAAGACTAATACATATTTTTTCCCACTACAATACAAACACATAGCTCAATGCTTAGTTTTCAAGATTCAAATTCAATTTACCGGGATGGGGCTTGCCCAAAGCCATTTGGGCAGAGATTTCGTCCAAATACCTATGTAACCGTTGGATTTATTGATGATGAATTTGTTTCCATAATTAAATTCTTCCGCTGTTAACTTTTCCGTCTAATTAAATGTCTATATTTTTGGAAAGAGATTTTCATACAATCTCTAGACTCTTGTTGGTTGACAAAATGTATACTCTTTGCCTCCTTCCTCATCTATCAGGCCATCCACCACCATTCATTATGATATCCCTGTAACACTAAAAGTCTAAAGCCTCTCACCAATGGCGATTTCTCTCAGTCTAATACTACAGATAATGTCGATCATGTTTTTTCTTAATCCTCGGGACAATTTGACTTATTATTGGCCTCCAATCACTATCAACTTCATATTATTTGAAATCAAAGCTCCCTCTGTTGAACTTCATGACCCAAATGACAAAGTGTGCGCGCGCGCGCGCGTGTGTGTCATTTTGGATCTTTTCGTAATAACTTATGCGATTAATTGATGAAATGTTGAGGAAAATTAAGATAGTTGAAAGAAATAACAGAAAAGAAAAACGAGGCTGCAGTGAAAGAGACATAAGGACAAAAACATATTGAGAATTGTATCGAAAATGTGATATTTCATTACTCAAACTCCATTAAAACTCGACACAAGTACAAACTAGAACCAACTTAAAGAAACTTCGATAGAATGTGTGATGTATGTGCATTTTCTTAATTTTACTTTTAGATTAATAAAATTGATTGATTTTTATACATAAATGTGTTGTTACAATTTTGATCAATATAGGTAGTTGTCAGTGCAAATTGCACAAGTATATAATAAGATCATATCAATTATGTAAATCACAATAAAATCTGATTACTCTTGCCTAAATAAATAAAAGAAAATGAATATGCTTACACATAGTTACAATTAATGGCTATTTGCCAATAAAAAAACTCAAGGTTATGGAAGATCTAGGCATAACAACAAGGATGATGTGATTCTTAGAACAAAGCACATTGAATTGCCGAAATAATTTTGGGAGAAACTGGCTACTACTACATGTTTGAATCAATTAAAGTTGCGTTCTTCCAAAAAATCACAAGGTCCACACATACAGCTTGCTCTCGTACAAATCCAGGAAGGAAACAAGATAGAAAAAAAACCAATAGAAGCATTAAAAGAAACAAGATATAAAAGCACAAAGATATATCAATAATCTATGGACAAATTATCTTTCCCCCGAGAGGAAGCAACAAGTAGGGAGAGAGCTTGACGAGTAGAAGGCACGTGAGGCGAGAGTGAAACATATGATCGGAATAGAGGGAGGCAAGACAAGAGATGAGAGCACCGACCAGGAGACGGAACAAACGACTTCTAGTTAAAAACTTCATTGCAATTTGCCATAGATATCTTTCTAAAGAAAGGAAGATCTTTCTAATTTTGCTTAACGGGAAGTGTTAACAGAGAATCATGTGTAGTTTAATCATGATAAGATATGATCAAATCGGACGGTTGTGAAGTTATTTGGACAGACCCGCTGCACAAATGGCTTTGGGCAAGCTCCCGTCCCCAATTTACCGGCCTAAATATCAAACTAATACTAACATCAAAACTCAACATCAAAATGCTTAGTTTTCCAGACTAATACATAGTTTTGACGAGTTCAAATTGTCACAATTGGTACCAAATATCAAAAAAACTAATACTAACATCATAACTCAGCACAATGCAATACTTAAGTATGGAAACTTCACATAATGACCTCAAAATAAATACTAACAGAAAATCTTTACAAAAACATCCAATTACATAAATCTATTCTAGAAAACTCTAATCACACACTAATGCATTTATCCATTTACTAGCCTAAATATCTACATCCAATTCAACTATAATATGATATATACATCCATACAAGTTCATATACAGATCATACGACCATAAGATTGCACCCATTTAAGTTTTCTGTACTTAAAAATGCACAAATTAGGTTAAATTAATGCTCAATTAGGTTAACTGAGGCTCCGTTAGATTGATGTGAGGATCAATTAGGTTAAATTAATGCTCAATTAGGTTAATCTGAGGCTCCGTTAGATTGATGTGAGGATCAATTAGGTTAAGTACCTCTATACCAACATAACTCAGTTTGCAAGGTCACTTGTTTTCTAACTGATTTGAACTACCGTAGACTAGTACGAAGGTAACCAAATTTATACATTCATATGGAAGGGTTATCAAATATGTATTCTTTTTTTTATGGAGAAACTTGTATTCTTGGATGGAAGATTTAATAAACGAGTATGATG
The DNA here is from genome assembly GCA_946800325.1 of Luzula sylvatica. Taxonomy (NCBI): domain Eukaryota; kingdom Viridiplantae; phylum Streptophyta; class Magnoliopsida; order Poales; family Juncaceae; genus Luzula; species Luzula sylvatica. Next base: position 75,164,747 of record OX326956.1, on the reverse strand, counting down.
GTACACTCACTTACCTAATACCAGTTTATTGTTTTATTCACTACAAAACAATGGATAATTGCGAATTAGTAATTGAATGAAAAGCAAAACAGAAGGATAATTACTGTGAAAACAATACAAAAATTTATTCCAAAAAAATCCTATGTGACCAATTATGATTCCCTCAATTGAAAAGCGAAAGAAAAGTACAGTGAATGCTCAATGGCAGATCTGAAAAATAAAAAACGGACATATTGAAAATTATGGTTCCAACAACTACCTTGAAAAAGGACAAAAATTGGTTCGAACGAATTTGGTTACGGTGCTAGCATGGCACCGAGAAGCATATTTCTTGAGGTGTTTAGCATATATCTACTCATTTGTTAAGTGCTTTTGTTCACCTTTCCAACACATATTTATCGGGAAGGTTGTGCATTCCCGCAACTAGCATCACTCGTAACGCATGTGCACACAAAATTCCTTGAAACGCAAATCCTTTACACTCGCAAGAAACCTTTGAATTCGGTATATCAATCTCAACCTTGTATGAGATTGGAAAGAAATTACAAACCACCAAGTTCTGTAATTTTTTTACCTCATACAAAGCATAATGCTCAATCACCATAGCATTATATTGGCACGATAAGCGCAGTCGGTTTTTGAAGATTGAGAAGACATTTCTAGAGTAAACTTTACGAGCTGCCACCTCAATTGAATATGACGACCATAATGTTGGTTCTTCATCCAAAGTCTTAAAATCCTCCAAAGATTCTCTCGCATAAACAAATTCTAATATTTTAGCAAATTGCATAACAAATATATATATAAAAGTATGCGGATCTACCCAATCCTTTAATACAAAATTTATACCTTCACTACGTTGTGAGGTTGACATGTTTGCAAAAAATATATCACGAAAGTATGCGGGAACCCACCGATTGCGATTATTATACATAAGATTAAGATGAGAATTATTTTCCAATTTATATTTACCAACCATTTCTCTCCAATTACCCTCAAACTGTTCAATTGTTAAACTTCCATTTATGCAATAGTACAATCCTTTTTTGACCATACAAAACACCCAAATCATCCTTTTTTTTTTTGACCATACAAAACTTCCATTTACCAACAAATCATCCTTTTTTTTTTATTAGGAGAACAAATCATCCTTAAACCCTGTTATTTGACCATACAAAACACCCAAATGTTCTCTAGCTTTTCTCATCACATGCCATTGACAACGCCCAAATGTTCTCTAGCTTTTCTCGGGTCCCATGGATGTATATTGTGACAATAACGGAGCAATAGTACAATCCAAGGAACCGCGAACGCATCACAGGTCCAAATATGTACTCCGGCGTACCACTTGATTCGTGAGATTACGAAGAGATGTGACGTGAAAATAATAAAGATATCTACTGATAATAACGTGGCCGATCCATTTACGATCACTAGCACGTGCCAAGCATAAGTAACATGCTAGGGCGATAGGATTGGGATATCTATCGCAGTGTTAGATTGGGTGTTTTATTTATGTTTCTTATTGCATAAGGGGATTCGATCTGCCTAGTGCAAGTGGGAGAACATTTATTATGCCCTAGACGTGTTATTTGGATTGTATTTGTTTATGAGACAGATATTTATATTATTATTCATAATATGACCTAAACCTTCATATTTCAAAAAATTTAAGTAACAAAAAATTGTGTGAGAGGTTATTCGATTATAAATGATCGGATAGACCTTGAATAGTATTCTAGTTTAGTGCCATCGAGTCAATTGAGAATAATATGTTGCATGGCCTTCGTCTGGCATATTGATTCGTCAATTGAATGATAGTAAAACCACTAAACGGAATGAATATAATTATAAAACGTCCCTCGTGTATAAAGTTGTTCATAGGTTTGAACCAGGTAGTCCATTCACTGAATGGAGACTTTTACTGAAGGGGAATATCCCCGGGCCCGGGCCCGCGCAGCGGATATGTAGGCCCGGTCCGGTTCCCCGATTCCCGAGATCACGCCACGACTTCGAGGGTACGATGCAAATAGAAGGTTAGATCTTTACCGGTGCAAAATTGATTGCACACGAAGGGTTGATCGCTGCCTTCTTTCTCCTGTCACGTTGGTGACAATACGCGCATCCCACACCACGCGTCTTTCACCGCTCGTTGACTTCGCCGATTCGCTTGATTTCGTCTCCGACTCAATCTACTCGTCCGAATCGATCACAATCGTGAGAGCCTCAGTTGTTGCTCCTCTACGTGTATCCACCTTGAATCGCAAGACTTCGGTCACGGATGCACCTGCCTAGACGATGCACCGGTGAACTTGCTTAATCGAATTGATTATCTAAACCGTAAAACACCTTTTCACGGTTTCTCTCTTTTACACCTTTTCACTCTCTAGAAATTTGTCTCACAATTTTCTGGATAATTCTGAATGAATTGCTTGGTTAAGATGAGAGAGAAAATCCTATTTATATATAATAGGATCAGGATTAGCCAAAAGGCATGTATATCCAATATACACCCTCTCACACAAAAAACTGCATGAACCTGGTCAGTATTCTGTCCAGACGAAATTGATAAATTTCTCTGACAGAAAATCAACCCACACGAAAGTTGTAGATAATCTCATTATCTACACGACCCAATTTGGCCCAGCCCAATTGGAGTTCGTATGCAAAAGTTATGACTGTTTTACTAACTGTATGTCATACTGTTGCACCCTTTCGGTATTTCACAGAAACGACACTTATACTTCGTTCATATGAAATATATTTCTACATGAAGGTTATATATAATCTAATTATCTATCTTACCCAATTTGAACCATTCAAATCGGATTTTCCTACTGAAAGATATGGCTACGAATGTACGACTACATTCGTTTATCCTTGTGTACACTTTTACGGTTGATCCTGAAACTGTATTTCCTTCAGTCTCCCACTCAATTTCAGATCTACCTAAAAGGTACTCATGCATATCCAATACGCACGATTTTAGAGAATATAGCTCGCGTATCAAATACCAAGCTATGCACATCCTATGTGCCAATTTTATGATCAAGCCCGACTTAGTACGACTCGTTGTGTGACCATGTAGGTTCGACTTAACGATGGCAGTAGGTTGTTTCCAATACCTACAAGCTCATGAGCGGGATCTAGTCACTCCATCATAGTTACCCATGTTAAACGAATAATGATTGTGATCATTGTGCCTATCTCGAATAGCGGTTACTAGTTCTCTTGTTTGCGATATCCGTTAATCAAAAGGCATGGTAATAGTCATTCTTATAATTTGATTAACTACACTTATTCCCCGATTCCGAGTTAAGTTAACAAATTTCAATCGATATTAACCATTAATATCATTGACTGCGGCTGCAGGTTTCGTTAATCGACTCATCGAGCGGCGCCTAAGAGATATATCTTCCTTTCGGAATAAACAATTCCTATCTTGGAGACTCACATTGAATTCCGTGTTTCGGACAATACCCAATGATGACCCTTTTAACTCCCTGTTACGGTGAGCGTAAGATCATATCAAAGCATTGTGTTACGCACGAAACGCAATCAATGATCCCCTCAAGTTTGAAGAATCTAAAACCCCATCCGTCGCAAGTCCATCTATAATGACTAAACCATGTCATGGTCTCGCGGCTTCGGTCATATCCAATACATGTAACCTAACATATATCTACGTTCCCGATTCGACAAACACCTTTGTCCCATGATTAGCAAAACATAATCATCTCCTCGGCAAACGTACTAGTGTACGCGTTCAGTCTATTATCTAATAATAGAAATGCTTCTCTCTTAAGCAAGCTGAATCCGCGACTAGGGATATTTAGAAATGACACTTTAAGTGTGACGGTTTCGCTGCACATGGTCCTCAACCATGTCGACGTCCACACAAGTTCAAATCAAGGTTCATGTAACAATCATATTACACAACCCAGCACACAGTTTTCATATAAGATAGATGCAAAAATGAAAAATTTTAAAATTCTGAAATTGCATTACTATAAGATAAGTTTGGGGTGATACAACGTTTACTAATCTATTAGACTAATCTCGTCCTACGAAACTATCGTTTTAGATAACTAACTACTCTCTTCCTCCTCTAGGTATCTCAAACCTATAGCTTTCGCATGATAATCGTGCTTAGTTTGCGAGAGTGGCTTAGTAAACGGGTCCGCAACATTCCTGTCAGTATCAATCTTCTCAATGATCACATCCTTCCTTTGCAAAATCTCACGAATCAAGTGAAATTTTCTGAGTATGTGCTTGGAGCGGTGATGTGCCCTCGGTTCCTTGGATTGTGCTATTGCGCCCGTATTGTCGCAATACACAACTACAGGTTCCGAGATGCTCGGGACTAAACCAAGCTCCGACACAAACTTCTTGATCCAAACCGCCTCCTTTGCTGCTTCGGAAGCCGCAATATACTCCGATTCAGTTGTAGAGTCTGTTATCGTGGGTTGTTTGGAACTCTTCCAAACTACCGCTCCACCATTTAGACAAAACACGTATCCGCTTTGTGATCGAAAGTCATCGACACATGTTTGGAAACTGGCGTCGGTATATCCATTGATGACCAACCCGGATGTCTTTCCACCATAAATTAGAAATTGATCCTTAGTTCTTCGTAAGTACTTAAGGATGTTCTTAACCGCGATCCAATGCATATCCCCTGGATTAGATTGGTAACGCGAAACGACGCTCAATGCATACGACACATCGGGGCGCGTACAAATCATGGCATACATAATTGATCCAACCGCCGAAGCGTATGGAACAATACTCATCGCATTCTTATCTTCGCTCGATGTCGGACATTGAGCTTTAGAATACGATATGCCACTCGACATTGGAAGAAGTCCTTTCTTCGAATTTTACATTGAAAACCGTTTCAACACTTTGTCGATGTACGTGCTTTGACTCAAGCCGAGTAATTTCTTGGATCTATCTCTATAAATCCTCACGCCTAATATATAAGCGGCCTCGCCCAAATCTTTCATAGCGAAACGAGTATTTAAATACTTCTTAATATCCGTAAGTATCGGAATGTCGTTTCCTATGATCAAGATGTCGTCTACATATAGTACAAGAAATACTACGCGGCTCCCACTAACCTTCTTGTATACACAAGGTTCTTCTACGTTTTTCACGAAATTATATTCTCGTATAACTTCATCAAAACGTATGTTCCAACTCCGAGAATCTTGCTTCAATCCATAAATGGATCGTTGCAACTTGCACACTTTATCCGGACTCTTTGAATCGACAAAACCCTCGGGTTGTGTCATGTACACATCCTCCTCTAAATTCCCGTTAAGGAATGCGGTTTTGACATCCATTTGCCAAATCTCGTAATCATAATACGCAGAGATAGCAAGTAAGATCCGTATGGATTTAAGCATTGCCACGGGAGAAAACGTTTCTTCATAGTCTACACCATGAATTTGTTTGAAACCTTTCGCCACAAGCCGTGCTTTATAAGTGTTCACATTCTCATCCATGTCGGTCTTCTTCTTGAAGACCCACTTACATCCCACTGGTTTAACCCCGGGAGGTGGATCAATCAAGTTCCAAACTTGATTATCGTACATGGATTGAATCTCGGATTTCATGGCAGATTGCCACTTATCGGAATCCTCGCTTTTCATAGCCTCGCGATAAGATGTCGGTTCATCATCTATGAATTCGACTTCATCATCATTTGCCACGATAAAACCATATCGTATAGGCTCTTGACGAATCCTACCCGATCTACGAACTGCGCCTTGTGCACTTGACTCCGGATCCTCAACATTTGAGGAAATCGGATCAACGTTCATCGGTTCAACATTCGTTTGCGGGTCTCGAATTTCTTCGAGATCTATTTCAGTCCCATTCACTCGCTTAGAGATAAAGTCCTCCTCAAGGAAGACTCCTCTTCGAGCTACGAAAACTTTATTTTCGACGGGATTATAGAAATAATACCCCATTGTTTCCTTGGGATACCCTACAAATAAACATTTTTCAGACTTGGGATCGAGCTTGTCCGATAATAATTTTCGAACATAAGCCTCACATCCCCAAATCTTAACATAAGACAACTTCGGAACTGTTCCGGTCCATATCTCATATGGCGTCTTAGGTACCGATTTAGAAGGTATGCGGTTTAATAAGTAATCCGCTGTCTCTAGGGCATATCCCCAAAACGATTTTGGAAGGGAAGTTTGACTCATCATGGATCGAACCATGTCCAACAAGGTTCGATTCCTTCTCTCGGACACGCCATTCCATTGTGGCGTTCCTGCCGGAGTCCATTGTGGAACTATTCCACAATCTTTTAGATGATCTTCAAACTCATAGCTCAAATATTCACCATCTCGATCCGATCGAATGGCTTTAATTTTCTTGCCAAGCTGATTTTCAACTTCGTTTTGAAACTCTTTGAACTTTTCAAAGGTCTCCGCTTTAGTACGCATCAAATAGATATATCCATATCTACTATGATCATCCGTAAACGTAACAAAGTATCGATAACCTCCTCTTGCCTCGATGCTCATCGGTCCACACACATCGGAATGTATGAGTTCCAATAGATCGTTGGACCGTTCTCCAACCTTGGAGAATGGCGCCTTAGTCATCTTGCCAAGCAAACAAGATTCGCAATTCCCAAATGAATCCAATTCAAATGAGTCTAGTAGTCCATCTTTATGGAGTCTAGCAATGCGTTTCTCATTCACATGACCGAGACGACAATGCCAAAAGAAAGTCCGATTATCAACTTTAGATTTAATCCTTTTTGCATTAACGTTATATATGGACTTATTATTTCCGTGATCGAAATCCAACACATAAAGACCATTTTCTAACAGAACATTTCCATAGATAATAGAATCCTTACATATCGAAAACTCATTATTCCTAATAACGAATTCATAGCCATCATTGGCCAGTTTCGACACAATTATTATGTTCTTACATAACGTTGGTACATAATAACAATTATTTAGTACTAAAATAAGTCCACTAGGCAAAGTCAAATTAACTACTCCTACGGCAAATGCAGCAACTCTTGCTCCATTCCCGACGCGTAGATCGACTTCACCCTTTTCCAACTTTCGACTATTTTGAAGAACCTGCATATTTCGACAAATATGAGTCCCACAACCGGTATCCAATACCCAATTAGTCATAGTTGAAATATTAACTTCAATAACGTTAATACCTGAGAGGCCGGTCGCTGAAACCGCCTTGCCCTTCTTCACCTCCTCGAGGTAAGACTTGCAATCGCGCTTCCAATGTCCAGCCTTGTGACAATGAAAGCAAGTTTCATCCTTGGATTTCTCCTTTTCCTTTTTATTCGGCTTCGAACGTTTCTTAGCCGAACCGCCCTTGGACTTTGATCTCTTACGATCCTTATTCTGAATTGTGAGAACATTTCCGGCAACTCTTGTCCTGTTCTCTCCGGACGACTTTAACGTCTCCGATTCAAAATTCTTGAGCATTCCGTGAAGCTCAGGGATCGTATTATCCATCGAATGCATGTGATAGTTAGTCACGAATGGAGAAAACATTGGAGGAAGTGCACACAAGATCAAATCTTGTTGCATAATCTTCGACAATTTCTCTCCTAGCTTCTCAAGACGGTCTATGAGAGCTTGCACCTTCAAAACGTGAGTACTCACTGAAGACCCCGAAGGCATCTTGCAGTTTACTAACTCCTTGAGCGTACTGAACCGTTCAATACGCTCCTGCTCTTGGAACATTTCCTTGAGCACAACGTCTATGATGTGCGCATCCGAGTCCTCAAACTGCTTTTGAAGACTAGCGTCCATACATGCCAACATGAGGCACGTAACATCATTTGAGTCCTTCTTAAGTTTCTCAAACGCGGCCTTTTCTTCGGCCGTAGCATCGGGGCCCGGTTCTACTAGTTCCGTATCCAATACGTGACTCTTGCCCTCTTGCCTGAGAACTATTCTCAGGTTTCGGTGCCAGTCAAAATAGTTCCGACCCACTAGCTTATCCTTTTCTAACGTCGATCTAATCGACATGGTGTTGGTGTTACTAGAAGACATATTCTACAAATGAAGTGAAAGATTGATTACTAACGTTGCGTACTTATCTTATAGGGCTTATATGATGATTATATGATAGTGTTATTTTATCGAATCGATAACCCTCATACCGATACGGGACTCCAAGTCCATAACACTCAAGACCCATATTTCCGTTCCTCCCACAAGTGACTTTAGCCTATCGGGTGGGATCCCGTTATTTAGGTAGGATTATATCCAATCGCATCCAATGCGACTCTTGAACCTTTATAGGATTTCGGTAATGGATTGTATCCAATACAATCCCAGTTCCGTGTGTGCATCCTATCTATGCCCCGAACTCCAATCTGATTGGCCTGGACGGTTAAGTCACAACCATCTCCATCGTATCGTTCAAATAGGCTACTAGTGAGTCGACTTTAGCCTGTGCCTCACTAGTCCCGATTTAACGCTTGCCACTCTTTCGATTGTTTCAATATCACGTGCCCGACTTTAGCCTGAACCCACGTGAAACGTAACACCGAACTCGGTAGTTGTGGATATGGAAGGCATTTTCATGACTTAAATATTATGAGGGATCATGCCATTGCATGTTTCTAAATTCGTGACATAATCCAATTATATCACTATCACAAGATTTTCATAAATGCATATGTTTTTATTTGGGAGTCTAATTATTCTAAATAATTATCTAACTATGTGCTAGTATGATTGATGCCGATCAAATCGATATAAAGAACTCAAAATTCCAAGTTGTGTAGCCAAAGTTATCACGAAAACAAAATCAGCAACCAGAAACCAGTCCGTTGTAACGCAACATAGTCCGTTACAACGGACCTCCAGTATAATTGGTACTCCGTTACAACGGAATACCAGTCCGTTACAACGCTATTTATTCCGGAGTTTGGCCAAAATTGCCAGAAACATGTCCGTTGCAACGCAACCTTGGTCCGTTACAACGCTATTTTCTGCATACCTTTGTCCAAATTTCCAGAAACCTGTTCGTTACAACGCAACATATAGTCTGTTGCAACGGACAAAACTGCGTAGACATCCGTTATAACGGACCCAGTCCGTTACCACGGACTCCAATAGACACCATTGGCATCCCCGCAACCCCGTATCTGATACAGGTTCCGTTACAACGGACTCCAAGTCCGTTGCAACGGAATATGTGTTTTTCACAGTTCTCTTCACACCCCCGCATCCCATACAGTGTCCGTTGCAACGGACTCCAAGTCCGTTACAACGGAATATGTGTTTTTCGCAAAAAATTCCCAATTTTCTGTATCTGCTACAGTGTCCGTTGCGTACAGTATGACATACAGAAATATATTTCATATGAACGAAGTATAAGTGTCGTTTCTGTGAAATACCGAAAGGGTGCAACAGTATGACATACAGTTAGTAAAACAGTCATAACTTTTGCATACGAACTCCAATTGGGCTAGGCCAAATTGGGTCGTGTAGATAATGAGATTATCTACAACTTTCGTGTTGGTTGATTTTCTGTCAGAGAAATTTATCAATTTCGTCTGGACAGAATACTGACCAGGTTCATGCAGTTTTCTGTGTGAGAGGGTGTATATTGTATATACATGCCTTTTGGCTAATCCTGATCCTATTATATATAAATAGGATTTTCTTTCTCATCTTAACCAAGCAATTCATTCAGAATTATCCAGAAAATTGTGAGACAAATTTCTAGAGAGTGAAAAGGTGTAAAAGAGAGAAACCGTGAAAAGGTGTTTTACGGTTTAGAGAATCAATTCGATTAAGCAAGTTCACCGGTGCATCGTCTAGGCAGGTGCATCCGTGACCGAAGTCTTGCGATTCAAGGTGGATACACGTAGAGGAGCAACAACTGAGGCTCTCACGATTGTGATCGATTCGGACGAGTAGATTGAGTCGGAGACGAAATCAAGCGAATCGGCGAAGTCAACGAGCGGTGAAAGACTCGTGGTGTGGGACGCGCGTATTGTCACCAACGTGACAGGAGAAAGAAGGCAGCGATCAACCCTTCGTGTGCAATCAATTTTGCACCGGTAAAGATCTAACCTTCTATTTGCATCGTACCCTCGAAGTCGTGGCGTGATCTCGGGAATCGGGGAACCGGACCGGGCCTACATATCCGCTGCGCGGGCCCGGGCCCGGGGATAATCCCCTTCATTTACATACACTGGCATATTCGTAGATGAGATGATCAGGTTTTACTGATATGGGACGGTAGCGTCGATTCTAGAATATGGATATACGCGGCGTCGTATATTGGACAGACCACTATATGAGTTTGTGACATGGTCAGAGTCATTGGAGACGAACTCATATCCAGATAGTGCGTTTTAGTTCTTCATACTTGAGTGATCTCACGGATACCTAGTATGTGAAAGGACAATGCTTTGATATAATTAACCCTACGCGTAACTGTGTAGCAGAGATTAATATTGGGTATTGTTTTCAGCATAGGCAAAGGATGTGAGATTGCAAGATAGGAATTGTTCATTTCTAACCTTGAAAAAGGATAGAGGGAGATATCTCTCGGGCCCCTCGATTGAATTGAGATTGATGAAATGCTTGGCCAAGCTCGATAGAACTCATGGAGTTCGCATTGTAATTATCAATCTAATTCTTATCGGGAAAGAGTATATCTGATCAAAAAGAATAGAGGATGACTTGAAGTCTTAGGCTTCACCGTGACTCTTTTGATCAGAAGATATCGCGAACAAGAGGACTAGTAACACTTATCTGAGCTAGGTATGAAGATGTACTGCATCTTCATAAAGGTGTTCTCAACCTTTTTCGTGTTAATTCTGGGTAGGTATTAACGGCAGTCTAGTGCTCGCAATACCTTGTGGATTGCTACTATATCCACTGCCAGTCTTAGACGAACCTACACGGTCACACCAAGATTTCGTAACATATCGGATTCTCAAGATAATGCTCACCAATACGTTTGTTGGACAAACAAAAATGGAATCACGTGAGATTAGATCTCACGACATATGTTGGACATATGGCCAAGTTGATTAAGTCTTAATCCAAGTGGGAGTTTGAAAGAAATATGGCTTAAGAATTAATTTGGAAGAATTTATATGTATAGGCAAATCTGCAGTCAGAACTGAGTTCGTTCGAACGAACTCTTTTGTGCGTTCGGAACGAACTAATTCGTGATAGTCAGAGCTGCTGAGTCCATTGGAACGAACTGAGTCCGTTCGGAACGGACTCAGCAGTCTATTTCCTATATATATAGAGTTCTGATTTCATTTTTAGGTTAAGCCATTTTGCAACCTAGGGCTTTGAGCCGCCGGGTTTTCTCTCTCCTCTTCTTCCACACAAAAGATTAGATCTAGTGAGATTGAGAGGGAGATTCGAGCAAGTTCTTGAGAGAAGTGATCGTGACGGCAACTAGAACGGCGTCGACGGTTTCCGATCGGTCGAAATCGGGGTGGATACGGGTAAAGGGATTGCACGAGCGATCCTTGGAGAAGGTTCAACACGCCTAGAGGCATAGCACGAGCACTTTGGAGAAAGTTGCCCGATTTGGAGAAGAAGGCATCACGTACTAACTTGTACGAGGTAATTCTCCGAAACTCTTCCTTTTTCAATGGTTTTCGGGCGTGATCCCGGTAGAATTAGGTTACGCATGCGTAACAAACATCCGCTGCACACTTTGATAGAAGCGTGCGTAACCCTACACATACTGGTACCAGCACCGCTATCAATTGTAGTTCAAATGATAATCAGTATACAATTCATGTTGCAATATAACATTCGTACCGATGGTACCATGAACAATTCAACACACAATTTCATTATAGCATTTCATTCAATTATAAAACTTCATACATTATAAAATTCGGTAATTTTACATTTTTGTCCCTCATTTTCCATCTGAAGCGCCTCCTTATGTTCTTTTGTTTGAATTTTGAACTCGCATAATACTCGAGTCACATCTACAAATAAAGTTTGATTCTAATCGAAATTAAATTGAAATTAAACATACATTTTAAGAATTAAAATAAAATAGTCAATTGTTCAATGAAATCAAGCAAAGATTACCATGTAAGAGACCCATTTACGATCGTGGCAAGTGAATTGAGAAAATAAATCAAAGGCATCTAGAAAGTCGGAGGAAAAAAAATGGACACATCTCGAGTAGTCTATTCTGACCAAGGAAGAATTGAAAATGAAATTACACAGAAACAAGTCCCTGTAAAATCACAAAACTGTCCCTATTGGTCAAATAATGAAATTTCAATAAATAGTTCAAATTTAGGAGCTGTACGATTTGATGAAGGAATCATTATGCTTATTGAAGCTAACAAAAGATTTATTGCACAAATAAAGAGTAACGAAGGCTTAATTTCAAACAGAGGCATCTTGTAAATTTCACCTTAATGAACTATATATTGGCTGCTTTATGACATCCATGGATCTTCGTTGAGGCATCTAAATCAGCCTTTTACCAAAATCGTATGGATTTCAGAATTTTAGAGTTCTTCCGAGCTTTGAGTGTACCAGAGCAATATTGTTTACAATACCTTTGGTTGTTTGTTTCCACTACTACATTGACGAGATCTGGAGATGGCATGGAAAGCTACGGAAAAAACCTCAAGGAGCTGTGTCCACTTTACGAGAGATACGGGCCACGGCTAGGCTTTGATCGTGAAGGAGGTCTCATCTCTGGGCATGGATGAGATCTGAAGAAGGATCCTGCAACATGGGTCGGTGGGTAAGGAGAGAGAGGGGGGGGGGGGGGGGGGGGGGGGGTCGGGCATGGGATACGTTTGGTCAGCACGTGTTTTTTAGTTGAATCTCGTCCATTCATCCAATCATGATGAACGGTTCAGGTAGTTTTGGTGTCGTTTACAACAGCTGCCAAAAGAAACTTTTGGTGCCGTTTACAAGAGCTGCGAAAGAGAGTTTTCGTGCCTTTTACATTAACATCTGTAAAAGATAGTTTTGGTTCCGTTTACAAAAGCTGCCAAAATATAGTTTTGGTGTTGTTTAAGTTAACAGCAGCGAAAAGAATGTTTGCGCCTTTCAGTTAACCGTTGCGAAAAGAATGTTTGGTACCTTTAGACTGACCGCTGCCAAAAGATAATTTTGGTGCCTTTTACCCTGACCGCTGCCAAAAGATAATTTGGGTACCATCTACGCTAACCCCGGCAAAAAGTTAGTTTTGGTGCCTATTAGAGAAATACCTGCCAATAGATAGTTATGGTGCCTTTTAGAGAAATTCCTGCCAAAAGATAGTTATGGTGCCTTTTAATTAAACGCTGCCAAAAGATCGTGTTGGTGCCATTTAACAACACGCTGCCAAAAGATAGTTTTGGTGGCATTTAATTAACAGCTGCCAAAAGATAGTTTTGGTGGCTTTTAATTAACAGCTGCCAAAATTAGTTTTGGTGCCAATTAATTATCCGCTGCCAAAATATAGTTTTGGTGCCAATTAATTAACCGCTGACAAAAGATTGTTTTGATGCCATTTATTTAACGGCTGCCAAAAGATAGTTTTGGTGCCATTTAATTAACAGCTGCCGAAAGATAGTTTTGGTGCCATTTAATTAACCGCTGCCAAATCATAGTTTTGGTACCGTTTAAATTAATGGCTGCCAAAATATTAGTATGCTGTATTTTACCCTGACCGCTGCCAAAAGATTGTTTTGGTGTCTTTTAACCTGACCGACGCGAAAAGATAGGTGTGGTGCCATCAACGATTACGGCTGCCAAAATATAGTTTTGGTGCCATTTATAGAAACACCTGCCAAAAAATAGTTTTGGTGCCTTTCATTAACCGCTGCCAAAAGATAGTTCTGGTGCCTTCTAATTAACCGCTGCCAAAAGGTAGTTTTGGTGCCATTTAATTAACCGATGCCAAAAGATAGTTTTGGAGCTTTAACTGTAGCCGCTGCAATTATAGTTTTGGCGCCATTTACACGAATCGCTGTCAAAAGATACTTTTGGTGCCATTTACGCTAATCGCTGTGAATATACAGTTTTGGTGCCCTTTGCACTTATCGCTGTCAAAAATTTGTTTTGGTGTCTTTTATCCTGATCGCTGTCAAAAGATAGTTTTGCATGCCATTTACACTAATCGCTGTAAAAAAAGTTTGTGCCAATTACTATAATCGCCGTCAAATGATAATTTGTCATTTAAACCAATCGCTGTCAAAAGATAGTTTTGGTGTCATAGCTGTGAAAAGATGGTTTTGGCGCCTTTTACGATAATCGCTGTCAAAAGATGGTTTTGGTGCCATTTGAACTGAATAGCTGTCAAAAGATTATTTTGGTGTCATTTACAACACCTTCCAAAAAATAGTTTTGGTGCCTTTTATCAGCCGCTTCCAAAGAGTACAGTGACCCCTGCCAAAAGATTTTTGGGTGGCTATTACTGTATCAGCTCAGCTGCCAAAAGATAGTTTTGGTGCCTATTACAATAACCTCTGCCGAAAGATAATTTTGGTGCTCACTACACTTACCACTGCCAAACGATAGTTTTAGTGCCGATTGCACTTAGCCCCTGCCTAACGATGGTTTGCCTAAGCTCCTCAAGCTTTGTGATTGAGTCCTAACAATTTACTGTTTGCTTCAAATAAATTGAAGATGCTCCTTCAGCTAGATTTTTTCATGGAAATATATTTGTGAGACTTAATTTTTTGGAAATGAACAGAGATTGAAAATTCAAAACAAACGAAAAAGATGCAATTTCATATTTTATTCTATTATGGTGTTGTTTGTTGAGTAAAGTGAACAAATAAGAAAAAATATTATGGTTCCTTATAATATTACGAACTCCTTCTTGCAAGACGTGTGTTGTGCATTGACAGAATTTTTTTTGACGATGTCAGGGCTACGAGGAAAAATTATATGTAATTCTTTAAAAATTTTGTGTTGTCAGGGCAAAGAAATGTAATTCTTTAAAATTCACTGGGTGTTGTTCGGTTGGTCTTTAGAAATGGAAGTTTTGTGTTGTACCAAAACTCAAGAAACCAAACTCAAAAAAGAAGAAACTCAAGAAACCAAGGAATCAAGGGAAAAAGGTTGGGTTTCAAACCTTACCTCCCAGTGAATTTTTCGGAGGTAGACAAATTATAAAGTATGAATCTATGATTGCGGGTATAATTATTAATAAATTTAGTAATGGGTATATGTTATAAGAACCTATTTTTCAATTATATAATAAGTTAAATGGATTCTATCACTAAAAACTATTTCGTCAAACATCAAATTTAAATCATATTGTTGATTTTAATATATTGTTAGAAAAATATATGTTTCAATATCTAATTTTTTATTTTCATTTTCTTTTATATAATTTTTATATTATTTTTTAAATATTTGCAAGGTTTTCTTTTAATATTGTTGATCATCTTATTATTATTTTATGTTAGTTTTTCAGGAATAAAAAATATAAAAGTCAAATATTTATAATGTATAAAATATTAAAATTATATAACATATAACATATAATAATGATTTTTTCAAAATTATTATATGGTACAAAAAATTTAGAATTTTTTTTGGAAATTAATAAAAAATAACAATTTCTGTAATTACTACGGATGTAAATTTAGGAGTTTTTTTACAATATTCATAAAATTTATGATTTTGAAAATTTTCCAGATTTAATTGAGCCAAAAATATGAAATGAATTTGATCCACAATGAATCAAAGTTCCTGTAACATTTACATTATTTGGTTTATATGAACCATGTTCAAATAAAAAACCATGTAATTTGAATCTTTTGATTAAGATCGTACGATCCATATTAACATGACCTGATTTTTTATGGAAGCAACATTTTCTTTAGAATTATATACATTAATAATATAATATAGAAATAGTATACTATTTATTATGCATTAATATAGTATCAGTATTTATAATAGAATAGAACAGAATATTATGTAATATATTATAATACAATATGATATTATATTATAATATAATTAAATAATTTAATATAAAATAGTGTAAGAAACAGTGTAATCTAAATTTTTAGTGCTATATACAATATTTATGATATAATATAACGAGATAAAATTAAATTAAATTAAATATAAAAATATAATATTTTTGAATTTAATTTATAATATTAAATAATAATTATAAACAGGGACAAATAATTAACAATGAGAGAGACTAAAAGAAGATTTCTAAAAAAAGCTGACCAGAAATGTCCATTCTCATTTTTCCAATGTTTCTATACAATTTCCAATAATTCTTCACACAGAATTTTACCACGATCAAACTTTACAACAGTAAATATTCAATAATATTTTTTTTTTACCAACAAAATTGTTATTCTGAATCTCGAATCTCGTATATGATTATGACAAAAATTCATAGGAGCACTACTACTCCCTTGAATTTCTTTTTCCCATTACGACAAATTTCACGGGTAATGTATATACCCGCAATACCCTCCTAGGTCCTGACCTATCATAAAAGTAATTATTGTATAGACCTTGGAAGTACCAAAGAATAAAGATCATAAACACATCTATATTTAATAGTAAAAATCACATTACAATTCAACAGTAGCATAGATTTCTACAATATCTCGTAAAATAAGAACACAACTTTGCATTAACAATGCAAAATATGATTTGATAGTACAGCAAACATTAGGGTACCAAAGATTGCCAGCTTTGGATACATTTCATATTTAATTTATTTTTTATTATTTTGAGATTTTGTAAAATGCATGTACAACAATATTTTCACTGTAACAAAAGAATGTGATTATTTTATTTTATTTTTCTTTATAAGACTCTAAGACACGTCATATTTAAGAGTAATTTCAAGTATATCTCTAGAAAAACTTAATATATCAAATTTACCCCCAAAAATTGTAAATATCAAATTGAAACTTTCAAACCAGAGATGTATCAAATTTATCATTTCCAAATTGAAAATATATCGAATCTATCCACTTAAAATTGAAAAATATCAAATATTATAAGGTATTATTATTTTTCCTTTTGTTAATGAAGGAGATTAGAGAAGAAAAAATGAGCAAGAAAATAGAACATGCCTTTGCTGAAGAGACGTATAATCACTATATCAGTAATCAGTATATGTGATATATTCTCCTTTATTAAATTTGAGAATTATTGGGCTGAATTACAAAAATGATCTAACACAGGCCCAACTTTTCTCAAGAGACGTATGTATGCATGATATAATCTCCTCCGTTAAATTTGAAAACTATTGAGATGAGTTGCAACAATTCAAATAAAACAGACCTACATTGCTCAAGAGATTTATATATGGTATTGATATATATATTTGTCTTCATTAAATTTGAGAATTATAGGGCTGAATTGCAAAAGAATCATCTAAAGCAGGCCCAAATAAGGAAGGAACAGTTATTATATGAAAATCTATTGCTAAACATGTTTTTTTCGTAATTAAATTAGTCATTTGTGATGAGCGAATAGTACGGTACGTAATGCATTCGTGCAAAATTCGAATCAAATGTTTTTCAAACCAGTCATATATTCAATCAAATAAAATGTAATACATTAATAAAGGAGCATTCTCTGTAAAACATATGGAGCATTTTCTGTCAATAACCTCCTTTATCCTCAAAATTTCAAAAATAACTTATTTTTTCAAAATATTCTAAACATAACCTAAACCGAGTTTTTAAAACTCGGTAAAACCAATTTTTTAAAACTCGTATGTTAATTAGATAGAAACACAAGATCAAATGTTAGATTTAAGTTAAAAAAAAAAAAAACTTATTTTTTTAACACTTATTTTTTTTTTTAACATCCGAAGAGTATGCACCTCTAAATTTCGAAATGCCAAATTTTTAAATGCTAATGGCACTAAGGGCGGATTAATGACTGCTTGGTCTAACAAACTAAGTCTTGCCGATAGCAACTTGGGTTCATATAATATAACGTGCTCTTTCAAAAGGGCGGACGGTTTTATTTTTCGAATATGTAATGTGTATGGCCCATCCATTGATGAGGTTAAGAAGATGGAATTCCTTGAAGAGATCACTCTAGTTTTACAATCAACCATTCCTACCATAGTAGTAGGAGATTTTAACCTAATTCGGTCATTACAAGACACTAATGGAGAAGGACATTCAATTAATTCTATTCTTGCCTTTAATAACTTTATTCAAGAAGCATCTCTAACCGAAATCGAACTTAATAATAGAAATTTTACATGGTCAAGCAAGCGACCCACACCAACCTTGTCAAAGCTAGATCGAGTTTTCGTAACACCTTGGTTTCTCTCGCAAAATTTCTTACTAAGTTTAGATGATCTTCCTAACACAATTTCGGACCACGTACCCTTGAAGCTCACAGTTCGCCCCCTTGAAATGACCCCTAAGCACTTTCGCTTTGAAAAGTATTGGCTCCGATATGAAGACATACATGACACGGTTAAGACGAGTTGGAACCTTCAAATTCCTCATTCGGATGACTTTGCGAAACAATTTTTGCTTAAATTAAAAAATACAAAAAAAGCTTTGACAACTTGGGCCCGAGAGAAGTTTAAATCACAAAACGGAACGATTGATTTATGCAAACTAGTACTATCTTCCCTTGACAAAGTCGAAGAGGAAAGAATGTTAAATTCCTTAGAGTTCAAGCTACGTATTAAGTTAAGGGAAAGATTACATGAATTGATAACTAACAAAGAAATTAGATGGCAACAAAGATCGTCCATTAATTGGTTGAAATTAGGCGACAACAACTCTTCTTATTTTCATGCGTTTGCCTCAAATAGACGCCAACAAAATTTCATCTCTAAATTAAAATTACCCGTAGGAGAAGTTACTAATCCGAGGTTGATAAACGATTCATTCTCGACATTCTTTAAATCTTCCTTAGGGTCTCCATCTTCAACCCCCTTCTCGATTAACCTATCTTCACTTTACTTATCACCCATTGTAGCCATTAGCCTCCATCTTCTAGCCGAGCCAACTATTGAAAAAGAAATCCATGATGCTCTAATGTCACTTAAAAAAGGAAAGAGTTGCGGTCCCGATGGATTGCCAAGTGAGTTTTACCAAACATTTTGGCCAACCTTGAAGGATGACCTAATAAGGATGATGCAACTATTTTTTACAAATAATATCTCCTTGCAGAACTTGAACAAAGCCTCCATCCAATTATTACCTAAAATAGAAGATGCATCGTTGATTACCGATTACCGCCCCATTAGTATAATTTCGGCTCCCATAAAATTAATCACGAAAATATTAGCTTTGAGATTACAATCCTTCATGCCACTTCTCATTCATAAATGTCAAGCCGCGTTTATCAAAGGAAGAACCATTAATGAAATTTTCCTAACATCAAGAGAAATCCTCAACTACTATCACAAATCTAAAATACCTACGGTGATGATTAAGATCGATTTTAAAAAAGCATTTGACAATGTTAGTTGGAAGTTCTTAAAAGATTTGATGATGGCTAGGAGATTTCCGAATGAATGGATTTGTTGGATCGATAACCTCTTATCATCTTCTAGTTCATCTATTCACACAAGTGGAGTGAGGGGGGCGCACTTTTCTCACAAAAGAGGACTTCGTCAAGGAGATCCGTTATCGCCATTACTCTTCACCTTAGTGGTGGATGCGCTCCAAATAATGCTAGGAAAAATTAGACCCCTCCTCACATCATCTATCGTTTTTGCTCCAACAACGTTACAATATGCGGACGACACCTTACTATTCGTAGAAGCACATCCTCTAAATATAAAAATAGTAATGGAAACCATTTCACTCTTTTCTAAACTTTCGGGTCTTGACATTAATTGGGATAAGAGTTCGTTTGTGCCGATAGCGATTCCCGACGCCTTACACAACCACGTCTCCTCCCTAACAAGATGCTCAAAAAAACTACTACCGATGAAATACTTAGGGTTGCCGCTATCCTAT
Source organism: Luzula sylvatica (assembly GCA_946800325.1). Classification (NCBI taxonomy): domain Eukaryota; kingdom Viridiplantae; phylum Streptophyta; class Magnoliopsida; order Poales; family Juncaceae; genus Luzula; species Luzula sylvatica. The sequence continues at coordinate 75,144,796 of OX326956.1, read as the reverse complement.
AAAAAACCAACCAAATTCACCTATTGGCCGATTATAGAAAAAATAAATAACAAAATCAACAATTGGAAGAATAAGTTACTTACATTAGGAGGCCGCCTCACGTTGGTTAAGACCGTACTAGGAGCTATACCGAACTACTTCATGCAAAATTTCGTATTACCAAATGGAGTAATAGATGAGATTAATAAATTGACACGTGCCTTTTTTTGGAAAGGAAATAATCGCATTCTAGGAGGTCATTGTCTCATCAATTGGAAAAAAATTTGCTTACCAAAAAGGCACGGGGGGCTCGGGGTCTTAGACCTTAATTTACAAAATATTGTGCTAGCAATCCGTTGGCTTTACAAATTGGACTATGATAAAGAGTCACAATGGTCAACCACGATGAGAGAATTATTTAACATTCAAAGAGCCGAAGATATTTCCCAACTACACGCTTCTACGATTTCATTTTACATGAGAGACCTCCAACGAATCCTTCCCGTGTATATCTCGCTACGGGGAGATAGCCTTCAAGGAACGTTTTTTACCACCGCTATCCATGGAGTAACGAGATTCGAGTCGGCAAGAGTGTACGCTAGAATGGTGCATCCGGGTTTAGAGTGTCCATGGACTTCGGACCTATTTCGAGCAAAAGCGCCGCTAAAAGCTAAACTATTTGGTTGGTTGGCTCTAAACGACCGTATATTAACCGCAGAAAATTTAATCAAGAGGGGATGGCCCCACGAACCATTGTGTGTGCTTTGCTCCAATGAGCTTGAATCTACTAATCACCTCTTTGTCGAATGTCCTTTCACCAAAGTTCTATGGATTTTAGTGGATCATCGAACGGATTCGGGATTTACCTCTCTTCAAGCTCTATGGCGCGACACGAGGCTAACTATGAACCACACGGAAGCTAGAAAATGGGATACCAAGTGGGTCGCGACGATTTGGACGGTGTGGAAGGAGCGTAACGAGCGAATTTTCAAGCACAAGGCACGCATGCAATGTCTCTTGATTAAAGATGTGGCCGACCAAGTGACTAGATGGCTTGCTCACTGTTAGTGAATGATGCCACTATTATTAGTTGAATCACGAGAGATGTTTTAATTTTTTTTATTGTTTTTTTTGCTCAAGTATCGGTACTTATTTTTGTTTTATTTTTTTCATATCTCTAAATTTAGTCTTGTCTAAGGTAGAGATATAAAACTCTTTGTAAAATTTTCTTTTACAATTATATAAAAATCGAATGGATCGGGCGCGTTTCGCGCTTGCCTTTCCTTCAAAAAAAAAAAAAATGTTAGATTTAAGATTTACGGCACAAAGCCAATTATTTTGTGGAGTCCACGCCAAGAAAACGTGGAAAAGCACCATTCTTTGTGCAATTCACTGTAGGGACAATTATTTTTGCTTATATAACCTTTGAAATTCAACAATTTGTTTAAAACTTCCAAAACATGTTTATATATATATATATATATATATATATATATATATATATATATATATATATATATATAGAGAGAGAGAGAGAGAGAGAGAGAGAGAGAATTGATTTTATAGACAAATAAGCTATGTTACGCGGATACTTCAAAAATGCAGAAGTATCCTGAGGATACGCGTATCCGATACGGATACGGGTGCGATACGGCTCGGATACGTATCGGATACGCCACGTGGCGTATCCGAATATTTTAATATTTATTTTTTTCGGATACGGCGGGGATACGGCAGGATACGGCTGGGGATACGGTCAGGATACGGCTGGGATACTCCATTTAGGATACTTCGGCCCATTATATATTTTGGCCCATAATATTTTTAAATAAATTATATATGATACTTCTAGGATACTTCTAGATTAGTTCTAAAATATTTCTAGAACAAGTTTATGATAGTTTTATGATACTTGTATTGTTTGCTTGATATTATTTATTGTCATCATATTTAATTTAAAAATATAATTAATTTATTATTTAATTTATTACTTATTTATTAATTATATATAATATAAATATATTAAATTGCCGTATCCCCGTATCCGTGATTTTTTGAAAATTGCCGTATCGCCGTATCCGTATCGTATCGGATACGCTACCCGTATCCGTATCCGTGCAACATAGCAAATAAGTGAACAAATAATTGGACAAAAAAACAAACAAATTTTTTTAACTATTGATTAAACCATGATAAACATGATAAACAATTATTATTAACATGAGAGTTTCTTCAATACACCAACTTTTTCCCCACCGTCCATTTGATCTTATCGTGTGGCCCATATTAATTATCTTAACTTGACTAAGTCAATCAGCCGGTAAAAATGTCTTGATAATTGTGTTGAGCCGGTAACGGAAATAATCAAAATAGAAAGAAAAAGGGTACATGTGTAAATACACTTATCAGTTTTTTTTTGTCTTTTAATGTTTTGACTCAATAAATAATGGATACTTGTCTTATTATTTTGTCGGTCTCGGAAAACACCGAAATAAATGAAGTAGTTGGTTGAATGTGATTTACTATTTGTTAGTAGTTTAGGCAAAAGAAATTTAAAATTTAATTTTGTAATAGATAAATCTGAAGCACAATGCTGTTTCTTCAAAATATTTATCTTTTCATAATATTTAATAAATGTTGCATGAAAATAATATATACCATCGTTATTTAGTATATGTACATAATATCACTATTTATAGTTGATTGCGATATAACACCACAAACTTTGTTAGTATATGAGTATATACAGTATTTCGTTGTTAATATATATGTATTTTTATTGATATATTGTTTTCACTCACCGTTGACCGTAAAGTTGATATATCATTTTCTGTCAATATACCATTTTCAATGTACATATATAATTATAATAATTAAAATCACTTTTGGTTGAAACATAAAGAAAAAATCCTTCTCCTATTTAGATCGAGATATTCCGACTTGTTGAAGATGTTCGTTTTCAAATATCTTATTAATTGTTTTATAAATTTCTATTTGAGATGTTTAATATGAATTTTTGTTATTTTAAAGTTTGTTTTTATATTACATATTGATACTTCATTATTTTATTCGCTACAAATTACAACATTCGCTATAGCTTCCATGATAGTGCACGCTACTGGCTATCACTAAAAAAATTAACATCCCGCTACATACCGCTAATCCATATTGCCACATACTATTTTTACATTAATATATCATTTTGTGATATCAATACATTATTTGTTGTTGTCATTATACAAATTCTTTTTAATGCATCATTTGATGCTAATACATGTAAGTGGTATTGAGTCAATATATTTTGACAACATATTATTTGAATGTTCACATAATTAGTGGTGTACAAATGGTTCGGTTTGTTCGGGAGCCGAACCGATTGAATTCGGTTTAATTGGTTCGGTTTTTCGATATATTTGGTTCGGTTCAGTTTAAAAAATAATATCTCTTGTGTCAAAATATTAATTTTTTATATAATAATCTTATAAAAATAATATAATAGACTGATTTATATTTTCTGATATATTAAATATGAATCAATTTTATCAATAATTTATTTTTATTTTAAGATTATATTGTTTCTTATTTGGTTGAACCAAATAAATCGAAAAACCTACATAGTAACGTCCGATTAATTCCATTTCAATTTATGTTTTATTTTAAGATTATTTTCTATGTTAGTATATTTTTGTGGTAAAAATATATAAATTTTAAAGTTAATATATTATTTTCAGAGTTAATATATTTATTTGTGATAAATAAAATATTAATTCTAGGTCAGCATATCAATTTTAAATAATTTTAACGATAACATTTTATTTCCAATTTTTACACATTATTTTCAGTATATATATATATTATTTATTAATATTCATACTTGTCGTTTATTATAAAAATTGGATATGTGTTTCGAAGTATCAATCATAATATATCGATAATACTATGAAATTCCCTAATACATGTTATTTTGTTCAAACATGAAATGTAAAAATAATGTGTCTAATCTTGTTACATAGATGATCATGTACCTTGTTTGTGCATAGTATTAGTATAACGAGATTTTTAATGCACCATTATAAGCAAAAAGATATTGATAAAACTGTGCATTGTCTTTTCTTTAATTAAATAAGATTACACGTTATATTTACACGGACATAGTTAGTTACCACTATGAAATATGAATAAATAATATTTATTATGCTAAAATAATATATTATAGATTATTAACATGACATTTTATTTCCTGTTTAAAAAATAAAAAATAAACATTTATTTCGATATTTTTTTTTTTTTTTGTCTTTTCCATCTTAAAAATACCAAAAAAATACATTCATGATGCTTAACAAAGTCTTATTTATGAGCATTGTTATTCTTTAAAACATATTGAACTAAAAAAAAAAATTGCCGGAGAAATGGTATTCTCGCGATAACCGATGCAAAGATGAAGAGTACCGTCCTTCGGAGAAATGGTTTTTGTATAGAAGGATATGAATTTATGCACTTAAATTATGACACTTGAATTATGTTATATACATGTAATGTATGTCATAATAATTTACATTAAAGTTTGTAAATTTACTTTTGCATGTTTACCTGTTTAATTGGATATAAGATAAGAACGAAACAATTGGCAAATTGTTCTTTTTTTGGAATTCGCATTATTTAATGATGGTTCTTTTCAACTTTCTAATAGGGTGATTAAATTTCTCCAAATGACCGGTTACAATTTACTTCCCAAAATACCCTTTGTTCAATGTACGGTGAGGATTAAGTCTATCAAAAAAGTTGGTGAATTTTTTGGTGCACGGAAGAATGATTCTATTAACATAACCTCACACTATCCATCCATCCAAGCATTTCTAACAATGGGTAGAGATTTGTGTTGAAATTTTTGTCTAATTTTTTGTCCATAGATCCAGCCTGATATATACATACATCGGTAATAAATTATTTAATTTGCAAATGGCGTATAACAGTCCGTAGCGCGGTGATTATTTAATTTACATACATCGTGCGCTATTGCGAGAGTTATATTGGATTATGTAATATGTAACGCATAAAACAATTCAAAATAATTGAATTGTTTATCATAATAAAATATTATGAAATATTAAATTGTAAAATATTATTTTTTACTAATTTATAGAATAAATTCAATTAAGTGCTAAATAAAAATTCAATTCAGTTTTCAAGCAATTTTTGAAATAATTTAAAATCTAGGATTTTGATAAAATTTATATAACTGCTAATAAATAATTGAATTGTAGAGGATACATGATATTTATTTAATTGTAGAGGATATATATGTAAAATAATCATTATCTTTTTTATCTAATTTGAATACGGTTTGATTAGAGGTTATATATGTTTTTTTGCTTTGGTGGGGACCACCCAAAAAAAAATTCAATTCAGTTTTCAAGCAATTTTTGAAATAATTTAAAATCTAGGATTTTGATAAAATTTATATAACTGCTAATAAATAATTGAATTGTAGAGGAAACATGATATTTATTTAATTGTAGAGGATATATATGTAAAATAATCATTATCTTTTTTATCTAATTTGAATACGGTTTGATTAGAGGTTATATATGTTTTTTTGCTTTGGTGGGGACCACCCAAAAAAAAATTCTCTCTATCAACTCTTGTACAAAGTTTCCCATTAGACAGTCATACATTTCGGGTATTACAAACCCGTCAGATTTGTACTAAATTTTGTACAACTCATGTTTCATGACTAATGAATCTGCAGGTTTTATAAATTTGATAGTTACGGATTTTAAAAACCTGTTTTGGGTTAATTTTTGAATATTAAGAAAAAGTAGGCTATTTTTTGAATGTTGGGGACAAAGTATATTATAGATAGAAATGCCTCTTAAAACAAAATTCCAAAGCATAATATTTACAGAATTATAAAAATAAAATATCATATTTATATTTTGAAAAGTCTAAAGTTCATAAAATGAAATGTAATTTTTTGGTGAGTCGTTTTCAATTAATAGTACTTCTTGAAAGTAACTTATTATTGTTATATTATGTTCAAATAATATAAAATAAAAAAATAAAGTTAATTTGACTTTTGGTGATGTTGTTACCGTGCAAAAATACAAATATGATACATAACATTATGAGGTTGTATACTGTGCCACCAGATTTCAACACAACATCCTCAATTCTCTAATTAATTCACTTAATCAACTCATGAATTAACACATGTGAATTGATTTAATCCAAATTTTTTGATAATTAACATCTATGTGGATTAATAAATGATAATTAATATTCAAAAATTATTAATCCAACATTTCTTGTTAATTGAGATGTTAATTAAGTGGGTTAATTAAGGAATTGAGAATGTTGTGTTGAAATATGGTGGCAAAGTAGAATTTCCCTAACATTATAACCTTCGTGATAATTGCATCCATTTTACATGTGTGTCGCCTTCACGAATGAAACCAATTAACAAAGACATTAACAAATCCATATGTCTGTAGGGGACTACATATGCGATTCTTGCAAATCAGTTTTGCTGATTTAGGAGCAAAACTAATTATTTCAGCACGTAATGTATCAAAGCTCGAGAGAGTAAAAACTGCAATTATGTAAATCTAAATTACATCAACACATCTCTGTTGGTAAAGCATACTGGACATGTCCATTGATTTCATATTCGATTCGCAGATAAATATCCAAATGCTAAGTGTGGGTGTATTGCGAATGAATTTAGCAACTGGAGAGTGTAGTTTGAAAAAGATAGTTCAATATCATAAAAATAAAAATAAAAAAATAGTTTAACAGCCCGAAACCCTATTTTCTGACGATGGTGTTGATTAATCTTCCTCGGCATCGTGGACATCGAGGTACTTTTTCTCGTTTTGTCTCATTTTATTTTATTCCGATTTAAATTATTTTTTTGATATTTTAGGATCTGTGTCTTCCATGAGTTAAGGGCGCCGTGAAACTCTGCATCAGGTCCGCTGTCAATTGTAAAAAATAATTTCACTTTTTTGGGTTTTTTTGGAATATTTGATGATGAAAGGATTAATTTGTAAATGTTATGGATGGTGACGATGGTGACCGGAGACTGCAAGTCTACAAAGAAAATATGATTGAGCTTGGACAGTGAAAAGACAAATCAAATGCATTGCGATAGTTAAAACCTTTGAAATACAAAATTTTAAATCTCAATTGAAAGTAGTTTTAATTACCCACTAAAAGCATTAATTCTCAACATTTTTTTGAAGACAATACTTTATATCAAAATACAGAGGCTTTTAGTTTTAGGTCTTCCCAACTGTTTACATAGTAAATAATTTTAGGTCTTCAATTATTAAGGTCTAGTGAGCAAATGCCATGAAAATAATAAGGCCTTCAATAAATTTATATAAATGTAATATGTGTTTGCAATAAAAATCATTTTCTCATATAATCATGCAAGATAAGTTATAACCACTAATAATCACTAATAATCACGCACCTCACAAAATAATTTTTTTCATTGCAAATGTGTTCATATTACCAGCAATGTTGCAAAACACGAAAAACGGTACGGTACGGTCGGTCACCGTTTTAGTGTTTTACTGTAAAACGGTCGTAAAACGGTAAAAAAACGGTTAAAAAACGGTTACTTAAATCGGCAATATTTTATAACAATTATAATAGAAATTTAAAAATAAAACAAAAAAATATATAATAATTCAATTTTTATAATTCAACTTAAACATACTCGAAAGTCCAAAATTAAAAAAAAAAACATACGAAGTACTAATAAAACATATCGAATAAATGTCCATCGACCTAAACATATCAGAATAAATCTTCTCAGCTACCTAATTAGACAAAAAAATCAACTAATTAGATGCGTCAATCAGAATTAGACACAAAATAATTGACCATGATAAACTGGATCAGAGTTAACACCTTATTAATGTAGAATTAGACACAAAATTCTACTAATTACAACTATTATTTGGAAGAGAGCCTTTGATCTCTCTCCAAATTTACTAAAAAACGTCCACGGGTTTTTAATGAAAAAAAAAAAAAAAAAAAAAAAAATTCAAGAAAAAAACGATTAAAAAACGGCGTTTAAAACGTTTTTTGTAAAAAAAACGGTCAAAGACAGTAAAAAAACGGTTGACCGTTTTTTGAAATTTTCTTGTAAAAAACAATTCGGTCTGGCACCGTTTTACCGTTTTACATCGTTTTTTGCAACACTGATTACCAGTGATAATTTTTTATGTGAGGTGCGTATCACATTTGTTTTTTCATTACGACATTTCTTTCAGTAAATTTATTAATAGGCGAGTATTCCTGAGAAAAAACGTTACATTTCCAAGTTAAACACGATAGAAGTACTCTCAAGATATATTTACTTCTCACAATTCTTTTATTTGGGGTTCATTTCACAATATAAATCTAAGAAAAAACATTCACATTATAGATTGTGACTAAAGGCATTTTGCCGGAATTTAAAAAAAAAAAAAATTATATTTTGCTCAATTATACTATTCTGATTGAACATTACCTACATGGAATTTAGATATTCTGACTTTACCAATTTGGTTGGTACCGGTCAATTCCCAATGTCACCCGTTCAGAAAATTAACTTCGAAGGACTTGAATCGACCTCCTTCAGAACAGGTACAAGTTTGAAAAGAAAAAAAAAATCAAGATTTTTATAGAGGTGGGATCGTTTCTCCGAAAAAAGAAATAAACTCCTTTAGATCTCTAAGTACCTGTTCGGCAAAACGGATTTAGAGTGGAATAGCATAAATATTTGGAATAACCGGCTTTTCCATGCCGAACAGAGGTAGAATAAAACGGAATTATGGGTGGAAAATGGAATTTCTCCTCTTCCACAAGGTACATGGAAGATGTTTATTCCACGAAATAAGCACAATTTGTTGACGAAAATGCCCTTTTTACTTCCACTGACTGCACACGTGGCAATAAATAATAATATTCAATTTCTACAATCTTAGCCATGGCACATAAGCAGACAAGAGAAAAACCACTACTCTGAAGTCTTTCTCCGGCCTATTGCCGGCAATTCATCGATGACCTCGTCGATTTGAGGTATTCAATCACATAGATTTTTTTTTCTCTATTTAAAGAGATCCATATCATAGTGGCTTACGATGATTTTTTGGTCACCGAGCTATCTCGAGCCACCGTGCTCCGCCGTGTTTGAGCTATCTCGAGATATGCTCTGTTTTTTTCATACAATGCTTATGATGATTCTTTGGTCCCTTTATCCTTGATTGTCACTATCAATTTTCTTTCTCTGATTAAAAGGTCAATTTTGATTAATTTTCTTCACTTTCAATCAATTATTTCATTTAAATGTTTATTTGATGATTTGTTTAGCAATTTGGAAACTGGTACGAGAAAGATTTGGGAAGGTAAACGAAAGAATAGTTCTATTGGTACTGGTACTCATGGAGTCATGATACGCCTTTAAATTGGTACAAGGATTGGTACAAGGAAGAGTTTGTCATATTTTTGGTACCAATACTGATGTGAAAGATCATACAAAACTAATTAGAAACTAAAACTAATATTACAAAACTAATTAGAACCAAATTATTTTGCATTAAAATTGCTAATTTGTTAGAAACTGAGAAATTAAGAGGGGGGCATTGAGGGACTGGTATTGGTAATTGGGTGACAAAACTAATTAGAAACAGTTTAACATGTTTATATTTTGAAAATTGACGGTACCAATTGGTACCAACTACCAACAATAATATGATGTATTTTTTCCTATATTAGCTCCAATCATTTTGATATACTCATATTTATAAAATGAATTGTTGATTTTTCTAGTAATATTTGTTATTAATTTGTAAAAAAGATATTTTCATTTTTTACTAAATTGAATAATTGACTAATTATAAATTATAAAACAAGGGTATTTTGGTCATTGATAACAATTCATACATTTTAATCCACATTCTTATTCTAACTACAATGTCGAACACACATGGAATAAAATGGAATTGTTGACTAGTCTCTCTTCCATTATTCCTTTATTCCATGTATCGCCGAACGAGCCCTAAGAGTGGGATAAGACCACCAAAGTTTGTATATCTAGTGGAAAATCCGATTAACCCCAAATCTCTGACTCGAAGTTTATTTACTGACTTCTACAAGACCCGTATCGAGCTAGTGGGAGATAGAGAGCCACGGAATATCGACCTCCGCATAAGCACACTAGCGGGAGTTTGTTGGTCGATCGATCGATCAAGAGAGAAAGAGAGAGAAAGAGAGGTATATGAAAAGGATAGAATTCTAAAATCAACATATCTTTATTAACTTTTAACAGAAAAATTAAATATAGATTAATTTATAAATAATTATAATTAAGAGTGTTGTTATTTTGGGTATTTAGCAGGGACAAAAATGAATTATCTCTTAAAAGTAAGAAGTAATTGGTTTGTGTTATAAAATGAAAAACAAAAGAGATAATTTGAGAAGACAATATTCTTATTGAATGAGTTGAATGAATACAATAATCACTACCCTTTTTATATAAGAGAGGGTGAGTGCAGGTCAAGAAATATTTTGTCATATGAAACGCTACAATACAAAAAAATAATACAATATAAAAATATACTAAATATACTATAATTAATGTCTCAATCTCCCCAAGATTTGTTGCTTGACATCCATTTATTATATTTACAACATCCCCATTGGATGTCAATATTCTTATTGAATGAGTCTAATCTTATGTCTTAATTGTCTGAAAGTTTAGTTGGCAAGAAATCCTCGAGATTATTACTTGAGCGAATTTAATAGATATCGATTTTTCCGCTCTCACTACAACAGATCTGCACATCAGCGACGGTAAAAACCGTCGCTGAAAGTTTTATCGACGGCAACCCGTCGCTGATCTCCCGTCGCTGAAAGTGGCGTCGCTAATGTCACTATTTCCGACGGGCCGTCGCTGATGTCACTTTTTCCGACGGTTGTTCTTTCTCCGGCGGGCCGTCGCAGAAGCCTTCTCCGGCGGGCCGTCGCAGAAGTCTTCTCCGGCGGGCCGTCGCAGAACCTTCATATTAAATTTTTATTAATAATATATAAATAAATAATTAAATAATAATAAATTTATTTTAATAAATAATTAAAATAATAATAAATTTATTTTATAATTATAATATTAATAAATAATTAAATAATATTAAATTTGTATTACTAATATAAATAAATAATTAAATAATATTAAATTTATATTAATAATATAAAATTAAATAATTAAATAATAATAAATTTATTTTAATAAATAATTAAATTCTATTAAATTTATATTAATAATATATAAATAAATAATTAAATAATAATACATTTATTTTAATAAATAATTAAAATAATAATTAATTTATTTAATAATTATAATATTAATAAATAATTAAATAATATTAAATTTGTATTAATAATATAAATAAATAATTAAATAATATTAAATTTATATTAATAATATAAAATTAAATAATTAAATAATAATAAATTTATTTTAATAAATAATTAAATTATATTAAATTTATATTAATAATATATAAATAAATAATAATAAATTTATTTTAATAAATAATTAAATTTATATTAATAAATAATTAAATAATATTAAATTTGTATTATTAATATATTAATAATTATAATATTAATAAATAATTAAATAATATTAAATTTGTATTATTAATATTTTAATATTTATAATATTAATAAATAATTAAATAATATTAAATATATATTAATAATATAAATAAATAATTAAATTATATTAAATTTATATTAATAATATAAAATTAAATAATTAAATAATAATATATTTATTTTAATAAATAATTAAATTAAATTAATAATATAAATAAATATATTAATAATATTAAAATAAATAATTAAATAATAATATATTTATTTTAATAAATAATTAAATTAAATTAATAATATAAATAAATAATGAAATAATAATAAATTTATTTTAATAATTATAATATTAATAAATAATTGAATAATATTAAATTTATATTAATAATATTAAATAAAATGAACATTGAAACGAGCAACTTCATGTTATATAATTGAAACGAGCAACTTCGGGTGTCTTAATAAAATGAACATGAAACTTCTGGTTACATATCAATATTTGATGTATAATTTATTTTTCATTAAACAAACATGATATATTTTAATAAGAAGAATTTAAATAATTTGAACAGAAAGATTATACAAAATCCATTTCCTATTCTCATGACCATTGAAGAAGACAACATGTTGGTATACAGTATTTAGTTGTAATATTGAGATCGGCGAACAATATATGGTATACAAAATTGGTGAAAAGTAGGTGTAGGTATACAAAATCCATTTCGTATTCTAATTTGGTACACATATATTATATTGGTCATACATATACGAAGAATATACAAATATATTTGAAATCGAGTATGTAATATTTAAATGGTCAGGAGTACGAGAACAAATCAAATATTGCTAAAAACAAATCGAGAAACAAAATAATACCTTCGACTGAAATTTCGAGAGCGTTGAGAGGTTGGAAAACTTCATATGGTTTAGAGTCTCGTGTTAATAACGTGTTATAAAATGAAGAACAAAAGAGAGAATTTGGAGAGACAACATCTTATTGAATGGGTTGAATGAATACAATAGCCACTATCTCTTTTATATAAGAGATGATGAGTGCAGGCCAATAACCTCTTGTCATACAAAACGCTACAATACAAGAAAATAATATCCTATAATTAATGTCTCAATCTCTCAAGATTTGCTGTTTCACATCCATATATTATATTTATAACAGTTTGTTTCTAAATGATCATCATGTATTCATATTTTTTCAATTTTCTCCAATTTCTCAATTTTCACATCTTATCATCCAAAATTCATTTTCTTTGAACATATATGACTATTACACAATTGAAAAGTCTTAATATGCCTAAGAATATCACAACAAGCAAATATATTTTTCGCATATATTTCTACAATACACGCTATTATAAGATACTAGAAAAATAGCCCGCGCTTCGCTGCGGACTTTACTATGCAACAAATCAATATTTCTTACCATACATTTTTTTTCCTTTTATGTTTTTCTATTATTTTTTTTTTCTTGATAATCAAAATAAAACCAACATATCCAATTAATATTTTGACAAGTAAATAAAAATAAATTGAGCACATACTTGAAAGCTAAATAAGAAAAAAAATGTTCCATCATTAATATGACCCTCTCAATGCAACATGCCAACAAAGAAATATTAATGAATAAAACATAAATTACACATGACCCAGCTTCAAGAGTACCTTCTCTCGCATAGATGGAATGAGTTTTGACAATGTAATACGATGATGATGATAAATTAATTTCATTTGTCAGTTTATTATAGACGAGTTGATTTCCTCATATATGAGAAATGAGAATTTTTAATACTTCACACATATGAAATTAATAATAATAATAACGAAATTAATAATAATAATGAGAATGAATGACTTGACTGTTGATTTTGTAATATACACGATGAAAGATGAAAATAGATATGGAAAAATATAAAATAACATGAGGATGGAAAGAGTTTGTGGGAGTAGATAAAATTAGACAATTCAAACATATAATAATAATAATATGAATTTTCAATACATGTAACCAATGTTTTAAATTGCGATATAACGGTCAATTGCGCTTGGACTATAATTTACATATGGTGACCGATATTGCGCGATATTGCGGCAATATTGCGGCGAAATTTTGTTGTTTGAAGCATTGCGTTTTTGAAATATTTATTGTGATTTGCGCTATTGCGGCACAATTGTGCCGCAATTTAAATCATTGCATGTAACAGTTGAATAAAGAGAAACCTAGCTTTTTAGTGGCCTCATGCATTCTAGTCAAAAACATGTACATGACAAAAACTTCTTAAATTTTGAATTATTAAAAAAAGGCACGGACTTTTTGAAACAATGAAATAATGCAAAGGCTTCAAGCTTCATTACCTAAGGTTCATCATTTTTTTTTTATTTCATGTCAATCTGTCAAGAACCAAATAAAGTTAAATAACATCTTATACTGATATATTATAATTCGCAAATAAATAAACAAGTCACTTTATTCAGAAGCTATTTGCTATGACAAAGTTCTAGTGATCAATCCCTCCTTACAAAAAAAAAAAAATTAACAATAATACTAATGATTATTTGAACTTAATATATCAATTTGTACAAAGTTACTTTTTTTCATGTACAAGTCACGCGACACATTACAATGATACTATCTAATGTACGTGACACATTGCTATCTAATGAACACCAAAAATCAAACTGATTTTGAGATTTTTACACAGGTAAATTTAATATTTATATGTTTTGAAGGGTTATAAGTTATAACTTATATATGAAAAAAACACCTTGAAATCCCCTTGCATAAAATTTTCAACGACCATCATCTAGAAATAGTGTACTATGCTCGAGCTGTCAAAATCAATCACTCTTATAAAAATGAAGACCGAAGAATATAATAACTCGCAGTAATAATGATAGTTATATTAATTACATATCACGTTAGCTTTCACATTCCAAGCTGCATAAATGTTGAATTTAAATATCTTCCTTTCCAGCTAAAATGTTCTAATTTCTCCAATTCATCCATAGGACACTTCTTGATATTTACCTAACAAAGCTCTGCAGAAAAACAGAAATTTATAAATCAAAATGAGGTCACCAAAAACATAAATTTAGGGTAAAGAAAATAAAATACTTTTTTAAAAGTATTAATTTTTAAGTACGAACAAAATTAAACTTAAATTAGGGTCCAGAAGATGAAAAAAAAAATTGTTTGGAAAAGTATATTAATTTACCAGCATGTTTTGTAGATATTGATTATTCCCAATGCCATTTTTGTTTATATATATAATTTGTACTGACCAATTGTTTCTTGCATCAAGCAAATATCAAAAATAGAGGAAGAAAAAATCACAAGTTAAATAGTTAATATGGAACTAAATTATGAAGTGTACACAAACATGGTTTAGTTTCTAAACATTTGTGTCTATATATGATTCTACAAAATAATTATGGTATTATTAAAAGAGAACTGACCATAAATTTGGAATCGAGGCATTGGCCAACATGAATTTGAACCAAAACAGCTCCTCAAACAGCATGTTGAATATCCAAGATATTGCAGATATGAAAAATCAAATACCAATCTCTTGACTAATGTAATCGCAAATGGAAGATTTTAATGACGAATAAAATAAATTAGAACAAATTAACACATAAAAAGTTAATTCTAACCTGAAAAATCTTTGGATCGCTCAAACAGCATGAGTTCATCAATGACAAAGGAACCTTAATAATGTATAAAAATGTATATTAACTAAATTATACCTAATTCAGGAATAAAGGTATAATAAATGAAAGTGTACCAAACCTGAGAACAAAATGTCAAATGACCACATCAAAATCTCCATGTCGGCACCTAATTACAAAAATTGTATGATTAATATAATTCTAAAGAAACATAACAAAGATAACAGAATTTTGGACCGAACGAAATGTACCTCTCTAGGGAATAAATCAGGATATTGGAACATACTCTAAATTTCAAATCTTTATACCTAGAAAAAGAAACAAAAGTATATGAATGAATAAATTTCGTTAATGATTAGCATTTGAAAAGAGTAGAAAAAAGGAAAAAAAGAGTTGTTTTGTTTTTTGTATCAATGGCTTGCACCTACCCTGAAATGGATTGTATCGTTTATTTTTATGTGAGAAGGATATCTAAAGGAGTGGCATTTCATGGTTCAGGATAGTGAATGCGTGTATATATGTGAACCTATTATGCAGTCAAGTCATTGAAGAGGCACGGCTGTACTCGCTGCTTGCTTTCATGCTTGCGATTTCTCCTCCAATTGTTTCTTCTTCATCCACTTGAATGCTTCGATTCGAGGACTGTTAATTTTAGATTTTGTGTGAATTAGAAAAACTGAAATTGATTAATTGATAAATGTTATTTTTAAATGGTTACTGAACATGCAGAGATGAGTGGAAGGAAGGGGGCCTCTGATTTTTCTTGCGATTTTTGAGACCTCTATGGATGGAGAAAAGTACGAGGGAGTAATGGGTGAAAGAACGCACAACAATAATTACCTGGCTTCAATTGAGAATAATTGCATGAAATTTTTGTCCCAATCATACATGTTGAAAAATTCGTTGCCCTTTTAGCCACCAGACACTATCCGAACGTCCACCCCTCATTCAAATCCACCATTGTTGGGGATGAAGACGCTTTACAACAAAACGCACAACCCTGAGGAGAGAGAGTTCTAGGATATCATTGCGAACAAATAACGAAAACCCAAAAAAAAATCAAAAGGAAAAAGAAGGTACAGTGGCTGGACAGTGGCTCGATCCGCATCTGGCGTCCCTTCAGCCGCCATGGCGATCTTGCAGTGCTCCTCTCTCTCGCTACAGCCGCAGTGCTCCTCTCTCTCTCTCTCTCTCTCTCTCTCTCTCTCTCTCTGCGGCCGTCGTGGCGATCCATCGCCGTCTCCGATGTGTTGAGCGCCTCTCTCTCTTTCTCCCTCTCTCCCTACCTGTCGCTCACTTCTCCACCACCGTCATGGCGTTTCTCCCTCTCTCTCTTTCGCCGTTCTCTCTGTCTCTCGCTTGTATGGTTTAGAAAAGAGAAGGTTCGTGGGGTCTAGAGAATGGGTGAGAAGGCGAGGAGGTATTTGTTTGGGTTGATAAACAGTAAAGGGAGACGTGGCTATCTACGGTTGAGCTAAACCGGGATAAATTTAATGGGAGGGTTGATTAGAAAATTATACCAATTTTTGACCGTTCCTTGATGACATATATATTTACATGTGTTATGTGTATACACTTTTAGTCACACAATATTAATTTTTGCAAAACAAATGGTGTGTGGCATTTCACGCCAAAAACACACATTAACGTGAAGCAAGAAAAAGGAAAAAAAATCCTTTTCTATAACTTATCCTCTTTTTTAAGGACAGAAAAGCTGAACCAAAAAAACTTTTGAATAATAGGAAGATTGTATAAGCTTAATAATATCATGATTTTACTCGAGGCCCGGAAGAACTTTTTCTTATTTGAGTGGGCTTTTTTAGACTTGAGTCTGAATTCATTTGGAACCTATGTTACGCGGATACTCCAAAAACGCCGAAGTATCCTGAGGATACGGGTATCCGATACGGATACGGGTGCGATACGGCTGCGATACGTATCGGATACGCCACGTGGAGTATCCGAATTTTTTAATATTATTTTTTTTCGGATACGGCGGGGATACGGCAGGATACGGCAGGATACGGCTGGGATACGTTTAGGATACGGCTGGGATACTCCATTTAGGATACTTCGGCCCAATATATGTTTTGGCCCATAATATTTTTAAATAATTTGTATATGATACTTCTAGGATACTTCTAGGATACTTCTAAAACTAGTTTTAGGATACTTCTAAAATAATTTAAGATAATTTTATGATACTTGTATTGTTATGTTGATTTTTTTTATTGTTATGATATTTAATTTAAAAATATTATTTAATTTATTATTTATTTATTTATTATTTATTTATTTATTATATATAATATAAATATATTAAAATAATAACTATATAGCCGTATCCGTATCCGTGATTTTTCAAAAATTGTCGTATCGCCGTATCCGTATCGTATCGGATACGATACCCGTACCCGTATCCGTGCAACATAGTTTGGAACACGTTCCGTATTTCTTTTTATAAAAAAAAATCATTGCAAGTAGGAGTGCAATTTGAATAGGATATTTTCATAACTACAAAGTATCAAAATTATCATTTTAAATTTTTATAAATTATATAGTTCTTTCGTTGTCATGTTTACATAATAAATAATTTTGGATATATTTATGCTCACTAGCATACATGACATCACATGACATTGTCATTTAATTCACTTGACAATGAGCAAATACCCCGAGAAATTGGAGAAAAAATATATATTTATGCTCACTATCAAAATTATCATACACGACATGACATTGTCATTTTTATAAGGTTTTCAATAAAAAATATATATATGGAATATGTATTTGCAATACAAATCATTTTTTTCATCAGGTCCAAAATTATACTGATATAAATAATACTTAATAAATACATAAATTTCATGCACCACACACAGATAACCATTATATTATCACGCACCTCGCAAAAATAAGTTTTTTCTTTTAACCAATAACCACTGACAACTTTCCACACCATCTTGCAAGATTGTGTGCGTAATTTTTATGTGAGGTGCATATCACATTTGTTTCTCATTACGCCAATTTTTTTCAATAAATTTAGTACTGGTATATGTTATAAGAACCCATTTCTTCCATTATATAATAAGTTAAATGGATTCTATCACTACAAATATTTCGTCAAACTTCAAATTTAATTCATATGTTTGCTCTTAACAATACAAAAAAAGGAATTCTTCAAAAAAAAAACCTAACTTTTTTTGGATTTATCAAAAAACCTCTTAACTTTTAAATTATTCGAAAAATCTCCTATGAATTGAGTTTAATTCTTCAAAAACCCCTACTAGTGTTATTTTCAACTTTCCATCCAAATTAACATTTTTTTGGGTCAAAATACCTTCACAATTTATTTATACTAGAATTTATTATATAAACTAATGGATAAATAATATTTTACAATATAATATCATAATATTAAAAAAAAACTTTTAAACTATCTCTTCAAGCTATGTTATTTTTTTTAATCAAAACCGTATTGATGTTGGATGCAATATTCATAGGACATGGAATATGAAAAGTTGTTTTATTTTTTTTTGACACACATAACTTATACAATTTGTTCTTTTATAAATCTTTTTGCTATCGTTCATTTTTTACATTATTACAAAAATCATTATTTATTATTATTTATTTCTTATTTTCTATAAAATAAAATCTGAACATTAAAGCTCACCAAGCGATGCTATGAATTGAATCTAAATATCGATGAGTTCAAATACTACTTTCGTCGTCGCAAGATCATACAAGTAGTTTACTTTTCTCTCGTGTTGCTTTTACTTTTTGCTATTATGATTCTACTCGTATCTATAAGTGACTGGTACATGGTCGTCAGTTTGGATTTCGGTATCACTAACACTGGTATCTACCGGTTAATTAGTACTTACTGGTACATGTAAGATTTATGGTTTTCTACCGTTTTCAAATCAATGGTTCCTTTAAGTCACTAATCATTTTTATTTCTGTTTCTTGTATCCTACGATTGTTTCTTCCATTTCGATGATCACACCAAGCAAAACTCACCATGCAAATATCCTCATTTTTATCTTTATAAAGAAATATATGAATAATCATCTTTGTATTTTGCCTTCAACAATAACGAGCAGAGGTCATCGTCATTCGTCAACTTTGCTCCATTGGTCGAGAGAAGATGTGTCGGGTCATCGTAGAACTAGACATTGCACAAGTACAGTACATAGTATCACATTTGATCCATTTATTTAGTTAAGGTTGTTTGACTCGAAATTAAATATAACTAGAGGGTTCCTCGCTCCGATCCAGCATTAACATCATATTATATTTACGACTCGTTTTTATGTTCTCAATTTTCTCCAATTTCTGAATTATCTCATCTTATCATGCAAAATTCATTTTCTTTTAACATACTATGACTATCAAAATTCATTTTCTTTTAACGAATCTCACAACAATCGAATATATTTTTCACACATGATTTTGCAGTCGACAATTATATATACACAATTTGTCACGCAATATTACTTTGATAAAACAAGTTTTGCATAACAGTTCACGCCAAAAGACATTTTAAAAAGAAAAGAAAATCAAAAAATTCTGATACATATTTTCCTTTTCTAGGAAAAAAAAACTAAAGCAACGAAGCTTCGCCAGTTAAATCTCATAAAATGTCATGCGTAAAAGCCACAACGGACCAACACCGACCAAACATGAACCACACAAAGCCCACGCATAAATGCACTCAAAAAATTTCTAGTATATATCGGTTCCTTACAAAACAAATCTAGTACACCATTTCAAATGATTACAAATTAAGTCGCCATAATCTTAAAAATATTTAATAATCAAGTACTCGTTCGGCAAAACATGAAATAACGGAAGAGTGGAAGAAATCTAATTCTATTTTATTGCAAAAATATTCGGAAGATTAAATAGTGGTAGAGTGAAAGTAAAATTTAAATTAATATTTTTTATTCGGAAGGATGAGAGAGAGGAAGAGAAAAAAAATTATTTCATCTTCTTCCACTCTTCCATCTTCCTCATGGAATATAGTTAAACTATATTATTCCAATTTTTTCCAACCTTGTTCGGCGGACTAAAATAATTTATTCCATTATCTTTCTTTATTCCACTCTAATTCCAAGTTACCGAACAGGGCCTGTTAATAATTCAAATGGTTTCAATATTTTGTAAATTTTGAAATGATACCTTGGACTTTAAAAAAATGTGATATTTTTTGTTTTTTTATGGATAAATATGATATCTTGGGATTTCTTTTATAAAAGTAAATGTATGAATTTCCTGTATATAACTTTTACATAACCCAAGACATCCAATTTTAATATTTTTATTATATTTTGCAATTTGTAATTTTGTAGTAATTAGAAAAAATGTTATAAATAAGATAATTTTCATGTATAATCTTTATAGAACTCAAAATATGACATACACCCTTATAAATAAATAAAGTTCTCTATTACATATAAACGCATTAGAACTTACAAATTTCTTGCGCGTGTTTAAAAATCTAGAATGGTACAAATATCCCCCTGAAAATCTTAAAAAATTTCACATCTTAAAATAAATAAATTAAAATATGATCTTTAAAATTTGATAATTTCACAAATATCCAATAGCATCTTAAAATATTAAGTACACCCTCATAATGAACCAAAAAAAAAATCTTCAAAACATATTACAATTTAATATCTTTGTAACTCTAAAACCAAAGAATGCCACGTACATTCCTACAATGTGAAAATGTAACTTTTGTTCATAAAATCACAATGTAATATATATACCCGCAATAGTCTCTTACAAGTGATCAAATTTCACGTGCAAATAGGAAAATGTCAATTATGATTTCATTGAATATTTTAAATATAATAAGATTTTTATTTATTTGTAATTCACAAAATTTTAAAATATCATATATATATTCCTAAAAGTGAAAATATCAAGAAGTTCTTCAGTTTTCATGACACATTTCACATACAGTGCTTGCATCTCGAACTATATTATCTATATAAAAAACCAAAAGAAATGTATATACGAGAAAATAGATTATATAATGGGAAATTTTGATATGAAGACCAATTATGTTTGCTATTTTACAAAATAGACTAAATTTTTTGGTAATTTAAAAAATAACACTTTCAACTTTTGAAAACTGGAGAGCTTTTCAAATTCTGTGTTGGTTGATACTTCACCCCAATTTGCACCATTATATATATCCATCATTTATACAATTGAAAAAAAAAATCAAATAAATACTATATTTTATTTTTAAAACATAAAAAATCATATTTTCTTTAAAATAAATTGGTGTCCATTAAAAATATTCATATTTTATAAAATGATATCTCTAATATTATATTATTCTGAAAATAAAAATCATACTTTCAAAAATATTTTGTACAAGAAATTATTACTTTTAAGTATAATATCATATTCTCATTGTGTTAATTTGAAAAATCATATAATATTTTATTTTACAACATATCCTAAATTTTCTAGAACATAATTATTATTTAAAAATAATTAATATTATTATTATCATTTTTAAAAATATTTGCAAAAAAAAAAAAAAAAATTCGAAATCGTAAATGGTTTAAAATATAATTTAATTTTGCAAATATTCTCAAAAATGATAAATATATTATACATTATTTTAGAATAATCATTATATTTGAGAAAAATTAAGAAATATGGTAAAAAAAGATATATAAAAGGTAATATGATTTTTCAAATTAATACGATGAAAATATAATCTTATAAATGTAATAATTTTGTGTACAATATTTTTGAAAATATGATTTTTACTTTCGAAATAAAATACTATTATATATCATTTTATAAAATATAAATATTTTTAATTACACAAATTTATTTTAAAGAAATATGATTTTTTATGATTTAAAAATAAAATATAGTATTTATTTGATTTTTTCTTCAATTATATAAATGATGGATATATATATAATGGTGCAAATTGGGGTGAAGTATCAACCAAAATAGAATTTGAAAAGCTCTCGACTTTTCAAAAGTCGAGAGTGTTATTTTTCAAATTACCAAATTTTTTGGTCTATTTTGCAAAATGACAAACTTATTTGATCTACGTACCAAAATTTCCCTTATATAATTGTCACTGAAAAAAGATTATAAATTAAATTAAATATAAAAATAGAAATAGAAATTTTTTTAATTTAATTTATAACATTAAATAATAATAAATAGGGACAAATAATTAGCGATGAGAGAGAGACTCAAAGAAGATTTCTAAAAAAAACTGACCAGAAATGTCGATTCTCATTTTTCCAAAGTTTCTATACAATTTCCAATAATTCTTCACACAGAATTTTACCACGATCAAAATTTACAACAGTAAATATTCAATAATACTTTTTTACCAACAAAATTGTTATTCTGAATCTCGTATATGATTTTGACAAAAAATAAATCGAAACAAAAAGTCACAGGAGCACTACTCCCTTTCTTAAACCTCATTTATTTTTCCCATTAAAAAAATCATGAATCTATGGAAATGGAAAGATGAGGACCTACTGAAGAAGAACTATCTTGAATAAGCAAGTGAATTTCATGTTTTCGTTTTTTTAACTTCAATTCAATTTTTTTAGCTAGATTCCCAATTGTTTATTGATATCCATGCAGCAATCCGCAATATATGGATTTTATTAGTGTTATCACGTTACTGGTTTATTTTTTTCATTTCTTTTGATGTTGGATGCATATCACGTATTTGATGAAATTCCCGATTCGAGACTCTTATCTTATTATATTTACGATTTATTTTTATTTTCTCAATCTTATATTCAAAATTCATTTTCTTTTAATAATATGAATAATCATAGATAAATTAATTCAAATAAATTTGTTTTAAAATAATATTATTAATATTATCATACAAATATATAATTACAATGAAAAACATAATTTACATAGTCGTCGCATAGCGCGAGTATTCATAGTATCTATAATTTTACATCATTACATAGAGTTTTTGCAACTTCGCTTGAGATGCATTTGTAAAATAAATCACTTGGGCTTGCAGGCCTGAATTTTGCATTCTCGGATAGAGGTTTTTCTTTTGTTGATAATTTTATTTGAATATCAGGGTGATTTCAAATTCGGGCTTTTTTTTCCAATGGTCTTAACCATCCAAAGTTGGGAGTTGGGACAAGGCTGCAGAATGAAAAATATAAATCATTGGTCTTGATCATGGACAAAGAAATAAAAACCCTCACTCAGCAACTCTGTTATGTCCAAAGAATAAAACTATGTGCGTATCGTAGTACACCAAGTAAATTATTGCTTATTTACATGTTCGGTAATTAGACCATGCTCTTCTAGGCAGGATTGGGAATAAAACGTGCTGCTAATGGAATGTACGACGCCAAAGCGAATGAGGGCAAGAAATTGCACAAACTATAAAACAAAGAGATGTGGCAGGTTTAAATTTGTAGAAACCAAAAAGGAGGCCCAAACAAGCATCGATACACCAAGAGGCACCGTATTGCACCAATGCATTCTGCCAAGGAAATTAGCAAAATAAAACAACTTCTTGTTGTTTATGGATTTTATAATTTTGACTTTGTATCGTTGTTTATGTACAAAATAAAATAAACAACTTCTTGTTGTTTAAGGACTTTATGATTTGAGTTTCGTAATTTCTCGTTGTGTGTACAAAATAAACAACTTCTTGTTGTTAATTAGCTTTTTGTTGTTGTTCATGTACAAACTTACACTCACTCGCATGACCAGGATAAAGGACGACTACAAATTAATCAGGTAAATTTCTTAAACTCAGTTAACTAACGATCTAACATTGTTTGATTCTTTTACTTTTGAGCTAATTATAATTCGATTACTTCACTGCATTTTTGGAACAGGCTACACTGGGAAACGGAGTAGAGAAATGTGGTAAATCATCGTCGCCAAAAACAATTTTACGATTCAAGTCAGGAGAAAATAGCACCGTTTATTTGTGCAGTTTGTTCACAAATACCTCTGAAACGTGTCACTTGGATCTCGAAATCGAGAAGCCAGATGAGGAAATCGAGTTTTCTCTGTGATTGGTCAAAGAAGCATTAATTTATCGGGATTCAATATTTACTCGAAAAGAGACTTTTATGGAAGCGAGTATTCATAATTGTCATATCTGAATTTCAAACATGTCTATTTTGAATTATTATTTTGTTCGTTTAATTTTCCTTGACTTTATTAAAGCGATGAATTTGGGGAGGATATTGCCGAGACCGATAGTGAGAGTGAAGATTCTGAATACGCTACTTTTGCTGACGAGGACCAGGATTCTTACGATTCTGATTTCATCGATGATGGTGATGTCAACATGTTTGATTCTTCTCCTCGCAAAAGTGGCGGTAATATTTCTCATATTTTTGTAGGGGTATAGGTGATATTTTGCATGGTTCTGAGACTCGGCCGAGTAAAAAAAAACTCGGCCGAGTTGAGTCGGACTCGGACACAGCCGAGCCGAGTTTCGGCCGGATAACTCGGATCCGACTTTTTTTTTTGCCGATTCTC
Source organism: Luzula sylvatica (assembly GCA_946800325.1). Taxonomy (NCBI): domain Eukaryota; kingdom Viridiplantae; phylum Streptophyta; class Magnoliopsida; order Poales; family Juncaceae; genus Luzula; species Luzula sylvatica. Next base: position 75,119,950 of record OX326956.1, on the reverse strand, counting down.
TATTTTTTTGCCATTTTCGCGAGTTTGAGAACTTGGGACTAGTGTTCTGAAAATCGGCCTTGGCGGCCGATTAATCACCGATTAATCGTTCCTCGATGGTCTGCCGTCGAGATAAGCCCTTGGCGTTTTGTGTTTGGCGGAATCCGCCAAGTGGCCGCCAAGGGTCCGCCAAGACCGCCAAGCCACCGCCGAGCCGATTTTTAGAAGTGTTTTTTTTTTTTTTTTTTTTTTTAATTGCCATCCATAACCTAGTTGTTTGAATGTGAAGCACAAAAAATTGTATATTATGAGAGGCTGTGGGATACTATTCAAAATAACGATCGTTTTCGTTATGGATTGCCAATGGATCTACATTGACATCAAAAAAAATTAGGCATCAATAATGAAAACGATCGTTTGTCGGATACTATTCAAAAAAAAAATGTGGACTAAATTTTTTCATATTTTTAATATTATTTATATATATATAAATTATTATTATTATTTGAGTTTATGTTAGTTTAGTGACGTAGTGTATTTTGTTACTTAAATTATTCAAAACTTATTAAAAAAACTGTGATTTGTAATTTTGTTTAATTAATTTAAATATTAAATATAAAAAAATAAAAATCCGCCGAGGTCCGCCGAGATTCCCGATTAATCCCGATTAATCATCCTTGGCGCTTGATGGTCGTCTGCCGACCAGCGAGCGTCGAGGGATTTCTGAAACATTGCTTGGGACAAAGAGAGGAAGAAAGGTAATGGCGTGCTGTTGAGTTGAGCACTTATGTGTAGGGGTCAGCTAGACTTGATGTACGGGTTGAGGGCTGTTTAGTCTTGTTGAGGAAGAAAGGTAATAAGTACCTGAGACTTGGTCTAGTTCACGTGACCAAGAAATAGAGTAAAGTATAATATTAATTAAATAATGTATTTCATATTTCTTCTCAGGTACATAAACTCAAATAGCAAGAGTAAAGTATGATATTTAATTAAATGTTATATTTTATATTTCTTCTCTCACATAAAAAGACTCAAAAAAACAATAGAGTAAAGTATGATATTAATTAAATGTTGTATTTTATATTTCTTCTCTCACATACAAAGACTCAAAAAGCAATAGAGTAAAGTATGATATTAATTAAATGTTGTATTTTATATTTCTTCTCTCACATACAAAAACTCAAAGAGCAATAGAGTAAAGTATGATATTAATTAAATGTTGTATTTTATATTTTTTCTCTCACATACAAAGACTCAAAGAGCAATAGAGTAAACTATGATATTAATTAAAGGTTTTATTTTATATTATCAAAATGAGCATGATAATAACGAGATCATGCAACCGGCACGTTATAATTTTTTGCACTAGTTTATTTTATGATGTATATCTTTTTTAATTAATTAAGTATTATTATATATAATATAATGTAATTTGCATTTACTATATATAATATAATGTAATTTGCATTTGTGTTATTTTTTTTTAATTAATAAAACAACATTTTCACAAAATCCGACTTTCCGATCCAGATTCGATATTTAAAAATTGTCTTTATTTTACTCCTAAATTTATGAAAATCGAATAAAAGAAACTAAAAGTTTTAAGGGTAGGCTTACAATTTACAAATATACATACATACCATCCAGATTCGATATTTTGCATATGAGATGTGATTTTTTTTTTTTTTTAAAGATTGTTATATTAAAATATATTGTAGTTCTATAAAAATTGTTTTTATTTTACACATCCTTCAATTTCATTTTTACAGTGCATAAAGATTTTACAGTACATACTTTATTTCAGTCATACTAGCCATACTAGACATACTTCACTTTTCATTATAAAAATTTGGATTTTATTAGTTGAATTTGTGTGTATCATGTTTATGAATGATTATTTATTTTTAAAATATTTTTTTCTATTTTTTTCGATTTTTTTACTAATCGTCCGAGTTTTTTTTTTGACTCGTCCGAGTCTTGTCCGAGTCGTCCGAGTTCCGAGTCTCCGGAGCCAACCGAGTCCGAGTCCGAGTTCGAGTCCGAGTTTCAGAACCATGATATTTTGTTACTTCTGTTTTGTTGGGATTTAATTGTTATATAATTTGTAGTCGTGATTGAGGAGATAGTAGACGATGAGGAGCCGTCAGAAGAAGATGAAGAGAAGGAGAAGCTAGCAATGGTTAAGAAAATGACGATTCTGCCCTTGTGGTAAGCGACGACGAAGATGGTTTCCCATTCTCGGAGACCAAGAAGAGCGAAGAGAAGACCGCCGAGGAGGACGGCAAGAAGAGGAAGAATGACGATTCTACCCTCGAGACTAATCGAGTCGTGAAGAACAAAAAGAAATTGGAGAAGAAGAAGAACAAGAAGGGTAAAAATGTCATTGTCTCCGAAACAGAAGAATCTGAGAAGTCCAAGGAGGAAAACGAAGCGGTACCAGAGGTGGAAAATAACGACGTACCAGTTGAAGGTAAAGCGGTACCAGCGGAGGAAAAGAAAGAAGGGAAAAAGAAGAAGAATAAGAAGGCTGAAAAAGATTCAAGCCAGAAGGAAGAAAAAGACGGGAGCGGATCTGGTCCAATGGTCATTGGACAATATCACAACCATGCATTATAAGGACTGTCCGATCTAATCACAAGTGATTGTTGAGTGATTGTGATAATATCTCATTTAACCTCTCCGTTTTCTCTCGGTTAGTAACAAAATAGGAAATAGATCTCTCTCGTGAGTATATTCTCCTCTTCTCTCCTGAGTGAGTAAATAGGAACTTTTTTTTACCAAATACACATATCAAGTAAGGAAAGCACGCCCTGCCATGGACATTACTTTGGGCTTCTCTCTCTCTCTCTCTCTCTCTCTCTCTCTCTCTCTCTCTCTCTCTCTCTCTATATATATATATATATATATATCATGCTCTTTGTTATTGGTTTCGACAGCTCATGTTCTTGCCTCTCTTTCTCCTCAATTTTCAAAGTCATAACTGTTCTTATCAGCGACGATGTCGAGAAATATGATCATATCAATCAAATTTATCTCCATAGAAATTACTTATCATGTTCATTGGTGATGTAATTAAATATTATTATTTCATCCTTTTAATATGAACAAGGTACTGTAATTACACAATAAAAAGAAAGATGGAGGTCGAGGAAAACGCAGGTATAAAAGTGGATTAGAAACTAACAATAAAAAGGCCAAGAGTAAGTACTTTTTTTTAATTAATCATATTTTTATAAACATTTCTTTTTGTTGCTGTGACTGACATTTTTTTCCATGCAGAGAATGATAGAAACATGAACCCTGATTTAGATAATTACTCCCTTCGTGAGTCACAGAATGTTGAAGGATCGATATTAGCATCTAATCCTATTCTTCAGGTTCATGTGGTTTTCTTACTTTTGAATAAATTAGTTTTAGTTAGCATTATCTTATTACTAATAAAGTAAATTCAATCCAGGACTCTTCTTATGCTTACGGATCTGCTTGTGAACTTCTCAATGCAGTACATGCCAGATTTTTATTAGGATAATTTGATCAATTCTATTAAATAATAATACATTGTGTTGTCTATTTGATTGTTTGTGAGATTTGGTCTGGATAGATGTTATAATTCAATGTTAGTATGATGTTTTATCTATTTGATTGTTTGTAAGGTTTGGTATGTATCGATGAGAGACTGATATTTTCAATATATCGATGAGAGATTGATATTTTTCAGAAATTTGCCGAAGTTTGAATGCACAAATTTTTTTATTTTGCATAATGAAAAAGAAATTGATTACATCAGTTAAGTTCATAACATCATTAAAAAGGAATACTCAAGAGTATACATAGCTTAGCTCTCCAAAGTATAAATTTGTTCTTAAAAACAAAAAGAAACACTAAGGAAGCGCAATTAATTGATAACATCGAGAATCGGCTTCCTCAACTTCAAAGAAGACCATCACTTCATCCTTCTATAGTAAACTGTCTGGAGAAGAGTTAAAGACAGTACAAATATCCACTTGAATCCCAGCAAAAATAAAGGGTAGTTTGGTAATTTCCCCCTATTTCATTTGAAATTTACATAAAACAAACATCAGGAAATTTGAAGAAATTAATAATTCAATTTTGGCTGATTTAAGCTGTACAAAAAATTGGGCGATTTAAGTATCAAGAAGTATGCATCGAATTTGACTGAATAAACCTGGAATTGGAGGGATCTTCAGTGCTAAGGGGAGTATAAGATCGATTCGGATGCTGAAGAGACGTACTTGACATCTCCACCGACGAACCCGGATCATCATTAGCATAAGACGAAGAGACGGTCGGAACCCTAACACTTTTTACGGATCCGAGTGGTTCAGGTGAGGATCCGGGTACGAAACAACCGGTATTGACCATTAGAGTGTTGTAAAAGAGGATCGGGGTTCAGATGGATTTGGATCGTCGAGAAAATGGCAAAAAAGAAGCTTTCTCCATGGCTACTATATTTTTAACGAGAGAGAGGAGTGAGGGGGAGAGAGAGCCCAATCTATTTTCTGCCTTGTTACTAACTGAGAGAAAACGGAGAGCTTAAATGATATATTATCACAATCACTTATGATTAGATCGGACGGTCCATATAATGCATGATTGTGATATGGTCCAATGACCATTGGACCAGACCCGCTCCCGAAAAAGACGAAAAGGAAAAGGACGAAGAAAAACCGGCGCAGAAAGCTTGTACTTTTGCAAATGGATTGGTTATCGAGGAGATCTCGATGGGTCGACCTGATGCTAAACGTGCCAGTCCCGGCAACAAGGTACTTTTATTAATTAATTAATTTATTATTATTATTATTATTTTTTTTTTTAATTTTCAATAAAAATGTTTGGTTTTTGTGAAGGTTTCCGTGAACTATATTGGAAAGTTAAAAGAGTGGAAAAATATTCGACTGTCATGATGTTGGTCATGTTGGTCAAAGGCCCATCAAATTTCGTCTTGGTATTTTTGCATTTTTTGAGTATTTATTTAGCGTTAATATTATTATTTCTGTATTTAAACAATTATTTCTATTTTAAATAGGTATAGGACAGGTCATCAAGGACTGGGAGGTTGGTGTAAATGGTATGATAATTTTATCTTAATAATAACTAAAGCTAATTTTATCATAATATATATATTTTTTTTATATTATATTTTAGGTATGCGTGATAGGGACAAAAGGAGGCTTACGGTACCGCCATCTATGGGGTAATTTTGGTCTTCATTTTTTTATTCTATTATCTTAATTCAATTTGTAAAAGAAAATGAAAAATTTATTGATTAATTTTTTTTGGTAGATATGGAGATCAGAAAGTTGGAATGATACCGAAGGACTCGTTGCTCATTTTTGAGAAATATGAGAAAGACCCAATTCAACGAAGAGCCCAATAGAATCTCTAAGCTGGTCGAATAGAACGAGGGACCAAACTAAACCCTCATTCTCACTATCTTTACCTTTACCGCTCGTTCTCTCTCTCCCGCCGCCATTCCATTTCAATGTCCGACGTTCATCTTTTCCTGCTCTTTTTCTCCCCCTCTCTGTTTATCTCCTACTTCTTTCCCAAGCAAAGGAATAATCTACGACCAGATCATCTCGTACCCACTTTCTCAAGCAAAGGAATATACGATCTCATCATCTCAAAAGCATGAAAAACAGCGAATCTGGTGTGAGTGAATTAATCTGATGAAATGCGAAAACATTTCTTACGAGGTCGCTGTAGCATTTTGCCAATTTGGTGAGTCCATTGAGGTAATAAATGTACTTTTATACTTTTATACCTTTAAGCGATAAAAATATAGTATATTAAACCATATAATCAAGTATAAATACTTTTAATGGGTATATTTATCTCAATTTTTTGTTCTTTTGTTAGATGAAAATAATTTTGTTAGATGAAAATAATTTTTTGTTCTTTTGTTAGATAAAATATAGTATATTAAACCATATAGTCAAAGTCAAAGTGGATCTAATATTCCTCCAAATCCTCAGGCCCATGTGGAATGTGGAAGGTATTGTTTTCCAAAATATTCAAAAAAAGATAGTATTCTTTTATTTTATTTTTTCTAATTTTGTTTTGGTATTAGGCAGGCAATATGCCAATTCAGCGGAAGAATTATAACTGCGACCTGAACTCTCCTCCAGAAACGGGTAACAGATCCAACAATATCCAACTTAGGCCAGGCAATAAGATCCGTTTAGACGAATCCAAACCCATTAACCCGACTCCTCCTTGGTCTACAAATAATAATAATAATATCTATAATTTTACATCATTACAGTACGAGAGAGTTTTTACAACTTCACTTAAGATGCATTTGTTCCTTTTATAATTTTAGTTTCACGATCTGGTTGTTTACGGACGTAATTTTTTTTTATGAACTTGTATGTATAAAATAAACAACATCCTGTTGTTTATGGACTATTTTTTTATTTTTATAAACGCGTACGTATTTTAACACAACATATTATTTTATTTTGTAAACTTATATGTTTACTATAAACAACTTGTTGTTTATTGTTTATGAACTTGAACTCTGGAAATTTCTAGTTGTACAAAATAAACAAGGAGCATTTCTGTCAGTAACCCAGTTTGAAAAAATATTTCGAAAAATAGCTTCGTTTCACAAAATATTCCAAAACTAACCCAAATCGGATTTTAAAATCTCGATGTCACCTGATTTTAAAAACCTGGCGCCGTAATTAAGTATAAATCGTGATTTGATGGAAGACATAATTGCATGATGAAATTACAGGATTTTAAATCTCGGTATTCAATGCAAATTAAAAAGCAAATAAGTGTCTCCAAATTTTACCCATCATGTTTTTTGTATTTTAGTTAGCGTATTTAATTAGCAAAGTAAGCAACACATATTATGTAATTAACAATTAATTTAATGCATATTTAACCTAATTTGAATTCATAATTTAAATTAATATCAATTAATTATTAATGATATATTTTTTAATTATTACGTTAATTAAGTATGTTAATTTAAATATGTAGAATTCGGCCGGAAAATCTTGGGGCAAAATAAATTTTTCATGTTTTTAATAACACACTTTTCATAAAACAAAATGGGAAATTATATTTTTCCCCAAAAATTCTCCGCCGAACTCTCCATATTTGAGTCAACACGCTTAATTAACACAATAATTAAAAAACATATCAATAATAATTAGATAATATTGATATAAATCTATGGATTCAAATAAATAATAATTCCGTATTAAATTAATGATTAACATTGCTTAATTCTCGGATTAAACAATGTTACCTAATTTCATACATACCCATGCAAAATTAGCAAATTTTTTTTTATCCAAAAAAGATCAAAATTGGAAAACGAAAAATAATGGGTTAAAAAGCGAAAAAATACAACAAATAAAATAGGGTAAACTTACAATAACAAAACCAACCAAACTACTAACCAGAAAAACCCAAATCCAATCAAGTATCTCCATTGGGTTCGGTACAATTCAAATTAAAGCAAAGAAACTACTTCTGAACGCATCACTTTCATTTCCGTACTCCTTAAACCTATACTCCTCCAAATTATAAAGCGAAGGAACTTTTCCTCGACTATAACACATTACAAAGACTAAATCGATGCTTCGTATCTTTAAGGGCGTGTTTGCTAGGTTAGTTTTGTATAGCGAAGGAAACCAATACATGAATATCAAGAAATTATGATAGCAGGAATATGCAAAAACTATGAATGTAGGATGTTTAAAAAGTGTGTGATGAAAACCATATGATTAGATGTAGCAAATGAATTAAATATTCTAGAATTTTATTATTTCTTATACAAATTTATAATTATCATAGTTATTTCTTAATCATATTAAAATATTATAATTATATCACATTACTAAATCATACCAATAATTTAATGTCTAATAATAATAATAATAATAATAATAATAATAATAATATTGTTATTATTATTACATTATTTTCTACATTTTTAATTTATTATTATTATTATTATTATTATTATTATTATTATTATTATTATTATTATTATTATTATTATTATCAGTGTTATTATTGTCATCATTAATTCCGAATACATTTTTAATTATGGATTATTTTTTTATTATTACAATTATCATTGTTGTTATTATTATTATCATTATCATTAATTTCTAAATACATTTTTAATTATGTATTAATTTATTATTATTAGTATTATTAAATACATTTTTAATTATGGATTAATTTTTTATTGCTACAATTATTATTATTATTATTATTATTATTATTATTATTATTATTATTTTATAAATACATTTTTAATTACGGATACGAATACGAGTACAAATACGGATACAAATATGATATCTAGTATCCGATTTCGAATACGAATACAAGTACAAATACAAATACGGATACGAATACGATATTCGATATCAATACGGATGCGATATTCGATACAAATACGGATACGAATACGGTATCCTATACCGGATTCAATAAAAAATAAAAACGCCAACTAGATTTTTTTATTTATTTATGCCAACTATTTATATATGTTCAAATGAATCCAAAATAAGTAATATTTAATTATATTTGTGTTTTTATTTTAATAGATAAATAATTTGATGTATTATTTTATTAATTTTCATTCTATCAATTCGGTCAAAACTTATCTCGTAGATAAGTTTTGAAAAGCCAACAAATTAAGACCAATCCTAGGTTTTGAGTAGTCTTGGAATTCAAAACTAGGATAAAAAAATTGGGACTGAACACCTATTAATTCAAACCCCACAAAACATGATTTCCTTTCAAAACTAGCTCTCAAAACTAGGGGAGCGAACAGGCCCTAAACCTCGACCCAATAATTGGGTACCTACACATCGAGCATGTGAACCCGCCCGTGCCGCACTCGACCCCCTTAGGGTTAGGGATGATAAATAGTTTATTGATTCAGGGGTAAATTAATAATTCTACTATTTTTCTTGTTAAGTTTAACAGATTCATAACTTTAGGTTAATTTGATATGTAGAGTTTTACAGGGATAATTTTGATATTTATAATTTTACAAGAACAAATTTGATATTTTTAATTTTGGAGGGATACCTGAAATTCCTTTTTTGTTATGATATTTTGCAAGAAATTATATATATTTTGCAAGAAATACACAATTATATTTTTGATGAAATTATATTATACACTTTTTATTTAAATGCATTTTTATTCATTTTGTAAAGTCAAACATCTTTTTATTAAATTATATTATACTTTTTATTTAGCGTCTTTTTAAATTATAAATTCGAGAGTTTCAACAAGTTGAATTTTTTCCTTGACAAGTACAGTGAAAAGTATAGAATATAGATCCACGGAGAAATACGGTGTACTACAAGATTTAATTTCATGCAAGTCTTTTCCTAACTCCAATATTCACCAAAATTTACCACAAGGCAGATTAAGCATAAAAACAGTGTGTACCAAATTTCAAGTTAATATTCAAAACCCAAAGGACTGCACACTATTTTTCAAACGCAAAGTCTAATTTATCACAATTAAATATTCAATACAAATTAAATCTGAAATTAATTTCTCAAACTTTACACAAAAATTCCCCACACAATACTGAATCTAGCAAAACAAACTTGTTATAAATTGAAGTAACCAATAAAAAGATATGATAATTGATAGTCCTACAAAATGGTATTTGGTACAATTGCAGAAAAAACCCAGTGAAAATTCAGCCGAAAAATAGCAAATTCAGTAATTCACAATAAATTATAAACAATTCCAGATGAGGTGAAACAAATTGCTAATTAAATTACGCAGATTTCAAAATAACATAACTAATTTAATTTAAGTTCAAATTACATGAGATAAATTTCTACCGAAACTACACTTAAATTACTATACAATTATGTTATTTTATGATTTAATAATATCTAAAAGTGTTCTAAATTCAATGAACAAAATAGAAGAAAATGCAAATATTGACAGTTAAGTACAGTGAGTTTTTCAAAATGTAATTTTCAGCAGTTTTCAAACATCAATAACTAAGTCATTACAAGTCCGAATGATATGAAAATTTCACCTAATTAAACTAAATATTAAGTTCTACAAAATGATATTTTTGGTTTATTTCAATTATATTTAGAAATAAATATATGAGTTTTATAAGACATGATAAAAATCAGTAAACCGCCAGAATTACGATTTCTTCCGACTTTGTGGATTTTTCTGTATTTTTTTAGATATCTAAATGAAAATCTATTTAAACAAAATCATGGACAATCATAAATTGAACACAAAAATATTTTGTTTTGAGATAAAAAATGCAATCAAGGAAACTTGAATTGGATTTTGCATACAGGTACTCAGATTTTTCACAAACACACAACTCAACAATAAAAACTGCAAATTAAATTCTGTAAAATTCGAAATAAATTGTGAACAAGTTCTAAACACTGAAACAAACACAATAAAGCAAAAACAAACAAGAGGTAACACGTATTTAACTAAAATCGACTCGAAACCCTAATTATTTTTACACATATACCCCTAAAAAATTATTTATTTACCGATACATCCTCGATTCCTTTACACGGCCCAACCCAAAAACTCAACCTAATCAAACCTAACCCTAAATCATCCCTTTCCCGTCCAATTCTCTCTCTCTCCCCCTCCGTCTCCTCTGCTTAGTTGTGCAAGCGCCTCTGTCGGCCGCGTCCTCTCTCGCTAGGAGCTAGTCCAGAAAGCAAAATTTTGCAAGCGAAATTTCAGGTTTGAGTTGTTTTCTCTTCAGATTTTGTTCTTTTTTGCTTTTGCAGATTTTTTTCTCTGTTGTTTTTCTTTTCGAATTTGACGCAGATTGTGCAGCTGTTTCTTTTCAGATCGTGCAAACATGTTAGAACTTGGAGGATTTACGATTCAGGTCAGAAAAATCTCTTTTTTATGCAGTGTTTTTTTTTCGAACAAGTCTCTTTTTTATTCAGGTCAGAACAGGTCTCTTTGTTATGCAGGATTCACGATTCAGGTCATAACTTGAAGGATTAACGATTCTGTTGCCGTTTCTTCGAAAAAGTTCTTCGAAACAGGTCTCTTTTCTTACTATTTAATTTAATTTACGATTGTGTTGGTGGTATGATACAGTATTTTCCTCAATTGATTTAACTTTTTTGCGATTCAGGTTAGAACTTTTCGAAACAGTCTTCGATTCAGGTCAGAACAATGAAATCATAATTGAATATGAGTTTGTAAATATCAGATTTTACAGAGATGTATTTTTTCTATATTATTGGATTTTACAAGGGTATTTTTATATTTTCAGATTATGGGTATATTTGAATGTGCTTTTGTAATTTTCATATTGTAGAGGGTATATTTGATAGTTTCAATTTGTGCAAATGATATTCGTGATATTTGTGATTTTTTCAGATTTTAGAGGGGTGTTTTTAATATTTCAAATTTTGGAGGGGTACATTTGATATTTCCACGACTTGTAAATATATTTTTAAAATTTTCAATTTTAGAGGCTTATTTGATATTTGAATTTTTTACAAGGTTAGTTTTGAAATTTTCTGATTTTACAGAGATGTATTGTTTCTATATTATTGGATTTTACAAGGGTATTTTTATATTTTCAGAGTAGGGGTATATTTGAATATGCTTTTGTAATTTTCATATTGTTGATAGTTTCAATTTGTGCAATTGATATTTATGATATTTTCAAATTTTTATGGTATGTTTTTGATATTGTCAAATTTGGGAGGGGTACATTTGATATTTCCACGTTTTGGGACTATTTTTAAAATTTTCAATTTTAGAGGCTTATTTGATATTTGCATTTTTTTATAAGGTTAGTTTGAAATTTTCAGATTTTACAATGATATTTTTATTTTTTTCAGATTTTTATAAGGGTGTCTTTGACTTCTGTATGATTTTGCTCGAGTATTTTTGAAATTTTTGTATTATAGTAAGTTATATTTGTTATTTACAGATTTTATGAGGGTTTATTTGTTTATTTCGGGATATATAAAAGTTGCTTTGATGTCCCTAAAGTATAGTTTCTATTCTGATTGATCATTGATGATGATACTGATCGTCATAAGATCATCAATGATTATCATCAAGATCGTACCGTTTATCTTACATGATGGTCGTCATCATCACTTTATGTGGTCGCGATATCTGACCCCGATCGTGATATTATGATCAATCAATGATCGTGATCAAAATATTTAATCGGTGATCCAAGGTACTGTGATATGAACGGGAAGTGATCTGAGGAATGATTCATGGACCATGATCTATATTCCGTGATCTATGATTTGATTCGTGATCTGGGCCGTGTTCCGATATAATCAGTGGGCCGTGTTCCTTAATCCGATATGATCCGTGGGCTGTGATCCGATATGATCCATGGGCCGTGATCCGGCATGATCTGTGATTATCTGGGCCGTGATCCGGCATGATCTGTGATCATCTGGGCCGTGATTAGTAATATGGTATGATCCGATGATCAGTGGGCTGTGATCCGGAGTGACCTGATATGATCAGAAATACGGGTCGTGATACGATATGATTAGAAATACTGGCCGTGATCGGTTATGATCGGAAATGCAGGGCGTGATCCGATATGAGTCGTGGGTCATCATCTGATATGATCCGGGGGCCTTGATCCGTGATCTTGGCCTTGATCCGTGATCTGGGCCTTGATCCGATATGATTTGTGGGCCTGGATCCATGATCCGGGTCGATCGTGATCGGATATGATCCGCGGATATATATGATCCGAGGATTGTGATCCGTGATTTCTGATCTGTCATCTGCGCCAGGATCGGGGGTAATCTGGGTTGTGATAGTTGTTCTGGGCCGTGATCTGAATTGTGGGCCCTGATTTGTATTTGGGCCGGTATCCGTGGTTATATGGGCCGTCATTTGTATTTTGGACCGGGATAGATGGTGATTTGGGCCGTGTTTTGTATTTTGGGCCGGGAGCGTTGGTGATCTTGGCCGCGATTTGTATTTTGTGCGGGGATCGGTGGTGATCTGGGCCGTCATTTGTTTTTTCGGCCGGGATCGGTGGTGATCTGGGCCGTCATTTGTTTTTTCGGCCGGAATCGGTGGTGATCTGGGCCGTCATTTGTTTTTCGGGCCGGGATCGGTTGTGATCTGGGCCGTCATTTGTTTTTTAGGCCGGGATCGATGGTGATCTGGGCCGTGATCTATTTTTGGGCTGATATCGGTGTTGATCTGGACCGTAATTGGTTATCTGGGCCGTGATCTTTTTTGGGCTGGCAACGAGGGAGTTATGGGCAGTCATAGTTGATCTGGGCCGTGATTTGTTTTGGGCCAGGGGCTATTTTTGGGCCGGGATCTGTTTTCTGGGCCTAAACCGACGGAGTTCTGGGTCGGGATCTGTTTTTGGGCCGAGACTGACGGCGTTCTCGTCCGTGATAGGTGATCTGGGCCGTGCTCTGTTTTTTGGGCCGGGATCTTTTTTTGGGCTGTGATCTCTTTTTTTGTATCGCTTTCCTATCTGATAAGCACGCGACCCTATCTGATCAGCGCATAAACCTCCCAGGTACCTTTTTGATAAGCGCAATACCCTACCTGATAAGTGCACAATCCTATCTGATAAGCACGGGATTCTATCTGATAAGTGCGCGATCAAAACTGACAAGTGCGCGATCAAAACTGACAAGTGCGCGATCAAAACTGACAAGTGCGCGATCAAAACTGATAAGTGCGCGATCAAAACTGATAAGTACGCGATCAAATATAAAGTCTATACTTTTATTGCTAATTATTAAAGTACTCTGTTATAATGCTTTATAAAATGCTCATAAGGTGTTGCAGTTTTACTACCGTTTTTCTTAAAATAACAGATTGGTTTTTCTTAAAGTAAACTTCCTGTGCCGCTGTTCCAAAGTGCTGCTTAAGGTCTTTGACAACCCTTACAAAGACACAAATTAAAAAAAAAACTTATTAAATTGCTGAGAATAAATAAATAAACAAAATTAATATTATTATTGTACCTTGAAGGAATTTTCGAAAACTTCTGAAGCTCTTTGGTTCTTTTGCCCTGACAAAGATCTACAAAACCAATTTTCATGATTTTGATTCAAATTTCTTTGCCTTGTTTTAGTATTGCACCCCAATCATTATGTACAATTTAAACCCCAAGGTCCAATAATCTTCACAAAAAAAAACTCAAATTTCAAATTTCGAACCTACTCTATCAGTCACCGAAAAAGGCAGTGGTTTGCGCAATACCAGCGCCAGCAACAAAACGAACTCAACGAACATATTCTTCGCATTTCAAAACCAATTCTTTAGTTAAAATAAATTAGATTAATGAGCAATTCTTGTTCTCCTGTGATATTCTCATCAAAGTCTTGTAACGCCTACATTTCGTTCAAACCGGAGTTCTCCAGCGAAAGTCGAGCTTTTGTTCTTGGCAAAAAGTATCATGTATATGTAAAGGCAGAAATTAGATCTGAATTGATACAACTGTGCGAATCTAAAAGAATCTAGAGAGGACAAGAGAAAGAGAAGAATGAGCTAGTGGGAGTTCGAGCTGGAGGGGGAGAACAGTGGATAGATCTAGGTTTTGCTTGGAGAAGAAAGTGGAGCAAGTAATTTAAAATGGAATGAGCTAGTGGTACAACTACATTATAAGGAGCAGAGAATATGAGTTATGATCCACATGCTTCATATTTTTGGAATGATATTATCAAGTACCTAACTATTTTTAGAGCTCAAACAGAGTTTAAATTGGGTAATGGAGCTAGTATAAATGCATGGGAAGATAAGTGGCTATCTCAAACCCTAATACAAAAACTACCAGAACTATTTTCTCATGCCCTAAATTCTAACATAACGATTGAGGATCTTATAAATGGAATTGATAAGGAAGGGACACATACCACTTTAAAGCTGATGATGTCTTTATCCCTAATTGCTACTGATCAGCCTCAAGAATTATCCCAAATTTGCTCCAATGTTTTGTTAAATACAAATGCTTCTGATCTAATCTACTGGAGGGGTACCTCGGAAAAAAAATTCAAAATCAGGGACTGGTACAAGAATTTATTTCAAGAAAATTTGGATTCAATCTCATATATTTGGAATCTTAAATTACCTCTAAGATTAAAGATCTTCTTATGGTTGAGTCTCCAAAATCGAATATTAACTCTAGATAATCTCAAAAAAAGGGGTTGGATCATTGCAAACATGTGTGTTCTCTGAAGAGCTAATGAAGAAACATGTCAGCATTTATTTGTTTCATGTTCTTATACAAAAAGCTTATGGACAAAAATAAATGGTTTACTTCAATTAAAAATGGAAGAGCTGACCGATCCATTTGGAATTCTAAAAGCAGAGAATAAGACTCGTGATTTCAGAGAGCTTGTTGCCGTCTATCTGTTTGAAGTGTGGAAGGAGAGGCGTCGGCGAATCTTTCAAGATATTAACCTGTCAGAATGGAGAGTGATTGATCAATTACTATGTGAGAGGAAGAACATTAAAAAAGCATGGCTAAAAAATCGAGAAATACATTACTCGGAGGAGGATTCAAATGAAGAAGAGGGAGATGCATCTCAATGTTGAAGCACAACATTCTTATCAGCAAAAGAAGGATCCAGATCGAGCTTATCACGATGAAAAAACGAGTTAAAAGGCAAATCAGACGAGGACAAAATTCAAATCGAATAAAAGGCCTGAAGTTACCTTTAGTGCTTACTCGGAGAAGGATTCAGATGAAGAAGAGGGGGCTGTATCTCAATGTTGAAGCTCAACATTCTCTCAATGGAAATGCACGTGAAGCGAGCATCCCTGCACGGCGCATGGAGAAGAAGATCTCTGCACAACGCTTGAAGAAGGAAGAGAAGGCGCATGCAAGAAGCTCCGCTCGGAAGGAAGGAAATGGCGCATGATGAAGCTTTGAGATGAAACCCTAGATGCTATCTGAAGAAGGAAGAAGAGAAAGAAAGGCGGCTTTAAGAAAGATGGACCTGGTTATATATGTCTGAGCAAATTCATGGAATTGCTTTTCAGGTTTTCAATAGAAACCAAAGACAGATTTTCATGCCTAGGTTTTTATATTAGCTTTCTTTTTCTGTGTTTTTTCTTTTCTCGAGTGATTTCGAAATGCTATTTTATGACTTGTGTTGAGTTAACACTTCAATTATAGGGTAATTTTGGTTGCATAATTACCCTTATTAGTGCATGTAAATTTTTCTTAAATCTATATATATAATAGAAGTGGGACTTCTCGAGCCCACTCTATTTTTCTCCACAAAAAAAAAACAAGATTACGTTTTGTGTCATGATTTGTTGTGAGAAAATACTCTCTTCATCCATAGAAGATGAACATATTTAAACCCGTATCCCAAACATATTTTTTTTATTTACTTGTTGCATAGTCATGAGAAAAAATATCAATGTGCAACTGTTGTTTATAATGATAAAGCAAAACATCAACACGAACCAGTGGATACGAACTTGGGCAAAAAATCAAACAAATATCCCAAAAAAATATGCATGTATGCATGAGAAATCGAACACACAAGCAAAGTGGTATTCTACATAATTATTTCTAAGCACTCATCCTGTGAAAATTTGGTTGTATTTCAATTTTGTTTTGCAAGCGAATGCTAGATAGTTTTGTTGGTAGTCCAATATTGGATATCTTGAAGGAATATTTTATGCAATTTTTAATTAAATATAATATTTTTGGTTCAGATATTATATTATCATTATATATTTTGATTATTGAAATGATTACAGAAGTATGAATATGAACCCTGTTGTTAAATATACAGATACTAGAATAATACCCGTGCTATGCTGCTGGTATTTTAATGTCACTATTATTTTCTTCAAAACAACATTGTAATGCAATAATGCACGCGATAGGGATATTAAAGTTAGTTTACAATATAACAAAAATACAACATAATATTTTAGTACGGTTGGAATGCATAATCCATAATGTTCTTATACTCTTTATATACAATTGCATAAAATATATAACTCGAAACAATGACATTCGTAGACTTCTTAGTCCTATAATGTACATCAGAAGTAAAAAAGTTGAAAATAATTTTTACATACAACTAAAAGCAATTTGATTCGCAATATTTTTCTGAAGAAAATAAAATAGTTCATACAAACTATGCAAAGTGTCTTTATATTCATCGTCTGCGGTTTCTCGATTATTTTCATATTTATTTTTGGTATATTCAATTTTTTCAGAAATCATGTTTTTTCCCTCAAATGAATTATAAGTATTTGTTTACCATCTTAATTATTTCTCTCACTTGGATTATTTTTTTCTTTGTTGATGAATTCATTATCCTCAGATTTGGTTATTTCCCCAATAGCCAGTAGCCACACTGGTAAGCATCCCGGAATCATCCCCACTCGGTATTTGTACCGGTACTTTCACTACATTTTCTTTAGACCCAGCTGATTCTTCTCGCGCATCATTGTTGTTCATCGTTCGTCCCTGGACCCGGATCGCAATTACCCGAGAGTCCAACATGTCCTCGAAAACCGTGCTACGGGTTGAATTCAACCTAAGATGCTCCTATATTCCTATGTCTGATATCAATATTCGTTTGTGCCGCCAGATCCGAACAGGTTAATCTTCACGGGTCCGTACCTACCAGAACGATATTTAATACTATTATGCAATTTTTAATAATGCACAATCTTTTTGCAAAATATATGTACCTGATTTCCCAGCTACCATCGGTACCGAGGAGTTTGTTAGGGGCGCACCAAACAATTGTATCGATTCTAGCTTGCAGAATTGCACCTGCACTCATCGCACAAGGTTCTACTTTCTAGAGTAACATACAGTGTTGGGCCCTACACATTTTCATTTTGTTATATTTTTTTTCCACGTATAAAGACTAAAGAGAAATCTCATAATATCACATAGAGACATGCCGCAAATACCGCTGCTAAAGATAAAAACAATATCTTATATATCCCTACAAAACATAAGAACTATTATCACGATATTGATGATGTTTATGACATTTTATAGGGGCATTTATAATATTTCACATTTTGAAGGGGTATATTTGATATTTCGAGGTTTTGTAGGGGTACGCATGTGAAATTCTGCAGAGTTTATAAACAACAAAAATGGGAAAAATTAATGCAGATAAGCACCAAGATAGAAGATTATTGGATGCTTTGCGAGTACAAATCATTTCTGCATGAGCAGTGGAATCCCTCGTATCCTCAACCTGCAAAACAGAAGAATTGTTCACTAAAAGACAAAAAAAAATTGGTACAACTGGAGAGAGAGGATTTGAGGACATACAAATTGCATAATTAGGACTTAATTGGGATAAATTGGAGAATCTGCAAGAGTAATAAATGAAATTTCATTAGGAAATAAAATGATAAAAAAAATGTTAACCTCATAAAGCATCAAAACATATATAAATAGTTTTATCAGTCATTTGGTACCAGTATGCCCCATTCTACGGATATGCGTGATATAGGTAATTTCTTAATCCATCTTTAATCCAACTTCACACCTACAATAATTTTAATTAGTCACTTAAATAAACAAAAAATTAATATAAATAAACAGTAACGGAGAAAGGAAATGAACTTGCTTTATCACCTCATTAAAGCGAAAAGATGGCTTCAACTTCAAGAAATCAGGATTGTTTACCAATTGTTCTTCCATTTTATTTTAACATTTAGAAAGGGCAAAATAGTAATTATCTTCTTTCCTCCGCAAGCAAGGCTAAAACATGCATGGCAGCATTTAGCATTTAAATCCTGTATTATTCATTCGCACAACAAATTTTTATATAAGTATATTTATAAACGTAAATGTAAATTATGCAAACCACACCTTGTACTCTTCACAATTCACACAATAATGCTCCTCATAATTGGCTCTATAAATATCACCACTATTCAGCACGTTAGCATAAAGGTTACTGACAATTGCTTTGTGCTTGGGATCAGCACGTTATCATAAACGGCGCCATTTCCTCGTCCCTTCGAGTGATCTTCAAAATAAAATTAAAATACCAAAATTATTATTAGTATCATATAAATTTTCCTAAGGTATTGATCATATAATAATTATAGTATTATACCAGAGAAGTGAGTGAAATGATGAAATCATCAGGCTCGTCAGCATCTTGATCTTCCAAATACTCTATTTGAACAAAAAATTTTAAATTTTAAAATTAACTTCATATTTGGGCTAAAGAGAATAATGAAAGAAAAATGGACTTGCATGTGGAAAATGGTCTCTAGATGCATTTCGAGTCCAAGGACTTTGAGACAATCAATTTCTAATTTGCGATACTCATCAGACTTTATTAATAAATTTTGTAATTAAATACAAATTACCATTTTACCCTTATGACAGGGTAAAGTAGTTGAAATATATGGCCCCGACGCATCTGGGAAAACCAATCTCGTTCTTGACGTAATTGCCCAAGCACAAAAAAACGGTGCTACGATTTTGATTGCATATTTAATTTCAAATTTAATAATATAATAAGAATAATAAAAAATAGGTCATTGTGGATTTATTGATGCGGACCACATTCTGGACCCGAATTTAGCCGAATCGATAGGGGTAAAAACGGGAAATCTGTTAATTTCGCAACCAGATTGCGGAGAACACGCTCTCAATCTCGTTGATATTCTCGTCAGAAGCACCTCCGTTGATGTCGTCGTTGTCGACAGTGTATTTATTATTTAAATTTATGTATAAATTTCCTTTTGGGTCACTCGAAATCATAAAATATCATTTATATCCCTGAAAAACATAAAGAGGGGGATTTACGTATTTATTCTTCAAAAAATCTAAAATATTGGTTTTTCCCTCACAAAAAGTTTGAATACGATTATTAAATAAATCATTTAATAAAATTTCTGTTTGTCACTGTCATAAAATTAACAAATATTTTAAAATTTAAAATTAACTTCAAATTTGGCCTAAAAAGAGAATAATGAAAAGAAAATGGACCTATACGTGGAGAATAGTCTCTACTTGCATTTCGAGCCGAAGGACTTTGAGACAATTAATTGCTAATTTTCGATACTCATCAGATAGTCGGAATTTGCCACCAAGCAGGATCCGATAGCCTGTTAACAGCCTGTGCATTTCGCAAGCTTAAAGAAGCCTTCTTTAACGGGTCCACCGAGAAGTATTCGGGCGTGCTTTATGGACTAGGGGTTGAGAATGGAGTGAGTGTTTATTGATATTTAGTTCAATAGGAGGGTTTGTTCGAAGCATTCATAAATAAGATTGTCAATAGTTTTTGTGAAATTAAAAAAATGAAAAATGGAAATGAATACAATGCCCATGAATGGATACAAGCTGAGGCAATTCAAGAAAATGGAAATGAACGTTGTTTTATAGGTTAAACTCTTGTTGTCTTCTTTATCACAAGTTTTTTTCTCCCTTTTGTGTTGATAAAAGTAGACATGGACTGTGTTTGCATTTACGATAAATTATGGATTAGGTTTTATATTTACTATGAATAGCTCACATTAATTGAACTTGGAAAAAAAAAAAATCAGTGTATTGATCATTTCATTTTATTTTATTTTAACTTCTACATTTACGAATTCCTTTAGGCATATATCCCTATCAAAATTGATACTTACATATACAAAGATCTTCTAGTTTTTTTTTTTTTAAATAAACTAATAAATATTATTTTGTAGTGATTTTTAATTAACTAATTTGTACTATCGTATAATACACAATTGCAATTGCAACACGTGCTTATTATTACATTCATTGTTCTTTGTACAAAAACTATCATTACTTTACTATATTCGTCGAATAACATTGTGAAAAATAAATATATAGCAATGTTTTAAATAGCGTGCAGCGGCATGCAGCTTTTTGACGTTTAATTTAGCGTTTAGCGTTAGCGGGCGATATAGCGCCGCTTCACCATCACAGCGGATTTTTGATCGAAATTATTATTTTTATAATACTACAATATAAATATAAATATAAATTAGCGGTCCAATATTATAAATAAAATTATGTTGAATGCATATTTATATCAACCTCGCAAACTAACATAAATTAAAATTCATCTCTAAGAAAAATATATTATTATTATTATTATTATTAATTTTGTTTTTATTTTTATTATTATATTATTGTAATTATAATAAGGCTATTAATAGTTGTTGTTGATGTTGTTATTATCTTATTTTTCCTATAATAATAATAATAATAATAATAATAGTAAGTATGCTTATTATTATTATTATTATTATTACTATTATTATTATTATTATTATTATTATTATTATTATTATTGGTATCGTTGTCATTATTATTATTATTATTATTATTATTATTATTATTATTATTATTATTATTATTATTGTTATTATTATTATTTAGTACCAATAATAATAATAACAATAATTATTATAATAATAATTATTATTAATATTATTACCATTATTTACTAACAATTATTATTATTGTGTAATGATAATAGTGATTATTATTATAGTTATTATTATTTAATAACAACAACAACAACAATAATAATAATAATAATCATCATCATCATCACGCTATAGCACCGCTACGGCCGCTATAATTGAACGCTTCATGCTATAGCGGTCCGCTATAGCGTTGCAGCGGAACAAAACGCTACAAAGCTAAATTCCGAAGCGATGCAGCGTTTACCTCCCAAAACCCGCTATAGCACGCTATAGCGCCGCTATTTAAAACACTGATATATAGTAATCATATATAATCTTACAAAATATGAAAAATGGTTAGAAAACTATCATTTACCATATGCACACACACACAAGTACAACTAATTAATGCAATTTTTGGTTTTAATACATGTTTATAAATGAGATATTTGCATGTTTCTATAAATCGTGCATATATGAGAAAAGTATAAAATATAAACATATTCGACTGGTCTAAGTTATTTTCATGCTGACGTATGTACAATATTCTAATTTTTCAATGTACTCGCTTTCGTGCTTTCGGAAACAGATTCATGTGTTTTAGAAAACTTAAAAATGGAAAAACTAGTGAGAAAACCAGGAAACGAAGTTCATGATTTACACATACAAGGAGTAAGAGGATTCTCCCAAATGTCATAATTAGGGAAAGTCGGCTCAGGCAAACCGGTCCGGCTCTGTTGCATAATCACGACTTGCTCGGCAATAGAAGCCCAGCCCATGTACGGATCCCCAACCAATTTCGACATGAGGCCCTTATTGGGCTTGATCGAAATCAATCCGTGGCCCATATATCTTCTCGCCTCCTTTATCCCGCTCCCAAACATGGGCATAGGGTTATAAAGACTAGACATTATAAAAGAATAGTATGTTTGGATGTCACCATGCCTTATTTCATATATGAAATATAGTTTACGTCAATATATTTGACCATCTTTTACAAATAATAACGAAAGTAATGCAATTCTTTTTCTTACAATAATCATAATAAAAATTCAATATTTTATGAAAATATTACTTCAAAAAATTTACATGTAATATTTTATTAACATGGTTACAACATAATATTATAATATAATAAAAAAATAAGTATGATGTGCATTGACTATTAATATGGTTATAACATAATATTTTATGAAACTATTACAATCTCATAAGTATTAAAAAAAGGAACTCATACAGATTCAGAAAGTTCAATTACAAACTAAAAAAACAGCCAAATTAAAATAATCATTGACCAATTAAAACTCGTACATATTTTTTTGGGTACCTGTTTTTTATGTATCCAATCCAATAAGCTCTCGATTTTGTTTATGTATCCAACATTAAATCAGTGTTGTAGACGAGAAAGGGTTTGAAAGAGATGGTTAAGGAACTAACTAAATATTACAAACTGAATATCATGAATCAAAGAAAAACTAAATATTACAAAGAAAAAATAACTTAATTTTGACTTGATATGAATCAAATTGAAGGAAAATAAGAGCCCAATATCATGAATTGAAGTAAGCTAGATAGAACGTGAATAAAATAACGAACTCAAAGAAGTGGGTAATTAGAAATCAGTTGGTACTAGATTGTGAATTGAATTGAAAAACTGAATTAGAATCATGCAGAGATTAAACAATGAACAAAAACTGAAAAGTAACAGATCCAGCTTACGAATTGAAAAACAAATTAGAATCATGCAGAGATTAAACAGATTACTTAATTTCTTTGGTCAATTTTACCTCTTTGTTTGTCCATGTCAGTAAAATGTATGAAAAATAAAAGAAAAATAAAAACAATGAACAAAAAGCTCATGACATTTATAGCTAATTAACTAAAGAAAGATGGAAGCTCTCCATAAAGGGCGATTTGGAGGAGAAAAGAGCGAATTTTTAAGGTGTAAAAGGTAATAGGTAAGTATCATGCGGTTTCAGAAAATAGTGGATAGTGAGGGTTGGACCCGCTTCGCTAAGCATCCAAAATCCAACATGTCCACTCCCTTTACACCCTACAAACCGAGGTATCATAAAAACTCCTCTCTCCCATTACACTCGGCTACCCATCCTCTCTCTTCCAAAACCCAAAACAAACCGAGAAGCTACAAAGACATGGCTGCACAAGGTTCTCTTCTCCAACAACACCAAAGTGAGAAACGTGCATATGTACCATGGAGGCCGTTCAACTCCAACGGTAGCAGCTCGACGACCATGTGGATAGAGAAGAGACCCCCAAGCTCGGCTCCTATTCGAGCAGCCAGACTCTACCCAAAAACCCTCTCACCGTTCCTTCAACCTAACCCTACTCCGGAAGAGGTTGCTAAAGAACCCAAAAGGACCGCCAATGAAGCATCTCGGGGGCTCAAGCCGGTGCAAGCAACAATGAGAGTCACATTTCCAATGCCGAAAGATCTTTCGCACCCGGCATGGTTCGGGCTATGCTACAAGTGTCTCGAACCCGGGCATCGTGCTTCCGGTTGTGTCAAACCGAGACGTTGTACGAATTGTGGAAGAAAGGGACACATATCGGCGGAAAGTAGGGTGCCTAAGAAACCGGTTGCACTGTTTGATCCGCTCAAACCGAGGGGAAAGATGGGGCCTCATTGCTTACCGGCGGGTAGGCCCAAGGTGGTACCATGCTTTCACTCACAAACACCAAAACTTAGAGAGCTTACAGACGCGATGAAACAAACCATAGTCGTAGATGCTCGCCTTGTCCGAGAGCATGAACTACCAAAGGTACGTAATCTCCTATTGAGCCTAAGAAAATGGACATCTCCGATACAAATCGCTTCTTTAGCGATAATCGATATATCGTTACTCTTCCGGACAATGTCGATCGGACTGAATTCGTAACTACCGAGCTACAACGTTTTCTAGACAAAGACTATGTGATATACCCGTGGGAATTCTCGGTCGATGCATCGCCCGCAAATTTCCGGTTCAAGGCATGGTTGAGGTTCAAAAATCTTCCTCTATATTGTTTTTGCGAGGAGGAGTTATCTCGCTTAACAACAACCTATGGGGAAATCCTCTTCCATGGTCCTTTAGAGAATATATCTTATCTAGACTCTCTAGATGTCCTCATTGGGACAACCAACCTCCAACTTATTCCCGATGCGGTTTCTTCCTTGGTTAGAGGAGGGAGTCAAGAGGTGATCATTCAACCACTAAGCTCCATCGATGAGCCCCTCGGTTATTAATTAACCAAGGATCCTACTCCTTCAATACAAACTTTCGACTTCCACTTAAACAAGATCATATCTAGAAGAAATTTGTTATCCGAAGAAGAACCGACCTCACCGCGGTCCGATAAAACAAGAGGAATTGCATTTCCTAACAAAAAACCACGAATGGAGGCATCGCCGAGCATGGTGTTCATGGGGGCGAGTAGTCAAGCCACAAACCTCTCTATCGCTCAAGGTAAATCACAAATGGATAACATTCTCACATACCCGTTAGCAAGCAATGGGGATCATAAACTCACATTTAAACCCGTCAACCCTTTACCAAACCCAAAAATGCAACAAATAGACTCGATACCCGAATCACATGCTAACCCGTTACCCAAACCCGGTTTACTTATTATGGACATTACAAGCCCTTCCCAACCCTCATCTGACGAGTTGACCCTTCCAAAGGGTGCAACTTTTTTCAAAATCAAAGACCTCTTCAAGTCGTATAGCTCCAAAATGGCCAAGAAAAAGGATATATGCATGCACCCCATATTAGTGCAAGAGCCATGCATGAATAGGGATGTAGGCTCTAGCTTTATTAAAGGCTCTGATGAGTGTGATAGGGCATTTAATGCCTCTAGTAATGATGAAAGCACTCAGTCTAGGACTAAAAGGATGAACCAAATAACTAATACTAAAGAATTAAATGTGAAGGAAGTAAAAGCCCAACTTAAACAAGGCCCGCGACCCACTAATAAAAATCTCCAAGCTAAATCAATTAAAGAAACCCTCTCTACCCCCACTCGTGACATAACAGGGAGCCCCTTCTCTCTAGGGATGTCAATGGGTCGGGTAAAACCCGAACCCGCGGGTACCCGACCCGAACGGGGCGGGTAATACCCGAAAAAAATACCCGCGGGTCGGGTATTACCCGAAAATAGAATACCCGGTTCGGGTTCGGGTCGGGTACGGGCGGAGTACTACCCGCCCCGCGGGTAACCCGAACCCGTACCCGAAAATTACCCGCATATGAAATTACAATTTTACCCATGTATTTTTCTTGTGATTTGATCTGGACCGTTCAGAACATACCCCTGCCCCAAATAAAAACCCTCTTAAGTTGCTTTCTGAAACCCTAACCCTACACAAATAACCATTGAAAGAAACGGCGCCTCCTCTCTCTTGTTTCCTCACCTTCGTTGGCACCTTCCAGCTAAAGAGGACAGTGGACGGTGTCCTTCTTCTCCTCCTCTCACGAGGGATTCAGAGCCATACCTCCTCATGGCTCCTACATATTGTTATTTGTATGTAAGTTCTCTTTTTTATGTTCAATTGATTTGTCAGTCAGCCTTTTACTCTTTTTGTGTTATATATGTTGTGTGATCATTGGATATCGGATTGAAATTGGTGCAAAGTTGAATTTTGTGTGTGAATATTATTAAGCATATGGATTTTGTGTGGGAATGTGGTATTGCTGAGAATATACCTCCTAATTCGTTGCTTTTTTTGTGTTTTATGTACCAGATTTTGTATGTTTCTCTTTTGATGATCCAATTATCCCATATACTAGTAGTAATTAGTAGATTAAGCATGCATCAGATTTTTGTGATGAATATGCATCCCATTTCATATTTATATCAGATTTTTTCTGATAAGTGTGTACCATATTTTTGTGATAAATAGCAAATTTGTATTTTTATTTCATTATAATATATTTGTGATCCTTTAATCATCATGATTTATTTGAACTTAGGTATAAATTTTATACCAGATTGGAGCAAGCAACTATGGAGAAGCATGTGTTCAATTTAATATTTGTAATATTTGAATGGTTTAAGAGTATTTGTAATATTTGGATGTTGTGTATTTGAACTTTTTTGCGTATGTGATTTTCTTACGAGTAATTGAGAGATATATATATTCCTCTCTTTTTGTGTAATTTTATTAAGATCTTTATTCATCTCTAGACAATTTTTTCAGTCATAAAAAAAAGTTCAGAAAAATATTTCGGGTAAACGGGTATACCCGCGGGTAGGAATTTACCCGCGGGTTCGGGTCCTGGTATGAAATTTTACCCGCGGGTATTTTGAGTTCGGGTTCGGGTAATACCCGAAAATTCGGGTTCGGGTATGGGGAAGGCTTACCCGAACCCGACCCGCCCCGTTGACATCCCTACTTCTCTCTCAATAAGCAGTCCCCAAATGAGGAAAAAGAAATACAAGTAGCAGAGAGGGAAATTATGCTAGCCATGAAAACTGACGAAGCAGCATCACGCAAGGAAGAGCGAGAAAGAAATTTTCCTAAACTAATCGGCCAACCCGAGAAGGCGAAGATAACAGCACCAGCAAAAGTGGATTTTGGCGGGAATTAGCCCGCACGATCACAGGGGGGCGAGATGGAAAAGGGGGGGACTATAGCGGAGTCAGACAGTTGTGGCGACGCTCAGAATGCGGCGAGTAGAGCGCCACCAGCGAAGACGGAGGCGATCGAGCCCTCGGCAGACGAGAGCAAGAGAGACGAATCAATGGAGTTGCCGGAGGAATTGATGGATTCGCTGGATCCGCAAGAGCAGGAAAAGTACATGTCCATGGACACCGAGCAATTTCTTAGAGAATATGACGGTAATCATCTCTCTAATAAATTTAAATTACCCTCTAAAGGGACCTTCTTTTTAAGGGAGAAAGTAGTAAAAAATGTTTTATTCACTACCAAGAAGTCATCACGTCAAAGAAACACGAGAAAGGCAGGTGATGGTTGAAATAAAATGGCAAGCAAATATTGCAATGAGAAGAATGATACTTGGTGAGAAAACTATATTATATTTTTTATCTTTGACAGTACATGAGTATAAATAGGCACATGGTGCAACATAGAAGGAAGTAAATTACAATCAATTAGAATCCAACCTATCAAGAAAGTATATGATTCTAAATATTTATTTCTATGATAAGTATAACGGCTAGATATTTCTTAATATTTCCTACACTCCCCCTCAAATTGGTGCGTAGATATCAATCGAGCCCAATTTGGACAAAACTTGATGAAATCCATTGCTTGTTAATGGCTTTGTGAATATATCGGCAAGTTGATCTTTGCTTCTAATGTATGGTGTCTCGATAATGTTTGCTTGTATCTTCTCCCTAACAAAGTGGCAGTCGACTTCAATGTGTTTCGTTCTTTCATGAAAAACCGGATTTGAAGCAATATGCATGGCTGCTTGATTGTCACAGAACATCTTCATTGGTAAGGGAGTGTGAAATCCCATATCATGAAGAAGAGATCTCAACCACGTCATCTCGCTTGCAGTGGACGCCATTGCTCGGTATTCGGCCTCAGCGCTTGACCTCGCGACTACATTCTGCTTCTTGCTTCTCCAAGTTACCAGATTACCTCCAACCAATGCGCAAAAGCCAGTAGTAGACCTTCGATCAACCGGACAACCTGCCCAATCTGCATCAGAAAAACCAACAATACGTGTATGACCATTCTTTTTCATCCAAATACCTCTACCTGGTGATGATTTAAGATATCTTAAAATTCGATTAACCGCATCCATATGACATGTTTGCGGGGCATGCATGAATTGACTAACACGACTCACGGCATATGTTATATCAGGTCTGGTTATTGTTAAGTATATTAATTTACCAACTAATCTTTGAAACTGGCTAATATCTTTTAATGGTTTACCTTCAGAGACACTCATTTTGTAATTATAATCAACCGGTGTATTAATTGGTTTACTGCCTATTTTACCTGTTTCTTTTAATAAATCTAAAGTATATTTTCTTTGTGAAATGTAGATGCCTTTGTGTGAGTGAGCAACTTCAATACCTAAGAAATATTTCAACTTACCTAAATCTTTTATGTCAAAATTTTTATGCAAGTATTTTTTCAGCATCAAAATTCCATTTTGGTCATTACCTGAAATAACTAAGTCATCTACATAAACTAAAACAATTGTAGTGCCTGAGTTGGTTGTCCTTACAAACAAAGAAGAATCAGATATGCTTCTTTTAAACCAACAGACATTAAAGATGAGCTAAGTTTTGCATACCATGCACGTGGAGACTGTTTTAAACCATATATAGCTTTCCTTAACCTACAAACTAGACCTTTTTCATTTTCATTGGCTATTCCCGGAGGTAAAATCATATAGACTTCTTCATTCAACTCACCTTGCAAAAATGCATTTTTTACGTCCATTTGGTATAGAGGCCAATCACAATTTATAGCTATGGACATTAGGACTCGTACAGTGTTCATTTTTGCAACAGGAGCAAATGTCTCCTTATAATCAACACCATACGTTTGAGTAAAACCTTTTGCTACTAATCGAGCCTTATATCTATCGATAGACCCATCACTATTGTACTTAATTTTATAAACCCATCGGCACCCTACAGCCTTTTTATCATCAGGCAACTTAACAATATCCCATGTGTGATTTTTGTTAAGTGCATGAAGTTCTTCCTCCATGGCTTTCTTCCAAACAGATAGTGTGTTTGCCTCCTCAAAACTAGTTGGTTCTAAATTACTTGATATAGAACTTAAGTATGCAACATATTTAGAAGGTATTTTTTCATAAGCTATATGATTTTCTATAGGAAAAGAAATTGCATTATAAGTATAGAAATCTGACAACCTGGTTGGTTGGCGAGTAACTCGAGTTGACCGGCGCGCCGCTAGTGTCGGTGATGGTGGAGGACTTGCTTCTATTAGTTCTTGAGTGGGTATATTATTTTCTTCACTCTCAGTCACATGTGCAGGTTCTTGAGTGACCACCTTATCATTTTCTACAACTTGAACATCTTGAGTCTGCACATCTCGTGATCTAATGTCCATCTCATGTGACACCTTGCATGTGTCACCTTGCATGTGATTATCTAGCAATGAAAAAAACCTTTGGGAACGCTCCCCCTGAATCTTAATGTTAGAATTTTCTTGTTGGCATGAAAAATATGGTTGTGTTTCAACAAAATGTACATTTCTAGAGATAAGTAATTTATTAGAATTTAGATCAAGACATTTATAACCTTTCTTACTTGAAGAATAACCAAGGAATAGACATCTGTTGGCCCATTTCTCAAGTTTGTCTTTCTCAGATTTATATACATAACATAAACATCCAAACACACGTAAATGAGATATATCGATTCTTCTATTTTTCAATACCTCAATTGGAGATTGTTGACTAAGAATTTTAGTAGGGAGTCTATTAATTAAATAGCAGGAAGTTAAAACGGAATCAGACCAATATATTTTTGGAACATTCATTTGAAAAAGTAAAGATCTAGTTTTTTCTAAAAGATGTCTGTTTTCTCTTTCTGCAACCCCGTTTTGCTCCGGGGTTCCAACACAAGTTGTTTGATGAATAATTCCTAGTTCTCGTAAAAATTGTGAAAACAACTTATTATCATACTCACCACCATTGTCAGTTCTGAAAATTTTGATACTTTTGTTAAATTGATTTGAAATCATTTTTACAAAGCCTTTAAAATATGTAAGGACTTCACTTTTAGATTTTAGCAAATAAATCCAAGTAGCACGTGAAAAATCATCAATAAATGTAACAAAATATTTAAATCCGTCATAAGAATCAACAGGGGCCGGACCCCACACATCAGAATGAACTAAATCAAAAGGTTCGGTTGAATTATGAATAGATAGTGGAAAAGACAACTTAGTTTGTTTTGAAAACCTACAAACCTCACAAGAATGAGACTTTAGAACTAAATGTGGCATTAAGAATTTTAAGGCTCCATCAGATGGATGACCCATTCTGCAATGCCACAATTCAGATTCTTTATCATGTTGCACATGTAACGCCTTGCTTACTTCACCTTGATCCAATAAGTAGAGACCATTGGAGAGTCTTCCTTTACCAATCATCTTCTCCGTGACTCTGTCCTGAAAAGCAACAGTATCAGGAGAAAAAATAACATTGCAGTTTAATTCTTTTGTTATTTTACTAACAGATAGCAGATTAGATGAGAAGGATGGCATAAACAATACATCAGAATTGTGTGAGTTGTGGAGAAAATTGGTTTTTCCAGTACCATGTATTGGAACATGGGAACCATTGGCAATACAAACAGATTGTTTTTTTGAATTATTATTAAAATTGGATAAGCATTTTAAGTTGCTAGTCATGTGGTCTGTAGCACCAGAATCGATAACCCAAGTATAAGAATTAGATGTAGATAACAATGCATATTGATTACCTGGATCATGAGCTAATTGAGAGGACTCTTGGGTCGTATTATTTGAGATTGTATTACCAAATTGTTGGAGCAGTCGAGCCAAATCTTCCAAGGAGATTTGTGGTGGTGGTTCTTTAGCAGCAACTTGTGCAGACGGCTTGTAATCACTAGTTCGGTTTCGTTGAGGTCTTAAGTGTGGATACAAAACCCAACACTTCTGTTTTATGTGTCCCACACCTCCACAGTGATCACATTTTGGGATACTCTTATTTTTGGTCTTAACAAAGTTACTACTCTTGTTCGCAACGAACGCACTATTTTCGGTAATCTCTTTACCGACAATATTATTGACATTCATTATCTTTCTACGGGTTTCTTCTTGTTGGATGGTGGCACAAACACTAGCAAACGAGGGTAATTCGTTATTCATCAGAATTTGGCTTCTTAGATTCTCATATTCGGGTTTCAAACTTGCAAGCAACTGAAAAATTTTATCTTGCTCGGCTCGTTTTTGCAATATGGTTAAGTCAGTTGTAGGGGGTAAGTATGCGGCTAATTCATCCCACATAACTTTAAGCTTGCTTAAATGTTCAAGAAAAGATGACCCTTCTTGTTTGGTTTCGGTAATAGTCATCTTTAATTCAAATATTCTTGATGCATTGTTTTGCTGACAATACATCTCTTTGATGGAATCCCAAAGTTCTTTAGAACTATCAGAAAAGGAAAAAATTTCGGCCAATTTTGGTTCCATGGAATTGAGAATCCAAGACATGACCAACTTATCGTTACACTGCCATTCATCAAACTTTGGATCTGTCTCCAAAGGAGACAAATATTTGCCATTGATATAGCCTAACTTAGATTTACCCCCAAGGGAGAGAGTCACAGACCTTGACCATGAAAGATAATTTAACCCATTTAAAGGAACATTAGTAAGTCTCATACCGGGATTAGCCTCAAACTCGCGAACGATAGTTGTATGAGGGCCGAAGTTGGTTTGAGGGACGTATTTCTTCTCTTTTTCCATTGACGATGCACGTTGTCAGAACAACCCTCTGCAAGCGGAAGCCTTCGAAAAATTGCTAGCGTATAAACTAGCGTACGAGAAACGAGGGTTGGGGAACTTGATGTGCAATGGTCTTTCAACCTTGCTCTGATGCCATGAAATAAAATGGCAAGCAAATATTGCAATGAGAAGAATGATACTTGGTGAGAAAACTATATTATATTTTTTTATCTTTGACAGTACATGAGTATAAATAGGCACATGGTGCAACATAGAAGGAAGTAAATTACAATCAATTAGAATCCAACCTATCAGGAAAGTATATGATTCTAAATATTTATTTCTATGATAAGTATAACGGCTAGATATTTCTTAATATTTCCTACATACCCTCCTCAATTTACCGTCAAAAAAAAGTAAAGGAAAAGGGTTGTCTAAATCTATCAAGAAATCTATTAAACAAATTAATATTCTAGAGGAATTAAAAGAAGATATGCTTAAACCTTGCGGTTTAGATGAAATTACTTGTAAAAAATAGAAGATTTATGCCAAATAACAAATCTAGATAAAATAAATAACAATGCCCAAGTAGAGGATTTAGAAAATTGTTTACTAATGGATGGTACTATAGTAGAAAATACAATCAAGAAAAAACTCCTTACAGAAATTAACAATACTACTTCCTCATCGAGCTCGAAATCTAACAAGTATATCAATGTTGTAGAGGCATTTGGCCCGCTAGAGGAGCCACTCGAGGGGACCATGAGGAGATGGAGGTAGAAGCTTTGAACGAGAAGGAAAAATAACAATATGTAGGAAGAAGGGAGAGTTGTTCACTACAATTTTTTGTGTAGTGTAGGGAGTGATTTTTTGTTAGTAAGTATTTATTTATGTCTATCAAAAATTTATCGATTCTATGTTGGAATGTGAGAGGACTCGGTTTGAAGGACAAATGTAACTTAATTAAGGACCAAATTAGAAATTCGATGTGTGATGTGGTGTGTTTGCAAGAGACAAAATGGAATGCACCAACTCATTTTAATATTCGGTTGATATGTTCCTCTAAGTTCAAAAATGCTCGATTTCTTAATGCAAATGGTTCGAAGGGAGGCTTAATGACGGCATGGTCTGATAAACTAAAATTATTAGATGTAAAAGAGGGGGAGTACTCATTAACATGTACATTTGGGGGAGGCAACGGGTTTAAATTTAACATATGTAATGTCTATGGGCCTACCGAAGATGAAACGAAAAAAACCTTCTTCCTACAAGAATTATCAATGATCTTTCAAGTCACCATTCCTACCATAGTTCTTGGAGACTTTAATTTAATTAGGAAACCGGAGGAATCAACGGGAACAAGTCATTCGGGCCACTCAATATTACAATTTAATAATTTCATTCATGAACACTCGCTTGTTGAAATAGATTTACAAACTCGTAATTTCACATGGTCAAATCGTCGCCCAACACCAACACTATCAAAGCTAGATCGAATATTAGTTACTCCCTCCTTCATTACCAATCACAATAGTTTTAGCCTTGTTGATCTCCCTAATACAACCTCCGATCATGTCCCGCTTAAACTCATGATGAAGCCGACAAATAGAACTCCATATCAATTTAAATTTGAGCATTATTGGTTGCGGTATGAAGACATTACTCAAATTATTGACGAGGCTTGGAGAAGTGAAATTACAACGTCAAATGAGTTCTCCTCGATTTTTTTAAGTAAACTCCATAACACGAAAACCGCACTAACAAAGTGGGCCAAAGAAAAGTTTAATACTCCTAACAAGACCATCGAAATATGCAAAACCTTCCTTAACTCTTTAGATAGATTGGAGGAAATAAGAGTATTAAAAAACATGGAATTTCTTTTGAGAATCAAAATTAGAGAAAAACTTTACGATCTTATTAACATGAAAGAAACTAAATGGCAACAACGCACGTCGGTTAATTGGCTAAAACTAGGCGACAATAATACATCGTATTTTCATGCGTTTGCGTCTAACCGGAGACAACAAAACATTATCTCCAAAATTACAATGGATTCTAGAGAAATAGTAAATGAAGCGGAGATAAATAGAGCATTAACGAATTTTTACAAAGCATCTCTCGGCTCATCCCCTCATCAAACAATAACGGCTAATATGACTTCTTTCTTTTCGACATCGAATGGTCCAATTAACCTCAATATTTTAGGGGCGCAATTTTTAGAAGAGGAAGTAAAAGAGGCACTTTTTGCATTAAAAAAAGGCAAGAGTTGTGGTCCGGAAGGATTTCCGAGTGAGTTCTATCAAAATTTTTGGAGTATTTTAAAAGAGGATTTACTTACATTGATGAATCTATTCTACTCCAACAATTTAAACCTAAAGAAAATAAATAAAGCCTCAATCCAACTACTACCGAAAAAAGAATTGGCTTTAGAGATCAATGAATATAGGCCAATTAGTATTATTGCCACCCCTATCAAATTAATCACAAAAATACTAGCCTTACGTCTACAACCTTACATGCCACTACTAATTCATCGATGTCAAGCCGCATTTATCAAAGGACGAACAATTAACGAATTATATCTCGCATCGCGAGAGATTCTAAATGTTTATCACAAGGCGAAAATTCCTACGGTAATGTTAAAACTCGATTTTAAAAAAGCCTTTGACAATGTCTCATGGTCCTTTCTAGAACAAATATTACGAGTGAGGGGATTTCCCGCTAGATGGATCGGATGGATGAGAGACCTTCTCTCAACATCAAGTTCATCAATTTACACTAATGGCATTAGAGGAGAATACTTCACACATAAAAGAGGCCTCCGTCAAGGAGATCCTCTCTCTCTCCACTTTTATTTACCTTAGTGGTAGATGCGTTACAAGCAATGATTTCCAAGATTAACCCCTTACTTACGAGCCCAATAATCTTTGCTCCCACTACCTTACAATATGCGGATGATACACTATTTTTCATCGAAGCACATCCACAAAATTTGCATATCATCATGCATACTATCACAATATTCTCTCAAATTTCGGGCTTAGAAATTAATTGGGACAAGAGTGGCTTCGTGCCAATCGCCATTTCCGAAGATTATCATGATCACCTAACAACAATTATGAGATGTGCCAAAAAGACGTTACCAATGAAATACCTTGGACTTCCTCTTTCATACAAAAAACCCACGAAAATAATTTTTCAACCACTAATAAATAAGATGAGAGGTAGGATTAATAATTGGAAAAATAAATTCCTCACAATAGGTGGTCGCACTACTCTAGTGAGGTCGGTTTTGGGTGCCTTACCTAATTTTATGATGCAAATATATATTTTACCAAAAGGAGTGATCGAAGAGATTAACAAATTAATGCGAGCTTTCTTTTGGAAGGGGGGGCGATAAAATTCTAGGGGGTAGTTGTCTTATGAATTGGCAAAAAGTTTGTATGCCGAAGTTAAACGGGGGTATGGGGATTATTGACATCGAAAGACATAATAAAGCCTTGATAATGAAATGGCTCTTCAAGTTGGATTTCGATAAGGATAGCTATTGGTCCTCGACGATTCGGTCCATTTACAATATTAACGATACCGGAGACATCCATAGAATAGCTTATAACCTTTCATCATATTTTATCCGAGACCTTCAAGCCCTAGTTCCACTTTACAACTCCATCAAATTTGGTCTAGGACCTCAAAATCCATCCCCACAAATCTCGCTTACTCTTGAACCCCCTAAATACCCAACGGCTAGGATTTACACTATGATCTCGCATCCGGGCATCGAATGCCATTGGACGAAAACCTTATTCCAAATAAAAGCCCCTAAAAAAGTATTAACATTTGGATGGTTAGCGCTAAATAACCGCATTCTCACGGCGGATAATCTACAAAAAAGAGGATGGCCACATGACCCGACGTGTGCGTTATGTGCGGGTACGATCGAAACGGTACACCACTTATTTTTAAGTTGCCCATTCGCGAAGGAAATTTGGCAAATAATGGAACCGAGGGCGAACCCATCCGACACTACCGTCAAAGACTTTTGGTGGGATACAAGACGGAATAAAACGCAAGATGATGCCAAAAGATGGGATACCAAGTGGTTGGCAATCATATGGTCTCTATGGAGGGAACGCAACAATAGGATATTTCAAAGAAAAGGAAAAATGCATACATTGCTTATTAGTTGCATCACTGACTTGATTGGTCAATGGACTCAATATTGTTGATTTTAGAATTAAGGCAACAAGAGTCATAACCCGAGGGACTATTTGAGGATGTAAATTTGTATCTTATGTAAACTTTTAGATTTTTCCTTTTAATGAAAAAGATTGGATCGAGCGCGTATCGCGCTTGCCTTTCCTTCAAAAAAAAAAAAAAAAAAAAAAAAAAACTAAAGAAAGATTTGGTATAGGTAGTTGTTCGTTAAGAATCAATTATAATGTAATTATGTCGTTGTAAAACTTTTTTTTTTTTTTCTATTTATAAAAATCGATTGTACCGAGCGCGTATCGCGCTTGTCTTTCTTTCAAAAAGAAGAGAGATAGTCATGATTATTGGAAGAAAAAGAAATAAGTGTAATCATGACATTTACTTTCCTTTTCTGAAAAAAACTGAGCAAAAAGCTTAGTTTTTATTTCGTCAAGTTTTCTATACAAATTTTACTACAAATTCCTTGCCTAGAAAGTTTACTACAATATCCTAATTGGATCCAAACATGTAATAGTAAAATCTTTGGGACTATTTCCTAAATTGGAAATTACCTACTCTTTCCTTACTATCCAAACAAGCCCTAAGAAATCCAGCGCTTGTAGACTCGTAGTCGTCACGTGCTTTCTGAAATGGTCAAGTTCTTCCTTACTTGCCAGCACATCTTTCGTCACCTAATTTTTTTTTTTTTATTTCGGTGTTATTTGATCTTTTATAAGTGCCTTTTCCTCTCTCGTACTGACAAAATCGCAAAAGGTTTGACCCATCATCCCTATTTCGGATCTCAAGTGAAGTCCTCTTTTCACAAAAAAAAAAGTACAAAATACATTATATATAATTTAACAGATTAAATAAAATTAAAAATTTACATGTACGGATTCGAATCACCGGTACGATTCCTCATTCTGACAGAGAGTTTATCGGCCATTTCCTCAATTTCAGGTCGGAATCTTAGAGCGTGATAATTCACTCTACATCTTAACCTATTTATCTCAATCGGTACATTGTTATACCTAAATTCAAAAATATTATGTTAAATAGTGATTAATTAAAATGAGTAAATGGAGAAGACTCGGTGGTATAAAATACCTTGAAAATTGGTGTATGAAAAATTACCCTAAATCCATGTCAGCATGTCACGTCATCATTTACCAGAGGTTTTAACACAAAATGGACGGAGGGGGCAAACTGAATAATTTTTGAAAGTTCAGGGGGTAAAAATGTGCAGTTTTTTGTTTGGAGGGTAAGTTGCACATTTGGAACAAGTTTGGAGGCCAAAAGTGTATTTTTTTCTAAAATTTATCTTTTATGAAAATTTTTGTTTAAATGAACAACAAAAAATTTCAATTTAATTAAACATTAATTAATAAATATATATTTGATATCTTACCTTAAATATTCATAAATGAATAATTACTTCAAATACCTTGAAAATTGATGTATGATAAGGAAAATGATGTATGATACCTTGAAAATTGATGTATGATAAGGAATAATTACTTCAAATACCTTGAAAATTGATGTATGATAAGGAAAATGATGTATGATAGAAGCCCCTTAATATTTATAGTATAATATAGGTTAAAGTCAGCATTTCAAGAATCATGAGAAAACACCGGTGAATATGAATAATATTAAGATATTTGATGTATCTCCAATTCTCCACCTGCAGATAATCAGTATTATGGACTAATCTATCTAATATATAATGCAAGGGGATTTGCTGCCTCCTGGTGCAGCCACGTCACCAGGGGCCTATTTGTAAAAAAAAATATTTTTTTTACATTTTGGTCCTTTTTTATTTACAAATTGGTCCTTTTTTCGAAAAAAAATTACATTTTGGTCCTTTTTTTTATATTTTGGTCCTTTATATTTGCATTTTGGCCCTTCGAAGTTTTGAAATTTACATTTTAGTCCAGGGGCCTCAAATTGGTCCTATTTTTTAAAAAAAATTATATTTTGGTCCTTTTTTCACATTTTGGTCCTTTATATTTGCATTTTGGTCCTTCGAAGTTTTAAAATTTACATTTTGGTCCTTTATTATTTTTCTTGCCTGGTTCAGCCACGTCACCAGGGGCCTATTTGTAAAAAAAAATATTTGTTTTATATTTTGGTCCTTTTTTATTTACAAATTGGTCCTTTTTTCGAAAAAAAATTACATTTTGGTCCTTTTTTTTACATTTTGGTCCTTTATATTTGCATTTTGGCCCTTCGAAGTTTTGAAATTTACATTTTAGTACAGGGGCCTCAAATTGGTCCTATTTTTAAAAAAAAATTTATATTTTGGTCCTTTTTTCACATTTTGGTCCTTTATATTTGCATTTTGGTCCTTCGAAGTTTTAAAATTTACATTTTGGTCCTTTATTATTTTTCTTGAAAAACTAAAATAAAATTATAATAAGTTGAACAATATTAATAAAAGAACATCTTGCAAATATTTAAAAATAAAATATCACAAAACTATTAAAAAATACATAAAAAGAAAACTAAAATAAAAAATAGATGTTTAAATAGATATTTTCTATGAATATATTTGCAAGATGTTTATTTATTATCATTTAATGTTAGTTTTTTTATGAATAAAGAATGTAATATTAAAATTATATAAACAAAATATGTAATAATTTAAATTTTTTTAAATCACTACGTGTTAAGAAGTGTTTATGAATTTTCTTAAAATTAATAAAAAATAACAAAAATAAGTTTTAATTATTACATATGAGATTTGGAGGGTATTTTGGGAAAAAAAAATTAATATCATCCATAAGGAGTATTTTAAAATAAAAGTTTGGTAAAGAGTTTTTTTTTTTTGGAATTTACGAAAAGATAGAGAATTTTTTATAATATCCAAAAAAAATTAGGGGGTTAAAAATATACCAAATCATGGATGTGCGAATAATCATGACATAATTTAAATTAAAGGTTCGAACGAAACGGTTAGCGATGACATCGTCAAACTTTGTTGTTGGCTGACCACACAAAGGACGAAAAATATTTGTGCTAAATATGTAGCGAAATTAAGGATTTGTGAAATTAAAAACACTCTTTTTTTCAGCAATGTTTTATGAACTATTAAGTTCTTAATAAATTTCTTGACGACTCATTCGTTCTTTTTCCTTATTTTACTTATGAAGTATAAAATATAGATAA
The DNA here is from genome assembly GCA_946800325.1 of Luzula sylvatica. NCBI lineage: Eukaryota > Viridiplantae > Streptophyta > Magnoliopsida > Poales > Juncaceae > Luzula > Luzula sylvatica. The sequence goes on along the minus strand of OX326956.1, from coordinate 75,080,760 downwards.
TTTTTTTAGCAATAACCGTTTGAATTATTCAAGAAATCCGGCTCTTAAAATATTCAAACGATTTTTGCTACAAAATTTCACTCGCACACAACACACTAAATTACACATATAATAATGATTACAAAAAGAAAGTCACATACACAAAATGAACAATAATTTTTTTCAACTACATTACTTATAAACCCGAACAGACCCGCGCAATTGCGCGGGGGTAATGCTAGTATATAATTAAGACAAACATACTTCAACAACAATGGTATTAGTGTAGTGCCACGGGCACGGGTCGGGTCCCTAGCACAAACGGGTTGCACGGGCGCGGGTCTAGACGGGCACGGGTGCACGGGTTTGACGGGTTGCACGGGCACGGGTTTGGACGGGTGCGTTTGGAGGGATGGGGAAAACCCGCCCTTAGACCCGGCGGGCGAGACGGGTCCCGGGCGGGAAGGGCGGGTTGACGGGCGGACGGGTCCCGGGCGTGAACAGTGATTTCAAAAAAATATTCAAAAAAATAAATTTTAAAAATGTGAATAAAAATATAAAAATATTTGGTTAACAATTTTTATTCGAAATAAAAATATGCAACTAATTTTTTACAAGAAAAAAATTTCAATATGAAAAAAAGTTGAAAAAAAGTTACTCTCCTCCTTTATTCCGGGCTTGAGACCGGATATGTTACTAATTTACCATGTTAAAAAAATAACATAGGCGGAGTTCTAACTTTTTTTTTGTTAGTAAATATTTAGATGACGTATAATAATATTGAATAATTAGAAAAAAAAATTAAAGAGTGCATATATAATACCAAACCTATATTTGTATATTGCGCATTTGTTCAATAATTAGAAAAAAAAAATAACATAGTGAACAGTGAATAGTGAATTGTGAACAGTGACGGGTCGGGCGGGTGCACGGGCGGGTCGGGTTGCACAGTGACGGGTTTGCCAAACGGGCGAGTTTACACGGGTTTAGTGGTAACCATTGGTTGAAACCCGCCCTTGGACCCGTACCCGTTGACCCGCCGGGTTTCAACCCGTTTGCCAAACGGACGGGTCGGGCGGGTCAAAATCCCGGGCGGGTCGGGTCGGGCGGGACCCTTAAGGGTTTTGGCACTACACTAAATGGTATATTACATAACATGATACTTTTTGCTTGTTTCAAAAGTACACGATTGGACGTCAATTGGTCTCTCCCCCCAACCCCACCGCCGAGGCCCATGAAAAAAATATAAATACAAAAGTCCTTAAAAAAATCTATCGACAATATAAAATACCAAGTCTATCAAAAATACAAAATACTAAAGTCCATAAAAAAAAAAAAATCATCAAAAATATAAAATATTAAAATCCATAAAAGAATCTATCAAAAATATAAAATACTAATACCCTTAAAAAAAATCTATCAACAATTTAAAATATTAAGTCCATAAAAAAATCTATCAAAAATATAAAATACTAAAATCTATAAACGAAAAATTTATCAAAACTATGAAATACTTAAGCCCATAAAAAAATCTATCATAAATATAAAATACTAAAGCCCTAAAAAAAATCTATGAAAAATATAAATACTAGCCCATAAAAAATCTATCAAAATATAAAATACTAAAGCCCTTAAAAAAAAATCTATCAACAATATAAAATATTAAGTCCATAAAAGATCCATCAAAAATATAAAATATTAAAGTCCATAAAAGAAAAATTTATCAAAAATATAAAATACTAAATCCCATAAAAAAATCTATCAAAAATATAAAATACTAAGGCCCTTAAAAAAAATCAATCAACAATACAAAATACTAATCCCATAAAAAAACGGTCAAAAATATAAAATACTAAATCCCATAAAAAATCTTTCAAAAATATGAAATACTAAAGCCCAAACCCATAAAAGATATAAATGAATCTTGTATCCGATATTATGATAATTGATAAAATTATTTTCGTATATTATTTTATCCATCCAAAATAATAAAATAAAGGTTTAGCAATATTTTGCAAAAATAAATTCTGTAAATAATGGATTCAACTATAAATTAAAGATAAAATAATATGTTGCATACAAAATAATAATTCTCATAAAGTAAAAAATTGTGCAAGCTAAAATACAAACAAAAAGTATAGGTTAAAATATTATTGTAAAATACAACTGCTATTAATTTTGTTTGTTAAAACAAATTAACAAATTATGTAATTGCTCCGAACTCCGAAGCGAGTCGGGGACTAGTTTAACGTACTTAGAAATTTCTAACCGTCCGATTGAATTTGTGATGCATTTGATGATAGGCTCTTGATTAACGAAACGGACAAATCTATCCCTTCCGTTTCTCTACTCCCCTTGTTCATACTGGGCCCTCTTCTCTCTCTCTCCTCTCAATTGTTTTCAAATTTCATGGCTGTGGCTCGCTTCCCTCTTCTCTCTCAAGCAAATGAAAGAATCCATCCTAGTCGTCGCATAAACTCCTCCCCCATTTACAGCTCGTCTATGATCTCTCTCATCTTCTCTGTTGTGCGTCATGCCCAAATTATGCACACCCAAATGTCTAGAAAACGATTTAATGATCGACGCCTGAATTCTCCTTGAACGAAGAGATCGATGTATGCCCTCTACTGTGGTTTAAGAGATCTAAATTCTGAATATAATTCCAAATTATCCTGATTTTATTTCAAAAGATGAAATCTTTTTTAATTTATTTCTTTCTCAAAAGTTTGTTTATCTATAGCTTCCAATCAATTTCTTAAAAAATTGAGGCGGCAACTCTAGCTCTGAAGTTTTCAGCGAGTTTCATAACAAGCCAAACTTGATTTCTTTCAATAGATGCAATTCTCAAGTTATTGAGGATTTATTCTTCTTGGTACAGGTGGGTTACATAATAGTAATGTTCTTAATAATTTAAATCACGAAATATGATTGACTCTATTTTTCCAATACATATCAATAAGTAATTGGCTCATTCTATCACGAAATATCTCTCTCTTTTTGGGTCATTTTTGCACGGTTATTTATGATAGTTTGTGCGTTCTTCATGTTTCAGGAAATCTCAATGGAAGAAACATGTTGAAGACTTGTTATATTATATTGCTTTCATATGTTTGATATCTAATTATCTTTTCCTTTTTTTGCTGCAGATTTGCGATAATTGGGGATGTTAAGAATAAATATTTTATTTTTAGTTTTGTTATGGATTTGGTTATGGTTAAGAGATATTTTATTACGATTCATGAATTTTGTTGTGAATTTTGTTGTGTATAAATGTAATTGCGAGTTTTTGACTGAGAAGTCGAATGAGACTAACCCCAATATTACACATATATTTTCTGTGCCAGTAATAGTTCAAACCTTATGTCAATTATATTACAAATTCTCGTACCAATAATACTTCACGATGCAGCAATTGCATTACCATTTACAAAGTATATATTGCTGTGATATTTTGAAGAAACACGTGCACTAAATATATCGCAAATTATCCTTCCATAAACTCAAAAGATTCAAATTTGTGAAATTGTTAACTTACCTCGGGAGTTCTCAGAGTTTTCTAGGGAGCATCGACTCCTATTGATTTCTTAAAACCCTCTAAAAGCAGAATTTCTCTTGTACAAAAAAATACAAATCTATTTCATTAATTTAAACATTTATATTCAAGATTCAGTTATGAAAATAATGAAGAGTTCTTTGGTTCAAATTTCACGGTAACCTACCCGATATTACTTCCCTGAAGTTGTGAACTTCCCCGAGTACCTGTTTTGTTTAAACTCCAAATCCAAGCCGCCTGAGTACATGAGTACAGGAGAGAGGCGAGCCGTATAGGGAGGAAAGATTCTCCAGGCTTTAGAGAGGGATTTTTTGTTTTGAGGGAGGGAAAGGGAAAAACGAGCCACAACCATGGAAATTGTCGACTTTGAGAGAGGAAACGGGAAAAACGAGCCACAACCATGGAAATTAATCAATCAAATATATCATATACGATACTCGGGCAACTTTTCTGAACACGTCTAGTAAGAGTATTTTGGACATGGCATGATGGCATCCGATCCCACATATTGAAATATCACATATATCCATTTGAAAATGAAAATATCATTTAAAAGGTATTTTCTGTAAACATAAAAATATTATGTATATATCCCTATAAAAGTGAAAAGAACATGTATATTAATTATTAAGTATACTACCCCTATACAATAGTCAGCATGAGATATTATGTTATTTTTTTTATTTTTGAATGTCTTAATTATCAATTCTTGTTTCTCATGTGTACGCAGAAAAAGACGATTACCAAATTTCTTTGAAGATATTTTGAAGCAAATTAAAAATAAAGCATATAAAACAACAGAGAATAATAAAAGGGATTTACAAGAAAACGACTTCAAAAGGACTTAATTGACAACATAACTTTTTCAAGGAGTGAAATACAAAATGTTCTTGTATAAAACAATGAGAGATAAATATATATAAAACAACAGAGAGAATTTTGGCTATGCAAATCACATGTTAATTTTATGAGACGAGACTTGGAGAAAACAAATTGTTTCATCTTCTCTACAATTTCCTCGTTGTTTATACTAGGAAAATCCCTCGCTGTGGTTTTGTTTATTTTTTTAGCAATGTTAAAAAATTACTAAAGTCATAAGAAGATAATATGTTGTAACAAAATTAGACACAACAATACTGAAATAGTATAAACTTACTAAATTATTTGCTATAGCAATTAACAAATAGAAGGATCAATACTAAAGACATCAACATGTTTCTAAAATATTTATATTCATAATCATGTACCACCATAAGACCTTCGCATACCATAGAACAACATACATAACACTTAATTATATAAAAAAATCTGACAGAAAATGAGATTTAGTTTTTTTTGAAATAGGAGTCATAGTTTTTGAAATCAAATATTATAAGAAAAACATTATTAAAATAGTTGCAAATTAACAAAAGAAATTTGAATCTTACCATGGTAAGTATTATATTTCCCCTAGTGGCTAGTCAGTTCTTTTTTTTGCAATGTGAATGTCTCGACGATGGGAGAATTGGAGCATTTGAATCTTATTGATCGACTTAAATAAAAGGAATGAAAAAAATTACTAATTACTAATTTAATTTGAATTCAGATAACACAATAGTATCCATACTTGTATGAATAAGTTCCATAATAATATTTTCACTGCACCTGACTTTTTTTTTTTCTTGATATCCTAGCCAATTTCAAACCACTCTTTGATCCAGCAACTCAGCAAGTAGCCACGTTTTGATTCAGCAAATTGAAGTGGCGCAGAATACTTGAAATAAAATATACCTAAATTTCTGCAAATTATGTGATATTTGAAGTGAAATATACCTGAAATATACTTGAAATGAAATATACCTCAATTTCAGCAAATTGTGCGATATTTGAACTTTGAAGTGAAATATGCCTGAAAACAATTTCAGATAATTGTGCGATATTTGAAGTGAAAGTGAACGAGATGTGAAAGGGCATGGATCTACCTAAAATAATAAATATAAATAATGCAATTTAGTTGTTATATTTAGTAGCACTGTAGCAGTGGAAGTTGTTGATGAAAAAGAATGAATTGTGAGAAGAAAAATCTGCAGGCCCAATATTTTAGAAAAAATCATCAATCCGTAAAACCCAAAAAAGAAGGAAAAATCACCACTGTAAAGCCCAAAAAAATAAATTGTTCAAATGAACTTTCCGTAAAGTCCCATCAAAATAAAGAAAGACCCAATATTCTACAAAAAATACTATTGGGTTAAGGGAAAAAAAAAAAATTCAAATCACTACTCTGTAAAAACAAAAAAAGCCCAATATTCTATTGATCAAATTTATAACTAATGAATACAAAAAAAAAAAAATATAGAAAAAAAGGACAGCCAGCAATCTATCAAGTCCACAAAAAAAAAAAAAAATCGCTATCACCAAAGGTCATTACTAAAAAGAACGAATATCCCAGTATTTGTATCAAACACGTAAAAAAATAAAAATAAAGAAAAAAAGCCATTACTTAAGAGGCCCAATATTCATTCCAAAATTAAAAAACACGTGTACCTGGTTAAGCAAACACAAAATCATTGCACTTTGACATCTATAATTTGCATTTTCCACGACACAACTCTCTTCCATCTTCAATCAACATTTTGATTCCTGATAATAGAATATGTGTTACGTACTTTAAGCTTAAATTCACATGCTAACTATATTTTGTTACAGTCAAATCATTGGCTTTTGGTATGATTGTTTAGTTTAACCATGTTGTTTTGTTATTCAGCCGCTTTAGTACAACTTTTTAGTTTAACTATGTTGTGTTGTTATTTAGTTTTAGGAAAATGTTGGACATACCCTCATCTCTCCCCAACATCTTTGATGAGATGAATATGGTTTAACACCTTAAAAATTAACATTTTGATTCATGATTTAACATCTTAATTGTATGTTCAATCATAAATTGAGATAATTAAATCATAAATTAAGATGTTAAATAATATTTTTGTATGTTAATTTTGAAGGTGTTAAACGATATCCTACTCATGGATGTGGGAAAGAATATTAGGGAATGTATGTCACTACTCTTGGTTTTATATGAAAAGATACATCTGCCACCATCACAACATTCCTCTTTCCTCTTTTCTCTTTTCTCTTTTCTGTGACATCTTAGGTTAGACCTGCCATACACATATTTAGCTACATATGTACGACTATCCCGAGTTAGTTTTGTCGTGTCCTTGCTTAGTTGATTAAAGAAGAAAGAGTTACAGAAAAATAAAACAAGACATAAAATGAAGCATTGTACCTATAAAATTGTAATGAAATTATTCTTTGATTATTTAGCCCAGTCGATAAAGGTCACAATCACTACAACACATATGGTCTATTGGGACAGTCAAAACTGACCCAACAAGGCCTCAAAACCGTCCCTATAGGTTATTGGGTCGGTCAGGCGACCCTAACTAGGTGTCCCTAAAAGTCGCGATCCTGACGGGGGCGGGCCGACCCTATAACTGAGTTTAGGTCTGTTATAACCGACCTACTCCGTTACAACTGAGTTTAGGTCCGTTATAACCGACCTACTCCGTTACAACTGAGTTTAGGTCCGTTATAACCGACATCTTACTGTGACTTCACTTCAGATTTATTATATGGTTCCGTTATAACTGAGACTCTTCCGTTATAATGGTTAGTATGTGTCCGTTACAACGGATTGGTGATTCCGTTACAACGGAATAAGAGAGTGATTGGTTAATTCTGAAGTGAGTTCACAAGTCCGTTATAACTGAGAGTAAGCCCGTTATAACTGACATACTCCGTTATAACTGACATGAGGTCCGTTATAACGGACATGCTCTTATTAACAACTATTGTTGAATGTCCGTTATAACTGACCTGAGGTCCGATATAACGGACATGAGGTTCGTTACAACTGACATGTGGTCCGTTATAACGGACATGCTCTTTTTAACAATATTTATGTATGTCCGTTATAACTGACCTGAGGTCCGTTATAACTGACATGCTTCTGGAAATCTGTTTTATTATTTCATCATTTTAATGGATTTCGAATATATTTCTTTGACTAATCTTGACGTTAATAATTCATAAACAAGTTTAGGAATACCTATAAGTTGTTTTGGTGATTTATGTGATATCCCAACTTGCGGAATCTTCGATGTCTTGATGTCTTCACTTGATCATGCATTTTCGTGCTATCGTTTCTTCACCGTCTTGACTTCCGACGTCTTGATTCTTCTTTTGATCATTTTGTGGGTTACGTATTCTATCTCTATAAATGTCACTCCCGCAAATAGATTAGTGGTATCGACATTATTTTGAGATAATCAAACCCCAGGAAATTTGAACCAACAAACTCCCCCTTTTGATTCATTTCAAAATAATATCAATTTGGAGAGTTCAATCGATTACCGAGTAACTTTCCAAATGATTTTCTCTTCTCCCCCTTTTTGAAAATGATCAAAAGGGAATAGAGCGTAATCATACGAGAAGCTCCCCCTAAATCGTTGCTTTCTGTAATTTTAGGCTTGTATTAGTTGTATATAGACGAATTTCGCAAATTGATGCTTGAATTTTTCATTTTGTAAGGATGTATGAGAAGATTTTTAGTGTAAAATAGGTTTTAACACAAATTCTCTACCTTTGCGATGTATTCAAAAATAACCGAAAACTTAATCAATTTTGAAACTCAAATGTAATTTTCAAGAGTATGCATACCTAACTCGAGCCATGGACCCGAGTCTTGATCTAAAACGCACGACTCCTCGAGTGACACTTTTCAACATCCATTTATGTCGAGACATTAGCTCCCTTGATAGTACAAGGTGATGATGTTGAGTTTGGTACGCATATTTATTTAACGTTATTGCGTCTTCCCGATTCGTTTTCCATTTAGCATACCTACATAATAGTCAAAATACCTTTCTCGTCTTTTTGTAAGTGTATAGATGATTGAATTATCAAGAAAATAAAATGGTCAAGATATTCGAATAAACTAAACCCGAGTTTAGTGATACGAATTCTTGTATTAGCACTCCCCCTCAAACTATGGCTAAGTTTACACGTGGATGAGGGAGTGCATTGTCCATGACTTAAGTCATTTTCGGACACACCCCATTTGAGGTGGAGGTGCTAGCCATGTTTCGATCTTTTCGAAGCCACAACCAATTGGAATTTGGTTGCGGTTTTCGAAGGGGACAACCCGTGGAAATATGTCCCATATTGCAACAATAGTTGCAAAATGCGCGAGTCGGTTTAATTGTGTTTTCCGAACTCTTGACAAAGTGAGATTTGAAGTGGTTTGAGTAATCTTTCGGTTAGGTTATCGTCTTTGTCGACTTAGCACAATTATTAGTTGATTTAGAAAATCGTTGTGTGCTTGTGAAATGTTTGGGAGTACGTTGGTTATTAGCGACATGTGGTGAACTCACCTTATAGAAGTATCCATTTGATCCCCGTTTGTATAAACATTCGGTTCGTCCCGTATGGTTATCTCTATAAGACGAGTGAGGTGCATAATGATTAACCCTATTATAGTTTCTAACATTTTTAGGTTGGTTAATTTTAGCACTTTTACCCTTATTGGAATCGCGGTACATGAAAGCATTTCCGCGATTCGTATTAGCATTGTATTCCCGTTTACCTTTTTGACCTTGAGATTTTGAAGACACGGGTTTATAACCGTTAGTCTTCTTAAATCCTAGACCCGTCTTATCATTGGGATTTTGTCCCTCCAAGACTTTGTCCAATGAAGGAGTGCATGGTGCAAGAGACACACACGTACTCTTCAAGGACTCATTCACAAATTTCAAATTTCAAATTTCTACTTTTAGAGAGGAAGTCTCGCTTTTTAAGGCTTGACATTCGCATTTTGAAAATCCGTTAAATTCGGTTAATTGTGCTTTGTGCGACTTTACCGACAACTCAAGAGAAGATACCTTAGCCTTGAGATTTAGAATAGTGCTCTCTTTTTCAATCTTACTTTGTCGAAGTCGATTGACTTCTTGCATTAGATTCTTGCATGAGTGAAATTCCATCTCACTCTCCGAATCATCGGATGAGCTAGACTCTTCCTTTAGAGAACTTGATTTAGATTTAGAGTTTAGTTGTACCTCATGATCGGAATCATGCGAAGTTTCGATGTCGGAGATATGTGGAATGACTTGAGGAGGTGCGACACTCGGAATTTTGATTTCATGCGGTTCCGATTGTGAAACTCGTTGAAAGATTAACGCTTGAATGGCTCGTTCCACCACATCGTCATTTGGAGAGTCGATTTCCGCCATTAATGTCACATTGGCGATTTTGTGCTCGAGGTTGCACTCCGAGTCGGAGAATGTGCTTGAGCACTCCGAATCTCCCCACGGATCCGAATCGACAATTAACGCCTTGGTTTTGCCTAAATCTCTTACCTTCTTTTTGCATTTTGGATTTTCTTCGCTTTTGTTCCAAGGAGCGTGTTCGGGATGTATGGTCCAACACGTGTCGGTTGTGTGACCCATTTTCTTGCACTCAAAACACATCGGTTTCAAGTGTTGGCGTTTTCGGTCATCGTTGAATTTTCGCTCTTGATTCTTCAAGTCCTCGTGTCTCCTTACCAACAAAGACATCTCATTTTCATTTTCGTTCGTGTCGATAACGAGTTTTGTTTGAAGCTCGGAATATGAGGTGCTCGCTATATTGTTGCGTTGTTGGTTCATGCGTGCCTCGAAATTCCGGAGGTAACTCACGAGAATTTCCGGAGTGATGTCTTGGGTGGCCACCATGGTTTCCAAGGCGACGAGGAGAGTTTCCCAATTTGGCGGCATTGCTCGAATAAGCTTACCTACAACTCGAGAATTCGTTAGTGTTTCTCCTAGAGCGATGAATCCGTTTTTGATGTGCGTCATTCGTGAGTACATATCATCTACGGATTCATTCTCGATCATTCGAAAACGATCAAATGATTGTTCGAGTCCCATCAATTTGGTTCTCTTCATTCTATCGTTTCCTTCAAATCGGTCTAGGAGCGCTCGCCACATAGAATGGGATGTGGTACATCCATCCACAATTATGGAAAGTGATCCGACAATATTTGTGATAATGAAATTTTGAGCTTATGTGTCGGCGGTCACATCGAGATCGGTGCCGTGGCACATTTTTCGTGTGGGGTCGGTTTCGGAGGTGCTTACCGTGTAAACCTCAAAACCTTTTTCCACCACCGATCTCAATCTTTGGATAGTGAATACATTTAACATGCATCTCTTCCAAAGATTCCAATTATTTTCGTCTAATTTATCGGGGTATGTAATTTGGGTCCTATTACCGATTGAGGCCATGATCGTTGTACAAATTTGAAGGAAATGCAGTTTCACATCTACGGTAAAATCGTACGTACAAGGATATATGAACATGGTAGTTCATAGAAATATAACATGTGTATTAGATGCACATATGTATATATGATATACATAATTAGATTGATAAGATAAGATTTTAGGAAAAATCTGTTTGGAACATTTTTACTAAAACGGACATAACGTTCGCATACCAACACCGATTTGGATGATTCAACTCTCATAAGTTCGATAATTGGATTATCAACAACTTTCATATTCAGAGGAAAAACATTTGAATAACGTAGGACGTTCATTCTAATGAAATACACGAAAGGTTGCGGCAGTTCGACGAAAGGACGCGAATGTTTACTAAAACTAGCATAACTTTCGGACTGGATATCCAAATTGGATAAACTAGGATTTGTTGGAAAGGTGATAAGATCATCTAGAAGTTTCGTTCAGAAAGTTCCTGTTAATTACGGACCTAAGTCGGTAGAAATTCCAGTTTAGTGAAAGTGTGTCTGATGATTCTGCAGGAGACACATCTTTTGATCAAATCTTCTAGAAACTTGTCCTTTCATGCATATAAAAGTATCATTTGATTGATTAAAGAGTGTCTATTTACTGGTGAAGGAATACGAGTTATTCTATAAATATGACCCTAATCTCACTCAATCAAATCAATCTAAGCAACCATTATTTCCCCTAATTAATCCAGTAATTAAGAGAGAGAAAAGTTTGCCGGAATTCTCCATTGATTCCGGCAAGAGTTTAAGCAAGAGTGATTACGAGGCGTCTAGGCAGTTTCACGATTATCCGACGACTCCCATTTCGCGGTGGATACGAGTAGAGGTACGTATACGTTTGCGTACTAACGAGTTAAGTTCATCAACCGACGAGAAGACGAACGGAGAAAGACGATCGGTTTGGGCGTGGGACGAACCGGTACGAGCGAAAAGGTGCGAACGAAAAGGTGCGACGTGAACGGAAGTGAAGGCTTCGCAGCGACAAACCCTTCGTAAGCGATCAATTTCGCTAGGTACAAATATTACGTTTATTAGATTTACGTTATATTAGTTATAGGCAATTTGATAAACAAATCGTAGATGAGATCTCGGGGATTTGTACTCCGTCGAGTCCAATAATTATCCGCTGCGCGGACTCGATGGGGTGTAGATAAAAATAACACATTCATATATTCATCATATAAGCATATAGATTAAGCTCTATTACAATTTACTAATATAACTCAAACAATTACGAGGTTCGCCTTGATCGATTTACACGAATTTATCGATCAATGGCGGGCTTTACAATTAGTAACTAGCCTATTACAATTTACTACTAACGAACTAGTCGTGATCGGTCACGCAAGTTGGGAATCGTGTAGTAGTGGATTCGAAATTGGATCTAATAATCTCTAAGAATGTTTAGATGATTAAGCTCAAGATTTAAAGCTAGGATTCTCTCTTTTGATTGGGAAAATATATTGGTTGAGATAATGTGAGAGAATGAGGGAAGGGTTCTATTTATAGAACACATAGACCCTTCCCTTAATATGCTTTTTCTGCATAGTCCGTTATAACTGACGTGAGGTCCGTTACAACGGACTCAAAGTCAAACTAGCCGTTAAAGGCAATATATTCGAAAATTCCATAGTCCGTTATAACTGAGTTTAGGTCCGTTATAACCGACCTACTCCGTTACAACTGAGTTTAGGTCCGTTATAACCGACCTACTCCGTTACAACTGAGTTTAGGTCCGTTATAACCGACATCTTACTGTGACTTCACTTCAGATTTATTCTATGGTTCCGTAATAACTGAGACTCTTCCGTTATAACGGTTAGTATGTGTCCGTTACAACGGATTGGTGATTCCGTTACAACGGAATAAGAGAGTGATTGGTTAATTCTGAAGTGAGTTCACAAGTCCGTTATAACCGAGAGTAAGCCCGTTATAACTGACATACTCCGTTATAACTGACATGAGGTCCGTTATAACGTACATGCTCTTATTAACAACTATTGTTGAATGTCCGTTATAACTGACCTGAGGTCCGTTATAACGGACATGAGGTCCGTTACAACTGACATGTGGTCCGTTATAATGGACATGCTCTTTTTAACAATATTTATGTATGTCCGTTATAACTGACATGAGGTCCATTATAACCGACATGATGTCCGTTATAACCGACCTAAGGTCCGTTATAACCGACATGCTTCTGGAAATCTGTTTTATTATTTCATCATTTTAATGGATTTCGAATATATTTCTTTGACTAATCTTGAGCTTAATAATTCATAAACAAGTTTAGGGATACCTATAAGTTGTTTTGGTGATTTATGTGATATCCCAACTTGCGGAATCTTCGATGTCTTGATGTCTTCACTTGATCAAGCGTTTTCGTGCCATCGTTTCTTCACCGTCTTGACTTTCGACGTCTTGATTCTTCTTTTGATCCTTTTGTGGGTTACGTATTCTATCTCTATAAATGTCACTCCCGCAAATAGATTAGTGGTATCGACATTATTTTGAGATAATCAAACTCCAGGAAATTTGAACCAACAGTTGCTCCATGAATACAGGTTCTGAAAGATCGCCATTGAGAAAAGCATTGTCGACATCGAGTCGCTTGATTTGCCAATTTAAGGAGGTTTCTGGAGAGAGGACCAATCGAATGGTTGTCGCCTTGACCACCGGGCTGAAAGTTTCACCATAGTCGATTCCTTCCTCTTGTGAGTATCCTTTAGCTACGAGCCTTGCTTTGTAACGATCAATGCTCCCATCTGGTTTTCGTTTAATCCTGTAAATCCATTTACACTTAACAATGTTAGTGTTGTGTGGTTTCTCAACAAGTTGCCACATACCTTGTTTTAGGACAGCATTTATTTCCACAGCCATTGCTTCTCGCCAGTGTTGATCTTTAGATGCAAGTGAGTAAGAAGTAGGTTCAATGAGGCTTATTGTGGAGTTGGAAGAAGGTATGGAGGCAGTAAGAACAGTGAATTTTCTTGGTTTTAGGGAATTCGTTTTTGATCTTGTAGCCATGGTGTGTGTGGATTGAGATTTTTCAGAAATAATGTTTGTACTGTGTTGTGGAAGTTCTTGAATTTGTTGAGTGTTTTGTGAAGGTGCTGAAGGATCAATGACTTGTTGAGGATTTGTAGATTCAATAATTTGAAGAGGGTAATGGATGTGCGGAAGATCTACTTGTTCCTGTAAAACAGAAGATTTTTCTTGCAACACTACAACAGATGGGGGTATCAGCGACGGGGGAGAGTATCAGCGACGGTCCGTCCCTAAGAAAACGCGCTTTCACCGACGGCCCGTCGCAGAAGTTTATTACCGACGGTTTGATTAGCGACGGCCCGTCGTAGATGTTCAAATATTACCGTCGGCCCGTCGCTAAAGCTTCACACCGTCGCTAATACTGTGCGTCGGCCCGTCGGTGATTCATAAACCGTCGCTAATACTGTGCATCGGCCCGTCGGTGATATTGTAACCGTCGCTAATAATCTGCTGAAAACCGCCATTTTTCAAAAATATCACCGACGGCCCGTCGGTAATATGAAAACCGCCGCTAATGCTCTTCTCCGTTGGCCCGTCGCTAATAGAACCGTCGCTAAAACTTTGCGTCGGCCCGTCGGTGATATTGTAACCGTCGCTAATAATCTGCTGAAAACCGCCATTTTCAAAAATATCACCGACGGCCCGTCGGTGATATGAAAACCGCCGCAAATGCCCTTCTCCGTTGGCCCGTCGCTACTAGAGCCGTCGCTAATGCCCTTCTCCGTTGGCCCGTCGGTGATGTTGTATACACCTTCTTATACCCCGCTGGCCTCCTTCTCTCTCTTAACCCTAAACATTCGCCCCTCTTCCCTCTCTTCTCTCCACAGCCCCTCTTCCCCTCCTCCACAGCCCAGCCCCCCCTCTCTCCTCTTCCCCCTTCGCCCAGCCCAGCCCCCCTCTCCTTCTCTCCTCTTCCCCCTTCGCCCAGCCTTGCCCCCCTGTCCTTCTCTCTCCTCTTCCCCCTTCGCCGAGCCCCCTGCCTGCTGTTGCCCTCACAGCCCCCGTCCCTCTCCTCCTCCCCCTCTCTGTTAGTATATCTCCTCTTTTCGGCTGGTTATTGCTCGTTTCTGGTGGTCGAAGGATTGCTCATTTCTGGTGGATGGAACGCTTGCTCGTTTCTGGTGGTTGCTCGTCTAGGGTTTGAAGGTATGTCTATTTCTCCATTTAATTTGGTTAGATTTAGATTTAGGCTTAATTAGGTTTGAAGGTAATTTTTGAATTTTTAGGCTTAATTAGGTTTATAAACCGTTGAATTTTTTTTTTTTGAATCTTTCGTGTTGATTTTGTAGGCTTAATTAGCTCGCTCGTATCTCTATTTTTTTAATCTATTTTTTTTTGAACAATTTTTTTTTTAAATCTGTTTTTTTAGATGGTTTTTTAAAATCTGTTTTTTAAATTTTTTTAGGTGGAAGACCTAAATCTCGGCTGCTCTCTCGGGTCTGGTGTGGTGGAAGGCCGACGAAACTCCCCTGCTCTCTCTTGGTATGTCTATCTCTCTCGGTTTAATAGGTTAGATTTAGATTTAGATTTAGGCTCGATTAGATTTAGAAATTTTTGAATTTTTTTTTGAATCTGGATTTTATGTGTGGATTTTAAGTGTTGATTTAGATTAAATTAGGATTTTTTTAGGTTTTTTAAATCAGGATTAGGCTCAAATATGGATCTGTTTTAGGTTTTTTAAATTTTTTAGAGTCAGGGTTAGGGTTTCTAAGTATAATTTTAGTAAATTATATTTTAAGTATAATTTTAGTATAATTTTAGTATATTTAAATTATATTTTATTATAATTTTATTATATTTAAATTATATTTTAGTATATTTAAATTATTCTGTTTTTAGTCTGATTAAATATTTTAATTAAGTAATTATATTCTGTTTTTAGTATAATTTAACTGTTTTTGAATTTAGTATTATTCTGTTTTTAGGGTTAGGGTTTCTAAATTTTTTAGAGTTAGGGTTAGGGTTTCTAAATTTTTTAGTAAATTATATTTTAAGTATAATTTTAGTATAATTTTAGTATATTTAAATTATATTTTATTATAATTTTATTATATTTAAATTATATTTTAGTATATTTAAATTATTCTGTTTTTAGTCTGATTAAATATTTTAATTAAGTAATTACATTCTGTTTTTAGTATAATTTAACTGTTTTTGAATTTAGTATTATTCTGTTTTTAGGGTTAGGGTTTCTAAATTTTTTAGAGTTAGGGTTAGGGTTTCTAAATTTTTTAGGTTATTTTTGTTTGTGTTAATTTCCTTTTATAATTCTGTTTAATTCTTTTTTTTAAACTCTTTTTTTAATTTATGTGTAGGTTACTTATTTAATTTAGGATTATTTTGAAATTCATGTATATTTGAAATATTTTAAACTGTTTTTTTTTAGTGTTTGTAATTCTTGTTTAATTCTGTTTTGAACTGTTTTATATTTTATTTGAAATATTTTGAATTGAGTATAATTTAGTATATATTTTAATTCTTATAATTTTAAACTGTTTTTCTATTTTGAGATATAAATATTTAAATAATTTAACTGTTTTTTCTTTTAAGTTCAAAATTCATTAAATATTTAATGTATTTTTTGGATTGAATGCAGGTTTTCGGAATAAATGGAGGCGTCCAGTAGCAGGGAAATAACGGTGTCGGTACTAAGCAGAGGAGGCGCGTACCAGTGGCGAAGGCTGAGGAGGCACGTACCAGTGGATGTGCGAGATGGACGATGAATCGGAAATCAGAGGCGGGTACCAGAGGATATATTGTCGATTTTTTCATTTTTGTCGTGTTTTGTAACTGTTAATTTGGGATTGTCGAGTTTAGGATTGTTTTCGATTTGTCGAGTTTAGGATTGTTTTCGATTTGTCGAGTTTAGGATTGTGTTGTGTAGTTGTGTCGAAATTATAATTATGATTGTGTACTTTGTATGAAAATTAATATGATGAGTATAATTATAATTATCATTTATAGTAATTCTTTAGATAATTATAATTATCAAAATTAATCTAATATTTAATTAAGTACATTTAACATGTATGTATGAAATATGTATTAATTACATATATAAATAATTATATTTAATACAGACTTTAATACAGACGACGGGCCGTCGGTGAATTTAATTGAATTTAATACAGACTTTCAGCGACGGGCCGTCGGTGATAGCTTCAGCGACGGGCCGTCGCTGAAAGTGGCATCAGCGACGGTTTTTTAGCGACGGTTGGCCGTCGGTAATATTTTTAGCGACGGTTTTTTGGATTTTTAGCGACGGTTTTTACCGTCGCTGATACTCCAATCCGTTGTAGTGCAAGGGAAAAATTTCTTCATTAAAAATAACATTTCTTGATATATATAGTTGATTAGTATTAATATCAAGACATCGATATCCTTTCTTATCTGTACAATATCCAAGAAAAATGCAAGGAGCTGGTCTGTACTGTAATTTATGATCAGTGTATGGTCTAATATGAGGAAAACATAAACATCCTATAACTTTGAAAAATGAATAATCTGGTAATTTATG
This sequence comes from Luzula sylvatica, assembly GCA_946800325.1. Taxonomy (NCBI): domain Eukaryota; kingdom Viridiplantae; phylum Streptophyta; class Magnoliopsida; order Poales; family Juncaceae; genus Luzula; species Luzula sylvatica. The sequence goes on along the minus strand of OX326956.1, from coordinate 75,063,339 downwards.
AAAAAGTTTTTGAAAAGGAATGTGAGGTGAGTTTGATTGTGTAGGAATTATGTTTATTAAAAACACAGTACTTGAGAATATGTATCCCAAAACACAGCTCTACTATATGTCTATTCTTTCTTTCAGATATACCATTTTGTTGTGGTGTATAAGGACAAGATGTTTGGTGTACAATTTGAGGATAGAATTTAGATAAGAAGATGAATTCAGATCCATTATCAGTTCTAATAGTTTTGATTTTGTGATTCAGTAAGTTCTCAACTTGATTTTTGAATTTAGAAAATATTTGTTGAACTTCTGACTTGTGTTGCATAAAGAATATCCAATTATATTTTGAGTAATTATCTGTAAAACATACATAATATTTTGCACCAGTAATGGACTGAGTTCGAGCAGGACCCCACACATCACAAGAGATTAATTCAAGAGGTTGTGAACCAAGAAATTCAAATTCATTAAATGGCAATTGTTTAAATTTTGCTTTACAACAGTCATTGCACAAATCAAATTTCTGAGAGGACAGAGAAATACAATTTGTCTTAGCGAGAGAAAACAAAACATTTGATGATGAATGGCCTAAATGTCTATGCCAGATAATTGGAGTGACTCTAGATCCTAGATAAGCACAAGGTCGAGTCTCATTTTTGAGAAAATCACAAGAGGTTGGTATTGAAAACAATCCATCAACAGCCTTGATTTGTAGCAATGTAGCCTTGGTGATGGGGTCCTTAATCAAACACAAATCAGGATGAAATTCAGCATACACATTGCTATCTGAGGTAAACTTATTTATGCTAATTAAATTTTTAGTTATTGAGGGGACATGCAATACATTTTGTAGTTTAAAAGTTTGAGAGTTTGTGTTTAAAATAGAAGAACCAGAATGTAAGATATCCAAACCTGCACCGTTGCCTACTTGAACTTGATCACTGCCTGCATAGGTGGAGTGAGAGATGAGGTTGTTGAGGTCATGCGTAAGATGATGAGTAGCTCCTGTGTCGAGGAACCAATCCACATGAGGTTGTGAATATAGTCCTTGAGAGAATTGTTGAGGAGATGGTTGATATGGTCGAGCAATGTAGGCCATTGGTGATCTCGGTGTAGTTGGTCTCTGTGGATTATTGGGATCTCGATAGTAGCACTTGTCTGCTGTATGGTTAGTTCTTTTGCATATTTGACAAGCATAAGGGTTAAAAGAGTTTTGTTGTTGAGGATAAGAAGGTGGAAATTGATTTTGAGGTGAATTATTTCTCCATTTATTTTTGTTCTTTTTGTTGGTATATGGTGGTCTGAAATTGGTTGGATAAGTTTGTTGAAAATGAGGTTGGAGAAATGGTGTATTTGGTCGTATGTGAGGAGGAATTTGTGGATTTGTCTGTTGAACATTGTGAGTGAGAGCTTGTGGATTATGAACTGAGGTTGATTGGAGATGATGTTTCTTACTAATCTTCTTTTCATGGGTTAACAAGATTCCTTGAAGATCAGATAGAGAGAGGAATTCTTTACTCGAGGTAATTCCATAATAAGAACCATCATAATCTTCCCCAAGATTATTCATAATGGCTATTATTACGTCTTTATCTTCAATGTTATCACCGAGAAATTTTAATTGATCAGCAATTGATCTTAACTTGGCAAAGTAATCAATGATGCTCAAATTGCCTTTGGGAGTTGTGTTCAATTGATTTCGAAGTTCCATGATTCCAGCCATGGAGGCTGAAGAGTAGGATTGTTGGAGATTTTGCCCATAGATCATGAGAGGAATTACATTTTATAACTTGAATGATAACTGAATCAGTAAGAGACCCTAGAAGCCATGCAAGAATTAAGGAATCTTGAGCTTGCCAATTTAAAAATGTGGATCTGTTTCTGGAAGTAATGCTGGAGATGAAGAGGCAGGTTTTTGAAGGTAAGATAAAAGATTGTATCCTCTTAATACGGGAATGATGTTTGATTTCCAAATGAGATAATTAGTTTTATCTAATTTGATCGGTACAGGATGTGGAAAAGAAGTAATCTTGAAAGTATTAGAATTGGTTGAATTTGAATTATCGGGTCCATTAGTGTTATGAGAAGTCATTTTGATTGAGAGTCTAAAATTTTAGAAAAATGGATTATTTTGAAAAAGTCTGCTGAGAAAACAAATTGAGTGTAGAAGAGATTGTGAGATTTTGATTTTCTTTGAAGTGTTTTTGTGGAAGAAATGTTTTTAGAAAAGAAAGGGACTAAACTGAATAAAAACTGTTTAACGGGCTAGTGGATCTAATTTCTACAGAGGACAAGAAGGTTTCAAGAAAGCAAAGAAGACAGATTGAGAAAGACAGTACTAAGAATCCAAATAGACAAGAAGAGAAAGGATTTTACTTGGAGAGATGAGCGAGTTTGTACCAGTGTGTTGTTGGTACCGATGAGAGCTTCACCTTCTTCTTCTTCTTCTTCTTATGCAGTCTTGAGTGTAATGAAAGCAGCGGAGAAATGGAAAGAGGATCTTGAAGACGTTAGTCTAATAGTCTCCTGATACCATATTAGAAATTAATTGGAAAGTAATTTTATTATTAATCTTGGTTTTCTTAATTTACAAAACTCAGTGTTCTAATCTATTTATAGTGATTTTACTCACCTAACTTCCTAACGGTTATATTTCCTACTGACTCACATATATCTTTATACACTTAGATATTTACACTGAGTCACAGATAATCTGTATCACTAATTGGAACCCACAACTCATACACACATTTAACTAAACTAGAAACTCCATTTATAGCCGTTTGGTTTATAAATATTTCTTCACTTGAGAGTCCGGTATAGTTGGTTAATGCTGTTGAGCTTCACCTTATTCTTCTTCTTCAGTATACATACTCTTCACACTTCGTCTTCATCATTGTTCTTTCTAACACATAGATCCTACGCATAAATTCACCAACACAAAGAGAACACGGAAACACACAAATTCACAAACAACCAAATCATAGTTCTATAAATTCATACCATCGTCGTCATCGTGCGGGTAAAACGAACACCCCAACATGTACTAAAAAATAAGAAGACATAAAATGTAATGACACATTGAAAATTTATATCTATATAGAAAAATAAGATATACCGTCCAATTATTCGGCTGCGACGACGACGGAATGGGGCGGTACGGCCTCTGCGGTGACGAGGACGTCGGCTGATATCTCGTCGGAGTGTGATGGATTTGCTGCGACTGCATCCGATCCATCTGGGACATGTGTAAAAGTGGAGACCTCAACAAGTTCTGCATGTATGTCGCTACCGAATAATTCGTCCGTCCCGATCCGTCGTTCCGTGCTGCACCTGATCCTGCTGGAGATAAGCCCGATCCTTGCCCCTTAAAAAACATCATCTTTTTCAATATGAAACTAATTGAAAACAAAAATATTTATAATCACAACCTACTCACCTGGTGACGACTCTGAGACATCAGATGAGCAATGGAACCCTGCATTGCCAGCATTTGCTCCTCAAGCCTAACACGCCTCTCTCTATCTTCTGCGGCTTGCATCTCAAGCCTCCTAGTCCTCTCTCTTTCCTCGTCGAGTTGACTCCGCAACTCACCAATCTCTACAGGGGACGGTCCGTACGAGCTAGCTCCTCCTGTGCCCCAACTTGGTGTTATCGATGTTTTATACAAATTCGGATCGATGATGGAATCAATCCCGTAGAAGTGTCCGCGAGCCCTCCCTCCTGACACGGCCATCCAATCGTGATGGTTGTCTCCATGCTGCTCGAACCAATCCGGACCGTGCTTCTCCCTCATTCGAGCAGGAAATAAGCAAAAAATCGAAAGCTACATCTGAAAACAGTGAAATTACAGTACAAAATCAAAAGCATAGACATTTCAACAGAGATTTTAACATTTCCACACTAGATTGAACAAAAAATAAACTAGCAAAATAGATTCAAACCTTCAAAGAAAAATCTGAAAACGAGGTTGACTCATCCGTCTTCTTCATTCGCCATCTTCAAATCGAGGAGGAGAGAGTGGGAGAAAATGAGTTGTTGGCTGTTGGCTGCTGGACTGAGGAAATGAGGGCTGCTGGACTTAGAGGGAAAAAAATGTAGAGGGAAAAAACGAGGGAAAAAGATATATTAGGTCTGAAGGGGGGGTTATAAAGAGAGAGGGGAAAAAAGGTAATGTGGGCGAGGGGGGGCAGCCGCAGATTTGGCAAGGATTTGGGGCGGGATTTAATTGGGTCGGGCTGACGCAATGATTCTTTGGGGCAGGAATTTATTGGGTCGGGCAGACGCTATTATATTTTGGGTCGGGCGGCTGTGAGCTCTTATTGGGGCGGGCAGAATGTTTGGGGCTGACGCTGAAAATCATATGTTTGGGGCGGACGGACCCAATAACAGGGCGACCCAACAGAGTAGTAGGGGCGGTAGGCGCAGATCCAATAACTGTTGGGGCGGGCGGACCCAACAATTCAAACTCCGAGGGTCGGGCTGACCCTGTATTGACCGACCCAAACAAGTTATTGAGGCTGGCCGACCCAATAGTGAGCAAATTTTAGGGGCGGCCCGACCCTAAAAATCATATGTGTTGTAGTGAATTCACATCGTTGGAGTTCACCAAATGAGTAGTGAGTGAGTAGAGGGACCAAAAACCTAATGGCATTTTTGTTAATTAATTAATAATGTTATTTCTTTTAATCATAAATACATGTAAGCAAAAAACTAATATATATGTGTAACATCTGATATAAATATGTTTTAAATATTTATGTGTATATAATACTATAATTAAGTGCATACTATGTGTGATTTTAAAAAAAGAATATTATACACATATTAAAAACAAATTATGTGTATATTCTATTTTACTAAATAAAATATTTAATTATATAGTACAATACACCAGATTTAAAATAATATATAGGATTTTTTTTGTTAGTAGACAAACAAAAAATGATAATTACATGAAAGTTTAAAAATTATAAAAAATATAACACTCCGACCTTTCATTTGAAAGGTGGAGAGATGTATGGGATTGTTTCTTCATCGGTGCATTACCTCATACTAGAAAAATTGTCCGCGCTTCGCTGCGAATTTTTTGATATAATTGTCCATTGAATATTTAAAAAAAAAAAATCTATTTGTTATTTATTTTCTTCATAATACTAGAAATTTAATTTTCTTATCAAAAAAATACCAAAATATTTAACCAAAATATCGCGTAATTAATAAATAAGTTCCTTTTTTTACCCATTGTCTTCATAACCAGAAAATATATTAACCAAAATAACTAACATTGGTATCATTAATTAAAAACATTAATCAAAATAACTAACATTGCGATCACTAATTATGAGTGTAGTAATTAAAATACAAAATGGGCGAAACTCCACCCTAGTCCTACTCCAATATCTGCTTTCCAATATCTGTCCAAGCAGATATGATGTTCCCTTTCCTTTCTCATGTAAGCATGCAGAAACTTTTTGGTAAAAATATAGTCACACAAGTACATATACATTGAACACAGGGACAAGTGAAAGAACTGCATTGATCTTTTTTCAAAATACCTGTTCTTGCGATTGCTACTGCTATATGAGGAAAAACGAAACATAGATCTCATATTATATAGGCAATGAATGTCTTTAAGATTATCTTCTTTCAATGAGAATATATTGATTAACAATGATGACCGAAAATGCACTTGTTAGGTATATTTATAGTTATAGCGTAGAGATGAGAATGAATGAAGCGATTTTGATAGTTATATATAAATACGTAGGGAAATGATATATATATATATATATATGGGGAGTTCTATCATACACCCTTTTACAAGGGTATTTGGGGTATTTTAGCAATTGATTATATTTGTAAAAGGGTGTATCATAAAATTTATTTTTTATGGAGATTTTTGTTTAAATGAACAACAAAAAATTCCAATTTAGTTAAATATTAATTGATAAATATATTTGATATCTTACCTTAAATATTCATAAATGGATAGTTACTCCAAATATACTTGAAAATGGGTGTATGATAAGGAAAGGGTGCATGATAGAAGCCCCCATATATATATAGGGGAGTTCTATCATACACCCTTTTACAAGGGTATTTTGGGTATTTTAGCAATTAATTATATTTGTAAAATGGTGTATCATAAAATTTATCTTTTATGGAAATTTTTGTTTAAATGAACATAAAAAAATTCAAATTTAGCCAAAAATTAATTGATAAATATATTTGACACCTTACCTTAAATATTCATAAATGGTTAATTACTCCAAATACCCTTGAAAATGTGTGTATGATAAGAAAAGGGGTGTATGATAGAAGCCCCCTATATATATATATATATATATATATATATATATATATATATATATATATTTCTTGTTTTTACACAACCCTTTCTTCCGAATAAACTCGTGAGTAAAATCCTAAAAACAAAATATCAAAATATTAACTAACATGCTTGAACAAACTCATACGCTATTAAAATGAAATATGAAAGTTTAATGCAACGAATGTTCTTGTTTGAATGTACCACTTTCTCTGCTAGTGTTGACGCTGCTGCCCGTGTCCAATATTTAAACTCCTTTGCATTTGTACTAAAAAAAAAAACTCCTTTGCATAACAAAATAATATTACTAACATTCTTTTAATTTGACATTTTGTTAATTATTTAACCGAGAAAATTGATGTCAGTATTGGTGGAGAGGTCCGTGACACGGCACTGATTTCTTAACCTATAATTAAAGAAAAATAATAATTTTGTTGATATTTGATTTTGTCGAAATGAAATAATTATGTTTTGAATTACCAGCCTCTTTTGAGTAATCTAGTTGCAACGAAGAAACTCTCGACTATACGTATGCGTCAGAGAAGCCGGAGCGTTCCATCACATAATTCAAGCAAAACCTAAAAATTGATAAAATTAGGGTTTCGATTCGCCCCAAAATCAAACAAAGAATAATAAATTTGTATAGTATTAAGCCTCTCTTGTTTTTGTCAGTGAGTAACGCCCATTCCCTAATTGTTGTGTCCCCAATTGTGCATGCATCTTGGAAGTTGGAACCTCGCATTTGGTACTTGCGAACATTCTGAAAAAAACAAATATATATATGATCTTTACTGATAATAACATTTGCTCTATCACAGTAAAATACCGAGTATCCAACAGTGCATTTGCTGTCAAAATTCCTCAATCAGACATATAATCTCTACGAATCTACACTCAGATTACAAGCCTGAATCCAAGAACATGAATCAAATATTGCATCTAAAACAAACCTGAATCAAAGAACAAGCTTGCTCAATTGTAAGGTTGGAAGCTTTGTAAATCTGACGCTGCTCTTGGAAATCCTTGCAATTTCTGGTCTTTCCTTCTTCAATGACGATATAGTAACGATTTTTTTAGGTTTTGCTAGGATTTTCTGGGATTGCACGCGAAGACAAAGCCGGAGAGGGCGAAGCAATGAAGAAAAAGAAAAATATCCTCGCTTCTGTGGAGAAAAATGTCCTCGCTTCTGTGAAGCCGTTCGATGTGTAGAAAAGCGTCCTCGCACAGTCGCTCGATCAAGAGAGAGAGTGGGGGCGGGGTGGGGTGGGGTGGACAAAGAGAGGGGGGGGGGGGGGGGGGGGGGGCGGGGGTTGTGCTGGATAAGAGAGAGAAAAGAGAGAGGGGCGGTAAATGGGAGAGAAGGAAAATAGGGGAGATGAAAGTGTGAATGGAATGGAGGGTGAGATGTAATAATAAATTGGTAAATGGTCAAATAAGAGCAAATCGTGGCCATCAAACATAGGCTCAAAACCATCGTAAATTTAATGAGAGGAGGAATTGTACCCCTCTTACCATCAAGATTCATATTATTTTTAAAAAATATATTACCATAAATATCGCGGGTAACAAATACAACTATAGTAACAAATACACACTAAGAAGTGACGTTCCAAACAAAGCACAGACCATGAGATGAGAACACAAGAAAAATAAAATACAAAATAATGATATTGTGTTTTCAACCGAAAACTCTTAATTGAATTTTGTGTTATCGTCCAATCCGAACTTATATATATCGCCTACTTCACATGGGAACCATAACATCAATCTTTAGCTTAAAACCACCTGAAATAGATATTTACAGTTGTGAATGTGATTGAACATATAGACAACCATAAATAAAAAAAACTTGTCACGATGTTGGCTTTTGGTTAAATTTGAATCTAAAATGTTTGAAGAGATTGTTCTGGTAAAACAATCATTAAATTGTACGGATCCAGATCGATATCTTACATGAAACAAATATCCATTTCTTGTAACTTGGATGAAATTAGACTGATATTATATGCAATTTTAATTAGATACATAAAAATGTGGTTAATAATCTTGTTGAACTTAATTTCATTGAAAAATCACATAAATTTAAGAAAGATAACTTACATGAAAGTTTTGTTTAATGTAGATCCGTGGCACGCTTCATAGACTCGATTTTAGGCCACACTTCCTCAGCTAAGTCTGGTCGGTGTCCTCTCAACAGAGAAGTGCACCTAATGCCCAAGGATGCCAACTCTGTAGCCTCGTGTTTTGGCCATTTACATGCCGAACCATCGAATTCCCTATCAAACTGTTTGTTGCCTTTGTTCTTCATTGCTCTTTCGACATTCTTGCTTACATTTTGCGGTACTTTACCTGTAACCAATTTCAATAATATGATACCGAACTAAAACACATCTGATTGTGTGGTCAGCTCACAATATGAGTTATACTCAGGGTCCATATAGATATAATACATTGCGCCATGTGGCATCATTATTTTTTTACACTCAGTTTTGTGATCACTGTCTTGGTCCAGCTCACGAGACATACCGAAGTCGCTAAGCTTGCATGTCATATTTGAGTCTAGCAAAACATTTTCGGGGTTTAGGTGCCATGGACGATCGCATGAGGTTTTATAGAGTGGAGAAAGATAAGGGCCGAACATATCTCAGAGGCAATGCGGATGCGATTTTGCCAAGAAAGTGTTTGTTTGGGTTTTTTCCTTTGGTTAGGTAAGTTTCTAGGCTATCAGTGGATAAGAATTCGTAAACGACAGCCCGTGCATCCTGACTATTATGGACTCCGATAAGCAAGACGAGATTCGGATGTGATACCTTACTAAGGGTTTTCACCTACAAAATAAGATCTATGTGTTAAAATTGAAGTTGCATTTGTTTAATATTCAGAATATTCTAGGCCCATGATGTAGGGACGGCGACGATCCGGCACCGCCCGTTAATAAATAATAAATTAATTTTGCCCGTACAAACGGACCGTACTAACTATGTGAATTCAACCGAATTATCTCAAAATAAAACCGTACCTTAACCGTATGCGGAAGCGTATGGAATCCGTCCGAATTGATGTCGCGCCATCATCGTCGTTGCGTCCACGAAGCCTTAGTCGCAAAGATTTGGAATTCCAAGTACTTTATGATGTCCAATTTAGAGTCCTTTTTGTTTTTCTCTAATGGATCTCTCTCTCTAATCTTAATGGGGCAGATTTAAGAATGGATTTTCATCATCATATGTACTTGGGACCAAATTGCTTATATAGCCACAAGACATCTTTTTACAAAGACGTACCTTTTGGGCTCCTAATGTGGATTTTCTAATTCAGCCCATCATAAAAAATAGAAGCACCACCCACAACATTCTACACATCAAAAGGCCCACATCCTAATTAACACATTAATGCTTAAATTTATTAACTAAAATTGGCCACTTTATTTTAAGCATATAAATGACAATATTACAACACATAATATTTTACATATAAGTCCAATGTTGAAATAATGTTCCAACAATCTCCCACTTGGACTATATGTAATTCCTTATAATTACGTATTGACCATAAACCGAAATACGCGTACTTGTTTGTCATCAAAAAATTTATGTGTCCCTGACCAATTCCGTCCATCAATAATATCAACGTAGGATCAAAGCGGCTTTCGTCACATTTAACGCAACTAAACCTTCAATGGTCACATACACTAATACAACTGAATGACATGAATCATGATGTGGATGTGTAGCATGGAAATTTCATCTAATGTGATCTTAACATGCCTATTTCCAACTTGGTCCTCCTAAAAAATAAATTTAGTGAGATCCTTAAAATCGTCTCCTTTAATAACTTAATGAGACAAACCGTCTCCTTTAATAACCTAATGAGACAAACCGTCTCCTTCAAAACTGCATTGAGACAACCCGTCTCCTTTAATACCTTATGAGACAAACCGTCTCCTTTAAACTATATTGAGACGAACCTTATCTAAATCAGAGTAAAGTGATAAATGTAACTTTAATTCTGCAGAATAACCATAATACCAAATAAACTTGAAAAACTTTATAACCGTATCATATGTCCATGACATATGTGTATATCACGTGTCTATATCATAACAATTGTACAAATATTTACTCCCACTATAACCGAATATCCTTAACCGAAATTACACACATATAAGCAACGTCTTGCTTATATAACATATTGGGTAATTATACTTTATTGGAGTTTGTACCAAAATATATGATAGACAAATATTACTCTGAATTTATTTACTTTCTCTCACGTAAGTAATGGTATATTTAATAATTAACAAAATTTATCTCAAAACCAAATAAGATGATTTTGTTATATAACCAAAAAATATGTATATCAATGTCAATGTTCTTGAGATGTCAAAGTTTGTCTTTTCTGCTAAACAAAATTTAATTTGTAGCCATATTTTCCCCCGCAAACAAGACATCTTTAAATAATCATAAACAAGCATTGTATTGCTCACCAAAATAACCGAATAATAATAATAAATTTAATTAAAGGTTATCCCCATCATCAAGATATCCCTTTTCCGTTAATATTTTGACTTTGGCCAATCATATTAACTTCTTATTAATATCTTGGCGTAGTAATCAAGAATTGATAATAAATTAACGTGTCAACAAATTAACCTTCCTTTGGGCCGATTAAATAAGTCACAAGTAAAATCAAATAATTATCACACACTTATTACCACAGATGCATATGAAATTATATTAAATATTGCCTTCCTTTGGGCCGGTCAATATTTAAATAATATCATACACATATCATTTTTATATTTTAAAATATAATTAATTTCAACAAGAGATGTCACTTTGGCGACATGTTGCTGACCTTAATTAATTTTAAAACACATACCTTAAACCTTTTAATTGAGTTTAAAATTATACCTTAAAACCTTATTGCAAATTTTAATTTGTCAAGAATTTATTCGTAAATAAATATTTTTTATATCCGATTTTATATACGAATTCTTGTTGCAATATTTGCGTACATAACCTCATTAAGAAAAAATCGAATATATATCCAAAAAATATTTATTCAATTATCTCAAATGCTAAAAAAATCTTAAAATACCAAATTATTCATTTTGTTTTATTTTTACAGGCCCAACAGCCCAAACTAAAAATAAAATGAATTTTTCTTTAAATCGGAACATGAAAATCCAGATTTCATTTCCGAATTTTGTTTATACTATTTTATACAATCCTGAATTGGTATCCCAGTTTGCTTTTCCCAAATTCATAAATTCTGGATTTTAGAACCTTGAGAAAACCGGGATAATAAATCATAAATCTGTTTCCCAGTTTTTCTTTTCCTAATTTTCAAAATCCAAACCTTAATATCCAGAATTTCATATTCTGATTTCTATATTCAGAACTTGTAATCTTGAATTCTGATGAACTTAAAATACCGGAAGCTCAAATCCAAATTTCTTTAATTCTAAGAAAACCGAGAAAACTTATCCCATCCCTCCAAAACAATCACGACCAGAAGAGAAAGATGGTGTTATTTCATCTCTCTCGCCAAAAATGGCGTTGTTTCGGGACTGGTGGACGGGCCACTTCGCCACCGGCGTCCGTTGACGAAACGGAGACCACAGACCTCTCCGGAATCGCCCACTGAGTATAGAGAGATAGTACAAATTTTCTATAACCTTTTATTTCTCTCTATTTTCGCGATCCGTTTAAGACCCGTTTCGATAAAAAACGAAATTATCCGAAATTAACAGAAATTGGACGAGAGAAATCGTTTTAAACACTATATACTTCGTTTCTCTTCCATTTAAACTGTGATTCACCATAGTTTCGCTCTGATACCAATTGTAGGGACGGCGACGATCCGGCACCGCCCGTTAATAAATAATAAATTAATTTTGCCCGTACAAACGGACCGTACTAACTATGTGAATTCAACCGAATTATCTCAAAATAAAACCGTACCTTAACCGTATGCGGAAGCGTATGGAATCCGTCCGAATTGATGTCGCGCCATCATCGTCGTTGCGTCCACGAAGCCTTAGTCGCAAAGATTTGGAATTCCAAGTACTTTATGATGTCCAATTTAGAGTCCTTTTTGTTTTTCTCTAATGGATCTCTCTCTCTAATCTTAATGGGGCAGATTTAAGAATGGATTTTCATCATCATATGTACTTGGGACCAAATTGCTTATATAGCCACAAGACATCTTTTTACAAAGACGTACCTTTTGGGCTCCTAATGTGGATTTTCTAATTCAGCCCATCATAAAAAATAGAAGCACCACCCACAACATTCTACACATCAAAAGGCCCACATCCTAATTAACACATTAATGATTAAATTTATTAACTAAAATTGGCCACTTTATTTTAAGCATATAAATGACAATATTACAACACATAATATTTTACATATAAGTCCAATGTTGAAATAATGTTCCAACACATGATCCATGTATGGAGTCTAGTAGAATATGAAAAGTTGGGTAGTCAAAGAGTCTTTAGAAGACTCTAGAATATAATTATTATAATGCATGTATTGTCTTTATCATGCATGAGTAGTCCAAGAGTCATGAGTTACTCTTGAGTTTAGTCTATAAATAGGGAGGGATGTATTGTCATTTTAATATCAACAATCAATCAACAAATCTTGTATCTCTCTTTTCTCCATTAATAAAAGCTTTGTCAAGTTCCTCTTAATCGGTTCTTCTTCTACTTTTGGTGTGATCTTCGGCTAGTACGATATATTGTCGTGCTATTGATAACTTCGGTTATCGTTACATGGTATCAGAGCGACGAGAGTGGTAAACGATATTTTTTGAGATCTCTCGGTGAAGAAGACGATAGTGCATCGATGGAGTTCGGTGGTCGCGTTAGTGGACTTGGTGTGGAGGCTCTTACTTCTTCGAATTATAAAATTTGGAAGACGTGTATGGAGTCGTATCTTAAAGGAGAAGATTTGTGGGAGATGGTTGATGGTACAAAGGTTGTTCCGGTTCCGGTCATGGGCGCTAATGACGTGGTAACCAATGCGGTGGGCATAAAGGAGTGGGCAACTTCGAATGCGAAGACGGAGTTCGTGTTGAAAAAATCGATTTCGCACGACTTGTTCGAACATATTATGGCGTGCAAATCGGCACGTGAAATTTGGACGACTCTAGATGAGTTGCTCAACAAGAAGAATACGGCGCGGCTTCAATTCTTGGAGAACGACTTGGCGAGTGCCGTGCAAGGGAAACTTTCGGTTTCGCAATACTTCTTGAAGGTAAAAACTTTATGTTCGGAGATATCGCTTTTAGAACCCGAGGAGGCGATCTCGGAGGTGCGAATGAAGCGATACATTATAAGAGGTCTTCGAAAGGAATATGTTCCTTTTATTACCTCAATACAAGGGTGGGCGCAGCAACCATCTTTGTTGGAGTTCGAAAACATGCTGGCGTCTCAAGAATCTTTGGCTCGGCAAATGTCTTCAAAGAATCTTTTATTCTAGGCCCATGATCCATGTATGGAGTCTAGTAGAATATGAAAAGTTGGGTAGTCAAAGAGTCTTTAGAAGACTCTAGAATATAATTATTATAATGCATGTATTGTCTTTATCATGCATGAGTAGTCCAAGAGTCATGAGTTACTCTTGAGTTTAGTCTATAAATAGGGAGGGATGTATTGTCATTTTAATATCAACAATCAATCAACAAATCTTGTATCTCTCTTTTCTCCATTAATAAAAGTTTTGTCAAGTTCCTCTTAATCGGTTCTTCTTCTACTTTTGGTGTGATCTTCGGCTAGTACGATATATTGCCGTGCTATTGATAACTTCGGTTATCGTTACACTATTACTGGGTCAATGGATGTTGATGTATCTGTCTATTTTTAAAGAGGTATGTTTCCATTTTTTTTTTTGTTATAACTCAAAGTACATTCAATTGAATAGGTAATAGTCATGTCAAATTATAATGTGAGAAGTGCATATTTGGTAAGAGTTATGCAACTTTTCTCCTGTATTTACTAAAACCACAACTTGAGTCAAATTATTATTTATTAATAGTTATTTGAAGAAAAAAAGATCATGTCGAGACGATAGAAATAGATAGTGAAATTGTAGTATGCTTAAAGTAGATAGTGACGCTGTAGTATATTACTGATAAAGGCCGGATCCTAAAAAATCAATACATCTACGCATTGATGATCTTGGGGGATAACATGTTTATTGAAATACTCATAATCTTTCTAACAAAAAAGATGTTACATAGTATATTCTTGAGTTCTCAGTTTGTGGCAGGGAATGACAGACCTGAAGAATCATAGTACATCGAATCGAATATGGTAATATTCATGTCAAATTATAATATGAGAAGTGCAAATTCAGTACATGTTATGAAACTGCACCTTCACAAGATTTATTGGAAGTTACAATCCTCGAACAACTATTTGATAATAGCAAAACATGTAAATTCATTTGTTGTTCATTAAACTCTCACGACGATACAAAGAAAAATGCAAATTCATTACACGTTATGTACTCTCTGTCAATAATTATAAAAAATAAAAAAAATAAAAAATTTTTTCATACGAACACAACAGAAGGAAGTGGTAACATTGTCGTATATCGTCTATGATGCTTTAAAGGGCATCAGTTGGTTACGATATGAGAAATATTTTGTTTTCTTAGGAAGGCCGGATCCTAAAAAATCAACATATTTCAATATTTACAATCTTCGTGAATCCATTCGTGCTGAGACGATGAGTTTTAACATGTAATAATTTGTATGTAAATTTTTTGTATTGTCTTGTTAATTATCCTGAGTTCTACATTTCAGTTAATAATAAAAAAAAAGTATCCTTCAGATTTCATAGATTGTCTGGTAATAGTAAATGATTAATATGTCATATTTATTTTGTCCTCTCAATTGGAAGACCCATATATGTAAATATTTGAGACAGGTCATGATATGAGAAAGGATAATTATACTCTTCCCCCCAAATTCCCTCCACTGTTCACACGATTCGTACCCAATTTGTGAATAGTGAGGTATGATATTAATTGGTCTCTCCAATTTGTACTCACATTTTCAATTAACCGTTAATTACATTTGAATTAACAATTAATTCAAATGTAATTAACGGTTAATACAATTGTATTAGTCATCAACGTAATTAATAATTTGAATTAACCGTTAATACAATTGATTGGGGAGATTTTGGAGAGACCAATTAGCCCCCCCACCACACACACACATGGATCGTGAATAGTGGGGAAAAATGGGGGGCACCGTAAATGGCCTCAGTGAGAAACACATGTACATCCACGTACAAATTATTGTCCTTGTACAATTCTTAATTGATAGGAGAATATGTAATCTTTATCATGTAATGACTGGTTGAAAAAGAAGATTAATAATGCAGGATATTTAAACTAAAAATGGACATTGCAGTCAATCACCAATGATGCATTTAAATACGTAAATGTAAATTGATCATAATATATGTCATGTAATGATTTTTTAGTAAAACTGGATCCTGAAAAATTGATATAGTCCAATATTTGTGACCTTGAAGAATGTGTTTGTGCTGAGGTGATGTGTGTTAACATGTAACAACGAATATGTAAAGCTTTAGCATAACTGGATCCAGAAAAATTGATATAGTCCAAGTGAAATTTTTGGTATGATTATTTTTATGGAAGTATGCAAATATTGCATAGCTGGAAAAAAAAATTCCTTTTTTGTTTTTGGGTTGTATATCTATATCGTATGTGTATTCCTATGACAAGTGGCTACATGTATATAGTCTTTTTTAATTAGCAATCGAATAATTATTTGATATAGACTTCATAAGTTTATGATAAGTTTTTCTGCGTACTCACTGGCACATATTCTTCTTTAGTAATATTTTCTCTTCTACTCAGTTTTTCAAATTCATTTTTCGGTTTCAACAGGGTATGGGTATGTCTACATCCAGCGATGCTGCTTCGAATAGACAATTCAGAATGTCCATACTCAAACGCAAAAGTGTTGCGATTTTGAGGTAGATTTGATAATTTATTTGGGAAAAATAGTGGAGGATTAATAGCAAAGAGTATTAAAAAAAATACTCAGAAGAGAATTCACGAGAGAGAGAAGTGGCACAAAGTTGCCTTTTTCTTTATAATTTATTTTCTAATTGGTACAGTACATTGAAGATATATATAGTTATAATTAAGTGTCTCCAAAGACATACCCTATCAAACATACATTCTTATCTATCTAGATTCTAGACACTTCTATTTTATTCAATAGACATCCCTTTTAGACACATATTTTAGATATTTCTATTTTACATACACGTTTAACATAATTATGCTGTCCTTAAATTATACATAATATTATTAATTAATATATTAAAAATATTAATTTTAATAAAAAGAGGCATACAATTTATTAGTCTAAAATGCTAAATATGTAGTGGTTCAATTCAAAACGAAGTTAAAAATGACTCGCTAATGTGCGCGAGGGTTTCGCTAGTATACATAAATACTGAACATAAGCAATTTTCTCACTCTCCAAAAAAATTCAAAAATTTAATTGCACGTATATGTTATATGAATAATCTGGCCCACTATAAAAAAGAAAATGCAAAAAGACAGCATTTTGCCAACGGAAAAAAGAAATAGTAGTAATAATTATTTTTGTTATCGAACCTCACTACTCAAACAGTCAAACTATAAGTTATTTCAGCTCTCAAATAAAAAAAGAAAAAAAACAACAAATCACCTTTACGTACGGCCCAAATGTTTTTTTCTTTTTTAAAGAAATACCATTCTGTAAAGTCCAAGAAGGAAAAAAATCTACAGGCCCAATATTCTAGAAAAAACCACCAATCCGTAAAGCCCAAAAGAAAGGAAAAAATCACCACTTAAAGTCCAAAATAAAAAAAAAAATTGTTCAAATTAACTTTCTTAACTTTCTGTAAAGCCCATAAAAAAAAAAGACCCAACATTCTAAAAAAATACTATTGTGCAAAGGGGGGAAAGAAAATTCAAATCACTACTCTGTAAAAAAAAAAAAAAAAAAAAAAAAAAAAAAAATCCAATATTCTATTTACAAAATTTATAACTAAATGAATACAAAAAAAGAACAATCCAGCATTCTATCAAGTCCACAAAAAAAAAATTCACCATTATCGAAGGCCATTACTAAAAAAACCCGAATAGCCCAGTATTTGTATCAAACATGTAAAAGAATATAAAGAAAAAAAACCCAATACTCACGAGGCCCAATATTCAATCCAAAATAGAAGGAGTTGCACTTTGACATCTATAATTTGCATGTTTTCACAAGACATCTCTCTTCCATCTTCAATTACGTCTCCTACTCCGATATTATAATGGATCCAGGATCAATATATAGGGGAGCCGAATTTTATATGGAGCTGAAATAAAAAAAAAATCAAAATATGTGATTTGAGGATATTAAATTCAAGAACTTCCAACTCTCAAACATCAAATTTACCACTATAATTTTATAATTTCTGTGAAATACAAACAAATTTATCATATTTATTATTTTTCAAACGATCAAAATTACCTTATTTTCTCGCTCACACATCGGTTCTTGATATTGGGACAAAAGAAGGCCGGTCAAAAGTAATAAAAATGTGTTAACTGGATTTAAGTTTTTAAATAGAAATGCTTAATATACTTTGGGTGTTTAAGCTATTTAATGGTGTTTAAGTCAAAATGTCAAATTTTCCCATATTTTAAATCCTAATATAGAATTCAATCATCATTCATCCCATATAATTCCAACAAAACTTTGTTTACACAAAATTCATAAAAAATATCATTCATAAAATAATTAAATTGTATATTACGACTATAGCATTATATCCCACAATCATCAGTATGCATAGTAAAATGTAAGAAGAAATAATAAATATAGTTTTGTTCTTAATTTAAGAAAAAGATATGTCCTCGCACTATTCACATGAATTCATTGACATCATTAAATAAAAGAGAACTTTCAAAAAAATCTCTCACGTTTTGGATACTTCAAAACAACCTCTCCAATTTTTTTTTTTTTTAAATGCTCCATATAAATAGCATTTTATATAATTCATAACGCGATGTGACATGATTAAATAAATGGTCGTCACTGAAATGTTACTATGTTTAGGTAATGGTGATTAATTAATTAATTATGAATTTTGTAACCCCTTAAACACATCTACATAATTTATTTTGTTAAAATGAAGATTTTGATATTACGTGCCTTAGATAAAAAAAGAATTCTAACTACAATGCATTTTAGAGATTTGGTTTTGATTTTTAAGCTTTGGATAAATAATTATTATACCAAAGTGGTATCCACTATCCAGTTAGGGCCATCGGGCTTGATAAAAATAATAAAAATGAGTTAAATGGACGAAGTATATTATCTTTTATAAGATCTTTTCTAAATATATATAGTACGCAAATAAATATTTGATGTATCTAGAGAATTTGAACAAACAACTTTATTTTTTTGGAGAACCAAATTAGTTTGAAGTATCTAAATTATCGAATCATAATTTAATTAGTTTGCACATACAACTCATCTTATGTATATTGGGCTATTTACAGCCCACTACTACCTTTTATCTTTTATCTTTTATCTTTTTATCATTTACATCTAGAGAAATTAAAAGCCCAACGAAGAAAATAATTATTTACATCTTATCGTTATCATTTATCTTTTGTATTACTCTTTAAATATAAAATAAAATTGGTTTCTTGGTTACTACGTAATTGAAAAAAAACAACCGAATATTTTCATACAAAAATTAATGGGAGGGGAGCTGGTCCGATGGGCATGTGACCAGATCACATCCATGCACATTTCTAACCGTCCGATATAAATTTTGATGAGATATAATTTAACAGAAAATTAACTTCTGTTTGTATACTCTCCGTTAGTAAAAAAATGGAAGGAAAATCTTCTCCTTCCTCCGAAAGTATTTGAAGACATGGAGATATTACCTTCTTCCTCCTGGTTTCTCTCGCTCTTCATCCTATTCTCTGCTATTAGTTGTTTCGATTGCCCTCACTTTACCTTTCTGTTCTCCTCAATTTTCTCAGCCCGATAATTCTTCTCACCGGCGACAATGTCGAGAAATGGCACTGTCATGGACTCTTCTTCATCGGCTTTGTCACCCAATCCTATTTTCATAAATGATGAACATGTCCCCCCTTTCATCTTCTTCCAATGATCTTCACGGCTTTGGTATGTAAACTGTTCGATGAAATGTCTGTACAAAATTATGACTTTTATAAGTATTTTTTTGAAGAATTGTATCATTGATCAAATTAATTGTGAACAAATTTTGGTACCTACATATATGCACATAATTTTTTTGAATTAGATTGATGATCAAACTTTTGGGTCAGAATATAGATACCAGATTAAGTTTTTTTCAAAATAATAGAATGCATTTTGAAGAATTGCATATGAATTCATCAAATTTAATTTAATTTCTTGAACAAACTTGTATCGTTTGATTAAATTAATTGGGTCAGTATATAATTATTGGATTTGAATATTCAAACTTATCTGGTATGTGCTGTATGTACATAAAAAAAATGAATTGCAAAGTTTGGTAGCTACTAGTGTTGTATCATTTTTAATAGCAGGAGTTATATTAATTTTATTTTCTTTCATGTACAAATTCAAAGAAACCCGAGTTCAAAGAACCTAATATTGGCATGGAATTTTCTACTACGGATGCGATTTATGATTTTTATAACAATTACGCGTTTCATATTGGATTTAGCATTCAAACACCCTTTTTGTGATAAAATTTACTGTTTCTTCCTTTTGTAGATAATGCAAGCAAGGATAATATTTCAGTATCACAAATTGTCGAAGACCCTTCTTCATAAACTAATCAAAATGTGTTCTCTCATTATATTCTCCATGTAATAATGTGTTTAACATCGCTATTTAATTATTTTTGTTGATATGATGTCATTACTATAAACAATACATATAAATTACAAAAACTGTACAAACAAAATCATATAAACAATACATAATAAATTACAAAAACAAAAACTACATAAACAAAATCAAATAAACAATACATATAAACAATGCATCATTGGTACATAAAAATTAAATAGAATCAACAAAATCATATAAACAATAAACAAAACAAAAACATATAGAATCAAATATTGTTTGTAATCTACTTTTCTCTATACATTTCTTCCCAACACAAAATTTCTGTACTTCAATTATATATGTCAAAACCGCCCTCGATAGAAAACTGGGTACCGATAAATGTGTTCAAGGTTTGGACTTTGGATAGGACAAAATCCAACTATTAAAATCGAATAGGGAATAGAATGCATTCTTATTGATTGTGAGGTAGGTACAAATCCTTTGAAATTTCACATGAAAAAAAGCTATTTAACAGAATTAGAAATTTGACCCACAAATTGCATTGACTTTTCGGTACAGGGCACAGACGGCATTTGAAGGTCTGGTCTCGAGATTAGTCGAGGGAGCTATTGTAGAGATAAAAGACTTCGGGTTCGATAAAAAGAGATAAAAATATCTGCAAACATGAAGTCAAATTCTGGTTAAAATCTAGGACTAATTAGGATAAATCAAACTGAGTAATATGTAGTTACAAACTTACAACAAATAAATGAAACTTAAAGTCCACTTTTTGATCTTGAGGAGTTTTAGATGAAATAAAGTACTTACTATTTGTTGAAATTAAAAAAAAAAAAAAACTGATAGTATAATTTATAATACCCTTGTTCTTGAGCATGATGAAATTCATCCTGCACTAAGTAATAATTACATAAAATTATATAATTATATGATATTATATGATTAATAAATAAGATAACTTGAAATAATAAAATTTGATAATTACCTTCCACGGATTCCACCTCACTAACGCTCACTACAAAGATGTAAAAAGGTTACATTATTGCCCAAGAAAAATCTCATTATTACATCACTTTAAGAAAGAAAACATGGCCTGCATTCTTCCTTGTCCATTTATCCACCATTATTCAAACAATTTATTTTTTGAATCTAACCATAAAAAGGAAGTTGAGATTTTTTTACTTCATTAATTGTTTGAAGTATAAAATTGAGAATTACGGTTTTGTTTACATTGGCTTGAAACAACGTCACTAAACTACTTCCCGATGCCCATACTGGCAAGCTTACATTATAGCGGTCTGCGATAAATAGAAAAAATCTTAGTATTAAAATTATTGATGCATAAATGAGAAAAAAAATATTCTTCGAACTAATCTTTGTTTCGGATAATTGTTTTACCTGGCCATTTGACATATTTTTTAGTTTTGGAGAAATTATGAAAACGTAAAAACCAACGATTTGACATGCATTTGCTATAGTTGAATTCATACGAGGGATAGATGAAAGTCATCTCCATAAGACAGATGCTAGTTTGAATCAAGCAATTTGATTAAAGCGAATATTTTGGCAGTACCTGTTGAAAGAAAGATATTTTAATGGATGTTTTTCTTCTTGGAGCAAGGAAATAAATATGTATATTGTGTGTACATGAATGCCGTTTCTAGATGGATGGATTGATAGAGAAATATGAATATGAGGAGGAAGTAGCAGTAGGGTAGGAGCCAATGCAAAAAAGAGACGTGACGATAGATTGATTAAGTGCGTTCTGACGAAGCTGTTTAGAAAGCAAAACCGGCAAAGAATAATGACCTAATTCAAGTCATACAGGGGCATGATTGCAAGTTGCAACCCGTTAGTACATAAATAGCAGGACCCATCGAGAAAAGAGACGATAGATATTAATTAATTTATAATTTTATATCCAACATGGATCTCATGTCACGGTCTCATTCATTCATTCATGTCTTTCAATGTGGAGGCGTGCCTAACGTGATCTACAGTTTTGTTGTGTTCGCTGACTGACACATTCATGACAATAAATATCGCATACACGGAAAAAGCAAGAAAGATTTTTTTGAAAGAGAATGAGATGCTTTGTTGTGTTTGTGTTGTATAATGTATTGTGTGTTTGTTCACTTCACAATCACATGGGTTGGCATATTCATTCAACCAATCCTATATTTTCCATTTTTATTTAAGATAAGAAATTTTTTCCCCTATGTTCCTACTAATCTATCAATTACATATTTATCTCTCATGAGTTGTTATTATCATATTTATCCTTACAAAACACAATTAGTATCAAATTTATTCTTACTAAAATTTACATAATATCAAATTTGTCCTTGCTGTTAAATTAACATTAAACTTAACAGCATTTTAAATTTGAAAATTAATGAAATTATAAAATTTAAGTTTTGTTGACCAAAATACCCTTAACAAAAAATATCCAAACCATTTGTAATAAACAGAACCCATTAAATAAACCATTTTCTCTCTCTCGCGCGCGAACACTCTTTGGCACTGGCGGACACTTTTGTGACGAATTTCTTCGGCGAAGCAAAGACTGGATCCGCATTTCTGGCGACTGGAGGGGGGCATTTCTAGCGATGGACGGTTAGGTTTTACCATGGAGAGGGGCATTTCTGAGGACCAAGTGGAAGCCTGAGGAAATATCTCGACTGATAAAGTTGTGGGGTGAATTGAACGAGAAATTTCAGATCATAAAGGGTAGAATGATACTTTGGGGGCAAATTTTTACAATTTATTTATCTATCAATTAGTTGTGTATATCTTATTGGATAGCGGTAAAATTAAATATTTGATATTTTTGATACTTTTGTGCAGGATGTCAAGAAAGACGAGGCAAGTAAAAAAAGCATGATTTACTTTTCAGATGTGCATGAAATCTCTCGTCACACAAAATGGTGACCAAATGAAAGCAGTGATACAAGATTCCAGGGCCATATTAAAAACAGACCCTTTCTGTTATCTTATCATTCTATAAAAACAATCTTAAAAAGAAAAAATCATTATTTATTTTACTTCAAAACGATATCGTAAAAAGAATGAATTTATAGTCTTATTATATAACATAATTCTCATTTTTTTAATTATCCAAAATATAAGCTTAATTGAAGACAATAAGGAAAAAAATGAGTCTACAACAGTTTAATAATACAAATCAATAACTATCCTGAAACTTATGTTAGGCCCCTCTGTTAGGGCGGCGACGATCCGGCACCCCGCCTGTGAATAAATTATTATCAATTGTTGGGGCGGCAACGATCCAGCACCGTCCCGCAAATAAAATAATAAATTAATTTTCCCCGTACAAACGGACCGTACTAACTATGTGAATTCAACCGAATTATCTCAAAATAAAATCGTACCTTAACCGTATGCGGAATCGTATGGAATCCGTCCGAATTGATGTCGCGTCATCATCGTCGTTGCGTTCATGAAGCCTTAGTCGCAAAGATTTGGAATTCCAAGCACTTTATGATCTCCAATTTGGAGAATCCTTCGGTTTCTTTTCTCCTATGGATCTCTCTCTTTTCTTAATGGGATGGAAAAGAGAATGACAGAATATCATATGTGCTTGGGACCAATTTGTCTTTATAGCCACAAGGCATCTTTTCACAAAGACGTATCATTTGGGCTCCCTAATGTGGATTTTCTAATTCAGCCCATCATAGAAAATAGAAGCACCACCCACAATATTCTACACATCAAAAGGCCCACAACTTAATTGACATATTTAATACTTAATTTTATAACTAAAATTCATCACTCTATTAATAAGCATATAAATGACAATATTACAACACATAATATTTTACATATAAGTCCAATGTTGGAATAATGTTCCAACAATCTCCCACTTGGACTATATGTAATTCCTTATAATTACGTATTGACCATAAATCGAAATACGCGTACTTGTTTGTCATAAAAATTTCATGTGTCCCTAACCAATTCCGTCCATCAATAATATCAACGTAGGATCAAAGCGGCTTTCGTCACATTTAACGCAAACTAAACCTTCAATGGTCACATACACTAATACAACTGAATGACATGAATCATGATGTGGATATGTAGCATGGAAATTTCATGTAATGTGATCTTAACATGTCTATTTCCAACTTGTTCCTCCTAAAAATAATTTAGTGAGATCCTTAAAACCGTCTCCTTTAATAACTTAATGAGACAAACCGTCTCCTTTAAAACTGCATTGAGACAACCCGTATCCTTTAATACCTTATGAGACAAACCGTCTCCTTTAAACCATATTGAGACGAATCTTATCTAAATCAAAGTAAAGTGATAAATATAATATTAATTCTGCAGAATAACCATAATACCGAATAAACTTGAAAAACTTTATAACTGTATCATATGTCCATGACATATGTTTATACTTTATATCACGTGTCTATATCATAATAATTGTACAAATATTTACTCCCACTATAACCGAATATCCTTAACCGAAATTACACCCATATAAGCAACGTCTTGCTTATATAACATTTTGGGTAATTATATCTTATTTGAGTTCGTACCAAAATATATGATATACAAATATTACTCTGACTTTCTTTACTTTCTCCCACGTAAGCAATGGTATATTTAATAATTAACAAAATCCATCTCAAAACCAAATAAGATGATTTTGTTATAAAACCAAAAATATATATACCAATATCAATGTTCTTGAGATGTCTAAGTTTGTTTTTTCGGCTAAAGAAAAAACAGTAGCCGTATTCTCCCCCCCTCCCCCCCCCCCCCCCCCCCCCCCCCCCGCAAACAAGACATCTTGAAAGAATCATAAATCCTATAAATTCAATTAAAGGTTATCCCCATCATCAAGATATCCCTTTTCCGTTAATATTTTGACTTTGGCCAATCATATTAACTTCTTATTAATATCTTGGCGTAGTAATCAAGAATTGATAATAAATTAACGTGTCAACAAATTAACCTTCCTTTAGGCCGATTAAATAAGTCACACGTAAAATCAAATAATTATCACACACTTATTACCACAGATGCATATGAAATTATATTAAATATTGCCTTCCTTTGGGCCGATCAATATTTAAATAATATCAAACACATATATTTTTATATTTTAAAATATAATTAATTTCAACAAGAGAGGTCACTTTGGCGACATGTTGCTGACTTTAATTAATCTTAAAACACATATACCTTCAACCTTTTAATTAATCTTTAAATTATACCGTAATATGGATAATTTCCTTAATTTTAATATTCAAAATTTTAATATTCTGAATTTTAATATCCATAATTTCCATATTCAAAATTTCCATATTTAGAATTTCCAAATTCGGAATTTTCCTGCTCCGTATTTCAAAATCCTGAATTTCCAGATTTGGAATTCCTGATTCCAGACTTTGAATATCCAGAATTTCTGTATTCCAGAATTTGAGATTCCAGAATTGTATTGTCCAGAATTTCCAGATTCCAGGTTTTATATATCATCACAAAACCAGAATTTGAAATCCTAAATTAAAATCCCAGTTTATATTTCCCAGATTTCGAAATTCGGAATTTGAAATAGCTTGAAAAACCTGAATATCAAATCCTAATTTTCAAATCCAAACTTTACAATCCGGGATTTGATATCCCAATTTTTAAATCCATACTTTTAAATCCAGAATTTAATATCCTGATTTTATACTTAGAAATTGTAATTCTGGATTTTAACAAACTTAAAAAACCGGAATGTTAAATCCAAGTTTTTAATTAACATAAAAGTCAGGATTCCAAATCCCGTCTCTTCCAAAACAACACACTCTTGCGACCAGAAGGTGAATGTGCCTTTCACTTAATGGCTTCCCCCTCTCTCTCTGGTCTCGCGTCTGATGAACGGGCCTCTCCGTCACCTGCGTCCGTTGACAAAACGGAGACCACAGATGTGTCCGGAATTATCCACTGAGTATAGAGAGATAGTACAAATTTCCTAGAAACTTTTCTTTCTCTCTAATTTTGTGACCCGTTTCGATAAAAAAAATGAAATTATCTAAAATTAACAGAAATTGGACGAGAGAAATCGTGCTAAACACTATATACTACGTTTCTCTTCCATTTAAACTTTGATTCACCATAGTTTCGCTCTGATACTAATTGTTAGGGCGGCGACGATCCGGCACCGCCCGTTAATAAATTATTACCAATTGTTGGGGCGGCAACGATCCGGCACCGTCCCGCAAATAAAATAATAAATTAATTTTGCCCGTACAAACGGACCATACTAACTATGCGAATTCAACCGAATTATCTCAAAATAAAACCGTACCTTAACCGTATGCGGAAGCGTATGGAATCCGTCAGAATTGATGTCGCATCATCATCGTCGTTGCGTTCATGAAGCCTTAGTCGCAAAGATTTGGAATTCCAAGCACTTTATGATCTCCAATTTGAAGAATCATTCGGTTTCTTTTCTCCTATGGATCTCTCTCTTTTCTTAATGGGATGGAAAATAGAATGGCAGAATATCATATGTGCTTGGGACCAATTTGTTTTTATAGCCACAAGACATCTTTTCACAAAGACGTACCTTTTGGGCTCCCTAATGTGGATTTTCTAATTTAGCCCATCATAAAAAATAGAAGCACCACCCACAATATTCTACACATCAAAAGGCCCACAACTTAATTGACATATTTAATGCTTAATTTTATAACTAAAATTCATCACTCTATTAATAAACATATAAATGACAATATTACAACACATAATATTTTACATATAAGTCCAATGTTGGAATAATATTCCAATACCTTCATCTTTAATCTAACTAGAAATATGAACACTGACTCCAACAAATGATGCATCAACATTTAATTGAACAACGACACTATTTTGTTAATTGAATAGCAAGATTGTTCTGCATCAACACAAAAAAAGTGTCTTATAGAAACTGAACAACAGTATTGTTCGGTCAAGATGTTCAACTAATAATTAATGAAAAAAGTTTGTTTTTAGTCCCTTACCTTTTACAAAAAGTTCAATGAAGTCCCTAACGTTTTAATTAGACCAATCAAGTCCTTTAACTCTTTCATTTGGTATAATCAAGTCCTTCCATCCGTTAACTGCTGACTAGACTGTTAAATGATGATGTTGCAACATCTGACATGGCAAAAATATTTTCTAAATTTCTTTTTATAATACCAAAAATTATTTTTAAATAAAACATTACAAGGGACCCTCTCTCCCAAAATGAAGTATTCATTTCCTTCCCCAAATCTCGTGCTACAGCCATTTTCTCTCCGAAAATAAATTGTTACTTCCTTCTCCAAATCTCGTGCTACAGCCAGAGCCAATGAGTCACTTCTTCTTCTAGTCTCCTTCTCGTCTCTTCTGTACATCTCTTCTTCTCGCGCAAGCTGACATACTCGCCGAAGCTGTTGTCGAAATTGTTGTCAGAACTTCTACAATCGCAGAGCTAGGGTTTTCTTACAATCGCAGAGCTAGGGTTTTCTTACAATCGCTGAGCTAGGGTTTTCTTACAATCGCTGAGCTAGGGTTTTCTTACAATCGCTGAGCTAGGGTTTTCTTACAATCGCTGAGCTAGGGTTTTCTTACAATCGCTGAGCTAGGGTTTTCTTACAATCGCAGAGCTAGGGTTTTCTTACAATCGCTGAGCTAGGGTTTTCTTACAATCGCTGAGCTAGGGTTTTCTTACAATCGCTGAGCTAGGGTTTTCTTACAATCGCTGAGCTAGGGTTTTCTTACAATCGCTGAGCTAGGGTTTTCTTACAATCGCTGAGCTAGGGTTTTCTTACAATCGCTGAGCTAGGGTTTTCTTACAATCGCTGAGCTAGGGTTTTCTTACAATCGCAGAGCTAGGGTTTTCTTACAATCGCTGAGCTAGGGTTTTCTTACAATCGCTGAGCTAGGGTTTTCTTACAATCGCTGAGCTAGGGTTTGCCAGAACGCTAAAAATTCTGTTGCTGAAGGTAGCTCGAGATGTCTGTCATCGTCAAGGGAAGCATCGCTGGTGTTTTTCACAACTTGTCATCCATGGTTAATTTATGTGTCTTCTTTTTACTATTTAAACAGAATCAATTATTAATAATACAAAAATAAGTCTTATTCTATCTCTTGAACTGTTTTTTTTTTCTAAATTTTTCAAATTAATTAGTTTTTACTATTTATTTGCTTGGAACTAACCTTGATTTTCACTGATACAACCTTGTACAAAGAGTATTTACAAGGAACTAATCTGATTTTGTTATTTAGTTGGTATTTTATGGATTGGGTTATCGATGAGAGTATTTATATGTTTACAGGGGCATGTATATATGATATATTTCAAAAAATTGAGTCACTTTAATACATGTTCTTTTATGTACTTATGGATTAATTACCTTGGTCACTGCAGTTGAAGCCTTTTTGTCATATCGGTGATTCGAACAAACTCGAAAAACCAGTATGTTTGAAATTTCAATAATTATATTAATTTTCTTGTTAAAGTAAATTCTTGCTTTTTTTTTAATTGCAGCTGAATTGGTATCGAATTTGAAATGTAATTGTATATTGAATTTGAATATTGTAATTGTATATTGAATTGGTATCGAATTCGGAGCCGAATTGGTATATAATTTCTATAATATATGTCCCTGATTATTTATGTGTATTGAAGTGTAATTGTATATTGAATATGAATTAGTATTGAATGTGAATTGGTATCGAATGTGTATTGACATGTAATTGTATATTGAATGTGAATCGATATTGAAAGTATATTGAAATGTAAATGTATATTGAATTTGAACTAGTGTTGTAATAGAATGTGAATTTGTGTATATTGAATGTGAACTAGTGTCGAATGTGAATTATAATTGATATCGAATGTGAATTGCCATCATGATCTTTAATCACATTTATATCATAATTGAAGAAATTAGCTCGTACATTTTAAAACAATCTTTCACATGTAAGTCCATAAAAAAAAAACTAGAAGAATACCACTGTTCAATCATCACATTTCTGAAAAGCTAACATTACTTAACATATCCATACAAAATATAGTAATCAGAAATTATCCACTTACAACATATAAAGAAAAAAAATATTTCATGTCATAAATGTTCAAAATAAAAAATTTCCAATCTCACATTTCAGAATTACTTCGTCGAACAGCATGAGGTTGATTCGAACATTCAGCTTCGGAATTTTTCCTAGAACCCTAATAGAAAACATATATAAATGAATTGCTAGGCCAAAAAACGAAATATACTATTGTAAGAAACATTTTTATTACCTGATTATTTTTGGAACAAGTTATCTTGTTGTGTCCCTCTTTGCGACAAATCGTGCACGTTTGGATTTGACCCGTTTTCGTGAATTTAGTACCCGGTGGCTTTGGAACGACACCTTCTTCTCGCCTTTTATGTTTCTTCGGCCTACCAGGCGTAAATCGTCAACACACAATTTCTCCTTTATCAAGCGTAAAAGATCACAATACTTAACTCCCCCAATTAGATTATCCAAAATTATTTTTTCACCATTGATGTACTCGCATCCAGAATTATTGTACACAAATTTACCGCCATAAAATACATGGAGCCTAGCATTTTCCATTTTTTATAATATCTGTGATAGGAAAAATCATCAAATGATTAGTACATTTGGATATAAAAATGCTAAACAAATCAATTAAATCATCAACAAATTAGTTTCCATTTGAATATAAAATTAGTAAGGAAGAAAATAAATTGCAATTTGAGACTAAATTTTACAGTGAAAAAAGATCAGTAACATAGAGAGAGAGAGAGAGAGAGAGAGAGAGAGAGAGAGAGAGAGAGAGAGAGAGAGAGAGAGATTACTTCTTCGAATGGCGATTGGGCGATATCTGGCCGAGACGATCGCACCATAAATGAGCCAACAAAAATCAGCCTATCAAACCGAAGAGAGAAGAAGAGAGAGGGAGATAGAGGAAGGGGCCACTAGTGGTGTACAACACCTGCGACGGTAGCAGTTTCGGCAGCAGTTCCGACGAGAAAATGAGCTCACAGGAGAAGAAGAGATCTACAAAAGAGAAGGAGGCTAGAAGATGAAATGACTATTTGGCTGAGACTAGAAGAAGAAGGGATTATTTGGCTTTGGTTGTAGCACGAGATTTGGGGAAGGAAATGAATACTTCATTTTGGGAGAGAGGGTCCCTTGTAATGTTTTATTTAAAAATAATTTTTTATATTATAAAAAGAAATTTAGAAAATATTTTTGCCATGTCAGATGTTGCCACATCATCATTTAACAGTCTAGTCAGCAGTTAACGGATGGAAGGACTTGATTATACCAAATGAAAGAGTTAAAGGACTTGATTGGTCTAATTAAAACGTTAGGGACTTCATTGAACTTTTTGTAAAAGTTAAGGGACTAAAAACAAACTTTTTTTAATAATTAATTGAAGAAAAAGAAAAGCAAAAAAAAACCTTGAAGAAACAACAGTATTGTTCGGTCATGATTTTGCTATTCATGTTCAAATATTAGTTTTTTTTAATTGATGCATGACAATTTGGTAAATATTTGTCTTCTTCAAAATGATATTGGTTTCGTAGAAATGTTTTGTCAAATACTGTTTTTGGATTCATTATTTTACAAACAAAACATACTCGAAATATTATACTATATTAGATTAGATTAGATTAGATTAGATTAGAATATATTATTTGATATTATATTATATGATATTATATATTATACAGTATAATATAATATAATATATAATAATATACCATTATATTATATTATATTATATTATATTGTTTAATATTATACTATATTATGCTATACTATATTATATTATAATGTTTTATACTATTTTATACTATATTGGTTATATTATATTATATTACCTTATATTATAGTTATATTATAATGTTTTATATTATATTATATATTATATATTATTTTATACTATATTATATTGTATTATATTATATTGTTTTATATCATATTATATTATTTTATTTTATTTTATATTATTTATTATTTGAAATTTTATTATATTATATTATATTATAGGATAGTATATAATATAATATTATTATTACTCATGAATATAATTTGAAGAAATAATATTATAATGAAATACATGAATAAGCTATATTCATGTATTTGAAATATCAATTTTTTTTTGTGTATAACAATATCCACACTTTTATCCACAATTTCATCCTAATACACCAAATCAAACAATGGATTGTATTTGAAATCATGAATATCCAAATACAATCCACCCTAATCCACCAAATTAAACATGCCCAATACTTACCAACAATACTCAACAAATCTCCATAATCGACAACAACAAATTCCAACACACCAAAAAAGATGAAACACGAACCCAATGACAAACAAAATTTGCGAAAGAAACAAAAATTCAAGTATTAAACAAACCGCACGCGGGTTCTAAAGCTAGTTACACTTACCCATACTTTACGTCTGTTGGTCATTTATCAATATTATTTCATACATATATATTTTTTGATTAAAAGCCCATGGGCTATATATATTTAAAGAGATAGACAAGACTTTTATCTAAAAAAAGTACCAACCAAATAAAAATGGGCTAATAGATTAGGCATGCAGGCCTTTTAACTCTGGACTTGAGACCAATCTATTAACCCAATATATATAGTAATTAAGTTTATAAAAATGCCCTAATGTAATGATTAATCCAACCAAGGTCCAAGACACTAATGATATTACTGTCTGAAATTGAAACAATAAAAAATGGGTGCATATCAATTAATAGGATATTGATTCATTATATGTGTTTAATATCCAATTAATCTACATTCATTTCCTATAATCCTAGTAGGTGCCCGAAATAAATAATGTCATCTGAGAATAAATGAACTCTATTAATTAATATTATCATATTTATTTTTATTTCAGGTACAATTTAATACCATAATAATCATATATTAGTGATACCTAACTAGTTAAAATATCATTTAATACAATATGAATATATACTATATGGTAATTAATTACTATTAACATCCATATGAAATGTGAAATATTTCATATGTGGATTATAGGTTAATCGTAGCATTTGGTCTTTATATATAGTATAGTTGCCTAGTTCACTTCGGATAAAATGAGGTTGGTATGATGGGCTAGAACACGTAATATATATTCTGAAAGTAAAAGACAAATATTTACTTTTTATTATAAAAGTATATAATAATAATTTTCAATAATAATTTTCTTATCACGAACAATTTGTGAATATATAATGCAAATTTTATGTTCAATTCATGCAAATTCTTTTGTTCATAAAATACATGACCGGATGTACATAAATTATAACATGCCCTCACTATACAATTAAATAACAATATACGAATAAATTCTAAAATCCATAAAAGCTAGTAATTTATGAATTTCTTGAGTGTTTGTTTTTGAGATTTAGATACGAGACAAAATAAAATTCAATTACTCACAAAAATAAGTGGCCTTTCGATTCTCTAGAGCAAAAATTTGTTCCCAATTCTCCTTTTCAAAAAAAAAATGACAAAAAACTCCTACATTATTGTTCATCTTTGAATGCAATATAAGCCCTTGCAGCTTGCCTAAATTACAAAATATCATCTGTATTATAAAAAAAGGGAATTACTAGCATATTCCTCCTTAAACACTATAACAAAATCACTACAATTTTAAAATTCATCAGACAAATCCTTGCAATTAAAACCCTACATTATTAAAAACTGTAAACAATTGTGCAAGATGAAATCACAAAAAAATAATTTGGATTAAAATATTCGAAATAATTGTAATCAGTAGAATTGGGATAACATGCAAATTATTTGGTATCACCGTATCAGTCATCTTAAAATTATTTTGTAACCCATTATGCTTAAATAACAAACAAAATGACAAAATACATTTGAATTTTTATATTACGGATACAGAGTAGGAACAGTAGATATACAATAAATATACATAGCACCCAATAAATTATCAAATTAATTATCTTTCCATGTAACAATAAATTACTAATATACTATTAACTAATAAATATAGTCCCACGATTAATCAATTAAGTCCATTTTCAAAGATCCACTATCCTAGAATCACTTAAAAATGAAAAAGAAAAACCCGAAAATTTAGATTCTATGACCATAGAGGAAATTAGGAAACTATGTGGCCTACAACCAAAGAAAATAGAACACATGGCCAACACCGAATTAATTAAAGTTTCGATTATTAACGAACTAGCGGAAAAAAATGAAGAAATCGAAACAAAAACCAAAACCGAAATTTTTGTAGAAAAAACCCAAGCCGAGCCCATCCTCCAAATTAGGGAACAACAAGAATCACTTAGCAAAAGTCCAAAACAAGATAAAAACCCTTGCAAAAATAAACCAAAAAGAATAATAGGCACATGTTCACTAAATATAAATGCAAAACAAAGAAATTTAGACAATGATGCTAATATTTGTGGCTTTATACCTATAGGGAAAAGGGAAATGGGAGAACCAAGTGGATCTCGCAAGGAAAGGGAGGAGGAAGGAAAGGATGGCGATGATGCCATGTCCGAGTATTAGGCCGAGCCTATAGGACCGTAGTGAGAGATTTTTTACTTTTGTATCAATGGTTGTAAAACTATTTAATTCGATCTCTATTTTGTGTTGGAACGTTAGGGGTCTTGGCAACTATGAAAAATGTAAGGTTGTCAAGGACTCGGTGAGAGATGCTAGTTGCAACATTGTGTGTTTGCAAGAAACTAAATTAGAAAATCCATCTTTTTTTGATATGAAAAAAATATGTCCGCAAAATTGATAAACTCATCCTTCAAAAATGCGATAGGCTCTCGTGGAGGCCAAATGACGGCAACAACAAACAATTTTAAAATCCAAGATGCAATCCCCTCAACTTTTTGTCTAAACAACATAATACATTCACAAAACGACTTCACTTTCTTATTAACAAATGTCTATGGCCCGACAAGTAATGAGCTTAGGGCAAACTTCTTAGCCGAGTTAAACACAATTAGAACAAATTACGAGGGGCCTTGGATAATTATAGGGGATTTTAACCTTACAAGATCAAGTAGTGAAACCACCGGGGCGGGTCATGACCCGTTTCTAGTTTTGGAATTTAACCACCTTATAGACCAATTGAACCTAATAGAAATTCCACTACACGGAAGAAAATACACATGGTCTAACCAAAGGCCAACCGCAACTTTTTCCAAATTAGATAGGGCTTTCATCTCAAATGAATTCTTAAACTTTAATCTTATACCCTCTTTCGTCGATCTACCAACAACAATCTCCGACCATGCACCACTAAAATTAACACTATCGAAACAAAACGAATGGGATCACAAGCCGAAAAAACTCGAAAGATTTTGGTTACAACATGACAATCTAAGACCGGAATTTCAAAATTTATGGAATGAACAACCACTAAACCAAAATAACTCGGCAAAAACTATTCTATTTAAGCTTAACAAGGTAAAAAAGGGGCTACAAATTTGGGCAAAAGAGGCCTTAAAAAAAAATAATGAACAACTACAAACCGCAAAAGAGGTTGTGAGACACCTAGATATAAAAGAGGAAGAAACCCCACTAAACGGAATAGAAAGAAATCTAAGAATAGAACTAAAGGAGTTAATTTATGCCCTAAAATCGAATCAAGAAACAAAATGGCAACAAAGAGCCTCTTGTACGTGGCTTAAACTAGGTGACAAAAACACAAAATATTTTCATGCAATAGCTACGGCGAAAAAATTTACCAACACCATCCCATCCATAACCCAAGGGATCAACATAATCACCGATAAAAAAGAAATGTTGAAACTCTTCAAAGAACACTACGCGGAAATTTTAGGTTCCAAAAGGGAATTCGAACCCGATTTCAACCTACAAATTTTACTAAATCCCGTAAGGAACAACGTGGACTTATCACCTCTAACTATACCGTTCACCGAACCCGAAATACAAACAATAATAAGTGAACTAAAGAAAGGAAAGGCTTCCGGACCGGATGGAATACCGGCGGAATACATAACGGAAATGTGGGCCACAATGAAAATAGAAATTATAGATTTAATCAATGATTTCTACAACAACAAACTCGATCTATGGCGCCTAAATATGGCAAGTATAACTTTAGTCCCAAAAAAGGAAAATCCAACATCGGTAGAGGACTTTAGACCCATAAGCGTGTTATCGATACCAATCAAAATAATAACAAAAATACTAGCAACAAGATTAAAACCACTACTACCATCGCTTATTCACCACAACCAAACGGCCTTCTTAAAAGAAAGAGCAATTACGGAAACCTTTGTGGTAGCTAGAGAATTACACCAATTCTACAAAGAAAATAAAATCCCGGCCGTAATGCTCAAAATAGACTTGAAAAAAGCTTTCGACACGTTATCATGGAAATTCATTTTACGGTTGCTAAAAGAGAAAAAATTCCCGGACAAATGGATACTTTGGATTCATAATCTATTTATCTCGTCAAGTTCCAACCTAAAGGCAAATGGACTAGAATCGGATTTCTTTTTCCACCAAAGGGGACTAAGACAAGGGGACCCGTTATCACCCTTATTGTTTGACATAGCCGTAGATGTCCTACAAGACCTAGTGTGGAAAATCGATCCCTTAATACAAAAATCAACAACACTACCTACCCAAGTCCTACAATTTGCCGATGACACGATCATTTTCGTTGAAGCACACCCGAACAACCTTAAATTAATAAAAGAAGGACTCGCGTGTTTCTCCGAAATAACCGGGCTACAAATAAATGAAACAAAGAGCTCATTTACACCAATAGCAATACCGAATACACACCTACAAACATTAGAAAACATTATAGGATACGAAAAACAAGAGCTACCAACAAAATATTTAGGGTTGCCTTTGTCATCAAATAAACCTAATAAAAACTCACTCCTAGAATTAATTAAGAAAATCCAAAAAAGAATTGGTTCATGGAAAGAAAAATTTCTAACAGCGGGGGGGGGGGGGGGGGGGGGGGGGGGGGGGGACTAACACTACTAAAAGCAACCCTAAATGCAATTCCAACCTATATTATGCAAACGATGGAACTACCAAAATGGTGCATAAAAGAAATTGAAAGATCGCTAAGAGCTTTCATGTGGAAAGGAGGTGATAAGTGTACACCCGGAAATTGCCTAGTAAATTGGGAAACTATGTGTTTACCAAAGAAAAACGGAGGGCTAGGAATACAAGATTTAGAAACTAAAAATAATGCCCTACTTCTAAAATGGCTTTGGAAGCTTGATGAACAAAAGGATAACATTTGGGCTAAATGTTTATCAAAACTACACAACATAAACTCGGTGGGTGATCTAGAGGAATATAATGGAACAACCTCGTTTTTCCTCCAACAATTAAAAGAATTAATCCCGATTTATAAAGTGGCTACAACGACAAATGTGGACGGGACCACAAAATGGAATTGGGACCCAACGGGGATTTTTTCGGCAAAATCGGCTTACTCGTTCATGAGGAATCCGGGAATTGACATTCCTTGGCAAAGAGTAATTTGGAAAATAAAAGCGCCCACAAATGTCAAGTTTTTTGCATGGCCGCATATCGACAAATGTGTGTTTTGTCAAGCAAGACCCGAAACAAGACACCATTTACTCGTCTCGTGCACATACACACAAGCGACGTGGAAGTTGGCCGATAGATTAGCCAATACGAGCCAACCAACACAAATGCGAGGAAGTTTATCCAACACTCTAAAATCGAATAGGAAAAAACAACAATCAAAGGAGAGGAAAGAATGGACCTCGAGATGGACGGCAATGCTATGGGGAATATGGAAGGAACGGAACAAACGAATATTCCAAAACAAAAAAGCTCCCCCTATAAACATAGCAAGAAGAGCGGTCGAGGAGGCAAAAAGTTGGAAAAAATAGTGCTAGACTTAGTAGCTCAACACGACATTTTTTTTAGCTTTTAGTTTTTCTTTGTTTTCGCTATACATGAACAACACGTTCATGAATATTGTACACACATTTT
Organism: Luzula sylvatica; assembly: GCA_946800325.1. Taxonomy (NCBI): domain Eukaryota; kingdom Viridiplantae; phylum Streptophyta; class Magnoliopsida; order Poales; family Juncaceae; genus Luzula; species Luzula sylvatica. The sequence continues at coordinate 75,026,049 of OX326956.1, read as the reverse complement.
CTTGTTTCAATATATCAAAAGGCTACGCCTTTTCTTCAAAAAGATCAAGAAGAAGTAAAAAATGTGGAGAAATCTTTTCCTTGGTTCATTATAGTCTATTTTCCTGATCTTCTCGACAATCAGGATGTAATTTCTATCGGTTAATTGGATTAGAAGAAGTAAAAAAGCTGAAATTATGATAACTTTTCCTTCTTTATGACAAGGATTAACCCCAATTTCAATAAGTAAGAATCGATGCGAGATTTGAGCTGATATTTACACTGAAAATAAGGCGATATTAAAAGAACCGCAATTTTGACAAAGAAATTACCTTCTTTCGCAAACTTCTATTAAATTGAGACGACTGATTTGATTGCCTTCGCATTTTGTGTGAAAAGCAAAAAAATGGCACGAGTGATTCAGAAATTATTTTAGGCCATAAAAGACCTTTATGGACCTTATAAATACAATATATCTGGGCTCTAATTTTTGAGAAGTTCATTTGTGAGAAATCAACCGTGTATTATTTTCTTTAAAGTTTTGGACCATACATTTAATCTGGTCGAAGTGCTTTTGTTGATATCTCGAATTTAAAATTTATCGAACGGAGAATGACACCTAACATTATTTAAACCAATCAAATTTAGATCTCATGGTAACTAGTGGTAAATAGTATAGTATATTGACCACTATTATTATTATTTCGAGTTCTGTTTCGCAAAATTATTGAACTATCTCATATGTTTAATTTTTCAAATACATGTCATAGAACAAATATTTAAACCAATCAAATTCATTTTCAACTATTTTCTAATTTCTTTCTCACCAAACAAGAGATTTCAATTTTCATTATTTATAATTCTAATTTATCAAACAACACATGTGAGACATAAATATACTTCACTTTGTAATTTTCTTTATACGATATATGACTTCTATATCCAAGTTTAGATTATTTTCTTGTGTTTTAATATATTATTCATTTAAATGTACAAATTGAAATAAACAACACGAAACACATAAAGTTGTTATAAAACAAATTATAATAAAAAAAATACATCGTATAGAAAATATATATATATTAGTAACGACAAACGATCATTGAAATGTCAATTCTATTCTAACGACAATACGCTTTCGCATTTCGCGCGTTGCGCGAAGATTTACGAGGCTTGGCTATTCTATAGATTAGAACTTGTCAAGGTATTGATTTTTCTACTATTTTTTTTTTTAATTCTGTATGAAATGAAAATACAATTTTATTCAATTTTAGGGAGATTTACATATTTATTCTTTTTGAAACTTGAAATTATATATTTATCCTTCTTAAAATTGAATTATCATATTTACCCTTTCATAATTCTAAAAGGGTAAATATGTTACTTTCATTTTTAAAGAGTAAATATGATATTTTGGTTTTTTAAAGGGTAAAATAATAATTTTAAATGTTTATCGTTAGTTTTGACGGAGAAATTGGATGGTTTTTAATTTTTGGGTAAATATGATATTTTAGAATTATGAAAGGGTAAATATAATATTTTAATTTCAAGAAGTTAAATACGTAATTTCAAATTTTCAAGTTTAGGTAAATATGTAAATCCTCCTTTATTTTATTAGGAGGCTTCTGAGAAAGGTTTACCGGTAGGGAGGCATCTATTTCTCCACTATCCGCAAGATATAACAGTGCAGAAATTAACGTACCAGCAATTCTTAATCGGTACCGATATAATGGTGGTACCGGTACTAGATAAAGGAAATAAAAGTGTCAAGGTTTACTTCCCTTTATCATCTGAACACACCAAATGGATGGACATTTGGACTGGAGAGGTACAAATGGGCTCCAGTTGGATATCCAGCTATGTTTGTGAAAGCTGATTCTTTTGTAGGGCAAGACTCGAGACTTCGTGAAGAATTTGAAAGAGCTCCAATGTGTGGTAGCCAAAGTTCATAATAATCCTTTATAATTAATAATCATTAACTGTATAATATTTTTAATTGGTTCTACAAAATATAATAAAAATATTAAACATGCTGATTAACAGTTAAAATTCTAATTCATTATAGATGAGTTTACATTTGAACTTGATTATTCACATGCGAATTCTGTTACAACGTTTTGTAATTGGCAATTAATTAACAAGTCATTAAAGATTTCTTTTGCAATTAATAATTAACTCATAATTAACATGCCATTTTTTACTGAGCAATTAACAATTAATCACAACAATCTTTTCAAATTTACAATTCACATTCAATTAAACATTCAAGTACGCCGAAATTAACAGAAAAAATAACCTTACAATAAACTGAATTTTTTTGCACAAATTACAATTCATCTTAAGCCTCAAGTCATCACATTTTTCTTGAAATCAAATCCAGATTGAAAACAATTCATCTAGGTTTTGATTATTCCATCACGGTAATTAACAATTCACACACCAATTAACAGTCCATCATTTACAAGAATTAGGCATTTTAATATTCTTTATTCTTTATTTCTGGTATGCATAGATTGAAAATAATTCACCTCGGTGCCGAAATTAGCTGTAATTTTGTTACCACCTACAAAAACCTTAAGAAAAACCACAAACTAACTTTCTTTTTTTTGATGAAAACCACAAAATAATTTTATTTTTTTTAAGAAAAACACAAACTAATTTTTCTTTTTTTGAAGAAAACCACAAACTAATTTTTCTTTTTATGAAGAAAACCACAAACTAATTTTCTTTTGTCGAAGAAAACAACAAACTAATTTTCTATTTTTGAAGAAAATCATAAACTAATTTTTTTTTTTGAAGAAAACCACAAACTAATTTTTTTTTTTTGAAGAAAACCACAAACTAATTTTTCTTTTTTTTGAAGAAAACCACAAACTAATTTTTTTTTTTTGAAGAAAACTATAAACTATTTTTTCTTTTTTTTGAAGAAAACCACAAACTCACTTTTTTTTCCAAGAAAACAAAAAACTTATTTTCCTTTTTTGAAGAAAATCACAAACTAATTTTTTTTTTTTTTGAAGAAACCCACAAACAAATTTTTTTCTTTTGAAGAAAACAACAAACTAATTTTTCTTTTTTAGAAGAAAACAACAAACTAATTTTCTTTTTTTTGATGAAAACTACAAATTAATTTTTTTTTTTTAAGAAAACCACAAACTAATTTATATTTTCTTGAAGAAACCACAAACTAATTTTCTTTTTTTGAAGAAAACGACAAACTAATTATCGTTTTTTTTGAAGAAAATCATAAAATAATTTTTCTTTTTTTGAAGAAAACCACAAACTAATTTTCTTTTTTTTTGAAGAAAACCACAAACGATTTTTTTTTCTTGAAGAAAACCACAGACTAATTTTCTTTTTTTGAAGAAAATCACAAACTATTTTTCTTTTTTTGAAGAAAAGCACAATCTATTTTTCTTCTTTTGAAGAAAACAACAAACTAATTTTCTTTTTTTTGAAGAAAACCACAAACTAATTTTCTTTTTTTGAAGAAAACCACACACTATTTTTTTTTTTTGAAAAAAACACCAAACTAATTTTCTTGTTTTGAAGAAAACCACATACTAATTTTCTTTTTTTTGAAGAAAACCACAAATTAATTTTCTTTTTTTGAAGAAAACCACAAACTAATTTTTCTTTTTGTGAAGAAAACCACAAACTAATTTTCTTTTTTTGAAAGAAAACTACAAACTAATTTATCTTTTCTTGAAGAAAACCACAAACTAATTTTTCTTTTTTTGAAGAAAACCACAAACTAATTTTTCTTTTTGTGAAGAAAACCACAAACTAATTTTCTTTTTTTGAAGAAAACCACAAACTAATTTTTTTTTTTGAAGAAAAACACAAACTAATTTTCTTTTTTTGAAGAAAACCACAAACTAATTATTTTTTTTTGAAGCAAATACCAAACTAATTTTTTCTTTTTTCGAAGAAAACCACAAACTAATTTTTTTTTGAAGAAAACCAAAAACAAATTTTCGTTTTTTTGAAGAAAACTACAAACTAATTTTTTTTTTTGAAGAAAACCACAAACTAATTTTTTTTTTTGAAGAAAACCACAAACTAATTTTCTTTTTTTGAAGAAAACCACAAACTAATTTTTCCATCACGCTAATTAACAATTCACGCACTAATTAACAGTCCATCATTTACTAGAATTAGGCATTTTAATATTCTTTATTCTTTATTTCTCGTATGCATAGATTGAAAATAATTCACCTCGGTGCCGAAATTAGCTGTAATTTTGTTACCACCTACAAAAACCTTCAGAAAACCACAAACTAATTTTCTTTTTTTTTGATGAAAACCATAAAATAATTTTATTTTTTTTAAGAAAAACACAAACTAATTTTTCTTTTTATGAAGAAAACCACAAACTAATTTTCTTCTTTTTGAAGAAAACCACAAACTAATTTTCTTTTGTTGAAGAAAACCACAAACTAATTTTCTTTTTTTGAAGAAAACCACAAACCAATTTTCTTTTTTTTGAAGAAAACAACAAACTAATTTTCTTTTTTTGAAGAAAACCACAAAATAATTTTTTTTTTTTTGAAAAAAACCACAGACTAATTTTTTTTTTTTTGAAGAAGACCAAAATCTAATTTTCGTTTTTTTTAAGAAAACCACATACTAATTTTCTTTTTTTTTAAGAAAACCACAAACTAATTTTATTTTTTTGAAGAAAATCACAAATAATTTTCTTTTTGTGAAGAAAACCACAAACTAATTTTCATTTTTTGAAGAAAACAATAAACTAATTTTCTTTTTTTGAAGAAAACCACAAACTAATTGTTCTTTTTTTTGAAAAAAACCACAAACTAATTTTCTTTTTTTTTGAAAAAACCGAAAACTAATTTTCTTTTTTTGAAGAAAACCACAAGTCTTTTTTTTTGAAGAAAACCACAAACTATTTTTTCTTTTTTTTGAAGAAAACCACAAACTCATTTTTTTTTCCAAGAAAACAAAAAACTTATTTTCCTTTTTTGAAGAAAATCACAAACTAATTTTTCTTTTTTTTTGAAGAAACCCACAAACTAATTTGTCTTTTGAAGAAAACAACAAACTAATTTTCTTTTTTTTGATGAAAACTACAAATTTATTTTTTTTTTTTAAGAAAACCACAAACTAATTTATATTTTCTTGAAGAAACCACAAATTAATTTTCTTTTTTTGAAGAAAACCACAAACTAATTATCGTTTTTTTTGAAGAAAATCATAAAATAATTTTTCTTTTTTTGAAGAAAACCACAAACTAATTTTTCTTTTTTTTTGAAGAAAACCACAAACGATTTTTTTTTTTTGAAGAAAACCACAGACTAATTTTCTTTTTTTGAAGAAAATCACAAACTATTTTTCTTTTTTTGAAGAAAAGCACAATCTATTTTTCTTCTTTTGAAGAAAACAACAAATTAATTTTCTTTTTTTTTGAAGAAAACCACAAACTAATTTTCTTTTTTTGAAGAAAACCACACACTATTTTTTTTTTGAAAAAAACACCAAACTAATTTTCTTGTTTTGAAGAAAACCACATACTAATTTTCTTTTTTTTGAAGAAAACCACAAATTAATTTTCTTTATTTGAAGAAAACCACAAACTAATTTTTCTTTTTGTGAAGAAAACCACAAACTAATTTTCTTTTTTTGAAAGAAAACCACAAACTAATTTATCTTTTCTTGAAGAAAACCACAAACTAATTTTTTTTTTTTTGAAGAAAACCACAAACTAATTTTTCTTTTTGTGAAGAAAACCACAAACTAATTTTCTTTTTTTTTGAAGAAAACCACAAACTAATTTTTTTTTTTGAAGAAAAACACAAACTAATTTTCTTTTTTAGAAGAAAACCACAAACTAATTTTTTTTTTTTGAAGAAAATACCAAACTAATTTTTTCTTTTTTCGAAGAAAACCACGAACTAATTTCTTTTTTGAAGAAAACCAAAAACAAATTTTCGTTTTTTTGAAGAAAAGTACAAACTAATTTTCTTTTTTTTGAAGAAAACCACAAACTAATTTTTTTTTTTGAAGAAAACCACAAACTAATTTTCTTTTTTTTGAAGAAAACCACAAACTAATTTTTCCATCACGCTAATTAATAATTCACGCACTAATTAACAGTCCATCATTTACTAGAATTAGGCATTTTAATATTCTTTATTCTTTATTTCTCGTATGCATAGATTGAAAATAATTCACCTCGGTGCCGAAATTAGCTGTAATTTTGTTACCACCTACAAAAACCTTCAGAAAAACACAAATTAATTTTCTGTTTTTTTTGATGAAAACCATAAAATAATTTTATTTTTTTTAAGAAAAACACAAACTAATTTTTCTTTTTATGAAGAAAACCACAAACTAATTTTCTTTTTTTTGAAGAAAACCACAAACTAATTTTCTTTTGTTGAAGAAAACCACAAACTAATTTTCTTTTTTTGAAGAACACCACAAACCAATTTTCTTTTTTTTTGAAGAAAACAACAAACTAATTTTTCTTTTTTTGAAGAAAACCACAAACTAATTGTTCTTTTTTTTGAAAAAAACCACAGACTAATTTTTTTTTTTGAAGAAGACCAAAATCTAATTTTCGTTTTTTTTAACAAAACCACAAACTAATTTTTTTTTTTTTAAGAAAACCACTAACTAATTTTTTTTTTTTTGAAGAAAATCACAAATAATTTTCTTTTTGTAAAGAAAGCCACAAATTAATTTTCATTTTTTGAGGAAAACAACAAACTAATTTTCTTTTTTTGAAGAAAACCACAAACTAATTGTTCTTTTTTTTGAAAAAAACCACAAACTATTTTTCTTTTTTTTTGAAAAAACCGAAAACTAATTTTCGTTTTTTTGAAGAAAACAACAAACTAATTTTCTTTTTTTTGAAGAAAACCACAAACTAATTTTCTTTTTTTGAAGAAAATCACAAACTAATTTTCTTTTTTTAAAGAAAACCACACACTAATTTTCATTTTTTGAAGAAAACCACAAACTAATTTTCGTTTTTTTGAAGAAAACCACAAACTAGTTTTTTTTTTTTGAAGAAAACCACAAACTCATTTTTTTTTTGAAGAAAACCACAAACTTATTTTCCTGTTTTGAAGAAAATCATAAACTAATTTTTCTTTTTTTGAAGAAAACTACAAACTTATTTTTTTTTTTTGAAGAAAACCACAAACTAAATATCTTTTTTTCGATGAAAACTACAAACTAATTTTTTTTTTGTAAGAAAACCACAAACTAATTTTCTTTTTTTGAAGAAAACCACAAACTAATTTTTCTTTTTGTGAAGAAAACCACAAACTAATTTTCTTTTTTTGAAGAAAACCACAAACTAATTTTCTTTTTTTTGAAGAGAAAAGTACAAACTAATTTTTCGTTTTTTGAAGAAAACCACAAACTAATTTTTTTTTTGAAGAAAACCACAAGCTAATTTTCTTTTTTTTTATGAAAACCAAAATGTAATTTTCGTTTTTTTTGAAGAAAACCACAAACTAATTTTCTTTTTTTTTTAGGGAAACCACAAACTAATTTTTTTTTTTGAAGAAAATCACAAAGTAATTTACTTTTTGTGAAGAAAACCACAAATTAATTTTCATTTTTTGAAGAAAACCACAAACTAATTTTCTTTTTTTGAAGAAAATCACAAACTAATTTTCTTTTTTTTTGAAGAAAAACAAAATATTTTTTTTTTGAAGAGAACCACAAACTAATTTTTTTTTTTGAAGAAAATAACAAACTAATTTTTTCTTTTTTGGAAGAAAACCACAAACTAATTTTTTTTTGAAGAAAACCAAAAACAAATTTTCGTTTTTTTGAAGAAAACCACAAACTAATTTTTTTTGTTTTGAAGAAAGCAACAAACTAATTTTTTTTTTGAAGAAAACCACAAACTAATTTTCTTTTTTTGAAGAAAACCACAAACTAATTTTTCCATCACGCTAATTAACAATTCACGCATTAATTAACAGTCCATCATTTACTAGAATTAGGCATTTCAATATTCTTTATTCTTTATTTCTGTTATGCATAGATTGAAAATAATTCACCTCGGTGCCGAAATTAGCTGTAATTTTGTTACCACCTACAAAAACCTTAAGAAAACGACAAACTAATTTTATTTTTTTTTGATGAAAACCATAAAATAATTTTATTTTTTTTAAGAAAAACACAAAGTAATTTTTCTTTTTATGAAGAAAACCACAAACTAATTTTCTTTTTTTTGAAGAAAACCACAAACTAATTTTCTTTTGTTGAAGAAAACCACAAACTAATTTTCTTTTTTTGAAGAAAACCACAAACCAATTTTCATTTTTTGAAGAAAACAACAAACTAATTTTCTTTTTTTGAAGAAAACCACAAACTAATTGTTCTTTTTTTGAAAAAAACCACAAACCAATTTTGTTTTTTTGAAGAAGACCAAAATCTAATTTTCGTTTTTATTTTGAAGAAAACAACAAACTAATTTTTCTTTTTTAGAAGAAAACAACAAACTAATTTTCTTTTTTTTGATGAAAACTACAAATTAATTTTTTTTTTTTAAGAAAACCACAAACTAATTTATATTTTCTTGAAGAAACCACAAACTAATTTTCTTTTTTTGAAGAAAACGACAAACTAATTATCGTTTTTTTTGAAGAAAATCATAAAATAATTTTTCTTTTTTTGAAGAAAACCACAAACTAATTTTCTTTTTTTTTGAAGAAAACCACAAACGATTTTTTTTTCTTGAAGAAAACCACAGACTAATTTTCTTTTTTTGAAGAAAATCACAAACTATTTTTCTTTTTTTGAAGAAAAGCACAATCTATTTTTCTTCTTTTGAAGAAAACAACAAACTAATTTTCTTTTTTTTGAAGAAAACCACAAACTAATTTTCTTTTTTTGAAGAAAACCACACACTATTTTTTTTTTTTGAAAAAAACACCAAACTAATTTTCTTGTTTTGAAGAAAACCACATACTAATTTTCTTTTTTTTGAAGAAAACCACAAATTAATTTTCTTTTTTTGAAGAAAACCACAAACTAATTTTTCTTTTTGTGAAGAAAACCACAAACTAATTTTCTTTTTTTGAAAGAAAACTACAAACTAATTTATCTTTTCTTGAAGAAAACCACAAACTAATTTTTCTTTTTTTGAAGAAAACCACAAACTAATTTTTCTTTTTGTGAAGAAAACCACAAACTAATTTTCTTTTTTTGAAGAAAACCACAAACTAATTTTTTTTTTTGAAGAAAAACACAAACTAATTTTCTTTTTTTGAAGAAAACCACAAACTAATTATTTTTTTTTTGAAGAAAATACCAAACTAATTTTTTCTTTTTTCGAAGAAAACCACAAACTAATTTTTTTTTGAAGAAAACCAAAAACAAATTTTCGTTTTTTTGAAGAAAACTACAAACTAATTTTTTTTTTTGAAGAAAACCACAAACTAATTTTTTTTTTTGAAGAAAACCACAAACTAATTTTCTTTTTTTGAAGAAAACCACAAACTAATTTTTCCATCACGCTAATTAACAATTCACGCACTAATTAACAGTCCATCATTTACTAGAATTAGGCATTTTAATATTCTTTATTCTTTATTTCTCGTATGCATAGATTGAAAATAATTCACCTCGGTGCCGAAATTAGCTGTAATTTTGTTACCACCTACAAAAACCTTCAGAAAACCACAAACTAATTTTCTTTTTTTTTGATGAAAACCATAAAATAATTTTATTTTTTTTAAGAAAAACACAAACTAATTTTTCTTTTTATGAAGAAAACCACAAACTAATTTTCTTCTTTTTGAAGAAAACCACAAACTAATTTTCTTTTGTTGAAGAAAACCACAAACTAATTTTCTTTTTTTGAAGAAAACCACAAACCAATTTTCTTTTTTTTGAAGAAAACAACAAACTAATTTTCTTTTTTTGAAGAAAACCACAAACTAATTTTTTTTTTTTTGAAAAAAACCACAGACTAATTTTTTTTTTTTTGAAGAAGACAAAAATCTAATTTTCGTTTTTTTTAAGAAAACCACATACTAATTTTCTTTTTTTTTAAGAAAACCACAAACTAATTTTATTTTTTTGAAGAAAACCACAAGTCTTTTTTTTTGAAGAAAACCACAAACTATTTTTTCTTTTTTTTGAAGAAAACCACAAACTCATTTTTTTTTCCAAGAAAACAAAAAACTTATTTTCCTTTTTTGAAGAAAATCACAAACTAATTTTTCTTTTTTTTTGAAGAAACCCACAAACAAATTTGTCTTTTGAAGAAAACAACAAACTAATTTTCTTTTTTTTGATGAAAACTACAAATTAATTTTTTTTTTTTAAGAAAACCACAAACTAATTTATATTTTCTTGAAGAAACCACAAATTAATTTTCTTTTTTTGAAGAAAACCACAAACTAATTATCGTTTTTTTTGAAGAAAATCATAAAATAATTTTTCTTTTTTTGAAGAAAACCACAAACTAATTTTTCTTTTTTTTTGAAGAAAACCACAAACGATTTTTTTTTTTTGAAGAAAACCACAGACTAATTTTCTTTTTTTGAAGAAAATCACAAACTATTTTTCTTTTTTTGAAGAAAAGCACAATCTATTTTTCTTCTTTTGAAGAAAACAACAAATTAATTTTCTTTTTTTTTGAAGAAAACCACAAACTAATTTTCTTTTTTTGAAGAAAACCACACACTATTTTTTTTTTTGAAAAAAACACCAAACTAATTTTCTTGTTTTGAAGAAAACCACATACTAATTTTCTTTTTTTTGAAGAAAACCACAAATTAATTTTCTTTATTTGAAGAAAACCACAAACTAATTTTTCTTTTTGTGAAGAAAACCACAAACTAATTTTCTTTTTTTGAAAGAAAACCACAAACTAATTTATCTTTTTTTGAAGAAAACCACAAACTAATTTTTCTTTTTTTGAAGAAAACCACAAACTAATTTTTCTTTTTGTGAAGAAAACCACAAACTAATTTTCTTTTTTTTTGAAGAAAACCACAAACTAATTTTTTTTTTTGAAGAAAAACACAAACTAATTTTCTTTTTTAGAAGAAAACCACAAACTAATTTTTTTTTTTTGAAGAAAATACCAAACTAATTTTTTCTTTTTTCGAAGAAAACCACAAACTAATTTTTTTTTTGAAGAAAACCAAAAACAAAATTTCGTTTTTTTGAAGAAAAGTACAAACTAATTTTCTTTTTTTTGAAGAAAACCACAAACTAATTTTTTTTTTTGAAGAAAACCACAAACTAATTTTCTTTTTTTTGAAGAAACCCACAAACTAATTTTTCCATCACGCTAATTAATAATTCACGCACTAATTAACAGTCCATCATTTACTAGAATTAGGCATTTTAATATTCTTTATTCTTTATTTCTCGTATGCATAGATTGAAAATAATTCACCTCGGTGCCGAAATTAGCTGTAATTTTGTTACCACCTACAAAAACCTTCAGAAAAACACAAATTAATTTTCTGTTTTTTTTGATGAAAACCATAAAATAATTTTATTTTTTTTAAGAAAAACACAAACTAATTTTTCTTTTTATGAAGAAAACCACAAACTAATTTTCTTCTTTTTGAAGAAAACCACAAACTAATTTTCTTTTGTTGAAGAAAACCACAAACTAATTTTCTTTTTTTGAAGAAAACCACAAACCAATTTTCTTTTTTTTGAAGAAAACAACAAACTAATTTTCTTTTTTTGAAGAAAACCACAAACTAATTGTTCTTTTTTTTGAAAAAAACCACAGACTAATTTTTTTTTTTTTGAAGAAGACCAAAATCTAATTTTCGTTTTTTTTAAGAAAACCACATACTAATTTTCTTTTTTTTTAAGAAAACCACAAACTAATTTTATTTTTTTGAAGAAAATCACAAATAATTTTCTTTTTGTGAAGAAAACCACAAACTAATTTTCATTTTTTGAAGAAAACAATAAACTAATTTTCTTTTTTTGAAGAAAACCACAAACTAATTGTTCTTTTTTTTGAAAAAAACCACAAACTAATTTTCTTTTTTTTTGAAAAAACCGAAAACTAATTTTCTTTTTTTGAAGAAAACCACAAGTCTTTTTTTTTGAAGAAAACCACAAACTATTTTTTCTTTTTTTTGAAGAAAACCACAAACTCATTTTTTTTTCCAAGAAAACAAAAAACTTATTTTCTTTTTTTGAAGAAAATCACAAACTAATTTTTCTTTTTTTTTGAAGAAACCCACAAACAAATTTGTCTTTTGAAGAAAACAACAAACTAATTTTCTTTTTTTTGATGAAAACTACAAATTAATTTTTTTTTTTTAAGAAAACCACAAACTAATTTATATTTTCTTGAAGAAACCACAAATTAATTTTCTTTTTTTGAAGAAAACCACAAACTAATTATCGTTTTTTTTGAAGAAAATCATAAAATAATTTTTCTTTTTTTGAAGAAAACCACAAACTAATTTTTCTTTTTTTTTGAAGAAAACCACAAACGATTTTTTTTTTTGAAGAAAACCACAGACTAATTTTCTTTTTTTGAAGAAAATCACAAACTATTTTTCTTTTTTTGAAGAAAAGCACAATCTATTTTTCTTCTTTTGAAGAAAACAACAAATTAATTTTCTTTTTTTTTGAAGAAAACCACAAACTAATTTTCTTTTTTTGAAGAAAACCACACACTATTTTTTTTTTTGAAAAAAACACCAAACTAATTTTCTTGTTTTGAAGAAAACCACATACTAATTTTCTTTTTTTTGAAGAAAACCACAAATTAATTTTCTTTATTTGAAGAAAACCACAAACTAATTTTTCTTTTTGTGAAGAAAACCACAAACTAATTTTCTTTTTTTGAAAGAAAACCACAAACTAATTTATCTTTTTTTGAAGAAAACCACAAACTAATTTTTCTTTTTTTGAAGAAAACCTCAAACTAATTTTTCTTTTTGTGAAGAAAACCACAAACTAATTTTCTTTTTTTTTGAAGAAAACCACAAACTAATTTTATTTTTTGAAGAAAAACACAAACTAATTTTCTTTTTTAGAAGAAAACCACAAACTAATTTTTTTTTTTTGAAGAAAATACCAAACTAATTTTTTCTTTTTTCGAAGAAAACCACAAACTAATTTTTTTTTTGAAGAAAACCAAAAACAAATTTTCGTTTTTTTGAAGAAAAGTACAAACTAATTTTCTTTTTTTTGAAGAAAACCACAAACTAATTTTTTTTTTTGAAGAAAACCACAAACTAATTTTCTTTTTTTTGAAGAAACCCACAAACTAATTTTTCCATCACGCTAATTAATAATTCACGCACTAATTAACAGTCCATCATTTACTAGAATTAGGCATTTTAATATTCTTTATTCTTTATTTCTCGTATGCATAGATTGAAAATAATTCACCTCGGTGCCGAAATTAGCTGTAATTTTGTTACCACCTACAAAAACCTTCAGAAAAACACAAATTAATTTTCTGTTTTTTTTGATGAAAACCATAAAATAATTTTATTTTTTTTAAGAAAAACACAAACTAATTTTTCTTTTTATGAAGAAAACCACAAACTAATTTTCTTTTTTTTGAAGAAAACCACAAACTAATTTTCTTTTGTTGAAGAAAACCACAAACTAATTTTCTTTTTTTGAAGAACACCACAAACCAATTTTCTTTTTTTTTGAAGAAAACAACAAACTAATTTTCTTTTTTTGAAGAAAACCACAAACTAATTGTTCTTTTTTTTGAAAAAAACCACAGACTAATTTTTTTTTTTGAAGAAGACCAAAATCTAATTTTCGTTTTTTTTAACAAAACCACAAACTAATTTTTTTTTTTTTAAGAAAACCACTAACTAATTTTTATTTTTTTGAAGAAAATCACAAATAATTTTCTTTTTGTAAAGAAAGCCACAAACTAATTTTCATTTTTTGAGGAAAACAACAAACTAATTTTCTTTTTTTGAAGAAAACCACAAACTAATTGTTCTTTTTTTTGAAAAAAACCACAAACTATTTTTCTTTTTTTTTGAAAAAACCGAAAACTAATTTTCGTTTTTTTGAAGAAAACAACAAACTAATTTTCTTTTTTTTGAAGAAAACCACAAACTAATTTTCTTTTTTTGAAGAAAATCACAAACTAATTTTCTTTTTTTAAAGAAAACCACACACTAATTTTCATTTTTTGAAGAAAACCACAAACTAATTTTCGTTTTTTTTGAAGAAAACCACAAACTAGTTTTTTTTTTTTGAAGAAAACCACAAACTCATTTTTTTTTTGAAGAAAACCACAAACTTATTTTCCTGTTTTGAAGAAAATCATAAACTAATTTTTCTTTTTTTGAAGAAAACTACAAACTTATTTTTCTTTTTTTGAAGAAAACCACAAACTAAATATCTTTTTTTCGATGAAAACTACAAACTAATTTTTTTTTTGTAAGAAAACCACAAACTAATTTTCTTTTTTTGAAGAAAACCACAAACTAATTTTTCTTTTTGTGAAGAAAACCACAAACTAATTTTCTTTTTTTGAAGAAAACCACAAACTAATTTTCTTTTTTTTGAAGAGAAAAGTACAAACTAATTTTTCGTTTTTTGAAGAAAACCACAAACTAATTTTTTTTTTGAAGAAAACCACAAGCTAATTTTCTTTTTTTTTATGAAAACCAAAATGTAATTTTCGTTTTTTTTGAAGAAAACCACAAACTAATTTTCTTTTTTTTTTAGGGAAACCACAAACTAATTTTTTTTTTTGAAGAAAATCACAAAGTAATTTACTTTTTGTGAAGAAAACCACAAATTAATTTTCATTTTTTGAAGAAAACCACAAACTAATTTTCTTTTTTTGAAGAAAATCACAAACTAATTTTCTTTTTTTTTGAAGAAAAACAAAATATTTTTTTTTTGAAGAGAACCACAAACTAATTTTTTTTTTTGAAGAAAATAACAAACTAATTTTTTCTTTTTTTTAAGAAAACCACAAACTAATTTTTTTTTGAAGAAAACCAAAAACAAATTTTCGTTTTTTTGAAGAAAACCACAAACTAATTTTTTTTGTTTTGAAGAAAGCAACAAACTAATTTTTTTTTTGAAGAAAACCACAAACTAATTTTTTTTTTTGAAGAAAACCACAAACTAATTTTTCCATCACGCTAATTAACAATTCACGCATTAATTAACAGTCCATCATTTACTAGAATTAGGCATTTCAATATTCTTTATTCTTTATTTCTGGTATGCATAGATTGAAAATAATTCACCTCGGTGCCGAAATTAGCTGTAATTTTGTTACCACCTACAAAAACCTTAAGAAAACGACAAACTAATTTTCTTTTTTTTTGATGAAAACCATAAAATAATTTTATTTTTTTTAAGAAAAACACAAAGTAATTTTTCTTTTTATGAAGAAAACCACAAACTAATTTTCTTTTTTTTGAAGAAAACCACAAACTAATTTTCTTTTGTTGAAGAAAACCACAAACTAATTTTCTTTTTTTGAAGAAAACCACAAACCAATTTTCTTTTTTTGAAGAAAACAACAAACTAATTTTCTTTTTTTGAAGAAAACCACAAACTAATTGTTCTTTTTTTGAAAAAAACCACAAACCAAATTTGTTTTTTTGAAGAAGACCAAAATCTAATTTTCGTTTTTATTTTTAAGAAAACCACAAACTAATTTTCTTTTTTTTTAAGAAAACCACAAACTAATTTTTTTTTTTTTTGAAGAGAATCACAAACTAATTTTCTTTTTGTGAAGAAAACCAGAAACTAATTTTCATTTTTTGAAGAAAACCACAAACTAATTGTCTTTTTATGAAGAGAACCACAAACTATATTTTTTTTTTTGAAGAAAATCACAAACTAATTTTTCTTATTTTGAAATAAACCACAAACTAATTTTCTTTTTTTTTGAAGAAAACCAGAAACTAATTATCGTTTTTTTGAAGAAAACCACAAACGAATTTTTTTTTTTGAAGAAAATCACAAACTAATTTTTCCTTTTTGAAGAAAGTCACAAACTAATTTTTATTTTTTTGAAGAAAACCACAATCAAATTTTTCTTTTTTTGAAGAAAACCACAAACTAATTTTTCTTTTTTTGAAGAAAATCACATACTAATTTTTTTTTGGAAGGAAATCACAAACTAATTTTCCTTTTTTGAAGAAAATCACAAACTAATTTTTCTTTTTTTGAAGAAAACCACAAACTAATTTTTCTTTTTTTGAAGAAAACCACAAATTAATATTTCCTTTTTTGAAGAAAACCACAAACTAATTTTCTTTTTTTGAAGAAAATCAGAAACTAATTTTTGTTTTTTTTGAAGAAAACAACAAACTAATTTTGTTTTTTTTGAAGAAAACCACAAACTAATGTTCTTTTTTTGAAGAAAATCACAAACTAATTTTTTCTTTTTTTAAAGAAAACCACAAACTAATTTTAATTTTGTGAAGAAAAACACATACTAATTTTCGTTTTTTTTTGAAGAAAACCACAAACTCATTTTTTTTTTGAAGAAAACCATAAACTTATTTTCCTGTTTTGAAGAAAATCATAAACTAATTTTTCTTTTTTTGAAGAAAACTACAAACTTATTTTTCTTTTTTTGAAGAAAACCACAAACTAAATATCTTTTTTTCGATGAAAACTACAAACTAATTTTTTTTTTGTAAGAAAACCACAAACTAATTTTCTTTTTTTGAAGAAAACCACAAACTAATTTTTCTTTTTGTGAAGAAAACCACAAACTAATTTTCTTTTTTTGAAGAAAACCACAAACTAATTTTCTTTTTTTTGAAGAGAAAAGTACAAACTAATTTTTCTTTTTTTGAACAAAACCACAAACTAATTTTTTTTTTGAAGAAAACCACAAGCTAATTTTCTTTTTTTTTTAAGAAAACCAAAATGTAATTTTCGTTTTTTTTGAAGAAAACCACAAACTAATTTTCTTTTTTTTTTAGGGAAACCACAAACTAATTTTTTTTTTTTGAAGAAAATCACAAAGTAATTTACTTTTTGTGAAGAAAACCACAAACTAATTTTCATTTTTTGAAGAAAACCACAAACTAATTTTCTTTTTTTGAAGAAAACCACAAACTAATTTTCTTTTTTTTGAAGAAAAACAAAATATTTTTTTTTGAAGAAAACCACAAACTAATTTTTTTTTTGAAGAAAATAACAAACTAATTTTTTCTTTTTTCGAAGAAAACCACAAACTAATTTTTTTTTTGAAGAAAACCAAAAACAAATTTTCGTTTTTTTGAAGAAAACCACAAACTAATTTTTTTTGTTTTGAAGAAAGCCACAAACTAATTTTTTTTTTGAAGAAAACCACAAACTAATTTTTCTTTTTTTGAAGAAAACCACAAACTAATTTTTCCATCACGCTAATTAACAATTCACGCACTAATTAACAGTCCATCATTTACTAGAATTAGGCATTTCAATATTCTTTATTCTTTATTTCTGGTATGCATAGATTGAAAATAATTCACCTCGGTGCCGAAATTAGCTGTAATTTTATTACCACCTACAAAAACCTTAAGAAAACGACAAACTAATTTTCTTTTTTTTTTGATGAAAACCATAAAATAATTTTATTTTTTTTAAGAAAAACACAAACTAATTTTTCTTTTTATGAAGAAAACCACAAACTAATTTTCTTTTTTTTGAAGAAAACCACAAACTAATTTTCTTTTTTTGAAGAAAACCACAAACTAATTTTCTTTTTTTGAAGAAAACCACAAACCAATTTTCTTTTTTTGAAGAAAACAACAAACTAATTTTCTTTTTTTGAAGAAAACCACAAACTAATTGTTCTTTTTTTGAAAAAAACCACAAACTAATTTTCTTTTTTTGAAGAAGACCAAAATCTAATTTTCGTTTTTATTTTTAAGAAAACCACAAACTAATTTTCTTTTTTTTTAAGAAAACCACAAACTAATTTTTTTTTTTTTGAAGAAAATCACAAACTAATTTTCTTTTTGTGAAGAAAACCACAAACTAATTTTCATTTTTTGAAGAAAACCACAAACTAATTGTCTTTTTATGAAGAGAACCACAAACTATATTTTTTTTTTTGAAGAAAATCACAAACTAATTTTTCTTATTTTGAAATAAACCACAAACTAATTTTCTTTTTTTTGAAGAAAACCAGAAACTAATTATCGTTTTTTTGAAGAAAACCACAAACGAATTTTTTTTTTTTGAAGAAAATCACAAACTAATTTTTCCTTTTTGAAGAAAGTCACAAACTAATTTTTATTTTTTTGAAGAAAACCACAATCAAATTTTTCTTTTTTTGAAGAAAACCACAAACTAATTTTTCTTTTTTTGAAGAAAATCACATACTAATTTTTTTTTTTTGGAAGAAAATCACAAACTAATTTTCCTTTTTTGAAGAAAATCACAAACTAATTTTTCTTTTTTTGAAGAAAACCACAAACTAATTTTTCTTTTTTTGAAGAAAACCACAATCAAATTTTTCTTTTTTTGAAGAAAACCACAAACTAATTTTTCTTTTTTTGAAGAAAATCACATACTAATTTTTTTTTTTTGGAAGAAAATCACAAACTAATTTTCCTTTTTTGAAGAAAATCACAAACTAATTTTTCTTTTTTTGAAGAAAACCACAAACTAATTTTTCTTTTTTTGAAGAAAACCACAAATTAATATTTCCTTTTTTGAAGAAAACCACAGACTAATTTTCTTTTTTTGAAGAAAATCAGAAACTAATTTTTGTTTTTTTTGAAGAAAACAACAAACTAATTTTGTTTTTTTTGAAGAAAACCACAAACTAATTTTCTTTTTTTGAAGAAAATCACAAACTAATTTTTTCTTTTTTTAAAGAAAACCACAAACTAATTTTAATTTTTTGAAGAAAATCACATACTAATTTTCGTTTTTTTTTGAAGAAAACCACAAACTAGTTTTCTTTTTTTTTGAAGAAAACCAAAAACTCATTTTTTTTTTGAAGAAAACCATAAACTTATTTTCCTGTTTTGAAGAAAATCATAAACTAATTTTTCTTTTTTTGAAGAAAACTACAAACTTATTTTTCTTTTTTTGAAGAAAACCACAAACTAAATATCTTTTTTTCGATGAAAACTACAAACTAATTTTTTTTTTGTAAGAAAACCACAAACTAATTTTCTTTTTTTGAAGAAAACCACAAACTAATTTTTCTTTTTGTGAAGAAAACCACAAACTAATTTTCTTTTTTTGAAGAAAACCACAAACTAATTTTCTTTTTTTTTAAGAGAAAAGTACAAACTAATTTTTCTTTTTTTGAAGAAAACCACAAACTAATTTTTTTTTTGAAGAAAACCACAAGCTAATTTTCTTTTTTTTTAAGAAAACCTAAATGCAATTTTCGTTTTTTTTGAAGAAAACCACAAACTAATTTTCTTTTTTTTTTAAGGGAAACCACAAACTAATTTTTTTTTTTGAAGAAAATCACAAAGTAATTTACTTTTTGTGAACAAAACCACAAACTAATTTTCATTTTATGAAGAAAACCACAAACTAATTTTCTTTTTTTGAAGAAAACCACAAACTAATTTTCTTTTTTTTGAAGAAAAACAAAATATTTTTTTTTTGAAGAAAACCACAAACTAATTTTTTTTTTTGAAGAAAATAACAAACTAATTTTTTCTTTTTTCGAAGAAAACCACAAACTAATTTTTTTTTTGAAGAAAACCAAAAACAAATTTTCGTTTTTTTGAAGAAAACCACAAACTAATTTTTTTTGTTTTGAAGAAAGCCACAAACTAATTTTTTTTTTGAAGAAAACCACAAACTAATTTTCTTTTTTTGAAGAAAACCACAAACTAATTTTTCCATCACGCTAATTAACAATTCACGCACTAATTAACAGTCAATCATTTACTAGAATTAGGCATTTCAATATTCTTTATTCTTTATTTCTGGTATGCATAGATTGAAAATAATTCACCTCGGTGCCGAAATTAGCTGTAATTTTGTTACCACCTACAAAAACCTACAAAAACCACAAACTAATTTTCTTTTTTTTTTGATGAAAACCATAAAATAATTTTATCTTTTTTAAGAAAAACACAAACTAATTTTTCTTTTTTTGAAGAAAACCACAAACTAATTTTTCTTTTTATGAAGAAAGCCACAAACTAGTTTTCTTTTTTACCACAAACTAATTTTTTTTGTTGAAGAAAACCACAAGCTAATTTTCTTATTTTGAAGAAAGCCACAAACCAATTTTCATTTTTTGAAGAAAACTACAAACTAATTTCTTTTTTTTTGAAGAAAATCACAAACTAATTTTTTTCTTTTTTTGAAGAAAACCACAAACCAATTTCTTTTTTAGAAGAAAACCACAAACTAATTTTCGTTTTTTTTGAAGAAAACCACAAACTAATTTTCTTTTTTTTGAAGAAAATCACAAACTTATTTTTTTTTGAAGAGAACAACAAACTTATTTTCCTTTTTGGAAGAAAATCACAAACTAATTATTATTTTTTTTGAAGAAACCCACAAACTAATTTTTTTTTTTGAAGAAAACCACAAACTAATTTGACTAATTTTTCGTTTTTTGGAGAAAACCACAAACTAAATTTCTTTTTTTTTTGATGAAAACTACAAATAATTTTTTTTTTTAAGAAGACCGCAAACTAATTTATCTTTTCATGAAGAAAACCACAAACTAATTTTTCTTTTTTTGAAGAAAACAACAAACTAATTTTTCTTTTTGTGAAGAAAACCACAAACTAATTTTCTTTTTTTGAAGAAAAAGAAAAACTAATTTTCTATTTTTGAAGAAAACCACAAACTAAGTTTCTTTTTTTGTAGAAAACAACAAACAAATTTTCTTTTTTTGAAGAAAACCACAAACTAATTGTTCTTTTTTTTGAAAAAAACAACAAACTAATTTTATTTTTTGAAGAAGACCAAAATGTAATTTTCGTTTTTTTTAACAAAACCACAAACTAATTTTCTTTTTTTTTTAAGAAAACCACAAACTAATTTTTTTTTGAAGAAAATCACAAA
Organism: Luzula sylvatica; assembly: GCA_946800325.1. Lineage (NCBI taxonomy): Eukaryota > Viridiplantae > Streptophyta > Magnoliopsida > Poales > Juncaceae > Luzula > Luzula sylvatica. The sequence goes on along the minus strand of OX326956.1, from coordinate 75,005,095 downwards.
CTAATTTTATTTTTGTGAAGAAAACCACAAACAAATTTTCATTTTTTGAAGAAAACCACAAACTAATTTTCTTTTTTTGAAGAAAACCATGTACTAATTTTCTTTTTTTTGGAAGAAAACAACAAACTAATTTTCCTTTTTTGAAGTAAATCACAAACTTATTTTTCTTTTTTTGAAGAAAACCACAAACTAATTTTTCTTTTTTTGAAGAAAACCACAAATTAATTTTTCTTTTTTTGAAGAAAACCACAAACTAATTTTATATTTTGAAGAAAATCAGTAACTAATTTTCGTTTTTTTGAAGAAAACAACAAGCTAATTTTCTTTTTTTGAAGAATACCACAAACTAATTTTCTTTTTTTGAAGAAAACCACAAACTAATTTTCATTTTTTGAAGAAAACCACAAACTAATTTTTTTTTTTTTGAAGAAAATCAAAAACTAATTTTTCTTTTTTTAAAGAAAACAACAAACTAATTTTCATTTTTTGAAGAAAACCACAAAATAATTTTCGTTTTTTTTGAAGAAAACCACGAACTAGTTTTCTTTTTTTTTTGAAGAAAACCACAAACTCATTTTTTTTTGAAGAAAACCACAAACTTATTTTCCAGTTTTGAAGAAAATCACAAACTAATTTTTCTTTTTTTGAAGAAACCCACAAACTAATTTTTTTTTTGAAGAAAACCACAACCTTATTTTTCTTTTTTTGAAGAAAACCACAAACTAATTTTATTTTTTTTTGATGAAAACTACAAACTAATTTTTTTTTTGTAAGAAAACCACAAACTAATTTTTCTTTTTTTGATGAAAACCACAAACTAATTTTTCTTTTTGTGAAGAAAACTACAAACTAATTTTCTTTTTTTGAAGAAAACCACAAACTAATTTTCTTTTTTTTGAAGAGAAAAGTAGAAACTAATTTTTCTTTTTTTGAAGAAAACCACAAACTAATTTTTTTTTTGAAGAAAACCACAAGCTAATTTTCTTTTTTTGAAGAAAACCAAAAACTAATTTTTCTTTTTTTGAAGAAAACCACAAACTAATTTTTCTTTTTTTAAGAAAACCACAAACTAATTTATCTTTTCTTGAAGAAAACCACAAACTAATTTTTCTTTTTTTGAAGAAAACCACAACCAAATTTTCCTTTTTTAGAAGAAAACCACAAACAAAATTTTTTTTGAAGAAAACCACAAACTAATTTTTCAATTTTTGAAGAAAATCACAAACTAATTTTTTTTTTGTTGAAGAAAACCACAAACAAATTTTTTCTTTTTTTGAAGAAAACCACAAACTAATTTTTCTTTTTTTGAAGAAAACCACATACTAATTTTCTTTTTTTTGAAGAAAACCACAAACGAATTTTCCTTTGTTGAGGAAAATCACAAACTAATTTTTCTTTTTTTGAAGAAAACCACAAACTAATTTTTCTTTTTTTGAAGAAAACCACAAATTAATTTTTCTTTTTTTGAAGAAAACAACAAACTAATTTTCTTTTTTTGAAGAAAATCAGAAAATAATTTTCGTTTTTTTGAAGAAAACAACAAACTAATTTTCTTTTTTTGAAGAAAATCAGAAAATAATTTTTATTTCTTTTGAAGAAAACCACAAACTAATTTTCATTTTTTGAAGAAAACCAAAAACTAATTTTTTTTTTTTGAAGAAAATCACAAACTTATTTTTCTTTTTTTAAAGAAAACCACAAACAAATTTTCTTTTTTTGAAGAAAACCACAAACTAATTTTCGTTTTTTTTGGAGAAAACCACAAACTAGTTTTCTTTTTTTTGAAGAAAACCACAAACTCATTTTTTTTTTGAAGAAAACCACAAATTTATTTTCCTGTTTTAATGAAAATCACAAACTAATTTTTCTTTTTTTGAAGAAACACACAAACAATTTTTTTTTTTGAAGAAAACCACAAACTAATTTTTCTTTTTTTGAAGAAAACCACAAACTAATTGTCTTTGTTTTGATGAAAACTACAAACTAATTTTTTTTTATAAGGAAACCACAAACTAATGTTCTTTTTTTGAAGGAAAGCACAAACTAATTTTTCTTTTTGTGAAGAAAACCACAAACTAATTTTCTTTTTCTGAAGAAAACCACAAACTAATTTTCTTTTTTTGAAGAGAAAACCACAAATTAATTTTTCTTTTTATGAAGAAAACCACAAACTAATTTTTTTTTGAAGAAAACCACAAACTTATTTTATTTTTTTGAAGAAAACCAAAATCTAATTTTCCATTTTTTTGTAGAAAACCACAAACTAATTTTCTTTTTTTTTAAGAAAACCACAAACTAATTTTTTTTTGAAGAAAATCACAAACTAATTTACTTTTTGTGAAGAAAACCACAAACTAATTTTCATTTTTTGAAGAAAACAACAAACTAATTTTCTTTTTTTGAAGAAAACTACAATCTAAATTTTATTTTTTTGAAGAATACCACAAACTAATTTTCTTTTTTTGAAGAAAACAACAAACTAATTTTCTTTTTTTGATGAAAACCACAAACTAATTTTCTTTTTTTTTGAAGAAAACCACAAACTATTTTTCTTTTTTTGAAACAAACTACAAACTAATTTTCTTTTTTTGAAGAAAATCAAAAACTAATTTTTATTTTTTTGAAGAAAACCACAAACTAATTTTCTTTTTTTGAAGAAAACCACAAACTAATTTTATTTTTGTGAAGAAAACCACAAACTAATTTTTCTTTTTTGAAGAAAACCACAAACTAATTTTCTTTTTTTGAAGAAAACCACAAACTAATTTTCTTTTTTTGATGAAAACCACAAACTAATTTTAATTTTTTGAAGAAAACCACAAACAAAATTTTCTTTTCTTGAAGAAAACCACAAACTAATTTTTCTTTTTTATAAGAAAACCACATACTAATTTTCTTTTTTTGATAGAAAACAACAAACTAATTTTTCTTTTTTGAAGAAAATCACAAACTAATTTTTCTTTTTTTGAAGAAAACCACAAACTAATTTTTCTTTTTTTGAAGAAAACCACAAACTAATTTTTCTTTTTGTGAATAAAACCACAAACTAATTTTCTTTTTTTGAATTAACCACAAACTAATTTTCTTTTTTTTGAAGAGAAAAGTACGAACTAATTTTTCTTTTTTTGAAGAAAATCACAAACTAATTTTTTTTTTGAAGAAAACCACAAGCTAATTTTCTTTTTTTGAAGAAAACCAAAATCTAATTTTTCTTTTTTTTTAAGAAAACCACAAACTAATTTTTTTTTTTGATGAAAATCGCAAACTAATTTACATTTTGTGAAGAAAACCACAAACTAATTTTCATTTTTTGAAGAAAACCAAAAACTAATTTTCTTTTTTTGAAGAAAACCACAAACTAAATTTTATTTTTTGGAGGAAAACCACAAACTAATTTTCTTTTTTTGAAGAAAACAACAAAATAATTTTCTTTTTTTGAAGAAAACCTCAAACTAATTGTTCTTTTTTTGAAGAAAACCACAAACTAATTTTCTTTTTTTGAAGAAAACCAAAATCTAATTTTCGTTTTTTTTGAAGAAAACCACAAACTAATTTTCTTTTTTTGAAGAAAACCAAAATCTAATTTTCGTTTTTTTTGAAGAAAACCACAATCTAATTTTCTTTTTTTGAAGAAAACCACAAACTAATTTTCTTTTTTTGAAGAAAACAACAAACTAATTTTTTCTTTTTTTGAAGAAAACCACAAACTAATTGTTCTTTTTCGGAAGAAAACCACAAACTAATTTTCTTTTTTGAAGAAAACCAAAATCTAATTTTCGTTTTTTTTGCGGAAAACCACAAACTAATTGTCTTTTTTTTGATGAAAACTACAAACTAATTTTTTTTGGTAAGAAAACCACAAACTAATTATCTTTTTTTGAAGAAAACAACAAACTAATTTTCTTTTTTTGAAGAAAACCACAAACTAATTTTCTTTTTTTTGAAGAAAACCACAAACTATTTTTCTTTTTTTGAAACAAACTACAAACTAATTTTCTTTTTTTGAAGAAAAGCACAAACTAATTTTTCTTTTTTTGAAGAAAACCACAAACTAATTTTCTTTTTTTGAAGAAAACCACAAACTATTTTTCTTTTTTTGAAACAAACTACAAACTAATTTTCTTTTTTTGAAGAAAATCACAAACTAATTTTTCTTTTTTTGAAGAAAACCACAAACTAATTTTCTTTTTGTGAAGAAAACCACAAACTAATTTTTCTTTTTTGATGAAAACCACAAACTAATTTTCTTTTTTTTGAAGAAAACTACAAACTAATTTTCATTTTTAGAAGAAAAACCACAAACTATTTTTTTTTTTGAAGAAAACCACAAACTAATTTTCTTTTTTTTTGAAAAAACAGAAAACTAATTTTCGTTTTTTTGAAGAAAACCACAAACTAATTTTTTTTTTTGGAAGAAAACCACAAACTAATTTTTTTTTTTGAAGAAAACCACAAACTAATTTTCTTTTCTTGAAGAAAACCACAAACTAATTTTCTTTTTTTGAAGAAAACAACAAACTAATTTTCTTTTTTTGAAGAATACCACAAACTAATTTTCTTTTTTTGAAGAAAACCACATACTAATTTTCATTTTTTGAAGAAAACCAAAAACTAATTTTTTTTTTTGGAGAAAATCAGAAACTAATTTTTCTTTTTTTAAAGAAAACAACAAACTAATTTTCATTTTTTGAAAAAAACCACAAACTAATTTTCGTTTTTTTTGAAGGAAACCACGAACTAGTTTTCTTTTTTTTGAAGAAAACCATAAACTCATTTTTTTTTTGAAGAAAACCACAAACTTATTTTCCAGTTTTGAAGAAAATCACAAACTAATTTTTCTTTTTTTGAAGAAACCCACAAACTAATTTTTTTTTTGAAGAAAACCACAAACTTATTTTTCTTTTTTTGAAGAAAACCACAAACTAATTTTATTTTTTTTGATGAAAACTACAAACTAATTTTTTTTTTGTAAGAAAACCACAAACTAATTTTTCTTTTTTTGAAGAAAACCACAAACTAATTTTTCTTTTTGTGAAGAAAACTACAAACTAATTTTCTTTTTTGTAAGAAAACCACAAACTAATTTTTCTTTTTTTGAAGAAAACCACAAACTAATTTTTTTTTGATGAAAACCACAAACTAATTTTCTTTTTTTGAAGAAAACCAAAAACTAATTTTTCTTTTTTTGAAGAAAACCACAAACTAATTTTTCTTTTTTTAAGAAAACCACAAACTAATTTATCTTTTCTTGAAGAAAACCACAAACTAATTTTTCTTTTTTTGAAGAAAACCACAAACTAATTTTCCTTTTTTAGAAGAAAACCACAAACAAAATTTTTTTTTGAACAAAACCACAAACTAATTTTTCAATTTTTGAAGAAAATCACAAACTAATTTTTTTTTTGTTGAAGAAAACCACAAACAAATTTTTCTTTTTTTGAAGAAAACCACAAACTAATTTTTCTTTTTTTGAAGAAAACCACATACTAATTTTCTTTTTTTTGAAGAAAACCACAAACTAATTTTCCTTTTTTGAGGAAAATCACAAACTAATTTTTCTTTTTTTGAAGAAAACCACAAACTAATTTTTCTTTTTTTGAAAAAAACCAAAAATTAATTTTTCTTTTTTTGAAGAAAACAAAAAACTAATTTTCTTTTTTTTGAAGAAAATCAGAAACTAATTTTTCTTTTTTTTGAAGAAAACAACAAACTAATTTTCTTTTTCTGAAGAAAACCACAAACTAATTTTTCTTTTTTTTGAAGAAAACCACAAACTAATTTTCATTTTTTGAAGAAAATCAAAAACTAATTTTTTTTTTTTTGAAGAAAATCACAAACTTATTTTTCTTTTTTTAGAGAAAACCACAAACTAATTTTCTTTTTTTGGAGAAAACCACAAACTAATTTTCGTTTTTTTTTTGAGAAAACCACAAACTAGTTTTCTTTTTTTTTGAAGAAAACCACAAACTCATTTTTTTTTTTGAAGAAAACCACAAACTTATTTTCCTGTTTTAATGAAAATCACAAACTAATTTTTCTTTTTTTGAAAAACCCACAAACAAATTTTTTTTTTTGAAGAAAACCACAAACTAATTTTTCTTTTTTTGAAGAAAACCACAAACTAATTGTCTTTGTTTTGATGAAAACTACAAACTAATTTTTTTTTATAAGAAAACCACAAACTAATTTTCTTTTTTTGAAGGAAAGCACAAACTAATTTTTCTTTTTGTGAAGAAAACCACAAACTAATTTTCTTTTTTTGAAGAAAACCACAAACTAATTTTCTTTTTTTGAAGAGAAGACCACAAATAAATTTTTTCTTTTTTTGAAGAAAACCACAAACTAATTTTTTTTTTTGAAGAAAACCACAAATTTATTTTATTTTTTTGAAGAAAACCAAAATCTAATTTTCGTTTTTTTTGAAGAAAACCACAAACTAATTTTCTTTTTTTTAAAGAAAACCACAAACTAATTTTTTTTTGAAGAAAATCACAAACTAATTTACTTTTTGTGAAGAAAACCACAAACTAATTTTCATTTTTTGAAGAAAACCACAAACTAATTTTCTTTTTTTGAAGAAAACCACAATCTAAATTTTATTTTTTTGAAGAAAACCACAAACTAATTTTCTTTTTTTGAAGAAAACAACAAACTAATTTTCTTTTTTTGATGAAAACCACAAAGTAATTATCTTTTTTTTTGAAGAAAACAACAAACTATTTTTCTTTTTTTGAAACAAACTACAAACTAATTTTCTTTTTTTGAAGAAAATCAAAAACTAATTTTTCTTTTTTTGAAGAAAACCACAAACTAATTTTCTTTTTTTGAAGAAAACCACAAACTAATTTTCTTTTTGTGAAGAAAACAACAAACTAATTTTTCTTTTTTGAAGAAAACCACAAACTAATTTTCTATTTTTGAAGAAAACCACAAACTAATTTTCTTTTTTTGATGAAAACCACAAACTAATTTTATTTTTTTGAAGAAAACCACAAACAAATTTTTCTTTTCTTGAAGAAAACCACAAACTAATTTTTCTTTTTTATAAGAAAACCACATACTAATTTTCTTTTTTTGGAAGAAAACAACAAACTAATTTTTCTTTTTTGAAGAAAATCACAAACTATTTTTTCTTTTTTTGAAGAAAACCACAAACTAATTTTTCTTTTTTTGAAGAAAACCACAAACTAATTTTTCTTTTTGTGAATAAAACCACAAACTAATTTTCTTTTTTTGAAGAAACCACAAACTAATTTTCTTTTTTTTGAAGAGAAAAGTACGAACTAATTTTTCTTTTTTTGAAGAAAATCACAAACTAATTTTTTTTTTTGATGAAAATCACAAACTAATTTACTTTTTGTGAAGAAAACCACAAACTAATTTTTATTTTTTTGAAGAAAACCACAAACTAATTTTCTTTTTTTGAAGAAAACCACAAACTAAATTTTATTTTTTGGAGGAAAAACACAAACTAATTTTCTTTTTTTGAAGAAAACAACAAAATAATTTTCTCTTTTTGAAGAAAACCTCAAACTAATTGTTCTTTTTTTGAAACAAACTACAAACTAATTTTCTTTTTTTGAAGAAAAGCACAAACTAATTTTTTTTTTTTTGAAGAAAACCACAAACTAATTTTCTTTTTTTGAAGAAAACCACAAACTATTTTTCTTTTTTTGAAACAAACTACAAACTAATTTTCTTTTTTTGAAGAAAATCACAAACTAATTTTTCTTTTTTTGAAGAAAACCACAAACTAATTTTCTTTTTGTGAAGAAAACCACAAACTAATTTTTCTTTTTTGAAGAAAACCACCAACTAATTTTCTTTTTTTTGAAGAAAAGTACAAACTAATTTTCATTTTTTGAAGAAAACCACAAACTATTTTTTTTTTTGAAGAAAACCACAAACTAATTTTCTTTTTTTTTTGAAAAAACCGAAAACTAATTTTCGTTTTTTTGAAGAAAACCACAAACTAATTTTTTTTTTTTGAAGAAAACCACAAACTAATTTTTTTTTTTGAAGAAAACCACAAACTAATTTTCTTTTCTTGAAGAAAACCACAAACTAATTTTCTTTTTTTGAAGAAAACCACAAACTAATTTTTTATTTTGTTGAAGAAAACCACAAACTATTTCCTTATTTTTAAGAAAACCAAATACTAATATTCTTTTTTTCAAGAAAACCACAAACTATTTTTCTGTTTTGATGAAAACCAGACACTAATTCTTTTTTTGAAGAAAATCACAAACTAATTTTAGTTTTTTTGAAAAAACCACAAACTAGTTTTCTGTTTTTTGAAGAAAACCACAAACTAATTTTCTTTTTTTGGAGAAAAACACAAACTAATTTCATTATTTTGAAGAAAAACACAAACTAATCTAATTTTCATTTTTTGAAGAAAACCAAAAACTAATTTTTTTTTTTTTGAAGAAAATCACAAACTAATTTTTCTTTTTTTAAAGAAAACCACAAACTAATTTTCTTTTTTTGAAGAAAACCACAAACTAATTTTCGTTTTTTTTGGAGAAAACAACAAACTAGTTTTCTTTTTTTTGAAGAAAACCACAAACTCATTTTTTTTTGAAAAAACCACAAACTTATTTTCCTGTTTTGATGAAAATCACAAACTAATTTTTCTTTTTTTGAAGAAACCCACAAACAATTTTTTTTTTGAAGAAAACCACAAACTAATTTTTCTTTTTTTGAAGAAAACCACAAACTAATTGTCTTTGTTTTGATGAAAACTACAAACTAATTTTTTTTTTGTAAGAAAACCACAAACTAAATTTCTTTTTTTGAAGGAAACCACAAACTAATTTTAATTCTTGTGAAGAAAACCACAAACTAATTTTCTCTTTTTGAAGAAAACCACAAACTAATTTTCTTTTTTTGAAGAGAAAACCAAAATCTAATTTTTCTTTTTTTTAAGAAAACCACAAATTAAAATTTTTTTTGATGAAAATCACAAACTAATTTACTTTTTGTGAAGAAAACCACAAACTAATTTTCATTTTTTGAAGAAAACCACAAACTAATTTTCTTTTTTTGAAGAAAACCACAAACTAAATTTTATTTTTTGGAGGAAAACCGCAAACTAATTTTCTTTTTTTGAAGAAAACAACAAAATAATTTTCTTTTTTTGAAGAAAACCTCAAACTAATTGTTCTTTTTTTGAAGAAAACCACAAACTAATTTTCTTTTTTTGAAGAAAATCATAAACTAATTTTTCTTTTTTTGAAGAAAACTACAAACTTATTTTTCTTTTTTTGAAGAAAACCACAAACTAAATATCTTTTTTTCGATGAAAACTACAAACTAATTTTTATTTTGTAAGAAAACCACAAACTAATTTTCATTTTTTGAAGAAAACCACAAACTAATTTTTCTTTTTGTGAAGAAAACCACAAACTAATTTTCTTTTTTTGAAGAAAACCACAAACTAATTTTCTTTTTTTTGAAGAGAAAAGTACAAACTAATTTTTCTTTTTTTGAAGAAAACCACAAACTAATTTTTTTTTGAAGAAAACCACAAGCTAATTTTCTTTTTTTTTAAGAAAACCAAAATGTAATTTTCGTTTTTTTTGAAGAAAACCACAAACTAATTTTTTTTTTTTTAGGGAAACCATAAACTAATTTTTTTTTTTTGAAGAAAATCACAAAGTAATTTACTTTTTGTGAAGAAAACCACAAACTAATTTTCATTTTTTGAAGAAAACCACAAACTAATTTTCTTTTTTTGAAGAAAACCACAAACTAATTTTCTTTTTTTTGAAGAAAAACAAAATATTTTTTTTTTTGAAGAAAACCACAAACTAATTTTTTTTTTTTGAAGAAAATAACAAACTAATTTTTTCTTTTTTCGAAGAAAACCACAATCTAATTTTTTTTTTGAAGAAAACCAAAAACAAATTTTCGTTTTTTTGAAGAAAACCACAAACTAATTTTTTTTTTTGAAGAAAGCCACAAACTAATTTTTTTTTTGAAGAAAACCACAAACTAATTTTCTTTTTTTGAAGAAAACCACAAACTAATTTTTCCATCACGCTAATTAACAATTCACGCACTAATTAACAGTCCATCATTTACTAGAATTAGGCATTTCAATATTCTTTATTCTTTATTTCTGGTATGCATAGATTGAAAATAATTCACCTCGGTGCCGAAATTAGCTGTAATTTTGTCACCACCTACAAAAACCTTAAGAAAACCACAAACTAATTTTCTTTTTTTTTGATGAAAACCATAAAATAATTTTATCTTTTTTAAGAAAAACACAAACTAATTTTTCTTTTTTTGAAGAAAACCACAAACTAATTTTTCTTTTTATGAAGAAAACCACAAACTAATTTTCTTTTTTACCACAAACTAATTTTTTTTGTTGAAGAAAACCACAAGCTAATTTTCTTATTTTGAAGAAAGCCTCAAACCAATTTTCATTTTTTGAAGAAAACTACAAACTAATTTCGTTTTTTTTGATGAAAATCACAAACTAATTTTTCTTTTTTTGAAGAAAACCACAAACTAATTTCTTTTTTAGAAGAAAACCACAAACTAATTTTCGTTTTTTTTGAAGAAAACCACAAACTAATTTTCTTTTTTTTGAAGAAAACCACAAACTCATTTTTTTTTGAAGAAAACAACAAACCTATTTTCCTTTTTGGAAGAAAATCACAAACTAATTTTTCTTTTTTTTGAAGAAACCCACAAACTAATTTTTTTTTTTGAAGAAAACCACAAACTAATTTGACTAATTTTTCGTTTTTTGGAGAAAACCACAAACTAATTTTCTTTTTTTTTTGATGAAAACTACAAATAAATTTTTTTTTTTAAGAAGACGACAAACTAATTTATCTTTTCATGAAGAAAACCAGAAACTAATTTTCTTTTTTTGAAGAAAACAACAAACTAATTTTTATTTTTGTGAAGAAAACCACAAACTAATTTTCTTTTTTTGAAGAAAACGACAAACTAATTTTCTATTTTTGAAGAAAACCACAAACTAATTTTCTTTTTATGAAGAAAACAACAAACTAATTTTCTTTTTTTGAAGAAAACCACAAACTAATTGTTCTTTTTTTTTAAAAAAACAACAAACTAATTTTATTTTTTTGAAGAAGAACAAAATGTAATTTTCTATTTTTTTAAGAAAACCGCAAACTAATTTTCTTTTTTTTTTTAAGAAAACCACAAACTTATTTTTTTTTGTAGAAAATCACAAACTAATTTTCTTTTTGTGAAGAAAACCACAAACAAATTTTCATTTTTTGAAGAAAACCACAAACTAATTTTCTTTTTTTGAAGAAAACCACATTCTAATTTTCTTCTTTTTGGAAGAAAACAACAAACTAATTTTCCTTTTTTGAAGTAAATCACAAACTTATTTTTCTTTTTTTGAAGAAAACCACAAACTAATTTTTCTTTTTTTGAAGAAAACAACAAATTAATTTTTCTTTTTTTGAAGAAAACCACAAACTAATTTTATATTTTGAAGAAAATCAGTAACTAATTTTCGTTTTTTTGAAGAAAACAACAAACTAATTTTCTTTTTTTGAAGAATACCACAAACTAATTTTCTTTTTTTGAAGAAAACCACAAACTAATTTTCATTTTTTGAAGAAAACCACAAACTAATTTTTTTTTTTTTTGAAGAAAATCAGAAACTAATTTTTCTTTTTTTAGAGAAAACAACAAACTAATTTTCATTTTTTGAAGAAAACCACAAACTAATTTTCGTTTTTTTTGAAGAAAACCACGAACTAGTTTTCTTTTTTTTGAAGAAAACCACAAACTCATTTTTTTTTTGAAGAAAACCACAAACTTATTTTCCAGTTTTGAAGAAAATCACAAACTAATTTTTCTTTTTTTGAAGAAACCCACAAACTAATTTTTTTTTTGAAGAAAACCACAAACTTATTTTTCTTTTTTTGAATAAAACCACAAACTAATTTTATTTTTTTTGATGAAAACTACAAACTAATTTTTTTTTTGTAAGAAAACCACAAACTAATTTTTCTTTTTTTGAAGAAAACCACAAACTAATTTTTCTTTTTGTGAAGAAAACTACAAACTAATTTTCTTTTTTTGAAGAAAACCACAAACTAATTTTCTTTTTTTTGAAGAGAAAAGTAGAAACTAATTTTTCTTTTTTTGAAGAAAATCACAAACTAATTTTTTTTTTCAAGAAAACCACAAGCTAATTTTCTTTTTTTGCAGAAAACCAAAAACTAATTTTTCTTTTTTTGAAGAAAACCACAAACTAATTTTTCTTTTTTTAAGAAAACCACAAACTAATTTATCTTTTCTTGAAGAAAACCACAAACTAATTTTTCTTTTTTTGAAGAAAACCACAAACTAATTTTCCTTTTTTAGAAGAAAACCACAAACAAATTTTTTTTTTTGAAGAAAACAACAAACTAATTTTTCAATTTTTGAAGAAAATCACAAACTAATTTTTTTTTTGTTGAAGAAAACCACAAACAAATTTTTCTTTTTTTGAAGAAAACCACAAACTAATTTTTCTTTTTTTGAAGAAAACCACATACTAATTTTCTTTTTTTTGAAGAAAACCACAAACTAATTTTCTTTTTTTGAGGAAAATCACAAACTAATTTTTCTTTTTTTGAAGAAAACCACAAACTAATTTTTCTTTTTTTGAAGAAAACCACAAATTAATTTTTCTTTTTTTGAAGAAAACAACAAACTAATTTTTTTTTTTGAAGAAAATCAGAAACTAATTTTCGTTTTTTTGAAGAAAACAACAAACTAATTTTCTTTTTTTGAAGAAAACCACACACTAATTTTTCTTTCTTTTGAAGAAAACCACAAACTAATTTTCATTTTTTGAAGAAAACCAAAAACTAATTTTTTTTTTTTTGAAGAAAATCACAAACTTATTTTTCTTTTTTCATAGAAAACCACGAACTAATTTTCTTTTTTTGAAGAAAACCACAAACTAATTTTCGTTTTTTTTGGAGAAAACCACAAACTAGTTTTCTTTTTTTTGAAGAAAACCACAAACTCATTTTTTTTTGAAAAAACCACAAACTTATTTTCCTGTTTTAATGAAAATCACAAACTAATTTTTGTTTTTTTGAAGAAACCCACAAACAATTTTTTTTTTTGAAGAAAACCACAAACTAATTTTTCTTTTTTTGAAGAAAACCACAAACTAATTGTCTTTGTTTTGATGAAAACTACAAACTAATTTTTTTTTATAAGAAAACCACAAACTAATTTTCTTTTTTTGAAGGAAAGCACAAACTAATTTTTCTTTTTGTGAAGAAAACCACAAACTAATTTACTTTTTCTGAAGAAAACCACACACACATTTTCTTTTTTTGAAGAGAAAACCACAAATTAATTTTTCTTTTTTTGAAGAAAACCACAAACTAATTTTTTTTTTTGAAGAAAACCACAAACTTATTTTATTTTTTTGAAGAAAACCAAAATCTAATTTTCGTTTTTTTTGAAGAAAACCACAAACTAATTTTCTTTTTTTTTAAGAAAACCACAAACTAATTTTTTTTTGAAGAAAACCACAAACTAATTTACTTTTTGTGAAGAAAACCACAAACTAATTTTCATTTTTTGAAGAAAACCACAAACTAATTTTCTTTTTTTGAAGAAAACAACAATCTAAATTTTATTTTTTTGAAGAAAACCACAAACTAATTTTCTTTTTTTGAAGAAAACAACAAACTAATTTTCTTTTTTTTGATGAAAACCACAAACTAATTTTCTTTTTTTTTGAAGAAAACCACAAACTATTTTTCTTTTTTTGAAACAAACTACAAACTAATTTCTTTTTTTTGAAGAAAATCAAAAACTAATTATTCTTTTTTTGAAGAAAACCACAAACTAATTTTCTTTTTTTGAAGAAAACCACAAACTAATTTTCTTTTTGTGAAGAAAACCACAAACTAATTTTTCTTTTTTGAAGAAAACCACAAACTAATTTTCTTGTTTTGAAGAAAACCACAAACTAATTTTCTTTTTTTGATGAAAACCAAAAACTAATTTTATTTTTTTGAAGAAAACCACAAACAAAATTTTCTTTTCTTGAAGAAAACCACAAACTAATTTTTCTTTTTTATAAGAAAACCACATACTAATTTTTCTTTTTTTGGAAGAAAACAACAAACTAATTTTTCTTTTTTGAAGAAAATCACAAACTAATTTTTCTTTTTTCGAAGAAAACCACAAACTAATTTTTCTTTTTTTGAAGAAAACCACAAACTAATTTTTCTTTTTGTGAATAAAACCACAAACTAATTTTCTTTTTTTGAAGAAACCACAAACTAATTTTCTTTTTTTTGAAGAGAAAAGTACGAACTAATTTTTCTTTTTTTGAAGAAAATAACAAACTAATTTTTTTTTTGAAGAAAACCACAAGCTAATTTTCTTTTTTTGAAGAAAACCAAAATCTAATTTTTCTTTTTTTTTAGACAACCACAAACTAATTTTATTTTTTGATGAAAATCACAAACTAATTTACTTTTTGTGAAGAAAACCACAAACTAATTTTCATTTTTTGAAGAAAACCACAAACTAATTTTCTTTTTTTGAAGAAAACCACAAACTAAATTTTATTTTTTGGAGGAAAACCACAAACTAATTTTCTTTTTTTGAATAAAACAACAAAATAATTTTCTTTTTTTGAAGAAAACCTCAAACTAATTGTTCTTTTTTTGAAGAAAACCACAAACTAATTTTCTTTTTTTGAAGAAAACCAAAATCTAATTTTCGTTTTTTTTGAAGAAAACCACAAACTAATTTTCTTTTTTTGAAGAAAACCAAAATCTAATTTTCGTTTTTTTTGAAGAAAACCACAAACTAAATTTCTTTTTTTGAAGAAAACCACAAACAAATTTTCTTTTTTTGAAGAAAACAAGAAACTAATTTTTTCTTTTTTTGAAGAAAACCACAAACTAATTGTTCTTTTTCGGAAGAAAACCACAAACTAATTTTCTTTTTTGAAGAAAACCAAAATGTAATTTTCGTTTTTTTTTGCGGAAAACCACAAACTAATTTTCTTTTTTTTGATGAAAACTACAAACTAATTTTTTTTTGGTAAGAAAACCACAAACTAATTATCTTTTTTTGAAGAAAACAACAAACTAATTTTCTTTTTTTGAAGAAAACCACAAACTAATTTTCTTTTTTTGAAGAAAACCACAAACTATTTTTCTTTTTTTGAAACAAACTACAAACTAATTTTCTTTTTTTGAAGAAAAGCACAACCTAATTTTTCTTTTTTTGAAGAAAACCACAAACTAATTTTCTTTTTTTGAAGAAAACCACAAACTATTTTTCTTTTTTTGAAACAAACTACAAACTAATTTTCTTTTTTTTGAAGAAAATCACAAACTAATTTTTCTTTTTTTGAAGAAAACCACAAACTAATTTTCTTTTTGTGAAGAAAACCACAAACTAATTTTTCTTTTTTGAAGAAAACAACAAACTAATTTTCTTTTTTTTGAAGAAAACCACAAGCTAATTTTCTTTTTTTGATGAAAACCACAAACTAATTTTCTTTTTTTTGAAGAAAACCACAAACTATTTTTATTTTTTTGAAACAAACTACAAACTAATTTTCTTTTTTTGAAGAAAATCAAAAACTAATTTTTCTTTTTTTGAAGAAAACCACAAACTAATTATCTTTTTTTGAAGAAAACCACAAACTAATTTTCTTTTTGTGAAGAAAACCACAAACTAATTTTTCTTTTTTTAAGAAAACCACAAACTAATTTTTCTTTTTTTGAAGAAAAGCACAAACTAATTTTCCTTTTTTGAAGAAAACCAAAAACTAATTTTTTTTTTTTTGAAGAAAATCACAAACTTATTTTCCTTTTTTTATAGAAAACCACAAACTAATTTTCTTTTTTTGAAGAAAACCACAAACTAATTTTCTTTTTTTGAAGAAAACCACAAACTAATTTTCGTTTTTTTTGAAGAAAACGACGAACTAGTTTTCTTTTTTTTGAAGAAAACCAGAAACTCATTTTTTTTTTGAAGAAAACAACAAACTTATTTTCCAGTTTTGAAGAAAACCACAAACTAATTTTATTTTTTTTGATGAAAACTACAAACTAATTTTGTTTTTGTAAGAAAACCACAAACTAATTTTTCTTTTTTTGAAAAAAACCACAAACTAATTTTTCTTTTTGTGAAGAAAACTACAAACTAATTTTCTTTTTTTGAAGAAAACCACAAACTAATTTTCTTTTTTTTGAAGAGAAAAGTAGAAACTAATTTTTCTTTTTTTGAAGAAAACCACAAACTAATTTTTTTTTTGAAGAAAACCACAAGCTAATTTTCTTTTTTTGAAGAAAACCAAAAACTAATTTTTCTTTTTTTGAAGAAAACCACAAACTAATTTTTCTTTTTTTAAGAAAACCACAAACTAATTTTTCTTTTCTTGAAGAAAACCACAAACTAATTTTTCTTTTTTTGAAGAAAACCACAAACTAATTTTCCTTTTTTAGAAGAAAACCACAAACAAATTTTTTTTTTTGAAGAAAACCACAAACTAATTTTTCAATTTTTGAAGAAAATCACAAACTAATTTTTTTTTTGTTGAAGAAAACCACAAACAAATTTTTCTTTTTTTGAAGAAAACCACAAACTAATTTTTCTTTTTTTGAAGAAAACCACATACTAATTTTCTTTTTTTTGAAGAAGACCACAAACTAATTTTCCTTTTTTGAGGAAAATGACAAACTAATTTTTCTTTTTTTGAAGAAAACCACAAACTAATTTTTCTTTTTTTGAAGAAAACCACAAATTAATTTTTCTTTTTTTGAAGAAAACAACAAACTAATTTTCTTTTTTTGAAGAAAATCAGAAACTAATTTTCGTTTTTTTGAAGAAAACAACAAACTAATTTTCTTTTTTTGAAGAAAAACCACAAACTAATTGTTCTTTTTTTTGAAGAAAACCACAAACTAATTTTCATTTTTTGAAGAAAACCAAAAACTAATTTTTTTTTTTTGAAGAAAATCACAAACTTATTTTTGTTTTTTTATAGAAAACCACAAACTAATTTTCTTTTTTTGAAGAAAACCACAAACTAATTTTCGTTTTTTTTGGAGAAAACCACAAACTAGTTTTCTTTTTTTTTGAAGAAAACCACAAACTTATTTTCCTGTTTTGAAGAAAATCACAAACTAATTTTTCTTTTTTCGAAGAAAACCACAAACTAATTTTCTTTTTGTGAAGAAAACCACAAACTAATTTTTCTTTTTTGAAGAAAACAACAAACTAATTTTTTTTTTTTTGAAGAAAACCACAAGCTAATTTTCTTTTTTTGATGAAAACCACAAACTAATATTCTTTTTTTTGAAGAAAACCACAAAATATTTTTATTTTTTTGAAACAAACTACAAACTAATTTTCTTTTTTTGAAGAAAATCAAAAACTAATTTTTCTTTTTTTGAAGAAAACCACAAACTAATTATCTTTTTTTGAAGAAAACCACAAACTAATTTTCTTTTTGTGAAGAAAACCACAAACTAATTTTTCTTTTTTTAAGAAAACCACAAACTAATTTTTCTTTTTTTGAAGAAAAGCACAAACTAATTTTCCTTTTTTGAAGAAAACCAAAAACTAATTTTTTTTTTTTTGAAGAAAATCACAAACTTATTTTTCTTTTTTTATAGAAAACCACAAACTAATTTTCTTTTTTTGAAGAAAACCACAAACTAATTTTCTTTTTTTGAAGAAAACCACAAACTAATTTTCGTTTTTTTTGAAGAAAACGACGAACTAGTTTTCTTTTTTTTGAAGAAAACCACAAACTCATTTTTTTTTTGAAGAAAACCACAAACTTATTTTCCAGTTTTGAAGAAAACCACAAACTAATTTTATTTTTTTTGATGAAAACTACAAACTAATTTTGTTTTTGTAAGAAAACCACAAACTAATTTTTCTTTTTTTGAAAAAAACCACAAACTAATTTTTCTTTTTGTGAAGAAAACTACAAACTAATTTTCTTTTTTTGAAGAAAACCACAAACTAATTTTCTTTTTTTTGAAGAGAAAAGTAAAAACTAATTTTTCTTTTTTTGAAGAAAACCACAAACTAATTTTTTTTTTGAAGAAAACCACAAGCTAATTTTCTTTTTTTGAAGAAAAGCAAAAACTAATTTTTCTTTTTTTGAAGAAAACCACAAACTAATTTTTCTTTTTTTAAGAAAACCACAAACTAATTTTTCTTTTCTTGAAGAAAACCACAAACTAATTTTTCTTTTTTTGAAGAAAACCACAAACTAATTTTCCTTTTTTAGAAGAAAACCACAAACAAATTTTTTTTTTTGAAGAAAACCACAAACTAATTTTTCAATTTTTGAAGAAAATCACGAACTAATTATTTTTTTTGTTGAAGAAAACCACAAACAAATTTTTCTTTTTTTGAAGAAAACCACAAACTAATTTTTCTTTTTTTGAAGAAAACCACAAACTAATTTTCATTTTTTGAAGAAAACCAAAAACTAATTTTTTTTTTTGAAGAAAATCACAAACTTATTTTTCTTTTTTTATAGAAAACCACAAACTAATTTTCTTTTTTTGAAGAAAACCACAAACTAATTTTCGTTTTTTTTGGAGAAAACCACAAACTAGTTTTCTTTTTTTTGAAGAAAACCACAAACTCATTTTTTTTTTGAAGAAAACCACAAACTTATTTTCCTGTTTTAATGAAAATCACAAACTAATTTTTCTTTTTTTTGAAGAAAACCACAAACTAATTTTTCTTTTCTTGAAGAAAACCACAAACTAATTTTTCTTTTTTTAAGAAAACCACAAACTAATTTTTCTTTTTTTGAAGAAAACCACAAACTAATTTTCCTTTTTTGAAGAAAACCTAAAACTAATTTTTTTTTTTTTGAAGAAAATCACAAACTTATTTTTCTTTTTTTATAGAAAACCACAAACTAATTTTCTTTTTTTGAAGAAAACCACAAACTAATTTTCTTTTTTTGAAGAAAACCACAAACTAATTTTCGTTTTTTTTGGAGAAAATCACAAACTAGTTTTCTTTTTTTTGAAGAAAACCACAAACTCATTTTTTTTTTGAAGAAAACCACAAACTTATTTTCCTGTTTTAATGAAAATCACAAACTAATTTTTCTTTTTTTGAAGAAACCCACAAACAATTTTTTTTTTTTGAAGAAAACCACAAACTAATTTTTCTTTTTTTGAAGAAAACCACTAACTAATTGTCTTTGTTTTGATGAAAACTACAAACTAATTTTTTTTTATAAGAAAACCACAAACTAATTTTCTTTTTTTGAAGGAAAGCACAAACTAATTTTTCTTTTTGTGAAGAAAACCACAAACTAATTTACTTTTTCTGAAGAAAACCACACACTAATTTTCTTTTTTTGAAGAGAAAACCACAAATTAATTTTTCTTTTTTTGAAGAAAACCACAAACTAATTTTTTTTTTTGAAGAAAACCACAAACTTATTTTATTTTTTTGAAGAAAACCAAAATCTAATTTTCGTTTTTTTTTGAAGAAAACCACAAACTAATTTTCTTTTTTTTAAGAAAACCACAAACTAATTTTTTTTTGAAGAAAATCACAAACTAATTTACTTTTTGTGAAGAAAACCACAAACTAATTTTCATTTTTTGAAGAAAACCACAAACTAATTTTCTTTTTTTGAAGAAAACCACAATCTAAATTTTATTTTTTTGAAGAAAACCACAAACTAATTTTCTTTTTTTGAAGAAAACAACAAACTAATTTTCTTTTTTTGATGAAAACCACAAACTAATTTTCTTTTTTTTTGAAGAAAACCACAAACTATTTTTCTTTTTTTGAAACAAACTACAAACTAATTTTCTTTTTTTGAAGAAAATCAAAAACTAATTTTTCAATTTTTGAAGAAAATCACAAACTAATTTTTTATTTTGTTGAAGAAAACCACAAACAAATTTTTCTTTTTTTGAAGAAAACCATAAACTAATTTTACTTTTTTTGAAGAAAACCACATACTAATTTTCTTTTTTTTGAAGAAAACCACAAACTAATTTTTCTTTTTTGAGGAAAATGACAGACTAATTTTTCTTTTTTTGAAGAAAACCACAAACTAATTTTTCTTTTTTTGAAGAAAACCACAAATTAATTTTTCTTTTTTTGAAGAAAACAACAAACTAATTTTCTTTTTTTTGAAGAAAATCAGAAACTAATTTTCGTTTTTTTGAAGAAAACAACAAACTAATTTTCTTTTTTTGAAGAAAACCACAAACTAATTTTTCTTTTTTTTGAAGAAAACCACAAACTAATTTTCATTTTTTGAAGAAAACCAAAAACTAATTTTTTTTTTTGAAGAAAATCACAAACTTATTTTTCTTTTTTTATAGAAAACCACAAACTAATTTTCTTTTTTTGAAGAAAACCACAAACTAATTTTCGTTTTTTTTGGAGAAAACCACAAACTAGTTTTCTTTCTTTTGAAGAAAACCACAAACTCATTTTTTTTTTGAAGAGAACCACAAACTTATTTTCCTGTTTTAATGAAAATCACAAACTAATTTTTGTTTTTTTGAAGAAACCCACAAACAATTTTTTTTTTTTTGAAGAAAACCACAAACTAATTTTTCTTTTTTTGAAGAAAACCACAAACTAATTGTCTTTGTTTTGATGAAAACTACAAACTAATTTTTTTTTATAAGAAAACCACAAACTAATTTTCTTTTTTTGAAGGAAAGCACAAACTAATTTTTCTTTTTGTGAAGAAAACCACAAACTAATTTTCTTTTTGAAGAAACCCACAAACTAATTTTTCTTTTTGTGAAGAAAACCACAAACTAATTTTCTTTTTGAAGAAACCCACAAACTAATTTTTCTTTTTGTGAAGAAAATCACAAACTAATTTTTTTTTTTTGAAGAAACCCACAAACTAATTTTTTTTTTGAAGAAAACCACAAACTTATTTTCTTTTTTTGAAGAAAACGACACACTAATTTTATTTTTTTTGATGAAAACTACAAACTAATTTTTTTTTGTAAGAAAACCACAAACTAATTTTTCTTTTTTTGAAGAAAACCACAAACTAATTTTTCTTTTTGTGAAGAAAACTACAAACTAATTTTCTTTTTTTGAAGAAAACCACAAACTAATTTTCTTTTTTTTGAAGAGAAAAGTAGAAACTAATTTTTCTTTTTTTGAAGAAAACCACAAACTAATTTTTTTTTTTAAGAAAACCACAAGCTAATTTTCTTTTTTTGAAGAAAACAAAAAACTAATTTTTCTTTTTTTGAAGAAAACCACAAACTAATTTTTCTTTTTTTAAGAAAACCACAAACTAATTTATCTTTTCTTGAAGAAAACCACAAACTAATTTTTCTTTTTTTGAAGAAAACCACAAACTAATTTTCCTTTTTTAGAAGAAAACCACAAACAAATTTTTTTTTTTGAAGAAAACAACAAACTAATTTTTGAATTTTTGAAGAAAATCACAAACTAATTTTTTTTTTGTTCAAGAAAACCACAAACAAATTTTTCTTTTTTTGCAGAAAACCACAAACTAATTTTTCTTTTCTTGAAGAAAACCACATACTAATTTTCTTTTTTTTGAAGAAAACCTCAAACTAATTTTCCTTTTTTGAGGAAAATCACAAACTAATTTTTCCTTTTTTGAAGAAAACCACAAACTAATTTTTCTTTTTTTGAAGAAAACCACAAATTAATTTTTCTTTTTTTGAAGAAAACAACAAGCTAATTTTCTTTTTTTGAAGAAAATCAGAAACTAATTTTCGTTTTTTTGAAGAAAACAACAAACTAATTTTCTTTTTTTGAAGAAAACCACAAACTAATTTTTCTTTTTTTTGAAGAAAACCACAAACTAATTTTCATTTTTTGAAGAAAACCAAAAACTAATTTTTTTTTTTTTGAAGAAAATCACAAACTTATTTTTCTCTTTTTATAGAAAACCACAAACTAATTTTCTTTTTTTGAAGAAAAGCACAAACTAATTTTCGTTTTTTTTGGAGAAAACCACAAACTAGTTTTCTTTTTTTTGAAGAAAACCACAAACTCATTTTTTTTTTGAAGAAAACCACAAACTTATTTTCCTGTTTTAATGAAAATCACAAACTAATTTTTCTTTTTTTGGAAGAAACCCACAAACAATTTTTTTTTTTTGAAGAAAACCACAAACTAATTTTTCTTTTCTTGAAGAAAATCACAAACTAATTTTTCTTTTTTTAAGAAAACCACAAACTAATTTTTCTTTTTTTGAAGAAAACCACAAACTAATTTTCCTTTTTTGAAGAAAACCAAAAACTAATTTTTTTTTTTTGAAGAAAATCACAAACTTATTTTTCTTTTTTTATAGAAAACCACAAACTAATTTTATTTTTTTGAAGAAAACCATAAACTAATTTTCTTTTTTTGAAGAAAACCACAAACTAATTTTCGTTTTTTTTGGAGAAAACCACAAACTAGTTTTCTTTTTTTTGAAGAAAACCACCAACTCATTTTTTTTTTGAAGAAAACCACAAACTTATTTGCCTGTTTTAATGAAAATCACAAACTAATTTTTCTTTTTTTGAAGAAACCCACAAACAATTTTTTTTTTTTGAAGAAAACCACAAACTAATTTTTCTTTTTTTGAAGAAAACCACTAACTAATTGTCTTTGTTTTGATGAAAACTACAAACTAATTTTTTTTTATAAGAAAACCACAAACTAATTTTCTTTTTTTGAAGGAAAGCACAAACTAATTTTTCTTTTTGTGAAGAAAACCACAAACTAATTTACTTTTTCTGAAGAAAACCACACACTAATTTTCTTTTTTTGAAGAGAAAACCACAAATTAATTTTTCTTTTTTTGAAGAAAACCACAAACTAATTTTTTTTTTTGAAGAAAACCACAAACTTATTTTATTTTTTTGAAGAAAACCAAAATCTAATTTTCGTTTTTTTGAAGAAAACCACAAACTAATTTTCTTTTTTTTTAAGAAAACCACAAACTAATTTTTTTTTGAAGAAAATCACAAACTAATTTACTTATTGTGAAGAAAACCACAAACTAATTTTCATTTTTTGAAGAAAACCACAAACTAATTTTCTTTTTTTGAAGAAAACCTCAATCTAAATTTTATTTTTTTGAAGAAAACCACAAACTAATTTTCTTTTTTTGAAGAAAACAACAAACTAATTTTCTTTTTTTGATGAAAACCACAAACTAATTTTCTTTTTTTTTTGAAGAAAACCACAAACTATTTTTCTTTTTTTGAAACATACTACAAACTAATTTTCTTTTTTTGAAGAAAATCAAAAACTAATTTTTCAATTTTTGAAGAAAATCACAAACTAATTTTTTTTTTGTTGAAGAAAACCACAAACAAATTTTTCTTTTTTTGAAGAAAACCACAAACTAATTTTTGCTTTTTTTGAAGAAAACCACATACTAATTTTCTTTTTTTTGAAGAAAACCACAAACTAATTTTCCTTTTTTGAGGAAATTGACAAACTAATTTTTCTTTTTTTTGAAGAGAAAAGTAGAAACTAATTTTTCTTTTTTTGAAGAAAACCACAAACTAATTTTTTTTTTGAAGAAAACCACAAGCTAATTTTTCTTTTTTTGAAGAAAACCAAAAACTATTTTTTTTTTTTTTGAAGAAAACCACAAACTTATTTTTCTTTTTTTAAGAAAACCACAAACTAATTTATCTTTTCTTGAAGAAAACCACAAACTAATTTTTCTTTTTTTGAAGAAAACCACAAACTAATTTTCCTTTTTTAGAAGAAAACCACAAACAAATTTTTTTTTTTGAAGAAAACAACAAACTAATTTTTCAATTTTTGAAAAAAATCACAAACTAATTTTTTTTTTGTTGAAGAAAACCACAAACAAATTTTTCTTTTTTTGAAGAAAACCACAAACTAATTTTTCTTTTTTTGAAGAAAACCACATACTAATTTTCTTTTTTTTGATGAAAACCACAAACTAATTTTCCTTTTTTGAGGAAAATTACAAACTAATTTTTCTTTTTTTGAAGAAAACCACAAACTAATTTTTCTTTTTTTTTAAGAAAACCACAAACTCATTTTTTTTTGAAGAAAACCACAAACTAAGTTTCATTTTTTGAAGAAAACCAAAATCTAATTTTCGTTGTTTTTGGAGAAAACCACAAACTAATTTTTGTTTTTTTTGAAGAAAACCACAAACTAATTTTCTTTTTTTGAAGAAAACCAAAATCTAATTTTCGTTTTTTTTGAAGAAATCCACAAACTAATTTTTTTTTTTTGAAGAAAACCACAAATTAATTTTTCTTTTTTTGAAGAAAACAACAAACTAATTTTCTTTTTTTGAAGAAAATCAGAAACTAATTTTCGTTTTTTTGAAGAAAACAACAAACTAATTTTCTTTTTTTGAAGAAAACCACAAACTAATTTTTCTTTTTTTTGAAGAAAACCACAAACAAATTTTCATTTTTTGAAGAAAACCAAAAACTAATTTTTTTTTTTTTGAAGAAAATCACAAACTTATTTTTCTTTTTTTATAGAAAACCACAAACTAATTTTCTTTTTTTGAAGAAAACCACAAACTAATTTTCATTTTTTTTGGAGAAAACCACAAACTAGTTTTCTTTTTTTTTGAAGAAAACCACAAACTCATTTTTTTTTTGAAGAAAACCACAAACTTCTTTTCCTGTTTTAATGAAAATCACAAACTAATTTTTCTTTTTTTGAAGAAACCCACAAACAATTATTTTTTTTTTAAGAAAACCACAAACTAATTTTTCTTTTTTTCAAGAAAACCACAAACTAATTGTCTTTGTTTTGATGAAAACTGCAAACTAATTTTTTTTTATAAGAAAACCACAAACTAATTTTCTTTTTTTGAAGGAAAGCACAAACTAATTTTTCTTTTTGTGAAGAAAACCACAAACTAATTTTCTTTTTTTGAAGAAAACCACAAACTAATTTTCTTTTTTTGAAGAGAAAACCACAAATTAATTTTTCTTTTTTTGAAGAAAACCACAAACTAATTTTTTTTTTGAAGAAAACCACAAACTTATTTTATTTTTTTGAAGAAAACCAAAATCTAATTTTCGTTTTTTTTGAAGAAAACCAGAAACTATTTTTCTTTTTTTTTAAGAAAACCACAAACTAATTTTTTTTTGAAGAAAATCACAAACTAATTTACTTTTTGTGAAGAAAACCACAAACTAATTTTCATTTTTTGAAGAAAACCACAAACTAATTTTCTTTTTTTGAAGAAAACCACAATCTAAATTTTATTTTTTTGAAGAAAACCACAAACTAATTTTCTTTTTTTAAAGAAAACAACAAACTAATTTTCTTTTTTTGATGAAAACCACAAACTAATTTTCTTTTTTTTGAAGAAAACCACAATGTATTTTTCTTTTTTTGAAACAAACTACAAACTAATTTTCTTTTTTTGAAGAAAATCAAAAACTAATTTTTCTTTTTTTGAAGAAAACCACAAACTAATTTTCTTTTTTTGAAGAAAACCACAAACTAATTTTCTTTTTGTGAAGAAAACCACAAACTAATTTTTCTTTTTTGAAGAAAACCACAAACTAATTTTCTTTTTTTGAAGAAAACCACAAACTAAGTTTCTTTTTTTGATGAAAACCACAAACTAATTTTATTTTTTTGAAGAAAACCACAAACAAATTTTTCTTTTCTTGAAGAAAACCACAAACTAATTTTTCTTTTTTATAAGAAAACCACATACTAATTTTCTTTTTTTGGAAGAAAACAACAAACTAATTTTTCTTTTTTGAAGAAAATCACAAACTAATTTTTTTTTTTTGAAGAAAACCACAAACTAATTTTTCTTTTTTTGAAGAAAACCACAAACTAATTTTTCTTTTTGTGAATAAAACCACAAACTAATTTTCTTTTTTTGAAGAAACCACAAACTAATTTTCTTTTTTTTTAAGAGAAAAGTACGATCTAATTTTTCTTTTTTTGAAGAAAATCACAAACTAAATTTTTTTTTTTTAAGAAAACCACATGCTAATTTTCTTTTTTTGAAGAAAACCAAAATCTAATTTTTCTTTTTTTTAAGAAAACCACAAACTAATATTTTTTTTTGATGAAAATCACAAACTAATTTACTTTTTGTGAAGAAAACCACAAACTAATTTTCATTTTTTGAAGAAAACCACAAACTAATTTTCTTTTTTTGAAGAAAACCACAAACTAAATTTTATTTTTTGGAGGAAGACCACAAACTAATTTTCTTTTTTTGAAGAAAACAACAAAATAATTTTCTTGTTTTGAAGAAAACCTCAAACTAATTGTTCTTTTTTTGGAGAAAACCACAAACTAATTTTCTTTTTTTGAAGAAAACCAAAATCTAATTTTCGTTTTTTTTGAAGAAAACCACAAACTAATTTTCTTTTTTTGAAGAAAACCAAAATCTAATTTTCATTTTTTTTGAAGAAAACCACAAACTAATTTTCTTTTTTTGAAGAAAACCACAAACTAATTTTTTCTTTTTTTGAAGAAAACCACAAACTAATTGTTCTTTTTCGGAAGAAAACCACAAACTAATTTTCTTTTTTGATGAAAACCAAACAGTAATTCTTTTTTTGCAGAAAATCACAAACTAATTTTAGTTTTTTTGAAAAAACCACAAACTAATTTTCTGTTTTTTGAAGAAAACCATAAACTAATTTTCTTTTTTTGAAGAAAAACAGAAACTAATTTCATTATTTTGAAGAAAAAGACAAACTAATTTTCATTTTTTGATGAAAACCAAAAACTAATTTTTTTTTTTTTTAAGAAAATCACAAAATAATTTTTCTTTTTTTAAAGAAAACCACAAACTAATTTTCTTTTTTTGAAGAAAACCACAAACTAATTTTCGTTTTTTTTGGAGAAAACCACAAGCTAGTTTTCTTTTTTTTGAAGAAAACCACAAACTCATTTTTTTTGAAGAAAACCACGAACTTATTTTCCTGTTTTGATGAAAATCACAAACTAATTTTTCTTTTTTTGAAGAAACCCACAAATTTTTTTTTTTTTTGAAGAAAACCACAAACTAATTTTTCTTTTTTTTGAAGAAAACCACAAACTAATTGTCTTTGTTTTGATGAAAACTACAAACTAATTTTTTTTTTGTAAGAAAACCACACACTAAATTTCTTTTTTTGAAGGAAACCACAAACTAATTTTTCTTCTTGTGAAGCAAACCACAAACTAATTTTCTCTTTTTGAAGAAAACCACAAACTAATTTTCTTTTTTTGAAGAGAAAACCAAAATCTAATTTTTCTTTTTTTTAAGAAAACCACAAATTAATTTTTTTATGATGAAAATCACAAACTAATTTACTTTTTGTGAAGAAAACCACAAACTAATTTTCATTTTTTGAAGAAAACCACAAACTAATTTTCTTTTTTTGAAGAAAACCGCAAACTAATTTTCTTTTTTTTTGAAAAAACCGAAAACTAATTTTCGTTTTTTTGAAGAAAACCACAAACTAATTTTCTTTTTTTTTGAAGAAAACTACAAACTAATTTTTTTTTTTGAAGAAAACCACAAACTAATTTTCTTTTCTTGAAGAAAACCACAAACTAATTTTCTTTTTTTGAAGAAAACCACAAACTAATTTTTTATTTTGTTGAAGAAAACCACAAACTATTTCCTTATTTTGAAGAAAACCAAATACTAATATTCTTTTTTTCAAAAAAACCACAAACTATTTTTCTGTTTTGATGAGAACCACACACTAATTCTTTTTTTGAAGAAAATCACAAACTAATTTTAGTTTTTTTGAAAAAAACCACAAACTAATTTTCTGTTTTTTGAAGAAAACCACGAACTAATTTTCTTTTTTTGAAGAAAAACACAAACTAATTTTCTTTTTTTGAAGAAAAACACAAACTAATTTCATTATTTTGAAGAAAACCAAATACTAATATTCTTTTTTTGAAGAAAACCACAAACTATTTTTCGGTTTTTGATGAAAACCACAAACTAATTCTTTTTTTCAAGAAAATCACAAACTAATTTTTCTTTTTTGAAGAAAACCACAAACTAATTTTTCTTTTTTTGAAGAAAACCACAAATTAATTTTTCTTTTTTTGAAGAAAACAACAAACTAATTTTCTTTTTTTGAAGAAAATCAGAAACTAATTTTCGTTTTTTCGAAGAAAACAACAAACTAATTTTCTTTTTTTGAAGAAAACAACAAACTAATTTTTCTTTTTTTGAAGAAAACCACAAACTAATTTTTTATTTTTTTGAAGAAAACCATAAACTATTTCCTTATTTTGAAGAAAACCAAATACTAATATTCTTTTTTTCAAGAAAACCACAAACTATTTTTCTGTTTTGATGAAAACCACACACTAATTCTTTTTTTGAAGAAAATCACAAACTAATTTTATTTTTTTTGAAAAAACCACAAACTAATTTTCTGATTTTTGAAGAAAATCACAAACTAATTTTATTTTTTTTGAAAAAACCACAAACTAATTTTCTGTTTTTTGAAGAAAACCACAAACTAATTTTCTTTTTTTGAAGAAAAACACAAACTAATTTCATTATTTTGAAGAAAACCAAATACTAATATTCTTTTTTTGAAGAAAACCACAAACTATTTTTCGGTTTGTGATGAAAACCACAAACTAATTCTTTTTTTCAAGAAAATCACAAACTAATTTTCTTTTTTTTGAAGAAAACCACAAACTAATTAATTTTTTTGAAGAAAACCACAAACTAATTTTCTTTTCTTGAAGAAAACCACAAACTAGTTTTCATTTTTTGAAGAAAACCACAAATTATTTTTTCTTTTTTTTAAGAAAACCACAAACTAATTTTTCTTTTTTTGAAGAAAACCACAAACTAATTTTTCTTTTTTTGAAGAAAACCGCAAACTAATTTTCTTTTTTTGAAGAAAACAACAAACTAATTTTTTCTTTTTTTGAAGAAAACCACAAACTAATTGTTCTTTTTCGGCAGAAAACCACAAACTAATTTTCTTTTTTGAAGAAAACCAAAATCTAAATTTCGTTTTTTTTGGAGAAAATCACAAACTAATTTTCTTTTTTCTGATGAAAACTACAAACTAATTTTTTTTTTGTAAGAAAACCACAAACTAATTATCTTTTTTTGAAGAAAACCACAGACTAATTTTCTTTTTTTGAAGAAAACCACAAACTATTTTTCTTTTTTGGAAACAAACTACAAACTAATTTTCTTTTTTTGAAGAAAAGCACAAACTAATTTTTCTTTTTTTGAAGAAAACCACAAACTAATTTTCTTTTTTTGTAGAAAACCACAAACTATTTTTCTTTTTTTGAAACAAACTACAAACTAATTTTCTTTTTTTGAAGAAAATCACAAACTAATTTTTCTTTTTTAGAAGAAAACCACAAACTAATTTTTTTTTTGTGAAGAAAACCATAAACTAATTTTTCTTTTTTGAAGAAAACCACAAACTAATTTTCTTTTTTTTGAAGAAAACCAAAAACTAATTTTCATTTTTTGAGGAAAACCACAAACTAATTTTTTTTTTTTGAAGAAAACCGCAAACTAATTTTCTTTTTTTTTGAAAAAACCGAAAACTAATTTTCGTTTTTTTGAAGAAAACCACAAACTAATTTTCTTTTTTTTTGAAGAAAACTACAAACTAATTTTTTTTTTTGAAGAAAACCACAAACTAATTTTCTTTTCTTGAAGAAAACCACAAACTAATTTTCTTTTTTTGAAGAAAACCACAAACTAATTTTTTATTTTGTTGAAGAAAACCACAAACTATTTCCTTATTTTGAAGAAAACCAAATACTAATATTCTTTTTTTCAAAAAAACCACAAACTATTTTTCTGTTTTGATGACAACCACACACTAATTCTTTTTTTGAAGAAAATCACAAACTAATTTTAGTTTTTTTGAAAAAACCACAAACTAATTTTCTGTTTTTTGAAGAAAACCACGAACTAATTTTTCTTTTTTTGAAGAAAAACACAAACTAATTTCATTATTTTGAAGAAAACCAAATACTAATATTCTTTTTTTGAAGAAAACCACAAACTATTTTTCGGTTTTTGATGAAAACCACAAACTAATTCTTTTTTTCAAGAAAATCACAAACTAATTTTTCTTTTTTGAAGAAAACCACAAACTAATTTTTCTTTTTTTGAAGAAAACCACAAATTAATTTTTCTTTTTTTGAAGAAAACAACAAACTAATTTTCTTTTTTTGAAGAAAATCAGAAACTAATTTTCGTTTTTTTGAAGAAAACAACAAACTAATTTTCTTTTTTTGAAGAAAACCACAAACTAATTTTTCTTTTTTTGAAGAAAACCACAAACTAATTTTTTATTTTTTTGAAGAAAACCATAAACTATTTCCTTATTTTGAAGAAAACCAAATATTAATATTCTTTTTTTCAAGAAAACCACAAACTATTTTTCTGTTTTGATGAAAACCACACACTAATTCTTTTTTTGAAGAAAATCACAAACTAATTTTATTTTTTTTGAAAAAACCACAAACTAATTTTCTGTTTTTTGAAGAAAACCACAAACTAATTTTCTTTTTTTGAAGAAAAACACAAACTAATTTCATTATTTTGAAGAAAACCAAATACTAATATTCTTTTTTTGAAGAAAACCACAAACTATTTTTCGGTTTGTGATGAAAACCACAAACTAATTCTTTTTTTCAAGAAAATCACAAACTAATTTTCTTTTTTTTGAAGAAAACCACAAACTAATTAATTTTTTTGAAGAAAACCACAAACTAATTTTCTTTTCTTGAAGAAAACCACAAACTAGTTTTCATTTTTTGAAGAAAACCACAAATTATTTTTTCTTTTTTTTAAGAAAACCACAAACTAATTTTTCTTTTTTTGAAGAAAACCACAAACTAATTTTTTTTTATTGAAGAAAACCACAAACTAATTTTCTTTCTTTGGAGAAAACCACTAAATAGTATTTCATTTTTTGAAGAAATAGACAAACTAATTCTCTTTTTTTAAAGAAAACCACAAACTAATTTTCTTTTTTTGAATAAAACCACAAACTAATTTTCTTTTTTTGAAGAAAACCACAAACTAATTTTCTTTTTTTGAAGAAAACCAAAAACTATTTTTTTTTTAAACAAACTACAAACTAATTTTCTTTTTTTGAAGAAAATCACAAACTAATTTTTTTTTTTGAAGAAAACCACAAACAAATTTTCATTTTGTGTAGAAAACCACAAACTAATTGTTCTTTTTTATAGAAAACCACA
Organism: Luzula sylvatica; assembly: GCA_946800325.1. Lineage (NCBI taxonomy): Eukaryota > Viridiplantae > Streptophyta > Magnoliopsida > Poales > Juncaceae > Luzula > Luzula sylvatica. The sequence goes on along the minus strand of OX326956.1, from coordinate 74,973,868 downwards.
AACTAATTTTCTTTTTTTGAAGAAAACCACAAACTAATTTTCTTTTTTTGATGAAAACCACAAACTAATTTTATTTTTTTTGGAGAAAACCATAAACTAATTTTATTTTTTTGAAGAAAACCACAAACAATTTTTTCTTTTTTTGATGAAAACCACAAACTAATTTTCTTTTTTTGGAGAAAACCACAAACTAATTTTCTTTTTTTTGAAGAAAACCACAAACTAATTAATTTTTTTGAAGAAAACCACAAACTAATTTTCTTTTCTTGAAGAAAACCACAAACTAATTTTCATTTTTTGAAGAAAACGACAAACTATTTTTTTTTTTAAGAAAACCACGAACTAATTTTCTTTTTTTTTTAAAAAACCGAAACCTAATTTTCGTTTTTTTGAAGAAAACAACAAACTAATTTTTTTTTTTTTAAGAAAACCACAAACTAATTTTCTTTTCTTGAAGAAAACCACAAACTAATTTTCTTTTTTTTTAAGAAAACCTCAAACTAATTTTTTATTTTTTTGAAGAAAACCACAAACTATTTCTTTATTTTGAAGAAAACCAAATACTAATATTCTTTTTTTCAAGAAAACCACAAACTATTTTTCTGTTTTGATTAAAACCACACACTAATTCTTTTTTTGAAGAAAATCACAAACTAATTTTATTTTTTTTGAAAAAACCACAAACTAATTTTCTGTTTTTTGAAGAAAACCACAAACTAATTTTCTTTTTTTGAAGAAAAACACAAACTAATTTCATTATTTTGAAGAAAACCAAATACTAATATTCTTTTTTTGAAGAAAACCACGAACTATTTTTCGGTTTTTGATGAAAACCACAAACTAATTCTTTTTTTCATGAAAATCACAAACTAATTTTCTTTTTTTTGAAGAAAACCACAAACTAATTAATTTTTTTGAAGAAAACCACAAACTAATTTTCTTTTCTTGAAGAAAACCACAAACTAGTTTTCATTTTTTGAAGAAAACCACAAATTATTTTTTCTTTTTTTTAAGAAAACCACAAACTAATTTTTCTTTTTTTGAAGAAAACCACAAACTAATTACATTATTTTGAAGAAAACCAAATACTAATATTCTTTTTTTGAAGAAAACCACAAACTATTTTTCGGTTTTTGATGAAAACCACAAACTAATTCTTTTTTTCAAGAAAATCACAAATTAATTTTCTTTTTTTTGAAGAAAACCACAAACTAATTAATTTTTTTGAAGAAAACCAAAAACTATTTTTCTTTTTTTGAAACATACTACGAACTAATTTTCTTTTTTTGAAGAAAATCACAAACTAATTTTTTTTTTTTTTGAAGAAAACCACAAACTAATTTTCTTTTTTTTTCAAAAAACCGAAAACTAATTTTCGTTTTTTTGAAGAAAACCACAAACTAATTTTCTTTTTTTTGAAGAAAACCACAAACTAATTTTTTTTTTTGAAGAAAACCACAAACTAATTTTCTTTTCTTGAAGAAAATCATAAACTAATTTTCTTTTTTTGAAGAAAACCACAAACTAATTTTTTATATTTTTGAAGAAAACCACAAACTAATTTTTCTTTTTTTGAAGAAAACCACAAACTAATTTTTTTTTTATTGAAGAAAATCACAAACTAATTTTCTTTCTTTGAAGAAAACCACAAACTAATTGTCTTTGTTTTGATGAAAACTTCAAACTAATTTTTTTTTATAAGAAAACCACAAACTAATTTTCTTTTTTTGAAGGAAAGCACAAACTAATTTTCTTTTTTTGAAGAAAACCTCAAACTAATTTTCTTTTTTTGATGAAAACCACAAACTAATTTACTTTTTTTGATGAAAACCACAACCTAATTTTCTTTTTTTGAAGAAAATCACAAACTAATTTTTCTTTTTTTGAATAAACCAACAAACTAATTTTTTTTTCTTGAAGAAAACCACAAACTAATTTTCTTTTTTTGAAGAAAAACACAAACTAATTTCATTATTTTGAAGAAAACCAAATACTAATATTCTTTTTTTGAAGAAAACCACGAACTATTTTTCGGTTTTTGATGAAAACCACAAACTAATTCTTTTTTTCATGAAAATCACAAACTAATTTTCTTTTTTTTGAAGAAAACCACAAACTAATTAATTTTTTTGAAGAAAACCACAAACTAATTTTCTTTTCTTGAAGAAAACCACAAACTAGTTTTCATTTTTTGAAGAAAACCACAAATTATTTTTTCTTTTTTTTAAGAAAACCACAAACTAATTTTTCTTTTTTTGAAGAAAACCACAAACTAATTACATTATTTTGAAGAAAACCAAATACTAATATTCTTTTTTTGAAGAAAACCACAAACTATTTTTCGGTTTTTGATGAAAACCACAAACTAATTCTTTTTTTCAAGAAAATCACAAATTAATTTTCTTTTTTTTGAAGAAAACCACAAACTAATTAATTTTTTTGAAGAAAACCAAAAACTATTTTTCTTTTTTTGAAACATACTACGAACTAATTTTCTTTTTTTGAAGAAAATCACAAACTAATTTTTTTGTTTTTGAAGAAAACCACAAACAAATTTTCTTTTTGTGTAGAAAACCACAAACTAATTTTTCTTTTTTATAGAAAACCACAAACTAATTTTCTTTTGTTGAAGAAAACCACAAACTAATTTTCTTTTTTTGATGAAAACCACAAACTAATTTTATTTTTTTGGAGAAAACCATAAACTAATTTTATTTTTTTGAAGAAAACCACAAACAATTTTTTCTTTTTTTGATGAAAACCACAAACTAATTTTCTTTTTTTGGAGAAAACCACAAACTAATTTTCTTTTTGTGAAGAAAACCACAAACTAATTTTTCTTTTTTGAAGAAAAGCACAAACAAAATTTTCTTTTTTTGAAGAAAACCACAAACTAATTTTCTTTTTTTGAAGAAAACCAACTAATTTTATATTTTTGAAGAAAACCACAAACTAATTTTGTTTTTTTGAAGAAAACCACAAAATAATTTTCTTTTTTTGAAACAAACTACAAACTAATTTTGTTTTTTGAAGAAAATCACAAACTAATTTTTCTTTTTTTGAAGAAAACCACAAACTAATTTTCTTTTTTTGAAGAAAACCACAAACTAATTTTCTTTTTGTGAAGAAAACCACAAACTAATTTATCTTTTTTGAAGAAAACCACATACTAATTTTTTTTTGTTGAAGAAACCCACAAACTAATTTTCTTTTTTTGATGAAAACCACAAACTAATTTTATTTTTTTGGAGAAAACCACAAACTAATTTTATTTTTTTGAAGAAAACCACAAACTTTTTTTTTTGTTTTGAAGAAAACCACAAACTAATTTTCTTTTTTTGAATAAAACCACAAACAAATATATTTTTTTGAAGAAAATCACAAATTTTTTTTTTTTTTGAAGAAAACCACAAACTAATTTTCTTTTTTTTTCAAAAAACCGAAAACTAATTTTCGTTTTTTTGAAGAAAACCACAAACTAATTTTCTTTTTTTTGAAGAAAACCACAAACTAATTTTTTTTTTTGAAGAAAACCACAAACTAATTTTCTTTTCTTGAAGAAAATCATAAACTAATTTTCTTTTTTTGAAGAAAACCACAAACTAATTTTTTATATTTTTGAAGAAAACCACAAACTAATTTTTCTTTTTTTGAAGAAAACCACAAACTAATTTTTTTTTTATTGAAGAAAATCACAAACTAATTTTCTTTCTTTGAAGAAAACCACAAACTAATTGTCTTTGTTTTGATGAAAACTTCAAACTAATTTTTTTTTATAAGAAAACCACAAACTAATTTTCTTTTTTTGAAGGAAAGCACAAACTAATTTTCTTTTTTTGAAGAAAACCTCAAACTAATTTTCTTTTTTTGATGAAAACCACAAACTAATTTACTTTTTTTGATGAAAACCACAACCTAATTTTCTTTTTTTGAAGAAAATCACAAACTAATTTTTCTTTTTTTGAATAAACCAACAAACTAATTTTTTTTTCTTGAAGAAAACCACAAACTAATTTTCTTTTTTTGAAGAAAACCACAAACTAATTTTCTTTTTTTGATGAAAACCACAAACTAATTTACTTTTTTTGATGAAAACCACAACCTAATTTTCTTTTTTTGAAGAAAATCACAAACTAATTTTTCTTTTTTTGAATAAACCAACAAACTAATTTTTTTTTTGAAGAAAACAACGAACTAATTTTTCTTTTTTTGAAGAAAACCACAAACTAATTTTTTTCTTTTTTTGAAGAAAACCACAAACAAATTTTCATTTTTTTAAGAAAATCACAAACTATTTTGTCTTTTTTTGGAGAAAACCACAAACTAATTTTATTTTTTTGAAGAAAACCACAAACTTTTTTTTTTGTTTTGAAGAAAACCACAAACTAATTTTCTTTTTTTGAATAAAACCACAAACAAATATATTTTTTTGAAGAAAATCACAAATTTTTTTTTTTTTTTTTGAAGAAAACCTCAAACTAATTTTCTTTTTTTTTCAAAAAACCGAAAACTAATTTTCGTTTTTTTGAAGAAAACCACAAACTAATTTTCTTTTTTTTGAAGAAAACCACAAACTAATTTTTTTTTTTGAAGAAAACCACAAACTAATTTTCTTTTCTTGAAGAAAATCATAAACTAATTTTCTTTTTTTGAAGAAAACCACAAACTAATTTTTTATATTTTTGAAGAAAACCACAAACTAATTTTTCTTTTTTTGAAGAAAACCACAAACTAATTTTTTTTTTATTGAAGAAAATCACAAACTAATTTTCTTTCTTTGAAGAAAACCACAAACTAATTTTCTTTTCTTGAAGAAAACCACAAACTAATTTTCTTTTTTTGAAGAAAACCACAAACTAATTTTCTTTTTTTGATGAAAACCACAAACTAATTTACTTTTTTTGATGAAAACCACAACCTAATTTTCTTTTTTTGAAGAAAATCACAAACTAATTTTTCTTTTTTTGAAGAAACCAACAAACTAATTTTTTTTTTGAAGAAAACAACGAACTAATTTTTCTTTTTTTGAAGAAAACCACAAACTAATTTTTCTTTTTTTGAAGAAAACCACAAACAAATTTTCATTTTTTTAAGAAAATCACAAACAATTTTGTCTTTTTTTGAAGAAAACCACAAACTAATTTTTTTTTTATTGAAGAAAACCACAAACTAATTTTCTTTCTTTGAAAAAAACCTCAAACTAATTTTCTTTTTTTTGAAGAAAACCACAAACTAATTTTCTTTTTTTTGAAGAAAAACACACTCTAATTTCCTTATTTTGAAGAAAACCAAATACTAATATTCTTTTTTTGGAGAAAACCACAAACTATTTTTCGGTTTTTGAAGAAAACCACAAACTTATTTTTTCTTTTTTCGAAGAAAACCACAAACTAATTTTTCTTTTTTTGAAGAAAACCACAAACTTATTTATTTTTTATTGAAGAAAACCACAAACTAATTCTCTTTCATTGAAGAAAACCACTAACTAGTATTTCATTTTTTGAAGAAATAGACAAACTAATTCTCTTTTTTTAAAGAAAACCACAAACTAATTTTCTTTTTTTGAATAAAACCACAAACTAATTTTTTTTTTTTGAAGAAAACCACAAACTAATTTTCTTTTTTTGAAGAAAACCAAAAACTATTTTTTTTTTTAAACAAACTACAAACTAATTTTCTTTTTTTTAAGAAAATCCCAAACTAATTTTTTTTTTTGAAGAAAACCACAAAAAAATTTTCATTTTGTGTAGAAAACCACAAACTAATTTTTCTTTTTTATAGAAAACCACAAACTAATTTTCTTTTTTTGAAGAAAACCACAAACTAATTTTCTTTTTATGATGAAAACCACAAACTAATTTTATTTTTTTCGGAGAAAACCATAAACTAATTTTATTTTTTTGAAGAAAACCACAAACAATTTTTTCTTTTTTTGATGAAAACCACAAACTAATTTTCTTTTTTTGGAGAAAACCACAAACTAATTTTCTTTTTTTTGAAGAAAACAACAAACTAATTAATTTTTTTGAAGAAAACCACAAACTAATTTTCTTTTCTTGAAGAAAACCACAAACTAATTTTCATTTTTTGAAGAAAACCACAAACTATTTTTTTTTTTAAGAAAACCACGAACTAATTTTCTTTTTTTTTTGAAAAAACCGAAACCTAATTTTCGTTTTTTTTAAAAAAACCACAAACTAATTTTATTTTTTTTGAAGAAAACCACAAACTAATTTTCTTTTCTTGAAGAAAACAACAAACTAATTTTCTTTTTTTTTAAGAAAACCACAAACAAATTTTTTATTTTTTTGAAGAAAACCACAAACTATTTCCTTATTTTGAAGAAAACCAAATACTAATATTCTTTTTTTCAAGAAAATCACAAACTATTTTTCTGTTTTGATGAAAACCACACACTAATTCTTTTTTTGAAGAAAATCACAAACTAATTTTATTTTTTTTGAAAAAACCACAAACTAATTTTCTGTTTTTTGAAGAAAACCACAAACTAATTTTCTTTTTTTGAAGAAAAACACAAACTAATTTCATTATTTTGAAGAAAACCAAATACTAATATTCTTTTTTTGAAGAAAACAACGAACTAATTTTCATTTTTTTGAAGAAAACCACAAACAAATTTTTCTTTTTTTGAAGAAAACCACAAACAAATTTTCATTTTTTGAAGAAAATCACAAACTATTTTGTCTTTTTTTGAAGAAAACCACAAACTAATTTTTTTTTTATTGAAGAAAACTACAAACTAATTTTCTTTCTTTGAAAAAAACCACAAACTAATTTTATTTTTTTTGAAGAAAACCACAAACTAATTTTCTTTTTTTTGAAGAAAAACACAAACTAATTTCCTTATTTTGAAGAAAACAAAATACTAATATTCTTTTTTTGGAGAAAACCACAAACTATTTTTCGGTTTTTGATGAAAACCACAAACTAATTCTTTTTTTGAAGAAAATCACAAACTAATTTTCGTTTTATTGAAGAAAACCACAAACTAATTTTCTTTTTTTTTGAAGAAAACCACAAACTAATTAATTTTTTTGAAGAAAACCACAAACTAATTTTCATTTTTTGAAGAAAACCAAAAACGATTTTTTTTTTTTAAGAAAACCACAAACTAATTTTCTTTTTTTTTGAAAAAACCGAAAACTAATTTTCGTTTTTTTGAAGAAAACCACAAACTAATTATTTTTTTTTAAGAAAACCACAAACTAATTTTCTTTTCTTGAACAAAACCACAAACTAATTTTCTTTTTTTGAAGAAAACCACCAACTAATTTTTTATTTTTTTGAAGAAAACCACAAACTATTTCCTTATTTTGAAGAAAACCAAATACTAATATTCTTTTTTTCAAAAAAAGCACAAACTATTTTTCTGTTTTGATGAAAACCACACACTAATTCTTTTTTTGAAGAAAATCACAAACAAATTTTAGTTTTTTTGAAAAAACCACTAACTAATTTTCTGTTTTTTGAAGAAAACCACAAACTAATTTTCTTTTTTTGAAGAAAAACACAAACTAATTTCATTATTTTGAAGAAAACCAAATACTAATATTCTTTTTTTGAAGAAAACCACAAACTATTTTTCGGTTTTTGATGAAAACAACAAACTAATTCTTTTTTTCAAGAAAATAACAAATTAATTTTCTTTTTTTTGAAGAAAACCACAAACTAATTAAGTTTTTTGAAGAAAACCACAAATAATTTTCTTTTCTTGAAGAAAACCACAAACTAGTTTTCATTTTTTGAAGAAAACCACAAATTATTTTTTCTTTTTTCGAAGAAAACCACAAACTAATTTTTCTTTTTTTGAAGAAAACCACAAACATTTTTTTTTTTTATTGAAGAAAACCACAAACTAATTCTCTTTCTTTGAAGAAAACCACTAACTAGTATTTCATTTTTTGAAGAAATAGGCAAACTAATTCTCTTTTTTTAAACAAAACCACAAACTAATTTTCTTTTTTTGAATAAAACCACAAACTAATTTTCTTTTTTTGAAGAAAACAACCAACTAATTTTTTATTTTTTTGAAGAAAACCACAAACTATTTCCTTATTTTGAAGAAAACCAAATACTAATATTGTTTTTTTCAAAAAAAGCACAAACTATTTTTCTGTTTTGATGAAAACCACACACTAATTCTTTTTTTGAAGAAAATCACAAACAAATTTTAGTTTTTTTGAAAAAACCACTAACTAATTTTCTGTTTTTTGAAGAAAACCACAAACAAATTTTCTTTTTTATAGAAAACCACAAACTAATTTTCTTTTTTTGGAGAAAACCACAAACTATTTTTCTTTTTTTTGAAGAAAACCACAAACTAATTAATTTTTATGAAGAAAACCACAAACTAATTTTCTTTTCTTGAAGAAAACCACAAACTAATTTTCATTTTTTGAAGAAAACCACAAACTATTTTTTTTTTTTTTATGAAAACCACGAACTAATTTTCTTTTTTTTTTGAAAAAACCGAAACCAAATTTTCGTTTTTTTGAAGAAAACCACAAACTAATTTTCTTTTTTCTGAAGGAAACCACAAACTAATTTTCATTTTTTTTAAGAAAACCACAAACTAATTTTTTATTTTTTTGAAGAAAACCATAAACTATTTCCTTATTTTGAAGAAAACCAAATACTAATATTCTTTTTTTCAAGAAAACCACAAACTATTTTTCTGTTTTGATGAAAACCACACACTAATTCTTTTTTTGAAGAAAATCACAAACTAATTTTATTTTTTTTGAAAAAACCACAAACTAATTTTCTGTTTTTTGAAGAAAACCACAAACTAATTTTTTTTTTTTTAAGAAAAACACAAACTAATTTCATTATTTTGAAGAAAACCAAATACTAATATTCTTTTTTTGAAGAAAACCACAAACTATTTTTCGGTTTGTGATGAAAACCACAAACTAATTCTTTTTTTCAAGAAAATCACAAACTAATTTTCTTTTTTTTGAAGAAAACCACAAACTAATTAATTATTTTGAAGAAAACCACAAACTAATTTTCTTTTCTTGAAGAAAACCACAAACTAGTTTTCATTTTTTGAAGAAAACCACAAATTATTTTTTCTTTTTTTTAAGAAAACCACAAACTAATTTTTCTTTTTTTGAAGAAAACCACAAACTAATTTTTTTTATTGAAGAAAACCACAAACTAATTTTCTTTCTTTGAAGAAAACCACTAACTAGTATTTCATTTTTTGATGAAATAGACAAACTAATTCTGTTTTTTTAAAGAAAACCACAAACTAATTTTCTTTTTTTGAATAAAACCACAAACTAATTTTCTTTTTTTGAAGAAAACCACAAACTAATTTTCTTTTTTTGAAGAAAACCAAAAACTATTTTTTTTTTAAACAAACTACAAACTAATTTTCTTTTTTTGAAGAAAATCACAAACTAATTTTTTTTTTTGAAGAAAACCACAAACAAATTTTCATTTTGTGTAGAAAACCACAACCTAATTTTTCTTTTTTATAGAAAACCACAAACTAATTTTCTTTTTTTGAAGAAAACCACAAACTAATTTTCTTTTTTTGATGAAAACCACAAACTAATTTTATTTTTTTTGGAGAAAACCATAAACTAATTTTATTTTTTTGAAGAAAACCACAAACAATTTTTTCTTTTTTTGATGAAAACCACAAACTAATTTTCTTTTTTTGGAGAAAACCACAAACTAATTTTATTTTTTTTGAAGAAAACCACAAACTAATTAATTTTTTTGAAGAAAACCACAAACTAATTTTCTTTTCTTGAAGAAAACCACAAACTAATTTTCATTTTTTGAAGAAAACCACAAACTATTTTTTTTTTTTTTAAGAAAACCACGAACTAATTTTCTTTTTTTATTAAAAAACCGAAACCTAATTTTCGTTTTTTTGAAGAAAACAACAAACTAATTTTTTTTTTTTTTAAGAAAACCACAAACTAATTTTCTTTTCTTGAAGAAAACCACAAACTAAATTTCTTTTTTTTTAAGAAAACCACAAACTAATTTTTTATTTTTTTGAAGAAAACCACAAACTATTTCCTTATTTTGAAGAAAACCAAATACTAATATTCTTTTTTTCAAGAAAACCACAAACTATTTTTCTGTTTTGATTAAAACCACACACTAATTCTTTTTTTGAAGAAAATCACAAACTAATTTTATTTTTTTTGAAAAAACCACAAACTAATTTTCTGTTTTTTGAAGAAAACCACAAACTAATTTTCTTTTTTTGTAGAAAAACACAAACTAATTTCATTATTTTGAAGAAAACCAAATACTAATATTCTTTTTTTGAAGAAAACCACAAACTATTTTTCGGTTTTTGATGAAAACCACAAACTAATTCTTTTTTTCATGAAAATCACAAACTAATTTTCTTTTTTTTGAAGAAAACCACAAACTAATTAATTTTTATGAAGAAAACCACAAACTAATTTTCTTTTCTTGAAGAAAACCACAAACTAATTTTCATTTTTTGAAGAAAACCACAAACTATTTTTTTTTTTTTATGAAAACCACGAACTAATTTTCTTTTTTTTTTGAAAAAACCGAAACCTAATTTTCGTTTTTTTGAAGAAAACCACAAACTAATTTTCTTTTTTTTGAAGGAAACCACAAACTAATTTTCATTTTTTTTAAGAAAACCACAAACTAATTTTTTATTTTTTTGAAGAAAACCATAAACTATTTCCTTATTTTGAAGAAAACCAAATACTAATATTCTTTTTTTCAAGAAAACCATAAACTATTTTTCTGTTTTGATGAAAACCACACACTAATTCTTTTTTTGAAGAAAATCACAAACTAATTTTATTTTTTTTGAAAAAACCACAAACTAATTTTCTGTTTTTTGAAGAAAACCACAAACTAATTTTTTTTTTTTTAAGAAAAACACAAACTAATTTCATTATTTTGAAGAAAACCAAATACTAATATTCTTTTTTTGAAGAAAACCACAAACTATTTTTCGGTTTGTGATGAAAACCACAAACTAATTCTTTTTTTCAAGAAAATCACAAACTAATTTTCTTTTTTTTGAAGAAAACCACAAACTAATTAATTATTTTGAAGAAAACCACAAACTAATTTTCTTTTCTTGAAGAAAACCACAAACTAGTTTTCATTTTTTGAAGAAAACCACAAATTATTTTTTCTTTTTTTTAAGAAAACCACAAACTAATTTTTCTTTTTTTGAAGAAAACCACAAACTAATTTTTTTTATTGAAGAAAACCACAAACTAATTTTCTTTCTTTGAAGAAAACCACTAACTAGTATTTCATTTTTTGATGAAATAGACAAACTAATTCTGTTTTTTTAAAGAAAACCACAAACTAATTTTCTTTTTTTGAATAAAACCACAAACTAATTTTCTTTTTTTGAAGAAAACCACAAACTAATTTTCTTTTTTTGAAGAAAACCAAAAACTATTTTTTTTTAAACAAACTACAAACTAATTTTCTTTTTTTGAAGAAAATCACAAACTAATTTTTTTTTTTGAAGAAAACCACAAACAAATTTTCATTTTGTGTAGAAAACCACAACCTAATTTTTCTTTTTTATAGAAAACCACAGACTAATTTTCTTTTTTTGAAGAAAACCACAAACTAATTTTCTTTTTTTGATGAAAACCACAAACTAATTTTATTTTTTTTGGAGAAAACCATAAACTAATTTTATTTTTTTGAAGAAAACCACAAACAATTTTTTCTTTTTTTGATGAAAACCACAAACTAATTTTCTTTTTTTGGAGAAAACCACAAACTAATTTTATTTTTTTTGAAGAAAACCACAAACTAATTAATTTTTTTGAAGAAAACCACAAACTAATTTTCTTTTCTTGAAGAAAACCACAAACTAATTTTCATTTTTTGAAGAAAACCACAAACTATTTTTTTTTTTTTTAAGAAAACCACGAACTAATTTTCTTTTTTTTTTAAAAAACCGAAACCTAATTTTCGTTTTTTTGAAGAAAACAACAAACTAATTTTTTTTTTTTTAAGAAAACCACAAACTAATTTTCTTTTCTTGAAGAAAACCACAAACTAAATTTCTTTTTTTTTAAGAAAACCACAAACTAATTTTTTATTTTTTTGAAGAAAACCACAAACTATTTCCTTATTTTGAAGAAAACCAAATACTAATATTCTTTTTTTCAAGAAAACCACAAACTATTTTTCTGTTTTGATTAAAACCACACACTAATTCTTTTTTTGAAGAAAATCACAAACTAATTTTATTTTTTTTGAAAAAACCACAAACTAATTTTCTGTTTTTTGAAGAAAACCACAAACTAATTTTCTTTTTTTGAAGAAAAACACAAACTAATTTCATTATTTTGAAGAAAACCAAATACTAATATTCTTTTTTTGAAGAAAACCACAAACTATTTTTCGGTTTTTGATGAAAACCACAAACTAATTCTTTTTTTCATGAAAATCACAAACTAATTTTCTTTTTTTTGAAGAAAACCACAAACTAATTAATTTTTATGAAGAAAACCACAAACTAATTTTCTTTTCTTGAAGAAAACCACAAACTAATTTTCATTTTTTGAAGAAAACCACAAACTATTTTTTTTTTTTATGAAAACCACGAACTAATTTTCTTTTTTTTTTGAAAAAACCGAAACCTAATTTTCGTTTTTTTGAAGAAAACCACAAACTAATTTTCTTTTTTTTGAAGGAAACCACAAACTAATTTTCATTTTTTTTAAGAAAACCACAAACTAATTTTTTATTTTTTTGAAGAAAACCATAAACTATTTCCTTATTTTGAAGAAAACCAAATACTAATATTCTTTTTTTCAAGAAAACCACAAACTATTTTTCTGTTTTGATGAAAACCACACACTAATTCTTTTTTTGAAGAAAATCACAAACTAATTTTATTTTTTTTGAAAAAACCACAAACTAATTTTCTGTTTTTTGAAGAAAACCACAAACTAATTTTTTTTTTTTTAAGAAAAACACAAACTAATTTCATTATTTTGAAGAAAACCAAATACTAATATTCTTTTTTTGAAGAAAACCACAAACTATTTTTCGGTTTGTGATGAAAACCACAAACTAATTCTTTTTTTCAAGAAAATCACAAACTAATTTTCTTTTTTTTGAAGAAAACCACAAACTAATTAATTATTTTGAAGAAAACCACAAACTAATTTTCTTTTCTTGAAGAAAACCACAAACTAGTTTTCATTTTTTGAAGAAAACCACAAATTATTTTTTCTTTTTTTTAAGAAAACCACAAACTAATTTTTCTTTTTTTGAAGAATACCACAAACTAATTTTTTTTATTGAAGAAAACCACAAACTAATTTTCTTTCTTTGAAGAAAACCACTAACTAGTATTTCATTTTTTGATGAAATAGACAAACTAATTCTGTTTTTTTAAAGAAAACCACAAACTAATTTTCTTTTTTTGAATAAAACCACAAACTAATTTTCTTTTTTTGAAGAAAACCACAAACTAATTTTCTTTTTTTGAAGAAAACCAAAAACTATTTTTTTTTTAAACAAACTACAAACTAATTTTCTTTTTTTGAAGAAAATCACAAACTAATTTTTTTTTTTGAAGAAAACCACAAACAAATTTTCATTTTGTGTAGAAAACCACAACCTAATTTTTCTTTTTTATAGAAAACCACAAACTAATTTTCTTTTTTTGAAGAAAACCACAAACTAATTTTCTTTTTTTGATGAAAACCACAAACTAATTTTATTTTTTTTGGAGAAAACCATAAACTAATTTTATTTTTTTGAAGAAAACCACAAACAATTTTTTCTTTTTTTGATGAAAACCACAAACTAATTTTCTTTTTTTGGAGAAAACCACAAACTAATTTTATTTTTTTTGAAGAAAACCACAAACTAATTAATTTTTTTGAAGAAAACCACAAACTAATTTTCTTTTCTTGAAGAAAACCACAAACTAATTTTCATTTTTTGAAGAAAACCACAAACTATTTTTTTTTTTTTTAAGAAAACCACGAACTAATTTTCTTTTTTTTTTAAAAAACCGAAACCTAATTTTCGTTTTTTTGAAGAAAACAACAAACTAATTTTTTTTTTTTTTAAGAAAACCACAAACTAATTTTCTTTTCTTGAAGAAAACCACAAACTAAATTTCTTTTTTTTTAAGAAAACCACAAACTAATTTTTTATTTTTTTGAAGAAAACCACAAACTATTTCCTTATTTTGAAGAAAACCAAATACTAATATTCTTTTTTTCAAGAAAACCACAAACTATTTTTCTGTTTTGATTAAAACCACACACTAATTCTTTTTTTGAAGAAAATCACAAACTAATTTTATTTTTTTTGAAAAAACCACAAACTAATTTTCTGTTTTTTGAAGAAAACCACAAACTAATTTTCTTTTTTTGAAGAAAAACACAAACTAATTTCATTATTTTGAAGAAAACCAAATACTAATATTCTTTTTTTGAAGAAAACAACGAACTAATTTTCATTTTTTTGAAGAAAACCACAAACAAATTTTTCTTTTTTTGAAGAAAACCACAAACAAATTTTCATTTTTTGAAGAAAATCACAAACTATTTTGTCTTTTTTTGAAGAAAACCACAAACTAATTTTTTTTTTATTGAAGAAAACTACAAACTAATTTTCTTTTTTTGAAGAAAACCACAAACTAATTTTCTTTTTTTGAAGAAAACCAAAAACTATTTTTCTTTGTTTGAAACAAACCACAAACTAATTTTCTTTTTTTGAAGATGTCCACAAACTAATTTTCTTTTTTTGAAGAAAAACACAAACAAATTTTCTTTTTTTTGTAGAAAACTTCAAACTAATTTTCTTTTCTTTTTTATGAAAATCATAAACTAATTATCTTTTTTTGAAGAAAACCACATACTAATTTTCTTTTTTTGAAGAAAACCACAAACTAATATTCTTTTTTTGAATAAAAACACAAGCTATTTTTTCTTTTTTTTGAAGAAGACCACAAACTATTTTTTCTTTTTTTGAAGAAAACAACAAACTAATTTTATTTTTTTGAATAAAACCACAAACTAATTTTCTTTTTTTGAAGAAAACCACAAATTAATTTTCTTTTTTTGAAGAAAATCACAAACTATTTTTTTTTTTGAAGACAACCACAAATAAATTTTCATTTTGTGTAGAAAACCACAAAGTAATTTTTCTTTTTTATAGAAAACCACAAACTAATTTTCTTTTTTTGAAGAAAACCACAAACTAATTTTCTTTTTTTGAAGAAAACCACAAACTAATTTTCTTTTTTTGATGAAAACCACAAACTACTTTTATTTTTTTTGGAGAAAACCATAAACTACTTTTATTTTTTTGAAGAAAACCACAACCAATTTTTTCTTTTTTTGATGAAAACCACAAACTAATTTTCTTTTTTTGGAGAAAACCACAAACTAAATTTCTTTTTTTTGAAGAAAACCACAAACTAATTAATTTTTTTGAAGAAAACCACAAACTAATTTTCTTTTCTAGAAGAAAACCACAAACTAATTTTCATTTTTTGAAGAAAAGCACAAACTATTTTTTTTTTTTTAAGAAAACCACGAACTAATTTTCTTTTTTTTTGAAAAAACCGAAACCTAATTTTCGTTTTTTTTGAAGAAAACCACAAACTAATTTTTTTTTTTTGAAGAAAACCACAAATTAATTTTTCTTTTTTTGAAGAAAACAACAAACTAATTTTCTTTTTTTGAAGAAAATCAGAAACTAATTTTCGTTTTTTTGAAGAAAACAACAAACTAATTTTCTGTTTTTGAAGAAAACCACAAACTAATTTTTCTTTTTTTTGAAGAAAACCACAAACTAATTTTCATTTTTTGAAGAAAATAAAAAAATAATTTTTTTTTTTTTTTGAAGAAAATCACGAACTTATTTTTCTTTTTTTATAGAAAACCACAAACTAATTTTCTTTTTTTGAAGAAAACCACAAACTAATTTTCATTTTTTTTGGAGAAAACCACAAACTAGTTTTCTTTTTTTTTGAAGAAAACCACGAACTCATTTTTTTTTTGAAGAAAACCACAAACTTCTTTTCCTGTTTTAATGAAAATCACAAACTAATTTTTCTTTTTTTGAAGAAACCCACAAACAATTTTTTTTTTTTTAAGAAAACCACAAACTAATTTTTCTTTTTTTGAAGAAAACCACAAACTAATTGTCTTTGTTTTGATGAAAACTACAAACTAATTTTTTTTTATAAGAAAACCACAAACTAATTTTCTTTTTTTGAAGGAAAGCACAAACTAATTTTTCTTTTTGTGAAGAAAACCACAAACTAATTTTCTTTTTTTGAAGAAAACCACAAACTAATTTTCTTTTTTTGAAGAGAAAACCACAAATTAATTTTTCTTTTTTTGAAGAAAACCACAAACTAATTTTTTTTTTGAAGAAAACCACAAACTTATTTTATTTTTTTGAAGAAAACCAAAATCTAATTTTCGTTTTTTTTGAAGAAAACCAGAAACTATTTTTCTTTTTTTTTAAGAAAACCACAAACTAATTTTTTTTTGAAGAAAATCACAAACTAATTTACTTTTTGTGAAGAAAACCACAAACTAATTTTCATTTTTTGAAGAAAACCACAAACTAATTTTCTTTTTTTGAAGAAAACCACAATCTAAATTTTATTTTTTTGAAGAAAACCACAAACTAATTTTCTTTTTTTAAAGAAAACAACAAACTAATTTTCTTTTTTTGATGAAAACCACAAACTAATTTTCTTTTTTTTGAAGAAAACCACAATGTATTTTTCTTTTTTTGAAACAAACTACAAACTAATTTTCTTTTTTTGAAGAAAATCAAAAACTAATTTTTCTTTTTTTGAAGAAAACCACAAACTAATTTTCTTTTTTTGAAGAAAACCACAAACTAATTTTCTTTTTGTGAAGAAAACCACAAACTAATTTTTCTTTTTTGAAGAAAACCACAAACTAATTTTCTTTTTTTGAAGAAAACCACAAACTAATTTTCTTTTTTTGATGAAAACCACAAACTAATTTTATTTTTTTGAAGAAAACCACAAACAAAATTTTCTTTTCTTGAAGAAAACCACAAACTAATTTTTCTTTTTTATAAGAAAACCACATACTAATTTTCTTTTTTTGGAAGAAAACAACAAACTAATTTTTCTTTTTTGAAGAAAATCACAAACTAATTTTTTTTTTTTGAAGAAAACCACAAACTAATTTTTCTTTTTTTGAAGAAAACCACAAACTAATTTTTGTTTTTGTGAATAAAACCACAAACTAATTTTCTTTTTTTGAAGAAACCACAAACTAATTTTCTTTTTTTTTAAGAGAAAAGTACGATCTAATTTTTCTTTTTTTGAAGAAAATCACAAACTAAATTTTTTTTTTTTAAGAAAACCACAAGCTAATTTTCTTTTTTTTAAGAAAACCAAAATCTAATTTTTCTTTTTTTTAAGAAAACCACAAACTAATATTTTTTTTTGATGAAAATCACAAACTAATTTACTTTTTGTGAAGAAAACCACAAACTAATTTTCATTTTTTGAAGAAAATCACAAACTAATTTTCTTTTTTTGAAGAAAACCACAAACTAAATTTTATTTTTTGGAGGAAGACCACAAACTAATTTTCTTTTTTTGAAGAAAACAACAAAATAATTTTCTTGTTTTGAAGAAAACCTCAAACTAATTGTTCTTTTTTTGGAGAAAACCACAAACTAATTTTCTTTTTTTGAAGAAAACCAAAATCTAATTTTCGTTTTTTTTGAAGAAAACCACAAACTAATTTTCTTTTTTTGAAGAAAACCAAAATCTAATTTTCATTTTTTTTGAAGAAAACCACAAACTAATTTTCTTTTTTTGAAGTAAACCTCAAACTAATTTTCTTTTTTTGAAGAAAACCACAAACTAAATTTTTCTTTTTTTGAAGAAAACCACAAACTAATTGTTCTTTTTCGGAAGAAAACCACAAACTAATTTTCTTTTTTGATGAAAACCAAACAGTAATTCTTTTTTTGCAGAAAATCACAAACTAATTTTAGTTTTTTTGAAAAAACCACAAACTAATTTTCTGTTTTTTGAAGAAAACCATAAACTAATTTTCTTTTTTTGAAGAAAAACACAAACTAATTTCATTATTTTGAAGAAAAAGACAAACTAATTTTCATTTTTTGATGAAAACCAAAAACTCATTTTTTTTTTTTTTAAGAAAATCACAAAATAATTTTTCTTCTTTTAAAGAAAACCACAAACTAATTTTCTTTTTTTGAAGAAAACCACAAACTAATTTTCGTTTTTTTTGGAGAAAACCACAAGCTAGTTGTCTTTTTTTTGAAGAAAACCACAAACTCATTTTTTTTGAAGAAAACCACGAACTTATTTTCCTGTTTTGATGAAAATCACAAACTAATTTTTCTTTTTTTGAAGAAACCCACAAACAATTTTTTTTTTTGAAGAAAACCACAAACTAATTTTTCTTTTTTTTGAAGAAAACCACAAACTAATTGTCTTTGTTTTGATGAAAACTACAAACTAATTTTTTTTTTGTAAGAAAACCACAAACTAAATTTCTTTTTTTGAAGGAAACCACAAACTAATTTTTCTTCTTGTGAAGAAAACCACAAACTAATTTTCTCTTTTTGAAGAAAACCACAAACTAATTTTCTTTTTTTGAAGAGAAAACCAAAATCTAATTTTTCTTTTTTTTAAGAAAACCACAAATTAAATTTTTTATGATGAAAATCACAAACTAATTTACTTTTTGTGATGAAAACCACAAACTAATTTTCATTTTTTGAAGAAAAACACAAACTAATTTTCTTTTTTTGAAGAAAACCGCAAACTAATTTTCTTTTTTTTTGAAAAAACCGAAAACTAATTTTCGTTTTTTTGAAGAAAACCACAAACTAATTTTCTTTTTTTTTGAAGAAAACTACAAACTAATTTTTTTTTTTGAAGAAAACCACAAACTAATTTTCTTTTCTTGAAGAAAACCACAAACTAATTTTCTTTTTTTGAAGAAAACCACAAACTAATTTTTTATTTTGTTGAAGAAAACCACAAACTATTTCCTTATTTTGAAGAAAACCAAATACTAATATTCTTTTTTTCAAAAAAACCACAAACTATTTTTCTGTTTTGATGAGAACCACACACTAATTCTTTTTCTTAAGAAAATCACAAACTAATTTTAGTTTTTTTGAAAAAACCACAAACTAATTTTCTGTTTTTTGAAGAAAACCACGAACTAATTTTCTTTTTTTGAAGAAAAACACAAACTAATTTCATTATTTTGAAGAAAACCAAATACTAATATTCTTTTTTTGAAGAAAACCACAAACTATTTTTCGGTTTTTGATGAAAACCACAAACTAATTCTTTTTTTCAAGAAAATCAGAAACTAATTTTTCTTTTTTGAAGAAAACCACAAACTAATTTTTCTTTTTTTGAAGAAAACCACAAATTAATTTTTCTTTTTTTGAAGAAAACAACAAACTAATTTTCTTTTTTTGAAGAAAATCAGAAACTAATTTTCGTTTTTTCGAAGAAAACAACAAACTAATTTTCTTTTTTTGAAGAAAACAATAAACTAATTTTTCTTTTTTTGAAGAAAACCACAAACTAATTTTTTATTTTTTTGAAGAAAACCATAAACTATTTCCTTATTTTGAAGAAAACCAAATACTAATATTCTTTTTTTCAAGAAAACCACAAACTATTTTTCTGTTTTGATGAAAACCACACACTAATTCTTTTTTTGAAGAAAATAACAAACTAATTTTATTTTTTTTGAAAAAACCACAAACTAATTTTCTGTTTTTTGAAAAAAATCACAAACTAATTTTATTTTTTTTGAAAAAACCACAAACTAATTTTCTGTTTTTTGAAGAAAACCACAAACTAATTTTCTTTTTTTGAAGAAAAACACAAACTAATTTCATTATTTTGAAGAAAACCAAATACTAATATTCTTTTTTTGAAGAAAACCACAAACTATTTTTCGGTTTATGATGAAAACCACAAACTAATTCTTTTTTTCAAGAAAATCACAAACTAATTTTCTTTTTTTTGAAGAAAACCACAAACTAATTAATTTTTTTGAAGAAAACCACAAACTAATTTTCTTTTCTTGAAGAAAACCACAAACTAGTTTTCATTTTTTGAAGAAAACCACAAATTATTTTTTCTTTTTTTTAAGAAAACCACAAACTAATTTTTCTTTTTTTGAAGAAAACCACAAACTAATTTTTCTTTTTTTGAAGAAAACCGCAAACTAATTTTCTTTTTTTGAAGAAAACAACAAACTAATTTTTTCTTTTTTTGAAGAAAACCACAAACTCATTGTTCTTTTTCGGTAGAAAACCACAAACTAATTTTCTTTTTTGAAGAAAACCAAAATCTAAATTTCGTTTTTTTTGGAGAAAACCACAAACTAATTTTCTTTTTTCTGATGAAAACTACAAACTAATTTTTTTTTTGTAAGAAAACCACAAACTAATTATCTTTTTTTGAAGAAAACCACAGACTAATTTTCTTTTTTTGAAGAAAACCACAAACTATTTTTCTTTTTTGGAAACAAACTACAAACTAATTTTCTTTTTTTGAAGAAAAGCACAAACTAATTTTTCTTTTTTTGAAGAAAACCACAAACTAATTTTCTTTTTTTGTAGAAAACCACAAACTATTTTTCTTTTTTTGAAACAAACTACAAACTAATTTTTTTTTTTTGAAGAAAATCACAAACTAATTTTTCTTTTTTAGAAGAAAACCACAAACTAATTTTCTTTTTGTGAAGAAAACCATAAACTAATTTTTCTTTTTTGAAGAAAACCACAAACTAATTTTCTTTTTTTTGAAGAAAACCACAAACTAATTTTCATTTTTTGAAGAAAACCACAAACTAATTTTTTTTTTTTGAAGAAAACCGCAAACTAATTTTCTTTTTTTTTGAAAAAACCGAAAACTAATTTTCGTTTTTTTGAAGAAAACCACAAACTAATTTTCTTTTTTTTTGAAGAAAACTACAAACTAATTTTTTTTTTTGAAGAAAACCACAAACTAATTTTCTTTTCTTGAAGAAAACCACAAACTAATTTTCTTTTTTTGAAGAAAACCACAAACTAATTTTTTATTTTGTTGAAGAAAACCACAAACTATTTCCTTATTTTGAAGAAAACCAAATACTAATATTCTTTTTTTCAAAAAAACCACAAACTATTTTTCTGTTTTGATGAAAACCACACACTAATTCTTTTTTTGAAGAAAATCACAAACTAATTTTAGTTTTTTTGAAAAAACCACAAACTAATTTTCTGTTTTTTGAAGAAAACCACGAACTAATTTTCTTTTTTTGAAGAAAAACACAAACTAATTTCATTATTTTGAAGAAAACCAAATACTAATATTCTTTTTTTGAAGAAAACCACAAACTATTTTTCGGTTTTTGATGAAAACCACAAACTAATTCTTTTTTTCAAGAAAATCACAAACTAATTTTTCTTTTTTGAAGAAAACCACAAACTAATTTTTCTTTTTTTGAAGAAAACCACAAATTAATTTTTCTTTTTTTGAAGAAAACAACAAACTAATTTTCTTTTTTTGAAGAAAATCAGAAACTAATTTTCGTTTTTTTGAAGAAAACAACAAACTAATTTTCTTTTTTTGAAGAAAACCACAAACTAATTTTTCTTTTTTTGAAGAAAACCACAAACTAATTTTTTATTTTTTTGAAGAAAACCATAAACTATTTCCTTATTTTGAAGAAAACCAAATATTAATATTCTTTTTTTCAAGAAAACCACAAACTATTTTTCTGTTTTGATGAAAACCACACACTAATTCTTTTTTTGAAGAAAATCACAAACTAATTTTATTTTTTTTGAAAAAACCACAAACTAATTTTCTATTTTTTGAAGAAAACCACAAACTAATTTTCTTTTTTTGAAGAAAAACACAAACTAATTTCATTATTTTGAAGAAAACCAAATACTAATATTATTTTTTTGAAGAAAACCACAAACTATTTTTCGGTTTGTGATGAAAACCACAAACTAATTCTTTTTTTCAAGAAAATCACAAACTAATTTTCTTTTTTTTGAAGAAAACCACAAACTAATTAATTTTTTTGAAGAAAACCACAAACTAATTTTCTTTTCTTGAAGAAAACCACAAACTAGTTTTCATTTTTTGACGAAAACCACAAATTATTTTTTCTTTTTTTTAAGAAAACCACAAACTAATTTTTCTTTTTTTGAAGAAAACCACAAACTAATTTTTTTTTATTGAAGAAAACCACAAACTAATTTTCTTTCTTTGGAGAAAACCACTAACTAGTATTTCATTTTTTGAAGAAATAGGCAAACTAATTCTCTTTTTTTAAAGAAAACCACAAACTAATTTTCTTTTTTTGAATAAAACCACAAACTAATTTTCTTTTTTTGAAGAAAACCACAAACTAATTTTCTTTTTTTGAAGAAAACCAAAAACTATTTTTTTTTTAAACAAACTACAAACTAATTTTCTTTTTTTGAAGAAAATCACAAACTAATTTTTTTTTTTGAAGAAAACCACAAACAAATTTTCATTTTGTGTAGAAAACAACAAACTAATTGTTCTTTTTTATAGAAAACCACAAACTAATTTTCTTTTTTTGAAGAAAACCACAAACTAATTTTCTTTTTTTGATGAAAACCACAAACTAATTTTATTTTTTTTGGAGAAAACCATAAACTAATTTTATTTCTTTGAAGAAAACCACAAACAATTTTTTCTTTTTTTGATGAAAACCACAAACTAATTTTCTTTTTTTGGAGAAAACCACAAACTAATTTTCTTTTTTTTGAAGAAAACCACAAACTAATTAATATTTTTGAAGAAAACCACAAACTAATTTTCTTTTCTTGAAGAAAACCACAAACTAATTTTCATTTTTTGAAGAAAACCACAAACTATTTTTTTTTTTAAGAAAACCACGAACTAATTTTCTTTTTTTTTTAAAAAACCGAAACCTAATTTTCGTTTTTTTGAAGAAAACAACAAACAAATTTTTTTTTTTTTAAGAAAACCACAAACTAATTTTCTTTTCTTGAAGAAAACCACAAACTAATTTTCTTTTTTTTTAAGAAAACCTCAAACTAATTTTTTATTTTTTTGAAGAAAACCACAAACTATTTCTTTATTTTGAAGAAAACCAAATACTAATATTCTTTTTTTCAAGAAAACCACAAACTATTTTTCTGTTTTCATTAAAACCACACACTAATTCTTTTTTTGAAGAAAATCACAAACTAATTTTATTTTTTTTTAAGAAAACCACAAACTAGTTTTCATTTTTTGAAGAAAACCACAAATTATTTTTTCTTTTTTTTAAGAAAACCACAAACTAATTTTTCTTTTTTTGAAGAAAACCACAAACTAATTTCATTATTTTGAAGAAAACCAAATACTAATATTCATTTTTTGAAGAAAACCACAAACTATTTTTCGGTTTTTGATGAAAACCACAAACTAATTCTTTTTTTCAAGAAAATCACAAATTAATTTTCTTTTTTTTGAAGAAAACCACAAACTAATTAATTTTTTTGAAGAAAACCAAAAACTATTTTTCTTTTTTTGAAACATTCTACGAACTAATTTTCTTTTTTTGAAGAAAATCACAAACTAATTTTTTTGTTTTTGAAGAAAACCACAAACAAATTTTCTTTTTGTGTAGAAAACCACAAACTAATTTTTCTTTTTTATAGAAAACCACAAACTAATTTTCTTTTGTTGAAGAAAACCACAAACTAATTTTCTTTTTTTGATGAAAACCACAAACTAATTTTATTTTTTTGGAGAAAACCATAAACTAATTTTATTTTTTTGAAGAAAACCACAAACAATTTTTTCTTTTTTTGATGAAAACCACAAACTAATTTTCTTTTTTTGGAGAAAACCACAAACTAATTTTCTTTTTGTGGAGAAAACCACAAACTAATTTTTCTTTTTTGAAGAAAAGCACAAACAAAATTTTCTTTTTTTGAAGAAAACCACAAACTAATTTTCTTTTTTTGAAGAAAACCAACTAATTTTATATTTTTGAAGAAAACCACAAACTAATTTTGTTTTTTTGAAGAAAACCACAAAATAATTTTCTTTTTTTGAAACAAACTACAAACTAATTTTGTTTTTTGAAGAAAATCACAAACTAATTTTTCTTTTTTTGAAGAAAACCACAAACTAATTTTCTTTTTTTGAAGAAAACCACAAACTAATTTTCTTTTTGTGAAGAAAACCACAAACTAATTTATCTTTTTTGAAGAAAACCACATACTAATTTTTTTTTGTTGAAGAAACCCACAAACTAATTTTCTTTTTTTGATGAAAACCACAAACTAATTTTATTTTTTTGGAGAAAACCACAAACTAATTTTATTTTTTTGAAGAAAACCACAAACTTTTTTTTTTGTTTTGAAGAAAACCACAAACTAATTTTCTTTTTTTGAATAAAACCACAAACAAATATATTTTTTTGAAGAAAATCACAAATATTTTTTTTTTTTTTTGAAGAAAACCTCAAACTAATTTTCTTTTTTTTTCAGAAAACCACAAACTAATTTTCTTTTTTTTGAAGAAAACCACAAACTAATTTTTTTTTTTGAAGAAAACCACAAACTAATTTTCTTTTCTTGAAGAAAATCATAAACTAATTTTCTTTTTTTGAAGAAAACCACAAACTAATTTTTTATATTTTTGAAGAAAACCACAAACTAATTTTTCTTTTTTTGAAGAAAACCACAAACTAATTTTTTTTTTATTGAAGAAAATCACAAACTAATTTTCTTTCTTTGAAGAAAACCACAAACTAATTTTCTTTTCTTGAAGAAAACCACAAACTAATTTTCTTTTTTTGAAGAAAACCACAAACTAATTTTCTTTTTTTGATGAAAACCACAAACTAATTTACTTTTTTTGATGAAAACCACAACCTAATTTTCTTTTTTTGAAGAAAATCACAAACTAATTTTTCTTTTTTTGAAGAAACCAACAAACTAATTTTTTTTTTGAAGAAAACAACGAACTAATTTTTCTTTTTTTGAAGAAAACCACAAACTAATTTTTCTTTTTTTGAAGAAAACCACAAACAAATTTTCATTTTTTTAAGAAAATCACAAACTATTTTGTCTTTTTTTGAAGAAAACCACAAACTAATTTTTTTTTTATTGAAGAAAACCACAAACTAATTTTCTTTTTTTTTCAAAAAACCGAAAACTAATTTTCGTTTTTTTGAAGAAAACCACAAACTAATTTTCTTTTTTTTGAAGAAAACCACAAACTAATTTTTTTTTTTGAAGAAAACCACAAACTAATTTTCTTTTCTTGAAGAAAATCATAATCTAATTTTCTTTTTTTGAAGAAAACCACAAACTAATTTTTTATATTTTTGAAGAAAACCACAAACTAATTTTTCTTTTTTTGAAGAAAACCACAAACTAATTTTTTTTTTATTGAAGAAAATCACAAACTAATTTTCTTTCTTTGAAGAAAACCACAAACTAATTGTCTTTGTTTTGATGAAAACTTCAAACTAATTTTTTTTTATAAGAAAACCACAAACTAATTTTCTTTTTTTGAAGGAAAGCACAAACTAATTTTCTTTTTTTGAAGAAAACCACAAACTAATTTTCTTTTTTTGATGAAAACCACAAACTAATTTACTTTTTTTGATGAAAACCACAACCTAATTTTCTTTTTTTGAAGAAAATCACAAACTAATTTTTCTTTTTTTGAATAAACCAACAAACTAATTTTTTTTTCTTGAAGAAAACCACAAACTAATTTTCTTTTTTTGAAGAAAACCACAAACTAATTTTCTTTTTTTGATGAAAACCACAAACTAATTTACTTTTTTTGATGAAAACCACAACCTAATTTTCTTTTTTTGAAGAAAATCACAAACTAATTTTTCTTTTTTTGAATAAACCAACAAACTAATTTTTTTTTTGAAGAAAACAACGAACTAATTTTTCTTTTTTTGAAGAAAACCACAAACTAATTTTTCTTTTTTTGAAGAAAACCACAAACAAATTTTCATTTTTTTAAGAAAATCACAAACTATTTTGTCTTTTTTTGGAGAAAACCACAATCTAATTTTATTTTTTTGAAGAAAACCACAAACTTTTTTTTTTGTTTTGAAGAAAACCACAAACTAATTTTCTTTTTTTGAATAAAACCACAAACAAATATATTTTTTTGAAGAAAATCACAAATATTTTTTTTTTTTTTGAAGAAAACCTCAAACTAATTTTCTTTTTTTTTCAAAAAACCGAAAACTAATTTTCGTTTTTTTGAAGAAAACCACAAACTAATTTTCTTTTTTTTGAAGAAAACCACAAACTAATTTTTTTTTTTGAAGAAAACCACAAACTAATTTTCTTTTCTTGAAGAAAATCATAAACTAATTTTCTTTTTTTGAAGAAAACCACAAACTAATTTTTTATATTTTTGAAGAAAACCACAAACTAATTTTTCTTTTTTTGAAGAAAACCACAAACTAATTTTTTTTTTATTGAAGAAAATCACAAACTAATTTTCTTTCTTTGAAGAAAACCACAAACTAATTTTCTTTTCTTGAAGAAAACCACAAACTAATTTTCTTTTTTTGAAGAAAACCACAAACTAATTTTTCTTTTTTTGATGAAAACCACAAACTAATTTACTTTTTTTGATGAAAACCACAACCTAATTTTCTTTTTTTGAAGAAAATCACAAACTAATTTTTCTTTTTTTGAAGAAACCAACAAACTAATTTTTTTTTTGAAGAAAACAACGAACTAATTTTTCTTTTTTTGAAGAAAACCACGAACTAATTTTTCTTTTTTTGAAGAAAACCACAAACAAATTTTCATTTTTTTAAGAAAATCACAAACTATTTTGTCTTTTTTTGAAGAAAACCACAAACTAATTTTTTTTTTATTGAAGAAAACCACAAACTAATTTTCTTTCTTTGAAAAAAACCTCAAACTAATTTTCTTTTTTTTGAAGAAAACCACAAACTAATTTTCTTTTTTTTGAAGAAAAACACACTCTAATTTCCTTATTTTGAAGAAAACCAAATACTAATATTCTTTTTTTGGAGAAAACCACAAACTATTTTTCGGTTTTTGAAGAAAACCACAAACTTATTTTTTCTTTTTTCGAAGAAAACCACAAACTAATTTTTTTTTTTTTGAAGAAAACCACAAACTTATTTATTTTTTATTGAAGAAAACCACAAACTAATTCTCTTTCATTGAAGAAAACCACTAACTAGTATTTCATTTTTTGAAGAAATAGACAAACTAATTCTCTTTTTTTAAAGAAAACCACAAACTAATTTTCTTTTTTTGAATAAAACCACAAACTAATTTTCTTTTTTTGAAGAAAACCACAAACTAATTTTCTTTTTTTGAAGAAAACCAAAAACTATGTTTTTTTTAAACAAACTACAAACTAATTTTCTTTTTTTGAAGAAAATCCCAAACTAATTTTTTTTTTTGAAGAAAACCACAAACAAATTTTCATTTTGTGTAGAAAACCACAAACTAATTTTTCTTTTTTATAGAAAACCACAAACTAATTTTCTTTTTTTGAAGAAAACCACAAACTAATTTTCTTTTTATGATGAAAACCACAAACTAATTTTATTTTTTTCGGAGAAAACCATAAACTAATTTTATTTTTTTGAAGAAAACCACAAACAATTTTTTCTTTTTTTGATGAAAACCACAAACTAATTTTCTTTTTTTGGAGAAAACCACAAACTAATTTTCTTTTTTTTGAAGAAAACAACAAACTAATTAATTTTTTTGAAGAAAACCACAAACTAATTTTCTTTTCTTGAAGAAAACCACAAACTAATTTTCATTTTTTGAAGAAAACCACAAACTATTTTTTTTTTTTAAGAAAACCACGAACTAATTTTCTTTTTTTTTTGAAAAAACCGAAACCTAATTTTCGTTTTTTTTAAAAAAACCACAAACTAATTTTATTTTTTTTGAAGAAAACCACAAACTAATTTTCTTTTCTTGAAGAAAACAACAAACTAATTTTCTTTTTTTTTAAGAAAACCACAAACAAATTTTTTATTTTTTTGAAGAAAACCACAAACTATTTCCTTATTTTGAAGAAAACCAAATACTAATATTCTTTTTTTCAAGAAAACCACAAACTATTTTTCTGTTTTGATGAAAACCACACACTAATTCTTTTTTTGAAGAAAATCACAAACTAATTTTATTTTTTTTGAAAAAACCACAAACTAATTTTCTGTTTTTTGAAGAAAACCACAAACTAATTTTCTTTTTTTGAAGAAAAACACAAACTAATTTCATTATTTTGAAGAAAACCAAATACTAATATTCTTTTTTTGAAGAAAACAACGAACTAATTTTCTTTTTTTGAAGAAAACCACAAACTAATTTTTCTTTTTTTGAAGAAAACCACAAACAAATTTTCATTTTTTGAAGAAAATTACAAACTATTTTGTCTTTTTTTGAAGAAAACCACAAACTAATTTTTTTTTTATTGAAGAAAACTACAAACTAATTTTCTTTCTTTGAAAAAAACCACAAACTAATTTTATTTTTTTTGAAGAAAACCACAAACTAATTTTCTTTTTTTTGAAGAAAAACACAAACTAATTTCCTTATTTTGAAGAAAACCAAATACTAATATTCTTTTTTTGGAGAAAACCACAAACTATTTTTCGGTTTTTGATGAAAACCACAAACTAATTCTTTTTTTGAAGAAAATCACAAACTAATTTTCGTTTTATTGAAGAAAACCACAAACTAATTTTCTTTTTTTTTGAAGAAAACCACAAACTAATTAATTTTTTTGAAGAAAACCACAAACTAATTTTCATTTTTTGAAGAAAACCAAAAACGATTTTTTTTTTTTAAGAAAACCACAAACTAATTTTCTTTTTTTTTGAAAAAACCGAAAACTAATTTTCGTTTTTTTGAAGAAAACCACAAACTAATTTTCTTTTTTTTGAAGAAAACCACAAACTAATTATTTTTTTTTAAGAAAACCACAAACTAATTTTCTTTTCTTGAACAAAACCACAAACTAATTTTCTTTTTTTGAAGAAAACCACCAACTAATTTTTTATTTTTTTGAAGAAAACCACAAACTATTTCCTTATTTTGAAGAAAACCAAATACTAATATTCTTTTTTTCAAAAAAAGCACAAACTATTTTTCTGTTTTGATGAAAACCACACACTAATTCTTTTTTTGAAGAAAATCACAAACTAATTTTATTTTTTTTGAAAAAACCACTAACTAATTTTCTGTTTTTTGAAGAAAACCACAAACTAATTTTCTTTTTTTGAAGAAAAACACAAACTAATTTCATTATTTTGAAGAAAACCAAATACTAATATTCTTTTTTTGAAGAAAACCACAAACTATTTTTCGGTTTTTGATGAAAACCACAAACTAATTCTTTTTTTCATGAAAATCACAAACTAATTTTCTTTTTTTTGAAGAAAACCACAAACTAATTAATTTTTTTGAAGAAAACCACAAACTAATTTTCTTTTCTTGAAGAAAACCACAAACTAGTTTTCATTTTTTGAAGAAAACCACAAATTATTTTTTCTTTTTTTTAAGAAAACCACAAACTAATTTTTTTTTTTTTGAAGAAAACCACAAACTAATTTTTTTTTATTGAAGAAAACCACAAACTAATTTTCTTTCTTTGAAGAAAACCACTAACTAGTATTTCTTTTTTTTAAGAAATAGACAAACTAATTCTCTTTTTTTAAAGAAAACCACAAACTAATTTTTTTTTTTTGAATAAAACCACAAACTAATTTTCTTTTTTTGAAGAAAACCACAAACTAATTTTCTTTTTTTGAAGAAAACCAAAAACTATTTTTCTTTGTTTGAAACAAACCACAAACTAATTTTCTTTTTTTGAAGATGTCCACAAACTAATTTTCTTTTTTTGAAGAAAAACACAAACTAATTTTCTTTTTTTTGTAGAAAACTTCAAACTAATTTTCTTTTCTTTTTTATGAAAATCATAAACTAATTATCTTTTTTTGAAGAAAACCACATACTAATTTTCTTTTTTTGAAGAAAACCACAAACTAATATTCTTTTTTTGAATAAAAACACAAGCTATTTTTTCTTTTTTTTGAAGAAGACCACAAACTATTTTTTCTTTTTTTTGAAGAAGACCACAAACTAATTTTATTTTTTTGAAGAAAACCACAAACTAATTTTCTTTTTTTGAAGAAAACCACAAACCAATTTTTCTTTTTTTGAAGAAAACCACAAACTAATTTTCTTTTTTTGAAGAAAACAACAAACTAATTTTATTTTTTTGAATAAAACTGCAAACTAATTTTCTTTTTTTGAAGAAAACCACAAATTAATTTTCTTTTTTTGAAGAAAATCACAAACTATTTTTTTTTTTGAAGACAACCACAAATAAATTTTATTTTTTTGAATAAAACCACAAACTAATTATCTTTTTTTGAAGAAAACCACAAACTAATTTTCTTTTTTTGATGAAAACCACAAACTAATTTACTTTTTTTGATGAAAACCACAACCTAATTTTCTTTTTTTGAAGAAAATCACAAACTAATTTTTCTTTTTTTGAAGAAACCAACAAACTAATTTTTTTTTTGAAGAAAACAACGAACTAATTTTTCTTTTTTTGAAGAAAACCACAAACTAATTTTTCTTTTTTTGAAGAAAACCACAAACAAATTTTCATTTTTTTAAGAAAATCACAAACTATTTTGTCTTTTTTTGAAGAAAACCACAAACTAATTTTTTTTTTATTGAAGAAAACCACAAACTAATTTTCTTTCTTTGAAAAAAACCTCAAACTAATTTTCTTTTTTTTGAAGAAAACCACAAACTAATTTTCTTTTTTTTGAAGAAAAACACACTCTAATTTCCTTATTTTGAAGAAAACCAAATACTAATATTCTTTTTTTGGAGAAAACCACAAACTATTTTTCGGTTTTTGAAGAAAACCACAAACTTATTTTTTCTTTTTTCGAAGAAAACCACAAACTAATTTTTCTTTTTTTGAAGAAAACCACAAACTTATTTATTTTTTATTGAAGAAAACCACAAACTAATTCTCTTTCATTGAAGAAAACCACTAACTAGTATTTCATTTTTTGAAGAAATAGACAAACTAATTCTCTTTTTTTAAAGAAAACCACAAACTAATTTTCTTTTTTTGAATAAAACCACAAACTAATTTTCTTTTTTTGAAGAAAACCACAAACTAATTTTCTTTTTTTGAAGAAAACCAAAAACTATTTTTCTTTGTTTGAAACAAACCACAAACTAATTTTCTTTTTTTGAAGATGTCCACAAACTAATTTTCTTTTTTTGAAGAAAAACACAAACTAATTTTCTTTTTTTTGTAGAAAACTTCAAACTAATTTTCTTTTCTTTTTTATGAAAATCATAAACTAATTATCTTTTTTTGAAGAAAACCACATACTAATTTTCTTTTTTTGAAGAAAACCACAAACTAATATTCTTTTTTTGAATAAAAACACAAGCTATTTTTTCTTTTTTTTGAAGAAGACCACAAACTATTTTTTCTTTTTTTTGAAGAAGACCACAAACTAATTTTTTTTTTTTGAAGAAAACCACAAACTAATTTTCTTTTTTTGAAGAAAACCACAAACCAATTTTTCTTTTTTTGAAGAAAACCACAAACTAATTTTCTTTTTTTGAAGAAAACAACAAACTAATTTTATTTTTTTGAATAAAACTGCAAACTAATTTTCTTTTTTTGAAGAAAACCACAAATTAATTTTCTTTTTTTGAAGAAAATCACAAACTATTTTTTTTTTTGAAGACAACCACAAATAAATTTTATTTTTTTGAATAAAACCACAAACTAATTATCTTTTTTTGAAGAAAACCACAAACTAATTTTCTTTTTTTGATGAAAACCACAAACTAATTTTATTTTTTTTGGAGAAAACCATAAACTAATTTTATTTTTTTGAAGAAAACCACAAACAATTTTTTCTTTTTTTGATGAAAACCACAAACTAATTTTCTTTTTTTGGAGAAAACCACAAACTAATTTTCTTTTTTTTGAAGAAAACCACAAACTAATTAATTTTTTTGAAGAAAACCACAAACTAATTTTCTTTTCTTGAAGAAAACCACAAACTAATTTTCATTTTTTGAAGAAAACCACAAACTATTTATTTTATTTTTTAAGAAAACCACGAACTAATTTTTTTTTTTTTTAAAAAACCGAAACCTAATTTTCGTTTTTTTTAAAAAAACCACAAACTAATTTTCTTTTTTTTGAAGAAAACCACAAACTAATTTTCTTTTCTTGAAGAAAACCACAAACTAATTTTCTTTTTTTTTAAGAAAACCACAATACTATTTTTTTTTTTTTTGAAGAAAACCACAAACTATTTCCTTATTTTGAAGAAAACCAAATACTAATATTCTTTTTTTCAAGAAAACCACAAACTATTTTTCTGTTTTGATGAAAACCACACACTAATTCTTTTTTTGAAGAAAATCACAAACTAATTTTATTTTTTTTGAAAAAACCACAAACTAATTTTCTGTTTTTTGAAGAAAACCACAAACTAATTTTCTTTCTTTGAAGAAAACCACTAACTAGTATTTCTTTTTTTTAAGAAATAGACAAACTAATTCTCTTTTTTTAAAGAAAACCACAAACTAATTTTCTTTTTTTGAAGAAAACCACAAACTAATTTTCTTTTTTTGAAGAAAACAAAAAACTATTTTTCTTTTTTTGAAACAAACTTCAAACTAATTTTCTTTTTTTGAAGAAAATCACAAACTAATTTTTTTTTGAAGAAAACCACAAACAAATTTTCATTTTGTGTAGAAAACCACAAACTAATTTTTCTTTTTTATAGAAAACCACAAACTAATTTTCTTTTTTTGAAGAAAACCACAAACTAATTTTCTTTTTTTGATGAAAACCACAAACTAATTTTATTTTTTTGGAGAAAACCAGAAACTAATTTTATTTTTTTGAAGAAGACCACAAACAATTTTTTCTTTTTTTGATGAAAACCTCAAACTAATTTTCTTTTTTTGGAGAAAACCACAAACTAATTTTCTTTTTGTGAAGAAAACCACAAACTAATTTTTCTTTTTTGAAGAAAACCACAAACTAATTTTTCTTTTTTTGAAGAAAACCACAAACTAATTTTCTTTTTTTGAAGAAAACCAACTAATTTTATATTTTTGAAGAAAACCACAAACTAATTTTGTTTTTTTGAAGAAAACCACAAAATATTTTTCTTTTTTTGAAACAAACTACAAACTAATTTTTTTTTTTTTTAAGAAATTCACAAACTAATTTTTCTTTTTTTGAAAAAAACCACAAACTAATTTTCTTTTTTTTGATTTAAACCACAAACTAATTTTCTTTTTGTGAAGAAAACCACAGACTAATTTATCTTTTTTGAAGAAAACCACATACTAATTTTTTTTTTTGAAGAAAACCACAAACTAATTTTCTTTTTTTGGAGAAAACCACAAACTAAATTTATTTTTTTGAAGAATACCACAAACTTTTTTTTTTTGTTTTGAAGAAAACCACAAACTAATTTTCTTTTTTTGAATAAAACCACAAACTAATTTTTTTTTTTGAAGAAAATCACAAATTTTTTTTTTTTTTAAGAAAACCACAAACTAATTTTCTTTTTTTTTGAAAAAACCGAAAACTAATTTTGGTTTTTTTGAAGAAAACCACAAACTAATTTTCTTTTTTTTGAAGAAAACCACAAACTAATTTTTTTTTGAAGAAAACCACATACTAATTTTCATTTCTTGAAGAAAACCATAAACTAATTTTCTTTATTTGAAGAAAACCACAAACTAATTTTTTATTTTTTTGAAGAAAACCACAAACTAATTTTTTCTTTTTTTGAAGAAAACAACAAACTAATTTTTTTTTATTGAAGAAAACCACAAACTAATTTTCTTTCTTTGAAGAAAACCACAAAATAATTTACTTTTCTTGAAGAAAACCACAAACTAATTTTCTTTTTTTGAAGAAAACAACAAACTATTTTTTTTTTGAAGAAAACCACAAATTAATTTTCTTTTTTTGATGAAAACCACAAACTAATTTTATTTTTTTTATGAAAACCACAAACTAATTTTCTTTTTTTGAAGAAAATCACAAACTAATTTTCTTTCTTTGAAGAAAACCACTAACTAGTATTTCTTTTTTTTAAGAAATAGACAAACTAATTCTCTTTTTTTAAAGAAAACCACAAACTAATTTTCTTTTTTTGAAGAAAACCACAAACTAATTTTCTTTTTTTGAAGAAAACAAAAAACTATTTTTCTTTTTTTGAAACAAACTACAAACTAATTTTCTTTTTTTGAAGAAAATCACAAACTAATTTTTTTTTGAAGAAAACCACAAACAAATTTTCATTTTGTGTAGAAAACCACAAACTAATTTTTCTTTTTTATAGAAAACCACAAACTAATTATCTTTTTTTGAAGAAAACCACAAACTAATTTTCTTTTTTTGATGAAAACCACAAACTAATTTTATTTTTTTTGGAGAAAACCATAAACTAATTTTTTTTTTTTTAAGAAAACCACAAACAATTTTTTCTTTTTTTGATGAAAACCACAAACTAATTTTCTTTTTTTGGAGAAAACCACAAACTAATTTTCTTTTTTTTTGAAGAAAACCACAAACTAATTAATTTTTTTGAAGAAAACCACAAACTAATTTTCTTTTCTTGAAGAAAACCACAAACTAATTTTCATTTTTTGAAGAAAACCACAAACTATTTATTTTATTTTTTAAGAAAACCACGAACTAATTTTCTTTTTTTTTGAAAAAACCGAAACCTAATTTTCGTTTTTTTGAAGAAAACCACAAACTAATTTTCTTTTTTTTGAAGAAAACCACAAACTAATTTTCTTTTCTTGAAGAAAACCACAAACTAATTTTCTTTTTTTTTAAGAAAACCACAAACTAATTTTTTATTTTTTTGAAGAAAACCACAAACTATTTCCTTATTTTGAAGAAAACCAAATACTAATATTCTTTTTTTCAAGAAAACCACAAACTATTTTTCTGTTTTGATGAAAACCACACACTAATTCTTTTTTTGAAGAAAATCACAAACTAATTTTATTTTTTTTGAAAAAACCACAAACTAATTTTCTATTTTTTGAAGAAAACCACAAACTAATTTTCTTTTTTTGAAGAAAAACACAAACTAATTTCATTATTGTGAAGAAAACCAAATACTAATATTCTTTTTTTGAAGAAAACCACAAACTATTTTTCGGTTTTTGATGAAAACCACAAACTAATTCTTTTTTTCAAGAAAATCACAAACTAATTGTCTTTTTTTTTAAGAAAACCACAAACTAATTAATTTTTTTGAAGAAAACCACAAACTAATTTTCTTTTCTTGAAGAAAACCACAAACTAGTTTTCATTTTTTGAAGAAAACCACAAATTATTTTTTCCTTTTTTTAAGAAAACCAGAAACTAATTTTTCTTTTTTTGAAGAAAA
The DNA here is from genome assembly GCA_946800325.1 of Luzula sylvatica. Taxonomy (NCBI): domain Eukaryota; kingdom Viridiplantae; phylum Streptophyta; class Magnoliopsida; order Poales; family Juncaceae; genus Luzula; species Luzula sylvatica. The sequence continues at coordinate 74,938,313 of OX326956.1, read as the reverse complement.
CCACAAACTAATTTTTTTTTATTGAAGAAAACCACAAACTAATTTTCTTTCTTTGAAGAAAACCACTGACTAGTATTTCTTTTTTTTAAGAAATAGACAAACTAATTCTCTTTTTTTAAAGAAAACCACAAACTAATTTTCTTTTTTTGAAGAAAACCACAAACTAATTTTCTTTTTTTGAAGAAAACAAAAAACTATTTTTCTTTTTTTGAAACAAACTACAAACTAATTTTCTTTTTTTGAAGAAAATCACAAACTAATTTTTTTTTGAAGAAAACCACAAACTAATTTTCATTTTGTGTAGAAAACCACAAACTAATTTTTCTTTTTTATAGAAAACCACAAACTAATTTTCTTTTTTTGAAGAAAACCACAAACTAATTTTCTTTTTTTGATGAAAACCACAAACTAATTTTATTTTTTTGGAGAAAACCAGAAACTAATTTTATTTTTTTGAAGAAGACCACAAACAATTTTTTCTTTTTTTGATGAAAACCTCAAACTAATTTTCTTTTTTTGGAGAAAACCACAAACTCATTTTCTTTTTGTGAAGAAAACCACAAACTAATTTTTCTTTTTTGAAGAAAACCACAAACTAATTTTTCTTTTTTTGAAGAAAACCACAAACTAATTTTCTTTTTTTGAAGAAAACCAACTAATTTTATATTTTTGAAGAAAACCACAAACTAATTTTGTTTTTTTGAAGAAAACCACAAAATATTTTTCTTTTTTTGAAACAAACTACAAACTAATTTTTTTTTTTTTTAAGAAATTCACAAACTAATTTTTCTTTTTTTGAAAAAAACCACAAACTAATTTTTTTTTTTTGATTTAAACCACAAACTAATTTTCTTTTTGTGAAGAAAACCACAGACTAATTTATCTTTTTTGAAGAAAACCACATACTAATTTTTTTTTTTGAAGAAAACCACAAACTAATTTTCTTTTTTTGGAGAAAACCACAAACTAATTTTATTTTTTTGAAGAATACCACAAACTTTTTTTTTTGTTTTGAAGAAAACCACAAACTAATTTTCTTTTTTTGAATAAAACCACAAACTAATTTTTTTATTTGAAGAAAATCACAAATTTTTTTTTTTTTGAAGAAAACCACAAACTAATTTTCTTTTTTTTTGAAAAAACCGAAAACTAATTTTGGTTTTTTTGAAGAAAACCACAAACTAATTTTCTTTTTTTTGAAGAAAACCACAAACTAATTTTTTTTTGAAGAAAACCACAAACTAATTTTCATTTCTTGAAGAAAACCATAAACTAATTTTCTTTATTTGAAGAAAACCACAAACTAATTTTTTATTTTTTTGAAGAAAACCACAAACTAATTTTTTCTTTTTTTGAAGAAAACAACAAACTAATTTTTTTTTATTGAAGAAAACCACAAACTAATTTTCTTTCTTTGAAGAAAACCACAAAATAATTTACTTTTCTTGAAGAAAACCACAACCTAATTTTCGTTTTTTGAAGAAAACAACAAACTATTTTTTTTTTGAAGAAAACCACAAATTAATTTTCTTTTTTTGATGAAAACCACAAACTAATTTTATTTTTTTTATGAAAACCACAAACTAATTTTCTTTTTTTGAAGAAAATCACAAACTAATTTTCTTTCTTTGAAGAAAACCACTAACTAGTATTTCTTTTTTTTAAGAAATAGACAAACTAATTCTCTTTTTTTAAAGAAAACCACAAACTAATTTTCTTTTTTTGAAGAAAACCACAAACTAATTTTCTTTTTTTGAAGAAAACAAAAAACTATTTTTCTTTTTTTGAAACAAACTACAAACTAATTTTCTTTTTTTGAAGAAAATCACAAACTAATTTTTTTTTGAAGAAAACCACAAACAAATTTTCATTTTGTGTAGAAAACCACAAACTAATTTTTCTTTTTTATAGAAAACCACAAACTAATTATCTTTTTTTGAAGAAAACCACAAACTAATTTTCTTTTTTTGATGAAAACCACAAACTAATTTTATTTTTTTTGGAGAAAACCATAAACTAATTTTTTTTTTTTTAAGAAAACCACAAACAATTTTTTCTTTTTTTGATGAAAACCACAAACTAATTTTCTTTTTTTGGAGAAAACCACAAACTAATTTTCTTTTTTTTTGAAGAAAACCACAAACTAATTAATTTTTTTGAAGAAAACCACAAACTAATTTTCTTTTCTTGAAGAAAACCACAAACTAATTTTCATTTTTTGAAGAAAACCACAAACTATTTATTTTATTTTTTAAGAAAACCACGAACTAATTTTCTTTTTTTTTGAAAAAACCGAAACCTAATTTTCGTTTTTTTGAAGAAAACCACAAACTAATTTTCTTTTTTTTGAAGAAAACCACAAACTAATTTTCTTTTCTTGAAGAAAACCACAAACTAATTTTCTTTTTTTTTAAGAAAACCACAAACTAATTTTTTATTTTTTTGAAGAAAACCACAAACTATTTCCTTATTTTGAAGAAAACCAAATACTAATATTCTTTTTTTCAAGAAAACCACAAACTATTTTTCTGTTTTGATGAAAACCACACACTAATTCTTTTTTTGAAGAAAATCACAAACTAATTTTATTTTTTTTGAAAAAACCACAAACTAATTTTCTGTTTTTTGAAGAAAACCACAAACTAATTTTCTTTTTTTGAAGAAAAACACAAACTAATTTCATTATTGTGAAGAAAACCAAATACTAATATTCTTTTTTTGAAGAAAACCACAAACTATTTTTCGGTTTTTGATGAAAACCACAAACTAATTCTTTTTTTCAAGAAAATCACAAACTAATTGTCTTTTTTTTTAAGAAAACCACAAACTAATTAATTTTTTTGAAGAAAACCACAAACTAATTTTCTTTTCTTGAAGAAAACCACAAACTAGTTTTCATTTTTTGAAGAAAACCACAAATTATTTTTTCTTTTTTTTAAGAAAACCAGAAACTAATTTTTCTTTTTTTGAAGAAAACCACAAACTAATTTTTTTTTCTTGAAGAAAACCACAAACTAATTTTCTTTCTTTGAAGAAAACCACTGACTAGTATTTCTTTTTTTTAAGAAATAGACAAACTAATTCTCTTTTTTTAAAGAAAACCACAAACTAATTTTCTTTTTTTGAAGAAAACCACAAACTAATTTTCTTTTTTTGAAGAAAACAAAAAACTATTTTTCTTTTTTTGAAACAAACTACAAACTAATTTTCTTTTTTTGAAGAAAATCACAAACTAATTTTTTTTTGAAGAAAACCACAAACTAATTTTCATTTTGTGTAGAAAACCACAAACTAATTTTTCTTTTTTATAGAAAACCACAAACTAATTTTCTTTTTTTGAAGAAAACCACAAACTAATTTTCTTTTTTTGATGAAAACCACAAACTAATTTTATTTTTTTGGAGAAAACCAGAAACTAATTTTATTTTTTTGAAGAAGACCACAAACAATTTTTTCTTTTTTTGATGAAAACCTCAAACTAATTTTCTTTTTTTGGAGAAAACCACAAACTAATTTTCTTTTTGTGAAGAAAACCACAAACTAATTTTTCTTTTTTGAAGAAAACCACAAACTAATTTTTCTTTTTTTGAAGAAAACCACAAACTAATTTTCTTTTTTTGAAGAAAACCAACTAATTTTCTTTTTTTGAAGAAAATCACAAACTAATTTTGTTTTTTTTAAGAAAACCACAAAATAGTTTTCTTTTTTTGAAACAAACTACAAACTAATTTTTTTTTTTTTAAGAAAATCCCAAACTAATTTTTCTTTTTTTGAAAAAAACCACAAACTAATTTTCTTTTTTTTGATTTAAACCACAAACTAATTTTCTTTTTGTGAAGAAAACCACAAACTAATTTATCTTTTTTGAAGAAAACCACATACTAATTTATTTTTTGAAGAAAACCACAAACTAATTTTCTTTTTTTGGAGAAAACCACAAACTAATTTTATTTTTTTGAAGAAAACCACAAACTTTTTTTTTTGTTTTGAAGAAAACCACAAACTAATTTTCTTTTTTTGAATAAAACCACAAACTAATTTTTTTTTTTGAAGAAAATCACAAATTTTTTTTTTTTGAAGAAAACCACAAACTAATTTTTTTTTTTTTGAAAAAACCGAAAACTAATTTTCGTTTTTTTGAAGAAAACCACAAACTAATTTTCTTTTTTTTGAAGAAAACCACAAACTAATTTTTTTTTGAAGAAAACCACAAACTAATTTTCTTTTCTTGAAGAAATCCATAAACTAATTTTCTTTATTTGAAGAAAACCACAAACTAATTTTTTATTTTTTTGAAGAAAACCACAAACTAATTTTTTCTTTTTTTGAAGAAAACAACAAACTAATTTTTTTTTATTGAAGAAAACCACAAACTAATTTTCTTTCTTTGAAGAAAACCACAAAATAATTTTCTTTTCTTGAAGAAAACCACAAACTAAATTTCTTTTTTTGAAGAAAACAACAAACTATTTTTTTTTTTTGAAGAAAACCACAAATTAATTTTCTTTTTTTGATGAAAACCACAAACTAATTTTATTTTATTGATGAAAACTACAAACTAATTTTCTTTTTTTGAAGAAAATCACAAACTAATTTTCTTTTTTTGAAGAAAACCACGAACAAATTTCATTTTTTGAAGAAAATCACAAACTAATTTTTCTTTTTTTGAATAAACCCACAAACTAATTATTTTTTTTTAAGAAAACAACAAACTAATTTTTTTTTTTTGAAGAAAACCACAAACTAATTTTCTTTTTTTGAAGAAAACCACGAACAAAGTTCATTTTTTGAAGAAAATCACAAACTATTTTTTTTTTTTTTGAAGAAAACCACAAACTAATTTTTCTTTTTTTGAAGAAAACCACAAACTATTCTTTTTTATTGAAGAAAACCCCAAACTAATTTTCTTTCTATGAAAAAAACCACAAACTAATTTTATTTTTTTTGAAGAAAACCACAAACTAATTAATTTTTTTGACGAAAACCACAAACTAATTTTCTTTTCTTGAAGAAAACCACAAACTAGTTTTCATTTTTTGAAGAAAACCACAAATTATTTTTTCTTTTTTTTATGAAAACCACAAACTAATTTTTCTTTTTTTGGAGAAAACCACAAACTAATTTTTTTTTATTGAAGAAAACCACAAACTAATTTTCTTTCTTTGAAGAAAACCACTAACTAGTATTTCATTTTTTGAAGAAATAGACAAACTAATTCTCTTTTTTTGAAGAAAATCACAAACTAATTTTTTTTTTGAAGAAAACCACAAACAAATTTTCATTTTGTGTAGAAAACCACAAACTAATTTTTCTTTTTTATAGAAAACCACAAACTAATTTTCTTTTTTTGAAGAAAATCACAAACTAATTTTCTTTTTTTGATGAAAACCACAAACTAATTTTATTTTTTTTTGAGAAAACCATAAACTAATTTTATTTTTTTGAAGAAAACCACAAACAATTTTTTCTTTTTTTGATGAAAACCACAAACTAATTTTTTCTTTTTTTGGAGAAAACCACAAACTAATTTTCTTTTTTTTTAAGAAAACCACAAACTAATTAATTTTTTTGAAGAAAACCACAAACTAATTTTCTTTTCTTGAAGAAAACCACAAACTAATTTTCATTTTTTGAAGAAAACCACAAACTATTTATTTTATTTTTTAAGAAAACCACGAACTAATTTTCTTTTTTTTTTGAAAAAACCGAAACCTAATTTTCGTTTTTTTGAAGAAAACCACAAACTAATTTTCTTTTTTTTGAAGAAAACCACAAACTAATTTTCTTTTCTTGAAGAAAACCAAAAACTAATTTTCTTTTTTTTAAGAAAACCACAAACTAATTTTTTATTTTTTTCAAGAAAACCACAAACTATTTCCTTATTTTGAAGAAAACCAAATACTAATATTCTTTTTTTCAAGAAAACCACAAACTATTTTTCTGTTTTGATGAAAACCACACACTTATTCTTTTTTTGAAGAAAATCACAAACTAATTTTATTTTTTTTGAAAAAACCACAAACTAATTTTCTGTTTTTTGAAGAAAACCACAAACTAATTTTCTTTTTTTGAAGAAAAACACAAACTAATTTCATTATTGTGAAGAAAACCAAATACTAATATTCTTTTTTTGAAGAAAACCACAAACTATTTTTCGGTTTTTGATGAAAACCACAAACTAATTCTTTTTTTCAAGAAAATCACAAACTAATTGTCTTTTTTTTGAAGAAAACCACAAACTAATTAATTTTTTTGAAGAAAACCACAAACTAATTTTCTTTTCTTGAAGAAAACCACAAACCAGTTTTCATTTTTTGAAGAAAACCACAAATTATTTTTTCTTTTTTTTAAGAAAACCACAAACTAATTTTTCTTTTTTTGAAGAAAACCACAAACTAATTTTTTTTTATTGAAGAAAACCACAAACTAATTTTCTTTCTTTGAAGAAAACCACAAACTAGTATTTCTTTTTTTTAAGAAATAGACAAACTAATTCTCTTTTTTTAAAGAAAACCACAAACTAATTTTCTTTTTTTGAAGAAAACCACAAACTAATTTTCTTTTTTTGAAGAAAACCAAAAACTATTTTTCTTTTTTTGAAACAAACTACAAACTAATTTTCTTTTTTTGAAGAAAATCACAAACTAATTTTTTTTTGAAGAAAACCAGAAAAAAATTTTCATTTTGTGTAGAAAACCACAAACTAATTTTTCTTTTTTATAGAAAACCACAAACTAATTTTCTTTTTTTGAAGAAAACCACAAACTAATTTTCTTTTTTTGATGAAAACCACAAACTAATTTTATTTTTTTGGAGAAAACCAGAAACTAATTTTATTTTTTTGAAGAAGACCACAAACAATTTTTTCTTTTTTTGATGAAAACCTCAAGCTAATTTTCTTTTTTTGGAGAAAACCACAAACTAATTTTCTTTTTCTGAAGAAAACCACAAACTAATTTTTCTTTTTTGAAGAAAACCACAAACTAATTTTTCTTTTTTTGAAGAAAACCACAAACTAATTTTCTTTTTTTGAAGAAAACCAACTAATTTTATATTTTTGAAGAAAACCACAAACTAATTTTGTTTTTTTGAAGAAAACCACAAAATATTTTTCTTTTTTTGAAACAAACTACAAACTAATTTTTTTTTTTTGAAGAAAATCACAAACTAATTTTTCTTTTTTTGAAAAAAACCACAAACTAATTTTCTTTTTTTTGATTTAAACCACAAACTAATTTTCTTTTTGTGAAGAAAACCACAAACTAATTTATCTTTTTTGAAGAAAACCACATACTAATTTTTTTTTTTGAAGAAAACCACAAACTAATTTTCTTTTTTTGGAGAAAACCACAAACTAATTTTATTTTTTTGAAGAAAACCACAAACTTTTTTTTTTGTTTTGAAGAAAACCACAAACTAATTTTCTTTTTTTGAATAAAACCACAAACTAATTTTTTTTTTTGAAGAAAATCACAAATTTTTTTTTTTTTGAAGAAAACCACAAACTAATTTTCTTTTTTTTTTTAAAAAACCGAAAACTAATTTTCGTATTTTTGAAGAAAACCACAAACTAATTTTCTTTTTTTTGAAGAAAACCACAAACTAATTTTCTTTTCTTGAAGAAAACCATAAACTAATTTTCTTTATTTGAAGAAAACCACAAACTAATTTTTTATTTTTTTGAAGAAAACCACAAACTAATTTTTTCTTTTTTTGAAGAAAACAACAAACTAATTTTTTTTTATTGAAGAAAACCACAAACTAATTTTCTTTCTTTGAAGAAAACCACAAAATAATTTTCTTTTCTTGAAGAAAACCACAAACTAATTTTCTTTTTTTGATGAAAACAACAAACTATTTTTTTTTTTTGAAGAAAACCACAAATTAATTTTCTTTTTTTGATGAAAACCACAAACTAATTTTATTTTTTTGATGAAAACCACAAACTAATTTTCTTTTTTTGAAGAAAATCACAAACTAATTTTTCTTTTTTTGAATAAACCCACAAACTAATTATTTTTTTGAAGAAAACAACAAACTAATTTTCTTTTTTTGAAGAAAACCACAAACTAATTTTCTTTTTTTGAAGAAAACCACGAACAAATTTCATTTTTTGAAGAAAATCACAAACTATTTTTTTTTTTTTGAAGAAAACCACAAACTAATTTTTCTTTTTTTGAAGAAAACCACAAACTATTCTTTTTTATTGAAGAAAACCCCAAACTAATTTTCTTTCTATGAAAAAAACCACAAACTAATTTTTTTTTTTTTGAAGAAAACCACAAACTAATTAATTTTTTTGACGAAAACCACAAACTAATTTTCTTTTCTTGAAGAAAACCACAAACTAGTTTTCATTTTTTGAAGAAAACCACAAATTATTTTTTCTTTTTTTTAAGAAAACCACAAACTAATTTTTCTTTTTTTGGAGAAAACCACAAACTAATTTTTTTTTATTGAAGAAAACCACAAACTAATTTTCTTTCTTTGAAGAAAACCACTAACTAGTATTTCATTTTTTGAAGAAATAGACAAACTAATTCTCTTTTTTTGAAGAAAATCACAAACTAATTTTTTTTTTGAAGAAAACCACAAACAAATTTTCATTTTGTGTAGAAAACCACAAACTAATTTTTCTTTTTTATAGAAAACCACAAACTAATTTTCTTTTTTTGAAGAAAATCACAAACTAATTTTCTTTTTTTGATGAAAACCACAAACTAATTTTATTTTTTTTTGAGAAAACCATAAACTAATTTTATTTTTTTGAAGAAAACCACAAACAATTTTTTCTTTTTTTGATGAAAACCACAAACTAATTTTCTTTTTTTGGAGAAAACCACAAACTAATTTTCTTTTTTTTTAAGAAAACCACAAACTAATTAATTTTTTTGAAGAAAACCACAAACTAATTTTCTTTTCTTGAAGAAAACCACAAACTAATTTTCATTTTTCGAAGAAAACCACAAACTATTTATTTTATTTTTTAAGAAAACCACGAACTAATTTTCTTTTTTTTTTGAAAAAACCGAAACCTAATTTTCGTTTTTTTGAAGAAAACCACAAACTAATTTTCTTTTTTTTGAAGAAAACCACAAACTAATTTTCTTTTCTTGAAGAAAACCAAAAACTAATTTTCTTTTTTTTAAGAAAACCACAAACTAATTTTTTATTTTTTTCAAGAAAACCACAAACTATTTCCTTATTTTGAAGAAAACCAAATACTAATATTCTTTTTTTCAAGAAAACCACAAACTATTTTTCTGTTTTGATGAAAACCACACACTTATTCTTTTTTTGAAGAAAATCACAAACTAATTTTATTTTTTTTGAAAAAACCACAAATTAATTTTCTGTTTTTTGAAGAAAACCACAAACTAATTTTCTTTTTTTGAAGAAAAACACAAACTAATTTCATTATTGTGAAGAAAACCAAATACTAATATTCTTTTTTTGAAGAAAACCACAAACTATTTTTCGGTTTTTGATGAAAACCACAAACTAATTCTTTTTTTCAAGAAAATCACAAACTAATTGTCTTTTTTTTGAAGAAAACCACAAACTAATTAATTTTTTTGAAGAAAACCACAAACTAATTTTCTTTTCTTGAAGAAAACCACAAACCAGTTTTCATTTTTTGAAGAAAACCACAAATTATTTTTTCTTTTTTTTAAGAAAACCACAAACTAATTTTTCTTTTTTTGAAGAAAACCACAAACTAATTTTTTTTTATTGAAGAAAACCACAAACTAATTTTCTTTCTTTGAAGAAAACCACTAACTAGTATTTCTTTTTTTTAAGAAATAGACAAACTAATTTTCTTTTTTTAAAGAAAACCACAAACTAATTTTCTTTTTTTGAAGAAAACCACAAACTAATTTTCTTTTTTTGAAGAAAACCAAAAACTATTTTTCTTTTTTTGAAACAAACTACAAACTAATTTTCTTTTTTTGAAGAAAATCACAAACTAATTTTTTTTTGAAGAAAACCACAAAAAAATTTTCATTTTGTGTAGAAAACCACAAACTAATTTTTCTTTTTTATAGAAAACCACAAACTAATTTTCTTTTTTTGAAGAAAACCACAAACTAATTTTCTTTTTTTGATGAAAACCACAAACTAATTTTATTTTTTTGGAGAAAACCAGAAACTAATTTTATTTTTTTGAAGAAGACCACAAACAATTTTTTCTTTTTTTGATGAAAACCTCAAGCTAATTTTCTTTTTTTGGAGAAAACCACAAACTAATTTTCTTTTTCTGAAGAAAACCACAAACTAATTTTTCTTTTTTGAAGAAAACCACAAACTAATTTTTCTTTTTTTGAAGAAAACCACAAACTAATTTTCTTTTTTTGAAGAAAACCAACTAATTTTATATTTTTGAAGAAAACCACAAACTAATTTTGTTTTTTTGAAGAAAACCACAAAATATTTTTCTTTTTTTGAAACAAACTACAAACTAATTTTTTTTTTTTGAAGAAAATCACAAACTAATTTTTCTTTTTTTGAAAAAAACCACAAACTAATTTTCTTTTTTTTGATTTAAACCACAAACTAATTTTCTTTTTGTGAAGAAAACCACAAACTAATTTATCTTTTTTGAAGAAAACCACATACTAATTTTTTTTTTTGAAGAAAACCACAAACTAATTTTCTTTTTTTGGAGAAAACCACAAACTAATTTTAATTTTTTGAAGAAAACCACAAACTTTTTTTTTTGTTTTGAAGAAAACCACAAACTAATTTTCTTTTTTTGAATAAAACCACAAACTAATTTTTTTTTTTGAAGAAAATCACAAATTTTTTTTTTTTTGAAGAAAACCACAAACTAATTTTCTTTTTTTTTTTAAAAAACCGAAAACTAATTTTCGTATTTTTGAAGAAAACCACAAACTAATTTTCTTTTTTTTGAAGAAAACCACAAACTAATTTTCTTTTCTTGAAGAAAACCATAAACTAATTTTCTTTATTTGAAGAAAACCACAAACTAATTTTTTATTTTTTTGAAGAAAACCACAAACTAATTTTTTCTTTTTTTGAAGAAAACAACAAACTAATTTTTTTTTATTGAAGAAAACCACAAACTAATTTTCTTTCTTTGAAGAAAACCACAAAATAATTTTCTTTTCTTGAAGAAAACCACAAACTAATTTTCTTTTTTTGATGAAAACAACAAACTATTTTTTTTTTTTGAAGAAAACCACAAATTAATTTTCTTTTTTTGATGAAAACCACAAACTAATTTTATTTTTTTGATGAAAACCACAAACTAATTTTCTTTTTTTGAAGAAAATCACAAACTAATTTTTCTTTTTTTGAATAAACCCACAAACTAATTATTTTTTTGAAGAAAACCACAAACTAATTTTCTTTTTTTGAAGAAAACCACAAACTAATTTTTCTTTTTTTGAAGAAAACCACGAACTATTTTTTTTTTTTTTTCAAGAAAACCACAAACTAATTTTTCTTTTTTTGAAGAAAACCACAAACTATTCTTTTTTATTGAAGAAAACCCCAAACTAATTTTCTTTCTTTGAAAAAAACCACAAACTAATTTTCTTTTTTTTGAAGAAAACCACAAACTAGTTTTCTTTTTTTTAAGATAAACACAAACTAATTTCCTTATTTTGAAGAAAACCAAATACTAATATTCTTTTTTTGAAGAAAACCACAAACTATTTTACGTGTTTTTGATGAAAACCACAAACTAATATTTTTTTTGAAGAAAATCACAAACTAATTTTCGTTTTATTGAAGAAAACCACAAACTAATTTTCTTTTTTTTGAAGAAAACCACAAACTAATTAATTTTTTTGAAGAAAACCACAAACTAATTTTCTTTTCTTGAAGAAAACCACATACTAATTTTCATTTTTTGAAGAAAACCACAAACAATTTATTTTTTTTTTAAGAAAACAACAAACTAATTTTTTTTTTTTTTTTAAAAACCGAAAACTAATTGTCGTTTTTTTGAAGAAAACCACAAACTAATTTTCTTTTTTTTGAAGAAAACCACAAACTAATTTTTTTTTTTTTGAAGAAAACCACAAACTAATTTTCTTTTCTTGAAGAAAACCACAAACTAATTTTCTTTTTTTGAAGAAAACCACAAACTATTTTTCTTTTTTTGAAACAAACTACAAACTAATTTTCTTTTTTTGAAGAAAATAACAAACTAATTTTTCTTTTTTTGAAGAAAACCACAAACTAATTTTCTTTTTGTGAAGAAAACCACAAACTAATTTTTCTTTTTTGAAGAAAACCACAAACTAATTTTCTTTTTTTTGAAGAAAACCACAAACTAATTTTCATTTTTTGAAGAAAACCAAAAACTATATTTTTTTTTTTTTGAAGAAAACCACAAACTAATTTTCTTTTTTTTTTTAAAAAAACCGAAAACTAATTTTCGTTTTTCTAAAGAAAACCACAAACTAATTTTCTTTTTTTTGAAGAAAACCACAAACTAATTTTTTTTTTTTTAAGAAATCCACAAACTAATTTTCTTTTCTTGAAGAAAACCACAAACTAATTTTCTTTTTTTGAAGAAAACCGCAAACTAATTTTTTATTTTTTTGAAGAAAACCACAAACTATTTCCTTATTTTGAAGAAAATCAAATACTAATATTTTTTTTTTCAAGAAAACCACAAACTATTTTTCTGTTTTGATGAAAACCACACACTAATTCTTTTTTTGGAGAAAATCACAAACTAATTTTAGTTTTTTTGAAAAAACCACAAACTAATTTTCTGTTTTTTGAAGAAAACCACAAACTAATTTTCTTTTTTTGAAGGAAAACACAAACTAATTTCATTATTTTGAAGAAAACCAAATACTAATATTCTTTTTTTTGAAGAAAACCACAAACTATTTTTCGATTTTTTATGAAAACCACAAACTAATTCTTTTTTTCAAGAAAATCACAAACTAATTTTCTTTTTTTTGAAGAAAACCACAAACTAATTAATTTTTTTGAAGAAAACCACAAACTAATTTTCTTTTTTTGAAGAAAACCACAAACTAATTTTCTTTTTGTGAAGAAAACCACAAACTAATTTTTCTTTTTTGAATAAAACCACAAACTAATTTTCTTTTTTTAAGAAAACCACAAACTAATTTTCTTGTTTTGTTGAAAACCACAAACTAATTTTATTTTTTTTAAGCAAACCACAAACTAATTTTCTTGTTTTGTTGAAAACCACAAACTAATTTTCTTTTCTTGATGAAAACCACAAACTAATTTTTTTTTTTATAAGAAAACCACATACTAATTTTCTTTTTTTGGAAGAAAACAACAAACTAATTTTTCTTTTTTGAAGAAAATCACAAACTAATTTTTCTTTTTTTGAAGAAAACCACAATCTAATTTTTCTTTTTTTGAAGAAAACCACAAACTAATTTTTCTTTTTGTGAATAAAACCCCAAACTAATTTTCTTTTTTTGATGAAAAGCAAAAACTAATTTTCTTTTTTTTTGAAGGGAAAAGTACAAACTAATTTTTTTTTTTTGAAGAAAAACACAAACTAATTTTTTTTTGTGAAGAAAACCACAAGCCAATTTTCTTTTTTAGAAGAAAACCAAAATCTAATTTTTTTTTTTTGAAGAAAACCACAAACTAATTTTCTTTTTTGAAGAAAACCACAAGCTAATTTTATTTTTTTGAAGAAAACCAAAATCTAATTTTTTATTTTTTTAAGAAAACCACAAACTAATTTACTTTTTGTGAAGAAAACCACAAACTAATTTTCATTTTTTGAAGAAAACCACAAACTAATTTTCTTTTTTTGAAGAAAACCACAAACTAAATTTTATCTTTTGGAGGAAAACCACAAACTGATTTTCTTTTTTTGAAGAAAACAACAAAATAATTTTCTTTTTTTGAAGAAAACCTCAAACTAATTGTTCTTTTTTTGAAGAAACCCACAAACTAATTTTTTTTTTTTGAAGAAAACCAAAATCTAATTTTCGTTTTTTTTGAAGAAAACCACAAACTAATTTTCTTTTTTTGTTGAAAACCACAAACTAATTTTATTTTTTTGAAGAAAACCACAAACAAAATTTTCTTTTCTTGAAGAAAACCACAAACTAATTTTTCTTTTTTAAAAGAAAACCACGTACTAATTTTCTTTTTTTGGAAGAAAACAACAAACTAGTATTTCTTTTTTTGAAGAAATAGAGAAACTAATTCTCTTTTTTTAAAGAAAACCACAAACTAATTTTCTTTTTTTGAATAAAACCACAAACTAATTTTCTTTTTTTAAAGAAAACCACAAACTAATTTTCTTTTTTTTAAGAAAACCAAAAACTATTTTTCTTTTTTTGAAACAAACTACAAACTAATTTTCTTTTTTTGAAGAAAATCACAGACTAATTTTTTTTTTTTGAAGAAAACCACAAACAAATTTTCTTTTTGTGTAGAAAACCACAAAATAATTTTTCTTTTTTATAGAAAACCACAAACTAATTTTCTTTTTTTGAAGAAAAACACAAACAATTTTTTCGTTTTTTGATGAAAACCACAAACTAATTTTTTTTTTGGAGAAAACCACAAACTAATTTTCTTTTTGTGAAGAAAACCACAAACTAATTTTTCTTTTTTGAAGAAAACCACAAACTAATTTTTCTTTTATTGAAGAAAACCACAAACTAATTTTCTTTTTTTGAATAAAACCACAAACTAATTTTTTTTTTTGAAGAAAATCACAAATTTTTTTTTTTTTGAAGAAAACCACAAACTAATTTTCTTTTTTTTTTTAAAAAACGGAAAACTAATTTTCGTATTTTTGAAGAAAACCACAAACTAATTTTCTTTTTTTTGAAGAAAACCACAAACTAATTTTCTTTTCTTGAAGAAAACCATAAACTAATTTTCTTTATTTGAAGAAAACCACAAACTAATTTTTTATTTTTTTGAAGAAAACCACAAACTAATTTTTTCTTTTTTTGAAGAAAACAACAAACTAATTTTTTTTTATTGAAGAAAACCACAAACTAATTTTCTTTCTTTGAAGAAAACCACAAAATAATTTTCTTTTCTTGAAGAAAACCACAAACTAATTTTCTTTTTTTGATGAAAACAACAAACTATTTTTTTTTTTTGAAGAAAACCACAAATTAATTTTCTTTTTTTGATGAAAACCACAAACTAATTTTATTTTTTTGATGAAAACCACAAACTAATTTTCTTTTTTGAAGAAAATCACGAACTAATTTTTCTTTTTTTGAATAAACCCACAAACTAATTATTTTTTTGAAGAAAACAACAAACTAATTTTCTTTTTTTGAAGAAAACCACAAACTAATTTTCTTTTTTTGAAGAAAACCACGAACAAATTTCATTTTTTGAAGAAAATCACAAACTATTTTTTTTTTTTTTTCAAGAAAACCACAAACTAATTTTTCTTTTTTTGAAGAAAACCACAAACTATTCTTTTTTATTGAAGAAAACCCCAAACTAATTTTCTTTCTTTGAAAAAAACCACAAACTAATTTTCTTTTTTTTGAAGAAAACCACAAACTAGTTTTCTTTTTTTTAAGATAAACACAAACTAATTTCCTTATTTTGAAGAAAACCAAATACTAATATTCTTTTTTTGAAGAAAACCACAAACTATTTTACGTGTTTTTGATGAAAACCACAAACTAATATTTTTTTTGAAGAAAATCACAAACTAATTTTCGTTTTATTGAAGAAAACCACAAACTAATTTTCTTTTTTTTGAAGAAAACCACAAACTAATTAATTTTTTTGAAGAAAACCACAAACTAATTTTCTTTTCTTGAAGAAAACCACATACTAATTTTCATTTTTTGAAGAAAACCACAAACAATTTTTTTTTTTTTTAAGAAAACAACAAACTAATTTTTTTTTTTTTTTTAAAAACCGAAAACTAATTGTCGTTTTTTTGAAGAAAACCACAAACTAATTTTCTTTTTTTTGAAGAAAACCACAAACTAATTTTTTTTTTTTTGAAGAAAACCACAAACTAATTTTCTTTTCTTGAAGAAAACCACAAACTAATTTTCTTTTTTTGAAGAAAACCACAAACTATTTTTCTTTTTTTGAAACAAACTACAAACTAATTTTCTTTTTTTGAAGAAAATAACAAACTAATTTTTCTTTTTTTGAAGAAAACCACAAACTAATTTTCTTTTTGTGAAGAAAACCACAAACTAATTTTTCTTTTTTGAAGAAAACCACAAACTAATTTTCTTTTTTTTGAAGAAAACCACAAACTAATTTTCATTTTTTGATGAAAACCAAAAACTATATTTTTTTTTTTGAAGAAAACAACAAACTAATTTTCTTTTTTTTTTTAAAAAAACCGAAAACTAATTTTCGTTTTTCTAAAGAAAACCACAAACTAATTTTCTTTTTTTTGAAGAAAACCACAAACTAATTTTTTTTTTTTTAAGAAAACCACAAACTAATTTTCTTTTTTTGAAGAAAACCACAAACTAATTTTCTTTTTGTGAAGAAAACCACAAACTAATTTTTCTTTTTTGAATAAAACCACAAACTAATTTTCTTTTTTTAAGAAAACCACAAACTAATTTTCTTGTTTTGTTGAAAACCACAAACTAATTTTATTTTTTTTAAGCAAACCACAAACTAATTTTCTTGTTTTGTTGAAAACCACAAACTAATTTTCTTTTCTTGATGAAAACCACAAACTAATTTTTTTTTTTATAAGAAAACCACATACTAATTTTCTTTTTTTTGAAGAAAACAACAAACTAATTTTTCTTTTTTGAAGAAAATCACAAACTAATTTTTCTTTTTTTGAAGAAAACCACAATCTAATTTTTCTTTTTTTGAAGAAAACCACAAACTAATTTTTCTTTTTGTGAATAAAACCCCAAACTAATTTTCTTTTTTTGATGAAAAGCAAAAACTAATTTTCTTTTTTTTGAAGGGAAAAGTACAAACTAATTTTTTTTTTTTGAAGAAAAACACAAACTAATTTTTTTTTGTGAAGAAAACCACAAGCCAATTTTCTTTTTTAGAAGAAAACCAAAATCTAATTTTTTTTTTTTGAAGAAAACCACAAACTAATTTTCTTTTTTGAAGAAAACCACAAGCTAATTTTATTTTTTTGAAGAAAACCAAAATCTTATTTTTTTTTTTTTTAAGAAAACCACAAACTAATTTACTTTTTGTGAAGAAAACCACAAACTAATTTTCATTTTTTGAAGAAAACCACAAACTAATTTTCTTTTTTTGAAGAAAACCACAAACTAAATTTTATCTTTTGGAGGAAAACCACAAACTGATTTTCTTTTTTTGAAGAAAACAACAAAATAATTTTCTTTTTTTGAAGAAAACCTCAAACTAATTGTTCTTTTTTTGAAGAAACCCACAAAGTAATTTTCTTTTTTTGAAGAAAACCAAAATCTAATTTTCGTTTTTTTTGAAGAAAACCACAAACTAATTTTCTTTTTTTGTTGAAAACCACAAACTAATTTTATTTTTTTGAAGAAAACCACAAACAAAATTTTCTTTTCTTGAAGAAAACCACAAACTAATTTTTCTTTTTTATAAGAAAACCACGTACTAATTTTCTTTTTTTGGAAGAAAACAACAAACTAGTATTTCTTTTTTTGAAGAAATAGAGAAACTAATTCTCTTTTTTTAAAGAAAACCACAAACTAATTTTCTTTTTTTGAATAAGACCACAAACTAATTTTCTTTTTTTAAAGAAAACCACAAACTAATTTTCTTTTTTTGAAGAAAACCAAAAACTATTTTTCTTTTTTTGAAACAAACTACAAACTAATTTTCTTTTTTTGAAGAAAATCACAGACTAATTTTTATAATTTTTCTTTTTTATAGAAAACCACAAACTAATTTTCTTTTTTTGAAGAAAAACACAAACAATTTTTTCTTTTTTTTATGAAAACCACAAACTCATTTTTTTTTTGGAGAAAACCACAAACTAATTTTCTTTTTGTGAAGAAAACCACAAACTAATTTTTCTTTTTTGAAGAAAACCACAAACTAATTTTTCTTTTTTTGAAGAAAACCACAAACTAATTTTCTTTTTTTGAAGAAAACCAACTAATTTTATATTTTTGAAGAAAAACCACAAACTAATTTTTCTTTTCTTGAAGAAAACCACAAACTAATTTTCTTTTTTTGAAGAAAACCACAAACTAATTTTCTTTTTGTGAAGAAAACCACAAACTAATTTATCTTTTTTGAAGAAAACCACAAACTAATTTTCTTTTTTTGATGAAAACCACAAACTAATTTTCTTTTTTTGGAGAAAACCACAAACTAATTTTATTTTTTTGAAGAAAACCACAAACTTTTTTTTTTTGTTTTGAAGAAAACCACAAACTAATTTTCTTTTTTTGAATAAAATCACAAAATAATTTTTTTTTTTTAAGAAAATCACAAACTTTTTTTTTTTTGAAGAAAACCACAAACTAATTTTCTTTTTTTTTGAAAAAACCGAAAACTAATTTTCGTTTTTTTGAAGAAAACCACAAACTAATTTTTTATTTTTTTGAAGAAAACCACAAACTAATTTTTTCTTTTTTTGAAGAAAACAACAAACTAATTTTTTTTTATTGAAGAAAACCACAAACTAATTTTCTTTCTTTGAAGAAAACCACAAAATAATTTTCTTTTCTTGAAGAAAACCACAAACTAATTTTCTTTTTTTGATGAAAACAACAAACTATTTTTTTTTCTTGAAGAAAACCACAAACTAATATGTCTTTTTTATAAGAAAACCACATACTAATTTTCTTTTTTTGGAAGAAAACAACAAACTAGTATTTCTTTTTTTGAAGAAATAGACAAACTAATTCTCTTTTTTTAAAGAAAAGCACAAACTAATTTTCTTTTTTTGAATAAAACCACAAACTAATTTTCTTTTTTTGAAGAAAACCACAAACTAATTTTCTTTTTTTGAAGAAAACCAAAAACTATTTTTTTTTTAAACAAACTAGAAACTAATTTTCTTTTTTTGAAGAAAATCACAAACTAATTTTCTTTTTTTGATGAAAACCACAAACTAATTTTATTTTTTTGATGAAAACCACAAACTAATTTTCTTTTTTTGAAGAAAATCACAAACTAATTTTTCTTTTTTTGAATAAACCCACAAACTAATTATTTTTTTGAAGAAAACAACAAACTAATTTTCTTTTTTTGAAGAAAACCACAAACTAATTTTCTTTTTTTGAAGAAAACCACGAACAAATTTCATTTTTTGAAGAAAATCACAAACTATTTTTTTTTTTTTTTCAAGAAAACCACAAACTAATTTTTCTTTTTTTGAAGAAAACCACAAACTATTCTTTTTTATTGAAGAAAACCCCAAACTATTTTTTTTTTTTGAAGAAAACCACAAATTAATTTTCTTTTTTTGATGAAAACCACAAACTAATTTTATTTTTTTGATGAAAACCACAAACTAATTTTCTTTTTTTGAAGAAAATCACAAACTAATTTTTCTTTTTTTGAATAAACCCACAAACTAATTATTTTTTTGAAGAAAACCACAAACTAATTTTCTTTTTTTGAAGAAAACCACAAACTAATTTTTCTTTTTTTGAAGAAAACCACGAACTATTTTTTTTTTTTTTTCAAGAAAACCACAAACTAATTTTTCTTTTTTTGAAGAAAACCACAAACTATTCTTTTTTATTGAAGAAAACCCCAAACTAATTTTCTTTCTTTGAAAAAAACCACAAACTAATTTTCTTTTTTTTGAAGAAAACCACAAACTAGTTTTCTTTTTTTTAAGATAAACACAAACTAATTTCCTTATTTTGAAGAAAACCAAATACTAATATTCTTTTTTTGAAGAAAACCACAAACTATTTTACGTGTTTTTGATGAAAACCACAAACTAATATTTTTTTTGAAGAAAATCACAAACTAATTTTCGTTTTATTGAAGAAAACCACAAACTAATTTTCTTTTTTTTGAAGAAAACCACAAACTAATTAATTTTTTTGAAGAAAACCACAAACTAATTTTCTTTTCTTGAAGAAAACCACATACTAATTTTCATTTTTTGAAGAAAACCACAAACAATTTATTTTTTTTTTAAGAAAACAACAAACTAATTTTTTTTTTTTTTTTAAAAACCGAAAACTAATTGTCGTTTTTTTGAAGAAAACCACAAACTAATTTTCTTTTTTTTGAAGAAAACCACAAACTAATTTTTTTTTTTTTGAAGAAAACCACAAACTAATTTTCTTTTCTTGAAGAAAACCACAAACTAATTTTCTTTTTTTGAAGAAAACCACAAACTATTTTTCTTTTTTTGAAACAAACTACAAACTAATTTTCTTTTTTTGAAGAAAATAACAAACTAATTTTTCTTTTTTTGAAGAAAACCACAAACTAATTTTCTTTTTGTGAAGAAAACCACAAACTAATTTTTCTTTTTTGAAGAAAACCACAAACTAATTTTCTTTTTTTTGAAGAAAATCACAAACTAATTTTTCTTTTTTTGAATAAACCCACAAACTAATTATTTTTTTGAAGAAAACAACAAACTAATTTTCTTTTTTTGAAGAAAACCACAAACTAATTTTCTTTTTTTGAAGAAAACCACGAACAAATTTCATTTTTTGAAGAAAATCACAAACTATTTTTTTTTTTTTTTCAAGAAAACCACAAACTAATTTTTCTTTTTTTGAAGAAAACCACAAACTATTCTTTTTTATTGAAGAAAACCCCAAACTATTTTTTTTTTTTGAAGAAAACCACAAATTAATTTTCTTTTTTTGATGAAAACCACAAACTAATTTTATTTTTTTGATGAAAACCACAAACTAATTTTCTTTTTTTGAAGAAAATCACAAACTAATTTTTCTTTTTTTGAATAAACCCACAAACTAATTATTTTTTTGAAGAAAACCACAAACTAATTTTCTTTTTTTGAAGAAAACCACAAACTAATTTTTCTTTTTTTGAAGAAAACCACGAACTATTTTTTTTTTTTTTTCAAGAAAACCACAAACTAATTTTTCTTTTTTTGAAGAAAACCACAAACTATTCTTTTTTATTGAAGAAAACCCCAAACTAATTTTCTTTCTTTGAAAAAAACCACAAACTAATTTTCTTTTTTTTGAAGAAAACCACAAACTAGTTTTCTTTTTTTTAAGATAAACACAAACTAATTTCCTTATTTTGAAGAAAACCAAATACTAATATTCTTTTTTTGAAGAAAACCACAAACTATTTTACGTGTTTTTGATGAAAACCACAAACTAATATTTTTTTTGAAGAAAATCACAAACTAATTTTCGTTTTATTGAAGAAAACCACAAACTAATTTTCTTTTTTTTGAAGAAAACCACAAACTAATTAATTTTTTTGAAGAAAACCACAAACTAATTTTCTTTTCTTGAAGAAAACCACATACTAATTTTCATTTTTTGAAGAAAACCACAAACAATTTATTTTTTTTTTAAGAAAACAACAAACTAATTTTTTTTTTTTTTTTAAAAACCGAAAACTAATTGTCGTTTTTTTGAAGAAAACCACAAACTAATTTTCTTTTTTTTGAAGAAAACCACAAACTAATTTTTTTTTTTTTGAAGAAAACCACAAACTAATTTTCTTTTCTTGAAGAAAACCACAAACTAATTTTCTTTTTTTGAAGAAAACCACAAACTATTTTTCTTTTTTTGAAACAAACTACAAACTAATTTTCTTTTTTTGAAGAAAATAACAAACTAATTTTTCTTTTTTTGAAGAAAACCACAAACTAATTTTCTTTTTGTGAAGAAAACCACAAACTAATTTTTCTTTTTTGAAGAAAACCACAAACTAATTTTCTTTTTTTTGAAGAAAACCACAAACTAATTTTCATTTTTTGAAGAAAACCAAAAACTATATTTTTTTTTTTTGAAGAAAACCACAAACTAATTTTCTTTTTTTTTTTAAAAAAACCGAAAACTAATTTTCGTTTTTCTAAAGAAAACCACAAACTAATTTTCTTTTTTTTGAAGAAAACCACAAACTAATTTTTTTTTTTTTTAAGAAAACCACAAACTAATTTTCTTTTCTTGAAGAAAACCACAAACTAATTTTCTTTTTTTGAAGAAAACCACAAACTAATTTTTTATTTTTTTGAAGAAAACCACAAACTATTTCCTTATTTTGAAGAAAATCAAATACTAATATTTTTTTTTTCAAGAAAACCACAAACTATTTTTCTGTTTTGATGAAAACCACACACTAATTCTTTTTTCGGAGAAAATCACAAACTAATTTTAGTTTTTTTGAAAAAACCACAAACTAATTTTCTGTTTTTTGAAGAAAACCACAAACTAATTTTCTTTTTTTGAAGGAAAACACAAACTAATTTCATTATTTTGAAGAAAACCAAATACTAATATTCTTTTTTTTTAAGAAAACCACAAACTATTTTTCGATTTTTTATGAAAACCACAAACTAATTCTTTTTTTCAAGAAAATCACAAACTAATTTTCTTTTTTTTGAAGAAAACCACAAACTAATTAATTTTTTTGAAGAAAACCACAAACTAATTTTCTTTTTTTGAAGAAAACCACAAACTAATTTTCTTTTTGTGAAGAAAACCACAAACTAATTTTTCTTTTTTGAATAAAACCACAAACTAATTTTCTTTTTTTAAGAAAACCACAAACTAATTTTCTTGTTTTGTTGAAAACCACAAACTAATTTTATTTTTTTTAAGCAAACCACAAACTAATTTTCTTGTTTTGTTGAAAACCACAAACTAATTTTCTTTTCTTGATGAAAACCACAAACTAATTTTTTTTTTATAAGAAAACCACATACTAATTTTCTTTTTTTGGAAGAAAACAACAAACTAATTTTTCTTTTTTGAAGAAAATCACAAACTAATTTTTCTTTTTTTGAAGAAAACCACAATCTAATTTTTCTTTTTTTGAAGAAAACCACAAACTAATTTTTCTTTTTGTGAATAAAACCCCAAACTAATTTTCTTTTTTTGATGAAAAGCAAAAACTAATTTTCTTTTTTTTGAAGGGAAAAGTACAAACTAATTTTTTTTTTTTGAAGAAAAACACAAACTAATTTTTTTTTGTGAAGAAAACCACAAGCCAATTTTCTTTTTTAGGAGAAAACCAAAATCTAATTTTTTTTTTTTGAAGAAAACCACAAACTAATTTTCTTTTTTGAAGAAAACCACAAGCTAATTTTATTTTTTTGAAGAAAACCAAAATCTAATTTTTTTTTTTTTTAAGAAAACCACAAACTAATTTACTTTTTGTGAAGAAAACCACAAACTAATTTTCATTTTTTGAAGAAAACCACAAACTAATTTTCTTTTTTTGAAGAAAACCACAAACTAAATTTTATCTTTTGGAGGAAAACCACAAACTGATTTTCTTTTTTTGAAGAAAACAACAAAATAATTTTCTTTTTTTGAAGAAAACCTCAAACTAATTGTTCTTTTTTTGAAGAAACCCACAAACTAATTTTCTTTTTTTGAAGAAAACCAAAATCTAATTTTCGTTTTTTTTGAAGAAAACCACAAACTAATTTTCTTTTTTTGTTGAAAACCACAAACTAATTTTATTTTTTTGAAGAAAACCACAAACAAAATTTTCTTTTCTTGAAGAAAACCACAAACTAATTTTTCTTTTTTATAAGAAAACCACGTACTAATTTTCTTTTTTTGGAAGAAAACAACAAACTAGTATTTCTTTTTTTGAAGAAATAGAGAAACTAATTCTCTTTTTTTAAAGAAAACCACAAACTAATTTTCTTTTTTTGAATAAAACCACAAACTAATTTTCTTTTTTTAAAGAAAACCACAAACTAATTTTCTTTTTTTGAAGAAAACCAAAAACTATTTTTCTTTTTTTGAAACAAACTACAAACTAATTTTCTTTTTTTGAAGAAAATCACAGACTAATTTTTTTTTTTTGAAGAAAACCACAAACAAATTTTCTTTTTGAGTAGAAAACCACAAAATAATTTTTCTTTTTTATAGAAAACCACAAACTATTTTTTCTTTTTTGAAGAAAACCACAAACTAACTTTCATTTTTTCAAGAAAACCACAAACTAATTTTTCTTTTTTGAAGAAAACCACAAACTAACTTTCATTTTTTGAAGAAAACCACAAACTAATTTTTTTTTTTTTTGAAGAAAACCACAAACTAAATTTTATTTTTTTGAAGAAAACCGCAAACTAATTTTCTTTTTTTGAAGAAAACTACAAACTAATTTTCTTTTTTTGAAGAAAACCTCAAACTAATTGTTCTTTTTTTGAAGAAAACCACAAATTAATTTTCTTTTTTTGAAGAAAACCAAAATCTAATTTTCGTTTTTTTTGAAGAAAACCACAAACTAATTTTATTTTTTTTTAAGAAAACCAAAATCTAAATTTCATTTTTTTTGAAGAAAACCGAAACTAATTTTTTTTTTTGAATAAAACCACAAACTAATTTTCTTTTTTTGAAGAAAACCAAAATCTAATTTTCGTTTTTTTTTAAGAAAACCACAAACTAATTTTCTTTTTTTTGATGAAAACTACAAACTAATTTTGTTTTTGTAAGAAAACCACAAACTAATTATCTTTTTTTGAAGAAAACAACAAACTAATTTTCTTTTTTTGAAGAAAACCACAAACTAATTTTCTTTTTTTGAAGAAAACCACAAACTATTTTTCTTTTTTTGAAACAAACTACAAACTAATTTTCTTTTTTTGAAGAAAATCAAAAACTAATTTTTCTTTTTTTGAAGAAAACCACAAACTAATTTTATTTTTTTGAAGAAAACCCCAAACTAATTTTCTTTTTGTGAAGAAAAGCACAAACTAATTTTTCTTTTTTGTAGAAAACCACAAACTAATTTTCTTTTTTTGAAGAAAACCACAAACTAATTTTCTTTTTTTGTTGAAAACCACAAACTAATTTTATTTTTTTGAGGAAAACCACAAACAAAATTTTCTTTTCTTAAAGAAAACCACAAACTAATTTGTCTTTTTTATAAGAAAACCACATACTAATTTTCTTTTTTTGGAAGAAAACAACAAACTAGTATTTCTTTTTTTGAAGAAATAGACAAACTAATTCTCTTTTTTTAAAGAAAACCACAAACTAATTTTCTTTTTTTGAATAAAACCACAACCTAATTTTCTTTTTTTAAAGAAAACCACAAACTAATTTTCTTTTTTTGAAGAAAACTAAAAACTATTTTTCTTTTTTTGAAACAAACTACAAACTAATTTTCTTTTTTTGAAGAAAATCACAGACTAATTTTTTTTTTTTGAAGAAAACCACAAACAAATTTTCTTTTTGTGTAGAAAACCACAAAATAATTTTTCTTTTTTATAGAAAATCACAAACTAATTATCTTTTTTTGAAGAAAAACACAAACAATTTTTTCTTTTTTTGATGAAAACCACAAACTAATTTTTTTTTTTGGAGAAAACCACAAACTAATTTTCTTTTTGTGAAGAAAACCACAAACTAATTTTCTTTTTGTGAAGAAAACCACAAACTAATTTTTCTTTTTTGAAGAAAACCACAAACTAATTTTTCTTTTTTTGAAGAAAACCACAAACTAATTTTCTTTTTTTGAAGAAAACCAACTAATTTTATATTTTTGAAGAAAAACCACAAACTAATTTTTCTTTTCTTGAAGAAAACCACAAACTAATTTTCTTTTTTTGAAGAAAACCACAAACTAATTTTCTTTTTGTGAAGAAAACCACAAACTAATTTATCATTTTTGAAGAAAACCACATACTAATTTTTTTTTTTTGAAGAAAACCACACACTAATTTTTCTTTTTTTGATGAAAACCACACACTAATTTTCTTTTTTTGATGAAAACCACAAACTAATTTTTTTTTTGAAGAAAATCACAAACTAATTTACTATTTGTGAAGAAAACCACAAACTAACTTTCATTTTTTGAAGAAAACCACAAACTAATTTTTCTTTTTTTGAAGAAAACCACAAACTAAATTTTATTTTTTTGAAGAAAACCACAAACTAATTTTCTTTTTTTAAAGAAAACAACAAACTAATTTTCTTTTTTTGAAGAAAACCTCAAACTAATTGTTCTTTTTTTGAAGAAAACCACAAATTAATTTTCTTTTTTTGAAGAAAACCAAAATCTAATTTTAGTTTTTTTTGAAGAAAACCACAAACTAATTTTATTTTTTTTGAAGAAAACCAAAATCTAATTTTCGTTTTTTTTGAAGAAAATCACAAACTAATTTTTTTTTTGAAGAAAACCAATAACTAATTTTCTTTTTTTGAAGAAAACCAAAATCTAATTTTCGTTTTTTTTTGAAGAAAAACACAAACTAATTTTCTTTTTTTTGATGAAAACTACAAACTAATTTTTTTTTTGTAAGAAAACCACAAACTAATTATCTTTTTTTGAAGAAAACAACAAACTAATTTTCATTTTTTGAATAAAACCACAAACTAATTTTATTTTTTTTGAAGAAAACCAAAATCTAATTTTCGTTTTTTTTGAAGAAAATCACAAACTAATTTTTTTTTTTTAAGAAAACCAATAACTAATTTTTTTTTTTTGAAGAAAAGCAAAATCTAATTTTCGTTTTTTTTTGAAGAAAACCACATACAAATTTTCTTTTTTTTTGATGAAAACTACAAACTAATTTTTTTTTTGTAAGAAAACCACAAACTAATTATCTTTTTTTGAAGAAAACAACAAACTAATTTTCTTTTTTTGAAGAAAACCCCAAACTAATTTTCTTTTTTTGAAGAAAACCACAAACTATTTTTCTTTTTTGGAAACAAACTACAAACTAATTTTCTTTTTTTGAAGAAAATCAAAAACTAATTTTTCTTTTTTTGAAGAAAACCACAAACTAATTTTATTTTTTGAAGAAAACCACAAACTAATTTTCTTTTTGTGAAGAAAAGCACAAACTAATTTTTCTTTTTTGAAGAAAACCACAAACCAATTTTCTTTTTTTGAAGAAAACCACAAACTAATTTTATTTTTTTGTTGAAAACCACAAACTAATTTTATTTTTTTGAAGAAAACCACAAACAAAATTTTCTTTTCTTCAAGAAAACCACAAACTAATTTTTCTTTTTTATAAGAAAACCACATACTAATTTTCTTTTTTTGGAAGAAAACAACAAACTAGTATTTCTTTTTTTGAAGAAATCGACAAACTAATTCTCTTTTTTTAAAGAAAACCAGAAACTAATTTTCTTTTTTTGAAGAAAACCACAAACTAATTTTCTTTTTGTGAAGAAAACCACAAACTAATTTATCATTTTTGATGAAAATGACATACTAATTTTTTTTTTTTTGAAGAAAACCACAAACTAATTTTCTTTTTTTGATGAAAACCACAAACTAATTTTCTTTTTTTGGAGAAATCCACAAACTAATTTTATTTTTTTGAAGAAAACCACAAACATTTTTTTTTTGTTTTGAAGAAAACCACAAACTAATTTCCTTTTTTTGAATAAAATCACAAACTAATTTTTTTTTTTGAAGAAAATCACAAACTTTTTTTTTTTTGAAGAAAACCACAAACTAATTTTCTTTTTGTTTGAAAAAACCGAAAACTAATTTTCGTTTGTTTCAAGAAAACCAAAAACTAATTTTTTTTTTTTGAAGGAAACCACAAACTAATTTTTCTTTTTGTGAAGAAAACCACAAACTAATTTCCTTTTTTTGAAGAAAACCACAAACTAATTGTCTTTTTTTGAAGAGAAAACCACAAATTAATTTTTCTTTTTTTGAAGAAAACCACAAACTAATTTTTTTTTTGAAGAAAACCACAAACTTATTTTATTTTTTTGAAGAAAACCAAAATTTAATTTACGTTTTTTTTTAAGAAAACCACAAACTAATTTTCTTTTTTTTTGAAGAAAATCACAAACTAATTTACTTTTTGTGAAGAAAACCACAAACTAACTTTCATTTTTTGAAGAAAACCACAAACTAATTTTTCTTTCTTTGAAGAAAACCACAAACTAAATTTTATTTTTTTGAAGAAAACCACAAACTAATTTTCTTTTTTTGAAGAAAACAACAAACTAATTTTCTTTTTTTGAAGAAAACATCAAACTAATTGTTCTTTTTTTGTAGAAAACCACAAATTAATTTTCTTTTTTTGAAGAAAACTAAAATTTAATTTTCGTTTTTTTTTAAGAAAACCACAAACTAATTTTATTTTTTTTGAAGAAAACCAAAATCTAATTTTCGTTTTTTTTGAAGAAAACCACAAACTAATTTTTTTATTTGAAGAAAACCACAAACTAATTTTCTTTTTTTGAAGAAAACCAAAATCTAATTTTCGTTTTTTTTGAAGAAAACCACAAACTAATTTTCTTTTTTTTGATGAAAACTACAAACTAATTTTGTTTTTGTAAGAAAACCACAAACTAATTATCTTTTTTTGAAGAAAACAACAAATCAATTTCCTTTTTTTGAAGAAAACCACAAACTAATTTTCTTTTTTTGAAGAAAACCACAAACTATTTTTCTTTTTTTGAAACAAACTACAAACTAATTTTCTTTTTTTGAAGAAAATCAAAAACTAATTTTTCTTTTTTTGAAGAAAACCACAAACTAAATTTTTTCTTTTGGAGGAAAACCACAAACTAATTTTCTTTTTTTGAAGAAAACAACAAAATAATTTTCTTTTTTTGAAGAAAACCTCAAACTAATTGTTCTTTTTTTGAAGAAAACCACAAACAAATTTTCTTTTTTTGAAGAAAACCAAAATCTAATTTTCGTTTTTTTTGAAGAAAACCACAAACTAATTTTCTTTTTTTGAAGAAAACCACAAACTAATTTTCTTTTTTTGAAGAAATGAACAAACTAATTTTTTCTTTTTTTGAAGAAAACCACAAACTAATTGTTCTTTTTCGGAAGAAAACCACAAACTAATTTTCTTTTTTGAAGAAAACCAAAATCTAATTTTCGTTTTTTTTGCAGAAAACCACAAACTAATTTTCTTTTTTTTGATGAAAACTACAAACTAATTTTTTTTTGTAAGAAAACCACAAACTAATTATCTTTTTTTGAAGAAAACAACAAACTAATTTTCTTTTTTTGAAGAAAACCACAAACTAATTTTCTTTTTTTGAAGAAAACCACAAACTATTTTTCTTTTTTTGAAACAAACTACAAACTAATTTTCTTGTTTTGAAGAAAATCACAAACTAATTTTTCTTTTTTTGAAGAAAACCACAAACTAATTTTATTTTTTTGAAGAAATACACAAACTATTTTTCTTTTTTTGAAACAAACTACAAACTAATTTTCTTTTTTTGAAGAAAATCACAAACTAATTTTTCTTTTTTTGAAGAAAACCACAAACTAATTTTCTTTTTGTGAAGAAAACCAGAAAACTAATTTTTCTTTTTTCAAGAAAACCACAAACTAATTTTCTTTTTTTTTGACGAAAACCACAAACTAATTTTCATTTTTTGAAGAAAACCACAAACTATATATTTTTATTGAAGAAAACAACAAACTAATTTTCTTTTTTTTTGAAAAAACCGAAAACTAATTTTCGTTTTTTTTAAGAAAACCACAAACTAATTTTCTTTTTTTTTGAAGAAAACCACAAACTAATTAATTTTTTTGAAGAAAACCACAAACTAATTTTCTTTTCTTGAAGAAAACCACAAACTAATTATCTTTTTTTGAAGAAAACAACAAACTAATTTTCTTTTTTTGAAGAAAACCCCAAACTAATTTTCTTTTTTTGAAGAAAACCACAAACTATTTTTCTTTTTTGGAAACAAACTACAAACTAATTTTCTTTTTTTGAAGAAAATCAAAAACTAATTTTTCTTTTTTTGAAGAAAACCACAAACTAATTTTATTTTTTGAAGAAAACCACAAACTAATTTTCTTTTTGTGAAGAAAAGCACAAACTAATTTTTCTTTTTTGAAGAAAACCACAAACCAATTTTCTTTTTTTGAAGAAAACCACAAACTAATTTTATTTTTTTGTTGAAAACCACAAACTAATTTTATTTTTTTGAAGAAAACCACAAACAAAATTTTCTTTTCTTCAAGAAAACCACAAACTAATTTTTCTTTTTTATAAGAAAACCACATACTAATTTTCTTTTTTTGGAAGAAAACAACAAACTAGTATTTCTTTTTTTGAAGAAATAGACAAACTAATTCTCTTTTTTTAAAGAAAACCAGAAACTAATTTTCTTTTTTTGAAGAAAACCACAAACTAATTTTCTTTTTGTGAAGAAAACCACAAACTAATTTATCATTTTTGATGAAAATGACATACTAATTTTTTTTTTTTGAAGAAAACCACAAACTAATTTTCTTTTTTTGATGAAAACCACAAACTAATTTTCTTTTTTTGGAGAAATCCACAAACTAATTTTATTTTTTTGAAGAAAACCACAAACGTTTTTTTTTTGTTTTGAAGAAAACCACAAACTAATTTCCTTTTTTTGAATAAAATCACAAACTAATTTTTTTTTTTGAAGAAAATCACAAACTTTTTTTTTTTTGAAGAAAACCACAAACTAATTTTCTTTTTGTTTGAAAAAACCGAAAACTAATTTTCGTTTGTTTCAAGAATACCAAAAACTAATTTTTTTTTTTTGAAGGAAACCACAAACTAATTTTTCTTTTTGTGAAGAAAACCACAAACTAATTTCCTTTTTTTGAAGAAAACCACAAACTAATTGTATTTTTTTGAAGAGAAAACCACAAATTAATTTTTCTTTTTTTGAAGAAAACCACAAACTAATTTTTTTTTTGAAGAAAACCACAAACTTATTTTATTTTTTTGAAGAAAACCAAAATTTAATTTTCGTTTTTTTTGAAGAAAACCACAAACTAATTTTCTTTTTTTTTGAAGAAAATCACAAACTAATTTACTTTTTGTGAAGAAAACCACAAACTAACTTTCATTTTTTGAAGAAAACCACAAACTAATTTTTCTTTTTTTGAAGAAAACCACAAACTAAATTTTATTTTTTTGAAGAAAACCACAAACTAATTTTCTTTTTTTGAAGAAAACAACAAACTAATTTTCTTTTTTTGAAGAAAACATCAAACTAATTGTTCTTTTTTTGTAGAAAACCACAAATTAATTTTCTTTTTTTGAAGAAAACTAAAATTTAATTTTCGTTTTTTTTTAAGAAAACCACAAACTAATTTTATTTTTTTTGAAGAAAACCAAAATCTAATTTTCGTTTTTTTTGAAGAAAACCACAAACTAATTTTTTTATTTGAAGAAAACCACAAACTAATTTTCTTTTTTTGAAGAAAACCAAAATCTAATTTTCGTTTTTTTTGAAGAAAACCACAAACTAATTTTCTTTTTTTTGATGAAAACTACAAACTAATTTTGTTTTTGTAAGAAAACCACAAACTAATTATCTTTTTTTGAAGAAAACAACAAATCAATTTCCTTTTTTTGAAGAAAACCACAAACTAATTTTCTTTTTTTGAAGAAAACCACAAACTATTTTTCTTTTTTTGAAACAAACTACAAACTAATTTTCTTTTTTTGAAGAAAATCAAAAACTAATTTTTCTTTTTTTGAAGAAAACCACAAACTAAATTTTTTCTTTTGGAGGAAAACCACAAACTAATTTTCTTTTTTTGAAGAAAACAACAAAATAATTTTCTTTTTTTGAAGAAAACCTCAAACTAATTGTTCTTTTTTTGAAGAAAACCACAAACAAATTTTCTTTTTTTGAAGAAAACCAAAATCTAATTTTCGTTTTTTTTGAAGAAAACCACAAACTAATTTTCTTTTTTTGAAGAAAACCACAAACTAATTTTCTTTTTTTGAAGAAATGAACAAACTAATTTTTTCTTTTTTTGAAGAAAACCACAAACTAATTGTTCTTTTTCGGAAGAAAACCACAAACTAATTTTCTTTTTTGAAGAAAACCAAAATCTAATTTTCGTTTTTTTTGCAGAAAACCACAAACTAATTTTCTTTTTTTTGATGAAAACTACAAACTAATTTTTTTTTGTAAGAAAACCACAAACTAATTATCTTTTTTTGAAGAAAACAACAAACTAATTTTCTTTTTTTGAAGAAAACCACAAACTAATTTTCTTTTTTTGAAGAAAACCACAAACTATTTTTCTTTTTTTGAAACAAACTACAAACTAATTTTCTTGTTTTGAAGAAAATCACAAACTAATTTTTCTTTTTTTGAAGAAAACCACAAACTAATTTTATTTTTTTGAAGAAATACACAAACTATTTTTCTTTTTTTGAAACAAACTACAAACTAATTTTCTTTTTTTGAAGAAAATCACAAACTAATTTTTCTTTTTTTGAAGAAAACCACAAACTAATTTTCTTTTTGTGAAGAAAACCACAAACTAATTTTTCTTTTTTCAAGAAAACCACAAACTAATTTTCTTTTTTTTTGACGAAAACCACAAACTAATTTTCATTTTTTGAAGAAAACCACAAACTATATATTTTTATTGAAGAAAACAACAAACTAATTTTCTTTTTTTTTGAAAAAACCGAAAACTAATTTTCGTTTTTTTTAAGAAAACCACAAACTAATTTTCTTTTTTTTGAAGAAAACCACAAACTAATTAATTTTTTTGAAGAAAACCACAAACTAATTTTCTTTTCTTGAAGAAAACCACAAACTAATTTCATTTTTTGCAGAAAACCACAAACTATTTTATCTTTTTTTGAAGAAAACCACAAACTAATTTTTTTTTTATTGAAGAAAACCATAAACTAATTTTCTTTTTTTGAAGAAAACCACAAACTAATTTTTCTTTTTTTGAAGAAAACCACAAACTAATTTTTTTTTTATTGAAGAAAACCACAAACTAATTTTCTTTCTTTGAAGAAAACCACTAACTAGTATTTCTTTTTTTGAAGAAATAGACAAACTAATTCTCTTTTTTTAAAGAAAACCACAAACTAATTTTCTTTTTTTGAATAAAACCACAAACTAATTTTCTTTTTTTGAAGAAAACCAGAAACTAATTTTTTTTTTATTGAAGAAAACCACAAACTAATTATTTTTTTTTGAAGAAAACCACAAACTAATTTTTCTTTTTTTGAAGAAAACCTCAAACTAATTTTTTTTTATTGAAGAAAAGCACAAACTAATTTTCTTTCTTTGAAAAAAACCACAAACTAATTTTCTTTTTTTTGAAGAAAACAACAAACTAATTTTCGTTTTTTGAAGAAAAACACAAACTAATTTCCTTATTTTGAAGAAAACCAAATACTAATATTCTTTTTTTGAAGAAAACCACAAACTATTTTTCGGTTTTTGATGAAAACCACAAACTAATTCTTTTTTTGAAGAAAATCACAAACTAATTTTCGTTTTATTGAAGAAAACCAAAAACTAATTTTCTTTTTTTTTTAAGAAAACCACAAACTAATTAATTTTTTTGTAGAAGACCACAAACTAATTTTCTTTTCTTGAAGAAAACCACAAACTAATTTTCATTTTTTGAAGAAAACCACAAACGATTTATTTTTTTTAAGAAAACCACATACTAATTTTTTTTTTTTAAGAAAACCACAAACTAATTTTTTTTTTTTGAAGAAAACCACAAACTAATTGTTTTTTTTAAGAAAACCACAAACTAATTTTCTTTTCTTGAAGAAAACCACAAACTAATTTTCTTTTTTTGAAGAAAACCACCAACTAATTTTTTATTTTTTTGAAGAAAACCACAAACTATTTCCTTATTTTGAAGAAAACCAAATACTAATATTATTTTTTTCATGAAAACCACAAACTATTTTTCTGTTTTGATGAAAACCACACACTAATTCTTTTTTTGAAGAAAATCACAAACTAATTTTAGTTTTTTTGAAAAAACCACAAACTAATTTTCTGTTTTTTGAAGAAAACCACAAACTAATTTTCTTTTTTTGAAGAAAAACACAAACTAATTTCATTATTTTGAAGAAAACCAAATACTAATATTCTTTGTTTGAAGAAAACCACAAACTATTTTTCGGTTTTTGATGAAAACCACAAACTAATTCTTTTTTTCAAGAAAATCACAAACTAATTTTCTTTTTTTTGAAGAAAACCACAAACTAATTAATTTTTTTGAAGAAAACCACAAACCAATTTTCTTTTCTTGAAGAAAACCACAAACTAGTTTTCATTTTTTGAAGAAAACCACAAACTATTTTTTCTTTTTTTTGAAGAAAACCAGAAACTAATTTTTCTTTTTTTGAAGAAAACCACAAACTAATTTTTTTTTATTGAAGAAAACCACAAAATAATTTTCTTTCTTTGAAGAAAACCACTAACTAGTATTTCATTTTTTGAAGAAATAGACAAACTAATTCTCTTTTGTTAAAGAAAACCACAAACTAATTTTCTTTTTTTGAAGAAAACCACAAACTAATTTTCTTTTTTTGAAGAAAACAAAAAACTAATTTTCTTTTTTTGAAGAAAACTACGAACTAATTTTCTTTTTTTGAAGAAAATCACAAACTAATTTTTTTTTTTTAAGAAAACCACAAACAAATTTTCATTTTGTGTAGAAAACCACAAACTAATTTTTCATTTTTATCGAAAACCACAAACTAATTTTCTTTTTTTGAAGAAAACCACAAACTAATTTTCTTTTTTTGATGAAAACCACAAACTAATTTTTTTTTTTTGGAGAAAAGCATAAACTAATTTTATTTTTTTGGAGAAAACCACAAACTAATTTTCTTTTTTTTGAAGAAAACAACAAACTAATTAA
The DNA here is from genome assembly GCA_946800325.1 of Luzula sylvatica. Taxonomy (NCBI): domain Eukaryota; kingdom Viridiplantae; phylum Streptophyta; class Magnoliopsida; order Poales; family Juncaceae; genus Luzula; species Luzula sylvatica. The sequence goes on along the minus strand of OX326956.1, from coordinate 74,903,624 downwards.
TTTTTTTCAAGAAAACCACAAACTAATTTTCTTTTCTTGAAGAAAACCACAAACTAATTTTCATTTTGTGAAGAAAACAACAAACTATTTTTTTTTTTCAAGAAAACCACAAACTAATTTTTCTTTTTTTGAAGAAAACCACAAACTAATTTTTCTGTTTTGATGAAAACCACACACTAATTCTTTTTTTGAAAAAAATTACAAACTAATTTTAGTTTTTTTAAAAAAACCACAAACTAATTTTCTGTTTTTTGAAGAAAACCACAAACTAATTTTCTTTTTTTGAAGAAAAACACAAACTAATTTCATTATTTTATAGAAAACCAAATACTAATATTCTTTTTTTGAAGAAAACCACAAACTATTTTTCGGTTTTTGATGAACACCACAAACTAATTCTTTTTTTCAAGAAAATCACAAACTAATTTTCTTTTTTTTGAAGAAAACCACAAACTAATTAATTTTTTTGAAGAAAACCACAAACTAATTTTCTTTTCTTGAAGAAAACCACAAACTAGTTTTCATTTTTTGAAGAAAACCACAAACTATTTTTTCTTTTTTTTAAGAAAACCACGAACTAATTTTTCTTTTTTTGAAGAAAACCACAAACTAATTTTTTTTTATTGAAGAAAACCTCAAACTAATTTCCTTTCTTTCAAGAAAACCACGAACTTGTATTTCTTTTTTTTAAGAAATAGACAAACTAATTCTCTTTTTTGATGAAAACCACATACTAATTTTTTTTTTTGAAGAAAACCACAAACTAATTTTCTTTTTTTGATGAAAACCACAAACTAATTTTCTTTTTTTGAAGAAAACCAAAAACTATTTTTCTTTTTTTGAAACAAACTACAAACTAATTTTCTTTTTGTGAAGAAAACCACAAACTAATTTTTCTTTTTTGAAGAAAACCACAAACTAATTTTTCTTTTTTTGAAGAAAACCACAAACTAATTTTCTTTTTTTGATGAAAACCAACTAATTTTATATTTTTGAAGAAAACCACAAACTATTTTTGTTTTTTTTGAAGAAAACCACAAAATATTTTTCTTTTTTTGAAACTAACTACAAACTAATTTTTTTTTTTTGAAGAAAATCACAAACTAATTTTTCTTTTTTTGAAGAAAACCACAAACTAATTTTCTTTTTTTTGATGAAAACCACAAACTAATTTTCTTTTTGTGAAGAAAACCACAAACTAATTTATCTTTTTTGAAGAAAACCACATACTAATTTTTTTTTTTGAAGAAAACCACAAACTAATTTTCTTTTTTTGATGAAAACCACAAACTAATTTTCTTTTTTTGGAGAAAACCACAAACTAATTTTCTTTTTTTGAATAAAACCACAAACTAATTTTTTTTTTTTGAAGAAAATCACAAATATTTTTTTTTTTGAAAAAACCGAAAACTAATTTTCGTTTTTGTGAAGAAAACCACGAACTAAGTTTCTTTTTTTTGAAGAAAACCACAAACTAATTCTTTTCTTGAAGAAAACCACAAACTAATTTTCTTTATTTGAAGAAAACCTCAAACAAATTTTTTATTTTTTTGAAAAAAACCACAAACTAATTTTTCTTTTTTTGAAGAAAACCACAAACTAATTTTTTTTTTATTGAAGAAAACCACAAACTAATTTTCTTTCTTTGAAGAAAACCCCAAAATAATTTTCTTTTCTTGAAGAAAACCACAAACTAATTTTCTTTTTTTGAAGAAAACCACAAACTATTTTTTTTTTGAAGAAAACCACAAATTAATTTTCTTTTTTTGATGAAAACCACAAACTAATTTTATTTTTTTGATGAAAACCACAAACTAATTTTTCTTTTTTTGAAGAAAATCACAAACTAATTTTTATTTTTTTGAAGAAACCCACAAAGTAATTTTTTTTTTGAAGAAAACAACAAACTAATTTTCTTTTTTTGAAGAAAACTACAAACTAATTTTTCTTTTTTTCAAGAAAACCACAAACTAATTTTTCTTTTTTTGAAGAAAACCACAAACAAATTTTTTTTTATTGAAGAAAACCACAAACTAATTTTCTTTCTTTGAAAAAAACCACAAATTAATTTTCTTTTTTTTGAAGAAAACCACAAACTAATTTTCTTTTTTTTTAAGAAAAACACAAACTAATTTCCTTATTTTGAAGAAAACCAAATACTAATATTCTTTTTTTGAAGAAAACCACAAACTATTTTTCTATTTTTGATGAAAACCACAAACTAATTCTTTTTTTGAAGAAAATCACAAACTAATTTTCGTTTTATTGAAGAAAACCACAAACTAATTTTCTTTTTTTTGAAGAAAACCACAAACTAATTAATTTTTTTCAAGAAAACCACAAACTAATTTTCTTTTGTTGAAGAAAACCACAAACTAATTTTCATTTTTTGAAGAAAACCACAAACTATTTTTTTTTTTTTTTAAGAAAACCACAAACTAATTTTCTTTTTTTTTGAAAAAACCGAAAACTAATTTTCGTTTTTTTGAAGAAAACCACAAACTAATTTTCTTTTTTTTGAAGAAAACCACAAACTAATTTTTTTTTTTGAAGAAAACCACAAACTAATTTTCTTTCTTTGAAAAAAACCACAAGTTAATTTTCTTTTTTTTGAAGAAAACCACAAACTAATTTTCTTTTTTTTATGAAAAACACAAACTAATTTCCTTATTTTGAAGAAAACCAAATACTAATATTCTTTTTTTGAAGAAAACCACAAACTATTTTTCTATTTTTGATGAAAACCACAAACTAATTCTTTTTTTGAAGAAAATCACAAACTAATTTTCGTTTTATTGAAGAAAACCACAAACTAATTTTCTTTTTTTTGAAGAAAACCACAAACTAATCAATTTTTTTGAAGAAAACCACGAACTAATTTTCTTTTGTTGAAGAAAACCACAAACTAATTTTCATTTTTTGAAGAAAACCACTAACTATTTTTTTTTTTTTAAGAAAACCACAAACTAATTTCCTTTTTTTTTTGAAAAAACCGAAAACTAATTTTCGTTTTTTTGAAGAAAACCACAAACTAATTTTTTTTTATTGAAGAAAACCACAAACTAATTTCCTTTCTTTGAAGAAAACCACGAACTTGTATTTCTTTTTTTTAAGCAATAGACAAACTAATTCTCTTTTTTGAAGAAAATCACAAACTAATTTTTCTTTTTTTCAAGAAAACCACAAACTAATTTTTTTTTTTTGATGAAAACCACAAACTAATTTTCTTTTTGTGAAGAAAACCACAAACTAATTTATCTTTTTTGAAGAAAACCACATACTAATTTTTTTTTTTGACGAAAACCACAAACTAATTTTCTTTTTTTGATGAAAACCACAAACTAATTTTCTTTTTTTGGAGAAAACCACAAACTAATTTTCTTTTTTTGAATAAAACCACAAACTAATTTTTTTTTTTTGAAGAAAATCACAAATATTTTTTTTTTTTGAAAAAACCGAAAACTAATTTTCGTTTTTGTGAAGAAAACCACGAATAATTTACTTTTTTTGAAGAAAACCACAAACTAATTTTTTTTTTATTGAAGAAAACCACAAACTAATTTTCTTTCTTTGAAGAAAACCCCAAAATAATTTTCTTTTCTTGAAGAAAACCACAAACAAATTTTTTTTTTTTGAAGAAAATCACAAACTATTTTTTTTTTTTGAAGAAAACCACAAATTAATTTTCTTTTTTTGATGAAAACCACAAACTAATTTTATTTTTTTGATGAAAACCACAAACTAATTTTCTTTTTTTGAAGAAAATCACAAACTAATTTTTATTTTTTTGAAGAAACCCACAAAGTAATTTTTTTTTTGAAGAAAACAACAAACTAATTTTCTTTTTTTGAAGAAAACTACAAACTAATTTTTCTTTTTTTGAAGAAAACCACGAACAAATTGTCATTTTTTGAAGAAAATCACAAACTATTTTTTCTTTTTTTGAAGAAAACCACAAACTAATTTTTCTTTTTTTGAAGAAAACCACAAACAAATTTTTTTTTTATTGAAGAAAACCACAAACTAATTTTCTTTCTTTGAAAAAAACCACAAATTAATTTTTTTTTTTTGAAGAAAACCACAAACTAATTTTCTTTTTTTGTAGAAAACAACAAACTAATTTTCTTTTTTTGAAGAAAACTACAAACTAATTTTTCTTTTTTTGAAGAAAACCACGAACAAATTTTCATTTTTTGAAGAAAATCACAAACTATTTTTTCTTTTTTTGAAGAAAACCACAAACTAATTTTCTTTTTTTTAAGAAAAACACAAACTAACTTCTTTATTTTGAAGAAAACCAAATACTAATATTCTTTTTTTGAAGAAATCCACAAACTATTTTTCCATTTTTGATGAAAACCACAAACTAATTCTTTTTTTGAAGAAAATCACAAACTAATTTTCGTTTTATTGAAGAAAACCACAAACTAATTTTCTTTTTTTTGAAGAAAACCACAAACTAATTAATTTCTTTGGAGAAAACCACAAACTAATTTTCTTTTGTTGAAGAAAACCACAAACTAATTTTCATTTTTTGAAGAAAACCACAAAATATTTTTTTTTTTTTTTAAGAAAACCACAAACTAATTTCCTTTTTTTTTTGAAAAATCCGAAAACTAATTTTCGTTTTTTTGAAGAAAACCACAAACTAATTTTTTTTTATTGAAGAAAACCACAAACTAATTTCCTTTCTTTGAAGAAAACCACGAACTTGTATTTCTTTTTTTTAAGAAATACACAAACTAATTCTCTTTTTTGAAGAAAACCACATACTAATTTTTTTTTTTGAAGAAAACCACAAACTAATTTTCTTTTTTTGATGAAAACCACAAACTAATTTTCTTTTTTTGAAGAAAACCAAAAACTATTTTTCTTTTTTTGAAACAAACTACAAACTAATTTTCTTTTTGTGAAGAAAAACACAAACTAATTTTTCTTTTTTGAAGAAAACCACAAACTAATTTTTCTTTTTTTGAAGAAAACCACAAACTAATTTTCTTTTTTTGATGAAAACCAACTAATTTTATATTTTTGAAGAAAACCACAAACTATTTTTGTTTTTTTTGAAGAAAACCACAAAATATTTTTCTTTTTTTGAAACAAACTACAAACTAATTTTTTTTTTTTTGAAGAAAATCACAAACTAATTTTTCTTTTTTTGAGGAAAACCACAAACTAATTTTCTTTTTTTTGATGAAAACCACAAACTAATTTTCTTTTTGTGAAGAAAACCAAAAACTAATTTATCTTTTTTGAAGAAGACCACATACTAATTTTTTTTTTTGACGAAAACCACAAACTAATTTTCTTTTTTTGATGAAAACCACAAACTAATTTTCTTTTTTTAGAGAAAACCACAAACTAATTTTCTTTTTTTGAATAAAATAACAAACTAATTATTATTTTTTTAAGAAAATCACAATTTTTTTTTTTTTTGAAAAAACCGAAAACTAATTTTCGTTTTTGTGAAGAAAACCACGAACTAATTTTCTTTTTTTTCAAGAAAACCACAAACTAATTTTTTTTTTTGAAGAAAACCACAAACTAATTTTCTTTATTTGAAGAAAACCTCAAACAAATTTTTTATTTTTTTGAAGAAAACCACAAACTAATTTTTCTTTTTTTGAAGAAAACCACAAACTAATTTTTTTTTTATTGAAGAAAACCACAAACTAATTTTCTTTCTTTCAAGAAAACCCCAAAATAATTTTCTTTTCTTGAAGAAAACCACAAACTAATTTTTTTTTTTTGAAGAAAACCACAAACTATTTTTTTTTTTGAAGAAAACCACAAATTAATTTTCATTTTTTGATGAAAACCACAAACTAATTTTATTTTTTTGATGAAAACCACAAACTAATTTTCTTTTTTTGAAGAAAACTACAAACTAATTATCTTTTTTTGAAGAAAACAACAAACAAATTTTCTTTTTTTGAAGAAAATCACAAACTAATTTTCTTTTTTTGAAGAAAACCACAAACTATTTTTCTTATTTTGAAACAAACTACAAACTAATTTTCTTTTTTTGAAGAAAATCAAAAGCTAATTTTTTTTTTTTTGAAGAAAACCACAAACTATTTTTTTTTTTGAAGAAAACCACAAATTAATTTTCATTTTTTGATGAAAACCACAAACTAATTTTATTTTTTTGATGAAAACCACAAACTAATTTTTCTTTTTTTGAAGAAAATCACAAACTAATTTTTATTTTTTTGAAGAAACCCACAAAGTAATTTTTTTTTTGAAGAAAACAACAAACTAATTTTCTTTTTTTGAAGAAAACTACAAACTAATTTTTCTTTTTTTGAAGAAAACCACGAACAAATTTTCATTTTTTGAAGAAAATCACAAACTATTTTTTCTTTTTTTGAAGAAAACCACAAACTAATTTTTCTTTTTTTGAAGAAAACCACAAACAAATTTTTTTTATTGAAGAAAACCACAAACTAATTTTCTTTCTTTGAAAAAAACCACAAATTAATTTTCTTTTTTTTTTGAAGAAAACCACAAACTAATTTTCTTTTTTTGAAGAAAACAACAAACTAATTTTCTTTTTTTGAAGAAAACTACAAACTAATTTTTCTTTTTTTGAAGAAAACCACGAACAAATTTTCATTTTTTGAAGAAAATCACAAACTATTTTTTCTTTTTTTGAAGAAAACCACAAACTAATTTTCTTTTTTTTAAGAAAAACACAAACTAATTTCCTTATTTTGAAGAAAACCAAATACTAATATTCTTTTTTTGAAGAAAACCACAAACTATTTTTCTATTTTTGATGAAAACCACAAACTAATTCTTTTTTTGAAGAAAATCACAAACTAATTTTCGTTTTATTGAAGAAAACCACAAACTAATTTTCTTTTTTTTGAAGAAAACCACAAACTAATTAATTTTTTTGAAGAGAACCACAAACTAATTTTCTTTTGTTGAAGAAAACCACAAACTAATTTTTATTTTTTGAAGAAAACCACAAACTATTTTTTTTTTTTTTTAAGAAAACCACAAACTAATTTTCTTTTTTTTTGAAAAAACCGAAAACTAATTTTTTTTTTGTAAGAAAACCACAAACTAATTATCTTTTTTTGAAGAAAACCAAAATCTAATTTTCGTTTTTTTTGAAGAAAACCACAAACTAATTTATTTTTTTGAAGAAAATCAAAAACTAATTTTCTTTTTTTGAAGAAAACCAAAATCTAATTTTCGTTTTTTTTTGAACAAAACCACAAACTAATTTTCTTTTTTTTGATGAAAACTACAAACTAATTTTTTTTTTTTAAGAAAACCACAAACTAATTATCTTTTTTTGAAGAAAACAACAAACAAATTTTCTTTTTTTGAAGAAAAGCACAAACTAATTTTCTTTTTTTGAAGAAAACCACAAACTATTTTTCTTTTTTTGAAACAAACTACAAACTAATTTTCTTTTTTTGAAGAAAATCAAAAACTAATTTTTCTTTTTTTGAAGAAAACCACAAACTAATTTTCTTTTTTTGAAGAAAACCACAAACTAATTTTCTTTTTGTGAAGAAAACCACAAACTAATTTTTCTTTTTTGAAGAAAACCACAAACTAATTTTCTTTTTTTAAGAAAACCACAAACTAATTTTCTTCTTTTGTTGAAAACCACAAACTAATTTTATTTTTTTGAAGAAAACCACAAACAAATTTTTCTTTTCTTGATGAAAACCACAAACTAATTTTTCTTTTTTATAAGAAAACCACATACTAATTTTCTTTTTTTGGAAGAAAACAACAAACTAATTTTTCTTTTTTGAAGAATATCACAAACTAATTTTCTTTTTTTTTAAGGGAAAAGTACAAACTAATTTTTCTTTTTTTGAAGAAAAACACAAACTAATTTTTTTTTTTGAAGAAAACCACAAGATAATTTTCTTTTTTTGAAGAAGACCAAAATCTAAATTTTTTTTTTTTAAGAAAACCACAAACTAATTTTTTTTTTTATGAAAATCACAATCTAATTTACTTTTTGTGAAGAAAACCACAAACTAATTTTCATTTTTTGAAGAAAACCACAAACTAATTTTCTTTTTTTGAAGAAAACCACAAACTAAATTTTATCTTTTGAAGGAAAACCACAAACTAATTTTCTTTTTTTGAAGAAAACAACAAAATAATTTTCTTTTTTTGAAGAAAACCTCAAACTAATTGTTCTTTTTTTGAAGAAAACCACAAACTAATTTTCTTTTTTTGAAGAAAACCAAAATCTAATTTTCGTTTTTTTTGAAGAAAACCACAAACTAATTTTCTTTTTTTGAAGAAAACCACAAACTAATTTTCTTTTTTTGAAGAAAACAACAAACTAATTTTTTCTTTTTTTGAAGAACACCACAAACTAATTGTTCTTTTTCGGAAGAAAACAACAAACTAATTTTTTTTTTGAAGAAAACCAAAATCTAATTTTCGTTTTTTTTGCAGAAAACCACAAACTAATTTTCTTTTTTTTTATGAAAACTACAAACTAATTTTTTTTTGTAAGAAAACCACAAACTAATTATCTTTTTTTGAAGAAAACAACAAACTAATTTTCTTTTTTTGAAGAAAACCACAAACTAATTTTCTTTTTTTGAAGAAAACCACAAACTATTTTTCTTTTTTTGAAACAAACTACAAACTAATTTTCTTTTTTTGAAGAAAATCACAAACTAATTTTCCTTTTTTTGAAGAAAACCACAAACTAATTTTCTTTTTTTGAAGAAATACACAAACTATTTTTCTTTTTTTGAAACAATCTACAAACTAATTTTCTTTTTTTGAAGAAAATCACAAACTAATTTTTCTTTTTATGAAGAAAACCACAAACTAATTTTCTTTTTGTGAAGAAAACCACAAACTAATTTTTATTTTTTGAAGAAAACCACAAACTAATTTTCTTTTTTTTTGAAGAAAACCACAAACTAATTTTCATTTTTTGAAGAAAACCACAAACTATATATTTTTTTTGAAGAAAACCACAAACTAATTTTCTTTTTTTTTGAAAAAAACCGAAAACTAATTTTCGTTTTTTTTAAGAAAACCATAAACTAATTTTCTTTTTTTTGAAGAAAACCACAAACTAATTTTTTTTTTTGAAGAAAACCACTAACTAATTTTCTTTTCTTGAAGAAAACCACAAACTAATTTTCTTTTTTTGAAGAAAACCACAAACTAATTTTTTATTTTTTTGAAGAAAACCACAAACTATTTCCTTATTTTGAAGAAAACCAAATACTAATATTCTTTTTTTCAAGAAAACCACAAAATATTTTTCTGTTTTGATGAAAACCACACACTAATTCTTTTTTTGAAGAAAATGACAAACTAACTTTAGTTTTTTTGAAAAAACCACAAACTAATTTTCTGTTTTTTGAAGAAAACCACAAACTAATTTTCTTTTTTTGAAGAAAAACACAAACTAATTTCATTATTTTGAAGAAAACCAAATACTAATATTCTTTTTTTGAAGAAAACCACAAACTATTTTTCGGTTTTTGATGAGAACCACAACCTAATTCTTTTTTTCAAGAAAATCACAAACTAATTTTCTTTTTTTTGAAGAAAACCACAAACTAATTTTCTTTTCTTGAAGAAAAACCACAAACTAATTGTTTTTTTTTGCAGAAAATCACAAAATATTTTATCTTTTTTTGAAGAAAACCACAAACTAATTTTTCTTTTATTGAAGAAAACCACAAACTAATTTTTTTTTTATTGAAGAAAACCACAAACTAATTTTCTTTCTTTGAAGAAAACCACTAACTAGTATTTCTTTTTTTGAAGAAATAGACAAACTAATTCTCTTTTTTTAAAGAAAACCACAAACTAATTTTCTTTTTTTGAAGAAAACCACAAACTAATTTTCTTTTTTTGAAGAAAACCACAAACTAATTTTCTTTTTGTGAAGAAAACCACAAACTAATTTATCATTTTTGAAGAAAACCACATACTAATTTTTTTTTTGAAGAAAACCACAAACTAATTTTCTTTTTTTGATGAAAACCACAAACTAATTTTCTTTTTTTGGAGAAAACCACAAACTAATTTTTTTTTTTTTTTTGTTTTGAAGAAAACCACAAACTAATTTTCTTGTTTTGAATAAAATCACAAACTAATTTTTTTTTTTGAAGAAAATCACAAACTTTTTTTTTTTTAAGAAAACCACAAACTAATTTTCTTTTTTTTTGAAAAAACCGAAAACTAATTTTCGTTTTTTTGAAGAAAACCAAAAACTAATTTTTTTTTTTTTAAGGAAACCACAAACTAATTTTTCTTTTTGTGAAGAAAACCACAAACTAATTTTCTTTTTTTGAAGAAAACCACAAACTAATTGTCTTTTTTTGAAGAGAAAACCACAAATTAATTTTTTTTTTTTTAAGAAAAACACAAACTAATTTTTTTTTTTGAAGAAAACCACAAACTTATTTTATTTTTTTGAAGAAAACCAAAATCTAATTTTCGTTTTTTTTGAAGAAAACCACAAACTAATTTTTTTTTTTTTTAGAAAACCACAAACTAATTTTTTTTTTTTAAGAAAATAACAAACTAATTTACTTTTTGTGAAGAAAACCACAAACTAACTTTCATTTTTTGAAGAAAACCAATAACTAATTTTTCTTTTTTTGAAGAAAACCACAAACTAAATTTTATTTTTTTGAAGAAAACCACAAACTAATTTTCTTTTTTTGAAGAAAACAACAAACTAATTTTCTTTTTTTGAAGAAAACCAAAATCTAATTTTCGTTTTTTTTGAAGAAAACCACAAACTAATTTTTTTTTTTTTTAAGAAAACCAAAATCTAATTTTCGTTTTTTTTGAAGAAAACCACAAACTAATATTTTTTTTTTAAGAAAACCAAAAACTAATTTTCTTTTTTTGAAGAAAACCAAAATCTAATTTTCGTTTTTTTTTAAGAAAACCACAAACTAATTTTCTGTTTTTTGATGAAAACTACAAACTAATTTTTTTTTTGTAAGAAAACCACAAACTAATTATCTTTTTTTGAAGAAAACCAAAATCTAATTTTCGTTTTTTTTGAAGAAAACCACAAACTAATTTTTCTTTTTTTGAAGAAAACCACAAACTAATTTTTCTTTTTGTGAATAAAACCCCAAACTAATTTTCTTTTTTTGAAGAAAAGCAAAAACTAATTTTCTTTTTTTTTAAGGGAAAAGTACAAACTAATTTTTCTTTTTTTGAAGAAAAACACAAACCGATTTTTTTTTTTGAAGAAAACCACAAACTAATTTCCTTTTTTTTGAAGAAAACCACAAACTAATTTTCTTTTTTTTGAAGAAAACCACAAACTAATTGTTTTTTTTAAGAAAACCACAAACTAATTTTCTTTTCTTGAAGAAAACCACAAACTAATTTTCTTTTTTTGAAGAAAACCACCAACTAATTTTTTATTTTTTTGAAGAAAACCACAAACTATTTCCTTATTTTGAAGAAAACCAAATACTAATATTATTTTTTTCATGAAAACCACAAACTATTTTTCTGTTTTGATGAAAACCACACACTAATTCTTTTTTTGAAGAAAATCACAAACTAATTTTAGTTTTTTTGAAAAAACCACAAACTAATTTTCTGTTTTTTGAAGAAAACCACAAACTAATTTTCTTTTTTTGAAGAAAAACACAAACTAATTTCATTATTTTGAAGAAAACCAAATACTAATATTCTTTTTTTGAAGAAAACCACAAACTATTTTTCGGTTTTTGATGAAAACCACAAACTAATTCTTTTTTTCAAGAAAATCACAAACTAATTTTCTTTTTTTTGAAGAAAACCACAAACTAATTAATTTTTTTGAAGAAAACCACAAACCAATTTTCTTTTCTTGAAGAAAACCACAAACTAGTTTTCATTTTTTGAAGAAAACCACAAACTATTTTTTCTTTTTTTTGAAGAAAACCACAAACTAATTTTTCTTTTTTTGAAGAAAACCACAAACTAATTTTTTTTTATTGAAGAAAACCACAAACTAATTTTCTTTCTTTGAAGAAAACCACTAACTAGTATTTCATTTTTTGAAGAAATAGACAAACTAATTCTCTTTTTTTAAAGAAAACCACAAACTAATTTTCTTTTTTTGAAGAAAACCACAAACTAATTTTCTTTTTTTGAAGAAAACAAAAAACTATTTTTTTTTAAACAAACTACGAACTAATTTTCCTTTTTTGAAGAAAATCACAAACTAATTTTTTTTTTGAAGAAAACCACAAACAAATTTTCATTTTGTGTAGAAAACCACAAACTAAATTTTCTTTTTTATCGAAAACCACAAACTAATTTTCTTTTTTTGAAGAAAACCACAAACTAATTTTCTTTTTTTGATGAAAACCACAAACTAATTTTTTTTTTTTTGGAGAAAACCATAAACTAATTTTATTTTTTTGGAGAAAACCACAAACTAATTTTCTTTTCTTGAAGAAAACCACAAACTAATTTTCATTTTGTGAAGAAAACAACAAACTATTTTTTTTTTTCAAGAAAACCACAAACTAATTTTTCTTTTTTTGAAGAAAACCACAAACTAATTTTTCTGTTTTGATGAAAACCACACACTAATTCTTTTTTTGAAAAAAATTACAAACTAATTTTAGTTTTTTTAAAAAAACCACAAACTAATTTTCTGTTTTTTGAAGAAAACCACAAACTAATTTTCTTTTTTTGAAGAAAAACACAAACTAATTTCATTATTTTAAAGAAAACCAAATACTAATATTCTTTTTTTGAAGAAAACCACAAACTATTTTTCGGTTTTTGATGAACACCACAAACTAATTCTTTTTTTCAAGAAAATCACAAACTAATTTTCTTTTTTTTGAAGAAAACCACAAACTAATTAATTTTTTTGAAGAAAACCACAAACTAATTTTCTTTTCTTGAAGAAAACCACAAACTAGTTTTCATTTTTTGAAGAAAACCACAAACTATTTTTTCTTTTTTTTAAGAAAACCACGAACTAATTTTTCTTTTTTTGAAGAAAACCACAAACTAATTTTTTTTTATTGAAGAAAACCACAAACTAATTTCCTTTCTTTCAAGAAAACCACGAACTTGTATTTCTTTTTTTTAAGAAATAGACAAACTAATTCTCTTTTTTGAAGAAAACCACGTACTAATTTTTTTTTTTGAAGAAAACCACAAACTAATTTTCTTTTTTTGATGAAAACCACAAACTAATTTTCTTTTTTTGAAGAAAACCAAAAACTATTTTTCTTTTTTTGAAACAAACTACAAACTAATTTTCATTTTGTGAAGAAAACCACAAACTAATTTTTCTTTTTTGAAGAAAACCACAAACTAATTTTTCTTTTTTTGAAGAAAACCACAAACTAATTTTCTTTTTTTGATGAAAACCAACTAATTTTATATTTTTGAAGAAAACCACAAACTATTTTTGTTTTTTTTGAAGAAAACCACAAAATATTTTTCTTTTTTTGAAACTAACTACAAACTAATTTTTTTTTTTTGAAGAAAATCACAAACTAATTTTTCTTTTTTTGAAGAAAACCACAAACTAATTTTTTTTTTTTTGATGAAAACCACAAACTAATTTTCTTTTTGTGAAGAAAACCACAAACTAATTTATCTTTTTTGAAGAAAACCACATACTAATTTTTTTTTTTGAAGAAAACCACAAACTAATTTTCTTTTTTTGATGAAAACCACAAACTAATTTTCTTTTTTTGGAGAAAACCACAAACTAATTTTCTTTTTTTGAATAAAACCACAAACTAATTTTTTTTTTTGAAGAAAATCACAAATATTTTTTTTTTTGAAAAAACCGAAAACTAATTTTCGTTTTTGTGAAGAAAACCACGAACTAAGTTTCTTTTTTTTGAAGAAAACCACAAACTAATTTTTTTTTTTGAAGAAAACCACAAACTAATTTTCTTTTCTTGAAGAAAACCACAAACTAATTTTCTTTATTTGAAGAAAACCTCAAACAAATTTTTTATTTTTTTGAAAAAAACCACAAACTAATTTTTCTTTTTTTGAAGAAAACCACAAACTAATTTTTTTTTTATTGAAGAAAACCACAAACTAATTTTCTTTCTTTGAAGAAAACCCCAAAATAATTTTCTTTTCTTGAAGAAAACCACAAACTAATTTTCTTTTTTTGAAGAAAACCACAAACTATTTTTTTTTTGAAGAAAACCACAAATTAATTTTCTTTTTTTGATGAAAACCACAAACTAATTTTATTTTTTTGATGAAAAACACAAACTAATTTTTCTTTTTTTGAAGAAAATCACAAACTAATTTTTATTTTTTTGAAGAAACCCACAAAGTAATTTTTTTTTTGAAGAAAACAACAAACTAATTTTCTTTTTTTGAAGAAAACTACAAACTAATTTTTCTTTTTTTGAAGAAAACCACAAACTAATTTTTCTTTTTTTGAAGAAAACCACAAACAAATTTTTTTTTATTGAAGAAAACCACAAACTAATTTTCTTTCTTTGAAAAAAACCACAAATTAATTTTCTTTTTTTTGAAGAAAACCACAAACTAATTTTCTTTTTTTTAAGAAAATCACAAACTAATTTCCTTATTTTGAAGAAAACCAAATACTAATATTCTTTTTTTGAAGAAAACAACAAACTATTTTTCTATTTTTGATGAAAACCACAAACTAATTCTTTTTTTGAAGAAAATCACAAACTAATTTTCGTTTTATTGAAGAAAACCACAAACTAATTTTCTTTTTTTTGAAGAAAACCACAAACTAATTAATTTTTTTGAAGAAAACCACAAACTAATTTTCTTTTGTTGAAGAAAACCACAAACTAATTTTCATTTTTTGAAGAAAACCACAAACTATTTTTTTTTTTTTTAAGAAAACCACAAACTAATTTTCTTTTTTTTTGAAAAAACCGAAAACTAATTTTCGTTTTTTTGAAGAAAACCACAAACTAATTTTCTTTTTTTTGAAGAAAACCACAAACTAATTTTTTTTTTTGAAGAAAACCACAAACTAATTTTCTTTCTTTGAAAAAAACCACAAGTTAATTTTCTTTTTTTTGAAGAAAACCACAAACTAATTTTCTTTTTTTTAAGAAAAACACAAACTAATTTCCTTATTTTGAAGAAAACCAAATACTAATATTCTTTTTTTGAAGAAAACCACAAACTATTTTTCTATTTTTGATGAAAACCACAAACTAATTCTTTTTTTGAAGAAAATCACAAACTAATTTTCGTTTTATTGAAGAAAACCACAAACTAATTTTCTTTTATTTGAAGAAAACCACAAACTAATTAATTTTTTTGCAGAAAACCACGAACTAATTTTCTTTTGTTGAAGAAAACCACAAACTAATTTTCATTTTTTGAAGAAAACCACTAACTATTTTTTTTTTTTTTAAGAAAACCACAAACTAATTTCCTTTTTTTTTTTGAAAAAACCGAAAACTAATTTTCGTTTTTTTGAAGAAAACCACAAACTAATTTTTTTTTATTGAAGAAAACCACAAACTAATTTCCTTTCTTTGAAGAAAACCACGAACTTGTATTTCTTTTTTTTAAGAAATAGACAAACTAATTCTCTTTTTTGAAGAAAACCACATACTAATGTTTTTTTTGAAGAAAACCACAAACTAATTTTCTTTTTTTGATGGAAACCACAAACTAATTTTTTTTTTTTTGAAGAAAACCAAAAACTATTTTTCTTTTTTTGAATCAAACTACAAACTAATTTTCTTTTTGTGAAGAAAAACACAAACTAATTTTTCTTTTTTGAAGAAAACCACAAACTAATTTTTCTTTTTTTGAAGAAAACCACAAACTAATTTTCTTTTTTTGATGAAAACCAACTAATTTTATATTTTTGAAGAAAACCACAAACTATTTTTGTTTTTTTTGAAGAAAACCACAAAATATTTTTCTTTTTTTGAAACAAACTACAAACTAATTTTTTTTTTTTTGAAGAAAATCACAAACTAATTTTTCTTTTTTTGAAGAAAACCACAAACTAATTTTCTTTTTTTTGATGAAAACCACAAACTAATTTTCTTTTTGTGAAGAAAACCACAAACTAATTTATCTTTTTTGAAGAAAACCACATACTAATTTTTTTTTTTGACGAAAACCACAAACTAATTTTTCTTTTTTTGATGAAAACCACAAACTAATTTTCTTTTTTTGGAGAAAACCACAAACTAATTTTCTTTTTTTGAATAAAACCACAAACTAATTTTTTTTTTTTGAAGAAAATCACAAATATTTTTTTTTTTTGAAAAAACCGAAAACTAATTTTCGTTTTTGTGAAGAAAACCACGAATAATTTACTTTTTTTGAAGAAAACCACAAACTAATTTTTTTTTTATTGAAGAAAACCACAAACTAATTTTCTTTCTTTGAAGAAAACCCCAAAATAATTTTCTTTTCTTGAAGAAAACCACAAACTAATTTTCTTTTTTTGAAGAAAACCACAAACTATTTTTTTTTTGAAGAAAACCACAAATTAATTTTCTTTTTTTGATGAAAACCACAAACTAATTTTATTTTTTTGATGAAAAACACAAACTAATTTTTCTTTTTTTGAAGAAAATCACAAACTAATTTTTATTTTTTTGAAGAAACCCACAAAGTAATTTTTTTTTTGAAGAAAACAACAAACTAATTTTCTTTTTTTGAAGAAAACTACAAACTAATTTTTCTTTTTTTGAAGAAAACCACAAACTAATTTTTCTTTTTTTGAAGAAAACCACAAACAAATTTTTTTTTATTGAAGAAAACCACAAACTAATTTTCTTTCTTTGAAAAAAACCACAAATTAATTTTCTTTTTTTTGAAGAAAACCACAAACTAATTTTCTTTTTTTTAAGAAAATCACAAACTAATTTCCTTATTTTGAAGAAAACCAAATACTAATATTCTTTTTTTGAAGAAAACAACAAACTATTTTTCTATTTTTGATGAAAACCACAAACTAATTCTTTTTTTGAAGAAAATCACAAACTAATTTTCGTTTTATTGAAGAAAACCACAAACTAATTTTCTTTTTTTTGAAGAAAACCACAAACTAATTAATTTTTTTGAAGAAAACCACAAACTAATTTTCTTTTGTTGAAGAAAACCACAAACTAATTTTCATTTTTTGAAGAAAACCACAAACTATTTTTTTTTTTTTTAAGAAAACCACAAACTAATTTTCTTTTTTTTTGAAAAAACCGAAAACTAATTTTCGTTTTTTTGAAGAAAACCACAAACTAATTTTCTTTTTTTTGAAGAAAACCACAAACTAATTTTTTTTTTTGAAGAAAACCACAAACTAATTTTCTTTCTTTGAAAAAAACCACAAGTTAATTTTCTTTTTTTTGAAGAAAACCACAAACTAATTTTCTTTTTTTTAAGAAAAACACAAACTAATTTCCTTATTTTGAAGAAAACCAAATACTAATATTCTTTTTTTGAAGAAAACCACAAACTATTTTTCTATTTTTGATGAAAACCACAAACTAATTCTTTTTTTGAAGAAAATCACAAACTAATTTTCGTTTTATTGAAGAAAACCACAAACTAATTTTCTTTTTTTTGAAGAAAACCACAAACTAATTAATTTTTTTGCAGAAAACCACGAACTAATTTTCTTTTGTTGAAGAAAACCACAAACTAATTTTCATTTTTTGAAGAAAACCACTAACTATTTTTTTTTTTTTTAAGAAAACCACAAACTAATTTCCTTTTTTTTTTTGAAAAAACCGAAAACTAATTTTCGTTTTTTTGAAGAAAACCACAAACTAATTTTTTTTTATTGAAGAAAACCACAAACTAATTTCCTTTCTTTGAAGAAAACCACGAACTTGTATTTCTTTTTTTTAAGAAATAGACAAACTAATTCTCTTTTTTGAAGAAAACCACATACTAATGTTTTTTTTGAAGAAAACCACAAACTAATTTTCTTTTTTTGATGGAAACCACAAACTAATTTTTTTTTTTTTGAAGAAAACCAAAAACTATTTTTCTTTTTTTGAATCAAACTACAAACTAATTTTCTTTTTGTGAAGAAAAACACAAACTAATTTTTCTTTTTTGAAGAAAACCACAAACTAATTTTTCTTTTTTTGAAGAAAACCACAAACTAATTTTCTTTTTTTGATGAAAACCAACTAATTTTATATTTTTGAAGAAAACCACAAACTATTTTTGTTTTTTTTGAAGAAAACCACAAAATATTTTTCTTTTTTTGAAACAAACTACAAACTAATTTTTTTTTTTTTGAAGAAAATCACAAACTAATTTTTCTTTTTTTGAAGAAAACCACAAACTAATTTTCTTTTTTTTGATGAAAACCACAAACTAATTTTCTTTTTGTGAAGAAAACCACAAACTAATTTATCTTTTTTGAAGAAAACCACATACTAATTTTTTTTTTTGACGAAAACCACAAACTAATTTTTCTTTTTTTGATGAAAACCACAAACTAATTTTCTTTTTTTGGAGAAAACCACAAACTAATTTTCTTTTTTTGAATAAAACCACAAACTAATTTTTTTTTTTTGAAGAAAATCACAAATATTTTTTTTTTTTGAAAAAACCGAAAACTAATTTTCGTTTTTGTGAAGAAAACCAAGAATAATTTACTTTTTTTGAAGAAAACCACAAACTAATTTTTTTTTTATTGAAGAAAACCACAAACTAATTTTCTTTCTTTGAAGAAAACCACAAAATAATTTTCTTTTCTTGAAGAAAACCACAAACTAATTTTTTTTTTTTGAAGAAAACCACAAACTATTTTTTTTTTTGAAGAAAACCACAAATTAATTTTCTTTTTTTGATGAAAACCACAAACTAATTTTATTTTTTTGATGAAAACCACAAACTAATTTTCTTTTTTTGAAGAAAATCACAAACTAATTTTTATTTTTTTGAAGAAACCAACAAAGTAATTTTTTTTTTGAAGAAAACAACAAACTAATTTTCTTTTTTTGAAGAAAACTACAAACTAATTTTTCTTTTTTTGAAGAAAACCACGAACAAATTGTCATTTTTTGAAGCAAATCACAAACTATTTTTTCTTTTTTTGAAGAAAACCACAAACTAATTTTTCTTTTTTTGAAGAAAACCACAAACAAATTTTTTTTTTATTGAAGAAAACCACAAACTAATTTTCTTTCTTTGAAAAAAACCACAAATTAATTTTTTTTTTTTGAAGAAAACCACAAACTAATTTTCTTTTTTTGTAGAAAACAACAAACTAATTTTCTTTTTTTGAAGAAAACTACAAACTAATTTTTCTTTTTTTGAAGAAAACCACGAACAAATTTTCATTTTTTGAAGAAAATCACAAACTATTTTTTCTTTTTTTGAAGAAAACCACAAACTAATTTTCTTTTTTTTAAGAAAAACACAAACTAACTTCTTTATTTTGAAGAAAACCAAATACTAATATTCTTTTTTTGAAGAAATCCACAAACTATTTTTCCATTTTTGATGAAAACCACAAACTAATTCTTTTTTTGAAGAAAATCACAAACTAATTTTCGTTTTATTGAAGAAAACCACAAACTAATTTTCTTTTTTTTGAAGAAAACCACAAACTAATTTTCTTTTGTTGAAGAAAACCACAAACTAATTTTCATTTTTTGAAGAAAACCACAAAATATTTTTTTTTTTTTTTAAGAAAACCACAAACTAATTTCCTTTTTTTTTTGAAAAAACCGAAAACTAATTTTCGTTTTTTTGAAGAAAACCACAAACTAATTTTTTTTTATTGAAGAAAACCACAAACTAATTTCCTTTCTTTGAAGAAAACCACGAACTTGTATTTCTTTTTTTTAAGAAATACACAAACTAATTCTCTTTTTTGAAGAAAACCACATACTAATTTTTTTTTTTTAAGAAAACCACAAACTAATTTTCTTTTTTTGATGAAAACCACAAACTAATTTTCTTTTTTTGAAGAAAACCAAAAACTTTTTTTCTTTTTTTGAAACAAACTACAAACTAATTTTCTTTTTGTGAAGAAAAACACAAACTAATTTTTCTTTTTTGAAGAAAACCACAAACTAATTTTTCTTTTTTTGAAGAAAACCACAAACTAATTTTCTTTTTTTGATGAAAACCAACTAATTTTATATTTTTGAAGAAAACCACAAACTATTTTTGTTTTTTTTTGAAGAAAACCACAAAATATTTTTCTTTTTTTGAAACAAACTACAAACTAATTTTTTTTTTTTTGAAGAAAATCACAAACTAATTTTTCTTTTTTTGAGGAAAACCACAAACAAATTTTCTTTTTTTTGATGAAAACCACAAACTAATTTTCTTTTTGTGAAGAAAACCACAAACTAATTTATCTTTTTTGAAGAAAACCACATACTAATTTTTTTTTTTGACGAAAACCACAAACTAATTTTCTTTTTTTGATGAAAACCACAAACTAATTTTCTTTTTTTAGAGAAAACCACAAACTAATTTTCTTTTTTTGAATAAAACCACAAACTAATTTTTTTTTTTTGAAGAAAATCACAAATATTTTTTTTTTTGAAAAATCCGAAAACTAATTTTCGTTTTTGTGAAGAAAACCACGAACTAATTTTCTTTTTTTTGAAGAAAACCACAAACTAATTTTTTTTTTTGAAGAAAACCACAAACTAATTTTCTTTATTAGAAGAAAACCTCAAACAAATTTTTTATTTTTTTGAAGAAAACCACAAACTAATTTTTCTTTTTTTGAAGAAAACCACAAACTAATTTTTTTTTTATTGAAGAAAACCACAAACTAATTTTCTTTCTTTGAAGAAAACCCCAAAATAATTTTCTTTTCTTGAAGAAAACCACAAACTAATTTTTTTTTTTTGAAGAAAACCACAAACTATTTTTTTTTGAAGAAGAAAACCACAAATTAATTTTCATTTTTTGATGAAAACCACAAACTAATTTTATTTTTTTGATGAAAACCACAAACTAATTTTCTTTTTTTGAAGAAAATCACAAACTAATTTTTATTTTTTTGAAGAAACCCACAAAGTAATTTTTTTTTTGAAGAAAACAACAAACTAATTTTCTTTTTTTGAAGAAAACTACAAACTAATTTTTTTTTTTTTGAAGAAAACC
Organism: Luzula sylvatica; assembly: GCA_946800325.1. Lineage (NCBI taxonomy): Eukaryota > Viridiplantae > Streptophyta > Magnoliopsida > Poales > Juncaceae > Luzula > Luzula sylvatica. The sequence goes on along the minus strand of OX326956.1, from coordinate 74,882,555 downwards.
ACGAACAAATTTTCATTTTTTGAAGAAAATCACAAACTATTTTTTCTTTTTTTGAAGAAAACCACAAACTAATTTTTCTTTTTTTGAAGAAAACCACAAACAAATTTTTTTTATTGAAGAAAACCACAAACTAATTTTCTTTCTTTGAAAAAAACCACAAATTAATTTTCTTTTTTTTTGAAGAAAACCACAAACTAATTTTCTTTTTTTGAAGAAAACAACAAACTAATTTTCTTTTTTTGAAGAAAACTACAAACTAATTTTTCTTTTTTTGAAGAAAACCACAAACAAATTTTCATTTTTTGAAGAAAATCACAAACTATTTTTTCTTTTTTTGAAGAAAACCACAAACTAATTTTCTTTTTTTTAAGAAAAACACAAACTAATTTCCTTATTTTGAAGAAAACCAAATACTAATATTCTTTTTTTGAAGAAAACCACAAACTATTTTTCTATTTTTGATGAAAACCACAAACTAATTCTTTTTTTGAAGAAAATCACAAACTAATTTTCGTTTTATTGAAGAAAACCACAAACTAATTTTCTTTTTTTTGAAGAAAACCACAAACTAATTAATTTTTTTGAAGAAAACCACAAACTAATTTTCTTTTGTTGAAGAAAACCACAAACTAATTTTCATTTTTTGAAGAAAACCACAAACTATTTTTTTTTTTTTTAAGAAAACCACAAACTAATTTTCTTTTTTTTTGAAAAAACCGAAAACTAATTTTCGTTTTTTTGAAGAAAACCACAAATTAATTTTCTTTTTTTTGAAGAAAACCACAAACTAATTTTTTTTTTTGAAGAAAACCACAAACTAATTTTCTTTTCTTCAAGAAAACCACAAACTAATTTTCTTTTTTTGAAGAAAACCACAAACTAATTTTTTATTTTTTTGAAGAAAACCACAAACTATTTCCTTATTTTGAAGAAAACCAAATACTAATATTATTTTTTTCAAGAAAACCACAAACTATTTTTCTGTTTTGATGAAAACCACACACTAATTCTTTTTTTGAAGAAAATCACAAACTAATTTTAGTTTTTTTGAAAAAACCACAAACTAATTTTCTGTTTTTTGAAGAAAACCACAAACTAATTTTCTTTTTTTGAAGAAAAACACAAACTAATTTCATTATTTTGAAGAAAACCAAATACTAATATTCTTTTTGTGAAGAAAACAACAAACTAATTTTTCTTTTTTTGAAGAAAACCACAAACTAATTTTTCTTTTGTTGAAGAAAACCACGAACAAATTTTCATTTTTTAAGAAAATCACAAACTATTTTTTCTTTTTTTGAAGAAAACCACAAACTAATTTTCTTTTGTTGAAGAAAACCACAAACTAATTTTCATTTTTTGAAGAAAACCACAAACTATTTTTTTTTTTTTTTAAGAAAACCACAAACTAATTTTCTTTTTTTTTGAAAAAACCGAAAACTAATTTTCGTTTTTTTGAAGAAAACCACAAACTAATTTTCTTTTTTTTGAAGAAAACCACAAACTAATTTTTTTTTTTGAAGAAAACCACAAACTAATTTTCTTTCTTTGAAAAAAACCACAAGTTAATTTTCTTTTTTTTGAAGAAAACCACAAACTAATTTTCTTTTTTTTAAGAAAAACACAAACTAATTTCCTTATTTTGAAGAAAACCAAATACTAATATTCTTTTTTTGAAAAAAACCACAAACTATTTTTCTATTTTTGATGAAAACCACAAACTAATTCTTTTTTTGAAGAAAATCACAAACTAATTTTCGTTTTATTGAAGAAAACCACAAACTAATTTTCTTTTTTTTGAAGAAAACCACAAACTAATTAATTTTTTTGAAGAAAACCACGAACTAATTTTCTTTTGTTGAAGAAAACCACAAACTAATTTTCATTTTTTGAAGAAAACCACTAACTATTTTTTTTTTTTTTAAGAAAACCACAAACTAATTTCCTTTTTTTTTTGAAAAAACCGAAAACTAATTTTCGTTTTTTTGAAGAAAACCACAAACTAATTTTTTTTTATTGAAGAAAACCACAAACTAATTTCCTTTCTTTGAAGAAAACCACGAACTTGTATTTCTTTTTTTTAAGAAATAGACAAACTAATTCTCTTTTTTGAAGAAAACCACATACTAATTTTTTTTTTGAAGAAAACCACAAACTAATTTTCTTTTTTTGATGAAAACCACAAACTAATTTTTTTTTTTTGAAGAAAACCAAAAACTATTTTTCTTTTTTTGAAACAAACTACAAACTAATTTTCTTTTTGTGAAGAAAAACACAAACTAATTTTTCTTTTTTGAAGAAAACCACAAACTAATTTTTCTTTTTTTGAAGAAAACCACAAACTAATTTTCTTTTTTTGATGAAAACCAACTAATTTTATATTTTTGAAGAAAACCACAAACTATTTTTGTTTTTTTTGAAGAAAACCACAAAATATTTTTCTTTTTTTGAAACAAACTACAAACTAATTTTTTTTTTTTTGAAGAAAATCACAAACTAATTTTTCTTTTTTTGAGGAAAACCACAAACTAATTTTCTTTTTTTTGATGAAAACCACAAACTAATTTTCTTTTTGTGAAGAAAACCACAAACTAATTTATCTTTTTTGAAGAAAACCACATACTAATTTTTTTTTTTGACGAAAACCACAAACTAATTTTCTTTTTTTGATGAAAACCACAAACTAATTTTCTTTTTTTAGAGAAAACCACAAACTAATTTTCTTTTTTTGAATAAAACAACAAACTAATTTTTTTTTTTTGAAGAAAATCACAAATATTTTTTTTTTTGAAAAAACCGAAAACTAATTTTCGTTTTTGTGAAGAAAACCACGAACTAATTTTCTTTTTTTTGAAGAAAACCACAAACTAATTTTTTTTTTTGAAGAAAACCACAAACTAATTTTCTTTATTTGAAGAAAACCTCAAACAAATTTTTTATTTTTTTGAAGAAAACCACAAACTAATTTTTCTTTTTTTGAAGAAAACCACAAACTAATTTTTTTTTTATTGAAGAAAACCACAAACTAATTTTCTTTCTTTGAAGAAAACCCCAAAATAATTTTCTTTTCTTGAAGAAAACCACAAACTAATTTTTTTTTTTTGAAGAAAACCACAAACTATTTTTTTTTTGAAGAAAACCACAAATTAATTTTCATTTTTTGATGAAAACCACAAACTAATTTTATTTTTTTGATGAAAACCACAAACTAATTTTCTTTTTTTGAAGAAAATCACAAACTAATTTTTATTTTTTTGAAGAAACCCACAAAGTAATTTTTTTTTTGAAGAAAACAACAAACTAATTTTCTTTTTTTGAAGAAAACTACAAACTAATTTTTCTTTTTTTGAAGAAAACCACGAACAAATTTTCATTTTTTGAAGAAAATCACAAACTATTTTTTCTTTTTTTGAAGAAAACCACAAACTAATTTTTCTTTTTTTGAAGAAAACCACAAACAAATTTTTTTTATTGAAGAAAACCACAAACTAATTTTCTTTCTTTGAAAAAAACCACAAATTAATTTTCTTTTTTTTTGAAGAAAACCACAAACTAATTTTCTTTTTTTGAAGAAAACAACAAACTAATTTTCTTTTTTTGAAGAAAACTACAAACTAATTTTTCTTTTTTTGAAGAAAACCACGAACAAATTTTCATTTTTTGAAGAAAATCACAAACTATTTTTTCTTTTTTTGAAGAAAACCACAAACTAATTTTCTTTTTTTTAAGAAAAACACAAACTAATTTCCTTATTTTGAAGAAAACCAAATACTAATATTCTTTTTTTGAAGAAAACCACAAACTATTTTTCTATTTTTGATGAAAACCACATACTAATTTTTTTTTTTGAAGAAAACCACAAACTAATTTTCTTTTTTTGATGAAAACCACAAACTAATTTTCTTTTTTTGAAGAAAACCAAAAACTATTTTTCTTTTTTTGAAACAAACTACAAACTAATTTTCTTTTTGTTAAGAAAAACACAAACTAATTTTTCTTTTTTGAAGAAAACCACAAACTAATTTTTCTTTTTTTGAAGAAAACCACAAACTAATTTTTTTTTTATTGAAGAAAACCACAAACTAATTTTCTTTCTTTGAAGAAAACCCCAAAATAATTTTCTTTTCTTGAAGAAAACCACAAACTAATTTTTTTTTTTTGAAGAAAACCACAAACTATTTTTTTTTTTGAAGAAAACCACAAATTAATTTTCATTTTTTGATGAAAACCACAAACTAATTTTATTTTTTTGATGAAAACCACAAACTAATTTTCTTTTTTTGAAGAAAATCACAAACTAATTTTTATTTTTTTGAAGAAACCCACAAAGTAATTTTTTTTTTGAAGAAAACAACAAACTAATTTTCTTTTTTTGAAGAAAACTACAAACTAATTTTTCTTTTTTTGAAGAAAACCACGAACAAATTTTCATTTTTTGAAGAAAATCACAAACTATTTTTTCTTTTTTTGAAGAAAACCACAAACTAATTTTTCTTTTTTTGAAGAAAACCACAAACAAATTTTTTTTATTGAAGAAAACCACAAACTAATTTTCTTTCTTTGAAAAAAACCACAAATTAATTTTCTTTTTTTTTGAAGAAAACCACAAACTAATTTTCTTTTTTTGAAGAAAACAACAAACTAATTTTCTTTTTTTGAAGAAAACTACAAACTAATTTTTCTTTTTTTGAAGAAAACCACGAACAAATTTTCATTTTTTGAAGAAAATCACAAACTATTTTTTCTTTTTTTGAAGAAAACCACAAACTAATTTTCTTTTTTTTAAGAAAAACACAAACTAATTTCCTTATTTTGAAGAAAACCAAATACTAATATTCTTTTTTTGAAGAAAACCACAAACTATTTTTCTATTTTTGATGAAAACCACATACTAATTTTTTTTTTTGAAGAAAACCACAAACTAATTTTCTTTTTTTGATGAAAACCACAAACTAATTTTCTTTTTTTGAAGAAAACCAAAAACTATTTTTCTTTTTTTGAAACAAACTACAAACTAATTTTCTTTTTGTTAAGAAAAACACAAACTAATTTTTCTTTTTTGAAGAAAACCACAAACTAATTTTTCTTTTTTTGAAGAAAACCACAAACTAATTTTCTTTTTTTGATGAAAACCAACTAATTTTATATTTTTGAAGAAAACCACAAACTATTTTTGTTTTTTTTGAAGAAAACCACAAAATATTTTTCTTTTTTTGAAACAAACTACAAACTAATTTTTTTTTTTTTGAAGAAAATCACAAACTAATTTTTCTTTTTTTGAGGAAAACCACAAACTAATTTTCTTTTTTTTGATGAAAACCACAAACTAATTTTCTTTTTGTGAAGAAAACCACAAACTAATTTATCTTTTTTGAAGAAAACCACATACTAATTTTTTTTTTTGACGAAAACCACAAACTAATTTTCTTTTTTTGATGAAAACCACAAACTAATTTTCTTTTTTTAGAGAAAACCACAAACTAATTTTCTTTTTTTGAATAAAACCACAAACTAATTTTTTTTTTTGAAGAAAATCACAAATATTTTTTTTTTTGAAAAAACCGAAAACTAATTTTCGTTTTTGTGAAGAAAACCACGAACTAATTTTCTTTTTTTTGAAGAAAACCACAAACTAATTTTTTTTTTTGAAGAAAACCACAAACTAATTTTCTTTATTTGAAGAAAACCTCAAACAAATTTTTTATTTTTTTGAAGAAAACCACAAACTAATTTTTCTTTTTTTGAAGAAAACCACAAACTAATTTTTTTTTTATTGAAGAAAACCACAAACTAATTTTCTTTCTTTGAAGAAAACCCCAAAATAATTTTCTTTTCTTGAAGAAAACCACAAACTAATTTTTTTTTTTTGAAGAAAACCACAAACTATTTTTTTTTTTGAAGAAAACCACAAATTAATTTTCATTTTTTGATGAAAACCACAAACTAATTTTATTTTTTTGATGAAAACCACAAACTAATTTTCTTTTTTTGAAGAAAATCACAAACTAATTTTTATTTTTTTGAAGAAACCCACAAAGTAATTTTTTTTTTGAAGAAAACAACAAACTAATTTTCTTTTTTTGAAGAAAACTACAAACTAATTTTTCTTTTTTTGAAGAAAACCACGAACAAATTTTCATTTTTTGAAGAAAATCACAAACTATTTTTTCTTTTTTTGAAGAAAACCACAAACTAATTTTTCTTTTTTTGAAGAAAACCACAAACAAATTTTTTTTATTGAAGAAAACCACAAACTAATTTTCTTTCTTTGAAAAAAACCACAAATTAATTTTCTTTTTTTTTGAAGAAAACCACAAACTAATTTTCTTTTTTTGAAGAAAACAACAAACTAATTTTCTTTTTTTGAAGAAAACTACAAACTAATTTTTCTTTTTTTGAAGAAAACCACGAACAAATTTTCATTTTTTGTAGAAAATCACAAACTATTTTTTCTTTTTTTGAAGAAAACCAAAAACTAATTTTCTTTTTTTTAAGAAAAACACAAACTAATTTCCTTATTTTGAAGAAAACCAAATACTAATATTCTTTTTTTGAAGAAAACCACAAACTATTTTTCTATTTTTGATGAAAACCACAAACTAATTCTTTTTTTGAAGAAAATCACAAACTAATTTTCGTTTTATTGAAGAAAACCACAAACTAATTTTCTTTTTTTTGAAGAAAACCACAAACTAATTAATTTTTTTGAAGAAAACCACAAACTAATTTTCTTTTGTTGAAGAAAACCACAAACTAATTTTCATTTTTTGAAGAAAACCACAAACTATTTTTTTTTTTTTTAAGAAAACCACAAACTAATTTTCTTTTTTTTTGAAAAAACCGAAAACTAATTTTCGTTTTTTTGAAGAAAACCACAAACTAATTTTCTTTTTTTTGAAGAAAACCACAAACTAATTTTTTTTTTTGAAGAAAACCACATACTAATTTTCTTTTCTTCAAGAAAACCACAAACTAATTTTCTTTTTTTGAAGAAAACCACAAACTAATTTTTTATTTTTTTGAAGAAAACCACAAACTATTTCCTTATTTTGAAGAAAACCAAATACTAATATTATTTTTTTCAAGAAAACCACAAACTATTTTTCTGTTTTGATGAAAACCACGCACTAATTCTTTTTTTGAAGAAAATCACAAACTAATTTTAGTTTTTTTGAAAAAACCACAAACTAATTTTCTGTTTTTTGAAGAAAACCACAAACTAATTTTCTTTTTTTGAAGAAAAACACAAACTAATTTCATTATTTTGAAGAAAACGAAATACTAATATTCTTTTTGTGAAGAAAACAACAAACTAATTTTCTTTTTTTGAAGAAAACCACAAACTAATTTTTCTTTTGTTGAAGAAAACCACGAACAAATTTTCATTTTTTTAAGAAAATCACAAACTATTTTTTCTTTTTTTGAAGAAAACCACAAACTAATTTTTCTTTTTTTGAAGAAAACCACAAACAAATTTTTTTTTATTGAAGAAAACCACAAACTAATTTTCTTTCTTTGAAAAAAACCACTAACTAGTATTTCTTTAAGAAAATCACAAACTATTTTTTCATTTTTTTGAAGAAAACAACAAACTAATTTTCATTTTTTGAAGAAAATCACAAACTATTTTTTCATTTTTTAAGAAAATCACAAACTAGTTTTTCATTCTTTAAGAAAATCACAAACTATTTTTTCATTTTTTTGAAGAAAACCTCAAACTAATTGTCATTTTTTTAAGAAAATCACAAACTATTTTTTCTTTTTTTGAAGAAAACCACAAACTAATTTTTTATTTTTTTGAAGAAAACCAAAAACTAATTTTTCTTTTCATGAAGAAAACCACAAACTAATTTTCTTTTCTTGAAGAAAACCTCAAAGTAATTTTTTTTTTTTGAAGAAAACCACAAACTATTTATTTTTTTGAAGAAAACCACAAATTAATTTTCTTTTTTTGATGAAAACCACAAACTAATTTTATTTTTTTGATGAAAACCACAAACTAATTTTCTTTTTTTGAAGAAAATCACAAACTAATTTTTATTTTTTTGAAGAAACCCACAAAGTAATTTTTTTTTTGAAGAAAACAACAAACTAATTTTCTTTTTTTGAAGAAAACTACAAACTAATTTTTCTTTTTTTGAAGAAAACCACGAACAAGTTGTCATTTTTTGAAGAAAATCACAAACTATTTTTTCTTTTTTTGAAGAAAACCACAAACTAATTTTTCTTTTTTTGAAGAAAACCACAAACAAATTTTTTTTTTATTGAAGAAAACCACAAACTAATTTTCTTTCTTTGAAAAAAACCACAAATTAATTTTTTTTTTTTGAAGAAAACCACAAACTAATTTTCTTTTTTTGTAGAAAACAACAAACTAATTTTCTTTTTTTGAAGAAAACTACAAACTAATTTTTCTTTTTTTGAAGAAAACCACGAACAAATTTTCATTTTTTGAAGAAAATCACAAACTATTTTTTCTTTTTTTGAAGAAAACCACAAACTAATTTTCTTTTTTTTAAGAAAAACACAAACTAACTTCTTTATTTTGAAGAAAACCAAATACTAATATTCTTTTTTTGAAGAAATCCACAAACTATTTTTCCATTTTTGATGAAAACCACAAACTAATTCTTTTTTTGAAGAAAATCACAAACTAATTTTCGTTTTATTGAAGAAAACCACAAACTAATTTTCTTTTTTTTGAAGAAAACCACAAACTAATTTTCTTTTGTTGAAGAAAACCACAAACTAATTTTCATTTTTTGAAGAAAACCACAAAATATTTTTTTTTTTTTTTTAAGAAAACCACAAACTAATTTCCTTTTTTTTTTGAAAAAACCGAAAACTAATTTTCGTTTTTTTGAAGAAAACCACAAACTAATTTTTTTTTATTGAAGAAAACCACAAACTAATTTCCTTTCTTTGAAGAAAACCACGAACTTGTATTTCTTTTTTTTAAGAAATACACAAACTAATTCTCTTTTTTGAAGAAAACCACATACTAATTTTTTTTTTTGAAGAAAACCACAAACTAATTTTCTTTTTTTGATGAAAACCACAAACTAATTTTCTTTTTTTGAAGAAAACCAAAAACTATTTTTCTTTTTTTGAAACAAACTACAAACTAATTTTCTTTTTGTTAAGAAAAACACAAACTAATTTTTCTTTTTTGAAGAAAACCACAAACTAATTTTTCTTTTTTTGAAGAAAACCACAAACTAATTTTCTTTTTTTGATGAAAACCAACTAATTTTATATTTTTGAAGAAAACCACAAACTATTTTTGTTTTTTTTGAAGAAAACCACAAAATATTTTTCTTTTTTTGAAACAAACTACAAACTAATTTTTTTTTTTTTGAAAAAAATCACAAACTAATTTTTCTTTTTTTGAGGAAAACCACAAACTAATTTTCTTTTTTTTGATGAAAACCACAAACTAATTTTCTTTTTGTGAAGAAAACCACAAACTAATTTATCTTTTTTGAAGAAAACCACATACTAATTTTTTTTTTTGACGAAAACCACAAACTAATTTTCTTTTTTTGATGAAAACCACAAACTAATTTTCTTTTTTTAGAGAAAACCACAAACTAATTTTCTTTTTTTGAATAAAACCACAAACTAATTTTTTTTTTTTGAAGAAAATCACAAATATTTTTTTTTTTGAAAAAACCGAAAACTAATTTTCGTTTTTGTGAAGAAAACCACGAACTAATTTTCTTTTTTTTGAAGAAAACCACAAACTAATTTTTTTTTTTGAAGAAAACCACAAACTAATTTTCTTTATTTGAAGAAAACCTCAAACAAATTTTTTATTTTTTTGAAGAAAACCACAAACTAATTTTTCTTTTTTTGAAGAAAACCACAAACTAATTTTTTTTTTATTGAAGAAAACCACAAACTAATTTTCTTTCTTTGAAGAAAACCCCAAAATAATTTTCTTTTCTTGAAGAAAACCACAAACTAATTTTTTTTTTTTGAAGAAAACCACAAACTATTTTTTTTTTTGAAGAAAACCACAAATTAATTTTCATTTTTTGATGAAAACCACAAACTAATTTTATTTTTTTGATGAAAACCACAAACTAATTTTCTTTTTTTGAAGAAAATCACAAACTAATTTTTATTTTTTTGAAGAAACCCACAAAGTAATTTTTTTTTTGAAGAAAACAACAAACTAATTTTCTTTTTTTGAAGAAAACTACAAACTAATTTTTCTTTTTTTGAAGAAAACCACGAACAAATTTTCATTTTTTGAAGAAAATCACAAACTATTTTTTCTTTTTTTGAAGAAAACCACAAACTAATTTTTCTTTTTTTGAAGAAAACCACAAACAAATTTTTTTTATTGAAGAAAACCACAAACTAATTTTCTTTCTTTGAAAAAAACCACAAATTAATTTTCTTTTTTTTTGAAGAAAACCACAAACTAATTTTCTTTTTTTGAAGAAAACAACAAACTAATTTTCTTTTTTTGAAGAAAACTACAAACTAATTTTTCTTTTTTTGAAGAAAACCACGAACAAATTTTCATTTTTTGAAGAAAATCACAAACTATTTTTTCTTTTTTTGAAGAAAACCACAAACTAATTTTCTTTTTTTTAAGAAAAACACAAACTAATTTCCTTATTTTGAAGAAAACCAAATACTAATATTCTTTTTTTGAAGAAAACCACAAACTATTTTTCTATTTTTGATGAAAACCACAAACTAATTCTTTTTTTGAAGAAAATCACAAACTAATTTTCGTTTTATTGAAGAAAACCACAAACTAATTTTCTTTTTTTTGAAGAAAACCACAAACTAATTAATTTTTTTGAAGAAAACCACAAACTAATTTTCTTTTGTTGAAGAAAACCACAAACTAATTTTCATTTTTTGAAGAAAACCACAAACTATTTTTTTTTTTTTTAAGAAAACCACAAACTAATTTTCTTTTTTTTTGAAAAAACCGAAAACTAATTTTCGTTTTTTTGAAGAAAACAACAAACTAATTTTCTTTTTTTTGAAGAAAACCACAAACTAATTTTTTTTTTTGAAGAAAACCACATACTAATTTTCTTTTCTTCAAGAAAACCACAAACTAATTTTCTTTTTTTGAAGAAAACCACAAACTAATTTTTTATTTTTTTGAAGAAAACCACAAACTATTTCCTTATTTTGAAGAAAACCAAATACTAATATTATTTTTTTCAAGAAAACCACAAACTATTTTTCTGTTTTGATGAAAACCACACACTAATTCTTTTTTTGAAGAAAATCACAAACTAATTTTAGTTTTTTTGAAAAAACCACAAACTAATTTTCTGTTTTTTGAAGAAAACCACAAACTAATTTTCTTTTTTTGAAGAAAAACACAAACTAATTTCATTATTTTGAAGAAAACGAAATACTAATATTCTTTTTGTGAAGAAAACAACAAACTAATTTTCTTTTTTTGAAGAAAACCACAAACTAATTTTTCTTTTGTTGAAGAAAACCACGAACAAATTTTCATTTTTTTAAGAAAATCACAAACTATTTTTTCTTTTTTTGAAGAAAACCACAAACTAATTTTTCTTTTTTTGAAGAAAATCACAAACAAATTTTTTTTTATTGAAGAAAACCACAAACTAATTTTCTTTCTTTGAAAAAAACCACTAACTAGTATTTCTTTAAGAAAATCACAAACTATTTTTTCATTTTTTTGAAGAAAACAACAAACTAATTTTCATTTTTTGAAGAAAATCACAAACTATTTTTTCATTTTTTAAGAAAATCACAAACTATTTTTTCATTCTTTAAGAAAATCACAAACTATTTTTTCATTTTTTTGAAGAAAACCTCAAACTAATTGTCATTTTTTTAAGAAAATCACAAACTATTTTTTCTTTTTTTGAAGAAAACCACAAACTAATTTTTTATTTTTTTGAAGAAAACCAAAAACTAATTTTTCTTTTCATGAAGAAAACCACAAACTAATTTTCTTTTCTTGAAGAAAACCTCAAAGTAATTTTATTTTTTTGAAGAAAACCACAAACTATTTTTTTTTTTTGAAGAAAACCACAAATTAATTTTCTTTTTTTGATGAAAACCACAAACTAATTTTATTTTTTTGATGAAAACCACAAACTAATTTTCTTTTTTTGAAGAAAATCGAAAACTAATTTTTCTTTTTTTGAAGAAACACACAAACTAATTTTTTTTTTTGAAGAAAACAACATACTAATTTTCTTTTTTTGAAGGAAACCACAAACTAATTTTTTTTTTTGAAGAAAACCACGAACAAATTTTCATTTTTTGAAGAAAATCACAAACTATTTTTTCTTTTTTTGAAGAAAACCACAAACTAATTTTTCTTTTTTTGAAGAAAACCACAAACTAATTTTTTTTTTATTGAAGAAAACCACAAACTAATTTTCTTTCTTTGAAAAAAACCACAAACTAATTTTCTTTTTTTTGAAGAAAACCACAAACTAATTTTCTTTTTTTTAAGATAAACACAAACTAATTTCCTTATTTTGAAGAAAACCAAATACTAATATTCTTTTTTTGAAGAAAACCACAAACTATTTTTCGGTTTTTGATGAAAACCACAAACTAATTCTTTTTTTGAAGAAAATCACAAACTAATTTTCGTTTTATTGAAGAAACCCACAAACTAATTTTCTTTTTTTTGAAGAAAACCACAAACTAATTAATTTTTTTGAAGAAAACCACAAACTAATTTTCTTTTCTTGAAGAAAAGCACAAACTAATTTTAATTTTTTGAAGAAAACCACAAACTATTTTTTTTTTTTAAGAAAACCGCAAACTAATTTTTCTTTTTTTTTGAAAAACCCGAAAACTAATTTTCGTTTTTTTTAAGAAAACAACAAACTAATTTTCTTTTTTTTGAAGAAAACCACAAACTATTTTTTTTTTTTTGAAGAAAACCACAAACTAATTTTCTTTTCTTGAAGAAAACCACAAACTAATTTTCTTTTTTTGAAGAAAACCACAAACTAATTTTTTATTTTTTTGAAGAAAACCACAAACTATTTCCTTATTTTGAAGAAAACCAAATACTAATATTATTTTTTTCAAGAAAACCACAAACTATTTTTCTGTTTTGATGAAAACGACACACTAATTCTTTTTTTTGAAGAAAATCACAAACTAATTTTAGTTTTTTTGAAAAAACCACAAACTAATTTTCTGTTTTTTGAAGAAAACCACAAACTAATTTTCTTTTTTTGAAGAAAAACACAAACTAATTTAATTATTTTGAAGAAAACCAAATACTAATATTCTTTTTTTGAAGAAAACCACAAACTATTTTTCGGTTTTTGATGAAAACAACAAACTAATTCTTTTTTTCAAGAAAATCACAGACTAATTTTCTTTTTTTTGAAGAAAACCACGAACTAATTAATTTTTTTGAAGAAAAACACAAACTAATTTTTCATTTTGTGTAGAAAACCACAAACTAATTTTTCTTTTTTATAGAAAACCACAAACTAATTTTCTTTTTTTGAAGAAAACCACAAACTAATTTTCTTTTTTTGATGAAAACCACAAACTAATTTTTTTTTTTGGAGAAAACCATAAACTAATTTTATTTTTTTGAAGAAAACCACAAACTAATTTTCATTTTTTGAAGAAAACCACAAACAATTTTTTCTTTTTTTTGATGAAAACCACAAACTAATTTTCTTTTTTTGGAGAAAACCACAAACTAATTTTCTTTTTTTTTGAAGAAAACCACAAACTAATTAATTTTTTTGAAGAAAACCACAAACTAATTTTCTTTTCTTGAAGAAAACCACAAACTAATTTTCATTTTTTGAAGAAAACCACAAACTATTTTTTTTTTTTAAGAAAACCACAAACTAATTTTCTTTTTTTTTGAAAAAACCGAAAACTAATTTTCGTTTTTTTGAAGAAAACCACAAACTAATTTTATTTTTTTTGAAGAAAACCACAAACTAATTTTCTTTTCTTGAAGAAAACCACAAACTAATTTTCTTTTTTTTAAGAAAACCACAAACTAATTTTTTATTTTTTTGAAGAAAACCACAAACTATTTCCTTATTTGGAAGAAAACCAAATACTAATATTCTTTTTTTCAAGAAAACCACAAACTACTTTTCTGTTTTGATGAAAACCACACACTAATTCTTTTTTTGAAGAAAATCACAAACTAATTTTATTTTTTTTTGAAAAAAGCGAAGAACTTTTGTCCTTAAATTACACGCCAGGAACCCAGTGGAGGCGGTTTCTCCTCCTTCATTTCATCTCACCAAATATGTCATTTTCGACTCGCAGAATCATGCGATAATCTTCATATTTAATAATACATGATGAAATTACAATAAATAGTGCTTTCTGTTAATTCGGGTCAAAAAGACCAAATCTCCCAAATCCTGTCGCGTGGCTACATTTCTCTCGTCGAGACGAGCGATTTTTATATAAAGATCGTGCCATTTGGTGAAAAAAAGAATGAGAAAGTTACGAGGGTTTTAACATAACGGCATTACCACATTCTCCAGCTCACCCTATTATTGTTATCTGCATTTTACAACTAATTGTTTAAATAGCGAAGAACTTTTGCCCTTAAATTACACGCCAGGAACCCACTGGAGGCGGTTTCTCCTCCTTCATTTCATCTCTAAAAATAGGTCGTTTTCGACTCGCAGAATCAAGGGAAAATCTTAATATTTAATGATACATGATGAAATTACAATAAATTGTTCTTTCTGTTAAATCGGGTTAAAAAGATCGAATCTCCCAAATCCAGTCATGCGGCTGCATTTCTCTCGTCGAAGCGAGCGATTTTGATATAAAGATCGTGCCATTTGGTGGAAGGATGAGAAAGTTACAAGGGTTTTAACATAACGGCATTACCACATTCTCCAGCTCACAATATTATTGTTATCAGAATTTTATAATTAATTGGTTAAATAGCGGAGAACTTTTATCCTTTAATTACACGTCTGGAATCCACTGGAGGCGATCTCTCCTCCTTCATTTCATCTCGCAAAATATGTCGTTTTCGACTCGCAGAATCATGCGATAATCTTCATATTTAATAATACGTGATGAAATTACAATAAACTGTGTTTTCTGTTAATTCGGGTCAAAAAGACCGAATCTCCCAAAACCAGTCACATGGCTATATTTCTCTCGTCGAGGCGAGCGATTTTGATATAAAGATCGTGCCATTTGGTGAAAGAAAACATGAGAAAGTTACGAGGGTTTTAACATAACGGCATGACCACATTCTCCTGCTCACCCAATTATTGCTATCAGAATTTTACAATTAATTGGTTAAATTGCAAAGAAGTTTTATCCTTTAATTACACGCCTGGAATTCACTGGAGGCGGTCTCTCGTCCTTCATTTCAACTCACAAAATATGTCGTTTTCGACTCGCAGAATCATGCGATAATCTTCATATTTAATAATACATGATGAAATTACAATAAATAGTGCTTTCTGTTGATTCGGGTCAAAAAGACCAAATCTCCCAAATCCAGTCGCGTGGCTACATTTCTCTCGTCGAGACGAGCGATTTTGATATAAAGATCGTGCCATTTGGTGAAAAAAAGAATGAGAAAGTTACGAGAGTTTTAACATAACGGCATTACCACATTCTCCAGCTCACCCTATTATTGTTATCTGCATTTTACAAATAATTGTTTAAATAGCGAAGAACTTTTGTCCTTAAACTACACGCCAGGAACCCACTGGAGGCGGTTTCTCCTCCTTCATTTCATCTCTAAAAATAGGTCGTTTTCGACTCGCATAATCAAGCGAAAATCTTAATATTTAATGATACATGATGAAATTACAATAAACTGTTCTTTCTGTTAAATCGGGTTAAAAAGACCGAATCTCCCAAATCCAGTCATGCGGCTGCATTTCTCTCGTCGAAGCGAGCGATTTTGATATAAAGATCGTGCCATTTGGTGGAAGGATGAGAAAGTTACAAGGGTTTTAACATAACGGCATTACCACATTCTCCAGCTCACCATATTATTGTTATCAGAATTTTATAATTAATTGGTTAAATAGCGGAGAACTTTTATCCTTTAATTACACGTCTGGAATCCACTGGAGGCGATCTCTCCTCCTTCATTTCATCTCGCAAAATATGTCGTTTTCGACTCGCAGAATCATGCGATAATCTTCATATTTAATAATACGTGATGAAATTACAATAAACTGTGTTTTCTGTTAATTCGGGTCAAAAAGACCGAATCTCCCAAAACCAGTCATGCGGCTGCATTTCTCTCGTCGAAGCGAGCGATTTTGATATAAAGATCGTGCCATTTGGTGGAAGGATGAGAAAGTTACAAGGGTTTTAACATAACGGCATTACCACATTCTCCAGCTCACCATATTATTGTTATCAGAATTTTATAATTAATTGGTTAAATAGCGGAGAACTTTTATCCTTTAATTACACGTCTGGAATCCACTGGAGGCGATCTCTCCTCCTTCATTTCATCTCGCAAAATATGTCATTTTCGACTCGCAGAATCATGCGATAATCTTCATATTTAATAATACGTGATGAAATTACAATAAACTGTGTTTTCTGTTAATTCGGGTCAAAAAGACCGAATCTCCCAAAACCAGTCACATGGCTATATTTCTCTCGTCGAGGCGAGCGATTTTGATATAAAGATCGTGCCATTTGGTGAAAGAAAACATGAGAAAGTTACGAGGGTTTTAACATAACGGCATGACCACATTCTCCTGCTCACCCAATTATTGCTATCAGAATTTTACAATTAATTGGTTAAATTGCAAAGAAGTTTTATCCTTTAATTACACGCCTGGAATTCACTGGAGGCGGTCTCTCGTCCTTCATTTCAACTCACAAAATATGTCGTTTTCGACTCGCAGAATCATGCGATAATCTTCATATTTAATAATACATGATGAAATTTCAATAAATAGTGCTTTCTGTTGATTCGGGTCAAAAAGACCAAATCTCCCAAATCCAGTCGCGTGGCTACATTTCTCTCGTCGAGACGAGCGATTTTGATATAAAGATCGTGCCATTTGGTGAAAAAAAGAATGAGAAAGTTACGAGAGTTTTAACATAACGGCATTACCACATTCTCCAGCTCACCCTATTATTGTTATCTGCATTTTACAAATAATTGTTTAAATAGCGAAGAACTTTTGTCCTTAAACTACACGCCAGGAACCCACTGGAGGCGGTTTCTCCTCCTTCATTTCATCTCTAAAAATAGGTCGTTTTCGACTCGCAGAATCAAGCGAAAATCTTAATATTTAATGATACATGATGAAATTACAATAAACTGTTCTTTCTGTTAAATCGGGTTAAAAAGACCGAATCTCCCAAATCCAGTCATGCGGCTGCATTTCTCTCGTCGAAGCGAGCGATTTTGATATAAAGATCGTGCCATTTGGTGGAAGGATGAGAAAGTTACAAGGGTTTTAACATAACGGCATTACCACATTCTCCAGCTCACCATATTATTGTTATCAGAATTTTATAATTAATTGGTTAAATAGCGGAGAACTTTTATCCTTTAATTACACGTCTGGAATCCACTGGAGGCGATCTCTCCTCCTTCATTTCATCTCGCAAAATATGTCGTTTTCGACTCGCAGAATCATGCGATAATCTTCATATTTAATAATACGTGATGAAATTACAATAAACTGTGTTTTCTGTTAATTCGGGTCAAAAAGACCGAATCTCCCAAAACCAGTCATGCGGCTGCATTCTCTCGTCGAAGCGAGCGATTTTGATATAAAGATCGTGCCATTTGGTGGAAGGATGAGAAAGTTACAAGGGTTTTAACATAACGGCATTACCACATTCTCCAGCTCACCATATTATTGTTATCAGAATTTTATAATTAATTGGTTAAATAGCGGAGAACTTTTATCCTTTAATTACACGTCTGGAATCCACTGGAGGCGATCTCTCCTCCTTCATTTCATCTCGCAAAATATGTCGTTTTCGACTCGCAGAATCATGCGATAATCTTCATATTTAATAATACGTGATGAAATTACAATAAACTGTGTTTTCTGATAATTCGGGTCAAAAAGACCGAATCTCCCAAAACCAGTCACATGGCTATATTTCTCTCGTCGAGGCGAGCGATTTTGATATAAAGATCGTGCCATTTGGTGAAAGAAAACATGAGAAAGTTACGAGGGTTTTAACATAACGGCATGACCACATTCTCCAGCTCACCCAATTATTGCTATCAGAATTTTACAATTAATTGGTTAAATTGCAAAGAAGTTTTATCCTTTAATTACACGCCTGGAATTCACTGGAGGCGGTCTCTCGTCCTTCATTTCAACTCACAAAATATGTCGTTTTCGACTCGCAGAATCATGCGATAATCTTCATATTTAATAATACATGATGAAATTACAATAAATAGTGCTTTCTGTTGATTCGGGTCAAAAAGACCAAATCTCCCAAATCCAGTCGCGTGGCTACATTACTCTCGTCGAGACGAGCGATTTTGATATAAAGATCGTGCCATTTGGTGAAAAAAAGAATGAGAAAGTTACGAGAGTTTTAACATAACGGCATTACCACATTCTCCAGCTCACCCTATTATTGTTATCTGCATTTTACAAATAATTGTTTAAATAGCGAAGAACTTTTGTCCTTAAACTACACGCCAGGAACCCACTGGAGGCGGTTTCTCCTCCTTCATTTCATCTCTAAAAATAGGTCGTTTTCGACTCGCAGAATCAAGCGAAAATCTTAATATTTAATGATACATGATGAAATTACAATAAACTGTTATTTCTGTTAAATCGGGTTAAAAAGACCGAATCTCCCAAATCCAGTCATGCGGCTGCATTTCTCTCGTCGAAGCGAGCGATTTTGATATAAAGATCGTGCCATTTGGTGGAAGGATGAGAAAGTTACAAGGGTTTTAACATAACGGCATTACCACATTCTCCAGCTCACCATATTATTGTTATCCGAATTTTATAATTAATTGGTTAAATAGCGGAGAACTTTTATCCTTTAATTACACGTCTGGAATCCACTGGAGGCGATCTCTCCTCCTTCATTTCATCTCGCAAAATATGTCGTTTTCGACTCGCAGAATCATGCGATAATCTTCATATTTAATAATACGTGATGAAATTACAATAAACTGTGTTTTCTGTTAATTCGGGTCAAAAAGACCGAATCTCCCAAAACCAGTCACATGGCTATATTTCTCTCGTCGAAGCGAGCGATTTTGATATAAAGATCGTGCCATTTGGTGGAAGGATGAGAAAGTTACAAGGGTTTTAACATAACGGCATTACCACATTCTCCAGCTCACCATATTATTGTTATCAGAATTTTATAATTAATTGGTTAAATAGCGGAGAACTTTTATCCTTTAATTACACGTCTGGAATCCACTGGAGGCGATCTCTCCTCCTTCATTTCATCTCGCAAAATATGTCGTTTTCGACTCGCAGAATCATGCGATAATCTTCATATTTAATAATACGTGATGAAATTACAATAAACTGTGTTTTCTGATAATTCGGGTCAAAAAGACCGAATCTCCCAAAACCAGTCACATGGCTATATTTCTCTCGTCGAGGCGAGCGATTTTGATATAAAGATCGTGCCATTTGGTGAAAGAAAACATGAGAAAGTTACGAGGGTTTTAACATAACGGCATGACCACATTCTCCAGCTCACCCAATTATTGCTATCAGAATTTTACAATTAATTGGTTAAATTGCAAAGAAGTTTTATCCTTTAATTACACGCCTGGAATTCACTGGAGGCGGTCTCTCGTCCTTCATTTCAACTCACAAAATATGTCGTTTTCGACTCGCAGAATCATGCGATAATCTTCATATTTAATAATACATGATGAAATTACAATAAATAGTGCTTTCTGTTGATTCGGGTCAAAAAGACCAAATCTCCCAAATCCAGTCGCGTGGCTACATTACTCTCGTCGAGACGAGCGATTTTGATATAAAGATCGTGCCATTTGGTGAAAAAAAGAATGAGAAAGTTACGAGAGTTTTAACATAACGGCATTACCACATTCTCCAGCTCACCCTATTATTGTTATCTGCATTTTACAAATAATTGTTTAAATAGCGAAGAACTTTTGTCCTTAAACTACACGCCAGGAACCCACTGGAGGCGGTTTCTCCTCCTTCATTTCATCTCTAAAAATAGGTCGTTTTCGACTCGCAGAATCAAGCGAAAATCTTAATATTTAATGATACATGATGAAATTACAATAAACTGTTATTTCTGTTAAATCGGGTTAAAAAGACCGAATCTCCCAAATCCAGTCATGCGGCTGCATTTCTCTCGTCGAAGCGAGCGATTTTGATATAAAGATCGTGCCATTTGGTGGAAGGATGAGAAAGTTACAAGGGTTTTAACATAACGGCATTACCACATTCTCCAGCTCACCATATTATTGTTATCCGAATTTTATAATTAATTGGTTAAATAGCGGAGAACTTTTATCCTTTAATTACACGTCTGGAATCCACTGGAGGCGATCTCTCCTCCTTCATTTCATCTCGCAAAATATGTCGTTTTCGACTCGCAGAATCATGCGATAATCTTCATATTTAATAATACGTGATGAAATTACAATAAACTGTGTTTTCTGTTAATTCGGGTCAAAAAGACCGAATCTCCCAAAACCAGTCACATGGCTATATTTCTTTCGTCGAGGGGAGCGATTTTGATATAAAGATCGTGCCATTTGGTGGAAGAAAACATAAGAAAGTTACGAGGGTTTTAACATAACGGCATGACCACATTCTCCAGCTCACCCAATTATTGCTATCAGAATTTTACAATTAATTAGTTAAATTGCAAAGAACTTTTATCCTTTAATTACACGCCTGGAATTCACTGGAGGCGGTGTCTCGTCCTTCATTTCAACTCACAAAATATGTCGTTTTCGACTCGCAGAATCATGCGATAATCTTCATATTTAATCATACATGATGAAATTACAATAAATAGTGCTTTCTGTTAATTCGGGTCAAAAATACCAAATCTCCCAAATCCAGTCGCATGGCTGAGGCGATCTCTCCTCCTTCATTTCATCTCGCAAAACATGTCGTTTTCGACTCGCAGAATCATGCGATAATCTTCATATTTAATGATAGGTGATGAAATTATAACAAACTGTGCTTTCTGTTGATTCGGGTCAAAAAGACCAAATCTCCCAAATCCAGTCGCGTGGCTACATTTCTCTCGTCGAGACGAGCGATTTTGATATAAAGATCGTGCCATTCGGTGAAAGAAAGAATGAGAAAGTTACGAGGGTTTTAACATAACGGCATTACCACATTCTCCAGCTCACCCAATTATTGCTATCAGAATTTTACAATTAATTGGTTAAATAGCAAAGAACTTTTATCCTTTAATTACACGCCTGGAATCCACTGGAGGCGGTCTCTCCTCCTTCATTTCATCTCACAAAATATGTCGTTTTCGACTCGCAGAATCATGCGATAATCTTAATATTTAATGATAGGTGATGAAATTATAACAAACTGTGCTTTCTGTTGATTCGGGTCAAAAAGACCAAATCTCCCAAATCCAGTCGCGTGGCTACATTTCTCTCGTCGAGACGAGCGATTTTGATATAAAGATCGTGCCATTCGGTGAAAGAAAGAATGAGAAAGTTACGAGGGTTTTAACATAACGGCATTACCACATTCTCCAGCTCACCCTATTATTGTTATCTGCATTTTACAACTAATTGTTTAAATAGCGAAGAACTTTTGTCCTTAAATTACACGCCTGGAACCCACTGGAGGCGGTCTCTCCTCCTTCATAACATCTCTAAAAATAGGTCGTTTTCGACTCGCAGAATCAAGCGAAAATCTCAATATTTAATGATACATGATGAAATTACAATAAACTGTTCTTTCTGTTAAATCGGGTTGAAAAGTCCGAATCTCCCAAATCCAGTCATGCGGCTGCATTTCTCTCGTCGAAGCGAGCGATTTTGATATAAAGATCATGCCATTTGGTGGAAGGATGAGAAAGTTACAAGGGTTTTAACATAATGGCATTACCACATTCTCTAGCTCACCATATTATTGTTATCAGAATTTCATAATTAATTGGTTAAATAGCGGAGAACTTTTATCCTTTAATTACACGTCTGGAATCCACTGGAGGCGATCTCTCCTCCTTCATTTCATCTCGCAAAATATGTCGTTTTCGACTCGAAGAATCATGCGATAATCTTCATATTTAATAATACGTGATGAAATTACAATAAACTGTGTTTTCTGTTAATTCGGGTCAAAAAGACCGAATCTCCCAAAACCAGTCACATGGCTATATTTCTTTCGTCGAGGGGAGCGATTTTGATATAAAGATCGTGCCATTTGGTGAAAGAAAACATAAGAAAGTTACGAGGGTTTTAACATAACGGCATGACCACATTCTCCAGCTCACCCAATTATTGCTATCAGAATTTTACAATTAATTAGTTAAATTGCAAAGAACTTTTATCCTTTAATTACACGCCTGGAATTCACTGGAGGCGGTCTCTCGTCCTTCATTTCAACTCACAAAATATGTCGTTTTCGACTCGCAGAATCATGCGATAATCTTCATATTGAATCATACATTATGAAATTACAATAAATAGTGCTTTCTGTTAATTCGGGTCAAAAATACCAAATCTCCCAAATCCAGTCACATGGCTGAGGCGATCTCTCCTCCTTCATTTCATCTCGCAAAACATGTCGTTTTCGACTCGCAGAATCATGCGATAATCTTCATATTTAATGATACGTGATGAAATTACAATAAACTGTGTTTTCTTTTAATTCGGGTCAAAAAGACCGAATCTCCCAAAACCAGTCACATGGCTACATTTCTCTCGTCGAGGCGAGCGATTTTGATATAAAGATCGTGCCATTTGGTGAAAGAAAACATTAGAAAGTTACGAGGGTTTTAACATAACGGCATTACCACATTCTCCAGCTCACCATATTATTGTTATCAGAATTTTATAATTAATTGGTTAAATAGCGGAGAACTTTTATCCTTTAATTACACGTCTGGAATCCATTGGAGGCGATCTCTCCTCCTTCATTTCATCTCGCAAAATATGTCGTTTTCGACTCGCAGAATCATGCGACAATCTTCATATTTAATAATACGTGATGAAATTACAATAAACTGTGGTTTTTGTTAATTCGGCTCAAAAAGACCGAATCTCCCAAAACCAGTCACATGGATACATTTCTCTCGTCGAGGCGAGCGATTTTGATATAAAGATCGTGCCATTTGGTGAAAGAAACCATGAGAAAGTTACGAGGGTTTTAACATAACGGCATTACCACATTCTCCAGCTCACCCAATTATTGCTATCAGAATTTTACAATTAATTGGTTAAATAGCAAAGAACTTTTATCCTTTAATTACACGCCTGGAATCCACTGGAGGCGGTCTCTCCTCCTTCATTTCATCTCACAAAATATGTCGTTTTCGACTCGCAGAATCATGCGATAATCTTAATATTTAATGATAGGTGATGAAATTATAACAAACTGTGCTTTCTGTTGATTCGGGTCAAAAAGACCAAATCTCCCAAATCCAGTCGCGTGGCCATATTTCTCTCGTCGAGACGAGCGATTTTGATATAAAGATCGTGCCATTTGGTGAAAGAAAGAATGAGAAAGTTACGAGAGTTTTAACATAACGGCATTACCACATTCTCCAGCTCACCCTATTATTGTTATCTGCATTTTACAACTAATTGTTTAAATAGCGAAGAACTTTTGTCCTTAAATTACACGCCTGGAACCCACTGGAGGCGGTCTCTCCTCCTTCATAACATCTCTAAAAATAGGTCGTTTTCGACTCGCAGGATCAAGCGAAAATCTCAATATTTAATGATACATGATGAAATTACAATAAACTGTTCTTTCTGTTAAATCGGGTTAAAAAGTCCGAATCTCCCAAATCCAGTCATGCGGCTGCATTTCTCTCGTCGAAGCGAGCGATTTTGATATAAAGATCATGCCATTTGGTGGAAGGATGAGAAAGTTACAAGGGTTCTAACATAACGGCATTACCACATTCTCCAGCTCACCATATTATTGTTATCAGAATTTTATAATTAATTGGTTAAATAGCGGAGAACTTTTATCCTTTAATTACACGTCTGTAATCCACTGGAGGCGATCTCTCCTCCTTCATTTCATCTCGCAAAATATGTCGTTTTCGACTCGCAGAATCATGCGATAATCTTCATATTTAATAATACGTGATGAAATTACAATAAACTGTGTTTTCTGTTAATTCGGGTCAAAAAGACCGAATCTCCCAAAACCAGTCACATGGCTATATTTCTTTCGTCGAGGGGAGCGATTTTGATATAAAGATCGTGCCATTTGGTGAAAGAAAACATAAGAAAGTTACGAGGGTTTTAACATAATGGCATGACCACATTCTCCAGCTCACCCAATTATTGCTATCAGAATTTTACAATTAATTAGTTAAATTACAAAGAACTTTTATCCTTTAATTACACGCCTGGAATTCACTGGAGGCGGTCTCTCGTCATTCATTTCAACTCACAAAATATGTCGTTTTCGACTCGCAGAATCATGCGATAATCTTCATATTTAATCATACATGATGAAATTACAATAAATAGTGCTTTCTGTTAATTCGGGTCAAAAATACCAAATCTCCCAAATCCAGTCGCGTGGCTGAGGCGATCTCTCCTCCTTCATTTCATCTCGCAAAACATGTCGTTTTCGACTCGCAGAATCATGCGATAATCTTCATATTTAATGATACGTGATGAAATTACAATAAACTGTGTTTTCTTTTAATTCGGGTCAAAAAGACCGAATCTCCCAAAACCAGTCACATGGCTACATTTCTCTCGTCGAGGCGAGCGATTTTGATATAAAGATCATGCCATTTGGTGAAAGAAACCATGAGAAAATTACGAGGGTTTTAACATAACGGCATTACCACATTCTCCAGCTCACCCAATTATTGCTATCAGAATTTTACAATTAATTGGTTAAATAGCAAAGAACTTTTATCCTTTAATTACACGCCTGGAATCCACTGGAGGCGGTCTCTCCTCCTTCATTTCATCTCACAAAATATGTCGTTTTCGACTCGCAGAATCATGCGATAATCTTAATATTTAATGATAGGTGATGAAATTATAACAAACTGTGCTTTCTGTTGATTCGGGTCAAAAAGACCAAATCTCCCAAATCCAGTCGCGTGGCTACATTTCTCTCGTCGAGACGAGCGATTTTGATATAAAGATCGTGCCATTCGGTGAAAGAAAGAATGAGAAAGTTACGAGGGTTTTAACATAACGGCATTACCACATTCTCCAGCTCACCCTATTATTGTTATCTGCATTTTACAACTAATTGTTTAAATAGCGAAGAACTTTTGTCCTTAAATTACACGCCTGGAACCCACTGGAGGCGGTCTCTCCTCCTTCATAACATCTCTAAAAATAGGTCGTTTTCGACTCGCAGAATCAAGCGAAAATCTCAATATTTAATGATACATGATGAAATTACAATAAACTGTTCTTTCTGTTAAATCGGGTTGAAAAGTCCGAATCTCCCAAATCCAGTCATGCGGCTGCATTTCTCTCGTCGAAGCGAGCGATTTTGATATAAAGATCATGCCATTTGGTGGAAGGATGAGAAAGTTACAAGGGTTTTAACATAATGGCATTACCACATTCTCTAGCTCACCATATTATTGTTATCAGAATTTCATAATTAATTGGTTAAATAGCGGAGAACTTTTATCCTTTAATTACACGTCTGGAATCCACTGGAGGCGATCTCTCCTCCTTCATTTCATCTCGCAAAATATGTCGTTTTCGACTCGAAGAATCATGCGATAATCTTCATATTTAATAATACGTGATGAAATTACAATAAACTGTGTTTTCTGTTAATTCGGGTCAAAAAGACCGAATCTCCCAAAACCAGTCACATGGCTATATTTCTTTCGTCGAGGGGAGCGATTTTGATATAAAGATCGTGCCATTTGGTGAAAGAAAACATAAGAAAGTTACGAGGGTTTTAACATAACGGCATGACCACATTCTCCAGCTCACCCAATTATTGCTATCAGAATTTTACAATTAATTAGTTAAATTGCAAAGAACTTTTATCCTTTAATTACACGCCTGGAATTCACTGGAGGCGGTCTCTCGTCCTTCATTTCAACTCACAAAATATGTCGTTTTCGACTCGCAGAATCATGCGATAATCTTCATATTTAATCATACATTATGAAATTACAATAAATAGTGCTTTCTGTTAATTCGGGTCAAAAATACCAAATCTCCCAAATCCAGTCACATGGCTGAGGCGATCTCTCCTCCTTCATTTCATCTCGCAAAACATGTCGTTTTCGACTCGCAGAATCATGCGATAATCTTCATATTTAATGATACGTGATGAAATTACAATAAACTGTGTTTTCTTTTAATTCGGGTCAAAAAGACCGAATCTCCCAAAACCAGTCACATGGCTACATTTCTCTCGTCGAGGCGAGCGATTTTGATATAAAGATCGTGCCATTTGGTGAAAGAAAACATTAGAAAGTTACGAGGGTTTTAACATAACGGCATTACCACATTCTCCAGCTCACCATATTATTGTTATCAGAATTTTATAATTAATTGGTTAAATAGCGGAGAACTTTTATCCTTTAATTACACGTCTGGAATCCATTGGAGGCGATCTCTCCTCCTTCATTTCATCTCGCAAAATATGTCGTTTTCGACTCGCAGAATCATGCGACAATCTTCATATTTAATAATACGTGATGAAATTACAATAAACTGTGGTTTTTGTTAATTCGGCTCAAAAAGACCGAATCTCCCAAAACCAGTCACATGGATACATTTCTCTCGTCGAGGCGAGCGATTTTGATATAAAGATCGTGCCATTTGGTGAAAGAAACCATGAGAAAGTTACGAGGGTTTTAACATAACGGCATTACCACATTCTCCAGCTCACCCAATTATTGCTATCAGAATTTTACAATTAATTGGTTAAATAGCAAAGAACTTTTATCCTTTAATTACACGCCTGGAATCCACTGGAGGCGGTCTCTCCTCCTTCATTTCATCTCACAAAATATGTCGTTTTCGACTCGCAGAATCATGCGATAATCTTAATATTTAATGATAGGTGATGAAATTATAACAAACTGTGCTTTCTGTTGATTCGGGTCAAAAAGACCAAATCTCCCAAATCCAGTCGCGTGGCCATATTTCTCTCGTCGAGACGAGCGATTTTGATATAAAGATCGTGCCATTTGGTGAAAGAAAGAATGAGAAAGTTACGAGAGTTTTAACATAACGGCATTACCACATTCTCCAGCTCACCCTATTATTGTTATCTGCATTTTACAACTAATTGTTTAAATAGCGAAGAACTTTTGTCCTTAAATTACACGCCTGGAACCCACTGGAGGCGGTCTCTCCTCCTTCATAACATCTCTAAAAATAGGTCGTTTTCGACTCGCAGAATCAAGCGAAAATCTCAACATTTAATGATACATGATGAAATTACAATAAACTGTTCTTTCTGTTAAATCGGGTTAAAAAGTCCGAATCTCCCAAATCCAGTCATGCGGCTGCATTTCTCTCGTCGAAGCGAGCGATTTTGATATAAAGATCATGCCATTTGGTGGAAGGATGAGAAAGTTACAAGGGTTCTAACATAACGGCATTACCACATTCTCCAGCTCACCATATTATTGTTATCAGAATTTTATAATTAATTGGTTAAATAGCGGAGAACTTTTATCCTTTAATTACACGTCTGTAATCCACTGGAGGCGATCTCTCCTCCTTCATTTCATCTCGCAAAATATGTCGTTTTCGACTCGCAGAATCATGCGATAATCTTCATATTTAATAATACGTGATGAAATTACAATAAACTGTGTTTTCTTTTAATTCGGGTCAAAAAGACCGAATCTCCCAAAACCAGTCACATGGCTATATTTCTTTCGTCGAGGGGAGCGATTTTGATATAAAGATCGTGCCATTTGGTGAAAGAAAACATAAGAAAGTTACGAGGGTTTTAACATAATGGCATGACCACATTCTCCAGCTCACCCAATTATTGCTATCAGAATTTTACAATTAATTAGTTAAATTACAAAGAACTTTTATCCTTTAATTACACGCCTGGAATTCACTGGAGGCGGTCTCTCGTCATTCATTTCAACTCACAAAATATGTCGTTTTCGACTCGCAGAATCATGCGATAATCTTCATATTTAATCATACATGATGAAATTACAATAAATAGTGCTTTCTGTTAATTCGGGTCAAAAATACCAAATCTCCCAAATCCAGTCGCGTGGCTGAGGCGATCTCTCCTCCTTCATTTCATCTCGCAAAACATGTCGTTTTCGACTCGCAGAATCATGCGATAATCTTCATATTTAATGATACATGATGAAATTACAATAAACTGTGTTTTCTTTTAATTCGGGTCAAAAAGACCGAATCTCCCAAAACCAGTCACATGGCTACATTTCTCTCGTCGAGGCGAGCGATTTTGATATAAAGATCGTGCCATTTGGTGAAAGAAAACATTAGAAAGTTATGAGGATTTTAACATAACGGCATTACCACATTCTCCAGCTCACCATATTATTGTTATCAGAATTAAATAATTAATTGGTTAAATAGCGGAGAACTTTTATCCTTTAATTACACGTCTGGAATCCATTGGAGGCGATCTCTCCTCCTTCATTTCATCTCGCAAAATATGTCGTTTTCGACTCGCAGAATCATGCGACAATCTTCATATTTAATAATACGTGATGAAATTACAATAAACTGTGTTTTTTGTTAATTCGGCTCAAAAAGACCGAATCTCCCAAAACCAGTCACATGGCTACATTTCTCTCGTCGAGGCGAGCGATTTTGATATAAAGATCGTGCCATTTGGTGAAAGAAACCATGAGAAAGTTACGAGGGTTTTAACATAACGGCATACCACATTCTCCAGCTCACCCAATTATTGCTATCAGAATTTTACAATTAATTGGTTAAATAGCAAAGAACTTTTATCCTTTAATTACACGCCTGGAATCCACTGGAGGCAGTCTCTCCTCCTTCATTTCATCTCACAAAATAGGTCGTTTTCGACTCGCAGAATCAAGCGAAAATCTTAATATTTAATGATAGGTGATGAAATTATAACAAACTGTGCTTTCTGTTGATTCGGGTCAAAAAGACCAAATCTCCCAAATCCAGTCGCGTGGCTACATTTCTCTCGTCGAGACGAGCGATTTTGATATAAAGATCGTGCCATTTGGTGGAAGGACGAGAAAGTTACAAGGGTTTTAACATAACGGCATTACCACATTCTCCAGCTCACCATATTATTGTTATCCGAATTTTATAATTAATTGGTTAAATAGCGGAGAACTTTTATCCTTTAATTACACGTCTGGAATCCACTGGAGGCGATCTCTCCTCCTTCATTTCATCTCGCAAAATATGTCGTTTTCGACTCGCAGAATCATGCGATAATCTTCATATTTAATAATACGTGATGAAATTACAATAAACTGTGTTTTCTGTTAATTCGGGTCAAAAAGACCGAATTTCCCAAAACCAGTCACATGGCTATATTTCTTTCGTCGAGGGGCGCGATTTTGATATAAAGATCGTGCCATTTGGTGAAAGAAAACATAAGAAAGTTACGAGGGTTTTAACATAACGGCATGACCACATTCTCCAGCTCACCCAATTATTGCTATCAGAATTTTACAATTAATTAGTTAAATTGCAAAGAACTTTTATCCTTTAATTACACGCCTGGAATTCACTGGAGGCGGTGTCTCGTCCTTCATTTCAACTCACAAAATATGTCGTTTTCGACTCGCAGAATCATGCGATAATCTTCATATTTAATCATACATGATGAAATTACAATAAATAGTGCTTTCTGTTAATTCGGGTCAAAAATACCAAATCTCCCAAATCCAGTCGCATGGCTGAGGCGATCTCTCCTCCTTCATTTCATCTCGCAAAACATGTCGTTTTCGACTCGCAGAATCATGCGATAATCTTCATATTTAATGATACGTGATGAAATTACAATAAACTATGTTTTCTTTTAATTCGGGTCAAAAAGACCGAATCTCCCAAAACGAGTCACATGGCTACATTTCTCTCGTCGAGGCGAGCGATTTTGATATAAAGATCGTGCCATTTGGTGAAAGAAAACATTAGAAAGTTACGAGGGTTTTAACATAACGGCATTACCACATTCTCCAGCTCACCATATTATTGTTATCAGAATTAAATAATTAATTGGTTAAATAGCGGAGAACTTTTATCCTTTAATTACACGTCTGGAATCCATTGGAGGCATTCTCTCCTCCTTCATTTCATCTCGCAAAATATGTCGTTTTCGACTCGCAGAATCATGCGACAATCTTCATATTTAATAATACGTGATGAAATTACAATAAACTGTGTTTTTTGTTAATTCGGCTCAAAAACACCGAATCTCCCAAAACCAGTCACATGGATACATTTCTCTCGTCGAGGCGAGCGATTTTGATATAAAGATCGTGCCATTTGGTGAAAGAAACCATGAGAAAGTTACGAGGGTTTTAACATAACGGCATTACCACATTCTCCAGCTCACCCAATTTTTGCTATCAGAATTTTACAATTAATTGGTTAAATAGCAAAGAACTTTTATCCTTTAATTACACGCCTGGAATCCACTGGAGGCGGTCTCTCCTCCTTCATTTCATCTCACAAAATATGTCGTTTTCGACTCGCAGAATCATGCGATAATCTTAATATTTAATGATAGGTGATGAAATTATAACAAACTGTGCTTTCTGTTGATTCGGGTCAAAAAGACCAAATCTCCCAAATCCAGTCGCGTGGCTACATTTCTCTCGTCGAGACGAGCGATTTTGATATAAAGATCGTGCCATTTGGTGAAAGAAAGAATGAGAAAGTTACGAGGGTTTTAACATAACGGCATTACCACATTCTCCAGCTCACCCTATTATTGTTATCTGCATTTTACAACTAATTGTTTAAATAGCGAAGAACTTTTGTCCTTAAATTACACGCCTGGAACCCACTGGAGGCGGTCTCTCCTCCTTCATAACATCTCTAAAAATTGGTCGTTTTCGACTCGCAGAATCAAGCGAAAATCTTAATATTTAATGATACATGATGAAATTACAATAAACTGTTCTTTCTGTTAAATCGGGTTAAAAAGTCCGAATCTCCCAAATCCAGTCATGCGGCTGCATTTCTCTCGTCGAAGCGAGCGATTTTGATATAAAGATCGTGCCATTTGGTGGAAGGATGAGAAAGTTACAAGGGTTTTAACATAACGGCATTACCACATTCTCCAGCTCACCATATTATTGTTATCCAAATTTTATAATTAATTGGTTAAATAGCGGAGAACTTTTATCCTTTAATTACACGTCTGGAATCCACTGGAGGCGATCTCTCCTCCTTCATTTCATCTCGCAAAATATGTCGTTTTCGACTCGCAAAATCATGCGATAATCTTCATATTTAATAATACGTGATGAAATTACAATAAACTGTGTTTTCTGTTAATTCGGGTCAAAAAGACCGAATCTTCCAAAACCAGTCACATGGCTATATTTCTTTCGTCGAGGGGAGCGATTTTGATATAAAGATCGTGCCATTTGGTGAAAGAAAACATAAGAAAGTTACGAGGGTTTTAACATAACGGCATGACCACATTCTCCAGCTCACCCAATTATTGCTATCAGAATTTTACAATTAATTAGTTAAATTGCAAAGAACTTTTATCCTTTAATTACACGCCTGGAATTCACTGGAGGCGGTCTCCCGTCCTTTATTTCAACTCACAAAATATGTCGTTTTCGACTCGCAGAATCATGCGATAATCTTCATATTTAATCATACATGATGAAATTACAATAAATAGTGCTTTCTGTTAATTCGGGTCAAAAATACCAAATCTCCCAAATCCAGTCGCGTGGCTGAGGCGATCTCTCCTCCTTCATTTCATCTCGCAAAACATGTCGTTTTCGACTCGCAGAATCATGCGATAATCTTCATATTTAATGATACTTGATGAAATTACAATAAACTGTGTTTTCTTTTAATTCGGGTCAAAAAGACCGAATCTCCCAAAACCAGTCACATGGCTACATTTCTCTCGTCGAGGCGAGCGATTTTGATATAAAGATCGTGCCATTTGGTGAATGAAAACATTAGAAAGTTACGAGGATTTTTACATAACGGCATTACCACATTCTCCAGCTCACCATATTATTGTTATCAGAATTAAATAATTAATTGGTTAAATAGCGGAGAACTTTTATCCTTTAATTACACGTCTGGAATCCATTGGAGGCGATCTCTCCTCCTTCATTTCATCTCGCAAAATATGTCGTTTTCGACTCGCAGAATCATGCGACAATCTTCATATTTAATAATACGTGATGAAATTACAATAAACTGTGTTTTTTGTTAATTCGGCTCAAAAAGACCGAATCTCCCAAAACCAGTCACATGGCAACATTTCTCTCGTCGAGGCGAGCGATTTTGATATAAAGATCGTGCCATTTGGTGAAAGAAACCATGAGAAAGTTACGAGGGTTTTAACATAACGGCATTACCACATTCTCCAGCTCACCCAATTGTTGCTATCAGAATTTTACAATTAATTGGTTAAATAGCAAAGAACTTTTATCCTTTAATTACACGCCTGGAATCCACTGGAGGCGGTCTCTCCTCCTTCATTTCATCTCACAAAATATGTCGTTTTCGACTCGCAGAATCATGCGATAATCTTAATATTTAATGATAGGTGATGACATTATAACAAACTGTGCTTTCTGTTGATTCGGGTCAAAAAGACCAAATCTCCCAAATCCAGTCGCGTGGCTACATTTCTCTCGTCGAGAAGAGCGATTTTGATATAAAGATCGTGCCATTTGGTGAAAGAAAGAATGAGAAAGTTACGAGGGTTTTACCATAACGGCATTACCACATTCTCCAGCTCACCCTATTATTGTTATCTGCATTTTACAACTAATTGTTTAAATAGCGAAGAACTTTTGTCCTTAAATTACACGCCTGGAACCCACTGGAGGCGGTCTCTCCTCCTTCATTTCATCTCTAAAAATAGGTCGTTTTCGACTCGCAGAATCAAGCGAAAATCTTAATATTTAATGATACATGATGAAATTACAATAAACTATTCTTTCTATTAAATCGGGTTACAAACTCCGAATCTCCCTAATCCAGTCATGCGGCTGCATTTCTCTCATCGAAGCGAGCGATTTTGATATAAAGATCGTGCCATTTGGTGGAAGGATGAGAAAGTTACAAGGGTTTTAACATAACGGCATTACCACATTCTCCAGCTCACCATATTATTGTTATCAGAATTTTATAATTAATTGGTTAAATAGCGGAGAACTTTTATCCTTTAATTACACGTCTGGAATCCACTGGAGGCGATCTCTCCTCCTTCATTTCATCTCGCAAAATATGTCGTTTTCGACTCGCAGAATCATGCGATAATCTTCATATTTAATAATACGTGATGAAATTACAATAAACTGTGTTTTCTGTTAATTCGGGTCAAAAAGACCGAATCTCCCAAAACCAGTCACATGGCTATATTTCTTTCGTCGAGGGGAGCGATTTTCATATAAAGATCGTGCCATTTTGATCATCCGGGTTATGCGATGCGTGTGAAAAAGGTAAGCACACTAGATCATCCGGGTTCAAATCAAAGAACATGGTCACCACGAATCGACCTCTTCAACTCATCCATCTTGATCTTTGCGGACCAATGAGCGTTACAAGCATAGGTAATAAAAGGTATATGTTTGTTATTGTGGATGATTATTCACGTTTTACCTGGATACATTATTTACTTCATAAAAGTGAAACGTGTGACAACTTCATCAAATTGTGTACTCTCGTTGAAAATGAAAAAGGCACCTCAATTGTCACCATTCGAAGTGACAATGGAGGTGAATTTCGAAATGCAAAATTTGATGAATTTTGTCATAAAAAGGGATATATACGCGAATTTTCGGCTCCTCGCACACCTCAACAAAATGGTGTGGTTGAACGTAAAAATCGAACGTTAATTGAACTTGCCCGTACCATGCTAAGTGAGCATCCTTCTCCAAAATACCTTTGGGCCGAAGCCACTAACACCGCATGTCATGTGGTGAATAGGGTTAGCTTAAGGCCTATTTTGAAGAAGACGCCATATGAGCTATGGTATGGGGGAAATCCAAATGTCTCTTACATGAGAGTATTTGGATGCAAATGCTATATCTTGGATGAATTGAGTAATCGAGACAAACTCGATCCAAAATCCATTGAAGGAATATTTGTCGGTTACTCATGTACAAGTAAAGCATACCGAGTTTACATACGATCAACACGAGTCGTATGTGAATCCGTTCACGTACATTTTGATGAAACTAAAAAGGAAGCCGAGAAAGGTAGCTTAAATGTAGGTGAAGTCACGGAAACAATTGCTAAATCACCGAGAAAACAAGCCGAGCTGGAATATCAACACATCGACATAACTCTTGATGAACCTCAGAGAGAAAACAATGATCCTCCAGAAGAGGAAGAACAGGAGGAAGAGGAAGAAGAGAGTGAAACTCCTTACCAAATCCCCGAGGTTCTCCGAGAAGTACCCCACCATCCTCTCACAAACGTTGTTGGAGATCCCCGAGAAGGTGTACGAACTCGGTCTCGTGTCCACAACTACGTAGCTCATTGCGCATATCTTTCTCACACCGAGCCAAAATCCTTCAAGGAAGCCAATCTAGACGAAGATTGGATTATCGCAATGCAAGAAGAATTGGAACAATTTGAAAGAAATCAAGTTTGGATGTTGGTTCCAAAACCCATGAATCGTTCGATCATTGGGACTCGATGGATCTTTCGAAATAAACTTGATGAACATGGAAACGTGGTACGAAACAAGGCGAGACTCGTCGCTCAAGGATTTAAACAACGAGAAGGGATCGATTTCGAAGAAACCTTTGCTCCAGTGGCTCGTCTAGAAGCGATACGACTCCTCCTAGCTTACGCCGCTATTGAGGGGTTTACACTATTTCAAATGGACGTCAAGAGTGCATTTCTCAATGGTGAAATCGAAGAAGAAGTCTACGTTGAGCAACCACCGGGATTTAAGGATCCTAAATTCCCCGATTACGTGTGCAAACTCTCAAAAGCCCTATACGGATTGAAACAAGCCCCACGAGCATGGTACGATCGACTATCCTCATTTCTCACCTCAAATGGTTTCGTGAGAGGTATAATCGACACCACCCTCTTCACACGTAAAAAGGGAGTATCCATTTTACTTGTTCAAATTTACGTAGATGATATTATTTTTGGATCAAGTGATGCGGCTCTTGCCGAAGAATTCTCTATTCTTATGCACAGTGAATTTGCCATGAGTATGATGGGAGAGTTAAAATTCTTCTTGGGTCTTCAAGTCACACAATCAAGTGAAGGAATTTTCGTCAACCAATCAAAGTACACTCGCGAATTATTAAAGAGATTCGAGTTGGACCAAACTAAAATGAGTGACACTCCAATGGCAAAGGAATCAAAATTGGATGCGGATGAAGAGGGCGAATCGTTCGACATTACGTCCTATAGAGGAATGATCGGGAGCCTTCTTTATCTAACGGCGAGTCGTCCCGACATCATGTTCGCCGTATGCTTGTGCGCTCGATTTCAAGCTAACCCCAAGGTATCACATTACACGGCCGTAAAATGCATATTTCGTTATTTAAAAGGTACAATTGAACTTGGGATATGGTACGGGCATAGTGGGAACCTAAACCTAGTAGGATACACTGATGCGGATTTTGCCGGATCCCGAGTTGATCGAAAAAACACGAGCGGTACATGCCAATTTTTGGGAGGTTTACTTGTATCATGGTCAAGTCGTAAACAACACTCGGTAGCCTTATCGACGGCCGAAGCCGAGTATGTAGCCGCAGGAAGCTATTGTCCTCAATTACTGTGGTTGAACCAAACCCTCGGAGACTACGGTTTGAACTTCCGTAAAATCCCCATATTGTGCGACAACAATAGCGCAATATGCATCTCGAAAAACCCTGTCCACCATTCACGAACCAAGCATATCGACATACGTCACCACTTCATTCGGGATCACGTGGAAAAAGGCGATGTTAAACTCGAATGGATAGAGACTCAAAATCAAATTGCCGACATCTTCACAAAACCGTTACCATTTGCTCCTTTCTCCGATCTACGACTAAAGCTAGGTATGTTATCTCTCAAGAATTAAAATTCAGCATATTGGGTCTAGTCTCATGTAGTTGCATCATAACTGTATAATCATAAGTACAAATAGAGTTGTTGAACTAGGGTCAGTGTTTTGGGTCAATAAATCCGGGTTTCAGCTCAGTATCTAGTCCGTTCGAACGAACAAAAGAGTGCGTTCGGAACGGACAAATGAAGTTAACAAATGCCATCCTTCCAGACTCAAGTCCGTTCAAACGAACAAACAGTGCGTTCTGAACGGACAGATGAAATGTATGATTACGACGGCTTTTCATATTATGGCGCCTGTCCCAACAGTTGCAAGTGCGTTCGAACGAACTCAAAGACCTCTCACCTGCAACTCAAACCCAAACAATGGCGCCTTTTACCCAGAAGCGTGTACGTTCGAACGCACATGAATGTCCGTTCGAACGGACTCGTCGTATTTACTCTCCATCTGATGCAAATCGAAGCCTCATATCAAAAGGGAAATCCAAGGAAAAGAAGAGAACAGGAGAAAGCTCGAAAGCTCAAGAAATACCACCGCCTCCATCGATTGTCCGCATGAAGAGGGGCACGCCAGCCAACAGGCCTAATCACAGCGCACGAATGCAAGCAGATTACGATTTCACCAATCCGAATAACGATTATCTCTTTCGAAATCCGGAAGCCGGACTCCTCTTCAATAGCGTTGTGGTAAGGAGACCCCTATCAAAATCTTACTATTACGAGTTTCCACGAAATTGTTCTATTCTTTCCGACAAGATCGAGGAAATCGAGCGAAAATGGGGATTTGCAAACCTTGCGCGTCTCAACGAGAGGTCGTATGAGATCATCACTCGGCTATTCTATGCAAACGCCACTTTCGATCATGCCCAAGATAAGATAACCTCTTTTATTCTCGGTGAGGAAGTCGTAATCTCGGTGCAGAATTTGTGCGACTTGTTCGGGCTCAAAGATGATGGAGAGAAGGTGTACAACGACCGCTGGGGGAAAATTGAAACCGAAGGGTTCGAAACCATGAAGAAAGTGGTCACGAATAGATACGCATCACAATCAGCAGTGTCACACCTGGCCGCTCCTGAAAGATTCGTCTGGATAATTGGTAATAACATTCTCGCTCCTGTTGCAAAATTGAGAGCAAACCTCGAAGATCGAAATATCTTGTTTTTATATCGCATGTGGTACGAGGACCAACTACCCGTCCATGTGCCTTATCTCATATTAAGCCACATGGAAAGCGCCATGAACCTAAGGAATGCATCGTTACCATACGGAACGTTGATCGCTCGAATGTTGAACCTCCAAGGAGTCTCGATCCCGGTGGAAGACTGGGATTTCCGACCTGAACCACCGATCAACCTCGCGTCAAAATTAAACCTTCTGCGTCAAAGGTTTCGGTATTCAGCACAAGCTCATGAATGGATTATCGATCACCCAGATGAAGAGGGAGCGTTCCACCTTCCTCCAAATCCTACCCGTTGGTTGGAGAGTGACGCTCCATCCGACCAGGGCAGTGAAAACCAGGCTCGAACACGTGAGAGGAGGGAAAGTGTAAGAAGTTCGAACGACCCGATGGAAAGGGACGAAAGGCGGTTCGCTCACATAACGTCGTTGTTAGAGGCAATGAATAAGCGTATGGAGCGACATGAACGAGGGATTCGAAATGAAATTCGAGAGGGCATGCAAGTTTCCGAGACAAGGATGCTCGAGAGAGTAGAACGTCAATTTTCCGACCTTTACGGTCATCTTGAAAACCGTTTCGGGGCCTACCCGGAACCTCGAGAACAAGACAATCCTCCTCCTCCATCTCATCCCGCCGCGAATCCGTCGGAGTCCCATTCGGGAACATTCAACGTCGACGACTTCTTTGCGTCCGGTCCAAGCTATCATCCCGACCCGAACCCTTACCCCGGTCCCAACGAGATGTAATCACCGGCGGTGTCATAAGTGTGTTGTGTTGTCGTGTGTGTTTTTATATGACGTGCATGTGTGTGAGAAATTGCGTTTGTTGGGTTTGTATCGCTGAACAGCGTATGTTATGTGTGTGTTTGTATCGGCATGTGTCATGCCTTGAACTGCATAAATTTGCTTTAGTGTCAGTCTGAGTATTATCAACTGTTACATCTTTTTGATTTTTTTTTCATATAATCTATCAGTCCAGATGCAAGTGCGTTCGAACGCACCACTTTTTCCGTTCGGAACGCACACAAACACAAAAATTGTTTTATTTTCCTTAAATCTGCTAAATTTGAAAAGATTGTCATCATTCAAAACAAAAGAATGTGATCATATTTACGAGCTCATACATTCATCAATTCATTCTTTGAGGGGGGAGCTCGCATTTAGGGGGAGCCTTCCGTTGATGAAGTCTCCTTGGCCCTTTTGATCTCTTTCAAAATGGGGGAGAAACGATCGTACGGAAAGTTCTCAACTAAATGGTGAAACTCTCCAAACCGACAGTGTTTTGAAATTAATCAAAAGGGGGAGTTTGTTGGTTCAAATTTCCTGATAGTTTGATTATTTCAAAACACTGTCATTACTAATGTATACATCCAGAAAAGTGCAGGATAACATAGGTATGATACGAAGATGAAGGAGGACTTGTGAAGGAGGATTTCATTGGATTACATCAAGAATCAGGACATGAAGTCTCAAGATAAACAAGAAAAGAAGAACACAAGGAAGGCCATTGGAATACATCAAGAATCAAGATGTTGAAGCCTTCCGTGAGTGGGATACGCCACAAATAAACCATAGGTACAAACCTAGTAGAACTCAAGTAAAATCATGTTCAAAATAACAAAGAGTTCAGTCAAGCAGGAAGTGCGTTCTGAACGAACTCAAAGTCCGTTCAGAACGGACTTGCCACATATCAAAACTATTAAACCTTGATTAGAACCAAACGTGTCACAGGGATGTGTGCGTTCGAACGAACAATCATGTCCGTTCGAACGGACAATTAGAATCCGTTCACCCACCTTCTGAGTGCGTTGAACGGACAATCCTTCCTGTGAACGAAAAATGTCACCGGGATGTGTGCGTTCGAACGAACACACATGTGCGTTCGAACGGACAACCTGGAATCCGTTCACCCACTTTTCAGTGCGTTGAACGGACTCTTGTTCCTGTGAACGCAAAATGCTATGTATAATTGAGTCCGTTACGAACGGACATTGTCCGTTCGAACGGACCCAAGATGTACTTGCACGTTATTTTGAAACGGCTAGTGCAAACTACAAGTGCGTTCTGAACGGACTTTATGCGTTCGAACGCACTTCAAGTTTTCTGAAGGATTTCTATAGAGAGTATAAATAGAATCCTTCATGGGTCTCTCTCTCTCACTCCTTCATTTTTTCAAACATTCAAACCTAAAAAGAGAGAAACCCTAAGCTGTGATTATCTATATCCATTGATAGCTTGAGAAACCTCTTTAGATCGTTGATCTACTTTCGATATTCTCCACTAATCGTATCCCACTCACGTGACCGATCACGTTGTAGCTCGATTAGTGAAAAAGTGTAATAGGCTAGTGCAACAAAGTGTAAAGAGCCTAAGCTATAGATCGATATAAGCGTGTAAATCGATCTAGGCAAATCCTTGTAATCGAGTTGAGTTGGAATTCAATCGAAAGCCAAAAAGAGGCACAAGGCATTCCCGGAGACGTAGGTACTCGCAAATAATTGAGTCAGTCAATTAAGCGAGTAAAGGGTGAGTTAAAGCTACAAAGCAACCACCTACCGAACTTCGTAAACAAACATCTTGTGTCAAAGTGTTTGTACGGTATCATCTTTATCATCTAAATTATTATTTATTCCGCACCGTAAATTAGGTTTAAATCTAAACTAAGTGTAAGTTAGATTGCCAAATTTACCCCCCTCTAGGTTAGAATTAACCAACAATTGGTATCAGAGCAGGGTACTAACCATCTCTTAAATTTATTAAGGATAAACTTGTACCTTACGATCTAATGGCTGAATTTAATCCCATGAGCGCGGTGGAAGCAGCCATTCACTCTCTCCGTATTGAACGAGGTCTAACTTCGACACACCACCAGCCCATAATTGTAGACGCAGAACCTTCCTCTCCCACTCTAAGCTCGACACATGACAAAAGTTATGAGAACTCGAATCCCGTGACGAGTTTCTTAGGTATGAAGGGAACTCTCAACTAAATGAGGGTAAACTTGAAAGTCCCACACAAGCTCTCAAGGATAAGGTAGCTTCTCTTGAGCTATCCATCTTGGCATACAAAACTCAAATAAATGAATTTAAAGGATTTTCAAAATGTGAATGTAAAACCCTGAAATGTGAGATTTCTCATTTAAAAGTCGAAATTCAAACTATGAAAGTTGAGAATGAGTCCTTGAAGAGGGCTTGTGCAATTATTGCATTGAGTCCCCCTTCATTGGATGATGTCTTAAAATCGTCATTAACGGGACAAAAGCCCAATGATAAATCCGGTTTAGGATATAAGAAAATTAACGGTAATAAACCCGACTTTTCAATATCTCAAAATCAAAAATCTAAATGGGAAAACAATAAAGCAAGTAGTCATGGAAATGCTTTCATGTACCATGACTACAACAAAGGTAAATTTGCTAAAAATGAACAACCTAAACGTGTCAATAATAATGATAGGAATAATCATTTTACACAAAATTCACAACCTAGACATACTAATTTGGGACGAACCGATTGTTTGTTCAAAAGGGGACCAAATGGGTATTTCTATGAAGTGACAAACTACACCGAAGCTTCATATCAACAAGGGCCTCCCAAACATTCCACCAACACACATAAACAATTTAAACAAAATAATTTTAAGCAAAATAAATTTAAATCAAATAACCTTTATCAAATGCCAAAATCGATAACTTCTAAGAGAAGTAATCCGAATCAACTCTCGGACTATTTTGTGAAGAGTACCACACCCACAAATAAGCCCACCGTAGCATTTTGTAACTATTGTTGCAAAATCGGTCATGTCTCAACCGGGTGTAATCTTCGCAATCCAAAAGTGGCACCAAACGTCATGTGGATGCGTAAAGATCGTCACTCAATGGGTTCCTCTACCTCCTTCGGTATAGGACCCCCTAGGGTGTAAAACCCTAACTTGAGACACTATACTCCCTAGTATACCATACCATAAGCCAAATACTTAGGGGGAGTATAGTTAGTAAGAATTCATATTAGTCAATTTCAACTTTTTTTTTGGTTTAACTAATATAAATTTCTTATAGATGGGCCTAACTTCCAGAACAAAGTCATCAAAATGGTGTCTAGATAGTGGTTGTTCTAGACATATGACTTGGGATCGAGAGATATTCAAATCTCTCGAACCGTTCAAGGGAGGAGACGTTACCTTCGGAGGAAATCAAAAAGGTAAAATTATCGGTATCGGTTCTATAGGTACCTCAAATTGGACTTTAGAGAATGTCTATCTTGTAAC
This sequence comes from Luzula sylvatica, assembly GCA_946800325.1. Taxonomy (NCBI): domain Eukaryota; kingdom Viridiplantae; phylum Streptophyta; class Magnoliopsida; order Poales; family Juncaceae; genus Luzula; species Luzula sylvatica. The sequence continues at coordinate 74,840,761 of OX326956.1, read as the reverse complement.
TGGACTTAAACATAATTTAATTAGCATAAGCCAATTGTGTGATGCCGGATATTGTGTGAAATTCGATCAACTCTCATGCTTGATTGATCGAATGAAAGACAATACCACAGTATGCAAAGGAACCCGTCACGAAAATCTATACTACTTTGATTTCGAATCATTCGTGCCGGGAATCCATTGTCTCACTGTATCAGAATCAGTATCTCGATTATGGCATAGACGGTTAGGTCACATTTGCATGAAAACTATACATAGGTTGTCCAAAAAGCAATTAGTTAGAGGACTTCCCTCACATAAACTTGAACTAGAAGGATTATGCGATGCGTGTGAAAAAGGTAAGCACACTAGATCATCCGGGTTCAAATCAAAGAACATGGTCACCACGAATCGACCTCTTCAACTCATCCATCTTGATCTTTGCGGACCAATGAGCGTTACAAGCATAGGTAATAAAAGGTATATGTTTGTTATTGTGGATGATTATTCACGTTTCACCTGGATACATTATTTACTTCATAAAAGTGAAACGTGTGACAACTTCATCAAATTTTGTACTCTCGTTGAAAATGAAAAAGGCACCTCAATTGTCACCATTCGAAGTGACAATGGAGGTGAATTTCGAAATGCAAAATTTGATGAATTTTGTCATAAAAATGGATATATACGCGAATTTTGTCATAAAAAGGGATATAACGGCATTACCACATTCTCCAGCTCACCATATTATTGTTATCAGAATTAAATAATTAATTGGTTAAATAGCGGAGAACTTTTATCCTTTAATTACACGTCTGGAATCCACTGGAGGCGATCTCTCCTCCTTCATTTCATCTCGCAAAACATGTCGTTTTCGACTCGCAGAATCATGCGATAATCTTCATATTTAATGATACGTGATGAAATTACAATAAACTGTGTTTTCTTTTAATTCGGGTCAAAAAGACCGAATCTCCCAAAACCAGTCACATGGCTACATTTCTCTCGTCGAGGCGAGCGATTTTGATATAAAGATCGTGCCATTTGGTGAAAGAAAACATTAGAAAGTTACGAGGGTTTTAACATAACGACATTACCACATTCTCCAGCTCACCATATTATTGTTATCAGAATTAAATAATTAATTGGTTAAATAGCGGAGAACTTTTATCCTTTAATTACACGTCTGGAATCCACTGGAGGCGATCTCTCCTCCTTCATTTCATCCCGCAAAATATGTCGTTTTCGACTCGCAGAATCATGCGACAATCTTCATATTTAATAATACGTGATGAAATTACAATAAACTGTGTTTTTTGTTAATTCGGCTCAAAAAGACCGAATCTCCCAAAACCAGTCACATGGCTACATTTCTCTCGTCGAGGCGAGCGATTTTGATATAATGATCGTGCCATTTGGTGAAAGAAAACATGAGAAAGTTACGAGGGTTTTAACATAACGGCATTACCACATTCTCCAACTCACCCAATTATTGCTATCAGAATTTTACAATTAATTGGTTAAATAGCAAAGAACTTTTATCCTTTAATTACACGCCTGGAATCCACTGGAGGCGGTCTCTCCTCCTTCATTTCTACTCACAAAATATGTCATTTTCGACTCGCAGAATCATGCGATAATCTTAATATTTAATGATAGGTGATGAAATTATAACAAACTGTGCTTTCTGTTGATTCGGGTCAAAAAGACCAAATCTCCAAAATCCAGTCGCGTGGCTACATTTCTCTCGTCGAGACGAGCGATTTTGATATAAAGATCGTGCCATTTGGTGAAAGAAAGAATGAGAAAGTTACGAGGGTTTTAACATAACGGCATTACCACATTCTCCAGCTCACCCTATTATTGTTATCTGCATTTTACAACTAATTGTTTAAATAGCGAAGAACTTTTGTCCTTAAATTACACGCCTGGAACCCACTGGAGGCGGTCTCTCCTCCTTCATTTCATCTCTAAAAATAGGTCGTTTTCGACTCGCAGAATCAAGCGAAAATCTTAATATTTAATGATACATGATGAAATTACAATAAACTGTTCTTTCTGTTAAATCGGGTTAAAAAGTCCGAATCTCCCAAATCCAGTCATGCGGCTGCATTTCTCTCGTCGAAGCGAGCGATTTTGATATAAAGATCGTGCCATTTGGTGGAAGGATGAGAAAGTTACAAGGATTTTAACATAACGGCATTACCACATTCTCCAGCTCACCATATTATTGTTATCAGAATTTTATAATTAATTGGTTAAATAGCGGAGAACTTTTATCCTTTAATTACACGTCTGGAATCCACTGGAGGCGATCTCTCCTCCTTCATTTCCTCTCGCAAAATATGTCGGTTTCGACTCGCAGAATCATGCGATAATCTTCATATTTAATAATACGTGATGAAATTACAATAGACTGTGTTTTCTGTTAATTCAGGTCAAAAAGACCGAATCTCCCAAAACTAGTCACATGGCTACATTTCTCTCGTCGAGGCGGGCGATTTTGATATAAACATCGTGCCATTTGGTGAAAGAAAACATGAGAAAGTTACGAGGGTTTTAACATAACGGCAATACCACATTCTCCATCTCACCGTATTACACGCCTGGAATCCACTGGAGGCGGTCTCACCTCCTTCATTTCATCTCTGAAAATAGGTCGTTTTCGACTCGCAGAATCATGCGATAATCTTAATATTTAATGATACAAGATGAAATTATAGTAAACTGTGCTTTCTGTTGATTCGGGTCAAAAAGACCAAATCTCCCAAATCCAGTCGCGTGGCTACATTTCTCTCGTCGAGACGAGCGATTTTGATATAAAGATCGTGCCATTTGGTGAAAGAAAGAATGATTAAGTTACGAGGGTTTTAACATAACGGCAATTCCACATTCTCCAGCTCACCATATTACACGTCTGGAATCCACTGGAGGCGATCTCTCCTCCTTCTTTTCATCTCGCAAAATATGTCGTTTTCGACTCACAGAATCATGCGATAATCTTCATATTTAATAATACAAGATGAAATTACAATAAACTGTGCTTTCTGTTAATTAGGGTCAAAAAGACCGAATCTCCCAAATCCAGTCGTGTGGCTACTTTTCTCTCATCGAGACGAGCGATTCTGATAAAAATATCGTGCCATTTGGTGAAAGAAAGCATGAGAGAGTTACAAGAGTTTTAACATAACGGCATTACCACATTCTCCATCTCACCCTATTATCGTTATCTGAATTTTACAATTAATTGGTTAAATAGTGTAGAACTTTTGTTCTTAAATTACACGTCTGGAATCCACTGGAGGCTGTCTCTCCTCCTTCATTTCATCTCTAAAAATAGGTCATTTTCGACTCACAGAATCATGCGATAATCTTCATATTTAATAATACGTGATGAAATTACAATAAATTGTGCTTTCTGTTAATTTGGGTCAAAAAGGCCAAATCTCTCAAATCCAGTCCCGTGGCTACATTTCCCTCGTCGAGACGAGCGATTTTGATAAAAAGATCGTGCCATTTGGTGAAAGAAAGCATGAGAAAGTTACAAGGGTTTTAACATAACGGCATTCCCACATTCCCCAGCTCACCCTATTATTGTTATCTGAATTTTACAATTAATTGGTTAAATAGCGAAGAACTTTTATCTTTTAATTACACGCCTGGAACCCACTGGAGGCGGTCTCTCCTCCTTCATTTCATCTCGCAAAATATGTCGTTTTCGACTCGCAGAATCATGCGATAATCTTCATGTTTAATAATACATGATGAAATTACAATAAACTGTGCTTTCTGTTAATTCGGGTCAAAAAGACCGAATCTCCTAAACCAGTCCCGTGGCTACATTTCTCTCGTCGGGACGAACGATTTTGATATAAAGATTGTGCCATTTGGTGAAAGAAAGCATGAGAAAGTTACAATGGTTTTAACATAACGGCATTACCACATTCTCCAGCTCACCCTATTATTGTTATCTGCATTTTACAATTAATTGGTTAAATAGTGAAGAACTTTTGTCATTAAATTACACGTCTGGAATCCACTGGAGGCAGTCTCTCCTCCTTCATTTCATCTCTAAAAATAGGTCGTTTTCGACTAGATGAATCATTCGATAATCTTCATATTTAATAATACATGATGAAATTTCAATAAACTGTGCTTTCTGTTAATTAGGGTCAAAAAGACCGAATCTCCCAAATCCAGTCGCGTGGCTACTTTTCTCTCGTCCAGACGAGCGATTCTGATAAAAATATCGTGCCATTTGGTGAAAGAAAGCATGAGAAAGTTACAAGGGTTTTAACATAATGGCATTACCACATTCTCCATCTCACCCTATTATCGTTATCTGCATTTTACAATTAATTGGTTAAATAGTGAAGAACTTTTGTCCTTAAATTACACGTCTGGAATCCACTGGAGGCAGTCTCTCCTCCTTCATTTCATCCCTAAAAATAGGTCGTTTTCGACTAGCTGAATCATGCGATAATCTTAATATCTCATGATACATGATGAAATTATAATAAACGGTGCTTTCTGTTGATTCAGGTTAAAAAGACCAAATCTCCCAATTCCAGTCATGTGCCTATGTTTCTCTCGTCGAGACGAGCGATTTTGATATAAAGATCGTGCCATTTGATATAAGGATGAGAAAGTTACAAGGGTTTTAACATAACGGCATTACCACATTCTCCTGCTCCCCATATTATTGTTATCTGAATTTTACAATTAATTGGTTAAATAGTGAAGAACTTTTATCCTTTAATTACAGGCCTAATCCACTGGAGGCGGTGTCTCCTCCTTCATTTCATCTTGCAAAATATGTCGTTTTCGACTCGCAAAATCATGCGATAATCTTCATATTTAATAATACATGATGAAATTACAATAAACTGTGTTTTCTGTTAATTCGGGTCAAAAAGACCGAATCTCCCAAAACCAGTCCCATGGCTACATTTCTCTCGTCGAGACGAGCGATTTTGATATAAAGATCGTGCCATTTGGTGGAAGGATGAGAAAGTTACAAGGGTTTTAACATAACGGCATTAGCACATTCTCCTGCTCACCATATTATTGTTATCAGAATTTTATAATTAATTGGTTAAATAGCGGAGAACTTTTATCCTTTAATTACACGTCTGGAATCCACTGGAGGCGATCTCTCCTCCTTCATTTCATCTCAAAAAACATGTCGTTTTCGACTCGCAGAATCATGCGATAATCTTCATATTTAATAATATGTGATGAAATTACAATAAACTGTGTTTTCTGTTAATTCGGGTCAAAAAGACCGAATCTCCCAAAACCAGTCACATGGCTGCATTTCTCTCGTCGAGGCGAGTGATTTTGATATAAAGATCGTGCCATTTGGTGGAAGGATGAGGAAGTTACAAAGGTTTTAACATAACGGCATTACCACATTCTCCAGCTCATCCTATTATTGTTATCTGAATTTTACAATTAATTGGTTAAATAACGAAGAACGTTTATCCTTTAATTACACGTCTGGAATCCACTGGAGGCGATCTCTCCTCCTTCATTTCATCTCGCAAAATATGTCGTTTTCGACTCGCATAATCATGCAATAATCTTCATATTTAATAATACGTGATGAAATTACAATAAATTGTGCTTTCTGTTAATTCGGGTCAAAAAGACCGAATCTCTCAAATCCAGTCGCGTGGCTACATTTACCTCGTCGAGACGAGCGATATTGATAAAATGATCGTGCCATTTGGTGAAAGAAAGCTTGAGAAAGTTACAAGGGTTTTAACATAACGGCATTACCACATTCTCCAGCTCACCCTATTATTGTTATCTGAATTTTACAATTAATTGGTTAAATAGCGAAGAACTTTTATCTTTTAATTACACGCCTGGAACCCACTGGAGGCGGTCTCTCCTCCTTCATTTCATCTCGCAAAATATGTCATTTTCGACTCGCATAATCATGCGATAATCTTCATATTTAATAATACGTGATGAAATTACAATAAATTGTGCTTTCTGTTAATTCGGGTCAAAAAGACCGAAGCTCTCAAATCCAGTCGCGTGGCAACATTTCCCTCGTCGAGACGAGCGATTTTGATAAAATGATCGTGCCATTTGGTGATAGAAAGCATGAGAAAGTTACAAGGGTCTTAACATAACTGCATTACCACATTCTCCAGCTCACCTTATTATTGTTATCTGAATTTTACAATTAATTGGTTAAATAGCGAAGAACTTTTATCTTTTAATTACACGCCTGGAACCCACTCGAGGCAGTCTCTCCTCCTTCATTTCATCTCGCAAAATAGGTCGTTTTCGACTCGCAGAATCTTGCGATAATCTTCATATTTAATAATACATGATGAAATTATAATAAACTGTGCTTTCTGTTAATTCGGGTCAAAAAGACCGAATCTCCCAAAACCAGTCCCGTGGATACATTTATCTCGTCGAGACGAACGATTTTGATATAAATATCGTGTCATTTGGTGAAATGATGTGAGTTCTGTATTTGAATTAATTGTATTTACAAAATTATATAATATTTCTTTTTACGAAAGTATCAATTAGCGCCATACCTAGTGTACATAATTCCATACGACTTGTAGCCTAAAAGTTATAAATTCTCTTAGGGCTTGTTTGGATAACTAAGGAATATCAAGTATTTCATAGTTAAAGAAAAATTTAGGTTTATTTTACGAAAACATGTTTGGATGCAATTTTATAATACATAGTATATGTTGGTTAAGGTATTTTTAGTAATTTTTGTATGTAACTTCTGGAAAAAATAAAACTTGATTTTTTGACAAGTTTTTTTTAGGAAAAAATTGAGAAATTTTTTTTCTCTCTTCTCTCTTCGTTCTCCTATAAATCATGTATTGAAGATTGTGACAAGATTAAAAAAATAATGTTAACTATAAATTTCTAAAATTTTATCCAAACAAATTATTAACTCTTCATTATTCGGATTTTTGATGTTTCCTGCGTGGCTGGTTCAATAGTGATTGAAGTGGTTTCAATGATTTGAGTTGAGTTTGAATTAATAGTTGGGCCAATAGAAAGGGGTTTATTTCTTCTCATTTCAAAGGAGGCCCGGTCCAAAGAAGTATTTATTTCATCAACTTCTTTCATGGGTAGTTTGCCCTTTCTAATTCGCTCCTGATTGAGCCATTTTTCATTAAGCTCCATCTCTTCATGGATTATTGACCCTACATGATTGAGCCATCCTTTCTAATTACGTCCTTATCAAAAATATGTTTTACAAAGAACTTAATTTAAAACTCCCAATAAATAATTGTGCCAGACATAATTCGTCCAATTAATAAATAATCAAATTACTGTCCTTGTCACAATTCTTGTTTGGATCAAATTTTTTTAATCAAATTACTATTCTTGTTTGGATCAAATTATTGCTAGTATATCAGATTGATCCATAAGTCTCTTATTTAGTGATAATTAAGGCTTTGAAATTATTAACGCACCGTCTGATCAGCATACAGACATACAGTTAGTTATAAGGGATCATTAATTCTACTAATACATTTTACAAACATTTTTCTCAAATATTTTTGTGCCACGTCAGATTTTTAACTCTATTAAATCATATTTATCTCGAATTTCAAATTCACGATAAACTCTATTTAATTATTTCTTCTTTCATCTTCTCATTGCATCTCTCTCACGTATCTCCTCATTACTCATAAGATCACTTGCCCCTACAAAAGAAGAATGCGCCTCCGCCTTTTTTCTCTTTATCTTTCTCTGAACATTATCGGACGCCTCTCACGGGTTTTTTTTTGCTTCTCTTCTCGGGCGCGAATACACCTTCTCCTCTCTTTTATCGAGCTTCCTCGGAGAATAGTTTATGCGGGGTTTTGTCTCAATTTCCTTCTCGGCTGAACAGAGGATAGTTCCGCAAAGTCTCTTGTATCAATCAGATCAGTGGTTATTCAAACAATTTCAATCAATCCGACGCTTGTGGATGTTTGTCCCTGTCCAATACTCGCTATTGTCTTCTCCTTTGTTAACAAGGTATAACTTTGACTCTAATTTTTTCAGCCTCTTAGTAGAGCAAATTTAATATTGCCTTGAAATTTACTTCGAATCATGAAAATTCAATATACATTATTAATCAAAGAATAATAATTGCAATTTAACAAAGTCTCATACATATTTTTTTCCATTTTCAGAAATATGCTATAATAAATTTAAAGGCAGAAACTTGTGACGATAAGGTGTTTGATGAAATTACTCTTAAGAAGTTTCTTCATATTACGCAAATTTAAAGACAAAACCTTGGGATGAAAGGTGTTCGATGAAATTATTCTAAGAAGTTTCTTCATATTTGGATGAAATTACTTCTTGTTTCTATAGACATTCCCCATATAAGCAAGGATCCGTCGAAAGGAGAAAATCACATGATTTCGAAGAAACCTCTTGAGAACAAGAATAACCAACATCCTCAGAAGGACGAAATTACCAATTAGCCCTTGCAAGGAAGGAAGAAGGAGAAGAGGGAGAGGCAAAGGAAAGACCTGGCTTTGGTATTGTCGGTACCAAATGCATGGTCAAAGCAAATCATTTTGTCACCCAGATTCACGATAAAGATCTGAACCAATACGATGTGAGTTGTTATTTTTTGTATTTTTCGTTTAATTATTGTTTTTTGTTAACGTATTTATTTGGTGTGTTTATTAGGTGAATATAATACCTGAAGTGAATTGTACAAGGTTGAATAAGGGCGATAATTTGTGAATTGGTACGGCTTATAGAGAGTCCGATTTGGGAATGAGATTGCCAGCTTATGATGGCAGAAAGAATCTTTACACTGCCGGCCTTTTGCCCTTTCATTCCAAGTTTTTCATTGTCAAACTCTCTGATGAGGATCCCACTACCGGTACCATCAGGTACGCAACATACATATTTTTTTTCAATTTCAGAAAATAGGCTGTAATAAATTTAAAGGCAAAACCTTGTTATGATAAGGTGTTCGATGAAATTACTCTAAGAAGTTTCTTCATATTTCGGTATTCAAAGACCAAACTCAATTCATAGGTGTTATACCATTTCTCATGTATTTCTTTTCAATTCATGATTTAGGGTTTAAAACATTATTTGCATTTTTGTTTATTTATTAAACTACATATTTGATAAACACTAAAATCACAAAATATTTTATAAAAATTTACAATGCATAAATTTATATATTAATAAAATAATCAGAAAATTAGAATTTATGAAAATGTTAAAATAGAAAATGATACTGACCTAAATATGATCGCATTTTTCGACGAAGAATCTAAGCCACTTGAGATGATTTCCTGTCTAAACGTGAAGCTTCTGAGATAAGTTCCGTTCCGTCTCTAAAATTTCGATTATTTTGTGTAATCTTGATCCTGATGTTTTATTTGTATTTCAGGTACAAATTAAATATTTGGATTTACGGTTGATTGATAAATCGTTAATTTTAGAAGCAACTTAATTCGAGCATGTTTTTCGAATAACCAAAAAGGAATAGCTGAAAGTTAGGAAGATATTGAGCGAGAAATAAGTATATTGTTTTGGAAATGAGAACATATGATTTAGATTTTGAAATTCAAACTAAGAAATTTGGAGATGAATTAAAAAAAAGTTTTGAGCAACTAATTAGACTGGTGAATATTTCAAATAACTCTCAAAGGTTACTATACTTTTTTCACTGTCAAATTTTCATTCTGAGAGGTTAAATTTGTTTTTTAAATCTGTTAATAGTATTATTATTATCAGATATTATTTTTTTGGGTTTAATAAGTTATTGTTCGAATGCTGTCAAAGATAGGGGAGCTTTAGAGTACGTACGAAAACAATAATTTATTGAAGGAGAAATTTCGCTGCGAAGAAATAGTAACAATTTTTATTTATTTTTATTTTGGAATTAGGAATATATGACACTTGTTTTTGATTTGTGATGATTGTTTTTTCAGGAATTTCATTTGTGATCTATGATGATGTATTGAGTCGTTAGATTGGCATGAAGTAGCTAGCTAGCAATTAGCAAGCACGAGTCAATGAACCATGCAATGTGTGTCAAAATTATAAGCATGCATTGTGCCGTATATATTTATCTATTTCATAAATAGTAGGGGGATGCAAATAAAATTTATACACTGGCTTATCTCAATTGATGTGAATATTTTGCTTCAAAGAACTTATAATGTTGATTATGGAGGTTTATGAATTAACGATGGAGACGGCATTAGCAAAAATACATGGGAGTTTAGCTTACCAGTGAATTATGGTCCAAACAAAAATGATAGATAATTCATACAATGATCCAAAGTTCTTTTTTATAAAATTGTGATCCAAACATACTAAGTTACTAACAAAACAAAAGAGTCGACATAAGTTTGAAAAATACTTTCCAAGTATTAGTCAAATATTTGTCTGTAATAGGCCCAGTAAATATCAGTAAGTAGAAAAACCAGCTCAGGCCTCAGAGTATGCTCTACTTGGGCTTAACGTAATTAGTATTTGGACTGTGTGTATTAATATGGCCGATTGCTTTGAATATACCAACCTTGATTTCTTATTTTTTAGGAATTTCATTTTTCATCTATGATTTGTTTTAAAAAATGTCGAGAACATGAAGATAATTAAGTTTGAAAACTGGACCAAAATATAAAAAAAACATCAAGCTGGCAGCGAAAGAGAAATATGAAATCCTGGAATGTAATTGAAACAATGCATCTAAAAAATGTTTTCCTGCAGGGGCGGTATGTTCAGAAGTTTTTGCCAAAAGATATAAACAAGAGTAAATATAAATTATATGAAATAATATTGATTATCATGTGTCCATACTATTCAATTTAAATTATTAATGCTAATTAAGATTGTTTCTCTAAGGAATGTGTAATTTGATGATGATTGCTAATTAAGATTGTTTTTGGATTGTGAACAATAATGTGTGTAATGATATCGTGGGATTGTTTGTTTACTGAATTGAACATATTTGAAGTTTAGGTGTCATTTGTCAATGATCATATTCGTATTGATTTAATGGCAACTAATCTAGATTAGGTGTACAATAATAGTTATTTCTATAAATAATGTATGTGATTTGAGCGTGCATTAATTTTGTTGGCCGATGAATGTCAATTAAAATTTATTGGGTTATGTACAATAATATTCTTGAACGGTAACACTATTACATAATTGTTAATTGAGTCGACATTTTTAATGTTTAGGTGTTAAATATCTCATTCGGCCACATTTCAGCTAAGTAATCAAATCCAACATAAATAAAGAATAGGTGTAGAGTAATAGTTCACATAGTGATTTGCGGTGCTTTAACCCGGTGTGTTGTATCAAATTCGTTAATCAATCATGTCCACACTCATTCATGTATCAGGAAATGGTAAATACTTTTTCATTAACTAGCATTGTACCCGCGCAATTGCGCGGGATTGATTTTGTTTCTTTCCTCGTGTTTTTAATTTTCTTTTTCATAATTTTTTTGGTTGTCAAAGTTGTATATTTGTTGTTAGTTTGGTTTTTAATAGTCATTACTTGCAAGTATTATTGTTTTCTCCAAGGTCAATACGTGAAAAATAGTAATATTTACAATAACAATGCTAAATTTTTTTCGAAAGCGCAAATACATTATCGTCGTCCTGCAAAACATAATCATAGTCAAAATCATCGCATTGAATCAGGGTAAAATTACCAGATTGGCCTGCAAACCTCCCCTTTATCATGTCTTATCTTCGATCCTTACTAATTAGAACAAATAAAAAAACAATGAAATCAATTAAAAATAGTACTATTGCAATTTGGTATATTTACCATACAAACGCTGTCTTCCTGGCGCTTTTCAAGAAAACCCGCTACCTAACGATCTGCATTTTGCACTCATCCCTCTTGCAATTTGGCCACAGTGTTCAAATATAAAAAATTGTAACAATTAATTGAAAAATATAAATAAATGTGATTATTATGCATACAAACCCAAATCCAAATCTTACGAAAAGTTACCTTTTGGTTTACTCTCTTGCTATTATTTGACTTTCTTCTGAAAATTCTTCATCCAATTTGCTTGACCAATTGTGAAGTCTTCTTAATAGAGAACGAATGCTATCCAATCCCGTTCACAACTCGCCCCATATGTTCAGTCTGCACAACAAAAAGATTAAATAATCTATCTTAAATTCAAATATCAAAATAAATAAATATTAACTGACCTTTAAGGTTCGCGGCAGTTTTCATCCCAACTTGTAGGGTTTGCTCCACAACCTACAAAACACAAAAAATATCAATATAAAAAAATTAAAAAAATAATTTCAATAAAATTAAACTATATTTATAAAAAAAATTTAAAAAAACCTGTTTAGAACGCTCAATAGTTTGATCAATGTTGTCCATGACTCCATGTGTCCCCTTCCCGCATCAATTAGCTCTTGATTATTCATTTCTGCATTATCACAAATCAATTAATTAATAATTAAATTCTTCATCATTTTTATCCCCCTTGTTTGAAGGGTAAAATAGGGAAAAAAAAAGTACCAGAGCTGGGCATGATTTTCAGGGCTAGGTTCAATGGGTCCCGCCCCATCGAAGAGTTCGTTTATTTCCAAGTCTACTCTGGTACCTATCCAAACAAACTACATAATTAAATAAGGAAATAATGTACATTAAACAAATAAAGACGGGAAAAAAATTTAGAAATGGGATTTTACTTACGTTTTCTCATAAGTAACATAGGAATTGAGCTCCTTGATCTGCGAATTTAGAAGGAGAAAAAAAAATGTTAAAAAGCTATAAAAAAATATGAATTTAAGGTTTAGTTACCATGTGTTATTTCTTGTCAATGAGTTGTTCATAGATTTCAGGATTACTTTGTCCTTCCTCGTCTTTTAAGTGCAATAGATCGAGCTCTCTTACTAAACTGCATATAAAATATAAGGACATAAATGCAAAATTGGTCAGTTACACTTATGACTTGATTTGTAAAATAAATGGATTGAGTTCTCTAGATTGTCGGTTTGGGTTTTCTATTTTATCCAGTTTTTGGAAACCATATCTGCACAAAATAATATAAAAAGCTTAAATTTTATTTGTAACACTAAGGTTTTTTTTAAATATTAGCAAGGAAACAAAGTTCGCAGTATTACTGGTCGACAATTTAAAGTTCAGAAATTATCAATTTTTCAAGTTACTGGAGAGTTTCAAACATTGACAAAATTTCCAAAGAACAAAAAGTAAATTAAAGCCTCATTTTTCAATTTAAAGAGTAAAATATTTCTAACAGGAACCATAAACATTTCAAAATCCCAGAAGAATATATTTGGGTTTTTTGACAATAACTCGTTAAAATAAAAAAATTCGGGTAATCATGTCAATAAACTTTAAGTTGAAATTCCAATTTCAATCTTCTATCAAGATCCAACTTAATACCGAAAAAATAGAAAAAAAAAAAAAGAATGAGGATCTTACTCGAGAGTTGGAAAATTTTCTTGGATCTGGCCACAGATCTGCTCAACCTCTAAAAAAATAGCAAAATCGCCTTGCTGCTAGGGTTCGGCAGAGTTAGGTCCCGCGAAACTTATCCTCGAATTTTCTGCACCGTCCACCAATTGTTCGCTTAGTTTTATCAACTCGTATTGCACCATTTGTGTCTTATGTTGCAACCTTTCACCATAAACAAAATTAATAATCACAGGGGCATATACGATAATATTTCAAAATATTATAACAAAACTAAACCTCCCCATTGAGAAAGTTAGGGAGACGAATTTTCATTCGGTTCCGAATTAGTTCGGCTAAATTCTCGACCAAGGCGATTCTGCCGAGTTTAATCCAAGGAGGACATGTTACAATGGACTTGAAAGTCTCGGCTTCGAGGAAGTTGTCAGATCCAGACAAACAACGAACTAATAAATCTTAATCATATATATAATTAATAAATAAATAAAAAGAAACCTAGCAAAAAGTAATCTATATAATTAATTAATAAATAAATAAAAATAAACCTGGCTAAAGGAAACAGCAAAGACTGACTCGTCACAAAGTCAACTCCGACAAAGCCAACTCACGTCAGAACCAAAACGAAACATAATTATGTTCCAAAAGATTATACTCGTATTCGGGCACACCATCTCTGCAGTTGACCTACAAAAAAAAAATACAAAAAGGATAAATAAAAATAAAATAGACTTCAAAAAAAATTGTAATATTTACAAAGAGAACCCTGAATTTGTTCCAAATAGTACACATCACCACGAAAATTTTTGACACGTGTTCCAGCACACTGTTTCGAGCTGCGAGACATGATGCCGAATTCCATACCGGCCATCTTGAGCTGGTCCTCACGGATATGGATACCATCCTCGCTCTCCATACCGGCCATTTTGACCTACACAAAACAAATACCAAAACAATAAATAAAAATGACTCAAAATTTTTTTGTAATATATTGTTCTAATCTTGTATACCAATTATATTCTCTCTATTTGACCAAATCTTTCGCAAGCTATAAAAATTTCAAAATCAGTTGAAAACAATGTAACAAAATATTCCAAAACAACATCGAAAGTAGGCTATACAAATTTACTCGAGAATTGAATATATTTAATTAAATGTGGCGATCAAAAAAATTGTCGATCAGAACCGAAAAAGTAGCGAAACAGGCACAACCAACATATGCAGCTTGTTGTCCAGCTACCAAAAAATAATAAATGGAAAAAGGAAACAACATTGAAAAAAATCCAAATTATGCAAAAAGGTCCCTATAGAATTAGAAACTCTCGCAGAAAGAGCCCCTCCCCTCACTGGCACAACCAGCCATTAATGTGTTCGTCACAGCATGTTTTCCTCATCTTCAAAATCCCCAATTGAAAAAAAGGTCATCAAATAAGGTTTTAAATTTTTAATTGGAGTTTAGAATTGAACAGTTAGGATTTAATTAATTGAAATTATTATTTAGTTTTTTTTTGAAAGATTTAGAGTGGGCTTAATATCCCACTTCTAAATTTGTATCATTTTCAATAAAAGGAGTCAATTACATGAGTTATCTACTTACATTCATAATTCTCCTTATCTATTACTTTTTATGGGCCTTAAAATAAAAAAATTACAGGCCCAAAACAAAAACTCTAAAAAGCCACCACTTCATCTCCTTCCTTCTGCCTTACACGATTCTCCCCCTTCTCCACTACCACACATAAACTCATTTCTCTCTCTTCCATCTCCATTGATGTGCTCATGGTGACCACCTGTTATAATTCGCATGTACAAAAACCATTCCGCTTTGATCTCTTGTGCTAGCAAATCCATTGATTTAACTCTTCCTGAGAAGATTCTAGAGCATCGCTCTCGCCAGATCGCAAACGTGAAGAAGGTCGTCACTTGCCCCACTGATTTGTTCGATCCACTGGCGAAGCAAGATCGAAATCCCTCTGCACACGAATCCGGCAGATCCACCTCAAGCAAGATCGATTTCAGCCTACTCCATGCTTTCTGCACCTCCGCACAATCTCCGCTTGTCAAATGCTCATTCGATTCCTCTTGGCTCAAGCACATCTGACATCTACTAGTCAGGTACATCCCCCTCTTCATTAAATTTTCAATAGTAAGCACTTTTTTTTGTTTATAAATCCACATGAAGATTTTGTAACGCAAAGGCGCCTTCACTCGCCAAATTAGTTCAAGTTCACTATCAATTACACCATCTCCTTTCTCCATACTCGACAATAGGCCATAAAAGTCCTTGACTTTATACTTCCCATCCCCCCCTGTCTTCCATTGAATCACATCCTCATCTGTATTCAAGTCAATTTTGTCGATTAGCTCTTTCAAAGTCTCTAATTGGGTTATAGCTTTCTCTGATAATCCCAATTTGAGTCTTAATCTCTCTTCCAAACTACCTTCTTCCTCCATTAATTCTTTCAAGCTTCCTGATTTCCTCTCAGAGAAGCTTTTAAGACATCCAAACATCTTCTCCCAACTGCTTTCTCCCTCTCTTTTACTATGCCAGAGATTATAAGAATCACCATTATTTATACTTACTTCAGTAAGATCAAAAAATAATTCCATTAATTCTCTGATGTTTTTCCAAAAGTATGAATCAGAAGGTATTTGAGAGCTAATTGCATTGTTGCCAATATTGCTCACTAATGATTCAAAATTCAGAGATCTTCCTCCTTTAGAATTAAAATATTTCACAACCCATTTCATCAACAAAGCTTTATTAAATAAGCTCAAATTGATGATCCCCAATCCATTTTCAGCTTTTGGTTTAGTGACTTGAGTCCAATTAATCAAATTAAAGCCTTTACCTTCTAAAGAATGTACCTTTTTCGAAATATTTCACTAATGATTCCATTATTATTTAGTTAAGCCTTAACAACACTAAATCAGGGCTTCATGAAATATTCGGTCCCAGATTATAAACCCTAAACCCCAAAGAATGTACCTTTTTCGAAAATACATTCAAATATTGAGAAAGATTAGCACCATCAGTAAACATCGGATGTGTTAATAATTGTCGCCTCCTTTTTCGTACCAGAACCTATCGGAAATCCATCGTCACTGCACATATGTAAGTAATGTCTGCTACTTGATGTTATGAGCTCGTCCATGTAAACATCGAAGACTGACCAGAAGCTTCTAGTAGTCCATCGTTACTGCACGGATGTCAGTCACCCACTGGCCTCGAATTGAAAAGCTCTTCGTAAGCTCCAGTTCCTGATTGTAATTACAATGTCATGTCTATTGAAAAAAATTAACTAAGAAAATTTTCTTAAATGCCATTCTGATTAAGCACAGTAAGAGCAAAGTATCTCCTAAAAGAATCAAAATCAGGAGCTCGAAGCACAAAATTAATCAAACACAAAAAGTGAGCACACAATCCATCAAAATACCTGTAAAGGAAACACAAATCAACGAAATCAACAGTAGAAAATTGAAGAACCGAGACGAACCATACTTCTCTGTCGCTTCTCTCTCGATCTGGTTTATTTGATTATATCGTTAGGGTTTCGATTTGGTTTTTTCTCTGTCGATACAGATTGCATGGAGTGAAGGTGCAGCACCTGAAGAAATGGGCCGCCGTAGCCGTAGGTCTGGTTAGGGTTAGGATTTCGTTCCGCCTCGCGACAACGCCTGCTCTGCGTCGCACGATTGACTTCTCCGCCTCGCGCATCTCCTTTTTCCCTTTTTCTCAGCCATGGGTAGGTTTATTTTTCGTGGCTTGAATGAAACGAAATGGAGTTTTGGAGAGGAGTTGTACTGGATCGTGTCTTCAGGTTGATTTCGCCAAAAATATCTGCGAGAACTTTGTTTGCTCCGTACAGCGCGGGCTAGGAGCAAGTCATGAGAGGAGAAAAGGGCGGTGCGGTACAGGCTACGACGGATTCCGGGCTAGGGTTTTTTTCGTTTTTTTCTCGCGAGAGAGATGAAGCCATCTAGGGTTTGGGGTTTGAAATGAGGAGAGAAGTGCCGCTGGCATGAAATATTTTTTTTACATATGATCGAACGGCTCAGTAAAAAAAAATGAGTAATGATACGATCCATGAAAATTTCCATGAATTTTCCCATGAATGGTGACGTGGCACCTTGTGATTGGTTGCAACTTTAATGCAACCAATCACGAGGTGCCACGTCACCATTCATGAGAAAATTCATGAAAATTTTCATGGATCGTATCATTACTCAAAAAAAATCGAACGGTAAAAAAGTAAAAAACGTGGAAGGCTAAAAAAAAAGCCCATTGTTTTGCATTATATCTATTTAAGGATATGGAACAATAATTGACCTAAAAGGAACTAATTGTAAATATATTCATAATTAAACAACATTGTCTCAAATAATATGAGAAATAATATGCGAAAATAACAAATAAATTATAAATTTACTAATTATAAAACCTTTTTGAAATCCAACTTAAATAATATGCATAAAAGTACATAGTTTTGTGAAGTGATTAATATGGTTTAAAATATTAGTTTGTTATAATATTTTGTATGGGATTAATAAATGGCCATAATATTTAATTATTTAATTATTTCTATGGGATCAATAAATTATAAATGGCCCTAATATTTAATTATTGCCATTTTTATTTTGTATGATTGTAACAACAATATTTTTAGTGATGCTTGTCAATGATTTTACTTTGTTTATATTACTTTTTTTGTTTTAAAAAGACCTTTTAATGTAAGAATACAAATAAATTGTACTTATATTTTTATTTAATTAAAAAGATATTATTATATTATTATATCCGCAGCGAAGCGTGGGTATTTTCCTAGTAACTATAATTGATTCACTAGCATCTCAACAATCCCTTTCACCACAACAATCCCTTGCTCCGTAGTGGATTCAATAACTTATCATGTATATCTTAATAATTTCATAATAATTATAGCAGTCAAATAAGAGTTCAATCAAAGTAACTTGTAATTTTTTGTTGTCTGGAAAAAAAATGTCATCTTGGATCACATGTGAATTATTAATTATTTACGTAATAATTTTGTAAATTATTAATTATTTGACATATAATGATTATGTTTCATTTATTTCTTAGTTTTAATAAAAAAAAACATAATCAATTAGTTTAATATGGTAAATAATTTAGTACTAAATTATTTTATTAAATTAAAATAAAATATTGATTATGTTTTTGTTCATGGGTAAACATAATCATATGGGTAATTTTGTTCATGTTTTTATTTCATATATTTACTAGATGAAGTCAAATATCACATATAATAAAAGAGGACAATAAGATATTTCATTTTTAACCCCCTGATAAGGATTAAAACTCTTCTTAATGTCAATACTATATTGATAACATTTATTCTCTACATTTGAGTTGACCTGATAGTAGCCATGCGTGGTCACAGGTCATTCATATAATTGATGACAATAATTAGTCAAAGCCTTGATTTATCCTCAGGTTACCAGATCTTTATTATGATGACAATAGTAATCCCCGGAATATTCGAAATATATATATTATCGACAAATATTCAACTTTAAACTTATGTATGTATATGTTGATCTTTCGTATAATTGATGGATACTAGGGAATTACCAGCGCTTCGCTGCGGAGATTTTAATTTTATTATTATTCTCTGTTTTAGTATTACGGTTTCAATTACATATAAGCAAATTTGAATTATTTTATAATTTTATAATAGTATAGTATTACTCCAACATAAATACATATATTTAAATAAATCAAAATACTTACATAATTATTTTAAGGACTCAAAATATTATGGGACCAACATGACCTTTTAAGAAAGAAAAAAATTCGAAACCAACACGATTTATGTTTATTTCTTGGAATTTTATTTATTTATGGTAATATATTGTCCTTGCAAGTTGCACCCCATGCCAAATTTGTTTGATTATCAATTATCTTAGCTTTCGTCTTCATTGATAATATTTTACTTTTGAAAAACCGTGTACAAATTAAATAAGTAATACCCATAGTTAAAAAAAAAAATCAATCTTCAATAATATAATGGTTGGAAAGTAATAAATACTTGTATAGTTGTATTGTTGTTCCATTTGGCAACTTCATTTAATACATACAAAAATAATAAATACCATAGAACTAAATTTATCTTATAAATATTTAATAAAAAAGGAATTAGGGTTTACAGTGTATCTTTTGACAACAATGGTGGTCTCGACTTTGACTCCAGAAAAATAAATGATATAATCATAAATAAATATGAGGGGCAAAATCATAAATACTGAAAAAACCTAAATAATCATCACAAGGAACATAACTTCTCTTTTAAAATGAGTAGGCATTTCATCAAAAAACATAGTAGGTGTGATCTACCTTTAAAATTATTTTCTATCAAATATTGGCATCCAAAGATTCATTCAATCTCGCAAAAGACAAAATCAAAGATTAATCCAATAGATGGACACAAATACGAAATAAATATACCAAGCTTCTGAGAGAAAATTGAATGTACCTGGAATTAACATCTGTCGCGAGAAACTTTTGAGTCTCCTACAAATCATTAGATGATTTCATTTGCAAATTGGAATATTCCAGGAATCTCCACAAAAGAGTCTTATAAGTGTTAAAATAAATAATTACAAGAAAAATTAGGGTTTACTTCTAAAAATGATAATTCCTAAATTAATACCTCTCTGAGGACATTGAGTTGCTCCAGTAATAGAGGTTGGTCATTTACATACAAAATATCAAATCCATATGTACACACTGCTACTTTAATATATCTTATTATTACTCCTTTATGTGCCCTAGTACTAAGTATCTGTTAAAAAAATATAAATATATAAACCTGAAAGGACTCAATTCTATTTTTTGCACGGTCTAAGCCACAATTTCAGCCCTACACAAATGACTTCACATTAGGCTTCAAAAATAATACAAATTATTATATATTTTATACTTTTTATACTTTTAAAAAAAATTCTAATTCTAATTAATTACATACTTTGCCACTTCATTAACAACATCAGGATACTTGTCGGTATTCCTCTCAGCATTGCTGCTATATATCTCCACCGTCCCATCCTCCAGAGTAATGATACAAACCACACCTTTCTTACCACGAATTAACCACACCTGCCACGTGGCAGCCAGTGATTGGCTGCAGCAAAAGTTGTGGAAAACTGCAGCCAATCACTGGCTGCCACGTGGCAGGTGTGGTTAATTCGTGGGAAGAAAGGTGTGGTTTGTATCATTACTCCATCCTCCATGCAATGTATCTTCAAAATATAAATCATAAAAGAACTTTTCAGCAAAATTCCCTAAAAAGATAAATAAACAGAGGGGCCATATTGCAAACCTGTGCACGTTCATCATCGACTTATATTCACAACTGAATTCGCTTTCCTGAAAGGCTGAAACTTATTGAGAATTTCTGACATGGCTTTCCTAGGCTTTGCAAGCATGGGCCCCACCGGAAATCCTAGAGAAAATTTTCAAGACTCCCACTTCTAGAAGTGCTTTTATATGTTCCTTCTTCTTGTTTTGACTATCTTTCCTAGATTCCTAATTTAATTATGAACATTATTAGGGTAAAATTGCAAAATAACAAGAAAAGGGGGAGGGTACCTTTGCAATTGTACGGAACGTATCTAGCACTTTAGTTATTGTCAAGCTTTGAGATTTCTTCTTACGAGGATTTGCGAAATAAGCTAACACTCTCCATTGTGAAGACCTGCTCATTTTCCCCACGAGTCCTAAATCGCCGAGCTCCTAAAATTCAAATTGCAAATTTAATTAATTGTACAAAGTAATTTAAAATACTAAAATCCTTTTTTAAAGACAGTCAAGAGCGGAGCCTTACTCCTGTGAGAGGCGCGAAGAGATGGGACGTGACGTGGGAAATTCAATTATAGTTTTACCGATTATTTGGAATCCAGTATAACATGGTTGAATAGAAAAACTGATCGTGACATCACGAGATTAGAGAAAAATATTTACCATATACTTAAGAAAATTTTGTTTACGAAAATTATGTTTACGACGAACTACATGAATCAACATATATAAGAGACTGAACCATATACTTAAGAAAATTATGTTTACGACGAAAATTGAAACATCTAACTCTAAATAATTATCTCGGAATTTTGTAAATATAATAGTCTTTATGATCACATGTGTGTGTGTGTGTGTGTGTGTGTGTGTGTGTGTGTATATATATATATATATATATATATATATATATATATATATATATATGTATATACAGGGCTGGTCCCGAGTTTTTAACGACCCGAGACCTATTCTGGAAACGGACCCTTCAATTATCATTAGCAAACTAAATTTTAAAAAATATCAAAATATCAATTTCCTTTTTTACTTTAACCATATCGAAAAAA
Organism: Luzula sylvatica; assembly: GCA_946800325.1. Taxonomy (NCBI): domain Eukaryota; kingdom Viridiplantae; phylum Streptophyta; class Magnoliopsida; order Poales; family Juncaceae; genus Luzula; species Luzula sylvatica. Next base: position 74,818,945 of record OX326956.1, on the reverse strand, counting down.
CAAAACACATCTACATCAGTTTTTTTTCCTTCTTGCAAAGAATTCTGATTTTCTCTTTTACTTCTTCTTGCAAAGAATCATCACGAAAACGCTCATTTTGTATTATCCACACATGTACTTCATTTTCCAATTGTCCCTCGACCATTCTTTTTGAAAAGAATTGATTAATACTCACGATCTTTCTCTTTTATTTTATTTTTTCTCACTCGAATAGTCCTGACAGTAAGGACTCCTAGATTAAATGAATTAAATGAAAATTATACTAATTAAAAAGAAATAAAAAGAATTGAACAGAAGAAGAAATATAGTTACTTTCTAATCATATTCTATGACAAGATCTATTTTTGTTTTATTATAATCTAAAAAAAATCTAATTCAAGGACCTGCAAGAAAAACAAAAACCTTTGTTTGTTCAGGATAGATTTGGGAGCTTCTCTTCTATGGCGAAAATTGGGTGGAGAGACAGTTCTTTGAAAGAAATTGGGGCATTCTTCCGGCGATTTCAAGTCTAGGGATTTCTTTCTCTGACGACTGACATGGACGTCAACGACGGAAGCGACAGGGTTTGGCGAGCTCGAGTCTAGGGTTGTCGTTTGTCGAGGCTAGGGTTTGGCGACATGGTACTGGATTGAGAAAATCACAAACACGAGAAAAAACACCAAACAAGAGGAAAATCAACCCGTACTAGAACTCTAGAAGAGATGAGTTGAAAGGTCCATTGAGTCAGGTCTGAAATAAAATTGGAGACCTATACTTTATACATACTATGTATTAATTATAATTAAGGACCCTTCCAGGACCGGCCATAAGGGGCAGGCCATAAGGCCTGGGTCTGGGCTTCAAAAGAAATATGAAGAACCAAAAATATAAAATTCTACAAAAATTTCATCCCCAACTTTTAATTATCTAAATTAGCAAGTTGTAACTTTTAGTTATTCTGAATTATTGTCCTTGTATTTTTTATTGGTCAAAATTAGATCAATTAGTTAAATTATGATCATTTAATGTTTATTTGTTCATGTAATAAATTAAATTTTAATTAACTTTTGACTTTTGGAGTTATCGAATTTTATTGTCTTAACTTTCAATTGTCGAAGTTATTTACTCAATTTTTGTCTTAATATTGTCGTTAAAAAAAATTAGTTGCTTAAATCATATCATTATGAGGAAATGTTATATGTATGTGATATTAGTGGAACTTAAACTTTTATATGAATATGAATTTTATAATACCTCGGCCAGTGACGGATCTTGAACCATATTCTTAGAGGGCCGAAATATAAACACAAAATGTTTTTTAATTTCAATTACTAACTAACACATAACACAAAAAAGAGAAGCAATATTTACCCACGAATAAAGCTCAAGCCACTCCCTCCCTCCCTCCCTCCCATATTCCCTTCCAAAGTGGCTGACATGTGGGTCCCACATAAATTAATTTTTGTGAAAGTAGATGTGGGGTCCACATGTCAATGACCTAGGTAGTGAATTTGGGAGTGATGGAGGGAGTGACTGTAGCATCACTCATTTACCCACCCCCTTATTTTGTATATATTTTTGAGTCTCCTCATGAAGTCGCATCATCATCCTTATCATGATTATTAACTATTAGATTGGGTGATGTGGCTTCATCATATACATTAATATACATTATCATGTTTTTTGTGTAAGTATTAATTTGAACCGTTAGATGTATTAATGTGGTTTAATCTCAATCACTAAATTTTTGTTAGATTTTTTGAAGACCATATTTTGTGTAGTCATTTATGTGTCATTATTTTACACTATGTTTTAAGCATTCTTAGAAACCCCACATCATCCTACATTAATAATGTGGACTATTATTATTGGTTAGGTTCACATTAGATCAAGTCTAATCAATTGTTTAACATTCCACATAAGATTACATGATCAAATGAGAATGCAATGAAATATGAAAAGTTTATATATGAAATACTAATAATTGAATATTTAATATTATAAAACATACAACATATGAGCTTCATTCAAAAACTTAATTTATTACTTCAATTTATAAGTTTTACTATGTGTTTCTTAAATCACAATTTACAATATATTTCATTATTTGTTTGGGGCAGAAAATTAACATAGATTTTTTATTTCGACGTATCAAAATACATAACTATAAATAATATATATTATATGTTCAAAATTTTTGGGGGGGCGATCGCCCCCCGCGGCCCCTTATAAGATCCGCCCCTGACCTCGGCTATAATTTGTTACTGACAGTTAATTTACATGGACTCTTGAAGATTTTTTTTACTAGTAGTCCATCAACGATAGCTGAGAATTTTTATAAATGTACAAATATCTGCTCTCACATATTTTTTTGTTTAGTTAGTCAACAACTATATCATTAAAACAATTGTGAAAGTAGCTTATAAGCATCTTCGTGATGATTCGACAAATAAGGTTTTGCCACAATTTTAAAATAGAATCTACGCTTAATAATAGTAACTACAATATATGAGTTCAATATATACATCGTATTTAAAATTTAAAATATGTCAATTGCGTTTAGTACGAGGTTAATTCGACAATTGTTGTTAAAATCAGAAAGTATATGAAGTATTTTACTAACCTATTCTTGTTAACTTAAAATTCGTGAAAACTGAGAAATCTGAGGTTAATTTAGAAAGATGTTTCTGTTTTATTTTAGAATACGTTATTGATTAATTTTAGAACGATTTGTTGGAAAACCAAATATTAATACATATATTAATACATGCCTTTTTTTGTATATTATTTGTTTGGTTAAAGCATATATTTTAGAATATGTTTTTATATCAATTAGTTTTGTTAGTATCATTTCATTTTTATGTTTCATGTTTCTGAAAGAATAAAAGAAAAAATATATGGGGCTTCTATCATACACCCCTTTCCTTATCATACACCCATTTTCAAGGGTATTTAAAGTAATTATCCATTTATGAATATTTAAGGAATATATTTATCAATTAATGTTTAACTAAATATGAATTTTTTGTTGTTCATTTAAACAAAAATTTCCATAAAAGATAAATTTTATGATACACCCTTTTACAAATATAATTAATTGCTAAAATACCCAAAATACCCTTGTAAAAGGGTGTATGATAGAACTCCCCAAAATATATATTATTTGTTTGGTTTTAAAATAGATATTTTCACTGTTAAAACCGAAAATCATATTTCATTTAATAAATAACAATGTATTATTTATTTTTAATTAATATGTACTTTCTTACGTTTGATAGTGTCAATAGTGTTTAATTTTGAAATATATTGTTTTTATATGTCTTATAATTTTTTCATTCGAAAAGAAAATTTATCTTATCATTCTCATCATCAGTTATACTTCGAATGCCAATACATAATTTTCAGTTCAAATATTGTATTTCAAATATAACTACATTCTTAGCATTAATTTTGTCTCCAGTATACTTTTTTATGGATTAATATATTAATTTTGTGTTTAGTTCCTCACTACAAAAAATGTATGCGTAATTGTGTTTGTCGTATTTACAGTACCAACTGAAATTGACTGATTTTGGGACTGTTTAGGGTTCAGTAGATGTATTTACTATTTAGTATTTCATTTTCTGTGTTTGTGATTTAATATGTTGTTTATTTGGAAGTAGTTAGCGTTTAATATGGCCCATTATAATTGAATTGGGGCAAATTAAGAATTGGTGTTAGTTCTTGCTCAATTTAAGAGCTCGTTATGCTTATGTATTTGTGCTAACAATAAACAAAGTTCATATCTGTAGGTCTAATTCTCAGCACAAGTCAAAAGTTTGTTTTGAATAATTTGATGCATGGAACTGAAATTATGTACAATTTTATGCTTATAACTTTAGTTAGTACATAAAACAAATGAAAATGACAATTCTATCATCAAATGTCTTTTAGGCAATTTCCACGTAATTGGGGAGCTCTCTCGAGATAGTTTTGGCGCATATATAATATCAAAACCAACTGCACCATGTATAAGAAACCCTATACATGGATTGGTATCTAAACCGAATCAATGGAAACCATGAAGCCGTGATAATGATAGGCTACTCTCATTCTGGCAAGCACACAATGCACACTACCTGTTTTTTTCATTTTTGCTGCCTCCCATTCATACAAAGCCTCGACATGTGGATAGAAATATGATTCAGTGTCCCTATTGTGGATAGTTTACGGTTAGAAATTGAATTTGTATGTCTCGGATTTTTAAGGTTAGGAATCTAGGATTACAATCATAATGCATTGAACATGAATTCGTACGAAATGTATATTGGTATCGAATGCGCATTGGATATTTTCTAAACTTCAATTTAAATAATATGTATTGAAAATGAAGTGAAGGCATTGAAATTGAAATGGATGCGTTGATTCATGAACGCACCTGAATGCAAATTGGTCAATCAATCTGAAATGACAAATATTGGTCGATTCATCTGAAACGAAAAATATTTGTTGATAGAAACCCGAGAAAACAAATATTGGTTGTTTCACGGTCATTCAAAAGTTCAATAGAATTTCAATCATTCATATAATGTTATCAGCGAAATATCAAAACTACATGACTCATGATGTTCTACTAAGCAACAATTATGATGAATTGTATCGCACCAATTCCATCAAATAATAATAAGCAACCGAAACAATACAACACATTTTCAAAAAGAAAATCCAAGGAGAACCCTACATCCAAATACAGTATAAAATACAAAATACAAATCCCAATCTATGCAATTTTGAAAGAAAGAAACTTCTCTGTTCATATTTTAATTTGGCCCAGTCATGGCACTGGACTGGGATGTGGGACCCGCGACACCACGCACTGCAGCCAGTTCGCCGCGAGTCTGTTGATCACGCCAGTCGACAGTTTCACAATGCATGTCGCTGCTCCAGTCAGTCCCTGAATTCTTCTAACCAATTTCTCAATTTCTCTCGTAATTCCCCAATTATTCGAGTTCATTGATTTCTCAAATCTCGACATAATATTTTGTCAAAGTCCTCTAAATTCAACAGGCCGGCCCTGACCACATGCTATCTGCACATATATACCAAATAAATAACACAAGTATGATACTGATGTTTTCCATTAGAAAATAAATTCAAAAGAAAATCATAACATATACTAATCCATACTCCATACTACGAAATAAACCATGCAACGATATGGCATACAATTCCCTGATAATTGCAACAATATTGTAATTTCAGTTTGAATTTCTAAAGTCAAATTTCTATTAATCTATCTATCGTTGCTGAACGGTGTTTGTGAATCTTGAGATTAGATCCTCCATAGGACCATAAGTAACAATTGTACAAGAATTTTGCAAATGCATAATTTTCACTCTTGAGATTAGCAAATTCCGATGGGGAATATTATATTTTGAGTTGTTGGAAGGGTACAGATGAAATTTGAAAAAGTCAATAACACCATACAACAATTCTTTTCAAATCGGACATCAAAACAAGAATCTTCTACCAATGAAATAAAATAAAAATAAAGACTACCGTGCGAGGAGAATAGAGCAAGCAAGGGAGAGGGTAAAAGCCAGAGAGAGGGAATGGGCAAAATCAAGACCATTGCGATTTGCGAGCCAGCGAAGTAGAGAGAGGGTATCCAGAGCCAATAAAACCATTTGCATGGAGACAAGACTGGAAGAAGAGAGGAACAATATTGGCTTGCTAAAAGGGATGAGACGAGTGGGAGGGATGGTCATTTATATCCGTTAACGTCGCCGTTTACGTTTATAGCGGTAGAGAGATCACAAGTAGAAATGGACCATTATTAATTTATTTGTACAAGTAAAATAGTCACTCTCATATATACTAGGAAAAATTCCGGCGCTTCGCTGCGAGCTATTAAATTTAATGTTTATGATAAATAATAATTACGTTATCAAGTTTTCTCAACAAAAAAACTAATTACGTTATCAAGTACAAATCAGTAATAGTATTATGTAATGTTAATTCAGAAAATTAAAATATTAGTTATCTTGAAAAACAACTTAAAACATGAACAGCAAATCTCTTAACATTAATAATTTCAATAAATAAAATCTCACACTACAATACAATACAAATGCACTTTGTTCCTCTTGTCAAAATATGAATTTAAAAAAACAAAATAAATGCATAAATAGAAATGACTACATATCAAAGCATTAAAATCATATATTCCGCTCCATTCCTTGCCAAACAGGGGTAATATTAATAAAATGCATATTTACACACAAAAAAAAATTATGGGTACATGTATTGGAGTATTATGATAAATAATGTAATAGAGAATAGAGAGGTATTCATTCTATTCCTATGATTCATCAAAATGCAATACAATAAATAGTTGGTTTACTTGATATAAATAAATAATTACAAAACATAAGACATCCTCATCGAGTTAACATTAGTTGAGCCATGTTATTAATACGGAGCATTACTTACTCACCTAATAATCAAGATTATTTCAGAAAACGGTTATTGAACGATTTCTTTCGAATAATCACTGTTTTCTTTATTTGCTTCCTCGATTGCAAAATTTTCCATTATTGCCTTTTGCTTCTCATTTCCACTGCAAAATTACATGTATACCCTAAATTAATCAAGATTATTTCTTATAAAACCCTTAAACTCATAGTTCAATAGAAGAACTTCCATATTTACCCTTCTATAAAACTAAAATATCATATGTACCCTTCCAAAAATCTAACATATCATATTTATACAAAGATGCCAGTCATCCATTCTTTAACCGAAAGTTACCAATTTTGATTTTTTTCTGATATTATTAGTTTTATAAGAGTAAATATGATAATTTAGATTTTTTTTGAAAGGATAAATATGATATTTTTCATTTTCAGAAGTGTATATATTATATAAGATAATCCGGGTTACAAATTATAATTATAATAAAACGCTTAAGAAGGGAAATGTACTCGAAGTTGAATAAATTGATCTTCACAATTTATGTATCTTGATTGTCTTGGTAAAACCCTATTTAACATTATATCTTATAAATTATATATTAGAAAAAATGGAATAAAATAATACAAATTTATTATATGAAGTTTTTTCTTAGCTTTACCCCTTAATACTAAAAGCTGCCCCTGGTTGAACCCCTTTAGGTATCTGAATTTTATATATAATTAATTACATTTTGTTTAATTTTTATAATACTTTGCATATAAAAAATACAATGATAACTATATATTAATTAAAAATAATAACTTACTGCCATTTGTGTCTAAGGATGGTACTTCAATTTTACCCCCAAGAATAGCCTGAAAATACAAATAAAATTAAAACTAAAATCATTTAAAAAAAAGATTAAAAAGATCCGTAAAGAAATTAGAAATAATGGAAAAGAAATTAAATAATGCCTGAGTGGAACTTATAAGGGTGTCAACGTAAATATCAGAACCGTCTCTTTGAAAGACAGGGTCCGTCGCAACCTGCAATAATTAGAAGAAAGAACTCAAATTGGTTATTTGAATTTGGATTTAGACATCTAAGTTGATGAATAATTTTCCAGGATTACTTCCTTTTCGCCCACTATTTGCCGCTTCATTTACTTTGATTATATCTTCTAAATCGATTCCTTATTCCATCAAAATTCCACAAAATTATAAAATATTTTATTTGTGAATTAATTATAATAATAATATTTCGTAATATTAATTTACCAGGTGGAATTTCTACATTTACACTCCTTGTACCGTCAACCACTCCTTCACCTTTGCAAATTACACAATAATCCTGCAAATTTATTGCAAGAATTCACAAAACCCTAAACCATAAAATATCAAATTTGATTATTTGTAGAAATGAAACGAACCTTGATTATTTTGCCGCATCATCTGCAATAACCACAAACCATTGTGAATGGAAAAACCAGTAAAAAATGAAACCAGTAAAAAATAAAATATATTAATTACCCTTCCTACACCATTAGATTTGGGACAAATATGCCGTTTTGCATTCACAGAATATCCTCTCCCATCTAATAAATTAAATCAGTATTAATTAAATTCGGCATTAATTAAGAAAAATAATTACTCACCGCATGAATCGCAAACAATCTCGGCTCTAGACATCTCTTTCATTGCACCTTTTGCTGCTTCGGAGAAGAAAGCTTCAAAACCACCTATTCAATAATCACCCTTTTAATAATTCAATTTTTTTTATTTATTATCATAAATTTGAAATTTGAAAAAAACCTCTATATCATATCATCCGCGTAAATATCTCCTTCATTTTTGAATACCTATAATAGAAAAATTACAAAAAAACATAAATATATACAAAATTGAAAGAAATCAAAAAATAATTTAAAATTTTAACCTCTTGAGAATATTTTGTAGAAATTATCAGAAAAAGGGTGGTGATTATTTCTATGAAACCCTGAAAATGGGTCTTGATAAGTTCTTCTATTATTATATTTGCTCGTAATATCAGCATTATATCTCACTTCCTCTTCAAAAAATCACTGTAAAATAAAGTACACATTTAGAAAAAATAACCCTGAAAAAGTATGCTAATCATGGCACATATAATTTATTATCTTGTCATATTAAGATCGCTTGGAAGAATCTCGTAATACTGCATGGTTAATATTCCCAAATTTACCGAACCCATCGATCAACGTGTTATAAGTAACCACATTAGGTTAACACCCTTTTTCCTCCATTAAACTAAAAAGCTTTAACACTTCTTCCAATTTACCAACTTTAAATAGCCCATCAATCATTTGGTATATATAACAACATTTGGGGCAATGAACTCTCGAGCATTCTAGCGAGCACCTTGAGAGCAAGATCCAAACTTTTATCCATGAATAATTTATCGATTAGAGAACTATACGTGTACACATTGGGGACGTATCCTTTTTAGGTCATTTTAACGAATACTTGCTGCGCATCTTCTAGTTTGCCCGCTTTACAAAACCCATCGATTAAAGCAGCGTAAATTAGACCTTTATTGCAAGATCCAATCTTTTATCCTAAAAAATTTATCAATTACAGAATTATACATGTACACATTGGGGACGTATCCTCTTTCAGTCATTTTAACGAACACTTGCCGTGCATCTTCTAATTTGCCCACTTTAGAAACCCATCAATTAAAGCAGCGTAAATTATATTATTAGGCTCGTGATTAGATGCTGACATGATGGTTAATAAAATTCCTACCTTGTTTAACAAAGAAGAAGGCAATAGGGAGTATTGGATAGAGGAGAATAATTCACAAGTTTTCGTCCAAGCTCTGTTCAGCCGAGAAGGAAAAGGAAAAGGAAAAGGAAAAGAAGAGCCACACATCCGAGAAAGAAAGGGAAAAGAAGAGACCCGCACGAACTATGCTCTGAGGAAGCGCGGAAAAAGAGCAGAGAACGACGATTCGCGACCGATAATGTTAAAACATAAGAGAGAGAAGATAAATATAATGGGTAGGTAAATGACTTTAAAAATAGTATCTTTAATTGAACTACCCAAGGTATTTAAAACACACGTGTGAATAATCTTTAATTGTTAACATCAGATTTGTTCTCAGCCCATTGTGATGAGGCCAACACAAATGTTTGAAATATAAGCACACCTTATGCATTTCTTCTAATTCCATAATTTCACGGCCCAATACTCAATACTATGGGATTCAAATTCAGATTATGTTGGACATTTAATAACCTATTCTCGATCTGGTCCAATCATTTGTTAGGATTAAAACTAATTTTTTGCCCAATTATTAATATCTGCTTTGATACCTCTAAGGGACCGTTTGGTTCGTGCTTTGGAGAATGCCTTGGCATGAAGTATGCCAAGGAATCTCATGCCAAGGCATATCATTCCATGGCATACTCTAATACCTTGTTTGGTTGGTACACTTATTTATTCCATGGCATAATCAAAAAATATAAAAATGAGTTTATTTATAGAAACTTTGAACAATTTATTTTTGAAAATTAAATTAAAATGTATTCCCTCCTCATGGGAATAGAGAAAAGCCACCAATTTTGATGGTAATCATATTCCCATCAATTATTCCCTAGGAAATGGAGTATGCCATTACTTTATTACCGAGCGCGCAAATCAAACATGGGAATGAAATCCATGATTGAGTATGCCAAGGCATTCTGATTGTAAAGCTCCAACCAAACACCCCCTAATATTATTATTATTATTATTATTATTATTATTATTATTATTATTATTATTATCTCATTCTAAATTGTAACTATTTTGGCATATATTAGTGGTCATAATATTTAATTATTAATGAAACAGTAGACCATTCACTGTCCATTGCATAATGTTAGCAACCAAATCAATGATATAAAAAACGTTTCATTTTTTTATTATTTCTCATTTAATGAGCAAACGGTTAACATTTAAGTTGTGCCAATATCCATATGAAATTAAATCATGATAATACTATTTGCATTTATTAGGTGATTAAATACCTTTGTGAAATTATATGCCTACAATCATATGTGTATGATTAATTACAAAAATATTTCATAATGAAAATGATGTTATAAATTTTTGTAAATTCATCTAGACAAATTTAATCATCAACCGATCAAATGATCTAACATATATAATTATTAGATATAAAGTTCATAATATATACAAAACAAAAAGAAACAATTTCATGACTATTTAATATTTATTAAATTAATATGAAAAGATAATATAATCAAACTTAAACTTGATCTAAAATCAATTGATCATAAACAAGATCTAATTTAAAACTACTTCAATTATACGAAGCAATATTTATTTTGTGTAGAAAATTGGTCATTCCGATTTTTATAACAACTCCATATTCATAAATATTATGAACACAAAATTATCATGATAGTCAAAATACATTTATTATCATGAAAATTTATTTCTATCAATTTGTTTATTTTAATTATTATTTTGTTAGTCAATTCAGAATAACAATATAAACTTTAACAAAATTATTGATAAGTGGAAATAGGAATACTTAAAACAAATATGAATATAAGTTTCATAATCAAACCACTAATTATGTTATCTAGAAAAACAATAAAATTATCAATCTTTAGAATTCCATTAGTATAGTTTTGGCCTTATCATTGATATTTATTTCTCTATTATCATGGTTCGAGAAACTTTTTATACTCCGATATCTGGAAAAATAAAACAAACGAGTCCAATAAGTAGATACAAATAATTTTGGCCTTATCATTGGTATTTATTTCTTTATTTTTTTTGAATTAAGAGGTTGAATCGTGCTTTATACTAGACACAAATAATTTTGGAGTCCCATTTCTGAATGGCTTGTTTGAGGTCTGAAAAACCTTCTTCTGGATTTCTTCTAATCGAAATAGAGGCAGTAGTGACGGCTTAATTAAGGTCCGAAAAGGCAGTTGTGACATTAATGTGAATTGCTTTGTCGATTTTCGTGTCGTCCAGTTTTTCTGTGATTGAATTGGGTGTGGATGAGCCGAGGAATGAAGCATTTCTAAATGGTGATGGATAATACATGTGATTTGTTGAATGAAATTCGATTTAGACTCAGGTTTAGAAGTCGAATTGAAATTCATTATGGTTGTTTGTAAGAATGTGAAGATGATAATGATTTGATTCGGTTGCTGGCAAGTCTATGTTACGGATGCTTGATTGTTTTTGTAAGTTTGACAAGGATTTGAGACTTCCCTATAACCGAGTATGTGTTTTGAATGTTTTTTTTACAAATTTTTGATTTGATTTGTTTAGAAATATTATTTTCACTTGAAGCATTTCTAAATGTTCTCAACAGTAATGAATAATGATGCAATTTTTTTTGTTTGAATAAATCTGCGTGTAGTTAAAAAGAATTATTCTGCTAAATTTGATACATGAGATTATAATTCGAGTTGAATTAAGTTATTCGTGATGTATATCAAGATTATAACTTGAATAAACATGAGATCAGAAGAACACCATTGGTTACCCACTTCAATTGAATTTTCTTTATTTGGTGAATATGAATTATGGATAGAAACAAAATACAAAAGGTCGAGTTTGGTGAATTCATAGAAAAATCTTTTGCTTCTATTTATAATTATTATCTACCTTTCTTTTCCTAAAAAAGCAAAATCACATTATACGATCTTCAATATACGCCACCCGACCCGAGAAAATGATTGAAAAGCCAACGAACAAAACCGAAATCAAATGATCCAAAATCGAACCGAAACCGGATGACCCAAAACCCAAACTAACCGAAAGCCGAATATAAAACATAATCTTAATTCCCCAAATATTTGCCATGTTAACAACTTATTTTACACCAAATATATATATATATATATATATATATATATAATGAGTGCAACTAAAATACTTGTACAAGTAAAGAAAGGTTTCTACTTGTGAGTTTTACACCATCCGATCCGCATCAAGATTTGTGCACTGCTTTAGTAAACACGCTCAACGTTAATACATATACTTCCGTCAAATATTTTTGGCTCCGTTAAAGTAGGGTCTTGATCTTCCTCTTGCTTGCTCGTCTGAGAGAGGGCCTTATCTTCTTGCTATTTGTGCTCGTCTGATTCACTTCAGTTCAAGAGAAGCCAGTCTCTCCCTCTTGCCAGTCACATGAGAAGGCAACGATGAAAACGAGAGAAAATATCTTCTCTCTTGTTCGCCAATAGCTCAAAATAGCTCAATATTACCTCCAGTCATGCTAAAAGAGCTCCTCTCTGGTATTTTTTGGTAATTATGGTTAATGATTTATCAAGAGAAAATAACTCTCTGATCTTGTCATTTTCTTACTCATCTCTCCCTTTATCTGGTTCATTATCTTCTCTCTCTCTCTCTCTCTCTCTCTCTCTCTCTGAATTTTCTAAGCGAATCAATGGCCTAAATTGACAGATTTGCACATATTTTCAGTAGCGACCTAAATTGACTGATTTTCGGCCTATTTACTGTTGAAAGGCTTTATTTAGAGTTTAATTTCTTGTATATGTGATTTAATATGCTATTATTTGGAACTAATTAGAGCTCAAATTGGTTCATTATAACTGAATTCATGTTAATTAGGATTTGGGCTTGGATGGATGTTGAAATTGAGTATGAAATGGGTACAATTTTTACGTGTTAATTAATCAACTGTGATTTTACAAAAAATTCCATTACAATTTTTATCACCATCATCCAAACTCTAATACTAAATTTCACCATTTTAAATCCTGAGCCTATTCTTTCTTTTTGGGCTGAAAAATATTTAGTTTTACTTTGAAAAAATAGGCCCAAAGAGTAAAGTTCTTTACCTTATCCTTAACCGACCCTCACTCTCATTCACCTCTGCTGCTCCTCCCTCTCTCTTCGACGACTCCATGCCCTCCTTCTTCATCTTCTCGGAACCCTAGCACCGTTCTTCGCTTCTTCCTTCCAAAACCAGGTACCCAAAACCGAAAACTTGAGTCTCCTTTCTTTTCTCTGTTTTCTAATGTTGTTTCTTTTGTTTTTTCGCCAGTTCTTTCCTTCGTTTTCGCCATTAAAGTTGAAGCTTTCTCTCTTTCTTTCGCTAGATCTGCAGAGATTACCTCTTCCACTTCTAACTGGTAAGATCGATTTTCACTTTGACTCTCTGCGATTTCTCCTGTCTCTTTTTTTTTTGGTACTGATTTCTTATTTCCTCTTTTTATCCTTCGATATAACTCCCATGCATGACAAATACCTTCAACCAAGCTATTCAATGGTCTGCTTCCTCCCTCAAAGGCTCTTTGGCACCTCTCCTTCCATATCCCATGTATGAAGAACAAGGTAATTTGCCTATTGATCTCTTTCACTTTTTTATCTCAGCAGTCCAAATAAGCTTCTTCGAGATTAGTTTTTAAATTGATTTTTGAAATTAATTTCAGGTTTCTGAATTCATCCCATACTTTCTGCACTTTGGGGCATCCTCCTTTGATAAGATGAGTCACACTCTCCTCTTCTTCTTCACACCTATTTGATAAGATGAGTCACACATATAACACCTATTTACCATATAATGTCCTCTCTTTTTTAGATTGTCCAAAGTCAGAATTTTCTCTTGTATATTAATCCACATGAAATTTTTTATTCTCAGAGGTGCATCAATGGACCAAATATTACTTTGCTCAAGCTTCCAGAATGTCTCCTCTTCTTTACTCCAACACTTAGTAAGCATTTTATACCCCTCTTTTACTTTGTAGATACCTTTATGGTTATGTATCCATTTTATTTCATCCATTTTATTTGCATTTAGCTTTAATCTCTTTAGGATATCCTAATTTCACTTAACTAGGATAATACCCGCGCTACACTGCGGATATTTTCATTATTTTTTCTTATAACTATTGATAGAAATGAATAGCGCGGATATTTTCATTTTTTTCTCATTACTATTGGTAGAAATGATTAAGTAATAATAAATTATCTTACAATATAAAATTTGAAATGCCCGCAATTGAAATTACAATGTAAAAAGTGATTGGATAATATGAATATATCATGCTTTATCATTAGATAACAAAAGATAAACTTGATTAAAGAGTCATTGCTGAAATATTTGAACCTATCATCCGTGAAATATTTTTTAGATCTCGTCAAGTATGTAATGTAAAGACACTGCAGAAAATAGAGTTTCCCACAATAATTTGCACATGATCAATTAATTAATAAGACAGTATGATTATTGACTAAAGTTAGAACTGATATTACAATTCACTTAATACATCACAATTTGAATTAAATGACAATAATATCTATTGAAAGTTTCAAATTTTGAGTGAATTGTTTACACACAAACATTCACACAATCTCCAAAATCATTGATGTAATATTCTGTTACAATGGATATATATTATATGGACCATTTTTTGTCCGCTAATGATATGTAATTTATGCAATGGAAATAACTTGCATGTGTTCACATGCATACAAGCCGCTCAAATTGATGTTCCCGCTTAATATAAAAGAAATTTTCCATGTTGAGTGTCTACAAGCAAACAAAAATAAAATGCCATGTCATTATATCGATTCAAAAACCAATGCAAATAAAATTAATTCATCATTCCTATCCAGAACCTAGTGAGTATGATAATTTTGATCCAAAAATAATGCAAATAAAATTAATTCATCATTAAACCTAGTATGTATGGGAGAAAAAAAGAAAGAAAAACTTCATTAGTTACAATTCATATCATAACAAAAGGAAAGAAACCAAACAATAAAGGATTAGCATGCTACAAGAAAATAACAAACAATTCAACAAATCATCATTTTACATTCGCCCGAATGAATGTTGTGTTAAATTTTACATACACAAATTGATATATTTTTTTACATTAATTCGCACCCACCCATTAATTTGCAAATTGCACCAGAAAAGTAACCTAAACCTGACACATGCAATGATATCAGGGGTATTTTGTAAATTCAGATTTTTTTGTAGAACTCCAATTAGCATAAAAAAAAAACAGAAATATGATTATTAAGCTAAAATTACACAAAAGCACCTATTTTTTTTTAAAAAAAAAATAGATAAAGAAACCAAAAATCAACTAGTAATCCAATAATTTGTCAAATAATTTAAGCAATATAAAAACTTGATTCCAATAAATTTAAACCATATTCAATCTATCCCTTAATTGTACAATTTAAATTGTACAACAAATATTATAATATCATGGAATATGGAAAATTTAAGGAATGGGTATTTGGTAAAATTTGAATTTGAACTTTTCGAATAATCCAATGCCAAAAAAGCCAAAAAATGTTCTATATGCCACAATTGCACAAAAGCCCCTGGTTTTTTTTTTTTAAATACCAGGTTTATTTTGTAAAATCTTAAAAAATGATACAAAAATAGCAGAAAAAAGAAATGAAGCAAATATGAAATATTTTGAAAAATCCATTTTAACAAAATACCAGAAAAGAATACCATTAAAAAAAATCACCAGATCTAGGACCATTTTGAAAATAGAGGGGCCACTTTATAATTCTTAGGAAAAAAAAGCAATAACAGAAATCAAATTTAGAGAGAAAATTGAATTTTGAACCCTTATCAAACAAGATTTGAGATGTCAGAGTTGAGAACTGGTACGTCGTACCAGCGAGCATATTGATTCTTGCCTGCTTGAATGAATTGGATTGCAGAAAGTATCAAAACATATTCCTCTAAAATATGAACATTTAAAAATACACTTTTGAAATCTGAAAATATCAAAAATCCCCTCCAAGAACAGAAATAAAAAAAATATCATACTAAAACCTAATAATATCAAATATACACCTATTTAATCTGAAAACTTCAAAAATACCCTTCCAAAATCTGAAAATATCAAATTTACCCATCTAAAATCTGTTTCTAGAATGCCCTTACAAAATCTAAAAATATCAAATAAACCCCTCTAGATTCTAGAATCTGAAAGTTTCGTAAAATACTCTTATAAAACCTGAAAATATCAAATTTACCCCTATTTAATCTGAAAATTACATAAATACCTTTCCAAAATATGAAAATATCAAATATACCCATATAAAATCTGTTTCTAGAATACCCCTAAAATATCAAATAAAACCCATCTAAAATCTGTTCTTTATTTAATATTTTATTTTTTAAAAAATATATAAGTGCACTGATTTGGGGACTGGAGGAAGATTATGTATTTGTTTAGGGGTTCGAATTAAGTGATATTGATTAAAATATGAAAAATTAAGGTTCTTGTGTATATAATTGATTGGATAACGAATAAAAATATACAAATTGAAATTAGATATTTGTGATGTACCATAATTGTTGTGCTTTCAATTCACTTCTTCTGGTAAAGAGAACAAATATTGCCCCACTTTCAATTCTCATATTTACCCCCACCTAATTGATCAAATTGAAATTCAAATAAGTATAATAAATTGAAATTGAAATTAAAATTAAACCCAAGGATATTGTACTGTATTTTACCCATAATTGAGTTCTTTAGTGGTATTAAAATTGTTATTTATTAATTACATACTTTGCAGTCATATTTTCGAGATCATTTCAATTGAGTTCTTCGTGGTATCGTTTTCATAATAATTACCATAAAAGTCCAGCTTGGATATTCAGAAGTACATTTAAAATTAAGATCATTAGACAAAGAAATGATCAATATTAGTGATTTTTTCAAAATCAACATGAGATTTCAATGTCTTAATCAGTGAATTGATAGGGAAAACATCAATCTAAACAATCACAACAAAAAAAGAACGAAATTGAAAAGATATATGGTTTAATCAGTCAATTAGGAAAATATATATGAGAAATAAATGAATTGAAGTACCTTGCAATGAGTTAGGTGGTGAAATCTCAAAATCAGAAAAACGTTTGGAAGGAATTTTCAAATGAATCGGACCTGCACACGCGTATGACATGTACAATCTGATCCGATCGGAAAGGGTAAGTTTTGGGTAGCCAAGAAGGAAACGAAAGGATACCCTCTCACGACTAAACTTGGCGGAACTCTGTGAAGGGAGAACTGTGAACGGAATAGACAAAGCGCAAGGGAAAGAGAAGTCCAGAGAAGGAGAACAGTGAATGGAGAAGAAGAAAAAGCGTGAGGAACCGTTTTGCTTGATTTGGGGAGGAAGGGCTCAAATAGATAGGAGCCCCAACAAGTAACCTTTCAGGATTGTATAAGCATCCTGAGAAGAAAATATGCAAGACTAAGAAAAAAACGTGAGGAAGGGACTTCAAAATATTAATTTTCAGTTGATCTTATTTTTGAAATCCGAATAGAATTAAAAAATGATGTGGCAATCAGAGAATGAAAAGTATTTGTAAAATGTATTAGTAGATTAATTGTTCTTCTGCTTTAGGAGAAATCGTAGGTTTCAAACCTAAACATTTCCCTAAATCCTCCTCTTCCAACATTACTTCTTTTACATTTAATTCCTCACATTCTGAAAAGCTTTTTAGGGTTTCATACTTTCCTGTCAGTGTTCCTTCCTTATTAATATTTCTGATATTTGTTAACGTTGTTTTCAGCATATACTGTTTCTGCGGATTCTTTAATTATTTCCCCTAATTATCCTTTTTATTTCTTGAATTAGTTTTTACCTCGATGCTTAATTTGTATAACATGTTTTTTCCAGGTGATGCATCACTGTTCGAGATGGTTATACGAAGATCAAATTAAAGCTGCTCAAGTGGATTGCAATTGATCAGGTATTAATGCTTTTGAACGACAAATGATAATGTCAAACATGGCCGATTGGAGATAATATCGTAATTTATTCCTCTCATGTTCAGATTTTTCATTAAGATTTATAACTGTTTGAACTTTGAACAAATGAGTAATTGTTCTCTTCAGGAACATACAGTTTGTGTAGTTAGAAGATTGAATTTTTTTGACTGTATGATCTGTAGTGTTATGATATTGATAGTACAGTTTGTCGAACCATTATGATTATATGTTAAAATTTAATTTCCTCGAAGATATTTATGGATAAACCACAATTTCTAAAATAAATGATTATCTAAATAGTTGCTTATTTCATTTCTTTTGTGAATTCATATGACGAGATCTTTATTTTGATGCGATGCAGGGCGTTTGGTAATATTGAAAAACAGTGAGAAGAGACTAAGAAGTTTTTCCTATTTTGAGATTCGAAGACCAACTCTATTCATAGGTATGATTGCTTGTTTCTTTTAGTAATTTCATTTTTTATGTATGATTTGTTTTACAAAAATGGTGAGAATGGAAATTGCACTATAATATAAAAAAATGCACAGAAATATATACATACATGGCAGCGAAATATAAATATGAAATCCAGGGGTTTAAATGAAACATTGAGTCTGAAAAAATGTTGTCATATAATAAAGTTAATTTCGAAGTTTTGGGCGAAAGGATATAATCAACAGTAAATATAATATTTAATTAATATGTGTACATACTATTAATGACGAGGGCTAATTGCTTTTTGTTTGTAAACAATAATATATTTGAATGATACTATAGAATTGTTTGTTTATTTAGTTGCACATTTTTTAATTTTAGATGTATAATATGACATAATATCTCGAACATGTATTGTTGGATACATTAATGTGATATTACTACTAACTCGTGGATACATTAATGTGAGATTATTTAATTGCACATTTACAAAATGGTGGATGTTTCATCTCAAGGAGAAGCGGATACATTAATGATCTCTTTTGAAATTCAAATGCTATTTATACTAGTGTGCTCATGTGATGAGAATTTTGTGGTGGTGAAACTTGTTTGATGTGTTTGCATTTTTTTTAATCTCTACCTGTTATTGAGTTGTTAATTTGATTTGATGGGTATTGCTACTCGTATACATGTAAATTTTTATAAAGATAATTTTGGAATGATAGCAATCTGAATTCACTAATTGATTTCATGGGTATCACATTTAGATGTAATTTTTCTTGTATATCTTATTTAATCTCATGCTGTTTGTGTTAAATAATTCACTCATTGTTCCACTGTCGAGCTAACTTGAAACTAAAAGAAGTAATAAATATGATTTTGGATTTCATGAGCACAATGTTTAGATTTGTACCAAAGCAATTTATGTTTTTAAATCCTATGACCCGTAAATTTGGGTTGAGATTTTGGGCATGTTTGATTTGAGGGATTGTGATATACATGGATAGTGAAATATATGTATTTCGATTTGTATCGTATCTTTTAGTACATAACTTTTCACCAAATTTCACATACACTAAGAAATTTTGTTTTTCGATTCAAAACAAGATTTTAACGTTTTGAGGAGTTCAAATAACATGTTTTTAGATCATTTGTATCGTATCTTTTAGTACATAACTTTTCACCAAATTTCGCAAACACTAAGAAATTTTGTTTTTCAATTCAAAACTAGATTTTAACGCTTTGAGGAGTTCAAATAACATGTTTTTAGATCATTTGTATCGTATCTTTTAGTACATAACTTTTCACCAAATTTCGCAAACACTAAGAAAGTTTGTTTTTCAATTCAAAACTAGATTTTAACGCTTTGAGAAGTTCAAATAACGTGTTTTTAGATCATTTGTATCGTATCTTTTAGTACATAACTTTTCACCAAATTTCACAAACACTAAGAAAGTTTGTTTTTCGATTCAAAACAAGATTTTAACGTTTTGAGGAGTTCAAATAACATGTTTTTAGATCATTTGTATCGTATCTTTTAGTACATAACTTTTCACCAAATTTCACAAACACTAAGAAAGTTTGTTTTTCGATTCAAAACAAGATTTTAACGCCTTGAGGAGTTCAAATAACATGTTTTTAGATCATTTGTATCGTATCTTTTAGTACATAAATTTTCACCCAATTTCACACACACTAAGAAAGTTTGTTTTTCGATTCAAAACAAGATTTTAACGTTTTGAGGAGTTCAAATAACATGTTTTTAGATCATTTGTATTATATATTTTAGTACATAATTTTTCACCAAATTTCACAAACACTAAGAAAGTTTGTTTTTTGATTCAAAACAAGATTTTAACGCTTTGAGGAGTTCAAATAACATGTTTTTAGATCATTTGTATCGTATCTTTTACTACATAACTTTTCACCAAATTTCGCAAACACTAAGAAAGTTTGTTTTTCGATTCAAAACAAGATTTTAACGCGTTCTGGAGTTCAAATAACATGTTTTTAGATCATTTGTATCGTATCTTTTAGTACATAACTTTTCACCAAATTTCACAAACACTAAGAAAGTTTGTTTTTTGATTCAAAACAAGATTTTAACGCTTTGAGGAGTTCAAATAACGTGTTTTTAGATCATTTGTATCGTATCTTTTAGTACATAACTTTTCACCAAATTTCACAAACACTAAGAAAGTTTGTTTTTCGATTCAAAACAAGATTTTAACGTTTTGAGGAGTTCAAATAACATGTTTTTAGATCATTTGTATCGTATCTTTTTGTACATAAATTTTCACCAAATTTCGCAAACACTAAGAAAGTTTGTTTTTCGATTCAAAACAAGATTTTAACGCTTTGAGGAGTTCAAATAACATGCCTTTAGATCATTTGTATCGTATCTTTTACTACTTAACTTTTCACCAAAGTTCACAAACACCAAGAAAGTTTGTTTTTCGATTCAAAACCAGATTTTAACGCTTTGAGGAGTTCAAATAACATGTTTTTAGATCATTTGTATCGTATCTTTTAGTACATAATTTTTCACCAAATTTCACAAACACTAAGAAAGTTTGTTTTTCGATTCAAAACAAGATTGAACGCTTTGAGAAGTTCAAATAACATGTTTTTAGATTATTTGTATTGTATCTATTACTACATAACTTTTCACCAAATTTCACAAACACTAAGAAAGTTTGTTTTTCGATTCAAAACAAGATTTTAACGCTTTGAGGAGTTCAAATAACATGTTTTTAGATCATTTGTATCGTATCTTTTAGGACATAACTTTTCACCAAATTTCACAAACACTAAGAAAGTTTGTTTTTCGATTCAAAACAAGATTTTAACGCTTTGAGGAGTTGAAATAACATGTTTTTAGATCATTTGTATCGTATCTTTTACTACATAACTTTTCACCAAATTTCACAAACACTAAGAAAGTTTGTTTTTCGATTCAAAACAAGATTTTAACGCTTTGAGGAGTTCAAATAACATGTTTTTAGATCATTTGTATCGTATCTTTTACTACATAACTTTTCACCAAATTTCGCAAACACTAAGAAAATTTGTTTTTCAATTCAAAACTAGATTTTAACGCTTTGAGGAGTTCAAATAACGTGTTTTTAGATCATTTGTATCGTATCTTTTAGTACATAACTTTTCACCAAATTTCACAAACACCAAGAAAGTTTGTTTTTCGATTCAAAACAAGATTTTAACGTTTTGAGGAGTTCAAATAACATGTTTTTATATCATTTGTATCGTATCTTTTAGTACATAACTTTTCACCAAATTTCACACACACTAAGAAAGTTTGTTTTTCGATTCAAAACAAGATTTTAACGCTTTGTGGAGTTCAAATAACGTGTTTTTAGATCATTTGTATCGTATCTTTTAGTACATAACTTTTCACCAAATTTCGCAAACACTAAGAAAGTTTGTTTTTCAATTCAAAACTAGATTTTAACGCTTTGAGGAGTTCAAATAACGTGTTTTTAGATCATTTGTATCGTATCTTTTAGTACATAACTTTTCACCAAATTTCACAAACACTAAGAAAGTTTGTTTTTCGATTCAAAACAAGATTTGAACGCTTTGAGGAGTTCAAATAACATGTTTTTAGATCATTTGTATCGTATCGTTTACTACATAACTTTTCACCAAATTTCGCAAACACTAAGAAAGTTTGTTTTTCGATTCAAAACAAGATTTTAACGCTTTGTGGAGTTCAAATAACGTGTTTTTATATCATTTGTATCGTATCTTTTAGTACATAACTTTTCACCAAATTTCACACACACTAAGAAAGTTTGTTTTTCGATTCAAAACAAGATTTTAACGTTTTGAGGAGTTCAAATAACATGTTTTTAGATCATTTGTATCGTATCTTTTACTACATAACTTTTCACCAAATTTCACAAACACTAAGGAAGTTTGTTTTTCGATTCAAAACAAGATTTTAACGCTTTGTGGAGTTCAAATAACGTGTTTTTAGATCATTTGTATCGTATCTTTTTGTACATAACTTTTCACCAAATTTCACAAACACTAAGAAAGTTTGTTTTTCGATTCAAAACAAGATTTTAACGCTTTGAGGAGTTCAAATAACATGTTTTTAGATCATTTGTATCGTATCTTTTACTACATAACTTTTCATCAAATTTCACAAACAATAAGAAAGTTTGTTTTTCGATTCAAAACAAGATTTTAACGCGTTGTGGAGTTCAAATAACATGTTTTTAGATCATTTGTATCGTATCTTTTAGTACATAACTTTTCAACAAATTTCACAAACACTAAGAAAGTTTGTTTTTCGATTCAAAACTAGATTTTAACGCGTTGAGGAATTCAAATAACATGTTTTTAGATCATTTGTATAGTATCTTTTAGTACATAACTTTTCACCAAATTTCACAAACACTAAGAAAGTTTGTTTTTCGATTCAAAACCAGATTTTAACGCTTTGAGGAGTTCAAATAACATGTTTTTAGATCATTTGTATCGTATCTTTTAGTACATAACTTTTCACCAAATTTCACAAACACTAAGAAAGTTTGTTTTCCGATTCAAAACAAGATTTTAACGCTTTGAGGAGTTCAAATAACATGTTTTTAGATTATTTGTATTGTATCTATTACTACATAACTTTTCACCAAATTTCACAAACACTAAGAAAGTTTGTTTTTCGATTCAAAACAAGATTTTAACGCTTTGAGGAGTTCAAATAACATGTTTTTAGACCATTTGTATCGTATCTTTTAGTACATAACTTTTCACCAAATTTCACAAACACTAAGAAAGTTTGTTTTTCGATTCAAAACAAGATTTGAACGCTTTGAGGAGTTCAAATAACATGTTTTTAGATTATTTGTATTGTATCTATTACTACATAACTTTTCACCAAATTTCACAAACACTAAGAAAGTTTGTTTTTCGATTCAAAACAAGATTTTAACGCTTTGAGGAGTTCAAATAACATGTTTTTAGGTCATTTGTATCGTATCTTTTAGTACATAACTTTTCACCAAATTTCACAAACACTAAGAAAGTTTGTTTTTCGATTCAAAACAAGATTTGAACGCTTTGAGGACTTCAAATAACATGTTTTTAGATTATTTGTATTGTATCTATTACTACATAACTTTTCACCAAATTTCACAAACACTAAGAAAGTTTGTTTTTCGATTCAAAACAAGATTTTAACGCTTTGAGGAGTTCAAATAACATGTTTTTAGATCATTTGTATCGTATCTTTTACTACATAACTTTTCACCAAATTTCACAAACACTAAGAAAGTTTGTTTTTCGATTCAAAACAAGATTTTAATGCTTTGAGGAGTTCAAATAACATGTTTTTAGATCATTTGTATCGTATCTTTTACTGCATAACTTTTCACCAAATTTCACAAACACTAAGAAAGTTTGTTTTTCGATTCAAAACAAGATTTTAACGCTATGAGGAGTTCAAATAACATGTTTTTAGATCATTTGTATCGTATCTTTTACTACATAACTTTTCACCAAATTTCACAAACACTAAGAAAGTTTGTTTTTCGATTCAAAACAAGATTTTAACGCTTTGAGGAGTTCAAATAACATGTTTTTAGATCATTTGTATCGTATCTTTTACTACATAACTTTTCACCAAATTTCACAAACAATAAGAAAGTTTGTTTTTCGATTCAAAACAAGATTTTAACGCGTTGTGGAGTTCAAATAACATGTTTTTAGATCATTTGTATCGTATCTTTTAGTACATAACTTTTCAACAAATTTCACAAACACTAAGAAAGTTTGTTTTTCGATTCAAAACTAGATTTTAACGCGTTGAGGAATTCAAATAACATGTTTTTTGATCATTTGTATAGTATCTTTTAGTACATAACTTTTCACCAAATTTCACAAACACTAAGAAAGTTTGTTTTTCGATTCAAAACCAGATTTTAACGCTTTGAGGAGTTCAAATAACATGTTTTTAGATCATTTGTATCGTATCTTTTAGTACATAACTTTTCACCAAATTTCACAAACACTAAGAAAGTTTGTTTTCCGATTCAAAACAAGATTTTAACGCTTTGAGGAGTTCAAATAACATGTTTTTAGATTATTTGTATTGTATCTATTACTACATAACTTTTCACCAAATTTCACAAACACTAAGAAAGTTTGTTTTTCGATTCAAAACAAGATTTTAACGCTTTGAGGAGTTCAAATAACATGTTTTTAGACCATTTGTATCGTATCTTTTAGTACATAACTTTTCACCAAATTTCACAAACACTAAGAAAGTTTGTTTTTCGATTCAAAACAAGATTTGAACGCTTTGAGGAGTTCAAATAACATGTTTTTAGATTATTTGTATTGTATCTATTACTACATAACTTTTCACCAAATTTCACAAACACTAAGAAAGTTTGTTTTTCGATTCAAAACAAGATTTTAACGCTTTGAGGAGTTCAAATAACATGTTTTTAGATCATTTGTATCGTATCTTTTACTACATAACTTTTCACCAAATTTCACAAACACTAAGAAAGTTTGTTTTTCGATTCAAAACAAGATTTTAACGCTTTGAGGAGTTCAAATAACATGTTTTTAGATCATTTGTATCGTATCTTTTACTACATAACTTTTCACCAAATTTCACAAACACTAAGAAAGTTTGTTTTTCGATTCAAAACAAGATTTTAACGCTTTGAGGAGTTCAAATAACATGTTTTTAGATCATTTGTATCGTATCTTTTAGTACATAACTTTTCACCAAATTTCACACACACTAAGAAAGTTTGTTTTTGGATTCAAAACAAGATTTTAACGTTTTGAGGAGTTCAAATAACATATTTTTAGATCATTTGTATCGTATCTTTTAGTACATAACTTTTCACCAAATTTCACAAACACTAAGAAAGTTTGTTTTTCGATTCAAAACAAGATTTTAACGCTTTGAGGAGTTCAAATAACATGTTTTTAGATCATTTGTATCGTATCTTTTACTACATAACTTTTCATCAAATTTCACAAACACTAAGAAAGTTTGTTTTTCGATTCAAAACAAGATTTTAACGCGTTGTGGAGTTCAAATAACATGTTTTTAGATCATTTGTATCGTATCTTTTAGTACATAACTTTTCAACAAATTTCACAAACACTAAGAAAGTTTGTTTTTCGATTCAAAACTAGATTTTAACGCGTTGAGGAATTCAAATAACATGTTTTTAGATCATTTGTATAGTATCTTTTAGTACATAACTTTTCACCAAATTTCACAAACACTAAGAAAGTTTGTTTTTCGATTCAAAACCAGATTTTAACGCTTTGAGGAGTTCAAATAACATGTTTTTAGATCATTTGTATCGTATCTTTTACTACATAACTTTTCACCAAATTTCACAAACACTAAGGAAGTTTGTTTTTCGATTCAAAACAATATTTTAACGCTTTGTGGAGTTCAAATAACGTGTTTTTAGATCATTTGTATCGTATCTTTTTGTACATAACTTTTCACCAAATTTCCCAAACACTAAGAAAGTTTGTTTTTCGATTCAAAACAAGATTTTAACGCTTTGAGGAGTTCAAATAACATGTTTTTAGATCATTTGTATCGTATCTTTTACTACATAACTTTTCATCAAATTTCACAAACACTAAGAAAGTTTGTTTTTCGATTCAAAAAAAGATTTTAACGCGTTGTGGAGTTCAAATAACATGTTTTTAGATCATTTGTATCGTATCTTTTAGTACATAACTTTTCAACAAATTTCACAAACACTAAGAAAGTCTGTTTTTCGATTCAAAACTAGATTTTAACGCGTTGAGGAATTCAAATAACATGTTTTTAGATCATTTGTATAGTATCTTTTAGTACATAACTTTTCACCAAATTTCACAAACACTAAGAAAGTTTGTTTTTCGATTCAAAACCAGATTTTAACGCTTTGAGGAGTTCAAATAACATGTTTTTAGATCATTTGTATCGTATCTTTTAGTACATAACTTTTCACCAAATTTCACAAACACAAAGAAAGTTTGTTTTCCGATTCAAAACAAGATTTTAACGCTTTGAGGAGTTCAAATAACATGTTTTTAGATTATTTGTATTGTATCTATTACTACATAACTTTTCACCAAATTTCACAAACACTAAGAAAGTTTGTTTTCCGATTCAAAACAAGATTTTAACGCTTTGAGGAGTTCAAATAACATGTTTTTAGATTATTTGTATTGTATCTATTACTACATAACTTTTCACCAAATTTCACAAACACTAAGAAAGTTTGTTTTTCGATTCAAAACAAGATTTTAACGCTTTGAGGAGTTCAAATAACATGTTTTTAGGTCATTTGTATCGTATCTTTTAGTACATAACTTTTCACCAAATTTCACAAACACTAAGAAAGTTTGTTTTTCGATTCAAAACAAGATTTGAACGCTTTGAGGACTTCAAATAACATGTTTTTAGATTATTTGTATTGTATCTATTACTACATAACTTTTCACCAAATTTCACAAACACTAAGAAAGTTTGTTTTTCGATTCAAAACAAGATTTTAACGCTTTGAGGAGTTCAAATAACATTTTTTTAGATCATTTGTATCGTATCTTTTACTACATAACGTTTCACCAAATTTCACAAACACTAAGAAAGTTTGTTTTTCGATTCAAAACAAGATTTTAATGCTTTGAGGAGTTCAAATAACATGTTTTTAGATCATTTGTATCGTATCTTTTACTACATAACTTTTCACCAAATTTCACAAACACTAAGAAAGTTTGTTTTTCGATTCAAAACAAGATTTTAACGCTATGAGGAGTTCAAATAACATGTTTTTAGATCATTTGTATCGTATCTTTTACTACATAACTTTTCACCAAATTTCACAAACACTAAGAAAGTTTGTTTTTCGATTCAAAACAAGATTTTAACGCTTTGAGGAGTTCAAATAACATGTTTTTAGATCATTTGTATCGTATCTTTCACTACATAACTTTTCACCAAATTTCACAAACACTAAGAAAGTTTGTTTTTCGATTCAAAACAAGATTTTAACGCTTTGAGGAGATCAAATAACATGTTTTTAGATCATTTGTATCGTATCTTTTACTACATAACTTTTCACCAAATTTCGCAAACACTAAGAAAGTTTGTTTTTCGATTCAAAACAAGATTTTAACGCGTTGTGGAGGTCAAATAACATGTTTTTAGATTATTTGTATTGTATCTATTACTACATAACTTTTCACCAAATTTCACAAACACTAAGAAAGTTTGTTTTTTGATTCAAAACAAGATTTTAACGCTTTGAGGAGTTCAAATAACGTGTTTTTAGATCATTTGTATCGTATCTTTTAGTACATAACTTTTCACCAAATTTCACAAACACTAAGAAAGTTTGTTTTTCGATTCAAAACAAGATTTTAACGTTTTGAGGAGTTCAAATAACATGTTTTTAGATCATTTGTATCGTATCTTTTTGTACATAAATTTTCACCAAATTTCGCAAACACTAAGGAAGTTTGTTTTTCGATTCAAAACAAGATTTTAACGCTTTGAGGAGGCCAAATAACATGCCTTTAGATCATTTGTATCGTATCTTTTACTACTTAACTTTTCACCAAAGTTCACAAACACTAAGAAAGTTTGTTTTTCGATTCAAAACCAGATTTTAACGCTTTGAGGAGTTCAAATAACATGTTTTTAGATCATTTGTATCGTATCTTTTAGTACATAATTTTTCACCAAATTTCACAAACACTAAGAAAGTTTGTTTTTCGATTTAAAACAAGATTTGAACGCTTTGAGAAGTTCAAATAACATGTTTTTAGATTATTTGTATTGTATCTATTACTACATAACTTTTCACCAAATTTCACAAACACTAAGAAAGTTTGTTTTTCGATTCAAAACAAGATTTTAACGCTTTGAGGAGTTCAAATAACATGTTTTTAGATCATTTGTATCGTATCTTTTAGGACATAACTTTTCACCAAATTTCACAAACACTAAGAAAGTTTGTTTTTCGATTCAAAACAAGATTTTAACGCTTTGAGGAGTTGAAATAACATGTTTTTAGATCATTTGTATCGTATCTTTTACTACATAACTTTTCACCAAATTTCACAAACACTAAGAAAGTTTGTTTTTCGATTCAAAACAAGATTTTAACGCTTTGAGGAGTTCAAATAACATGTTTTTAGATTATTTGTATCGTATCTTTAACTTCATAACTTTTCACCAAATTTCACAAACACTAAGAAAGTTTGTTTTTCGATTCAAAACAAGATTTTAACGCTTTGAGGAGTTCAAACAACATGTTTTTAGATCATTTGTATCGTATCTTTTACTACATAACTTTTCACCAAATTTCACAAACACTAAGAAAGTTTGTTTTTCGATTCAAAACAAGATTTTAACGCTTTGAGGAGTTCAAATAACATGTTTTTTGATCATTTGTATCGTATCTTTTACTACATAACTTTTCACCAAATTTCGCAAACACTAAGAAAGTTTGTTTTTCGATTCAAAACAAGATTTTAACGCGTTGTGGAGTTCAAATAACATGTTTTTAGATCATTTGTATCGTATCTTTTAGTACATAACTTTTCACCAAATTTCGCAAACACTAAGAAAATTTGTTTTTCAATTCAAAACTAGATTTTAACGCTTTGAGGAGTTCAAATAACGTGTTTTTAGATCATTTGTATCGTATCTTTTAGTACATAACTTTTCACCAAATTTCACAAACACTAAGAAAGTTTGTTTTTCGATTCAAAACAAGATTTTAACGTTTTGAGGAGTTCAAATAACATGTTTTTATATCATTTGTATCGTATCTTTTAGTACATATCTTTTCACCAAATTTCACACACACTAAGAAAGTTTGTTTTTCGATTCAAAACAAGATTTTAACGCTTTGTGGAGTTCAAATAACGTGTTTTTAGATCATTTGTATCGTATCTTTTAGTACATAACTTTTCACCAAATTTCGCAAACACTAAGAAAGTTTGTTTTTCAATTCAAAACTAGATTTTAACGCTTTGAGGAGTTCAAATAACGTGTTTTTAGATCATTTGTATCGTATCTTTTAGTACATAACTTTTCACCAAATTTCACAAACACTAAGAAAGTTTGTTTTTCGATTCAAAACAAGATTTGAACGCTTTGAGGAGTTCAAATAACATGTTTTTAGATCATTTGTATCGTATCGTTTACTACATAACTTTTCACCAAATTTCGCAAACACTAAGAAAGTTTGTTTTTCGATTCCAAACAAGATTTTAACGCTTTGTGGAGTTCAAATAACGTGTTTTTATATCATTTGTATCGTATCTTTTAGTACATAACTTTTCACCAAATTTCACACACACTAAGAAAGTTTGTTTTTCGATTAAAAACAAGATTTTAACGTTTTGAGGAGTTCAAATAACATGTTTTTAGATCATTTGTATCGTATCTTTTACTACATAACTTTTCACCAAATTTCACAAACACTAAGGAAGTTTGTTTTGGGATTCAAAACAAGATTTTAACGCTTTGTGGAGTTCAAATAACGTGTTTTTAGATCATTTGTATCGTATCTTTTTGTACATAACTTTTCACCAAATTTCACAAACACTAAGAAAGTTTGTTTTTCGATTCAAAACAAGATTTTAACGCTTTGAGGAGTTCAAATAACATGTTTTTAGATCATTTGTATCGTATCTTTTAATACATAACTTTTCATCAAATTTCACAAACACTAAGAAAGTTTGTTTTTCGATTCAAAACAAGATTTTAACGCGTTGTGGAGTTCAAATAACATGTTTTTAGATCATTTGTATCGTATCTTTTAGTACATAACTTTTCAACAAATTTCACAAACACTAACAAAGTTTGTTTTTCGATTGAAAACTAGATTTTAACGCGTTGAGGAATTCAAATAACATGTTTTTAGATCATTTGTATAGTATCTTTTAGTACATAACTTTTCACCAAATTTCACAAACACTAAGAAAGTTTGTTTTTCGATTCAAAACCAGATTTTAACGCTTTGAGGAGTTCAAATAACATGTTTTTAGATCATTTGTATCGTATCTTTTAGTACATAACTTTTCACCAAATTTCACAAACACTAAGAAAGTTTGTTTTCCGATTCAAAACAAGATTTTAATGCTTTGAGGAGTTCAAATAACATGTTTTTAGATTATTTGTATTGTATCTATTACTACATAACTTTTCACCAAATTTCACAAACACTAAGAAAGTTTGTTTTTCGATTCAAAACAAGATTTTAACGCTTTGAGGAGTTCAAATAACATGTTTTTAGACCATTTGTATCGTATCTTTTAGTACATAACTTTTCACCAAATTTCACAAACACTAAGAAAGTTTGTTTTTCGATTCAAAACAAGATTTGAACTCTTTGAGGAGTTCAAATAACATGTTTTTAGATTATTTGTATTGTATCTATTACTACATAATTTTTCACCAAATTTCACAAACACTAAGAAAGTTTGTTTTTCGATTCAAAACAAGATTTTAACGCTTTGAGGAGTTCAAATAACATGTTTTTAGATCATTTGTATCGTATCTTTTACTACATAACTTTTCACCAAATTTCACAAACACTAAGAAAGTTTGTTTTTCGATTCAAAACAAGATTTTAACGCTTTATGGAGTTCAAATAACATGTTTTTAGATCATTTGTATCGTATCTTTTACTGCATAACTTTTCACCAAATTTCACAAACACTAAGAAAGTTTGTTTTTCGATTCAAAACAAGATTTTAACGCGTTGTGGAGTTCAAATAACATGTTTTTAGATCATTTGTATCGTATCTTTTAGTACATAACTTTTCAACAAATTTCACAAACACTAAGAAAGTTTGTTTTTCGATTCAAAACTAGATTTTAACGCGTTGAGGAATTCAAATAACATGTTTTTAGATCATTTGTATAGTATCTTTTAGTACATAACTTTTCACCAAATTTCACAAACACTAAGAAAGTTTGTTTTTCGATTCAAAACCAGATTTTAACGCTTTGAGGAGTTCAAATAACATGTTTTTAGATCATTTGTATCATATCTTTTACTACATAACTTTTCACCAAATTTCACAAACACTAAGGAAGTTTGTTTTTCGATTCAAAACAATATTTTAACGCTTTGTGGTGTTCAAATAACGTGTTTTTAGATCATTTGTATCGTATCTTTTTGTACATAACTTTTCACCAAATTTCCCAAACACTAAGAAAATTTGTTTTTCGATTCAAAACAAGATTTTAACGTTTTGAGGAGTTCAAATAACATGTTTTTAGATCATTTGTATCGTATCTTTTACTACATAACTTTTCATCAAATTTCACAAACACTAAGAAAGTTTGTTTTTCGATTCAAAACAAGATTTTAACGCGTTGTGGAGTTCAAATAACATGTTTTTAGATCATTTGTATCGTATCTTTTAGTACATAACTTTTCAACAAATTTCACAAACACTAAGAAAGTCTGTTTTTCGATTCAAAACTAGATTTTAACGCGTTGAGGAATTCAAATAACATGTTTTTAGATCATTTGTATAGTATCTTTTAGTACATAACTTTTCACCAAATTTCACAAACACTAAGAAAGTTTGTTTTTCGATTCAAAACCAGATTTTAACGCTTTGAGGAGTTCAAATAACATGTTTTTAGATCATTTGTATCGTATCTTTTAGTACATAACTTTTCACCAAATTTCACAAACACTAAGAAAGTTTGTTTTCCGATTCAAAACAAGATTTTAACGCTTTGAGGAGTTCAAATAACATGTTTTTAGATTATTTGTATCGTATCTATTACTACATAACTTTTCACCAAATTTCACAAACACTAAGAAAGTTTGTTTTCCGATTCAAAACAAGATTTTAACGCTTTGAGGAGTTCAAATAACATGTTTTTAGATCATTTGTATCGTATCTTTTACTACATAACTTTTCATCAAATTTCACAAACACTAAGAAAGTTTGTTTTTCGATTCAAAACAAGATTTGAACGCTTTGAGGAGTTCAAATAACATGTTTTTAGATCATTTGTATCGTATCTTTTAGTACATAACTTTTCACCAAATTTCACAAACACTAAGAAAGTTTGTTTTTCGATTCAAAACAAGATTTGAACGCTTTGAGGAGTTCAAATAACATGTTTTTAGATCATTTGTATCGTATCTTTTACTACATAACTTTTCACCAAATTTCACAAACACTAAGAAAGTTTGTTTTTCGATTCAAAACAAGATTTTAATGCTTTGAGGAGTTCAAATAACATGTTTTTAGATCATTTGTATCGTATCTTTTACTACATAACTTTTCACCAAATTTCACAAACACTAAGAAAGTTTGTTTTTCGATTCAAAACAAGATTTTAACGCTATGAGGAGTTCAAATAACATGTTTTTAGATCATTTGTATCGTATCTTTTACTACATAACTTTTCACCAAATTTCACAAACACTAAGAAAGTTTGTTTTTCGATTCAAAACAAGATTTTAACGCTTTGAGGAGTTCAAATAACATGTTTTTAGATCATTTGTATCGTATCTTTTACTACATAACTTTTCACCAAATTTCACAAACACTAAGAAAGTTTGTTTTTCGATTCAAAACAAGATTTTAACGCTTTGAGGAGTTCAAATAACATGTTTTTAGATCATTTGTATCGTATCTTTTACTACATAACTTTTCACCAAATTTCGCAAACACTAAGAAAGTTTGTTTTTCGATTCAAAACAAGATTTTAACGCGTTGTGGAGTTCAAATAACATATTTTTAGATCATTTGTATCGTATCTTTTAGTACATAACTTTTCACCAAATTTCGCAAACACTAAGAAAATTTGTTTTTCAATTCAAAACTAGATTTTAACGCTTTGAGGAGTTCAAATAACGTGTTTTTAGATCATTTGTATCGTATCTTTTAGTACATAACTTTTCACCAAATTTCACAAACACTAAGAAAGTTTGTTTTTCGATTCAAAACAAGATTTTAACGCGTTGTGGAGTTCAAATAACATGTTTTTAGATCATTTGTATCGTATCTTTTAGTACATAACTTTTCAACAAATTTCACAAACACTAAGAAAGTTTGTTTTTCGATTCAAAACTAGATTTTAACGCGTTGAGGAATTCAAATAACATGTTTTTAGATCATTTGTATAGTATCTTTTAGTACATAACTTTTCACCAAATTTCACAAACACTAAGAAAGTTTGTTTTTCGATTCAAAACCAGATTTTAACGCTTTGAGGAGTTCAAATAACATGTTTTTAGATCATTTGTATCATATCTTTTACTACATAACTTTTCACCAAATTTCACAAACACTAAGGAAGTTTGTTTTTCGATTCAAAACAATATTTTAACGCTTTGTGGAGTTCAAATAACGTGTTTTTAGATCATTTGTATCGTATCTTTTTGTACATAACTTTTCACCAAATTTCCCAAACACTAAGAAAATTTGTTTTTCGATTCAAAACAAGATTTTAACGTTTTGAGGAGTTCAAATAACATGTTTTTAGATCATTTGTATCGTATCTTTTACTACATAACTTTTCATCAAATTTCACAAACACTAAGAAAGTTTGTTTTTCGATTCAAAACAAGATTTTAACGCGTTGTGGAGTTCAAATAACATGTTTTTAGATCATTTGTATCGTATCTTTTAGTACATAACTTTTCAACAAATTTCACAAACACTAAGAAAGTCTGTTTTTCGATTCAAAACTAGATTTTAACGCGTTGAGGAATTCAAATAACATGTTTTTAGATCATTTGTATAGTATCTTTTAGTACATAACTTTTCACCAAATTTCACAAACACTAAGAAAGTTTGTTTTTCGATTCAAAACCAGATTTTAACGCTTTGAGGAGTTCAAATAACATGTTTTTCGATCATTTGTATCGTATCTTTTAGTACATAACTTTTCACCAAATTTCACAAACACTAAGAAAGTTTGTTTTCCGATTCAAAACAAGATTTTAACGCTTTGAGGAGTTCAAATAACATGTTTTTAGATTATTTGTATCGTATCTATTACTACATAACTTTTCACCAAATTTCACAAACACTAAGAAAGTTTGTTTTCCGATTCAAAACAAGATTTTAACGCTTTGAGGAGTTCAAATAACATGTTTTTAGATCATTTGTATCGTATCTTTTACTACATAACTTTTCATCAAATTTCACAAACACTAAGAAAGTTTGTTTTTCGATTCAAAACAAGATTTGAACGCTTTGAGGAGTTCAAATAACATGTTTTTAGATCATTTGTATCGTATCTTTTAGTACATAACTTTTCACCAAATTTCACAAACACTAAGAAAGTTTGTTTTTCGATTCAAAACAAGATTTGAACGCTTTGAGGAGTTCAAATAACATGTTTTTAGATCATTTGTATCGTATCTTTTACTACATAACTTTTCACCAAATTTCACAAACACTAAGAAAGTTTGTTTTTCGATTCAAAACAAGATTTTAATGCTTTGAGGAGTTCAAATAACATGTTTTTAGATCATTTGTATCGTATCTTTTACTACATAACTTTTCACCAAATTTCACAAACACTAAGAAAGTTTGTTTTTCGATTCAAAACAAGATTTTAACGCTATGAGGAGTTCAAATAACATGTTTTTAGATCATTTGTATCGTATCTTTTACTACATAACTTTTCACCAAATTTCACAAACACTAAGAAAGTTTGTTTTTCGATTCAAAACAAGATTTTAACGCTTTGAGGAGTTCAAATAACATGTTTTTAGATCATTTGTATCGTATCTTTTACTACATAACTTTTCACCAAATTTCACAAACACTAAGAAAGTTTGTTTTTCGATTCAAAACAAGATTTTAACGCTTTGAGGAGTTCAAATAACATGTTTTTAGATCATTTGTATCGTATCTTTTACTACATAACTTTTCACCAAATTTCGCAAACACTAAGAAAGTTTGTTTTTCGATTCAAAACAAGATTTTAACGCGTTGTGGAGTTCAAATAACATGTTTTTAGATCATTTGTATCGTATCTTTTAGTACATAACTTTTCACCAAATTTCGCAAACACTAAGAAAATTTGTTTTTCAATTCAAAACTAGATTTTAACGCTTTGAGGAGTTCAAATAACGTGTTTTTAGATCATTTGTATCGTATCTTTTAGTACATAACTTTTCACCAAATTTCACAAACACTAAGAAAGTTTGTTTTTCGATTCAAAACTAGATTTTAACGCTTTGTGGAGTTCAAATAAAGTGTTTTTAGATCATTTGTATCGTATCTTTTTGTACATAACTTTTCACCAAATTTCACAAACACTAAGAAAGTTTGTTTTTCGATTCAAAACAAGATTTTAACGCTTTGAGGAGTTCAAATAACATGTTTTTAGATCATTTGTATCGTATCTTTTACTACATAACTTTTCATCAAATTTCACAAACACTAAGAAAGTTTGTTTTTCGATTCAAAACAAGATTTGAACGCTTTGAGGAGTTCAAATAACATGTTTTTAGATCATTTGTATCGTATCTTTTAGTACATAACTTTTCACCAAATTTCACAAACACTAAGAAAGTTTGTTTTTCGATTCAAAACAAGATTTGAACGCTTTGAGGAGTTCAAATAACATGTTTTTAGATCATTTGTATCGTATCTTTTAGTACATAACTTTTCAACAAATTTCACAAACACTAAGAAAGTTTGTTTTTCGATTCAAAACAAGATTTGAACGCGTTGAGGAGTTCAAATAACATGTTTTTAGATCATTTGTATCGTATCTTTTAGTACATAACTTTTCACCAAATTTCACAAACACTAAGAAAGTTTGTTTTTCGATTCAAAACAAGATTTGAACGCTTTGAGGAGTTCAAATAACATGTTTTTAGATCATTTGTATCGTATCTTTTACTACATAACTTTTCACCAAATTTCACAAACACTAAGAAAGTTTGTTTTTCGATTCAAAACAAGATTTTAATGCATTGAGGAGTTCAAATAACATGTTTTTAGATCATTTGTATCGTATCTTTTACTACATAACTTTTCACCAAATTTCACAAACACTAAGAAAGTTTGTTTTTCGATTCAAAACAAGATTTTAACGCTATGAGGAGTTCAAATAACATGTTTTTAGATCATTTGTATCGTATCTTTTACTACATAACTTTTCACCAAATTTCACAAACACTAAGAAAGTTTGTTTTTCGATTCAAAACAAGATTTTAACGCTTTGAGGAGTTCAAATAACATGTTTTTAGATCATTTGTATCGTATCTTTTACTACATAACTTTTCACCAAATTTCACAAACACTAAGAAAGTTTGTTTTTCGATTCAAAACAAGATTTTAACGCTTTGAGGAGTTCAAATAACATGTTTTTAGATCATTTGTATCGTATCTTTTACTACATAACTTTTCACCAAATTTCGCAAACACTAAGAAAGTTTGTTTTTCGATTCAAAACAAGATTTTAACGCGTTGTGGAGTTCAAATAACATGTTTTTAGATCATTTGTATCGTATCTTTTAGTACATAACTTTTCACCAAATTTCGCAAACACTAAGAAAATTTGTTTTTCAATTCAAAACTAGATTTTAACGCTTTGAGGAGTTCAAATAACGTGTTTTTAGATCATTTGTATCGTATCTTTTAGTACATAACTTTTCACCAAATTTCACAAACACTAAGAAAGTTTGTTTTTCGATTCAAAACTAGATTTTAACGCTTTGTGGAGTTCAAATAAAGTGTTTTTAGATCATTTGTATCGTATCTTTTTGTACATAACTTTTCACCAAATTTCACAAACACTAAGAAAGTTTGTTTTTCGATTCAAAACAAGATTTTAACGCTTTGAGGAGTTCAAATAACATGTTTTTAGATCATTTGTATCGTATCTTTTACTACATAACTTTTCATCAAATTTCACAAACACTAAGAAAGTTTGTTTTTCGATTCAAAACAAGATTTGAACGCTTTGAGGAGTTCAAATAACATGTTTTTAGATCATTTGTATCGTATCTTTTAGTACATAACTTTTCACCAAATTTCACAAACACTAAGAAAGTTTGTTTTTCGATTCAAAACAAGATTTGAACGCTTTGAGGAGTTCAAATAACATGTTTTTAGATCATTTGTATCGTATCGTTTACTACATAACTTTTCACCAAATTTCGCAAACACTAAGAAAGTTTGTTTTTCGATTCAAAACAAGATTTTAACGCTTTGTGGAGTTCAAATAACGTGTTTTTATATCATTTGTATCGTATCTTTTAGTACATAACTTTTCACCAAATTTCACACACACTAAGAAAGTTTGTTTTTCGATTCAAAACAAGATTTTAACGTTTTGAGGAGTTCAAATAACATGTTTTTAGATCATTTGTATCGTATCTTTTACTACATAACTTCTCACCAAATTTCACAAACACTAAGGAAGTTTGTTTTTCGATTCAAATCAAGATTTTAACGCTTTGAGGAGTTCAAATAACATGTTTTTAGATTATTTGTATCGTATCTTTTAGTACATAACTTTTCACCAAATTTCACACACACTAAGAAAGTTTGTTTTTCGATTCAAAACAAGATTTTAACGTTTTGAGGAGTTCAAATAACATGTTTTTAGATCATTTGTATCGTATCTTTTACTACATAACTTCTCACCAAATTTCACACACACTAAGGAAGTTTGTTTTTCGATTCAAATCAAGATTTTAACGTTTTGAGGAGTTCAAATAACATGTTTTTAGATCATTTGTATCGTATCTTTTACTACATAACTTCTCACCAAATTTCACAAACACTAAGGAAGTTTGTTTTTCGATTCAAATCAAGATTTTAACGCTTTGAGGAGTTCAAATAACATGTTTTTAGATTATTTGTATAGTATCTTTTAGTACATAACTTTTCACCAAATTTCACAAACACTAAGAAAGTTTGTTTTTCGATTCAAAACCAGATTTTAACGCTTTGAGGAGTTCAAATAACATGTTTTTAGATCATTTGTATCGTATCTTTTAGTACATAACGTTTCACCAAATTTCACAAACACTAAGAAAGTTTGTTTTCCGATTCAAAACAAGATTTTAACGCTTTGAGGAGTTCAAATAACATGTTTTTAGATTATTTGTATTGTATCTATTACTACATAACTTTTCACCAAATTTCACAAACACTAAGAAAGTTTGTTTTTCGATTCAAAACAAGATTTTAACGCTTTGAGGAGTTCAAATAACATGTTTTTAGACCATTTGTATCGTATCTTTTAGTACATAACTTTTCACCAAATTTCACAAACACTAAGAAAGTTTGTTTTTCGATTCAAAACAAGATTTGAACTCTTTGAGGAGTTCAAATAACATGTTTTTAGATTATTTGTATTGTATCGATTACTACATAATTTTTCACCAAATTTCACAAACACTAAGAAAGTTTGTTTTTCGATTCAAAACAAGATTTTAACGCTTTGAGGAGTTCAAATAACATGTTTTTAGATCATTTGTATCGTATCTTTTACTACATAACTTTTCACCAAATTTCACAAACACTAAGAAAGTTTGTTTTTCGATTCAAAACAAGATTTTAACGCTTTGAGGAGTTCAAATAACATGTTTTTAGATCATTTGTATCGTATCTTTTACTGCATAACTTTTCACCAAATTTCACAAACACTAATAAAGTTTGTTTTTCGATTCAAAACAAGATTTTAACGCTTTGAGGAGTTCAAATAACATGTTTTTAGATCATTTGTATCGTATCTTTTACTACATAACTTTTCATCAAATTTCACAAACACTAAGAAAGTTTGTTTTTCGATTCAAAACAAGATTTTAACGCGTTGTGGAGTTCAAATAACATGTTTTTAGATCATTTGTATCGTATCTTTTAGTACATAACTTTTCAACAAATTTCACAAACACTAAGAAAGTTTGTTTTTCGATTCAAAACTAGATTTTAACGCGTTGAGGAATTCAAATAACATGTTTTTAGATCATTTGTATAGTATCTTTTAGTACATAACTTTTCACCAAATTTCACAAACACTAAGAAAGTTTGTTTTTCGATTCAAAACCAGATTTTAACGCTTTGAGGAGTTCAAATAACATGTTTTTAGATCATTTGTATCATATCTTTTACTACATAACTTTTCACCAAATTTCACAAACACTAAGGAAGTTTGTTTTTCGATTCAAAACAATATTTTAACGCTTTGTGGAGTTCAAATAACGTGTTTTTAGATCATTTGTATCGTATCTTTTTGTACATAACTTTTCACCAAATTTCCCAAACACTAAGAAAATTTGTTTTTCGATTCAAAACAAGATTTTAACGTTTTGAGGAGTTCAAATAACATGTTTTTAGATCATTTGTATCGTATCTTTTACTACATAACTTTTCATCAAATTTCACAAACACTAAGAAAGTTTGTTTTTCGATTCAAAACAAGATTTTAACGCGTTGTGGAGTTCGAATAACATGTTTTTAGATCATTTGTATCGTATCTTTTAGTACATAACTTTTCAACAAATTTCACAAACACTAAGAAAGTCTGTTTTTCGATTCAAAACTAGATTTTAACGCGTTGAGGAATTCAAATAACATGTTTTTAGATCATTTGTATAGTATCTTTTAGTACATAACTTTTCACCAAATTTCACAAACACTAAGAAAGTTTGTTTTTCGATTCAAAACCAGATTTTAACGCTTTGAGGAGTTCAAATAACATGTTTTTAGATCATTTGTATCGTATCTTTTAGTACATAACTTTTCACCAAATTTCACAAACACTAAGAAAGTTTGTTTTCCGATTCAAAACAAGATTTTAACGCTTTGAGGAGTTCAAATAACATGTTTTTAGATTATTTGTATCGTATCTATTACTACATAACTTTTCACCAAATTTCATAAACACTAAGAAAGTTTGTTTTCCGATTCAAAACAAGATTTTAACGCTTTGAGGAGTTCAAATAACATGTTTTTAGATCATTTGTATCGTATCTTTTACTACATAACTTTTCATCAAATTTCACAAACACTAAGAAAGTTTGTTTTTCGATTCAAAACAAGATTTGAACGCTTTGAGGAGTTCAAATAACATGTTTTTAGATCATTTGTATCGTATCTTTTAGTACATAACTTTTCACCAAATTTCACAAACACTAAGAAAGTTTGTTTTTCGATTCAAAACAAGATTTGAACGCTTTGAGGAGTTCAAATAACATGTTTTTAGATCATTTGTATCGTATCTTTTACTACATAACTTTTCACCAAATTTCACAAACACTAAGAAAGTTTGTTTTTCGATTCAAAACAAGATTTTAATGCTTTGAGGAGTTCAAATAACATGTTTTTAGATCATTTGTATCGTATCTTTTACTACATAACTTTTCACCAAATTTCACAAACACTAAGAAAGTTTGTTTTTCGATTCAAAACAAGATTTTAACGCTATGAGGAGTTCAAATAACATGTTTTTAGATCATTTGTATCGTATCTTTTACTACATAACTTTTCACCAAATTTCACAAACACTAAGAAAGTTTGTTTTTCGATTCAAAACAAGATTTTAACGCTTTGAGGAGTTCAAATAACATGTTTTTAGATCATTTGTATCGTATCTTTTACTACATAACTTTTCACCAAATTTCACAAACACTAAGAAAGTTTGTTTTTCGATTCAAAACAAGATTTTAACGCTTTGAGGAGTTCAAATAACATGTTTTTAGATCATTTGTATCGTATCTTTTACTACATAACTTTTCACCAAATTTCGCAAACACTAAGAAAGTTTGTTTTTCGATTCAAAACAAGATTTTAACGCGTTGTGGAGTTCAAATAACATGTTTTTAGATCATTTGTATCGTATCTTTTAGTACATAACTTTTCACCAAATTTCGCAAACACTAAGAACATTTGTTTTTCAATTCAAAACTAGATTTTAACGCTTTGAGGAGTTCAAATAACGTGTTTTTAGATCATTTGTATCGTATCTTTTAGTACATAACTTTTCACCAAATTTCACAAACACTAAGAAAGTTTGTTTTTCGATTCAAAACAAGATTTTAACGCTTTGTGGAGTTCAAATAAAGTGTTTTTAGATCATTTGTATCGTATCTTTTTGTACATAACTGATGTACTCGTAAAATTAGTGTCGTTTTAAAATGATTAATATGTGTTTCTAATTTACGAGTATCAAAATTATATTTATAATTTCCTAAACTTGAATGATTTTTGAAATAGTAAAAGAGCAAGTAAAGGGATCGTTCGCAAGGAGATGTGGCCTCGAATTTAATTAAAATATTCAATGTATATTTTTCTCAATTATAGCAATTCACAATCACAATTTATCGATGGACTTAATGTTTCACAATATTAGCGCATGTTCTTAATTCAAGTTTCACAAGAAATTTTTATTTATATTTTCAAGGGATATTTAACTTTAAAATAAAATGAAATGTTGGTCGAGAGAATGGTAACAAGAATTACAAAGAAAAAGATAAAACAAAAATCAACAAAATAACTCAAAAATGGCAAACTAAAATTTCCTTTTCTCGATGTGAATATTGGGGAAAACGATGTCTCAACTAATTGGATCATCTAGAAATCTCTCAAAACTAAAATCAATTGCAAGAGTGATGAATTAATTATAAACCAATTAATCACCACAAAGATCAAGGATAAAAACTCGAATCAATTCAAATAATTATAAACCAAATACTCAAATTAATCGAATATCTATTCATGAAAATCTTACTCAAATCAATAAATCAATCATAAACCACTAACTATTGATTTAAGCATTAAAATAACGAGATGTTAATTAGGGCAAATAATTATATACCAATTAAATCCCCCAATTAATATTTAAATCATGAACACAATTGTTTTAATAACAAAAGATTTATTTAAACATAAAACTCAATTTCTAGAATCATCAACCAATTAAAACATCAAATCCCCCTAATGGAATTACTCTCGATCCATGATCTCGGATACTAAAAATCCATAGGAGTTCATTTTCCTAGAAAATAGGGGAATATTAAAACCATAAAATCCGAGAAAACAAGATTCTATTTAAACCATAAAATCCAGCATTCAAACATCCTGCATATGCTAGGTTCCAACACAATCCAGGAAAAACAAATTCAATACTCAGATCTACAGATTCATATAATCCAGGAAAATAAGGGAAATTAGATAAGAATTATAAACCAATTCTGTTCCACTCAGAAAAATCCAAGAAAACAAAGTCCGTCAGAGTATAATAGTTCAATTACAAAACCAGAACTTCAAATTCAGAGAATCTAATATCTTGTAATTTCTAAGAAAGAGGAGGAAAATTAAGTACAACCGAGATTTAGAGAACGAGAGGTGGATTGCCTTCCTGGTAGCTGCAGAACTTCGAGGCGTCGCCTTCTATGTCGATTATCTTGGCCGGAGCTGCAGCTTGAGGGCCAGAGGCTTCAATCGCTAATGGAGATTTCCTCTTCTTGGTTCAGGGAGTGGAATCGATGGAAGATGGAGCTCGATACTCGCTGTGATATGTTCCTACACGTCTCGAAGGTTTGGTGTTTGAGCTTGGAAGGTCGAGAGGGAAGGGTCTGCTTCAAAGCTTGAGTAAGCTCCAAGAATGGCGAGTTCGGGGTCTGATCAGGGGAGAAAACGAGATTTGAGCTGGTTATTGAGTAATTAGCGAATTGTGGAGGTTCGTGGAGGTGAAACGAAGGGAGAGGGAGCTCGAGAGAGCCCCCTTGAGGGTTTTAATGGCGATAGAATGGATTCTCCTCAAGAAGATGAGCTCTCGGTTCTTTTATAAGCTCGAATCACTGGATGATCCAGTGAATTGCTCGAATTGGCGAAGAGAAGAGGTTTCTGGGGGTCCCACGACGGTTTAGGAGCAGAGAGAGAGGGTCCCAGGCCATCGAGAGATGCTCACGACGCGTAACGGATCGTCAGAGCAAGGATTCTACGAAAACGAAGGAGACGAAATCATCTCCAGTGAATTCTACGAGTATAATTTCAGGATCGTTTCTCTTTATTAATTACTCTAACAATTGTAAAACAGAGGTGACCAGTTCTAAACAAATGGATAGGATCTGCAGATGGTTATCCTTTCTCTGATTGGCTGAGTTCTCTAAATTCTGATTGGGTCACATTTTCTCGTACTGTTGATTTTCTGTGTTTATCTCTGTGTATCCGATCGTGTAGCTCAAGGATTAAAGAGGGGTAAAGAGGGTTGTAGTGGGGATCACGTGGTTGCAATGCTACAGAGGATCAGTTACACAGCTAATGGGTCAATGATTGGATCCGGGTCAGCTTCCGGATTTGCTGCGCTGGTTAATTTGTAGCCGTTGGTGTAGTGAGTTAGTTTGAATTGGATTTGGGTCGTCAGGATATAATATGCTGACTTCTTTGTAGTCTTTGGTGTATTGGGTTTGGCTTGAGTTGCTTTCTGACCCGTTTCAGTAAAACCCTTGTCACTTTCTCGTCCTTCCACCAATTGGCTTGATCTTTATATCGAAATTGCTCGTCTCGATGAGACGAACACAGCCATGATAATACATTTGAGAAATTTGGCCTAAATATCCTGAAATCAACACAAAACATTTGTTAAAGTATTTTAATCTATAAATGTTCCAAATCAAGTTTATATATTGATTTTGTGTTGATATATCCATTAATTTCCTTATTTTATTATTAAAATATATGGTAAAATGTGTTCATAACAAATCCCCCACACTTGAATCATGCTTGTCCTCAAGTATATCGATTTTACTTTTAAAATTTGAGATTGGATTGAAATTCATTTTTGTTGAGACACCTAAATCAAAACACCATGAGTTTTTTTCCAATAAGAGATATTATTCATTTTCAAAATTACACATATATTTCTTATTTA
This sequence comes from Luzula sylvatica, assembly GCA_946800325.1. Classification (NCBI taxonomy): domain Eukaryota; kingdom Viridiplantae; phylum Streptophyta; class Magnoliopsida; order Poales; family Juncaceae; genus Luzula; species Luzula sylvatica. The sequence goes on along the minus strand of OX326956.1, from coordinate 74,774,414 downwards.
ATTTAATATGAAAAATTTGTTCTTTTAAAAACCAAAGTCACTCTCTTATCCAATTTTCGATACAAAGTACCTATGCGGTTTAAATTATCATATAGTTCAAAAATTTACAAATTAAATTCCAAAATATCAAAAAGGTAACAAAAATGTTCTCCCCAACAAATCCCCATATTTTAAACAAGTAGTTCTATCCTCTTAAATAAACAAATTTCGGTGACTCGTGTTATCCATTTAAACGGTTGCACTTTGTGCGGTTTTTGAAAAATTGTGCATTTTGCACTTATTGATTTTCTTTTTTCTTTTCTTTTTTTTTCTTTTTTTTTTTTTTTTTTTTTTTTTTTTCTTGTGCATTTTGCACTTATTGATTTTTGAAAAGTTGTCTAATGGACACGATGTCGGAAATTCATTAAAAAAGAAGATAGATTATGGGGTAAAATTTTAATTTTGTTGTTTTTCGAAATAGAGGGTCAATTTGTAAATTAAGATCTACGTAATAATTAAAAAGACACATACTTTGCATAAAACGTTGGATAAAAGAGTATTTATGGTTTTAAAAGTTGGATGCTTTCATGGTTTTTTAGCGATAAGAAAATATGTTTTGCACGGTGTTTTCGATAAAAATGTCTCATTTTATCATTAAAAGAATTTTCGTCATTTCTCAAACATTAATTTCATTTCAATTACTTTAAAAACTAGTCGATTCAAGAAGTAGGGTTTTTTTGTTCAAAATAATTATATATTTCTATATCGATACTTAAATTTTTTTTTTTTTTTTTTTTTTTTTTCGAAAATTTTGTCCAAAAAGGTTTATTTACAAAACAAAAACAAAAAAAAGTACCTCCCCCACACTTAGATTAGTGCATGTCCTCAAGCACTTAATCACCATGTGAAAGAGAAAAAATTCGCGAAGAAATATCGCAAGAAAAGAAAAGACATAAAATAAACGAGAAAAAGAAAAGAGAGAGGAAAGAAACGACCTAATTATCGGGTTGCCTCCCGCTAGCGCCCTTGTTTTTCGTCTCGAGCTCGACGTCTTTTCGTGTTAGCCGAATTCGAGTGCATGACTCGTGCTCGAGTGAATGGCGGATTTTCGACCGCCCTTGAGAGAGGTTTTCGTTGTGGATGGGAAAAGCGTGAAAATGTGCTTGAATATGTGGCGTGTAATCGTCATTTGAACGCGAATGGAGAATGGTTTCTTCATGTCGAAAATTCCGTCATTATTCTTCAAAAACAAAATGTCATTCGACACGTATGGATCTTGATGAAGAGGCGTCGTGAGTGGTGTAATTTCATCGAATTTATTTCGCCTCTTCGAAGTATCTATAAAAGAGATTGAAAATTTAGTAGCATCAAAATCCGTGTTTATTGTTTTTGAAATTGAGATCGGAACGGATTCACCTTGTGAGAGTGTAGATATTGGCGTTGAAATTTTTTCATCATCTTGCTTGCTTGCGATTTCGAAATCGTCGTGTTTATTGGATAATTCTTCATCGATTTCTGCACTCAACACTTCGAGGCCTTCGTCCTTGTCAGAGATTTCTTCATCGATTTCCATGTTCGAGACATCATTTTTGCACTCCCCCACACTTGGACTTTTCTCGAAGTTTTCGTCGTCGTCATCACTCCCCCACATTTCTTCTTCGCTCGAGACAAATGGATCGTCGATTCGATGGTTTGCAAATTCAAGATCCGGCTCCTCGAAATGGTGTAATTGAGCCGCATTCTCTTTATACTCATTAAGTCCGGATGTTACACGTGCGACATTTTCTTGAAGGTTTCGTATTCGTTGCTCCGTATCGGCTTGAGTATGTGTGAGGTTGACGAGAGAATCTTTACAATCTTGCATAACACCCATGAGGTTTTGTGTCATGTCGAGCATTTTAGGCCATCGAGGATCGTCATCATTTGGAATGGCTTCGCGTTCGATGCAAGGATCAATTTGGTGGGTGTCGTGAGTTGTGTTCGGCGTGAAAAGAGGTGGAGGTGTCGGTCTTGGATTCCTTCTTAGGTATTCGCGTGCTCGTTCTCGTATGAGTTCCGGGTTTCTTCTTAGATAATTACGTGCTCGTTCTTGTAGGAGTTCCGGATTTCTTCGAAGATATTCACGTGCTCGTTCGATTCGAAGTTCTCTTTCCCACAAAGAAGGGTCCAACAAATTCGGAAATGTGAATGGTTGAGCTTCTTCCCAAGAGTCAAGCAACCGTTCCGTCCATCGTCCATCACATGCCATTGAAAAAGAAATTTTCGTATTAGATCAAGAAAAATTTATATTGAATATAAAAACTCAAAACGATTAAAGCCGTCTCCCCGGCAGCGGCGCCATTTGATGTACTCGTAAAATTAGTGTCGTTTTAAAATGATTAATATGTGTTTCTAATTTACGAGTATCAAAATTATATTTATAATTTCCTAAACTTGAATGATTTTTGAAATAGTAAAAGAGCAAGTAAAGGGATCGTTCGCAAGGAGATGTGGCCTCGAATTTAATTAAAATATTCAATGTATATTTTTCTCAATTATAGCAATTCACAATCACAATTTATCGATGGACTTAATGTTTCACAATATTAGCGCATGTTCTTAATTCAAGTTTCACAAGAAATTTTTATTTATATTTTCAAGGGATATTTAACTTTAAAATAAAATGAAATGTTGGTCGAGAGAATGGTAACAAGAATTACAAAGAAAAAGATAAAACAAAAATCAACAAAATAACTCAAAAATGGCAAACTAAAATTTCCTTTTCTCGATGTGAATATTGGGGAAAACGATGTCTCAACTAATTGGATCATCTAGAAATCTCTCAAAACTAAAATCAATTGCAAGAGTGATGAATTAATTATAAACCAATTAATCACCACAAAGATCAAGGATAAAAACTCGAATCAATTCAAATAATTATAAACCAAATACTCAAATTAATCGAATATCTATTCATGAAAATCTTACTCAAATCAATAAATCAATCATAAACCACTAACTATTGATTTAAGCATTAAAATAACGAGATGTTAATTAGGGCAAATAATTATATACCAATTAAATCCCCCAATTAATATTTAAATCATGAACACAATTGTTTTAATAACAAAAGATTTATTTAAACATAAAACTCAATTTCTAGAATCATCAACCAATTAAAACATCAAATCCCCCTAATGGAATTACTCTCGATCCATGATCTCGGATACTAAAAATCCATAGGAGTTCATTTTCCTAGAAAATAGGGGAATATTAAAACCATAAAATCCGAGAAAACAAGATTCTATTTAAACCATAAAATCCAGCATTCAAACATCCTGCATATGCTAGGTTCCAACACAATCCAGGAAAAACAAATTCAATACTCAGATCTACAGATTCATATAATCCAGGAAAATAAGGGAAATTAGATAAGAATTATAAACCAATTCTGTTCCACTCAGAAAAATCCAAGAAAACAAAGTCCGTCAGAGTATAATAGTTCAATTACAAAACCAGAACTTCAAATTCAGAGAATCTAATATCTTGTAATTTCTAAGAAAGAGGAGGAAAATTAAGTACAACCGAGATTTAGAGAACGAGAGGTGGATTGCCTTCCTGGTAGCTGCAGAACTTCGAGGCGTCGCCTTCTATGTCGATTATCTTGGCCGGAGCTGCAGCTTGAGGGCCAGAGGCTTCAATCGCTAATGGAGATTTCCTCTTCTTGGTTCAGGGAGTGGAATCGATGGAAGATGGAGCTCGATACTCGCTGTGATATGTTCCTACACGTCTCGAAGGTTTGGTGTTTGAGCTTGGAAGGTCGAGAGGGAAGGGTCTGCTTCAAAGCTTGAGTAAGCTCCAAGAATGGCGAGTTCGGGGTCTGATCAGGGGAGAAAACGAGATTTGAGCTGGTTATTGAGTAATTAGCGAATTGTGGAGGTTCGTGGAGGTGAAACGAAGGGAGAGGGAGCTCGAGAGAGCCCCCTTGAGGGTTTTAATGGCGATAGAATGGATTCTCCTCAAGAAGATGAGCTCTCGGTTCTTTTATAAGCTCGAATCACTGGATGATCCAGTGAATTGCTCGAATTGGCGAAGAGAAGAGGTTTCTGGGGGTCCCACGACGGTTTAGGAGCAGAGAGAGAGGGTCCCAGGCCATCGAGAGATGCTCACGACGCGTAACGGATCGTCAGAGCAAGGATTCTACGAAAACGAAGGAGACGAAATCATCTCCAGTGAATTCTACGAGTATAATTTCAGGATCGTTTCTCTTTATTAATTACTCTAACAATTGTAAAACAGAGGTGACCAGTTCTAAACAAATGGATAGGATCTGCAGATGGTTATCCTTTCTCTGATTGGCTGAGTTCTCTAAATTCTGATTGGGTCACATTTTCTCGTACTGTTGATTTTCTGTGTTTATCTCTGTGTATCCGATCGTGTAGCTCAAGGATTAAAGAGGGGTAAAGAGGGTTGTAGTGGGGATCACGTGGTTGCAATGCTACAGAGGATCAGTTACACAGCTAATGGGTCAATGATTGGATCCGGGTCAGCTTCCGGATTTGCTGCGCTGGTTAATTTGTAGCCGTTGGTGTAGTGAGTTAGTTTGAATTGGATTTGGGTCGTCAGGATATAATATGCTGACTTCTTTGTAGTCTTTGGTGTATTGGGTTTGGCTTGAGTTGCTTTCTGACCCGTTTCAGTAAAACCCTTGTCACTTTCTCGTCCTTCCACCAATTGGCTTGATCTTTATATCGAAATTGCTCGTCTCGATGAGACGAACACAGCCATGATAATACATTTGAGAAATTTGGCCTAAATATCCTGAAATCAACACAAAACATTTGTTAAAGTATTTTAATCTATAAATGTTCCAAATCAAGTTTATATATTGATTTTGTGTTGATATATCCATTAATTTCCTTATTTTATTATTAAAATATATGGTAAAATGTGTTCATAACAATAACTTTTCACCAAATTTCACAAACACTAAGAAAGTTTGTTTTTCGATTCAAAACAAGATTTTAACGCTTTGAGGAGTTCAAATAACATGTTTTTAGATCATTTGTATCGTATCTTTTACTACATAACTTTTCATCAAATTTCACAAACACTAAGAAAGTTTGTTTTTCGATTCAAAACAAGATTTGAACGCTTTGAGGAGTTCAAATAACATGTTTTTAGATCATTTGTATCGTATCTTTTAGTACATAACTTTTCACCAAATTTCACAAACACTAAGAAAGTTTGTTTTTCGATTCAAAACAAGATTTGAACGCTTTGAGGAGTTCAAATAACATGTTTTTAGATCATTTGTATCGTATCGTTTACTACATAACTTTTCACCAAATTTCGCAAACACTAAGAAAGTTTGTTTTTCGATTCAAAACAAGATTTTAACGCTTTGTGGAGTTCAAATAACGTGTTTTTATATCATTTGTATCGTATCTTTTAGTACATAACTTTTCACCAAATTTCACACACACTAAGGAAGTTTGTTTTTCGATTCAAAACAAGATTTTAACGCTTTGAGGAGTTCAAATAACATGTTTTTAGATCATTTGTATCGTATCTTTTACTACATAACTTCTCACCAAATTTCACAAACACTAAGGAAGTTTGTTTTTCGATTCAAATCAAGATTTTAACGCTTTGAGGAGTTCAAATAACATGTTTTTAGATCATTTGTATCGTATCTTTTACTACATAACTTTTCACCAAATTTCACAAACACTAAGAAAGTTTGTTTTTCGATTCAAAACAAGATTTTAACGCTTTGAGGAGTTCAAATAACATGTTTTTAGATCATTTGTATCGTATCTTTTACTACATAACTTTTCACCAAATTTCGCAAACACTAAGAAAGTTTGTTTTTCGATTCAAAACAAGATTTTAACGCGTTGTGGAGTTCAAATAACATGTTTTTAGATCATTTGTATCGTATCTTTTAGTACATAACTTTTCACCAAATTTCGCAAACACTAAGAAAATTTGTTTTTCAATTCAAAACTAGATTTTAACGCTTTGAGGAGTTCAAATAACGTGTTTTTAGATCATTTGTATCGTATCTTTTAGTACATAACTTTTCACCAAATTTCACAAACACTAAGAAAGTTTGTTTTTCGATTCAAAACCAGATTTTAACGCTTTGAGGAGTTCAAATAACATGTTTTTAGATCATTTGTATCGTATCTTTTAGTACATAACTTTTCACCAAATTTCACAAACACTAAGAAAGTTTGTTTTCCGATTCAAAACAAGATTTTAACGCTTTGAGGAGTTCAAATAACATGTTTTTAGATTATTTGTATTGTATCTATTACTACATAACTTTTCACCAAATTTCACAAACACTAAGAAAGTTTGTTTTTCGATTCAAAACAAGATTTTAACGCTTTGAGGAGTTCAAATAACATGTTTTTAGACCATTTGTATCGTATCTTTTAGTACATAACTTTTCACCAAATTTCACAAACACTAAGAAAGTTTGTTTTTCGATTCAAAACAAGATTTGAACGCTTTGAGGAGTTCAAATAACATGTTTTTAGATTATTTGTATTGTATCTATTACTACATAACTTTTCACCAAATTTCACAAACACTAAGAAAGTTTGTTTTTCGATTCAAAACAAGATTTTAACGCTTTGAGGAGTTCAAATAACATGTTTTTAGATCATTTGTATCGTATCTTTTACTACATAACTTTTCACCAAATTTCACAAACACTAAGAAAGTTTGTTTTTCGATTCAAAACAAGATTTTAACGCTTTGAGGAGTTCAAATAACATGTTTTTAGATCATTTGTATCGTATCTTTTACTACATAACTTTTCACCAAATTTCACAAACACTAAGAAAGTTTGTTTTTCGATTCAAAACAAGATTTTAACGCTTTGAGGAGTTCAAATAACATGTTTTTAGATCATTTGTATCGTATCTTTTAGTACATAACTTTTCACCAAATTTCACACACACTAAGAAAGTTTGTTTTTCGATTCAAAACAAGATTTTAATGTTTTGAGGAGTTCAAATAACATATTTTTAGATCATTTGTATCGTATCTTTTAGTACATAACTTTTCACCAAATTTCACAAACACTAAGAAAGTTTGTTTTTCGATTCAAAACAAGATTTTAACGCTTTGAGGAGTTCAAATAACATGTTTTTAGATCATTTGTATCGTATCTTTTACTACATAACTTTTCATCAAATTTCACAAACACTAAGAAAGTTTGTTTTTCGATTCAAAACAAGATTTTAACGCGTTGTGGAGTTCAAATAACATGTTTTTAGATCATTTGTATCGTATCTTTTAGTACATAACTTTTCAACAAATTTCACAAACACTAAGAAAGTTTGTTTTTCGATTCAAAACTAGATTTTAACGCGTTGAGGAATTCAAATAACATGTTTTTAGATCATTTGTATAGTATCTTTTAGTACATAACTTTTCACCAAATTTCACAAACACTAAGAAAGTTTGTTTTTCGATTCAAAACCAGATTTTAACGCTTTGAGGAGTTCAAATAACATGTTTTTAGATCATTTGTATCGTATCTTTTACTACATAACTTTTCACCAAATTTCACAAACACTAAGGAAGTTTGTTTTTCGATTCAAAACAATATTTTAACGCTTTGTGGAGTTCAAATAAAGTGTTTTTAGATCATTTGTATCGTATCTTTTTGTACATAACTTTTCACCAAATTTCCCAAACACTAAGAAAGTTTGTTTTTCGATTCAAAACAAGATTTTAACGCTTTGAGGAGTTCAAATAACATGTTTTTAGATCATTTGTATCGTATCTTTTACTACATAACTTTTCATCAAATTTCACAAACACTAAGAAAGTTTGTTTTTCGATTCAAAACAAGATTTTAACGCGTTGTGGAGTTCAAATAACATGTTTTTAGATCATTTGTATCGTATCTTTTAGTACATAACTTTTCAACAAATTTCACAAACACTAAGAAAGTTTGTTTTTCGATTCAAAACTAGATTTTAACGCGTTGAGGAATTCAAATAACATGTTTTTAGATCATTTGTATAGTATCTTTTAGTACATAACTTTTCACCAAATTTCACAAACACTAAGAAAGTTTGTTTTTCGATTCAAAACCAGATTTTAACGCTTTGAGGAGTTCAAATAACATGTTTTTAGATCATTTGTATCATATCTTTTACTACATAACTTTTCACCAAATTTCACAAACACTAAGGAAGTTTGTTTTTCGATTCAAAACAATATTTTAACGCTTTGTGGAGTTCAAATAACGTGTTTTTAGATCATTTGTATCGTATCTTTTTGTACATAACTTTTCACCAAATTTCCCAAACACTAAGAAAATTTGTTTTTCGATTCAAAACAAGATTTTAACGTTTTGAGGAGTTCAAATAACATGTTTTTAGATCATTTGTATCGTATCTTTTACTACATAACTTTTCATCAAATTTCACAAACACTAAGAAAGTTTGTTTTTCGATTCAAAACAAGATTTTAACGCGTTGTGGAGTTCGAATAACATGTTTTTAGATCATTTGTATCGTATCTTTTAGTACATAACTTTTCAACAAATTTCACAAACACTAAGAAAGTCTGTTTTTCGATTCAAAACTAGATTTTAACGCGTTGAGGAATTCAAATAACATGTTTTTAGATCATTTGTATAGTATCTTTTAGTACATAACTTTTCACCAAATTTCACAAACACTAAGAAAGTTTGTTTTTCGATTCAAAACAAGATTTTAATGCATTGAGGAGTTCAAATAACATGTTTTTAGATCATTTGTATCGTATCTTTTACTACATAACTTTTCACCAAATTTCACAAACACTAAGAAAGTTTGTTTTTCGATTCAAAACAAGATTTTAACGCTATGAGGAGTTCAAATAACATGTTTTTAGATCATTTGTATCGTATCTTTTACTACATAACTTTTCACCAAATTTCACAAACACTAAGAAAGTTTGTTTTTCGATTCAAAACAAGATTTTAACGCTTTGAGGAGTTCAAATAACATGTTTTTAGATCATTTGTATCGTATCTTTTACTACATAACTTTTCACCAAATTTCACAAACACTAAGAAAGTTTGTTTTTCGATTCAAAACAAGATTTTAACGCTTTGAGGAGTTCAAATAACATGTTTTTAGATCATTTGTATCGTATCTTTTACTACATAACTTTTCACCAAATTTCGCAAACACTAAGAAAGTTTGTTTTTCGATTCAAAACAAGATTTTAACGCGTTGTGGAGTTCAAATAACATGTTTTTAGATCATTTGTATCGTATCTTTTAGTACATAACTTTTCACCAAATTTCGCAAACACTAAGAAAATTTGTTTTTCAATTCAAAACTAGATTTTAACGCTTTGAGGAGTTCAAATAACGTGTTTTTAGATCATTTGTATCGTATCTTTTAGTACATAACTTTTCACCAAATTTCACAAACACTAAGAAAGTTTGTTTTTCGATTCAAAACTAGATTTTAACGCTTTGTGGAGTTCAAATAAAGTGTTTTTAGATCATTTGTATCGTATCTTTTTGTACATAACTTTTCACCAAATTTCACAAACACTAAGAAAGTTTGTTTTTCGATTCAAAACAAGATTTTAACGCTTTGAGGAGTTCAAATAACATGTTTTTAGATCATTTGTATCGTATCTTTTACTACATAACTTTTCATCAAATTTCACAAACACTAAGAAAGTTTGTTTTTCGATTCAAAACAAGATTTGAACGCTTTGAGGAGTTCAAATAACATGTTTTTAGATCATTTGTATCGTATCTTTTAGTACATAACTTTTCACCAAATTTCACAAACACTAAGAAAGTTTGTTTTTCGATTCAAAACAAGATTTGAACGCTTTGAGGAGTTCAAATAACATGTTTTTAGATCATTTGTATCGTATCGTTTACTACATAACTTTTCACCAAATTTCGCAAACACTAAGAAAGTTTGTTTTTCGATTCAAAACAAGATTTTAACGCTTTGTGGAGTTCAAATAACGTGTTTTTATATCATTTGTATCGTATCTTTTAGTACATAACTTTTCACCAAATTTCACACACACTAAGAAAGTTTGTTTTTCGATTCAAAACAAGATTTTAACGTTTTGAGGAGTTCAAATAACATGTTTTTAGATCATTTGTATCGTATCTTTTACTACATAACTTCTCACCAAATTTCACAAACACTAAGGAAGTTTGTTTTTCGATTCAAATCAAGATTTTAACGCTTTGAGGAGTTCAAATAACATGTTTTTAGATTATTTGTATCGTATCTTTTAGTACATAACTTTTCACCAAATTTCACACACACTAAGAAAGTTTGTTTTTCGATTCAAAACAAGATTTTAACGTTTTGAGGAGTTCAAATAACATGTTTTTAGATCATTTGTATCGTATCTTTTACTACATAACTTCTCACCAAATTTCACACACACTAAGGAAGTTTGTTTTTCGATTCAAATCAAGATTTTAACGTTTTGAGGAGTTCAAATAACATGTTTTTAGATCATTTGTATCGTATCTTTTACTACATAACTTCTCACCAAATTTCACAAACACTAAGGAAGTTTGTTTTTCGATTCAAATCAAGATTTTAACGCTTTGAGGAGTTCAAATAACATGTTTTTAGATTATTTGTATAGTATCTTTTAGTACATAACTTTTCACCAAATTTCACAAACACTAAGAAAGTTTGTTTTTCGATTCAAAACCAGATTTTAACGCTTTGAGGAGTTCAAATAACATGTTTTTAGATCATTTGTATCGTATCTTTTAGTACATAACGTTTCACCAAATTTCACAAACACTAAGAAAGTTTGTTTTCCGATTCAAAACAAGATTTTAACGCTTTGAGGAGTTCAAATAACATGTTTTTAGATTATTTGTATTGTATCTATTACTACATAACTTTTCACCAAATTTCACAAACACTAAGAAAGTTTGTTTTTCGATTCAAAACAAGATTTTAACGCTTTGAGGAGTTCAAATAACATGTTTTTAGACCATTTGTATCGTATCTTTTAGTACATAACTTTTCACCAAATTTCACAAACACTAAGAAAGTTTGTTTTTCGATTCAAAACAAGATTTGAACTCTTTGAGGAGTTCAAATAACATGTTTTTAGATTATTTGTATTTTATCGATTACTACATAATTTTTCACCAAATTTCACAAACACTAAGAAAGTTTGTTTTTCGATTCAAAACAAGATTTTAACGCTTTGAGGAGTTCAAATAACATGTTTTTAGATCATTTGTATCGTATCTTTTACTACATAACTTTTCACCAAATTTCACAAACACTAAGAAAGTTTGTTTTTCGATTCAAAACAAGATTTTAACGCTTTGAGGAGTTCAAATAACATGTTTTTAGATCATTTGTATCGTATCTTTTACTGCATAACTTTTCACCAAATTTCACAAACACTAATAAAGTTTGTTTTTCGATTCAAAACAAGATTTTAACGCTTTGAGGAGTTCAAATAACATGTTTTTAGATCATTTGTATCGTATCTTTTACTACATAACTTTTCATCAAATTTCACAAACACTAAGAAAGTTTGTTTTTCGATTCAAAACAAGATTTTAACGCGTTGTGGAGTTCAAATAACATGTTTTTAGATCATTTGTATCGTATCTTTTAGTACATAACTTTTCAACAAATTTCACAAACACTAAGAAAGTTTGTTTTTCGATTCAAAACTAGATTTTAACGCGTTGAGGAATTCAAATAACATGTTTTTAGATCATTTGTATAGTATCTTTTAGTACATAACTTTTCACCAAATTTCACAAACACTAAGAAAGTTTGTTTTTCGATTCAAAACCAGATTTTAACGCTTTGAGGAGTTCAAATAACATGTTTTTAGATCATTTGTATCATATCTTTTACTACATAACTTTTCACCAAATTTCACAAACACTAAGGAAGTTTGTTTTTCGATTCAAAACAATATTTTAACGCTTTGTGGAGTTCAAATAACGTGTTTTTAGATCATTTGTATCGTATCTTTTTGTACATAACTTTTCACCAAATTTCCCAAACACTAAGAAAATTTGTTTTTCGATTCAAAACAAGATTTTAACGTTTTGAGGAGTTCAAATAACATGTTTTTAGATCATTTGTATCGTATCTTTTACTACATAACTTTTCATCAAATTTCACAAACACTAAGAAAGTTTGTTTTTCGATTCAAAACAAGATTTTAACGCGTTGTGGAGTTCGAATAACATGTTTTTAGATCATTTGTATCGTATCTTTTAGTACATAACTTTTCAACAAATTTCACAAACACTAAGAAAGTCTGTTTTTCGATTCAAAACTAGATTTTAACGCGTTGAGGAATTCAAATAACATGTTTTTAGATCATTTGTATAGTATCTTTTAGTACATAACTTTTCACCAAATTTCACAAACACTAAGAAAGTTTGTTTTTCGATTCAAAACCAGATTTTAACGCTTTGAGGAGTTCAAATAACATGTTTTTAGATCATTTGTATCGTATCTTTTAGTACATAACTTTTCACCAAATTTCACAAACACTAAGAAAGTTTGTTTTCCGATTCAAAACAAGATTTTAACGCTTTGAGGAGTTCAAATAACATGTTTTTAGATTATTTGTATCGTATCTATTACTACATAACTTTTCACCAAATTTCATAAACACTAAGAAAGTTTGTTTTCCGATTCAAAACAAGATTTTAACGCTTTGAGGAGTTCAAATAACATGTTTTTAGATCATTTGTATCGTATCTTTTACTACATAACTTTTCATCAAATTTCACAAACACTAAGAAAGTTTGTTTTTCGATTCAAAACAAGATTTGAACGCTTTGAGGAGTTCAAATAACATGTTTTTAGATCATTTGTATCGTATCTTTTAGTACATAACTTTTCACCAAATTTCACAAACACTAAGAAAGTTTGTTTTTCGATTCAAAACAAGATTTGAACGCTTTGAGGAGTTCAAATAACATGTTTTTAGATCATTTGTATCGTATCTTTTACTACATAACTTTTCACCAAATTTCACAAACACTAAGAAAGTTTGTTTTTCGATTCAAAACAAGATTTTAATGCTTTGAGGAGTTCAAATAACATGTTTTTAGATCATTTGTATCGTATCTTTTACTACATAACTTTTCACCAAATTTCACAAACACTAAGAAAGTTTGTTTTTCGATTCAAAACAAGATTTTAACGCTATGAGGAGTTCAAATAACATGTTTTTAGATCATTTGTATCGTATCTTTTACTACATAACTTTTCACCAAATTTCACAAACACTAAGAAAGTTTGTTTTTCGATTCAAAACAAGATTTTAACGCTTTGAGGAGTTCAAATAACATGTTTTTAGATCATTTGTATCGTATCTTTTACTACATAACTTTTCACCAAATTTCACAAACACTAAGAAAGTTTGTTTTTCGATTCAAAACAAGATTTTAACGCTTTGAGGAGTTCAAATAACATGTTTTTAGATCATTTGTATCGTATCTTTTACTACATAACTTTTCACCAAATTTCGCAAACACTAAGAAAGTTTGTTTTTCGATTCAAAACAAGATTTTAACGCGTTGTGGAGTTCAAATAACATGTTTTTAGATCATTTGTATCGTATCTTTTAGTACATAACTTTTCACCAAATTTCGCAAACACTAAGAACATTTGTTTTTCAATTCAAAACTAGATTTTAACGCTTTGAGGAGTTCAAATAACGTGTTTTTAGATCATTTGTATCGTATCTTTTAGTACATAACTTTTCACCAAATTTCACAAACACTAAGAAAGTTTGTTTTTCGATTCAAAACAAGATTTTAACGCTTTGTGGAGTTCAAATAAAGTGTTTTTAGATCATTTGTATCGTATCTTTTTGTACATAACTTTTCACCAAATTTCACAAACACTAAGAAAGTTTGTTTTTCGATTCAAAACAAGATTTTAACGCTTTGAGGAGTTCAAATAACATGTTTTTAGATCATTTGTATCGTATCTTTTACTACATAACTTTTCATCAAATTTCACAAACACTAAGAAAGTTTGTTTTTCGATTCAAAACAAGATTTGAACGCTTTGAGGAGTTCAAATAACATGTTTTTAGATCATTTGTATCGTATCTTTTAGTACATAACTTTTCACCAAATTTCACAAACACTAAGAAAGTTTGTTTTTCGATTCAAAACAAGATTTGAACGCTTTGAGGAGTTCAAATAACATGTTTTTAGATCATTTGTATCGTATCGTTTACTACATAACTTTTCACCAAATTTCGCAAACACTAAGAAAGTTTGTTTTTCGATTCAAAACAAGATTTTAACGCTTTGTGGAGTTCAAATAACGTGTTTTTATATCATTTGTATCGTATCTTTTAGTACATAACTTTTCACCAAATTTCACACACACTAAGGAAGTTTGTTTTTCGATTCAAAACAAGATTTTAACGCTTTGAGGAGTTCAAATAACATGTTTTTAGATCATTTGTATCGTATCTTTTACTACATAACTTCTCACCAAATTTCACAAACACTAAGGAAGTTTGTTTTTCGATTCAAATCAAGATTTTAACGCTTTGAGGAGTTCAAATAACATGTTTTTAGATCATTTGTATCGTATCTTTTACTACATAACTTTTCACCAAATTTCACAAACACTAAGAAAGTTTGTTTTTCGATTCAAAACAAGATTTTAACGCTTTGAGGAGTTCAAATAACATGTTTTTAGATCATTTGTATCGTATCTTTTACTACATAACTTTTCACCAAATTTCGCAAACACTAAGAAAGTTTGTTTTTCGATTCAAAACAAGATTTTAACGCGTTGTGGAGTTCAAATAACATGTTTTTAGATCATTTGTATCGTATCTTTTAGTACATAACTTTTCACCAAATTTCGCAAACACTAAGAAAATTTGTTTTTCAATTCAAAACTAGATTTTAACGCTTTGAGGAGTTCAAATAACGTGTTTTTAGATCATTTGTATCGTATCTTTTAGTACATAACTTTTCACCAAATTTCACAAACACTAAGAAAGTTTGTTTTTCGATTCAAAACCAGATTTTAACGCTTTGAGGAGTTCAAATAACATGTTTTTAGATCATTTGTATCGTATCTTTTAGTACATAACTTTTCACCAAATTTCACAAACACTAAGAAAGTTTGTTTTCCGATTCAAAACAAGATTTTAACGCTTTGAGGAGTTCAAATAACATGTTTTTAGATTATTTGTATTGTATCTATTACTACATAACTTTTCACCAAATTTCACAAACACTAAGAAAGTTTGTTTTTCGATTCAAAACAAGATTTTAACGCTTTGAGGAGTTCAAATAACATGTTTTTAGACCATTTGTATCGTATCTTTTAGTACATAACTTTTCACCAAATTTCACAAACACTAAGAAAGTTTGTTTTTCGATTCAAAACAAGATTTGAACGCTTTGAGGAGTTCAAATAACATGTTTTTAGATTATTTGTATTGTATCTATTACTACATAACTTTTCACCAAATTTCACAAACACTAAGAAAGTTTGTTTTTCGATTCAAAACAAGATTTTAACGCTTTGAGGAGTTCAAATAACATGTTTTTAGATCATTTGTATCGTATCTTTTACTACATAACTTTTCACCAAATTTCACAAACACTAAGAAAGTTTGTTTTTCGATTCAAAACAAGATTTTAACGCTTTGAGGAGTTCAAATAACATGTTTTTAGATCATTTGTATCGTATCTTTTACTACATAACTTTTCACCAAATTTCACAAACACTAAGAAAGTTTGTTTTTCGATTCAAAACAAGATTTTAACGCTTTGAGGAGTTCAAATAACATGTTTTTAGATCATTTGTATCGTATCTTTTAGTACATAACTTTTCACCAAATTTCACACACACTAAGAAAGTTTGTTTTTCGATTCAAAACAAGATTTTAATGTTTTGAGGAGTTCAAATAACATATTTTTAGATCATTTGTATCGTATCTTTTAGTACATAACTTTTCACCAAATTTCACAAACACTAAGAAAGTTTGTTTTTCGATTCAAAACAAGATTTTAACGCTTTGAGGAGTTCAAATAACATGTTTTTAGATCATTTGTATCGTATCTTTTACTACATAACTTTTCATCAAATTTCACAAACACTAAGAAAGTTTGTTTTTCGATTCAAAACAAGATTTTAACGCGTTGTGGAGTTCAAATAACATGTTTTTAGATCATTTGTATCGTATCTTTTAGTACATAACTTTTCAACAAATTTCACAAACACTAAGAAAGTTTGTTTTTCGATTCAAAACTAGATTTTAACGCGTTGAGGAATTCAAATAACATGTTTTTAGATCATTTGTATAGTATCTTTTAGTACATAACTTTTCACCAAATTTCACAAACACTAAGAAAGTTTGTTTTTCGATTCAAAACCAGATTTTAACGCTTTGAGGAGTTCAAATAACATGTTTTTAGATCATTTGTATCGTATCTTTTACTACATAACTTTTCACCAAATTTCACAAACACTAAGGAAGTTTGTTTTTCGATTCAAAACAATATTTTAACGCTTTGTGGAGTTCAAATAAAGTGTTTTTAGATCATTTGTATCGTATCTTTTTGTACATAACTTTTCACCAAATTTCCCAAACACTAAGAAAGTTTGTTTTTCGATTCAAAACAAGATTTTAACGCTTTGAGGAGTTCAAATAACATGTTTTTAGATCATTTGTATCGTATCTTTTACTACATAACTTTTCATCAAATTTCACAAACACTAAGAAAGTTTGTTTTTCGATTCAAAACAAGATTTTAACGCGTTGTGGAGTTCAAATAACATGTTTTTAGATCATTTGTATCGTATCTTTTAGTACATAACTTTTCAACAAATTTCACAAACACTAAGAAAGTTTGTTTTTCGATTCAAAACTAGATTTTAACGCGTTGAGGAATTCAAATAACATGTTTTTAGATCATTTGTATAGTATCTTTTAGTACATAACTTTTCACCAAATTTCACAAACACTAAGAAAGTTTGTTTTTCGATTCAAAACCAGATTTTAACGCTTTGAGGAGTTCAAATAACATGTTTTTAGATCATTTGTATCATATCTTTTACTACATAACTTTTCACCAAATTTCACAAACACTAAGGAAGTTTGTTTTTCGATTCAAAACAATATTTTAACGCTTTGTGGAGTTCAAATAACGTGTTTTTAGATCATTTGTATCGTATCTTTTTGTACATAACTTTTCACCAAATTTCCCAAACACTAAGAAAATTTGTTTTTCGATTCAAAACAAGATTTTAACGTTTTGAGGAGTTCAAATAACATGTTTTTAGATCATTTGTATCGTATCTTTTACTACATAACTTTTCATCAAATTTCACAAACACTAAGAAAGTTTGTTTTTCGATTCAAAACAAGATTTTAACGCGTTGTGGAGTTCGAATAACATGTTTTTAGATCATTTGTATCGTATCTTTTAGTACATAACTTTTCAACAAATTTCACAAACACTAAGAAAGTCTGTTTTTCGATTCAAAACTAGATTTTAACGCGTTGAGGAATTCAAATAACATGTTTTTAGATCATTTGTATAGTATCTTTTAGTACATAACTTTTCACCAAATTTCACAAACACTAAGAAAGTTTGTTTTTCGATTCAAAACCAGATTTTAACGCTTTGAGGAGTTCAAATAACATGTTTTTAGATCATTTGTATCGTATCTTTTAGTACATAACTTTTCACCAAATTTCACAAACACTAAGAAAGTTTGTTTTCCGATTCAAAACAAGATTTTAACGCTTTGAGGAGTTCAAATAACATGTTTTTAGATTATTTGTATCGTATCTATTACTACATAACTTTTCACCAAATTTCACAAACACTAAGAAAGTTTGTTTTCCGATTCAAAACAAGATTTTAACGCTTTGAGGAGTTCAAATAACATGTTTTTAGATCATTTGTATCGTATCTTTTACTACATAACTTTTCATCAAATTTCACAAACACTAAGAAAGTTTGTTTTTCGATTCAAAACAAGATTTGAACGCTTTGAGGAGTTCAAATAACATGTTTTTAGATCATTTGTATCGTATCTTTTAGTACATAACTTTTCACCAAATTTCACAAACACTAAGAAAGTTTGTTTTTCGATTCAAAACAAGATTTGAACGCTTTGAGGAGTTCAAATAACATGTTTTTAGATCATTTGTATCGTATCTTTTACTACATAACTTTTCACCAAATTTCACAAACACTAAGAAAGTTTGTTTTTCGATTCAAAACAAGATTTTAATGCTTTGAGGAGTTCAAATAACATGTTTTTAGATCATTTGTATCGTATCTTTTACTACATAACTTTTCACCAAATTTCACAAACACTAAGAAAGTTTGTTTTTCGATTCAAAACAAGATTTTAACGCTATGAGGAGTTCAAATAACATGTTTTTAGATCATTTGTATCGTATCTTTTACTACATAACTTTTCACCAAATTTCACAAACACTAAGAAAGTTTGTTTTTCGATTCAAAACAAGATTTGAACGCTTTGAGGAGTTCAAATAACATGTTTTTAGATCATTTGTATCGTATCTTTTAGTACATAACTTTTCACCAAATTTCACAAACACTAAGAAAGTTTGTTTTTCGATTCAAAACAAGATTTGAACGCTTTGAGGAGTTCAAATAACATGTTTTTAGATCATTTGTATCGTATCTTTTACTACATAACTTTTCACCAAATTTCACAAACACTAAGAAAGTTTGTTTTTCGATTCAAAACAAGATTTTAATGCTTTGAGGAGTTCAAATAACATGTTTTTAGATCATTTGTATCGTATCTTTTACTACATAACTTTTCACCAAATTTCACAAACACTAAGAAAGTTTGTTTTTCGATTCAAAACAAGATTTTAACGCTATGAGGAGTTCAAATAACATGTTTTTAGATCATTTGTATCGTATCTTTTACTACATAACTTTTCACCAAATTTCACAAACACTAAGAAAGTTTGTTTTTCGATTCAAAACAAGATTTTAACGCTTTGAGGAGTTCAAATAACATGTTTTTAGATCATTTGTATCGTATCTTTTACTACATAACTTTTCACCAAATTTCACAAACACTAAGAAAGTTTGTTTTTCGATTCAAAACAAGATTTTAACGCGTTGTGGAGTTCAAATAACATGTTTTTAGATCATTTGTATCGTATCTTTTAGTACATAACTTTTCAACAAATTTCACAAACACTAAGAAAGTTTGTTTTTCGATTCAAAACTAGATTTTAACGCGTTGAGGAATTCAAATAACGTGTTTTTAGATCATTTGTATAGTATCTTTTAGTACATAACTTTTCACCAAATTTCACAAACACTAAGAAAGTTTGTTTTTCGATTCAAAACCAGATTTTAACGCTTTGAGGAGTTCAAATAACATGTTTTTAGATCATTTGTATCGTATCTTTTACTACATAACTTTTCACCAAATTTCACAAACACTAAGGAAGTTTGTTTTTCGATTCAAAACAATATTTTAACGCTTTGTGGAGTTCAAATAAAGTGTTTTTAGATCATTTGTATCGTATCTTTTTGTACATAACTTTTCACCAAATTTCCCAAACACTAAGAAAGTTTGTTTTTCGATTCAAAACAAGATTTTAACGCTTTGAGGAGTTCAAATAACATGTTTTTAGATCATTTGTATAGTATCTTTTAGTACATAACTTTTCACCAAATTTCACAAACACTAAGAAAGTTTGTTTTTCGATTCAAAACCAGATTTTAACGCTTTGAGGAGTTCAAATAACATGTTTTTAGATCATTTGTATCATATCTTTTACTACATAACTTTTCACCAAATTTCACAAACACTAAGGAAGTTTGTTTTTCGATTCAAAACAATATTTTAACGCTTTGTGGAGTTCAAATAACGTGTTTTTAGATCATTTGTATCGTATCTTTTTGTACATAACTTTTCACCAAATTTCCCAAACACTAAGAAAATTTGTTTTTCGATTCAAAACAAGATTTTAACGTTTTGAGGAGTTCAAATAACATGTTTTTAGATCATTTGTATCGTATCTTTTACTACATAACTTTTCATCAAATTTCACAAACACTAAGAAAGTTTGTTTTTCGATTCAAAACAAGATTTTAACGCGTTGTGGAGTTCGAATAACATGTTTTTAGATCATTTGTATCGTATCTTTTAGTACATAACTTTTCAACAAATTTCACAAACACTAAGAAAGTCTGTTTTTCGATTCAAAACTAGATTTTAACGCGTTGAGGAATTCAAATAACATGTTTTTAGATCATTTGTATAGTATCTTTTAGTACATAACTTTTCACCAAATTTCACAAACACTAAGAAAGTTTGTTTTTCGATTCAAAACCAGATTTTAACGCTTTGAGGAGTTCAAATAACATGTTTTTAGATCATTTGTATCGTATCTTTTAGTACATAACTTTTCACCAAATTTCACAAACACTAAGAAAGTTTGTTTTCCGATTCAAAACAAGATTTTAACGCTTTGAGGAGTTCAAATAACATGTTTTTAGATTATTTGTATCGTATCTATTACTACATAACTTTTCACCAAATTTCACAAACACTAAGAAAGTTTGTTTTCCGATTCAAAACAAGATTTTAACGCTTTGAGGAGTTCAAATAACATGTTTTTAGATCATTTGTATCGTATCTTTTACTACATAACTTTTCATCAAATTTCACAAACACTAAGAAAGTTTGTTTTTCGATTCAAAACAAGATTTGAACGCTTTGAGGAGTTCAAATAACATGTTTTTAGATCATTTGTATCGTATCTTTTAGTACATAACTTTTCACCAAATTTCACAAACACTAAGAAAGTTTGTTTTTCGATTCAAAACAAGATTTGAACGCTTTGAGGAGTTCAAATAACATGTTTTTAGATCATTTGTATCGTATCTTTTACTACATAACTTTTCACCAAATTTCACAAACACTAAGAAAGTTTGTTTTTCGATTCAAAACAAGATTTTAATGCTTTGAGGAGTTCAAATAACATGTTTTTAGATCATTTGTATCGTATCTTTTACTACATAACTTTTCACCAAATTTCACAAACACTAAGAAAGTTTGTTTTTCGATTCAAAACAAGATTTTAACGCTATGAGGAGTTCAAATAACATGTTTTTAGATCATTTGTATCGTATCTTTTACTACATAACTTTTCACCAAATTTCACAAACACTAAGAAAGTTTGTTTTTCGATTCAAAACAAGATTTGAACGCTTTGAGGAGTTCAAATAACATGTTTTTAGATCATTTGTATCGTATCTTTTAGTACATAACTTTTCACCAAATTTCACAAACACTAAGAAAGTTTGTTTTTCGATTCAAAACAAGATTTGAACGCTTTGAGGAGTTCAAATAACATGTTTTTAGATCATTTGTATCGTATCTTTTACTACATAACTTTTCACCAAATTTCACAAACACTAAGAAAGTTTGTTTTTCGATTCAAAACAAGATTTTAATGCTTTGAGGAGTTCAAATAACATGTTTTTAGATCATTTGTATCGTATCTTTTACTACATAACTTTTCACCAAATTTCACAAACACTAAGAAAGTTTGTTTTTCGATTCAAAACAAGATTTTAACGCTATGAGGAGTTCAAATAACATGTTTTTAGATCATTTGTATCGTATCTTTTACTACATAACTTTTCACCAAATTTCACAAACACTAAGAAAGTTTGTTTTTCGATTCAAAACAAGATTTTAACGCTTTGAGGAGTTCAAATAACATGTTTTTAGATCATTTGTATCGTATCTTTTACTACATAACTTTTCACCAAATTTCACAAACACTAAGAAAGTTTGTTTTTCGATTCAAAACAAGATTTTAACGCGTTGTGGAGTTCAAATAACATGTTTTTAGATCATTTGTATCGTATCTTTTAGTACATAACTTTTCAACAAATTTCACAAACACTAAGAAAGTTTGTTTTTCGATTCAAAACTAGATTTTAACGCGTTGAGGAATTCAAATAACGTGTTTTTAGATCATTTGTATAGTATCTTTTAGTACATAACTTTTCACCAAATTTCACAAACACTAAGAAAGTTTGTTTTTCGATTCAAAACCAGATTTTAACGCTTTGAGGAGTTCAAATAACATGTTTTTAGATCATTTGTATCGTATCTTTTACTACATAACTTTTCACCAAATTTCACAAACACTAAGGAAGTTTGTTTTTCGATTCAAAACAATATTTTAACGCTTTGTGGAGTTCAAATAAAGTGTTTTTAGATCATTTGTATCGTATCTTTTTGTACATAACTTTTCACCAAATTTCCCAAACACTAAGAAAGTTTGTTTTTCGATTCAAAACAAGATTTTAACGCTTTGAGGAGTTCAAATAACATGTTTTTAGATCATTTGTATCGTATCTTTTACTACATAACTTTTCACCAAATTTCACAAACACTAAGAAAGTTTGTTTTTCGATTCAAAACAAGATTTTAACGCTTTGAGGAGTTCAAATAACATGTTTTTAGATCATTTGTATCGTATCTTTTACTGCATAACTTTTCACCAAATTTCACAAACACTAATAAAGTTTGTTTTTCGATTCAAAACAAGATTTTAACGCTTTGAGGAGTTCAAATAACATGTTTTTAGATCATTTGTATCGTATCTTTTACTACATAACTTTTCATCAAATTTCACAAACACTAAGAAAGTTTGTTTTTCGATTCAAAACAAGATTTTAACGCGTTGTGGAGTTCAAATAACATGTTTTTAGATCATTTGTATCGTATCTTTTAGTACATAACTTTTCAACAAATTTCACAAACACTAAGAAAGTTTGTTTTTCGATTCAAAACTAGATTTTAACGCGTTGAGGAATTCAAATAACATGTTTTTAGATCATTTGTATAGTATCTTTTAGTACATAACTTTTCACCAAATTTCACAAACACTAAGAAAGTTTGTTTTTCGATTCAAAACCAGATTTTAACGCTTTGAGGAGTTCAAATAACATGTTTTTAGATCATTTGTATCATATCTTTTACTACATAACTTTTCACCAAATTTCACAAACACTAAGGAAGTTTGTTTTTCGATTCAAAACAATATTTTAACGCTTTGTGGAGTTCAAATAACGTGTTTTTAGATCATTTGTATCGTATCTTTTTGTACATAACTTTTCACCAAATTTCCCAAACACTAAGAAAATTTGTTTTTCGATTCAAAACAAGATTTTAACGTTTTGAGGAGTTCAAATAACATGTTTTTAGATCATTTGTATCGTATCTTTTACTACATAACTTTTCATCAAATTTCACAAACACTAAGAAAGTTTGTTTTTCGATTCAAAACAAGATTTTAACGCGTTGTGGAGTTCGAATAACATGTTTTTAGATCATTTGTATCGTATCTTTTAGTACATAACTTTTCAACAAATTTCACAAACACTAAGAAAGTCTGTTTTTCGATTCAAAACTAGATTTTAACGCGTTGAGGAATTCAAATAACATGTTTTTAGATCATTTGTATAGTATCTTTTAGTACATAACTTTTCACCAAATTTCACAAACACTAAGAAAGTTTGTTTTTCGATTCAAAACCAGATTTTAACGCTTTGAGGAGTTCAAATAACATGTTTTTAGATCATTTGTATCGTATCTTTTAGTACATAACTTTTCACCAAATTTCACAAACACTAAGAAAGTTTGTTTTCCGATTCAAAACAAGATTTTAACGCTTTGAGGAGTTCAAATAACATGTTTTTAGATTATTTGTATCGTATCTATTACTACATAACTTTTCACCAAATTTCACAAACACTAAGAAAGTTTGTTTTCCGATTCAAAACAAGATTTTAACGCTTTGAGGAGTTCAAATAACATGTTTTTAGATCATTTGTATCGTATCTTTTACTACATAACTTTTCATCAAATTTCACAAACACTAAGAAAGTTTGTTTTTCGATTCAAAACAAGATTTGAACGCTTTGAGGAGTTCAAATAACATGTTTTTAGATCATTTGTATCGTATCTTTTAGTACATAACTTTTCACCAAATTTCACAAACACTAAGAAAGTTTGTTTTTCGATTCAAAACAAGATTTGAACGCTTTGAGGAGTTCAAATAACATGTTTTTAGATCATTTGTATCGTATCTTTTACTACATAACTTTTCACCAAATTTCACAAACACTAAGAAAGTTTGTTTTTCGATTCAAAACAAGATTTTAATGCTTTGAGGAGTTCAAATAACATGTTTTTAGATCATTTGTATCGTATCTTTTACTACATAACTTTTCACCAAATTTCACAAACACTAAGAAAGTTTGTTTTTCGATTCAAAACAAGATTTTAACGCTATGAGGAGTTCAAATAACATGTTTTTAGATCATTTGTATCGTATCTTTTACTACATAACTTTTCACCAAATTTCACAAACACTGAGAAAGTTTGTTTTTCGATTCAAAACAAGATTTTAACGCTTTGAGGAGTTCAAATAACATGTTTTTAGATCATTTGTATCGTATCTTTTACTACATAACTTTTCACCAAATTTCACAAACACTAAGAAAGTTTGTTTTTCGATTCAAAACAAGATTTTAACGCTTTGAGGAGTTCAAATAACATGTTTTTAGATCATTTGTATCGTATCTTTTACTACATAACTTTTCACCAAATTTCGCAAACACTAAGAAAGTTTGTTTTTCGATTCAAAACAAGATTTTAACGCGTTGTGGAGTTCAAATAACATGTTTTTAGATCATTTGTATCGTATCTTTTAGTACATAACTTTTCACCAAATTTCGCAAACACTAAGAACATTTGTTTTTCAATTCAAAACTAGATTTTAACGCTTTGAGGAGTTCAAATAACGTGTTTTTAGATCATTTGTATCGTATCTTTTAGTACATAACTTTTCACCAAATTTCACAAACACTAAGAAAGTTTGTTTTTCGATTCAAAACAAGATTTTAACGCTTTGTGGAGTTCAAATAAAGTGTTTTTAGATCATTTGTATCGTATCTTTTTGTACATAACTTTTCACCAAATTTCACAAACACTAAGAAAGTTTGTTTTTCGATTCAAAACAAGATTTTAACGCTTTGAGGAGTTCAAATAACATGTTTTTAGATCATTTGTATCGTATCTTTTACTACATAACTTTTCATCAAATTTCACAAACACTAAGAAAGTTTGTTTTTCGATTCAAAACAAGATTTGAACGCTTTGAGGAGTTCAAATAACATGTTTTTAGATCATTTGTATCGTATCTTTTAGTACATAACTTTTCACCAAATTTCACAAACACTAAGAAAGTTTGTTTTTCGATTCAAAACAAGATTTGAACGCTTTGAGGAGTTCAAATAACATGTTTTTAGATCATTTGTATCGTATCGTTTACTACATAACTTTTCACCAAATTTCGCAAACACTAAGAAAGTTTGTTTTTCGATTCAAAACAAGATTTTAACGCTTTGTGGAGTTCAAATAACGTGTTTTTATATCATTTGTATCGTATCTTTTAGTACATAACTTTTCACCAAATTTCACACACACTAAGGAAGTTTGTTTTTCGATTCAAAACAAGATTTTAACGCTTTGAGGAGTTCAAATAACATGTTTTTAGATCATTTGTATCGTATCTTTTACTACATAACTTCTCACCAAATTTCACAAACACTAAGGAAGTTTGTTTTTCGATTCAAATCAAGATTTTAACGCTTTGAGGAGTTCAAATAACATGTTTTTAGATCATTTGTATCGTATCTTTTACTACATAACTTTTCACCAAATTTCACAAACACTAAGAAAGTTTGTTTTTCGATTCAAAACAAGATTTTAACGCTTTGAGGAGTTCAAATAACATGTTTTTAGATCATTTGTATCGTATCTTTTACTACATAACTTTTCACCAAATTTCGCATACACTAAGAAAGTTTGTTTTTCGATTCAAAACAAGATTTTAACGCGTTGTGGAGTTCAAATAACATGTTTTTAGATCATTTGTATCGTATCTTTTAGTACATAACTTTTCACCAAATTTCGCAAACACTAAGAAAATTTGTTTTTCAATTCAAAACTAGATTTTAACGCTTTGAGGAGTTCAAATAACGTGTTTTTAGATCATTTGTATCGTATCTTTTAGTACATAACTTTTCACCAAATTTCACAAACACTAAGAAAGTTTGTTTTTCGATTCAAAACCAGATTTTAACGCTTTGAGGAGTTCAAATAACATGTTTTTAGATCATTTGTATCGTATCTTTTAGTACATAACTTTTCACCAAATTTCACAAACACTAAGAAAGTTTGTTTTCCGATTCAAAACAAGATTTTAACGCTTTGAGGAGTTCAAATAACATGTTTTTAGATTATTTGTATTGTATCTATTACTACATAACTTTTCACCAAATTTCACAAACACTAAGAAAGTTTGTTTTTCGATTCAAAACAAGATTTTAACGCTTTGAGGAGTTCAAATAACATGTTTTTAGACCATTTGTATCGTATCTTTTAGTACATAACTTTTCACCAAATTTCACAAACACTAAGAAAGTTTGTTTTTCGATTCAAAACAAGATTTGAACGCTTTGAGGAGTTCAAATAACATGTTTTTAGATTATTTGTATTGTATCTATTACTACATAACTTTTCACCAAATTTCACAAACACTAAGAAAGTTTGTTTTTCGATTCAAAACAAGATTTTAACGCTTTGAGGAGTTCAAATAACATGTTTTTAGATCATTTGTATCGTATCTTTTACTACATAACTTTTCACCAAATTTCACAAACACTAAGAAAGTTTGTTTTTCGATTCAAAACAAGATTTTAACGCTTTGAGGAGTTCAAATAACATGTTTTTAGATCATTTGTATCGTATCTTTTACTACATAACTTTTCACCAAATTTCACAAACACTAAGAAAGTTTGTTTTTCGATTCAAAACAAGATTTTAACGCTTTGAGGAGTTCAAATAACATGTTTTTAGATCATTTGTATCGTATCTTTTAGTACATAACTTTTCACCAAATTTCACACACACTAAGAAAGTTTGTTTTTCGATTCAAAACAAGATTTTAATGTTTTGAGGAGTTCAAATAACATATTTTTAGATCATTTGTATCGTATCTTTTAGTACATAACTTTTCACCAAATTTCACAAACACTAAGAAAGTTTGTTTTTCGATTCAAAACAAGATTTTAACGCTTTGAGGAGTTCAAATAACATGTTTTTAGATCATTTGTATCGTATCTTTTACTACATAACTTTTCATCAAATTTCACAAACACTAAGAAAGTTTGTTTTTCGATTCAAAACAAGATTTTAACGCGTTGTGGAGTTCAAATAACATGTTTTTAGATCATTTGTATCGTATCTTTTAGTACATAACTTTTCAACAAATTTCACAAACACTAAGAAAGTTTGTTTTTCGATTCAAAACTAGATTTTAACGCGTTGAGGAATTCAAATAACATGTTTTTAGATCATTTGTATAGTATCTTTTAGTACATAACTTTTCACCAAATTTCACAAACACTAAGAAAGTTTGTTTTTCGATTCAAAACCAGATTTTAACGCTTTGAGGAGTTCAAATAACATGTTTTTAGATCATTTGTATCGTATCTTTTACTACATAACTTTTCACCAAATTTCACAAACACTAAGGAAGTTTGTTTTTCGATTCAAAACAATATTTTAACGCTTTGTGGAGTTCAAATAAAGTGTTTTTAGATCATTTGTATCGTATCTTTTTGTACATAACTTTTCACCAAATTTCCCAAACACTAAGAAAGTTTGTTTTTCGATTCAAAACAAGATTTTAACGCTTTGAGGAGTTCAAATAACATGTTTTTAGATCATTTGTATCGTATCTTTTACTACATAACTTTTCATCAAATTTCACAAACACTAAGAAAGTTTGTTTTTCGATTCAAAACAAGATTTTAACGCGTTGTGGAGTTCAAATAACATGTTTTTAGATCATTTGTATCGTATCTTTTAGTACATAACTTTTCAACAAATTTCACAAACACTAAGAAAGTCTGTTTTTCGATTCAAAACTAGATTTTAACGCCTTGAGGAATTCAAATAACATGTTTTTAGATCATTTGTATAGTATCTTTTAGTACATAACTTTTCACCAAATTTCACAAACACTAAGAAAGTTTGTTTTTCGATTCAAAACCAGATTTTAACGCTTTGAGGAGTTCAAATAACATGTTTTTAGATCATTTGTATCGTATCTTTTAGTACATAACTTTTCACCAAATTTCACAAACACTAAGAAAGTTTGTTTTCCGATTCAAAACAAGATTTTAACGCTTTGAGGAGTTCAAATAACATGTTTTTAGATTATTTGTATTGTATCTATTACTACATAACTTTTCACCAAATTTCACAAACACTAAGAAAGTTTGTTTTCCGATTCAAAACAAGATTTTAACGCTTTGAGGAGTTCAAATAACATGTTTTTAGATTATTTGTATTGTATCTATTACTACATAACTTTTCACCAAATTTCACAAACACTAAGAAAGTTTGTTTTTCGATTCAAAACAAGATTTTAACGCTTTGAGGAGTTCAAATAACATGTTTTTAGGTCATTTGTATCGTATCTTTTAGTACATAACTTTTCACCAAATTTCACAAACACTAAGAAACTTTGTTTTTCGATTCAAAACAAGATTTGAACGCTTTGAGGAGTTCAAATAACATGTTTTTAGATTATTTGTATTGTATCTATTACTACATAACTTTTCACCAAATTTCACAAACACTAAGAAAGTTTGTTTTTCGATTCAAAACAAGATTTTAACGCTTTGAGGAGTTCAAATAACATGTTTTTAGATCATTTGTATCGTATCTTTTACTACATAACTTTTCACCAAATTTCACAAACACTAAGAAAGTTTGTTTTTCGATTCAAAACAAGATTTTAATGCTTTGAGGAGTTCAAATAACATGTTTTTAGATCATTTGTATCGTATCTTTTACTACATAACTTTTCACCAAATTTCACAAACACTAAGAAAGTTTGTTTTTCGATTCAAAACAAGATTTTAACGCTATGAGGAGTTCAAATAACATGTTTTTAGATCATTTGTATCGTATCTTTTACTACATAACTTTTCACCAAATTTCACAAACACTAAGAAAGTTTGTTTTTCGATTCAAAACAAGATTTTGACGCTTTGAGGAGTTCAAATAACATGTTTTTAGATCATTTGTATCGTATCTTTTACTACATAACTTTTCACCAAATTTCACAAACACTAAGAAAGTTTGTTTTTCGATTCAAAACAAGATTTTAACGCTTTGAGGAGTTCAAATAACATGTTTTTAGATCATTTGTATCGTATCTTTTACTACATAACTTTTCACCAAATTTCACAAACACTAAGAAAGTTTGTTTTTCGATTCAAAACAAGATTTTAACGCGTTGTGGAGTTCAAATAACATGTTTTTAGATCATTTGTATCGTATCTTTTAGTACATAACTTTTCACCAAATTTCGCAAACACTAAGAAAGTTTGTTTTTCGATTCAAAACAAGATTTTAACGCTTTGAGGAGTTCAAATAACATGTTTTTAGATCATTTGTATCGTATCTTTTAGTACATAACTTTTCACCAAATTTCACAAACACTAAGAAAGTTTGTTTTTCGATTCAAAACAAGATTTTAACGCTTTGAGGAGTTCAAATAACATGCTTTTAGATCATTTGTATCGTATCTTTTACTACATAACTTTTCACCAAATTTCACAAACCCTAAGGAAGTTTGTTTTTCGATTCAAAACAAGATTTTAACGTTTTGTGGAGTTCAAATAACGTGTTTTTAGATCATTTGTATCGTATCTTTTTATACATAACTTTTCACCAAATTTCACAAACACTAAGAAAGTTTGTTTTTCGATTCAAAACAAGATTTTAACGCTTTGAGGAGTTCAAATAACATGTTTTTAGATCATTTGTATCGTATCTTTTACTACATAACTTTTCATCAAATTTCACAAACACTAAGAAAGTTTGTTTTTCGATTCAAAACAAGATTTTAACGCGTTGTGGAGTTCAAATAACATGTTTTTAGATCATTTGTATCGTATCTTTTAGTACATAACTTTTCAACAAATTTCACAAACACTAAGAAAGTTTGTTTTTCGATTCAAAACAAGATTTTAACGCGTTGAGGAATTCAAATAACATGTTTTTAGATCATTTGTATAGTATCTTTTAGTACATAACTTTTCACCAAATTTCACAAACACTAAGAAAGTTTGTTTTTCGATTCAA
This sequence comes from Luzula sylvatica, assembly GCA_946800325.1. Classification (NCBI taxonomy): domain Eukaryota; kingdom Viridiplantae; phylum Streptophyta; class Magnoliopsida; order Poales; family Juncaceae; genus Luzula; species Luzula sylvatica. Next base: position 74,744,145 of record OX326956.1, on the reverse strand, counting down.
AACCAGATTTTAACGCTTTGAGGAGTTCAAATAACATGTTTTTAGATCATTTGTATCGTATCTTTTAGTACATAACTTTTCACCAAATTTCACAAACACTAAGAAAGTTTGTTTTCCGATTCAAAACAAGATTTTAACGCTTTGAGGAGTTCAAATAACATGTTTTTAGATTATTTGTATTGTATCTATTACTACATAACTTTTCACCAAATTTCACAAACACTAAGAAAGTTTGTTTTTCGATTCAAAACAAGATTTTAACGCTTTGAGGAGTTCAAATAACATGTTTTTAGATCATTTGTATCGTATCTTTTACTACATAACTTTTCACCAAATTTCACAAACACTAAGAAAGTTTGTTTTTCGATTCAAAACAAGATTTCAACGCTTTGAGGAGTTCAAATAACATGCTTTTAGATCATTTGTATCGTATCTTTTACTACATAACTTTTCACCAAATTTCAGAAACACTAAGAAAGTTTGTTTTTCGATTCAAAACAAGATTCTAACGCTTTGAGGAGTTCAAATAACATGTTTTTAGATCATTTGTATCGTATCTTTTACTACATAACTTTTCACCAAATTTCGCAAACACTAAGAAAGTTTGTTTTTCGATTCAAAACAAGATTTTAACGCTTTGAGGAGTTCAAATAACATGTTTTTAGATCATTTGTATCGTATCTTTTACTACATAACTTTTCACCAAATTTCGCAAACACTAAGAAAGTTTGTTTTTAGATTCAAAACAAGATTTTAACGCGTTGTGGAGTTCAAATAACATGTTTTTAGATCATTTGTATCGTATCTTTTAGTACATAACTTTTCTTCAAATTTCGCAAACACTAAGAAAGTTTGTTTTTCGATTCAAAACTAGATTTTAACGCTTTGAGGAGTTCAAATAACGTGTTTTTAGATCATTTGTATCGTATCTTTTAGTACATAACTTTTCACCAAATTTCGCAAACACTAAGAAAGTTTGTTTTTCGATTCAAAACAAGATTTTAACGTTTTGAGGAGTTCGAATAACATGTTTCTAGATCATTTGTATCGTATATTTTAGTACATAAATTTTCACAAAATTTCGCAAACACTAAGAAAGTTTGTTTTTCGATTCAAAACAAGATTTTATCACTTTGAGGAGTTCAAATAACATGCTTTTAGATCATTTGTATCGTATCTTTTAGTACATAACTTTTCACCAAAGTTCACAAACACTAAGAAAGTTTGTTTTCCGATTCAAAACAAGATTTTAACGCTTTGAGGAGTTCAAATAACATGTTTTTAGATTATTTGTATTGTATCTATTACTACATAACTTTTCACCAAATTTCACAAACACTAAGAAAGTTTGTTTTCCGATTCAAAACAAGATTTTAACGCTTTGAGGAGTTCAAATAACATGTTTTTAGATTATTTGTATTGTATCTATTACTACATAACTTTTCACCAAATTTCACAAACACTAAGAAAGTTTGTTTTTCGATTCAAAACAAGATTTTAACGCTTTGAGGAGTTCAAATAACATGTTTTTAGGTCATTTGTAACGTATCTTTTAGTACATAACTTTTCACCAAATTTCACAAACACTAAGAAACTTTGTTTTTCGATTCAAAACAAGATTTGAACGCTTTGAGGAGTTCAAATAACATGTTTTTAGATTATTTGTATTGTATCTATTACTACATAACTTTTCACCAAATTTCACAAACACTAAGAAAGTTTGTTTTTCGATTCAAAACAAGATTTTAACGCTTTGAGGAGTTCAAATAACATGTTTTTAGATCATTTGTATCGTATCTTTTACTACATAACTTTTCACCAAATTTCACAAACACTAAGAAAGTTTGTTTTTCGATTCAAAACAAGATTTTAATGCTTTGAGGAGTTCAAATAACATGTTTTTAGATCATTTGTATCGTATCTTTTACTACATAACTTTTCACCAAATTTCACAAACACTAAGAAAGTTTGTTTTTCGATTCAAAACAAGATTTTAACGCTATGAGGAGTTCAAATAACATGTTTTTAGATCATTTGTATCGTATCTTTTACTACATAACTTTTCACCAAATTTCACAAACACTAAGAAAGTTTGTTTTTCGATTCAAAACAAGATTTTGACGCTTTGAGGAGTTCAAATAACATGTTTTTAGATCATTTGTATCGTATCTTTTACTACATAACTTTTCACCAAATTTCACAAACACTAAGAAAGTTTGTTTTTCGATTCAAAACAAGATTTTAACGCTTTGAGGAGTTCAAATAACATGTTTTTAGATCATTTGTATCGTATCTTTTACTACATAACTTTTCACCAAATTTCACAAACACTAAGAAAGTTTGTTTTTCGATTCAAAACAAGATTTTAACGCGTTGTGGAGTTCAAATAACATGTTTTTAGATCATTTGTATCGTATCTTTTAGTACATAACTTTTCACCAAATTTCGCAAACACTAAGAAAGTTTGTTTTTCGATTCAAAACAAGATTTTAACGCTTTGAGGAGTTCAAATAACATGCTTTTAGATCATTTGTATCGTATCTTTTACTACATAACTTTTCACCAAATTTCACAAACACTAAGGAAGTTTGTTTTTCGATTCAAAACAAGATTTTAACGTTTTGTGGAGTTCAAATAACGTGTTTTTAGATCATTTGTATCGTATCTTTTTATACATAACTTTTCACCAAATTTCACAAACACTAAGAAAGTTTGTTTTTCGATTCAAAACAAGATTTTAACGCTTTGAGGAGTTCAAATAACATGTTTTTAGATCATTTGTATCGTATCTTTTACTACATAACTTTTCATCAAATTTCACAAACACTAAGAAAGTTTGTTTTTCGATTCAAAACAAGATTTTAACGCGTTGTGGAGTTCAAATAACATGTTTTTAGATCATTTGTATCGTATCTTTTAGTACATAACTTTTCAACAAATTTCACAAACACTAAGAAAGTTTGTTTTTCGATTCAAAACTAGATTTTAACGCGTTGAGGAATTCAAATAACATGTTTTTAGATCATTTGTATAGTATCTTTTAGTACATAACTTTTCACCAAATTTCACAAACACTAAGAAAGTTTGTTTTTCGATTCAAAACCAGATTTTAACGCTTTGAGGAGTTCAAATAACATGTTTTTAGATCATTTGTATCGTATCTTTTAGTACATAACTTTTCACCAAATTTCACAAACACTAAGAAAGTTTGTTTTCCGATTCAAAACAAGATTTTAACGCTTTGAGGAGTTCAAATAACATGTTTTTAGATTATTTGTATTGTATCTATTACTACATAACTTTTCACCAAATTTCACAAACACTAAGAAAGTTTGTTTTTCGATTCAAAACAAGATTTTAACGCTTTGAGGAGTTCAAATAACATGTTTTTAGATCATTTGTATCGTATCTTTTACTACATAACTTTTCACCAAATTTCACAAACACTAAGAAAGTTTGTTTTTCGATTCAAAACAAGATTTCAACGCTTTGAGGAGTTCAAATAACATGCTTTTAGATCATTTGTATCGTATCTTTTACTACATAACTTTTCACCAAATTTCACAAACACTAAGAAAGTTTGTTTTTCGATTCAAAACAAGATTCTAACGCTTTGAGGAGTTCAAATAACATGTTTTTAGATCATTTGTATCGTATCTTTTACTACATAACTTTTCACCAAATTTCGCAAACACTAAGAAAGTTTGTTTTTCGATTCAAAACAAGATTTTAACGCTTTGAGGAGTTCAAATAACATGTTTTTAGATCATTTGTATCGTATCTTTTACTACATAACTTTTCACCAAATTTCGCAAACACTAAGAAAGTTTGTTTTTAGATTCAAAACAAGATTTTAACGCGTTGTGGAGTTCAAATAACATGTTTTTAGATCATTTGTATCGTATCTTTTAGTACATAACTTTTCTTCAAATTTCGCAAACACTAAGAAAGTTTGTTTTTCGATTCAAAACTAGATTTTAACGCTTTGAGGAGTTCAAATAACGTGTTTTTAGATCATTTGTATCGTATCTTTTAGTACATAACTTTTCACCAAATTTCGCAAACACTAAGAAAGTTTGTTTTTCGATTCAAAACAAGATTTTAACGTTTTGAGGAGTTCGAATAACATGTTTCTAGATCATTTGTATCGTATATTTTAGTACATAAATTTTCACAAAATTTCGCAAACACTAAGAAAGTTTGTTTTTCGATTCAAAACAAGATTTTATCACTTTGAGGAGTTCAAATAACATGCTTTTAGATCATTTGTATCGTATCTTTTAGTACTTAACTTTTCACCAAAGTTCACAAACACTAAGAAAGTTTGTTTTTCGATTCAAAACAAGATTTTAACGTTTTGAGGAGGTCAAATAACATGTTTTTAGATCATTTGTATCGTATCTTTTAGTACATAAATTTTCACCAAATTTCGCAGACACTAAGAAAGTTTGTTTTTCGATTCAAAACAAGATTTTAACGCTTTGAGGAGTTCAAATAACATGCTTTTAGATCATTCGTATCGTATATTTTACTACTTAAATTTTCACCAAAGTTCACAAACACTAAGAAAATTTGTTTTTCGATTCAAAACCAGATTTTAACGCTTTGAGGAGTTCAAATAACATGTTTTTAGATCATTTGTATCGTATCTTTTAGTACATAACTTTTCACCAAATTTCACAAACACTAAGAAATTTTGTTTTTCGATTCAAAACAAGATTTGAACGCTTTGAGGAGTTCAAATAACATGTTTTTAGATTATTTGTATTGTATCTATTACTACATAAGTTTTCACCAAATTTCACAAACACTAAGAAAGTTTGTTTTTCGATTCAAAACAAGATTTTAACGTTTTGAGGAGTTCAAATAACATGTTTTTAGATCATTTGTATCGTATCTTTTACTACATAACTTTTCACCAAATTTCACAAACACTAAGAAAGTTTGTTTTTCGATTCAAAACTAGATTTTAACGCTTTGAGGAGTTCAAATAACGTGTTTTTAGATCATTTGTATCGTATATTTTAGTACATAACTTTTCACCAAATTTCACAAACACTAAGAAAGTTTGTTTTTCGATTCAAAACAAGATTTTAACGTTTTGAGGAGTTCAAATAACATGTTTTTAGATCATTTGTATCGTATATTTTAGTACATAACTTTTCACCAAATTTCACAAACACTAAGAAAGTTTGTTTTTTGATTCAAAACAAGATTTTAACGCTTTGAGGAGTTCAAATAACATGTTTTTAGATCATTTGTATCGTATCTTTTACTACATAACTTTTCACCCAATTTCACACACACTAAGAAAGTTTGTTTTTCGATTCAAAACAAGATTTTAACGTTTTGATGAGTTCAAATAACATGTTTTTAGATCATTTGTATCGTATCTTTTAGTACATAAATTTACACCAAATTTCGCAGACACGAAGAAAGTTTGTTTTTCGATTCAAAACAAGATTTTAACGCTTTGAGGAGTTCAAATAACATGCTTTCAGATCATTTGTATCGTATCTTTTACTACTTAACTTTTCACCAAAGTTCACAAACACTAAGAAAGTTTGTTTTTCGATTCAAAACCAGATTTTAACGCTTTGAGGAGTTCAAATAACATGTTTTGAGATCATTTGTATCGTATCTTTTTGTACATAACTTTTCACCAAAGTTCACAAACACTAAAAAAGTTTGTTTTTCGATTCAAAACCAGATTTTAACGCTTTGAGGAGTTCAAATAACGTGTTTTTAGATCATTTGTATCGTATCTTTTACTACATAACTTTTCACCAAATTTCACAAACACTAAGAAAGTTTGTTTTTCGATTCAAAACAAGATTTTAACGCTTTGAGGAGTTCAAATAACATGTTTTTAGATCATTTGTATCGTATCTTTTTCTACAAAACTTTTCACCAAATTTCACAAACACTAAGAAAGTTTGTTTTTCGATTCAAAACAAGATTTTAACGCTTTGTGGAGTTCAAATATCGTGTTTTTATATCATTTGTATCGTATCTTTTAGTACATAACTTTTCACCAAATTTCACACACACTAAGAAAGTTTGTTTTTCGATTCAAAACAAGATTTTAACGTTTTGAGGAGTTCAAATAACATGTTTTTAGATCATTTGTATCGTATCTTTTACTACATAACTTTTCACCCAATTTCACACACACTAAGAAAGTTTGTTTTTCGATTCAAAACAAGATTTTAACGCTTTGTGGAGTTCCAATAACATGTTTTTAGATCATTTGTATCGTATCTTTTACTACATAACTTTTCACCCAATTTCACACACACTAAGAAAGTTTGTTTTTCGATTCAAAACAAGATTTTAACGTTTTGAGGAGTTCAAATAACATGTTTTTAGATCATTTGTATCGTATATTTTAGTACATAACTTTTCACCAAATTTCACAAACACTAAGAAAGTTTGTTTTTCGATTCAAAACAAGATTTCAACGCTTTAAGGTGTTCAAATAACATGTTTTTAGATCATTTGTATCGTATCTTTTACTACATAACTTTTCACCCAATTTCACACAGACTAAGAAAGTTTGTTTTTCGATTCAAAACAAGATTTTAACGTTTTGAGGAGTTCAAATAACATGTTTTTAGATCATTTGTATCGTATCTTTTAGTACATAAATTTTCACCAAATTTCGCAGACACTAAGAAAGTTTGTTTTTCGATTCAAAACAAGATTTTAACGCTTTGAGGAGTTCAAATAACATGCTTTTAGATCATTTGTATCGTATCTTTTACTACTTAACTTTTCACCAAAGTTCACAAACACTAAGAAAGTTTGTTTTTCGATTCAAAACCAGATTTTAACGCTTTGAGGAGTTCAAATAACATGTTTTTAGATCATTTGTATCGTATCTTTTAGTACATAACTTTTCACCAAATTTCACAAACACTAAGAAAGTTTGTTTTTCGATTCAAAACAAGATTTGAACGCTTTGAGGAGTTCGAATAACATGTTTTTAGATCATTTGTATCGAATCTTTTAGTACATAACTTTTCACCAAATTTCACAACCACTAAGAAAGTTTGTTTTTCGATTCAAAACAAGATTTTAACACTTTGTGGAGTTCCAATAACATGTTTTTAGATCATTTGTATCGTATCTTTTACTACATAACTTTTCACCAAATTTCACAAACAATAAGAAAGTTTGTTTTTCGATTCAAAACAAGATTTTAACGCTTTGAGGAGTTCAAATAACATGTTTTGAGATCATTTGTATCATATCTTTTAGTACATAACTTTTCACCAAAGTTCACAAACACTAAAAAAGTTTGTTTTTCGATTCAAAACCAGATTTTAACGCTTTGAGGAGTTCAAATAACGTATTTTTAGATCATTTGTATCGTATCTTTTACTACATAACTTTTCACCAAATTTCACAAACACTAAGAAAGTTTGTTTGTCGATTCAAAACAAGATTTTAACGCTTTTAGGAGTTCAAATAACATGTTCTTAGATCATTTGTATCGTATCTTTTTCTACATAATTTTCCACCAAATTTCACAAACACTAAGAAAGTTTGTTTTTCGATTCAAAACAAGATTTTATCGCTTTGTGGAGTTCAAATAACGTGTTTTTATGTCATTTGTATCGTATCTTTTAGTACATAACTTTTCACCAAATTTCACACACACTATGGAATTTTGTTTTTCGATTCAATACAAGATTTTAACGTTTTGAGGAGTTCAAATAACATGTTTTTAGATCATTTGTATCGTATCTTTTTCTACAAAACTTTTCACCAAATTTCACAAACACTAAGAAAGTTTGTTTTTTGATTCAAAACAAGATTTTAACGCTTTGTGGAGTTCAAATAACGTGTTTTTATATCATTTGTATCGTATCTTTTAGTACATAACTTTTCACCAAATTTCACACACACTAAGAAAGTTTGTTTTTCGATTCAAAACAAGATTTTAACGTTTTGAGGAGTTCAAATAACATGTTTTTAGATCATTTGTATCGTATCTTTTACTACATAACTTTTCACCCAATTTCACACACACTAAGAAAGTTTGTTTTTCGATTCAAAACAAGATTTTAACGCTTTGTGGAGTTCCAATAACATGTTTTTAGATCATTTGTATCGTATCTTTTACTACATAACTTTTCACCCAATTTCACACACACTAAGAAAGTTTGTTTTTCGATTCAAAACAAGATTTTAACGTTTTGAGGAGTTCAAATAACATGTTTTTAGATCATTTGTATCGTATATTTTAGTACATAACTTTTCACCAAATTTCACAAACACTAAGAAAGTTTGTTTTTCGATTCAAAACAAGATTTCAACGCTTTGAGGTGTTCAAATAACATGTTTTTAGATCATTTGTATCGTATCTTTTACTACATAACTTTTCACCCAATTTCACACAGACTAAGAAAGTTTGTTTTTCGATTCAAAACAAGATTTTAACGTTTTGAGGAGTTCAAATAACATGTTTTTAGATCATTTGTATCGTATCTTTTAGTACATAAATTTTCACCAAATTTCGCAGACACTAAGAAAGTTTGTTTTTCGATTCAAAACAAGATTTTAACGCTTTGAGGAGTTCAAATAACATGCTTTTAGATCATTTGTATCGTATCTTTTACTACTTAACTTTTCACCAAAGTTCACAAACACTAAGAAAGTTTGTTTTTCGATTCAAAACCAGATTTTAACGCTTTGAGGAGTTCAAATAACATGTTTTTAGATCATTTGTATCGTATCTTTTAGTACATAACTTTTCACCAAATTTCACAAACACTAAGAAAGTTTGTTTTTCGATTCAAAACAAGATTTGAACGCTTTGAGGAGTTCGAATAACATGTTTTTAGATCATTTGTATCGTATCTTTTAGTACATAACTTTTCACCAAATTTCACAAACACTAAGAAAGTTTGTTTTTCGATTCAAAACAAGATTTTAACGCTTTGTGGAGTTCCAATAACATGTTTTTAGATCATTTGTATCGTATCTTTTACTACATAACTTTTCACCAAATTTCACAAACAATAAAAAGTTTGTTTTTCGATTCAAAACAAGATTTTAACGCTTTGAGGAGTTCAAATAACATGTTTTGAGATCATTTGTATCATATCTTTTAGTACATAACTTTTCACCAAAGTTCACAAACACTAAAAAAGTTTGTTTTTCGATTCAAAACCAGATTTTAACGCTTTGAGGAGTTCAAATAACGTATTTTTAGATCATTTGTATCGTATCTTTTACTACATAACTTTTCACCAAATTTCACAAACACTAAGAAAGTTTGTTTGTCGATTCAAAACAAGATTTTAACGCTTTGAGGAGTTCAAATAACATGTTTTTAGATCATTTGTATCGTATCTTTTTCTACATAATTTTCCACCAAATTTCACAAACACTAAGAAAGTTTGTTTTTCGATTCAAAACAAGATTTTATCGCTTTGTGGAGTTCAAATAACGTGTTTTTATGTCATTTGTATCGTATCTTTTAGTACATAACTTTTCACCAAATTTCACACACACTATGAAATTTTGTTTTTCGATTCAATACAAGATTTTAACGTTTTGAGGAGTTCAAATAACATGTTTTTAGATCATTTGTATCGTATCTTTTACTACATAACTTTTCACCCAATTTCACACACACTAAGAAAGTTTGTTTTTCGATTCAAAACAAGATTTTAACGTTTTGAGGAGTTCAAATAACATGTTTTTAGATCATTTGTATCGTATATTTTAGTACATAACTTTTCACCAAATTTCACAAACACTAAGAAAGTTTGTTTTTTGATTCAAAACAAGATTTTAACGCTTTGAGGAGTTCAAATAACATGTTTTTAGATCATTTGTATCGTATCTTTTACTACATAACTTTTCACCCAATTTCACACACACTAAGAAAGATTGTTTTTCGATTCAAAACAAGATTTTAACGTTTTGAGGAGTTCAAATAACATGTTTTTAGATCATTTGTATCGTATCTTTTAGTACATAAATTTTCACCAAATTTCGCAGACACTAAGAAAGTTTGTTTTTCGATTCAAAACAAGATTTTAACGCTTTGAGGAGTTCAAATAACATGCTTTTAGATCATTTGTATCGTATCTTTTACTACTTAACTTTTCACCAAAGTTCACAAACACTAAGAAAGTTTGTTTTTCGATTCAAAACAAGATTTGAACGCTTTGAGGAGTTCAAATAACATGTTTTTAGATTATTTGTATTGTATCTATTAACTTTTCACCAAATTTCACAAACACTAAGAAAGTTTGTTTTTCGATTCAAAACAAGATTTTAACGCTTTGAGGAGTTCAAATAACATGTTTTTAGATCATTTGTATCGTATCTTTTACTACATAACTTTTCACCAAATTTCACAAACACTAAGAAAGTTTGTTTTTCGATTCAAAACAAGATTTTAACGCTTTGAGGAGTTCAAATAACATGTTTTTAGATCATTTGTATCGTATCTTTTACTACATAACTTTTCACCAAATTTCACAAACACTAAGAAAGTTTGTTTTCCGATTCAAAACAAGATTTTAACGCATTGTGGAGTTCAAATAACATGTTTTTAGATCATCTGTATCGTATCTTTTAGTACATAACTTTTCACCAAATTTCACAAACACTAAGAAAGTTTGTTTTTCGATTCAAAACAAGATTTTAACGCTTTGAGGAGTTCAAATAACATGTTTTTAGATCATTTGTATCGTATATTTTAGTACATAACTTTTCACCAAATTTCACAAACACTAAGAAAGTTTGTTTTTTGATTCAAAACAAGATTTTAACGCTTTGAGGAGTTCAAATAACATGTTTTTAGATCATTTGTATCGTATCTTTTACTACATAACTTTTCACCCAATTTCACACACACTAAGAAAGTTTGTTTTTCGATTCAAAACAAGATTTTAACGTTTTGATGAGTTCAAATAACATGTTTTTAGATCATTTGTATCGTATCTTTTAGTACATAAATTTACACCAAATTTCGCTGACACGAAGAAAGTTTGTTTTTCGATTCAAAACAAGATTTTAACGCTTTGAGGAGTTCAAATAACATGCTTTTAGATCATTTGTATCGTATCTTTTACTACTTAACTTTTCACCAAAGTTCACAAACACTAAGAAAGTTTGTTTTTCGATTCAAAACCAGATTTTAACGCTTTGAGGAGTTCAAATAACATGTTTTGAGATCATTTGTATCGTATCTTTTTGTACATAACTTTTCACCAAAGTTCACAAACACTAAAAAAGTTTGTTTTTCGATTCAAAACCAGATTTTAACGCTTTGAGGAGTTCAAATAACGTGTTTTTAGATCATTTGTATCGTATCTTTTACTACATAACTTTTCACCAAATTTCACAAACACTAAGAAAGTTTGTTTTTCGATTCAAAACAAGATTTTAACGCTTTGAGGAGTTCAAATAACATGTTTTTAGATCATTTGTATCGTATCTTTTTCTACAAAACTTTTCACCAAATTTCACAAACACTAAGAAAGTTTGTTTTTCGATTCAAAACAAGATTTTAACGCTTTGTGGAGTTCAAATAACGTGTTTTTATATCATTTGTATCGTATCTTTTAGTACATAACTTTTCACCAAATTTCACACACACTAAGAAAGTTTGTTTTTCGATTCAAAACAAGATTTTAACGTTTTGAGGAGTTCAAATAACATGTTTTTAGATCATTTGTATCGTATCTTTTACTACATAACTTTTCACCCAATTTCACACACACTAAGAAAGTTTGTTTTTCGATTCAAAACAAGATTTTAACGCTTTGTGGAGTTCCAATAACATGTTTTTAGATCATTTGTATCGTATCTTTTACTACATAACTTTTCACCCAATTTCACACACACTAAGAAAGTTTGTTTTTCGATTCAAAACAAGATTTTAACGTTTTGAGGAGTTCAAATAACATGTTTTTAGATCATTTGTATCGTATATTTTAGTACATAACTTTTCACCAAATTTCACAAACACTAAGAAAGTTTGTTTTTCGATTCAAAACAAGATTTCAACGCTTTGAGGTGTTCAAATAACATGTTTTTAGATCATTTGTATCGTATCTTTTACTACATAACTTTTCACCCAATTTCACACAGACTAAGAAAGTTTGTTTTTCGATTCAAAACAAGATTTTAACATTTTGAGGAGTTCAAATAACATGTTTTTAGATCATTTGTATCGTATCTTTTAGTACATAAATTTTCACCAAATTTCGCAGACACTAAGAAAGTTTGTTTTTCGATTCAAAACAAGATTTTAACGCTTTGAGGAGTTCAAATAACATGCTTTTAGATCATTTGTATCGTATCTTTTACTACTTAACTTTTCACCAAAGTTCACAAACACTAAGAAAGTTTGTTTTTCGATTCAAAACCAGATTTTAACGCTTTGAGGAGTTCAAATAACATGTTTTTAGATCATTTGTATCGTATCTTTTAGTACATAACTTTTCACCAAATTTCACAAACACTAAGAAAGTTTGTTTTTCGATTCAAAACAAGATTTGAACGCTTTGAGGAGTTCGAATAACATGTTTTTAGATCATTTGTATCGTATCTTTTAGTACATAACTTTTCACCAAATTTCACAACCACTAAGAAAGTTTGTTTTTCGATTCAAAACAAGATTTTAACACTTTGTGGAGTTCCAATAACATGTTTTTAGATCATTTGTATCGTATCTTTTACTACATAACTTTTCACCAAATTTCACAAAAAATAAGAAAGTTTGTTTTTCGATTCAAAACAAGATTTTAACGCTTTGAGGAGTTCAAATAACATGTTTTGAGATCATTTGTATCATATCTTTTAGTACATAACTTTTCACCAAAGTTCACAAACACTAAAAAAGTTTGTTTTTCGATTCAAAACCAGATTTGAACGCTTTGAGGAGTTCAAATAACGTATTTTTAGATCATTTGTATCGTATCTTTTACTACATAACTTTTCACCAAATTTCACAAACACTAAGAAAGTTTGTTTGTCGATTCAAAACAAGATTTTAACGCTTTTAGGAGTTCAAATAACATGTTCTTAGATCATTTGTATCGTATCTTTTTCTACATAATTTTCCACCAAATTTCACAAACACTAAGAAAGTTTGTTTTTCGATTCAAAACAAGATTTTATCGCTTTGTGGAGTTCAAATAACGTGTTTTTATGTCATTTGTATCGTATCTTTTAGTACATAACTATTCACCAAATTTCACACACACTATGAAATTTTGTTTTTCGATTCAATACAAGATTTTAACGTTTTGAGGAGTTCAAATAACATGTTTTTAGATCATTTGTATCGTATCTTTTTCTACAAAACTTTTCACCAAATTTCACAAACACTAAGAAAGTTTGTTTTTCGATTCAAAACAAGATTTTAACGCTTTGTGGAGTTCAAATAACGTGTTTTTATATCATTTGTATCGTATCTTTTAGTACATAACTTTTCACCAAATTTCACACACACTAAGAAAGTTTGTTTTTCGATTCAAAACAAGATTTTAACGTTTTGAGGAGTTCAAATAACATGTTTTTAGATCATTTGTATCGTATCTTTTACTACATAACTTTTCACCCAATTTCACACACACTAAGAAAGTTTGTTTTTCGATTCAAAACAAGATTTTAACGCTTTGTGGAGTTCCAATAACATGTTTTTAGATCATTTGTATCGTATCTTTTACTACATAACTTTTCACCCAATTTCACACACACTAAGAAAGTTTGTTTTTTGATTCAAAACAAGATTTTAACGCTTTGAGGAGTTCAAATAACATGTTTTTAGATCATTTGTATCGTATCTTTTACTACATAACTTTTCACCCAATTTCACACACACTAAGAAAGTTTGTTTTTCGATTCAAAACAAGATTTTAACGTTTTGATGAGTTCAAATAACATGTTTTTAGATCATTTGTATCGTATCTTTTAGTACATAAATTTACACCAAATTTCGCTGACACGAAGAAAGTTTGTTTTTCGATTCAAAACAAGATTTTAACGCTTTGAGGAGTTCAAATAACATGCTTTTAGATCATTTGTATCGTATCTTTTACTACTTAACTTTTCACCAAAGTTCACAAACACTAAGAAAGTTTGTTTTTCGATTCAAAACCAGATTTTAACGCTTTGAGGAGTTCAAATAACATGTTTTGAGATCATTTGTATCGTATCTTTTTGTACATAACTTTTCACCAAAGTTCACAAACACTAAAAAAGTTTGTTTTTCGATTCAAAACCAGATTTTAACGCTTTGAGGAGTTCAAATAACGTGTTTTTAGATCATTTGTATCGTATCTTTTACTACATAACTTTTCACCAAATTTCACAAACACTAAGAAAGTTTGTTTTTCGATTCAAAACAAGATTTTAACGCTTTGAGGAGTTCAAATAACATGTTTTTAGATCATTTGTATCGTATCTTTTTCTACAAAACTTTTCACCAAATTTCACAAACACTAAGAAAGTTTGTTTTTCGATTCAAAACAAGATTTTAACGCTTTGTGGAGTTCAAATAACGTGTTTTTATATCATTTGTATCGTATCTTTTAGTACATAACTTTTCACCAAATTTCACACACACTAAGAAAGTTTGTTTTTCGATTCAAAACAAGATTTTAACGTTTTGAGGAGTTCAAATAACATGTTTTTAGATCATTTGTATCGTATCTTTTACTACATAACTTTTCACCCAATTTCACACACACTAAGAAAGTTTGTTTTTCGATTCAAAACAAGATTTTAACGCTTTGTGGAGTTCCAATAACATGTTTTTAGATCATTTGTATCGTATCTTTTACTACATAACTTTTCACCCAATTTCACACACACTAAGAAAGTTTGTTTTTCGATTCAAAACAAGATTTTAACGTTTTGAGGAGTTCAAATAACATGTTTTTAGATCATTTGTATCGTATATTTTAGTACATAACTTTTCACCAAATTTCACAAACACTAAGAAAGTTTGTTTTTCGATTCAAAACAAGATTTCAACGCTTTGAGGTGTTCAAATAACATGTTTTTAGATCATTTGTATCGTATCTTTTACTACATAACTTTTCACCCAATTTCACACAGACTAAGAAAGTTTGTTTTTCGATTCAAAACAAGATTTTAACATTTTGAGGAGTTCAAATAACATGTTTTTAGATCATTTGTATCGTATCTTTTAGTACATAAATTTTCACCAAATTTCGCAGACACTAAGAAAGTTTGTTTTTCGATTCAAAACAAGATTTTAACGCTTTGAGGAGTTCAAATAACATGCTTTTAGATCATTTGTATCGTATCTTTTACTACTTAACTTTTCACCAAAGTTCACAAACACTAAGAAAGTTTGTTTTTCGATTCAAAACCAGATTTTAACGCTTTGAGGAGTTCAAATAACATGTTTTTAGATCATTTGTATCGTATCTTTTAGTACATAACTTTTCACCAAATTTCACAAACACTAAGAAAGTTTGTTTTTCGATTCAAAACAAGATTTGAACGCTTTGAGGAGTTCGAATAACATGTTTTTAGATCATTTGTATCGTATCTTTTAGTACATAACTTTTCACCAAATTTCACAACCACTAAGAAAGTTTGTTTTTCGATTCAAAACAAGATTTTAACACTTTGTGGAGTTCCAATAACATGTTTTTAGATCATTTGTATCGTATCTTTTACTACATAACTTTTCACCAAATTTCACAAAAAATAAGAAAGTTTGTTTTTCGATTCAAAACAAGATTTTAACGCTTTGAGGAGTTCAAATAACATGTTTTGAGATCATTTGTATCATATCTTTTAGTACATAACTTTTCACCAAAGTTCACAAACACTAAAAAGGTTTGTTTTTCGATTCAAAACCAGATTTGAACGCTTTGAGGAGTTCAAATAACGTATTTTTAGATCATTTGTATCGTATCTTTTACTACATAACTTTTCACCAAATTTCACAAACACTAAGAAAGTTTGTTTGTCGATTCAAAACAAGATTTTAACGCTTTTAGGAGTTCAAATAACATGTTCTTAGATCATTTGTATCGTATCTTTTTCTACATAATTTTCCACCAAATTTCACAAACACTAAGAAAGTTTGTTTTTCGATTCAAAACAAGATTTTATCGCTTTGTGGAGTTCAAATAACGTGTTTTTATGTCATTTGTATCGTATCTTTTAGTACATAACTTTTCACCAAATTTCACACACACTATGAAATTTTGTTTTTCGATTCAATACAAGATTTTAACGTTTTGAGGAGTTCAAATAACATGTTTTTAGATCATTTGTATCGTATCTTTTTCTACAAAACTTTTCACCAAATTTCACAAACACTAAGAAAGTTTGTTTTTCGATTCAAAACAAGATTTTAACGCTTTGTGGAGTTCAAATAACGTGTTTTTATATCATTTGTATCGTATCTTTTAGTACATAACTTTTCACCAAATTTCACACACACTAAGAAAGTTTGTTTTTCGATTCAAAACAAGATTTTAACGTTTTGAGGAGTTCAAATAACATGTTTTTAGATCATTTGTATCGTATCTTTTACTACATAACTTTTCACCCAATTTCACACACACTAAGAAAGTTTGTTTTTCGATTCAAAACAAGATTTTAACGCTTTGTGGAGTTCCAATAACATGTTTTTAGATCATTTGTATCGTATCTTTTACTACATAACTTTTCACCCAATTTCACACACACTAAGAAAGTTTGTTTTTCGATTCAAAACAAGATTTTAACGTTTTGAGGAGTTCAAATAACATGTTTTTAGATCATTTGTATCGTATATTTTAGTACATAACTTTTCACCAAATTTCACAAACACTAAGAAAGTTTGTTTTTCGATTCAAAACAAGATTTCAACGCTTTGAGGTGTTCAAATAACATGTTTTTAGATCATTTGTATCGTATCTTTTACTACATAACTTTTCACCCAATTTCACACAGACTAAGAAAGTTTGTTTTTCGATTCAAAACAAGATTTTAACGTTTTGAGGAGTTCAAATAACATGTTTTTAGATCATTTGTATCGTATCTTTTAGTACATAAATTTTCACCAAATTTCGCAGACACTAAGAAAGTTTGTTTTTCGATTCAAAACAAGATTTTAACGCTTTGAGGAGTTCAAATAACATGCTTTTAGATCATTTGTATCGTATCTTTTACTACTTAACTTTTCACCAAAGTTCACAAACACTAAGAAAGTTTGTTTTTCGATTCAAAACCAGATTTTAACGCTTTGAGGAGTTCAAATAACATGTTTTTAGATCATTTGTATCGTATCTTTTAGTACATAACTTTTCACCAAATTTCACAAACACTAAGAAAGTTTGTTTTTCGATTCAAAACAAGATTTGAACGCTTTGAGGAGTTCGAATAACATGTTTTTAGATCATTTGTATCGTATCTTTTAGTACATAACTTTTCACCAAATTTCACAAACACTAAGAAATTTTGTTTTTCGATTCAAAACAAGATTTTAACGCTTTGTGGAGTTCCAATAACATGTTTTTAGATCATTTGTATCGTATCTTTTACTACATAACTTTTCACCAAATTTCACAAACAATAAGAAAGTTTGTTTTTCGATTCAAAACAAGATTTTAACGCTTTGAGGAGTTCAAATAACATGTTTTGAGATCATTTGTATCATATCTTTTAATACATAACTTTTCACCAAAGTTCACAAACACTAAAAAAGTTTGTTTTTCGATTCAAAACCAGATTTTAACGCTTTGAGGAGTTCAAATAACGTATTTTTAGATCATTTGTATCGTATCTTTTACTACATAACTTTTCACCAAATTTCACAAACACTAAGAAAGTTTGTTTGTCGATTCAAAACAAGATTTTAACGCTTTGAGGAGTTCAAATAACATGTTTTTAGATCATTTGTATCGTATCTTTTTCTACATAATTTTCCACCAAATTTCACAAACACTAAGAAAGTTTGTTTTTCGATTCAAAACAAGATTTTATCGCTTTGTGGAGTTCAAATAACGTGTTTTTATGTCATTTGTATCGTATCTTTTAGTACATAACTTTTCACCAAATTTCACACACACTATGAAATTTTGTTTTTCGATTCAATACAAGATTTTAACGTTTTGAGGAGTTCAAATAACATGTTTTTAGATCATTTGTATCGTATCTTTTACTACATAACTTTTCACCCAATTTCACACACACTAAGAAAGTTTGTTTTTCGATTCAAAACAAGATTTTAACGCTTTGTGGAGTTCAAATAACGTGTTTTTATATCATTTGTATCGTATCTTTTAGTACATAACTTTTCACCAAATTTCACACACACTAAGAAAGTTTGTTTTTCGATTCAAAACAAGATTTTAACGTTTTGAGGAGTTCAAATAACATGTTTTTAGATCATTTGTATCGTATCTTTTACTACATAACTTTTCACCCAATTTCACACACACTAAGAAAGTTTGTTTTTCGATTCAAAACAAGATTTTAACGCTTTGTGGAGTTCCAATAACATGTTTTTAGATCATTTGTATCGTATCTTTTACTACATAACTTTTCACCCAATTTCACACACACTAAGAAAGTTTGTTTTTCGATTCAAAACAAGATTTTAACGTTTTGAGGAGTTCAAATAACATGTTTTTAGATCATTTGTATCGTATATTTTAGTACATAACTTTTCACCAAATTTCACAAACACTAAGAAAGTTTGTTTTTCGATTCAAAACAAGATTTCAACGCTTTGAGGTGTTCAAATAACATGTTTTTAGATCATTTGTATCGTATCTTTTACTACATAACTTTTCACCCAATTTCACACAGACTAAGAAAGTTTGTTTTTCGATTCAAAACAAGATTTTAACGTTTTGAGGAGTTCAAATAACATGTTTTTAGATCATTTGTATCGTATCTTTTAGTACATAAATTTTCACCAAATTTCGCAGACACTAAGAAAGTTTGTTTTTCGATTCAAAACAAGATTTTAACGCTTTGAGGAGTTCAAATAACATGCTTTTAGATCATTTGTATCGTATCTTTTACTACTTAACTTTTCACCAAAGTTCACAAACACTAAGAAAGTTTGTTTTTCGATTCAAAACCAGATTTTAACGCTTTGAGGAGTTCAAATAACATGTTTTTAGATCATTTGTATCGTATCTTTTAGTACATAACTTTTCACCAAATTTCACAAACACTAAGAAAGTTTGTTTTTCGATTCAAAACAAGATTTGAACGCTTTGAGGAGTTCGAATAACATGTTTTTAGATCATTTGTATCGTATCTTTTAGTACATAACTTTTCACCAAATTTCACAAACACTAAGAAATTTTGTTTTTCGATTCAAAACAAGATTTTAACGCTTTGTGGAGTTCCAATAACATGTTTTTAGATCATTTGTATCGTATCTTTTACTACATAACTTTTCACCAAATTTCACAAACAATAAGAAAGTTTGTTTTTCGATTCAAAACAAGATTTTAACGCTTTGAGGAGTTCAAATAACATGTTTTGAGATCATTTGTATCATATCTTTTAATACATAACTTTTCACCAAAGTTCACAAACACTAAAAAAGTTTGTTTTTCGATTCAAAACCAGATTTTAACGCTTTGAGGAGTTCAAATAACGTATTTTTAGATCATTTGTATCGTATCTTTTACTACATAACTTTTCACCAAATTTCACAAACACTAAGAAAGTTTGTTTGTCGATTCAAAACAAGATTTTAACGCTTTGAGGAGTTCAAATAACATGTTTTTAGATCATTTGTATCGTATCTTTTTCTACATAATTTTCCACCAAATTTCACAAACACTAAGAAAGTTTGTTTTTCGATTCAAAACAAGATTTTATCGCTTTGTGGAGTTCAAATAACGTGTTTTTATGTCATTTGTATCGTATCTTTTAGTACATAACTTTTCACCAAATTTCACACACACTATGAAATTTTGTTTTTCGATTCAATACAAGATTTTAACGTTTTGAGGAGTTCAAATAACATGTTTTTAGATCATTTGTATCGTATCTTTTACTACATAACTTTTCACCCAATTTCACACACACTAAGAAAGTTTGTTTTTCGATTCAAAACAAGATTTTAACGTTTTGAGGAGTTCAAATAACATGTTTTTAGATCATTTGTATCGTATATTTTAGTACATAACTTTTCACCAAATTTCACAAACACTAAGAAAGTTTGTTTTTTGATTCAAAACAAGATTTTAACGCTTTGAGGAGTTCAAATAACATGTTTTTAGATCATTTGTATCGTATCTTTTACTACATAACTTTTCACCCAATTTCACACACACTAAGAAAGATTGTTTTTCGATTCAAAACAAGATTTTAACGTTTTGAGGAGTTCAAATAACATGTTTTTAGATCATTTGTATCGTATCTTTTAGTACATAAATTTTCACCAAATTTCGCAGACACTAAGAAAGTTTGTTTTTCGATTCAAAACAAGATTTTAACGCTTTGAGGAGTTCAAATAACATGCTTTTAGATCATTTGTATCGTATCTTTTACTACTTAACTTTTCACCAAAGTTCACAAACACTAAGAAAGTTTGTTTTTCGATTCAAAACAAGATTTGAACGCTTTGAGGAGTTCAAATAACATGTTTTTAGATTATTTGTATTGTATCTATTAACTTTTCACCAAATTTCACAAACACTAAGAAAGTTTGTTTTTCGATTCAAAACAAGATTTTAACGCTTTGAGGAGTTCAAATAACATGTTTTTAGATCATTTGTATCGTATCTTTTACTACATAACTTTTCACCAAATTTCACAAACACTAAGAAAGTTTGTTTTTCGATTCAAAACAAGATTTTAACGCTTTGAGGAGTTCAAATAACATGTTTTTAGATCATTTGTATCGTATCTTTTACTACATAACTTTTCACCAAATTTCACAAACACTAAGAAAGTTTGTTTTCCGATTCAAAACAAGATTTTAACGCATTGTGGAGTTCAAATAACATGTTTTTAGATCATCTGTATCGTATCTTTTAGTACATAACTTTTCACCAAATTTCACAAACACTAAGAAAGTTTGTTTTTCGATTCAAAACTAGATTTTAACGCTTTGAGGAGTTCAAATAATGTGTTTTTAGATCATTTGTATCGTATCTTTTAGTACATAACTTTTCACCAAATTTCACAAACACTAAGAAAGTTTGTTTTTCGATTCAAAACAAGATTTGAACGCTTTGAGGAGTTCAAATAACATGTTTTTAGATCATTTGTATCGTATCTTTTACTACATAACTTTTCACCAAATTTCCCAAACACTAAGAAAGTTTGTTTTTCGATTCAAAACAAGATTTTAACGCTTTGAGGAGTTCAAATAACATGTTTTTAGATCATTTGTATCGTATCTTTTACTACATAACTTTTCACCAAATTTCACAAACACTAAGAAAGTTTGTTTTTCGATTCAAAACAAGATTTTAACGCTTTGAGGAGTTCAAATAACATGTTTTTAGACCATTTGTATCGTATCTTTTAGTACATAACTTTTCACCAAAGTTCACAAACACTAAAAAAGTTTGTTTTTCGATTCAAAACCAGATTTTAACGCTTCGAGGAGTTCGAATAACGTGTTTTTAGATCATTTGTATCGTATCTTTTACTACATAACTTTTCACCAAATTTCGCAAACACTAAGAAAGTTTGTTTTTCGATTCAAAACAAGATTTTAACGCTTTGAGGAGTTCAAATAACATGTATTTAGATCATTTGTATCGTATCTTTTACTACTTAACTTTTCAACAAATTTCACAAACACTAAGAAAGTTTGTTTTTCGATTCAAAACAAGATTTTAACGCTTTGTGGAGTTCAAATAACATGTTTTTAGACCATTTGTATCGTATCTTCTACTACATGACTTTTCACCAAATTTCACAAACACTAAGAAAGTTTGTTTTTCGATTCAAAACAAGATTTGAACGCTTTGAGGAGTTCGAATAACATGTTTTTAGATCATTTGTATCGTATCTTTTAGTACATAACTTTTCACCAAATTTCGCAAACACTAAGAAAGTTTGTTTTTCGATTCAAAACAAGATTTTAACGCTTTGAGGAGTTCAAATAACTTGTTTTTAGATCATTTGTATCGTATCTTTTAGTACATAACTTTTAACCAAATTTCACAAACACTATGAAATTTTGTTTTTCGATTCAAAACAAGATTTTGACGCGTTGTGGAGTTCAAATAACATGTTTTTAGATCATTTGTATTGTATCTATTACTGCATAACTTTTCACCAAATTTCGCAAACACTAAGAAAGTTTGTTTGTCGATTCAAAACAAGATTTTAACGCTTTGAGGAGTTCAAATAACATGTTTTTAGATCATTTGTATCGTATCTTTTAGTACATAACTTTTCACCAAATTTCGCAAACACTAAGAAAGTTTGTTTTTCGATTCAAAACAAGATTTGAACGCTTTGAGGAGTTCAAATAACATGTTTTTAGATTATTTGTATTGTATCTATTACAATATAACTTTTCACCAAATTTCACAAACACTAAGAAAATTTGTTTTTCGATTCAAAACAAGATTTTAACGCTTTGTGGAGTTCAAATAACATGTTTTTAGATCATTTGTATCGTATCTTTTAGTACATAACTTTTCACCAAATGTCCCACACACTAAGATAGTTTGTTTTTCGATTCAAAATAAGATTTTAACGCTTTGAGGAGTTCAAATAACATGTTTTTAGATCATTTGTATCGTATCTTTTACTACATAACTTTTCACCAAATTTGACAAACACTAAGAAAGTTTGTTTTTCGATTCAAAACAAGATTTTAACGCTTTGAGGAGTTCAAATAACATGTTTTTAGATCATTTGTATCGTATCTTTTACTACTTAACTTTTCACCAAATTTCACAAACACTAAGAAAGTTTGTTTTTCGATTCAAAACAAGATTTTAACGCTTTGTGGAGTTGAAATAACATGTTTTTAGATCATTTGTATCGTATCTTTTAGTACATAACTTTTCACCAAATGTCACACACACTAAGAAAATTTGTTTTTCGATTCAAAACAAGATTTTAACGCTTTGAGGAGTTCAAATAACATGTTTTTAGATCATTTGTATCGTATCTTTTACTGCATAACTTTTCACCAAATTTCACAAACACTAAGAAAGTTTGTTTTTCGATTCAAAACAAGATTTTAACGCTTTGAGGAGTTCAAATAACATGTTTTTAGATCATTTGTATCGTATCTTTTACTACATAACTTTTCACCAAATTTCACAAACACTAAGAAAGTTTGTTTTTCGATTCAAAACAAGATTTTAACGCTTTGAGGAGTTCAAATAACATGTTTTGAGATCATTTGTATCGTATCTTTTAGTACATAACTTTTCACCAAAGTTCACAAACACTAAGAAAGTTTGTTTTTCGATTCAAAACAAGATTTTAACGCTTTGTGGAGTTGAAATAACATGTTTTTAGATCATTTGTATCCTATCTTTTAGTACATAACTTTTCACCAAATGTCACACACACTAAGAAAGTTTGTTTTTCGATTCAAAACAAGATTTTAACGCTTTGAGGAGTTCAAATAACATGTTTTTAGATCATTTGTATCGTATCTTTTACTGCATAACTTTTCACCAAATTTCACAAACACTAAGAAAGTTTGTTTTTCGATTCAAAACAAGATTTTAACGCTTTGAGGAGTTCAAATAACATGTTTTTAGATCATTTGTATCGTATCTTTTACTACATAACTTTTCACCAAATTTCACAAACACTAAGAAAGTTTGTTTTTCGATTCAAAACAAGATTTGAACGCTTTGAGGAGTTCGAATAACATGTTTTTAGATCATTTGTATCGTATCTTTTAGTACATAACTTTTCACCAAATTTCACAAACACTAAGAAAGTTTGTTTTTCGATTCAAAACAAGATTTTAACGCTTTGTGGAGTTCCAATAACATGTTTTTAGATCATTTGTATCGTATCTTTTACTACATAACTTTTCACCAAATTTCACAAACAATAAGAAAGTTTGTTTTTCGATTCAAAACAAGATTTTAACGCTTTGAGGAGTTCAAATAACATGTTTTGAGATCATTTGTATCATATCTTTTAGTACATAACTTTTCACCAAAGTTCACAAACACTAAAAAAGTTTGTTTTTCGATTCAAAACCAGATTTTAACGCTTTGAGGAGTTCAAATAACGTATTTTTAGATCATTTGTATCGTATCTTTTACTACATAACTTTTCACCAAATTTCACAAACACTAAGAAAGTTTGTTTGTCGATTCAAAACAAGATTTTAACGCTTTGAGGAGTTCAAATAACATGTTTTTAGATCATTTGTATCGTATCTTTTTCTACATAATTTTCCACCAAATTTCACAAACACTAAGAAAGTTTGTTTTTCGATTCAAAACAAGATTTTATCGCTTTGTGGAGTTCAAATAACGTGTTTTTATGTCATTTGTATCGTATCTTTTAGTACATAACTTTTCACCAAATTTCACACACACTATGAAATTTTGTTTTTCGATTCAATACAAGATTTTAACGTTTTGAGGAGTTCAAATAACATGTTTTTAGATCATTTGTATCGTATCTTTTTCTACAAAACTTTTCACCAAATTTCACAAACACTAAGAAAGTTTGTTTTTCGATTCAAAACAAGATTTTAACGCTTTGTGGAGTTCAAATAACGTGTTTTTATATCATTTGTATGGTATCTTTTAGTACATAACTTTTCACCAAATTTCACACACACTAAGAAAGTTTGTTTTTCGATTCAAAACAAGATTTTAACGTTTTGAGGAGTTCAAATAACATGTTTTTAGATCATTTGTATCGTATCTTTTACTACATAACTTTTCACCCAATTTCACACACACTAAGAAAGTTTGTTTTTCGATTCAAAACAAGATTTTAACGCTTTGTGGAGTTCCAATAACATGTTTTTAGATCATTTGTATCGTATCTTTTACTACATAACTTTTCACCCAATTTCACACACACTAAGAAAGTTTGTTTTTCGATTCAAAACAAGATTTTAACGTTTTGAGGAGTTCAAATAACATGTTTTTAGATCATTTGTATCGTATATTTTAGTACATAACTTTTCACCAAATTTCACAAACACTAAGAAAGTTTGTTTTTCGATTCAAAACAAGATTTCAACGCTTTGAGGTGTTCAAATAACATGTTTTTAGATCATTTGTATCGTATCTTTTACTACATAACTTTTCACCCAATTTCACACAGACTAAGAAAGTTTGTTTTTCGATTCAAAACAAGATTTTAACGTTTTGAGGAGTTCAAATAACATGTTTTTAGATCATTTGTATCGTATCTTTTAGTACATAAATTTTCACCAAATTTCGCAGACACTAAGAAAGTTTGTTTTTCGATTCAAAACAAGATTTTAACGCTTTGAGGAGTTCAAATAACATGCTTTTAGATCATTTGTATCGTATCTTTTACTACTTAACTTTTCACCAAAGTTCACAAACACTAAGAAAGTTTGTTTTTCGATTCAAAACCAGATTTTAACGCTTTGAGGAGTTCAAATAACATGTTTTTAGATCATTTGTATCGTATCTTTTAGTACATAACTTTTCACCAAATTTCACAAACACTAAGAAAGTTTGTTTTTCGATTCAAAACAAGATTTGAACGCTTTGAGGAGTTCGAATAACATGTTTTTAGATCATTTGTATCGTATCTTTTAGTACATAACTTTTCACCAAATTTCACAAACACTAAGAAAGTTTGTTTTTCGATTCAAAACAAGATTTTAACGCTTTGTGGAGTTCCAATAACATGTTTTTAGATCATTTGTATCGTATCTTTTACTACATAACTTTTCACCAAATTTCACAAACAATAAGAAAGTTTGTTTTTCGATTCAAAACAAGATTTTAACGCTTTGAGGAGTTCAAATAACATGTTTTGAGATCATTTGTATCATATCTTTTAGTACATAACTTTTCACCAAAGTTCACAAACACTAAAAAAGTTTGTTTTTCGATTCAAAACCAGATTTTAACGCTTTGAGGAGTTCAAATAACGTATTTTTAGATCATTTGTATCGTATCTTTTACTACATAACTTTTCACCAAATTTCACAAACACTAAGAAAGTTTGTTTGTCGATTCAAAACAAGATTTTAACGCTTTGAGGAGTTCAAATAACATGTTTTTAGATCATTTGTATCGTATCTTTTTCTACATAATTTTCCACCAAATTTCACAAACACTAAGAAAGTTTGTTTTTCGATTCAAAACAAGATTTTATCGCTTTGTGGAGTTCAAATAACGTGTTTTTATGTCATTTGTATCGTATCTTTTAGTACATAACTTTTCACCAAATTTCACACACACTATGAAATTTTGTTTTTCGATTCAATACAAGATTTTAACGTTTTGAGGAGTTCAAATAACATGTTTTTAGATCATTTGTATCGTATCTTTTACTACATAACTTTTCACCCAATTTCACACACACTAAGAAAGTTTGTTTTTCGATTCAAAACAAGATTTTAACGTTTTGAGGAGTTCAAATAACATGTTTTTAGATCATTTGTATCGTATATTTTAGTACATAACTTTTCACCAAATTTCACAAACACTAAGAAAGTTTGTTTTTTGATTCAAAACAAGATTTTAACGCTTTGAGGAGTTCAAATAACATGTTTTTAGATCATTTGTATCGTATCTTTTACTACATAACTTTTCACCCAATTTCAAACACACTAAGAAAGATTGTTTTTCGATTCAAAACAAGATTTTAACGTTTTGAGGAGTTCAAATAACATGTTTTTAGATCATTTGTATCGTATCTTTTAGTACATAAATTTTCACCAAATTTCGCAGACACTAAGAAAGTTTGTTTTTCGATTCAAAACAAGATTTTAACGCTTTGAGGAGTTCAAATAACATGCTTTTAGATCATTTGTATCGTATCTTTTACTACTTAACTTTTCACCAAAGTTCACAAACACTAAGAAAGTTTGTTTTTCGATTCAAAACAAGATTTGAACGCTTTGAGGAGTTCAAATAACATGTTTTTAGATTATTTGTATTGTATCTATTAACTTTTCACCAAATTTCACAAACACTAAGAAAGTTTGTTTTTCGATTCAAAACAAGATTTTAACGCTTTGAGGAGTTCAAATAACATGTTTTTAGATCATTTGTATCGTATCTTTTACTACATAACTTTTCACCAAATTTCACAAACACTAAGAAAGTTTGTTTTTCGATTCAAAACAAGATTTTAACGCTTTGAGGAGTTCAAATAACATGTTTTGAGATCATTTGTATCGTATCTTTTAGTACATAACTTTTCACCAAAGTTCACAAACACTAAGAAAGTTTGTTTTTCGATTCAAAACAAGATTTTAACGCTTTGTGGAGTTGAAATAACATGTTTTTAGATCATTTGTATCGTATCTTTTAGTACATAACTTTTCACCAAATGTCACACACACTAAGAAAGTTTGTTTTTCGATTCAAAACAAGATTTTAACGCTTTGAGGAGTTCAAATAACATGTTTTTAGATCATTTGTATCGTATCTTTTACTACATAACTTTTCACCAAATTTCACAAACACTAAGAAAGTTTGTTTTTCGATTCAAAACAAGATTTTAACGCTTTGAGGAGTTCAAATAACATGTTTTTAGATCATTTGTATCGTATCTTTTACTACATAACTTTTCACCAAATTTCACAAACACTAAGAAAGTTTGTTTTTCGATTCAAAACAAGATTTTAACGCTTTGAGGAGTTCAAATAACATGTTTTGAGATCATTTGTATCGTATCTTTTAGTACATAACTTTTCACCAAAGTTCACAAACACTAAAAAAGTTTGTTTTTCGATTCAAAACCAGATTTTAACGCTTTGAGGATTTCAAATAACGTGTTTTTAGATCATTTGTATCGTATCTTTTACTACATAACTTTTCACCAAATTTCACAAACACTAAGAAAGTTTGTTTTTCGATTCAAAACAAGATTTTAACGCTTTGAGGAGTTCAAATAACATGTTTTTAGATCATTTGTATCGTATGTTTTACTACATAACTTTTCACCAAATTTCACAAACACTAAGAAAGTTTGTTTTTCGATTCAAAACAAGATTTCAACGCTTTGAGGAGTTCAAATAACATGTTTTTAGATCATTTGTATCGTATCTTTTACTACATAACTTTTCACCAAATTTCACAAACACTAAGAAAGTTTGTATTCCGATTCAAAACAAGATTTTAACGCTTTGAGGAGTTCAAATAACATGTTTTTAGATCATTTGTATCGTATCTTTTAGTACTTAACTTTTCACCCAAGTTCACAAACACTAAAAAAGTTTGTTTTTCGATTCAAAACCAGATTTGAACGCTTTGAGGAGTTCAAATAACGTGTTTTTAGATCATTTGTATCGTATCTTTTAGTACATAACTTTTCACCAAATTTCACAAACACTAAGAAAGTTTGTTTTTCGATTCAAAACAAGATTTCAACGCTTTGAGGAGTTCAAATAACATGTTTTTAGATCATTTGTATCGTATCTTTTACAACATATCTTTTCACCAAATTTCAGAAACACTAAGAAAGTTTGTTTTCCGATTCAAAACAAGATTTTAACGCTTTGAGGAGTTCAAATAACATGTTTTTTGATCATTTGTATCGTATCTTTTAGTACATAACTTTTCACCAAATTTCACAAACACTAAGAAAGTTTGTTTTTCGATTCAAAACCAGACTTTAACGCTTTGAGGAGTTCAAATAACGTGTTTTTAGATCATTTGTATCGTATCTTTTAGTACATAACTTTTCACCAAATTTCACAAACACTAAGACAGTATGTTTTTTGATTCAAAACAAGATTTTAACGCTTTGAGGAGTTCAAATAACATGTTTTTAGATCATTTGTATCGTGCCTTTTACTACATAACTTTTCACCAAATTTCGCAAACACTAAGAAACTTTGTTTTTCGATTCAAAACAAGATTTTAACGCGTTGAGGAGTTCAAATAACGTGTTTTTAGATCATTTGTATCGTATCGTTTACTACATAACTTTTCACCAAATTTCACAAACACTAAGAAAGTTTGTTTTTCGATTCAAAACAAGATTTTAACGTTTTGAGGAGTTCAAACAACATGTTTTTAGATCATTTGTATCGTATCTTTTAGTACATAAATTTTCACAAAATTTCGCAAACTCTAAGAAAGTTTGTTTTTCGATTCAAAACAACATTTTAACGCTTTGAGGAGTTCAAATAACATGTTTTTAGATCATTTGTATCGTATCTTTTACTACTTAACTTTTCACCAAAGTTCACAAACACTAAGAAAGTTTGTTTTTCGATTCAAAACCAGATTTTAACGCTTTGAGGAGTTCAAATAATATGTTTTTAGATCATTTGTATCGTATATTTTAGTACATAACTTTTCACCAAATTTCACAAACACTAAGAAAGTTTGTTTTTCGATTCAAAAGAAGATTTTAACGTTTTGAGGAGTTCAAATAACATGTTTTTAGATCATTTGTATCGTATCTTTTACTACATAACTTTTCACCCAATTTCACACAGACTAAGAAAGTTTGTTTTTCGATTCAAAACAAGATTTTAACGTTTTGAGGAGTTCAAATAACATGTTTTTAGATCATTTGTATCGTATCTTTTAGTACATAAATTTTCACCAAATTTCGCAGACACTAAGAAAGTTTGTTTTTCGATTCAAAACAAGATTTCAACGCTTTGAGGAGTTCAAATAACATGTTTTTAGATCATTTGTATCGTATCTTTTACTACATAACTTTTCACCAAATTTCACAAACACTAAGAAAGTTTGTATTCCGATTCAAAACAAGATTTTAACGCTTTGAGGAGTTCAAATAACATGTTTTTAGATCATTTGTATCGTATCTTTTAGTACTTAACTTTTCACCCAAGTTCACAAACACTAAAAAAGTTTGTTTTTCGATTCAAAACCAGATTTGAACGCTTTGAGGAGTTCAAATAACGTGTTTTTAGATCATTTGTATCGTATCTTTTAGTACATAACTTTTCACCAAATTTCACAAACACTAAGAAAGTTTGTTTTTCGATTCAAAACAAGATTTCAACGCTTTGAGGAGTTCAAATAACATGTTTTTAGATCATTTGTATCGTATCTTTTACAACATATCTTTTCACCAAATTTCACAAACACTAAGAAAGTTTGTTTTCCGATTCAAAACAAGATTTTAACGCTTTGAGGAGTTCAAATAACATGTTTTTTGATCATTTGTATCGTATCTTTTAGTACATAACTTTTCACCAAATTTCACAAACACTAAGAAAGTTTGTTTTTCGATTCAAAACCAGACTTTAACGCTTTGAGGAGTTCAAATAACGTGTTTTTAGATCATTTGTATCGTATCTTTTAGTACATAACTTTTCACCAAATTTCACAAACACTAAGAAAGTTTGTTTTTTGATTCAAAACAAGATTTTAACGCTTTGAGGAGTTCAAATAACATGTTTTTAGATCATTTGTATCGTATCTTTTACTACATAACTTTTCACCCAATTTCACACACACTAAGAAAGATTGTTTTTCGATTCAAAACAAGATTTTAACGTTTTGAGGAGTTCAAATAACATGTTTTTAGATCATTTGTATCGTATCTTTTAGTACATAAATTTTCACCAAATTTCGCAGACACTAAGAAAGTTTGTTTTTCGATTCAAAACAAGATTTTAACGCTTTGAGGAGTTCAAATAACATGCTTTTAGATCATTTGTATCGTATCTTTTACTACTTAACTTTTCACCAAAGTTCACAAACACTAAGAAAGTTTGTTTTTCGATTCAAAACAAGATTTGAACGCTTTGAGGAGTTCAAATAACATGTTTTTAGATTATTTGTATTGTATCTATTAACTTTTCACCAAATTTCACAAACACTAAGAAAGTTTGTTTTTCGATTCAAAACAAGATTTTAACGCTTTGAGGAGTTCAAATAACATGTTTTTAGATCATTTGTATCGTATCTTTTACTACATAACTTTTCACCAAATTTCACAAACACTAAGAAAGTTTGTTTTTCGATTCAAAACAAGATTTTAACGCTTTGAGGAGTTCAAATAACATGTTTTGAGATCATTTGTATCGTATCTTTTAGTACATAACTTTTCACCAAAGTTCACAAACACTAAGAAAGTTTGTTTTTCGATTCAAAACAAGATTTTAACGCTTTGTGGAGTTGAAATAACATGTTTTTAGATCATTTGTATCGTATCTTTTAGTACATAACTTTTCACCAAATGTCACACACACTAAGAAAGTTTGTTTTTCGATTCAAAACAAGATTTTAACGCTTTGAGGAGTTCAAATAACATGTTTTTAGATCATTTGTATCGTATCTTTTACTACATAACTTTTCACCAAATTTCACAAACACTAAGAAAGTTTGTTTTTCGATTCAAAACAAGATTTTAACGCTTTGAGGAGTTCAAATAACATGTTTTTAGATCATTTGTATCGTATCTTTTACTACATAACTTTTCACCAAATTTCACAAACACTAAGAAAGTTTGTTTTTCGATTCAAAACAAGATTTTAACGCTTTGAGGAGTTCAAATAACATGTTTTGAGATCATTTGTATCGTATCTTTTAGTACATAACTTTTCACCAAAGTTCACAAACACTAAAAAAGTTTGTTTTTCGATTCAAAACCAGATTTTAACGCTTTGAGGATTTCAAATAACGTGTTTTTAGATCATTTGTATCGTATCTTTTACTACATAACTTTTCACCAAATTTCACAAACACTAAGAAAGTTTGTTTTTCGATTCAAAACAAGATTTTAACGCTTTGAGGAGTTCAAATAACATGTTTTTAGATCATTTGTATCGTATGTTTTACTACATAACTTTTCACCAAATTTCACAAACACTAAGAAAGTTTGTTTTTCGATTCAAAACAAGATTTCAACGCTTTGAGGAGTTCAAATAACATGTTTTTAGATCATTTGTATCGTATCTTTTACTACATAACTTTTCACCAAATTTCACAAACACTAAGAAAGTTTGTATTCCGATTCAAAACAAGATTTTAACGCTTTGAGGAGTTCAAATAACATGTTTTTAGATCATTTGTATCGTATCTTTTAGTACTTAACTTTTCACCCAAGTTCACAAACACTAAAAAAGTTTGTTTTTCGATTCAAAACCAG
The DNA here is from genome assembly GCA_946800325.1 of Luzula sylvatica. NCBI lineage: Eukaryota > Viridiplantae > Streptophyta > Magnoliopsida > Poales > Juncaceae > Luzula > Luzula sylvatica. Next base: position 74,711,928 of record OX326956.1, on the reverse strand, counting down.
ATTTGAACGCTTTGAGGAGTTCAAATAACGTGTTTTTAGATCATTTGTATCGTATCTTTTAGTACATAACTTTTCACCAAATTTCACAAACACTAAGAAAGTTTGTTTTTCGATTCAAAACAAGATTTCAACGCTTTGAGGAGTTCAAATAACATGTTTTTAGATCATTTGTATCGTATCTTTTACAACATATCTTTTCACCAAATTTCACAAACACTAAGAAAGTTTGTTTTCCGATTCAAAACAAGATTTTAACGCTTTGAGGAGTTCAAATAACATGTTTTTTGATCATTTGTATCGTATCTTTTAGTACATAACTTTTCACCAAATTTCACAAACACTAAGAAAGTTTGTTTTTCGATTCAAAACCAGACTTTAACGCTTTGAGGAGTTCAAATAACGTGTTTTTAGATCATTTGTATCGTATCTTTTAGTACATAACTTTTCACCAAATTTCACAAACACTAAGACAGTATGTTTTTTGATTCAAAACAAGATTTTAACGCTTTGAGGAGTTCAAATAACATGTTTTTAGATCATTTGTATCGTGCCTTTTACTACATAACTTTTCACCAAATTTCGCAAACACTAAGAAACTTTGTTTTTCGATTCAAAACAAGATTTTAACGCGTTGAGGAGTTCAAATAACGTGTTTTTAGATCATTTGTATCGTATCGTTTACTACATAACTTTTCACCAAATTTCACAAACACTAAGAAAGTTTGTTTTTCGATTCAAAACAAGATTTTAACGTTTTGAGGAGTTCAAACAACATGTTTTTAGATCATTTGTATCGTATCTTTTAGTACATAAATTTTCACAAAATTTCGCAAACTCTAAGAAAGTTTGTTTTTCGATTCAAAACAACATTTTAACGCTTTGAGGAGTTCAAATAACATGTTTTTAGATCATTTGTATCGTATCTTTTACTACTTAACTTTTCACCAAAGTTCACAAACACTAAGAAAGTTTGTTTTTCGATTCAAAACCAGATTTTAACGCTTTGAGGAGTTCAAATAATATGTTTTTAGATCATTTGTATCGTATATTTTAGTACATAACTTTTCACCAAATTTCACAAACACTAAGAAAGTTTGTTTTTCGATTCAAAAGAAGATTTTAACGTTTTGAGGAGTTCAAATAACATGTTTTTAGATCATTTGTATCGTATCTTTTACTACATAACTTTTCACCCAATTTCACACAGACTAAGAAAGTTTGTTTTTCGATTCAAAACAAGATTTTAACGTTTTGAGGAGTTCAAATAACATGTTTTTAGATCATTTGTATCGTATCTTTTAGTACATAAATTTTCACCAAATTTCGCAGACACTAAGAAAGTTTGTTTTTCGATTCAAAACAAGATTTCAACGCTTTGAGGAGTTCAAATAACATGTTTTTAGATCATTTGTATCGTATCTTTTACTACATAACTTTTCACCAAATTTCACAAACACTAAGAAAGTTTGTATTCCGATTCAAAACAAGATTTTAACGCTTTGAGGAGTTCAAATAACATGTTTTTAGATCATTTGTATCGTATCTTTTAGTACTTAACTTTTCACCCAAGTTCACAAACACTAAAAAAGTTTGTTTTTCGATTCAAAACCAGATTTGAACGCTTTGAGGAGTTCAAATAACGTGTTTTTAGATCATTTGTATCGTATCTTTTAGTACATAACTTTTCACCAAATTTCACAAACACTAAGAAAGTTTGTTTTTCGATTCAAAACAAGATTTCAACGCTTTGAGGAGTTCAAATAACATGTTTTTAGATCATTTGTATCGTATCTTTTACAACATATCTTTTCACCAAATTTCACAAACACTAAGAAAGTTTGTTTTCCGATTCAAAACAAGATTTTAACGCTTTGAGGAGTTCAAATAACATGTTTTTTGATCATTTGTATCGTATCTTTTAGTACATAACTTTTCACCAAATTTCACAAACACTAAGAAAGTTTGTTTTTCGATTCAAAACCAGACTTTAACGCTTTGAGGAGTTCAAATAACGTGTTTTTAGATCATTTGTATCGTATCTTTTAGTACATAACTTTTCACCAAATTTCACAAACACTAAGACAGTATGTTTTTTGATTCAAAACAAGATTTTAACGCTTTGAGGAGTTCAAATAACATGTTTTTAGATCATTTGTATCGTGCCTTTTACTACATAACTTTTCACCAAATTTCGCAAACACTAAGAAACTTTGTTTTTCGATTCAAAACAAGATTTTAACGCGTTGAGGAGTTCAAATAACGTGTTTTTAGATCATTTGTATCGTATCGTTTACTACATAACTTTTCACCAAATTTCACAAACACTAAGAAAGTTTGTTTTTCGATTCAAAACAAGATTTTAACGTTTTGAGGAGTTCAAACAACATGTTTTTAGATCATTTGTATCGTATCTTTTAGTACATAAATTTTCACAAAATTTCGCAAACTCTAAGAAAGTTTGTTTTTCGATTCAAAACAACATTTTAACGCTTTGAGGAGTTCAAATAACATGTTTTTAGATCATTTGTATCGTATCTTTTACTACTTAACTTTTCACCAAAGTTCACAAACACTAAGAAAGTTTGTTTTTCGATTCAAAACCAGATTTTAACGCTTTGAGGAGTTCAAATAATATGTTTTTAGATCATTTGTATCGTATATTTTAGTACATAACTTTTCACCAAATTTCACAAACACTAAGAAAGTTTGTTTTTCGATTCAAAAGAAGATTTTAACGTTTTGAGGAGTTCAAATAACATGTTTTTAGATCATTTGTATCGTATCTTTTACTACATAACTTTTCACCCAATTTCACACAGACTAAGAAAGTTTGTTTTTCGATTCAAAACAAGATTTTAACGTTTTGAGGAGTTCAAATAACATGTTTTTAGATCATTTGTATCGTATCTTTTAGTACATAAATTTTCACCAAATTTCGCAGACACTAAGAAAGTTTGTTTTTCGATTCAAAACAAGATTTTAACGCTTTGAGGAGTTCAAATAACATGCTTTTAGATCATTTGTATCGTATCTTTTACTACTTAACTTTTCACCAAAGTTCACAAACACTAAGAAAGTTTGTTTTTCGATTCAAAACCAGATTTTCACGCTTTGAGGAGTTCAAATAACATGTTTTTAGATCATTTGTATCGTATCTTTTAGTACATAACTTTTCACCAAATTTCACAAACACTAAGAAAGTTTGTTTTTCAATTCAAAACAAGATTGGAACGCTTTGAGGAGTTCGAATAACATGTTTTTAGATCATTTGTATCGTATCTTTTAGTACATAACTTTTCACCAAATTTCACAAACACTAAGAAAGTTTGTTTTTCGATTCAAAACAAGATTTTAACGCTTTGTGGAGTTCAAATAACATGTTTTTAGATCATTTGTATCGTATCTTTTACTACATAACTTTTCACCAAATTTCACAAACACTAAGAAAGTTTGTTTTTCGATTCAAAACAAGATTTTAACGCTTTGAGGAGTTCAAATAACATGTTTTGAGATCATTTGTATCGTATCTTTTAGTACATAACTTTTCACCAAAGTTCACAAACACTAAAAAAGTTTGTTTTTCGATTCAAAACCAGATTTTAACGCTTTGAGGAGTTCAAATAACGTGTTTTTAGATCATTTGTATCGTATCTTTTACTACATAACTTTTCACCAAATTTCACAAACACTAAGAAAGTTTGTTTTTCGATTCAAAACAAGATTTTAACGCTTTGAGGAGTTCAAATAACATGTTTTTAGATCATTTGTATCGTATCTTTTTCTACATAATTTTTCACCAAATTTCACAAACACTAAGAAAGTTTGTTTTTCGATTCAAAACAAGATTTTAACGCTTTGTGGAGTTCAAATAACGTGTTTTTATGTCATTTGTATCGTATCTTTTAGTACATAACTTTTCACCAAATTTCACACATACTAAGAAAGTTTGTTTTTCGATTCAATACAAGATTTTAACGTTTTGAGGAGTTCAAATAACATGTTTTTAGATCATTTGTATCGTATCTTTTACTACATAACTTTTCACCCAATTTCACACACACTAAGAAAGTTTGTTTTTCGATTCAAAACAAGATTTTAACGTTTTGAGGAGTTCAAATAACATGTTTTTAGATCATTTGTATCGTATATTTTAGTACATAACTTTTCACCAAATTTCACAAACACTAAGAAAGTTTGTTTTTTGATTCAAAACAAGATTTTAACGCTTTGAGGAGTTCAAATAACATGTTTTTAGATCATTTGTATCGTATCTTTTACTACATAACTTTTCACCCAATTTCACACACACTAAGAAAGATTGTTTTTCGATTCAAAACAAGATTTTAACGTTTTGAGGAGTTCAAATAACATGTTTTTAGATCATTTGTATCGTATCTTTTAGTACATAAATTTTCACCAAATTTCGCAGACACTAAGAAAGTTTGTTTTTCGATTCAAAACAAGATTTTAACGCTTTGAGGAGTTCAAATAACATGCTTTTAGATCATTTGTATCGTATCTTTTACTACTTAACTTTTCACCAAAGTTCACAAACACTAAGAAAGTTTGTTTTTCGATTCAAAACAAGATTTGAACGCTTTGAGGAGTTCAAATAACATGTTTTTAGATTATTTGTATTGTATCTATTAACTTTTCACCAAATTTCACAAACACTAAGAAAGTTTGTTTTTCGATTCAAAACAAGATTTTAACGCTTTGAGGAGTTCAAATAACATGTTTTTAGATCATTTGTATCGTATCTTTTACTACATAACTTTTCACCAAATTTCACAAACACTAAGAAAGTTTGTTTTTCGATTCAAAACAAGATTTTAACGCTTTGAGGAGTTCAAATAACATGTTTTTAGATCATTTGTATCGTATCTTTTACTACATAACTTTTCACCAAATTTCACAAACACTAAGAAAGTTTGTTTTTCGATTCAAAACAAGATTTTAACGCTTTGAGGAGTTCAAATAACATGTTTTTAGATCATTTGTATCGTATCTTTTAGTACATAACTTTTCACCAAATTTCACAAACACTAAGAAAGTTTGTTTTTCGATTCAAAACCAGACTTTAACGCTTTGAGGAGTTCAAATAACGTGTTTTTAGATCATTTGTATCATATCTTTTAGTACATAACTTTTCACCAAATTTCACAAACACTAAGACAGTATGTTTTTTGATTCAAAACAAGATTTTAACGCTTTGAGGAGTTCAAATAACATGTTTTTAGATCATTTGTATCGTGTCTTTTACTACATAACTTTTCACCAAATTTCGCAAACACTAAGAAACTTTGTTTTTCGATTCAAAACAAGATTTTAACGCGTTGAGGAGTTCAAATAACGTGTTTTTAGATCATTTGTATCGTATCGTTTACTACATAACTTTTCACCAAATTTCACAAACACTAAGAAAGTTTGTTTTTCGATTCAAAACAAGATTTTAACGTTTTGAGGAGTTCAAACAACATGTTTTTAGATCATTTGTATCGTATCTTTTAGTACATAAATTTTCACAAAATTTCGCAAACTCTAAGAAAGTTTGTTTTTCGATTCAAAACAACATTTTAACGCTTTGAGGAGTTCAAATAACATGTTTTTAGATCATTTGTATCGTATCTTTTACTACTTAACTTTTCACCAAAGTTCAGAAACACTAAGAAAGTTTGTTTTTCGATTCAAAACCAGATTTTAACGCTTTGAGGAGTTCAAATAACATGTTTTTAGATCATTTGTATCGTATATTTTAGTACATAACTTTTCACCAAATTTCACAAACACTAAGAAAGTTTGTTTTTCGATTCAAAACAAGATTTTAACGCTTTGAGGAGTTCAAATAACATGTTTTTAGATCATTTGTATCGTATCTTTTACTACATAACTTTTCACCCAATTTCACACAGACTAAGAAAGTTTGTTTTTCGATTCAAAACAAGATTTTAACGTTTTGAGGAGTTCAAATAACATGTTTTTAGATCATTTGTATCGTATCTTTTAGTACATAAATTTTCACCAAATTTCGCAGACACTAAGAAAGTTTGTTTTTCGATTCAAAACAAGATTTTAACGCTTTGAGGAGTTCAAATAACATGCTTTTAGATCATTTGTATCGTATCTTTTGCTACTTAACTTTTCACCAAAGTTCACAAACACTAAGAAAGTTTGTTTTTCGATTCAAAAACAGATTTTAACGCTTTGAGGAGTTCAAATAATATGTTTTTAGATCATTTGTATCATATATTTTAGTACATAACTTTTCACCAAATTTCACAAACACTAAGAAAGTTTGTTTTTCGATTCAAAACAAGATTGGAACGCTTTGAGGAGTTCGAATAACATGTTTTTAGATCATTTGTATCGTATCTTTTAGTACATAACTTTTCACCAAATTTCGCAGACACTAAGAAAGTTTGTTTTTCGATTCAAAACAAGATTTTAACGCTTTGAGGAGTTCAAATAACATGCTTTTAGATCATTTGTATCGTATCTTTTACTACTTAACTTTTCACCAAAGTTCACAAACACTAAGAAAGTTTGTTTTTCGATTCAAAACAAGATTTGAACGCTTTGAGGAGTTCAAATAACATGTTTTTAGATTATTTGTATTGTATCTATTAACTTTTCACCAAATTTCACAAACACTAAGAAAGTTTGTTTTTCGATTCAAAACAAGATTTTAACGCTTTGAGGAGTTCAAATAACATGTTTTTAGATCATTTGTATCGTATCTTTTACTACATAACTTTTCACCAAATTTCACAAACACTAAGAAAGTTTGTTTTTCGATTCAAAACAAGATTTTAACGCTTTGAGGAGTTCAAATAACATGTTTTTAGATCATTTGTATCGTATCTTTTACTACATAACTTTTCACCAAATTTCACAAACACTAAGAAAGTTTGTTTTTCGATTCAAAACAAGATTTTAACGCTTTGAGGAGTTCAAATAACATGTTTTTAGATCATTTGTATCGTATCTTTTAGTACATAACTTTTCACCAAATTTCACAAACACTAAGAAAGTTTGTTTTTCGATTCAAAACCAGACTTTAACGCTTTGAGGAGTTCAAATAACGTGTTTTTAGATCATTTGTATCGTATCTTTTAGTACATAACTTTTCACCAAATTTCACAAACACTAAGACAGTATGTTTTTTGATTCAAAACAAGATTTTAACGCTTTGAGGAGTTCAAATAACATGTTTTTAGATCATTTGTATCGTGTCTTTTACTACATAACTTTTCACCAAATTTCGCAAACACTAAGAAACTTTGTTTTTCGATTCAAAACAAGATTTTAACGCGTTGAGGAGTTCAAATAACGTGTTTTTAGATCATTTGTATCGTATCGTTTACTACATAACTTTTCACCAAATTTCACAAACACTAAGAAAGTTTGTTTTTCGATTCAAAACAAGATTTTAACGTTTTGAGGAGTTCAAACAACATGTTTTTAGATCATTTGTAACGTATCTTTTAGTACATAAATTTTCACAAAATTTCGCAAACTCTAAGAAAGTTTGTTTTTCGATTCAAAACAACATTTTAACGCTTTGAGGAGTTCAAATAACATGTTTTTAGATCATTTGTATCGTATCTTTTACTACTTAACTTTTCACCAAAGTTCACAAACACTAAGAAAGTTTGTTTTTCGATTCAAAACCAGATTTTAACGCTTTGAGGAGTTCAAATAACATGTTTTTAGATCATTTGTATCGTATATTTTAGTACATAACTTTTCACCAAATTTCACAAACACTAAGAAAGTTTGTTTTTCGATTCAAAACAAGATTTTAACGCTTTGAGGAGTTCAAATAGCATGCTTTTAGATCATTTGTATCGTATCTTTTACTACTTAACTTTTCACCAAAGTTCACAAACACTAAGAAAGTTTGTTTTTCGATTCAAAACCAGATTTTAACGCTTTGAGGAGTTCAAATAACATGTTTTTAGATCATTTGTATCGTATCTTTTAGTACATAACTTTTCACCAAATTTCACAAACACTAAGAAAGTTTGTTTTTCGATTCAAAACAAGATTGGCACGCTTTGAGGAGTTCAAATAACATGTTTTTAGATCATTTGTATCGTATCTTTTAGTACATAACTTTTCACCAAATTTCACAAACACTAAGAAAGTTTGTTTTTCGATTCAAAACAAGATTTTAACGCTTTGAGGAGTTCAAATAACATGTTTTTAGATCATTTGTATCGTATCTTTTACTACATAACTTTTCACCCAATTTCACACAGACTAAGAAAATTTGTTTTTCGATTCAAAACAAGATTTTAACGTTTTGAGGAGTTCAAATAACATGTTTTTAGATCATTTGTATCGTATCTTTTAGTACATAAATTTTCACCAAATTTCGCAGACACTAAGAAAGTTTGTTTTTCGATTCAAAACAAGATTTTAACGCTTTGAGGAGTTCAAATAACATGCTTTTAGATCATTTGTATCGTATCTTTTACTACTTAACTTTTCACCAAAGTTCACAAACACTAAGAAAGTTTGTTTTTCGATTCAAAACCAGATTTTAACGCTTTGAGGAGTTCAAATAACATGTTTTTAGATCATTTGTATCGTATCTTTTAGTACATAACTTTTCACCAAATTTCACAAACACTAAGAAAGTTTGTTTTTCGATTCAAAACAAGATTGGCACGCTTTGAGGAGTTCGAATAACATGTTTTTAGATCATTTGTATCGTATCTTTTAGTACATAACTTTTCACCAAATTTCACAAACACTAAGAAAGTTTGTTTTTCGATTCAAAACAAGATTTTAACGCTTTGTGGAGTTCAAATAACATGTTTTTAGATCATTTGTATCGTATCTTTTACTACATAACTTTTCACCAAATTCACAAACACTAAGAAAGTTTGTTTTTCGATTCAAAACAAGATTTTAACGCTTTGAGGAGTTCAAATAACATGTTTTGAGATCATTTGTATCGTATCTTTTAGTACATAACTTTTCACCAAAGTTCACAAACACTAAAAAAGTTTGTTTTTCGATTCAAAACCAGATTTTAACGCTTTGAGGGGTTCAAATAACGTGTTTTTAGATCATTTGTATCGTATCTTTTACTACATAACTTTTCACCAAATTTCACAAACACTAAGAAAGTTTGTTTTTCGATTCAAAACAAGATTTTAACGCTTTGAGGAGTTCAAATAACATGTTTTTAGATCATTTGTATCGTATCTTTTTCTACATAATTTTTCACCAAATTTCACAAACACTAAGAAAGTTTGTTTTTCGATTCAAAACAAGATTTTAACGCGTTGTGGAGTTCAAATAACGTGTTTTTATGTCATTTGTATCGTATCTTTTAGTACATAACTTTTCACCAAATTTCACACACACTAAGAAAGTTTGTTTTTCGATTCAATACAAGATTTTAACGTTTTGAGGAGTTCAAATAACATGTTTTTAGATCATTTGTATCGTATCTTTTACTACATAACTTTTCACCAAATTCACAAACACTAAGAAAGTTTGTTTTTCGATTCAAAACAAGATTTTAACGCTTTGAGGAGTTCAAATAACATGTTTTGAGATCATTTGTATCGTATCTTTTAGTACATAACTTTTCACCAAAGTTCACAAACACTAAAAAAGTTTGTTTTTCGATTCAAAACCAGATTTTAACGCTTTGAGGAGTTCAAATAACGTGTTTTTAGATCATTTGTATCGTATCTTTTACTACATAACTTTTCACCAAATTTCACAAACACTAAGAAAGTTTGTTTTTCGATTCAAAACCAGACTTTAACGCTTTGAGGAGTTCAAATAACGTGTTTTTAGATCATTTGTATCATATCTTTTAGTACATAACTTTTCACCAAATTTCACAAACACTAAGACAGTATGTTTTTTGATTCAAAACAAGATTTTAACGCTTTGAGGAGTTCAAATAACATGTTTTTAGATCATTTGTATCGTGTCTTTTACTACATAACTTTTCACCAAATTTCGCAAACACTAAGAAACTTTGTTTTTCGATTCAAAACAAGATTTTAACGCGTTGAGGAGTTCAAATAACGTGTTTTTAGATCATTTGTATCGTATCGTTTACTACATAACTTTTCACCAAATTTCACAAACACTAAGAAAGTTTGTTTTTCGATTCAAAACAAGATTTTAACGTTTTGAGGAGTTCAAACAACATGTTTTTAGATCATTTGTATCGTATCTTTTAGTACATAAATTTTCACAAAATTTCGCAAACTCTAAGAAAGTTTGTTTTTCGATTCAAAACAACATTTTAACGCTTTGAGGAGTTCAAATAACATGTTTTTAGATCATTTGTATCGTATCTTTCACTACTTAACTTTTCACCAAAGTTCAGAAACACTAAGAAAGTTTGTTTTTCGATTCAAAACCAGATTTTAACGCTTTGAGGAGTTCAAATAACATGTTTTTAGATCATTTGTATCGTATATTTTAGTACATAACTTTTCACCAAATTTCACAAACACTAAGAAAGTTTGTTTTTCGATTCAAAACAAGATTTTAACGCTTTGAGGAGTTCAAATAACATGTTTTTAGATCATTTGTATCGTATCTTTTACTACATAACTTTTCACCCAATTTCACACAGACTAAGAAAGTTTGTTTTTCGATTCAAAACAAGATTTTAACGTTTTGAGGAGTTCAAATAACATGTTTTTAGATCATTTGTATCGTATCTTTTAGTACATAAATTTTCACCAAATTTCGCAGACACTAAGAAAGTTTGTTTTTCGATTCAAAACAAGATTTTAACGCTTTGAGGAGTTCAAATAACATGCTTTTAGATCATTTGTATCGTATCTTTTACTACTTAACTTTTCACCAAAGTTCACAAACACTAAGAAAGTTTGTTTTTCGATTCAAAAACAGATTTTAACGCTTTGAGGAGTTCAAATAATATGTTTTTAGATCATTTGTATCGTATCTTTTAGTACATAACTTTTCACCAAATTTCACAAACACTAAGAAAGTTTGTTTTTCGATTCAAAACAAGATTGGAACGCTTTGAGGAGTTCGAATAACATGTTTTTAGATCATTTGTATCGTATCTTTTAGTACATAACTTTTCACCAAATTTCGCAGACACTAAGAAAGTTTGTTTTTCGATTCAAAACAAGATTTTAACGCTTTCAGGAGTTCAAATAACATGCTTTTAGATCATTTGTATCGTATCTTTTACTACTTAACTTTTCACCAAAGTTCACAAACACTACGAAAGTTTGTTTTTCGATTCAAAACAAGATTTGAACGCTTTGAGGAGTTCAAATAACATGTTTTTAGATTATTTGTATTGTATCTATTAACTTTTCACCAAATTTCACAAACACTAAGAAAGTTTGTTTTTCGATTCAAAACAAGATTTTAACGCTTTGAGGAGTTCAAATAACATGTTTTTAGATCATTTGTATCGTATCTTTTACTACATAACTTTTCACCAAATTTCACAAACACTAAGAAAGTTTGTTTTTCGATTCAAAACAAGATTTTAACGCTTTGAGGAGTTCAAATAACATGTTTTTAGATCATTTGTATCGTATCTTTTACTACATAACTTTTCACCAAATTTCACAAACACTAAGAAAGTTTGTTTTTCGATTCAAAACAAGATTTTAACGCTTTGAGGAGTTCAAATAACATGTTTTTAGATCATTTGTATCGTATCTTTTAGTACATAACTTTTCACCAAATTTCACAAACACTAAGAAAGTTTGTTTTTCGATTCAAAACCAGACTTTAACGCTTTGAGGAGTTCAAATAACGTGTATTTAGATCATTTGTATCGTATCTTTTAGTACATAACTTTTCACCAAATTTCACAAACACTAAGACAGTATGTTTTTTGATTCAAAACAAGATTTTAACGCTTTGAGGAGTTCAAATAACATGTTTTTAGATCATTTGTATCGTGTCTTTTACTACATAACTTTTCACCAAATTTCGCAAACACTAAGAAACTTTGTTTTTCGATTCAAAACAAGATTTTAACGCGTTGAGGAGTTCAAATAACGTGTTTTTAGATCATTTGTATCGTATCGTTTACTACATAACTTTTCACCAAATTTCACAAACTCTAAGAAAGTTTGTTTTTCGATTCAAAACAAGATTTTAACGTTTTGAGGAGTTCAAACAACATGTTTTTAGATCATTTGTAACGTATCTTTTAGTACATAAATTTTCACAAAATTTCGCAAACTCTAAGAAAGTTTGTTTTTCGATTCAAAACAACATTTTAACGCTTTGAGGAGTTCAAATAACATGTTTTTAGATCATTTGTATCGTATCTTTTACAACTTAACTTTTCACCAAAGTTCACAAACACTAAGAAAGTTTGTTTTTCGATTCAAAACCAGATTTTAACGCTTTGAGGAGTTCAAATAACATGTTTTTAGATCATTTGTATCGTATATTTTAGTACATAACTTTTCACCAAATTTCACAAACACTAAGAAAGTTTGTTTTTCGATTCAAAACAAGATTTTAACGCTTTGAGGAGTTCAAATAACATGTTTTTAGATCATTTGTATCGTATCTTTTACTACATAACTTTTCACCCAATTTCACACAGACTAAGAAAATTTGTTTTTCGATTCAAAACAAGATTTTAACGTTTTGAGGAGTTCAAATAACATGTTTTTAGATCATTTGTATCGTATCTTTTAGTACATAAATTTTCACCAAATTTCGCAGACACTAAGAAAGTTTGTTTTTCGATTCAAAACAAGATTTTAACGCTTTGAGGAGTTCAAATAACATGCTTTTAGATCATTTGTATCGTATCTTTTACTACTTAACTTTTCACCAAAGTTCACAAACACTAAGAAAGTTCGTTTTTCGATTCAAAACCAGATTTTAACGCTTTGAGGAGTTCAAATAACATGTTTTTAGATCATTTGTATCGTATCTTTTAGTACATAACTTTTCACCAAATTTCACAAACACTAAGAAAGTTTGTTTTTCGATTCAAAACAAGATTGGCACGCTTTGAGGAGTTCGAATAACATGTTTTTAGATCATTTTTATCGTATCTTTTAGTACATAACTTTTCACCAAATTTCACAAACACTAAGAAAGTTTGTTTTTCGATTCAAAACAAGATTTTAACGCTTTGTGGAGTTCAAATAACATGTTTTTAGATCATTTGTATCGTATCTTTTACTACATAACTTTTCACCAAATTCACAAACACTAAGAAAGTTTGTTTTTCGATTCAAAACAAGATTTTAACGCTTTGTGGAGTTCAAATAACGTGTTTTTATGTCATTTGTATCGTATCTTTTAGTACATAACTTTTCACCAAATTTCACACACACTAAGAAAGTTTGTTTTTCGATTCAATACAAGATTTTAACGTTTTGAGGAGTTCAAATAACATGTTTTTAGATCATTTGTATCGTATCTTTTACTACATAACTTTTCACCCAATTTCACACACACTAAGAAAGTTTGTTTTTCGATTCAAAACAAGATTTTAACGTTTTGAGGAGTTCAAATAACATGTTTTTAGATCATTTGTATCGTATATTTTAGTACATAACTTTTCACCAAATTTCACAAACACTAAGAAAGTTTGTTTTTTGATTCAAAACAAGATTTTAACGCTTTGAGGAGTTCAAATAACATGTTTTTAGATCATTTGTATCGTATCTTTTACTACATAACTTTTCACCCAATTTCACACACACTAAGAAAGATTGTTTTTCGATTCAAAACAAGATTTTAACGTTTTGAGGAGTTCAAATAACATGTTTTTAGATCATTTGTATCGCATCTTTTAGTACATAAATTTTCACCAAATTTCGCAGACACTAAGAAAGTTTGTTTTTCGATTCAAAACAAGATTTTAACGCTTTGAGGAGTTCAAATAACATGTTTTTAGATCATTTGTATCGTATCTTTTACTACTTAACTTTTCACCAAAGTTCACAAACACTAAGAAAGTTTGTTTTTCGATTCAAAACAAGATTTGAACGCTTTGAGGAGTTCAAATAACATGTTTTTAGATTATTTGTATTGTATCTATTAACTTTTCACCAAATTTCACAAACACTAAGAAAGTTTGTTTTTCGGTTCAAAACAAGATTTTAACGCTTTGAGGAGTTCAAATAACATGTTTTTAGATCATTTGTATCGTATCTTTTACTACATAACTTTTCACCAAATTTCACAAACACTAAGAAAGTTTGTTTTTCGATTCAAAACAAGATTTTAACGCTTTGAGGAGTTCAAATAACATGTTTTTAGATCATTTGTATCGTATCTTTTACTACATAACTTTTCACCAAATTTCACAAACACTAAGAAAGTTTGTTTTTCGATTCAAAACAAGATTTTAACGCTTTGAGGAGTTCAAATAACATGTTTTTAGATCATTTGTATCGTATCTTTTACTACATAACTTTTCACCAAATTTGACAAACAATAAGAAAGTTTGTTTTCCGATTCAAAACAAGATTTTAACGCATTGTGGAGTTCAAATAACATGTTTTTAGATCATCTGTATCGTATCTTTTAGTACATAACTTTTCACCAAATTTCACAAACACTAAGAAAGTTTGTTTTTCGATTCAAAACTAGATTTTAACGCTTTGAGGAGTTCAAATAACGTGTTTTTAGATCATTTGTATCGTGTCTTTTAGTACATAACTTTTCACCAAATTTCACAAACACTAAGAAAGTTTGTTTTTCGATTCAAAACAAGATTTGAACGCTTTGAGGAGTTCAAATAACATGTTTTTAGATCATTTGTATCGTATCTTTTACTACATAACTTTTCACCAAATTTCCCAAACACTAAGAAAGTTTGTTTTTCGATTCAAAACAAGATTTTAACGCTTTGAGGAGTTCAAATAACATGTTTTTAGATCATTTGTATCGTATCTTTTACTACATAACTTTTCACCAAATTTCACAAACACTAAGAAAGTTTGTTTTTTGATTCAAAACAAGATTTTAACGCTTTGAGGAGTTCAAATAACATGTTTTTAGACCATTTGTATCGTATCTTTTAGTACATAACTTTTCACCAAAGTTCACAAACACTAAAAAAGTTTGTTTTTCGATTCAAAACCAGATTTTAACGCTTTGAGGAGTTCGAATAACGTGTTTTTAGATCATTTGTATCGTATCTTTTACTACATAACTTTTCACCAAATTTCGCAAACACTAAGAAAGTTTGTTTTTCGATTCAAAACAAGATTTTAACGCTTTGAGGAGTTCAAATAACATGTATTTAGATCATTTGTATCGTATCTTTTACTACTTAACTTTTCAACAAATTTCACAAACACTAAGAAAGTTTGTTTTTCGATTCAAAACAAGATTTTAACGCTTTGTGGAGTTCAAATAACATGTTTTTAGATCATTTGCATCGTATCTTTTAGTACATAACTTTTCACCAAATGTCACACACACTAAGAAAGTTTGTTTTTCGATTCAAAACAAGATTTTAACGCTTTGAGGAGTTCAAATAACATGTTTTTAGATCATTTGTATCGTATCTTTTACTTCATAACTTTTCACCAAATTTCACAAACACTAAGAAAGTTTGTTTTTCGATTCAAAACAAGATTTTAACGCTTTGAGGAGTTCAAATAACATGTTTTTAGATCATTTGTATCGTATCTTTTACTACATAACTTTTCACCAAATTTCACAAACACTAAGAAATTTTGTTTTTCGATTCAAAACAAGATTTTAACGCTTTGAGGAGTTCAAATAACATGTTTTTAGATCATTTGTATCGTATCTTTTACTACATAACTTTTCACCAAATTTCACAAACACTAAGAAAGTTTGTTTTCCGATTCAAAACAAGATTTTAACGCATTGTGGAGTTCAAATAACATGTTTTTAGATCATCTGTATCGTATCTTTTAGTACATAACTTTTCACCAAATTTCACAAACACTAAGAAAGTTTGTTTTTCGATTCAAAACTAGATTTTAACGCTTTGAGGAGTTCAAATAACGTGTTTTTAGATCATTTGTATCGTATCTTTTAGTACATAACTTTTCACCAAATTTCACAAACACTAAGAAAGTTTGTTTTTCGATTCAAAACAAGATTTGAACGCTTTGAGGAGTTCAAATAACATGTTTTTAGATCATTTGTATCGTATCTTTTACTACATAACTTTTCACCAAATTTCCCAAACACTAAGAAAGTTTGTTTTTCGATTCAAAACAAGATTTTAACGCTTTGAGGAGTTCAAATAACATGTTTTTAGATCATTTGTATCGTATCTTTTACTACATAACTTTTCACCAAATTTCACAAACACTAAGAAAGTTTGTTTTTCGATTCAAAACAAGATTTTAACGCTTTGAGGAGTTCAAATAACATGTTTTTAGACCATTTGTATCGTATCTTTTAGTACATAACTTTTCACCAAAGTTCACAAACACTAAAAAAGTTTGTTTTTCGATTCAAAACCAGATTTTAACGCTTTGAGGAGTTCGAATAACGTGTTTTTAGATCATTTGTATCGTATCTTTTACTACATAACTTTTCACCAAATTTCGCAAACACTAAGAAAGTTTGTTTTTCGATTCAAAACAAGATTTTAACGCTTTGAGGAGTTCAAATAACATGTATTTAGATCATTTGTATCGTATCTTTTACTACTTAACTTTTCAACAAATTTCACAAACACTAAGAAAGTTTGTTTTTCGATTCAAAACAAGATTTTAACGCTTTGTGGAGTTCAAATAACATGTTTTTAGATCATTTGCATCGTATCTTTTAGTACATAACTTTTCACCAAATGTCACAAACACTAAGAAAGTTTGTTTTTCGATTCAAAACAAGATTTTAACGCTTTGAGGAGTTCAAATAACATGTTTTTAGATCATTTGTATCGTATCTTTTACTACATAACTTTTCACCAAATTTCACAAACACTAAGAAAGTTTGTTTTTCGATTCAAAACAAGATTTTAACGCTTTGAGGAGTTCAAATAACATGTTTTTAGATCATTTGTATCGTATGTTTTACTACATAACTTTTCACCAAATTTCACACACACTAAGAAAGTTTGTTTTTCGATTCAAAACAAGATTTTAACGCTTTGAGGAGTTCAAATAACAAGTTTTTAGATTATTTGTATCGTATCTATTACTACATAACTTTTCACCAAATTTCACAAACACTAAGAAAGTTTGTTTTTCGATTCAAAACAGGATTTTAACGCTTTGTGGAGTTCAAATAACATGTTTTTAGATCATTTGTATCGTATCTTTTAGTACATAACTTTTCACCAAATGTCACACACACTAAGAAAGTTTGTTTTTCGATTCAAAACAAGATTTTAACGCTTTGAGGAGTTCAAATAACATGTTTTTAGATCATTTGTATCGTATCTTTTACTACATAACTTTTCACCAAATTTCACAAACACTAAGAAAGTTTGTTTTTCGATTCAAAACGAGATTTTAACGCTTTGAGGAGTTCAAATAACATGTTTTTAGACCATTTGTATCGTATCTTCTACTACATGACTTTTCACCAAATTTCACAAACACTAAGAAAGTTTGTTTTTCGATTCAAAACAAGATTTGAACGCTTTGAGGAGTTCGAATAACATGTTTTTAGATCATTTGTATCGTATCTTTTAGTACATAACTTTTCACCAAATTTCGCAAACACTAAGAAAGTTTGTTTTTCGATTCAAAACAAGATTTTAACGCTTTGAGGAGTTCAAATAACTTGTTTTTAGATCATTTGTATCATATCTTTTAGTACATAACTTTTCACCAAATTTCACAAACACTATGAAATTTTGTTTTTCGATTCAAAACAAGATTTTGACGCGTTGTGGAGTTCAAATAACATGTTTTTAGATCATTTGTATTGTATCTATTACTACATAACTTTTCACCAAATTTCGCAAACACTAAGAAAGTTTGTTTGTCGATTCAAAACAAGATTTTAACGCTTTGAGGAGTTCAAATAACATGTTTTTAGATCATTTGTATCGTATCTTTTAGTACATAACTTTTCACCAAATTTCACAAACACTAAGAAAGTTTGTTTTTCGATTCAAAACAAGATTTGAACGTTTTGAGGAGTTCAAATAACATGTTTTTAGATCATTTGTATCGTATCAATTACTACATAACTTTTCACCAAATTTCGCAAACACTAAGAAAGTTTGTTTTTCGATTCAAAACAAGATTTGAACGCTTTGAGGAGTTCAAATAACATGTTTTTAGATTATTTGTATTGTATCTATTACTATATAACTTTTCACCAAATTTCACAAACACTAAGAAAGTTTGTTTTTCGATTCAAAACAAGATTTTAACGCTTTGTGGAGTTCAAATAACATGTTTTTAGATCATTTGTATCGTATCTTTTAGTACATAACTTTTCACCAAATGTCACACACACTAAGAAAGTTTGTTTTTCGATTCAAAACAAGATTTTAACGCTTTGAGGAGTTCAAATAACATGTTTTTAGATCATTTGTATCGTATCTTTTACTACTTAACTTTTCACCAAATTTCACAAACACTAAGAAAGTTTGTTTTTCGATTCAAAACAAGATTTTAACGCTTTGTGGAGTTGAAATAACATGTTTTTAGATCATTTGTATCGTATCTTTTAGTACATAACTTTTCACCAAATGTCACACACACTAAGAAAGTTTGTTTTTCGATTCAAAACAAGATTTTAACGCTTTGAGGAGTTCAAATAACATGGTTTTAGATCATTTGTATCGTATCTTTTACTACATAACTTTTCACCAAATTTCACAAACACTAAGAAAGTTTGTTTTTCGATTCAAAACAAGATTTTAACGCTTTGAGGAGTTCAAATAACATGTTTTAAGATCATTTGTATCGTATCTTTTACTACATAACTTTTCACCAAATTTCACAAACACTAAGAAAGTTTGTTTTTCGATTCAAAACAAGATTTTAACGCTTTGAGGAGTTCAAATAACATGTTTTGAGATCATTTGTATCGTATCTTTTAGTACATAACTTTTCACCAAAGTCACAAACACTAAAAAAGTTTGTTTTTCGATTCAAAACCAGATTTTAACGCTTTGAGGATTTCAAATAACGTGTTTTTAGATCATTTGTATCGTATCTTTTACTACATAACTTTTCACCAAATTTCACAAACACTAAGAAAGTTTGTTTTTCGATTCAAAACAAGATTTTAACGCTTTGAGGAGTTCAAATAACATGTTTTTAGATCATTTGTATCGTATGTTTTACTACATAACTTTTCACCAAATTTCACAAACACTAAGAAAGTTTGTTTTTCGATTCAAAACAAGATTTCAACGCTTTGAGGAGTTCAAATAACATGTTTTTAGATCATTTGTATCGTATCTTTTACTACTTAACTTTTCACCAAATTTCACAAACACTAAGAAAGTTTGTTTTCCGATTCAAAACAAGATTTTAACGCTTTGAGGAGGTCAAATAACATGTTTTTAGATCATTTGTATCGTATCTTTTAGTACATAACTTTTCACCCAAGTTCACAAACACTAAGAAAGTTTATTTTTCGATTCAAAACCAGATTTGAACGCTTTGAGGAGTTTAAATAACGTGTTTTTAGATCATTTGTATCGTATCTTTTAGTACATAACTTTTCACCAAATTTCACAAACACTAAGAAAGTTTGTTTTTCGATTCAAAACAAGATTTCAACGCTTTGAGGAGTTCAAATAACATGTTTTTAGATCATTTGTATCGTATCTTTTACAACATATCTTTTCACCAAATTTCACAAACACTAAGAAAGTTTGTTTTCCGATTCAAAACAAGATTTTAACGCTTTGAGGAGTTCAAATAACATGTTTTTTGATCATTTGTATCGTATCTTTTAGTACATAACTTTTCACCAAATTTCACAAACACTAAGAAAATTTGTTTTTCGATTCAAAACCAGACTTTAACGCTTTGAGGAGTTCAAATAACGTGTTTTTAGATCATTTGTATCGTATCTTTTAGTACATAACTTTTCACCAAATTTCACAAACACTAAGACAGTATGTTTTTTGATTCAAAACAAGATTTTAACGCTTTGAGGAGTTCAAATAACATGTTTTTAGATCATTTGTATCGTGTCTTTTACTACATAACTTTTCACCAAATTTCACAAACACTAAGAAAGTTTGTTTTTCGATTCAAAACAAGATTTGAACGTTTTGAGGAGTTCAAATAACATGTTTTTAAATCATTTGTATCGTATCAATTACTACATAACTTTTCACCAAATTTCGCAAACACTAAGAAAGTTTGTTTTTCGATTCAAAACAAGATTTGAACGCTTTGAGGAGTTCAAATAACATGTTTTTAGATTATTTGTATTGTATCTATTACTATATAACTTTTCACCAAATTTCACAAACACTAAGAAAGTTTGTTTTTCGATTCAAAACAAGATTTTAACGCTTTGTGGAGTTCAAATAACATGTTTTTAGATCATTTGTATCGTATCTTTTAGTACATAACTTTTCACCAAATGTCACACACACTAAGAAAGTTTGTTTTTCGATTCAAAACAAGATTTTAACGCTTTGAGGAGTTCAAATAACATGTTTTTAGATCATTTGTATCGTATCTTTTACTACATAACTTTTCACCAAATTTCACAAACACTAAGAAAGTTTGTTTTTCGATTCAAAACAAGATTTTAACGCTTTGAGGAGTTCAAATAACATGTTTTTAGATCATTTGTATCGTATCTTTTACTACTTAACTTTTCACCAAATTTCACAAACACTAAGAAAGTTTGTTTTTCGATTCAAAACAAGATTTTAACGCTTTGTGGAGTTGAAATAACATGTTTTTAGATCATTTGTATCGTATCTTTTAGTACATAACTTTTCACCAAATGTCACACACACTAAGAAAGTTTGTTTTTCGATTCAAAACAAGATTTTAACGCTTTGAGGAGTTCAAATAACATGTTTTTAGATCATTTGTATCGTATCTTTTACTACATAACTTTTCACCAAATTTCACAAACACTAAGAAAGTTTGTTTTTCGATTCAAAACAAGATTTTAACGCTTTGAGGAGTTCAAATAACATGTTTTAAGATCATTTGTATCGTATCTTTTCCTACATAACTTTTCACCAAATTTCACAAACACTAAGAAAGTTTGTTTTTCGATTCAAAACAAGATTTTAACGCTTTGATGAGTTCAAATAACATGTTTTGAGATCATTTGTATCGTATCTTTTAGTACATAACTTTTCACCAAAGTTCACAAACACTAAAAAAGTTTGTTTTTCGATTCAAAACCAGATTTTAACGCTTTGAGGATTTCAAATAACGTGTTTTTAGATCATTTGTATCGTATCTTTTACTACATAACTTTTCACCAAATTTCACAAACACTAAGAAAGTTTGTTTTTCGATTCAAAACAAGATTTTAACGCTTTGAGGAGTTCAAATAACATGTTTTTAGATCATTTGTATCGTATGTTTTACTACATAACTTTTCACCAAATTTCACAAACACTAAGAAAGTTTGTTTTTCGATTCAAAACAAGATTTCAACGCTTTGAGGAGTTCAAATAACATGTTTTAGATCATTTGTATCGTATCTTTTACTACATAACTTTTCACCAAATTTCACAAACACTAAGAAAGTTTGTTTTCCGATTCAAAACAAGATTTTAACGCTTTGAGGAGGTCAAATAACATGTTTTTAGATCATTTGTATCGTATCTTTTAGTACATAACTTTTCACCCAAGTTCACAAACACTAAGAAAGTTTATTTTTCGATTCAAAACCAGATTTGAACGCTTTGAGGAGTTCAAATAACGTGTTTTTAGATGATTTGTATCGTATCTTTTAGTACATAACTTTTCACCAAATTTCACAAACACTAAGAAAGTTTGTTTTTCGATTCAAAACAAGATTTCAACGCTTTGAGGAGTTCAAATAACATGTTTTTAGATCATTTGTATCGTATCTTTTACAACATATCTTTTCACCAAATTTCACAAACACTAAGAAAGTTTGTTTTCCGATTCAAAACAAGATTTTAACGCTTTGAGGAGTTCAAATAACATGTTTTTTGATCATTTGTATCGTATCTTTTAGTACATAACTTTTCACCAAATTTCACAAACACTAAGAAAATTTGTTTTTCGATTCAAAACCAGACTTTAACGCTTTGAGGAGTTCAAATAACGTGTTTTTAGATCATTTGTATCGTATCTTTTAGTACATAACTTTTCACCAAATTTCACAAACACTAAGACAGTATGTTTTTTGATTCAAAACAAGATTTTAACGCTTTGAGGAGTTCAAATAACATGTTTTTAGATCATTTGTATCGTGTCTTTTACTACATAACTTTTCACCAAATTTCGCAAACACTAAGAAACTTTGTTTTTCGATTCAAAACAAGATTTTAACGCTTTGAGGAGTTCAAATAACATGTTTTTAGATCATTTGTATCGTATCTTTTAGTACATAACTTTTCACCAAATTTCACAAACACTAAGAAAGTTTGTTATTTGATCAAAACAAGATTTTAACGCTTTGAGGAGTTCAAATAACATGTTTTTAGATCATTTGTATCGTATCTTTTACTACATAACTTTTCACCAAATTTCGCAAACACTAAGAAACTTTGTTTTTCGATTCAAAACAAGATTTTAACGCTTTGAGGAGTTCAAATAACATGTTTTTAGATCATTTGTATCGTATCTTTTAGTACATAACTTTTCACCAAATTTCACAAACACTAAGAAAGTTTGTTATTTGATCAAAACAAGATTTTAACGCTTTGAGGAGTTCAAATAACATGTTTTTAGATCATTTGTATCGTATCTTTTACTACATAACTTTTCACCAAATTTCGCAAACACTAAGAAAGTTTGTTTTTCGATTCAAAACATGATTTCAACGCGTTGTGGAGTTCAAATAACATGTTTTTAGATCATTTGTATCGTATCCTTTATTACATAACTTTTCACCAAATTTCACAAACACTAAGAAAGTTTGTTTTTCGATTCAAAACTAGATTTTAACGCTTTGAGGAGTTCAAATAACGTGTTTTTAGATCATTTGTATCGTATCTATTAGTACATAACTTTTCACCAAATTTCGCAAACACTAAGAAAGTTTGTTTTTCGATTCAAAACAAGATTTGAACGCTTTGAGGAGTTCAAATAACATGTTTTTAGATCATTTGTATCGTATCTATTAGTACATAACTTTTCACCAAATTTCCCAAACACTAAGAAAGTTTGTTTTTCGATTCAAAACAAGATTTTAACGCTTTGAGAAGTTCAAATAACATGTTTTTTGATCATTTGTATCGTATCTTTTACTACATAACTTTTCACCAAATTTCACAAACACTAAGAAAGTTTGTTTTTCGATTCAAAACAAGATTTTAACGCGTTGTGGAGTTCAAATAACATGTTTTTAGATCATTTGTATCGTATCTTTTAGTACATAACTTTTCACCAAATTTCACAAACACTAAGAAAGTTTGTTTTTCGATTCAAAACTAGATTTTAACGCTTTGAGGAGTTCAAATAACGTGTTTTTAGATCATTTGTATCGTATCTATTAGTACATAACTTTTCACCAAATTTCACAAACACTAAGAAAGTTTGTTTTTCGATTCAAAACAAGATTTTAACGCTTTGAGGAGTTCAAACATCATTTTTTAAGATCATTTGTGTCGTATCATTTACTACATAATTTTTCACCAAATTTCACAGACACTAAGAAAGTTTGTTTTTCGATTCAAAACAAGATTTTAACGCGTTGTGGAGTTCAAATAACATGTTTTTAGATCATTTGTATCGTATCTTTTAGTACATAACTTTTCACCAAATTTCACAAACACTAAGAAAGTTTGTTTTTCGATTCAAAACTAGATTTTAACGCTATGAGGAGTTCAAATAACGTGTTTTTAGATCATTTGTATCGTATCTTTTAGTACATAACTTTTCACCAAATTTCGCAAACACTAAGAAAGTTTGTTTTTCGATTCAAAACAAGATTTTAACGCTTTGAGGAGTTCAAATAACATGTTTTTAGAACATTTGAATCGTATCTTTTAGTACATAACTTTTCACCAAATTTCACAAACTCTAAGAAAGTTTGTTTTTCGATTCAAAACAAGATTTTAACGCTTTGAGGAGTTCAAATAACATGTTTTTAGATCATTTGTATCATATCTTTTACTACATAACTTTTCACCAAATTTCACAAACACTAAGAAAGTTTGTTTTTCGATTCAAAACAAGATTTTAACGCTTTGAGGAGTTCAAATAACATGTTTTCAGATCATTTGTATCGTATCTTTTACTACATAACTTTTCACCAAATTTCGCAAACACTAAGAAAGTTTGTTTTTCGATTCAAAACATGATTTCAACGCGTTGTGGAGTTCAAATAACATGTTTTTAGATCATTTGTATCGTATCTTTTATTACATAACTTTTCACCAAATTTCACAAACACTAAGAAAGTTTGTTTTTCGATTCAAAACTAGATTTTAACGCTTTGAGGAGTTCAAATAACGTGTTTTTAGATCATTTGTATCGTATCTATTAGTACATAACTTTTCACCAAATTTCACAAACACTAAGAAAGTTCGTTTTTCGATTCAAAACAAGATTTTAACGCTTTGAGGAGTTCAAACAACATTTTTTAAGATCATTTGTATCGTATCTTTTACTACATAATTTTTCACCAAATTTCACAGACACTAAGAAAGTTTGTTTTTCGATTCAAAACAAGATTTTAACGCGTTGTGGAGTTCAAATAACATGTTTTTAGATCATTTGTATCCTATCTTTTACTACATAACTTTTCACCAAATTTCGCAAACACTAAGAAAGTTTGTTTTTCGATTCAAAACAAGATTTGAACGCTTTGAGGAGTTCAAATAACATGTTTTTAGATTATTTGTATTGTATCTATTACTATATAACTTTTCACCAAATTTCACAAACACTAAGAAAGTTTGTTTTTCGATTCAAAACAAGATTTTAACGCTTTGTGGAGTTCAAATAACATGTTTTTAGATCATTTGTATCGTATCTTTTAGTACATAACTTTTCACCAAATGTCACACACACTAAGAAAGTTTGTTTTTCGATTCAAAACAAGATTTTAACGCTTTGAGGAGTTCAAATAACATGTTTTTAGATCATTTGTATCGTATCTTTTACTACTTAACTTTTCACCAAATTTCACAAACACTAAGAAAGTTTGTTTTTCGATTCAAAACAAGATTTTAACGCTTTGTGGAGTTGAAATAACATGTTTTTAGATCATTTGTATCGTATCTTTTAGTACATAACTTTTCACCAAATGTCACACACACTAAGAAAGTTTGTTTTTCGATTCAAAACAAGATTTTAACGCTTTGAGGAGTTCAAATAACATGTTTTTAGATCATTTGTATCGTATCTTTTACTACATAACTTTTCACCAAATTTCACAAACACTAAGAAAGTTTGTTTTTCGATTCAAAACAAGATTTTAACGCTTTGAGGAGTTCAAATAACATGTTTTAAGATCATTTGTATCGTATCTTTTACTACATAACTTTTCACCAAATTTCACAAACACTAAGAAAGTTTGTTTTTCGATTCAAAACAAGATTTTAACGCTTTGAGGAGTTCAAATAACATGTTTTGAGATCATTTGTATCGTATCTTTTAGTACATAACTTTTCACCAAAGTCACAAACACTAAAAAAGTTTGTTTTTCGATTCAAAACCAGATTTTAACGCTTTGAGGATTTCAAATAACGTGTTTTTAGATCATTTGTATCGTATCTTTTACTACATAACTTTTCACCAAATTTCACAAACACTAAGAAAGTTTGTTTTTCGATTCAAAACAAGATTTTAACGCTTTGAGGAGTTCAAATAACATGTTTTTAGATCATTTGTATCGTATGTTTTACTACATAACTTTTCACCAAATTTCACAAACACTAAGAAAGTTTGTTTTTCGATTCAAAACAAGATTTCAACGCTTTGAGGAGTTCAAATAACATGTTTTTAGATCATTTGTATCGTATCTTTTACTACTTAACTTTTCACCAAATTTCACAAACACTAAGAAAGTTTGTTTTCCGATTCAAAACAAGATTTTAACGCTTTGAGGAGGTCAAATAACATGTTTTTAGATCATTTGTATCGTATCTTTTAGTACATAACTTTTCACCCAAGTTCACAAACACTAAGAAAGTTTATTTTTCGATTCAAAACCAGATTTGAACGCTTTGAGGAGTTTAAATAACGTGTTTTTAGATCATTTGTATCGTATCTTTTAGTACATAACTTTTCACCAAATTTCACAAACACTAAGAAAGTTTGTTTTTCGATTCAAAACAAGATTTCAACGCTTTGAGGAGTTCAAATAACATGTTTTTAGATCATTTGTATCGTATCTTTTACAACATATCTTTTCACCAAATTTCACAAACACTAAGAAAGTTTGTTTTCCGATTCAAAACAAGATTTTAACGCTTTGAGGAGTTCAAATAACATGTTTTTTGATCATTTGTATCGTATCTTTTAGTACATAACTTTTCACCAAATTTCACAAACACTAAGAAAATTTGTTTTTCGATTCAAAACCAGACTTTAACGCTTTGAGGAGTTCAAATAACGTGTTTTTAGATCATTTGTATCGTATCTTTTAGTACATAACTTTTCACCAAATTTCACAAACACTAAGACAGTATGTTTTTTGATTCAAAACAAGATTTTAACGCTTTGAGGAGTTCAAATAACATGTTTTTAGATCATTTGTATCGTGTCTTTTACTACATAACTTTTCACCAAATTTCACAAACACTAAGAAAGTTTGTTTTTCGATTCAAAACAAGATTTGAACGTTTTGAGGAGTTCAAATAACATGTTTTTAAATCATTTGTATCGTATCAATTACTACATAACTTTTCACCAAATTTCGCAAACACTAAGAAAGTTTGTTTTTCGATTCAAAACAAGATTTGAACGCTTTGAGGAGTTCAAATAACATGTTTTTAGATTATTTGTATTGTATCTATTACTATATAACTTTTCACCAAATTTCACAAACACTAAGAAAGTTTGTTTTTCGATTCAAAACAAGATTTTAACGCTTTGTGGAGTTCAAATAACATGTTTTTAGATCATTTGTATCGTATCTTTTAGTACATAACTTTTCACCAAATGTCACACACACTAAGAAAGTTTGTTTTTCGATTCAAAACAAGATTTTAACGCTTTGAGGAGTTCAAATAACATGTTTTTAGATCATTTGTATCGTATCTTTTACTACATAACTTTTCACCAAATTTCACAAACACTAAGAAAGTTTGTTTTTCGATTCAAAACAAGATTTTAACGCTTTGAGGAGTTCAAATAACATGTTTTTAGATCATTTGTATCGTATCTTTTACTACTTAACTTTTCACCAAATTTCACAAACACTAAGAAAGTTTGTTTTTCGATTCAAAACAAGATTTTAACGCTTTGTGGAGTTGAAATAACATGTTTTTAGATCATTTGTATCGTATCTTTTAGTACATAACTTTTCACCAAATGTCACACACACTAAGAAAGTTTGTTTTTCGATTCAAAACAAGATTTTAACGCTTTGAGGAGTTCAAATAACATGTTTTTAGATCATTTGTATCGTATCTTTTACTACATAACTTTTCACCAAATTTCACAAACACTAAGAAAGTTTGTTTTTCGATTCAAAACAAGATTTTAACGCTTTGAGGAGTTCAAATAACATGTTTTAAGATCATTTGTATCGTATCTTTTACTACATAACTTTTCACCAAATTTCACAAACACTAAGAAAGTTTGTTTTTCGATTCAAAACAAGATTTTAACGCTTTGAGGAGTTCAAATAACATGTTTTTAGATCATTTGTATCGTATGTTTTACTACATAACTTTTCACCAAATTTCACAAACACTAAGAAAGTTTGTTTTTCGATTCAAAACAAGATTTCAACGCTTTGAGGAGTTCAAATAACATGTTTTAGATCATTTGTATCGTATCTTTTACTACATAACTTTTCACCAAATTTCACAAACACTAAGAAAGTTTGTTTTCCGATTCAAAACAAGATTTTAACGCTTTGAGGAGGTCAAATAACATGTTTTTAGATCATTTGTATCGTATCTTTTAGTACATAACTTTTCACCCAAGTTCACAAACACTAAGAAAGTTTATTTTTCGATTGAAAACCAGATTTGAACGCTTTGAGGAGTTCAAATAACGTGTTTTTAGATGATTTGTATCGTATCTTTTAGTACATAACTTTTCACCAAATTTCACAAACACTAAGAAAGTTTGTTTTTCGATTCAAAACAAGATTTCAACGCTTTGAGGAGTTCAAATAACATGTTTTTAGATCATTTGTATCGTATCTTTTACAACATATCTTTTCACCAAATTTCACAAACACTAAGAAAGTTTGTTTTCCGATTCAAAACAAGATTTTAACGCTTTGAGGAGTTCAAATAACATGTTTTTTGATCATTTGTATCGTATCTTTTAGTACATAACTTTTCACCAAATTTCACAAACACTAAGAAAATTTGTTTTTCGATTCAAAACCAGACTTTAACGCTTTGAGGAGTTCAAATAACGTGTTTTTAGATCATTTGTATCGTATCTTTTAGTACATAACTTTTCACCAAATTTCACAAACACTAAGACAGTATGTTTTTTGATTCAAAACAAGATTTTAACGCTTTGAGGAGTTCAAATAACATGTTTTTAGATCATTTGTATCGTGTCTTTTACTACATAACTTTTCACCAAATTTCGCAAACACTAAGAAACTTTGTTTTTCGATTCAAAACAAGATTTTAACGCTTTGAGGAGTTCAAATAACATGTTTTTAGATCATTTGTATCGTATCTTTTAGTACATAACTTTTCACCAAATTTCACAAACACTAAGAAAGTTTGTTATTTGATCAAAACAAGATTTTAACGCTTTGAGGAGTTCAAATAACATGTTTTTAGATCATTTGTATCGTATCTTTTACTACATAACTTTTCACCAAATTTCGCAAACACTAAGAAAGTTTGTTTTTCGATTCAAAACATGATTTCAACGCGTTGTGGAGTTCAAATAACATGTTTTTAGATCATTTGTATCGTATCCTTTATTACATAACTTTTCACCAAATTTCACAAACACTAAGAAAGTTTGTTTTTCGATTCAAAACTAGATTTTAACGCTTTGAGGAGTTCAAATAACGTGTTTTTAGATCATTTGTATCGTATCTATTAGTACATAACTTTTCACCAAATTTCGCAAACACTAAGAAAGTTTGTTTTTCGATTCAAAACAAGATTTGAACGCTTTGAGGAGTTCAAATAACATGTTTTTAGATCATTTGTATCGTATCTATTAGTACATAACTTTTCACCAAATTTCCCAAACACTAAGAAAGTTTGTTTTTCGATTCAAAACAAGATTTTAACGCTTTGAGAAGTTCAAATAACATGTTTTTTGATCATTTGTATCGTATCTTTTACTACATAACTTTTCACCAAATTTCACAAACACTAAGAAAGTTTGTTTTTCGATTCAAAACAAGATTTTAACGCGTTGTGGAGTTCAAATAACATGTTTTTAGATCATTTGTATCGTATCTTTTAGTACATAACTTTTCACCAAATTTCACAAACACTAAGAAAGTTTGTTTTTCGATTCAAAACTAGATTTTAACGCTTTGAGGAGTTCAAATAACGTGTTTTTAGATCATTTGTATCGTATCTATTAGTACATAACTTTTCACCAAATTTCACAAACACTAAGAAAGTTTGTTTTTCGATTCAAAACAAGATTTTAACGCTTTGAGGAGTTCAAACATCATTTTTTAAGATCATTTGTGTCGTATCATTTACTACATAATTTTTCACCAAATTTCACAGACACTAAGAAAGTTTGTTTTTCGATTCAAAACAAGATTTTAACGCGTTGTGGAGTTCAAATAACATGTTTTTAGATCATTTGTATCGTATCTTTTAGTACATAACTTTTCACCAAATTTCACAAACACTAAGAAAGTTTGTTTTTCGATTCAAAACTAGATTTTAACGCTATGAGGAGTTCAAATAACGTGTTTTTAGATCATTTGAATCGTATCTTTTAGTACATAACTTTTCACCAAATTTCGCAAACACTAAGAAAGTTTGTTTTTCGATTCAAAACAAGATTTTAACGCTTTGAGGAGTTCAAATAACATGTTTTTAGAACATTTGAATCGTATCTTTTAGTACATAACTTTTCACCAAATTTCACAAACTCTAAGAAAGTTTGTTTTTCGATTCAAAACAAGATTTTAACGCTTTGAGGAGTTCAAATAACATGTTTTTAGATCATTTGTATCGTATCTTTTACTACATAACTTTTCACCAAATTTCACAAACACTAAGAAAGTTTGTTTTTCGATTCAAAACAAGATTTTAACGCTTTGAGGAGTTCAAATAACATGTTTTCAGATCATTTGTATCGTATCTTTTACTACATAACTTTTCACCAAATTTCGCAAACACTAAGAAAGTTTGTTTTTCGATTCAAAACATGATTTCAACGCGTTGTGGAGTTCAAATAACATGTTTTTAGATCATTTGTATCGTATCTTTTATTACATAACTTTTCACCAAATTTCACAAACACTAAGAAAGTTTGTTTTTCGATTCAAAACTAGATTTTAACGCTTTGAGGAGTTCAAATAACGTGTTTTTAGATCATTTGTATCGTATCTATTAGTACATAACTTTTCACCAAATTTCACAAACACTAAGAAAGTTTGTTTTTCGATTCAAAACAAGATTTTAACGCTTTGAGGAGTTCAAACAACATTTTTTAAGATCATTTGTATCGTATCTTTTACTACATAATTTTTCACCAAATTTCACAGACACTAAGAAAGTTTGTTTTTCGATTCAAAACAAGATTTTAACGCGTTGTGGAGTTCAAATAACATGTTTTTAGATCATTTGTATCCTATCTTTTACTACATAACTTTTCACCAAATTTCACAAACACTAAGAAAGTTTGTTTTTCGATTCAAAACCAGATTTTAACGCTTTGAGGAGTTCAAATAACATGTTTTTTGATCATTTGTATCGTATCTTTTAGTACATAACTTTTCACCAAATTTCACAAACACTAAGAAAGTTTGTTTTTCGATTCAAAACAAGATTTGAACGCTTTGAGGAGTTCAAATAACATGTTTTTAGATTATTTGTATTGTATCTATTACTACATAACTTTTCACCAAATTTCACAAACACTAAGAAAGTTTGTTTTTCGATTCAAAACAAGATTTTAACGCTTTGAGGAGTTCAAATAACATGTTTTTAGATCATTTGTATCATATCTTTTACTACATAACTTTTCACCCAATTTCACACAGACTAAGAAAGTTTGTTTTTCGATTCAAAACAAGATTTTAACGCTTTGAGGAGTTGAAATAACATGTTTTTAGATCATTTGTATCGTATCTTTTAGTACATAACTTTTCACCAAATGTCACACACACTAAGAAAGTTTGTTTTTCGATTCAAAACAAGATTTTAACGCTTTGAGGAGTTCAAATAACATGTTTTTAGATCATTTGTAT
Organism: Luzula sylvatica; assembly: GCA_946800325.1. NCBI lineage: Eukaryota > Viridiplantae > Streptophyta > Magnoliopsida > Poales > Juncaceae > Luzula > Luzula sylvatica. Next base: position 74,680,296 of record OX326956.1, on the reverse strand, counting down.
CGTATCTTTTACTACATAACTTTTCACCAAATTTCACAAACACTAAGAAAGTTTGTTTTTCGATTCAAAACAAGATTTTAACGCTTTGAGGAGTTCAAATAACATGTTTTAAGATCATTTGTATCGTATCTTTTACTACATAACTTTTCACCAAATTTCACAAACACTAAGAAAGTTTGTTTTTCGATTCAAAACAAGATTTTAACGCTTTGAGGAGTTCAAATAACATGTTTTGAGATCATTTGTATCGTATCTTTTAGTACATAACTTTTCACCAAAGTCACAAACACTAAAAAAGTTTGTTTTTCGATTCAAAACCAGATTTTAACGCTTTGAGGATTTCAAATAACGTGTTTTTAGATCATTTGTATCGTATCTTTTACTACATAACTTTTCACCAAATTTCACAAACACTAAGAAAGTTTGTTTTTCGATTCAAAACAAGATTTTAACGCTTTGAGGAGTTCAAATAACATGTTTTTAGATCATTTGTATCGTATGTTTTACTACATAACTTTTCACCAAATTTCACAAACACTAAGAAAGTTTGTTTTTCGATTCAAAACAAGATTTCAACGCTTTGAGGAGTTCAAATAACATGTTTTTAGATCATTTGTATCGTATCTTTTACTACTTAACTTTTCACCAAATTTCACAAACACTAAGAAAGTTTGTTTTCCGATTCAAAACAAGATTTTAACGCTTTGAGGAGGTCAAATAACATGTTTTTAGATCATTTGTATCGTATCTTTTAGTACATAACTTTTCACCCAAGTTCACAAACACTAAGAAAGTTTATTTTTCGATTCAAAACCAGATTTGAACGCTTTGAGGAGTTTAAATAACGTGTTTTTAGATCATTTGTATCGTATCTTTTAGTACATAACTTTTCACCAAATTTCACAAACACTAAGAAAGTTTGTTTTTCGATTCAAAACAAGATTTCAACGCTTTGAGGAGTTCAAATAACATGTTTTTAGATCATTTGTATCGTATCTTTTACAACATATCTTTTCACCAAATTTCACAAACACTAAGAAAGTTTGTTTTCCGATTCAAAACAAGATTTTAACGCTTTGAGGAGTTCAAATAACATGTTTTTTGATCATTTGTATCGTATCTTTTAGTACATAACTTTTCACCAAATTTCACAAACACTAAGAAAATTTGTTTTTCGATTCAAAACCAGACTTTAACGCTTTGAGGAGTTCAAATAACGTGTTTTTAGATCATTTGTATCGTATCTTTTAGTACATAACTTTTCACCAAATTTCACAAACACTAAGACAGTATGTTTTTTGATTCAAAACAAGATTTTAACGCTTTGAGGAGTTCAAATAACATGTTTTTAGATCATTTGTATCGTGTCTTTTACTACATAACTTTTCACCAAATTTCACAAACACTAAGAAAGTTTGTTTTTCGATTCAAAACAAGATTTGAACGTTTTGAGGAGTTCAAATAACATGTTTTTAAATCATTTGTATCGTATCAATTACTACATAACTTTTCACCAAATTTCGCAAACACTAAGAAAGTTTGTTTTTCGATTCAAAACAAGATTTGAACGCTTTGAGGAGTTCAAATAACATGTTTTTAGATTATTTGTATTGTATCTATTACTATATAACTTTTCACCAAATTTCACAAACACTAAGAAAGTTTGTTTTTCGATTCAAAACAAGATTTTAACGCTTTGTGGAGTTCAAATAACATGTTTTTAGATCATTTGTATCGTATCTTTTAGTACATAACTTTTCACCAAATGTCACACACACTAAGAAAGTTTGTTTTTCGATTCAAAACAAGATTTTAACGCTTTGAGGAGTTCAAATAACATGTTTTTAGATCATTTGTATCGTATCTTTTACTACATAACTTTTCACCAAATTTCACAAACACTAAGAAAGTTTGTTTTTCGATTCAAAACAAGATTTTAACGCTTTGAGGAGTTCAAATAACATGTTTTTAGATCATTTGTATCGTATCTTTTACTACTTAACTTTTCACCAAATTTCACAAACACTAAGAAAGTTTGTTTTTCGATTCAAAACAAGATTTTAACGCTTTGTGGAGTTGAAATAACATGTTTTTAGATCATTTGTATCGTATCTTTTAGTACATAACTTTTCACCAAATGTCACACACACTAAGAAAGTTTGTTTTTCGATTCAAAACAAGATTTTCACGCTTTGAGGAGTTCAAATAACTTGTTTTTAGATCATTTGTATCGTATCTTTTACTACATAACTTTTCACCAAATTTCACAAACACTAAGAAAGTTTGTTTTTCGATTCAAAACAAGATTTTAACGCTTTGAGGAGTTCAAATAACATGTTTTAAGATCATTTGTATCGTATCTTTTACTACATAACTTTTCACCAAATTTCACAAACACTAAGAAAGTTTGTTTTTCGATTCAAAACAAAATTTTAACGCTTTGATGAGTTCAAATAACATGTTTTGAGATCATTTGTATCGTATCTTTTAGTACATAACTTTTCACCAAAGTTCACAAACACTAAAAAAGTTTGTTTTTCGATTCAAAACCAGATTTTAACGCTTTGAGGATTTCAAATAACGTGTTTTTAGATCATTTGTATCGTATCTTTTACTACATAACTTTTCACCAAATTTCACAAACACTAAGAAAGTTTGTTTTTCGATTCAAAACAAGATTTTAACGCTTTGAGGAGTTCAAATAACATGTTTTTAGATCATTTGTATCGTATGTTTTACTACATAACTTTTCACCAAATTTCACAAACACTAAGAAAGTTTGTTTTTCGATTCAAAACAAGATTTCAACGCTTTGAGGAGTTCAAATAACATGTTTTAGATCATTTGTATCGTATCTTTTACTACATAACTTTTCACCAAATTTCACAAACACTAAGAAAGTTTGTTTTCCGATTCAAAACAAGATTTTAACGCTTTGAGGAGGTCAAATAACATGTTTTTAGATCATTTGTATCGTATCTTTTAGTACATAACTTTTCACCCAAGTTCACAAACACTAAGAAAGTTTATTTTTCGATTCAAAACCAGATTTGAACGCTTTGAGGAGTTCAAATAACGTGTTTTTAGATGATTTGTATCGTATCTTTTAGTACATAACTTTTCACCAAATTTCACAAACACTAAGAAAGTTTGTTTTTCGATTCAAAACAAGATTTCAACGCTTTGAGGAGTTCAAATAACATGTTTTTAGATCATTTGTATCGTATCTTTTACAACATATCTTTTCACCAAATTTCACAAACACTAAGAAAGTTTGTTTTCCGATTCAAAACAAGATTTTAACGCTTTGAGGAGTTCAAATAACATGTTTTTTGATCATTTGTATCGTATCTTTTAGTACATAACTTTTCACCAAATTTCACAAACACTAAGAAAATTTGTTTTTCGATTCAAAACCAGACTTTAACGCTTTGAGGAGTTCAAATAACGTGTTTTTAGATCATTTGTATCGTATCTTTTAGTACATAACTTTTCACCAAATTTCACAAACACTAAGACAGTACGTTTTTTGATTCAAAACAAGATTTTAACGCTTTGAGGAGTTCAAATAACATGTTTTTAGATCATTTGTATCGTGTCTTTTACTACATAACTTTTCACCAAATTTCGCAAACACTAAGAAACTTTGTTTTTCGATTCAAAACAAGATTTTAACGCTTTGAGGAGTTCAAATAACATGTTTTTAGATCATTTGTACCGTATCTTTTAGTACATAACTTTTCACCAAATTTCACAAACACTAAGAAAGTTTGTTATTTGATCAAAACAAGATTTTAACGCTTTGAGGAGTTCAAATAACATGTTTTTAGATCATTTGTATCGTATCTTTTACTACATAACTTTTCACCAAATTTCGCAAACACTAAGAAAGTTTGTTTTTCGATTCAAAACATGATTTCAACGCGTTGTGGAGTTCAAATAACATGTTTTTAGATCATTTGTATCGTATCCTTTATTACATAACTTTTCACCAAATTTCACAAACACTAAGAAAGTTTGTTTTTCGATTCAAAACTAGATTTTAACGCTTTGAGGAGTTCAAATAACATGTTTTTTGATCATTTGTATCGTATCTATTAGTACATAACTTTTCACCAAATTTCACAAACACTAAGAAAGTTTGTTTTTCGATTCAAAACAAGATTTGAACGCTTTGAGGAGTTCAAATAACATGTTTTTAGATCATTTGTATCGTATCTATTAGTACATAACTTTTCACCAAATTTCCCAAACACTAAGAAAGTTTGTTTTTCGATTCAAAACAAGATTTTAACGCTTTGAGAAGTTCAAATAACATGTTTTTTGATCATTTGTATCGTATCTTTTACTACATAACTTTTCACCAAATTTCACAAACACTAAGAAAGTTTGTTTTTCGATTCAAAACAAGATTTTAACGCGTTGTGGAGTTCAAATAACATGTTTTTAGATCATTTGTATCGTATCTTTTAGTACATAACTTTTCACCAAATTTCACAAACACTAAGAAAGTTTGTTTTTCGATTCAAAACTAGATTTTAACGCTTTGAGGAGTTCAAATAACGTGTTTTTAGATCATTTGTATCGTATCTATTAGTACATAACTTTTCACCAAATTTCACAAACACTAAGAAAGTTTGTTTTTCGATTCAAAACAAGATTTTAACGCTTTGAGGAGTTCAAACATCATTTTTTAAGATCATTTGTGTCGTATCATTTACTACATAATTTTTCACCAAATTTCACAGACACTAAGAAAGTTTGTTTTTCGATTCAAAACAAGATTTTAACGCGTTGTGGAGTTCAAATAACATGTTTTTAGATCATTTGTATCGTATCTTTTAGTACATAACTTTTCACCAAATTTCACAAACACTAAGAAAGTTTGTTTTTCGATTCAAAACTAGATTTTAACGCTATGAGGAGTTCAAATAACGTGTTTTTAGATCATTTGTATCGTATCTTTTAGTACATAACTTTTCACCAAATTTCGCAAACACTAAGAAAGTTTGTTTTTCGATTCAAAACAAGATTTTAACGCTTTGAGGAGTTCAAATAACATGTTTTTAGAACATTTGAATCGTATCTTTTAGTACATAACTTTTCACCAAATTTCACAAACTCTAAGAAAGTTTGTTTTTCGATTCAAAACAAGATTTTAACGCTTTGAGGAGTTCAAATAACATGTTTTTAGATCATTTGTATCGTATCTTTTACTACATAACTTTTCACCAAATTTCACAAACACTAAGAAAGTTTGTTTTTCGATTCAAAACAAGATTTTAACGCTTTGAGGAGTTCAAATAACATGTTTTCAGATCATTTGTATCGTATCTTTTACTACATAACTTTTCACCAAATTTCGCAAACACTAAGAAAGTTTGTTTTTCGATTCAAAACATGATTTCAACGCGTTGTGGAGTTCAAATAACATGTTTTTAGATCATTTGTATCGTATCTTTTATTACATAACTTTTCACCAAATTTCACAAACACTAAGAAAGTTTGTTTTTCGATTCAAAACTAGATTTTAACGCTTTGAGGAGTTCAAATAACGTGTTTTTAGATCATTTGTATCGTATCTATTAGTACATAACTTTTCACCAAATTTCACAAACACTAAGAAAGTTTGTTTTTCGATTCAAAACAAGATTTTAACGCTTTGAGGAGTTCAAACAACATTTTTTAAGATCATTTGTATCGTATCTTTTACTACATAATTTTTCACCAAATTTCACAGACACTAAGAAAGTTTGTTTTTCGATTCAAAACAAGATTTTAACGCGTTGTGGAGTTCAAATAACATGTTTTTAGATCATTTGTATCCTATCTTTTACTACATAACTTTTCACCAAATTTCACAAACACTAAGAAAGTTTGTTTTTCGATTCAAAACCAGATTTTAACGCTTTGAGGAGTTCAAATAACATGTTTTTTGATCATTTGTATCGTATCTTTTAGTACATAACTTTTCACCAAATTTCACAAACACTAAGAAAGTTTGTTTTTCGATTCAAAACAAGATTTGAACGCTTTGAGGAGTTCAAATAACATGTTTTTAGATTATTTGTATTGTATCTATTACTACATAACTTTTCACCAAATTTCACAAACACTAAGAAAGTTTGTTTTTCGATTCAAAACAAGATTTTAACGCTTTGAGGAGTTCAAATAACATGTTTTTAGATCATTTGTATCATATCTTTTAGTACATAACTTTTCACCAAAGTTCACAAACACTAAGAAAGTTTGTTTTTCGATTCAAAACCAGATTTTAACGCTTTGAGGAGTTCAAATAACATGTTTTTAGATTATTTGTATTGTATCTATTACTACATAACTTTTCACCAAATTTCACAAACACTAAGAAAGTTTGTTTTTCGATTCAAAACAAGATTTTAACGCTTTGAGGAGTTCAAATAACATGTTTTTAGATCATTTGTATCATATCTTTTAGTACATAACTTTTCACCAAAGTTCACAAACACTAAGAAAGTTTGTTTTTCGATTCAAAACCAGATTTTAACGCTTTGAGGAGTTCAAATAACGTGTTTTTAGATCATTTGTATCGTATCTTTTAGTACATAACTTTTCACCAAATTTCACAAACACTAAGAAAGTTTGTTTTTCGATTCAAAACAAGATTTGAACGCTTTGAGGAGTTCGAATAACATGTTTTTAGATCATTTGTATCGTATCGTTTACTACATAACTTTTCACCAAATTTCGCAAACACTAAGAAAGTTTGTTTTTCGATTCAAAACAAGATTTTAACGCTTTGTGGAGTTCAAATAACATGTTTTTAGATCATTTGTATCGTATCTTTTACTACATAACTTTTCACCAAATTTCACAAACACTAAGAAAGTTTGTTTTTCGATTCAAAACCAGATTTTAACGCTTTGAGGAGTTCAAATAACGTGTTTTTAGATCATTTGTATCGTATCTTTTAGTACATAACTTTTCACCAAATTTCACAAACACTAAGAAAGTTTGTTTTTCGATTCAAAACAAGATTTGAACGCTTTGAGGAGTTCAAATAACATGTTTTTAGATCATTTGTATCGTATCGTTTACTACATAACTTTTCACCAAATTTCGCAAACACTAAGAAAGTTTGTTTTTCGATTCAAAACAAGATTTTAACGCTTTGTGGAGTTCAAATAACATGTTTTTAGATCATTTGTATCGTATCTTTTACTACATAACTTTTCACCAAATTTCACAAACACTAAGAAAGTTTGTTTTTCGATTCAAAACCAGATTTTAACGCTTTGAGGAGTTCAAATAACATGTTTTTAGATCATTTGTATCGTATCGTTTACTACATAACTTTTCACCAAATTTCGCAAACACTAAGAAAGTTTGTTTTTCGATTCAAAACAAGATTTTAACGCTTTGTGGAGTTCAAATAACATGTTTTTAGATCATTTGTATCGTATCTTTTAGTACATAACTTTTCACCAAATTTCACAAACACTAAGAAAGTTTGTTTTTCGATTCAAAACTAGATTTTAACGCTTTGAGGAGTTCAAATAACGTGTTTTTAGATCATTTGTATCGTATATATTAGTACATAACTTTTCACCAAATTTCACAAACACTAAGAAAGTTTGTTTTTCGATTCAAAACTAGATTTTAACGCTTTGAGGAGTTCAAATAACGTGTTTTTAGATCATTTGTATCGTATCTATTAGTACATAACTTTTCACCAAATTTCACAAACACTAAGAAAGTTTCTTTTTCGATTCAAAACAAGATTTTAACGCTTTGAGGAGTTCAAACAACATTTTTTAAGATCATTTGTATCGTATCTTTTACTACATAATTTTTCACCAAATTTCACAGACACTAAGAAAGTTTGTTTTTCGATTCAAAACAAGATTTTAACGCGTTGTGGAGTTCAAATAACATGTTTTCAGATCATTTGTATCGTATCTTTTAGTACATAACTTTTCACCAAATTTCGCAAACACTAAGAAAGTTTGTTTTTCGATTCAAAACAAGATTTTAACGCTTTGAGGAGTTCAAATAACGTGTTTTTAGATCATTTGTATCGTATCTTTTAGTACATAACTTTTCACCAAATTTCGCAAACACTAAGAAAGTTTGTTTTTCGATTCAAAACAAGATTTTAACGCTTTGAGGAGTTCAAATAACATGTTTTTAGATCATTTGTATCGTATCTTTTAGTACATAACTTTTCACCAAATTTCACAAACACTAAGAAAGTTTGTTATTTGATTCAAAACAAGATTTTAACGCTTTGAGGAGTTCAAATAACATGTTTTTAGATCATTTGTATCGTCTCGTTTACTACATAACTTTTCACCAAATTTCGCAAACACTAAGAAAGTTTGTTTTTCGATTCAAAACATGATTTTAACGCGTTGTGGAGTTCAAATAACATGTTTTTAGATCATTTGTATCGTATCTTTTATTACATAACTTTTCACCAAATTTCACAAACACTAAGAAAGTTTGTTTTTCGATTCAAAACAAGATTTTAAAGCTTTGAGGAGTTCAAATAACCTGTTTTTATATCATTTGTATCGTATCTTTTACTACATAATTTTTCACCAAATTTCACAGACACTAAGAAAGTTTGTTTTTCGATTCAAAACAAGATTTTAACGCGTAGTGGAGTTCAAATAACATGTTTTTAGATCATTTGTATCGTATCTTTTAGTACATAACTTTTCACCAAATTTCACAAACACTAAGAAAGTTTGTTTTTCGATTCAAAACCAGATTTTAACGCTTTGAGGAGTTGAAATAACATGTTTTTTGATCATTTGTATCGTATCTTTTAGTACATAACTTTTAACAAAATTTCACAAACACTAAGAAAGTTTGTTTTTCGATTCAAAACAAGATTTGAACGCTTTGAGGAGTTCAAATAACATGTTTTTAGATTATTTGTATTGTATCTATTACTACATAACTTTTCACCAAATTTCACAAACACTAAGAAAGTTTGTTTTTCGATTCAAAACAAGATTTTAACGCTTTGTGGAGTTCAAATAACATGTTTTTAGATCATTTGTATCGTATCTTTTACTACATAACTTTTCACCAAATTTCACAAACACTTAGAAAGTTTGTTTTTCGATTCAAAACCAGATTTTAACGCTTTGAGGAGTTCAAATAACGTGTTTTTAGATCATTTGTATCGTATCTTTTAGTACATAACTTTTCACCAAATTTCACAAACACTAAGAAAGTTTGTTTTTCGATTCAAAACAAGATTTGAACGCTTTGAGGAGTTCAAATAACATGTTTTTAGATCATTTGTACCGTATCGTTTACTACATAACTTTTCACCAAATTTCGCAAACACTAAGAAAGTTTGTTTTTCGATTCAAAACAAGATTTTAACGCTTTGTGGAGTTCAAATAACATGTTTTTAGATCATTTGTATCGTATCTTTTACTACATAACTTTTCACCAAATTTCACAAACACTTAGAAAGTTTGTTTTTCGATTCAAAACCAGATTTTAACGCTTTGAGGAGTTCAAATAACGTGTTTTTAGATCATTTGTATCGTATCTTTTAGTACATAACTTTTCACCAAATTTCACAAACACTAAGAAAGTTTGTTTTTCGATTCAAAACCAGATTTGAACGTTTTGAGGAGTTCAAATAAGATGTTTTTAGATCATTTGTATCGTATCGTTTACTACATAACTTTTCACCAAATTTCGCAAACACTAAGAAAGTTTGTTTTTCGATTCAAAACAAGATTTTAACGCTTTGTGGAGTTCAAATAACATGTTTTTAGATCATTTGTATCGTATCTTTTAGTACATAACTTTTCACCAAATTTCACAAACACTAAGAAAGTTTGTTTTCCGATTCAAAACTAGATATTAACGCTTTGAGGAGTTCAAATAACGTGTTTTTAGATCATTTGTATCGTATATATTAGTACATAACTTTTCACCAAATTTCACAAACACTAAGAAAGTTTGTTTTTCGATTCAAAACAAGATTTTAACGCTTTGAGGAGTTCAAACAACATTTTTTAAGATCATTTGTATCGTACCTTTTACTACATAATTTTTCACCAAATTTCACAGACACTAAAAAAGTTTGTTTTTCGATTCAAAACAAGATTTTAACGCGTTGTGGAGTTCAAATAACATGTTTTTAGATCATTTGTATCGTATCTTTTAGTACATAACTTTTCACCAAATTTCACAAACACTAAGAAAGTTTGTTTTTCGATTCAAAACTTGATTTTAACGCTTTGAGGAGTTCAAATAACGTGTTTTTAGATCATTTGTATCGTATCTTTTAGTACATAACTTTTCACCAAAATTCGCAAACACTAAGAAAGTTTGTTTTTCGATTCAAAACAAGATTTTAACGCTTTGAGGAGTTCAAATAACATGTTTTTAGATCATTTGTATCGTATCTTTTAGTACATAACTTTTCACGAAATTTCACAAACACTAAGAAAGTTTGTTATTTGATTCAAAACTAGATTTTAACGCTTTGAGGAGTTCAAATAACATGTTTTTAGATCATTTGTATCGTATCTTTTACTACATAACTTTTCACCAAATTTCGCAAACACTAAGAAAGTTTGTTTTTCGATTCAAAACATGATTTCAACGCGTTGTGAAGTTCAAATAACATGTTTCTAGATCATTTGTATCGTATCCTTTATTACATAACTTTTCACCAAATTTCACAAACACTAAGAAAGTTTGTTTTTCGATTCAAAACTAGATTTTAACGCTTTGAGGAGTTCAAATAACGTGTTTTTAGATCATTTGTATCGTATCTATTAGTACATAACTTTTCACCAAATTTCGCAAACACTAAGAAAGTTTGTTTTTCGATTCAAAACAAGATTTTAACGCTTTGAGGAGTTCAAACAACATTTTTTAAGATCATTTGTATCGTATCTTTTACTACATAATTTTTCACCAAATTTCACAGACACTAAGAAAGTTTGTTTTTCGATTCAAAACAAGATTTTAACGCGTTGTGGAGTTCAAATAACATGTTTTTAGATCATTTGTATCCTATCTTTTAGTACATAACTTTTCACCAAATTTCACAAACACTAAGAAAGTTTGTTTTTCGATTCAAAACCAGATTTTAACGCTTTGAGGAGTTCAAATAACATGTTTTTTGATCATTTGTATCGTATCTTTTAGTACATAACTTTTCACCAAAGTTCACAAACACTAAGAAAGTTTGTTTTTCGATTCAAAACCAGATTTTAACGCTTTGAGGAGTTCAAATAACGTGTTTTTAGATCATTTGTATCGTATCTTTTAGTACATAACTTTTCACCAAATTTCACAAACACTAAGAAAGTTTGTTTTTCGATTCAAAACAAGATTTGAACGCTTTGAGGAGTTCAAATAACATGTTTTTAGATCATTTGTATCGTATCGTTTACTACATAACTTTTCACCAAATTTCGCAAACACTAAGAAAGTTTGTTTTTCGATTCAAAACAAGATTTTAACGCTTTGTGGAGTTCAAATAACATGTTTTTAGATCATTTGTATCGTATCTTTTAGTACATAACTTTTCACCAAATTTCACACACACTAAGAAAGTTTGTTTTTCGATTCAAAACAAGATTTTAACGCTTTGAGAAGTTCAAATAACATGTTTTTTGATCATTTGTATCGTATCTTTTACTACATAACTTTTCACCAAATTTCACAAACACTAAGAAAGTTTGTTTTTCGATTCAAAACAAGATTTTAACGCGTTGTGGAGTTCAAATAACATGTTTTTAGATCATTTGTATCGTATCTTTTAGTACATAACTTTTCACCAAATTTCACAAACACTAAGAAAGTTTGTTTTTCGATTCAAAACTAGATTTTAACGCTTTGAGGAGTTCAAATAACGTGTTTTTAGATCATTTGTATCGTATCTATTAGTACATAACTTTTCACCAAATTTCACAAACACTAAGAAAGTTTGTTTTTCGATTCAAAACAAGATTTTAACGCTTTGAGGAGTTCAAACAACATTTTTTAAGATCATTTGTATCGTATCTTTTACTACATAATTTTTCACCAAATTTCACAGACACTAAGAAAGTTTGTTTTTCGATTCAAAACAAGATTTTAACGCGTTGTGGAGTTCAAATAACATGTTTTCAGATCATTTGTATCGTATCTTTTAGTACATAACTTTTCACCAAATTTCGCAAACACTAAGAAAGTTTGTTTTTCGATTCAAAACAAGATTTTAACGCTTTGAGGAGTTCAAATAACGTGTTTTTAGATCATTTGTATCGTATCTTTTAGTACATAACTTTTCACCAAATTTCGCAAACACTAAGAAAGTTTGTTTTTCGATTCAAAACAAGATTTTAACGCTTTGAGGAGTTCAAATAACATGTTTTTAGATCATTTGTATCGTATCTTTTAGTACATAACTTTTCACCAAATTTCACAAACACTAAGAAAGTTTGTTATTTGATTCAAAACAAGATTTTAACGCTTTGAGGAGTTCAAATAACATGTTTTTAGATCATTTTTATCGTATCGTTTACTACATAACTTTTCACCAAATTTCGCAAACACTAAGAAAGTTTGTTTTTCGATTCAAAACATGATTTTAACGCGTTGTGGAGTTCAAATAACATATTTTTAGATCATTTGTATCGTATCTTTTATTACATAACTTTTCACCAAATTTCACAAACACTAAGAAAGTTTGTTTTTCGATTCAAAACAAGATTTTAACGCTTTGAGGAGTTCAAATAACGTGTTTTTAGATCATTTGTATCGTATCTTTTACTACATAATTTTTCACCAAATTTCACAGACACTAAGAAAGTTTGTTTTTCGATTCAAAACAAGATTTTAACGCGTAGTGGAGTTCAAATAACATGTTTTTAGATCATTTGTATCGTATCTTTTAGTACATAACTTTTCACCAAATTTCACAAACACTAAGAAAGTTTGTTTTTCGATTCAAAACAAGATTTGAACGCTTTGAGGAGTTCAAATAACATGTTTTTAGATTATTTGTATTGTATCTATTACTACATAACTTTTCACCAAATTTCACAAACACTAAGAAAGTTTGTTTTTCGATTCAAAACAAGATTTTAACGCTTTGAGGAGTTCAAATAACATGTTTTTAGATCATTTGTATCATATCTTTTAGTACATAATTTTTCACCAAAGTTCACAAACACTAAGAAAGTTTGTTTTTCGATTCAAAACAAGATTTTAACGCGTTGTGGAGTTAAAATAACATGTTTTTAGATCATTTGTATCGTATCTTTTAGTACATAACTTTTCACCAAATTTCACAAACACTAAGAAAGTTTGTTTTTCGATTCAAAACTAGATTTTAACGCTTTGAGGAGTTCAAATAACGTGTTTTTAGATCATTTGTATCGTATCTTTTAGTACATAACTTTTCACCAAATTACGCAAACACTAAGAAAGTTTGTTTTTCGATTGAAAACAAGATTTTAACGCTTTGAGGAGTTCAAATAACATGTTTTTAGAACATTTGTATCGTATCTTTTAGTACATAACTTTTCACCAAATTTCACAAACTCTAAGAAAGTTTGTTTTTCGATTCAAAACAAGATTTTAACGCTTTGAGGAGTTCAAATAACATGTTTTTAGATCATTTGTATCGTATCTTTTACTACATAACTTTTCACCAAATTTCACAAACACTAAGAAAGTTTGTTTTTCGATTCAAAACAAGATTTTAACACTTTGAGGAGTTCAAATAACATGTTTTCAGATCATTTGTATCGTATCTTTTACTACATAACTTTTCACCAAATTTCGCAAACACTAAGAAAGTTTGTTTTTCGATTCAAAACATGATTTCAACGCGTTGTGGAGTTCAAATAACATGTTTTTAGATCATTTGTATCGTATCTTTTATTACATAACTTTTCACCAAATTTCACAAACACTAAGAAAGTTTGTTTTTCGATTCAAAACTAGATTTTAACGCTTTGAGGAGTTCAAATAACGTGTTTTTAGATCATTTGTATCGTATCTATTAGTACATAACTTTTCACCAAATTTCACAAACACTAAGAAAGTTTGTTTTTCGATTCAAAACAAGATTTTAACGCTTTGAGGAGTTCAAACAACATTTTTTAAGATCATTTGTATCGTATCTTTTACTACATAATTTTTCACCAAATTTCACAGACACTAAGAAAGTTTGTTTTTCGATTCAAAACAAGATTTTAACGCGTTGTGGAGTTCAAATAACATGTTTTTAGATCATTTGTATCCAATCTTTTACTACATAACTTTTCACCAAATTTCACAAACACTAAGAAAGTTTGTTTTTCGATTCAAAACCAGATTTTAACGCTTTGAGGAGTTCAAATAACATGTTTTTTGATCATTTGTATCGTATCTTTTAGTACATAACTTTTCACCAAATTTCACAAACACTAAGAAAGTTTGTTTTTCGATTCAAAACAAGATTTGAACGCTTTGAGGAGTTCAAATAACATGTTTTTAGATTATTTGTATTGTATCTATTACTACATAACTTTTCACCAAATTTCACAAACACTAAGAAAGTTTGTTTTTCGATTCAAAACAAGATTTTAACGCTTTGAGGAGTTCAAATAACATGTTTTTAGATCATTTGTATCATATCTTTTAGTACATAACTTTTCACCAAAGTTCACAAACACTAAGAAAGTTTGTTTTTCGATTCAAAACCAGATTTTAACGCTTTGCGGAGTTCAAATAACATGTTTTTAGATTATTTGTATTGTATCTATTACTACATAACTTTTCACCAAATTTCACAAACACTAAGAAAGTTTGTTTTTCGATTCAAAACAAGATTTTAACGCTTTGAGGAGTTCAAATAACATGTTTTTAGATCATTTGTATCATATCTTTTAGTACATAACTTTTCACCAAAGTTCACAAACACTAAGAAAGTTTGTTTTTCGATTCAAAACCAGATTTTAACGCTTTGAGGAGTTCAAATAACGTGTTTTTAGATCATTTGTATCGTATCTTTTAGTACATAACTTTTCACCAAATTTCACAAACACTAAGAAAGTTTGTTTTTCGATTCAAAACAAGATTTGAACGCTTTGAGGAGTTCAAATAACATGTTTTTAGATCATTTGTATCGTATCGTTTACTACATAACTTTTCACCAAATTTCGCAAACACTAAGAAAGTTTGTTTTTCGATTCAAAACAAGATTTTAACGCTTTGTGGAGTTCAAATAACATGTTTTTAGATCATTTGTATCGTATCTTTTACTACATAACTTTTCACCAAATTTCACAAACACTAAGAAAGTTTGTTTTTCGATTCAAAACCAGATTTTAACGCTTTGAGGAGTTCAAATAACGTGTTTTTAGATCATTTGTATCGTATCTTTTAGTACATAACTTTTCACCAAATTTCACAAACACTAAGAAAGTTTGTTTTTCGATTCAAAACAAGATTTTAACGCTTTGAGGAGTTCAAATAACATGTTTTTAGATCATTTGTATCGTATCGTTTACTACATAACTTTTCACCAAATTTCGCAAACACTAAGAAAGTTTGTTTTTCGATTCAAAACAAGATTTTAACGCTTTGTGGAGTTCAAATAACATGTTTTTAGATCATTTGTATCGTATCTTTTACTACATAACTTTTCACCAAATTTCACAAACACTAAGAAAGTTTGTTTTTCGATTCAAAACCAGATTTTAACGCTTTGAGGAGTTCAAATAACATGTTTTTAGATCATTTGTATCGTATCGTTTACTACATAACTTTTCACCAAATTTCGCAAACACTAAGAAAGTTTGTTTTTCGATTCAAAACAAGATTTTAACGCTTTGTGGAGTTCAAATAACATGTTTTTAGATCATTTGTATCGTATCTTTTAGTACATAACTTTTCACCAAATTTCACAAACACTAAGAAAGTTTGTTTTTCGATTCAAAACTAGATTTTAACGCTTTGAGGAGTTCAAATAACGTGTTTTTAGATCATTTGTATCATATATATTAGTACATAACTTTTCACCAAATTTCACAAACACTAAGAAAGTTTGTTTTTCGATTCAAAACTAGATTTTAACGCTTTGAGGAGTTCAAATAACGTGTTTTTAGATCATTTGTATCGTATCTATTAGTACATAACTTTTCACCAAATTTCACAAACACTAAGAAAGTTTCTTTTTCGATTCAAAACAAGATTTTAACGCTTTGAGGAGTTCAAACAACATTTTTTAAGATCATTTGTATCGTATCTTTTATTACATAATTTTTCACCAAATTTCACAGACACTAAGAAAGTTTGTTTTTCGATTCAAAACAAGATTTTAACGCGTTGTGGAGTTCAAATAACATGTTTTCAGATCATTTGTATCGTATCTTTTAGTACATAACTTTTCACCAAATTTCGCAAACACTAAGAAAGTTTGTTTTTCGATTCAAAACAAAATTTTAACGCTTTGAGGAGTTCAAATAACGTGTTTTTAGATCATTTGTATCGTATCTTTTAGTACATAACTTTTCACCAAATTTCGCAAACACTAAGAAAGTTTGTTTTTCGATTCAAAACAAGATTTTAACGCTTTGAGGAGTTCAAATAACATGTTTTTAGATCATTTGTATCGTATCTTTTAGTACATAACTTTTCACCAAATTTCACAAACACTAAGAAAGTTTGTTATTTGATTCAAAACAAGATTTTAACGCTTTGAGGAGTTCAAATAACATGTTTTTAGATCATTTGTATCGTATCGTTTACTACATAACTTTTCACCAAATTTCGCAAACACTAAGAAAGTTTGTTTTTCGATTCAAAACATGATTTTAACGCGTTGTGGAGTTCAAATAACATGTTTTTAGATCATTTGTATCGTATCTTTTATTACATAACTTTTCACCAAATTTCACAAACACTAAGAAAGTTTGTTTTCCGATTCAAAACAAGATTTTAACGCTTTGAGGAGTTCAAATAACGTGTTTTTAGATCATTTGTATCGTATCTTTTACTACATAATTTTTCACCAAATTTCACAGACACTAAGAAAGTTTGTTTTTCGATTCAAAACAAGATTTTAACGCGTAGTGGAGTTCAAATAACATGTTTTTAGATCATTTGTATCGTATCTTTTAGTACATAACTTTTCACCAAATTTCACACACACTAAGAAAGTTTGTTTTTCGATTCAAAACCAGATTTTAACGCTTTGAGGAGTTCAAATAACATGTTTTTTGATCATTTGTATCGTATCTTTTAGTACATAACTTTTCACCAAATTTCACAAACACTAAGAAAGTTTGTTTTTCGATTCAAAACAAGATTTGAACGCTTTGAGGAGTTCAAATAACATGTTTTTAGATTATTTGTATTGTATCTATTACTACATAACTTTTCACCAAATTTCACAAACACTAAGAAAGTTTGTTTTTCGATTCAAAACAAGATTTTAACGCTTTGAGGAGTTCAAATAACATGTTTTTAGATCATTTGTATCATATCTTTTAGTACATAACTTTTCACCAAAGTTCACAAACACTAAGAAAGTTTGTTTTTCGATTCAAAACCAGATTTTAACGCTTTGAGGAGTTCAAATAACGTGTTTTTAGATCATTTGTATCGTATCTTTTAGTACATAACTTTTCACCAAATTTCACAAACACTAAGAAAGTTTGTTTTTCGATTCAAAACAAGATTTGAACGCTTTGAGGAGTTCAAATAACATGTTTTTAGATCATTTGTATCGTATCGTTTACTACATAAGTTTTCACCAAATTTCGCAAACACTAAGAAAGTTTGTTTTTCGATTCAAAACAAGATTTTAACGCTTTGTGGAGTTCAAATAACATGTTTTTAGATCATTTGTATCGTATCTTTTACTACATAACTTTTCACCAAATTTCACAAACACTTAGAAAGTTTGTTTTTCGATTCAAAACCAGATTTTAACGCTTTGAGGAGTTCAAATAACGTGTTTTTAGATCATTTGTATCGTATCTTTTAGTACATAACTTTTCACCAAATTTCACAAACACTAAGAAAGTTTGTTTTTCGATTCAAAACCAGATTTGAACGTTTTGAGGAGTTCAAATAAGATGTTTTTAGATCATTTGTATCGTATCGTTTACTACATAACTTTTCACCAAATTTCGCAAACACTAAGAAAGTTTGTTTTTCGATTCAAAACAAGATTTTAACGCTTTGTGGAGTTCAAATAACATGTTTTTAGATCATTTGTATCGTATCTTTTAGTACATAACTTTTCACCAAATTTCACAAACACTAAGAAAGTTTGTTTTCCGATTCAAAACTAGATATTAACGCTTTGAGGAGTTCAAATAACGTGTTTTTAGATCATTTGTATCGTATATATTAGTACATAACTTTTCACCAAATTTCACAAACACTAAGAAAGTTTGTTTTTCGATTCAAAACAAGATTTCAACGCTTTGAGGAGTTCAAACAACATTTTTTAAGATCATTTGTATCGTATCTTTTACTACATAATTTTTCACCAAATTTCACAGACACTAAGAAAGTTTGTTTTTCGATTCAAAACAAGATTTTAACGCGTTGTGGAGTTCAAATAACATGTTTTTAGATCATTTGTATCGTATCTTTTAGTACATAACTTTTCACCAAATTTCACAAACACTAAGAAAGTTTGTTTTTCGATTCAAAACTAGATTTTAACGCTTTGAGGAGTTCAAATAACGTGTTTTTAGATCATTTGTATCGTATCTTTTAGTACATAACTTTTCACCAAATTTCGCAAACACTAAGAAAGTTTGTTTTTCGATTCAAAACAAGATTTTAACGCTTTGAGGAGTTCAAATAACATGTTTTTAGATCATTTGTATCGTATCTTTTAGTACATAACTTTTCACCGAATTTCACAAACACTAAGAAAGTTTGTTATTTGATTCAAAACAAGATTTTAACGCTTTGAGGAGTTCAAATAACATGTTTTTAGATCATTTGTATCGTATCTTTTACTACATAACTTTTCACCAAATTTCGCAAACACTAAGAAAGTTTGTTTTTCGATTCAAAACATGATTTCAACGCGTTGTGGAGTTCAAATAACATGTTTTTAGATCATTTGTATCGTATCCTTTATTACATAACTTTTCACCAAATTTCACAAACACTAAGAAAGTTTGTTTTTCGATTCAAAACTAGATTTTAACGCTTTGAGGAGTTCAAATAACGTGTTTTTAGATCATTTGTATCATATCTATTAGTACATAACTTTTCACCAAATTTCGCAAACACTAAGAAAGTTTGTTTTTCGATTCAAAACAAGATTTTAACGCTTTGTGGAGTTCAAATAACATGTTTTTAGATCATTTGTATCGTATCTTTTAGTACATAACTTTTCACCAAATTTCACACACACTAAGAAAGTTTGTTTTTCGATTCAAAACAAGATTTTAACGCTTTGAGAAGTTCAAATAACATGTTTTTTGATCATTTGTATCGTATCTTTTACTACATAACTTTTCACCAAATTTCACAAACACAAAGAAAGTTTGTTTTGCGATTCAAAACAAGATTTTAACGCGTTGTGGAGTTCAAATAACATGTTTTTAGATCATTTGTATCGTATCTTTTAGTACATAACTTTTCACCAAATTTCACAAACACTAAGAAAGTTTGTTTTTCGATTCAAAACTAGATTTTAACGCTTTGAGGAGTTCAAATAACGTGTTTTTAGATCATTTGTATCGTATCTATTAGTACATAACTTTTCACCAAATTTTACAAACACTAAGAAAGTTTGTTTTTCGATTCAAAACAAGATTTTAACGCTTTGAGGAGTTCAAACAACATTTTTTAAGATCATTTGTATCGTATCTTTTAATACATAATTTTTCACCAAATTTCACAGACACTAAGAAAGTTTGTTTTTCGATTCAAAACAAGATTTTAACGCGTTGTGGAGTTCAAATAACATGTTTTTAGATCATTTGTATCGTATCTTTTAGTACATAACTTTTCACCAAATTTCACAAACACTAAGAAAGTTTGTTTTTCGATTCAAAACTAGATTTTAACGCTTTGAGGAGTTCAAATAACGTGTTTTTAGATCATTTGTATCGTATCTTTTAGTACATAACTTTTCACCAAATTTCGCAAACACTAAGAAAGTTTGTTTTTCGATTCAAAACAAGATTTTAACGCTTTGAGTAGTTCAAATAACATGTTTTTAGATCATTTGTATCGTATCTTTTAGTACATAACTTTTCACCAAATTTCACAAACACTAAGAAAGTTTGTTTTTCGATTCAAAACAAGATTTTAACGCTTTGAGGAGTTCAAATAACATGTTTTTAGGTCATTTGTAACGTATCTTTTACTACATAACTTTTCACCAAATTTCACAAACACTAAGAAAGTTTGTTTTTCGATTCAAAACAAGATTTTAACGCATTGTGGAGTTCAAATAACGTGTTTTTAGATCATTTGTATCGTATCTTTTAGTACATAACTTTTCACCAAATTTCACAAACATTAAGAAAGTTTGTTTTTCGAATCAAAACTAGATTTTAACGTTTTGAGGAGTTCAAATAACGTGTTTTTAGATCATTTGTATCGTATCTATTAGTACATAACTTTTCACCAAATTTCACAAACTCTAAGAAAGTTTGTTTTTCGATTCAAAACAAGATTTTAACGCTTTGAGGAGTTCAAATAACATGTTTTTAGATCATTTGTATCGTATCTTTTACTACATAACTTTTCACCAAATTTCACAAACACTAAGAAAGTTTGTTTTTCGATTCAAAACAAGATTTGAACGCTTTGAGGAGTTCAAATAACATGTTTTTAGATCATTTGTATCGTATCTTTTACTACATAACTTTTCACCAAATTTCGCAAACACTAAGAAAGTTTGTTTTTCGATTCAAAACATGATTTCAACGCGTTGTGGAGTTCAAATAACATGTTTTTAGATCATTTGTATCGTATCTTTTATTACATAACTTTTCACCAAATTTCACAAACACTAAGAAAGTTTGTTTTTCGATTCAAAACTAGATTTTAACGCTTTGAGGAGTTCAAATAACGTGTTTTTAGATCATTTGTATCGTATCTATTAGTACATAACTTTTCACCAAATTTCACAAACACTAAGAAAGTTTGTTTTTCGATTCAAAACAAGATTTTAACGCTTTGAGGAGTTCAAACAACATTTTTTAAGATCATTTGTATCGTATCTTTTACTACATAATTTTTCACCAAATTTCACAGACACTAAGAAAGTTTGTTTTTCGATTCAAAACAAGATTTTAACGCGTTGTGGAGTTCAAATAACATGTTTTTAGATCATTTGTATCCTATCTTTTAGTACATAACTTTTCACCAAATTTCACAAACACTAAGAAAGTTTGTTTTTCGATTCAAAACCAGATTTTAACGCTTTGAGGAGTTCAAATAACATGTTTTTTGATCATTTGTATCGTATCTTTTAGTACATAACTTTTCACCAAATTTCACAAACACTAAGAAAGTTTGTTTTTCGATTCAAAACAAGATTTGAACGCTTTGAGGAGTTCAAATAACATGTTTTTAGATTATTTGTATTGTATCTATTACTACATAACTTTTCACTAAATTTCACAAACACTAAGAAAGTTTGTTTTTCGATTCAAAACAAGATTTTAACGCTTTGAGGAGTTCAAATAACATGTTTTTAGATCATTTGTATCATATCTTTTAGTACATAACTTTTCACCAAAGTTCACAAACACTAAGAAAGTTTGTTTTTCGATTCAAAACCAGATTTTAACGCTTTGAGGAGTTCAAATAACGTGTTTTTAGATCATTTGTATCGTATCTTTTAGTACATAACTTTTCACCAAATTTCACAAACACTAAGAAAGTTTGTTTTTCGATTCAAAACAAGATTTGAACGCTTTGAGGAGTTCAAATAACATGTTTTTAGATCATTTGTATCGTATCGTTTACTACATAACTTTTCACCAAATTTCGCAAACACTAAGAAAGTTTGTTTTTCGATTCAAAACAAGATTTTAACGCTTTGTGGAGTTCAAATAACATGTTTTTAGATCATTTGTATCGTATCTTTTAGTACATAACTTTTCACCAAATTTCACACACACTAAGAAAGTTTGTTTTTCGATTCAAAACAAGATTTTAACGCTTTGAGAAGTTCAAATAACATGTTTTTTGATCATTTGTATCGTATCTTTTACTACATAACTTTTCACCAAATTTCACAAACACTAAGAAAGTTTGTTTTTCGATTCAAAACACGATTTTAACGCGTTGTGGAGTTCAAATAACATGTTTTTAGATCATTTGTATCGTATCTTTTAGTACATAACTTTTCACCAAATTTCACAAACACTAAGAAAGTTTGTTTTTCGATTCAAAACTAGATTTTAACGCTTTGAGGAGTTCAAATAACGTGTTTTTAGATCATTTGTATCGTATCTATTAGTACATAACTTTTCACCAAATTTCACAAACACTAAGAAAGTTTGTTTTTCGATTCAAAACAAGATTTTAACGCTTTGAGGAGTTCAAACAACATTTTTTAAGATCATTTGTATCGTTTCTTTTACTACATAATTTTTCACCAAATTTCACAGACACTAAGAAAGTTTGTTTTTCGATTCAAAACAAGATTTTAACGCGTTGTGGAGTTCAAATAACATGTTTTCAGATCATTTGTATCGTATCTTTTAGTACATAACTTTTCACCAAATTTCGCAAACACTAAGAAAGTTTGTTTTTCGATTCAAAACAAGATTTTAACGCTTTGAGGAGTTCAAATAACGTGTTTTTAGATCATTTGTATCGTATCTTTTAGTACATAACTTTTCACCAAATTTCGCAAACACTAAGAAAGTTTGTTTTTCGATTCAAAACAAGATTTTAACGCTTTGAGGAGTTCAAATAACATGTTTTTAGATCATTTGTATCGTATCTTTTAGTACATAACTTTTCACCAAATTTCACAAACACTAAGAAAGTTTGTTATTTGATTCAAAACAAGATTTTAACGCTTTGAGGAGTTCAAATAACATGTTTTTAGATCATTTGTATCGTATCGTTTACTACATAACTTTTCACCAAATTTCGCAAACACTAAGAAAGTTTGTTTTTCGATTCAAAACATGATTTTAACGCGTTGTGGAGTTCAAATAACATGTTTTTAGATCATTTGTATCGTATCTTTTATTACATAACTTTTCACCAAATTTCACAAACACTAAGAAAGTTTGTTTTTCGATTCAAAACAAGATTTTAACGCTTTGAGGAGTTCAAATAACCTGTTTTTATATCATTTGTATCGTATCTTTTACTACATAATTTTTCACCAAATTTCACAGACACTAAGAAAGTTTGTTTTTCGATTCAAAACAAGATTTTAACGCGTAGTGGAGTTCAAATAACATGTTTTTAGATCATTTGTATCGTATCTTTTAGTACATAACTTTTCACTAAATTTCACACACACTAAGAAAGTTTGTTTTTCGATTCAAAACCAGATTTTAACGCTTTGAGGAGTTGAAATAACATGTTTTTTGATCATTTGTATCGTATCTTTTAGTACATAACTTTTCACCAAATTTCACAAACACTAAGAAAGTTTGTTTTTCGATTCAAAACAAGATTTGAACGCTTTGAGGAGTTCAAATAACATGTTTTTAGATTATTTGTATTGTATCTATTACTACATAACTTTTCACCAAATTTCACAAACACTAAGAAAGTTTGTTTTTCGATTCAAAACAAGATTTTAACGCTTTGAGGAGTTCAAATAACATGTTTTTAGATCATTTGTATCATATCTTTTAGTACATAACTTTTCACCAAAGTTCACAAACACTAAGAAAGTTTGTTTTTCGATTCAAAACCAGATTTTAACGCTTTGAGGAGTTCAAATAACGTGTTTTTAGATCATTTGTATCGTATCTTTTAGTACATGACTTTTCACCAAATTTCACAAACACTAAGAAAGTTTGTTTTTCGATTCAAAACAAGATTTGAACGCTTTGAGGAGTTCAAATAACATGTTTTTAGATCATTTGTATCGTATCGTTTACTACATAACTTTTCACCAAATTTCGCAAACACTAAGAAAGTTTGTTTTTCGATTCAAAACAAGATTTTAACGCTTTGTGGAGTTCAAATAACATGTTTTTAGATCATTTGTATCGTATCTTTTACTACATAACTTTTCACCAAATTTCACAAACACTTAGAAAGTTTGTTTTTCGATTCAAAACCAGATTTTAACGCTTTGAGGAGTTCAAATAACGTGTTTTTAGATCATTTGTATCGTATCTTTTAGTACATAACTTTTCACCAAATTTCACAAACACTAAGAAAGTTTGTTTTTCGATTCAAAACCAGATTTGAACGTTTTGAGGAGTTCAAATAAGATGTTTTTAGATCATTTGTATCGTATCGTTTACTACATAACTTTTCACCAAATTTCGCAAACACTAAGAAAGTTTGTTTTTCGATTCAAAACAAGATTTTAACGCTTTGTGGAGTTCAAATAACATGTTTTTAGATCATTTATATCGTATCTTTTAGTACATAACTTTTCACCAAATTTCACAAACACTAAGAAAGTTTGTTTTCCGATTCAAAACTAGATATTAACGCTTTGAGGAGTTCAAATAACGTGTTTTTAGATCATTTGTATCGTATATATTAGTACATAACTTTTCACCAAAATTTCACAAACACTAAGAAAGTTTGTTTTTCGATTCAAAACAAGATTTTAACGCTTTGAGGAGTTCAAACAACATTTTTTAAGATCATTTGTATCGTATCTTTTACTACATAATTTTTCACCAAATTTCACAGACACTAAGAAAGTTTGTTTTTCGATTCAAAACAAGATTTTAACGAGTTGTGGAGTTCAAATAACATGTTTTTAGGTCATTTGTATCGTATCTTTTAGTACATAACTTTTCACCAAATTTCACAAACACTAAGAAAGTTTGTTTTTCGATTCAAAACTAGATTTTAACGCTTTGAGGAGTTCAAATAACGTGTTTTTAGATCATTTGTATCGTATCTTTTAGTACATAACTTTTCACCAAAATTCGCAAACACTAAGAAAGTTTGTTTTTCGATTCAAAACAAGATTTTAACGCTTTGAGGAGTTCAAATAACATGTTTTTAGATCATTTGTATCGTATCTTTTAGTACATAACTTTTCACCAAATTTCACAAACACTAAGAAAGTTTGTTATTTGATTCAAAACAAGATTTTAACGCTTTGAGGAGTTCAAATAACATGTTTTTAGATCATTTGTATCGTATCTTTTAGTACATAACTTTTCACCAAATTTCACAAACACTAAGAAAGTTTGTTTTTCGATTCAAAACAAGATTTGAACGCTTTGAGGAGTTCAAATAACATGTTTTTAGATCATTTGTATCGTATCGTTTACTACATAACTTTTCACCAAATTTCGCAAACACTAAGAAAGTTTGTTTTTCGATTCAAAACAAGATTTTAACGCTTTGTGGAGTTCAAATAACATGTTTTTAGATCATTTGTATCGTATCTTTTACTACATAACTTTTCACCAAATTTCACAAACACTTAGAAAGTTTGTTTTTCGATTCAAAACCAGATTTTAACGCTTTGAGGAGTTCAAATAACGTGTTTTTAGATCATTTGTATCGTATCTTTTAGTACATAACTTTTCACCAAATTTCACAAACACTAAGAAAGTTTGTTTTTCGATTCAAAACCAGATTTGAACGTTTTGAGGAGTTCAAATAAGATGTTTTTAGATCATTTGTATCGTATCGTTTACTACATAACTTTTCACCAAATTTCGCAAACACTAAGAAAGTTTGTTTTTCGATTCAAAACAAGATTTTAACGCTTTGTGGAGTTCAAATAACATGTTTTTAGATCATTTGTATCGTATCTTTTAGTACATAACTTTTCACCAAATTTCACAAACACTAAGAAAGATTGTTTTCCGATTCAAAACTAGATATTAACGCTTTGAGGAGTTCAAATAACGTGTTTTTAGATCATTTGTATCGTATATATTAGTACATAACTTTTCACCAAATTTCACAAACACTAAGAAAGTTTGTTTTTCGATTCAAAACAAGATTTTAACGCTTTGAGGAGTTCAAACAACATTTTTTAAGATCATTTGTATCGTATCTTTTACTACATAATTTTTCACCAAATTTCACAGACACTAAAAAAGTTTGTTTTTCGATTCAAAACAAGATTTTAACGCGTTGTGGAGTTCAAATAACATGTTTTTAGATCATTTGTATCGTATCTTTTAGTACATAACTTTTCACCAAATTTCACAAACACTAAGAAAGTTTGTTTTTCGATTCAAAACTAGATTTTAACGCTTTGAGGAGTTCAAATAACGTGTTTTTAGATCATTTGTATCGTATCTTTTAGTACATAACTTTTCACCAAAATTCGCAAACACTAAGAAAGTTTGTTTTTCGATTCAAAACCAGATTTGAACGTTTTGAGGAGTTCAAATAAGATGTTTTTAGATCATTTGTATCGTATCGTTTACTACATAACTTTTCACCAAATTTCGCAAACACTAAGAAAGTTTGTTTTTCGATTCAAAACAAGATTTTAACGCTTTGTGGAGTTCAAATAACATGTTTTTAGATCATTTGTATCGTATCTTTTAGTACATAACTTTTCACCAAATTTCACTAACACTAAGAAAGATTGTTTTCCGATTCAAAACTAGATATTAACGCTTTGAGGAGTTCAAATAACGTGTTTTTAGATCATTTGTATCGTATATATTAGTACATAACTTTTCACCAAATTTCACAAACACTAAGAAAGTTTGTTTTTCGATTCAAAACAAGATTTTAACGCTTTGAGGAGTTCAAACAACATTTTTTAAGATCATTTGTATCGTATCTTTTACTACATAATTTTTCACCAAATTTCACAGACACTAAAAAAGTTTGTTTTTCGATTCAAAACAAGATTTTAACGCGTTGTGGAGTTCAAATAACATGTTTTTAGATCATTTGTATCGTATCTTTTAGTACATAACTTTTCACCAAATTTCACAAACACTAAGAAAGTTTGTTTTTCGATTCAAAACTAGATTTTAACGCTTTGAGGAGTTCAAATAACGTGTTTTTAGATCATTTGTATCGTATCTTTTAGTACATAACTTTTCACCAAAGTTCACAAACACTAAGAAAGTTTGTTTTTCGATTCAAAACCAGATTTTAACGCTTTGAGGAGTTCAAATAACGTGTTTTTAGATCATTTGTATCGTATCTTTTAGTACATAACTTTTCACCAAATTTCACAAACACTAAGAAAGTTTGTTTTTCGATTCAAAACAAGATTTGAACGCTTTGAGGAGTTCAAATAACATGTTTTTAGATCATTTGTATCGTATCGTTTACTACATAACTTTTCACCAAATTTCGCAAACACTAAGAAAGTTTGTTTTTCGATTCAAAACAAGATTTTAACGCTTTGTGGAGTTCAAATAACATGTTTTTAGATCATTTGTATCGTATCTTTTAGTACATAACTTTTCACCAAATTTCACACACACTAAGAAAGTTTGTTTTTCGATTCAAAACAAGATTTTAACGCTTTGAGAAGTTCAAATAACATGTTTTTTGATCATTTGTATCGTATCTTTTACTACATAACTTTTCACCAAATTTCACAAACACTAAGAAAGTTTGTTTTTCGATTCAAAACAAGATTTTAACGCGTTGTGGAGTTCAAATAACATGTTTTTAGATCATTTGTATCGTATCTTTTAGTACATAACTTTTCACCAAATTTCACAAACACTAAGAAAGTTTGTTTTTCGATTCAAAACTAGATTTTAACGCTTTGAGGAGTTCAAATAACGTGTTTTTAGATCATTTGTATCGTATCTATTAGTACATAACTTTTCACCAAATTTCACAAACACTAAGAAAGTTTGTTTTTCGATTCAAAACAAGATTTTAACGCTTTGAGGAGTTCAAACAACATTTTTTAAGATCATTTGTATCGTATCTTTTACTACATAATTTTTCACCAAATTTCACAGACACTAAGAAAGTTTGTTTTTCGATTCAAAACAAGATTTTAACGCGTTGTGGAGTTCAAATAACATGTTTTCAGATCATTTGTATCGTATCTTTTAGTACATAACTTTTCACCAAATTTCGCAAACACTAAGAAAGTTTGTTTTTCGATTCAAAACAAGATTTTAACGCTTTGAGGAGTTCAAATAACGTGTTTTTAGATCATTTGTATCGTATCTTTTAGTACATAACTTTTCACCAAATTTCGCAAACACTAAGAAAGTTTGTTTTTCGATTCAAAACAAGATTTTAACGCTTTGAGGAGTTCAAATAACATGTTTTTAGATCATTTGTATCGTATCTTTTAGTACATAACTTTTCACCAAATTTCACAAACACTAAGAAAGTTTGTTATTTGATTCAAAACAAGATTTTAACGCTTTGAGGAGTTCAAATAACATGTTTTTAGATCATTTGTATCGTATCGTTTACTACATAACTTTTCACCAAATTTCGCAAACACTAAGAAAGTTTGTTTTTCGATTCAAAACATGATTTTAACGCGTTGTGGAGTTCAAATAACATGTTTTTAGATCATTTGTATCGTATCTTTTATTACATAACTTTTCACCAAATTTCACAAACACTAAGAAAGTTTGTTTTTCGATTCAAAACAAGATTTTAACGCTTTGAGGAGTTCAAATAACGTGTTTTTAGATCATTTGTATCGTATCTTTTACTACATAATTTTTCACCAAATTTCACAGACACTAAGAAAGTTTGTTTTTCGATTCAAAACAAGATTTTAACGCGTAGTGGAGTTCAAATAACATGTTTTTAGATCATTTGTATCGTATCTTTTAGTACATAACTTTTCACCAAATTTCACACACACTAAGAAAGTTTGTTTTTCGATTCAAAACCAGATTTTAACGCTTTGAGGAGTTCAAATAACATGTTTTTAGATCATTTGTATCGTATCTTTTAGTACATAACTTTTCACCAAATTTCACAAACACTAAGAAAGTTTGTTTTTCGATTCAAAACAAGATTTTAACGCTTTGAGGAGTTCAAATAACATGTTTTTAGGTCATTTGTAACGTATCTTTTACTACATAACTTTTCACCAAATTTCACAAACACTAAGAAAGTTTGTTTTTCGATTCAAAACAAGATTTTAACGCTTTGAGGAGTTCAAACAACCTTTTTTAAGATCATTTGTATCGTATCTTTTACTACATAATTTTTCACCAAATTTCACAGACACTAAGAAAGTTTGTTTTTCTATTCAAAACAAGATTTTAACGCGTTGTGGAGTTCAAATAACATTTTTTTAGATCATTTGTATCGTATCTTTTAGTACATAACTTTTCACCAAATTTCACAAACACTAAGAAAGTTTGTTTTTCGATTCAAAACTCGATTTTAACGCTTTGAGGAGTTGAAATAACGTGTTTTTAGATCATTTGTATCGTATCTTTTAGTACATAACTTTTCACCAAATTTCGCAAACACTAAGAAAGTTTGTTTTTCGATTCAAAACAAGATTTTAACGCTTTGAGGAGTTCAAATAACATGTTTTTAGATCATTTGTATCGTATCTTTTAGTACATAACTTTTCACCAAATTTCACAAACACTAAGAAAGTTTGTTTTTCGATTCAAAACAAGATTTTAACGCTTTGAGGAGTTCAAATAACATGTTTTTAGGTCATTTGTAACGTATCTTTTACTACATAACTTTTCACCAAATTTCACAAACACTAAGAAAGTTTGACGCAAGAGAGAAATCGAGTTTTTTACTTGAAACGGGTCAAGAGCGTGACCCGTTACACGAATTGACGCAAATGGGTCGAAACTGACTCATTTCAGCGGCAAAAACAAAGTCAGCAGACCGGATATATTCCTGGATATTCTGTGGCAGAAAATGATTTATATTCTGTGAAATGAGCCCAAAAGCCCATCTAACTTGACTTGCCACATGAAAAGCCACAAACAAACCCTTACACCAAATCCCCAGGTCTGACCAGTCAACCTTATAACCGTGACAGATCCTGTGTGGCCTGGATACTGTGCATCCCATGCTGGTACTCTTCTTCCGCTCTTCCCATTTGTGCTTTACACGATCGTCCACGTAGTCTGTGTCACAAAAGATCAAGCCAGGCAGTTCAAACCTCCAATCTTGGAGCCAAGCGACTCTTCCTCTTCTCCATTTATCTTGCCAATGGACTTGTCCATTACTCAGCCCAAGAAGGAATTAAACAAGAAAACTCAGGCCCATCTCTGTCCATTTCTGTCTTCAATGGAGATGAACTATTTTTGGGCTGAATTTCGGATGATTTAAAAATGAATTATTCTGAATCTTTGGAGGATATTCTCAAGGGTATTTTGGGGTTTTCTCCCTCGTCCTATGTCCGAATTGGATGAAACTTGGACCGTTGGATTCGTTGCAAATTTTGCTACCTACACATGCAAGTTGCAACATCAGATCTGGAATTTTCGAATTATTTCCCCCTCTTTTCCCCTATAAAAGACGTTCAAAACCTCTCTCTCAACTCACCCTTGGACCTCTTGGGTCAACCACTCCATTCTTGGGGAAGGAAAGGTCTTAGCCTCTTCCCCCTCCATTGTTGAGAGCTCTCTAGCTCCCTTTGCTCATCGTTGAGCCATTTTCGCCAAGGAGATGGTGTCTTAGCACGGTTTTCGAGGCCGTTCCGAGGAGCTATTCCTCTGTCCAATCTCTCCCAAAGCTGAAGAAAGTTGTTCTCCTCGTCCTCTCAGCTCCTCTCAAGGCGTGAAGGCTCGAGGACTTCGTCAAGATCCGTTCTTGGACTCGAATTCCCTTTTTCGGTATTTTCTTTCTCTAGTTTAGGATTTTAATTAGGAATTGTTAGATCTGATTGAAATCTCTTTGTGAACTTGTTATATACTGTGAAATATAGTTTGTGGAATTTTTGTGGAATTTTTCTTGTATTTTTCCTATTTTTTCTTTGTGATATACTCAATTTTCTGTGCTGTTTTGTAAATTCAATTTTAAATAGAAAAACATTTTGAAATAATCACTACTCAATATCACTGTTTATATCTGGATCTCTATATTAATACATATTTTGAATCATTCCATTTCCTGCAATTTTCTATTTGTTGTGGATTTTACAAAATCATGTTGTTAAGGACTAAATTGTAAAATTGATAAAAACTTTAGATCTGGACAATTTTTCCCTGCTTGTTGAATCAATTCTGTATCTGTTTAAATTCCAAAATTCACTTGAGATTTTAGATCTTATCGTATTCTTGATTTAGAATTTTGATTCAAATTATTTGAGATAAATTTCGTTTTGATATGAATTTTTGAAAACCGATTCTCAATAAAAACTTTCTGGACCTTTTCGTGATCTCACCAGGGGCTTATTTGTAATTAGATCATTACTTTTTACTGAAATATAGAAACTGTGAAATTCTTCTGTCCTCTCTCTCAGTATCAAATTGTGAATCTTTGTACCAAATTTTAGATCTTGATTTGTGATCTATAATTTTGTGAAAAAACATTTAATGCCTAAAATACCCTTGTGATAACAAAAAAACCTTTGAAGAAAACCAGTAATTGAAGTCCATGTGCATAATTAGGAGTTGAATTCCCGGTTTTTTTAATGAAAAAAATATTGAAGCATGGTACTCTTTGTCAAATATTTGGCGTCAGATATTAGTATTTTTTTTTATCTTATATATACTGAAAATATGATGTATTAATTTGCTGATCGAGTCTTTGGAAACATTTTTTTTCAATGTCTTGTTTTGTTTGATATTTAGAACAAAAAAAGAATGAAAATGAATCTAACACAAACATGGGTTCGTTTTTTTTCTTCTTAAAAACATAAAAAAGAAACCTACAATGATATTAAAGGAGCCTTGAGAAACATTTTTTTAACCATGTAAACATGAATATTTTCACAAGCTGAGACCTTAGGATCAAATATTTCAAGTGGTTGCATGCACAAACAAAGAAACATGAATCATCAATGTTTGTTTTATTAGCATGAAATATTGACTGTGAAACAAAATGTATGTTTTATTAGCATGAAATATTGATTGTGAAACAAAAAAACTCTCTACTATGAAAAGAACAAAAAACAGGACAACCTTTATTTGTATGTGCAATCAATGTTGGATAAAATTTTGAATATTGACTGGAAAATAAAAATTTGAATATCAACTCGACTTTTTTTGAGAAAAATAGAGTGGGCTCTCATGTCCCACTTCTATTGCTTGATTAAATTTAAAATTACAGCCTCTATTAGGGATTAAAGTCTCTTATAGTCTTAAACCAAAATAAAAATAATAAAAAAAATACAGAAAAAAAAATCTTCTACAAACTCAAATATTAGAAGAAGAAAGTGAAATCCTGCATTTCATTTCCGATATCTCAGAATCTGGATATCCTGGTTTTCTGTATATCCAAGAAGTCAATTCTGGGATATGAACTCCCTCCTTCCAACTCAACCCAGAATCATGATCCGAATATGATAGAGAAAACTAGGAAAAGGTATCCATACACATCACCTCTTCAGACCGCTTTCCTCCTACTCTTCTCTTCCGACATGAACCTAAAATGAGATCCCCTTTCTTCTTTCCTCCCTTCGATCCTCTACTCGTCTTCATCCTCCTCACCATCTTCGACTCTAACACCCTGAGAATTAAGAACAACCCTATTTTCAAGGGCTTGCTCTATGAGTTTACGATCGGTGATGATCGATTCAGCTAATTTACTCTCTGTCATAGAACTATTCTCAAAAATTCTCCTACATCTTTCTTTCCAAATACCAAAGAGCACAACCGCCATTAATTGCTTAAGCTTCAGATCAACAATGGAGGATAAAATTATTCCAATTGGATCTAGGTCAGTACGAATAGTAAGGCCTAAAAATTCATTTATTTTTAGCCACTTTTTTAATAAATGGACATTCTTTGAATAGGTGATTGATAGATTCAGCATTTCTCATAGAGAGCATACAACAATTTGCTAAAATCCATCCTCTCCTCTGAAGATTATCCACCGTTAGAATCTTGTTCTGAGAAGCAATCCAAAGAAATACCGTTAATATCAACTCGACTCGTATGAAGTTATTTTAAAACTTGTTTAAATAACTCGTTGAGTTTATAGTATAATAACTCATTAATATATGTTATTTGATTTATTTTTTTTAACACAAATACTAAATATTTGATATAAATTTTAATCAAATAGGTTTGTTATAATATTTACATAAATATTTAAAATTTAAAATATATTTAAGCAACATATACACAAACTCGTATATTGATTTATATGCATTAAGTACAAAGAGAATTAATAAATTGAAATTTATGATTCAATCAACCGACGCGACGCGAGTCGAGTCATCTCTATTCTTTCAACGAATCTATTCGAGCATGGACGGAACTAGGGGCAAGCGGGTTCCCCTCCCCTCCTTAAAAAAATTAAAATTATAGGTATCATAATATTTCATACGTATATTTTTTATAATCTATAGTTACAATTGTATTGAACTGTAAATATTTTAATTTTGTTCATTCATTCGCCTCTCTATTGAGCAGGAAATATTTAAAGAAACGAATGAAACATGGTGGTGCATGATTAATTATCAGTCACACAGTATCTGGCAAACTGCAAAGTGACACGTACACCATCTTAAGGTCCTAATCTCATCTTTGATTTAACTATTTGAAGAATAGAAATATGAATAGACTCGTAGATATATTTTCTTCAAAAAAATTAAAAAAAAACCCTAATGGGATTTCTCGTCTTCGTAAGTGTGATTGGTGGGTCTCGCTCGCCCCTTTCAATTATCACATATGCATCATGAATTATGATTCTATTCCAATCCTAATTCTATTGCAACACTTATTTAATTAGATAAAAAAAAGGGTTTATAGCCGCCACAAAGCAAATGGCTCAGTTGATATCTTCCAATCAAATAAATGGTTGGTTCACTTTGAAAAAAAAAATGAAAAGAAAATGAGCCGTCTTGTGTGGTATAGGAAGAAATTAATTAATTTTTTAAGTAATTAATTGGTTTGAATAAATTCGACCAATGATGATGATATAATGTGATCATCGGGACGTTATACTTAATACTTATAGATATCATTCGATTCCATCAGAGTAACGGTCATATCTGTGGCCACATGTGCTAATCTTCCAACCAAATCTCCTGACTGAGAGGTTTATTATTAGGGCTTGTT
The DNA here is from genome assembly GCA_946800325.1 of Luzula sylvatica. Taxonomy (NCBI): domain Eukaryota; kingdom Viridiplantae; phylum Streptophyta; class Magnoliopsida; order Poales; family Juncaceae; genus Luzula; species Luzula sylvatica. The sequence goes on along the minus strand of OX326956.1, from coordinate 74,646,016 downwards.
CGGAGGAATATGATATCTGTAGTTTGGTATAGGATAACAATAAGTTAGAAGAGAAATGTTTCGGTACACCAAAGTATTTTATTAGTCTTTTTTGATTGATATAATCCTAGTCCTACAATCATACATGGTAATTTTGGAAACATGAAATACAACCGATTGTTTAATAGTTTAGGATGAAAAATATGTGCAAATTTTGTTGACTGTGTTTTTAGGAAATGACAAGTAGTCGATGATGCATTGAATATGTTACGAGTTATTCTATCTCACGAAGTAAATGATCATGTATCTAATAATTGGATGGTTTTAATATGTAAATTTTTATTTCAATGCATATTTAAATGCATTGAATATTTAAAAATATAAATATCATATTTTCCCCTTTAAAAATATAAATATTCAATGCATTGAAATAATAAATATTCAATGCATCATAGAATTTTTAAAGGGGTAAATATTTAAAAATAAAAATATCATAGAATTTTTAATGCATATTCAATGTTGCATTCTTAATAATTGGATGATGCATTGAATATGTTACGAGTTAATTTTAAGAAAAATGTCATGCAATATGAAAATAGGAAAATGTTGCAACATATGCATATTCAATGTTGCATATTTTTAAAGGGGTAAATGTTGCATTCCTATTTTCCTATTTTCCATGCAAATTTTGTTGACTGTGTTTTTAGGAAATGACAAGTAGTCGATGATGCATTGAATATGTTACGAGTTATTCTATCTCACGAAGTAAATGATCATGTATCTAATAATTGGATATGCATTAAAAATGCAACATTGAAATACCATATGTTACGAGTTATTTTACTATTTATATTTCTATGATGCATTGAATATTCTATGATATTTAAAAAACATTGAATTTATAAATATCATATTTTCCCCAGTCGATGATGCATTGAATATTTACCCCTTTAAAAATAAAAATATCATATTTTCCATTCTTAAAATCCCATATGTAAATCCTCCTAAAATATAAATAGTAAAATAATAATTCAAAAACATTGTTGACAGTTAATTTTAAGAAAAATGGAGAGATGAGACTGGAACTTTTGAGTAACATGATGTTTATTTCTTGTTGTATTTGTTTTGTTTTATACTAGTACATATTGCGTTCCATCCCTTGAAAATGTTGTATTACAATTAGGTCCATTTAGAATGTCTTCTCGAATGCCTTTTTTTATTTCATTTCCTTATTGGTGCTTAGAATATTTGTATACATAAATAATGTTTTTTTTTTGTTGGTGGTGAAATAGGCCCATGGGCTTTTGGAATTAAAATAAAGTGTATAAATTTTACGTATTGAAAATAACTTGGAATTCTACAAAAAAAACCGAAAGCTAAATGAAATAGAAACAAACAAAGAAAGTAAATAACAAATATTACGCCAGTTTTCTGTCGTTAGTCAATCTCCTGTACAGGTATTTCTTCGAATGTTCAGTTTTTTTTTTATTTCAATTTTTTTGGGTTTCCAGTTTTAGCCCAATTGAATTTGTTAATTTAATCAGCTGATTTTGCCAGTATCTGCCACTAGAACGAGAAGCTTGAGATAACTCAAAGAACGTAAATGAGAGTTGAGACTATAATAAGGTCTCTAACCGCTTTTGTGCTTCAAAATCTGAAATGATTCATTTGACCTAAATCGGACCAGATGCTTAAATGCACGGATTGAATCAATCAGGGATCCAATTGTCAACTCTTCGAGCTTAATTATGCAAATTGAAGATTCATTAGGGGCTTAGGGTTTACGGATTCGTGAATGTGATATTATAAAACCTGAAAATATCAAATACGCATAAAAATAAAAACACTTGCAATATCCATTTTAGGAAGAAAAAGCTTTAAATTTCTGACAAAAAAGACTACAAATTACCAAAAAAAACAGTTATAAATGTTAAAAAACAAAAAATACCCTCAAAATGACAAATCTGAAAGAGAACATAAAAAAATATAAAAAATACTGAAAATGACACTCCTAAAATGCTCATATTATGAAATGAGCCTTAAAATTCTATAATTAAAAAACACTTGATATCATGTATACCCTTGAAAAATCTCTTAATACTTCCAAGGTTAACGCTACTTCGGTTAGTTCCTTCTTCTTTACAAATTTGATTTGATTTGATTTCAACGAAACAGGTCGACCGAGGTGCTTCGATGCACACGTCGTCGATGGTGGCGCAAGGTAGTCCGGGCGTGAGGCAGCACAAGGTGGTCCACGCGCGAGGCAGTCCAAGCGCGGACCAATAGCGGTGCGAGGCGGAGCATGCACTGTCGAGTCGAGGTATTTCGATTGACACGCCGTTATATAAAAAAACATTTCAATGTGAAATTCGAGTGCACATTTTTTTTGCCATGTTGCATAATGTATTTAGGGTTCATGGTTTATGGTTTATGGTCTAGGAACTACGAGATCAATGAGGCACCTATTCTTACACTTAATTGGAACATAAAAAAGAAAATATCGGCAAAACCAGAAAATATTTCGAATTTGTTTTGCAATATAAACATGAAACAAATACAAAATAAAAAAATAATTGCAAATACGATAACAGTCTCAAATATGGGAAGACGGATAAAAAGTATACAAAATATAAATACCACCTAGGCTAGGACTATGAATTTGGAAACGGGAAGAAAATAATTCTTGCTTATTAATGAAATAAAAAATACCCAACTTGCTCTCGAAATAAAAAGATAGAAAATATGTATGAATGAATGCGGTCAAAATACAAATACAAATAAAAAAACGAATACACATTAAAAAGTGCAAAATACACATTAACAAGATAGAAAATATGTATAATGAATGCGGTCAAAATACAAACACAAATAAAAAAGCGAATACACGTTAAAAAGTGCAAAATAGAAAATACAAACATGAAACACAATTTGCCCCCTCCACCGGACCGAGCCCCTAGGCCCCCCGCGTGGGCCCGAACCCCCCTCTCCCTCGCGCAGACCTGCAAAAAAAAAAAAAACACACACACACACACAATCATACGAAATTACACACACACACACACACACACACACACACACACACACCAGATTACACTTCACACATTACATATAGACCAACAAATTAAAATTAAATAGAATTATTGGGTGCTGTATCGATCTCAAGATGCATTTTGATGGCCGAGAACTTCGAGCAATCAAGGGCTGGCTTCCTATATAACGAAATATCAAACAAATTAAATTTTAATATATTTTTGTAATTGACCCAATCATTAACCAGGGGATCCTGAGATGAAAACACACCTGTTGTTGTAATTGCTGAGTTGATCCAATCAAGCTCTGTATCGATCTTCACACTACAACTTTAAATTTGAAATTATGTTAGAAACTTAAAACATTGTACAGACTTAATTAATTTATAATCATGGAAATAATAAAAGACTTACTGAAGAACCTCATGTTTATCCAATTAAGTCGATTTTCCCGAGTCCCTCTTCTAAATAGCTAACATCAGAAAAAAAATTCAGCGGCCAGAATTTCTAAAATTAAACACAAAAAGATTATTCATAATTGATAAAAACCACTAATGGGTCCCTTTGCAGGACCTTTTTGCAATTTCAGAAAAATGAAGGGGGATTTTTTTACAAAGAGTATGGAACGACAGAAATAAAAATGAATTGGAGACCAAAGATCGAATCAGTATCATCAATGAAAATTGGAGGATTATAATGTAATTAAAATAACTTACAAGGTTTGGAGATTATGCTTTTGAATCACTACTTTTTTTTCTGTAATAATTTCTCCATAACAAAACAAAGATCGAACCAGTTTAGGATTCTTCAAGCTTCTGAATACATGGAGAAATTGCAAGGCTTAAAATCAACTCTTCTTTCGTGTATTCACCTTATATAAAACCGAGCATTCAAAAAATCAGAAATTAATTGGATACAAGGAGAAATAGCAAAAAATCCGTCATTAAATGTAAAATTGAACGAAAAAGAGAAAAGCTCTCAAGAACGGGGATTGAACGGCAAGGCGACAAGCCACCATGGTGTTTTCTTCTTTCAACCTTGTATCTCGCAGATCTGTTTCACTTCCATGTTCACAACTCCCATTCTTCTGATCTCGGAGGTACCTCTTCATGCACTTGAGATAGTCGCGGAAAGAATTTCGTCTTCTGAGAGAGAGAGAGAGAGAGAGAGAGAGAGGAGGCAAGAAGAAATGAGAATGGAAGTCGGCCAGAGAATATAAGGACAAAGGAGGTAGTGTGAATTTTATTTTATGGTTGTTTGTGTTATTAATTTGAATTGAAGTGTTTAGACTTGTACCGTTGTACTTCTTAAACTCACAAATAAAAGGCTACATTAGCAAGTTATCACGCACAAGAATCAACACATTATTCACAAGAATATTGTGACAATTTAAGGGTTATTCACAACTCAATTTCATTTAAATACAATCATAATAACAAATTATATTCTAATTTAATTCAACTCGATCATAATTATTTGATACAATTTAATTTTTAATTACTATAAAAATGTATACATCTCATTTCCCACAACAATTATACCAAATTACAGAACGATAATGTTAGGACTAAACAAAAGAATAATATTCGACTCGATCATAATAATTTGTTGGTAAAGTCAAATAAGCAAAAAGAGTAATATTTTACACATTAAAAAACTGAATAAAATATTTACAAAAATTTATTTGAACTTGAACTATTCAATGAAAAGATTATTTTTTATTATTAACAAAAAATATTTTTGGCATTGATATCAAACATTGCTGGTATTGCAATTTTTAATTAAATAGGCAAAATAAAGTAATGGTTGTTTATTCTTGAAATGTTTTCTTTCCATCTAAAATTAAGCTGCATAAAACAAAATTATATTCATTAACTCATGATCTTGGTAAGTGTTAAGCTTACTATAAAAAATACAACTATGAAAATTATTAATTGTTTGTCTAGGAAAAGTGGGAAACATTTGTCATCAAAACAAACTCAGTAAGGTATTAAAATTAGGGAATTATACATACTTATCAAAGAACATTAATGGATAAAGAACACAAAGATAAATAATAACGAATTAATTATTATTTTATACAAAATATATTAAATTTAATATTTCAATTAACTGATACATACCAAATAGAATAATATTACACGTACATAAATATAACCATACATATTAACCGAAAAGAATAAAATTACGCATACATAAATTTAACCATATATAACAATCATCATTGTGGACTTTGTTCTAGTGGACTCTTTGTCGAAATTGCACATTCATATTCCTAACCTTATTCCTAAGGGAAATGATGTTGATAAAATATTTGTAATGTTGATATAGATATTGAGCAATAAACACGTGACATTTTACAAATGTGCATTGTTCTTGAACAATAATAAGTACAACAACATAATATTTATTACATAAAAAAAATAATGATAAAAAAGGAATAATGATCGTATATATGAAATAACTCCAACAAATTAGTTACATAAAAGGAATAATGATAAAAAAAAAAAAAAATAGCTCAAAACTACTTATTCCTCATTTTCAAAATAAAACTTATCTTTTTTCTTTTTTTCATGCTATAAAATAAAAAAAAATCTCCATGCATAACCTTTCCAACACAACTTAATCTTACAATCAAAAAGTAGTTATCTTATCATTATGTTGCCCATTCCCAAAGACTTCAATGAAATTTGTAGTTCCGGACCAGAGAATAAATGTCATTCCTTCTTTTGCTACATATGTATTTGAAAACTAAAATATATTTATAATTTATAATTATAATTACTATAAAAAAATTGTAATTAATTTACCGTACTAATACTGAGAATTTGATTTTTCTTGATTTGCAAGGTCTTCCTTGATTTCCATTCCAAAATTAAATATACCAAACTAACCACCATTTGGAGGCTGCAAAAATTAATATGTATCTTAGAGAAAATTAATATGTATCTTAGGAAATTAATGTGTATCAAAGTAACTGTTGTGGCCTCATCCATCATGAGAAATGTAGTCTTGACAGAAAAATGAAAACATGGTTAATTTTTTTTTTGAGTAGAGAAAACATGGTTAATATTATAGCAATCATATTTATTTTTTCCAACAAACCAAATATAACGCATAAATAATAAAAGCAATACGTTGAACGGAATTAATTACATACCATATATTCATTTTCATTTGGTATACAAATCAGTTCAATTAAAGAATTTATTAACTGCTACAGAGTGATTATTTAAGGGTGACGCTATTGCAAGAGTCAACATGGCTAAATCGAGAGCAATTTCAATTTTGTTTTATCAAATGACCGTTATATCATTGTTAATGATGAATTGATGATTGATATTTCTTACATTTATCTATTAGTTTATCATTTTTCATAAATCATGCAAATAAAATCTTTCATATATAATAAATATTTTTATTCTTAATTTTTTTCATCATAAAAAAACAATTAAATTGTAACATGTGATATATATTTAAGTATGAAAATTAATATATTTGTTAGATTTGGTTTTTTCATAATATTAGGAAAAATATTTTTGCATTATTCAGGAAAGATATAAATAATAGTATATAAGTATAATAAATATCAATCACCATAAATAGGGATATAGTAGTCATTCAATTAAAAAAATTTAAATCGCTCTCAATTTAGCCATGTTAGCTCTTGCAATAGCGTCACCCTTATTTAAGTATTAGCTTTTGGGTACTTGGGATATATGATATTGTTGGGGAATATCCCCGGCCCCGGGCCCGCGCAGCGGATATGTAGGCCCGGTCCGGTTCCCCGATTCCCGAGATCACGCCACGACTTCGAGGGTACGATGCAAATAGAAGGTTAGATCTTTACCGGTGCAAAATTGATTGCACACGAAGGGTTGATCGCTACCTTCTTTCTCCTGCCACGTTGGTGACAATACGCGCGTCCCACACCACACGTCTTTCACCGCTCGTTGACTTCGCCGATTCGTTTGATTTCGTCTCCGACTCAATCTACTCGTCCGAATCGATCACAATCGTGAGAGCCTCAGTTGTTGCTCCTCTACGTGTATCCACCTTGAATCGCAAGACGTCGGTCACGGATGCACCTGCCTAGACGATGCACCGGTGAACTTGCTTAATCGAATTGATTCTCTAAACCGTAAAACACCTTTTCACGGTTTCTCTCTTTTACACCTTTTCACTCTCTAGAAATTTGTCTCACAATTTTCTGGATAATTCTGAATGAATTGCTTAGTTAAGATGAGACAGAAAATCCTATTTATATATAATAGGATCAGGATTAGCCAAAAGGCATGTATATCCAATATACACCATCTCACACAGAAAACTGCATGAACCTGGTCAGTATTCTGTCCAGACGAAATTGATAAATTTCTCTGACAGAAAATCAACCAACACGAAAGTTGTAGATAATCTTATTATCTACACGACCCAATTTGGCCCAGCCCAATTGGAGTTCGTATGCAAAAGTTATGACTGTTTTACTAACTGTATGTCATACTGTTGCACCCTTTCGGTATTTCACAGAAACGACACTTATACTTCGTTCATATGAAATATATTTCTACATGAAGGTTATAGATAATCTAATTATCTATCTTACCCAATTTGAACCATTCAAATCGGATTTTCCTACTGAAAGATATGGCTACGAATGTACGACTACATTCGTTTATCCTTGTGTACACTTTTACGGTTGATCCTGAAACTGTATTTCCTTCAGATATATCAACCGTCAGATCTCCTAGCAATGGCGAAGCAATACTAGAAGAAAATTCTCGATGATGGCGATAACGATGGCACATAAATGGATCTGTGAGGGAGGCGAGAAACCCTTCTTATCTTCACGGATGGCATAAATGGATTTGTGAGAGGCGTGAAACACAAATTGATCTGTGAGAGAGGCGAAGCAACCTTTTAGGCGAGAAACTTAAATTGATATGTCGGTCTCTAAGAAATCTTTGCTCAATTTCGCTAGAAAACCCTAATTGATCAGCTATATAGGAATCACCCTTTACTTCTTCTAAAATTGAGGTAAATCGAGCTCAATTTTAGTTTTAGCTGTCCATGTATCTATAAAAGACCAGTTGTAACAGTATTAATATTAATTTTAGTTTTATTGCTCAATTAAACTTAATCCTGATGCTCATATAGCCATAATTTCAGTTATTATTATTGGTCATCTTAAACCCTGATTCATCTCCCAAAAATTACCATATCCATCACCACATCCTTGATATCCTATCTATCTCCCAAAAAATACCCACTCGATTAACAATGCTTTGAATTAACTGTTAATTGAATTAATGAGTTATTAGGTACTAATATGAGATGTTAATTTACTCACAATTAACTTTTAATTCAAAGCATTAATTAATTTGGAGAGAGAATGGGGTGCAAATTGGAGTTGGGATTAACACCCAACCCCAAAAAAAACAAATGGTACTATACCCTTTCCTTGCTCACATCAGCACAGTACTAAATCATAAATCTTCTTTGCCTAAATTGAAGAATGTGTAGTGTGTACCCTGACCCCATATTTCACCCAACTAACTTGGTATTTAATATGGTCACATAATCAATTAGCCAGTCATATGTAATTAACATCCATACAGACTAATTATTCACTATTTATTTATTTATATATGTGTTGAAAGATGGGAAAACGCGCATGATTCATATATACAGCAAAATCATACCAAAGTGACAAAAATAAAAAAGTATTTGAATTCAAAATAAAAAATAAACAAATGAATAAATGAGGGAAGTGATAGAAAAGAGAACAAGTCAGATTTTCTTTTTAATATTTTGAACAAACATTTCAAAGCATAGTCAGTCAGTACACGCATTGAGGTAAAAGGAAACATAAAACCTATTCAAATTCTTAATTTCAATTCTATAAAAAATGAATCCTAAAAGCAATATAAAAATGAGAACTAGTTTAAAATTATCTTTTGAATGAAACATGTATAAGAACTAAGAACTAAGAAGAATGGGTTTAAGAAATGACTTCTAAAATTGTGATTTAAAAAAAATATATTTGTCCACTTTAAACTATGAAAAATAATGTGTTAAATACATAAATAAATGTAAACAACACTAACTTTTACTGGACAATACTAAAAAAAAATCTTCAAATATTTCACGAGACATGATTAAAAGATGTCCATATTGTGAAATAACACAAAAATAAGAAATTTATTATTACAAAAAAAAAAAAAAGTTAAGCTACCCATAAATCAGCATGTTATTTAAGCTAAAAATGTTGGATATGATTGTCATGTTAAAGTACAATACTGGTTTATAATTCAAAAAAAATTTAAACAAAATGAAATATTCCCAATGACGACAAAAATAATTTATATGTACCAATACCATTTTTTTGAAGCTGAAACCTGACCACAAACTTAGGAACTGCATAATCCGATTTATTCATCGTAAGAAATAAATAAAAAAGATAAATGCATTTCCTACGAAAACATATAATTGTAATTCAAATCCAATTATATTTCTATTATATAGACTCTTTATAAAAGATGTTGGAACTTTAGTAAATCAAATCCAATTTATATATTATGAAAACATGATTAAGATGAATTATGCAATTACTACATTTATCGAGATGGATAATTTTTCAATAGATCATCCATCATCCCTCGTAAATTCCTTCTGCAACCATCCTCGGTCACAAAATAAATAAAATCAAACGAGCTCCGAGAATTACAGAATTATTGAAAATAGAAGATAAAGATAATGAATTGTTCAAAAAAATGGTTGTAAAAAGGAAAGTACCCTTGTAGCTCATTTTATTTGCAATATATTCGTGTAATGCACACCTATCAAATAATTAAACTAAGTATTAAATGTTAATAATTAAACTAATTTGACATAAAGAAAAGAAAAAACAGACATCTAGGGGCCGTATGGTTTGTGTTTTGGAGAATGTCTTGACATGAAGTATGTCAAGAAATCTAATGTCAGGACATATCATTACATGACATACTTCAGTATCTTCTTTGGTTGATACACTTATTATTCCATGACATACTCTAAAATGTAAAATGAGTTAATTTATAGAAATTTTGAGATATTTATTTTTGGAAATTAAAATAAAATATATATTTCCTCTGCATGGGAATGGAGAAAAACCACCAATTTTGATGGTAATCTTATTCCCATCAATTATTTCTTAGGAAATGGAGTATGCCATTACTTTATTACCGTGTATCTAAACCAAATATGGGAATGAAATTCATAAGAAAATATTTCAAGACATTCCAAATCTAAATCTCCAACCAAACACCTCTATATAATTAAGCCAAAAAGAAAAAATTTCATATTGACAATTAGGTTTTTCTTTGTTAAAACTTCGTCTTTTCCATGAGATATTACCAATACTTTTTTTAGACCTGAAAATTAATAAAATATAAAGCTGTTTTTACCTAAGTAATTATTTGTAGGTAGGTCCAGCTTTACAAACCAATCCTACTAATACCACCCATGAAATTAGTTGTAATTACATAATTAGCCTCTTCCTCTATCCGCTTCTCTCTTGGGCTGTAGTGTTTTGGAGAAAAAAAGGCTAAAGAGTTTTAAACAGTCAAAAAACATGTAAAAAACGTTAATTTGAAATTTCCATTACTCTAAAGTTAAATAAGTGAATGATTAGATTGCTCCCTGAAATTAGACCAATAAAAAAAAATCAATATCCCTGACACTAAAAACCCTAGCTGGATCAGGAGTCATTTTCTTAATTTTCGTGGGAGGATAAAACAATAGGATTTATCAAAAGACAAGAAGTATATGTATGATTTCCTAACCTTATACCGTTGCTACTGATTTGCACTTTTTTCTTTTTCTTTTTTCTATGCAGTATATTTTTTACATCGAGATGCATAATTCACATGACTTTTATTTTTACAATTATCTCACACATATATATGTAATATAAAAAAAATTTGATAGTCATTTGAAAAAATACTGAAAAAAGAACAAAGGAAAAAAAAAATGGATAGATGATGCTAATTGTCAAAATTGGATTGCATGGACCCACATGAATTTTTTTTTCTTGTTATTACATTTTTGATTTTTTTCTGTCCAACAAATATAAGTAAACCCAATAAAAGGCAACATCACAAATATAAGTAAACCCAATAAAAGGCAACATTTCTGATATCATGACTAAGGGCATGTTTAAAATTGGAGCTCACTTTAAAATCATTAGTTTTTTATTATTGTTATTTAGTACTACTTTTCATGAAAAAATAAACGAATAAAAAATAACATAAATATAACATTCTGTGAACCAGGTGTTAGAGTTAGGGGCTGCTTGGATGGCTACATTAGAGACTACACAAGAAGTTGACACTTCGGCGATTAACAATTCTGCATTTGTATTTCAATTCTCATGTTTGGATGTAAGAATCTAAAACAACTGTTTTTGTTATTTCAATTGTTTGGATGATAAATGTTCACACTATTGTAATTATTTTTTACATGTTTGAATTGATGCCAGCATAAATGCATATAATAAGAACATTAACATAAAATAGTATGTGTATTAAATTCATAATCTTTCATGACAACTAATTAGAGTGCATAACCAAATATAAATTTAACAAATATTATACAGAATAGAACAAACTAACAAAGATAATTATTAGATGTCTTACTTAAGAGTCTCATTCTAACAATATAAATACAACAACAAAAAATTCAATAAATGAAAATAACAATTAATATTCCTTAAATCCAATTGCGGCCTAATTTTTCTTTTGCCAAGATCTATTACAATTACTTCCATTTTTGAAGTCCTCCGCGAGACCAGAAAATTCTGGAGATACAAAATTTTTGTACTCTAAATAAATGTTTATGATTTTTCAATATTACATCAGATGAAGGCTTTGCCACCTCCTTCAAAAAAATATTTTATTTTCCCCCATATTTAATGAATTATATGATTTTTAAGCACAACATTGTCTTCTCATTTCATATATTGACCTGATTATACATATTTTTGTTTGGTAATACTCAAGTATTAGCAAAAACGAATTGATCGAAATTTCAGGACCCCCCGGTCCCCCGTACTAGCAATAAAGAAAGTGTCTTCGATTTTCTATGAATTTCATGCTCCATTAACCTCTTTTCTGAAAAAATTATTTGGGTACCAGTTTTATGCTGTGACTTTATTGCAAACCTGGTCTTGCCCTATAAATCATTACTTGTATAATTTCAGAAAAATGGTAGATTAAGACCTGTAATTGTTGTGAGAAAAGATAAAATGAAACCAATTTGGGTACCATTTTGATTGAGGCAAGTAATTGTTCATAGTTTTTTGTACCAGATGAGGCAAGTAATTGTTCATAGTTAAAAGGGTACCAAATCAGCGTGACGCGGTGTCAAAGAAACGAAAATTCAACGAGGAAGAATCATTTGGGCAATATTTCTCAGAATTGAAACAAGTTTTCCAAGATTTGAATACAAATAGAACCGTTGTTCTCGCAAAAGATATCAAAGCAGCAATTGCTACAATACCGGCAGAATATCCATCTTCGGCATTACGCTTTGCTCAATGTTACTTGGTACAAAATGAAGTTTACGGGACATGTTTCATTTCATATAGTACAAATGAAAAAATTAAATGGATGGCCGAGTTTATGCTTAATTATAGTGCAAATAGTAGGGGCGGTATCGGCGGTATTGGTGGTATGAGTAGTATGGACAGTGGAAGTGGTACGGGTAATATGGGCAATGGAAACGGTACGGATGGTACCGATGGTGTCGGAGGTGATACATTTTTTTTAAACGATGTCAATTATGGTATAGTTTATGGTTGTATTTGAATATATTTTGTATTTTGTGTATGTTCAAATTATTAGATGGTATATCGATCATATTTTGTATGTTTAAAATTGTGAGAACATATTTATGCGTTATTAAAAGTATTTGCGTTATCATATTTATGTTTATTAAAAATTAAAATCATGTATTTTTAACACAAGAATCAAACAAGGGATTGTGTATCCATAATTTTAGAATCCAACAAACCAAACAACACACATGGATTGTGAAATACATGATAGTGAAATACACGGATAGCAAAATACATAAATAGTAAAAATCCCTCCAATCAAACATGACCTTTATGGCCAAAAGCTTCAACTTTCAACTTCACACGCGATGCAATTTTGAGTTCATTTGAAAAGCCCTTTTCCTGATCCTAACCCAACTGAGAAGTACAACCTATCTTTTGCATAGAAGATGGTGCTTCATTTTCTCACTTTGCATCTCACTCATCGTGCAACTTCGTATCTCAGCAGGATTTATCATTTATGTGTTGTGTCTCACTCCCTCCTCTGTTTCATCGCATCTGACAAATAAATTAAGAATATCGACATATTTGTAAACCCAATTTCTCTTCTTGTCATTTTAAATAAAATCTCTCTTCTTGTCCTTTTAATTCGGCTTCAAAATTGGAAGATTGGTCCGATGACAATGTATAATTGCTGACTGAAAGGTCAATTCAAATATTTTTGATAGAGAAAAATAACATACACCTTCTAATAGTTAGCCGAAACTTGGATTTTATCTAATGGGAGCTTAAGTGCGAAAGCAAATTGGAAAGGAGAAGAGACAAATAAGAACAGCAAGATCAGAGAAAGGGAACTTTACTTGAAAACAAATTAGGAGAGGAGAAAGTTCACTCACAAATGGTCTTTTTATTTTGTTTCATTTGGTTTATACAGTGTTATCAAATTCTTAAGTATAAATATAAAAGTAAGAGCACTTGTGAAAAAATGTCCTCAACAAAACCCTCTAAAAAAGTGTGTTGCAAATTGAAATGGATGTTTCCACTGAGATAAGTAGTCTCTCTCTCGAGAGAAATAAAGAATGATGAAGCAATATACTCTGAGTGAAAGATAATATCGGTCGAGTGTAGTATCGGAGTCGGAGAACTGGTTAAGTGTTAATGGGTGAAGGGTATTTTAGTCAAATCCTATTTTTAATTATTAGTTTAATTGGAGATTACAAATTTAAGCATAGCTCATTTAACAGAAAGTTAATTTTTGGATAAATCTGATATTTGATAATTTTAAATGGATATATTTGATATGTTTATAATTTTAGAAGGATAAATTTGATATTTGCAATTTTGAAGGGATAAATTTGATATTCTGACCCTTTTTTTATAAGCAACTATTTGTACTAACGAGTATGTACGCCGTAAGTTAGCTCAGTCGATACATGCATTTTATAAGTAAATTAATAATGTTATTGTATAGTATCTTTTGAGACATGAGACATTTTTATGTACATAAATAATAACAAATTCTGTTATTGTTATTAAAAATATATTATAGGATATCGAATATTGAAACTAGCGGTGGGCATTCGGTTGAACCGAACCGAACCGAACCGAACCGAACCGAACCGATCCGATTAAGTCTAAACCGATTCAAACCGAACCGAACAAAATAAAATTTGAACGAATTAAAACCGAACCGATTAAACCGAATTTCTTATTCGGTTTGTTCGGTTGAACGGAATTAAAACTTCTATAATGATAAAATTCAAATTTTATTTACCAAAAAAAATATAAAAAAAATCATATAAAATATAATTATATTATTTCTAATTTTACAATACGAATTATTAATTTTGTAAAATAAATATAATAAAAAAACATGAAAAATAATATTAATCCGGTCTGTTCGGTTTAATCGGTTTTAGAAAAATCAAAACCGAACCGAACCGAATAAACTGAATAATATCAATTTTTGAATCGAATCGAACCGAATAAACCGAAAAACCGAACCGATTAAATCAAATTCGACCGGTTCGGTTCGGTTCGGTTCCGAAATAAACCAAACCATTTGCCCATCCCTAATTTAAACAGCGAGCCATCCAACTTATATAGCACACACTATTATTTAATAATATTATTTAATTTATTCAAAATGCAACAACGGAAATTATACATAATATACGTCAAATACAAAGATTTGTAGAACGCTATAAAATGAAGAAATGTTTGTGGCACAGCTGGTAATCTCAGTTGGCTTCCAACTAGGAGCTCCGTTGTTAGAATCCGCCCACAAGATTTTTTTTGTTTCAAATGTTTACTAAAGGAAGCATATGTCGAAACGTGTATGTCAAATAAAAAAGGTTTATAGAACGCTATATTAATGAGAAATGTTTGTGGCGCAATTGGTAAATTTATTGACTTCCTACTAGGAGGCCTTGGATTCGAGTTCGCCTTCTCTCACATTTTTTTTTACAAATATTTACTTAACAAACCAATTGGACAATGACATGAAACACAAGTCGACATCTTAATATGCTTGAATTGTACAGCATTACAAAATCAAAATTAAATTCAGTATTACTAAAAAATCGTATATTTAAGAAAAAAGGACCAAAAAACACTGATGACCTCCAACAACAATCCAACACTGAAGCAAAAACTGCAGAAAACACGAGTCGATCTAATACTTCACTGACGATAAACCCAAACACGAAAAATACCCCACCAAAATTATATACATTGCATTCAAAAACCAATACTATAACAAACCCTAACATACACAAAAATCCAAAAGTGCGGCAGCACAGCAAACAAAAAGCGGATGAGAACACCACAAAGATAAAAGAACAAGCTAAAAAGTATCCAAAGAAATGATGTGTAGCGTCACTGTTTTGATGTAGTAAAAATCAGACATGTAGGCATAATTAAGTATAATGTTTAGTGATGTTGTTCATGATATACAAGCCACCAACATTTTTGTCTGATCAAGCCACCAACATAAACAGAAATAACAACCAAAACAACATACAATCTAATACACTCCGCCTTTTATGTCCGCGCTCGCTAAATATTGATTCGCAACCATTATCATGACCTTTCATTTGGGAAAAAATATATATGACTCAATTCCTAATGTATAAACTCAAAAACAATACAAACGCCTTCAAACACTTTGTCATAACACATATGCATTCATATATTTAGGGGTGGGCAAATGGTTCGGTTTATTTGGGAACCGAACCGAACCGAACCGAACCGAACCGGTCGAATTCGGTTTTTCGGTTTATTCGGTTCGGTTCGGTTCAAAAATTGATATTGTTCGGTTTATTCGGTTCGGTTCGGTTTTGGTATTTTCAGAACCGATTAAACCGAACCGACCGAATTAATAATATTTTTCATTTTTTCTATTATATTCATTTAAAAGAATTAAAATTAAATATTGTAAAATTAGAAATAACGCAAATATATTTTATATGATTTGTTTTTATATTTTTTTCTATATAACATTTGAATTTTAACATTATAGAATTTCTAATTCGGTTCAACCGAATAAATCGAATAAGAAATTCGGTTGATTCAGTTCGGTTTTAAATCGGCTCAAATTTTATTCGGTTCGGTTTGATTTGAATCTAGTCCGGTTCGGTTTGGTTTGAATCTAGTCCGGTTCGATTTAATTCGGTTTGTTCTTATTCGATTCGGTTCAACCGAATGTCTACCCTAACATATATTCAAAAAAAAATTCACGTGCAATATACACAATACTTACCAACAATACTTAACAACTCTCCATAACACCAAACACGCCCCATAATCGATAACAACAAATTTCAACACATCAAAAAAGAAGAAACATGAACCCATTGACAAACAAAATTTGCGAAAGAAACACAAATTCAAGTATTAAACAACCCGCTCAATTTATAATCTAATCTTAAATGACCAAGACAATAACAAGCTAGTGCAAGATGCACCGACCCTTGACCAATTGCAAATAACAAGCTAATTGCTCAATCAAAGATTTATCGAAGCCTTGTCTAAGAGGTTGCCACAAAGTTTTCTACCTTCTTATATTGTAAATTTATTGTTTAAACTTGTTTTAAATTATATTGTAAAATTATTATTTGAGGAAGTGAATAGGCAAATGAGAGCCAGAGAATCTCGAAGAAATTAAACATGAATAAAAATAAAAATAAATTATACTAGCAATCTAATCGATTTTGTTAAGTGCAAGTTCGTCTAGAAGATTGGATTGTGCTACTCCGAATTTTCATCATGTGAGATATTAACTAGAATTATTATGGAACATAAGGTTCTATTGGCTTTGTAATTGAACCCTACTATAGTTTATAAAGGTGAACGTACGTATGAGTCCACTTTATTTGTTAAAACTAATTAACAAAATATGATTGGAAAAAGTTTAGTAGGATATAAAATATAATTGAATAACGTAAGATCCTGAAGTTTTGCATATGATTGGAGCCTCACGCAAAAATGATGATATATAAAAATCAAGGATAATTGGATAAGTATCGCCATTCAGCTAAGAAAACCAAAGAAACTACAAATCGAGCAAGTGAAAAGATAACAAAATATGATTTTGGCAAATTTTAAATTATAACCGATATTGTGGGGTCTAGATCAATTTGTCAGTTTTATGATAATGTCTTTTTTTTAATATTTTTAAGGCCAAATTTTAAATTATAACGCGAGCGAGGCTGGTGCCGTGTCTGGGGCGAGGCTGGTGCCGTGTCTGGGGCGAGTCTGGGGCGAGGCCGAGAGCGACGGCCGAGTCTGGGGCGAGTCTGGGGGCGAGTTCGAGAGCGACGGGCCGCGACAGCGACGGTGACGGCTTCGATGACAATCCGAGCTCGCGTGGCAAACCAAGGACAGAGGGAGGTTGCGTTCGTCTAAGGATGGCCGAAAGCATCATCTCTCGGCATGTATCTTATTTTTGCAATTATAATTTATTTTTGCGAAACTACTTTTTTACATTTATCATGTGAAATCGCACCAATGTATTAAACCTTGCTTTAATATATTAAAAGAGGCTTCGCCTATTTAGTTTTTCAAAAAAAAAATTTAAAAATAAGAGAAGCGAAATAAGTCAATAAACCGATTTTTTTTTTGGCTTTATTCTTCTAACGGTATTTAAAGGGTAGGTTGGGTCAATTAGTTATTTAAAAAGAAAAAAGTATCACTAGGAAGTTCACAAACAAAGTGTGTTATAAAATGACTTTGGCAATTGGCATGATATACATCAATAATTTAAATGCTAAATAATAAATTGATTAAATTCATGAAAGTGAGCCCTTATGTAACATTGGGTAGTAATAAATGATGCATGAAGTATTTCATGTGAAAAAATTGGGCACTAAATACTCAGTAATGCGTATTACGAAAATGGTAGAAAAAACTAAAACACATATTGTTCGTCGTCTCCTTTTTTTCGTATTAAGAAATTGGAGAGTATCAAATATTCACAATAATCTGTATGTATTGGTAATCTATAGAATTCTTAGATTTTTGTCACGACTCACAATACACATAATCAGAACTAGAGATAAAAACTTATCAATTAATTCGAATAATTGAATCCCAAGTTCAATCATAATTAAATCTCAAATTAAATTAAATAACCACTTATCAATTAACTAAAATGTACTTCAACAGTTCAATCGTAATTCAACCCACATTGACATACCTGGTGTGGATTTGATAATCTAGTAACATCCCCTTCCCATTTATACCATCTGCACTGAAAAAAAAAAACAAAAATCGAAAAAATTGTAGAAAATGCGATTAATAAACAAAACAAAAAAATAAAATTTACGTACTTCTTCTCCTGTGTGGCGTGAAGATGAAGAAATTGGCGTCGCGAGAATGCTACGAAAAGAAAGAGAACATGCAGGTTTTGTGAGGGGTGCGTGTGCGCGTGCGCGTGATCAGAAGATAGATGATATTTATATTTTTTTTACTGTTATAAATATATAATTGTGCCAAGAATTTCAACACGTAACTTTATTCTCTTACTTTTTTGCGACTAGCTATAACGGTTGTTTTTAAAGAATTTCAACACGTAACTTTATTCTCTAACATTTATATATTTTACATTAAAGCATTCTTATTTCGTGCAGGCTTGATTCATATTAGTGATTACTAATTAGTAAATTTATTTGGTCTTGTGGGTTATTCTTATTCGTAGAATTTCTACGGTCTTTTTAATGTTTATGGTATCGGATAAAAAAAGTGTGATCAAATGATTTTAACATGTGATAGATCATTGAAGATAAGTCTTATATAAATCATGTGCATAGTAGTTCGTAATATGCATGAAAAAAAAAACATAAATTACATATTATATTTTGTTAGTTCATTTGTATTAAGAAATTGAAGAAAACCAATTACTTATAACAAGTTACATATCTCAGTTTTTGATATAATGTTTGAATTCTTATTTTATCAACGTAGTGAGATGAGATGAAACAGATAATAAATAATAAATTCGACTACAAGTTTGACTACAAGTAAGAAAATGAGGAAATCAATATACTTCCTGGTAAAGTCATCTTCTCCAATTTTATAACAATAACAATACTTGTGTTGGAATTCGAAATTTTTCATGAATTAAGCTGTGTAATAATTGCGGTTGATATCTAGGATCACAAATTGTCCTACGACGCACATTTGGTTTGAGAAGACAACCAAGTTGAAGCCTCACTCAAGTTGAAGCCATCTTTTTAGTTTGTAGGTTTTGGAGTGTTTGATGTAATTTCATTTTTGTTGAATCGCTATCACAAGTCTATCTTTCTCATCACCCAATCAAATCTTCATTCCGAGAACCGCTATCACAAGTCAACAACATCAAAAATATTCCTCTTTCATTTCATTCATCTAATTACATTAAAACTGTAACATTTATTACATTATTTAGTGTCAATTCAAATCAAAAAAGATAAAGAGTTTATTGAATGTTCGTATATTTGAAATGATAATCCTTTACTCAAATCGTCTAAGTTTTTGAACTTCAATTTTTGTGAAAACTAGAGCGTACTCTCGCTCTGCTTCGTAATTATTATTGAATTTTTCAAATTATTTATGACAAAAATATAATCATAACAAATGAAGTTCTTTTTGTAAGAAAATATCAATACTAGAAATAGTGTAATGATATTGAAAATAACATAGTATTCTCAACAAATAGTATGGCGAAGACGAAAATGTTATAATAATATTAAAATATTACATTTGGTAAGGAAATTAGAAAATTACTAATATACTTAATTAAATATGATGAATTGAATACTTATGATTTTTTACCATTGAATTTGATTTGAGATTTGTGCAAATTAATGATATTCACAAACTTTTATGGATATCATTAATGATGAACACAAATTTGTATAGATATTATTAGAAAAAACAAATCTCAAACCAAATTTCATGGTCAAAAAATTATAAGTATCAAACCGATGATAATTAATTGAGTATTTTAGTCATCCTTGTGTTAAGTGTCAAGAATAACATTATACAAACTGCATTTTATATCAAGTGTCGTTATTAAAACAAAATGATGACACACAAATTTGCTTTCAAAACATAATCAAGTTAATGTGTGGAAAAAAAATTGACAAAATATTTGATGTACACATAATATTGGAGGCAACTAAAAACAAAATATCAGCCCAGCCCATTCCTCCCTTTCATCTCCCCCAACGCTAGCAAGCAAGTCTTTTCACAAAATTTCCCCAAAATCCCCTCACGCCTCCTACGGTCCTACCCTCAGCTCAGTATGTCTCACATCTCACGTCGCGCCTCCCCTCCCCTCAGTTCAGTACCTCACGCCTCCCTAATCTAGGAGAATCTTTCTACTTTCTACGGCAGAAGATAAGTGCCGCCATCGAGAACGAAAATTTGGCGCCATTTCATTCCCGCCCCTCCAAAATCAGACAATATTTTTATGCAAATATAAAGTGAACCCCATATATTTTTATTTTCATAAAATCATAATCGGTGTTATTTCGGTGGATTAATTATGGACTGTATCATTGTTATTATTTTATATACTAATAACTATACGTGAATTTGTTTTGACAATATACTTTTCTAATTTGTGATGTGAGTTGGTTTCCCATTTTATTTATAAACTAGTGACTGAAAATAAAAAACCTTGAGAACTATAGGAACTATAGGACCCACAAGTCAGAGACCTAAAATAACAAATTTATCTTTTGTAAATTTGAAATATCAAATATGTCCTTCTTCCCCTCAATTCAGCCAATGCGAAAAAGAAAAAAAAGAAAAAAAGTTTTTGCCAGCAGTGGGAGTCGAACCCACTCGATTCCGAGGCCGAAGTCGGAACGCATCCACAGCGCTGCTGACTTTTTTGTGTTCTCCTTTCAAAAGTTTTTATATAACCTTTTAAGGTAGATTATTTATGCAATCCGAGAACTTAAATACCAAATCGGAAATACGGGATTCATGCTTTGAAATCTCGGACCGGAGAAATATATCCACAAAACGTCAAACTTCGAATCCTGGATAATACGCAGGTATATAATCGTCTCACTCAGCTCCGCTTTCGCCGAGTCCTACCCATTCTCCACTCGCAAAGCTTCGTCCGCCGTTGACCGGCGTCGTCCGAACTGAAGAACTTCTCGCAACCTCACTCCCTCTCTCGTATCCCTACTGTGACTTTTTTTTGTTTCTATGAGAATCTCTGGTAAGGTAATTAATCATCTGCGAACCTATCATTTTACAAATTACTCTTTGTAAATGTCAAATTTGTAATCTTAGTCGCTCATTTCAGGTTGTATATACCATAAAGCCTCTTCTTTTTTCTTCAATTCATTCCGCTTCTCTTGGAAAGCCATGCAACCATGAATTTACGATCCGTTCATCACCACTGATTACATGGTATAAATCTTTTTCAATTGACCGATCAAATTATTTTGGTTTTGTTTGTCAAAGTGTTCAATCTCTTTCAATTGACTGATCTATGTAGTTCTTGCTTTTTTTTTTTTCAGACTGTTAAATATTTTCAAATTGACCGATCTGAGTAGTTTTAGCTTATTTTTTCAACCATTATTAGATCTGATTCTCACTTCACTACTTTTGTGATTGCTGGTTTCTTTTAAGTGTACTAGTGTTAGGATCTGCTAATTAAGTTACAGGTTGTTTTTTGGAATATAAATCCTAGCTCAGTTGAATTGATTTCAGAAATTTCGATTTGTATTTGTTGCCTTGAATTCATTTACTGTTTAGCAGCCAAAACCATAGATTGAATCTGAATTTTACATTATAATTAGTGATCATACTATATTTCAGTATAGATCAGTGAAGGGTTTAAGATCTGTGATTTAATTAGTGGCAGAATGACAATTATTTGACTACTTTCTTAACTATGACAATTCTTATGACTTGTTATGATTTGTAATATTATTTTTAATCTGTATGCCATGTCAACTAAGCTTTATTTCCTTTATTTTTATTGTTTATTATTGACAAATTAATAATGCATTGACATTTTTCTTAAATGTATGTGCAGACCTATATGTTTAAATATGATACCGTACATGGCCAATGGAAGCACCATGAAATTACGGTCAAGGACTCTAAGACCCTTCTCTTCGGTGAGAAACCAGTCACCGTTTGTGGCTATGTCAACCGTGTTGTTGACCTTATCCGCCACATTGCCACCGCCAAGTAAGAGTCGACGACTTGTTCGAAGGGATGATGGATGATGATGTGTGTGTAGGGTGTGTGTGTTTTGTTAAGAATAAATTTTGCCTTGTGGGCGTTTTGAGGATTTAGTTCTGTTTGTATGTTGGGCGTTGAAACAACCCTTGATTTTGCTTTTCGAGATCTCTGAATTCTCAACCTGTTTAGTCTAATTTGAATTTGTGAAAATTTTCCTATTTTACTTTGCTTTTTCTGTATATTTGAAAACTCAAAAAGTCGTGGTTATTACTATACACTCCTTGGGAATATACCTGTAACATGCGAATCTTAGTTCGTTTCCTCTCTCGAGTTCCAAAGGAATCACGGGACACATTGGCACGACAATTTTCTTTTGATTTCTGGTAAGGTGTCCCTTGTCCGTGTTATTTTCAACGGGTGCATTATTAATGTGCTTCTCGAAGTGTTTAGGGTTTAGAATTAAAACTTTGCATGATTAACGATTGAATTGGTTCACAGATGAACGAGTTCAATTTTTAATTTTTGACCGTAATTGTTTGGTCCGCACAACTCAGCGGTGTTGAGTCTCGAGCTTGACAAGGACAAACAATAACTACATACTCCCACAAAATATTGAATATCACATGTACCGGCCATGTAAAGCAAAAGTATCATTTACATGTGATATTCTCCTAAAACATTATCCACCTAAAAATGTTGTGCTCAATGCTGATCAACATTCTAGATTCCTTGTGTAGAATCTCTTTATTAGATTTATATGCAAATTGTCATATTCAACTCGTTCAAAAGCAGTAACGAACAAGTTTGCAAAAGACACGATTGGTTGTGAAAATTACGAGTTCGACCACACGAAACATTAGATTTTTCAGATAGGCCCATAGCCTGGTTGGGTCTTTTGATTGGTTTTTCAGTAATTTTTGCGATTTTTTCGGTTAGAGAGGATGGGTTTGCTCCCTCGAATGTATTCATTGTCTTCGGGGTATCTTTTATTTTATTAATATAGATGCAAATACAACGATATTTTTCTTTGATTTGTTATTGGTATCACTTATCATCCATTTCAAACTATATATTAGTCCTCGTAAGATTAAGAATAAATATACCCAACATTCTCTCTCGCAACACGACAGAGAAACATGGTATTTTGTTAGTTTTATATTTTTTTGATGTGACGTGGTGTGATCAATTTGGCCTAAACAAATGCCTTCTATTGACTAATCGTTTCTTAAATTGAAACTGATCAAGTTTATTTCTTTAATGGATATTTTTCCATCAAACAGAGTTACATACTTGGACCGAGAATAATGTAAAGCCAAGTATATTTTAGAATTAACTTTATTATGTAAGCACTGTAATTTGTAAAGAATTATGTGGGTCGTTGATCCATGGAACTAGTAGTTTATAAGCACTGATATAATTGTATAAATGGTTGTATCTGTATTGTTGTTTTGTAAGCAAAACAAAATATTGTAAACTCTCCCTATTACACGGATTACATGGATAACATACAATTTATATTGTTGCTTTCGTAATTGATAAGATAATAAAAGACCCAAACTGCATACCAAACCATCAAAAGCAAATTAGATCATCAATTTTCATGCACACCTTTCTTTATTTTACTATTTATCATTGATCGTAAAAACTATTTGAATTTTATAAGTATAATTTTTTTAATAAAATTATAATTTATGATCATTTTTTGAAAAAATTAGATCATTCAAAAAGAAAGTTATCGACATATTATTGAAATGTTTGATTCTACAATATGTAAGAAACTGCATAGCACTTAGTATGACAAAATAAAAATATGTGCTCGAAAGTAATTGTAAAAAATTGAATTATGTTTTTTTGAAAATTTGAACAAAAAAGTAACGTGTTAGTTTTAGGGTTATTTATTTGATACATAAAAGTATCACTAATTTTATTGATTTGAAGTTTGTTATTTTATTTCCATGTATACGTCTACTTCATGTTATTTATATGCATTACTATTTTTACAACTAGATTTTTAAAGTTGACAAATATTTTATTTAAATGGGTTTAGGGACAATATATTAAAAATAATAAGAAGCCGAGGCTTATATAAAAAAATGCATCCATTATTTATTTAAGAGATGCATGTACAATTTAGACCAAATTACATTTCACTCATCTTATAGTTCTTTTATCTTTATTATTTATTTCTTGTAAAGTTTTTATATAATTGAAATATTAATTTGCTGAGTTTAAGAAATGAAAAAAATAATTTCCTTTTTAAATCTTTATGTAAATGGAGCGTTGGTTATATTTGTTAGGTTTTGCCATTTATATTGTTTTGCAAACCTGACTATCATTTAGGTTTGATCATCGAGATTTGGCCGAGCAGTAGCTGCCGAGTAAATTCTTTTGATTCAAAGACGACCACCCTCATTTTGGTGATCATTTTGTGCACAAGGAGATAAACTCATCGGAATTTTACTCCCCATCGAGATGAGAGAGAAGGTCCAGTGTGTGATTGTGGGTTTTGAGAGAGAATGTATTGAAGTTAGGGTTATGAATGAGCCGCTGAAAATTCAATTTTTTTTGAATATTTTTATTCACCTATGAAATCTTATTAATTAGCCAGCAATTTTGTAAATTCACACATATTTTGTCATTCCAAAATAAAGTTATAATAATAAAATAATGTCAACATGATTCAATCAAGGATGTAGAACACATATCATCGAGATATTGATGTTATTATTATTATTTGATATAAAAGATGAATTTTTTTTTGTAGAATAATTGTAAAACATATACATAATCATATGTAAATGAGTTCAAATCATTTTTTTTTCATAAATATAATTAATATTCTCGTCACGTAATTCAAATCATTTATGTAATATTTAAATGAATATTACGAACCATTTTGTATAAAATATTATTTTTTCCAATACATTCTCTCAAAATATTATCTTTTATGATGGTATTCTTGTAAATACCTTATATTGACGAAACAATATTACTTCTTATAAATTAGTTATGGTGAATGACATTCATTACTTTTACATTTCATAACAGTCACACTTACAAATGCATAAATATACGATGAAAAAATTAATTAATTTCGGTTTGGGCCAACTCTAATCATTATTTGGTAATAGCTCTAAATTACAGCCTTAAAATTCAAGAGTGGTGAAACGCATAATACAAACTCAATTATTAATGAAATATTTTAAAATATATCAATATATGGAATGCATATATTGTTCATGTATTTATTAAATAAATAATTTATTATAAAATAATTAACAGAGTTTGGTAGTTTACTTATATATAACATTTAAATTTCTAAGCCAAGAAATGAATTTATTGTTCACACTTTAGAATAGTATTCACAAATTTGCCCCAATTATTAGATTACTTTGAAAAAGAGAAATATTGTATATATACTAGAAAGGATAATGACAAACCAAATATTGCAAATTAGTTCAGAGTTCAGAAAAACTTATGTTCATCCGTTCGAACAAAAATTCACTGTAAATTTTGTGTACACTCTACTCCTTCCGTTTAACATGATCAAGAGATTGCAATTTAACACTATCCTATAATATTAGACATGCTTTCTACGTTGTGTCATATAATCTGATAACAATGCAACACGATATAGGAATAATCGTAGTCACGTATTTCATTATATATATGAAATCATGTTTAATAATAAGATTATGTTAGTAGGGGTAATAAATGCTAATTAATGTTGTGGGTCAATTCCAATTGTAGTTGAAACTAACTGGGTTTTGCTACAGATTTCCAAATATCTTTTATATTAACAATGAGAAAAATATATATAAAAAAAGATCCTAGTATATTTTAATTTTGGAAAATTGTGGAGACAATTGGAACCAAAATAAATAAATTTTACTTTCAAAATTCAAACTAAAATGATCTATTAAATTCCGTCGTGAACCTAAGAAATTGTTGAGCCGACCACGATAATACTCATGGTATAGAATTCAATACCGCCTCATCGATAAGAACTTTTTTTTTCTTTTCAAAATACGAAAAAAATACTCAAAAACATAAGGACCAAAACTAAGAAGTTCCAATTCAGAACAAGTTCCTATATTCATATCTACATCTCCAATCTTTTCAAATCCATTTTTTTTACTCAGCACAGCAAAATTAGATTCCCAAATCCATCTTCTTTTAATGAAAAATTAGTTTGTGATTTTCTTCAAAAAAAAAAAAAAAAAAAAATTAGTTTGTTGTTTTCTACAAAAAAAAAGAAAATTAGTTTGTGGTTTTATTCAAAAAATAAAAATTAATTTGTTATTTTCTTCAAAAAAGAAAATTAGTTTGTGGTTTTATTCAAAAAAGATAAATTAGTTTGTGGTTGTTTTTCAAAAAAAGAAAAATTAGTTTGTGGTTTTTCTTCAAAAAAAGAAAAAATAGTTTGTGGTTTTCTTCAAAAAAAAATTAGCTTGTGGTTTTCTTCAAAAAAACGAAAATTAGCTTGTGATTTTCTTAAAAAAAAGAAAATTAGTTTGTGGCTTTCTTCAAAAAAAGAAAAATTAGTTTGTGATTTTCTTAAAAAAAAAAATTAGTTTGTGGTTTTCTTCAAAAAAAAAAATTAGTTTTTGGTTTTCTTTAAAAAAAAGAAAATTAGTTTGTGGTTTTCATAAAAAAAAAAAAATTAGTTTGTGATTTTCTTCAAAAAAAAAAAATTTGTTTGTGGTATTCTTCAAAAAAAAAAAAAAAAAAAAAAAACAATTAGTTTGTGGTTTTCTTAAAAAAAAAAAAAATTAGTTTGTGGTTTTCTTAAAAAAAAAAAAATTAGTTTGTGGTTTTCTTCAAAAAAAAGAAAAATTAGTTTGTGGTTTTTTTGAAGAAAATTAAAAAAAAAGGAAATTAGTTTGTGTTTTTCTTCAAAAAAAAAAAATTAGTTTGTTTTTTTTTCAAAAAAAGAAAATTAGTTTATGGTTTTCTTCAAAAAAAGAAAAAATTAGTTTGTGGTTTTCTTCAAAAAAAAAAAAATTGTTTGTGGTTTTTTTCAAAAAAAAAAAATTAGTTTGTGGTTTTTTTCAAAAAAAAATTAGCTTGTGGTTTTCTTCAAAAAAAAGAAAATTAGTTTATGGTTTTCTTCAAAACAACGAAAATTAGTTTGTGATTTTCTTAAAAAAAAAAAAAATTAGTTTGTGGTTTTCTTCAAAAAAAAAGAAAAATTAGTTTGTGATTTTCTTCAAAAAAAAAATAGTTTGTGGTTTTCTTTAAAAAAAGAAAATTAGTTTTTGGTTTTCTTTAACAAAAGAAAATTAGTTTGTGGTTTTCTTAAAAAAAAAAAAGGAAAAATTAGTTTGTGGTTTTCTTCAAAAAAAGAAAAATAGTTTGTGATTTTCTTCACAAAAAGAAAATTAGTTTGTGGTTTTCTTCAAATAAAAAGAAAATTACTTTGTGATTTTCTTCAAAAAAATAAAAATTAGGTTGTGGTTTTCTTCAAAAAAAAAAATTAGTTTGTGATTTTCTTCAAAAAAAGAAAATTAGTTTGTGATTTTCTTCAAAAAAAGAAAAATTAATTTGTGGTTTTCTTCAAAAAAAAAAATTAGTTTATGTGAAACGAATGGCACAAACGACCGAACCACAGGGACGGACAACCGAACGAACCGTTGTATTATAGACGACACGTTTTAAATCTGAATGCCTGCATGTGCTCGTTGCGTTGAATGAGTGTTTTCTCCACATCGCCATTCTTCCATCATATTCAGCTCCGAGAATAGAAGTGGTTCGTTTTGTTTCTATACGCAATTCGACGATTTTGGTTGGTCTGAAATCAACGAATCTATCTTTTCTCAGCACTTGATAAACAAATGCCACCCACTTTGCTTAACACTTTCAAACTCTTGTCGGGAAGAGCAGTAATTGGTGGTGTGGTGCGGTTCCTATATTCATATCTACATAAAATTTACCAGACACATAACATTTTTGAACTTTAAAAATGTTATTATTTTTATTTTTAGATATCAAAATTTAAAATATCATATGTTTTTTTTGTCCACGCATGTTATTTTATTATCTTATAGTAACATTTTTTTTGTATGTGTTGTATTAAAGTATTAAATAAATATTTCGCATTGTATCGAAATTAAAAAAATAGTATAATAATTTTGTAATCATCCAACGTCCTTAGTCAACATGATTTTTATTTTTAGAAAATCATATGTTTGATCCCGAAAAATCATAATTATATATTATGTGTATAACAAAACAAATAAAATAAAATCGCCGCAAAGCAAATCCAAGCTGGTGCCAGTTTGTTGTGGACGAACCCGATGCAATGGTGGTGATAAACTGAAACATCCAAACATACTATCAATCAATCCAACACAAGTACGAACTAATTGTTTTTTAACAAATCGAAATCCAAATATTACAATATTTTCAAGGTTTCTAGTATTAAATAGGTAATAATCCAAGCACTAACTTTTTTTTTTTTGAAGTAAGAGGATAAACCTCTTAGTGTTGTATATAATAAAAGAGAAGGCATGATTACATTTTTCATAAAATTACATGGTCCAAAACTAATTAAATGATAGACAATTAGAAGAAAAACAAAAGAACCGAATTAGGGTTAGCAAACCCTAATTTTTTTACGGCCGCCGTCATCGGTTGAAAGCCACCCGTTGATGTCTTTTCCAATCGGTTTGCCGATTGCTTTTTGCGTCGCCGTAGGTCTTTTGTCGGCACAATATGCCATTTGCCGGTGTTGCGCGGCCCAATTTGCCGGTGTCGTGCGGCCTTTTGCCGACACCACATTCTCTTACAGCTTTCGGCCATATATGTTACCGTGGCCACAACATCAATATATCGTCATCGAGCAAACTTGCCAGGAGGATAGAGAAGTTGTCGGTACGGTACCGAACTGTTTTGAACTCAAATCGGGTCGGTATCGGAACTGAAAGGTAGTCAATCTGATCAATTTCATAACCAAAAATATTAATCCAAGCACTAACTTACATACATAATATATACAATAATACCCTAACATTCCCCATACAAAAGATTATTGCTGTACAAATCCAAGCTGGTACCAGTGTGTTGTGGACGAACCCGATGCAATGGTGGCGATAAACTGAAACATCCAAACATACCTCAATCCGATGTTTCAATGTAGGAAGCAAATTCGTGCACTCGTCCCAACCAGAGATGTAAAGTTAAAGAGGAATGTATGTATCGTATAGTTTCTCTTTCTAAACAAAACAATACTTGAATATAGGAGTTTCTCTATTTAATTTGTTGTGGACATAACAAAAATAAATAACATTGTTATAATCAATTATCATTTTTTGAATGCAATATTGTATTAAAAATAGCAGTAGAACGAATTGCATGTCTACTAGCAATCCAACATCAACATCCATCCTGCACACACTCTATACCCTTTCCTATGTTTCCTTGCTCACGTCAGCACAGTACTCAATGATCAATTTTCTTTGGTAAACCTAGCTATGCACCTAAATCGAAGACTGTGTATTGTAATGTAACCCTGAGTCCTGACCCCATATTTCACCCAATTAACATGGTAATTAATATGGTCGCATAATTGACATCCATACATACTAATAAGTGACTATTTATTTATTTATTTATTTATTTATTTATATATGGGTTGAAAGATGGGAAAACGACGCCTTGGTAATGAATTGTTCAAAAAAATGGTTGTAAAAAGGAAAGTACCCTTGTAGCTCATTTTATTTGCAATCTATTCGTGTAATGCACACCTATCAAATAATTAAACTAAGTTTTAAATGTTAATAATTAAACTAATTTGACATAAAGAAAAGAAAAAACAGACACCTTGGTAATTAATTGAGAAAAAGGAATTTCCATATTGACAATTAGGCTTTTCTTTGTTAAAACTTCATCTTTTTCAGGAGATATTACTAATACTTTTTTTAGACCTGAAAATTAATAAAATATAACTGTTTTTACCCAAGTAATTATTTGTAGGTAGGTCCAGCTTTACAAACCAATCCTACTAATATCACCCATGAAATTGGTTGTAATTACAGAATTAGCCTCTCTCTTTGGCTGTAGTGTTTTGGAGAAAGAAAGGCTGTAGAGTTTTAAACAGTAAAAAAACATGCAAAAAACGTTGATTTGAAATTTCCATTGCTCTAAAATTAAATAAATAAATGATTAGATTGCTCCCTGAAATTAGACCAATAAAAAAAAATCAATATCCCTGACACTAAAAACCCTAGCTGGATCAGGAGTCATTTTCTTAATTTTCGTGGGAGGATAAAACAATAGGATTTATCAAACGACCAAAAAGTACATGTATGATTTCCTAACCATAGCAGCCGGATTCATTTGTTATTAATAAGATTGTATCCGAATATTATTGATTTGATATGTTGTGAAATTTTTTTACGATTTTGTTATTATAGCAAATTAAATTAATAATATTTTTACATACATACATGCATGTATATATTACACATACAAATGTTCGTACCAGAAGCATTCCGGGTACACCAAAAGCCTTCCGGTTAATCCTACCTCCGGCGTATTGCGTATCGGAGGATACGTCGTTCCATGCTACTATGTTCCTAACCTTATACCGTCGCTACTGATTTGCACTTTTTTATTTTTATTTTTTTATTTTCTATACATGTATATTTTTATTTTTACATCGAGATGCAAAATTCAAGACTTTTATTTTTACAATTACCTCACATCATATACATGTTATATAAAAAAAATTTGATAATCATTTGAGAAAATACTGAAAAAAAAAACAAAGGAAAAAAAAATGGATAGAAGATGCTAATTGTCATAATTGGATTGCATGGACCCACATGATTTTTTTTTTCTTGTTATTACATTTTTTATTTTTTCTGTCCAATAAAAGGCAACATCACAAATATAAGTAAACCCAATAAAAGGCAACAATTGGGATATCATGACTAAGGGCATGTTTAAAATTGGAGCTCACTTTAAAATCATTAGTTTTTTATTATTGTTATTTAGTATTACTTTTCATGAAAAATAAATGAATAAAAAATAATATAAAACTGTGAACCAGGTGTTAGAGTTAGTGTTTGGTGTAACGTGTGGAGTGTAAAAGTGATTGGGCCAAACTTATAACTTTTTATTTTTATTTTTTATGCATGTAGAATGTATTGGAGTGGAGAAGTTAGCTTTTTATAGTTAGGATCAAGAGAGTTAATCATGTATGTTGATAATTTTCATAAAGTGTTGCTAAATTAATGTTGTAATTTCTAGATATTCCGACCCTTTTTTTATGAGCAACTTTCTGTACTAACGAGTATGTACGCCATATTTATAAGCTCACTCGATACATGCATTTTATAAGTAAATTAATTAATAATGTTATCGTATAGTATCTTTTGAGACATGAGACATTTTATGTAAATAAATAATAACAAATTCTATTTTGTTATTAAAAATATATTATACGATGTCGAGTATTGAATCAGTGAGCCATCCAACTTATATAGCACACACCATTATTTAATAATATTATTTAATTTATTCAAAATGCAACAACGAAAATTATACGTAATATACGTCAAATACAAAATTTGTAGAACGCTATAAAATAAAGAAATGTTTGTGACACAGCTGGTAATCTCAGTTGGCTTCCAACTAAGAGCTCCGCTGTTCGAATCCGCCCACAAGATTTTTTGTTGTTGTTGCAAATTATAATTAGTATAATTCTATACTTTTTCCTGGCTCTTGGTTGAGCCACGTCACCAGGAGCCTTTTTGTAAAACAAAAAAAATTTAATTTACATTTTGGTCCTTTTTAATTTACATTTTGGTCTTTTTTATTTCGAAAAATTACACTTTGGTTCTTTTTTATTTATATTTTGGTCCTCAAAGTTTAAAAAAATACATTTTGGTCCAGGTGCCTCTTTGTAAGAATTTTTTTAATTTACATATTGGTCCTTTTTTTATTATATTTTGGTCCTTTTTAGTTGAAAAAACTATATTTTGGTCTTTTTTATTTTTGTTTTGGTCCTTTCAAGTTTAAAATATTACATTTTGGTACTTCATATTTACATCTTGATCCTCTTTTATTTACACATTTTAATTCGAAAAAAAAATTTAATTCACATTTTGGTCCTTTTTAATTTACATTTTGGTCCTTTTCAGTTTGAAAAATTACATTTCGGTCCTTCTCAGTTTGAAAATTCCACAACACCACACAAATCGAATCACTGGCCAATACAACGCTCCCGAAAAATAAATACAGAAAAAGCACAAATCATAAAAAAAAACAAATCAACGTGCCCCGCGCAATTGCGCAGGGTTATAGCTAGTGTTTACTAAAGGAAGCAGATCTCAAAACGTGTACGTCAAATAAAAAAGGTTTATAGAACGCTATATTAATAAGAAATGTTTGTGGCGCAATCGGTAAATTTGTTGGCTTCCTACTAGGAGGCCTTGGATTCGAGTCCGCCCTCTCTCACATTTTTTTTTGCAAATATTTACGTAACAAACCAATTAGACAATGACATGAAACACAAGTCGACATCTTAACATGCTTGAACTATACGAACACCACATTACAAAATCAAAATTAAATTCAGCATTACTAAAAAACCGTATATTTAAGAAAAGAAAAAAAAGACCAAAAAACACTGATGATCTCCAACAACAACCCAACAGTGAAGCGAAAATTGCATAAAACACGAGTCGATCTAATACTTCACTGACGATAAACCCAAACACGAAAAATACCCCACCAAAATTATATACATAGCATTCAAAAACCAATATTATAACAAATTCTAACATACACAAAAATTCAAAAGAAAGCGCGGCAGCACATGGCAAACAAAAAGCACATGAGATAAACAAAGAAATTAACAATAAGGTATTCATCAAAGAAATTAACAATAAAGTACGCATAAAGCAAAAAAAAAATGTAATTAACAAACAATTATCAAATTTATCAAATAATTAAATATATTAATTCACGATTATATATACTAACAAATAATTAGAAAAACATGAAATAAACAACCTTAACATTGCAGGGAAACATAGGCATCTAGCCGCGATGAACATGGCATAACCAATTTTGCCAACAGGGTCAGGATGAACAAGTTGCCGAAGCTTATTTTGTACGGTTTTGCTCAGATAACATGTTTTGTTACTACTTTCTCCTTGGCATGTAATAATAAGTAACATTTAAAGAAATGTCGTGTAGCGTCACTGTTTTGATGTAGTAAAAACCAGACATCACACGTAGGCATAATTAAGTATAATGTTTAGTGATGTTGTTCATGATTTGTAATACATTTTTGTCTGATCAAGCCACCAACATAAACAGAAATAACAATCCAATACAACATACAATCCAATACACTCCACCTTTTATATCCGCGCTCGCTAAATATTGATTCGCAACCACTATCATGACCTTTCATTTGGGAAAAAATATATATGACTCAATTCCTAACGTATAAACTCAAAAACAATACAAACGCCTTCAAACACTTTGTCAGAACACATATGCATTCATATATTTAGGAGTGGGCAAATGGTTCGGTTTATTTGGGAACCGAACCGAATCGGTCGAATTCGGTTTAATCGGTTCGGTTTTTCGGTGTATTCGGCTCGGTTCGGTTCAAAAATTGATATTGTTCGGTTTATTCGGTTTGGTTTAGTTTTGGTATTTTCAGAACCGACTAAACCGAACCAACCGAATTAATAATATTTTTCATTTTTTCTATTATATTCATTTAAAAAAATTAAATTAATTATTGTAAAATTAGAAATAACGCAAATATATTTTATATGATTTGTTTATATATTTTTTTCTAAATAACATTTGAATTTTAACATTATAGAACTTCTAATTCGGTTCAACCGAATAAACCGAATAAGAAATTATGTGAGGTATTTTTTTTAGTTTTATATGCTACTTGGGCTGGAAAACACCGACAATTATGTGAGGTATTTTTTTTAGTTTGAGTTTTTGTAAATCTAGGGTTTCTACTGATTTCTCTTCCCTTCTTCTGATAGGAACGTTAATTATGGTTTTTGAATTCTTTGTACGATTTTCGTACCATGTCACTTCTTCTTTTTAGTTGGAGTTTTTGTCCGTTTCAGGTTCACATCTTCAGAGATTTCGAGCCTTTTTATGTCCAACATCGACAAGAGATAACTATATTACTAATCTTTTATTTACTTGGAATTTCTTCAAATAATATTCGCTGATTTGTGGGCTGTTTGAGAGACTGGTATGAGTTCTGGTACAATTGTTGAGATGAATGTGTAACAATGGTAAGTTAATTTCTCAATTTCTCCTGATTAACTTGTCACTGATTCCAATTTTTCATTTTTATCTGTTAATTTTAGGATAGTGGCGA
This sequence comes from Luzula sylvatica, assembly GCA_946800325.1. Classification (NCBI taxonomy): domain Eukaryota; kingdom Viridiplantae; phylum Streptophyta; class Magnoliopsida; order Poales; family Juncaceae; genus Luzula; species Luzula sylvatica. The sequence goes on along the minus strand of OX326956.1, from coordinate 74,611,134 downwards.
GGATTAATTACGGACAAAGTGCACCCATGACAGGTTTAGTGGGTGCAGTAGTCTTGGCGCCCTTGAATGCATATTGGTGGTCCGTTAGCGACACTGGTACAACACTTGCGGTACGATCAAGGAATTTTGTACAAAATGCAGGTCCGTTTGTATTTTTCAAAATATTCATTTCGGTTCACTTTAGTTATTTGATTAAATTTCATTAATTAGAACGGGGGTCATTCTGGAATCTTTTTTAGTTTTTGAAGGATGATTTTATTCGGGAACGAAAGGTAAAATATATATATTTTAAAAAATTCAGAAAATATAGGGTTTCCGAAAGCACATTTATAAATTGTAATATATATATTTTTTTGTAATACCAGATAATAAATCGTGACCTTGCAATAAATGCTTCGCGAACCGTGGTTTGAGAAACATGACTGCGATGATCTTTTGCTGGCATGGTCTTTAAAGTAGAGGATGTGATGCTTCCACTAGAATTAAAAGAGGTACGAAACAGAAATTACCCAAAACCTTTAATAAATATCTGTTATTAACTGAATCTCATTAAATTTTAGGTGAGAATTTTAATTAATACTATATATAGGTTTATGTCCTTTTCTGTCATGTTTTTCTGGTGACATATTGCGGCTGATGTTGTGGTTTATTTTTTTCTCATTTGCATGGTATTTTGATATTTTTATCAAATTAAGGTATATAATTGATTTTCTTTCTCATTTAGACGGATTTAAAGGTTAATTTGTGAAATTTGTTATTTATGCATATATTGGGGTTAATTTGGTATTTTTAGAAATTATAGGGCTACTTTTTATATTTTCAGAAATTATAGGGTTATTTCTGATAATTTTAAAAACAATAGGATATATTTGATAATTCTAGAAATTATAGGGGTATAACTGAAAATGTTCAACTGAATTTATTCTATTTGTTCTTTTCAGGTTCTAAGGAGAGTGCTAATGTCATCATAATGGATGGCAATTATTCGACAGAAACGATTACAATGCTGCGGCTTATGTTGCGGTTTATATTTTTCTAATTTTCATGGTATTTTGATATTTTTATCAAATTCAGGGATATAACTGATATTTTTTTCCCATTTTCAATTAGACAGATTTATAGGTTAATTAGGGAAATTTGTTATTTATGCATATCTTGAGGTTAATTTGATATGATTAGAAATTATAAGGCTGCTTTTTTTATATTTTCAGAAATTAATTACTGATATTTAAAAATAGTAGGGTATATTTGATAATTTTAGAAGTTATAGGGGCATAACTGAAAATGTTCAAGTGAATTTATTTTATTTGTTGTATTCAGCTTCCTAAGGAGAGTGCTAATGAACACACAAATCGCAAAGTATGATTTCTTTGTGAATAAATAATGAACGATTAACAAATATAACACAATCATCAAAATGAAGCAAACCCGTGCAATTGCACAAATAATGAACTATCACAAAAATGAACTATTACAAAAAAAAAATTATAAAACTAAAATAGCCCCACACTCAAAATTCCCGCGCAATCGCGCGGGGAAGAAGCTAGTGATGCTATAAAATAGCTATAAAGTATACAAATATACATATTAATTACAATGAAAATAATATAGTATTAATTATTGCCATGAAAAGAGGAGCTTCTAAGGGCGTGTTTGCTAGGTCAGTTTTGTGTAGCAGCAGGAAACTCATAGTTGCAGGAAACCAATATATGAATATCAGGAAACTCTGGTAGCAGGAAAATACAAAAACTGCGATTGTAGGATGTTCAAATGGTGTTTGATGAAAACCTAGGATTGTTATTAGTATTTCTAAATACATTTTTAATATTTTTCACCATTAAATTAAGTAATTAATAATTTATTGAGTAAATACTTGTGATATATTAAGTAATTAATAATTTATTGAGTACAAAAAAAACATGTGAAAAAACACAAATTTAAATCATATCAATATCAAATATCATACTAATCAAATACATATGTGATAATTATATGACCAAATACTTGTGATAAACATATCCAAAAACCCTCGACAATTCCTTTCCTCCAAATTCGACTAACAAAGATACCAAATACGCCCTTTGAATTTCGGTCCATTCGGCTCTAACAATATCCTTTTATTTTCCTAAACAGAAACAAAATTGACTTTATAAAAATGATAAGAAATTAACTTTATAAATGGGTACTGTTATGCATGGGTACTGTTATACAATATCCTTTTCTTTTCCACCATTTTTTTTTATGCATGGGTACTGTTATGCAATGTAACAAAATTTTCTGAGACTCAATTAAGTATCCAAATTGACCCAATTAAGTATTGTTATGCATGATAAGAAATTGACTTTATAAAAAAATTCGGCGACTAACAGTACCCAAATTAGTATCCAAATTAGACCCAATTAAGTATGCAATGTAGTACCAATTAAATGAAGTATCCAAATTAGACCCAATTAATTCAAAAACTAAAGAAAGCATGATTAAAATGGAAGAAAAAATCAAATTAGACCCAATAACGTGGGAAATAACAGTGAGAAAGAGATCAAATTAGACCCAAATTAGACCCAAATTAGATCCAATTAATTCAACTCAAGTTAGGCTCAAAATTGAAGAAAAAATCACCATTAAATAATTTAAAAGTAAAACATTTTCCTGGATTTTATAGTATCAGGGGAGAAATGAATTCAGAGGAAGGATTTTATAGTATAGGTTATGGATATCATTTTCCCCTAATATGCAAAAGTAAAACATTTTCCTGCATTTTGCAGAGAGATTGAGATTATGAATTCTATAGAATGCAGAAAATAGAATTCTAGGGAATTGTTGAGATCATAGGATATTAGAATTATGAAATTTAATTTCCTTGTAATTAAAGGTTAAAACGCTGATTAGGTTTGTACAATTATTTTGATTAAATATAAAATATAAGTAGGACTTAGAGCCTACTCTATTATTTTCAAAAAAAATTATTTCCATGAAAAATGATTTATGATAATAATATATTTTGAGAACAAAATAAAAAGAAATCATTTTTTAAGACAATAAACCTAAAAATAAAGTCATCCTAACCTAACCTGAGTACTCGATAACGAGCTGGTTAACACGTGCGTAGCGCGTGGTGAGGCTAGTTAAATTTTTTATTTTTTATTTTTTGCAAAAAAGTCCTAAGACAAGGCTAGTTAAATATGAAAAGGAAGATTTCATGAAAATGTAATTTGAGTTTTTAATGATATTAATTTTGGGTCAAAAATACGTGAGCTCTAGTATTTATATATTTTTCATTAAAACATTCTTATTGCTCATAGGTTTGATCCATATTAAATTTATTGGGCCCACAACAAAGACCCAAATATTGTTTGTGGATTATTTTGAAGATTTCTATTTTCTGTTTTAATGTGTTGGTGTTAAAATGTTCTTGGTATCTGATAAAAAAAAGTGTGACTAAATGACATTTACATGATTTATCATTTAAACTAAATGAAGGTAGCCTTGTGTAAACCATGTATATATAGTAGTAACAGACGAGAGTATTTCTTACGAGAAAATGAGACATTGCATACTGAGTTTTGCCTAACATGCAAATCGAAGAAAAATAAATTACATTTTATTCAGTGTGAGTATATTTATATTAAGAAATTGGAGAAAATCATTTACTTACAGTGAGTGATGTACTTGAGTTTTTCGTACAATGTTTGGATTCTCATTTTATCAATGTATCAAGATTGAATAAGAAAATGAGGGACCCATGTACTTGCTCATAAAGTCATTTTCTCCAATTTTATAATCACGGTTGATATCTATCTTCATAAATTTTCCTAACATGCTAGAAAAGACAAAAAGAATAAACAATAACTGGTTTGGAAGGGCAATCGAATTGATCTCATATTTCCAAACCAAAGCACTAACTATTACACACCTAAGATGGCTATTGCTGTGAGTCTAGGTCTTGTAAATTGTAATGTTATGAAATTTATATCCATAATTATTGTATTGTGTAAACGAATCTATTAATGCATAACGTGAATTCATGTCATTTTTTTTTTTTTAATTGATTAAACAATTTTAAAATGATTCAATATTGATGGAAATGCATGCAACATTATTGAAATTGACATGAATTTTTTTAATGGAAACATATTAAACTTAATCAAAGATTACATTATTCTGAATTTATCCGTTTTGCAATAATGCCCTTTTTTATATATTCTTAAGCCCAATTAAAATAATTAGGTCAGGAGAAATTCAAATATTATTTGAAATATTTTGTGGGTTATTTTGTCCAAGTCCACTTATATATAACGCACATTATATATTTATATGGCCTGGGTTGACTCGGTGTACAATACAACGAGCTTTTATATAGTCGATTAATTTTTAGGGTATACACATTTTATTTGAGGTAGAGTATACAAAATTTTATAAAATATTCAGGAAAATAGGACTGTTAAGAACATTGCAATAAAATTACAAATTTTGTGGATTAAAACACAATGGACATGGGATATTTGTATTTTGTAATTATATCAAAAATTCAACACATGAATTTAATGTTTTCTCGACTAATCTAGTAATAATATTTGCGGAAATCTGATTTTTATATTGCGATGTTTTCTTTCTCTATTATTTGCTAATGCTGTCTTTTTGAACTGAATAAATTTGTTTATAATTGTTTTGAATTATCAATTTGTTTTTCGTTTTTAAAGAGAAGAAGATCGATGCCTTGAGTTGAAAACCTGAAATTGGGATCTTTTTACTATAGTCTATAGGTACTTCTGGAAATGATTTGCACTTTTAGCCTTTGGGCTTCAAATTCAAAGTAATCACATTTTTTTGTGTGCAAATATTTGTTTAGAAAACCTAAAATCACTATTAAGAAAAATCGTAAAATCATGAAAGGTATCATACTGGTATATCTCAAAGCCAGGTTTTTGGACAAATCTGTCCTGATAAGGCAGTATCAATCATACTTCTAGATTGAAAGTGCACCATTATTAGTCTTGTCAAGAATTTAAGGCCATGAGGTAAATAAATAAATAATGGATATCCTTTTCAGTATTATTCTTTAGAATGAAATGAAAAATTATTTATATACATTCTTTATCAAATGGAATGGAGAGTATGTTAGTGAAGACAATTTAACTTGCACTATTTCAGTTGAGATGCCAAACTAAGAATTGAATCAGATATTTTTTAAACTATTAATTATTAATTAATGGACTTTATTTTGTGGATAATTACTTTCTATCAAGACAGTTGGCAGTATTAAAAAATTATATGTTATGAATTTTTTTTTTTTTTTAGTATGGAAAGATTATTGAATAATCCATGCCACTGGAGGGATGAATTATGCTACACACCACGCAAAGTAAACACGCACACACCCCGCATTTACTAATTAGGCATGTAATAAATGCATTTAATTTCCTAATTAACATTTGCGGGGGATATAGCTGGGTAATTAAGCGTGGTGCCTAATATTGTTGCTGGAGGGATCATTTTTTTTATATAAAGGTACATTATTAATTGGGAAAATATACTTGGTCTTTCAAACTCATTTCAAGATTCTTGACAAGATGGTAAAAATTGAATATGTGAGTTAATTAATTTTTTTAATTGACTTAATTAATTGTTAATTGACACATTTAATTAACACGTTAATAAATTATATCAGTGCATATTAATTGACGTGTCGATTCAATTAATAGTTAATTAAATCGTTAATCGAATTCATTAGAGAAACTAATCAACCTACTTAATCATCATTTGTCATCTTATCAAGACTACATATTTAATGTTATGGGGGATGAATATGTAGCCTCTTTCTTAATTATTGCAACGGTGTAAGGATTTTTTTTTATATATAAATAAGATGTGTTTTTTAATTGTTTTTGGCGAGATTTCCCCTAATCAATTATTATTAGGGAATTTTCTGATGAAAATAAATAGTAGTCTTATCATATTTTTCTTAGAGAAATTCTTCCATAGGCCAAAGTTTAAGAAGAAGAAAATATAGTGCAAATTCTCCTTCCTTCATTTTTCGGAAAAGACGAATATTCAATGGTGCATTGAATATGTTAAAATTTTGTGTCTCAAAGTAAATGATCATGTTCATGTATCAAATTATATTTAAGACACATATTTAGCTTTGATAATATATATAAGCTTAATTTTTCATGAAAATAATGCACAATTAAATTATGCAGGGGATCCATATAATCCGTTATATGATTAGCATTTCTAGTACTCATCTTATACTTAATATATTAAAATATTAAAAAAAAATATATATATATATAGAGAGAGAGAGAAAAGCTAACGTACTCAATTAAGTAAATTTACTACCGTACTTAAGCATCATAAACCGTCCGATTTAATCTGATGATGCTGGGGATATGTGATTACAGACGGAATAAATATTCCTTCCGTTTGCAATTGTTAGCTTAATTAGGTAACATAGATATCTTACTTCGCAATTGTTTGTTTAATTAGGCAAGCCACCAAGACCTTTATTTTTCATGATTTTTTCTCTCTCTCTCCCTCTCCCAGTTCTTTGTCCCTCTCCAAACATAAGTTTGCAAAAACATATATTATTTTCATGGATGTTTTTCTTTGCAAGAACCAGAAGTTCGATTGACGGCTCGCATCGAATGCGCTCCTGCCGCTCGACCTCTTGGTACCGCTCTTCGGTTTCTCCCAGAAGAAGCTCGATCGACTTTATGAACGGCTCGCATCGAATGCGCTCCTGCCACTCGACCTCTTGGTACTGCTCTTCGGTTTCTCCCAGAAGAAGCTCGATCGGCTTTACGAATGGCTCGCATCGAATGCGCTCCTGCCGCTCGACCTCTTGGTACTGCTCTTCGGTTTCTCCCAGAAGAAGCTCGATCGGCTTTACGAATGGCTCGCATCGAATGCGCTCCTGCCGCTCGACCTCTTGGTACTGCTCTTCGGTTTCTCCCAGAAGAAGCTCGATCGGCTTTACGAATGGCTCGCATCGAATGCGCTCCTGCCGCTCGACCTCTTGGTACCGCTCTTCCGTTTCTCCCAGATGAAGCTCGATCGGCATTACGGACGGCTCGCATCGAATGCGCTCCTACCGCTCGACCTCTTGGTACCGCTCTTTGGTTTCTCCCAGAAGAAGCTCGATCGACTTTACGAATGGCTCGCATCGAATGCGCTCCTGCCGCTCGACCTCTTGGTACCGCTCTTTGGTTTCTCCCAGAAGAAGCTCGATCGACTTTACGAATGGCTCGCATCGAATGCGCTCCTGCCGCTCGACCTCTTGGTACTGCTCTTCAGTTTCTCCCAGATGAAGCTCGATCGACATTACGGACGGCTCGCATCGAATGCGCTCCTGCCGCTCGACCTCTTGGTACCGCTCTTCGGTTTCTCCCAGAAGAAGCTCGATCGACTTTACGAATGGCTCGCATCGAATGCACTCCTGCCGCTCGACCTCTTGGCTCTTGGTACCGCTCTTCGGTTTCTCCCAGAAGAAGCTCGATCGACTTTATGAACGGCTCGCATCGAATGCGCTCCTGCCACTCGACCTCTTGGTACTGCTCTTCGGTTTCTCCCAGAAGAAGCTCGATCGGCTTTACGAATGGCTCGCATCGAATGCGCTCCTGCCGCTCGACCTCTTGGTACTGCTCTTCGGTTTCTCCCAGAAGAAGCTCGATCGGCTTTACGAATGGCTCGCATCGAATGCGCTCCTGCCGCTCGACCTCTTGGTACCGCTCTTCCGTTTCTCCCAGATGAAGCTCGATCGGCATTACGGACGGCTCGCATCGAATGCGCTCCTGCCGCTCGACCTCTTGGTACCGCTCTTTGGTTTCTCCCAGAAGAAGCTCGATCGACTTTACGAATGGCTCGCATCGAATGCGCTCCTGCCGCTCGACCTCTTGGTACCGCTCTTTGGTTTCTCCCAGAAGAAGCTCGATCGACTTTACGAATGGCTCGCATCGAATGCGCTCCTGCCGCTCGACCTCTTGGTACTGCTCTTCAGTTTCTCCCAGATGAAGCTCGATCGACATTACGGACGGCTCGCATCGAATGCGCTCCTGCCGCTCGACCTCTTGGCTCTTGGTACCGCTCTTCGGTTTCTCCCAGAAGAAGCTCGACCTTACGACTCTTCTCGAATGCTGCCACCAACCTCTTCGTCCATTGAAAAATTATATATCAGAATTATAATGTGAAAAGTACATAAATATAATTAACCTAACCGCTCATTGTGTTTATATTCATTTATCTTTTCTAGTATATTACTTGTGAGACCATTTTACGCTCTTGTAATCGCCAAATATAAAAAATGTATTTTCAGACAATATTTTGCTGGGCCATGTTTTACTTGTTGCATAGCTAAACGTTTCGTATCAATATCATTTTACACTCATGCAATGTTGTCCTCCCTGTTTACTTAATAATTTTATAATACACATCATTTTTTTCGTATTTTTCACATGTAGTTTTGTGTGATATCCACTTTTTCTTTTCCAAAAAAGTTATTTGAGAAAAGATTCAGCTTGTCGCGGTATTGCATGTCAAAATCCGCCAGATAATGCACTCCTAACTCTTAGATTGATCTAGAGAGAATCGAAGATGAGTACAAGGAGATTAGCGGCTGGAGAGCATTCGAAAAGAGTCGTAAGGTCGAGCTTCTTCTGGGAGAAACAGAAGAGTGGCAGAAGTGCATTCGATACGAGTCTTCAGTCGAACTTTCGGTTCTTAGAGAGAAAAAAAACCATGAAAATAATATAGGTTTCTACAAACTTATTTTTGGAGAGGGACAAAGAACTGGTAGAGGGAGAGCGAGAAAAAACCATGAAAATAATATAGGTTTCTACAAACTTATTTTTGGAGAGGGACAAAGAACTGGTAGAGGGAGAGCGAGAAAAAATCATGAAAATAATATAGGTTTCTACAAACTTATTTTTGGAGAGGGACAAAGAACTGGTAGAGGGAGAGCGAGAAAAAACCATGAAAATAATATAGGTTTCTACAAACTTATTTTTGGAGAGGGACAAAGAACTGGTAGAGGGAGAGCGAGAAAAAACCATGAAAATAATATAGCTTTTCTCTCTCTCTCTCTCTCTCTCTCTCTCTCTCTCTCTCTCTCTATATATATATATATATATATATATATATATATATATATATATATATATATATATATATATATATATATATATATATATATATTACAACTAAAATACAATACGAGAATAAAAATAAAATGACGAGAATAAAAATGATAGATCATTAAGTAGGAATTAAAATATAATGTATTAACTCTAAAATTAATATATAGTACATTGATATAATAAAATTGGTATGATAAAATTAAATATAGTATATTGATATAACAAATGATATACTTTAAAAGTTGAACTTTTCTATGGACAACAAGAATATTTTTCTATGTTGCGTATCCCAATATTTTATTTCAAAATAACAGGAGATGCTTCTCGGATACTTCCGGATGCATGTCAGATACTTCTAATATATAAAAAAATAATATACTTGAAAAATAAAAATACAAATACAAATTTGAATTTGAAATAAATAAGTAATACATATAAGATGATAACTAAATATAACAAACATTTATTAATATGAAGTCGTGTCGTACAAAAATTGTTTAGTATATTTTATGTCAAATATATAATATATAAAAAAATTAAATATATAAATTATAATTAATAAAATATTATATATAATAGACGTATCGTATCTTATATATATATATTTTGAAGTTGTCGTATCGCCGTATTTATATCGTGTCGGATATGATACAAGTATCTATATCCGTGCAACAGAGAAATATCCTAGACATATTCAGATATTCTATCCTATAGAAGTAAATAGTTAAAAATATTATGAACCGAAATATATAATAAACCGAAGTATTCTAAGACAATATATTATCACTGAAATTGATTAAAAATAATATGTTGTCACTAAAATTTTAATTATTAACACTAAGAAAGGTACATATGAACATTATAAATAACAATACGTGACAATAAATATTATATATTTACTTAAATAATGTACAAGTGCTAGAATATATAATAAATTAAATATTAAAATTTATATAAATATGACATATAATTATTTATTAGAAAATATAAAATTTTTATGAAATTTTTAAGATTAATAAAAAATATCAAAATGTGTTTTTCATTATTAAAAATGAAAATAAAAGTTATTTTGTTGTCACTGAAGAGTAATTTGGGGAAGTTCAGTGTACACGTGCTAGTTGGTGTTACATGTTGTTGAGTGTCTTTTGTTGTTATATACTTATGGGAAGCGCCATTTCTAGAGCTGGTATTTCTGAATCTAGAGCAATTATATCAAAATTCCCAAAATGCCCTTCTCTAATCATGGAATGTATTGATAAGACTCTCATCTATTAATTTGTTAGCTATATCGATCTTAATTAATCAGTCAAAAATAAAAAAATTGTTAACTATATCAATCTTGATTAATTGTTAAAAATAAAAACTAACATCAATGTAAATAATTAAAAATTATCTTCGTCCATCATGTTCTCTATATTTGAAATAATATCAATGTAAATAACACCCCTTCATAAATAAAACAATAGTAATATTGAAATCAATAAAAATATTTATTCATACAAAATAACAACTTTCTCAAATCTAAATCTACTAAAACTAATTAAACTCGATATAAAAAAGGTGCAATGATCTTTGATCCGTAAATAATCTTACTCACTTCTTTGATGTCCAATAATAAAAATTCGCATTATAAAAGATAATTTATTATAATGAAACAAATAAAATAAAACTTATAATTATTTACTTCAAGGTATACAAAAACAACCTTATGATTGGAAAATGATATTTTGGAGATTTTGATATAGTTGCTCTAGATTCAGAAATATCGGCTCTAGAAATATCGCTTCCCTATTCAATTCAATCTTGTCTGATTGTCTTGTCTTGTGTATATTTTTAGGGGAATTCCCTCTTTACCGTGCGTCCACGTGGCTGTATCAAGTCTGATTTTTTCTTGCGGATTTGCTGTGATTTTGTTCCTGTAATTCTGTGTTTTGATATGAGTTTGCGTGCTTCTTTAGACCGTCCGATTTGTGGCATGGGTCGGTTTGCTATATTTCCGAATGGTCCAGGTGTTCGTAGTCTCACTTCATTCATGTCTGGTTCACGGTGTTTGGTCTGTGGACCATGTTATTTCGCCCTATAATTCAATGCTCTCGGCTCATGTGGTCTGAGTCTCGGGTGCATGGGAGGCAGATGGACTTCTAATATAATGAGGTTTTGACTGCTTCATCTCTTCCATTGGGCATTTTTTCAAGCCGACAATTCTTCTTTACTAATGTGAGTTAGGGTTTGCTTATTTTCGTTCGCTTAATATTCGTTGTGGTCTTTTTTCTGTTGATTATTATTTGTTGATGCGAGTTAGCGCTGCTTTTATTATTTTTCGGTCTCCTTTTTAAGCTCCGAACTCAGGAGGGTTGTTTTCCTGGTTTGATTCGGTGTTCGGCCATTTATGAACATCAACAACCCGTGCGTTACTTTTTTGGGTCAAGATTTCTGATTTCTGATTTCTGATTTCTGATTTCTGATTTCTGATTTCTGATTTCGGCTCTTGTTGCATTTGTTCTTCTCGGTTTTACGGTGTATTTTTGCTGTAATTTGATCTCCGTTCTCTTTTTCAAAGGATATCAGCATCTTTGCTTTTATTGTGTGTTTGGAAATTGATGAACACCAATATCCTTTGATTTTATAATGGATTTAAGCAATTTATTGATTGATTTGTTGTTTTTTTGGGTCAGTGATTAAATCTCAAGTGAATATATGTAATGTCTAATGCCTTCTCAAGTGATTAAATCTCATGTTAGCCCATTTTTTCTTATGTGTATATCTCATTCTCTGATGACGATACAAACAATACTCTTCTTAGTTGTAGCAGAAACAAAATGAATTTTGGTTGCCTGTCGATGATGTCATTGATGTGTATGATAATATTATGTCCATTGTTCTGCGTGAAATTTATTTTTGTTCACGTAATTTCATTATGTTTATTATATTTCAAGTTTATGTACGTACGCAATTATTGGTTCTTGAATATCATTTGTGTGATTTTAGTGGTTACATTGTATAGAAAACATGAACGAGTACAAAGTAGAAAATTATATTTGGATTTGAATATCGTCGTTAGAAAATTGTATAGAATAAATTCATGTCGTACAGAATATCATTTGTATGATGAGAAACAAATGTGTTTTGTGGTCGCGACAATTCGTTCATGTTAGAAAATTTAACTAGGAATATGCAAGCAAACTTTATCATTGCAATCAATGTAATTACAAATTACAAATAATTTATCATTGTAATCAATGTAACTACGGAGACATAACAAGAAAAGTGATTTCAATATAATCGTAATATTATTTTCAGATTGTAATTTGGTTTGTAACTAATAAAATGTTATAATTATTACAATAATATATACTAATTATATTGTAATATTATTAATATATAAGGTGGAACAAAGAATTATATTTAAAGAATAATATGTTCTATGTTACTATATATAATAATATTAAATTGATAAAATACAATATTATTATTTTCAATATATATATATATATAAGTACATAAGTTTTGTTACTTAATATTTAATCCCAATGACCCTAAAAATATGCTATTCAGTTTTATATACACGAATTTTAAAGTTTAATATAATCACATATAAAAGCGTCTTAACATTTTAGTGATTATTTGACATGGTCCTCAAGGCTCAAATTGATAAATGTTTCGAACTAAATCAATATATTAAGGCTTTTGGGCTAAAATTGGTATTCGGAAGAAAATAGATGGTGAATTTGGGTTTAAAATTATTATACATTTATAATAGGCTTTTTCTATTATGAATATAAAGAACGAAAAATTAAACCAACTGATAAAAAATAGTTGAATGCCAATATGGGCCAGATATACTATTATTTATATTTATATGTATATATTTGAATATGTGGGCTGTTACCATGACACTAGTTCCCTTTGTATTGTGGTTTGTGTTCTTATTCTCGAATTAGATATTTTGTTGGTAATTTTATTCTCGAATTAGATACTTTGTTGGTAATTTTATTCTCGAATTAGATATTTTGTTGGTAATTTTATTCTCGAATTAGATACTTTTTGCATCAATGAGAAAAAATATCGTGAAAGACTAATACATATTTTTTTCCACTACAATACAAACACATAGCCCAATGCTTAGTTTTCAAGATTCAAATTCAATTTACCGGCCTAAATATCAAACTAATACTAACATCAAAACTCACCATGAAAATGCTTAGTTTTCCAGACTAATACATAGTTGACGAGTTCAAATTGTCACAATTGGTACCAAATATCAGAACTAATACTAACATCATAACTCGGCACGATGCAATACTTAAGTCTAGAAACCTCAAAATAAATACTAACAGAAAAACTTTACAAAAACATTCAATTACATAAATATTTTCTAGAAAACTCTAATCACACACTAATGAATTTACTAGCCTAAATATCTACATCCAATTCAACTATAATATGATATGTACATCCTTACAAGTTCATATTACAAATCACACGACCATAAGATTGCGCCCATTTAACATAAGTTTTATGTAATTAAAAATGCACAAATTAGGTTAAATTAATGCTCAATTAGGTTAATCTGAGGCTTCGTTAGATTGATCATGTGAGGCTCAATTAGGTTAAGTACCTCTATACCAACATAACTCAGTTTGCAAGGTCACTTGTTTTCTAACTGGTTTGAACTACCGTAAACTAGTACGAAGGTAACCAAATTTATACATTCATATGGAAGGGTTATCAATTGAGTATTTTGCCTTGAAATGATTATCAAATATGTATTCTTTTTTTTATGGAGAAACTTGTATTCTTCGATGGAAGATTTAATAAACGAGTATGATGGTACAGTCACTTACCTAGTACCAGTTTATCGTTTTATTCACTACAAAACAATGGATAATTGCGAGTTAGTAATTGAATGAAAAGCAAAACAGGAGGATAATTCCTGTGAAAACAATAAAAAAATTAATTCCAAAAAAATCCTATGTGACAAATTATGATTCCCTCAATTGAAAAGCGAAAGAAAAGTATAGTGAATGCTCAATGGCAGATCTGAAAAATAAAAAACGGACTAATTGAAAGTTATGGTTCCAACAACTACCTTGAAAAAGGACAAAAATTGGTTCAAACGAATTTGGTTACGGTGCTAGCATGGCACCGAGAAGCATATTTCTTGAGGTGTCATTTGTTAGATTATGAGGTTTTCGGGGATGTCATTTGTTTTGATACTACATACAAGACAGACTCTTGTTGGGGTTATCATCATAAAGAAAAAAGAAAGTATAATTTTTGGTGCTGCACTTCTTTATGATGAGAAAATTCCATCATTTAAATGGTTGTTCGAAACATTCACGAAAACAGTCGGGGGGAAAGCGCCAAAGGTCGTATTGACGGATCAAGATGCTGCCATGAGTTCGGCAATCAAAGAGGTTTGGCCAGATATAACTCATCGTTTGTGCGTTTGACATATGTACTATGTACCAAAATGCAGCAAAACATTTAAGTCACCTATTTCAGGGTTCGAAAACTTTTGAAAGGGATTTTAGATATTGTGTTTATGATTGTGAAGACGAAGAAGAATTTATATTTGAATGGAATAATATGCTAGAAAAATACAGTTTAGTTGATAACAGATGGTTAAGAACATTATTTGAAGATCGAGAAAAATTGGCTCTAGCATATGGGAGGCAAGTGTTTTGTGCATATATTAAAAATACACAGAGAAGTGAGAGTATTAATAGTGTAATCAAGCCATATTTAGATCGAAAGAAAAATTTATTAGAATTTTTCGGTCATTTTGATAGGCTCGTCGAAGATAGACGCTGTTCTGACAAGGATGCGAGTCAAGGGACTCCTAGAGTACCATTCAGGGGTTTGTTAAAAGAGTCAGCAAAAATATATACTCCAAAGGTATATGCAGAATTTGAGGAGGAGTACGGTTTGTTTCTTAATTGTGTAATATTTACCATTGGGGAATTTGAAACTAGTAGGAAATTTAAAGTGATAAGCGGGTTCGGAATTAAGAGAAGAGAGCATAGTGTTGATTATGGTTTTTCAACTTCAAGTGTCACGATCAGATGCACTTGTCTAAAATTTGAGTTCATGGGCATTCAATGTTGTCATGCTTTGAAAGTTCATGATTTCATGAACATAAAAACACTACCAGAAAAATATTACTTGAAACGATGGCGAAAAGATGCTAAAGCTGGTATTAAACTGATTGATCGAGATGATGGTCACTCAAATTTAAATCGGATATGGCAAAACGATATAGTTTGCTACTGAGGTTATATGGTTCTATTTTTGCTAGAGCTTCACAATGTGAATATGCTAAAGAGATGGCAGTAAAGTTCATGGTTAAGGTAGAGACTTTTTTCGATCAAGCAAATAAGGACAATTCGAGCCGAGTTAATAATGAATCGCTAAATACAGTTGCTGCAAAAACTGCTAATAAACCACGAGGCATAAGGAAAAAATAAGTAGGCCGTGGGTCGCGTCGATATCGAAGTTCTCTGGAGCCATCCAGTAAAAGAAAAAAAGGTTTGATATTTTAAATAAGTCATGATTTTATTTCATTGTTTGTAAATAATATAATCTAACATTATTTGAATATTTGTGTAGGAATTTTTTTTATTACAGAAGATATAGTACCATCAGAAAACACTTTACAATATAATATTCCATTGATGAATTCATCCTTATTCATGAGTGATACTTCCATAAAGGCACTATATGTTAGTTTTCACATAATTAACTTCCCAAATTTAATAGATAATTCTTTACAATTAAAATATCAAAATGATATTTTCTTTTTCAGGAATCTCATGTTATGGGTTCTGCACTTCTGCTTCGGAGCTGCTTCATTCTATGCATTTACGAGCACCGTCCAATATACATTTTTGTTTTATCATGCACCACACTTGCGATTTGCGACCCAATGACTAACTTGGAAGAAGAATATTATCAAATGAGAAATCAAGGAAGGACTTGCATGAGATAACGAAAATTTTGTTTTGAATTATTTGCTGGTTTTTTGATAATTTGGGACATAAAATTATTGTGTTTTGTTTTCAGATATTTATATTTTCATCTTTTGAATAAATAGCATGATTTAATGTTGCAAATACAATTTGTTTTGAATATTTATTGTGATACTGTTTTCATCTTTTAAATATGGACTTTTTCTGTAGGGAAAATTTGAAACCAAATTCGATAGTATTAGATAGTATTCAATTGGATTTGTTTATTACGTTATCTTTTCATGTATTTTATAAAATGATGGACTTTGGTGAATAAGTAGAAGTGTCAACATCCAACTAATATTGTGTTTTCATTTAAAACCAAACGAGCATTAACTCTCAGTTTCTTCTCATTTTATCAAATTTATGATTTGTATGGATGAACAGCTGTGATTTGCAAAATATAGAGTTCGGTGTTTCGCGCGAAACACCATCCCCGAACCCATGATCAAGACCAATGATTCATGTTTTTCATTCTGCAGCCTTGCCTAACTCTGGATGGTTAAGACCATTGAAAAAAAAGGCCGAATTTGAAATCACCCTGATATTCAAAAATAAAATTATCAACAAAAGAAAAACCTCTATCCAAGAATACAAAATTGAGGCCTGCAAGCCCAAGTTGTTTATTTTACAAATGCATTTAGGAGCTACAAGCCCATGGAAGTTGCAAAAATCCTATGTAATGATGTAAAATTGAGGCCTGCAAAAATTATGTCTCGCACATGACTGAGGATAGACATTTTAGCTAATTTGTGATTTGCTTATTATGTTCAGGTTTGCTCTCTCTCTCTCTCTCTCTCTCTCTCTCTCTCTCTCTCTCTCTCTCTCTCTCATGTACCAATCACTTATAGGTACCCGTATGATCGTGCCGATAAACTATTTGCACCGGTATGACGATAATAACAAAAAAATAAAATCAACATGAGGATAAACTGTTTCATGTTTGTATGACCTTGCGATGGCCAGGTAGCATTTGAACTCGTCGATATCTAGCTTCAATCTGGATATTGCATCCCACATCAATATGATTATGAATAAAAGAATACAAAATTGACGTGGTTCAGAGAGAGAGATTTTTTTCTTTTGAAAAAATAACGACTCGTAATTATCTCCATAATTATCTACATAGAAAATGTAGAAGAAAATTCATATTCATATATGGGATTAACATACATCACACCATCTAATCTAATGGTTCAAATTTAAACAAACAAAAGATCACACAAAATATATATTAAAAAATAAACAAGCTCCCACAAAATATATATTAAAAAATAAACAAGCTCAAAATGGAGAGCATTGACGTGGCTTCGGAGAATACAACATTCTCACCAACGATGATAATAAATATAGACAATATAAACCATTTCTATGATAATTGTAGTTAAAAATTTGTTGAATTTCATATATACGCTGTAGGAAACACAAAAATATCATATTTATACCTCTGAAACTCGCAAGTACGGTCTTTCGGTATTAAAATTTTAAATATTATATTTTGGGATTTTTGGTAAATTTACCTTTCAAAAATCTAGTAAGCAAGACCGATCATGTATTTTTTTAGACATTCCATAAATATATGAATCTTTAAATTAAAAATTAATATTATATTAACTTAAATATAAAATAAATTCAAGAATATTACATAAGCAAGAATTATCACTTTTAATATCATATTTTGTATTTTTTAAGCATACATGTGAATTAAATTTGAACTTTGACGAAATAATTTCAAGTGATAGAATTATTAATTTATTTAACTTATCATCTTATTGAAAAAATAGGTTTATAATATACACCTACTACTAAATTTATTGAGATGATATGGAAAATTATCAGTGGTAATATGAACATGTTTGCAAAGAAAAATATTATTTTGTGAGGTGCGTGATTATTAGTGGTTATCTTGCATGGTGCATGATATTCATGTATTTATTAAGTATTATCTATCTATTATCAGTACAATTTTGGACCTGATGAAAAAATTGATTTTTATAGCAAACACATATTACATATATATAAATTTATTGAAGACCTTAGTGTTTTCGTGGCATGTGCTCACTAGACCTTAATAATTGAAGACCTAAAATTATTTACTATGTAAACATGACATTGAAGAAACTATCTTGTTTATAAAAATCTAAAATTATAATTTATATATTTTGTAGTTACGAAAAGAGCCCATTCAAATTGCTCCCCTGCTTGAATTAATCTTTCTAGAAAAATATATAGATACTAGCATTACCCCCGCGCAATTGCGCGGGGCTGTTCGGGTTTATAAGTAATGTAGTTGAAAAAAATTGTTGTTTATTTTGTGTATGTGACTTTCTTTTTGTAATTATTATTATATGTGTAATTAGTGTGTTGTGTGCTAGTGAAATTTTGTAGCAAAAATCATTTGAATATTTTAAGAGCCGGATTTCTTGAATAATTCAAACGGTTATTGCTAAAAAAATTATCTATATTTTATACTTCATAAGTAAAATAAGGAAAAAGAACGAATGAGTCGTTATGAAATTTATTAAGAACATAATAGTTCAGAAAACATTGCTGAAAAAAAGAGTGTTTTTAATTTCACAAATCCTTAATTTCGCTACATATTTAGCACAAATATTTTTCGTCCTTTGTGTGGTCAGCCAACAACAAAGTTTGACGATGTCATCGCTAACCGTTTCGTTCGAACCTTTAATTTAAATTATGTCATGATTATTCGCACATCCATGATTTGGTATATTTTAACCCCCTAATTTTTTTTGGATATTATAAAAAATTCTCTATCTTTTCGTAAACTCCAAAAAAAAAAACTCTTTACCAAACTTTTATTTTAAAATACTCCTTATGGATGATATTAATTTTTTTTTCCCAAAATACCCTCCAAATCTCATACGTAATAATTAAAACTTATTTTTGTTATTTTTTATTAATTTTAAGAAAATTCATAAACACTTCTTAACACGTAGTGATTTAAAAAAATTTAAATTATTACATATTTTGTTTATATAATTTTAATATTACATTCTTTATTCATAAAAAAACTAACATTAATTGATAATAAATAAACATCTTGCAAATATATTCATAGAAAATATCTATTTAAACATCTATTTTTTATTTTAGTTTTCTTTTTATGTATTTTTTAATAGTTTTGTGATATTTTATTTTTAAATATTTGCAAGATGTTCTTTTATTAATATTGTTCAACTTATTATAATTTTATTTTAGTTTTTCAAGAAAAATAATAAAGGACCAAAATGTAAATTTTAAAACTTCGAAGGACCAAAATGCAAATATAAAGGACCAAAATGTGAAAAAAGGACCAAAATATAATTTTTTTTAAAAAATAGGACCAATTTGAGGCCCCTGGACTAAAATGTAAATTTCAAAACTTCGAAGGGCCAAAATGCAAATATGAAGGACCAAAATGTAATTGTTTTTCGAAAAAAGGACCAATTTGTAAATAAAAAAGGACCAAAATGTAAAACAATTTTTTTTTTACAAATAGGCCCCTGGTGACGTGGCTGCACCAGGCAAGAAAAATAATAAAGGACCAAAATGTAAATTTTAAAACTTCGAAGGACCAAAATGCAAATATAAAGGACCAAAATGTGAAAAAAGGACCAAAATATAATTTTTTTTAAAAAATAGGACCAATTTGAGGCCCCTGGACTAAAATGTAAATTTCAAAACTTCGAAGGGCCAAAATGCAAATATAAAGGACCAAAATGTAAAAAAAAAGGACCATAATGTAATTTTTTTTCGAAAAAAGGACCAATTTGTAAATAAAAAAAGACCAAAATGTAAAAAAAATATTTTTTTACAAATAGGCCCCTGGTGACGTGCTGCACCAGGAGGCAGCAAATCCCCTTGCATTATATATTAGATAGATGTCTTAATAAATTCAAATACAGCCTTTTGGGCCTTGAGGAAATCCTCATATTATTCAGCTTATATAATTCCAATTGAACCAATAAAAAAAATGGCCTGCTTAGCCCTTTCATTCATTTTTTTCTTCAATTATATTTGGTTTTTAATTTGTTATTCAAATGAAAAGAATGTCACTGAATTTATTAAAGTGTGTTATTGGCGTGCACTGTCATACAAGTAAGTTTTGCAAGAAGTAATATTGGGTAACTATTAACTGTGTGTGTGTATTTCAAATAAATGCGAAAAATATATTCGCATGTTGTGAGATTCTTAAGACATATTCCACTTTTTGTTTGGATTTAGTTTTTGTCATAATCATATACGAGATTCAGAATAACAATTTTGTTGGTAAAAGAATATTATTGAATATTTACCGTTGTAAATTTTGATCGTGGTAAAATAATGTGTGAAGAATTATTGGAAATTGTAGAAACTTTGGAAAAATGAGAATCGACATTTCTTGTCAGTTTTTTTAGAAATCTTCTTTGAGTTTCTCTCTCATCGTTAATTATTTGTCCCTATTTATTATCATTTAATGTTCTAAATTAAATTCAAAAATATTCTATTTTTATGTCTAATTTAATTTAATTTATCTCATTATATAATAGGGAATCGCTATTTCTAGAGCCGATATTTCTGACTCTAGAGCAACTATATCAAAATTTTCAAAATACTCTTTTCTAATCATAAGGTTGTTTTTGTATGACTTGAAGTAAATAATTATAAGTTTTATTTTATTTGTTTTATTATAATAAATTATCTTTTATAATGCAAATTTTTATTATTGGACATCAAAGAAGTTAGTAAGATTATTTACTGATCAAAGATCATTGCACATTTTTTATATCGAGATTAATTAGTTTTAGTAGATTTGGATTTGAGAAAGTTGTTATTTTGTATGAATAAATATTTTTATTGATTTCAATATTATTATTGTTTTGAATTATTTATGAAGGGGTGTTATTTACATTGATATTATTTCAAATATAGAGAACATGATGGACGAAAATAAATCTTTAATTATTTACATTGATGTTAGTTTTTATTTTTAACAATTAATCAAGATTGATATAGTTAACAATTTTTTTGTTTTTAACTGATTAATTAAGATCGGTATAGCTAACAAATTAACAGATGGGAGTCTTATCAATACATTCCCTGATTAGAGAAGGGTATTTTGGGGATTTTGATATAATTGCTCCAGATTCAGAAATATCAGCTCTAGAAATAGCGCTTCCATATATGATATCATAAATATTGTATATATCACTAAAAATTTAGATTACACTATTTTATATTATATATTATTTAATTATATTAGATTATATTAATTTATAATATAATATCCTATTGTATTATAATATATTACATAATATTTTGTTCCATTCTATTATAAATATTAAATACTAATACTATGTTAATGCATAATAAATATTATACACTAATACTATGTTAATGCATAATAAATATTATACTATTTCAATATTATATTATTAATGTATATAATACTAAAGAAAATATTGCTTTCATAAAAAATCACATCATCATGTTAATATGGATCAAACGATCTTGATCAAAAGATCCAAATTACATGGTTCTTTATTTGAATATGGTCAATATAAACCAAGTAATGTGAATGTTACATAAACTTTGATTTGTGGTGGACCAAATTCATTCATATTTTTGGCTCAATTAAATATAGAAAAATTTCAAAACCCTAAATTTTATGGTTACTGAAAAAGCTCCTAAATTTACATATGTAGCAATTAAAAAATTATTATTTTTTATTAATTTTTTAAAAAAAAAAATCCAAATTTTTTTGTACCATATAATAATTTTGAAAAAAATAATTATTATATGTTAACGTTATATAATTTTAATATTTCATACATTATAAATATGCCTAGAGGGATTAAATTTTGAAAAATCCAAATTTTGTTACCAAACTTTTGTTTTCAAATATGTCTAGAGGGATTAAATTTAATCATTAATGGTGCTAAATTATTATTTTTTATCAAAAATACTCTTCTATTTACATATGTAGTAATTAGAAAAATTGTTATTTATTTTTAATTTGAAAAATCCTAAAATATTTATGAAATCACTATATGTTAAAATATATTTATGAATTTTCATAAAATTAATGAAAAAGAACAACATATTTGTTTTTATTTCTAGATATGAAAATGGAAGGGCATTTCAGATATATTTTTTTTAAATATTATTCATGATTAGCTTCAATCTATATAGGGATTATTCAAAAATAAAAATTTGATTGAGAAATTTTTTAGAATTTTCTCAAATAATTAGGGAGTTTTTTTTGTGTGTAAACTTTCCCAAAAAATTATGATTACAAAAAGAATTATAAAAACCATACAAACATAATCATCATGATTCATGACCTCTCTATCCTTGAGCTAGCTTGGCCGTCTTGTCTAATCAACCAGCCTTCCTTCTCCCACACAACGAATAATCATTTAATCATTTTAGTACCTCCCTGCAAAAAATGTACATCTTTGTTCTCATGTAACCAATTAATGCAAATTAATAACCTCATTTAGTTATCAATCATGATGAACTAATTGTTATGATTAGGAATCACAATGATCTTGCTACCAATCAGTGATGCTTATTCTTATTTTCAAAATATCAAAGCAAATCAATACATAATTTCTATAACATTAATTAATACGCAAAATCATAATTCCTGAATATCAACAGAAATTAACACAAACCATTACTCCCAAATTTCAAAACAAATTAATACATAATTAATACACAAATTACGGTATGCATGCGAGTCTTGAGGCTTGTACAAAACAAGACGACAAGAGGACAAATCTCGATTAACTTCATCCTAATTCCTAACACGACAAAATCTGGCCATTTCCTGCATTAATATCAATTAAAATGAAACAATTAACTCAAATCATGCGGGACTAATTGAATTGAAAAAAATAGCACAAATTACAGAAATCGGTACCAGTCGGTAACTCAAACCATGTACATTACTTCAAAGCATTCAGAAGTGGAAGCCTCTTCTTCTCCTTGTTCTTCTTCAAATTCCTCAAACGGAACCTCCATTACCAATTACGACTTCCCTGTTCTTCTCCCTCTACCCCATCAACTGGACTCTCCATTAATGAATGTTCTCAGAAGAGCTCGTGAAGCTCAAAATTTCAATTTCCCCCTTCCCTTTGCAACCTGTTATAACCAAATGGGAATAATAAAAACAGAGAATTTTAGTTTCAACTGTAAGAATTTTAAAATGAAATGAAATTATTCATTGATGCCCTTCAATTTCTAATAAATTGTGAGTTAGTGACCAACCCATTTCCTTGATTTTATTTATATAGATCCTAAATGCTATGAAATGAAATTATTCATTGATGATCTCAAATGGAGCCTCCATTACCGAAAAGAAAAGAATTAGTCACACCATACAATTACAGGTTAATCGAGCCTTTTGATCCTTCCATTACACCTTAGAAAATTTTATCATAATAAAGCATTTTAATCATTTCTTTTCAACAACTCATTACTCATGAGTTGCAACTTGCAAGAGAAAACAACACAGACAATGAGACAAACCGTCAGAGTCAGAGCAAGTAAAATCAATGAATACATATAATTTTTCCTCGTAGCCATGACCTCGTCAAATTTTTTTCTGTCAATGCACAACACACGTCTTGCTAGAAAGAGTTCTTAATATTATAAGAAACCATAATATTTCATCTCATCTTTTTCCTTTACTCAACAAACAACACCATAATAGAATAAAATATGAAATTGCATCTTTTTCATTTGTTTTGAATTTTCAATCTCTGTTCATTTCCAAAAAATTAAGTCTCACAAATATATTTTCATGAAAAAATCGTGGTGAAGGAGCATCTTCAATTTATTTGAAAACAAACAGTAAGTTGGTAGGACTCAATCAAAAACCTTGAGGAGCTTAGGCAAACCATCGTTAGGGAGGGGCTAAGTGCAATCGACACTAAAACTATCGTTTAGTAAATGGGCACCAAAACTATCTTTCGGTAGAAGTTACAGTAAATGACACCAAAACTATCTTTTGTGGTATTACTGCAAAAGGCACAAAAACTATTTTTGGCCGCGGTTACATTAAATGGCACCAAAGCTATATTTTGGCAGTGGCTAATGTAAATGGCACCAAAACTATCTTTTTTTAGCAGCTGTTACAGAAAAGGGCACCAATACTATCTTTTCGCAGCGGTCACCTTAAATGGCGCCAAAACGCTCTTTCGCAGCAGTCACTGTAAAGGCAACAAAACTTACTTTTCGCAGATGATACTTAAATGGCACCAAAACTCCCTATTCGTAGCAGTGACTTCAAATGGAACCAAAACTGTCTTCGCCGCGGTTACTCTAAATGACACCAAAACTTACTTTTCGCAGCTGATACTTAAATGGCACCAAAACGCCCTATTCGCAGCAGTGACTTCAAATGGAACCAAAACTGCATTCGCCGCGGTTACTCTAAATGATACCAAAACATTCTTTTCGCAGCTGATACTTAAATGACACCAAAACGCCCTATTCGCAGCAGTGACTTCAAATGGAACCAATACTGTCTTCGCCGCGGTTACTCTAAATGACACCAAAACATACTATTCGCAGCTGATACTTAAATGGCACCAAAACTCCCTATTCGCACCAGTGACTTCAAATGGAACCAAAACTGTATTCGCCGCGGTTACTCTAAACGACACCAAAACTTTCTTTTCGCAGCGGTTACCGTAAATGAAACCAAAACTCATTTATGGCAGCGGTTATTTTAAGCGGCACCAAAACTTCCTTTACTGTAAGCGGCACCAACAAATGTCTTTTCACAGCCGTCACTCTAAATGGCACCATAAATGTCTTTTCGCAGCTGTTACTCAAAATGGCACCATAAATATCTTTTCGCAGCTGTAAATCTAAATGGCAATAAAACTATCTTTTCGCATCGGATACTTTAAGAGGCACCATACCTATCTGTTGGCAGCGGTTACACTAAATGGCACCATAACTATTTTTGGCAGCGGTTACAATAAATGACACCAAAACTATCTTTTCACAGTGGTTACTGTAAATGGCACCAAAACTATCTTTTCCCACGTTTCAGGATCCTTTTTCTGATCTCATCCATGCTCAGAGATGAGAGACCTCCTTCACGATCAAAACCTAGCTGTATCTCTCGTAAAGTGGACACAGCTCCTTGATGTTTTTTTCCGTGGATTTCCGTGCCATCTCCAGATCTCGTCAATGTAGTAGTGAAACAAACAACCAAAGGTATTGTAAACAATATTGCTCTGGTACACTCGAAGCTCGGAGGAACTCTAAAATTCTGAAATCCATACGATTTTGGTAAAAGGCTGATTTAGATGCCTCAACGAAGCTCCATGGATGTCATAAAGCAGCCAATATATAGTTCATTAAGGTGAAATTTACAAGATGCCTCTGTTTGAAATTAAGCCTCTATTACTCTTTATTTGTGCAATAAGTCTTTTGTTAGCTTCAATAAGCATAATGATTCCTCCATCAAATCGTATAGCTTCTAAATTTGAACTATTTATTGAAATTTCATTATTTGAACAATAGGGACAGTTTTGTGATTTTACAGGGACTTGTTTCTTTGCAATTTCATTTTCAATTCTTCCTTGGTCGGTGAAGGTGATTCAAGATCTTATTCATAATAGATTACTCGAGATGTGTCCATTTTTTTTCCTCCGACTTTCTGGATGCCTTTGATTTATTTTCTCAAATTCACTTGCCATGATCGTAAATGGGTCTCTTACATGGTAATCTTTGCTTGATTTCATTGAACAATTGACTATTTTTATTTTATTTCTTAAAATGTATGTTTAATTTCTATTTAATTTCGATTCGAATCGAACTTTATCCGTAGATGTGACTCGAGTATTATGCGAGTTCAAAATTCAAACAAAAGAACATAAGGAGGCGCTTCGGATGGAAAATGAGGAACAAAAATGTAAAATTACCGTTTTTGAATTTTGAACTCGCATAATTCAAAGAGACACGACTACATGCAAGCCTTGATAGATCGCTGCCAGTGAGTCTTTCAGGGGCAGTAGATACCGTTTTTGAACCAGGTACCAACAAAGAGACACGACTACATGCAAGCATGTTTCTTCATGTAATATGGCGTAATCGCTGTAAAAGAGTGTTCTCGGAGGAGGAGAAAAATGTTGTGCAGGTGGTAGAGGAGATCAAGATAGAGGTGGACCTAGTTAAGCGCATCAAGAAAAGACTCAAGGCCAGAGGCTCTGAGGGATCGGGGTTTCAAGACGGCGAGTAGTCGGCTGGCCAAAGCGACAAAAAAACCCTAGAAGACAGAATGTCAGGAAGAGAAGTACAAGACCAAACACGGGGTTTTTGAGTTCGATGTCCAGGGTTTGGACGAAAGGACGAAATGGGCTTATTTCAGGCCCAATAACATTTCTTTTTTCCGCTTTTTCTTTATTTTATCGCTAAGTCTGATAGGAAAGATGATGTATATGTTAGTTGGGTTATTTGTAAATATGTAATACGAACTCCTTACTAAATATATACAAAAAATACATTAGAAGGGGACTTCTCGAGCCTCTTCTAATTTTTCAAAAAAAAAAAAAAAATGTAAAATTACTGAATTTTATAATGCATGAAGTTTTATAATTGAATGAAATATTATAATGTAAAAAATTGCGACTTTCCTGTTCTTCTCCCTCTTCCCCATCTCCATCAACTGGACTCTCCATTAATAAATGTTCTCACTTCTCAGAATCAAACAATAAAAAGTTGCTCTTCCCCATAATTTATCTTTCATAGCCCGTGCAATCCCCTTATTCCCTTAATCAAACAGGTCCTTAATTATTTGTACACAATTGCAAACATAATATGATAACGATTGTAAATGATCTCAATCAATCTGAATTCTAATAATATAAATATTAATAATTATTAATTTTTAAATGAATAATAAAAACTATTCATGTGAGTCCTTATTGAGAATAATCATTATTTCATTTTAAAAATATATTTATGAATTATTCTTGGTACTTCTTATTTACTTTAATCAAATGAAATATTCTGCAATTCACATTCACATTAGTTAAGACAACTCTTTCATTTCCCATGTTACTGATTACTGATTACATTGTTTATCAAAGTACCAATTCATTTGTATATGTTACACATATGTTATCATGCTACCCAAACCCAAACAAATAATGCCAGTACCAAACACCTTCTCTAATTATTTGTAGATATATTTTTAATATTGAAATGATAAAAGATTGAATTTGACATTTCCAATTTTAGGGAAATAAATTGATATATTAAGTTTTTTGAGGGATATACTTGAAATTACTCCTAGAAAATATTTAAATATTATTATTTTCATGTCTAAATTTTGAAAATAGCATGTATATATTATATATTTTCTTTTGTTTGAAAATATGATTTGCCTTAGACAATCTTGAATGTCATGTATATGTAAAATTAATAATTAATATTATTTCTTTTTGAATGAAATTATCATATACTTCATATATATTTTGTAGTGGAGCTTTTTATGAACCGTAATATGAATAACTGGTTTTGCAAAAAAGAACAAGAAAAACTGCATTATTCAAAATGAATTATTTTCTCTGAAAATGCAGCAGTGGCAACATTTGAGTTATCATATTTATTTATTGCGGCTTAAAAAGTTTCAATTTGTAATGTAAATAAATAGAAAACGTGATTAAGATTCAATTTGCAATGTAAATATTTATTTATTTATTGTAGCTTAAAACAGAGCTAAAAAAAGTCCGTACATTTACATTATATATATGATATTATAAAATAATTTGTGAGTATAATGAAATTGTATTTTTTATAAATTTTTTTTTTTTAAAAATAATATGCATAATGTATATCATTTTGTTGTAAAACTAAACACATGTTATGTTTTACTTTGGGTTGAAAAATCAGATTGATGTCGGTATATTTGTATGTTGTTTTATTTTATGTTGCACGGATACGCGGATACGGCGATACGGCGATACGACAATTTAACATATGATTTAGGATACGATATGCGTATCGGATACGGGTAGCTTTTGGTTTTTCGAAATATCCGCGCAACATAGGTTTTATTTACAATGTTGGACCCAAAAAACAAATATTGACCAATAAATCGGTAACATCGCAAAGTTAGAATCCCAAAAATTTATACCAATATGCCTTCTAATTGACTAAGTTGTTATAAAATTCGACCGTATAAATCAAGACATCGTGATTTTCATTTTTTACTTAAGTAAGATGTTAAAAAATTGTATTCTACAAATAAACTCGCTTTCACGATATCGTGGCTTTTAACTTTTTAAATAAGCATGTTGTTATAAAATTGGATCGTATAAATAAACTCGCATTCGCGACAGCGTGATTTTCATCTTTTAAATAAGTAAGTTGTCATAAAATTGTATTTTATAAATAAACTCGCGTTCACGACAGCGTGATTTTCAAATTTTAAATATGTAAGTTTTATGGATCGTATAAATAAACTCGCGTTCGCTGCAGCGTGATTTTCATATTTTAAATAAGTAACTTGTTAAAAAAAGTATTATATAAATAAACTCGTGTTCACTACATCGTGGTTTTCAACATTTGAATAAGCAAGTTGTTATTAAATAGGATCGTATAAATAAATTCGCGTTCATGACAACGTGGTTTTCATATTTTTAATAAGCAAGTTTTACTATTTTCTCCAGCTCACTCTATTACTGTTATTTACATATTACAATTAATTGGTTAAATAACGAAGAACTTTTTATCCTTAAATTATACGTCTGGAATCCTTAAAAGAAAAGAAATGGTTCCAAATTTTTAAGGACTTTTGTCAAAAAAAAGTAGTTGTATACTCCTTGAATATCATCAAACATGATAAGAATTGTTAATAAATTCTTTTATTTAAATCTGATTCATTGAACCATACAAATAGATAAGTAGATCAATTAAAATTATTATTTAAAATTTACTACAATCATATTTTCAATAAAATAAAACATTCAAAATATTTATTTTTTAAAAAAAGCAAATTTTAGTTTCAGTAAAAATCATGTTTCTGTTCTAAATAATTAATATTCCACTTCATCTCCTATTAAACAAATATGGGGGCTTCTATCATACACCCCTTTCCTTATCATACACCCATTTTCAAGGGTATTTGGAGTAATTATTCATTTATGAATATTTAAGGAATATATTTATCAATTAATGTTTAACTAAATATGAATTTTTTGTTGTTCATTTAAACAAAAATCTCCATAAAATATAAATTTTATGATACACCCTTTTACAAATATAATTAATTGCTAAAATACCCAAAATACTCTTGTAAAATGGTGTATGATAGAACTCTCCAACAAATATATACACAATGTACCAAATAAATTGTAAACAGAAGAAAGAACAACTTAGCTTGTTCATGTATTGT
The DNA here is from genome assembly GCA_946800325.1 of Luzula sylvatica. Taxonomy (NCBI): domain Eukaryota; kingdom Viridiplantae; phylum Streptophyta; class Magnoliopsida; order Poales; family Juncaceae; genus Luzula; species Luzula sylvatica. The sequence goes on along the minus strand of OX326956.1, from coordinate 74,581,594 downwards.
ATAAGACAACCGATATAAAAAAGAAATTGAAAATCATTGAAAACATTTAATAATCAACGTATAATGAAATGGTGAAAAACTTTTGACCAAGCCCCGTAATTAATCCTACTGTAATATTTTACAAACAATTTAACGCAATATCATGGTGCCACGTCATTTTTGATATCCAATCGGGTGTCACCTAAAATTGCATCTGCATGTTCACCTCTTATATTACGCCTCTTTCTGAAATAAAAGATGCATTCAAACTCTTCCCATTCTTCACATGTGCTTGCATGAGGAATGAACCCCAATAATATTAGACACCCCGCATTCAAAACCCCCAATTTTACCCGCAACTCAATTAATGGGTGCAAAATTTCCAAATTTATTCATTTAACCTATTAATTACTTTCCAATTTAATCATTGCGTGATATTTGCGGGTTTACAATAGCGGGGTGTTTAATATTATTCAATGAACCCCCTCTTCACTTTCTTTGAGTTCTATCTCAAAGGGAAGAGACACCTCTTCCTTGACGCTCCTAAACTCCAAGGGGAGATACATCCCCGTCTTGCCACCGCTCAGAATTTCCACCCCATTCTTGGCGCTCAGATTCTCAAAGGAGAGACAACCCTTTTTTACGCTTCTTGCCGCCGTCGCTCAGAATCTCAAAGGGAGATACACCCCTTTCTTGGCGCTCAGAATCTCAAAGGAGAGACAACCCCTTTCTCACGCTACACTCAAAATCTCAGATTTGTACTTCTCTTTCTCTATCTTTTTCGTTTTAGAACATTATCGCCGTTCATCTTGGTCTCCTTTTCGTCACGATTTGCAATTTTTTTTCTCTTTGTTCATAAAGTATGATGTTGTTCTTATTTTTATAATCGTTTTTATTTGCAATTTTGATATTTACTTACAATCCATTACTTTCCTCTCATATAGTTAAAAAGACTTGTGCTCATAAGGTGTTCGTCAAAATTACTAGGTTAATTTTTCTGATGATAAGGTGTTCGTTGAAATTACTTACTTTTTGAAATTTAATTTAGTTCTATATTGTTTTCTCGATTTAGGTTAATAGGGTATCATAAAATGAAAGGAAAAGGCTTGTGCCGATAAGGTGTTCTTCAAAATTAAATTTTTCTGATCATAAGGTGTTCGTTGAAATTACTTATTTTTTGAAATTTAATTCGGTGATATATTGTTTTCTCGATTTAGGTTAATAGGCTATCAAAAATTTAAAGGAAAAGGCTTGTGCCGATAAGGTGTATGCCAAAATAAATTGGTCAATTTTTTTCTGATCACAAGGTGTTCGTTGAAATTACTTTTTTTTAAAATTTAATTTAATGCTATATTGTTTTCTCACTATAGGTGAATAGGCTATCATAAATTGAAAGGAAAGACTTGTGTCGATAAGGTTTTCGCCAAAATTAATAGGTAAATTTTACTGATCATAAGGTGTTCATCAAAATTAATTATTTTTCGAAATCATCTATATTGGCAGTTTCGAAATTTACTTACAATCCATTACCTTTATCTCAAATAGTTGAAATTTAATTGTGTCATACAATTTTTTTTCCCGATTTGGTTAATAGGTTGTCATAATTCAAAAGATAAATTTTTGTGATCGTGAGGTGTTCGTCGAAATTACTGCAATAAACAAAGGTATGAACTTTTACATATTTTTTCCGAATTGATTCAATAAACAGATTTTAAATTTACTTATACTCAAAAACCTTTCTTTAATAGTTGAAATTTAATTTATTGACATATTGTTTTTTCATTTCAGGTGAATAGGCTATCATAAATTAAAAGGAAAAATCTTGTGATGATAAGGTGTTCGCCAAAATTACTCTAAGAGGTTTCTTCATATTTGAAGATTCGAATAGTACACAACTTTCATAGGTATTAACCATATCTCATATATTTATTTTTTTTATCAATGATTAAGTGTTGTATTATTAATGATTAAGTGTTGTATTCATTATTTTGTTTTATTTAAGAAGGTAGTAAACATAACTTTAGATTGCTTTCTCACTTTTTAATCATGGCATACATTTTATTAAATTTTTAGAACCTCTAAGTGGAATTTTTTTAGCATTGCGTTATGATTTTGATATGATTGTGTATATAGAACAATTTTATTAACCGTTATGTTTTTATGTTAAAGTGTAATTTTATCAAGTATATTTACAGATAAACCCAAGTTTCTAAAAAAAAATGTGACTATGCGAATATTAACTTTCTCTTATCATGTTACGATGTAGAAGGATTACCATATTTGGAAAAACAGGGAGACGAGAGTACTCTGAGAATTTTTTCATATTTCGAGATTTGAATTGGGTTTAAAAACACGCTTGAAACCACCTATTGATATGCTGTTCAGAAAGTTATGAACTGCAATCACGTTTGTTGAAGTCAGAAAGTACTTAATATGAAATTTTAATATGGAATCCACCAATAGTGACTATGGTATTTTCATATGGAATTTAACAAATTTTAATTTCTAGGAGCAATTACGATAAGAATTTTGTGTTTGATTAATCTTGATTGTTTGATTCTTCCAGAAATTTCATTTTTTATGTATGATTTTGTTATAGAAATTGCTCAGAATAAATATATATATCCATGTATGGAAATAAAAACAATCAAGGAAGTATCGACGTACGAGTCTGCATAAAAGAAACATGATATGCAGATGCATCTGAAAAATATCGTCATATAATCGAGTAATGATAGGGACACAAATACCAACCACAAATGTGACACAAATACATAAGTTTGTATTTGATTTATGATTCATATATACATAATTAATATTACAAACTTAGTTATTTGTGACACATTTGTGGTTGATATTTGTGTATCTATCATTACTCCATGTCTATTTTCGAGTTTAGCCAATGGATAGAAGCAACCATTTAATGATTTAAAGTATAATGTTTAATGCTAATTGTTTTGGTGTGGAAACAATAATATTATAATAATTTATATAATTGTTTGTTCATTTATTTCCAATTTTTACATCTTATGTCTACTACGACAATATTTCATATTATTGAGACGTAAGCTGATTTGATGGGTCTATATAGTATAATCAGATTATAAGTGTGTTGCTATACATATGCACTTCATTTTTTGGTATATCTTTTTTAATGTCATCGTGTGCAGATATTTTATATCAGTGATCTTTACTTCGTCTAAATTGATATCAAATTTAATAACTATATGTTGACAATTATATATATATATATATATATATATATATATATATATATATATATATATATATATATATATATATATATATATATATATATATATATATATATATATAATTGCAATTTATGGTTTCAACTCCTATAAATTCCAATAACCACAAAAATTAAATGGTATATAACAAAATTTTATGGCATATTTTTCCCTCGATGTCGAATGGTATGCAAAATAGACAAACAAACATAAATGAAGTAATTGTCAGATTATATTAGATCGAACTGAAATAATATGATCATAATTATATTGTATACAAGAAAATAATTTTTTTAGTTATACACATTAGATTCAAAACATATACACATTAGAATGTCATATTAGATATGTAATGTCTATCGTCTAAACTCAATTACTAAGAAATGTACAACTTCATTATTAAAATATCATTTGATTTGTCATCAATATTTAATAATAATTGCATTTGTCGATATTAAAATAGTCATTTAATCATTTCAGTCATTCTCATTTTTTATTCAAAAATATTTAATAATTTAATAATATGATTTAATTGTATTTGCCAGCTTCTTCATCAATTGCTATGTTCAAAGATTAGTCTATTGTTTCATGTAGGTAATGTGAAGTTAAAAAGTTGGGTGGTAATATCAATTATAATTACAAAAATGCCATATTTTTATTTTGTATAACAATATCATTTGTAATTTAGATGATACTTTTATATAATTGTTTATGTACAAAAGTATTGAAATATTGTTTATGTAGCCAATGGTCCCATAGCCTAGATGGTTGAGTGCTCAGCACAATAAACCCTCATATTGTAGAGGTTGTGGGTTCGAATCCCGGCGGCATCAATATAAAAAAAAAAACCTATCTCTTCAAAAAAAAAAAAAATAAGAATATTGTCTTATATATTCTCCCCAAATTCTCTATTTCGTTTCACTTCTTTAATCTAATATATTCGAGGTCTCGACACATTGTCGAACCTCCTTAAAAAAAAATAAGCAAAATAATGAACCAATATTATTTTATCAATAGAATGCATGGTTTATTTATCCGTGACGCATATTTCATTGAATGGAAAGTACAAATATTTGTATTGGTACTTTCAATTAATATGCGCTAGGGATATATAAGCCCTACACATTCTATAATTTTTGTTTTGTTTTTTTATTATTGGGTGGAATGAAAAAACATAAAGAAAATATTATCATCATAATATCTGCACAGGTAATGAGCTCTACATAGATGACTATTTGTTTGGACAATAATACTAATACCATGTATGTTCAAATGCTTACAAGATCATTTCAAATATGTCGTTTGAATCAATGCAAATATTTGAATATTAAACTTCAATGTTTTGTTGAAGTAAATATTTAGTTTCAATTGTAAATTTGAATGGCTTATTTTTAAGCAAGTTGGGTCATGAGAATAGTAGTAAAAAAAAAACAAATCAAAAAAACCCGCAGCGAAGTCGCGGGTATTTTACTAGTTTAGTAATATTTCATCAATTAATATATTTAGGCTTATTATACTATTAACAATAACAATTTGATTGTTCCGGGTACATTATACTTGAAATTTGAAATTGATATATCATAAATCATTAGTCATAGGCTGTACAAATTGGAGACTTTCAATTATTTTCTTTTTGTGCTGGTGCAACCTCTTAATACCCTCAAGAACCTATCCAATATCACAACCAAGAAATAGGATAGGAATCAGGATCACTATTCAATTTTCAAATACAAACATCCTTTTTCTAATATTGCAAAAGTCTTGTTCAATCAAAATTCTCGAGATCCATTCATAATCGAAAATGGTTAGGGAAAGAGTATAATCAATGAGAGCTTCTGACAGATGTCGAAAAGTCATCTGATATTCTTGAGCTTCTCGAGTACTCATCGAGCTAAGAGAAAAAAATAAAAAATTTAAGTAAACAAGTCCACAACTAAACTAAATTATTTGAAACTATATAAGTTGATTCTCCTTATAAGTTATATAATATTTTTACTGAATTTAAACCTTGTTCATATGAATATAAGATCTTAATTGAACTTCGATTTAATTATCAACTTTACAAAATTGGTTTTGCAATCAATAATTCAGTCAATTGAAAAAAAATAGATATCACTAAATCGCAAAATTTAACATGAATAATTGATTTTTTCCAATTTGTTACGTGAATAAACTGACAACAAATAAATATGAACTCCATTTTGTTCTTCCATTTTTTGATCTACGGCTACTATATTACTACACTGGTTTATTTAAGGTCACCTTCGCCAATTTAATATATTCAGCATGTAGTTTAATGATGTGTGTATCATGCTAAAACCATTTGAGCACACTTTCTTTATGATTTTTTTTTCTTCTTCTTCTTGTGTGTACTTGATTAACCAAGAAAGAGGAGAACATGGTGGATATTTACATCGTTCGCTGTTTTGAGCAGAACATGGTGGATGTGAACGTAAAAAGAAATACAAAAGAAGAAAGAAAAAAAAAAATATGGTGACTCCTATATTTCGTCAACGAGTGCTATCCCGGAACGCATGGGCCTGACTTTTCGGTTTGGTTGAGCACTAATCCATTTTGATGCTTCATGCCTTCCTCCAAACTTGTGTCTTCGTCATTGTTTTGTTGCCAATGTAAATTGGACTCTTGTCGTCCGTTCCGAAGATTCTAGCGTTTCATTGTTTTCATATTTGCCACATGGCCGATGCCCACATTATGTCCCAATCGTTTCTTTTATCCACGTCCCGTTTGACCCGGTTTGATTTCCATGTGTTGAATATCTTCTCATACGGACTAAATTTCGAACTAATATTATTTGTCCTTTCTATGTGCCTCCAAACGGCCACAATGAACGAACAATTTGAGAAAATATGGAGGGCCATTTCATCGTATCTTGCACATAATTTGCAAGTCGTTCCATTGGGCCATTTATTTTGTTACTTAAGCGTTAAGATTGCAATGTTTGCGTTAATGTAGCGAGTAGAAATGGAAAATCATGGAATTGATAGTCAAAGGCCATATATTTCTTTATGAATTTTTTTTTCTTCTTCTTGTGTGTACTTGATTAACCAAGATTTATTATCGCAACTTTTTGATTAAAACTTAAGCGACCTATCAGTGTCGGCTCGACATTTTTAGAAGCTTTTGACAAAAAATTAACGAGATTAATCGAATATAATATTATATTAATTTAATGACAAAAATTTCTCAAATAGAAAACTAATACAATATTTCTTAAAAACTTTTTTTGTTAATGATTTAACTAATACAATATTTATTAATGATTCAACGATTTTTTTTGTTTTTTAATTACTTTAATATAATATTTACTAATTTACATCTAAATTTAAGATAATTTTTGTTTCATAATTTATTTTTTTATATATATGTAAAATTATCATGAAATAGAAATTGAACCCCGTCAAAAAATATCAATGAAGTTATTATACGAATTTCTTAATGGAAAGTCTAGTAGCAAAATTTTAATTAAAAATAGTCAGTGAGATTAATATCTTCCAAATACAAAATTAATATTATATAGATTAAACAAAATCAAGAATAAAAGTTTCAATAAAAAATATAGGTACCAACTACAATAACAAAAAGGACGAGGTCTAAATTTTAAATTTTAAATCTATTAAATTACAATGAAACAAATACAACATGTATAAGAAATTCAATTATTCCTGAACTGATTGATATGGTAGTTTATATTCTAATTCAAAATTCTAAACTTATACTTATAGTGCACCTAAATATATGATATGCTAACTTCATAACTTGACATTAATTAGTGCATGAGCTCATTTAAGATAATTTGAATATTTCAAGTCCAATTATTTATACTAATAGCATAATATAATTGTATATATTTCTAAAAATTAGGATCTACTTAACTTGAGGCCTTAATTTCTTTAGCAACAAACAATTTTTTTCAAATTTTTGTATTTGGACCGGCCTTCAGGCCTCAATCAAAATGATATTAATATACACTAGGAAAATTCCCGCGCTTCGCTGCGGACTATTCAATTTAGTGTTTATGATAAAATAACATTTTTACTTCGAAATATTTTAAGTACAAATTAGAACTAATCTTATCCATTATAACTATCATATTTGGAAACATGTATATTATTATATTGTTCCTTTTTTTTTAAATGAGATTAAATTGGAATCTACATATCAAATTTTTTCATTTTTTGCAGCGAGAATCATAGACTATTTTTTTATTTTATTGTTACTTCTTAAATATTTTTCATTACTCACAAGGACACAATTGGCACATTAAGTGGTTTAAACAATGAACTCACCTAATAGTAAGAACGGGTTGAAAAAAAATCAAATTCTCATAGCATAAGAAAGCAAACATTAAAGAGGTGATAAGATATTAATATTATCAAATCAAATTCCTAATTTATTCTTGAAGCAATTTGAATAAAGGCCAATTTATTCTTGAAGCAATTTGAATAAAGGCCCAACATTAAATGACCAAAAAGTCTGGACAAGATCAAACACCTAAAGCATGGTTCTTTATTTTTTTTGACTATTTTGCTAACTTTTTACATGAATGTGAGGATATAAAATTGAACAAAATCTAGTGTAACAAAAAGGACAACGTGGCATGTTGTATGCTCTTGTATTGTAAATTTAATAAGAGGGTAAAATTTCCCATTGCTCTTTAGTTCATTAAAATGATATTGATATACATTAAATAAATTGGAGTTTTTAATTTTGATGGACCTTTAACATATGTGAAATCCATATCATTAGTGGGCCGGGCCTATATCATATTTTTTTGGTTTGGGTATGTCATTTTATTATCATGAGAAAATATTTTGTTTTGCTACTTAAACGTTAAGATTGCAATGTTGCGTTAATATAGTGAGTAGGAATGGAAAATCATGGAATTGATAGTCAAAGGCCATATCTTTTTTAGTCTTTTTGGCATTTTTAATCTTTTTTTTAGTTGCTGTGCATTTTAATGATTAAACTTAAGAAATGATCCAATTATATTATGTGATTTTTCCAAAAAAATAAATGTGATTTTTTCCAAAAAATAAATATCTATATTACGTTCGAGTTATGTATAATTTAAATCTTCATTTGATTCATAATAATCAATTTTTCAAAATATATACGAGTTTTTAATAAAAGCAAATTAGTCATTTTAAATGAATTTTTATTTAACGAGTAAAATTATTTCACGTCCATATCACTATCAACTAATTTTAGTCATGCAATATATGCATCTAGTCATGCTAAAATTCGGTATCAAACTTTACAAGAAGATAAATTTTACTTCGCCCCTATATTTCACCGTCACATTCTTTAAAAGTTAATTAATATTAATTAAAATTATTAATTTATATGAATTTGAATTATATATGAATTAATAATTAATTATGTATATGTTAATTATGATGTCAATTAAATAAATAATTTTATAGTGAAATATAGGAACAGGTAATTGGCCTCTTACAAAAAAATATTGCTCTTCATGCCTTATTTGCTTGTTACGGTAAAGTACACAACGAACTTCAATAATAAACTTTTGTTTCGTAAAATCATTAGCTTTTTTTGTATCGTAAAATGGATATGAAAAATAACCATTAACCATGATGACATGTGCGACGCAACCATTAGGAAAGTTAATGACATCCACAACGCATTCCACATCTTTTTGATACCCGATTCTCACACCTCCTACTTCATCAATGACCTATAAAAATTAGCCCCTCTTTTCCGAGTTGCAAAAACGGACCACCCCCAAACCGGATCTCCTCAACAAAGAAAAATTATCCATATCATTGACCTACCGTTTCTTCATTAATCCGGGTGTCCTACAAAGATGGAACGAGTCCTTGTGAAAAATAAAGACGCCCATGAAAGCTAAATTTTTCGATTGGCTTGCGATAAATGATAGAATCATTATGGGCGACAATCTAACTAAAAGAAATTGACCGAATGTGCAAAATTACAAAAATTGCGGCATAGAAAAAGAAACGGCTCCTTACCTTTTGATCGATTGTAGGTACGCCAAGAGAGTATGGAGGGCGTTGGGCCACCCGGTCCCCACTAACCTACCGGCTCCAACCTCCGTTCTACAATTTTGGGAGTCAATGCAAGACCACAAGTCCGGAAAGGAAAAAAGGATTCTCGATATTCAATTCATCGCCACCATTTGGGGGATATGGAAGGAAAAAAACACACGAATCTTTCGACCAACTCGAACCGAGGCACCGAGCACGACGACAAGGATAAGGCAAGAAGGCAACCAATGGTCCGTTTTTGCTAAGACGGCTTAACCATAGATATATAGAGTTGGATTAGTCTCATTTTTTACATTTTCCGTGTAAAATCTCAATTCAATATATTAAACCTCGTATTAATATATTAAAAGAAGCTATACATTTCCTTAGTCCTGAAAAAAAAAAAAAAAAAATCGTTAGCACAAATTAGTTTATTTTCGTTTGATTTATGTGATGCAAATATTTTATGGGAAAATGTAAAGATATCGGTGGAAATTGAGTTCAAAGTATAAAATAATTAAAAGTTTAATACTAAGAAAACTATTTATATTTGATGCAAATAACTTTCATACGGAGTTTTATTTGCTATTTTTAGACCAATGGATGTGGACGAATTTGAAGGTTTTTGTAGGTGGTAACAAAATTACAGCTAATTTTCAATCTATGCATACCAGAAATAAAGAATAAAGAATATTAAAATGCCTAATTCTAGTCAATGATGGACTGTTAATTAGTGTCTGAATTGTTAATTAGCGTGATGGAATAATCAAAACCTAGATGAATTATTTTCAATCTGGATTTGATTTGACTTGAGGCTTAAGATGAATCGTAATTTGTGAAAAAAAAATTCACTTTATTGTAAGGTTATTTTTTCTGTTAATTTCGGCGTACTTGAATGTTTAATTGAATGTGAATTGTAAATTTGAAAAGATTGTTGTGATTAATTGTTAATTGCTCAGTAAAAAATGGCATGTTAATTATGAGTTAATTATTAATTGCAAAAGAAATCTTTAATGACTTGTTAATTAATTGTCAATTACAAAATGTGGTAACAGAATTCGCATGTAAACTCATCTATAATGAATTAGAATTTTAAGTGTTAATCAGCATGTTTAATATTTTTATTATATTTTGTAAAACCAATTAAAAATATTATACAGTTAATGATTATTAATTATGAAGGATTATTATGAACTTTGGCTACAACACATTGGAGCTCTTTCAAATTCTTCACGAAGTCTCGATCGAGTCTTGCCCTACAAAAGAATCAATCAGCCTTCACAAACAGAGCTGGATATCCAACTGGAGCCCATTTGTACCTTGTACACCTCTCCAGTCCATATGTCCATCCATTTGGTGTGTTCAGATGATAAAGGGAAGTAAAGCTCGACACTTTTCTTTCCTTTATCTAGTACCGATTAAGAATTGCTGGTACGTTAATTTCTGCACTGTTTTATCTTGCGAATAGTGGAGAAATAGATGCCTCCTTACCGGTAAACCTTTCTCAGAAGTCTCCTAATAAAATAAAGGGGGATTTACGTATTTACCTAAACTTGAAAATTTGAAATTACGTATTTACCTTCTTGAAATTAAAATATTATATTTACCCTTTCATAATTCTAAAATATCATATTTATCCAAAAATTAAAAACCATTCAATTTCTCCATCAAAATTAACGGTAAACATTTAAAATTACTATTTTATCCTTTAAAAAACCAAAATCATATTTACTCTTTAAAAATGAAAGTAACATATTTACCCTTTTAGAATTATGAAAGTGTAAATATGATAATTTAATTTTAAGAAGTATAAATATATAATTTCAAGTTTCAAAAAGGGTAAATATGTAAATCTCCCTAAAATTGAATAAAATTGTATTTTCATTTCATACCGAATTAAAAAAAAATGAGTAGAAAAATCAATACCTTGACAAGTTCTAATCTATAGAATAGCCAAGCCTCGTAAATCTTCGCGCAACGCGCGAAATGTGAAAGCGTATTGTCGTTAGAATAGAATTGACATTTCAATGATCGTTTGTCTTTGCTAGTATATATATTTTATATTTTTTCTATACGATGTATGTTTTTTTTATTATAATTTGTTTTATAACAACTTTATGTTTTCGTGTTGTTTATTTCAATTTGTACATTTAAATGAATAATATATTAAAACACAAGAAAGTAATCTAAACCTGGATATAGAAGTCATATATTTGATTGGTTTAAATTCGAGATATCAACAAAAGTACTTCAACCAGATTAAATGTATGGGCCAAAACTTTAAAGAAAATAATACACAGTTGATTTCTCACAAATGAACTTCTCAAAAATTAGAGCCCAAATATATTGTCTTTTATGGCCTAAAATAATTTCTTAATTTCTGAATAACTCGTGCCATTTTTTTTGCTTTTCTCACAAAATGCGAAGGCAATCAATCAGTCGTCTTGATCGAATCGAAGTTGCGAAAGAAGGTAATTTCAGAGTAAATATCAGCTCAAATCTCGCATCGATTCTTGCTTATTGAAATTGAGGTTATTCCTTGTCATAAAGAAGGAAAAGTTATCGTAATTTCGTCTTTTTTTCTTCTTCTAATCCAATTAACCGATAGAAATTACATCCTGATTGTCGAGATGATCAGAAAATAGACTATAATGAACCAAGGAAAAGATTTCTCCATATTTATTTGGGGCTCTAATTCATAATTCAAGAAACTAAATAAAAAGAAACAAAATTTACATACTGACATGATACTAATTCTAGTTATTATTTACATATTTCCTTTATACAGGAAATTGAACAGAAAAAGGGTATGTTCCTCCAAGTTACGTGCCTTTAGACGGTTCGGATCCTGAAACGGATCCTAATCCAATTAGTGGGGCCAGGCCAATTTCGCGCGCACAGCTTAATCAGTGGTCTTCTGGCATTTGTGGTTGTTTTGATGATCCAAAGAAATGTATGCTATTCATTTCTCCTCTTTCTATTATATCATTCATTAGAAAACTCTATTATGCATAAATTGCAAATTTTGGATCTTTTTTTTTGGAATTTATGATAATGTAGTCTTTTTGCAATTCTGCTCATGCAAACTTTTTATGGAATTTCCCCTAGAAAATTCTTCTCTAATTATTATTATTTTATTTCTGTATAGGTTGTTTAGGGACGATTTGTCAGTGTGTTCAATACGGGAAAAATGCTGAGTTATTGGGTTTGGATACAATGGAGAGGTCCTGTACGTCCCATTGCATATTGTGGGGCCTACTTGCAGGTGTTTCTTGTGTTTTAACTGGAGGCATCCTGTTGGTTGTAATGCCAGACTGTACCACTGCTTCTTGTGCTCATAAGCAGTGGCGGATCTTGTCCCAAATCAATGGGAGGACGGTAATCTAGGAGGGGCTACTGTGAGAAAATTTCAAAATTTTTTGGGGGGACGGTAGTATATAATTTTCCAGTTCTATCGTAAAACCTAGCTATGCACTTAAATTGAAGAACCCCATATTTCTCCCAATTAACATGGTAATTAATATGCTCGCATAATCAATGAGCCGGTCATATGTAATTAACATCTATACAGACTAATTATTCACTATTTATTTATTTGGTATTTATATATGGGTTGACAGATGGCAAAACGACACATGATTGATATATACAGCAAAACCATACCAAATTGACAAAAATATAAAGTATTTGAATTCAAAATAAAAAATAAACAAATGAATGAATGATGGAAGTGATAGAAAAGAGAACAAGTAAAATTTTCTTTTTAATATTTTGAAAAAACAACAAACATATCAAAACATAGTACCCGCATTGAGGTCAAAGGAAACATAAAACCTATACAAATTCTTAATTTCAATTCGATAAAATGAATCCCAAAAGCAATACAAAAATGAGAAATAGTTTAAAATTACTTTTTGAATGAAACATGTGTAAAAACCAATGTTGTAAAAAACACCGAAAAACATCGAAAAATGATCGAAATACGGTGTTACGGTGGAAGACCGTATCGTTTTTTGCCGTAACGTTTCAAAAAAGGCCAAACGTTTTTTCACCGTGTTTTACCATTTTTTTGACCGAAAAATTTTTTAACCCGTTTTACATACCGATTTTTTCTTCTAATTATTTGGGGTCCGGATTTTTTTAATTTTTTGGGCCAGTTATTTGTCTCGGCACATGATTTCTTCTTCACCGAGTCTCAATTTTAGTTGTTCTTCATCTTCACGATAATTGTTGGAATGCTCTATTCATCAGTTCTTCTTCACGATTGACAAAATGATGATGACGGCTCGGTTTAATTTGCGACAAGAGCTGATCTCTTCTTCTTCGCAACAAATGATAATCTCTTCTCCATAAATTGGGATTGTGGGTGCTAATTTGATTCAAATGATATTAGTTATTCCGCGGTTTAGTTTTTGTTCGGATTTTAATTTATATTTTGATATTAGGTTTATTTTGGACATTCGTTTTGATGTTATGTTTATGTCAACGGATAAGGAGAATGTGGAATTCGACATTAACGAAGGATCCACTCCGATGGATTTGGTCCCAAATAATATTAATGCTTTTACGCTTTAGTTTTTGTTTGGACTTGAATTTATATTTGATATTCCGTTTAGGGGAGTGCTATGATAGACTAATTTTTCAATAGTCAAAAAATAACATAAACAATGTCGAACATAAACGTAACATCAAAAAACGAATGTCCAACATAAACGGAAGGAGAGTGCTATGATAGACCCATTTTTTTTGGACCCATTTAAAAAAAAAAAGAATTCGAATATATGTGAAATAATGATATTTTTTGTAAGATTCTAGTGTATATTTATCATTTAACGTTATTCAAAAACATAAATTTTGTAGAATTAATTAATAAATAACAAAAATTCTTAAAATAATTTTTTGAAAATGGTCCACGATAAGAAAATGATAGTGACCCCATATTCTAGCGGCCTTTAACATTGAATTAAATAAATAGCAAAAATTGAAAAATACCATAAATCTACAAAAGCATGAAACTTGCACATTTTATACAACACGATTTTGCCACAAAAGATCTTTTCTATCCCTCCCACTTTCACCACTCACGTCACGTTTCTTCCTCTCCACGATATTGCCCCTGCCTCCATGGAAGAGGAAAAGCTGAAAATCTCTAATGGATCTTTTTTCACAACTCATTCACGGATTTCATTCTCCAGGTCACACTATCTCTGCAACTTCATTTCTTTTACCCATCAATGATGACAGCGAGGCAAAATATGACAGAAACGGGTTAACTCCGACCGGAATCAGGCAGAATCGGACCGGCCACCTCCAACTCCGACCCGAGCCGGCCGACTCTAACTCAAGAGTCGCCGATCCTGCGAACTATGATATAGACTCCTTGTGAAAGATGTTGGAACTTTCGTAAATCAAATCCAATTTATATATTATGAAAACATGATTAAGATGAATTATGCAATTACTACATTTATTGAGATGGACAATTTTATCATCCCTCAGAAACTCCTTTTGCAACCATCCTCCGTCACAAAATAAATAAAATCAAACGAGTTCCGAGAATTACAGAATTATTGAAAATAGAAGATAAAGATAATGAATTGCTCAAAAAAATGGTTGCAAGAAAGGAAAGTACCTTTGTAGCTCATTTTATTTGCAATATATTTGTGTAATGTACACCTATCAAATAATTAAACTAAGTTCTAAATGTTAATAATTGAACTAATTTGACATAAAGAAAAGAAAAAACAGACACATTGGTAATTAATTGAGAAAAAGAAATTTTCATACTGACAATTATGCTTTTGTTTGTTAAAACCTCATCTTTTGCAAGGAGATATTAACAATACCTTTTTTAGACCTGAAAATTAATAAAATATAACTGTTTTTATCCAAGTAATTATTTGTAGGTAGGTCCAGCTATACAAACCAATCCTACTAATATCACCCATGAAATTGGTTGTAATTACAGAAATAGCATCTTCCTCTATCCGTCTCTCTCTTTGGCTGTAGTGTTTTGGAGAAAAAAAGGCTGTAGAGTTTTAAACAGTAAAAAAACATGTAAAAAATGTTAATTTGAAATTTCCATTACTCTAAAATTAAATAAATGAATGATTAGATTGCTCCCTGAATTTAGACCAATAAAAAAAATATCAATATCCCTGACACAAAAAACCCTAGCTGGATCAGGAATCATCTTCTTAATTTTCGTGGGAGGATAAAACAATAGGATATATCAAAAGACCAAAAAGTACATGTATGATTACCTAACCGTAGTAGCCGGATTCATCGTATCTTTTTACGTTTCGCGTTTCGATTCATGTGTTTCGAAACATAATTCACTTGCATTCCGAAACGTCAAAAGTAAGCTATCGAACGTAACGAACGACATCTGACGAATAGAAAATCATTATCTAATTTTTGTTTTGTTCTTAACATTTTTTTCTTAATAAAATAACGAACAAAATAAGTGTTTTAGAAAAAATATTATATATAGAAAACATGTATGAATTTCATTATAAATTATTATCTAATTTTTGTTTTTTTCATTTTTTCTTAATAAAATAAGGAAAAAAGTTTTAGAAAAAAATATTATATTTAGAGAACATGTATGAATTTCATTATGAATTAATAAAAGTAGAATATCTTCTGGATATTTGGGGGTCGACGTATGATTAGAAAAATTATGTATACTTCATTTGTTGCATTACAAATATTATCGCATTGCATTCTTTTTAAAATAATATTTTATTGCCTTTTAAATATTGCCTTAATTTATTTTCTTTCAAAAATTATCATATTGTTATTGCCTTCCAAATATTGATTTAACAGAGCATTTTAAATATTGACTTCGATAGTCAGTCATTCGGGATACGGCAATAATACGATACAGGATACGTTCGTGTATAATTCGGATAGTGCATTTTTCAATACGGCGAAAAATTCGGACCTAAAAAACGTGAACGGGTAATATTCGTATTCGTATAGGTTCGTGTATAATACGATTTTTATTAAAAATTCGGTTAAAAAAATTCGGCAAAATATAATACCAGTATTTTTCAAAATTCGTATAATTCGTGTATTATTCGCGAACTATTCGCGAATTGACTAACTTAAATCATGATATGACTCATGTAACTATTCGTACAATTAAAAATTTCCAATTTGAAAAATTCGGCAAAAAATCATTGAATTCGGCAAAAAATCGGCCGAATAATTTTTGGCCATAAAATTCGCGAATATTTCCGAATCACTGAATTGGATACGTGAAGTTCGCGTATTTTTCAAAATTCGTATAATTCGTGTATTATTCGCGAACTATTCGCGAATTGACTAACTTCTTCGAATTATGATATTTTTATTTTCGTTAGAAATTTTATGATGTTTGCTATTAATAAGATTGTATCCGAATATTATTGATTTGATATGTTGTGAATGATTTTTACGATTTTGTTATTATAGTAAATTAAATTAATAATATTTTTACATACATACATGCATGTATATATTACACATACAAATGTTCGTACCAGAAGCGTTTTGGGTATACCAAGAGCGTTCCGGTTAATCCTACTCCCGGCGTACCGCGTACCGGAGGATACGACGTTTCGTGAACCCATACCGCGTACCGCGTTCCAGGCTACCATATTCCTAACCTTATACCGTTGCTACTGATTTGCATTTTTTTTAAAAAAATATCTATACAGTATATTTTTTTACATCGAGATGCAAAATTCACGACTTTTATTTTTACAATTACCTCACACATATATATGTAATCAAAAAGTCTAGAGACCCAGAAATAATCTACCGAATTAATCCCGATTAGTAATTTATAGTAATTTATTTATATGATTGTGGACATGGGTCCCACTTTTTTATTCCATAAATATGTAATCGGTAGAACTTATGTGAATTACTTCTGTATGTCTAGACTTTTTGTATATGTAATATAAAAAAAAAATTGATAATCATTTGAGAAAATACTGAAAAAAAACAAAGGAAAAAAAAATGGATAGATCATGCTAATTGTCATAATTGGATTGCATGAACCCACATGAATTATTTTTTTCTTGTTATTACATTTTTTATTTTTTCTGTCCAATAAAAAAGGCAACATCACAAATATAAGCAAACCAATAAAAGGCAACATTTCGGATATCATAAATAAGGGCATGTTTAAAATTGGAGCCCACTTTAAAATCATTAGTTTTTTATTATTGTTATTTAGTATTACTTTTCATGAAAAAATAAATGAATAAAAAATAATATAAATATAGCATTCTGTGAGTTAGAGTTAGTGTTCGGTGTAATGTGTCGAGTGGAAAAGTGCTTGGGTCAAACTTATAACTTTTTACCTTTAATTTTTTTATGCATGTAGAATGTATTGGAGTGGAGAAGTTAGCTTTTTATGTACTAACAAGTATGTACGCCATTGCTAGCTCACTCGATACATGCATTCTATAAGTAAATTAATTAATAATGTTATTGTATAGTATCTTTTGAGATAGAGAGACATTTTTATGCATATATATAATAACAAATTCTATTATTGTTATTAAAAATATATTATACGATATCGAATATTGAAACAGTGAGCCATCCAACTTATATAGCACACACTATTATTTAATTTATTCAAAATGCAACAACGAAAAATATACGTAATATATGTCAAATATAAAGATTTGTAGAACGCTATAAGATAAAGAAATTTTTGTGACACAACTGGTAATCTCCCAAATCCAGTCGCGAGGCTGTATTCCTCTCATTGAGTCGATCGATTTTGATATAAAAATCATGCCATTTGGTGAAACAAATGATGACAAAGTTATGAGGGTTTTAACATAACGGCATTACCATTTTCTCTAGTTTATTGTTATCTGCATTTTACAAATAATTGGTTAAATAACAAATAACTTTTATCCTTAAATTATACGCCTGAAATTCACTGGAGGCGGTATCTCCTCCTTCATTTCTTCGCGCAACATAGGTTGTCTTCAACTCGCAAAATCATGCCATAATCATCGTATTTAATAATTCACGAGTAAATTACAATAAACTTTATCTTCTGTTAATTCGGGTTCAAAAGTACACATCTTCGAAATCCAGTCGTGCGGCTGCATTTCTCTCGTCGAGACGAGCGATTTTGATATAAAGATCGTGCCATTTGGTGAAAAAATGATGAGAAAGTTACGAGGGTTTTAACATAACGGCATTACCATTTTCTCTAGTTTAATGTTATCTGTATTTTACAATTAATTGGTTAAATAACAAACAACTTCTATACATAAATTATACTCCTGAAATTCACTTGAGGCGATCTCTCCTCCTTCATTTATTCGCGCAAAATAGGCCGTTTTCGACTAGCAAAATCATGCCATAATCATCGTATTTAATAATTCATGACTAAATTACAATAAATTGTATTTTCTGTTAATTCGGGTTCAAAAGTACAAATCTTTCAAATCCAGTTGCGTGGATGCATTTCTCTCGTCGAGACGAGCGATTTTGATATAAAGGTCGTGTCATTTGGTGAAAAAAATGATGAGAAAGTTACGAGGGTTTTTAACATAACGGCATTACCAATTTCACTAGTTTATTGTTATCTGCATTTCACAATTAATTGGTAAAATAAAGCATAACTTTTATCCTTAAATTATACGCCTGAAATTCACTGGAGGCGGTCTCTCCTCCTTCATTTCTTCGCGCAAAATAGGTCGTCTTCAACTCGCAAAATCATGCCATAGTCATCGTATTTAATAATTCAAGACTAAATTACAATAAACTGTATTTTCTGTTAATTCGGGTTCAAAAGTACAAATCTTCCAAATCCAGTCGCGTGGCTGCATTTCTCTCGTGGAGACGAGCGATTTTGATATAAAGATCGTGCCATTTGGTGAAAAAAATGATGAGAAAGTTACGAGGGTTTTAACATAACGACATTATCATTTTTTCAAGTTTATTGTTTTCTGGACTTTACAATTAATTGGTTAAATAAAGAATAACTTTTACCCTTAAATTGTACGCCTGAAATTCACTGGAGGCGGTCTCTCCTCCTTCATTTATTCGCCCAAAATAAGTTGTTTTCAACTCGCATAATCATGCTATAATCATCGTATTTAATAATTCATAACTAAATTATAATAAATTGTATTTTATGTTAATTCGGGTTCAAATGTACGAATCTTCCAAATCAAGTCGCGTGACTGCATTTCTCTCGTCGAGACGAGCGATTTTGATATAAATATCGTGCCATTTGGTGAAAGAAATGATGAGAAAGTTACGAGGGTTTTAACATAACGGCATTACCATTTTATCAAGTTTATTGTTATCTGCATTTTACAATTAATTGTTTAAATAAGGAATAACTTTTATCCTTAAATTATACGCCTGAAATTCACGGGTGGCGGTTTCTTTTCCTTCATTTTTTCGCGCAAAATAGGTCGTCTTCAACTCGCAAAATCATGCCATAGTCATCGTATTTAATAATTCAAGACTAAATTACAATAAACAGTTTTTTCTGTTAATTCGGGTTCAAAAGTACAAATCTTCCAAATCCAGTCGCGTGGCTGCATTTCTCTCGTGGAGACGAGCGATTTTGATATAAAGATCGTGCCATTTGGTGAAAAAAATGATGAGAAAGTTACGAGGGTTTTAACATAACGGCATTACCATTTTCTCTAGTTTATTGTTATCTGTATTTTATAATTAATTGGTTTAATAAAGAATAACTTTTATCCTTAAAGTATACGTCCGAAATTCACTGGAGGCGGTCTCTCCTCCTTCATTTCTTCGCGCAAAATAGGTCATTTTCAACTCGCAAAATAATGCCATAATCATTGTATTTAATAATTCATGACTATTTACAATGAACTGTATTTTCTGTTAATTCGGGTGGAAAAGACAAAATCTCCCAAATCCAGTCGCGAGGCTGCATTCCTCTCATCGAGTCGAGCGATTTTGATATAAAAATCGTGCCATTTGGTGAAACAAATGATGACAAAGTTACGAGGGTTTTAACATAACGGCATTACCATTTTCTCTAGTTTATTGTTATCTGCATTTTACAAATAATTGGTTAAATAACAAATAACTTTTATCCTTAAATTATACGCCTGAAATTCACTGGAGGCGGTATCTCCTCCTTCATTTCTTCGAGCAACATAGGTTGTCTTCAACTCGCAAAATCATGCCATAATCATCGTATTTAATAATTCATGAGTAAATTACAATAAACTTTATCTTCTGTTAATTCGGGTTCAAAAGTACACATCTTCGAAATCCAGTCGTGTGGCTGCATTTCTCTCGTCGAGACGAGCGATATTGATATAAAGATCGTGCCATTTGGTGAAAAAATGATGAGAAATTTACGAGGGTTTTAACATAACGGCATTACCATTTTCTCTAGTTTAATGTTATCTGTATTTTACAATTAATTGGTTAAATAACAAATAACTTGTATACATAAATTATACGCCTGAAATTCACTTGAGGCGGTCTCTCTTCCTTCATTTCTTCGCTTAAAATAGGCCGTTTTCGACTAGCAAAATCATGCCATAATCATCGTATTTAATAATTCACGACTAAATTACAATAAATTGTATTTTCTGTTAATTCGGGTTCAAAAGTACAAATCTTCCAAATCCAGTCGCGTGGATGCATTTCTCTCGTCGACACGAGAGATTTTAATATAAAGGTCGTGCCATTTGGTGAAAAAAATGATGAGAAAGTTATGAGGGTTTTTAACATAACGGCATTATCAATTTATCTAGTTTATTGTTATCTGCATTTCACAATTAATTGGTTAAATAAAGAATAACTTTTATCATTAAATTATACGCCTGAAATTCACTGGAGGCGGTCTCTCCTCCTTCATTTCTTCGCGCAAAATAGGTTGTTTTCAACTCGCAAAATCATGCCATAATCATCGTATTTAATAATTCATAACTAAATTACAATAACCTTTATTTTCTGTTAATTCAGGTTCAAATGTACAAATTTTCCAAATCCAGTCACGTGATTGCATTTCTCTCGTCGAGACGAGCGATTTTGATATAAAGATCGTGCCATTTGGTGAAAAAAATGATGAGAAAGTTACTAGGGTTTTAACATAACGGCATTACCATTTTCTCTAGTATATTGTTATCTGCATTTCACAATTAATTGATAAAATAAAGCATAACTTTTATCCTTAAATTATACGCCTGAAATTCACTGGAGGCGGTCTCTCCTCATTCATTTCTTCGCGCAAAATAGGTCGTCTTCAACTCGCAAAATCATGCCATAGTCATCGTAATTAATAATTCAAGACTAAATTACAATAAACTGTATTTTCTGTTAATTCGGGTTCAAAAGTACAAATCTTCCAAATCCAGTCACGTGGCTGCATTTCTCTCGTCGAGACGAGCGATTTTGATATAAAGATCGTGCCATTTGGTGAAAAAAATGATGAGAAAGTTACGAGGGTTACATTACCATTTTCTCTAGTTTATTGTTTTCTGGACTTTACAATTAATTGGTTAAATAAAGAATAACTTTTATCCTTAAATTATACGCCCGAAATTCACTGGAGGCGGTCTCTCCTCCTTCATTTATTCGCCCAAAATAAGTTGTTTTCAACTCGCAAAATCATGCTATAATCATCGTATTTAATAATTCATGACTAAATTATAATAAATTGTATTTTATGTTAATTCGGGTTCAAATGTACAAATCTTCCAAATTCAGTCGCGTGGCTGCATTTCTCTCGTCGAGACGAGCGATTTTGATATAAAGATCGTGCCATTTGGTGAAAAAAATGATGAGAAAGTTACGAGGGTTTTAACATAACGGCATTACCATTTTCTCTAGTTTATTTTTATCTGGACTTTACAATTAATTGGTTAAATAAAGAATAACTTTTATCCTTAAATTATACGACTGAAATTCACTAGAGGCGGTCTCTCCTCCTTCATTTCTTCGCGCAAAATAGGTCGTTTTCAACTCGCAAAATCATGCCATAATCATCGTATTTAATAATTCATGACTACATTACAATAAACTGTATTTTTTGTTAATTCGTGTTAAAAAGTACAAATCTTCCAAATCGAGTCGCGTGGCTGCATTTCTCTCGTCGAGGCGAGCGATTTTGATATAAATATCGTGCCATTTGGTGAAAAAAAAGATGAGAAAGTTACGAGGGTTTTAACATAACAGCATTACCATTATCCCAAGTTTATTGTTATCTACATTTTACAATTAATTGTTTAAATAAGGAATAACTTTTATCCTTAAATTATACGCCTGAAATTCACGGGAGGCGGTCTATTTTTCTTCATTTCTTCGCGCAAAATAGGCCGTTTTCGACTAGCAAAATCATGCCATAATCATCGTATTTAATAATTCATGACTAAATTACAATAAATTCTATTTTCTGTTAATTCGGGTTCCAAAGTACAAATCTTCCAAATCCAGTCGCGTGGATGCATTTCTCTCGTCGAGACGAGCGATTTTGATATAAATGTCGTGCAATATGGTGAAAACAATGATGAGAAAGTTACGAGGGTTTTTTAACATAACGGCATTACCAATTTCTCTAGTTTATTGTTATCTGCATTTCACAATTATTTGGTTAAATAAAGAATAACTTTTATCATTAAATTATACGCCTGAAATTCACTGGAGGCGGTCTCTCCTCCTTCATTTCTTCGCGCAAAATAGGTTGTTTTCAACTCGCAAAATCATGCCATAATCATCGTATTTAATAATTCATAACTAAATTACAATAAACTTTATTTTATGTTAATTCAGGTTCAAATGTACAAATCTTCCAAATCCAGTCGCGTGGTTGCATTTCTCTCGTTGAGACGAGCGATTTTGATATAAAGATCGTGCCATTTGGTGAAAAAAATGATGAGAAAGTTACGAGGGTTTTAACATAACGGCATTACCATTTTCTCTAGTTTATTTTTATCTAAACTTTACAATTAATTGGTTAAATAAAAAATAACTTTTATCCTTAAATTATACGACTGAAATTCACTAGAGGCGGTCTCTCCTCCTTCATTTCTTCGAGCAAAATAGGTCGATTTCAACTCGCAAAATCATGACATAATCATCATATTTAATAATTCATGACTAAATTACAATAAACTGTATTTTTTGTTAATTCGTGTTAAAAAGTACAAATCTTCCAAATCGAGTCGCGTGGCTGCATTTCTCTCGTCGAGGCGAGCGATTTTGATATAATTATCGTGCCATTTGGTGAAAAGAAAGATGAGAAAGTTACGAGGGTTTTAACATAACGGCATTTACCATTTTCTCAAGTTTATTGTTATCTGCATTTTACAATTATTTGTTTAAATAAGGAATAACTTTTATCCTTAAATTATACGCCTGAAATTCACGGGAGGCGGTCTCTTTTCCTTCATTTCTTCGCGCAAAATAGGTCGTCTTCAACTCGCAAAATCATGCCATAGTCATCGTATTTAATAATTCAAGACTAAATTACAATGAACTGTATTTTCTGTTAATTCGGGTTCAAAAGTACAAATCTTCCAAATCCAGTCGCGTGGCTGCATTTCTCTCGTGGAGACGAGCGATTTTCATATAAAGATCGTGCCATTTGGTGAAAAAAATGATGAGAAAGTTAAGAGGGTTTTAAAATAATGGCATTTCCATTTTCTCTAGTTTATTGTTATCTGCATTTTATAATTAGTTGGTTTAATACAGAATAACTTTTATCCTTAAAGTATACGCCCGAAATTCACTGGAGGCGGTCTCTCCTCCTTCATTTCTTCGCGCAAAATAGGTCGTTTTCAACTCGCAAAATAATGCCATAATCATCGTATTTAATAATTCATGACTAATTACAATGAACTGTATTTTCTGTTAATTCGGGTGGAAAAGACAAAATCTCCCAAATCCAGTCGCGAGGCTGCATTCCTCTCATCGAGTCGAGCGATTTTGATATAAAAATCGTGCCATTTGGTGAAACAAATGATGACAAAGTGACAAGGGTTTTAACATAACGGCATTACCATTTTCTCTAGTTTATTGTTATCTGCATTTTACAAATAATTGGTTAAATAACAAATAACTTTTATCCTTAAATTATACGGCTGAAATTCACTGGAGGCGGTATCTCCTCCTTCATTTCTTCGCGTAACATAGGTTGTCTTCAACTCGCAAAATCATGCCATAATCATCGTATTTAATAATTCATGAGTAAATTACAATAAACTTTATCTTCAGTTAATTCGGGTTCAAAAGTACACTTCTTCGAAATCCAGTCGTGTGGCTGCATTTCTCTCGTCGAGACGAGCGATTTTGATATAAAGATCGTGCCATTTGGTGAAAAAATGATGAGAAAGTTACGAGGGTTTTAACATAACGGCATTACCATTTTCTCTAGTTTAATGTTATCTGTATTTTACAATTAATTGGTTAAATAACAAATAACTTGTATACATAAATTATACGCCTGAAATTCACTTGAGGCGGTCTCTCCTCCTTCATTTCTTCACTTAAAATAGGCCGTTTTCGACTAGCAAAATCATGCCATAATCATCGTATTTAATAATTCATGACTAAATTACAATAAATTGTATTTTCTGTTAATTCGGGTTCGAAAGTACAAATCTTCCAAATCCAGTCGCGTGGATGCATTTCTCTCGTCGAGACGAACGATTTTGATATAAAGGTCGTGCCATTTGGTGAAAAAAATGATGAGAAAGTTACGAGGGTTTTTAACATAACGGCATTACCAATTTCTCTAGTTTATTGTTATCTAGTTTATTGTTATTTGTATTTCACAATTAATTGGTTAAATAAAGAATAACTTTTATCATTAAATTATACGCCTGAAATTCACTGGAGGCGGTCTCTCCTCCTTCATTTCTTGGCGCAAAATAGGTTGTTTTCGACTCGCAAAATCATGCCATAATCGTCGTATTTAATAATTCATAACTAAATTACAATAAACTTTATTTTATGTTAATTCAGGTTCAAATGTACAAATCTTCCAAATCCAGTCGAGTAGATGCATTTCTCTCGTCGAGACGAGCGATTTTGATATAAAGATCGTGCCATTTGGTGAAAAAAATGATGAGAAAGTTACGAGGGTTTTAACATAACGGAATTAACATTTTCTCTAGTATATTGTTATCTGCATTTCACAATTAATTGGTTAAATAAAGCATAACTTTTATCCTTAAATTATACGCCTGAAATTCACTGGAGGCGGTCTCTCCTCCTTCATTTCTTCGCGCAAAATAGGTTGTCTTCAACTCGCAAAATCATGCCATAGTCACCGTATTTAATAATTCATGACTTAATTACAATAAACTGTATTTTCTGTTAATTCGGGTTCTAAAGTACAAATCTTCCAAATCCAGTCGCTTGGCTGCATTTCTTTCGTCGAGACGAGCGATTTCGATATAAAGGTCGTGCCATTTGGTGAAAAAAATGATGACAAAATTACGAAGGTTTTAACATAATGGGATTACCATTTTCTCTAGTTTATTGTTATCTGCATTTTACAATTAATTGGTTAAATAAAGAATAATTTTTATCCTTAAATTATACGCCTGAAATTCACTGGAGGGGGTCTCTCCTCCTTCATTTCTTGGCGCAAAATTGGTCATTTTCTACTCACAAAATCATGCCATAATCACCGTATTTAATAATTCATGATGATTGAATTTTTTTTTTCTCCATTTACCTTGTCAATAATCAATATTAGGTAGTACAAATACATTGAGATTCTTGTGGCACATAATCGGTACATATCGAGAGGTGAAGGTTCATGAGCACAAAGCATTGTGCCATTTTTTACCCTCGTGTTCTTCATTTACTGCAAATTCTCCAAAATTAATTAACATAAAAACAGGGTGCTTAATGCAATTTTTCATATGATCCATTGATATACCTCACATTGATCTCCTGCATGAAAATGGAGATAAAACTATCAAATAAATTGTGTTGTCCATTTAAGTTATTTGGGTGTGTGTTGGGATCGTGTTGGTTAGATTGTCCTGCCCAATTTTGTTTTTGTTGTCCATTTGGTTGGTTTTGTGCCATCATTTTGGGTTATCATGTGGTTCTGCAAGGAGATCATGAAATGTCAATTTATTCTGAATTTGTATGCGGTCTTGGAGATGATTTATCTGATTTCAATTTGTCTCTTAATGTTTTTGAGCTCATGATAACAAATATGACAAGTATACTAAGATTTAATTCAAGTTGTAGCGACCAAGATTTATTTTGGATGAGCATTGTGTGTATTTCAATTTGTCTCTTAATGTTTTTGAGCTCATGATAACAAATATGACAAGTATACTAAGATTTAATTCAAGTTCTAGCGACCAAGATTTATTTTGGACGAGCATTGTGTGTATTTCAATTTGTTCGTTACCTTTTCTAGGCCGAAGACGACAAATATATTGAGATTTGGTTCAAGTTTTAGCAACCAAGATTTATTTTGGATTGACATTATTTGTGCTCCTCGAGTTTTTTGCTCGAGTTGTAGTAATTTAGTGTTTGCTTCAAACAAATTTAGGAGTGCTCCTTGAATACGATTCTTTCATGAAAAGATATGTGGAGCTTAATTTTTTGGTAAGGGACAAATATTGAAATATAAAATGAACGAAGGAAGTGCAATTTCATATGTGGTTATACAGTGATGTTTTTTGTTGAGCAAATATGTAAATGATAATTTTAAATTATTGTTGTTATGTATAGTTTCATTAGCAGGTGCAGTATTGTATACTGATAAATAAATAAATACAATCTCAGCTTTTCTTGGTTGTGAGCATAAATTAAGTCCATTCATTATTTATTTTTTGTGAAATTATCGATTCATTAATTTAAATGCTCTCAAGGGTTTGCTTTGTTTGTTATGTGTTGCTTTCTGGTGCAACTGATGGGTTGTCCAAAGTTTGGTTTTTGGCTTCCGATGGAAAGATTAACAAGTTTTGTTAGCATGAAACTTTTTGGGTTGTAATTAAACTTCAAAGGATTAAAAGGCTCTATTAACATGAAATTGCAATAGTCTAGTCGGTTGCGCGGAACATGGTTCGTTGTTTATTTTTCTCTTGCTGCGAATTGAGCAATCTTGGAAACGGCTATCTGATTTCCATTAATTTCTTATTGTTTTTAAGCTGATGACGACGAACGTGAAGATATATATTTCCAAGGCTTATTTTTTTTCCTAAGAAACAGAGATCGAAATACCAACAAAAATGAATCAAATGTAATTTCATGTTTAATTCTATGATGGTGTTTTTGTTGGATAAACGAAAATAATAATTCTCAAATATTGTGTTTTTTTTTTATTTCATGGACTGTTTCTTTTCAAATCATGTATTATGTACTAAAAATTAAATGAATCCATTAATTCAACTGCTCTCGTGGTTTACCTAAGCTCCTCAAGCTTTTTGATTGAGTCCTACCATCTTACTGTTTGTTTCAAATAAATTGAAGATGCTCCTTGAACACGATTTTTTCAGGAAAATATATTTGTGAGACTTAACTTTTTGGCAATGAACAGAGATTGAAATAGCAAAACAAATGAAAAAGATGCAATTTCATATTTTGTTCTATTATGGTGTTGTTTGTTGAGTAAAGGAAAAAAATAATAATGAAATATTATGGTTTCTTATAATATTACGAACTCTGTCTTGCAAGACGTGTGTTGTGTATTGACAGAAAAAAATTTCACGATGTCATGACTATGAGGAAAAATTATATGTATTCATTGATTTTACTTGCTCTCACGGTTCGTCTCATTTACTATGTGTTCTTTTCTCTTGCAACTCATGAGTTGTTGAAATTTGAAAAGAAATGATTAAAAGGCTTTATTATGATAAAAATTTCTGAGGTGTAATGGAAGGATCAAAAGGCCCGATTAACATGTATGGTCTGACTAATTCTTTTCTTTTCCGCTGGTACGGAAACGAATTCAGGTCGAATTTGTGAAATGCGAACAAAAAATATGAGGTTACCAAATTAATTTTTCTCTTATTGATAAGGCAGTTTTTACCGGTTATGTTATAACTTATTTATAAAGTTATTATAAAAATGGGGTTTATACACCTTCTGTGCATAACAACTATCATTAACATATCATTATAATCATCATCATCATCATCACCGTGTATGCTTTTGAAAATTTTTACAACTTTAACAGACAACATCGCAATCTGAACGTTCGAAAATTTAGAAATTTGCTCGATTATTTTCTTTTTCTTCATCGATGATGACTATTAAACTTGAGGATAGATACGAACATATATAAGAGTTAATTTCTGAGATGTTAATGATACATGATAATTTGACAATTTTTAAGGAATATGCATGATAACTTCCAATTTTTAAGGGTGTCCATGATATTTTTAGAATTTGTAGATGTTTAGGCAAATTTATACATTTCGAGTCAATACATAATGCAATACATGTTTAAACATGTCAAATATTAATATGTAGTAATTTCGAGGAAACTAAGAATTTTACAAAAATGATATATATTTTTTCTGACTCACATTCAAGTAACTAGGTTATGACACATTAACAAGTTAACTTTCCTATTAGTTTACGACCTTTCATGCAACATCTAAAACATATGTTTTGCACCCTTTTGTATATTATCATTTGATCGATTTTCTTGTGTTCGTGTCAATTATAATTTTGACCTTGTACTTGTATGCACCCTTCAATTATGAGAATGAACAAACTTATTTATGTATAAAAATATATTATTTTGCTTATCTAAAGATATGAAAATAATAAATCAAATGTTTAGGATAAGTCTCTCATCATTTTACAAAGTATTATTAGGAAGCAAACATAAAAAGGCCCAAATATAAATCATAACTTATATTCGGCCTAATAATAACGAATCCAGCTTGTTTGCTCATATGTGATATGTCCCTTCCCTCAGGTCCTCTCTTCCATCGTCTTTCTGCCCCAACCGATCAAACTGAGTAAACAAACGAACAATCAAAAAAGACGAGAACAAGGCTATATAACAAAATAGGCAAACGACCAAAGGGGAAATCGAAGAGGAGAAAGAAGGAGAAATACGAAAAAGAGAATGAGCGTAATCGACATTCTCACCCGCGTGGATGCTATATTTAAGAAGTACTACAAGTATGACGTCGAAAGGTTGAATGCCAGCAATGTCTCAGGCGATGATCAGTTCGCCCGCCTTTTCGCCTCCGTTGAGTCAGACGTCGAGACTGCCCTCGAGGTAGGTTTTGAATTTTTCCGATTTTGAGTTCGATTTGGTTGTTGGATATGGATTGGGTTCGATTTTTGAGAAAAGGAATTGGGATGAAATCGGGAATGGTTGCGATTTTGGTCTTGATGGGTTTTTTTTGTAAATTTTGGGTGATTATTGGGTTCTCTATTGGCGTAGAAATTGATATAGCCTAGATTTGATGATTTAAACTTTGATTTGGTTGTCAGGTCTATTTGATTATTCATAATTTTGTATTTTTTTTTTTAATTTAGAAAGCCGAGATGTCAGCCAATGAGAAGAACAGAGCAGCAATAGTTGCATTAAATGCTGAAATTCGTCGGATCAAGACTCGATTGATGGATGAGGTCCCGAAGCTTCAAAGATTGGCCCTCAAAAAGGTACAAATTCTTAATCTTGTACATATCTCATGTTTAATCTTCTCTAAAATCTACATTTTCTCGATGATTTACAGGTGAAGGGTCTGACAAAAGAGGAACTCACCATACGCACGGATTTAGTAGGAGCATTGCCAGAGAGAATCCAGTCAATACCAGACGGTACCGCTCAGGCCAAACAATCTGGAGGCTGGTTCGCATCTGGTTCTCGCCCCACCAGTGAAATAAAATTCGATTCAGGTCCTAACACAACTTTCTCCCATTTAATTAATTACCATTTCATAATTGAGGAGCTTTTTTGTGCAACTTAATCGTAATGCAGGGTTATAGTTGCAAATTTTGCTTGCTTATTTGTTTTGTTTGTGGGTGTAGATGGAAGAATGGATAACGATTATTTCCAGTCAACAGACGAATCGAATCAATTTAGGCAAGAATATGAAATGCGTAAGATGAAACAGGCAAGTTTTTCTATTTCTCAATCTGGTCTTCGGTACCGTTCCAAGAGAACCGGTACGTGATATATACCAAGATAATATATCGGTACCAAGCCCTTACTGTGTTTACGAATATTTTTGCAGGATCAAGGTCTTGACGTTATCTCTGAAGGTCTCGATACGCTCAAAAACATGGCCTCTGATATGAACGAGGTTAACCCTAATTTTTCCTATATTTATTATTATTTTTTGGATGTAATAATTAACGAGTATTTTTTTTTATTTGGTAATATAGGAGCTAGATAAGCAAGTTCCGTTCATGAACGAGATCGAGACAAAGGTACCACAATTTCGTTATTTTGGTTATGAAATTAATTTGATAAATTTTAGGTGTTAAAATGAATTTTATGTTTTGATATTAGGTCGACAAAGCAACTGCAGACCTGAGAAATACAAACGTGAGACTCAAGGACACTGTTAATCAGGTAAGCTAATTTGCTTTCTATATAAATTTCATCGCAGATTTTATAATTATAATATAAATGATCAATAAGCTAATTTTATTACATTTTTTTTGTATTTAATTTATACAGTTGAGATCGAACCGTAATTTCTGTATCGACATCATCTTACTATTCGTTATTCTCGGAATCGCTGCATATCTCTACAAGTGAGTTTATTTCCCTATAATTCATATTTTTGCATTCCCTTTTTTACTAATTTATAAATTGGCGTGTTTTTTGTTTTGTCTTGTAGTGTGTTGAAGAAATGAGATGCGTTCGTATTAGCGAGTTGAAGGTACTGGAGATATCCAGATATACGAGAAGAATGTACTGGAGGCTATATAATGAATTAACGAACAAATTCAGTTCAGCAACAGAAGAGCCGTTGGGATCCTGTGTGATTGGCATAGTTAGCAAGTTAATTGTGTAACTGTGACTCTGTGTGTGGTGAATCACTACCCTACCACATCCTCAACTGAAGAGCCGTTGTGTCACGACCCGAAAATAAAAAAAAATCGTGACCAACATACTTACCTTAAATAAATGAGCATTAGCAGAGTCAAAACACACAATACGAAAACCAGTTGGCATAAATATTCTACGATCTACAAGTACACAATATACATACGGTGGGCATAAACAAATACAACTAAAAACCAATATGGTAACCGGTGATCGCAACTCCGCTACGCTCGTAATCTACACGAATGCCACTGCCACCTCAAGTGCTACCTGAAAATGTTGGCTGAGAGTTAGACAAGTAAAATAATATTTAATTATTATTTACTCGAAACGACCACCACGACAACCTACTACGAGGACTACCACGATGACCGACTACTACAACTAACACGAAATCTGCAAAAATACGACAACAACCACTACAGAATTCTCAACGTGAAACCACAACGATAACAACACGGGACTAACTCATAGACTAATACCTCGGATCAGCTTGAGGTAAAAGTCAACCACAACAACCACTACCACAACTATGATCCTGCAAATACGGTAACAACAGCCACCGATAAAAATCATTGCAATCGTCCAAGAAAAGCCTCCGGTCTAAATCTCCAAGCATGAACATGAAAATCCACCTACATATTTAAATATGGGTACTCTAAATCGCAACATTTCGACTCATATCAATTCTTACCAAAATTGCTTTTCCCGAATAATAACTACTACTTCTAAAATCCAAATCCTTCAGAAATCCATCCACCATCTTTGAAGCGTATTCAACTCCTTTTGCGTAAAGAAATATTTCGAGCTCTTATGATCCATGGAAATCTCGAACTTCTGCCATGTAGAGACCTCCAACTATTTCCATTTTGCACAAAACACATCCAAATTCATAATAAGACGTATCACTTCAAACTACAAGACCATCTCCACCCGAAAGAATTATTAACCACTTCTTTAACTCCTCGAATCTTTCGTCAAAATTTTCATTCCATATAAATTTAATATTATTCCGCGTCGACCATGTATTAGGCAAATAAATTTCGAAAATTAATTCCTTCATAAACCCTCTACACTAATCAACAAGACCGAGTAACATCCGAGTATCGATCATATTTGAAGATTACTTCCAATAAAGAATTTCTTCCATTTCTCCAAATCTACAAAACTACCTTCACCGGCTATTACAATCCAATGAAATACCTTCACCAAAAACTCTGAACCTCAATCCAAAAATTGCATTTGCTTTCCTTAGCTTCACATACAACTTCTTCTCGCTTCAAATATCGACCCACCTCCCTCAATCTTCATTTCCACACACTTCTTCAACTTTGTACGAGAGGCTTCAAGAACTCCCGGATTTCCTTCACTTGCCTCTTTACACTTTCCTTCCTCGTCTCACACTACTTCAGCCACCAAAAATGACATTGCGGCCTTACTTCTTTGTCCACTACATTTGTCTAACTATTGTACAAAACAACACACACTCCACATCATTCACACTTCTACTAGATATAAAAGGGCACACTCGACATCCATCTCATCTAATGCACTGAGAAACACACACTCAACCCTTTCTGTCCGAGCATAAATTCCGGACACACTTCCACACTTTCTAACACTCACTTCTTGCATCACGCAGTGCAAATTGCTATACTTCACTAAACCACTCTCATTCTCCAATACTGTCTCTCCATCTTGCATTGAAATCGCGAGCTTTTGTTCATTGTCCATTCAAATGAAAGTAGATTGTGTTGTTTGTTACACGCATCAACAAACTCCTTATAGCTAACAAAATTAAATTGGACAGGTGCACATCCATACACACTACTACATACTACAAAATAATTTTCTTCCGATTTAACACGTTGGGATCCTGTGTGATTGGCATAGTGTGGTGAATCACTACAACTACCCCATCCTCAACTGAAGAGCCCTTGGAATCTTCTGTGACTAACGATAGCTCGAGCTTAGCCCAATTGGCCTGATAAACTCATTGTTGAATAGTAAACCCTCAATAAAATTTTGTAACAATTTGGGCCCATTTATACTGAACTCTAATAGCCGTTGGGATCATTTGGGCCCATTTTTGGCCCAATTGGCCTGCTAGAGTGCTAGGGGCCTCATAAATCACATGTTATACGAGTCCGAGGAAATGACCGGTCGCAAATTCTCCAATCCAAACACTAAAATTTTGCAAAAAGAAAAAAGGAACTTATTTTTTTTGTATTGTTATTTTCATATTTGAGTTTTACTGAAAATAATGTATGAATAAATACAAACTACATGACACTTCATGTTTTGTTCAAGACTGAACAGTGAAACCACCAATAGCCAGGGGTGGCCCAATAGGGTAGGCGGACTCGGCCAACGCCGAGAGCCCACAAATCCACCAGGCCCTTTCATATATATTAGGTAGTATATGTATATTAGGTAAAAGATATTTGTTTGCAAGTAATTTAAAACGTCAATACATTCAGAGGATTCCTTTCCCTACTAAGAATTCTCCATTTGTTTACTATTTATATTTCTAGAGATTGCTTTCCTTGTTTGCTCGTGATTGTGAATATCTTATAATGAATAAATTTGCAACAAACCTGCAGTTGATTTCTACCAAAATTATTTCGATTCTACAAGAAATTTGTCTGGAGACCCTTTCGAAATTTCTCCAACAAGTCTGCAACATTTCAGCAACAAATCTGCTGCAGTTTCTTCAAAAATAATTTCGATTGTCCAGCAAATCATTGAAGGTGCTTTTCTTGTTTTTTGTCTCTTTTTCTAATTATGTTAATTGTATTTGTACTATGAACTATTGAACTATTTTGGACGATTTCAACATTTCGTTGTGGATATATGTAGATCTAACAAAGTTGATGTTAATATCTTTTGCTGATTTCTCCTATTTTTTGTAATTGTTGTTTAATATCCTTACCATTTTAATACTGCCACGATTGTTCTAATTGATGTGTGTGATTTCTTAATTGTAATACTTAAATCAACTTTTAAAAGGATTATGGATGATGTTTTGTCCAATTAAGCGACTGATCGGCTGCGATTTCATTTCTCTAATTATTGAATCCAATTATATTGCTTCCAATTATTGTAGAAACTTGAAGCACCAATTGGATGATTATCACACCCGTTTGACGATTTCCTTCTATTCTATTATCTCCAATTATCGCGGATCCTTGAAGGTTAATCTCATATTCTTTGTTCAATTCATCATTTTTTAGTTTTATTTTTTTATGACTTAAAAAGCCAATTTGATCTCAGTTTTGCTCTACGGCATCGAAAACTAAAATCCGCAAATCGACAAGGCCAATTTGACTTTTTGATTAAAGACTCAAATCAACAATCGGCAAATCTGACTCTTCAAAACACTTTCCTCATCAAATGCTTCTGCTCCAAAAATTTTTTTTATTGGTTATTGAAATGCTGGCTATTATATGACATTAATGCAATCAGTAAAGGTCTACAATCGATGATGCGTTAAATAGTATACAAAAATATTTTGTTAAATTATGTTAAGTAAGAAAGTCTTTTTTTAATTTTTGCCGAGAGCCTTTCGGGACCTTGAGCCGCCCCTGCCAATAGCCAATAGGCCAATCAATCTGATAATGTGGTTCATACATAATTAGAGAGAGAAAGAGAGGTCAACTATCTTGTAAGACACATGGGTGAGCTTAGGAGAGAGACACAGTGGTTAAGTTCCTACAGAGATGAGAATCCACTGTTGATGTAAGGTCGAGATTTGAGAGAAACATATCAAACTTTTTTTTCACCTTTTAGTCTTTTCATTTTAGAAGAATCAATTACAATTGAGTGTTATTCATTACTCACATCAAGTCAACCAAATAGATAGATGGAACAAAAATGATTCATACTTTTAATGGAAAAAACTATGAAAAGTGTATTGAACCCTAAGTACCAAAACAATAAGAACAAAGGAAATATTCTTAAACAACCCTAAATTTATGTATATTTCTAAAAAAAATGTTTAGATAACTCATTTTAACCTGTAAAAAATCTTGAAGGAACCCCAAAATTTGTGAATATTAAAAAAACTTCATACATTTTTAGATTTTTTTTTTATGCAAATACTTTTTATTTGGTTTTTGCCAAACATTATTTTATGCATAAAATAATATTGAACTTAAAATAAAATCTCGAAATATAACCAAAGAAAGATAAGTCGAATCTCTGATGAGATCTTATAGTATTTTTCGAGGATTTTTGGTAATTTGCAGTCAATTGAATTGGGATGTTATAGCTTCGTTATAGCACGCAATAGCGAGCAACAATTAAAACACAACGCCTCAATTTACTAAACAACGGTGTTATATTATCGAGTTATCATATGATCTCTATAACA
Organism: Luzula sylvatica; assembly: GCA_946800325.1. Lineage (NCBI taxonomy): Eukaryota > Viridiplantae > Streptophyta > Magnoliopsida > Poales > Juncaceae > Luzula > Luzula sylvatica. Next base: position 74,545,957 of record OX326956.1, on the reverse strand, counting down.
CTTACATCAATGTTTACACTAAACTATGACTTTCCACAACTTCAAATAGTTTAATATAAAAAAAACTAGTGATGTCTCCAAGAGTCTTGATGATGTGAACATGATTTAACTCATGAAAATTTAACACATAAATGCATGATTTAATATTTTATTTATGTTTTAATTATTTTAATTTATGATTGAATGTCAAATTAAAAAGTTAATTCATGAATTAAAATATTAATTCCTAAATCGTTAAATCATATTTACATCATCTAGACTCTAAAAAGAGAGAACACTTTCATATAAGAAAACTTCGATCTATATACATTATGTATAGATCAAACTCGAAGAAATGAAAGATTTGCCTTGTTTTTTCCCAATCCCAACGACGTGCACTAAAGCCAATAAAGATGGAGAGATTGACTTGTATGAACACACCACACCTGAAATACACACAATCCATTGACATTACAATTGTTTCTTCTCTACATTTCTTCACAAACTATGATTATATTTCGATCTTCCCCACATTTCAAACAATGAAATTAAAATGCCAAGGGGTGTTTGATATCTAGTGTTTATCTTTAGTGTTTGATATCAACAAACACTAGTTATGCGTATTATTGTCAAATCCTTCTTTCTCTCTTCCAAAATATAATCATAGTTTGTGAAGAAATATCGATGTTTATTAAAGCATATAGATCCCAAATATCAAACACTAAAGCCAAATATACGTGCTTAATTGTTAACAATACATACAATTCCTTAGAAATAATTATGACTAACATTAACAATTTAGCCCCTTGGTCTCACTCTAACCTTAAGCCCCTCTTGCATGTGAAGTATTATAGAAAACTAGCGTTTTACCCGCGCATTTGCGCGGGTTTTTTGTTGATCATTTTCGTGTTTTTTTTTTTTTTTTTTTTTTTTTTTCAAACTTTCTTATGGTTATATATTAGGCTTTCCTGAATTTTTTGGGTGTTGAATGTGCGTTGTAATTGCGTGATATTTGTTATTGTTTCTCTATTGTGTGTCAAGTTGAAAATATTTTTGAGTGATTTATAAAATCCACGTATAGTAGCATAAATTATGAAAATATTAGGTGTTCATAATATTACATAACTTATCTTACATAATAGATATTGTTGCATTTTACAAAAGGGAATACTTCAATAGGCATTAAATCTTGATAGTTTTCTATCTTACATCGACAATCCATAAAGGCAAAATTAGTGCACAAAAAAAGAATCTAGACCTTGTTACAAAATACTGGATGGAGTATACACAGCCGCCGATTGAATAGTCGACGATCTCGGTGCCAAAAATAGCTCCCATAGCCGCTGACGAAACCAAACAATATCATACAAATCTCATTCACTTGTTCCTTGCAAGACAAAGACAAAAATCGAAAAAAACATAAATTAGCTCTCTTTATATCCCGATAATAACTAATTGAAATTGCAAAAATGCTAATAAATAATTACCTAAAAAAAACAACCTTGAAATGACCGCAAACCGCAAATTAGCTCTCTTTACAGTCCCCTTCTCTGAACTGGTACGCACCAGCATTGGTATGTACCAGAATTGGCACACGTGAAGCCCTATATCGGCCTCTTGCAAAGTTGGTACGTCGTTGGTACCGTCTCCGTTCACAGCAATTACTTCATTCCGGGAAGAAGGCTCCTCAATTTAAAAAAAAAAAAAAGAAAAAAAAACATAAATAATATGAAAATGTAAAACAGAAATGATAATAATAATAAATGGTTTTTTTTTTTTTTTTGCAAATTTTGTGTCGAAATACAATTTGCCCATACCGTACTGCCTGGAATTGGACGGGAGCAAGAGGCGGCCAGGAAGTATCCGAAGTCTACTCGGGACTGAAATTGACAAAAATTAAAATGTTAATAATTAATGGACTTTTTTGCAAATTTTGCATTGAAACAATATTTACAAATTAATGGGCCCTTTTACAAATTAATGAAAATACCATTGCAGGAACATAAGTGCCGGTACCATGATACTGATTAAAATCCCCCTCGACATAACTACCAGAAGAGGGTACGACCACACCGCCAGAAAACCGATACAGGTACCGGTACGACCACGCCTGAAACGACTACTACCACACTGACAGAAAACCGATACCGGTACCGGCAGGACCACACTTGAAGCGGGTACGACCACACCGCCAGAAACCGATACCGGTAGACCAATCTTCCTCCTACTTTCAAGTAAAGTAACCCTGAAATTTCGTAAAATTTAATTTACATAGTTTACAAAATATTTTGGTTGACCTTCAAATTTTTTATGTCGTAAATATTTCCTTCGATCAGATTTGCAGCCAACTTCTCCAAGCTTATATGTGAATCATAACTATTGTACACTAAAAGAATTCTGCAATTTTACTCTCAGGCCCCTGTCAGATGGGTAATTTGCATCAAGTATGAACTCAACAATCAGCAAAACATTTATACTTCTCCATCGAATCGCCCCGAGAAGTCACTTCAAGGTCACCATTCCCACTTTGTTAGCTCCCAGACAAATATTTTCAGAAAAAATACTCTTCAAAAAAGACCATTTGAATGCTAAGATTCAATCTAAACAAATTAAAAATTAACACGAAAAAAATGAATCAATCGAGCAAGAAAGAAGATCATTGACCTGGTGGCAGTATCTTGTCGAGCATCGACCTGGTGGCCATCCGTGAAAATATGGCTTAGTTTTCTCTGCACCCACCCCTACAAAAATATTAAGGAAAATTATGAAATATCAAATTTACCCTTTGAAGGAAAATTATGAAATATCATTAATAACGCATACCAACCACGACGAATCCTGAATTGGAGAACAAATAGCAAAAATCAGACATCAAACAATAAAGAAACAGTGAAGGAACAATTTGAACCCTGAAATTGAGGGAAAAAATGATAATTGGACCAAAAACAGCGAAATTATTTGAGAAAGAGTGAATATGAAGCTGGAAAACCTGAATTTCAGCAAGAACTATCATTAATAATGCATCAAGCACCTTAAACCCGAAAACTGAGAAGAGAAAAAAAACTTAAATTACTTGGAAGATAGTGAAATCGCCTCAATAACGATGTAGACGAAGCAAGACTCGTAAATCGATGAACACAGAGGAGGTCCAGCCGGTTGCAAAGAATATTCGAGATCGTCTTGAACACAGAGGAGGTCCAGCCGGTTGCAAAGAATATTCGAGATCGTCTTGAACACAGAGGAGGTCCAACCGAGAAATGCAGAGAAGGCTGGGCCGGCTGCAAAGAAGGTTGAAGATCACGTCGAACGACTCGGCATCGGCATCGGCGACGGCCGGTACCCGCTCTCCTTTCTCTCTCGTCAGAATTAGCAAAACCCTAGATACAATCGAAAAATGGCGTGATACGGAATTTATTTAGAGAACTGCTACAGTAACTACGCCATACAGTAACTGCTACAGTACCTACGACGTGGAAGCGGGATTTTACGGCCCAATGTTACCGATTAGAACTATCTATAATTTCGGCCTCGCAACAAATCCAGGTACCAAATGGAAGTAGTCGGCAAGAGGAAAGAAAAGTATTCCAGTTTGTTATGTTAACTGGGAAAACAAGTTCTATTTTTTCCAAATTCCAAAATTTTAGAAATTGGGGATTGAAGTCCAGAGTTTTATATTGTTCATATATAGATTAGAGGGTATTTAGGATGTAGTGTTTTAGTTAGTTAGGGCAAATATCCTTATCATAAATATAATATAGAAGTAGGACATAATAGCCTACTCTATTTTTCTCTAAAAAAAAAAACAAATCCAGGTACCACCTCAAATCGGTATCGTTTCATGAGAGCGGCAACGACATCCTTCATTTGGGTAAATGCCAAGTCTTTGCCTAAACAACTTCTGGTCGTCCAGAATTAAATGACAGAAATTTGTAACTCGGTTCATATCGGATCTTACCCGACTCGGATAACCACCTTTCTGGTTTGAATTCTGTGCAATCTTTACCCCATATTTCCTCCATTCTGGCCATAGCATATGTGGAGAACATAATCCTTGTTGTAGGGCCGACTGGTACGCCAGTTGGTAAAACATCTGGCTTCGATGCCGTCTTGTGCTCGAATGGTACCGGTGGGTATAACCGGATTGACTCGCACAGAGCTGAATGCAGGTACACCAGCTTTTTGAGCTCAATTGCACTAGGAAAACTAAAATGATCTGCTACTAGTAACTTGAGTTCTTCCAAAATCTTATCCTCTACATGCGGGGTCTTGTACAAGAGGTAGAAGAACCATGTAAATGCTGAGCTCGTCGTGTCGCGACCTGCCACCATCAAATTAAGGGTCGTATCTCTTAGAAATGTATTAAAATCCTCTACTTTTTTACCAACTTCACTTTCGCAATTCAAGTAAGAACTCAGCAAATCAAACTTCACTTTACCGTTTTCAAAACCATTAATACCATATGATCCATATCTCTTTTTCTCGACACATACTGCGCGATAGTATCGTCTATGATCTCACAAGCCTAACACTGCTACGCATTCGCTTGTAACTTCCGAAATTGTATTTCTTCTCAAATTTCAACCAAGGTTTTGGAGTGATATGACGATAGAACAATATCTCCTTGTGGTAAACGACGACAATGGTTAAGAAAATGACGATATTGCCCTTGTGATAAGCGACGACGAAGATGGTTTTCCATTCTCGGAGACCAAGAAGAGCGAAGAGAAGACCGCCGAGGAGGACGGCAAGAAGAGGAAGAATGACGAGTCTACCCTCGAGACTAATCGAGTTGTGAAGAACAAAAAGAAATTGAAGAATAAGAAGAACACAAGAAGGGTAAAAAGGTCAATGTCTCCGAAACAGAAGAATCTGAGAAGTCCAAGGAGGAAAACAAAGCACTACCAGAGGTGGAAAATAACGACGTACCAGTTGAAGGCGAAGCGGTACCAGCGGAGGAAAAGAAAGAAGGGAAAAAGAAGAAGAATAGGAAGGCTGAAAAAGATCCAAGCAAGAAGGAAGAAAAAGACGAAAAGGAAAAGGACGAAGAAAAACCGGCGCAGAAAACTCGTACTTCTGCAAATGGGTTGATTATCGAGGAGATCTCGATGGGTCGACCTGATGGAAACGCGCCAGTCCCAGCAACAAGGTATTTTTATTAATTAATTAATTAATTATTATTATTATTATTATTTTTTTAATTTTCAATAAAAATGTTTGGTTCTTATGAAGGTTTCTGTGAACTATATTGGAAAGTTAAAGAGTGGAAAAATATTCGACTCTGATGTTGGTTATGTTAGTCAAAGACCCTTCAAATTTCGGCTTGGCATTTTTTATTCTGCATTTTTTGAGTATTTATTAAGCGTTAATATTATTATTTCTGTATTTAAACAATTATTTCTATTTTTTTTGCAAACAAAAAAATTATTTCTATTTTAAATAGGTATAGGACAGGTCATCAAGGGCTGGGACGTTGGTGTAAATGGTACGATAATTTTATCTTAATAATAACTAAAGCTAATTTTGTCATAATATTTTTTTACTTCATATTATATTTTAGGTATGCGTGTTGGGGACAAAAGGAGGCTTACGGTACCGCCATCTGTGGGGTAATTTTGGTCTTTATTTTCTTATTCTATTATCTTAATTAAATTTCTAAAAGAAAATGAAAAATTTATTGATTAATTATTTTTGATAGATATGGAGATCAGAAAGTTGGAATGATACCGAAGGGCTCGTGGGTCATTTTTGACGTGGAGATAGTTGGCGTGAACTAAAGTATCCACATTAAAATTAGTTTGGCACAAATTATTTGTTTTGCTGCTTTAAAAGATAATTTGGCACAAATTTTTGTTAGTAAAAAACACGTTATACCTTTTTGTTATGTTATGATGGTATTTTGTCGTCAAAGTTTTGTAAAAATCAACTTGAGGACTTGAGATGTTTGCCTTTGAATTGAGTATCTTTAACATAATACTAGCTTTGTGCCCGCGCAATTGCGCGGGATGTTTTTTATATAATTATTTAAATAGAATTAACACGCATGCGTTTGAACTAAATAAATCTAATCATGATATATTAACAAATATCATGATGTCAATAGATGCATAAGGTTCATGAAATTAGTCTATCGCATATATTATTTTCTAATATAATTTGTATAAATAGCATTTGCTTATGTGTTTCCAAAATCGATTAATATAATCATGACATATTCGCAAATTTTAATATGTATGTAAAATAGGAAACAAAGACCAAATGTAAAATAAGGAAAAATGATCAAAATTTAAAAAAAGACCGAAATGTAAATAAAAAGGACCAAAATGTAAAAAAAAGGACCAAATGTAAATTAGAACTAAAAAGGACCAAAATATAGATAAAATGGACCAGAATATAAATAAAAAATATAAAAAAGGACAGAAATGTAAATAAGAAAGGACCAAAATGTTAATAAAAAGGATCAAAATATGTAAATTAAAACAAAAAAGGACCAAAATGTAAATAAAAAGGACCAAAATATAAATTCAAAAATGTAAAAAAGGACCGAAATGTAAATAAAAAGCACCGAAATGTAAATAAAAAGGACCAAAATATAAATTAAAACAAAAAAGGACCAATATATATATAAAAAGGAGCAAAATGTAAATTAAAAAATATTTTTGTACACAAAAGCCCTTGATGGCGTGGAGGCATATAATTGCAAGAATTTTCTCTACTTTATACATAAGATAAAAGTAATGCCTAAAACATGAAATAAATTATCAACGGTCATAATCAAAATATTGAAAATGACGAAATTACCCCTCAATGAATGTAGCTGAGTATTGTGGCCATTTTGAAGTAGTCTTCCGGGTATAATACTGATCTCCACCTCGTCGCACTCAAAAACCATTCCATTCTGCCCAAAACGCGAAAGAAATTATCAACATTTAGAATCAAAATATTGTAAATGACGAAAATACTCCTCGCCGAATGCAACTTAGTATCGTGGACATTTTTATGTAGTCTTGTGGGTTTAATTTTGCTCTCCATCTCCCTCGCACTCAAAGCCATTCCATTCTGCCTGAACGAACTCGTTTTGGTTGCACCAATCATAACCAAAATCATGGTCTCTAGTCAGGATAAAATTACCATAGTACCCTGGTCCTGCAAAGGTCTCGAATTTGTTTCTCTCTTTTCGATTTCCCGAAACATAGCAAAGTCCCAACGTTTTTCCGAATCTGGTGTACTTATGACAAATATTTCAAAAAAACCCTGTCTTTTAAAAAAAATAGAATTATCACATATATCCCTAGTAAATATGAAACTTATATACCCGTATAAATATATGAAAATAATGATATAATTTGACCAATATAAAAAGTCTATATTTAAAAAAAAACCAAAAATTTGCATGAATACCCCTACAAAAATCTGAAATTACCATATATAACCCTATAAAAATATGAAAGTAATGATATCATATGAGAAATATTAAAAAAAAAAATTGAAAAATATAATATATGTATGCTAATATAAATCGAAAATTAATGATATAATATGAGAAATTGAGAACTATCACAAAATGTTTGTATGTTTTAAAAAATTTGGAACTATGATGTATCCCCTACAAAAATATATATCTTAATCTAAATCGGAAATTAATGATATAACATGAGAAGTTGAGAACTATCACAAAAAGCTTCTATGTTTTAAAAATCTGAAACTATGAGGTATCGCCCTACAAAATATTAATTATCATATATATATCCCTATATAAATCTCAAATTGATGATATAATATGTGAAATAAAATAAAAATTGTATTTGAAAAAATAAAAAATTAGCATGCATACCTCTGGAAAAAACATAAATTATTCTATTTATCCTTATAATAAATTCTGAATTAATGATACAATATGAGAAATATTTTAAAAAATATGAAATTATCATGTATAACCTTACAAAATATGATATTACCATATATACCCCTATAATAATCTTAAAATAATGATATCGCATGAGAAATATTTAAAAAGTCGTTACATTTAAAAAAACTGAAATTGTTATAAGATAGAAAAATCTTAAAAAACCCATATATTTACTGAAATTTGCAAAAATAAATAAATTTATGAATAGTTTATGAACAGTAACAGTATTTATGAAGAGTACACATTTGAATTAAATAAACAAATCCGAAACTATGTTTTGAAAAATTCGAAACTACATTTTATGAACAGTACATTAAGTTGAGAACTATCACAAAAATCTTCTATGTTTTAAAAAATCTGAAACTATGATGTATCCCTCAACAGAAAAATATTAAAAGGACCATAATGTAAATAAAAAAGGACCAAAGTGTAATTTTTTTTTTTTTACAAATAGGCCCCTGGCGACGTGGCTTAATGAGGGGGCAGCAAATTTTTTAATTTTAAAACTTTGAAGGACCAAAATGTAATTTTTTTATAAAAAGAGGACCAATTTGAGGCCCCTGGACCAAAATGTAAATTTTAAAACTTCGAAGGACCAAAATGCAAATATGAAGGACGAAAATGTAAAAAAAAAGGACCAAAACGGAATTTTTTTTAAAAAAAGGACCATAATGTAAATAAAAAAGGACCAAAATGTAAATTTTTTTTTTTACAAATAGGCCCCTGGCGACGTGGCTCATTGTGGGGGCAGCAAATTGTTCTACTTTAGTACTAAGTATAGATAGATATAGATTTGAAGGACCAAAATGCAAATATAAAGGACCAAAATGTGAAAAAAAAGGAGTAAAATGTAATTTTTTTTTAAAAAGAGGACCAATTTGAGGCCCCTGGACCATAATGTAAATTTTAAAACTTCGAAGTACCAAAATGCAAATATAAAGGACTAAAATGTAAAAAAAAAGGGTCCAAAATGTAAAGTTTTTTTTAAAAAAGGACCATAATGTAAATAAAAAAGGACCAAAATGTAAAAAAAAAAAAAAAATTACAAACAGGCCCCTGGCGACGTGGCTTAATGAGGGGGCAGCAAATTTTTTAATTTTAAAATTTGAAGGACCAAAATGCAAATATAAAGGACCAAAATGTGAAAAAAAAGGAGTAAAATGTAATTTTTTTTTAAAAAGAGGACCAATTTGAGGCCCCTGGACCATAATGTAAATTTTAAAACTTCGAAGTACCAAAATGCAAATATAAAGGACTAAAATGTAAAAAAAAAGGGTCCAAAATGTAAAGTTTTTTTTAAAAAAGGACCATAATGTAAATAAAAAAGGACCAAAATGTAAAAAAAAAAAAAAAATTACAAACAGGCCCCTGGCGACGTGGCTTAATGAGGGGGCAGCAAATTTTTTAATTTTAAAATTTGAAGGACCAAAATGCAAATATAAAGGACCAAAATGTGAAAAAAAAGGAGTAAAATGTAATTTTTTTTTAAAAAGAGGACCAATTTGAGGCCCCTGGACCATAATGTAAATTTTAAAACTTCGAAGTACCAAAATGCAAATATAAAGGACTAAAATGTAAAAAAAAAGGGTCCAAAATGTAAAGTTTTTTTTAAAAAAGGACCATAATGTAAATAAAAAAGGACCAAAATGTAAAAAAAAAAAAAAAATTACAAACAGGCCCCTGGCGACGTGGCTTAATGAGGGGGCAGCAAATTTTTTAATTTTAAAATTTGAAGGACCAAAATGCAAATATAAAGGACCAAAATGTGAAAAAAAAGGAGCAAAATGTAATTTTTTTAAAAAAAGAGGACCAATTTGAGGCTCCTGGACCAAAATGTAAATTTTAAAACTTCGAAGGACCAAAATGCAAATATAAAGGACGAAAGTGTAAAACAAAATGACCAAAACGTAAATTTTTTTAAAAAAAAGGATCATAATGTAAATAAAAAAGGACCAAATTAAAAATAAACAACATATGATTTTATTTTTGTGAACTTATATGTTTAAAATAAACAACTTCTTGTTGTTTATGGCCTTGAACTCAAAATAAACAATCATCCTCTAATGAGTAAAATTAGAATGTAGGCTAGTAGAGACTCTGGGCCAATAAACAATAAAGTCCAATTTGTGGTTTTTGGAAGGCGAATGCAAAAATAAACCACTTGGACTTGCAGGCCTCAATTTTGCATTCTCGGATAGAGACTTTTCTTTTGTTGATAATTTTATTTTTGAATATCATGGTGATTTCAAATTCACAATCAAATTTTTGTATGGTGCCTCAATTTTTTTGTTTTGTTTAAAATAGACCACTTGGGCTTGCACGCCTACATAGATGTCAAAATATTACTGTTCTTTTTATGTTGTTTTTGTTGTTTATGGTGCCTATGTTTTATGTCTGAAAAACAACAAAATATCTTACTACCTATGTTCTATACCTTAAAAACAACAAAACATCTTACTTTATCATAACTACACTACATCGAAATGACGACACCACACACGTGTCATTTTTGGCCATAATTTATAATTTACATCACAACAACGAAACAACAACAAAATATCTTAGCTGCTGATAAGGATACAAAATAATATTTTACACCAAGTCGGAGGTTGAAGGGTGTTCATCCTGGTTGCCACATTAGTGCTGTTCTTTTGATGACATATATTATAGCCGTCTATGTCTCCCTATATACTTTTGTTTAATTTGGTGGGTTTCTGTAATTAACATAATGGATTATTCCCAACCACTCTGGTTTAGTATGTCATATCATCATATAATTATTTAGATCATAATCATCATCATCATCATAATTTCGTCATCATCATCATAATATCATCATCATCATCATCATCATCATGTTGTGCGCTTCAAATTTCTTTTCATATATATATATATATATATATATATATATATATATATATATATATACAATTGTAGCAAACAAAAAATTTGTTGAAACGTTCGTACAAAGCAACAAGGCATTTGATGAGTCGAAAAACATAATCAACGGGTCCTACAAATAACAAAATAGAAATGTACAAACAACACAAACTGCAATTATCGAGCACAAATATGAATATTGAATGATAAATATGAGTATGAGCATAAAACATAAACGTGAAACATATAAGCATGGATACGGAAAAAACAAATTGGTCTAAACGTTCGCAAAAAGAAACAACGAGGTCTTTGATAAGTCGAACAACATATCAAACATCTCTTGCAAATATCAAAATAGGAATGTACAATAAACACAAAATGCAATTATCGAGCACGAATGTCAAAATTAAACGGTAAACACGAGTACGAGCATAAAACATAAACGTGAAATATAAACATGTATACGTGAAACATAAGCATGTCATAATTAAACGGTAAACATGAGTACGAGCTACAAAACAAAAATTATGTTCCATATCGATATTAATCTTCGTAACAAGTATGCAACAAGATGAGAAATTTACCAACACAACTATACACAAAGATGCCAATACAAAACTATACACAAATATGCTAATACAAATAGAAATACGAAACAAGAAATAGAAATACGAAATACGAATATCAATCACAAAAGACGGAATACAAAATATCAACAGGAAAAATACATATACCAATAACAATAGGAACTAAAAAACTATATAAATACCGATAATTGAGGAACAAGATGACCAATGTACAAACACAACTATACAAAAAGATGCTAATACAAATAGAAATACGAAAACATAAAAGGGTTCTAATTGTCTCCCAATACAAATTGAAATACACAATTATGCAACATGATGACCAATATAGCACTTCAAGTTAACCCGAATAAAAAATACAAAAATGAAACGGAAATACCGATTGCAAAATACAAAACACATACACGAAAACATAAAGGGTTTGAATTGTCCCATAAAATCGAAAGCCGTAAATCTAAACGCTAAAGCCAAAATATGAAGGCCTAAGACACATATCATCATCATCATCATCATCATCATCATCATCATCATCATCATCATCATCATGTTACATGTCGTTTGAATAATTGAGGAAATAAAAAAGTACATTACGTTACATGAGGTCTTTGCACTAAATCAAGGCTCTTACACCATTCGTTGTTCTCGACCAAACAAAATAACACATTATCTGGAGACAAGAATGAATTTTGATGCAGTTTTGATTTTATTTTCCTGATTTTGCCGATGATGTATGTTAAATAAACAAATTTTACAGTAAAATCGTTTAAATTGTTCGAGAAGCCGGCTCTCGAACAATTTAAATGTTGTTTACTCTAAAATTTATATATATCATGATTTACTGAGGCGAACACACTATTCTCGCATAACTTGTGCCCGAATGAAAGTATTCGTCTTTTTTAACGTATTTGATTCCATAATGTTTTACTAACTGAATTAACTAAAACATTATATTGTTGTAATACTTATATCTGTCCTGTTGTTAAAAGTTATGTGATGTTATCAATTTTCTTCTTGTGAAATATTCATATTTTTTTGTATTGCGCTCTGACATGTTATGTACATTGTATTAATAATTCATTCATATCATGTACGCAACGAACATATACCATACATTTATATAGATTCGAGTCATATTGTGACTTTGGTAATGAATAAATGTCTATTGCATATCATTTCTGTGTCCCGAATCTACCATTTCTGTGTCCAACACGTTCCTTTAAGTCTAAGAACCATTATTTGACCATCAAGGTTAATCATGGCAATTCTGGCCCAAAAGCTATCTATCATATCGATCTCATCGATATATTTGGTGTTGCTAGAAAACATAATTCTAAACGGATGATGAAGATTAACTCCTAACCGTGCGTACTTAATCTATATGCTTATATGATGAATATATGATAGTGTTATTTTATCGAATCGATAACCCTCATACCGATACGGGACTCCAAGTCCATAACACTCAAGACCCATATTTCCGTTCCTCCCACAAGTGACTTTAGCCTATCGGGTGGGATCCCGTTATTTAGGTAGGATTATATCCAATCGTATCCAATACGACTCTTGATCCTTTATAGGATTTCGGTGATGGATCGTATCCCATACAATCCCAGTTCCGTGTGTGCATCCTATCTATGCCCCGAACTCCAATCTGATTGGCCTGGACGGTTAAGTCACAACCATCTCCAACGTATCGTTCAAATAAGCTACTAGTGAGTCGACTTTAGCCTGTGCCTCACAAGTCCCGATTTAACGCTTGCCACCCTTTCGATTGTTTCAATATCACG